>CM039678.1:249140615-251843319 GCA_022496015.1 Hordeum marinum
CATTCACGCCGGTGCTCCAAGTTCTTCATGATGCTGGGCTTCTTCCCTTCTGTGTAGATGTCTGTGACTGGAATAAGGAGTTGATTCTTCAATTCTATGCCACTCTATACATTAGTGGAAATTCCTCAGACATCAACTCCTAGGTCTTGGACTGGATGACCGGAACAACTCATTTCACTGCAAGCTCTTGTGAATTGCTTCAGTCTGTCCCAGTTCCAATTCCTTCAGATGAAACCCGCTGCCTGTTCAATGATCCACCACTACCAAATCATATGATGAATGTGATGATGAAGAAATTAGCGCCTGGAAAGCCTCAAAGGACAACCTTTCTTGTGAACGATTTGCTGTATTTACCAAGAACAGTCTATCGCATACTCACTCATACCCTATGTCCTCAGAAGGGCCACAATTCTGAAGAAGTAGAATTGGAAGGACTCATGAAGAATATGCTTTTCAACATCATTCATGGGATTCCCATCAATTTTCACGATTTCTTCAGGAGGACTCTGGCCGATGCTGCTATGTCACCATTTGAGTTGAAGCTCTTTGCTCCCTGGAGTATGCATTTCCTCAGAACAAAGTCTTCAATTCACTTTAAGGCTGACTTCCAGAATCATTTCAGTTTTCTATCCCCGATTGAAGTCCTCAAAAGCACAATTGATGAAGGAAAAGGAAAGGATGTCATTGATCAAGGCACTCGTCCATTGGATGGTCAGTTTCGTCAAGCAGCATCCTACTCCACCAATGATGACTTTGCCACACAGGACTCCTCTGCCAAAACCTCTGCACAAAAGCCTCATGCAACTGCTCCTCGTGTGATGACTGATCGTGAGCTTCTCTTAAGTCTTCATCAGAAGGTCGATCGAAATCACAAGTGGGTCAAGCGTCAACTTGGGTATATTGTGCAGAATATGACTGTGACGCACAACACTGTCAAGAGGAACCACTACTATGCTCATGAAAACCTCAAGCGCTCTTGGGCTGTGCTAAATCACATCATGTCTTCTGAAGAATGGGATGAGCTAAACTTTGAAGAATATCCTGACTTCGCTTGCTGTCCTTAGAAGAAGTTCAAGAAAGTCCAAGTTCCTATGATGGTCACCAGTTCATATTCTTCCTCTCGCGAGCGCGATGAAGATGAAGACATTGACGATACTGCTGCTGGCCTTGCATCAACAATCGACCCCGACAACGCTGGCTCTCCTTCTTCACCAACAAGATGAAATTTCTCATGGGGCGTTAGACATCACTTTTTCTTCCCTTTTGGTCCTCGATGACAAAGGGGGAGAAAATTTGAATTAGTCTTCAAGCGGGTCTACATATATATGGGCTATTTTTGTTTAAGTTACAACTCTTGCTCTTCTGAAGTTTTTGGTTATTGAGTTGTAAACTTAAGTCCGATGGTGGTCTGACACTTTTGAACTATTTCCTCGCATGTTTATTTCCTCAAATACCTTAATGCATGCATGCTGAATTTCGTCAGACACCATTTTCTTCACGCATTTCAAATTCTTCATTTCATATATTCAAATGCGTGTATGAATTACAAGATATAGGGGGAGTTCTCCATGTTCTGAACCTGCCATGTGCATTTGCAGCCCAAAGCAAATTCCTCAAATATGCACATCTTCAGGGGGAGTTCTTCTATATCTTGCAATCAAATTCCTCAAAATCTGTACTTTCACTTCATATGTTTATCCCTGTAGAAAACTTAACCTATTTGTCATCAATCACCAAAAAGGGGGAGATTGTTAGTGCATCTAGTGCCCCTTAGTGATTTTGGTGTATTGAAGACTTATAGGTTAAGGCACTAATGAGTTTGTGAGTGTACACATGCTCTATAAGTCGATGAGGAGTTTGATATATTCGGAGATTATTGACCCCTAAAACTGTATGTCTTCAAGTGAAGACTTTGCTGAAGACTTTCTGAAGACTTTGGTGAAGACTTTGTGAAGACTTTGAAAATGAAGAAGTTGGTGTGACCTTGAAGATATGAATGAGGAATATGAAGCGTGAAGACTTTTGTTTTCGTAGTTTCATTTCCTTTATTTGAGTCATAGGAAACACCGTACTGTTAAAGGGGGTCGAGGTAATACTAAGGAAAATTTCCAACTGATGCTCAACTCCAAAATCCTCAACCCATACAATTCTTCGAGTGAAGCCTTTGGAAATCTCTTACGGTTCAGACAAGTTTTTTAGTGACAGAGACGAAGGTGTTCTGGTCTCTGAAGAAATAGATCTGACTGAGGAGCTAGGATTTCGCCAGTGCGAATTGCCTACAAGTGAGGATCATGATAAGCTGAGGACTTTCATAGTTCGAAATTCCGACCGTTGCTGTGCTTAGCGCCAGCTATCCCCAATCGTTCTTATCCACATAACTGCCATATCATTGGGGGCATTTATGTCTTATCATGTCAGGTTGCACCCTGGCTATAAATAGCCAACCCCCACAACCACTAGCTGGTTGGCTGCTCTGAGAGAGAACTGGCACTTGTCATTTGAGAGCAACCCATCCTCTAAGGACTTTGAGAGAAAATCATCAATGAGGAAAAACCCACAACCAAACCACAAAACCCATAGTGATTGAGCATCACTGAAGAAATTCCTGTGTGGAACCGATGCTTGTTACCTTTGAGGACTGTGTATCCTCCAGACGGTTAGGCGTCATGGTCTAGTGCTCCTACAGTCAATTGGGGACCACGAAGTGACCTTGGTCTAGAGCATCCAACAGTAAATTGTGGATCGCCAGGTGACCAGTTTGTGAGGGTTTTGGAAGTCTACCCTGAAGACTTACCACGAGTGTTGGGCGAGGACTGTGTGACCTTAGCTCAAAGAGAATACGGTAAGGACTGTGTGTCCTGGGACTGTGTGTTCTCTGGTTTAAATACCAGGCCGCTCCAAACCAGACGTACGACTGTCACAGTAGTTGGAACTGGGTCATCAAACCATTGTCTTAATCAAGCTATCTGGTTCTATTTCCTCAACCCCTCTATTCTTCATACATCTGTTGATGAAACTGATTGTTACAGTTTGAAGAATTTGACTGAGGACTTTCACAAATTCCTCACCTCAAATTCTTCAAGTCCTTGTTCAATACTGCTTATCCTGTATCACGCTACTCTCTATTTGTGCATGTTTCATTTCATCATGAAGACTATGCTGTCACTATGTTCCTCATGCACTTGAGTACTTATTCTGCCGCTAGTTATTCATCACATTTCAAATTCCTCAAAGTTGAAATTCCTCAAATGATGAATTTGTAAAAATCGCCTATTCACCCCCTCTAGCCGATATAACGCACTTTCAGGTAGCCCCCACACTTTCAGGTCCATGGATTTGCTAGGAGACCCCAAACCCTAACCTTTTCTTTCTAGCCCTTTCGAATATCGGGGACGAGATTCATTTTAAGTGTCGTAGTTTTGTAACATCCCAAATTTTGGAATGTTATATTAATTAATTGAATGATTGACTGTTTGTATGATTGTTTGAAATTGAGTGAAATTTGAAACTTTTTGAAAACTTTGAATGAGAGGGAATAAAACGACTTCCCATTTGCTTTTACATTCAAATTCAACCAATTCAGATCAATGAGAGAAGATGACACGACTTCTTCAAAATAAAGGATTTGAAAACTACAAAAAATTTCTAGTTGGCTCTGTTTTAAAGTTTGAGAGAGTTCAAATTCCTTGCCCAAATTCAAAATCTTGACAGGAGCAAGATGACACTCCAAACCAGGGGGTTTGAATTATATTTGAATTTATGACTCAAAATAAAATATTTAGAAAATATATCATTCTGAAAGCAAGTCATTTGATCATGTTTTCCAAGTTTTTATTTGCATTAGATGATATTTTCCAGCATGCATGCAGTGGGAGTATTAAACTTGTTTAGTAGTATCATGAGGTAGGATACCCCACAAATCCTCTATTAACCTTTTTAGTTGTATCATGAGGTAGTATTGAACTTGTTTAGTAGTATCATGAGGTAGTATTAAACTTGTTTAGTAGTATCATGAGGTAGGATACCCCACAAATCCCCTATTAACTTGTTCAGTAGTATCATGAGGTAGTATTAAACTTGTTTAGTAGTATGAAACTTGTTTAGTAGTATCATGAGGTAGTATTAAACTTGTTTGGTAGTATCATGAGGTAGTAGTATCATGCCCTGGGATGATAATTTTTTGATGCTACGCTTAAGTAGATGGGGTTTTAGTTGAGTGTTACGTGGGAGTTGTGGATATCTTGGATGAGGACCAATTGAAGATGATGAATACCACTTCATGATGATCAAGGCTACTTCGAGGAGATAAAGACTTCATGATTCAAGACAAACATTAATGCACCTACTGGGTGGATTTGGAAGTAGGATCCCTAGAGTAACCAGTGGGCATGCACCTTGATAGGCCACTGGAATACCCAGTGTTGGAGAGATACCAGCGGACAACTCCACCCAGACTCAAAGAGACGGATGGATACTTCACAACTGGAAGCTTACCTGTGCAACCACAAGTCATTATGGGCTCTAGCTTGGTTGATCTTAGCGGTATCTCTAACCTGAACTCTAAATCGGGGGTTAGGGAAACTCTTTGAAAGACCATGTTTTTGTCATCCAGTTCTCAAACACACTAAAGTACAAGGACATAAACGGAGGGATCAAATCTTGCGGGAGAAGTCCGCAAACCTCTGGAGAGTGTTAAACTAATCAATTACCCGTGTCCCCGATTAGGGACAACATTAGCACTGGAGATGATACTATCAACCAGTATCAACACAATCAATAAATTTTATGATGTGTGGGTCTATTAATAATTTTTGGACATGAGAATTGGTTGGTGGAACCATCTCATTGTGAACCAACTTTTGTAGTGATATTCCTTTTGAGTCCTTTGTTATAGGGAAAATAAAACCAACTTTTTCTGCAAAAACTCAGACACAGAGCCATAAAGCCTTTTGCATATAGAATAGCCTTTATCATTTTATTCTATGGTGATTTTGCTGGTACATTCAATGTACTGACCTACACGACTGCAACGTATCATGTTGTAGGATTTCTTGGACGAGTAAGAGTACAACTTAGGGTTACGGTCTACACTCAACTTGTTGTTGGTGTTTATGGGGACTCCACTCCCATTGAATGTTTCTGCTGAGTTTTAAGAGGTATATATATCAGTTTTACATTATTTACCTGTGATTGCACTTTCATATATACATTGATGTACTGTGTGTGCCAGCATACTGATCTAGGGATGGCACTAACACACAGAGGCTTGACTCGTTTTGAGACGGGACACTACAATGGACCTGCCGCTTTAAAGTCCCCAATTACAAAACAAAACCCTAAGCCTAGATGACCAAGAGAGAAGAGAGACAAATACCTGGCTGGTGAGAGATTCGTTGTCGTCGGAGATACCGCTTGATGTGTCAGTCGAGGAGACAATGGCGTGTTCGCCGCGGTCGGATGCTAGAGGGACAAATGTGGGCGGCGGCGCACGCGGGGGTGGGGTGGGGTGGAGGGGTTGCAGGAGAAATGTGTCCCTTTGGTGGGGGGAGGGGAATCTTGTCGTGCAAAGATTCATCAGACACGGTCTTTAATGTTTTATCGTGTGCGATGATACAGAACGTACAAAAATTCGCCCCTCCCCACGTATTCCCTGGTTATAGTAAATAAATTGCAGCAAGGTATTTTTTGGTATTTTTGGTTTATAGATCTGAAAAATATAATATGGAAACTAGACCCAGGGGCCATAGGTTTCACTAGAGGCTTTTCTCTTGAAGGAAAATAACACGGTGGGTGAAAAATTTACTGTCGAGCAATTGATAGAAAAGCGAATAATTATGACGATATCCAAGGTAATGATTATGCATATAGGCATCACGTCCGTGTCAAGTAGACCGAAACGATTCTGCATCTACTACTATTACTCCACACATCGACCGACTCCTGCCTGCATCTAGAGTATTAAGTTCATGAAGAACAGAGTAACGCATTAAGTAAGATGACATGATGTAGAGGGATAAACTCAAGCAATATGATGAAAACCCCATCTTGTTACCCTTGATGGCAACAATACAATACGTGCCTCACTACCCCTACTTTGTCACTGGGTGAGGACATCGCAGGATTGAACCCAAAACTAAGCACTTCTCCCATTGCAAGAATTACCAATCTAGTTGGCCAAACCAAATAAATAACTCGAAGAGACTTACAAAGATATGAAATCATGCATATAAGAATTCAGAGAAGAACCAAATAATATTCATAGATAAGCTGATCATAAACCCACAATTCATCGGATCTCGACAAACACACCGCAATAGAGTATTACATCAAATAGATCTCCATGAAGATCATGAAGAACATGGTATTGATGCACAAAGAGAGAGAAGAAGACATCTAGCTACTAGATATGGACCCGTAGGTCTGTGGTGGAGTACTCACGCATCATCGGAGGGGAAATGGAGTTGATGTAGATGCCCTCCGTGGTCGAACCCCCCTCCGACAGATTACCGGAAAATGCTCCAAGATCGGATCTATCGGGAACGGAGGCTTCTGGCGGCGGAAAAGTATTTGCATGGATCTGTTTGGTATTGGGGAAATAGTTGGGTATTTATAGGACAAAGATTAGGGTTAGGGGTCCTGCCAGAGAGTCACAAGCCTGCCAGGCGTGGCCAGGGGTGGTGGCCGCGCTCCCCGGCTTGTGACCTCCTGGCAGGTCCCTTGCCGTGCACTCCAAGTCTGGTAAGTGTCTTCTGGTCCAGAAAAAATCATTGCAAAGATTTTATTCCGTTTGGACTCCATTTAATATCCCTTATTTGCAATACTCAATAACAAGGAAAAACACAAAAACTGGCACTAGGCTCTAGATTAATAGGTTAGTCCCAAAAATAATATAAAATAACATATTAATGCATATAAACATCCAAAACAGATAATATAATAGCATGGAACAATAAAAAATTATAGATACGTTGGAGATGTATCAAGCATCCCCAAGCTTAATTCTTGCTCGTCCTCGAGTAGGTAAATGATAAAAACAGAATTTTTGATGTGGAATGCTACCTAACATATTTTGCTGGGAGACTTAGTAGTAAATCAAAAAATTCCTATGACCACGAAGATCTATCTATGGACAAACCAGCAACGAGTAACGGGAGATTGCATCTTCATACATTTGAAGATCACTAAGCGGAAGCGTTACAAGAATGCGGTTGGTGGAGTCGTACTCGCAACGATTCAGATCACGGTGGATTCCGATCTTAGCGCTGAACAACGGCGCCTCCGCGTTCAACACACGTCCAACCCGGTGACGTCTCCTACGCCTTGATCCAGCAAGGAGGAAGGAGAGGTTGAGGGAGAGCTCCGGCAGCATGAAGGCGTGGTGACGGTGGAGCTGCGTGGTCTCCGGCAGGGCTTCGCCAAGCACCGCGGAGAACGAGGAAGAGGAAGGGTAGGGCTGCGTCGAGAGAGAGAACTCGTGTTTCTGGCAGCCCCAAAACCCTCCACTATATATAGGAGGAGGGGGAGGGAGGGCGCAGCCCTAGGGTTCCCACCCTAGGGGCTGCGGCCGGCCCTAGATTGGCAATCTGGCCGGCGACCAGAGAGGGAGAGGGGAGAGCGCAACCCTAGGTGGGCCTTAGGCCCATTTGGGCCTAGGGTTTCCCCTCCTTCCCACCTTTCCTACGCCTTGGGACAGGGTGGAGGGCGCACCAGCCCACTCTGGGGCTGGTCCGTTCCACTCTCGGCCCATGCAGCCCTCTGGGGCTGCTGGCCCCACTTGGTGGACCCCCGGAACCCTTTCTGTGGTCCCGGTACGTTACCAGTAATTCCCGAAACACTTCCAGTGGCCAAATCCTCACTTCCTATATATCAATCTTTACCTTCGGACCATTCCAGAACTCCTCGTGATGTCCGGGATCTCATCCAAGACTCCGAATAACCTTCGGTAACCATGTATACTATTTCCCTATAACCCTAGCGTCATTGAACCTTATGTGTGTAGACCCTACGGGTTCAGGAGGCACATAGACATGACTGAGACACCTCTCTGATCAATAACCAATAGCGGGATCTGGATAGCCATGTTGGCTCCCACATGCTCCACGATGATCTCATCGGATGAACCACGATGTCAGGAATTCAATCAATCCCGTATACAATTCCCTTTGTCTATCGGTATGACAATTGCCCGAGATTCGATCGTCGGTATCCCAATACCTTGTTCAATCTCATTACCGGCAAGTCTCTTTCCTCGTTCCATAACACATCATCCCATGTCTAACTCCTTAGTCACATTGAGCTCATTATGATGATGTCTTATCGAGTGAGCCCAGAGATACCTCTCCGTCATACAGAGTGACAAATCCGAGTCTCGATTCGTGCCAACCCAACAGATACTTTCAGGGATACCCGTAGCATACCTTTATAGCCACCCAGTTACGTTGTGATGTTTGGCACACCCAAAGTATTCCTACGGTATCCGGGAGTTGCACAATATCATGGTCTAAGGAAACAATACTTGACATTAGAAAAGCTTTAGGAGACAAACTACACGATCTTGTGCTATGCTTAGGATTGGGTCTTTTCCATCACATCATTCTCCCAATGATGTGATCCTGTTGTCAACGATATCCAATGTCCATGGTCATGAAACCATGACCATCTATTGATCAACGAGCTAGCCAACTAGAGGCTCACTAGGGACATGTTGTGGTCTATGTATTCACACATGCATTATGGTTTCCGGTTAATACAATTATAACATGAACAATAGACAATTATCATGAACAAGGAAATACAATAATAACCATTTTATTATTGCCTCTAGGGCATATTTCCAATAGTCTGCCACTTGCACTAGAGTCAATAATCTAGTTACATTGTGATGAATCAAACACCCATAGAGTTCTAGTGTTGATCATGTTTTGCTCGTGAGAGAGGTTTAGTTAACGGATCTGCGACATTCAGATCTGCATGTACTTTACAAATATCTATATCTCCCTCCTGAATGTAATCACGGATGGAGTTGAAGCGGCTCTTGATGTGTCTTGTCTTCTTGTGAAACCTGGGCTCCTTGGCAATTGCAATAGCTCCAGTGTTGTCACAGAATAGAGTCATCGGGCCTGACGCATTGGGAATTACTCCTAGGTCGGTGATGAACTCCTTCATCCAGACTCCTTCCTTTGCTGCTTCTGAAGCAACTATGTACTCCGCTTCACATGTAGATGCCACCATGATGCTTTTCTTGCTGCTGCACCAGCTGACTGCCCCTCCGTTCAAAATATACACGTATCCGATTTGTGACTTGGAGTCATCTAGATCTGTGTCGAAGCTAGCATCGACGTAACCCTTTACGATGAGCTCTTCGGCACCTCCAGTGTTCCGCTGTCCAGTGTTTCGCTCCCGGATCACTTTGGTACCTCCCTACCAAACTTATGGCAAGGTTCACATCAGGTCTGGTACACAGCATGGCATACATAATAGAGCCTATGGCTGAAGCATAGGGGATGACACTCATCTCTTCTCTATCCTTTGCCGTGGTCGGGCATTGAGTCGTACTCAATCTCACACCCTGTAACACAGGCAAGAACCCCTTCTTGGACTGATCCATATTGAACTTCTTCAATATCTTGTCAAGGTATGTGCTTTGTGAAAGACCTATGAGGCATCTCGATCTATCTCTATAGATCTTTATGCCTAATATGTAAGCAGCTTCTCCAAGGTCCTTCATGGAAAAACATTTATTCAAGTAGGTCTGTACACTTTCCAAGATTTCTATATCATTTCCCATCAACAATATGTCGTCTACATATAATATGAGGAATTCTACAGAGCTCCCACCCACTTTCTTGTAAATACAGGGTTCTCCATAAACCTGTATAAATCCAAACGCTTTAATCACCTCATTAAAGCGAATGTTCCAACTCCGAGATGCTTGCACCAGCCCATAGATGGAGTGCTGGAGCTTGCATACCTTGTTAGCATTTTTAGGATCGACAAAACCTTCCGGATGCATCATATACAGTTCTTCCTTAAGGAAACCATTAAGGAATGCCGTTTTGACATCCAGTTGCCAGATCTCATAATCATAAAATGCGGCAATTGCTAACATGATTCGGACAGACTTCAGCATCGCTACGGGTGAGAAAGTCTCATCGTAGTCAACTCCTTGAACTTGTCGATAACCCTTAGCGACAAGCTGAGCCTTATAGACGGTCACATTACCATCCGCGTCAGTCTTCTTCTTAAAGATCCATTTATTTTCTATGGCTCGCTTATCATCAGGCAAGTCCACCAAAGTCCATACTTTGTTCTCATACATGGATCCTATCTCGGATTTCATGGCTTGTAGCCATTTGTTGGAATCCGGGCCCGCCATTGCTTCTTCATAGTTCGAAGGTTAACCGTTGTCCAACAAAATGATCTCCAGGACAGGGTTGCCATACCACTCTGGTGTGGAACGTGTCCTAGCGGACCTTCGACGTTCAATAGTAATTTGATCTGAAGTTTCATGATCATCATCATTAACTTCCTCTCCAGCCGGTGCAGGCTCCACAGAAATAACTTCTTGTGCTGCGCTACTCTCCGGTTCGAGTGGAGGTACAATTACCTCATCAAGTTCTATTTTCCTCCCACTTACTTCTTTCGAGAGAAACTCTTTCTCGAGAAAGGATCCATTCTTGGCAACAAAGACTTTTCCTTCGGATCTGAGGTAGAAGGTATACCCAATAGTCTCTTTGGGATATCCTATGAAGACGCACTTTTCCGCTTTGGGTTCGAGCTTCTCAGGTTGAAGTTTCTTCACATAAGCATCACATCCCCAAACTTTTAGAAACAACAACTTAGGTTTCTTTCCAAACCATAATTCATACGGTGTCGTCTCAACGGACTTTGACGGTGCCCTATTTAAAGTGAATGCGACAGTCTCTAATGCATATCCCCAAAATGATAGCGGTAAGTCGGTAAGAGACATCATAGATCGCACCATATCCAATAGAGTGTGATTACGACGTTCAGACACACCATTTCGCTGAGGTGTGCCAAGCGGCGTGAGTTGTGAAACAATTCTACATTTCCTTAGGTGCGTGCCAAACTCGTGACTTAAATATTCTCTGCCACGATCAGATCGTAGGCACTTTATTCTCCTGTCACGTTGATTCTCTACCTCACTTTGAAATTCCTTGAACCTTTCAAAGGTTTCAGACTTGTGTTTCATTAAGTAGACATACCCATATTTGCTCAAGTCATCAGTGAGGGTGAGAACATAACGGTAGCCACCGCGAGCCTCGACGCTCATTGGACCGCATACATCGGTATGTATTATCTCCAACAAGTTAGTTGCTCGCTCCATTGTTCCGGAGAACAGAGTCTTGGTCATATTGCCCATGAGGCATGGTTCACACGTGTCAAATGATTCGAAATCAAGAGACTCCAAAAGTCCATCAGCATGGAGCTTCTTCATGTGTTTGACACCAATATGACCAAGGCAGCAGTGCCACATGTAAGTGGGACTATCGTTATCAACCTTACACTTTTTGGTACTCACACTATGAACATATGTAACATCATGTTCGAGATTCATCAAAAATAAACCATTGACCAGCGGGGCATGACCATAAAACATTTCTCTCATATAAATAGAACAACCATTATTCTCAGATTTAAATGAGTATCCATATCGCATCAAGCGAGATCCAGATACAATGTTCATGCTCAAAGCTGGTACTAAATAATAATTATTGAGGTTTAAAACTAATCCTGAAGGTATATGTGGAGGTATCGTGCCGACGGCGATCACATGGACCTTGGAACCATTCCCGACGCGTATCGTCACCTCGTCCTTTGCCAGTCTCCGCTTATTCCACAACTCCTGCTTGGAGTTACAAATGTGAGCAACTGCACTAGTATCAAATACCCAGGAGGTACTACGAGCGCTGGTAAGGTACACATCAATAATAAGTATATCACATATAACTTTGACGTTACCGGCCTTCTTATCTGCTAAGTACTTGGGGCAGTTCCCCTTCCAGTGACCGGTACCCTTGCAATAAAAGCACTCAGTCTCAGGCTTGGGTCCATTCTTGTTCTTCTTCCCGACAACTTGCTTACCGAGCATGGCAACAGTTTTGCCGTCCTTCTTGAAGTTCTTCTTACCCTTGCCTTTATTGAAACTAGTGGTCTTATTCACCATCAACACTTGATGCTCCTTTTTGATCTCGACCTCCGCTAATTTTAGCATCGAGTACAACTCAGGAATGGACTTCTCCATACCCTGCATGTTGTGTTACATCACAAAGCTCTTGTAGCTAGGTGGAAGCAACTAGAGGATTCCGTCAATGACCGAGTCATCCGGGAGATTAACTCCCACCTAAGTCAAGCGGTTGTGCAACCCAGATATTTTGAGTATCTGCTCATTGATAGAACTATTCTCCTCCATCTTACAGCTGAAGAACTTGTCGAAGACGTCATATCGCCTGACCCGGGCATGAGCTTGGAAAACTAGTTTCAGCTCTTGGAACATCTCATATGCTCCGTATTGCTCAAAACATTTTTGGAGCCCCAGTTCTAAACTGTAAAGCATGCCGCACTGAACCAGGGAGTAATCATCACAACGTGACTGCCAAACATTCGTAATGTCTTGGTCTGCTGGGAAAATGGGTGGGTCACCTAGCGGTGCATCAAGGACATACAATCTCTTGGAAGCTACGAGGATAATCCTCAAGCTATGGACCCAGTCCGCATAGTTGCTTCCATCATCTTTCAGCTTGGTTTTCTCTAGGGACGCGTTGAAGTTGAGGGTGACATTAGGGTTGGCCACTGGATCTACAATATAGATTGTAAAGACAACTTTAGACTAAGTTCATGATAATTAAGTTCACATAATCAAATTATTTAATGAACCCCCACTTAGATAGACATCTCTTTAGTCATCCAAGTGATACATGATCCATGTCAACTAGCCCGTGTCCGATAATCACGTGAGACGAACTAGTCATCCATGGTGAACATCTCCATGTTGATCGTATCTTCTATACGACTCATGTTCGACCTTTCGGTATTCCATGTTCCGAGGCCATGTATGTACATGCTAGGCTCGTCAAGTCAACCTAAGTGTATCGCGTGTGTAAATCTGGCTTACACCCGTTGTATGCGAACGTTAGAACCTATCATACCCGATCATCACGTGGCGCTTCGGAACAACGATCCTTAGCAACGGTGCACAGTTAGGGTGAACACTTTTCTTGAAATTTTAGTGCGAGATCATCTTATTTAGCTACCGTTGTTCTAAGCAAATAAGATGTAAACATGATAAACATCACATGCAATCAATATAGTGACATGATATGGCCAATATCATCTTGCTCCTTTGATCTCCATCTTCGGGGCACCATGATAATCACTGTCACCGGCACGACACCATGATCTCCATCATCGTGTCTTCATGAAGTTGTCTCGCCAACTATTACTTCTACTACTATGGCTAATGATTAGCAATAAATTAAAGTAATTACATGGCGTTTATGATTGACACGCAGGTCATACAATAAAATAAGACAACTCCTATGGCTCCTGCCGGTTGTCATACTCATCGACATGCAAGTCGTGAATCCTATTACAAGAACATGATCAATCTCATACATCACAATGCATCACATCACATCCTTTGGCCATATCACATCACAAGGCATATGCTGCAAAAAACAAGTTAGACGTCCTCTATTTTGTAGTTGCAAGTTTATACATGGCTGCTATAGGTTTCTAGCAAGAACGTTTCTTACCTACACGAAAGCAACAATGTGATATGCCAATTGCTATTTACCCTTCATAAGGACCCTTTTCATCGAATCCGATACGACTAAGGTGGGAGAGACAGACACCCGCTAGGCACCTTATGCAATAAGTGCATATCAGGCGGTGGAACCGGTCTCACATAAGCTTACGTGTAAAGTTGGTCCGGGCCGCTTCATCCCACAATACCGCTGAATCAAGATAAGACTAGTAACGACAAGAAAATGAACAAGATCGACGCCCACAACAACTTGTGTTCTACTCATGCATAGATTCTATGCATAGACCTAGCTCATGATGCCACTATTGGGAGACGTAGTAGTAAATCAAAAAATTTCCTACGACCACCAATATCTATCTATGGAGAAACCAACAAAAAGTAAGGGGAGATTGCATCTTCATACCTTTGAAGATTGCTAAGCGGAAGCGTTACAAGAATGCGGTTGGTGGAGTCGTACTTGCAGCGATTCAGATCGCGGTGGATTCCGATCTTAGCGCCAAACAACGGCACCTATGCATTCAATACATGTGCAGGCCGGTGACGTCTCCTACGCCTTGATCCAGCAAGGAGGAAGGAGAGGTTGAGGTGGTCCTGATATGTTATCGGTATTCCCCGAAACACTTCCGGCGGCCAAATCCTCACTTCCTATATATCAATCTTTACCTCCGGACCATTCCGGAACTCCTCATGACATCCGGGATCTCATCCGGGACTCCTAATAAGCTTCGGTAACCACGTATATTATTTTCCTATAACCCTAGCGTCATCAAACCTTAAGTGTGTAGACCCTACAGGTTCGGGAGGCACGTAGACATGACCGAGACACCTCTTCGGTCAATAACCAACAGCGGGATATTGATACCCATGTTGGCTCCCACATGCTCCACGATGATCTCATCGGATGAACCATGATGTCTGGGATTCAATCAATCCCGTATATAATTCCCTTTGTCTATCGGTATGCCACTTGCCCAAGATTCGATTGTCGGTATCCCTATACCTTGTTCAATCTCGTTACTGGCAAGTCTCTTTCCTCGTTCCGTAACACATCCCGTGGCTAAATCCTTAGTCACATTGAGCTCATTATGATGATGTCTTACCAAGTGGGCCCAGAGATACCTCTCCGTCATACGGAGTGACAAATCCCAGTATCGATTCGTGCCAACCCAACAGATACTTTCGGGGATACCCGTAGCATACCTTTATAGCCACCCAATTATGTGGTAACGTTTAGCACACCCAAAGTATTCCTATGGTATTTGGGAGTTGCACAATCTCATGGTCTAAGGAAACGATACTTGACATTGGAAAATCTTTAGCAAACGAACTACACGATCTTGTGCTATGCTTAGGATTGGGTCTTGTCCATCACATCATTCTCCCAATGATGTGATCCCATTATCAATGACATACAATGTCCATGGTCATGAAACCATGACCATCTATTGATCAACGAGCTAGCCAACTAGAGGCTCACCAGGGACATGTTGTGGTCTATGTATTCACACATGCATTACGGTTTCCGGTTAATACAATTATAGCATGAACAATAGACAATTATCATGAACAAGGAAATAAAATAATAACCATTTTATTATTTCCTCTAGGGCATATTTCCAACATATTTATCCATGTAATATTCTTTATTGTGGCATGAATGTTCAGATCCATAAGACTCAAAACAAAAGCTTAATGTTGACATAAAGACAATATCATTTCAAGCATACTAGCAAAGCAATTGTATCTCTTCAAAATATAATGGCAAAGGAGAGTTATCCTTACAATATCATATGGTCTGGATATGCCCCATATTCCCCACACAAAGTATTTATATCATGCACAACCTCGATGACAAGTTAAGCGATTTTTTCACACTTTTTATGTTCTCAAACCTTTTCAACTCTCACGCAATACATGAGCATGAGCCATGGATATATCACTACAGTTGGAATAGAATATGGTGGAGGTTGTGGAAGATCATCTCACATCAACTAGGAGTATCAACGGGCTATGGATATGCCCATTAATAGATATCAATGTGAGTGAGTAGGGATTGCCATGCAACGGAGGTACTAGAGCTATAAGTGTATGAAAGCTCAAAAGGAAACTAAGCGGGTGCGCATCCAACTTGCTTGCTCATGAAGACCTAGGGCAATTTGAGGAAGCCCATCATTGGAATATACAAGACAAGTTATATAATAAAAATTCTCACTAGTATATGAATGTGACAAAATAGGAGAGACTCTATCATGAAGATCATGGTGCTACTTTGAAGCACAAGTATGGAAAAAAGATAGTAGCATTGTCCCTTCTCTCTTTCTCTCATTTTTTGGGTGGGCATCTAAGGCATGTTTTTTTAAATGGGCTTCCTGGCCTCTTTTATTTTTCATAAAGTCCGGAGTATCATCCCACTTTTAAGGGAATCATAGCTTCCATCATCCTTTCCTCACATGGGACAATGCTCTAATAATGATGGTCATCACACTTTTACTTACTTACAACTCAAGAATTACAACCCGATATCTAGAACAAAATATGACTCTGTATGAACGCTTCTGGCGGTGTACCGGGATATACAATGATCTAGCATAGCAAATGACATCAAAAAATGGACAAGCCATGAAAACATCATGCTAGCTATCTTACGATCATGCAAAGCAATATGAAAATGATGGTGCGTGTCATAATAAACGGAACGGTGGAAGTTGCATGGCAATATATCTCGGAATGGCTATGGAAATGCCATAATAGGTAGGTATGGTGGCTGTTTTGAGGAAAGGTATATGGTGGCTGTTTTGAGGAAGGTGGGTCTATCGCACCGGCGAAAGTTGCGTGGTACTAGAGAGGCTATCAAAAGTGGAAGGGAGAGGTTGATAGGAGTTAGCCATCGTGCGCTCCCGACACTCACACAAAGGTCGACAATCTATAAACAAGTCATGCTCTGACTTCCTTACATAATGGTTCACCATACATGCATGCTACGGGAATCACAAACCTTTACACAAGTATTTTTACCAATTCACAATTACTTCCTAACATGACTCTTAATATTACCATCTTTATATCTCAGAACTTTATGCAAGGAATCAAACTCCTCATAATACTCAATGCACTTAATATGGAAGTTTTTATTATATCCCTCTTGGATGCCTATCATATTAGGACTAAATTCATAACCTAAACAAATTACCATGTTGTTTAAGGACTCTAAAAATAGTATAAGTAAGGTATGAGACTTCAATTATTTCTATAAAACCAAACACCACCATGCTCTAAAAAGATATAAGTGAAGCACTAGAGCAAAATTGCCTATCTCAAAAGATATAAGTGAAGCACATAGAGTATTCTAATAAGTTCACGATTCATGCGTGTCTCTCTCAAAAGATGTGTGCAGGAAGGATGATTGTGGAAAACTAAAAAGCAAAGACTCATATCATACAAGATGCTCCAAGCAAAACATATATCATGTGGTGAATAAAAATATAGCCTCAAGTAAATTTACCGATGGATTGAAGACGAAAGAGGGGATGCCTTCCGGGGCATCCCCAAGCTTAGGTTCTTTTGAATCCTTGAATATGGCCTGGGGTTACTTGGTCATCCCCAAGCTTAGGCTCTTGACACTCCTTATTCCATAGTCCATCAAATGTTTACGCAAAACATGAAAACTTCACAACACAAAACTCAAGAGAAAACTCGTGAGATCCGTTAGTATAAGAAAAATAAATCACTACTTTAGGTACTATTGTGAACTCATTCTTTATTTATATTGGTGTAATATATACTGTATTGTAACTTCTCCATGGTTCATAGCCCCCGATACGAATCATAGGTACATCAAAATAGGTAAACAACACAAAGAAAACACAATCTGTCAAAAACAAAACAGTCTGTAGAAATCTAAAACATAGTATACTTATATAACTCCAAAAATTCTGAAAAATTAGACAAATGGGGGAAATTTGTATACAAATCTTGTGTAAAAATTCAGACTCATTAGACGATCTGAAAAAATTATTAAATTCCTGGACTGGGCGCAAAAGTTTTTGTTTTTCAACAAGATCAAATCAACAACCACCATAGACCATCCCAAAGGTCTTACTTGGATCAAACACTAATTTAAACACCAAAACACAATTACTACAGCAGTAATAAATTGTGAAACACTAAAAAACATAATCAAAAAACAAAAAGTAAAAATAAAATTGGGTTGCCTCCCAACAAGCGCTATTGTTTAACGCCCCTAGCTTGGCATAACGGAATAGATCTAGGTATTGTGATCTTTGGTATGCAATCCAAAAGTAGCTATCATAATAGATTCATAAGGAAATTTTATTATATTTCTAGGAAAGTGTTCAATGCCTTTCCTTAACGGAAATTGGAATATAATATTTCCTTCTTTCATATCAATAATAGCACCAATTGTTCTAAGGAAAGGTCTACCAAGAATAATAGGACATGTAGGATTGCAATCTATATCAAGAACAATGAAATATATGGGCAAATAATTCCTATTTGCAAAAAATAAGAACATCATCAATCCTTCCCATAGGTTTCTTAATAGTGGAATCTGCAAGATGCAAATTTAAAGAGCAATCATCAAGATCATGGAAACCTAGCACATCGCATAAAGTTTTCGGAATCGTGGAAACACTAGCACCCAAATAACACAAAGGATGGCACTCATAATATTTAATTTCAATATTAATAGTAGGTTCCCACTCATCTTGGATCTTTCTAGGGATAGAAACTTCCAACTCAAGGTTTTCTTCAAAATATTTCATCATAGCATCAATGATATGTTTAGTAAAAGCCTTATTTTGATTATAAGAATGCGAACAATTCAACATGTATTGAAACTAGGAAATACAATCGATCAAATAATAACTATCATAATTAAGCTCCTTGTAATCCAAAAGTGTGGGTTCATTGCTATTTAAAGTTTTGACAACTTCAATCCCACTTTTATCAATCTTAGCATTAAGATCTATCAACTCCGAATCATTGGGATGAGTTGTAACTAAAGTTGACTAATCTCCAGTCCCATATTTATCAAGATTTATATTGGAAAACAAAGATTCAATAGGAGTCACATCAATCACTTTGAGATCTTCATCATTATTATCACGAGAACACACTTTTTCAAGCCATTCACGCTTAGCACATATTCTAGCGGTTCTTTCCTTACACTCATCAGTAGAAAATCTCAAAGATTTTAAAGACTCATTAATATCATGTTTGGGTGGAGTAGATCTAACTTTCAAAGAAACAATTTCAAGCGAAATTATATCAACGTTCCTAGCAAAATCATCAATTTTGAGCAATTTTTCTTCGTTCGAAGCATTGCAAACCTTTTGAGAACTAATAAATTCTTTCATAATGTTCTCAAAATCAGAGGGCATATTATTATAATTTCCAAAAGAATTGTTGTAGGAATTACCATAGTTATTAGAGGAATTAGTAGGGAATGGCCTAGGCTTGAAACTACTTCTATACACGTGTTGGAAATATGCCCTAGAGGCAATAATAAATTAGTTTTTACCATATTTCCTTGTTCATGATAATCGTTTATTATCCATGCTATAACTGTATCGATCGGAGATTTAGATGCATGTGTGGATACATAAACAAAACCATTTCCATAGTATGCCTCTAATATACTAGCTCGTTGATCAAAGATGGTTAAGGTTTCCTAGCCATGGACATGAGATGTCATTTGATAACGGGATCACATCATTAGGAGAATGGTGTGATGGACAAGACCCAAACTACAAACATAGCATACGATCGTGTTAGTTTAATGCTACTGTTTTCTACATGTCAAGTATCTGTTCCTATGACCATGAGATCGTGCAACTCATTGACACCGGAGGAGTACCTTGTGCGTATCAAATGTCGCAACGTAACTGGGTGACTATAAAAGTACTCTACAAGTATCTCTAAGGGTATCTATTGGGTTGGCATGGATCAAGACTGGGATTTGTTACTCCATGTGACGGAGAGGTATCTCCGGGCCCACTCGGTAATACAACATCACAACAAGCCTTGCAAGCAACGTGACTAAGTGTTAGTAACGGGATCTTGTATTACAGAACGAGTAAAGAGACTTGCGGGTAACGAGGTTGAACTAGGTATGGAGATACCGATGATCGAATCTCGGGCGAGTGACATACCGAAGAACAAAGGGAACATCATACGGGATTAACTGAATCCTTGACATAGAGGTTCGGCCGATAAAGATCTTCGTACAATATATAGGACCCAATATGGGCATCCAGGTCCCGCTATTGGTTATTGACCGTAGAGGTGTCTCAGTCATGTCTACATAGTTCTCGAACCCGTAGGGTCTGCACACTTAAGGTTCAGTGACGTTTCGGTAGTATAGAGTTATGTATGGTGGTGACTGAAGGTTGTTCGGAGTCTCGGATGAGATCCCGGATTTCATGAGGAGCTCCGGAATGGTCCGGAGGTAAATATTGATATATAGGAAGTCCTATTTTGGTCGCCAGAAAAGTTTCGGGCTCATCAGTAGTGTACCGGGAGTGCCGGTAGTGTATCGGGAGACCATCGAGAGGGGTATTTCAACCCAAGAGGCTACATGGGCTGTGGGAGAATGAATACCAGCCCTTAGTGGGCTGGTGGAAGTCCCACACAAGGCCCATGCGGCTGGGAAGAAAAATCCAAAGAGAAAAAGGTGGAAAAAGGCAAAAAGGCCAAAATAAGGAGGAGTCCTAGAGGTCTTGGCCCTTCCGCCAAGTCTCCTCCTCTCTTCCTCTTATATATACTAGAGGTTTTAGGGTTTTTGCACTAGATTTTCAGCCACGTGCTACCCGTTCCTCTAGTGCATAGTTTCTCCTCTATATCGGTTTTCTACAGTGCTTAGGCGAAGCCCTGCCGGAATTGCTCCACCACCATCACCGCGGTGCCGTCACGCTGCCAGAGAACTCGTCTACCTCTCCGCTCCCTCTTGCTGGATCAAGAAGGCGGAGATCGTCATTGAGCTGTATGTGTGCTGAACGTGGAGGTCCCGTCCGTTCAGCGCTAGATCGGAAGGACCGTGATCAAGATTGTGAGACGGATCGTGATGAGATCACACGACGGATCATGATGAGTTTGCGGGACGGATCGTGATTGGATCACGGGACGGATCGTGATGAGATCGCAGGACGCTCTGCGATTTGGATCGCGAAGATGTTCTACTACACCAACCGCGTTTTTTAACGCTTCCCACTTAGCGATCTACAAGGGTATGTAGATCCACTCTCCCTCTCGTAGATGCTCATCACCATGGATAGGTCTTGCGTGAGCGTAGGAAATTTTTTGTTTCCCATGCGACGTTCCCCAACAGTGGCATCATGAGCTAGGTCTATGTGTAGATGAGATCTCGAGTACAACACAAAGAGTTTGTGGGCGTTGATGCTTAGATTGCTTCCTCCCTTGGTCATGTTTTGGTTCAGCGGTACTGTGGGATGAAGTGGCTCGGACCGGTTCCCTCAACTGCAACTTGTTGCAAAAGATGTCTGGCGGGTGGCAGTTTCTCCTACTTTAGTTGGATTGGATTCGACAAAGGCGGTCCTTGAGAAGGTTTAAAAGCAACTTATGTATGACCATTGTGGTTTATGTGTAGGTGGGAATTGTTCTTGCTAGATACCCATAGAAACCACGTAAAACATGCAACAACAATTAGAGGACATCTAACTTGTTTTTGCAGGGTATGTTGTGTTGTGATATGGACAATTACATGATGAGATATATGTGATGTATGAGCTGATCATGTTTTGTATAGAACATCACGACTTGCATGTTGATGAGTACGGCAACCAGCAGGAGCCATAGGATTGTCTTTAATTATCGTATGACCTCTGTGTCAATCATTAAGCACTATGTAATGCTTTACTTTATCGCTAAACGGTAGCAATAGTAGTAGAATCATGGTGGGCACGACAACCCCGATGGCGACACGTTGATGGAGATCATGATGTCATGCCGGTGACAATGGAGATCATGCCGGTGCTTTCAAGATGGAGATCTAAAAGCACAAGTTCATGGCCATTAGTTTGCTACTATAGTTTTGGGGTTATGCATTAGAGACAACTACATTCACTTTAAATAGGGCACCATCTAAATCCGTTGAGTGGACACCGTGTGAATTATGGTTTGATAGAAACCTAAGCTGTCATTTCTTAATGTTTGGGGCTGCGACGCTTGTGTGGAAAAATGTTTTCACGTAATGAGCTCGAACCCAAAGCGGACAAATGCATCTTCATAGATTACCCTAAGAACAGTTGGGTGAACCTTCTATCTCAGATCCAAGCATAAAGTGTTTGTTGCTAAAATGGGTCCTTTCCCGAGAAAAAGTTTCTCTCAAAAGAATTGAGTGGGAGGAAGATAGAACTTGATGAGGTTGTTGAACCTTTGTTTCAACTAGAGAGTAGCGCAGCGCAGAAAGATGTTTCTATGGAACCTACATCAGTTGAAGAGGAAGTAAATGATGATGATCATGAAGCTTCAGATCAAGTTACTATCAAACCTCGTAGGTCGACAAGGATGTGTACTGCTCCTGAACGGTATGACAACCCTGTCATGGAGGTCATGTTGTTGGACAACGATGAACCTACGAGATGTGGAGAAGCGATGATGGGCCTGGATTCCGACAAATGTTAGAGGCCATGAAATCCAAGAAAGGATCCGTGTATGAAAACCAAGTATAGACTTTGGTAGACTTGCTCGTTGGACGGCAGGTCGTTGAGTACAAATGGACCTTTAAGATGAAGAAAGACGCTGATGGTGAATGTCACAAAGAAGTTTCTGCCAAGTTCAAGGAGTTGACTGCGATGAGACTTTCTCACTCGTAGCGATGCTAAAGTCCGTTGGAATTATGTTAGCAGTTGCTGCGTTTTTCAATTATGAAATCTGGCAGATGGATGCTAAAACATCGTTTCCTTCCTGAAGGAAAGGTTGTATGAGATACAACCAGAAGGTTTTATCAGTCCTAAGGATGCTAAAAGGTGTGCAAGCTTCAGTGATCCTTCTATGGATTGAAGCAAGCATCTCAGAGTTGGAATATACACTTTGATGAGGTGATCAAAGTTTTTGAGTCTATACAAAGTGTATGAGAAACTTGTATTTACAATAATGTGAATAGATTATTGATGATGGTGATGTGAACTAGATTATTGACTCTAGTGCAAGTGGGAGACTATTGGAAATATGCCCTACAGGCAATAATAAATTAGTTATTACCATATTTCCTTATTCATGATAATCATTTTTATCCATGCTATAATTGTATTGATCGGAGACTTAGATGCATGAGTGGATACATAGACAAAACCATGTCCCTAGTATGCCTCTAATAGACTAGCTCGTTGATCAAAGAAGGTTAAGGTTTCCTAGCCATGGACATGAGATGTCATTTGATAACGGGATCAAATCATTAGGAGAATGGTGTGATGGACAAGACCCAAACTACAAACGTAGCATATGATCGTGTCAATTTAATGCTACTATTTTCTGCATGTCAAGTATCTATTCCTATGACCATGAGATCATGCAACTCATTGACACCGGAGGAGTACCTTGTGTGTATCAAATGTAGCAACGTAACTAGGTGACTATAAAGGTACTCTACAGGTATCTCTGAGGGTATCTGTTGGGTTGGCATGGATTAAGATGTAGCAACCCGACTTGAAAGGTCGAATCTCCGGTGTTTCTGTACCATCCCATGATCATGCTGGTACACACACGGTACATCAATGTATATATCAAAGGGAAATCACACAACATAATTAATCGAAATCTCATATCGAGTCCTTTATTACAATAATGATTACAATAAAGTGGCTGAAGGCCAACTCATGAGATAAACTAAACCATAAACTTGCGGAAGCTTCAAAGGTAGATGAGTCCATCTGACTCCAAGGGCATCTCACCGAGCGTAGAGCGTATCCTCATTCCTGGTCGGAAAAGTACTCTGCAACATGATATGTTGCAGCCGTATAGGTCAGCATATTGAATATGTCGGCAAAGTCAAAGGAGAGGGGGTAAAGTAATCATCTAGTCTATATGCAAATATGGCAGGGGGTGGTAAGTTTTGCATAAAGCGAAGTTTTTTTCTACAACAAGAGAGGGCAAAGGCATAATTACTACAATGTTGGTTGATTAATGAGATGGTTCCACCAACCAATTCTCATACCCAAGTTGACATTAATAACCCACATCAATATAATTTATTGTGTTGAGAGTTCCAGATAGTTTCAGTTCCTTTGGCTCAAACTGTCCCGGACACGGCTAATCGATTAGGTTTGGGTACTCTGTAGAGTTTTGCACACGTTCCCCACAAGATTTGGTCGCCTCTGTTTGTTTTCTCGCACTTTAGGGTGTTTGAGAAACGGATGACCAAAACATGGTCTTCTAAAGGGTTTCCCCGAGACTCTGTCGGTGCCCATCCTTTCCTACCGTTCTTCTACATCTCGTAGCACCGCCTGTCCAGGGTCACCACGATATCCAACCAAGCCAGAGCCCATAATGACTTGTGGCTGTGCAGGTAAGCCTTGGGTCTTGAAGCATCCATCCATCTCTTTGTGCCTGGGTGGACCTTTCCGCATGAATACTGGCACATCTCCAGCATCATCTAGGCTAACCACTGGTTTCTCCAGGGCGCCATTCAACCATCATCCACCTAGAGGTAAGTTGAAGAACTTGGAGTCTTGAAGACTTGATCATCATGTAGGTCTTGAAATTATTAACTCTCAACTCTCATGAATCACACAACCAACCCCGTCTACTAATAGCATAGCAAAATGTAAAACAATGTTTCCCGGGGCCAATGTGTCAAAGGGTTGAGGGGTACCTACCACATGATACTACAACAAGTAACCAACTTTCCAATTTACCTACTTTGCATGCAATTGGGGAGATGGAAGAACTAACGCAATAAAACATAGGTATACATGATCAAAGTGACTTGCCTTGCTGACGATCCTCGTACTCGAGTGACTCTAGATAACAAGCTTCGCACTCCGGATGATCTAACAAATCAAAAAAGAGCACACCATAAGCATAAATACAAAACAAATCACACAATTCAGCAAGTTTAAACAAACAATACTAAAACCATTCAATAGTATCAATCAAGAGAAAGAAATAAAATAATTTTGACTCACAAAAATTTTAGTGTCAAAAACTTCTACTACTACCACTTTAAGACAAACAACCAAGCAATAGCTAGTAGAAAAGACATAGTAAAGAAAAAAATCAATTTTAGTAAACAAAATCAATTACACTAAAACTTTTGTGTAAAGAAACACTACTAAAAGAAAAAATAACTAGAATGTTCCTATAACTTTGATTAGTTATACTGATTTTAGTAATTTGAACAAATTTGATAAGATTCAAAATTTAAAGCTCAAATTTGAAATCTAAGCATACAGACATAAACTACATCAAATATGTGAACTAATGCAAAAAGAATCAACTAAAAAAACTAAATAGTTTAAAAGTTATAACTAAAACAAAAACAGAAGACATTCTGTTTTCTAAAACAGAAAAATAAAGAAAAGAAAAACTGATCGAACGGATAGGGTGACGTGTCGTTCTCTGGTTGGCTATGGGGTGTGCGAGATCTAACGAATCGAACGGACGACCGAGCTATAGAGGACACCGGTTCGAGTTTTAAAACGTTCTAATCGTAGACGTTGGATTTAGATCGGACGATTAAGAGAGGGAGAGGAGGCTCACAGAGAAGAGGTCGCCGTCGAGGGGGTTCTCCGGCGAGGCTGAGGCATCGAGGTCGTCGGGGGCGGCACTCCGGTGGTTGGGGACAGCGTCCGAGGGCTTCAAACGACGGCGGCGGGTCTCCGGCGTACTCTGGTGGCGACGGAGGGGAGTGGGGGTGACAGAGGTGACAGGCACGAGCTCCGGGAGCTTCGGCTGGGGGGTGGAACTCCGACGTGGGTTTCTGGTGAGTGCAGGGGGTTGGACGAGGGGGAAACGGGTGGAATGGGGTGCGGTAAGTCGATGGGGTACTTATAGGGTCGCGGGTGGTCGAGGGAAGGAAAGAGGAGGCGGATCCGTCGCGGGAGGGATCTCTGGCGGGCTTTGTCTAGCACGAGGAGGAAGGCGACCGCGGCATCTTCGGGATCGGATAGTGGGGCCAGGGCGTCAGAGAGAGAGAGGGCGGCGTCAGCGCGTCGGTCGGTCGGCTCGGAGCGGTTTCGGGAATTAACTGCTGTGGGCCGGCCCGTTTCAATTTAAAACGTTTCCTTTTTAATATCCAGAGTAGTAAAACTCATTTAAAAGCATTCAAAACATTTCCAAATATAGGAAATTTATATAGCAAAATGATCAGGAGAATTAATGCTATTCAATGAACATTTTTCCTCTGTCATATTGAATACTTTGAAAAAAATTATTTTTCAGAAAATGCTTATTTGATTTTAAATCCTTTTGCAATATTTTTTCAGATAGCCCCCTGGTTTTATTGTTCAAATATTTCACCAAGATGCCCCTAGGGTGGACTGTCATGTTAGTCCCCTCTTTTCTTTGAACTTTTCCAGAGGTTTTCAAATAGATGAAACAAGAAAAAGGAAAGATGAAAGTGACATTTCAGAAATTCAAAAGAAACACTTCAACCATTATATTCATTCAAACATTATGATGATGATGCATAGCTATATTTGATAACATTCCAAAATGAAAATTTGGGAAGTTACAAACCTACCCACCTTAAGATGAATCGCGCCCTCGAGATTCGGGTTGGCTAGAAAATAGGTGCGGGTGGTCTCTAGGAAGATCTTCTTCGCGTTCCCAGGTGGCTTCTTCCTCGGTGTGGTGTCTCCACAGAACCTTACAGAACTTGATGATCTTGCTACGGGTAATTCTGTTGGTAGTCTTGAGGATTCTGACAGGCTTCTCCTCGTAGGTCAGGTCACTATCAAGTTGTATGGCCTCTAGGGGCACTGTGTCTCTCAAAGGAATATCAACCATCTCAGCATGGCATTTCTTCAACTGGGAAACATGGAAAACATCATGAACTCCGGACAGTCCTTCCAGCAATTCTAGCTTGTATGCCACTTCGCCTCTACGTTCCAGAATTTTGTAGGGGCCTATGAATCTGGGTGCTAACTTTTCTTTAACACCAAACCTCTTGATTCCTCGAAGTGGGGACACACGGAGATATGCTCGATCCCCTACTTCATATGTCACCTCCTTGCGTTCGCTATCAGCATAGTTCTTCTGCCAGGATTGAGCTATCTTGAGTCGGTCTCGAATCAATTTGACCTTATATTCAGAATCTCTGATAAGATCGGGACCAAAAAGTTGTCGGTCTCCAACACCATCCCACGTCAATGGTGTTCTCCACCTCCTTCCGTATAAAGCTTCAAAAGGGGCCATCTTCAGACTGGTCTGATAACTGTTGTTGTATGAGAACTCTGCGTAAGGTAAGTTGTCATCCCAACTGGACCCATAGTCTAGCGTGCAGGCTCTTAACATGTCCTCCAGAATCTGGTTGACTCTCTCAGTCTGTCCATCGGTCTGCGGATGAAAAGCTGTACTGAACTCCAGTCTTGTACCCAAAGTTTCATGTAGCTAATGCCAAAACTTTGAGGTAAATTGTGTTCCTCTATCTGACACGATACTCCTCGGAACTCCATGCAGACATACGATCCTGGTCATATATATTCTGGCTAGCTTAGCACTGGTATAAGTGGTTTTCACTGGAATGAAATGTGCCACCTTGGTCAAGCGATCGACCACTACCCAAATGGAATCATATACTGAACGGGTCCTTGGTAGTCCTGTGATGAAGTCCATACCAAGCTTTTCCCATTTCCACTCGGGTATCGGCAAAGGTTGGAGTAACCCTGCTCCTTTCTGATGTTCTGCCTTTACTCGCTGACAAACATCACATACTGCAACATGTTCGGCAATATCTTTCTTCATACCTGTCCACCAGTAACTTTCCTTCAGATCCAGGTACATCTTGGTGTTTCCTGGGTGTATCGAGTACGGTGAATCATGGGCTTCTTGAAGTATCAACTTCCCGAGCTCTGGGTCATGGGGCACATAGATTCGGTTCTCAAACCATAGAGTACCCTATTCATCTTCACGAAAGCCTTTAGCCTTGGCTTCCTTCATTCTCTGCTTTATCTCAGCTATCTCCTTGTCTGATTTCTGGGCTTCTCAAATTCTTTCGGTCAAGGTGGACTGAATCTCTAGTGTGGCAACATATCCTTGCGGAACTATCTCTAACCGAAGCTCTCTGAGATCTTTGGTTAACTCCTGGGGTAATCCTCCGGCTATGAGTGTGTTCACGTAACTCTTTTGACTCAAAGCATCTGCCACAACATTTTCTTTTCCTGGATGGTAATGTAATCTCATGTCATAGTCCTTGATTAACTCTAACCATCTCCTCTGTCTGAGGTTCAACTCCTTCCGCGTGAAGATATACTTCAGGCTCTTATGATCAGTGTACACATCACAACTATTTCCGATAAGGAAATGTCTCCAAGTCTTGAGTGCGTGCACTACGGCTGCTAGCTCCAAATCATGGGTGGCATAATTCAACTCATGGGGTCGTAGCTGTCTGGATGCATATGCTACAACTTTTCCCTCCTGCATGAGTACTCGTCCAAGTCCTTGACGGGATGCGTCACAATAAACCTGGAAGTACTTTCAATTGTTTGGCAGTATCAACACTGGGGCTGTGACCAAACGTTTCTTCAATTCCTGGAAACTGGCCTCACATTCCTCAGTCCAGATATACTTAGACTCTTTCTTCAACAACTCTGTCATGGGCTTGGCAATCTTTGAGAAATTCTCAATGAATCTCCGTTAATAGCCGACAAGTCCGAGAAAACCGCGGATTTCCTTAACCGAGGTGGGTGACTTCCACTCAATGACTGCTTCAACCTTAGCGGGGTCTACTGCTATTCCTTCTCCGGAAATAACATGTCCAAGGAATCCGACTTCCATCAGCCAAAATTCACATTTACTGAACTTGGCATACAACTGATGCTCTCTAAGCCTCCCCAGAACTAAACGCAAGTTTTCCTTTTGTTCTTCCTCGCACTTGGAGAATATCAAAATGTCATCGATGAACACCATGACAAACTTGTCCAAGTATTCCATAAACACTTTGTTCATCAAATTCATGAAATAGGCTAGAGCATTAGTAAAACTAAAGGACATGATTGTATACTCATATAAGCCATACCTGGTGGTGAAGGCTGTTTTGGGTATATCCTGTTCACGAATCTTCAGTTGGTGATACCCTGATCGAAGATCGATCTTGGAGAATACTTTGGCGCCTACTAGCTGATCAAACAGGTCATTAATCATTGGCAGAGGGTACTTATTCTTGATAGTCACCTCGTTCAATGCTCGATAATCGACCACCATCCTCAAGGTTTTATCTTTCTTCTCCACCAAAAGAACTGGAGCTCCCCAAGGTGATGAACTTGGGCGTATATATCCCTTAATCTGCTTCTTGATTTCCACTAAATCATTTGCGGGCATCCGATAGGGTCTCTTGGAAATCGGGCTGTCCCTGGTAGTAGCTCTACTAGGAACTCAAGCTCCCTATCTGGTGGCATGCCTGGTAATTCCTCCGGGAATACATCTGGAAAGTCTCGTACAACCGGTACTTCCTCCTGAACAACTCTTGTGAGGGAATTTAACCGAGCACTCATCTGTGTGCGTCGGGATACATACTTAATCCTCGTGTTCTCTGGAGTGGTGAGTGAAATAGACTTACTAGGGCAATCAAGGTTTCCTTCATACTTGGTCATCCAATCCATGCCTAGGATTACATCCAATCCCTGGGATTCTAAGACGATGAGGTCGATAGGAAAAACATGGTTTCCTATGTGAAGTTTCAGGGCATGGCATCCTATTCCTGCCTTCATCATTCCTCCTGGGGAATTTACTTTAATGGGCTGACTAAGGGTTCTGGTGGGTAAACCATACTTTTCCACAACTACCCTTGATATAAATGAATGCATTGCACCAGAATCAAAAAGTACCATAACTGGACGTGAATGCAATAAAAACTTACCAACCACAGTCTCGGGCTGATCATAGACTTCTTCCACATCGAGGTGGTTCACCTGAGCACGAGGAAACGGATTTGGCTTCTTAGCTGTGGAGTTGCCGTTTCCATTCCCTTGCTTGTTCTGAGGGCATTCAGTGGCATAGTGCCCTGTCTTCTAACACTTGAAGCATGTGATGTGGTTCAGATCCTTCGGGACGGTGTTGGTTGCCATTCCCACTTCCATTACCATTCTTGAAGCTGCCATTGTTGGGACGATTATTCCCATTTCCTCCATGGTGGTGGCCTCCATGGTTGTGCACTGGATGAGTGTGTCCTCCATACTTACCGGTCCCTGATCCGGTATTTCCTGAGTACGGGGTGTAGCGGGGCTTCTGATGAGCTCCAGAGGTAGACTTCCCATGTGCATACTTCCTCTTGCGGTTCTCAATTTGCTGCTGCTTCCCCTCCAAGACGAGGGCCTTGTCTACCAGCTCCTGGTAGTTGCTGAAGGTAGCCACCATCAGTTGCACGCTCAACTCATCATTGAGTTCTTCCAAGAACTTTTCCTGCTTGGCTGCATCATCGGCCACATCCCCTGGTGCATAACGGGCCAACATGCTGAAGTCATCCACGTACTGGGCCATGGAACGGTTTCCCTGGCGTAAGTTGCGAAACTCACGCTTCTTCAGACTCATGGCTCCAGCTGAGACATTTGCGGTGCGGAAAGCTTGCTTGAACTGCTCCCAAGTCACATCAGCAATGGGGTATGTGGTGGTGTTGTTCTCCCACCATGAAGCTGCGGGGCCCTCCAATTGATGGGCGGCAAAACACACTTTTTCAGCCTCAGTGCATCCTGCGGTGGTGAGTTCCCTCTCCATCTTGCGGAGCCAATCATCTGCCACAATGGGCTCTGTGCTGCTGGAGAAGGTTGGGGGATTCAGTCTCAGAAAACGGGTGAGGTTGTCGCCTTGTGGTGGAGGGTAGTTGTTGTGGTTGTTGGTCTGATTCTGAATCAACAGCTGCATCAGGGCGTTCTGCTGCTGAAGAAGTTGGGTGAGCTCTCGCGGGAAAGTGAAGTCGGGCTCACGTCGCGGAGGCATCTTGCTGTTTTCAGAGGGGTGAGAATTAGAATAGAACAATGACCTAAAGTGGAAATTCACTACCCATATGCAATGCAACAAACATATCACACCAAACACTCATTCATTTATTCAACTCAAGGTCACACATCGAGATACAAATCTCCATTCAAACTAAACATCGACCTACGCTTAACGGCGAAAATGAAGATACATGGGGGCATAACTAGAGTTGTCCTAAAAAATACATGGTGAAGTGGTCTCCTCCGGTGGTGCTCTCCTCATAGTCATCATCGTTGCTGATCAAAGGAGCTAGGTCTCCCTCGGGATGAAGATTTTCACCCATGTCCATCTGTTCCTCCAGAGTTGCGACGCGAGTGTTCAGCTTGTCGATCCTCTCTAAGAAATCCTTCACCTCATACTCATGCTCATAGTCGGCTTCCCGTAAGTTAGCTTTGAGGTCAATCTCGCGGTTCATCAGCCTCTTGATCGTCTTCGTGTCGGCACGTACCCAGAGCTCCAAGGTCCTAACGTGCGTCTCCAAGGTCTGGATATAGGAAATGGTGGTGGCTTCAGTGGGAGTGGTTATCCCTGCGACAAACCACGCTGAGTCCTGGTGAAATGGTTCCACCTCTGTATTCCTCCTGAATACCTCCAAGGGCACGATGAATGGCCATGTCTCTTCCAAGTATCCAGCTGAGTGCCACAAATCTCCGGTGTTTCTATACCATCCCAAGATCATGCTGGTACACACATGGTACATCAATGTATATATCAAAGGGAAATCACAGAACTTAAATTAATCGAAATCTCATATCGAGTCCTTTATTACAATAATGATTACAATAAAGTGGCTGAAGGCCAACTCATGAGATAAACTAAACCATAAACTTGCAGAAGCTTCGAAGGTAAATGAGTCCATCTGACTCCAAGGGCATCTCACCGAGCGTAGAGCGTATCCTCACTCCTGGTCAGAAAAGTACTCTGCAACATGATACGTTGCAGCTGTATAGGTCAGCATATTGAATATGCCGGCAAAGTCACAAGAGAGGGGGTAAAGTAATCATCTAGTCTATATGCAAATATGGCAGGGGGTGGTAAGTTTTGCATAAAACCAAGTTTTTTTCCTATAACAAGAGAGGGTAAAGGCATGATTACTACAATGTTGGTTGACTACTGAGATGGTTCCACCAACCAATTCTCATACCCAAGTTGACATTAATAACCCACATCAATATAATTTATTGTGTTGAGAGTTCCAGATAGTTTCAGTTCCTTTGGCTCAAACTGTCCATGACCCTGGACATGGCTAATCGATTAGGTTTGGGCACTCTGCAGAGTTTTGCACACGTTCCCCACAAGATTTGGTCGCCTTCGTTTGATTTCTCGCACTTCAGGGTGTTTGAGAAATGGATGACCAAAACATGGTCTTCTAAAGGGTTTCCCCGAGACTCTGTCGGTGCCCACCCTTTCCTACCGTTCTTCTACATCTCGTAGCACCGCGTGTCCAGGGTCACCACGATATCCAACCAAGCCAGAGCCCATAATGACTTGTGGCTGTGCAGGTAAGCCTTGGGTCTTGAAGCATCCATCCATCTCTTTGTGCCTGGGTGGACCTTTCCGCATGAATACTGGCACATCTCCAGCATCATCTAGGCTAACCACTGGTTTCTCCAGGGCGCCATTCAACCATCATCCACCCAGAGGTAAGTTGAAGAACTTGGAGTCTTGAAGACTTGATCATCATGTAGGTCTTGAAATTATTAACTCTCAACTCTCATGAATCACACAACCAACCCTGTCTACTAATAGCATAGCAAAATGTAAAACAACGTTTCCCGGGGCCAATGTGTCAAAGGGTTGAGGGGTACCTACCGCATGATACTACAACAAGTAACCAAGTTTCCAATTTACCTACTTTGCATGCAATTGGGGAGATGGAAGAACTAAGGTAATAAAACATAGGTATACATGATCAAAGTGACTTGCCTTGCTGACGATCCTCGTACTCGAGTGACTCTAGATAACAAGCTTCGCACTCCAGATGATCTAACGAATCAAACAAGAGCACACCATAAGCATAAATACAAAACAAATCACACAATTCATCAAGGTTAAACAAACAATACTAAAATCATTCAATAGTATCAATCAAGAGAAAGAAAGAAAATAATTTTGACTCACAAAAAGTTTAGCGTCAAAAACTTCTACTACTACCACTTTAAGACAAACAACCAAGCAATAGCTAGTAGAAAAGACATAGTAAACAAAAAAACTCAATTTTGGTAAACAAAATCAATTACACTAAAACTTTTGTGTAAAGAAACACTACTAAAAGAAAAAATAACTAGAATGTTCCTATAACTTTGGAATAGGAAACCAAAACAATAATACTGTTAACACTAATATTATTATCATCATATTACTAAACAGAATTGAATTACTAAAATTATTTATTAGAAATCTAACTTAATCATCTATCTAGTGTGTGAAAGTAAAACTATATTGTTTTATAAAACTATACCTAATGAAAAAGATATAAAGATTCCTATAACAACATGGTATAAAACTAAACAATCATTTTAAATATTAGCAAGTAATGTTACCTAAATGTTTGAAACAACAGAAACTAATGAAAACTATTAACAGAGTTAAACTAATTCAGGTTCATACTAAATTAAAAATTAAGATAACTAAACAAATTCTGTTTTTTGTTAGAAACAGTAACTAAATTTATTCAAAAATTACTCAAATCATGTAGAATGATAGGTTTAACTAATACCAAACCGTGACAAAAAGATTCACTCAAAAATATATTTTTAAACTATAGTTATACAGATTTTAGTAATTTGAACAAATTTGATTAGATTCAAAATTTAAAGCTCAAATTTGAAATCTAAGCATACAGACATAAACTACATCAAATATGTGAACTAATGCAAAACTAATCAACTAAAAACACTAAAGAGTTTAAAAGTTATAACTAAAACAAAAACAGAAGACATTTTGTTTTCTAAAACAAAAAAGAAAAGAAAAGAAAAACTGATCGAACGGATAGGGTGACGTGTCGTTCTCTGGTTGGCTATGGGGTGTGCAAGATCTAACGAATCGAACGGACGGCCGAGCTATAGAGGATACCGGTTCGGGTTTTAAAACGTTCTACTCGTAGACGTTGGATTTAGATCAGACGATTAAGAGAGGGAGAGGAGGCTCACAGAGAAGGGGTCACCGGCGAGGGGGTTCTCCGGCGAGGCCGAGGCATCGAGGTCGTCGGGGGCGGCACTCCGGTGGTTGGGGATGGCGTCCGAGGGCTTCAAACGACGGCGGCGGGTCTCCGGCGTACTCTAGTGGCGACGGAGAGGAGTGAGGGTGACAAAGGCGACGGGCACGAGCTCCGGGAGCTTCGGCTGGGGGGTGGAACTCCGGCGTGGGTTTCCGGTGAGTGTAGGGGGTCGGACGAGGGGGAAACGGGTGGAATGGGGTGCGGTGAGTCGACGGGGTACTTATAGGGCCGTGGGTGGTCGAGGGAAGGAAAGAGGAGGCGGATCCGTCGCGGGAGGGATGTCTGGCTAGCTCTGTCTGGCGCGAGGAGGAAGGCGACCGTGGCGTCTTCGGGATCGGACGGTGGGGCCAGGGCATTAGAGAGAGAGAGAGGGCGGCGTCAGCGCATCGGTCGGTCGGCTTGGAGCGGTTTCGGGAATTAACTGCTGTGGGCCGGCCCGTTTCAATGTAAAACGTTTCCTTTTTAATATCCAGAGCAGTAAAACTCATTGAAAAGCATTCGAAACATTCCCAAATATAGGAAATATATATATCAAAATGATCAGGAGAATTAATGCTATTCAATGAACATTTTTCCTCTGTCACACTGAATACTTTGAAAAAAATTATTTTTCGGAAAATGCTTATTTGATTTTAAATCCTTTTGCAATATTTTTTTCAGATAGCCCCCTGGTTTTATTGTTCAAATATTTCACCAAGATGCCCCTGGTGTGGAGTGTCATGTTACTCCCCTCTTTTCTTTGAACTTTTCTAGAGGTTTTCAAATAGATGAAACAAGAAAAAGGAAAGATGAAAGTGACATTTCAGAAATTCAAAAGAAACACTTCAACCATTATATTCATTCAAACTTTATGATGATGATGCATAGCAATATTTCATCACATTCCAAAATGAAATTTTGGAATGTTACATAAGACTGGGATTTGTTACTCCGTGTGACGGAGAGGTATCTCAGGGCCCACTCGGTAATACAACATCACAACAAGCCTTGCAAGCAATGTGACTAAGTGTTAGTCACGTGATCTTGTATTACAAAACGAGTAAAGAGACTTGCCGGTAACGAGGTTGAGCTAGGTATGTAGATACCGACGATCGAATCTCGGGCGAGTAACATACCGAAGAACAAAGGGAACATCATACGGGATTAACTGAATCCTTGACATAGAGGACCGATAAAGATCTTCATAGAATATGTAGGAACCAATATGGGTGTCCAGGTCTCGCTATTGGTTATTGACCATAGCGGTGTCTCGGTCATGTCTACATAGTTCTCGAACCCGCAGGGTCTGCACACTTAAGGTTCAGTGACATTTCAGTAGTATAGAGTTATGTATGGTGGTGACTGAAGATTTTTTGGAGTCCCGGATGAGATCCTGGACGTCACGAGGAGCTCCGGAATGGTCTGTAGGTAAAGATTGATATATAGGAAGTCCTATTTTGGTCGCCGGAAAAGTTTCGGGCTCATCGGTAGTGTACTGGGAGTGCCGGTAGTGTACCGAGAGACCATTGGGAGGGGTATTTCGACCCAAGAGGCTACATGGGCTGTGGGAGAGTGAATACCAGCCCTTAGTGGGCTGGTGGAAGTCCCACACAAGGCCCATGTGACTGGGAAGAAAAACCCAAAGAGAAAAAGGTGGAAAAAGGCAAAAGGGCCAAAATAAGGAGGAATCCTAGTCCTACTAGGATTGGAGGAGGATTCCTCCTCTCCTCCCACTTCGGCCGAAGCCTAGAGGGCTTTGACCTTGCGCCAAGTCTCCTCCTCTCTTCCTCTTATATATACTAGAGGTTTTAGGGTTTTGGCACTAGATTTTCAGCCACGTGTTACCCGTTCCTCTAGTGCATAGTTTCTCCTCTAGATCGGTTTTCTGCAGTGCTTAGGCGAAGCCCTGCCGGATTTGCTCCACCACCATCGCTGCGGCACCGTCACGCTGCCGGAGAACTCGTCTACCTCTCCGCTCCCTCTTGCTGGATCAACAAGGCAGTGATCGTCATCGAGTTGTACATGTGCTGAACGCGGAGGTGCCGTATGTTCGACGCTAGATCAGAAGGAGCATGATGAAGATTTTTGGTGTTTTTGGTTTATAGATCTGAAAATATAATATGGAAAGTAGACCCAAGTCCATAGGTTTCACTAGAGGCTTCTCTCTTGAAGGAAAATAACATGGTGGGTGAAGAAATTACTGTCGAGCAATTGATAGAAAAAAGAATAATTATGACGATATCCAAGGCAATGATTATGCATATAGGCCTCACGTCCGTGTCAAGTAGACCAAAATGATTCTACATCGACTTCTATAACTCCACACATTGACTGACTCCTGCCTGCATCTAGAGTATTAAGTTCATGAAGAACACAGTAACACATTAAGTAAGATGACATGATGTAGAGGGATAAACTCAAGCAATATGATGAAAACCCCATCTTGTTACCCTTGATGGCAACAATACAATACGTGCCTTGCTACCCCTACTTTGTCACTAGGTGAGGACACTGCAAGATTGAACCTAAAACTAAGCACTTCTCCCGTTGCAAGAATTACCAATCTAGTTGGCCAAACCAAATCGATAACTCGAAGAGACTTACAAAGATATGAAATCATGCATATAAGAATTCAGAGAAGAACCAAATAATATTCATAGATAAGCCGATCATAAACCCATAATTCATTGGATCTCGACAAACACACAACAAAAGAGTATTACATCGGATAGATCTCCATGAAGATCATGAAGAACATGGTATTTAAGCACAAAGAGAGAGAACAAGCCATCTAGCTACTAGCTATGGACCCGTAGGTCTATGGTGGACTACTCACGCACCATCGAAGGGGCAATGGAGTTGATGTAGATGCCCTCCTTGATCGAATCCCCCTCCGACAGATTACCGCAAAAGGCTCCAGGATTGGATCTCTCAGGAATGGAGGCTTCTGAGGGCGAAAAAGTATTTGCGTGGCTCCTTTTGTTATTGGGGGAATATTTGGGTATTTATAGGACAAAGATTAGGGTTAGGAGTCTTGCCAGGGAGTCACAATCCTTCCAGGCGTGGCCAGGGGTGGTGGCCATGCCCCGTGGCTTGTGACCTCCTGGTAGGTCCCTTGCCTTGCATTCCAAGTCTGGTTGGTGTCTTCTGGTCTAGAAGAAATCATTGCGAAGATTTTATTCTATCTGGACTCCGTTTAATATTCCTTATCTGCAATACTCAAAAAAGGAAAAAACATAAACTGACACTAGGCTCTAGATTAATAGGTTAGTCCCAAAAATAATATAAAATAGCATATTAATGCATATAAACATCCAAAAAAGATAATATAATAGCATGGAACAATCAAACGTTATAGATACGTTGGAGACGTATTAGGTAACTCCCAGAAGAGTGGCAAAGCAGTTGCCCCTCCCGTGAAGAAACCCAAGACTAGACCCAAGCCAGAAACTGAGTGCTTTGATTGCAAGGGAACTGGTCGCTGGAATTGAAACTGCCCCAAATATTTGGCTGACAAGAAGGCATCCAACACCAAACAAGGTTTATATGATATACATGTTATTGATGTGTACCTTACCAACTCTTGTAGTAGTGCGTGTGTATTTGATACCAGTTCGGTTGCTCACATTTGCAACTCAAAACAGGAGCTACGGAATAAAAGAAGGCTGGCTAAGGACGAAGTGACAATGTGCATGGGAAATGGTTCCAAGGTTGATGTGATCGCCATCAGCATGCTTGCTCTTGAATTACCATCGGGATTAGTGATAAACCTGAATAATTGTTATTTGGTACCTTCGTTAAGCATGAACATCATATTTGGATCTTTCTTGTTCTGAGACGGTTACTCATTTAAGTCAGAGAATAATGGTTGTTCTATTTATATGATTAATATATTTTATGGTCATGCACCCAATGTGAGGGTTTATTCACATTGAATCTCTATAGTGATAATACACATGTTCATAACATTGATGCCAAAATATGTAGAGTTGATAATGATAGTGCCACTTTCTTGTGGCACTGTCGTTTAGGTCATATTGGTGTAAAACGCATGAAGAAGCTCCATGCTAATGGACTTTTGGAGTCACTTGATTTTGAATCACTTGACACATGTGAACGATGCCTCATGGGAAAGATGACTAAGACCTGGTTCTCTGGAACAATGGAACTGGCAAGTGACTTGTTGGAAATCATACATACTGATGTATGTGGTCCAATGGGCATTGAGGCGCACGATGGATATCGTTATTTTATCACCTTCACTGATGACTTGAGTAGATATGGGTAAATTTACTTAATGAAGCACAAGTCTGCAACGTTTGAAAAGTTCAAGCAATTTCAGAGTGAAGTTGAGAATCATCATAACAAGTAGATTAAATTCCTACGATCTGATCGAGGAGGTGAATATCTGAGTTATGAGTTTGGCAGTCACTTAAGACAGTGTGGAATTGTTTCACAATTGACTCTGCGTGGAACACCACAGCGTAATGGTGTGTCTGAACATCATAATCAAACCTTATTAGATATGGTGAGTTGTATGATGTCTCTTCCCGATTTGCCACTATCGTTTTGGGGTCATGCATTAGAGGCAGCTGTATTCACTTTAAATAGGGCACCATCAGAATCCGTTGAGACGACGCCGTATGAACTTTGGTTTGGCAAGAAGCCAAAGTTGTCATTTCTTAAAGTTTGGGGATGTGATGCTTATGTGAAAAAGCTTCAGCCTAAAAAGCTGGAACCCAAAGCAGAGAAATGCGTCTTCATAGGATACCCAAAAGAGATAGTTGAGTATACCTTCTATCTCAGATCCGAAGGCAAAGTGTTTGTCGCTAAGAACAGAACATTTCTTGAGATAGAGTTTCTCCCGAAAGAATTGAGTGGGAGGAAAATAGAACTTGATGAGGTTATTGAACCTTTACTTCAACCAAAGAGTAGCGCCAGCACAGAAAGATGTTTCTGTAGAGCCTGCATTGGTTGAAGAGGAAGTTAATGATGATGATCATCTTTCGATCAAGTTACTATCGAACCTCGTAGGGCAACAAGGGCGCGTACTTCTCATGAGTGGTACGACAACCCTGTCTTAGAGGTAATGTTATTAGACAACAATGAACCTATGAGCTATGGAGAAGCAACGATGGGCCCGAATTCCAAGAAATGGTTAGAAGCCATGAAATCCGAGATGGGATCCATGTATGAAAACAAAGTATGGACTTTGGAAGTATTACCTGAAGGGCAAAAGGCCACTCTACACAAATGGATCTTCAAGAGGAAGTCGAACGCGGATGGTAATGTCACTGTCTATAAAGCTCGACTTGTGGCAAAGGGTTATTCACAAGTTCAAGGAGTTGGCTATGATGAGACCTTCTCACCCTTAGCGATGCTTAAGTCCACCAGAATCATGTTAGCAATAGCTGCATATTTCGACAATGAAATTTGGCAGATGGATGTCAAGACAGCGTTCCTTAACTGGGTCCTTAAGGAATGGTTGTATATGATACAACCGAAAGGTTTTGTCGATCTAGAGAATGCTAACAAAGTTTGCAAACTCCAGTGATCCATTTATGGACTGGTGCAAGCATCTCGGAGTTGGAATCTGCGCTTTGATGAGGTGATCAAAGCGTTCACATTTATACAAGTTTACGGAGAAGCTTGTATTTACAAGAAAGTGAGTGGGATCTCTATAGCGTTTATAATATTATGTGTGGATGACATATTGCTGATTGGAAACAGTATAGAAATGCTAGAAAGCGTGAAGGAATATTTGAACAAGAGTTTTTCAATGAAGGACCTAGGATAAGCTACTTTCATATTAGGCATTAAGATCTATAGAGACAGATCGAGACACTTAATGGGACTTTCACAGAACACATACCTTCAAAAAGTTTTGAAGAAGTTCAAAGTGGATCAAACGAAGAAGGGGTTCTTGCCTGTGTTGCAAGGTGTGAAGTTGAGTAAGACTCAATGCCCAGTGACTGCAGAAGATAGAGAAAAGATGAGTGTCACCCCCTAGGCTTCAGCCATAGGTTGTATCATGTATGCAATGCTGTGCATGAGACCCGATGTCAGCCTTGCCATAAGTATGGCCGGAAGGTTTCAAAGTGATCCAGGAATGGAGCACCAAACGGCGGTCAAGAATATCCCCAGGTAGCTGAAAAGGACAAAGGAAATGTTTCCCATTTATGGACGTGATCAAGAGCTCGTCGTAACGTAACTGGGTGACTATAAAGATGCTCTACAGGTACCTTCGAGGGTGTCTGTTGAGTTGGCATGGATCAAGACTGGGAATTGTTACTCCGTGTGATGGGGAGGTATCTCAGGGCCCACTGGGTAATACAACATCACAACAAGCCTTGCAAGCAAAGTGACTAATTTGTTAGCCACATGATCTTGTATTACGTAACGAGTAAAGAGACGTGCGAGTAACGAGATTGAACTAGGTATGAAGATACCGACGACCGAATCTCGGGCACTTAACATACCGATAGACAAAGGCAACATTGTACGGGATTATCTGAATCCTTGACATAGAGGTTCAACCAATAAAGATCTTTGTAGAACAAGTAGGAACCAGTATGGGCATCCAGGTACCGCTATTGGTTATTGACTGTAGAGGTGTCTCAGTCATGTCTACATAGTTCTCGAACCTGCAGGGTCTACACACTTAATGTTCGATGACGAATTGGTATAGATGAGTTAAGTATGTTGGTGACCGAAGGTTGTTTAGAGTCCCGGATGAGATCCTAAATGTGATGAGCAATTCCGGAATGGTCTGGAGGTGAAGATTCATATATAGGAAGTTTCGTGTTGATCATGGGGAAAGTTCGAGCATCACCGACAATGTACCGGGGGTGCCTGAAGGTTTCCGTGGGTCCACCGGAAGGGGCCACCAGCCCTGAAGGGCCTCATGGGCTGTGAGAGAGGGCGTACCAGCTCCTGGTGGGCTGGACACCCCTCCCACAAGGCCCATGTGGCCGAAGGGTGGTAGGGGGAAACCCTAAGGGGGCCGACCACCTTGCCTTGGGGGCCAAGCCACCCCTTGGCCGCCGCCCCCTCCTCTTGGCCGCTGCCCCTAGGAGTGGGAACCCTAGGACGCAGCCTTTACCCCTCCCCCCTATATATATTAGAGAGGGAGGAGGGAAGCCACACCACAAGCCACGACACAGCCCGTCCTCCCTGCCAGATCGCTTCTCCTCTAGTAGATTGGTTCGGCGCCGCTTAGCAAAGCTCTGCCGGATCAGCTCCACCGCCACCGCCGCCATGCCATCGTGCTGCCGGAGAACCCATCTACCTCTATGCTCCCTCTTGCTAGATCAAGAAGGTGGAGATCATCATCAAGCTGCATGTGTGCTGAATGCGGAGGTGTCACCCGTTCGACGCAGGATTGGGACGGATCGTGGGACAGATGCGATTTGGATCGCGAAGATGTTTGACTACACCAATCGCATTTCTTAACACTTCCCGCTTAGCGATCTATAAGGGTATATTGATCCAATCTCTCCTCTCATAGGTGCTCATGACCATGGATAGATCTTGCGTGTGCGTAGGAAAACTTTTGTTTCCCATGCAACGTTCTCCAACAGAAGGGGATCCATGGCCTCCACCACCGCATCGTCGGCATTCATCCCCGCATCCACAATAGTCGCCTCTTAGGACGTGTGGTGCATGATGGATTCCGGCGAAGCTTTGAGTATCTTGGTGTGGGCGTTATTGATGATATAGGACTGGATGGCCTTGACCCAGGCTAGGGCAGCCTCCGCGGCAAGACAGGCTGCTCGAGCGCTCTTGGCGTTTGCGTCCGCCGTCGTAGTAGCTGCAGCTATCGTCTCCGTGGCTATAGACGCCCTTTCGGCTACTGCAGAAGCCTTGTCGATCGTCACAGAGGCCCTTTCGACGAATGCGGCTATGCTTAAGGCGAATGCGGTTACACTCTTGACCGATGCGACCGCATTCCCGGTAGAGGCAGGAGCGCTCGGGGCCGAGTGGGATGGTCGTATGCACCCTTACGAAGTATTCCAATGGCATCATTATTTGCACAGAGGGTTTGTTGGGGAATGGGGGTTGAGGGTGAATGGAATCTGTCGGGACCCCGATCCTAAGTCATATGAATCCAGACTGTAACATATCACATCACTTTGCGGCCTCACGCACGGTAAGCTCCACGGCTGCAGCCTTACCTTAGCCAGGACCGTTTGCGTCTTTTGGCTCACGTATGTGAACATGTCACTGGCAATCAAACGACAAAGAACCCGGGCCGACATAACTAGTCATAGAACCCAAGCGGCACATCCGTACGGAAACATTCATACGTAACCCAGCAATGCAGGTGTCGACCTCAAGCATGTGTAGATGAGTCGTAGCAGGCTACAGGGACTCCATTACACCGCGAGGCATTTCCCCGAAGGGACAGACATAGCAGCAGAGAAGGATACATGTCGGTCAATCAATGTGTCCGGAGCAGTAGCAAGCTACCATGGCTCGATGGAAGCACAAAGAGGCAGTTTCCCATAAAGAGTACTACTGAAGGCGCACAACTAGGTGTCGGATCCCATACATACCGTTGCATGTCACACGGACGCACGAAATGCCTGATATGCATAGATACAACCATGGCATCACAATATAAACATACAACACTCTCGCCATTATTCGAATAGTTTCATACCCTGCAGGGGTGTACTTCTTCACACACTCTCGCCACTTATCGCTGTGTGATCATAAACCATGCACCTCGGCAACCTTCAAGCGGATGCCCAGAGAGGGAGTCGGCCATGACCGTCAATCACATAAGACCTCTAGTCCAGGCTATCGCCTATTTGAGACTGAACCCGCACGGAAGTCTGGCCAAAGTTTCCGCTACGGCCCCAAACGATGTGCGGAGGGTTCCCAAGCCCACCATTCGAGTGACCCTTGGTACACCATGCCACTGCCTACCGTGTCGTAACCCACCCCTAGGGTCAGCGCTACACATGGCCTCCAACATGCCATAAACACCAGAAACTACTTGCAACTCCTGGACCAAGGACTAAGCGACTGATAAGTCGAGAGGGGATAAGTTACCGGAACCCAATCTGTGGTAGTAACTAGTCTTGGATCACAAAAACGGAACTTAGTTCCTAAGAACGTTCCCAATGAGACAACCCGCTATGTACTCCTACATAGCCTCTCATCGCTACCTTTACCAAATCGGGTTCATCATAAGTCATCACATTAGAACAACATTGTTTCACTCAGTTCATCACTCAGATGAATCAGACCTGACACAACTCTAAGCATAGCAACCAAAGTAAGCTAAGCACATCACGGCACAAGCATCTACCAGGTATGCTAGGTTGCTAGGTTTAGCTATTTACTGTGACAATGACAGGTCATGCGTAAGAATAGGTTCATCTATCGTGTATGACTGACATGTGATCGTTTGTCCTAATAGAGTAAACAAGAGTAGGAGTGAGAGAGTGGGATGTTATCGAAATGATCAATGGGGTTGCTTGCCTTGCTGGGTAGCAGGAAGGTTGTCTCCTTCATTGGAATACTCGGAGGTATGCTCGGAAGCAGGGCCTACCGCAATGCAGATAACAAACAATCAATACACGCAAGTGCAACAATATGATGCATGATCATGGCATGTTAGCATGTGTGGATGAGCTAATGCAACTAGTGTTCATGTTGATTTGAAATGAATTTGAATATATGTTCAAAATCGTTCTTCATTTCAAATTCCATATACTATCCTATTAGTAAATGTCCATGTTCATCTACATAGGTTGCTCTAACATGCATGATAATAGCACCACTCGATTCATTGGATTTTTCTGATAAATTTTCATATATAAATTATTTTCATCTGATTTACAGATTAATTTATATGAAATTTTGAAGTTTTAAATAATTTCTGGAATTATTTTTAAACTAGAAAATAGAATTATGACATCAGCCTGACGTCATAGTGACGTGAGCTGGTCGGTTGACCAGGCCAGAGTCAAACCTCACATGTGGGGACCACATGTTAGTGGCTCAATCATTTAACTAAATAAATTAAACTAATCCTAACTAATTAATAGATCTAGGCCCACTTGTCAGTGACTAATTAGGTTAATTAACTTAATTAATTAATTTTTCTTAATCTAACTTAATTAGAGGGTCGGGCCCACTTGCCAGTTGACCTGGGGTCAAACCCCCGTGGTCAACTCCGGCAAGACCCACCGGCGTTGAGCCGCCGGTGGCTCCAGAGACGGCGGAGGGGCTCGGGATCCCTCCTCCGGTGACCAAATGAACGACCGAGGGCACCAAACGGACCTATGCTCACGCGCGCGTCCATCCCGACACCTCCTAGGAGCTAAGATGGTCGGAATTGATGCCGGCGGCGAGCTTCGCGGTTGTCGGAGCTCGAGCGGGCACGGGCCCATCGAGCCGGAGCTCAAACGAGGCACCTAAGGCCTCCTAGGGCTGCCTGGGGACATCCTGAGCACGACCACGTGCTCAGACGCAAGCTTGGGCCGCTGCAACGACGACCACGACCTCGCCGGCGGCGAGAAGCTTTCGGGCTCAAAGGAATTCACCGCTAGAGGTCTCATTCGAAGGGGAAAAAGGGGGAAAAGGACCAGGGGCTCACAACGGTTGCAGAGATGTCGAGAGCGGGCTCGAGGAGGTCCTGGAGTAGCGGCGAGCTTCAGTTGCTTGCCAGCTGCCAGAGGTTGAAGACGACGGCGATGGCAGCGACAGGGAGCTCCTGGCGGTGCATGGCTCGGGTAGAAGTAAGAGGGGATCTAGGCAGAGCCTTTGGTGGGCTCAAAAGGGCGCGGGGGCGGCTAAAACGGGGGTGCTACGGCGGCGAGCAGCTCGGCCATGGCTGAGCAGAGGAGGGGAGAAAGAGAGGCGGGCGAGAGAGAGAGAGAGAGAGAGAGAGAGAGAGTGAGAGAGAGGGAGCTATGGGGACGGATCTGGGAGCTTATCCCCGTCGCGCTGGCGAGGGGGAAGCAGGCAGGCAGCTGCCGACGTGGAGGCACGGCAGCGCACGCACGTCGGCCACACTCCCGTCCTCTTGGCCGCCAAGAGGACGATGACCTCCCTGGGCCAGGTGGGCTGGCTTGGCCTGGGCTTCTTTCTCCTTTTTTTCTTTATTTCAATTCTTTTTCTAATTTTTGACATTTGTTTAATTCTTTTGCAGGTACAAAAAGACTTTGCAAAATATCCCAAGTATTTTCTATAATGGAGTTTGACTATTTCCAACTTATCTAAAAAGTTTCAGGATATTTTGAAAACAAAAGTAATGATAATGCTTTATTTGGTATTTTCAGGAGCTTTAACCTTTATTTTTAAATTGTTTTGGATGTTCAAATATGTAAAATGGTCCCTGTTATAATCATGTCCAAATTTATCAGACATAGGGAACATTTTGAAAGAGCATTTTGGATTTGTTGAATTTTCACCAACTTTGAATTGTTTTGATTCAATGTGAGCTTGGGGTTTCTTCAACTTCCCATTTCAAGTTGATGCCAAATTGAAACATGATGCAAACATAGACTATTCCTATGACTTCTAGCTAGGGATGTGACAACTCACCTCCACTCAAAAGAATCTCGTCCCGAGATTTTGATGTCGTCGGGAAGAGCGCGGGGTACTCTAGTCGACGATCTTCTCTTTCCCATGTGGCCTCCTTTTCAGAATGGTGTGACCACTGAACCTTGAGAAACTTGATGTTTTGACGCCGAGTGGTACGCTCAGCTTGATCAAGAATACGAACAGGGTATTCTCGATATGTAAGGTCATCTTTGAGATCAAGCGCTTCGTGGTCAACTTCACGGACAGGGTCCGAGAAGCAACGCCTGATTTGCAAGACATGGAAGACATCATGAACCTTGGAAAGATGTGGCGGAAGTTCCAATTGTTAGGAAACCTCTCCTCGTTTAGCAAGAATGCAAGAAAGACCAATGTCACGAGGAGCCAACTTTCCCTTGATACCGAATCGATGGGTACCCTTCAGAGGTGTAACCCGAAGGTAAGCCTTCTTATCAACTTCATAGGTCGCAACCTTATGATGGTGATCATATTGGCTCTTTTGACGAGATTGGGCTGTTTTCAACTTTTCACGAATAATGCGAACTTGCTCCTCTACATCCTGAATCATATCCGGGCCAAAGAGTTGCCTCTCTCCGGTTTCCGACCAGTTAAGAGGTTTTCGACACCTTCGTCCATAGAGAACTTCAAAAGGGGCTTTACCCAAGCTTGATTGATAACTATTGTTATAAGCAAATTTGGCAAATGGAAGATATTTCTCCCAGTTCATACCGAAAGATATAACACAATCTCGGAGCATGTCTTCGAGGATTTGATTGACTCGCTCAACTTGACCACTTGATTGTGGGTGGAAAGCAGTGCTAATGGATAGATGAGTCCCCATAGCGGTTTGAAAACTTTCCCAAAATCGGGAAGTGAAGATACTTCCATGGTCTGAGTTAATCTCCAAGGGAACACCATGAAGAGAAACTATTCGAGAAACATACAACTCCGCTAGCTGGCTAGCAGTTATACTCTCCCGAACAGGAAGAAAATGAGCCACTTTGGATAGGCAGTCGATGACCACAAAGATAGCATTATTCCCTCTCTTAGTCTTGGGAAATCCGGTAATGAAATCCATACCGACTTTATCCCATTTCCATTCAGGAATAGCTAAATGTTGAAGGGTGCCAACAGGCCTTTGATGTTCTAGTTTCACGCGACGACAAACGTCGCAGTTAGCAACGAACTGAGCAATTTCTCTCTTCATCCTAGTCCACCAGAACCTCTGGCGTAGGTCCTGATACATCTTGGTACTACCCGGATGAATTGAGAGGGGAGAATCATGAGCCTCCTTCAGGATCAACTGTCGTAGATGTTGCTTCTTCGGGATCACCAAACGGTTCTCAAAGAAGATAACACCCCGATCATCTTTCGAGAAGCATCTAACATTACCCTTCGGCATCATGCTTCTGGGCTTCTATAATTTGATCCGTAAGTGTAGGTTTCGCCACCAAGTTGGATATGAATCCTTGAGGAACAAGTTGAAGTTCCTCATGGAGAAGTGGTTGACCTTGTTGTAACATCAGATTGTTACAATAAGACTTACGACTTAGTGCATCAGCCATAACATTGGCTTTCCTCGGGGTGTAAGTTATCCCTAAGTCGTAATCTGTAATCAACTCAACCCACCGTCTTTGCTTGAGATTCAAATCTGGCTGGGTGAATATATATTTTAGACTTTGGTGATTAGTGTATATTTCACAACGATTACCTAGAAGGTAATGTCGCCATGTTTTCAGTGCATGGACTACAGTTGCAAGCTCAAGATCATGTGTTGGTTAATTATCCTCATGTGGACGCAACTGTCGAGAAGCGTATGCAATCACATGACGATCTTGCATGAGAATGCAACCTAATCCTTGTCATGAGGCGTCGCAGTAGATAACAAAGTCCTTAGAGAAGTCTGGTGGCACCAGAACGGGAGCAGAGGTCAGTCGTCTTTTCAATTCCTGAAAACTATGCTCGCATTGTGGAGTCCACTCAAACTTTTTATCTTTCTTGAGGAGTTCAGTCAGAGGTTTCGCAACCTTGGAGAAGTTCTCGACAAAGCGGCGACAATAGCTCGCTAAGCCAAGGAAACTCCGAACTTGCTTAACCGATTTAGGTTGAGTCCAATCAAGGATGGCCTGAACTCTCTCAGGATTGACAACAATACCTTTACCAGATATCACGTGGCCCAGATAGGTCACTTCTGGCAACCAAAATTCACACTTGGAGAATTTGGCGTACAGACGGTGCTCTCGAAGTTTCATCAATACTAGCCTTAGATGCTCGGCATGTTCTTGTTCGTTCCTCGAGTAGATGAGTATATCATCGAGGTAAACCACGACGAATTTATCTAAATACTCCATGAAGATCGAATTCATCAAACGAGAGAAGGTGGCTGGGGCATTGGTTAAACCGATGGACATGACAGTGTACTCGTATTGGCCATAACGAGTCACAAACGCCGTTTTCGGAATGTCCCCATTCCTAATTCTGATTTGATGGTATCCCAACCTCAAATCCATTTTGGAAAAGACAGAGCATCCAACGAGTTGATCATACAAATCGTTGATCCTGGGGAGCGGATACTTGGTCTTTATGGTGACCAGATTCACTGGCTGATAATTCACAACCATCCGATCCGATCCATCCTTCTTCTTGACGAAGGGAACGGGACAAGCCCAAGTAGAAGAGCTGGGACGGATGAAACCTTTCTTCAAAGCCTCATCGAGTTGGATCTTAAGTTCGGCTAGTTCTAAGGGTGCCATCTTATAGGGTCTTCTGGCTATTGGGACAGTCCCTGGAACGAGCTCTATCACAAACTCAACATCTCTGACAGGAGGAATTCCTGGCAGTTCTTCTGGAAAGACATCCGGAAAGTCATGGGCTACCGGAATATCTTCTAACTCTGGAAGGGGGCTAGCATTGAGGGAGTAGAGTTGGCACTTGGTTGTTCGAGTGGAGACATTACCGATGGATGTGTAAGTTGAACATTCCTAGTGTGAGTATCAATCTTAGCATAGTGGGCTATCATCCAATCCATGCCTAGAATGATATTGATGTCCGAAGACTTGAGGGCTATCAAAGATGCTAGGAAGACTAGCCTATCCACCAGAATCTCATTATCATGGCTCACTCTAGAAGTTTGCCATTTTGAACCAGGAGTTTGAACTACTAAAGGAGTAGGCATATCACAAAAAGACATGTTATGCAACTGTGCATAACTTTCTTAGATGAAAGAATAGGATGCCCGAGTATCAAATAGAACAGAAGCTGGATGACTATTGACAAGGAGTGTACCTAGGATAACATCAGGATCCTCAAGGGCTTCCTCAGCAGACACATAGATCACTCGTCCACGAGCAGGAGCTGGATTCACATAAAAGGCTTTTCCTGGCTTTCCACGTCCATCGGCCTTAGCATTATTCTAGGGACACTCACGGGAGTAGTGTCCCGGTTCTCCGCATTTGTAGCAAACCACGGTAAAACAACTACCATATGAACACCATGATTCATGCACACCATGACATAGTTCAGTACAAGCCAAGCTGAAATACAACTACGGAGAGATGACACAACTCATCGGAGGCATTACAAGCTTCCTATACATTATCTATCTACACCTCCGGAACTCAACTCTCAACATCATCATATCCCACAAGACACACATGACTGTGGCGATACGATTACTACCATACGAGAACTAACATCCACGTACTCAAGCATCACCATAGAATGCCTCATACAGGTTACCCCCATGGCCCGGGAGCTGAATCTGAGGATCTGGGAACACTCTAGCCTGTGATCCCTGGGAACCGTAAGGACACGGATGTGGCCTTGGTCCCCTTGTTGGTGGCAACAGTGGTCCTCGAAGAGGGGTCATGCCTCCAACATCGGGCCAGTCTATGTGTGTTGGCAGATGAGTCTGCGATGGGGTCAACATCTCCAAATCTCCATAGCATGTCTGCACGACAGGTGCCAACTGCGTCAGGGCTGTCCAAAGACGTGCACGGGTGGCATAAAGCTCCATGCGAAGGGCACGTGCATCACAATCCCTGTTCTCCAACATCTGAGCGGTCACCTACAGCCTAGGATCGTCATGGGAATGACCATAGTAGGCTGCACTAAGATAACCATCCTCTCCTCCCATAGAAGCAGGAACATACCAAAACTCTGTGTTCTAAAGCAGACCATGGTGAAACCTCATGATAGTCAGCATGGTGTAAGCGGCCTCCTGAACTGCCATATCTATGGTGACACCTAATCCATAAGTCCAGTGAAGTGGCTCTATAGCTCCAGGATATGAAGGATAAATCTTGACGGTACATAAATACCGACTCTGGTTGAAATCTCAAGTCTGTTCCTCCACTATGTACTCTGGGTACCAACGGTAACCAGCCTCCATCATAACTCTAACCAACATGGCCATGTGACCCGGTACATCGATGCACCTGGTTAGACGGACCACCTGATGGGAAGGACGAGGGGGCATCTGAAACGGAGAATGATGCAAAGACATCAGAGACTCTAGCAGAAATTGGACAACATAACAGCTGTAATTGCTCAAAAAGGATTTTGAGACAACTGCAAAAGATTGGAAAAGCATAACCACTCGACTTTCTAGACTCAAATCTCTTCTCCATCTGTTTGTCACACCAACAATACTTGAGTACCCACGTTCACTTGCAAACAAGCGAGCTAGTGGTCCATGGTCAGTAACTCGACATCCTAAGCAATGGATGAGAAGCCTAGTTCTTATCCCCGTAGAAAAGATGAGAATGACTCAGAATAGGATAACTTGGGAAGAGGAGTAAAAAGAGCCTTACGTTCCCTTCCACAATCAATTCCCCTACTTTTCTATAGTGTTTCTAGACTCAACTTCGACCAGTTTGGCCTGGTAGTCCTACAGTCAGTCAGGCTCTGATACCAACGCTGTCGGGACCCCAATCCTAAGTCATATGAATCCAGACTGTAACATATCACATCACTTTGCGGCCTCACGCATGGTAAGCTCCACGACTGCAGCCTTACCTTAGCCGGGACCGTTTGCGTCTTTTGGCTCACGTATGTGAACATGTCGCTGGCAATAAAACGACAAACAACCTGGGCCGACATAACTAGTCATAGAACCCAAGCGGCACATCCGTACGGAAACAGGCATACGTAACCCAACAATGCATGTGTCGACCTCAGGCGTGTGTAGACGAGTCGTAGCAGGCTATAGGGACTCCATTACAACGCGAGGCATTTCCCGGAAGGGACAGACACAACAACAGAGAAGGATACATGCCGGTCAATCAATGTGTCCGGAGCAGTAGCAAGCTATCATGGCTCGGTGGAAGCACAAAGAGACAGTTTCCCGTAAAGAGTACTACTAAAGGCGCACAACTAGGTGTCGGATCCCATACATACCGTTGCATGTCACACGTACGCACGACATGCCCGATATGCATAGATACAACCATGGCATCATAACATAAACATACAACAACATGACTTTTATTTAAGAGGCTCAGACGAGCCTTGCATAATATGTTCTTACAGATAGGGGTCACATGACCCGACACTCAAGTCATACAAACAAGTTCATACAAACCAAGCGAAAGCTTAAGCTATCTGAGTACAGACAGATGAAAGGGGTAAAAAGGCACATGGCCTGACTATCTATAGCCCGCCACAGGGCATAAGGTCGTAGCTGGGACACCAGCTATTCGGCATCGTCGACATCTAGAGAGAACCCACCTAATGGGTCTTGGGTCTCATCTGCAACATTTATTAAGCAAACGTGAGTACAAACGTACTCAGCAAGTCTTTAAATCAAACCTAGTCTAATCATGCTCATGTATCAACAAGGGAAGTGGTGGTGTTTAGGCAACAATGCCAGCTTTGACTCATGGCTAACCTGCACTACTCAAATTTTAACTCTTTGCTACAATTTTAGATATCGCACACGAGTCCACCAGCTTCATAGAAATACACCACCATGGATTCACTTCCCTCTCCTAAAAGAGTGCCATCCACGGTACTCACACTTGTCTTGATATTTTTATGGGTATCCATTTGATTATCTATGAACAACATAGTTCTAGAAGTAGTCCATGTCCGAGGACGCGGCTATTCGAATAGTTTCATACCCTGCAGGGCTGTACTTCTTCACACACGCTCTTGCCACTTATCGCTGTGTGCTCATAAAACCATGCACCTCGGCAACCTTCAAGCAGATGCCCAGCAAGGGAGTCGGCCACGACCGTCAATCACATAAGACCTCTAGTCTAGGCCGTCGCCTATTTGAGACTGAACCAGCACGGAAGTCCGGCCGAAGTTTCAGCTACGGCCCCAAACGATGTGCGTAGGGTTCCCAAGCCACCAATCGGGTGACCCATGGTACACCACGCCACTGCCTACTACATCATAACCCACCCCTAGGGTCAACGCTACGCACGGCCTCCAGCATGCTATAAACACCAGAAACTACTTGCAACTCCTGGACCAAGGACTAAGCGACTGATAAGTCGAGAGGGGTCGAGTTACCGGAACCCAATGTGTGGTAGTAACTAGTCTTGTATCACAAACACGGAACTCAATTCCTTAGAACGGTCCCAATGAGACAACCCGCTATGTACTCCTACATAGCCTCTCATCGCTACCTTTACCAAATCGGGTTCATCATAAGTCATCACATTAGAACAACATTGTTTCACTCAGTCCATCACCCAGATGAATGAGACGTGACACAACTCTAAGCATAGCAAGCATAGCAGGCAAAGTAAGCTAAGCACATCATGACACAAGCATCTACCAGGTATGCTAGGTTGCAAGGTTTAGCTCTTTACTATGACAATGACAAGTCATGCATAAGAATAGGTTCATCTACCGTGTATGACTGACATGTGATCGTTTGTCCTAATGTAGTAAACAAGAGCAGGAGCGAGAGAGTGGGATGTTATTGAAATGATCAATGTGGTTGCTTGCCTTGCTGGGTAGCGGGAAGGTTCTCTCCTTCGTTGGAATACTCGGAGGTATCCTCGGAAGCAGGGCCTACCGCAGTGCAGATAAGAAACAATCAATATACGCAAGTGCAACAATATGATGCATGATCATCGCATGATAGCATGTGTGGATGAGATAATGCAACTAGTGTTCATGTTGATTTGAAATGAATTTGAATATAGGTTCAAAATCGTTCTTACTTTCAAATTCCATATACTATCCTATTAGTAAATGTCCATGTTCATCTACATAGGTTGCTCTAACATGCATGATAATAGCACCATTGGATTCATTGGATTTTTCTGATAAATTTTCATATATAAATTATTTTCATCTGATTTACAAATTAATTTATATGAATTTTGCAAGTTTTAAATATTTTCGGGAATTATTTTTAAACTAGAAAATAGAATTATGACATCAGCCTGACGTCACAGTGATGTCAGCTGTTTGGTTGACCAGGCCAGAGTCAAACCTGACATGTGGGGACCACATGTCACTGGCTCAATCATTTAACTAAATAATTAAAGCTAATCCTAACTAATTAACAGATCTGGGCCTACTGGTCAGTGACTAATTAGGTTAATTAACTTAATTAATTATTTTTTCTTAATCTAACTTAATTAGAGGGTCGGGCCCACTTGCTAGTTGACTTGGGGTCAAACCCCCATGGTCAACTCCAGCAAGACCCACCAGCGTTGAGCCGCCGGTGGCTCCAGAGACTGCGGAGGGGCTCGGGATCCCTCCTTCGACGACCGAATGAACGACGGAGGGCACCAAACGGACCTATGCTCACGCGCGCGTCCATCCCGACACCTCCCAGGAGTTGAGATGGTCGGAATTGACGCCGACGGCGAGCTTGGCGGCTGCCGGAGCTCGGGTGGGCACGGGCTCGTTGAGCTGGAGCTCAGATGAGGCACCTAAGGCCTCCTAGGGCTACCTGGGGACATCCTAAGCACGACCACGTGCTCAGACGCAAGCTTGGGCCACTGCAACGGCGGCCACGACCTCGCCGGTGGCGAGAAGCTTTCGGGCTCGAAGGAACTCGGCGCTAGAGGGCTCATTCGAAGGGGGAAAAAGGGGGAAAAAGACTAATGGCTCATGACGGTTGCAGAGACGTCGAGAGAGGGCTTGGGGAGGGCCTGGAGCAGCGACGAGCTTCACTTGCTTGCCGGCGGCCGGAGGTTGAAGACGACGGCGATGGCAGCGACAGGGAGCTCTCGGCGGTGCGTGGCTCGGCTCAAAGGAAGAGGGGATCTAGGTGGAGCCTTTGGTGGGCTCAGAAGGGCGCGGGGGCGGCTAAAACGGCGGTGCTACGACGGCGAGCAGCTCGGCCATGGCGGAGCAGAGGTGGGGAGAAAGAGAGGCGGGCGAGAGAGAGAGAGAGAGCGACGGGGACGGCTCTGGGCCACACTCCTGTCCTCCTGGCCGCCAGGAGGACGATGACCTCCCTGGGCCAGGTGGGCCGGCCTGGTCTGGTCTTCTTTCTCCTTTTTTTTCTTTATTTCATTTCTTTTTCTAATTTCTAACATTTGTTTAATTCTTTTGCAGGTACAAAATGACTTTGCAAAATATCCCAAGTATTTTCTATAATGGAGTTTGAATATTTCAAACTTATCTAAAAAGTTTCAGGATATTTTGATAACGAAAGTAATGATAATGCTTTATTTGGCATTTTTAGGAGCTTTAACCTTTATTTCAAATATGTAAAATGGTCCCTGTTATAATCATGTCCAAATTTATCAGACATAGGGAACATTTTTAAAGAGCATTTTGGATTTGTTGAATTTTCACCAACTTTGAATTGTTTTGATTCAATGTGAGCTTGGGGTTTCTTCAACTTCCCATTTCAAGTTGATGCCAAATTGAAACATGATGCAAACATAGGTTGTTCCTATGACTTCTAGCTAGGGATGTGACAAAATCCGATCTAGACGAAGCCGACGAAGCTTCCCTCGTAAGACATAAATAGATCTATGAATTTTCATCGCAAACGATTTCTGTATGGAACTGTGTGTACGGATTTCAGTTTTTGTATTGAATTGTAAAGATATTTTTGGGTACAGTGGTAACGGATATTGTATTATTTGTAAGAAAAAGATCCCTATCGTCATAATCCACTAAAGACATTCTAAAATTAGGAAATATTCGGGGTACAATTTGCATTTTTATACATTTTAACACACGGTTCCATATTTATGTACATAATTTACGGCTATAATTCAAATTTGTAACACACGAGCATGCAAGATGAAGCAAAAACTGCTGGAAAATCATATTTATGTACTACTTGCTTGCCTATACATGCCACTTGCTATAAATTTTAAGGAGTTCCAAACATCTTGGGTAATGGTTTGGACACATGTGCAGTCATTGGGGATCTAGGTTGTAAAATTCCAAAAATTAAAAAAATGCTTTGAAGTACATGATAATAATCTGCATGAGTTCCTGACATGGGGCCAAGATGTCGTGGTCAAAGTAACGGCTTGTTTGAGATAAGCTTTAAGACATGCCTCTCACAAAACGTAGCATCACAAGAAGGGCCGTGGTTCCAAGAGGGGACATGGGCCTTCCTTGATGACAAGCCTCTAGTCGTTGTCCCATTTGGCCTACCTTTTTCTGATTTCGTTACAATGCATGAATACGGCTGACAACCTAAAATTTGGACATTTTAGGAGTTCAATGAGCATTTTTGTACATGAAGTTAGTTTCTAGATATCTAGTGGCCATAATTCAAAATTAAAACACATGGGAATGTTCAAGATGAAGCAAAAAACTCTAGGAAAAATCATTTTTATATATGTACTAGTGCTTCCGTCTATATGCCGCGTGCGATAAATTTGAAGGAGTTCGAGACATCTTGAGTAACGGTTTGGACAAAAGCATTGAGAACATTCAAGGTTTTTAACTACAAAAAATAAATAAAAATGCTATGAAGTACATGAAAATCAGCATGATTCCCGGACATGGGGCCAAGATGTCGTGGTCAAAGTGACGGCTTGTTCGAGATAAGCTTGACATGTCAAAGCTAGCAATGCATGGTTAACTGTTACCTACGTCCCCATGTGCAATTACTCTATTAGGGCACGGGTGCGAGCTTGAATGCCCATCTGGAAGTTGGTGGGTCAAATACCTTACGTACCGAGCGTGTAGGACGGGGATGACGATGGGATAGCATTACCCGCCTTACCCATGAATTGAACTACTCCCTCCATCTTGGTGTATATGTCATCTTACGAAAACCAAATAATACCAAAACACATAGGCCCGGTGCATTAACTTTCACCTCCTTTCTTGTTTTTTGACATAAATAAATGAATCAACCAATAAGAGGCATGGGGCATGTATGTTTTTAATGACTTGAGACTAACTAGCATGACATGTAGTGGTCAATTCATCGCATGCAATGATATTAATTAGCAAGTTAACATTAAATTCTGACGTTTTCTTCTCCGTCCCAGTCGCGGTGCACAACCTAAGATGACTTACACATCCAGACGGAGGGAGAGTACTTACATGTGGGCTCTGAAATTAGTAGACCCCATGTAATTTGGGGCCTCGGTCACCCAAATTTACACACATCCCACCCCTTTGGCCCAAAATTCCCTAAGAAATCCCAAACCTAGCCACAACATATTGTCTATTGCCTTGAAATACTATTTTTGTACTGAAATACGCAAAGGTTGTTCTTAAATGAATGTGTGTGTTTCCCACGGTGATAAAGAACTCGGAGGGGACATGGATGGGAAACTTTTTATCCCTGCGCATGGGTACGTAGACGGGGACGGGGATGGGATGGTAGTGATGGGGATGGAGATGGGACTCTAATACTCGCCTAAGAATACCCATCTTTAGACACAAGACTCTCACAAAACGGAGCATCACATGAAGGCACGTGGTTCCGAGGGGGAATGTGGGGGCATGTGTGATGACAAGCCGCCAATGGCTGTCTCATTCGGCCTAGTTTTTTTAGCGATACAATGCACGGATACGACCGACATCCTATTTTTTTAAATGGCATTCTATTGGTAATTTTATACATTAAGTAATTTTATACAAATTTAATGGCCATATTTCAAAACTAAAACACATGAACAAGCTAGATGAAGCAAAAACTGCTCGAAAATCATATTTACGTACTACTTGCTTACATATATATGCCACATGCAATAAATTTGAAGGAGTTCCAAACATCTTGAGTGACGGTTTGGGAAAAAAAGCATTAAGATAGTAGGTTCTAAATTCAATAATAATAATGATAAATTCTATGAATTCCGAAGTACATGAAAATATGCATGATTTCTCGCCATGGGGCCAAGATGTCATGGTTACTGCTCTTGAACCTGCTTCCGTAACACAAATGGCAGGCATGCATTACATTTGATAGAAAATGTAAATATTTGGCAAAACAAATGGCTCCCACATGATTGGCACCCTGTTTCGCGTTTTGAGTTTTGAAAGCCTATTTTCGCGGGCTATTAATCACACGCGGTCATTCATTGGGAACCAACGGTGATGTTAATTCACACATGGTTGTTGAGTAGGAACTCGTGTGCAATCACTACTTGCATTGATCAAGATTCCAGCCGCCTATAAATGCTGCCTCTCAAGATGTCATCCCGCTTGCATTCTCTCGTCTCTCTATCCCACCCCTCATACAAAACTCTACCATGGTGCGGCCGGTCTGTGCACAAGCAGAGTAGGAGGCGCCACCCCGCGAGGACATGGCGAAATGCAGTGATGAGGAGGAACCCTTCATGCTCCTAGACGAGGTCGCACCATACCGCCCAACTAAATATTGGTTTAGGGGCCAGTACAATCTGGCTTTGTGGAAGGTGCTGCCGCGGGCTAAGAAAGCCATGCAGGTGGCATTCAAGAAGGAGTGTGGTGAGGAGCGCGCCAGGAACCTCGCGGCCTAGAATGCCCTTAGTGCCACAAGGGAAAAGGAGGAACTGGAGCTTTGGTGGCGGGTGAATCAACGAGCGGTCGAGGTGTACAAAGAAGGACGGTACCACACAATGAAATCTAGAGGGCCCATCGCTGCGTGGGCGTGGGCCGATAAGCTTGAGCGTGCCACCACCAAAGAGCTCTAGTGGGCGCCTAGTGAACTATCCTGCATGGCCGCGCGCCTCCGCCAGCAAGAGGCTGATCGGCATGTCAAACGCTATGAGGCGGAGGAGGTGATGAATTCCCTCCGTGTTGGGAAGCCACCGTGCACCAGGGAGCTGATGGTGAGATGCTGCCATTTTACTGCTCCCCTCTCAAGGATGGGTTATTATTAGTTGAGTTTTTATTCATTGTACGTATTAGTTAAGTACTATCATCACGTATATGTGATGATATATACTGTATATGTATCATGTCTTTAATGAGATATTCAACAATTAATATATATATATATATTATTAGTTTCACATTTCTATATATGTGTTTTCATACTGATTTTCTAGCTCTAACTGTTAGTCTTTTACACACATTGACACATAACTATAGACCATAAATCATGCACACATCAAATCATATTAATATTGTGATTGTTTTCTAGACATTGGGATCGACATCTAAATAGTTCAACAAAATAAAACGTGCCCATGACTAGTTGACTACACCCTATCCTATGGAAGCTCTTGGCTGTGCCTGAACTCGGTCAGACGTTCGTACATGCGGTTTACACGCTCGTGGTACAACTGGAGCACGATCTTGAGCTCCAAGCTGGCTATTTCATTGGACATTACCATCTCAAGGATGCGACAACCATTTTCTTCTACCGCTCCCCACTGGACACTTGGGTCAAGGAGGCTCTCGAGGGGCCGCAGACAAGGCGAACAACATGAACCATGCTAACGGCATGGCCGGCGTCCGGGGCAAGGACGGTTCGGCCGGGCTCTGGTGCAAGTATGGCACAGATAGTCGCTTCCCATTAATAGCGAGAAATAGGTGTACTCACGTGCCTTGGACACAACTGCAACATCATGACTGGTGGGATAGTAGGCAAGCGGGGATGGAACCGCTCTTGCTCTACTGTGCTTTGCGCCTCTCGCTCTCCGGCCCTCCATCGGTCTTGCTATGCAGAACACCTGTCTCTCTCGGCGTGGATGTGCATGTTTTGCTCTATGGACCACCACCGACGATCTTCTTGTGCGGCACGCTGTAGCCTCTCGGCCGTGAGGCGGCTATGTTACTCGGCGGCACTACCGCGCCCTGCACCAAGGGTTTGCTCAACCCTTGCGATGACGCGCAACACAACATTGTCCGGCGTGTCACCGGACACGCCATCGGCCTCGACAGGTTGGTGCACCAACACCAGATTGTTTCCATCATCGAAGAGGTTGATGGCAGAGGTGGCGCTTGGTCGGGTTGGCATGCTTCGTAGATGGGTTAGGCTGCACTAGGTGTGCATCCCTGTGTGAACGTGCGCACATGCTGTTATTGTAGCGACCCGACCTGAAAGGTCGAATCTCCGATGTTTCTGTACCATCCCAAGATCATGCTGGTACACACACGGTACATCAATGTATATATCAAAGGGAAATCACACAGCATTAGTAAATCAAAATCTCATATCGAGTCCTTTGTTACAATAAGAATTACAATAAAGTGGCCGAAGGCCAACTCATGAGAATAACTAATCTTACGGAAGCTCCAAAGGTAGATGAGTCCATCTGACTCCAAGGGCATCTCACCGAGTGTAGAGCGTATCCTCACTCCTGGTCAGAAAAGTACTCTGCAACATGATACGTTGCAGCCGTATAGGTCAGCATATTGAATATGCCAGCAAAGTCACAAGAGAGGGGGTAAAGTAATCATCTAGTCTATATGCAAATATGGTAGGTGGGGTAGTAAGTTTTTGCATAAAGCCATATTTTTCCTACAACAAGAGAGGGCAAAGGCATAATTACTACAATGTTGGTTGATTAATGAGATGGTTCCACCAACCAATTCTCATACCCAAGTTGACATTAATAACCCATATCAATATAATTAATTGTGTTGAGAGTTCCAGATAGTTTCAGTTCCTTTGGCTCAAACTGTCCACGACCGTGGACATGGCTAATCGATTAGGTTTGGGTACTCTGTAGAGTTTTGCACATGTTCCCCACAAGATTTGGTCGGCTCCGTTGGACTTCTCGCACTTTATGGTGTTTGAGAAACGGATGACCAAAACATGGTCTTTTAAAGGGTTTCCCCGAGACTCTGTCAATGCCCATCCTTTCGTACCGTTCTTCTACATCTCGTAGCTCCGCCTGTCCAGGTCACCACGATATCCAACCAAGCCAGAGCCCATAATGGCTTGTGGCTATGCAGGTAAGCCTTGGGTCTTGAAGCACCCATCCATCTGTTTGTGCCTGGGTGGACCTTTCCGCATGCATACAGGCACTTCTACAGCATCATCTAGGCTAACCACTGGTTACTCCAGGGCGCCCTTCAACCATCATCCACCCAGAGGTAAGTTGAAGAACTTGGAGTCTTGAAGACTTGATCATCATGTAGGTCTTGAAATTATTTACTCACAACTCTCATGAATCACACAACCAACCCCGTCTACTAATAGCATAGCAAAATGTAAAACAACGTTTCCCGGGGCCTATGTGTCAAAGGGTTGAGGGGTACCTACCACATGATACTACAACAAGTAACCAAGTTTCCAATTTACCTACTTTGCATGCTATTGGGGAGATGGTAGAACTAATGCAATAAAACATAGGTATACATGGTCAAAGTGACTTGCCTTGCTGACGATCCTCGTAATCAAGTGACTCTAGATAACAAGCTTCGCACTCCAGATGATCTAACGAATCAAACAAGAGCACACCATAAGCATAAATACAAAACACTTCATTCAACATCAAGGTAAACAAAAGCTTCAACAAACAAAATCACAATCAAAAGATGAATCACTTAAAGTATGACACTATAAAAAATTTGGTGTCAAAAATCCCTACTAAGACATACAAGTCAAAATTTGGTTTTGAACAACTAGACATTTAGGTAACAGAAAATTAAATATCAAATTTTATTTTAAAACAAAAAGTATTTCATTATGAAAATATTGTGCTAAAAGAAATATTACAAAACTTCTTTTAAACAATATACATGGTGAAAACAAGATGAACCTATTCAAACTAGAGAACAAAACAATTTGAAAAACATATTTTATTAACAGAAAAAAACACACCTAAAGTTGAATCAATAGAACCTAATGAAATCTAAAAACAAAAGTTAAACTAATTTAGGTTCAAATTGAATAAAAAATCAATTTAGTTAAAACCTATTAAGAACTAGACAAATTCTGTTTTTCTTAAAAACAGTAACTAAACTTATTAAACAAATTCTCAAATTATGTATAATGATAGGTCTAACTAATACCAAACAATGGCAAAAAGATTCACTCAAAAATATATTTTTAAACTCTAGTTATACAGATTTTAGTAATTTAAACAAATTTGATTAGATTCAAAATTTAAAGTTCAAATTAAAAATCTAAGCATAGAGACATAAACTACATCAAATATGTGAACTAATGCAAAAAGAATCAACTAAAAACACTAAATATTTTAAAAGATATGATAAAAACAAAATCAGGATGCATTCTGTTTTCTAAAACAGAAACAGAAAAAGAGAGACTGATAACGATCGGTTAGGGGCCACATGTCAGGTTGTGATAGGCCGCGAGGGCGTGCGAGTGAGAGTTCATGAGCGGTCGTCCGAGACTTAGTGCGTACTGGTTGGGCTTTTAAATGATCTAATCTAGGGCGTTGGATTTAGATCAGACGGTGCAGGGAGGGGAAGAGGGGCTCACAGAGGGAGGGTCGCCGGCGGTGGAGTTTCTTCGGCAAGGCCGAGGCGGTGAGTCGACGGTGGCGGCACTCCGGTGGTTGGGTACGGTGTCCGAGGTGCTCAGGCGACAGTGGTGAAGCTCCGGCGTCGATTGGCGGCGTCGGAGGGGGTCGGGGGTGAGGATGGCGATGGGCACGAGCTTCGGGAGGTTCGGTCGAGTGCCGAACTCCGGCGAGGTTGTGGGGCAGCGCTCTGGTGAGGTAGAGTGGGGGCTCGGGGTGGAAATGGAGCGCGGGGAGTCCGGGCTATTTATAGGGCCGGTGCGGTGGTCGGGAGGGAAAGAGGAGGGAGATCCGGAGACGAGGGATCTCCGGCGAGCTCTGTCTGGCGCGAGGAGGAAGGTGACCGCAGGGTTATCAGGGTCGGGCAATGGGGACGGGGTGTCAGAGAGAGAGAGAGGGTGGCGTCAGCGCGTCGGTCGGTCGGCTCGGAGCGATTTCGGGACTTAAACGCAGGTGGGCCGGCCCGTTTCAAATTAAAACGTTTCCTTTTCTATTCCAGGGCATTCAAAACTCTGTTAAAGCATTCGAAACATTTCCCAACATAGGAAATATATATATCAAAATGATCAGGAGAATTAATGCTATTCATTGAACATTTTTCCTCTGTCATATTGAATACTTTGAAAACATTATTTTCAAAAATTGTTTAATTGATTTTAAACCCTTTTGAGAAAAAAAATTCAAATAACTCCCCTGGTTTAATTGCTCAAATATCTCACCAAGATGCCCCTGGTGTGGAGTGTCATGTTACTCCCCTCTTTTCTTTGAACTTTACCAGAGATTTTCAAATAGGTGAAACAGGAAAAGGGAAAGATGAAAGTGGCCTTTCAGAAATTCAAAGGAAGCACTGCAACCATTTTATTCATTCAAACAATGTGATGGTGATGCATAGCTATATATATCATAACATTCCAAAATGAAATTTTGGGATGTTACAAACCTACCCACCTTAAGATGAATCTCGCCCTCGAGATTCGGGTTGGCTAGAAAATAGGTGCGGGTGGTCTCTACGAAGAACTTCTTCACGTTCCCAGGTGGCTTCTTCCTTGGTGTGGTGACTCCATAGAACCTTACAGAACTTGATGATCCTGCTACGGGTGACTCTCTTGGCAGTCTCGAGGATTCTGACAGGCTTCTCCTCGTTGGTTAGGTCACTGTCAAGTTGTATGGCCTCTAGGGGCACTGTGTCTCTCAAAGGAATATCAGCCATCTCAGCATGGCATTTCTTCAGCTGGGAAACATGGAAAACAACATGAACTCCAGACAGTCCTTTCGGTAATTCCAGCTTGTATGCAACTTCGCCTCTACGTTCCAGAATTTTGTAGGGGCCTATGAATCTGGGTGCTAACTTTCCTTTAACACCAAACCTCTTGACTCCTCGAAGTGGGGACACACGGAGATATGCTCGATCCCCTACTTCATATGTCACCTCCTTGCGTTTGTTATCAGCATAGCTCTTCTGTCGGGATTGAGCTATCTTGAGTTGGTCTCGAATCAGTTTGACCTTATCTGCGTGAAGATATACTTCAGGCTCTTATGATCAGTGTACACATCACAACTATTTCCTATAAGGAAATGTCTCCAGGTCTTGAGTGTGTGCACTACGACTGCTAGTTCCAAATCATGGGTGGCATAATTCAACTCATGGGGTCGTAGCTGTCTGGATGCATATGCTACAACTTTTCCTTCCTGCATGAGTACTCCTCCAACTCCTTGACGGGATGCATCACAATAAACCTGGAAATCCTTCCGAATGTTTGGCAGTATCAACACTGGGGCTGTGACCAAACGTTTCTTCAACTCCTGGAAACTGGCCTCACATTCCTCAGTCCAGACATACTTAGACTCTTTCTTCAACAGCTCTGTCATGGGCTTGGCAATCTTTGAGAAATTCTCAATGAATCTCCGGTAATATCCGGCAAGTCTGAGAAAACTACGGATCTCCTTAACTGAGGTGGGTGACTTCCACTCAGTGACTGCTTCAACCTTAGCAGGGTCTACTGCTATTCCTTCTCCGGAAATAACATGTCCAAGGAATCCGACTTCCGTCAGCCAGAATTCACATTTACTGAACTTGGCATACAACTGATGCTCTCTAAGCTTCTCTAGAACTAAACGCAAGTGTTCCTTGTGCTCTTCCTCGCTCTTGGAAAATATCAAAATGTCATTGATGAACACCACGACAAACTTGTCCAAATATTCCATAAACACTTTGTTCATCAAATTCATGAAGTAGGCAGGAGCATTAGTCAAACTAAAGGACATGACTGTATACTCATATAAGCCATACCTAGTGGTGAAAGCTGTTTTGGGTATATCCTGTTCACAAATCTTCAGTTGGTGATACCCTGATCGAAGATCGATCTAGGAGAATACTTTGGCACCTACTAGCTGGTCAAACAGGTCATTAATCATCGGAAGAGGGTACTTATTCTTGATAGTCACCTCGTTCAATGCTCGATAATCGACCACCATTCTCAAGGTTTTGTCTTTCTTCTCCACCAAAAGAACTGGGGCTCCCCAAGGTGATGAACCTGGGCGAATATATCCCTTGTCCAATAGCTCCATAATCTGCTTCTTGATTTCTACTAAATCATTTGCGGGCATCCGATGGGGTGTCTTGGAAATTGGGGCTGTCCTGGGTAGTAGCTCTATCAGAAACTCAATCTTCCTATCTGGTGGCATGCCTGGTAATTCCTCCGGGAATACATCTGGATAGTCTCGTACAACCGGCACTTCCTCCTGAATAACTCCTGTGAGGGAATTTAACCGAGCACTCATCTGTGTGCGTCGGGATACATATTTAATCCTCTTGTTCTCCGGAGTGGTGAGTGAAATAGACTTGCTAGGGCAATCAAGGTTTCCTTCATACTTGGTCATCCAATCCATGCCTAGGATTACATCCAATCCCTGGGATTCTAAGACGATGAGGTCGGTAGGAAAAATATGGTTTCCTGTGTGGAGTTTCAAGGCGTGGCATCCTATCCCTTCCATCATCATTCCTCCTGGGGAATTTACCTTAATGGGCTGACTAAGGGTTTTGGTGGGTAAACCATACTTTTCCACAACTACCCTTGATATGAATGAATGAGTTGCGCCAGAATCAAAAAGTACCATAACTGGACGTGAATGCAAGAAAAACTTACCAACCACAGTCTCGGGCTGATCATAGACTTCTTCCACGTCGAGGTGGTTCACCTGAGCACGAGGAAAAGGATTTGGCTTCTTAGCTGTGGAGTTGCTGTTTCCATTCCCTTGCTTGTTTTGAGGGCATTCAGTGGCATAGTGCCCTGTCTTCTGATACTTGAAACATGTGATATGGTTCAGATCCTTCTGAGTTGGAGCGGGACGGTGTTGGTTGCCATTCCCACTTCCATTACCATTCTTGAAGCTGCCATTGTTGGGACAATTATTCCCATTTCCTCCATGGTTGTGGCCTCCATGGTTATGCACGGGATGAGTGTGTTCTCCATACTTACCGGTCCCTCATCCGGTATTTCCTGAGTACGGGGAGTAGCGGGGCTTCTGATGAGCTCCTGAGGTAGACTTACCCTGTGCATACTTCCTCTTGTGGTTCTCGATTTGCTGCTGCTTCCCCTCCAAGATGAGGGCCTTGTCTACCAGCTCCTGGTAGTTGCTGAAGGTAGCCACCATCAGCTGCAAGCTCAACTCATCATTGAGTCCTTCCAAGAACTTTTCCTGCTTGGCTGCATCATCGGCCACATCTCCTGGTGCATAACGAGCCAATATGCTGAAGTCGTCCACGTACTAGACCACAGAACGGTTCCCCTGGCGTAAGTTTCGAAACTCACGGTTCTTCAGACTCATGGCTCCAGCTGAGACATGTGCGGTGCGGAACGCTTGCTTGAATTGCTCCCAAGTCACACCAGTAGTGGGGTACATGGTGGTGTAGTTCTCCCACCATGAAGCTGCTGGTCCCTCCAGTTGATGGGCGGCAAAACGCACTTTCTCAGCCTTAGTGCATCCTACGGTGGTGAGTTCCCTCTCCATCTTGCGGAGCCAATCATCTGCCACAATGGGCTCTGTGCTGCAGGAGAAGGTTGGGGGATTCAGTCTCAGAAAACGGGTGAGGTTGTCGCCTTGAGGTGGAGGGTGGTTGTTGGTTTTTTTCTGAATCAACAGCTGCATCAGGGCGTTCTACTGCTGAACAAGTTGTGTGAGCTCTGGCGGGAAAGTGAAGTCGAGCTCACGTCGCGGAGGCATCTTGCTGTTTTCAGAGGGGTGAGAATTAGAATAGAACAATGACCTAAAAGGGAAATTCACTACCCACATGCAATGCAACAAACATATCACACCAAACACTCATTCATTTATTCAACTCAAAGTCAAACATTGAGATACAAATCTCCATTCAAACTAAACATCGACCTACGCTTTAACGACGAAAATGAAGATACATGGGGGCATAACTAAAGTTTTCCTCAAAAGTACATGGTGACGGAGCCTCCTCCGGTGGTGCTCTCCTCATAGTCATTATCGTTGCTGATCAAAGGAGCCATGTCTCCTTCGGGATGAAGATTTTCACCCATGTCCATCTGTTCTTCTAGAGTTGCGATGCGAGTGTTCAGCTTATCAATCCTCTCTAAGAAATCCTTCACCTCATACTCATGCTCGTACTCGGCCTCCCATAAGTCAGCTTTGAGATCAATCTCACGGTTCATCAGCCTCTTGACCGTCTTCGTGTCGGCACGTACCCGATGCTCCAAGGTTCTGACGTGCGTCTCCACGGTCTGGTTATAGGAAATGGTGGTGTCTTCAGTGGGAGTGGTTATGATATTTCCATTGGCATCCCTGTGAAAAACCATGCTGAGTCCGGGTGAAATGGTTCCACCTCTGTATTCCTCCTCAATACGTCCAAGGGCACGATGAATGGCCATGTCTCTCCCAAGTATCCAGCTGGGTGCCACAAACTTGAAGTCGATGGGTTCCTTCCGATTCCCAAAGGTCTTCCTGGGATGTGCACCTCGATCCTGTAGCGTCCGTCTTGTGGAGAAGACATGATAGGAGTCCCGATGATGCTCGGCAAAGCAATCCTCACATCCCTTACGATCCTCATCAGCTCCTTGCCAAAGGGCATTGTTGCGTCACGCTAGCAAAACTCCATGATGAAAACTGGGACGAAGGTGGCCATCTATAAATTTTGAAATAAATCGAAGGGAAGTCAGAAACAAGTAGATGAGAGTATAAGAATTTTAAAGACAAAAGAGAAATAAATCCTAAGGCTTTTCCAATCCTAGAGGTTACGTCCTACGGTCAGCGTGTGCTCTGATACCATTTCTGTAGCGACCCGACCTGAAAGGTCGAATCTCTGGTGTTTCTGTACCATCCCAAGATCATGCTGGTACACACACGATACATTAATGTATATATCAAAGGGAAATCACACAACATTAATAAGTCGAAATCTCATATCGAGTCCTTTGTTACAATAAGAATTACAATAGAGTGGCCGAAGGCCAACTCATGAGAATAACTAATCTTGCGGAAGCTCCAAAGGTAGATGAGTCCATCTGACTCCAAGGGCATCTCACCGAGTGTAGAGCGTATCCTCACTCCTGGTCGGAAAAGTACTTTGCAACATGATACGTTGCAGCCGTATAGGTCAGCATATTGAATATGCCGGCAAAGTCACAAGAGAGGGGATAAAGTAATCATCTAGTCTATATGGAAATATGGTAGGTGGGGTAGTAAGTTTTTGCATAAAGCCAAATTTTTCCTACAACAAGAGAGGGCAAAGGCATAATTACTACAATGTTGGTTGATTAATGAGATAGTTCCACCAACCAATTCTCATACCCAAGTTGACATTAATAACCCATATCAACATAATTAATTGTGTTGAGAGTTCCAGATAGTTTCAGTTCCTTTGGCTCAAACTGTCCACGACCGTGGACACGGCTAATCGATTAGGTTTGGGTACTCTGCAGAGTTTTGCACACGTTCCCCACAAGATTTGGTCTCCTCCGTTGCAAACGTTCCCAGAAAAAAATACACCTAAAGTTGAATCAACAGAACCTAATGAAATTTAAAAACAAAAGTTAAAGTAATTTAGGTTCAAATTGAATAAAAAATAAATTTAGTTAAAACCTATTAAGAACTAGACAGATTCTGTCTTTTGTTAAAAACAGTAACTAAATTCATAAAAAAATTTCTCAAATTATGTAGAATGATAGGTCTAACTAATACCAAACAGTGGCAAAAAGATTCACTCAAAAATATATTTTTAAACTCTAGTAATACAGATTTTAGTAATTTCAACAAATTTGATTAGATTCAAAATTTACAGCTCAAATTAAAAATCGAAGCATACAGACATAAACTACATCAAATATGTGAACTAATGCAAAAAGAATCAACTAAAATAACTAAATATTTTAAAAGATATGATAAAAACAAAATCATGATGCATTTTGTTTTCTAAAACAGAAACAGAAAAAGAGAAACTGATAACGATCGGTTAGGGGCCACGTGTCAGGTTGTGATTGGACGCGAGGGCGTGCGAGTGAGAGTTCACGAGTGGTCGTCCGAGACTTAGTGCGTACCGGTTCGGCTTTTAAATGATCTAATCTAGGGCGTTGGATTTAGATCGGACGGTCCAGGGAGCGGAAGAGGGGCTCACAGAGGGAGGGTCACCGGCGGTGGAGTTTCTTCGGCGAGGCCGAGGCGGCGAGTCGACGGTGGCGGCGCTCCGGTGGTTGGGGACAGCGTCCGAGATGCTCAGGTGACGGCGACGAAGCTCCGGCGTCAATTGGCGGCGTCGGAGGGGGTCGGGGGTGAGGGTGGCGATGGGCACGAGCTTCGGGAGGTTCGGTCGAGTGCCGAACTCCGGCGAGGTTGTGGGGCAACGCTCTGGCGAGGTAGAGTGGGGGCTCGGGGTGGAAATGGAGCGCAGGGAGTTAGGGCTATTTATAGGGCCAGTGCGGTGGTCGGGGAGGGAAAGAGGAGGGAGATCCGGAGAGGAGGGATCTCCGGCGAGCTTTGTCTGGCGCGAGGAGGAAGGTGATCGCGGGGTTATCGGGGTCGGGCAATGGGGACGGGGTGTCAGAGAGAGAGAGAGAGGGTGGCGTCAACGCGTCGGTCGGTCGGCTTGGAGCTTTTTCGGGACTTAAACGCAGGTGGGCTAGCCTGTTTCAAATTAAAACGTTTCCTTTTCTATTCGAGGGCATTCAAAACTCTGTTCAAGCATTCGAAACATTTCGAAATATAGGAAATATATATATCAAAATGATCAGGAGCATTAATGCTATTCAATGAACATTTTTCCTCTGTCATATTGAATACTTTGAAAACATTATTTTTAGAAATTGTTTAATTGATTTTAAACCCTTTTGAGAAAAAAAATCAAATAACCCCCCTGGTTTAATTGCTCAAATATCTCACCAAGATGCCCCTGGTGTGGAGTGTCATGTTACTCCCCTCTTTTCTTTGAACTTTACCAGAGATTTTCAAATAGGTGAAACAGGAAAAGGGAAAGAGGAAAGTGGCCTTTCAGAAATTCAAAGGAAGCACTTCAACCATTTTATTCATTCAAACAATGTGATGGTGATGCATAGCTATATATATATCATAACATTCCAAAATGAAATTTTGGGATGTTACACTTATCCTCATTAGCCTGGCAGGAAACCGATGGGGAAGCTTGCGCGGGAACATGCGCAGTTTCGCATGGGAATGTGGCCATAAGAAACACCGGTGCGGTGCTGGAGCGTGCACTGGAATCATCGGGAGAAAACACGGTGACAAGACGTGAGATAGGAATAAGAGGTGATGCGTAGTCAGACTGGTAATAATAATAAAACACTATGATATTAATACGGGAAAATGACACTTTCGTACGTACTGTCGGTAACGATTCCATCAATTGCGGACAATTGTTTGGCCGCAACCGTATGCCCACAACACACACAACTTATCCGGATGAATCGTTTCATTTATTATTGGTCTCCCCACACAATTCTGTTGAATGAACTGATTGCTTAGGATCACACACACCTTCTTATGCTAACCCGTTTGTGTTCTGTTGGATCAGCGCAAACAGTTTATCCGAGTGAATCATGTGCCTTACTTAGCACATGCACATAGTTTTGTTAACTCTTTTTGTTATCTTAGCTAATCCCAAAGAGTTCATAAGAATAAACTGTCTGCCATGGATCGCACACGCAACTACTTTCTGAATCATATTTGATGGATACTCCATCGCACATAGTTCGTGTCTTTGGGGACGAAGGTTGAACAATACCGTTTACGATTGGTGGATCGCACATAGTTTTGTCGAAGGGTCTCTGATTGATGTGTCGCGTCAGCAATGTCCTGCAGTAGTGATAGCGGTAGATGAGTGAAGTAATAGTAATAGGTGCAGGAAGGAGTTGGCCTATTTGTTAATGGACGTGACACCTATATACACATGATCATTGTCGTGAATATCGCATGACTATCTGCTTTTCTATTAATTGCCCAACAACGATTTCTTTACCGACCATATGCTTATTTTCATGAGAGACGTTGCTAGGGAAAACTATGCCCCCCGGGTCTAATTACCATGTATTCATAAACCCTTCAATGCCTTGGTGCCATTTAATTGCTTTTACTTTATTTTGGAATTTACAATTATCTACACAACTCATTTGCTTTCAAATAACGAGACCAAGGGGATTGACAACCCTCTTTCCCGTGTTGGGTGCAAGTTGTTTGTTCTTTTGTCTGTAGACACTGAAGAAGGTTGAGGATTGATATTCCTATTGGTTTGATAAACCTTGGTTTCATAACTGAGGGAAACACTTACCCACATTGTGCTGCGATAACCCGTTCCTCTTCACGAAAAACCCAATGTAGATCACAAGTATCAGGAAGGATTTCTGGCACCGTTGCCGGGGAATATCATCACCACCTAACAAGTAACTTCACACAAATTTTCATTCACTTGTTTTTCTTTTTATTTGATGCTATATTTATTTGGTCTCATAAAAATCAAAAATACAAAAATATCTATCTTTGCTAGTTACTAGTTTACTTCTTTGCTTGCTTTACTTGCTAGTTTACTTGTCCTGCTTGTTACTTTGCTTGCTCGGTCACCATGTCTCAAGATACTAGTTGTCTGACTTCTAAAATACTAATCATAATGATTTATTAGTACTCGTATACCACCCACTACTAGTGCGGATGCTTTCAATATTAATGCTACATTGCTAAATCTTGTCATGAAGATCAATTTTTGGGAAGTCCTAATGAGGATCATGCGTCACATATTAATACCTTTGTTGAATTATGTGATATGCAAAAGAAACATGATATGGAAAATGATATTGTGAAATTAAAATTATTCCCCTTTTCTCTAAGAGATAAAGATAAAGATTGGTTTTCATCTTTACCACGTAATAGTATTGGAAGATGGGATAATTGTAAAGATGCTTTTATTGCCAAGTATATTCCTCCTCCTAAGATCATCTCCTGTAGAAATCAAATAATGAATTTTAAACAGCATGATCAAGAACATGTTGCACAATATTGGGAGATAATGAAGTTAATGATAAGGAATTTCCCTACTCATGGTTTAAACTTGTGGATGATTATCCAACACTTCTATGTTGGACTAAACTTTGTGTCCAAAAATCTTCTAGATTCCGTTGCACGTGGTACCTTTATGGATGTGACCTTAGGATAGGCCAAAAAACTTCTAGACAACATCGTGGCTAATTATTCTCAATGGCATACCGAACGAGCTCCAACTGGTAAGAAGGTAAATTCTATTGTGGGAATCACTACTTTGAGTGAGAAGGTGGATGCTCTTATGAATTTGGTTGCTAATAAAAATACTCATGTTGATTCCAATTATATGACCTTTTCTAATTTTATTTAGCAAAATAATAATGCTATTGATATTAACTTTATCTCGCCAAATAATTTCAATAACAATGCTTATAGAGGAAATTTCAACTCTTGATTGTATCCCGGTAATTCTTCTAACAACTATGGAAATTCTTATGGAAATTCTTCAAAGTTCTTATAGTATAACCTCTGATCTTGAGAACACAATTAAATATATTATTAACTCTCAAAAGGTTTTCAATACTATGGTGGGAGAAAAATTGCATGTGATTGATGCTTTGGCTAAAAACATGGATATAATTGCTCTTGATGTAGAAACTCTTAAAAGTAAAGCTTTGCCACCTAAGCATGATTTTAATGATACTATTAAATCTATTCAAGTTTCTATTAATGAAACTAAGGAAAGAACCGCTAAGTTGAAAGCTAAACAGGAATTCTTGGAAAAGGCTCACCCACCCAGTTTTTATCAGAATCATGATGAAGATCTTGAAATGATTGGTACTTCTACCATTGAATCTTTTTTTACTTCTATGAATTTAAATGATAAAGGGACTTGGGATGAGTCAACTCTAGTTAAGGAGCGCCCCGTTTGCTTGGAGGGTGATGATTTTGATGCTAACACTGGAAAAAGTGGATTTGGAGAGGTCAAAACTTTAAGTAGTGATGTGCCCACTATCTTGGATTACAAGGACTTTAATTATGATAATTTCTCTTTACTATAATGTATTTCCTTTCTGCAATCCATTATTAGCTCACCCAATGCTTATGAACAAAACAAAGCTTTTACTCAAAATATAGTAGAAGCTATGGTAAAAGCTTATGATGAGAAACCTGAGCTTGAAGTTTATATTCTTATAAAATTGCATGATGAGAAGAACTATCAAAATAAATATAAATAAATATGAATGCGATGCTTTGTGTGACCATGGTGCTAGTGTTTTAACGATACCTAAAACTTTATGAGATGTGCTTGGTCTCAGTAATATTGAGGAGTGTTCCCTAAACTCGCATCTTGCGGATTCTACCGTTAATAAACCTTTAAGTAGAATGTGCCTATAGATTTCATTGTAATTGATATTAATTGCAATCCTTCTTGTCCCATAATCCTTGGAAGACCGTTCCTACGAACTATAGGTGCAATTATTGACATGAAAGAGGGAAACATAAGGTTCCAATTCCCATTAAAGAAAGAGGTGGAGCACTTCCCAAGGAAGAGAATTAAACCACCTTATAGATCAATCATGATAGCTACATATGGGTAGAGTTTAAAAGATGACAACACTTAAAACTATGCATTATGCCTAGCTAGGGGCGTAATACGATAGCGCTTGTTGGGAGGCAACTCGGTATTTATCTTAAATTTTGTTTTTTTAATTTCCATTTTTTTGTGATAACATGATTATTTCCTATGCAATGATTATGTTTTTATATTTTAATTAGTGTTTCTGCCAAGTAAATCCTTTGGGATGACTCACAAGATGAATAGAAATGATACAGTGCAAAAACAGAAACTTTAGCGTCCAGTGCAGAATTTCTCTGATTTTACTGGAGCGCCTTTTTGATCAGAAGTTTTTACATAGTTTTACTATACAATTCTCCATGTTGTCCTAATTGTTTAGAAATTTTAGAGTTTCAGGAGTATGGGATCACTACATATCATTATAGGTTGTTCTGTTTTAGACATATTCTGTTTTTGCTTGCATTGTTTGCTTTTTTTGATGATGCTATGGATTGCATTGGGGGATATAAGCGATGCACAAGGTAGAATATTGTACCTATTATGAAAAAATAAAATAAAATAAAAATCAATTTGTAAAAGCACCTAAATTATTTGATATCTTGCTTATACTAACGGATCTCATGAAGTTTTGTTGAGTTTTGTGTGATTGAAGTTTTTAAGTTTTGGGTGTTATCACGATGGTCAAAGGAATAAGGAGTGGCAAGATCCTAAGCTTGGGGATGCCAAAGGCACCCCAAGGTAATATTCTAGGAAGACTCAAGCGCGTAAGCTTGGGGATGCCCCGGAAGGTATCGCCTCTTTCTCTCAATCCATCGGTATGTCACTTGAAGTTACATTTTTATTCGTCACATGATATGAATTTTGCTTGGAGCGTCGTTTTCTTTTGTTTGCTTGTACTTCCAGTTCGCCACAATCACTGTTTGCTGGACCCACCTATTTGAGAGAGACACACCTTCATTATAATTTATTAGAATAATCTATGTGCTTCACTTATATCTTTTGAGCTTGGCAGTTGCTCTAGTACTTCACTTATATCTTTTTGAGCATGATGGCTTGTAGATTTTATAGAAATAATATGGACTTGTTATTCACTTGTATTTGTAAATAGTGACGGTAATTTGCATGGGACGTAAGACTAGTCCAAAAATAAGAGGTATTCAATGAGTGATACTGAAAACCATCATGTAGCACGTATAGAGAAAATATGGGTTAATGATATGATGTGGTAATATGAAAAGCGTGTGAGTGCATTATTATTAATTCAAGGACGTGTCTATATTAAGAGATGGTAACTTCTTGTTTGTCTAAAAAGTTAAAAAGGCATGGTGATGATGTGTGAGCATTTCTATTCCTCGTTGAAATCCTAGTGTTGTTTCGAGTCGAGGGTGCGCGATGGTTAACTCCTACCAACCTCCTCCCTCGGGGCATTCGAGTAGTACTTTGATTTGTGATAAACCTAATAAAACTTTACAATAAGTATATGAGTTCTTTATGAATAATGTGATACCATGACAAACGCAATCTCACCTCCTGATATTTGCTAGCATTACTACAGAATGGTACAAACACGACACATCAATCAGAGACCCTTCAACAAAACTATGTGCGACGCATGAATTGCAAACAGAATAGTTCAAGCTCCGTCGCTAATGACAAGAAATGTGTGCGAGGTGGATCCATCAAATACGATTCAAAAAGTAGTTGCGTGTGCGATCTACGATAGACAGTTTGACGGGGGTATAACTCTGGGGTAGCCTCAGCCGGGTCTTTACTCCAGCTTTTCAAAATTTCTACACGATGAGTCGCCTCCCCCTGTAGTCCGGCTCCGTGCAGCCAGCTGCAACTAGCCGGTCAGCTAGAGGCGGAGACGCCTGTCCTTCTAACCGATAGTGTTGTAGGTATCGCGGTCAGGGCACACGTGGCTACAGTGGCCCCCGTCGCGTCGGAGGTCAGTGCCCGCATGGCCACAGTGGAGGCAACAGTGCCTCTAGCTGACTGCGACTGGGTGAACGACGTAGTGGCCACTCCATTACCTGCCCCGACATGGCTACAACATGGCCGATCGTACCACTGATCGCGGCCGACTACCGCAAGACGACACCCCGAAGGACGGCCCATGCCGTGGCGTGACAGGCACGAGGGCCTACCAGGTGGGCCCCCCTCTGGGTCCCGATGGGACCCTGCAGCCGGCAGGCCATACCAACGACCAAACTCCTCAGCCGGGGACCCCATGGCCGGATAGAGAGACCGCTAGCTGGGGCCCTATGGCATCTTCTACACGTATTGTAATCCAGAGGGGTTGGCCTATAAACCCCCCCGGAGCTCCCCTATGCACAGGGGCAATCGATTCACACACACCCACGCACATCCTCATGTAGAGACGCAAGGAAAGCGAGCTAGCTCCTTCTTCCTCCTCTACCCATACAGGTCAAGGAGCACCATTATAGCCCCCGTTGGTTCATTAACCGGACTAGCAGGACTAGGGGTATTACCTCCCACGGAGGGCCCTAAACCTAGGTACATCGTGTGTCCCGCACAGCTTGTTCCCAATACCGCTCCCGGAGTCCACCGACACTCTTCAGCCCCAACCACTCTTAATAAGCCACCCCATGGCATCTGACGTGAGAAAACGACAACAGTTGGCACCGACTGTGGGTCCGAATGCGGCACCGACCGGAGTCATACTCTAGGAAGGACACCTCGCCAACTCCACCGAGCGTCTCACGTCCGGGTTGATTAGCATGCCCGTGGGGTCCCCCCTTGCGGAAGCTCCCACGGCTCCTGTCCGTGGTTCCACCTGCCTCGCGGGTGGAACATTCGTCTCCTCCCCCGAGCCGAGCCGCATCGACACTCCGCTCGACATCAGCGGTCTTTGTACGCTCTCCGCAGGGATGCGTCTTGACGACGCATCGGCCCAGGACGAGTACTCCAACATGGTGCTCGACTGCTGCGACCCGCCCTCGTGCATGGGCGAAACCACCGCAGGCGATGCACATGACTTCCGCGTCATTGCAGAGGTACTGACCACTGGCTCCTCCATGGCTTCCGGTCATGCTAGGGAGGACATGCTGGCGTCCATCGCTGCCACAGGTGCTTGCGTCTCCGACCCCATCGGCTCCACCCTTCGGGGCCTGAGCACCCCAATCGCACCGACAACCAACCCGGCTACGACTACGAATGAGCTAGAAGTGGTGCGCCAACTGCTGTTCGCAAAGGCTACTTCTCTCGCTACAGCCAAGCTCCAGATGGAATCCGCGCAGCATGAGTATAACTCCGTATACGGCCTTACGCCGGCTGGCAACGAGCCCAGCCGGTGGAATGACGTCCACGGTCGCGGCCGCGTGGTCGTGGAAATCCTTGGTGTCTGGCTGCCCACCTACGATACACCGGCGGCCAACATGAGGGCCGCCCTGGTGGCTTATAACGACCTAGCTGGCTTGGATGGCGAGGAGCGCCCCCAGCAGGACCAACACATCCAGGACCTCATCAACACCGCCAATGCGCAGCAGGCCCGACTTGACCACATCAACCTCGGCTCCGAGGTCCTGCCTCCCAAAAGAGATGGCTCCGAGGTCCAACATTCCTCTTCCCCTTGCGGCTCCACCCGGTGCGGCGGAGGCTCTCACGTCACGCGTTCTCAGCACTCGAACGAGCCGCCAGCTATCACCAGCCGGCGCACCAATGGGCCGGAGGAGACGGTCAACGCGCGCCTCCCACAACCTGCCTCCAAGACGGGAGCGCGTGCACTCACCCGCCCCGTCAGTTCGCCTTGAACTTGTGGCTCGCCTTGGCCCGCATGTCCCTCGGAGCGAGAACGATGGTCGTACCCGCATCGACTGACTAGCGCAGTTGGCTCTTCTTGAAGAGGAGGGCTTGATCGGCACAACGCGTTTTGGCCCCCGGATCCGCAAGGAGTCGTTCTCAACCGTCTTCACTCTCCCTCGCGACACCCTGAAGTACAACGGCACCGCCAAGCCAGAGGACTGGCTGATCGACTACACCACTGCAGTCAGCATCGCCAAGGGAAACAAGCGCGTAGCCGTGCGCTACGCTCTCCTCATGTTGATCCGCTGGGCCCGTACTTGGCTTAACATCCTGCCGGCCGGCAGCATCAACACCTGGACGGACTACGAAGAGGCGTTCGGCCGCAACTTCACCCCCGTGAGCTCGCCGTATGTGTTCAGGGCCCGGACGAGGCCCTCCGCGAATACCTCACCCGATGGACCAAGCTCCACAACTCCTTCGAGGGGGTGCACGAGGTGCGGGACATCTGGTATTTCATTGAGGGCTGCCGCGACAGCACCCACCTCTAGCACAAGCTCTTGTGCTTCGAGCCGGCGACCCTGGCGGACCTCATGGCCAGAGCGGACAAGTGTTCCACGGCCGACTCCGCGATGCGGGTCAAAGCCAGCACATCCAACAAGGCAATCCCGCCCCCGGCCGCGCTACGGCCGGCTGCCAACAACTGACAACAGCAGAACAACAAGTGCAAAATCGACCAGCTGGATCCTTCCTATGGGAGCCGCCAGGTCGCCACCGTCGAAGAGGAGCAACCGGCTGCCCAGGCTCCCAGCCAGCGTCAGCGCATCGGCAAGGCAGCCTGGCAGCCCAAGCTTACTTTCGAACAGATGCTCGACGCGCCCTGCAAAATGCACTCCGGGGCCAAGCCGGTGTCTTACACGCTCCGGCAGTACAACTTCTCCAATGGCTGGCCCGGGGCGAGGGCCTTCTGGACCCTCCACCGCCGCCGCCCCGAGCTTCGGCTCTGGCTCCGGCGTAGGCCCTAGCTCCGGCTCCGACCCCTCGTGGCGGCCACTTTCACACCAGTTCCCCAACCAGGAGACGAACCTGCAGACGAGCTGGATGGTCCTGTAGCTGAACGACGACCGCTTTCACACCAGTTCCCCGTCCCACGTCATCTTCACCAGTGAGGAGAGAGACAAGCACGCTCAGCGCCGGCTCTGACGCGAGGTGAACGCCACCATGCCCTCGAACCCCCAATTCATACAATGGTCCGAGAAGCGTGTCACCTGGATCCGGGCGGACCACCCGGCAGTGATGCCAAACTCGGGCAGCTACGCCCTCGTCCTCGTTCTCAGCAGCGCCTTCGAGAGGCTAACCTTCCGATTCTCGCGGGTGCTGGTCGATGGAGGCAGCAGCATCTACATCCTCTATCACGACACCTTGCTCAAGATGGGGCTGAAGGAGACGGACCTACACACGAGCTGGACGGTCTTCCACTGCATCGTGCTCGGGCAGTCCTGCTCTCCCATTGACAAAATTCAGCTCGACGTCCTCTTTGGAGACAAGCTCCACTTCCACCGCGAGTCAATCTGGTTCGAGGTGGTGGACCTTGACAACCCCTACCGCGCGCTTATGGGCCATCCGGCCCTTGTCAAGTTTATGGCAGTACCCCAGTACACCTACCTCAAGATCAAGATGCCGGGCCCGAAGGGCATCATCACCATTGATGGCAACTACAAGATATCAATAGCGTGCGCATGCGACGGCAGCCGGTTGGCCGAGGCACTGGTGATTGCGAAGAAGAGGCGGCAACTCGACTAGCTCATGGCTCACGCCGCCGAGCAGCCAGCAGTGCCGGCTCTCCCATCCCGGACGGCCAGCGAGGCATCTTTCTAGCCATCCAAGGACACCAAGCAAGTGCCGCTCGACTCGGATAACCCCAAGTAGTGCATCACCATCAGCGCCAACCTCAGAAGCAAATAGGAAGGCGAGCTCGTAGACTTCCTCGTGAGGAATCGGGACATCTTTGCATGGTCTCCCAAAGACATGCCAGGTGTTCCGAGGAAGTACGCTGAGCACAAACTTCATGTGCGGACGGATGCGAAGCCGGTCAAGCAAACCCTATGCCATTCCTCCGAGGAGAAGCGTCGCATTATATGAGAAGAGATAGCTTGGCTGCTTGTAGAGGGCTTCACCATGGAAGTGTTCCACGCAGACTGGCTGGCCAACCCAATCCTAGTGCTGAAGAAAAAAAAGACTTGGCGAATGTTTATTGACTACAAGAGCCTCAACAAGGCATGTCCCAAGGACCCGTTCCCCCTGCCTCGGATCGATCAAGTAGTCGACTCCACGGCCGGCTGCGATTTGCTGTCCTTTCTAGATGCCTACTCCGGCTACCACCAGATCAAGCTAGACCCAACCGATTGGCTGAAGACCTCCTTCATCACCCCTTTCGAGGCCTACTGCTACATCACCATGTGCTTCGGCTTAAAGAATCCAGGAGTAACCTTCTAGCACTACATGCAGAAGTGCCTCCTGCCGCATATCTACAGGAACATCCACGTCTATGTCAACGACATCGTCATTAAAACCAAGAAGCATTTCAGCCTCCTTGACGACCTCCGGGAGACCTTCGCCAACCTGCGCGAGTACAAGGTCAAGCTCAACCCGGAGAAGTTCGTTTTCGGCGTTCCATCCGGCCAAATCCTGGGCTTCTTCGTGGCCGCTAATGGCATCGAAGATAACCCAGAGAAGATTAGGGTGATTAAGCGTATGCCCAAGTCGACCCGGCTCCACGACATTCAGAAGTTCACCGGCTGCATCACCTCGCTCACCCGGTTCGTTAGCCGGCTGGGAGAGAAGGCCTTGCCCCTCTACCAGCTCATGCGAAAGATGGCCCTAATTGAGCTGGGCCACGACTCCACGAGGAAGCAGGCCAAGTTCGATTGGACTGACTAGGCGGACGAGGCATTCCGCGACCTCAAACGAGTCCTCACCAGCGCACACATCCTGTCCACGTCGGTTGAGAAGGAGCCCCTGCTCACATACATCGCAGCGACCACATGCGTCATCAGCATCGTCCTGGTAGTTGAGCGGTCGGAGGAGGGCAAGGCGCTGCCAGTCTAGCTCCTCGTCTACCACCTCAGTGAGGTCATCTCCGCCTCCAAGCAAAACTACCCCCACTACCAGAAGATGTGCTATGTCATATACTTTGCCACCCAGAGGATCAAGTAGTATTTCCAAGAGCATACCATCACTGTTGTGAGCACGGCGCCGCTGGGCGAGATCATGAGCGGCCAGGACGCCACCGTCGGATCGCCAAATGGGCAATCACCCTTGCTGACTACGAGATCTGGTACGAACCGCGCACCGCCATAAAGTCACAGGCGATGGCCGACTTCCTCGTAGGCTCGCTCGAGACCCAGTTCTTGTCACCTCCTCCAGATTCTACGAATTGGCGCATGCAGTTCGACGGCTTGAAGATGCGGACCGGCCTAGGTGCCGGCATCGTCTTGTCATCTCCAAAGGGAGACCAGCTCAAGTACGCGTTCCAAATCCACTTCGCCGCCTCCAACATCGTGGCCGAGTACGAGGCACTCGTCCATGGCCTTCGGCTCGCCAGGGAGATTGGCATTCAGCACATCTAGTGTTTCGACAACTCTGACCTCGTGGTGCAATAGTTCTGTAGCGAATGGGATGCCAGGGACGCAACATGGCCAGCTACCTCTTCCTCCTCCAGGAGCTTACCGGCTCCTTTGAGGGCTGTGACTTCCATCACGTCCCTCGGGCGGAAAACGAGGCAGCGGACGCCTTGGGAAAAATCGGCTCCACCCGGCAAGCCGTCGAGGCTGGTGTCTCCCTCGAGCAGCTGCGCAAGCCATCAATCGAACCCTCCGCCGAGTCGGAGTCCATCTTCATGCCTGCGGACCCTACTGGTTCCTCGACGGGCCCGGGGGCTCCGCCGGCTCCACCGGCTATGCCCACCGCGCCGGCTCCGGCCACTGTCATTCCGGTTGCTGTCGGCTCCGAGCCCACAGCCGTCATGATGGCTATCGATCAGCCGGACCCGAGGACTGATGAGCCTGGCCCGGGGGCTCCAAGGACAGACCCGGGAGCTTCGGCTGCCCAAGGTCTCCAGCTCGAGCCGATATCTTTCCCGGTCTCAGCTCATTCATGGGCCCAGCCGATCTTGGCTTTCCTCTTGTGCGGCGAGCTCCCCTCCGACAAAGACAAGGCCCGACAGATCCAGCGCCGGGCTCCCGCCTACAACATCATCAACCGTGAGCTGGTCCACCACTCCACAACCGGCATGTACCAGCACTGTGTTGAGCCTGAGAGGGGCCAGGAGATCCTCCGAGACATCCACCAGGGCAAGTGCGGGCATCACACCACCTTAAGGACCCTGGTGGCCTAGGCGTTTCGTCACGACATTTACTCGCCGACTGCCTTACAAGAGGTGACGCAGCTTGTCAACAGGTGCGAGGGGTGCCATTTTTTCCACGCGGAAAACCACCTGTCGGCAGTGGCACTCAAGACCATCCCGCTGTCATGGCCCTTTGCCGTGTGGGGGCTAGACATGGTGAGGCCATTAGAGACCCGTCGAGGTGGCATGACACACCTGTTGGAAGTCATCGACAAGTTCACCAAGAAGTTGGACGGCCCCACCGCCGCCCGATTCATTGAAGACATCATAGTTCGCTACGGCGTCCCACACAACATCATCACCGACAATGGCACCAATTTTGCCAAGGGCACGCTAGCGCACTTCTGCACCAAGCAAGGCATCCGACTCGACCTGGCTTCCGTCGCCCACCCCCAGTAGAACGGCCAGGACGGAAGAGCAAATGGCTTGATCCTGGCTAGCATCAGGCCCTGGCTCGTGTCATCGCTTGTCCGGTCAGCCGGCTGCTAGATCGAAGAACTATCAGCCATCTTGTGGAGCCTCAGAACCATGCCCAACCGATCAACCGACTTCACTCCTTTCTTCCTCGTGTCCGGGTCTGAGGCTATCATCCCCACAGACATTGAGTTCGACTCGCCTCGCATCACCCACTACATGGAGATGGATGCAAAGGAGGCAAGGGAATACGTCGTCGACCTCCTCGAGGAGGCCCACGAGGTAGCACTGAGCCGAACGGCTATCTACCAGTAGAAGCTCTGACACTACCACAATAAACGCATCCGGCCCCTCTCTTTTCGTGAGGGGAACCTGGTGCTTAGGCGGATCCAGTGAACCGTCGGCCAGCACAAGCTGTCCTCCCCATGGGAGGGCCCGTTCATTGTCATCAAGGCGCTACACAACAACACGTACTATCTAATAGATGCCCAGAAGCCATAGAAGCACAAGAGAGATGCCTCCGGCGAGGATACCGAGCGCCCGCAGAACAGGGCGCTCCTTCATTTGTTTTACTGCTAAGAAAGACCAGTGTATGTATGTATCCTCCCTTTTGGGCTTATGAATGCAAAGGGTGACCAAATCTAGATCTTGGGGCACACCTCTTTCGTTTCCTTCCAAAGCAGTTCGCCCAACACCGGCTCCCGGACCCAGCTCCATGGTCCCGGGGGCTCGTCGACTAGCTTTGGCATCGCTCTTCGAAGCCATTCAAGTAATGTGAACTAAAGAAAAACCTCCCACCCCTCCCAGCTACAGACTGGCTCCTAGCTGTCCGGCTGATAGGTTCTCGGGACGGTAAACTTAGTGCACATGAAAAATGATCATAAGGGGGCCCTCGGCTAGGGCTAGCCGAAACACTTTTGTTGGCCTCTGCCACTCACCTTAGCGAAAATATCCTCGCAGCTCCCAAACTCATAACCGACTCCCCCGAGGCGGATGCCTTGTCCCAGTTACAGACTGGCCCCCAGCCGTCCGGATGGAGGGGCTCAAGCCGAAGGGGACAAGGCTTGGGGCAGACAGAGTCAAAAGGACAAAAAGGCAAGGATGAGTTGGCATGCAAAAAAAAACTTTGGCAACCAAAAGCATAAACTTATATACAAAAGCATAAACGGCCCATGGCCACAAGTTCATTACATTTACACCCCAGTGGGTGGGATTGCAGTCTAACAAAGTACAGGACATCGAATGGTCCTAAATAGCGGCGGAACTGTCTCCTCGCCCGACACCCTCCATGGCGGCTGAGGTAGAAGCCCCGTCCATTGCCATGGCGTGCTCCGTGTCGGCCCCCACGTCCAAAGTTAGCTCAATGTCGGCGTAGTCGTCGGTGCTGGACCCGGCGTCTCCATCGCCCGTCTCACTGGCACTACCCTTCGGGTCTTCAAGGGAAAGCATGAACGGGACCTCAAGGATCACCTCGCCATCTGCCGTGCGCTCCGGGACGTACTCGTCCCACGTGACAAAGGGAATGAGATTACCGGCCCGCACGACCAGCGCATCGGCAACCGCCACCAGCTCCACATCGGTGCCGACACGCCAGGCCGTAAGAAGCCTCAAGTCCAGCTCAGGGTACCATGACCTCGCCATGCGAAGCCCCATGGCCGCTCCGGCACGCGCGACGGAAGCCCTCCAGGCGTTCACCCATGTAGACCCGAATCCTAGCCACCTCGACAGCCGGATCATGGAGGTTGGCTCGACCGCGTCCGGCCCAAGGGTGTGAACCTGTGCCGTGCCGAGTGCCTGAAGCCGCTTCACAGCACGGACCACCTCGGTCAGGCGCATCTTGGCAGTGATCCCCATCTCATCCAGGTTCTAGGCGATAAGCTACCCGATGGGGCCTCCCTACGCCTGTTGATCCAGGCGATGGACCTCCACGGCCGCTTGCGCAACCTCTTGCGTGCCTCGGAAAATCCCTAAGGGAGAAGGGGACGTAGGATGAATGATGAAGGAAACTAAGAACCTTAAAATAATTCACGGGGACAAGCAAGACAACAAGACTTACCGGGCAGAAGTCGGTCCACCTCGTGTCCCTGATCCTTCATCGCGGCCTCCCTAGCCGACCACTCCGGGAGCCAATGCTCGTCCTCAGCCTGGGCCACCTGCGCCTCCTCGGCCGCCTTTGCTAGCGAGGCGTTCTTGGCCTCAAACTCCTGGTAGAGATCCGTCTCGCGCTCCTCCAACTCCCTGAAAAGAGCCGTCTCCCGCTCCTCCAGCTCTCGGTGGTGGACCACCTCACGCTCATCCTTCTCTTCCTGTGCCTAATCCGCCTCCTGACAGAGCCGGTCGCATTCCGCGGTAAGGAGGTCCCGCCGTTTGCCAAGCTGCACCACCTGGCGACGGAGGCTGACCATCTCCGCTTGGGTAGCTACATGGGAGGAAGTGTCTCTGTCAGAAAGCAAACAAAGAAAGGGATTCAACCTGCCTTCGGAGTAGCCGACCTAAATCCTGATGGCTACACCTAGTGGGTGTGCTCGCATGCCCCCACTACAAATTTGCAAGACCCTTACCTTGCAGATCCGCGGACATGACAGACAGATGGCTCTCGGCTCCACAATACAGGCTTAGCAACGTGTTGAACGTGACCACCCGATGGTTGTGTACAGCCTGTGAAGAACACCTAAACAAAGACACTATTAGACTCGACCCGCCTGCATCCTAGCCGGCCCAAGTGTCGGGGGCTACACCTAATGGGTGCACTGGCATGCCACCACTGGAAAAAACCAAAGCAAAAGACAAGGCCTCGAGTCCTTACCACGACGGATCGCTCGAGTTGCAGCATCAAGTTGCTGGTGGCCTGGGCCTCCTACATAGTCTGGGCACGAGGCGCGGCAAACTTAGTGACGACCACAGCCACAGCAACACCAATGGCACTCGGCGCGTTATGAGCATGCCACCGGCTACTATCCAAGTCTCCTACGGCTGACCCGCGTTGGCGGGCCCGGGCGGACCCTTCTTCGTGGAAACCATGGGACCCACCCTTCACAACACCACGGTTCTAGGTGCCCCGACGGACGAGCCCAGGGTGCCCCCCGGGCGCCATAGCCTCGATCTTTGGCATGTCGCCTCCGGCGATGCCTCCTCGGCTCGCCTCCGGAGCCGGAACCTCCAGATCCAGAACGACGACCTTCGGGGCTCCTCCATGTCCGGCGGCACGTCATCCGCCCCCGACAGGGCCACGTTGCAGGCTAACTCCGCACCTTCGGTGGCGTCTGCCACGCTCGCGGCCGCACGCGCTTCCTCCTCACACCGTGCGTCCACCTTTGCCCGCCACGCAGGGTCATGCTTGCCCTTGGATCTCCTCTCCCGGCCGTGGGGAAACGGTTCCCATGACTGATCGGCCACCTCCGCGCTATCCTTTCCATGCGACTGCTTCCACTCCGCTTCCTCCCACGGGCGGTGCTCCTCCTTGCACCGCTCCTACTCGGCCGCCTCTGGGTCCTACCACGTCTCGCGCTCCCTTTCTTTAGAAGAGCTGGACGATGCTGTCCCCACCGTCTCGACGGCCGTGGCCCTCCCTAGGGCATGCAGCTCCCTAGATAAACAGAATGAGAAAATAAGGCTGACTTGAAAGCAAGCAAGAACTTAGAAAAAACTTACCCGATGGTAATGGAGACCGCCCGCCTGACGGGGCCCGTCCGGGCGACCCGTGGCTTCTTCCCGTCGCCTCTACGACTGCCGTCTAGCTGCCCGCTGGTCGCCCGTTTGGGAGCCGACCTGGAGCTGGTCGGCTGCTTCCCTCTGTTGCTGGCGGCCGCATTGTCTCGGCTAGGCATGCGGTCGGCCCGGCGAACGCGTTTCCTCGGTGCTATGGTTTCGTCTCCCGAAGCTTCGGGGTCCTCTGTTTCAGCGATGTCGTCGGTCCAGTCACGCAACCGTGACAGGGGAAGAAACTCACCCACTGACTCGGTTTCCTCCGTCTTTGTCCCTCCGTTTCCGGATGCACACGCTCGCTCCGACTCGGCCGGCTCGACATCATTGGCATCCTCGATCTCCTCGGGGTCTGACTCCATCATGTCGGTAGCCCGCTCCCCGTATTTCTGCAGCTAAGGAAAGACTTGGACGTAAGAGAAGCCCCCTGTCCTCAGGATGAGGAGAAACATGAGCTTCAGAAGGAAAAAGAGTGAAGGACGGCTTGGCACGTACCCACGGAGCTGGACGATCCCGGCTGTACGGGGCCTTCCCCCATCGCCATTCGCCCTCGTCCATCTTGGCTGCGGAGATGGAGTTCACCCTCCTCGCCACCTGCACCGCCTTAAGCTCTTTGGTGGAGATCCATCAAGGGTCATGCCACCCTCCCATCTAGCAGATGAGGTGCGGCCACTGCTGTAGCGGCTGCACCTGGCGCACCACCATGAAGGCCAGGAGGTCCACGACCGCGAGCCCCTCCGTCTTGCCCATCATCACCAGTCGCTCGTAGAGCCGGTCTGCTGTCTCCGGCGCTTGGGGAAGACGCGTCCTCCAGTTTTGCATCACGATCGGAGGCTGGTCGACGAATCAGGGAGGTTGATGTAGTCCTCCTCCAGGTTCATGTTCTTCACTTAGAAGAACCCTTTTTGCAGCTCCTCACCGAGTCCTGCAAAGCGAGCTGCGGGAATCCGACTCCGGGGTGGTAGTGGACCAGAGCAGCCCCGTGGGCGGTCATGACCTTCTAGCCGGTAGCCTAGATCTTCACCGTCTAGCGCTTGAGGTAGAAGACCCGGCACCAGAGGTCGAGGCGCAGCTCCACTCCCAGGAAGCCCTACAGAGGGTGACGAACGCTGCCAGTTGTAGGACGGCGTTGGCACTCAGGTGGTGCGGTTGCAGCCCGAAACGCGAGAGGAATCACCAGAAGAATGTTCTCACCGGTAGGCCGAGCATGTGGGCGAAATGTTTGGCAAAGACCACCACCTCGCCCTCTCATGGGGCTGGCGCATTCTATGCCTAGGGGATGCACGCCTCCAAGTTCTTCGCCGGTGACAACTTGCGGTGATGACGGAGATGCTCGATGTAGGCCTTGTTGACACCACTGCCGTCCCAGCCCCCTTTGCTCGCCATATACCTCAAGGGTATTTTTCTCGCGGCAACGGGGCACGTGGTCTCAGTCGCATCGCATCTCCTGACGGCGACAGTCAGTGGTGCGGTGGGCGCATGGCCTCTGCTCTCTCTCTCTCTGTAGGGAGAGGAGGGGCGACGAAGACGAAGTGCCGGGATAGAGGAAGCGAATGCCCCTTTCCGCTCCTCTCCCCTAATTTAAACCCCGCGCAGGGTAGTGGGAGCGGATCCATCGCACACGATCCCCACTTCTTCCGCCACACACGGGAAGGGCGTTAGTGCATTTTGGGAATGCCAACCGATGGCCCGGGCCGCAGAAGATCCGCGCGCGCAGGCCCAGGCCGCGGCCAGAGTGGGCCTCGCCCCACGGCCCGGTCTTCTCCTCCGCGTGGCTTGTCAAGCCGCAGCCCGTTGCGCTCCCCACATGGCGCGCTTCCTTTACCCATCGGGGCAGTCGAGGCATCCTGCAAAGCGTCGACCAGCTGCGGGGCCGACCACCATGCCCCCATGCCTTCCGGCTCCGGGACCACACATAGTATTAAAACACGAGACTCAGGCCTGCGAGGTCTGCCGCGGCCCGTCGGCAGGCCTCTGCTGCTTGGGGGAGTACTAACGGGGGGATAACCCCGAGCTAGCCTCAGCGGAGTCTTTACTCCAGCTTTTTGAAACAAATACAGGACGAGCCGCCTCCCCGTGTAGTCTGGCTCCAAGCAGCCGGCTATGACCAGGTAGCCGGCTAGAGGCGGAGAAGTTTGGCCTTCTAGCCGGTGGTGCTGCAGGTACCGTGGTCAGGGCACACTTGGCTACAGTGGCCCCCGTCGTGTCGGAGGTCAGTGCCTGCATGGCCATAGTGCCTCTGACCCTAGTCGACTGCGATTGGGCGAACGACACAATGGCGGCACGCCCTCAACCACTCCATTACCTGCCTCAGCATGGCTACAGCATGGTCGACCATACCGCTGACCGCGGCTGGCTCCTGCAAGACAATGCCCTGAAGGATGGCCCGTGCCGTGATGTGACGGGCACGGGGGCCTACCAGGCTGGCCCCCTCCGGCTCCCGACGGGACCCTACAACCGACGGGCCCTACAAACGACAAGTCCCCTCAGCCGCGGGTTCCATGGTCGGCTAGAGAGACCGCCAGCTGGGGCCCTCCGACGCCTTCTACACATATTGTAATCCTCGGGGTTTAGCCTATAAAATCCCCCGGAGCTCCCCCATGCATAAGGGCGATCGATTCACACACACACACACACCCATACACACCCTCACGTAGAGAGGCAAGGAAAGAGAGTTAGGTCCTTCTTCGTCCTCTACCCATACAGATCAAGGAGCACCATTGTAGTCCCCCTTGGTTCATCAACCCGACTAGCAGGACTAGGGGTATTACCTCCCACAGAGGGCCCCGAACCTGCGTACATCATGTGTCCCACACCGCTTGTTCCCAGTCCCGCTCCCGACGTCCACCGGCACTCTTCGTCCCCAACCACTGTCGCTAAGCCACCCCATGGCATCCGTCATGAGAAAACGATGACACATTTTGTTCTTATGAACCGTTTGCGATTAGCAAAGATAACAGAAACGGTTAGCAAAACTACATACGTGTGCGAAGTGTGACATACAGTTCATTCGGACAAACTATGTGTGCTGATACAGCAAAACACAAACGACTCGGCATAACATGATGTGTGCGATATACATCAAATGGGTGAGTAATGAGAATCGTGTGCGAACACCAGAAATAACACAGACGATTAACACTAACAAGTTGTGTGAGTTGTGGGCAGATGGTTGTTGCCAATTAATTGTCATTGATGGATGAAATCATTACAAACGCTACATTAGGAAGTGCAGTTTGCCTGTATTAATATCATAGACGTTTTTTATTTTGATGCGTGTGCCTCCGTATCAGTCCGTCCTCCTCTCTCGCGTCTTGTCACTGCGTGGCCGTCTGAGTATTCCAGATCATGCTTAGGCACCGCTTTTGGCCACACGCCCGCTCGATGAGCCAGTTCCCTCTCAGAACCGTGTAGGTTTGCACACGCAAAACCATGGTACATCTCTATCTTCCCACCATGCTCGGTGAAACCGCAATGCTTGCCGGCCAACTATATAAACCCTCTTGGCCAGCGACTCCACATTGCCTTCATCCCCCCTCCCATAGCTTGTCTAGTTTGCTTCTCCCCCAAAAGCCAATGGCACCGGTCATTCGTCATCGCCCAACCACTCCACCAGAGGACAACTCTAGCTAGGAGGCTTCACCGCGTCGACATGGCAGACCTCTGAAGCGTGTAGTGCACATGGCGTCCCTTGTGGGTGTGCGCACACCACTAACTGCACGCTCCATTGCTACCTCTTGAGCTTATGTTGGTTTTCCCTTGAAGAGGAAAGGGTGATGCAGCGAAGTAGATAAGTATTTCCCTTAGTTTTTGAGAACCAAGGTATCAATCCAGTAGGAGGAACAAGCAAGTCACCAATGGATGCACCTACATAAACAATCAAACTCTTGCACCCAACGCTATAAAGGCATTGTCAATCCCTTCACGATTATTTGCAAGGACTAGATCCGATAGAGATAGATGTAAACGAGAATGGAAAGTAAAAGATAAATATATTGTAGCAAAGTATTTTTTTGTATTTTTGGTTTACAGATCTGAAAGTATATTATGGAAAGTAGACTCGGGGACCATAGGTTTCACTAGAGGCTTCTCTCTTGAAGGAAAATATCATGGTGGGTAAATGAATTACTGCCAAGCAATTGATAGAAAATAGAATAATCATGAAGTTATCCAAGGCAATGATCATGCATAGAGGCATCATGTCCGTACCAAGTAGACCGAAATGATTCTGCATCTACTACTATTACTCCACACATTGACCGACTCCTTCCTACATCTAGAGTATTAAGTTCATGATGAACAAAGTAACGCATTAAGAAAAATGACATGATGTAGAGGGATAAGCTCAAGAAATATGATGAAAAGCCCATCGTGTTACCCTTGATGGCAACAATACAATACGTACCTTGCTACCCCTACTATGTCATTGGGTGAGGACACCGCAAGATTGAACCCAAAACCAAGTACTTCTCCCATTGCAAGAATTACCAATCTAGTTGGCCAAACCAAACCAATAACTCGAAGAGACTTAGAAGGATATGAAATCATGCATATAAGAATTCAGAGGAGATTCAAATGAGATTCATGGATAATATGAACATAAACTCACAATTCATCGGATCTTGACAAATACACCACAAAAGAGGATTACATCGGATAGATCTCCATGAAGATCATGGAGAACATGGTATTGAAGATCAAAGAGAGAGAAGAAGACATCTAGCTACTAGCTATGGACCCGTAGGTCTCTGGTGGACTACTCACGCATCATCGGAGGGGCAATGGAGTTGATGTAGGTGCCCTCTATGATCGAAACCCCCTCCTACAGATTACCAGAAAAGGCTCCAAGATTGGATATCTCGGGAACAGAGGCTTTTGGCGGCGGAAAAGTATTTGCGTGTCTCCTTCTAATGTTGGGGGACTATTTGGGAATTTAGAGGCCAAATATTAGGGTTAGGAGACTTGCCGGGAGACGGCAAGCCTCCTAGGCGCGGCCAGGGGGCGCCTAGCAGGCTTGTGAGTCCTTGGAAAGTTTCTTGCCATGCACTCCAATCCTGGTTGGTTTGTTTCCTTCCAGAAAAATTCCTTCCGAAGGTTTTATTCCGTTTGGACTCCGTTTAATATTCCATATCTGCAAAACTCAAAAACAAGGAAAAAGCAGAAACTGGCACTAGGCTCTAGATTAATAGGTTAGTCCCAAAAATAATATAAAATAGCATATTAATGCATATAAAACATCCAACACAGATAATATACTAGCATGCCATCATCAAAAATTATAGATACGTTGGAGACGTATCAGCATCTCCAAGCTTAATTCATGCTCGTCCTCGAGTAGGTAAATGATAAAAACATGATTTTTGATGTGGAGTGCTACCTAACATATTTATCCATGTAATATTATTTATTGTTGTATGAATATTCAGATCAGTAAGACTCAAAACAAAAGCTTAATATTGATATAAAAACAATAACGTTTCAAGCATACTAACAAAGCAATTGTATCTCTTCAAAATATAATGGCAAAAGAAAGTTATCCCTACTCTATCATATGGTCTAGGTATGCTCCATCTTCCCCACACAAAGTATTTATATAATGCACAACCCCGATGAAAAGTCAAGAAATTGTTTTCACACCTTTATTTTCTAAAAAAATTTCAACTCTCACGCAATACATGAGCGTGAGCCATGGATATAGCACTATAGGCAGAATAGAATGTGGTAGAGGTTGTCAAGTAAAGGGAGAATATAGTCTCACATCAACTAGGCGTATCAATGGGCTATGGACATGCCCATTAATAGATATCAATGTGAGTGAGTAGGGATTGCCATGCAACGGATGCACTAGAGCTATAAGTGTATGAAAGGTTAAAAACGGAACTAAGTGGACGTGCATCATGAACAAAAATTCCACTAGTTATATGAAAGTGACAAAATAGGAGACTCTCTATCATGAATATCATGGTGCTACTTTGAAGCATAAGTGTGGAAAAAGATAGTAGCAATGTCCCGTCTCTATTTTCTCTCATTTTTTCATTGGTGGGCATCTAAGGACTCTTTTATTATATATTTTTTGGGCTTAGTTGGCCTCTTTTATTTTTCCATAAAGTCCGGAATCTCACCCTCACTTGTGAGGGAATCATAGTGTGACAGCCCGAGACCGACGCTCCAGAAGATTCCGGAAGATTCCCCTTTCTTTTCCGTTCTCGTCATGTGTTCGTCTGGGTGTCGCATTCATCATGGCATCATTTGCATCATCTGCATTGCATCGTCACCCATTTTTTGAAAACTTGCATCCGTTCGTAGTCGCCGGTTCTCTCCGTTTCGCCGTTGCCCGTTTTGAGACCAGCCACACACGCCCGTGCCCGCGACACCATTTAAATAAAACCGTTTTTAAGTGCATGCAAAATATTCTCCGATTGAGTTGAAACTCGTCGTGCGGTCTTTTTATAGCTTAGATAGACCGCCCGTCGAATTTCGTCGCGATCCGAGTTTGTTTGATGCCCCGTCGATCAGCCGTAGCAGAGAGGTCATCGGTTTTCGTCGGACGTTTATCGCTGTTTTAAATCTTCGTGCCGTGTCGCACCGCTTCTCTCTCTTCCCCTCCTAGCCCCTCTACACAGCCACCGTAGCCCCGACCCTCCGCTTTCGGACGACGTGTCGACACCCGACAGTCCGGAAACGGACAGTGCCAGCTAACCCTAGCCCCCGTTTCCTATTTAAGACCCCTAGCTCCACCTCGTTCCGCGTGCCAAACCAAACCCTAGCCAGCCCCTTCTCCCTCCTCCAACCAGGCCCGCCCCAGCCCATCTGGGCCCGTTCGAGCCGTTCTGGGCCCCGATCGCCGCCGGAGCAAGCTTTCCTGAGCCATGGCCGCTCCTCCCATCCTCGTGGTCGCCAGACCCCTGGCCGTAGCTGCCGCGCGCAGCTGACCTCTCCTCTCCCCTATCCCTCTCCTTCTCCCTCCGCCTCCCTCTCTCCCTCTCACCCATGGCTGCTCTCTCTCCCGCAGGGCGCTGCCGCCGCCGCCATGGAAGCTCTGCCGCTGGCCTCGCCGCTCGCAGCGCCGGCCCTCGCCGCCGGCCAGATGCGCCGCCCCCCCTGCCCGAGGCCTCACCGGCCCTCGTGTGGCAGCGCCGCCCTCACCATGTCTGCTCACGTGCGGGAGCGAGAGGTCGGGGACGACCGAGTGCTCGCCGGCTCGCTGCCGCTGCGTGGACCGAGGCCAGCTTCCCTCTTCGGCCCAGATCCAGCCTCCCTCGGCTAGCATCCTCCCCAGCGAACCAGCCGACCGACGAGCTAGGTGAGCAGCCCCGCTAAGCCCCGCCCAGGGCACTGCTTAGGCATCCTGTGCCTAATTCGTCCCGTGCGAATTTTTTCCCTTTAGACGAATTTGCCATTTATCCACAACATAATAAAATTGCAAAAAAGACCCTATTGTTAAAAATGCTCATATTTAATTAACCGAACCCCGTATTAAATTTTTTATATTTGTAATATGCTTAGAAAAGCATGTAGATTATTATTATGCCATTTGCATCCACGCTAAATATCTAACATGTCTTTTCCCGTTATTTGACATAATTGCATTTGTTGCATTATCATCTTTAATTAACGTGCATCGGAAATTAATAAAATCGTATATTAAAATGTCCATCTCTTTTGCACCGCATTTTCATGCATGAGTTAATTGACGGTATCATGTTTGCATATTATTTGCACTATCGAATTGCTTTAACGTGATTAGGCCTAATACCCGCATATTTGATTGTGATTAATTTTCTACATAAACCTAAGCATATTATATATGTTTCCGGGGTAGAAAAACCCATAGAAATTATCTGTGCATTTAGTTTTGCCATTTGAGCATTTTGTGTGCATGTCATTTATGTCGTGATGTCCTTTTGTCATTTTCGTATGATTTAATCCGGGCATGATATGAATCAAGTTTCAACATGAAAGTTGCTCTTGGATATGTGTCCTAGCCCATGGACATTTTTCTTCTCTTAGATATGCATGTTTAGGTGTTATTTTGTTGTTTTCAGCTTGCTATGAAATTCTGTTATTTTGAGGGTTCAAAATATTTCTAAGTCTGGAATCTGTTATATTTTGTTGCTGCCTTATCATGTGTTTTGCTAGTGATCTAGAACTCTTTTGTGGTAGGTGTAATGGAGTTATTTGTTGCTGATGTTGTCCTCTAGCATGATGTAAATTTTCATGTCATAATATGAATGGTAGCATATAGTTTTACTGCTGTCAATATGCCTTCGTGATAAAACTGTATTGTCAAAAACTGCTATTTTCACAAAGTGTGAAACTGTTTTCAAGTAGCTACTTTGAGAGCTTCCTACCTAGTGATCCATGCATGTTTTGAATATGATTTGTGAAGATGAAATGAAGTGGATGTTGAATGCTATTGCCCCATGCTTAGTTTGTGCATTTTGAAATATTGTAACCTGTTGTTTTCATGTGTTCAAAATGCTAAACTTGTTTTGTTGATTGTGGTTGAACCGTAGCTCCGTTTTGGACATTCCATCTATGAAACTTGCTTAGAATATCATGTAGTTTCATAATAACTAGTTGCATTCATGATTTGAGATGGTTGTGATTGTTTTCCCATGCATTTGCATTCATGTCATGTGCATCTTGTGGTGCTCATATCTTTTGAACCATAGCTCCGTTTGAGATGTTCTATATATGTAAATTGATTAGAATGACGTGTAGAATAACTTGGTGACATTTATTTTGCTGTCTAACAAATATAAAATATGGTTAGTTTAGATCTGGACCAATTTTGAAATTAACATATGAGGTCATTTCGGAAATGCTATAAGTTGTTTCCGACCTCATTTAAGATGCCTAGATAGTATAGTTACTTATGCTTCACCTCTTGCCATGTTTAACAACATTTAATATTGTCGTATACCTAACGGGAGTGAACTAAATAATTCGAACGTGGAGTTTCGTCAATATGCAACTCGTGCATATTGAGCTTCACTTTAATGTGAAGAAGTTGTTTGTGGTGATGGTCATGCATTCCATATTAAACCGGACTTGCATCATATTTGTTGTGCATCATGTTTTGCATATGTTTTGGTGTATCTTGTGTTGATTGTTTGTTTCGGATTGCTTCTTCTCGATAGAGTTCCGAAAGCGTATGGAGTGTGAGGATTCGTTCGACTACGTTGGTTCGTCTTCTTCATGGACTCGGTCTTCTTCCGAGTGGGATCTCAGGCAAGATGACACATCCCTGGATACCATTACTATCATTGCCAAGCTAGTTGTCTCGTCTTTTTACCGTTATGTCTCGCTACCTACCACTTGTTTGATAAGCCTCCCAACATTGCCATGACAAGCCTCTAATCTCTCCACATCCCAGCAAACCTTTGACTGGCTATGATACCGCTTGCTCAGCCCTTCTTATAGCGTTGCTAGTTGTAGGTGCAATTGCTTCCATGTGTCAATATGGATCTTCTTTTGTTATATCACAATATTGCTGCTATTTAATTTAATGCACATATACACTTGGTAAAGGGTGGAAGGCTTGGCCTTTTGCTTGGTGATTTGTTCCACTCTTGCCGCCCCTAGTTACTTGTGAACCGGTGTTACGTTCCATAAAAGAGCGCTCCTAACATGCTCGGGGTTGTTATGGGGATCCCCTCGATTTTTGGGTTAGATTAAAACTTGTCTGGAAAGGCCCAACTTTGGTACTACATTTGCGCATCATAATAAAACTGATCACCTTTTAAATGCATAGAGGGTCGCCCCCTCATGGATTAATTTAACATAATACAGGGGGGCCAGTGCTGCTGGTGCTGGTCCAAACTAGAGCACCGTGCAGGCTACCTGGGGCAACCCGGGACTTCAGTTACTATACGCTTAGCTCATCTGTCGTGTCCTGAGAACGAGATAAGCGGCTCCTATCGGGATTGTCGACACGTCGGGAGGCCTTGCTAGACTTGTTTTACCTTTCTCGAACGTCTTGAGTGAGGAACTCTGATCTTCTTCGAGCTATCTCAAGGTGTCGGATTTTCTTTGGAATTGCCTAGGATGATCACGAGATCCGTGGTCGAGGTTATTCCCGCTGCGTGTGGTTAATTTGTAATGGATAAGTTGGAGCATCCCTGCAGGGTTAAATCTTTTCGGGAAGCCGTGCCCGTGGTTATGTGGGAAACTTGGATACTTTGTTTAACACCCGGTCATAGCAAACTTGAAGTAAACTCAAATAAAATACACCAACTATGTGCATAACCGTGACTGTCTCTTCTCGTGAGACCTTATCCGAGAAAGAACACGGTGGGGGTTATGTTTGACGTAAGTAGGTGTTCAGGATCAGTTAGTGATCATTACTAGTTCACGTTTGTTATGCGTAGACCACCATACTTTACTTTCTGTGCTCGTAAGTTAGCCACTCAAATATATGCTTAGTCGCTTGTTGCAGCCTCACCACTTAACCATGCCTTACCTATTAAGCTTTAATAGTCTTGATACCCTTGGAAATGAGATTGCTGAGTCCCTGTGGCTCATAGATTACGACAACAATAGTTGCAGGTACAGGTAATGTGATGATTTGACGTGAGCATGTTGCTTGATTTGACTTGGAGTTCTTCTTCTTCTTCTTCAATCTTGGATGGGTTCCAGGCGACAGCCTGGGATAGCAAGGGTGGATGTCATTTCATCGTTTATTTTCATCCGTAGTTGAACCCTGCTCTTATGTATGATGTTTGAGTTGTTATTGTTTTGATGTGACTCGGATGTAGCTTGTGGCGAGTGTAAGCCAATTCCATATACTCATATCTTCTGTACATGTACTTGTAATGATATCCATTCTTGCGAACGCATCGAGATGCGCTTCTATCCCTGTCGAGGCCTTCGTGCCAAATAAGGATAGGACCGCATCTTGGGCGTGACAAGTTGGTATCAGAGCCTATACCGACCTAGGAGCCCCCTTGATTGATCGAACTTGGCCGAGTCGAGTCTAGTGAAAAACTGTTTTGAGTCTAGTTATATCGGAGAGTAGGTTTCCTTTTACTCCTCTTCCATGCTCTAGTGAGATATTCGACTTAGGAATTTTGATTCTACTCCTCTTCTCGCTCAAAATTTTTTTAGGACCACGCGGATATTTTGGAAACTATATGATGCCAATGTGACGGAGTTCTGTCTTGGTCCCTCCTGTCTGACTTGATGTCTTCCGGGGAGTTGAGCTTCGAGGGATTCTTGACACATCGTTATCATTCAGTTTTCTTAGTATCTCAGGACGGAGGATTTTCGGAAATTACCTCAATACTTGTCGTGGTGAGATAAGGTCAGAGTCACCCAGTACTGGGAAGGCGTTCGGGGTACCACCATGGTTTAGTATCGTTGTGAGTTCGAGGATTCGAGATTAGACAAGTTTGTGAAATTTCTTGAATTATGGTGTGGAAGGTTGCGGATGCAGTTGCAGCTGATTGCCTAGGGCAGGTTCCTGATTCCGCAACCCGAACCGCATAAACAAGAAAGTTTTCGGAAGTTCTTAGGTGGGAATTCAAGTAGTTACCTAGAATTATCTTTCGAACAAGTGCATAGTGGATATGTATTTGTTTCTAGCTTGTTTCATAAGCCTCATCCTTTGTTTTGCTTTGAATATGGTGATTCGAGTTGCTTCGATGCCAAGTGGTGATTCATATCTTGCTAGTAGTATTCTCATATTTCTGTGGGAATGCTAATTCTTTTGCCCAATCAAGTTTTCACATCAAATATTTTCCTACCGGTGTGCTTCTCTTCAAGTGAATTATATCTTCTTCAATATCGCAAGATCAATCCTCTTATTCTGTCCCGGAGTTGTCTCATCTATTCCAAGTTTTCTTTTTTCCCCACCCTCCCACCCTTTTTCTTCAATGATTATATTCTCATCCAAGTGCTTTCTCTTCATCTTTGCTTCCGCTATCATTTCGTTAATATTGTTTCCGGTGATTTATTGTGAATATTGTCAGAAGTTTCTGTTTCATGATCTATCCTCATATTCCTTGTTCTTGTTGTTATTCTTCTCCGGTGATTCTGTATGAAGATGATCAGTGCTCAAGTTATCATTTATTAGTATTCAACTTGTTTTCTTTTCCGGTGGATTCAATTCAAGTTCTTGGTGTTCATCATATCATTTTCATTCTCTTTTGCTCTCCCATGTTGGAATTCTTATCCAAGCTTCTCTTGTGTATTCATCCCTCTCAATTCTATCCGAAGTGTTGAAGATATCTTAGAAGACATTCATTTTCATTCTTGTCCTCTTAAATGATTTGCAAGGGTCTCATATCATCAAGTTCTCAATTTGCACCGGTGCAATCTCTCTTTTAATCAATTGTTTCAACGGTGGTTTCTTTTGAGTGGACCCATAACCCACATGTCTTTTCCCAGGATCCTACCTGACTCTTCTAATCTTTTCGGAGATGTCCTCAAGTTCTTTTAAATATGACGTAAGAATGAATTTTATCAGTCATGTGCCTTCTTGAAGACCGCTTCTAAATCATTTTCATTGTTGGCTAAATCTTTTGTTTATTCATTGTTCCGGAGTGTCTCAGTAATTCATGATGTTGATTCTCGTCATCATTCTTAGCTTGAAGATCGAAGGAGAGTTTCTCTTATATCATTGGTCATTCTTTCAAGATTCATGGTTTCAGCTAGTTGCGATCATCTCAAATTGTTTTTGATCATGATTCGTTTCTCCCATATCTATCCGGTGCTTTCAGAATGGTTATCATTTCTCGATCCTTCCAAAGGCCATCATTTCAGAAGATTTCTTTGTTCTCAGCTTTCAGCTTTCATTCTCAAATTCTTCTTAATTGTTGTCCCTTCGTTCGTATCTTAATTATTCCGGTGCCTTTTTTTCAGTTTCTGTTAGGCAAATCTTGATCTCTTCATTCGCATGTGTCCTCTTTGGTTTCTAATTCTTTCCGGTGCTTCGTTCAAGTTTTCTATTAGGTGGATCATGCTCTCTTCGTTCTCATGTTATATCATTCATTTTCTTTCCCTCCTTCGTTTTGAATTCTATCCGGTGTTCTCGTGCAAGACTTCTTCAAGATTGTGCTCTATCTCTCTCTCTTTCATTCTTTTTCAAGAAGAATCAGTGGTGTTTGAAATCCATTGCTTGTCATCAATTTAACTTGATGAAGGATAGTCATATCATAATTCTTATCTTATTTCATCCAAGTGATTTCAATCCTTCTTCTGGAGTTGTTCATGATATCAAATTCATTATCCCAAGTGGTCATCTTTCTTTTCCGGAGTCCCTAGTTTTTCTCAGGTATCTTGTCGCTAAGCTTCATCTAATTCTTTGGAAGGCCTCAATCATGTTCTTTTGCATCCTTCAATTGTTTTCTATCATCCTCTCTTTTCCGGAGGTTCTTCATGTTGGTTCATCAAGAATTATTTCTTTTTCAAGTGTTCTTCTTGATTCTTGTTGGAGGTGCTCAAGTGTTCTTTCTCCGATCCCTAAGTTCAATTCCTTCTCCATTTTCTTTTAAGATGGTGTTGTTAATTCTTGATCATAAGGAGTCTCGAAGGAAAAGTCGTCAAGAATAAGATAACTAAACCCATCATTCGTTTCTTGGAGCTATCTTGGGTTGGATTTCACCATGATAGCAGCAATCCTTATCATGGTGTCATAAATTATTCAAGTTTTCTCCTCCTCTTGGTGAAATAAGTCTTGGATATCTAGTTGCTCTCAATCAATCAATTGTTTCTGTTGTGGTAGGTTGTCACCTCATAATTTTGAGTTGTTCTCCATAAGTCCACAATAAGCTTGTTCTTCTTGTTGTTGGTTTTCCAACAACTCCGTTCAATATCTTCTTCCTTAATATGCTTCTCAAATCCATTTGTGCTGGAAGTTACCATTTTCTTCTCAGTTCTTTTCTCGTCAAAGATCTAGCTTCTATTCTTTTGTTCCGGAGGCCTTGTGATGATGCTCTCTTCAATCCTTCATCTTGTTTGATCAATATCATGTTCCTTCTTGCTATTCATGTAACCGGAGTGTTGTGTAGTCTTTACACGATCCTTCCGTCGTATGAAAGTCTGATTCTATTTCAACCGAAGTTTGATGCCTCTCTTTCGATTTGTTTCCATAATATCTAATTTTTCATCTCTTTCCTACCGAAGTGTTGCCGAAATTTCTTGTGAATTCTGTTTGTTCTTCATTCTTCATCTCTTGTGTCCTTCAAGATTCATTCGTTTCTCTCGTTTGTCAAAGAAGCAACTAAGTTCTACCTTTTGCTCTTTCTCTTCCCCCTTTTCATTCTAGATCTCGGAACGAGATCCTTGTGTAGTGGAGGAGAGTTGTGACAGCCTGAGACCGACGCTCCAGAAGATTCCCCTTTCTTTTCCGTTCTCGTCATGTGTTTGTGTGGGTGTCGCATTCATCATCGTATCATTTTCATCATCTGCATTGCATCGTCACCCGTTTTCGAAAACTTGCATCCGTTCATAGTTGCCGGTTCTCTCCGTTTCGCCGTTGCCCGGTTTGAAACCAGCCACACACGCACGCGCCCGCGGCACTATTTAAATAAAACCGTTTTTAAGTGCGCGCTAAATATTCTCGGATTGTGTTGAAACTCGTTGTGCGGTCTTGTTATAGCTTAGATAGACCGCTCGTCGAATTTTGTTGCGATCCGAGTTCGTTTGATGCCCCGTCGACCAGTCGTAGCAGAGAGGTCATCGGTTTTCGTTGGACGTTTATCGCTGTTTTAAATCTTCATGCCGTGCCGCACCACTTCCCTCTCTTCCCCTCCTAGCCCCTCTGCACAGCCACCGTAGCCCCGATCCTCCGCTTCCCAACGTCGAGTCGACACCCGACAGTCCGGAAATGGACAATGCCAGCTAACCCTGGCCCCCGTTACCAATTTAAGCCCCCCTAGCTCCACCTCGTTCCGCGTGCCAAACCAAACCCTAGCCAACCCCTTCTTCCTCCTCTAGCCAGGCCCGCCCGAGCCAATCTGGGCCCGTTCAAGCCGTTCCGGGACTGGATCGCCGCCGGAGCAAGCTTTCCTGAGCCATGGCCGCTCCTCCCATCATCGTGGTCGCCGGACCCCTGGCCGAAGCCGGTCGCCGGAGCCGCGCGCGCGCAGCCGGCCTCTCCTCTCCCCTCTCCCTCTCCTTCTCCCTCCGCCTCCCTCTCTCCCTCTCACCCATGGCTGCTCTCTCTCCCGCAGGGCGCCGCCACCACGGAAGCTCTGGCGCTGGCCTCGCCGCTCGCAACGCCGGCCCTCGCCGCCAACCGGATGCGCCGCCCCCGCCTACCCGAGGCCTCGCCGGCCCTCGCGTAGCAGCGCCGCCCTCGCCGTGTCTGTTCACGTGTTGGAGCGAGAGGTCGGGGACGACCGGGTGCTCGCCCGCTCAATGCCGCTACGTGGGCCGAGGCCAGCTTCCCCCATCGGCCCAGATCCAGCCTCCCTCGTCCCAGCATCCTCCCCAGCGAACCAGCCGGCCCACGAGCCAGCCCCGCTAAGCCCCACCCAGTGCACTGCTTAGGCATCCTGTGCCAATTTCGGCCCGTGCGATTTTTTTCCTTTAGACGAATTTGCCATTTATCCACAGCATAATAAAATTGCAAAAAAGACCCTTTTGTACAAAATGCTCATATTTAATTAACCGAACCCCGTATTAAATGTTTTATATTTGTAATATGCTTAGAAAAGCGTGTAGATTATTATTATGCCATTTGCATCCACGCTAAATTTCTAACATGTCTTTTCCCGTTATTTGACATAATTGCATTTGTTGCATTATCATCTTTAATTAACGTGCATCGGGAATTAATAAAATCCTATATTAAAATGCCCATCTCTTTTGCACCGCATTTTCATGCATGAGTTAATTGACGGTATCATGTTTGCATATTATTTGCATTATCGAATTGCTTTAACGTGATTAAGCCTAATACCCGCATATTTGATTGTGATTAATTTTCTACATAAACCTAAGCATATTATATATGTTTCCGGGATAGAAAAACCCATTGAAATTATCTGTGCATTTAGTTTTGCCATTTGAGCATTTTGTGTGCATGTCATTTATGCCATGATGTCCTTTTGTGATTTTCGTATGATCTAATCCGGGCATGATATGAATCAAGTTTCAACATGAAAGTTGCTCTTGGATATGTGTCCTAGCCCATGGACATTTTTCTTGTCTTAGATATGCATGTTTAGGTGTTATTTTGTTGTTTTCAACTTGCTATGAAATTCTGTTATTTTGAGGGTTCAAAATATTTCTAAGTCTGGAATCTGTTATATTTTCTTGCTGCCTTGCCATGTGTTTTGCTAGTGATCTAGAACTCTTTTGTGGTAGGTGTAATGGAGTTATTTGTTGTTGATATTGTTCTCTAGCATGCTGTAAAGTTTCATGTCATAATATGAATGGTAGAATATAGTTTTACTGCTGTCAATATGCCTTCGTGATAAAACTGCATTGTCAAAAGCTGCTATTTTCACAAAGTGTGAAACTGTTTTCAAGTAGCTACTTTGAGAGCTTCCTACCTAGTGATCCATGTTTTTAATATGATTTGTGAAGATGAAATGAAGTGGATGTTGAATGCTATTGCCCCATGCTTAGTTTGTGCATTTTGAAATATTGTAACCTGCTGTTTTCATGTGTTCAAAATGCTAAACTTGTTTTGTTGATTGTGGTTGAACCATAGCTCCGTTTTGATTGTGGTTGAACTATATATGAAAATTTCCTAGAATCTCATGTAGTTTCATAATAACTTGTTGCATTCATGATTTGAGATGGTTGTGATTGTTTTCCCATGCATTTGCATTCATGTCATGTGCATCTTGTGTTGCTCATATCTTTTGAACCATAGCTCCGTTTGAGATGTTCAATATATGTAAATCGACTAGAATGATGTGTACAATAACTTGGTGACATTTATTTTGCTATCTAACAAATATAAAATATGGTTAGTTCAGATCTGGACCAATTTCGAAATTAACATATGAGGTCAATTCGGAAATGCTATAAGTTGTTTCCGACCTCATTTAAGATGCCTAGATAGTATAGTTACTTATGCTTCACCTCTTGCCATTTAATATTGTCGTGTACCTAACGGGAGTGAAGTAAATAATTAGAACGTGGAGTTTCGTCAATATGCAAGTCGTGCATATTGAGGTTCACTTTAATGTGTAGAAGTTGTTTGTGGTGATTGTCATGCATTGCATATTAAACCGGACTTGCATCCTATTTGTTGTGCATAATGTTTTGCATATGTTGTGGTGTATGTTGTGTTGATTGTTTGTTTCGGATTGCTTCTTCTCGATAGAGTTCCAAAAGCATTCAGAGTGTGAGGATTCGTTCGACTACGTTGGTTCGTCTTCTTCATGGACTCAGTCTTCTTCCGAGTGGGATCTCAGGCAAGATGACACATTTCCCTAGATACCATTACTATCATTGCCATGCTAGTTGTCTCGTCTTTTTACCATTATGTCTCGCTACCTACCACTTGTTTGATAAGCCTCCCAACATTGCCATGATAAGCCTCTAACCTCTCCATATCCCAGCAAACCTTTGAGTGGCTATGATACCGCTTGCTGAGCCCTTCTTATGTGTCAACATGGATCTTCTTTTGTTATATCACAATATTGCTGCTATTTAATTTAATGCACATATACACTTGGTAAAGGGTGGATGGCTTGGCCTTTTGCTTGGTGATTTGTTCCACTCTTGCCGCCCCTAGTTACTTGTGAACCGGTGTTATGTTCCATAAAAGAGCGCTCCTAACATGCACGAGGTTGTTATGGGGACCCCCTTGATTTTCAGGTTAGATTAAAACTTGTTTGGCAAGGCCCAACTTTGGTACTACATTTGCCCATCATAATAAAACTGATCACCTTTTAAATGCATAGAGGGTCGCCCCCTCGTGGATTAATTTAACATAATACAGGGGGCCAGTGTTGTTGATGCTGGTCCAAACTAGAGCACCGTGCGGGCTACTTGGGGCAACCCGGGACTTCAGTTACTGTATGCTTAGCTCATCCGCGTGTCCTGAGAACGAGATACGCGGCTCCTATCGGGATTGTCGACACGTCGGGAGGCCTTGCTGGACTTGTTTTACCGTTCTCGAACGTCTTGCGTGAGGATCTCTGATCTTCTTCGGGCTATCTCGAGGTGTCAGATTTTCTTTGGAATTGCCTAAGATGATCACGAGATCCGTGGTCGAGGTTATTCCCGCCGCGTGTGCTTAATTTGTGATGGATAAGTTGGAGCATCCCTGTAGGGTTAAATCTTTTTGAGAAGCCGTGCCCGCGGTTATGTGGCAAACTTGGATACTTTGTTTAACACCTGGTCATAGCAAACTTGAGGTAAACTCAAATAAAATACACCAACTGTGTGCGTAACCATGACTGTCTCTTCTCGTGAGACCTTATCCGAGAAAGAACACGGTGGGGTTATGTTTGACGTAAGTAGGTGTTCAAGATCAGTTAGTGATCATTACTAGTTCACGTACGTTATGCGTAGACCACCATACTTTACTTTCTGTGCTCGTAAGTTAGCCACTCAAATATATGCTTAGTCACTTGCTGCAGCCTCACCACTTAACCATGCCTTACCTATTAAGCTTTAATAGGCTTGATACCCTTGGAAATGAGATTGCTGAGTCCTTGTGGCTCACAGATTACTACAACAACAATTGCAGGTACAGGTAATGTGATGATTTGACGTGAGCGTGTTGCTTGATTTGACTTGGAGTTCTTCTTCTTCTTCTTCTTCAATCTTGGATGGGTTCCAGGCAGCAGCCTGGGATAGCAAGGGTGGATGTCATTTCATCGTTTGTTTTCGTCCGTAGTCGAACCCTGCTCTTATGTATGATGTTTGAGTTGTTATTGTTTTGATGTGACTCATATTCCATATACTCATCTCTTCTGTACCTGTACTTGTAATGATATCCATTCTTGCGAACGCATCGAGATGCGCTTCTATCCCTGTCGAGGCCTTCGTGCCAAATAAGGATAGGACCGCATCTTGGGCTTGACACATAGCTTCCATCATCCTTTCCTCACATAGGACATGATATAATAGTGATAATCATCACACTTTTATTTACTTACAACTCAAAAGAAAATTACAACTCGTTACCTAGGACAAAATATGACTCTATATGCAATATGGAAGTGATGGTGCAAGTCATAGAAGGAAACGGTGGAAGTTGCATGGCAATATATCTCGGAATGGCTATGGAAATGCCATAATAGGTAGGTATGGTGGCTGTTTTGAGGGAAGATATATGGTGGCTATTTTGAGGCAGGTATATGGTGGCCGTTTTGAGGAAGGTATATGGTGGCTGTTTTGAGGAAGGTGTTTGTTGTACCGACAAAAGTTGTGCGGTCCTAGAGAAGCTAGCAAAGGTGGAAGGGTGAGAGTGCGTATGACCTATGTACTCAACATTAGTCATAAAGAACTCACATACTTATTGCAAAAGTCTATTATTCATTGAAGCAAAGTATTAAACACATGCTCCTAGGGGAGAGGTTCGTAGGAGTTAACCCTCGCGCGCTCCGGATACTCACACAAAGGTCGACAATCTATAAACAAGTCATGCTCCGACTTCCTTACATAACGGTTCACCATACATGCATGCTACGGGAACCACAAACCTTTACAAAAGTATTTTTACCAAATCAGAGTTACTTCCTAACATGAATCTTAACATTACCATCTTTATATCTCAAGACTTTATGCAAGGAATCAAACTTCTCATAAATACTCAATGCACTTAATATTGAAGTTTTTATTATGTCCCCCTTCGATGCCTATCATATTAGGAATTTTTTTGACTAAGCATAGAAGTTTCTATTTTTTAGCAAGATCAAATCAACAACTACCATAGATCGCCCCAAAAGTTTTACTTGGCTCAAACACTAATTAAAAAACCAAAACAAAATTACTACAGAAGAAATAATGTGGGAAACACTAAAAAACAGAAGAAAAAATAGAACATAAAAATAAAATTGGGTTGCCTCCCAACAAGCGCTATTGTTTAACGCCCCTAGCTAGGCAAAACGCAAAAGATCTAGGTATTGTCATCTTTGGTATGCAATCCAAAAATAGATCTCATAATAGATTCATAAGGCAATCTTATTTTGTTTGTAGAAAAGTGTTCAATGCCTTCCTTAATGGAAATTGGAATCTAACGTTTCCTTATTTCATGTCAATAATTGCACCAATCGTTCTAAGGAAAGGTCTACCAAGATTAATAGGACATGTAGGATTGCAATCTATATAGAGAACAATGAAATCTACGGGAACATAATTACTATTTGAAACAATAAGAACATCATTAATCCTTCCCATAGATTTCTTAATAGTGGAATCCGCAAGATGCAAATTTAGAGAGCAATCATCAAGATCATGGTAGCCTAGCACATCACATAAAGTTTTTGGAATCGTGGAAACACTAGCACCCAAATCATACAAAGCATGGCACTCAAAATCATTGTTTTTACTCTTGCGTGTGGGTTCCCACTCATCATGAAGCTTTCTAGGAATAGAAACTTCTAACTCAAGTTTTTCTTCAAAAGATTTCATCATAGCATCAACTATATGTTTAGTAAAGGCCTTATTTTCACTATAAGCATGAGCAGAATTCATCATGGATTGTAACAAGGAAATACAATCAATCAAAGAGAAACTATCATAATTAAAGTCCTTGGAATCCAAAAGAGTGGTTTCATTGCTATTTAATGTTTTGACCTCTTCAATCCCATTTTTATCAATCTTAGCATTAAGATCTATAAACTCCGAATCATTGGGACGCTCTTTAACTAAAGTTGACTTATATCCAGCCCCATATTTATCAAGATTTATATTGGAAAACAAAGAATCAATAGGAGTCACATTGATCACTTTAATATCTTCATCATTATTATCACGAGAACACACCTTTTCAAGCCATTCACGCTTAGCACGTATTCTAGCGATTCTTTCTTTACTTTAATCTATAGAAATTCTCATAGCTTTTAAGGACTAATTAATATCATGCTTAGGTGGAGTAGATCTAACGTTCAAATAATCAATCCCAATTCTTGAGCACTTTTTCTTCAATAGTAGCATTAAAAACATTTTGTGAACCAATAAATTCTTTAACAATATTCTCAAGATCAGAGGGCATCTTATTATAATTTCCATAGGAATTGTTGTAGGAATTACCATAATTATTAGAGGAATTACTAGGAAACGGCCTAGGGTTTAAATTACCTCTATACGTGTTATTACTAAAATTGTTCCTACCAACAAAATTCACATCCATAGATTCATTATTATTTCCAATCAAAGAAGACAAAGGCATATCATTGGGATCAATAGGAGCACTCTTACTAGCAAACAATTTCATCAATTCATCCATCTTTCACTCAAAGTATTTACCTCTTCAATAACATGCAACTTTTTACTAGTAGGAGATCTTTTGGTATGCCACAGAGAGTAATTTGTCATAATATTATCTAAGAGTTTAGTAGCTTCTCCTAATGCGATTTCCATAAAAGTACCACCCGTGGCAGATCTAAAAGATTCCTAGATGCAAAATTCAATCCCGCAAAGAAAATTTGTATAATCATCCTGACGAGGATATGTACCTAGGGTAGGGTCCTAGGCCTGACCTATATATCCTACCTAAGGACATTGCATTGGAAGGCTTAAGGACCACAAAAGAGATCCCGACTGGATTCACCATGGTGTTCAAGTCACTCGATAGTCAATCCGTTCGATGGCTCCTTCCTCCACTCAACAGTCACCTGTTACTCGGACGACCTCAGTTCGAGTCGACACCAAAAGACCAGAAGTCGCCCCTGAGATACCAATAGGTAGGCATTAGGCCAGTTGTCATTAATAGTAATTATGTTGTACGTTACTAGTAATGATAGTCTTTATACCCACGTTCGAACCCTTGGATGCCTCGCAATTATGAGGGGCATCGAACTCTATATAAGCCGCCCCTCCCTTCTAGCGCAAGGGTTTGCAACCTTTGTAATCCCTATTCTCCACACGAGAAAGCTCTAGAGCACTAAGACGTAGGGTTGTTAGCTCCACGAGAGGGGCCTGATCTCATACATCCATGTGTACATCCTCGCCGTAGCTAGGACTCTGCCCTCTCCTTTCGTACCCCTACCTTCTACTATCAGGCTCGTTCCCATGACAGTTTGCACCCACCGTGGGGCAGGCGTCTAAGTGACTTTCGACAAGGTTACATTTTTCTCCCTTCGTCATGTCTTCCGATGGTGTTATCGCTTTGGGCTACGAGATCAATTTCAGAGCGCTCACCTTCATCGTCGACGATTTGGCATGGCTACAAGAAGAGCCTCTTGACATCGAGGCGCTCCCAGTTCGCGGGGCTGCGCACTTCCACGCGAGTTCCTACGGCGTGCTTCTACGGAAGCTGTCGACTCCGTACTCATCGGCTTTCCCTGTTGTTCGTCGTCGCAAGCGACTCGGTCAATCACGACTCCAGCGCTGGGTCAGGCATGCAACGGCCTGCCAAATTTCGTCTCCACAGATTGCGGCACTCGAGCCCACCGAGTCCCTTCATGGCGTGTTCAAGTCGGCCTCCGATCAGTCTGAAGTTCCTTCCGAGTGCGAGAGGTGCGATCCTGAAGTGGAGGTCCTTATGGTTGGTTCCCATCAAAGCCCGCCGCTAGTCTTCGGCCGTGGCAAGCGGAAATCTGGCGGACTGTCAATTGAACAGCCGCGCCATGATAGGGAGGTCCTTCATACTCCCATTGTTGGTACGACCACCGAGGCCCAGGCCTTGGGGGCCACACGCATACGGCTTGAAGAGCTCTGTAGAGAACTCGACAAGCGCGCTTGCTAGCGCCCACCAGTTTCCAGTCAACGTCAACGACAATTGTTTCTAATTGGATCGCACAACAATGTTGAGGTATACCATACTCCCATGTTGAATGTTGCAGCTGTAGCTAGGATAGCAGATTCCATTCAGCCTTCACGGTCAGAGGCTGGTAGAGGGTTGATGCAGATTAGAGCATTGCTTGATTCAGCGTAGCATCAAAATTCAGTATGTTTCGCAGACGCGCAATGGGATTCATAGTAATCGCCAAAGGCAGAGATTGGTCAGTCGGCGCATAGTCCAGGATCACCCTTGCACCGAAGGGGCAGAGGATTTCGTGAAGATCAGTACAGAGATCAGTTTCACCATGATGACCACCGTCGAGTGCCCACTGCTCCGCGGGGTGATCCGCATGTGCCCCGGCACCATGACTAAAGGCGCTTTCGGTTATTAGTGGAATGCAAGGTTTGAGGCTCATGATCTCCTCACTCAGAGGCGGATCAATAGAAGCAGATCCCACAGAGATGGGCATGACAGAGATTTTCCGAGTGGCAGCACAACTGTTATCTGTTTCCCCGAGTGCTTTAGCAGGGCCATACGTTCTGTGGAGATTCCCCCAACTTCAGGTTGGTGGCTAGGATCGGTAAGTTTTCTGGCGAGTCAAACCAGAGACTTGGTTGGACGACTACCGAGTGGCCGTTCAGATTGGTGGTGGCAATGATAACATCGCAATGAAACATTTTTCCTTGATGTTGGATGGTTCGGCTCGTGCATGGCTGAATCGCTTGGCTCCATCTAGCATACACTGCTGGGAGGATCTCGCCCGAGTGTTCGTCAGAACGTTCGAGGGCACTTGCAAGCATCCCGCCAGGCTGATTGACTTGCAACATTGTGTTTAGAAGCCCAATGAGACCTTGAGGGATTACATTCAGCGTTGGTCCACTCTGCATCATACAGTGGAAAATGTTTCTGAACATCAGGCTGTTTGTGCTTTCAAGGCTGGAGTGAAATACAAAGAGCTCTATTTGAAGTTTGGTCGAACAGGCGACATCTCACTGAGTAAAATGATGGAAATCGCCACTCGGTATGCCAATGGCGAAGAACAAGACCGCCTCCGCAGTGGCAAAGCAAAAGCAGACAACAATGATGCCGGCGACAATTCTAGTCGGAAGCAGAAGCAAAATGCTGATGGCGCTATCCAGGCAGAGGCAGCCACTCTGTCGGGAGAAGGGAAGAACAAGGGGAAGTCCAAAGAACAGTTTAACCCCAAGAAAGGAAAGAATCAGTCAGGGACTGATGTGATGGATCTACCGTGTGGAATCCACATGAGGAAAGACGAAGAAGGCAACTTGATATTGCCCAAGCATACCACTTGACAGTGTCGAATGCTCATTCAGTAGTTCAAAGGGACTCCATCAAGTGAGAAAACTCCTGAGAAGGATGATGAAGACAAAGAATCATTCCCTGATGTCACAGCTACATTTATGATTTTGCTGATGTTGAAAGCAAGAGTTGATTGAAGGTCATCAACAGGGAGGTCAACATGGCCGTACCTACCACCCCCACCTAGCTCAAGTGATCTCAGACTGCCATCACATTTGATCAGTCGGATCATACCGCTCACGTGGCCACTCCCGTTCGACAGGCTTTGGTGGTTGATCCGGTTGTGGGAGGCACTCAACTCCGCAAGGTACTCATGGACGGTGGCAATGGCCTGAACATCCTTTACATTGATACCCTTAAAGGGATGGGCATTCCGATGTCCCGACTAAGTGAGAGCAACATGCAATTCCACAGAGTCATCCCAGGGAAGAAGGCCAAGTCACTCGGCAAGATTGCATTGGATGTGACATTCGGAACAGATAGAAATTTTCGAAAGGAAAAGTTGACGTTTGAAGTCGTGGATTTCCAGAGCACTTATCATGCCATTCTGGGTCGGCCCACGTATGCTTGTCTCATGGCCTGTCCATGTCACGTGTATCTCAAGTTGAAGATGTCAGGGCCCAAAGGTGTGATCACGATCACCGACAATCGACAGCAGACTGAGGAGTGCCTCCAGCAAGGCTCCAGAATTGCCGATCACCAGATGGCCATGGTTGAGCTGGAAGAATTTAAGAAGAGTGCTGACCCAGCTAATTTGTTGCGCGCTAAGAAGCCTGCTTTCGAGTCAGCATTCCAGTCGGCGGGGGGAGTGAAGAAAGTACGCATCCACCCGACAGATTCAACTGCCGCGCTGACATCAAATAGAAAGTCGAGCTCATCCAGTTCCTCGGTGAGAACTGGGATATCTTCGCATGGAAGCCTGCTGGCACGCCGGGGGTTCCCAGGGAGCTGGCTGAGCACTGACTGAGAGTTGACCCGAAGGCCAAGCCTGTAAAGGAGCATTTGCGTCGATCAGCGACAGAGAAGCGTAAAGCAATCGGCTAAGAGGTGGCTCGTCTGTTGCAAGCCAAGTTTATTTGGGAGATTTACCATTCCGAGTGGCTCTCGAATGTTGTCATGGTTCCTAAGAAGGACAAGTCATTATGCATGTGTATTGACTTCAAGCATATCAATCGGGCTTGCCCGAAAGATAATTTTCCGCTCCCTCGCATAGATCATATTCTTGACTCGATTGCGGGATGCGAGCGTTTATCATTTCTAGATGCTTACTTCGGGTACCATCAGACCCGTCTGTTTGGCCCGGTTGAAATAAAAATGGCCTTCATCACCCCATTCGGGTATTTTTGCTACATCATCATGCCATTCGGTTGAAAGAATGCCGGCGCTACTTTCATGCGCATGATTCATAAGTGTTTACTCGACCAGATCCCTCGGAATGTCGAGGCGTACATGGACGATATATTTGTCAAGTCCCGCAAAGGTTCCGACCTGCTGGCTGACTTGGCCAAAAGTTTTGCCAATCTGAGGAGATACGATATAAAGCTGAATCCGGCTAAGTATACTTTCGGCGTCCCTGGTGGAAAGCTACTCGGTTTTCTTGTTTTCGAACGAAGGATCAACGTCAACCCTAAGAAAATCAGCGCCATTACCCGAATGAAGACTCTCATGCGAGTGCATGATGTTCAGAAACTCACAGGTTGCTTGGCAGCATTGAGTTGATCCATTTCTTGTCTCGGTGAGAAGGCATTCCCTTTGTACCGACTGATGAAGAAGTCGGACAAGTTCGAGTGGACTCCAGAGGCTGAAGCAGCGTTTGTCGAGCTCAAAGCCCTGCTCTCGACCCAACCGGTGCTTGCCGCTCCTCACAGCAAAGAGCCCTTGCTCGTGTACATCGCGTCCACTAATCAGGTTGTCAGTATAGTGTTAACTATCGAGCGGGAAGAAGAGGCCAAGGCCTACAAAGTCCAATGTCCGATCTAGTACGTTTCTGAAGTATTGAATCCTTCGAAGCAAAGATATCCTCACTACCAGAAGTTGGTTTATGGTATTTATCTGTCAGCAAAGAAGGTGGCACACTATTTTCAGGACCACTCGATTTCAGTCGTGAGTGATGCTTCGCCATCCGAGATTCTCTACAATCAGGACACAACTCATCGAGTCGCTAAGTGGGCAATCGAGCTCCTATTCTTTGACATCAAGTTTGAATCCCAAAAAGCGATCAAGTCTCACGCATTTGCAAATTTAATGGCTGAGTGGATTGAACAACAACAGCCAATCCACGTTCACTCGGCACACTGGACCATGTTCTTCGATGGCTCTAAAATGTTGAATAGGTCCGGTGCTGGTGTTGTATTAGTATCTCCGAAAGGCAACAAACTCAGCCATGTCCTGCAAATCCACTTCAATTCCTCCAACTTTGAAGCAGATTATGAAGCACTTTTATATGGGTTGCGCATGGCTATCTCACTCGGCATCAAGTGCCTGATGGTTTATGGCGACTCAGATTTGGTGGTCAATCAAGTGATGAAAGAGTGGGACGTTCGAAACCCCGCTATGACTGGATACCGCAGTACTGTTTGAAAGATCGAGAAGAAATTTGAAGATCTGGAACTTCATCATCTTTCCCGAGTGAAGAATCAAGCAGCTGATGAGCTATCACAGATTGGATCCACTCAACGATAGGTCCCCAGCAATGTGTTTTTAGAACACCTTCATACTCCTTCGGTACAAGAAGATCCTTTCACCGAAGAGTCCCCGCAAGTTATGAGCTCCACTGATCTGATTGAAGTCGATGTCCCTGCAGTTATTGATTTAGTCATGGAGGTTCTGGTTGTCATTCCCGATTGGACAATGCCCTATATTGCATATATCCTTAGACAAGAACTCCATGAAGACAAGACTTAAGCACGAAAGATCATGTGCAAGTAAAAAGCTTTTACTGTGATCGGGGATCAACTGTTTATAGGAAGCGTGACCAGCGTGACGCATCGTTGCATTTCCCCTAAAGAAGGTCGAGTGATCCTGGATGAAATCCTGGTTTCTTCTGGCCAGGGGCCAATGAGATGGCCAAAGACATCGTCGATCAGTGTGAAGGGTGCCAGTTTTATGCAAACTTATCTCACAAGCCGACGTCTACTCTAAAGACAACCCCTCTTGCCTGGCCGTTTGCAGTCTAGGGCCTAGACATGGTTGGTCCGTTTCAGACTGGAAAAGGCGGATTCAGGCATTTTCTCGTTGCAGCTGACAAATTTATAAAGTGGATTGAGGCCAAGCCGATAAAGAAATTGAACTCTCGTACGATGGTCACATTCATGAGGGAAATAATTTTCCGATATGGTGTTCCCCACCACATCATCATGGATAATGGCACCAACTTCGACTCGGAAGAATTCAGACACTTTTGCACCTCCCAAGGCACTCGGGTGTATTATGGTTCCGTTGCACACCCCAAACCAATGGTCAAGTTGAGCGAGCCAATGGCCTCAGCCTGCAAGGTCTGAAGCCTCGTCTCATGCACGACTTGGATCATGCTGCCAGAGCCTGGGTGTCAGAATCGCCATCTGTTTTATGGGGCGTGAGAACAACGCCTAATCGGTCGACTGGACGAACTCCTTTTTTCCTGGTCTATGGATCCGAAGCTATCCTGCCGAGTGATTTGTTTCACAACTCTCCCCGGGTGGAAATTTATTCTGTAGCTGAAGCTGAACAAGCAAGACAGGACAACTTAGACCTGCTAGAGGAAGAGCGGGAGATGGCTCTGATGCGGACCACAACTTATCAGCAAGATCTATGACGCTTCCATGCAAAACAATTTAAGAGTCGGTTGCTCCCTGAGGGAGATTTAGTGCTCCGAGTGGATCAACTACGACCTCACAAGATCGCTCCTATGTGGGAGGGTCCCTTTGTCATCACCAATGTGTTAAACGATGGAGCTTATCACCTGTACAACCTCAAGAAGCAGATTGACGAGCCGCGAGCCTGGAATGCAGATTTTCTCCGGCATTTCTATACTTAGGAAGAAAGTGGTTTTGATGTAATAAAAATATTTCAGAGCATGTCATATATTCAAGTTTGACTTCCACAGTCTTTTCATCGATTCTGATCAAGTAATTTCTCACTTGGGACCACTCCAAGTGTTATGCAATCCCCACACTCAGAGGCTTAGCTACGAACATGCTTTTGCCTAAGTTAAAAACTCTACCGAGTGGATAGAAGTCCATTCACTCAACGACTTAGCTGTGAATCAGTCTTTGCCTAAGTTCTAAACCGCTCTGAGTGTGGAGCAATCCTCACACTCGGGGTCTTAGCTGCGAACATGCTTTTGCCTAAGTTGAAAACCCTTCCAAGTGGATAGCAGTCCATTCACTCGATGACTTAGCTGCGAATCAGTCTTCGCCTAAGTTCAAAACTGCTCCGAGTGTTGAGGAATCCTCACACTCGGGGGTTAGATGCGAAGATGCCTTCGCCTAAGTTAAAAACCCGGTTGAGTGTATAGCAGTCAGTTCACTCCATGACTTAGCTGCAAATTAGTCTTCACCTAAGTTCAAAACTACTCCGAGTGTTTAGCAATCCTCACACTCGAGGGCTTAGCTGCAAACCAGTTTTCGTCTAAAGACAAAAATGAATTCCGGGTGGTTTACTATATTCTCGTTGAGAAACTTAGATGCGAAGCAGTTTTCGCTCAAGATCAAAACTTCTCCGAGTGTTGAGCAATCCTCACACTCGAGGGCTTAGTTGCGAACCACCTTTTGCCTAAGTCAAAAACTAATTCAGTCAAACAAATGATTGAAAGCCAAATACGGATAACTTCAAAGGTTTCCTCGTGGATAAGTGTTTCGCGCGCAAGAAAACATGCGCATGCTTAAGGCCTGAATGAAGTTTTTAGGTTGATACATTTCCAATCGGCAACTGAGGGAAATCGAATTTTCGCATGAATCAAGTTTTTCAAGCACCCGACGGGCTTGCTGGCTCGACGAATGTGTCCAAGTCAATCCCATTTGCGATCCTCGTGGCTGCATCAATGAAGGTCTCCATGAAGTCTTCAAACTAAAGCTTCTTCGTATTCATTACTCAGAGCTCCTTCAACTTGTCCTCCCTTGCTTCCTTGCAATGGACTCTTACGAGGGAGAGCGCCACATCGGCTCCGCAGCGGGCGGCTGATTTCTTCCAAGCCTCCACTCGACTAGGAAGGTCATTAAGGCGTGCCATCATGGATGTAAGATCAAACTGAAGGGTGTCTCTGGGCCACATTTCTTTGTCGATCTTCTCCATCACAACTTTCAGTCGGAGGATATATGCTTCAACGCCCTGGAGTCTGACGTTGAGTCAGAACATGTTCATGGCCACTCCATCGCCAACAGGTGACTTGGTGGGATCCAAATTGGGCTCGATTTCTTCAGTCTCCTTTTCAAAGTCTTGGCAGAATTCTATTGGGAAGAAGGAATGGGAGGAGGTTTAATGAAATACAGTCATCAAGGATTTTATGAAGTTTAGACGATAATGATGGTTACCGTCGAGCATGATGTACATCTTTCTTGCGAACTCCCCCAAGTGCTTCTCCAAGCCATTGCTCCTCTTGGTCCACTGCTCAGTCTTCTTGATGAGTTCCACCCATACCAGCTTTAACTTGGAGTTTTCCACCTCCATCTTCTTGGCGGCAGCCAGTTTCTGCTCAGCAGCTTCAGTCTTCTCCCTCGCCACCCGTTGGGCATCAGCAAGCGCCTTGTCTTTGTCCTCCAGCGCCTTCTTCATGGTATCTAAAGAAATAGCATTGTTGAGTCGCGCTTGGAGTCGACGATTTTCATATCGTATGTTTGTTCCAGCGAAAGCACTCAGTTCAAAGCATGAAAAAGTGAGGATAAGAATGCATTGGGTCAACAGAAGTTACCTCCCATAGTTTTCAGTACAGTTCGCACTCGCTCCAAACTCCTATTGGAGACCTCCAAGTCCACTCGCAGCTGGTTCCTTTCCTCCTCGAGGTCCTTGTACTGTGCGGCCAGTTCGCAAGCTCTCTGAAATCAACAATGAAAAAATTCAGTCGACAAGAAACACCTCCATTCCCGAGTGCGGAAGGTGAAAAACAGTCAACTGGATGGTGGACCCTGTCCCACCCCACTCCCCTGAAATAGTGTCATATCATGGTTGATGAAAATCATATCCACAAAACCTGCATTCAGGAGAGGAAGAATTCAAGCAAAAAGTCCACCCGACATGTCGAGTGGCACGTGTACTCCACGTACCGTAAACGACCCTCTGTTCAAGATGGTCTCTATCAGACCCCCACCAGTGCAAGCACTCGATGGCGGTCTCGGGGACTACACCCAATGGGTGGACTCAGAGTGCCCCCACTGGACATGTTAACACTCAACCTGTCGAGTGACCCGCCACACCACTCCCCACCTTTGAAGTAGCGTCATATCATGGTTGATGAAATGATGTCCATGAAACCTACAAGGTAGCTTCGGTGTGGAGCAGCTAAGAAAAAAAAGTCCACTCGACGTGTCGAGTGGTAAGCATACTCCGCGCATGACAAAAGTCCTGAATTCAAGTTTTTAAGACTACTGCTCATTGTCTAGGATCAACAGTAGCCTCGGGGACTACACCTAGTGGGTGCAGGCAGCGTGCCCCCACTGGTTCCTAAAACACTCAACAAGGTCTTCCCTGTCCGAGCATTCGACAATTTCTATCAGACCCCCGCCAGTGCAAGCACTCGACGGCGGTCTCGGGGAGTACACCCAGTGGGTGCACTCAGCGTGCCCCCACTAGATCTGCTAACTCTCGATCTGTCAAGTGGCAGAGAATAAAAAAACGTGCGCAAGTATATGAATATCGTCTCTTCTAAGACCCCTGCTAGTGCAAGTACTCGACAACGGTCTCGGGGACTACACCTAGTGGGTTCACTTAGAGTGCCACCACTGGACCAGCTAACACTCGATATATCGAGTAACCCGCCACCCCACCCCGCACCTTTGAAGTAGAGTCATATCATGGTTGATGAAATGATATCCATGAAACCTATAAGGAAGCTTTGGAGTGGTGCGGCCATGACAAGAACTTCGCTCGACATGTCGAGCAGCAAACGTATTCCGCATATGACGAACTCTAAGACCCATGCCAGTGCAAGCACTCAATAGCGGTCTCGGGGACTACACCTAGTGGGTGCACTCAGCGTGCCCCCACTGGACCGAAATCTACTCGATTAAGACCTGATATATTCGAGTGGATAACTTACAAATATCATACAAGTGGAAAACACCCAATGGGTGTGCAATCAAAGAAGACAGGAATTCAATCGAAAATATACTTACAATCAAACTTACTCGTACATTGGTGCGAAGCGCTGTGCTGGCATCGTAAGCCAATTTGCTGGCCTCGTATGCCTCCTTGGTGCGCAACATCATCTGTTCCACCTGGATCATAGCCTCCTTTGCGACTCCGGTCTGATCTTCCGGAACACAGTGTAGAGGAAAGGCAGTCATCGATGGGATCAACGTTGCAGCTGGGATAGTCAAGGTAATCTGAGGTGGTCTGGTTGGAGTCGACGACACGATGGTTGAAACGGGTGGTGGAGCACTTGACAGCAGTACCGTATGATCGGTTCTGACCCGTGTCGAGTCGCTTATCCCCTGGGAAGATCCAGCAGCCGACCACTGAAGCTTCTATGTCGACTGAGTTCTTTGGGCGCGGGGCGCCTAAGGTCTCACCTTCACCCCCTGTACCCCGAGGTTGTTCTTCATCATCCCCAAGTTGAATGATTTTTGCAAATACCAATCGGCAATATTGACTCTTGCAATCGACGAATTTCGAGAATCAAAGCTGAGTAAGGATTTGTTTACCTCTCTAAGAAGTGGCCGCATCAGCAGTATCCACATCCATTTGCTCCTCTTCGTCCCGTGAAGGCGACGTCATTGAGGCAGCGGCACTGGTAAATCAAATCCCACTCGGTCAACAAGAATTAGAAGTTGCAATCAACAATGAAAGATGAAAGCAAACACTTATGTTGAGACGACAAGCACAACCATCTTCATGCGGGCCAGAGCTTTGCCTGTGTTGGGCTTGGGCTGCTTCGCCGATCGTTCACCTGACTTGATGGTCAAGGGTTGGTTCCGCTATGGGTTCCTTTCACTCGGAATCGGGACCTTATCCGCAACAGTGCCAGGGTCCTGACGTTACTTGGATCGATGTTCGACGCATGGTGAAGACTCGACTTCCTCCTCGTTCTCACCCAAGTCCTCATATTCATCTTCATTGTCATAAACACAGTCAACGTCCAGGCTGCCACCCTCACATTTCCCACTATCTTCAGGCTGGTTCCCGTTGGGTACAGGCGAGTGCATGTGTTTCCACTCCTACATGATTCAAACAGTGAAGTCAGTCAACAAATCAATCAACCACTCGACAGAATGGAACACAATCGACAAGACAAGATTTACCAGATTCTTTGGCGGATTTGAGGCAGAGTAGGGTTGGATCCTCTTGGCACCCAGGGGGTTGTCACAAGCTCTGGTGATACTACGAAGTCACTGCTTGACAGTTTTTTGTGAAACCTGCTCCGGGTGTGTCCTGGTCGAGTCCTCAGGACCGACGTAATGCCACATATTGTGATCACTTGCTCGGAGAGGCTGGATCCGTCGACTGAGGAATGTCTCCAAGAGGTCCATGCTAGTGACTCCACCACGGATAAGGGCCCCTACAGCATCCACCAAGATCCCAACCTAGACTTTTCCCCCTCCAACACCTTCAAAGATTTGGGAATGGTGGACGATCTAACGTGAAGGGAGAAAGGCCAGTCGACATATTGGGAGAAGCTACATCAAAGCAATAAAACTAGGTCGACTGCCAACCTCTAACCAATTCGGGAAAATTCATGGAAGGAAAAGAACTACGAGCTATCTTTTGGATTCCTAAACCCCCACACAGCTGGACTACATGAGTCTTTCCATCCTCAGGGTGGGCCTTTTTTACCATCTAAGATCTGACGGTGAAAATGTGCTTGAACAGTCCCTAGTGGGGAGAGCAGCCCAAGAAACACTCACACGGAGTGATGAAGACAGACAAGTAGGAAATTGCATTTGGAGGAAAGTGATGGAGCTGAGCTCCGAAGAAGTTCAAAAATCCTCTAAAGAACGGATGGGGAAGCATGGAGAAACCTCTTTAGACATGGAAGAGGAGAAGAACCCGCTCTCCTTCGCAAGGCTCTGGCTCGCGCTCCCCCTCCGACAGCCTCCAAGCACCATCCTCCACGATCCCGTTGACGACAAGGTTCTCGACATCCACGGTGGTGACTGTCGATGGGGGAAAGTCCCCTTGGATCCACCCCGCCAGCACAGTGAACCAACCGGTCGAGGGCTTCTTGGCCTTTCCCTTCGTGGCTCCCTTCTTGGCGTGGTCCAGCTTCTCCGTTGCTCCCTTCGTCATCACAGCGATGGAGCTTGTCGGAGCAGAGCAGAGTGGGGTGCTGGTGACGAGAGAGGCGGAGGAAGAGAGGAGATTTGGGAGGAAAGCACTGTGCGAACTGCGGAGCTTCGGGATTTATACCCCGCCGAGTGCCTCACTGACGTGTGGTCCCACGAGATTCCCAGATATCCCAACCGCACACGACGCCCTGCACATGGAGAAATGAGCGGCCCACAAATCGAGGCATCGTGCTCCCACTTGCCCCGATCGTGGCATCATCATCTCGGACGCGCGCGCTTCCGCAATTTTTGTCTCCCGCAAGATCCGGGCCTGACAGAGCGACCCGTCACATCCAAAGATCCCTTCAGGTCACTCAGAATTAAATTGGTATTGAACATTCACTTGAACACATTCAAGACAGAATCGTTCTAGGCGAATCATGAAGAATTCAGCCGACACAAGTTCCGTTGAAGCCTCAAAAATCGTTTGGAAGATTTGGTGCCCTCTTTTGAACTGGCATCGATACCCCTCTTCACCACTCGAACCCCGATCCATTCGGGGCCTAATGACGGGGATATGTATCTAGGGTAGGTTCCTAGGCCTGACCTATATACCCTACCTAGGGAAATTGCATTGGAAGGCTTAAGGACCACAAGAGAGATTCCGACTGGATTCACCATGGTGTTCAAGTCACTCGATAGTCAATCCGGTCGGTGGATCCTTCCTCCACTCAACAGTCACCTATCACTCGGACGACCTGGCTTCCAATCGACTCCAGGAGACCAGAAGTCTCCCCTGTGATACCAAGAGGCAGGCGTTAGGCCAGTCGTCATTAATAGTAATTATGTTGTACGTTACAAGTAACGTTAGTCTTTATACCCACGATCGAACCCTTGGATTCCTGGCAATTATGAGGGGCAGCCCTCCCCTCTAGCACAATGGGTCGCAACCTTTGTAATCCCTATTCTCCACATGAAAAATCTCCAGAGCACTGAGACGTAGGGATGTTACCTCCACGAGAGGAGCCTGAACTCATACATCCGTGTGTACATCCTCGGCATAGCTAGGACTGTGCCCTCTCCTTTCGTACCCCTACCTTCTACTGTCAGTCTCGTTCCCACAACACATCCATAAACTCAAACCATGTGCGGGACAATTCCTAATAATTAATTTCATCCTCTCCCAAGATTGTGCAACATGCTCATGATCAAGTTGCTTAAAATTCATTATATCGTTCCTCAGGGAGATGATCTTAGCAGGTGGAAAGTAATTGAAGATAAAAGCATCTTTACACTTATTCCATGAATCAATACTATTTTTAGCCAAAGATGAAAACAAAGTTTTAGCACGATCTCGTAGTGAGAACAGAAATAGCTTCAATTTCACAATATCATTATCCACATCTTTATTCTTTTGCATATCACACAACTCAATGAAAGTATTTAGATGGGATGCGGCGTCTTCACTAGGAAGGCCAGAAAATTGTTTTTCATAACAAGATGAAGCAAGACAGCATTGATTTGGTAAGATTCTGCACTAGTGGCGGGAGCAATCGGAGTACTTATAAAATCATTATTATTACTATTGGAAAAGTCACACAACATGGTATTGTTAGACATCATGACAAAGCAAGCAATCAAGCACACAAGCAAACGAAAGGCAAACAAAAGAAGGACGAACAAAAAGGAAAATATTTTTGGTATTTTCTGAAAATCATTTTAGAAGTGGGGGAGTGGAAAACAAGAGGCAAATGGCAAATAATGTAAATGCAAGAGATGAGTTTGTGACAGGTACATGGTTGGCTTGATGTGTATCGTCCCCAACAACGGCGCCAAAAATCCTTCTAGCTATCTCTTGAGCTTGCGTTGGGTTTCCCTTGAAGAGAAATGGGTGATGCAGCGAAGTAGATAAGTATTTCCCTTAGTTGTTGAGAACCAAGGTATCAATCCAGTAAGAGGAACAAGCAAGTCATCAATGGATGCACCTGTTGGGGAACGTAGTAATAATTCAAAAAGTTTCCTACGTGTCACCAAGATCAATCTAGGAGATGCTAGCAATGAGTGAGAGGGAGTGAATCTTCATACCCTTGAAGATCTCTAAGCATAATCTTTGTAAAGAACGCAGTTGATGGAGTCGTACTCGCGGCGATTCAAATCGCGGAAGATCCGATCCAAGCGCCGAACGGCCACCGCCTCTGCTTTGAACACACGTACAGCTCGGGAACGTCTCCTTCTTGATCTAGCAAGTGGGAAGGAGAAGTTGAGGGAGAGCTCCGGCAGCACGACGGCATGGTGGCGATGGAGCTCATGGTTCCCCAACAGAGCTTCGCAAAGCACTACAGAGGAGGAGGAAGTGTAGGAGGGGGAGGGCTGTGCCAGGGGAAGGGTAGCAGATCCCATGCGCCTCCCCACTATATATAGGTGTGGTGGAGGCTGGTTTCTTGCTATCCAAGTCCATTGGAGCGTTGGCAAAGGTGGGAGGAAAGAAATCTCATCCTTTCCCTTCCCCACCGATTGTTATCCCCCCTTTTAGGGATCTTGATCTTATCCCTTCGGGATATGATCTTATTCCTTCTAAGGGGAGATCTTGGTGCGCCTTGACCAGGCGTATGGGGACTTTCCCCCACTACCCACGTTCATGTGGGTCCCCCATGCAGGTGGACACCACTCCGGAACCTTCTAGAACCTTCCTGGTACAATACCAAAAAATCCCAAACATTTTCTGGTGGTCAAAATAGGACTTCCCATATATAAATCTTTACCTCCAGACCATTTTGGAACTCCTCATGATGTATGGGATCTCATCCGGGACTCCAAACAACTTTGGTTAACCACAGTTACATTGTGACATTTGATACACCCAAAGTATTCCTACGGTATCTAGGAGTTGCACAGTCTCATGGTCTAAGGAAATGATACTTGATATTATAAAAGCTCTATCAGACGAACTACACAATCTTGTGCTATGCTTAGGACTGGGTCTTTTCGATCACATCATTCTCCTAATGATGTGATACCATTATCAACGACATCCAATGTGCATGGTCAGGAAACCATGACCATCTAATGATAAACGAGCTAGTCAACTAGAGCCTCACTAGGGACATGGTGTGGTCTATGTATTCACACATGTAGTATGGTTTCTGGTTAATACAATTATAGCATGAACATTAGACAATTATCATGAACAAGGAAATATAATAATAACCATTTTATTATTGCCTCTAGGGCACATTTCCAACAGTCTCACACTTGCACTAGTGATAATAATCTAGTTCACATCACCATGTAATTTACATTGTTATGAATCTAACACCCAATGAGTTCTGGGGTTTGATCATGCTTTGGATGTGAAGAGGTTTTAGTCAACGGGTCCGCGACATTCAGATCCGTGTGTACTTTGCAAATCTCTATGTCACACTGTAGACACTGCTACCACGCTCCACTTGGAGCTATTCCAAATGGCTAGTCCACTATACGTATCCGGATTACTACTAAGAGTCATCCGGATTTGTATTAAAGCTCGCATCGATCTAACGATTTACAACGAACTCGTTATCACCTCCATAATCAAGAAATATTTCCTTAGTCATCTAGTTACTTAGGATAATTTTGACCGCTGTCTAGTGATCCACTCCTGGATCACTCTTGTACCCCTTGAGAGACTCATGGCAAGGCACAGACAGGTGCGGTACACATCATGTCATACTATATAGACCCTATCGCTAAGGCATAGGGGACGACCTTCGTCCTTTCTCTTTTTTCTACCATGGTCGAGCTTTGAGTATCACTCAACTCCACATCTTACAAATCAGGCAAGAACTCCTTCTTTGACTGATCCATTTTGAACTCTTTCAAAATCTTGTCTAGGTATGTACTCATTGAAAGTCTCATACAACATCTTGATCTATCTCTATAGATCTTGATGCCCAAAAATTAGGTAGCTTTATCCAGCTTTTCCTTTGAAAAAACTCCTTTCAAACAACCCTTCATGCTTTCCAGAAATTCTACATTATTTCTGGTCAACAATATGTCAACCACAGATACATATCAGAAACTCTATAGTGCTCCCACTCACTTTCTTGTAAATATAAGTTTCTCATAAACTTTGTATAAACTCAAAAACTTTCATCACCTCATCAAAGCGTATATTCCAACTCTGGGATACTTGCTCTAGTCCATAGAAGGATTGCTGGAGCTTGCATACCTTTTAGCATCCTTGGGATCGACAAAACTTTCCGGTTCTGTCACATACAACTTTTTCTCATGGAAACCGTTAAGGAAAGTATGTTTTGACATCCATCTGCCGAATCTCATAACCGAAAAATAGAACAACTGCTAACATAATTTCAACAGACTTTTAGCATTGCTATGGATGAGAAAATCTCATCGCAGTCAACTCCTTGAACTTGATGGAAACTTCTTTGCGACAAGTCGAGCTTTATAAATGGTGACATTCACCATCAGAGCCCATCTTCATCTTAAAGGTCCATTTGTACTCAACGACCTACCGTTTAACGGGCAAGTCTAGCAAAGTCCATACTTGGTTTTCATACATGGATCCTTTCTCGGATTTCATGGCTCCTAGCCATTTGTTGGCATCCGGGCCCATCGTCGCTTCTCCATAGTTCGTAGGTTCATTGTTGTCCGACAACATGACCTCCAAGACAGGGTTGCCGTATCACTCAGGAGCAGTACGCATCCTTGTCGACCTACGAGGTTTGATAGTAACTTGATCCGAAGCTTCATGATCATCATCATTAACTTACTCTTCAACTGACGTAGGCTCCACAAAAACATTTTTCTGTGCTGCGCTACTCTATGGTTTAAACAAAGGTTCAACAACCTCATCAAGTTCTATCTTCCTCCCACTCAATTATTTCGAGAGAAACTCTTTCTCGAGAAATTACCCAGTTTTAGCAGTAAACACTTTGCACTTGGATCTGAGATAGAAGCTATACCCAACTATTCTTAGGGTATCCTATGAAGTTACACTTTTCCTCTTTGGGTTCGAGCTTATCAAACATAAGTGTCGCATTACCAAACTATGAGAAATGACAGCTTAGGTTTCTATCAAACCATAATTCATATGGTGTTATCTCAATGGATTTAGATGGTGCCCTATGTAAAGTCAATGTAGTTGTTTCTAATGCATAACCCCAAAAGGATAGTGGCAAAACGATAAGAGACATCATAGTACGCACCATATCCAATAGAGCACGACTACGACATTCGGACACACCATCACAGTACGGTGTTCCAGGTGGCGTGAGTTGTGAAACAACTTCCACATTGTCTTAAGTTGTATACCAAACTCATAACATAGATATTCACCTCCACGATCATATCGTAGACATTTTTATCTTCTTGGCACGATGATCTCAAACTTCACTCTGAATTTGCTTGAACTTTTCAAACGTTTCAGACTTGTGTTTCATTAAGTAAATATGCCCATATGTACTCGAATCATCAGTGAAGGTAAGAAAATAACGATATCCACCACATGCTACAACACTTATTGGACCGCATACATCAACATGTACTATTTCCGGTAAGTTACTATCCCACTCCATCATATCGAAAACGGGGTCTTTAGTCATCTTGCCCATGAGGCATGGTCCGCATGTCCAACCGATTCGAGATTGAATGAGTCCAAAGATCCATTAGCATGGAGTTTCCTCATGCGATTTATACCAATATGACATTTGGAGGCAGTACCACAAGTATGTGGTACTATCATTATTAACTTTGTATCTTTTGGCATCACTGTTATGAACATGTGTATTACTACGATCAAGATTCAATAAACCATTCCCATTGGGTGCATGACCATTGAAGGCATTATTCATGTGAACAGAATAACCATTATTCTCTAACTTAAATGAATAACCATACTACACGAAACACGATCTAATCACGTTCATGCTCAACGCAAACACCAAATAACATTTATTTAGGTTTATCACTAATCCCGAAGAGAGCATGCGATGGTGATCACATCAACCTTGGAAACACTTCCAACACACATCGTCACCTTACCCTTAGCTAGCCTCCATTCATTTCGTAGCATTTATTTCGAGTTACTAACGTTTAGCAACCTAACCGGTATCTAATACCCAGGTGCTACTACGAGTATTAGCAAGGTACACATCAATAATATGTATATCAAATATACTTCTGTCGACGTTGCCAGCAAGCATGTAGGGTTGTTCCGTTTCACGGACCGCTCTCCTAATAGTAGAAGCACTTAGGCTCGGGTTTGGGTGCAACCTGGGGTTCCTTCAAAAGATTAGCAACTAGCTTGCCATCCATGAAGTTTCCCTTCTTGCCCTTTCCCTTTGTCAAACTAGTGGTCTTACTAATCATCAATACTTGATGCTCTTTCTTGATTTCTATCTTCGTGGTGTCAAACATCGCGAATAGATGAGGGATCATCATTTCCATCCCTGGCATTTTAGAGTTCATCCAGGAAGCTCTAGTAGCTCAGTGATAGTGACTTGGACAACTATATCAATCACTATCTTATCTAGAAGATCAACTCCCACTCGATTCAAGCGATTGTAGCACCCAGACGATTTGAGCACATGCTCACCGATTGAGCTATTCTCCTTCATCTTGCAGGCAAAGAATCTTGTTGGACGTCTCATACCTCTCAACACAGGCACGAGCCTGAGATCCCAATTTCATCTCTTAGGACATGTCATATGTTCCGTGACGTTCAAAACATTTTGGAGCCTCAATCCTAAGCTGTAATGCATGACGCACTGAACTATCAAGTAGTCATCAGAATGTGCCCGTCAGATGTTCACAACATCTAAAGATGATGCTTGAGGGAGTGGCACACCTGTTGGAAATATGCCCTAGAGGCAATAAATAAAGTGTTTATTATTATATTTCCTTGTTGATGATAATCATTTATTATCCATGCTATAATTGTATTGATTGGAAACACATTACATGTGTGGGTAAATAGACAACACTTTGTCCCTAGTATGCCTGTAGTGAACTAGCTCGTTCGTCAAAGATGGTCAAGGTTTCCTAGACATTGACACGTGATGTCATTTGATAACGGGATCACATCATTAGGAGAATGATGTGATGGACAAGACCCAAATAACAAACATAGCATATGATCATGTCAGTTTATTGCTACTGTTTTGTGCATGTCAAGTATATGTTTCTATGACCATGAGATCATGCAAATCACAGACGCCGGAAGAGTGCCTTGTTTGTATCAAACGTCGCAACATAAATGGGTGACTATAAAGGTGCTCTATAGGTATCTCCGAGTGTGTCTGTTGGGTTGGCATGGATCAAGACTGGGATTTGTTACTCCGTGTGAGGGAGAGGTATCTCAGGGCCCACTCGGTAATACAACATCACAATAAGCCTTGCAAGCAATGTGACTAAGTGCTAGTAACGGGATCTTGTATTATGGAAGGAGTAAAGAGACTTACCAGTAACGAGGTTGAACTAGGTATGGAGATACCGATGAACGAATCTCGGGCATGTAACATACCGAAGAACAAAGGGAACATCATACGGGATTAACTGAATCCTTGACATAGAGGTTCGACCGATAAAGATCTTCGTAGAATATGTAGGAACCAATATGGGCATCCAGGTCCTGCTATTGGTTATTGACCGTAGAGGTGTCTCGGTCATGTCTACATAGTTCTCGAACCCGCAGGCTCCGCACACTTAAGGTTTGGTGATGTTTCGGTAGTATAGAGTTATGCATGGTGGTGACCGAAAGTTTTTTGGTGTTCTGGATGAGATCCCGGACGTCACGAGGAGCTGCTGAATGGTCCGGAGGGAAAAATTGATATATAGGAAGTCCTATTTTGGTCACCGGAAAAGTTTCGGGCTCATCGGTAGTGTATCGGGAGTGCCGGTAGTGTACCAGGAGACCATCGGGATGGGTATTTCGACCCAAGAGGTTACATGGGCTGTGGGAGAGTGAATACCAGCCCTTAGTGGGCTGGTGGAAGTCCCACACAAGGCCCATGTGGCTGGGAAGAAAAGCCCAAAGAGAAAAAGGTGGAAAAAGGCAAAGAGGCAAAAATAAGGAGGAGTCCTAGTCCTACTAGGATTGGAGGAGGAATCCTCCTCTCCTCCTTCGTTTGGCCGAAGCCTAGATGGCTTGGACCTTGGGCCAAGACTCCTCCTCTCTTCCTTTTATATATACTAGAGGTTTTAGGGTTTTGCAGTAGATTTTCAGCCACGTGCTACCCGTTCCTCTAGTGCATAGTTTCTCCTCTAGATTGGTTTTCTGTGGTGCTTAGGCGAAGCCCTGCCGGAATTGCTCCACCACCATCGCCGTGGTGCCATCACGCTACCGGAGAACTCGTCTACCTCTCCGCTCCCTCTTTCTGGATCAAGAAGGCGGAGATCGTCATCAAGCTGTACGTGTGCTGAACGTGGAGGTGTCGTCCATTCGGTGCTTGATCAGGACGAATCGTGATTGGATCGCGGGACGCTCGGCGATTTGGATCGTGAAGACGTTCAACTACACCAACCGCGTTTCTTAACGCTTCCCTCTTACAAATATACAAGGGTACGTAGATCCACTCTCGCTCTCGTAGATGCTCATCACCATGGATAGGTCTTGCGAGAGCGTAGGAAATTTTTTGTTTCCCATACGACGTTCCCCAACAGCACCGAGCGGTGCATTAAGGACATAAGCCTTTTGTCCCGCAATGAGAACAATCGCTAGATCACAGACACAGTCTTTATTATTGCTACCATCATCTTTCAACATACTTTTCTCTAGGAACATATCAATAAAACAGAGGAGCTACAACGTGAGCTGTCTACAACATAATTTGTAAAGACACTTCTGACTATGTTCATGATAATGAGTTCAATTAATCATATTACCTAATGAACACCCATTCAGATAGACATCCCTCTAGTCATCTAAGTAATACATGATCCATATCAACTAGGCCACGCCTGATCATCACATGAGACGGACTAGTCATCAATGGTGAACATCTCCATGTTGATCACATCTACTATAGGACTCATGTTTGACCTTTCGGTCTCTCGTGTTCCGAGGCCATGTCTGTACATGCTAGGATCGTCAATTCAACCTAAGTGTTTCGCGTGTTAAAATATGGCTTACACCCATTGTATGCGAACATTAGAATCTATCACACCCGATCATCACGTGGTGCTTCGAAACAACGATCCTTCGCAACGGTGCCCACTTAGGGGGAACAGATTTCTTGAGATTTTAGTGAGGGATCATCTTATTTATGCTACCATTTTTCTAAGCAAATAAGATGTAAAACATGATAAACATCACATGCAAATCATTAAGTGACATGATATGGCCAATATCATCTTCTGCCCTTGATCTCCATCTTCGGAGTGCGACATGATCACCATCGTCACCGGCACGACACCATGATATCCATCATCATGATCTCCATCATCTTGTCTTCATGAAGTTGTCTCTCCAACTATTACTTCTACTACTATGGCTAACAGTTAGCAATAAAGTAAAGTAGTTACATGACGTTTTTTATTGACACGCAGGTCGTACAATAAATTAAGACAACTCATATGGCTCCTGCCGGTTGTCATACTCATCGACTTGAAAGTCGTGATTCCTATTACAAAAACACGATCAATCTCATACATCACATATATTTCATCACATCCTTTTGGCCATATCACATCACATAGCATACCCTGCAAAAAAAAGTTAGATGTCCTCTAATTGTTGTTGCGAGTTTTACGTGGTTGCTATGGGTTTCTAGGAAGAACGTTTCTTACCTACGCAAAAGCCACAACGGTGATATGCCAATTTCTATTTATCCTTCATAAGGACCCTCTTCATCGAATTCAGTCCGACTAAAGTGCGGGAGACAGACACCCACTAGCCACCTTATGCAACAAGTGCATGTCAGGAGGTGGAACCTGTCTCACGTAAGCGTACGTGTAAACTTGGTCCGGGCTGCTTCATCCCACAATGTTGCCGAATTAAAATAGGACTAGTAACGTTAAGAAAATTGACCAAATCATTGCCCACAACTACTTGTGTTCTACTCGTGCATAGAATCTACGCATAGACCTAGCTCTGATACCACTATTGGGGAACGTAGTAATAATTCAAAAACATTCCTACGTGTCACCAAGATCAATCTAGGAGATGCTAGCAACGAGCGAGAGGGAGTGCATCTTCATACCCTTGTAGATCGCTAAGCGGAAGCATTTCAAAGATCACGGTTGATGGAGTCGTACTCGTGGCGATTCAAATCCCGGAAGATCCGATCCAAGCACCAAATGGACGCGCCTCCGCGTTCAACACACATACAACCAGTGACGTCTCCTCCTTCTTGATCCAGCAAGGGGGGAGAAGAAGTTGAGGGAGAGCTTCAACAGCATGACGGCGTGGTGGCTGTGGAGCTCGTGGTTCTCCGACAGAGCTTCGCTAAGCAATACAGTGGAGGAGGAAGTGTAGGAGGGGAGGGCTGTGCCAGGGGAAGGGTTGCAGCTCTCATGCACCTCTCCACTATATATAGGGGTGGAGGGGGCTGATTTCTTGACCTCCAAGTCCATTGGGGCGTTGGCAAAGGTGGGAGGAAAGAAATATCATCCGTTCCCTTCCCCACCGATCGTTATCCCCCCTTTTTAGGGATCTTGATCTTATCCCTTCGGGATATGATCTTATTCCTTATAGAGGGAGATCTTGGTGCGCCTTGACCAGGGGTATGGGGCCTTGCCCCCACTACCCATCTTATTCCTTATAAAGGGAGTTCTTGGTGCGCCTTGACCAGGGGTGTGGGGCCTTGTCCCCACTACCCACGTTCATGTGGGTCCCTCATGCAGGTGGGCACCACTCTGGAACGTTCTAGAACCTTCCCGATACAATACCAAAAAATCCCAAACATTTTCTGGTGGTCAAAATAGGACTTCCCATATATAAATCTTTACCTCCGGACCATTTTGGAACTCCTCATGATGTATGGGATCTCATCCGGGACTCCAAAAAACTTTGGTTAACCACGTACAATTCCCATTACAACTCTAGTGTCAGCGAACCTTAAGTGTGTAGACCCTACCGGTTCGGGAACATGCAAACATGACCGAGACACCTCTCCAGCCAATAACCAATAGCGGGATCTAGATACCCATATTGGCTCCCACATGTTCCACGATGATCTCATCAGATGGACCACGATGTCGGGGATTCACTTAATCCCGTATACAATTCCCTTTGTCCATCGAAATGTTACTTGCCCGAGATTCGATCGTCTGTATCCCTATACCTTGTTCAATCTCGTTACCGGCAAGTCTCTTTACTCGTTCCTTAACACATGAAACCGTGACAAACTCCTTAGTCACATTGAGCTCATTATGATGATGTATTACCGAGTGGGCCCAGAGATACCTCTCCGTCTCATGGAGTGACAAATCCTAGTCTTGATTCGTGCCAACCCAACAAACACTTATGGAAACACCTGGAGTGCACCTTTATAGTCACCCAGTTACATTGTGACGTTTGATACACCCAAAGTATTCCTACGGTACCTGGGAGTTGCACAATCTCATGATATAAGGAAATGATACTTGATATTAGAAAAGCTCTAGCAGACAAACTAAACGATCTTGTGCTAGGCTTAGGGTTGGGTCTTTTTCATCACATCATTCTCCTAATGTTGTGATCCCGTTATAAACGACATCCAATGTCCATGGTCAGGAAACCATGACCATCTATTGATCAACGAGCTAGTCAACTAGAGGCTCACTAGGGACATGGTGTGGTCTATGTATTCACACATGTATTACGGTTTCCAGTTAATACAATTATAGCATGAACAATAGACAATTATCATGAACAAGGAAATATAATAATAACCATTTTATTATTCCCTCTATTGCATATTTCCAACACACCTACACAAATAATCAAACTCTTGCACCCAACGTTATAAAGGGGTTGTCAATCCCTTCACGATTATTTGCAAGGATTAGATCCGATAGACATAGACGTAAGCGGTAACGATAAGTAAAAGATAAATAAATTGCAGCAAAGTATTTTTGGTTTATATATCTGAAAGTATATGATGGAAAGTAGACCCGGGGGCCATAGGTTTCACTAGAGGCTTCTCTCTTGAAGGAAAATATCATGGTGGGTAGACAAATTACTGTCAAGCCATTGATAGAAAAGTGAATAATCATGAAGTTATCCAAGGCAATGATCATGCATATAGGCATGACGTCTGTATCAAGTAGATTGAAACGATTCTACATCTACTACTATTACTCCACACATCGACCGACTCCTTCCTGCATCTAGAGTATTAAGTTCATGAAGAACAGAGTAACGCATTAAGGAAGATGACATGATGTAGGGGGATAAACTCAAGCAATATGATGAAAACCCTAGCTTGTTACCCTTGATGGCAACAATACAATACGTGCCTCGCTACCCCTACTATGTCACCGGGTGAGGACACTTCAAGATTGAACCCAAAACCAAGTACTTCTCCCATAGCAAGAATTACCAATATAGTTGGCCAAACCAAACCAATAACTCAAAGAGACTTACAAGGTTATGAAATCATGCATATAATAATTCAGAGGAGATTCAAATAAGATTCATGGATAATCTGAACATAAACTCACAATTCATCAGATCTTGACAAACACACCACAAAAGAGGATTAGATCGGATAGATCTCCATGAAGATCATGGGGAACAGGGTATTGAAGATCAAAGAGAGAGAAGAAGCCATCTAGCTACTAGCTATGGACCCGTAGGTCTATGGTGGACTACTCACGCATCATCGAAGGGGCAATGGAGTTATGTAGGCGCCCTCAGTGATTGAAACCCCCTCCGGTAGATAGGCTCCAATATTCTGATGTTGGGGGAATATTTGGGAATTTCTAGGCCAAAGGTTAGGGTTAGGAGACCTGCCAGGAGACGGCAAGCCTGCTAGGCACGGCCAGGGGGGGCCACGCCTAGCTGGCTTGTGACTCCATAGCAGGTTTTTTGCCATGCACTCCAAGCCTGGTTGATTTGTTTCCTTCCAGTAAAATTCCTTCTAAAGGTTTTATTCCGTTTGGACTCCGTTTAATATTCCATATCTGCAAAACTCAAAAACAAGGAAAAACATAAATTGGCACTAGGCTCTAGATTAATAGGTTAGTCCCAAAAATAATATAAAATTGAATATTAATGCATATAAAATATCCAAAACAGATAATATAATGACATGCCATCATAACAAATTATATATACGTTAGGGACGTATCATCCACCATGCTGCCCGAAGGCAGCTGCTGTTGGTGGCCGCCATGGCTGCCGCCACGGCCGCCACCCCATCGTCGTCCATCTTTGGCACAACGCCGCGATCATGCGGCAGGGTCATAACCCGCGTCGCCACCAAGGCCCCAATGCAAGAGGTGGAGTCTGGCAAAGGCCTGCAGGTGGTCTTCTGCGTCGCAACCCTTGCACGCTACATCTACTTCCTAGAGAAGGAGGTGGAGTAACAGGTCGCGCACGCGAAGAAGCTCACCGACGCCGTGGCCAGAGGGGAAATCGCAGAGGCGGCACAGAATTAGAGATCTAATTCCCATCACTTGGAGGAGGGGCATCTTGAGCTCCATAGGGTAGGACTGGCAGGCAACGGACATGTCTCCACCAACACGTCGGTGGGCTCCTCCTCCACTTGCACTACTGGAATTCAGTAATTACCTGTCTGCCAGATTTTTGCCGTCTGCTGGCAGATGGCAAAGAGGGTCTTCGCCATCATCTGCCATAAAGCAGACAACAAAGAGCAGGCAGACAGCAAAGGTTCTGTTTGCCATCTGCCATTTTTGTGCCGTCTTCCAGCAGACGACATAGACCATAAAGGCAGACGACAAAGAGGCTAGATAGGACGCACTGGACCTTGGACCCACTCGCAAAGAGGTATGTTGTCCTGCTTGTCTTTGTCGTCTACCCTGCTGGTCTTTGCCATCTGCTAGCGGACGACAAAGGGGATGCACCTCTAATTGCCGTTTTCCCCCTGGCCCCACTCTCTCCCTCCTCCCTGTGCGTCCATAGATCCCCGTCTCCTATCCACCACCACCACAGCTCCCCGCGGCGAGCCCCCCGCCCCCTTGCCACCCCCTCCCCCACGCCACTCACACCACCGTAGCTGCCTGTGGTGATCCCCCTCCCCCTCGCTGCCCCCACATGGCCGTCCGAGGGCTGACGGCAAAAGGGTGTGTGGCATGGCCGTCCGGGGGCTAAAGGCAAAGTGTTTTACCTCTTTGCCATCGGTGGTAGATGGCGAAGGCTGCCATTATCCACTAATGGGGCTAGCTACAGTCGTAGGCCGCCTAGTAGCTTTGCCGTTTGTAGCCTGATGACAAAATTCTTTGTCGTCCGTTGCGCCCAGGCAGATGTCAAAGCACCTCTTTACCAGAATTCACAGTGCTGAAAATGTGGCCATCTACTGGCGGACCGCAAAGCCTTTGTTGTCAGTGGACCTACCCTTTGTCATCCACTATGGCATACAGCAAAGCACCCGATTCTAGTAGTGTTGGTCTTACTAAGCATGCTCGATTCCTCTAGAAGTAGTACAAAGCCCCTCCATAGTACTAGTATTTAGGGGCTATTTTGTTTAGTTCATCTAACTGTCGATGTGGTTGAACTATACCATGTATTTTAATTTGCTAGTATATATTTGAACTAGCTAATTCAGTACGTGGTTGGCAAAAATTGGGGAAAAGTTTGTTCGGTTAAGCTATTGAGTTGAACTATATTGTACATTACCAGTGCTTAATGTATGAATGAAATTCATGTTTAAATTGAATTTTAGTTGTAAAATTTCACCCTAATTGTGATATTCTTTCTCCAATACTAAACAAATGCTAATGCTATAATGTTAACATATGTCAGTGTTACTAGATGGACAGATGCCAATGTTTCCGATTTGACACATGGCAATTTACCCAGTATGATATATGCAAATCTTCTCAAATTGTCTTTACTAGGCACATGGATCATATTCGAGAAACATTTGCGATGACACATTGAACCAAACATTTGTTCCAATATTTTGACTTGGCTTACGGGCGAAGGAAAGATAGCTATCGATCGTCAAACAAGTATTCAACCATAGATTTGTGATGTGTGTTCATCTAGATATTGTTTGCTATGTGAATTCATAGATAAGTACTTAGTTCATCAAAACATAGATTTCATTCAGTCAAGCTTTCACTTTACATTGATACAATCAAGATACAATATAAAGAAAACCAGTTGTGACGGCGGCGGCGGCCTCCTATGGTAGCGTTCTCATGCTCTGAGGCGCAGTTGTAAAGTTCTTCAACCCACACCAGAATGTTATGGACTTCACAATCAAAGAGCCAGTCGTCGCGCGATCGACGGGTGCAGGGCCGGGGGGGGGGACTAGTAGCGGTGCTAGAAAGCTATCGAGGGCGGCAACCCTATCTGCTGAGGGGGCGTGATGGGTGCAAGCGCGCGCACACGCATGGTGGGTTGAAGCGCGGGCAAGGGGTCGGGCACTATCGGTGCGGGCACGTGCACTGGGACCGGCGTGGCATGTGCAAGGGCGTGCACGAGCACGGGAGCAGGAGGAGGCGTTGGCGCTTGCACGTACACGAGCTCACGCGGGTCTGCAGGGATCTCCCTAATGCCCGCGGTTTCCAGCGCTGCGATGATGCTGGGCGACCAGCCCGTCAATGCCATGGGGATGGTTGCTGGCATGGGAGCGATGATGGTTGATGGCGAGTGTGTCGGGGCAGCATCCGCCGTGACATGGACGCATCTCTTCTAGGGGCATGTCCATGGTGTCCTGTTTGTCTTTATGTTCTATCTCTTCCGGCACGGTGTCAACTTCACAAAACATAGGTCACCGTGGTGGTTTTACGATGGAGGGGGTGTGAGCCGTAGATATATGGAGGATTGTGAGTGCGTGGGCAGTAAAGCCGCCTAGTGAACAGCGGCTCGGGCATCATTGATGGATAGGTTGGAAGCGAGGAGGGCGGATATAGAGGTCAAAGGGATCGATTCCCAGTGAGCCTTCGGCGTACTACCCGCACGCCTCCCGGTGATCCTGTGAAGTGGAGGCCAGCTCGCACACCTCATGTCAACTCAAGCAGCTGGTCGCACGACACTTCCTAAGAGCTAGCCAATAAAAGAGGGTGACCCTTGGCAGCACGTAAAGGGCAGTAGAACGCCAACGGTTTGAAAATGATGCAACCGTTTGCGTGGAAACGTGACAGTTCTTTGTTCGAAAAGCTTTTCTTTTCTATTAATGACACGAAAAAAACTACATCATATTTGAGCTACATAATGATGCCATGCCAAATTTCTTGAATTTTGTGTGAGTTCTAGATTTACTATAATTTAACTAATATTCTCAATTTTTTCTCTAAAATAATATATATATATATATATATATATATTAGAAAATGAGTCTCAGAAAGGAAAACAAAATGCTATGACACCTTTATGTGCCATGCTCATGAAACCATGTCAAGTTTCATGAATTTTTTGATGACTTTTTGACTTACATGATTTTAAACCCTAGTTTCTCAATGTTTCTTTGGCCAAGCCAAGACCCCGAGATGTTTGAAATTCATTCACATGTCTGGCATGTGACCTAAAGATGCATGCACACTAATATGGTTTTCAACCCATTTTATTGCACTGGACCTTCTAATTGTACTTTAGATTTGAATTGTGCACATTAAATAATGCATACAAAAGTAAATTAATGTATAAAAAAGGCCAAACAAACCATATATAATTTCATATTTTGGCACGAAACTCTCATTTCGGTATATGTTGCCTATAGAAATAGTTCAAGACGAAAAGCGGCAGTGGAAGTCGATTCGCCCACATAAGGTGACATATTCCACATCAAAACGAGAAAGCTTTGAGCGATAATTAATCTTTGATTTGTGTGGGGCTTGTGCCAAAACATTTCCCAAATTGGACATTATTTTACCAGGGCACATATAGGCCATGCATGTTATGACACCATGCCAAGTTTCATGATTTTTGACTAGTTTTTGATTTACATATGATTTAAAACCCAAGTTTCTCAATGTTTTTGTGGCCGAGCCAAGACCGTGAGATGTTTGAAATTAATTCCAATATATTGCATGGGATGCTAAAGATGCATGTACACTTATACGGCTTTCAACCCATTTAGATGCACTAGACCTTCTGATTGTGGTTCAAATTTGAATTATGCACGTTAAATAACGCATCTAAAAGTCAATTAATGTATAAAAAGTCCAAACGAACCATGTATAATTTCATCTTTTGGCACGACACTCTCATATTGGTATATGTTGCCTATAGAAATAATTCAAGACGAGAAGAGGCAACGGATGTTGATTCGCCCACATAAGGTGACACATTCCATATTGAAATACAAAGGTTGACGTGATAATTAATATATGGTTTGTGCGGGGCTTGTGCCAAAACTTGTCCCAAATTGGAAATTATTTTATGAGGGCACATATAATCCATGCATATTATGACACCATGCCAAGTTTCATGAATTTTCGGACTTGTTTTTAATTTACACATGATTTAAAACCCATGTTTCTCAATGTTTGTATGGACAAGCCAAAACCGTGAGATCTTTGAAATTCATTCCGAGATATTGCATGGGATCCTAAAGATGCATGTACACTTATATGGTTTTCAACCCATTTTGATGCACCAGACCTTGTGAATGTAGTTCAAATTTGAATTATGCATGTTAAATAATGCACATAAAACTTAATTGATATATGCAAATCCCAAACGAACCATGTATAATTTCATATTTTGGAACGACACTCATTTTGGTATATGTTGCCTCTAGAAATATATAGTTCAAGACGAGAAGAGGCAGCGGATGTCGATTCGCCAACATAAGGTGACGCGTTCCTTATCGAAACCACAAAAGCTACCTTCCCATGAGTAACTGAGGTCTGTAAGGGCTCATGCCAAAACATGTCCCAAATCGGACAATTTATCATTAGGGCACATGCCATGACACCATGCCAAGTTTCTTGAATTTTTGATGAGTTTTTGATTTATACATGAATGTAAAACCAAGTTTCTCAATGTGTGTATCCGAGCCAAGATCCCCAGATGTTTGAAATCCATTCTCATATCGTACATGGGGTCCAAAGTAGACATGGACACTTATATGATTTTTCAACCCATTTTGATGCACTAGACCTTGTGATTTTAGTAAGTTTTAATTATCTAGATTGTATGCCTAGAGAACTCAATTAACGTATGAAAATGAGAAAAGAACCCTAAATAATTCCATATTTTAGAAAGACACACTTATTGGTGCGAGTTGCCTCCAACAAAAGTTCATGGCGAGAAGATGAGGGGATGTCGTTTTTCCTACGTAAGGTGACGTTTTCCTTATCGGGGCTTTGCTCTATAAGGTACTTGTGGCTAAAATTGTCCCAAGTTGGACGATTTTTTTACCATGGCACATATGTGCCATTTTATGACAACATTCCAAGTTTTTAGAATTTTTTATTGGTTTTGGATTCACAGTAATTTAAAAACCAAGTTTCTCAATGTTTGTGGCCGAGCCAAGTGGCCGACATGTTTGAAGTTCATTCCCATTTATTGCCCATGACCTAAAGATGAAGCCATGGACACAAATATGATTTTTATCCCTATTTGATGCAAATACATTGGAACAATAGTTCAAATTTGAATTATACACATTAAATGTCTACAAAACTCAATTAATTTGTAAAAATGCCAAATAGACCCTTAATAATTCCATATTTTAACATGACACAGCTAATGGTTAGTGCTCACTGAAGATATCTTATTGCAATCCAAAGACCGTCCTTTGTCGAATTAACCTCATTTTTTGTTTTAAAAACATGTTGAAAATTAAGTCTTTCACATATAGTTGACGTTCACGAATCGTGTGTGATGCAGTACAAAATATCTTGGGCCAATCCTCGTAATGCATGGCTTAGGACGGAAGATTCTTCGACTGCAATACACCGTCGGCCAGTTTACCGCACTAACTCCTTAGACCATTTTACTTTTCAATCATCGTGAGTGAAAGATTGGGATGTGGATCCCTATTGTGAGGGCAACTTCGGCAACCGATTCCGGCCCGAGCGCGGCTGCGTCAGACAAGAGAGCGCTCTCAACATGCTTGAACGCGGCCGCTACCTCTGACAGAGTAGTTGCAGCAACCGAAAGGGCATCTGTTGTAGCTGATAGGGCATGCAAAAACAACCATGACGGGGATAGCAAATGGCGAGAATGGCATAGTAGTTGTCAGTTCCATGACGGTCGTCGTAGCCCTGATGGTGAATGCCCAATGCCATCTCAAGGCTGCCCACGCCTATCTCGTGTCGGTCGCTGCACAAATCACATCTGCCTTCTCCGACATCGGTTGAGAACCCTCCTCCATTTAGTTGGTAATTGCTGAGTGTGCTCGACCAAGCGTTTGTTCATCGGCGGCCTCCCTAGCCAAGATTGTGGCCATCCATGCCCTGAGCAAGGCCGTCCACGCCAGACTCATAGCGGTCTTATCCAAGGAGATGCTGGAAGAAGACTGCGAGATGCTGGAGTATGTGGGGATGGATCCCATGGATCTCCTTTCCCCGGAGTTTGTCTAGCGGGAGATGGTCATCGAGGAGGCAGAGGAGATCAACAAAAGCCAGGCGGAATATTAGTTACATTCTAGAGCGATGGTGTTTTGTTAGTGTAATGTTTAAGTCAATTAACTATTGTTTATTAGTTGCTCGATTAAGTAAGTGCGTGCAGTGTTGTAGGCTCTTTTGTGTAGTACCCAAATTTGCAAGTGTTGTTAAACTAAGCAATGACCAATGTAACTAGGGAAATTCGGACCAAAATTTGCCGCAGTATCCCCATTTTCTCTTCCAAAGGAACATGAAATACAAGTACCGTGTGCAATGTACTATCCGATATCTTATGCTGGAAGCTTGGAGACCAAAATTTTCATGTTCAGTCTCATCACACACGGGATAAATTATAGGATACGTTTGTGTTGTTCAATATCGCACACAGTTATGGTAGAGATACTGTGTCTGATGTGACTGTGCACGCTACTTTTTTGCTGCAACGAACGAAATTTTGGGTTGCCGCTCAAAGATCTAGACCCGCCCCTCGTACCAACCAAAATCCACATCCTCCCTGCTCCCCCCTTCATTTCCTAAGTTCAAACCTTCACTGCTTGCTTGCAGCGCTGCCTCCTCGCCGGCGATGCTCCTTCTTGCTGCTCGACCTCATCCATCTAGTCATAGTCAGGTAGTCCCAACCTTACCCATACCCCCCCACTCCACCCCCTCCTCCACTCCACATGGCCCGACCCCGGCATGACACATTCCACCAAAATCACCAGCCCAGTCCCCACATAATGTGTCGGGACCTCGATCCTAAGCCATAAGAATCCAGCGTGTAACACATCACATCACTTTGCGGCCTCACATATGGTTATCTCTACGTATGCCACCTTAACTGGGCCGGGACCGTTTGCGTCTTTTGGCTCACGTATGTGAGTATGTCGCTAGCACTCAAATGTCAAAGAACCCGGGTCGACATGTGTCATGGGGGACGAGCACCTATGGGATCGGAGGGACCCCTTTCGGTTCGGCGGGGGTGAAGGCTCACACAAAGAGCAGGTCTGATGAACACCACGCAGGGATTTTTTACCCAGTTTTGGGCCACAAGAATGCGTAGAACCATACTCCTTCTTGGTTGTATTCAGAGTGTTCTTAGGGTTCTAGCTACAGGAGCGCTATGAGCAGCGGCCATGCGTGTGAGCTAGAAAGTCCCAAAAGTCCAAAGGTCCATAAGTCCTCTACTGTATCGCCCTGGGCCTCCTTTTATACTCTAAAGGGGATCCCAACGGTGGCGTACAGTGCGTACACGGGGTGTACAGAGCTATAGTGCTATCATACCTAACACTGACGGAGTAAGACATGCACATTTAAAGCTTCGTCAGGCATCTCTGTCCGTCTATGGGACGACACATGAGCCCGTCCCTTCGGCACTGCTTAGCCCTCTCCAGCATCTTCGCCACGACACGTGTTGAGGTAGATCGACACCTGGCCTATGCGCTGGCGGGGCCCTGCCGGGGCTTCGCCTTGCCGGGTCTTTGCCTTGCCAGGGCCTTGTCTTGCCTGGAGGTTTAATAGCCCTTCCGGCAAGGTCTTGCCGGTGGTCTTGATTCTTCTGTGTTTTACCCCGTAAGTCCCTGCTAGGCCTTGTCGCCAGGGTGTTTGCCAAGGACTTCGGCTTCTAGGGTCCACCCCCCTTTTCGCCTATGCTGGCCCTCTCCTCCGTGCAATGCTAGTCCAGGAGGGGCCAGCTTCTTGCCAGCCCATCTGGCAACCCTACTCCTCCGTGCAGTGCTGGTCCAGAGGGGTCAGGCCGGGCTTCTACCGGAAGCCTCTCGCCATATTTTTCTTGTTGTAGCCCACCTCCCCTTTCCATCTTTTCTTCTTGTAATCTCCCCTAGGAGAGAAACTAAAATAAAGATGTACTTAGGAAAAAGCGATATCTCATGTAAATTTCACCCTATTTTGAATGACTATGTATTATCTTCCTTGTTAAACCATTTCTGTGCATGGAACTTTCCCTACACCTTCTCGGAAGAATCTTGCCGGCATGCGTAGCCCTACCGCAAGCGCTTCTAGGAACGGGTCTTGAGCAGCCTGCTGGCGGTGCTACTACCGGCAAGATACCTTGGCATCCTTGGTACAGCCGTTCAAGGTGTTGGTCGCGCTCGAAACAGAATACAGGCACGAGCGCTGTCACTCGAGTCGTTGAGCGGACTCGAAATGAAACATGGAGCGTGGCCGGGACTAAATAAGCCGTTGAGCGGTCTCGAACATAGTGAGGGCGCAGCCAATCGCGACAAGGTTCCCATGCATGCAGGTTTTGCATACAGAAGTCGAAATCGCCCAACGAAAGTAACTCCACAGCAAGAATTCACTTGGGGTTTTGCAACTTATCATTTTGTTGTCGTACTCCTTTCGGCAAGTTCTTTTTTTCGGACGTCGTTCATAGGTATCCATAGTACCATTCACCGCCGGCAAAGCTGCATGCGAGGTGACCTTCTGTCCTTTGAGAAAGAAGAGAAAATATGGATATGGAACCTTAGCGGTCCGTTAGCCCTTGCCGGGTTTAAGTGCAATGCAATACCTCAGACAAACATGCACGTAAGTAAACATGAGAATCGATCAAGATTGTAGAACACTTATCTTTATTCAAGTACACATAGGGTCTGAGCCTGGCTTTGTACCAAGGATTATATGCTTGAGTGGCAAGACTTGTACAAAAGGTGGTTGTCGGGAGGACCGACAACCGCGCCTTATGGGTAGAACTTGCGAAGATGTTCGATATTCCAGGAGTTGCTCACTAGGATGCCGTCTTTGGTCTCCAGGCGGACTACGCTAGGCCTGGTGACTCGTACCACCCGATAAGGGCCTTCCCACTTTGGTGTCAACTTGTTGGAATTCTTGGCGGACTGAACTTGCCGAAGAACAAGGTCGCCTTCCTGAAGACTTGTGGCATTAACTTTGCGGCTATGGTACCAGTGCAACTCTCACAGCTGCCCAAAGACGGTCTTCCTCAAGGAGGATCACGTCGTCTTGCCGCAACTGCTCTTGCTCGACCTCATCATAAGCGAGCACTCGAGGTGACCCATATATGAGTTCCATGAGGAGAACTGCCTCCGCCCCATAGATGAGGGAGAAGGGTGTCTGGCCGATAGCTTGGTTTGGTGTCGTTATGATTGACCAAAGAACCACCGGCAACTCATCAATCCAGTGCCTTCCGCACTTGTGCAGCCTATCAAAAGTTCTTGTCTTGAGGCCTCACAACACTTCAGCATTAGCCCTTTCTGCTTGGGCATTGCTCCTTGGGTGGGCAACGTAAGCAAAATTGATTCTTCTGCTAAGGTCTTGGGAACATTGCATGAAGGTGCGAATCATGAACTGTGTGCCATTATTAGTGATGATCCTATTGGGAACACCAAAGCGGCAACTAGTCCTTTGAAGAACTTGACGGCTGAGTATGTTGTCACCTTTCTCACTGCTTCCTCTTTCGTCCACTTTGTGAACTTGTCGACTGCAACGTACAAGTACTCAAAGCCCTCGGCAGCGTGGGGAAAGGGGCCCAAGATGTCAAACCCCCAGACCAAAAACGGCTAGGAGAGAGGGATTGTTTGAAGGGCTTGAGCTAGTTGATGTAATTTCTTTGAATGAAACTAGAATGTTTCACACTTGGTTACTAACGCAGTTGCATCCTGGTGGGCAGTGGGCCAAAACAAACCTTGCCGGAATGCCTTTCCGGCAAGTGCTCTTGACCCTATGTGGGAGTCACATATGCCTCCATGTATCTCCGCCAACAGCTCCTGTCCATCTTCCTGGGAAATGCATTTGAGTTTGACAACGTTCGGCCTGTTTCTGTACAGGATGTTGTCCACGAACTAGTACATACTAGACCGATGGGCTACTTTCTCTATTTCTTCTTGTTCTTCAGGAAGTTCTCCTGTTTGAAGGAATCGGACGATGTGTTGTGCCCATGCTAGAGCCTAGGGCTCCATAACAAGGACTAAAGGCATATCCTCTTATGGGGGAGCATTTGTCCCAATGGCAAGGGCCTGAGGGCCCGTCGGAGCTTGATGTACCCTGGCAAGCTTGGCGGGAGCGTTTGCTTCCATGAGAAGAGCCTGAGGCTCCATCGGAGCATGGCGCTCACCGGCAAGCCTGACGTTGTCCCCGACAACTTCCTCGCTAGCGGACCCTGGGAGCTCTGTCCGGAAATACTTGCCGGAGCTCAACTTCCTTCTTTTCTCCTGTCCGACCGATGGCGTCACAGAGGGTTGAGTCAGTCGGAGCACGAAAGTTCTTGATTCCACAGGTAACTTAAGCGTAGCACACTTTGACATGCCATCAGCAACGCTGTTCTCTAGATGTGGAACGTGCTCCAATTGCAGACCGTTAATATGTTCTTCCAACTTCCTCACTTCATCTACAGAAGCTTCCATCAATGGAATTTGGTAATCTTTTTTCACTTGCCTGACAACAAGTTGAGAATCACCCCTGGCAATAAGTTTCTTGATCCCAAGGTCTACCACAACCCTGAGACGGGCAAGCAGCCCTTCGTACTTGGCAGTGTTGTTCGTTGATCTCTCCCGGGGAAAGTGCATCTGAATCACATATTTGAGGTGCTCTCTGGTGGGTGCAACAAGTAGCACTCCGGCACCGGTGCCTTGCAGCGAGAAAGCTCCATCGAAATACATGATTCACTCTTGATCGATTTCCTTGCCGGGGAGAGTTGACTCTAGAACTTCTTCATCTGGCGTTGGGGTCCATTCTGCAATGAACTCCGCCAATGCTCTGCTCTGGATGGTCTAAGTGCTTTCAAACTTGAGGCCAAAGCTTGACAGTTCCAAAGCCCACTCCACGATCCTGTCAGTAGCTTCTGGGTTCCGCAAGATCCGTTGTAGCGGGAAGCGGGTGACAACGGTGATCTCATGTGCTTGGATGTAATGGCACAGCTTCCTCGAGGCCATAAGAAGTCCGAAGAGCAACTTTTGAACGCCAGAATACCTTGACCTAGCCCCTATAATAGTGAGATGAAAAAATAGACTAGGCGCTGCACCATCTTCTTCTTCTAGGTTGTCTCATTCAACTGTGCAGATCCTTCTTTCCTGGCACCATACCCTGCCGTGGAATGCCTTGGCTCGTCGTTTGGTGGTCTTGCCGCTGCCGCTACTTCTTCATCAGCTTCTTTTTCAGCCATTGGAGCACCGCTCACCACTTGATTCGTTGCGGCTAGATATAGCAACAACGACTCTTGTGGCTTTGGCACGACTAGGACTGGTGGTGAGGAGAGGTACTTCTTCAAATCCTGAAGTGCTGCCTCCGTTTTCGGGGTCCATTTCATTGGACCTGCCTTCTTCAAGATTTTGAAGAAGGGCAAGGCACACTCAGCAGAATTTGAGATGAACCTACTCAGAGCAGCAACACAACCGGCAAGACGACGCACATCTTTGAAACGTCTTGCTGTTTCAATTTGCTCAATTTCTTTTATCTTATCGGGATTTGCTTCAATCCCATGTTGAGATATAAAGAACCCAAGAAGCTTGCCAGATGGGATGCTGAACCCGTACTTCTCAGGATTGAGCTTCATGTTGATTTTGCGCAGGTTTGCAGATGTTTTTTCTAGGTCTGATATGAGCATGGCCTTATCCTTGGTTCTGACCACTATGTCATCCATATAAGCCTCCATATTTCTATGTAGCTAGGACTCAAAACCAATCTGGACTGCTCTTAAAAATCTAGAACCAACACTTTTCAACCCAAAAGGCATACACAAAAAGCAATACATACCACATAGGGTGATAAATGCGGTCTTCTCCTCATCTTCCTTGGCCATGCAAATCCGGTGATAAATGGAATAGGTGTCAAGGAAAGACAACAAGTCACAACCGGCAGTGGAGTCCACAATCTGGTCGATGCACGGAAAAGGAAAAGGATCTTCGGGGCAGGCATTGTTGATGTCTGCGAAGTCAATGCACATCCTCCATTTTCCATTCGCCTTGCGCACTACGACCGGATTGGCCAACCATGTTGGATGGAGTACTCCTCTGATCAAGCCAGCCACTTCTAGGTTCTTGATCTCTTCGTTAATAAACTGTTGTTATTCCAAAGCTTTCTTTCGGACCTTCTGCTTGACGGGCCGTGCGTGTGGGCAGACGGCATGGTGGTGCTCAATCACCTCCCTGGGAACACCGGGGATATTAGATGGTTTCCATGCAAACACATCAACATTCGCTCACAGGAAGGCGACGAGCGCGCTTTCCTATTTGTCATCGCGGGTGGAACTTATGGTGGAAGTTCCCCTCATGCCATCCTCCTTGGCGATCACCTTCTTGGTCTCTGTTAGAGCAGCCTTGGACTTTTTGCTCTTGGCGGTGGAGCTCTCTAGCACATCATCAATGGGAGTGCAACACTTCGAGGAGGTGCACTTTCAGGAATGTGCGCCAGAGGCCATGTCGGTCTTCTTCCCCCCGGGAGCTTCAGCGGCAGGAGCAAGTTCCTTGGCGGAAGATGCTACAGCTGCCCCCTCGTAAAGTTGGTCGGTGTAGATAAGTGCGCTTTTCTTGTCGGAGTTGATCATAATGACGCTCATTGTCCCAGACATCTTCATCACATTCTAAGCGAAGTGGGTGGCCGCCATGAATTTGGCCAGTGCTGGGCGACCAAGGATGCCATTGTACGGCAACAAGATCTTGGTGACGTCAAAAATGATCTTCTCCATTCTGACATTGATATCACTGCCAAATGTCACCGGCAGCGTGATCTTGCCCTTCGGCTAAGTTTTCCCTGAACGGACCCCTTGGAAAGCGCATGTCAGCTCAAGATCTTCATTGGGGATTTGCAGCCTCTGGATGACATCATGCGAGATCAGGTTCAGGCTGGTCCCAATGTCGACTAGCATCTTTGTCACCTTGAGGTTGCGAATTGTTAGCGAAACCAACAAAGGCATGTTGGGTTCTATCGTAGGTGCATCGCATGCGAATTAGAATTTCCTACGTGCAGAAAAACCAAGAACATGCTACGAAGATGGATCACAGATTGTTACCACTAGACGCGCAGTGCCGTGCAGCGAAAGTAGAGTTAGGGCAGCACGTTCATGTGTATCTCTTGAGCTTGCATATTTTACCAGCGTTAGTTGGATTGACAAAACCTTCGGGCTATATCATGTATACATCCTCTTTTGAATTTCTATGATGGAAAGCCGTTTTGACATCCATCTGCCATATCTCATCATCAAAATATGAAGCTATGGCTTGTATGATCCTCACCGACTTTAGCATGGCCACCGGCGAGTAGGTCTCGTCATAGTCAATACCTTCAACATGTCCATAACCTTTAGCGACAAGCCAAGCTTTGTGGATCTGAACATTTCCATCCACATAGGTTTTCTTCTTAAAGACCCATTTGCAACCAATGGAAACTATGCCAGGTGGCGGATCAACCAAGTCCCAGACTTGATTGTTATCCATGGACTTTAACTCGGATCTCATGGCCTCTAGCCATGCCTCGTGATCTGGGCTCACCATCACTTCCACATACGTGGACGGCGCGTCTCTTTATAGCAAAAAAATGCAGTGCACTCTGCGCAATCTTCCCGACCTCCATGGCTCCGGTGCCGATTCCACTACAGGCTCTCTGACCGACTTTGGTGTGATCTCATCACCAATGAAGTTGTCCCCTAGTGGCTCTCGAATTTCTTCGAGTCGAACCATTATTCCACTGGCCTCTCGACTGAGAAACTCTTTCTCTAGGAAAACCCCGTTCCGAGCAACAAACACTTTGTTCTCTTCTCGGTTATAGAAGTTATATCCCAAGGTTTCCCTCGGATATCCCACGAATATGCATTTATCTGACTTGGGTGTAAGCTTGTCCGACATGAGTTGCTTGACAAATGTTTCACAACCCCAAATCTTTAGAAAAGACAAACTAGGACTCTTCCTAGTCCACATCTCATGTGGTGTCTTGTCTATGGATTTTGATGGTACCCCATTAAGTGTGAAAGAGGCAGTTTCTAGAGCATATCCCCAGAATGACAAGGGTAAATCCGATTTGCTCATCCTCGACCAGACCATCTCCAACAAGGTTTAATTTCTCCGTTCTGACATACCTCGGCTTTTCAGATGATTATCAAACTCCTGGCTCATGTACTCACCTCCATGATCTGATCGTAGAAGTTTTATCTTCTTGCGGAGCTGTTTTTCAACCTTGTTTTGAAACTCTTTGAACTTTTGAAAAGTTACTAACTCGTGCCTCATAAAATAGATATATCCATATCTACTCAAGTCTTCGGCAAAAGTCACGAAGTACTGATAGCCACCTCTGGGCGTTGTGCTCATTGGACCACACACATCACTGTGTATAAGCTCCAACAGCTCGGACGCCCTCTCGCAACTCTTTGCAAAAGGAGACTTAGTCATCTTGCCTAGAAAGCATTATTCGCATGTCTCGAACGACCCGCAGTCAGACAAAGTTAGGAGTCCAACATCATGGAGCCTCTTCATGCGTTTCAGACTAATGTGTCCAAGCCGACAATGCCAGAAGTATGTCGGATTTATCTCCTTAGGCTTATGCCTCTTGGCATTCACGTTATAGACTGGTTCCGTTTCTAGATTTAAAATAAATAGCCAATCTACTATGGGTGCATAGACATGGAACATTCCATTCAAATAAAATGAACAACCATTGTCCTTTATATTGTATTCATAACCTTGAATCGTCAAGCGTGAGGCAGAAATAATGTTTCGACTAAGTGCGGGAATGTAACAGCAATTATTCTATTCCAAAATAAATCCAGAAGGAAGCTTGAGCTGCATCGTGCCGACCTCCAACGCAGAAACTCTTGCTTTCTTTGCAGACCCTGATGTCAATCTCCCCTTGTGCCACATGCCTAGTTCTTACCAGCCCCTGCACCGAGTTGCAAATATGAACAACCAATCCGGTATCAAATACCCAAGAGCTACTAGGTACGTCAGCAAGATAAATGTCTATAACATATGTATCAAGTGTACCTTTGCCTGAAGAAGCATCTACGACCTTCTTGCCGTGCTCAGCAAGCCACTTGCTATAGTTCCTCTTCCAGTGACCAGCTTCCTTGAAGTGGAAGCAAATGGTCTTTGAGTTCGGTCCGGACATTGGGTCAGTGGCGGAGACAACCTTCTCCATGCCCTTTGCCTTACCCTTTTTCTTGGACCAATTCTTCTTGAACTTGGTCGAGTTCTGCACCATCAACACTTGATGCATGCCTTTCTTAATATCTTGCTCTGCCACCTTGAGCATCCCATGCAATTCAGTGAGCTTCGTATCCATGCCGTGCACATGATAGTTCGAGACGAACATCACATAGCTAGGTGGAAGAGAACCCAAAATTGCATCCATGGACAACTCGTCCCCAAGTGGGAAGCCTAACTGATCCAAAGGTTGCACGCACCCGATCATCTTGATCACATCCGGGCTCAGTGGATCACCCTCCTTCAGCTTACAATCCGTCAAGGGCTGCCAAACGTTGAACCTTTCGGTCCTAGCCAGCACCTGAAACATGCTCTTCAAACTCTCGATCGTATCGAAAGCCTGAATGTTTTCTAAATGCTGTTGCAAATCAGGCTCCATACAAGCCAGCATGAGGCAGCTGATCTTGTTTGATTCATCAACGAGTTTTTGGTAGGCATTCTTGGTTGTGGCGTTAGCATTCTCGGCAGGTCCCTCTAGAAGTGGATCCTCTAGAACATGTTCCTTTTTATCGTGCTTGAGAACAATTTTCAGATTTCTATACCAGGTGGTAAAGTTTGTTCCATTTAGTTTATCCTTTTCCAGAATTGATTTCAATGCAAACTTGGGTTGAGCAGGTGGTGCCATTGATCTACAACATAAAATAGGCAATCACTAAGCAATGTGTCTATGTAGAGTAATTCAAGCCTTAAACAGAACTACTCCCACTGAAGTCCACATCCCCCCGCAAACTCTCAGTGATTCAAGACCGGTCTAGCGCGAGTGACTAGTGAGCTTTAGCATCACTGCTAGCCAACTTGCCTATTCGGTAAGCAACTCCTTGCTAATCGTATCTCTATACGAATCCTGTCGGTCGGGTAGGTATCTTATACCCCGGCTCCCAACCTTCTTTGCCACAAGGCCCAAAACCGTTTTGATAGCCTTGTCAAGTTAACCTGATGGAGTGCATGTCCGTTTCCGACACGAACCCTCCATTTCAAGGACACCCAGAAGTACCTCAATTTTATGAGCCCACCACTAGACGTATTTGACGTGCGAAGGTGCAACATCCGGAATGGCAATGTGCATGATATTAATGAGGGATCTTCCTAACATACTAACATGCATAGAAACAAGAAGCAATATCAATCACATATAAACATAAATATGTGAAATAGTATGGCTCCTTAATGGACATCCTTCCAGGTCGGCTCCAAGTCCGATGACCAGGGTGGAACTCCATCTTGTCTGTCTCGCCAGGACGCCAAAGCCTCGAACTTGATCCCTGTCCTCCAACTACTACAACAAGTAATGAATTTACACAAAATCACAAGTCGACACACAGGTCGTTATACAATATAATGACAGCACTTTGGCTCTTGCCGGCTGACAATCATGACACGCAGGTCATGTTAAATTACACACATGCATCACATACATATGAGCCATACTATTCACATCAAACCTGCAAAACAAACTTATTCATAGAATCGCATTCTACCAATTTATGTGACCGTGTACGAAATACAAGCCGCCACGCACATGTTTTCGGAAATCACAAATCGTATCTGTACTCCGATCATTGCAAACACAATTCCGATTTATGTGTCACGGTTAACCCCGATGGCGGATACCGACCGGTAGGGGTTGGCTGTGTCACGACCTCCTCGATTCCGATTGACAGAAAACATAGCCTCAACTATCCCGATGTGCAGTTGACCTCATCAACCGTGCACATAGCCGATCTCATGAACGACGATGGATCTCGTGCGCCGCCTCCGCATATCAAATATGCATCTGATCTGAATCCAAATCCTATAACAGATGCTCTGATAGACTGTTGGGTTCTACCGTAGGTGCATCGCATGCGAATTAAAATTTCATACGTGCAGAAAAACCAAGAACATGCTACGGAGATGGAACATAGATTGTTACCACTAGATGGGCAGTGTTGTGCAGCAGAAGTAGAGTTGGGGCAGCACATTCGTTTGGTCCGTCTCCTCCTTGTCTGATCTCCCTCGAACAGCCGGTCGCCGGATCCCGCGTACAGGTTCGCCGGAGTGGCGCAAGTGCACCGCCTCTAACGGTATGCGCATGCAGGAGGAACACCCATGTGGCGGACTCCTAGGTCCGATCACACGGTCGGCAGCGGCAAGTGGAGGTGGCTAGTTTCAACTCATGCAAAGCCCTAATGACCACACCGAAGCGATCAACTGGATGGGTGTGCTGCACCTCCACTATATATAGGCATTCGGCACGGGCTGAACTCGTGGTCCTCGCACGGATCCTAAAGCCCATGTGTTCATTCCCTTAAGCGCGCGACCCTTTAGGTTCTCGTGCACTTGGTCGTAAGTCAGATGACATTCGACTTGACCGGTCGGTAATGGCCTCTAACAAGACGTGCCAACTCCAAGTGTCCGATGAAGCTGGTTAGGCGAACCTATACTTCACACTTTTGTTCCCATTGCCACACGTTATATGTTGTCCAGCACAAGGCGATATGGTCATCCTTGTTGCAGCATGACCTCTTTCTCGTTCCGGTGAATCCGACCAACATTCGGATTATCTCATAATCCTCATCTCATGGCCATGCATATCCAGGTCGGATCACCCGAGGGGCCCAGAGTATATCTCTCCTGATCGGAGGGGCAAATCCCATCTTGCTCGACCATGTCTCGTAGCATGGGTATGGACAAGCACAAAACCTACCTTTGTAACTACCTAGTCATGGAGTAGCTTTTGGTCGGCCCAAAGAAAGTTTGTAACCATCCCGAGTACATACGCCAGCTTAGGTCTTAGGACATAGAACGTATGTTGTACTAGAGACTCATAGATGACCTATCGCTTTGTCTCATAGTTCGGTCTCTCCAACTTAGACCTTATCTCGACTCGGATCCGACTATGTCGAATCCGACCAGACCTTTCTATGTCCATATTATCCGGCTAGCATCTAATGCTACATGGTCAGTGAGACCGAACCATCCACCGTGTCATATGCTAGTCTGATTAGATGTGCGTCCACACAACCCTTTTGGACTAAGGACCATTTAGGACAGTTATCATACAATGCATAGTCTCACAAACAAGTCACGTACTTGTTAATACACATCAATGATAATGTCCAAGGACTATCTTTATTCATAAGCACATAGGAAATATCATCATACATGATTGCCTCTAGGGCATATCTCCAACACGGCAGGCACCCGACCGCAATTATGCGATCAGGGTGATCCTCGGCGTCGAAGATGATAGGATTGTTGGACCACTTCAGAGGTCTCTACGCACCGATAGAGGGCTCCGCTGCGCTTACCTCACGCGCCCACTGTTTAAGTTGGCGGTGGGAGGAATGCGACGAGGCACCTCCCTCGATGCATATCATCTCCATAGCCTTCTGAGACTCATGCTCGTTGGATTCGTCGTCCTCCGCGGCGTCATCATTATCACCCTCTTGCTTGTCATGGCCACGAGCGGGCTGGTCTTTTTGTTGCGTGGGCTTGCCACGACGACCACCTCGGCCAACACGCTTCTTATCGGACCCCTCGGCACCATTCTGACCTTTCTCCTTGTCTTGCCTCTTGTACTCGGCTTTTTGCTTCTCGACAATCTGCTCAACTTTTCGGCAGTCTTGGAGGTTGTGGCCCTTGGTGCGAGGGATCTTGCAATACTGCTTGCCGGAGCCTTCCGTCTCTTCGGCAGCCGCCATCGCCTGGCAGGAGACGCACCCAGCAACTCCCTTGCCGGGGTCATCAACCTTGCCCTTCTTGGTGGTACCGGTGTTGCCGGATCCCTCGACGGCAAGCACGACATTGCCCTTGCGCTTCTTGTTGCGGTGCCAGCCCTTCTTTGCCGGGGCGGCGGTGTCTTCATCTTCAAGGTCGACCCCTGCGCCAGCGTTTTCGCCGGGGAGTCTCCTCCCTTCTTCAGCCCAAGCACATTTGTCCGCCAAAGCATAAAGCTCAGCAACATCCCTGACTCTATTCATCGCGAGCTCTTCCCTCATCCTACGGTTGCGCACGTTCTGATGGAACACATTGACAACGCCGACAGGATGAACGTCTAGTATGTTGTGGTGCACGCGACTAAACCTTTGGATGTACTTGCACAAAGTGTCACCCTCATTCTGAAGGATGATATGCAAGTCGCTTGCCTGACTAGGAACTTGGTGACCTCCAGTAAAGGCATCCACAAACTCGTGGCACAGGTCTTCCCAGGAGGAGATGGATCCCTCTGGCAGGTGCATCAACCACGACCGGACGTTGGCTTAAGCACCAACAAGAAGTAGTTGGCTAATATGTTGTCGTCACGAGCCCCGACAGCCTGCACCGCAATGGTGGAGATGCTCAATAACTTCGACGAGTGAGTCTAGCCGTCATACTTCTTCGGGGCCTCTGGCTTTAACATGTGAGAATTTGGCTACTCGACTTGCCGCAGCTCACGGGTAAACACTGGACAACCCACCTCGTCAGGTAGGCTGATAGGACACCCTAGCACAGACTTGTCTACAGTGGGCCCTGCACACCTATCAGACTGGACGCGCATTTCCCTCTATCGCTCGATTGCAGTTCGAGCGTCTTCCTTGCTTAGTTCCCAAAGAACTTGACGCTGGCCGCGGCTTGTCCGTGGATCGGACGATGCTATCGAGTAACCATCATAATCATCGGTCTGTTGAGCCGGTGACCGGCGTTGTTGCTGTGAAGGAGAGTGCGCCGAAGTTGCACCGCCTCCGGCCGTCTCACCACTGGCGTGAGCCAGATCGGTGGACCAAAACTTATCTGCGAGGCTAAGGAGGCTCTGAATGGTGGCTCTCCATTCGTCTAGCTTCTCCGCAGCAGGAGGGAAGTTTAGGAGTAGCTGCGCCGCGTCATCGCTTCCTCCGACGTGGTCGGCAGCGAATGGCGCGAGGAACAGGAGGTGCTCTGACTTCTAATTGTGTTAGAAGGAGCACTGCCGCGGTCCCATGACGGCTCGCCACTCCCACTAGTGTCCTGGCGAGCATCTTGGTCCCGTGCACCTTGGGAGTGATGCGCAGGAGCTTTTTCGTGGGGACGTTGAGAACTGCGAGCGCCGTGGCGCGGCTCTTCGCGCGTGTCCTGGGAAGGTCGTGGTGTAGGCACCAGTGTGGGTACCCTGGAAGATACCCTTCTGCCCCCAGAGTTCGCGATACCACTGGCAGGAGGTACCGCTTCGTCCTGAGACCCAGGGGCACGGGGGTTGCCACCGCTGCCATGGGCGTCTCCGCGGAGAGCGTTGCCGCTTGCTTGGCCTTGATCACCGGAGCGTTGCGGAAGTTTTGAACCTCCGCCTCCTCCTCCTCCACCCATATCTACGCCATCTCATGTCTATGCAGATACAAGGATAGAGGACGTGGATGGGCAATTGCCATCAGACCCTTCTTCTTGGGGGCCATGATGATGATGAGTATGAAGAAACTGGCGTGCGGATCACCAAAACGAGTTCGCATGACCTACGAACCCTACCTGGCGCGCCAAAGATGTCGTGGGGGACGAGCACCTCTGGAATCCGAGGGACCCCTTTCGGTTCGGTGGGGGTGAAGGCTCGCACAAAGAGTAGGTATGATGAACAACACGCAGGGATTTTTACCCAGATTCTAGCTACAGGAGCGCTATGAGCAGCTGCCACGCGTGTGAGCTAGAAAGTCCCAAAAGTCCGAAGGTCCAAAAGTCCTCTACCGTATCGCCCTGGGCCTCCTTTTATGCTCTAAGGGTGATACCAATAGTGGCGTACAGTGCGTACACGGGGTGTACAGAGCTACAGTGCTATCATACCTAACACTGACGGAGTAAGACAGGCGCATTTAATGCTCCGTTAGGCATCTCTGTCTGTTTGTGGGATGACATGGGATCCCATCCCATCGGCACTGCTTAGCCCTCTCTAGCGTCTTCACCGCGATGCGCGTCCAGGCGGATCGACACCTGGCCTATGCGCTAGCGGGGTCCTGCCGAGGCTTTGCCTTGTCGGGTCTTTGCCTTGCCAGGGCCTTGTCTTGCCTGGGGGTTCAAAAGCCCTTCCGGCAAGGTCTTGCCGGTGGTCTTGATTCTTCTGTGTTTGTATCAGGTAAGTCCCTACTGGGCCTCGTCGCCAGGGTGGCTACCACTTCCTGTGCATGAGTAAAGGGGCACTAGGAAGCCCAAAACTGTAGTGCACCGAGAACATGACTAGTCATAGAACCCGAGTGACACATTTGTACAAGGAAATAGATACGTAACCCAACAATGTAGGTGTCGGCCTCTAGCGTGTGTAGATGTGTCAAAGAAAGCTACAAGGAATCCATTACGCTGTGGGACATAAATGTCATCACTGCACATAGACGAGTCATAGCAGGCTACATGGACTCCATTACACAACGAGACATTTCCTCGAAGGGACAGAAACATCAGGAAAGAAGGATACATGTTGGTCAATCAATGTGTCCGGAGCAGAATCAAGCTACCAAGGCTTGGTGGAAGCACAAAGAGGCTTTTCCCCTTAAAGAGTAGTACTAAAGGCAGAGAACTAGGTGTCGAATCCCATACATACTGTTGCACGTCACATGTACGCACGACATGCCCATATGCGTAGATACAACTATGGCATCACAACATAAACATACAACAACACAACATTTATTTAGAAGGCTCAGAAGAGCCTTGCATAATATGTTCATACAGGTAGGGGTCACATGACCCGACACTCAAGTTATACAAACAAGTTGATGCAAACTAAGCGGAAGCTTAAAGCTGTCTGAGTACAGACAGATGAAAGGTAAAAAGGCATAAGGCCTGACTATCTATAGCCTAGTGCATCATGTCGTAGATGACGTGCCACCTAAGCGTCATCGTCGTCAATGAAGAACCAACCAGATGGGTCCTGGGTCTCATCTACAACATTTATTAAGCAAACATGTGTACAAACATACTCAGCAAGTCTTTAAAGCAGACCTAGTCTATTCATGCTCATGTATCAACAAGGGAGTGGTGGAGTTTATGTAGCAATGCCAGCTTTGACTCTTGGCTAACCTGTACTATGATTATTAGTTCTTTGTTCAAGTTTTAGATATCGCACACAAGTCCACTAAGACTACATCAATACACCACCATGGATTCACTCCCATCACCTACAAGTGTGTCATCCATGATACTTTTATGAGTAACCATTATCATTGACTATGAACAACATAACTTCTCCAAGTAGTCCATATCCGAGGACGCGACTATTAGAACAGATTCATTACCCTACAGGGGTGTACTCCTTCATACATGCTCTTGCCACTTATTGCTACGTGCACTTAAAAGGGCACCTCGGCAACCTTCAAGCAGAAGCCTAGCGAGGGAGTCGACCATGGCTATCAATCACACAAGACCTCTAGTCTAGGCTATCGCCTATTTGAGACTGAACACGCATGGAAGTCCGACCAAAATTTCCGCTACGACCCCAAACGATGTGCGTAGGGTTCCCAAGCCCACCATTCGGGTGACCCTTGGTACACCGTGCCATTGCCTACCGCGTCGTAGCCCACCCCTAGGGTCAGCACTACGCCCGGCCTCTAGCATAGCTACAAACACCAGAAACTACTTGCAACTCCTTGGACCAAGGACTAGGCGGTTGATAAATCGAGCGGGGTCATATTTTAGGGCCCAACATGTGGTCGTAACTAGTCTTGGATCACAAACATGACACTCAGTTCCTAAGAACGGTCCCGATGAGACAATCCGCTATGTACACCTACATAGCCTCTCATCTCTACCTTAACCAACTTAGGTTCATCATGTAGTTCATCACATTAGCACAACATGGTTTCACTCCGGTTCATCACCCAGCTGAATGAGACCTCACAAAACTCTAATCATAGAAAGCATAGCATACAAAGCATGTAAAGCACATCAAGCCTCAAGCATCTACCAGGTAAGCCAGGTTACAAAGGTTTAGCTATTTACCGTGACAATGACAGGTCATGCAGAGGAATGGGTTCAACTACCACAACAGATAGGCAGTTGAAGCATTTGTCCTAATGCAATAAACAAGAGCAGGAGCGAGTGTCACACCCAGTGTTTGTATCACTTTGCTATGATGGATTTATAAAATTTGGAACCAAATGAAACTTTTTGAGTGCATGCTTGTTTGAACTGTTGCTTGTTGGATTGTCTGGTTGATTATGTTCGGCACTCTTAGGTTCTACTCCTTTCCATATTCCTATTCCCAGATCCAAACTTCTTGCCCAATGATCATGCCATGTGAATAGTACCCAAACTATTTTTATCAAGATTTATGTTGACCAAAAATAATTTATTAAAAATAGGTTTTCAAAAAAAACCGTGTTGAGAAAATTCAAGGGAACTCACTTGACATATATTTCCCAAACTCACTTCAAGTCCTCAAATTAGGTGGATTCTTTTCCCCCAAAGGATTTATTTGAAACCTACTATGTATAAAACTTCTCAAAACCACCAAACATTAATTTTAAATATTATTTTACTATATTATTTAAAGGCTTTTTCTTATGTCCAGAAATGTTTTTTCATAAGGAAAAATTATTTAATGCTATGAAAATATTTGAGAAAATTCAGGGATACTCACTAGACATGTATTTCCCATATATATGAGTTTCAACACACGGTCGTGTTAAAAATCATGGGCAAAACCCCTCAAAACTCTTTCTGCCCAAATCAAGCTTTTGAAATATTTCTATAAGAAATATTCTCAATAAATTCCAAGAAAATTCCAATAGATCACAATTATCATAGGTGCTGATCTTTCAAAGCTTCACCTCAATCCAAAATGTTTTGCCTCATAAAAATACTCCAAAACCCTCTTTGTCCAGATTCAAATTTGAACAACTTTACATTGTGAAGTTTCTTCCCCTGACCCCAAACTTTGTGGACATGTTCTAATCCCCAAATAATAATGCCACACTAAGTGGTGAATCAAGGAGATTAGTTTAGCATGACTAGATCTACAGAAAGCAGATTCTGTTGATTTCTAGGGTTTTACAAGGTTTCATTGTCAACATTCCTCAAATGCTCTCAAACTTGGTGGTCCTCACTATTTTTACCTTCTATTTCATCCTGTTAAAAGCCATGGCGAGCAAACCCCATTTATTGGCCCAAACATTAATCAAACACCTTCTGGCTGATTGGTAAAAGCCCTGTTTCACCCCCCAACCCTATTCCCCTTGGTCTCAAACTTTTACCACTGCCCCTAGGATGCTCCTTCTACCTCCAGTAAAAGGTCCAAGTCGAAAAGCCTCTGGTAGATGGGGCTAAACACCAATTTACTATTCTGGATAGAAGGAATCTCCTTCTCTCTCCTCTCCCTTGACTCTCCCTAGTATCCAATGCCCCCCTCATTGTCTAGACCCTCCTGGACCCACTGGGCAGGGTTGGTCGCGCCCAAGATGTCGTTGGCATGCCATAGGCGTGCTTTGGAGCGTGCTATAGTGTCGACAAGCATTGTAGCCGCCGCCCACTCCATGTCACCGACCGCCTCGGGCCTCCCCCTCTCGCTACATGGCTCCCTCGACGTCCGGGACATGCCCCAGCTGTCGGCCCCTTCCCTATGCTCCTCCTTCTCCCTCCTCCCACATGTGCCAAGCACTGCCCTGCTCGGCCAACCCGTAGCTTCACATGTGCGCTCCCTCCTCTCTTCTCTCTCTCCCCTGGTCGTGGACAGGTCCCAGGAGGACCGCAGGCACACCAGTTCCTCCTCCCTTGCTTTCTAGCCACAGCCCCAAGCTCGCTGGCGCACCAGCGACTCGATGGACCGCGGCTCTATAACAGCCCAAGTGCTCCCCTTTACATTTATGGCCATGTGCCCATATGAACCTCTTATTTGCCATGTGTTGGAATGAATTATGATTTTTCTTCATTGCCATTTCCATCTGATGCATCATGCATCATGCCATCATCCTCATCATATCATTTGCATATCTCTTATTGCTTTGCTTGCTTGTGAAGTGTTGTGATGTGAGGTGTGTATGTGGGTGATGGATGTGTGCCTCGTTGGAGTCTTGCTCTTCTTCCTCCCATTCCAAAAGCTATTCCTATATCTCCCTATTCAATTCAATGGCAACTTGTTATATTTCTTGTGTTTAAAAATTCTATAAAAATGTTCCAACTCTTCTAAATAACATGATGTGTATGTTTTGTTTTACCTCAAGTTTGTTCTTTGGGTTTCTGATTTTATAAAAAAAATATGAACTTAGGCAACATATTTCAATATTAAAACATGTGTATAATTAACCTGTTCTAAAAATGCCAAGGTCATTTTTATAAACTAGAGTGCATTTTTTCGGTTGCAAATATATATTTTTCTCTCTATATATCCTTGTCAAACATGCTTGGTTTTTATTTCTTGTAGCTGTTTATTTAAACAAGAGAAAATCTTTCTTATTTTTTTTCCTATGTGTGAGAGCTGCCCACCTGGGCCTTCCCTCCCTCGCGGCCTAGCTAGCCTAGCGGATGCCAGCCCAGCCCACGCGCTAAACAGAGACCTGCTCCGTCTCCTTCCTCCGTCAGTCGACAGAGAGAGAGAGAGAGAGAGAGCAGAGCACGTAACCTCCTCCGTTGGCGCAAACATCGTAATGCCATCTTCCCACACCTATATATCCCCTCAACGTTCGTGCCACACCCCTAGGGTTCCTTCTCCCTCCTCGTGTCGCCGCCATACACCTCTCCTCCTCTTTCGTCTCAGGTAAGAGAGGTTTCAGAGAGGATCTTGTCGTCGGGGGAGCTTCTTCGGCGAGTCCCTTGGGCAGGTGGGCGTCGGGATCACTTCACCAGCTTCATCTCCTTCCCCAACGTGCTCCGTAGCCTTGTGGGACGCCAAGATTGTCGTGCTTGCTTCCTCCTTCTTTTGCGCCCGCGGATCATCGCCGCCCGAATTCGTCGCCGGTGTTCTTCCAAAAAGCCCATACATCGACATCGAGCCTCGCTGTGAGCATCGCGTTGCCTTTCCCCTTCCCTGTCTAGTCCGTAGCTGCATAGGTCACCTGGGAGTTCAGCGCCGCCGTTGTCCGGCCGAGCCCAAGCTCATGCTCGAGCTGCTTGTGGCCGCCGCGCCCAGTTGTAGTTAGGGGCAGGGATGAGTTCCCCTAGGTTCCCGCTTCCCCCTGAGCAGGTCCGCGTCGCCGAAGCCCCCTACCATCACTGGAATCGTGTCGCCGTCGTTAGTTTATCGCTGTTGCTTATTCAGTTTCGTTAGAGATCGTAGGTAGGTTGGTAGATAAGCAACAAGCCCCCCCTTGTTCAGAATCCCCCCGCCTAGCATAGTGGCAACCGAACCGGGACGAAACCATCTGGTCTGGGGTTCGAACCCCACCCCCCCGCGCCCCCTTTTTTTGTTTTTTCCATTGGTAGTTTGTGCTATGTGGTGTGCCAGGATCCACTATGGCCCCGCTGGCTGGTGTGAGCGTGAAGTATTTGTGTGTGTGCCTTTGTGTGTGTGTGTGTGGAGGGGGTCTCCTATGGCAGGAAGATCCTAGGTGAAATTTTTGTGTGTTTTTGTGTGTATGCTGTGTGTGTTGTGTGTGTGTATGACAGTGGGCCCATGGCCCACTTGTCAACCAAATAGAGGGCCCTGGTGTCTATGCCAGGTGGGCCCTCCTATCTAGTTTTTTCATTTTGTTTTATTGATTGTGACAAATAGATTATTCCATTTCTAGTAATTATTAAATCTGCACATGGGCGTATTTAGACATGAGCAAATATAGCAAGTTTTGACTTATGGGAATGACATGTCATTTTCGAGCATGGTTTTGTGAGTTTTGCAAAAGCTTATATATGAGTATGATATATGGAATTGGGGTAGAATTTTCCAATGAATCCATTGGTGCAATTGATTTGGTCATTTCAGAAAGTTTGAAAAATGTCATTTTGTCCCAAAGTGCCATTTTGTCATTTTAGTAATAATTAATCCATGCATGCTATGATATTGGTGTCAACATAGAAGTGGTAGTATTTCATGAGTAGAATGCCATGGTATTTTATTTTGACATGTTAGACTTGCATATAAGTGGGAACCTTGCTCCAAAGTGTCTATTAAAATGTTGCTCTTTTCAACATGCTAAATATTTCGAAGTCTGAGAATCTGTTATTATTTTTTATGCCATGATGATTGGGTGCTACCTAGTGATATGTTGTGTTTTAGCTCAAGCTGAGTGCTAGTGTTTTGAAGTATATGTTGCCCTATACCATCCTATTAATTTTCATGCCATGAGGTGGTCTCTAGCATCATTGTTTTCTACTGTCAACTTGCTTTAAGCTTAACTCAGATTCCACAAAACTGTGAGTTTCACCAAGTCCCTAGAATCTGTTTCATCATGCCATCTTGTGAGCTTCATGCTTAGTGATATATGCTTCCTTTCCAGTTTGTGTAGTTGGATGAGTTGATAAGCATGTTATGTAGTTTCTATACATGTTTTGTTTGAGGTTGGAAACTTCAACAGCTCTAGACATTTGCTGTGGAAGTAGCTATGTTGCTGTTTTGAGGCAGATTGTGTGTGTTGGTGTTTTGTGGCTTGTGAGAGCTATGTTCCATTTTTTGCTTGATTTTGGCTCTTTTGTGGTTGGTTTTTCATTCCTTAACCAGTGGCTACCTTGGATTACCAAGGAATAGCCCATGGCCTTCCATGTCTTATATTTTGTCTTTGTTCCTTGCCGTGAGCATAGCATGAGATCCATTACTCCGTTTCCTATGTTCTACATATGCACTTGCATAGATTTTGCATGAAGCATCCATATTTTCCATAATCATGCATGTTCAAACAACTTAACATGAGGTTCTGGCCAGAATTGTAAATAACCTTACTATTGCATGAGAAACATGACTAGCTTAGGATTGCCATGCAAAATACATCAAATGAATCATGCATCATTTTGTTTGTGCATTGCACCTTGGTTGGTTGTTTATTGTTGCTATTTATCTTGGGTAGACGCGAGTGTTGAACCTGAGTACGAGGATCCAGGAGAGTACCACTACGAGGACCCTGCTCTTTGTCCCTCTAAGGAACCAACAGGCAAGATGATCGGCATCATGTTGATGTCTCGCTCTTATCGTTACCTAGGTGTTACCTACCACTTCAATGTCAAGCCTCCTACATTGCCATGATATCCCCTAACCCCTCCACACCCTAGCAAACCTTGTTTGGCTAGGTTATCGCTACTCAGCCCCCCTTATAGCATTCTTAGTTGCAGGTGCAGGTTGTTTCCATGTGATAACATGGATATCTAGAGATATCACGATATTTATTGCTATTTAATTTAATTCACATATATATCTTGGTATGGTCGAAGGCTTGGCCTTTTTCTCGGTGTCTTGTTCCACTTTTACCACCATAGTTACTTGTTACCAGTGTTATGTTTCCATATTTTGCGCTCATAACATGCTCGGGGTTGTTACGGGGACCCACTTGATTATTCGGTTGAGATTAAAGCTTGTCCAGCAAGACCCAACATTGGTACTATTTTCTTAACAACTTAATAAAATTGCATAGGGCTTTGCAACCCTGTGGATAATTAATCAACAACCTGGGCTAGTGCTCCTCATGAGTGTTGGTCCAAATCATCAACCGCTGATGGCCACCAGGGGCAACTCTATGTTTGGCCTACCGGAAGTTTGGACAATCTGGTCATGTCCTGAGAACGATATACGCGGCTCTTATCGGGTTCGTCGACACGTCGGGCGGTCTTGCTGGACTTGTTTTACCTTTTTCGAATGGCTTGCGTGAGGAACTATGATCTTCTTCGGGCTATCTCGAGGTGTCGGTTTTTCCTTTGGAATTGCCTAGGATGATCTCAAGATCCATGGTCGAGGTTATTCCTGTGGAGTGTTGTTAATTTATGATGGACTAGTTGGAGCACCTCTACAGGGTTAAATCTTTCTGAAAGCCGTGCCCGCGGTTATGTGGCATCTTGGATATTTTGTTTAACACCTGGTTATAGTTACATTCATGTTCGGGTAATGTTTTGTGAACTCTAATAAAATACACCAATGGTGCGGGTAACTTTGATCGTCTCTCCTCGTGAACATGAACCAAGATAGAACACGGTGGGGTTATGTTTAACGTAAGTAGGTGTTCAGGATCTCTTAGAGATCTTTGTAGAAATCAACCGACTTACGTAGTCCACCATATTTACATTCATGTTCTCGTAAGTTAGCGACCATACAATGCTTAGTGTTGCTGCAAACTAGACACTTACCCCATCCAACCCAATAAGCTTGAATAGTCTCAGTACCCGGTTGCGAGATTGCTGAGTCCCCGTGGCTCATAGATTACTACAACAAATACAGGTGTAGGTGCAGATGAGACCGTGCCAGATGATGTGACGCAGCTCCAGTGGGAGTATGACGAGGAACGTGGCAGGATGTATGTCACATATCCAGACGAGTAGAGTTGCCTTGGTCGTGATCTTCGAGACAAGCAAGACAGTTTCATCGCATCTTTTCTCGTTTTTTCGTCCGTAGACGGACCCTGTCTTTTGAATGATGTTTGAATAAACTGTGTGGATTGTAATTTAGCACATGGCAAGTGTAAGACAACTCATATACTCCTCTCTTCATAAATGTATGTGATGATACTGAACTTGCGAAACGACTAGATGCGCCTCTATCCCTATCGAGGCCCTCGTGCCCAAATATTTATAGGCGCGCATCTTGGGCGTTACAAGTTCGTATTCAGAGCCATACGACCATAGGAGCCTTTTGCTTGATCGAACTTGGCCGAGTCGAGTCTAGTAAAAACTATTTTGAGTCTAGTTATATCGGAGAGTAGGTTTCTTTTTACTCGTCTTCTTTACTCTGGTGAGGTATTTGACTTAGGAATTTTGATTCTACTCCTGTTCTCACTCAAATGGTTTTTTAGGATCACGTGATTATTTTGGAAACTATATGATACCAATGTGATGGAGTTCTGTCTTGGTGCCTCCTGTCTGACTTGATTTCTTCCGGGGAGTCGAGCTCCAGGGAATTCTGGGCACATCATTATCATTCAACTTCCTTAGTATCTCAGGACGGAGGATGTTCAGAATTGCTTCAATACTTGTCGTGGTGAGATAAGGTCAGAGTCACCCAGTACTAGGGAGGCGTCCGGAGTACCACCATGGTTAGTATCGTTGTGCTTTCGAGGATCCGAGTTAGATGGATTTCTGAAAGCCTCTGGTTATGTGTTGAAGGATGGATACAGTTGGGGTGTAGGTTTGTTAGTTGTGTGAGATATTTTCTCCTTGTATCCCCAACACTGGATTGCATAACGAGAAAGTTTTCGGAAGTTCTTAGGTGGGAACTCATGTAGTTATCTAGGATCATCTTCTTCAGATGTATTAGGGCATATACATTTGTTTCGAGCAACATTAGCTCAACACTTTTGTGTTATTGCAAGTGGCTTCTAATATCTGATGATGTTATCGCAAACCTGAAGAAGGCGTTCTTACTAATTTTTCAGTAGGAAGGTTGTTTATGTTATTCGTTCAATTTCTTTCAAGTCATTTGATTCAGCTGATTGCTATCATCTTTGTCAATGAGGGGCTGATGTTCTTGTCCATCTCCAGGTTGGCTCCAATAACTCGCGGGAGTTCAGGTCATGATCGGGAGCAGTCTGATCCTCCACCAGCCCCGCCACCGCCTCCTCCTCTAGAAGCTTGGCAAGCTGTGATGGCCGCAACCAATGCGAATACTCAGATGTTGCTCAGGCTATTGCAAGAAAGAGATCAGGGTCAGCAAGGCTTTCAAGGGAATTTTTAGAATCAACCTCAGTTCGCGATGCTCAACCAGTTCCTTGCCAACCAGCCCAAGTCTTTCACCAGTTCTGAGAAGCCTTTTGATGCTGATGATTGGCTTCATGACATGAGTAAGTATTTTGAGTGAAACAATGTTAGACCAGAGGACTTTTTCAGATTTGCGTCATTCCAGCTCAAGGGCCAGGCAGCAGATTGGTGGCGGCAATACAAGGACTCCAGGGGCGATCGTGTTGTTACTTGGGGCGATTTCTTTCATGACTTCAGGGCCCATTACATTCCGACAAGCTTTGTCGAAGAGATGCGTGAGAAGTTCAGGCACCTGAAGTAGGGAAGCAAGTCTGTCTATCACTAGAACATCGAGTTCCAGAATCTGGCCCTCTTTGCTAAGCAATATGTTACAGATGACAAGTCCATGATTTATCAGTTCAGAGGTGGTCTCAAGGACGAGCTTCTGCCAGGTCTGGTCCTTCAAGAGCCTCGTGAGTTTGATCAGTTCTACAACATGGCTTTGAAGGTCGAGGCAACTCAAATCAAGTTAGAGAACTCAAAGAAGCATTCCCAGGGTTCCTATTCTTCTTCTTCCAGCTCTCAGATGGTCCCTAAGCAGAAGAAATATTGGGTTCCTAATCCTCCTCTGTTTCGTCCTCCTCGGCTGTAGAGGCAGTTCGGTGGCCGTGGTTCTTCCCACCCACCCAACCCAGGATATCAGCAGAGGCCCCAGGCACCCAAGTCAACTAATGTTCCTCCTCCAGGAAACTTTCGTCATCTCTCTGAGGTTACTTGTCACAAGTGTGGTCAGAAGGGCACTACTCAAACAAGTGCAACAACGACCGGCGTATTCCGCCTCCTCCTCCTCCTCCTGTCAAGCCCCCAAGTAATTCTATGGTGAAGCACAACCCCAGGTATGCAAGGGTGAACCATGTGAATGCAGCTGAAGCAAAAGATTCTTCCCAAGTGATCATGGGTAATCTCTCAGTTAATTATATTCCTACAAAAGTTTGGTTTGACACTGGTGCATCGTATTCATTCATATCAAGGCCAGTTGTTTCAAAGCGTGAGTTGTGTTGCGAAGAATTGCCTAGATCATTAACTGTGGTGTCTGCGGGCTTGCAAATGAATTCTCGCTTTATGGTTTGGGATGCTTCTATCAAGATGGGAAATTATTCTTTTCTGGCCTCTCCAATTGTTCTCGGTAATTCTGATATTGATCTCATCCTTGGCATGGACTTCTTGGCTATGAACAAGGCGCATGTGGATTGTCAAGCCAAACAAGTCAAATTGACTCATCCTTCAAAAGATGTGATCATTTTCACAGCTCGCGATGACACGATCCATCTCTTTGCACTTAATGAGAAGGGTGAGATCTCGGCTATTTCTCAAATTCTGGTTGTTTGTGAGTAGGAAGATGTCTTTCCAGAAGAATTGTCTGGCATGCCTCCGCACCGGTCAGTCGAGTTTGTGATTGATCTCGAGCCCGGAACTGAACTGGTTTGCAAGCGTCCTTATAAACTTGGCCCCAAAGAGCTGAAAGAGTTGAAGAAGCAGCTAGATGAACAAGAACGTCTGGGTCTGATTAGACCAAGTTCTTCTCCATGGGGTTGTGGTGTTTTATTTGTCAAGAAGAAGGATGGCATGGACCGATTTTGTGTCAATTACCGTGCATTGAATAAAAAGACAATCAGAAACAAGTACCCACTTCCCAACATCAATGAGTTGTTTGAACAATTGATAGGTGCCAAGGTTTTCTTGAAGCTTGATCTTCGCATGGGCTATCGTGAGATTCACATTCACGAAGAAGATATTCCAAAGACTGCTTTTAGGACGAGTACACCGTCATGTCGTTTGGTCTCGCCAATGCTCCTCCAACCTTCGTAAGAATGATGAACTTCATATTTTGTCCTTTCAAGAATGAGTTCATCTTGGTCTATAGGTATGCTATCCTCGTGTTCTGGGAGACTGAAGAAGAGCATGCAAAACATCTTCGGCTTGTGCTTGGCAAGTTAAGAGAGCTTCGATTCTATGCCATGTTTTCCAAGTGTGAGTTTTGGCTCAATGAAGTGGTGTACCTTGGGCATGTGATCTCTGCCGAGGGCATTAAACCACACCTTGAGAAAGTTGAGGCAATCTTGAAGTGGGAGGTTCCTCAGAATGTCAAGAAACTCCGTAGCTTCCTCGGGCTTGCAAGTTATTGCAGAAGATTCGTGGAGAACTTCTCTCAAATTGCCAAGCCTCTGTCTAATCTCCTCCAGAAGAATATCAAGTATGTTTGGTCTCCTGAGTGTGATGTGGCATTCAATACGCTCAAGCAGAAGCTGACTTCGGCTCCAGTTCTTGTTCCTCCCGAGCAATCAAAGCCTTTCCAAGTTTCCTGTGATGCTTCTCTCCAAGGTCTTGGTGGTGTTCTCATGCAAGATAAGAAGATAGTTGCTTATACCTTGCATCAGTTGAAGCCTGCCAAGAAGAACTACCCAACTCATGATCTTGAGTTGGCGGCAGTTGTGCATGCTCTAATGACTTGGAGGCATTTGTTGTTGGGTAGACCAGTTGAGGTGTACACCAATCACAAAAGCTTGAAGTACATTTTCACTCGACCCAATCTCAATATTCGGCAGTCTCGTTGGGTGGAAATGCTTGAGGACTTCAATCCAAGCATTGAGTATACTCCTGGAAAAGCAAATTTCATTGGAGACACGCTGAGCCGAAAGGCTTACTACAACAGTCTTATCCTGAAGCCTCTTCAACTCGAGCTTTGTGAAGCCTTCCGCAAGCTCAATCTTCAAATGATTCCACAAGAATTTGTTGCCAATCATTAAGTCTCTATGACTCTGGAAGATCAGGTTCACCAAGCTCAACTTCTTGATGCAATGGTGAAGAAAGTGAAGAAAGGTGTGGCCAAGGGCATTCTGAAGTATAAGTTCTTTCGCGTTGATTAAAAACATACCTTGTTCTTTGAGGACCGTCTGGTGGTTCCGAAAGGTGATCTGAGGAAGGTGATCATGGACAAAGCACACAATTCTCTTCTATCCATTCATCCAGGCAGTTCCAAGATGTACCAGGAGCTCTAGCAAACCTTCTGGTGGACTCGCATGAAACGTGAAATTGCTTAGTTCGTGAACGAGTGTGATGTTTGTCGCGGAGTGAAGGTAGAACATCAATGTCCAGAAGGTCTCCTTCAGCCTTTGCCTATTCGAGAGAGGAAATTTGAGCATGAATTTCGTCACTGGTTTTCCTAAGTCCAAGAGGGGCAACAATGCCATCTTTGTGGTTATCGACAAGCTGACCAAAGTTGCTCATTTCCTTCCAGTCAAAGAATCTATCTCAGCAGCTCAACTAGCAGAGTTGTATATGTCAAGGATAGTTTCTTTTCATGGTATGCCTCAGATCATCTCATCTGACCATGGAAGCCTCTTCACTTCCAAGTTTTGGGAGTCCTTCCAAACTACTATGGGTACCAACATCCGGTTCAGCACTACATTCTATCCACAGACAAGTGGTGAAGTTGAGAGAGTCAATCAAATCCTTGAAGACATGCTTAGAGCCTGTGTGATTTCATTCGGCATGAAATGGGAAGACTGCCTTCCATACGCTGAATTTCCATACAACAACAACTTTCAGGCTAGCTCAGACAAGGCCCCTTTCGAGATTCTCTACGGCAGGAAGTAGTGTACCCCACTCAGTTGGTCTGAAACCGGCAGGCGTCAAAATCTAGGCAATGACATGATCACTGAAGCAGAAGAGATGTGCCGTGTCATTCGTGAGAACCTCAAAGCAGCTCAATCCTGACAGAATAGTTATTACGATAACAAACATCAAGATGTCTCCTTTCAAGTTGATGATCTAGTCTATCTTAGTGTCTCTCCCACTAAGGGCACTCAGCGGTTTGGAATTAAAGGTAAGCTAGCTCCTCGCTTTCTGGGTCCTTTCAGAGTTGTTGGCAAGAGAGGTGAACTTGCCTATGAACTAGAGATTCCTTCGAACTTTACGAATATGCACGATGTCTTCCATGTCTCTCACCTCCAGAGGTGCTTCAAGACTCACGGGCGTACCATTGACCTCCAAGACATTGATCTCCAAGAAGTCCTATCTTATCGTGAGCATCTAGTGGCTATTCTCGATGAAACTGAGCGGAAGACTCACAACAAATCAATCAAGTTTCTCAAGGTGAGATGGTCTCATCATTCCGATAAAGAAGCTACCTGGGAACATGAGGATCTTCTTCGTTCCTAATTTCCAAAGTACTTTCGTTCTTAGATATCGGGTCGAGATCCTCTTGTAGTGTGGGAGAGTTATAACAGCCCAAGTGCTCCCCTTGCCATTTATGGCCATGTACCCATATGAACCTCTTGTTTTCCATGTGCTGGAATGAATTATGATTTTGCTTCATTGCCATTTCCATCTCATGCATCATGCATCATGCCATCATGCTCATCATATCATTTGCATATCTCTTATTGCTTTGCTTGCTTGTGAAGTGTTGTGATGCGAGGTGTGTATGTGGGTGATGGATGTGTGCCTTGTTGGAGTGTTGCTCTTCTTCCTCCCATTCCAAAAGGTATTCCTATCTCTCCCTATTCAATTCAATTGCAACTTGTTATATTTCTTGTGTTCAAAAATTCTGTAAAAATGTTCCAACTCTTCTAAATAACCTGATGTGTATGTTTAGTTTTACCTCCAGTTTGTTCCTTGGGTTTCTGATTTTATAAAAAAATATGAACTTATGCAACAGATTTCAATATTAAAACATGTGTATAATTAACCTGTTCTAAAAATTCCAAGGTCGTTTTTATAAACTGGAGTGCATTTTTTGGTTTCAAATATATATTTTTGTCTATATATATACTTGAAAAATATGCTTGGTGTCGTGGATTTGTCACAACAAGATGTCTGGGTTAATGGACTTTTAGGTGTGAGGCCATCGCAACTATGTGGTGGCTTGAAGGGGTTGGTCAGAATCGAGAGACGCGAGTTTACCCAGGTTCGGCCCCTCCGAAGGAGGTAAAAGCCTACGTCCTGCTTGTCTGGTATTCATCATGAGGAAGATCTCTCGGTTACATGGGTGTTGTCTTGTTACCTGTAATCCCGAGAGCCTCTAATCTGGCTATCTCTAATGACTTCAATTTGTCTCTCTAGGGGCGCCTTAGCCCTCCTTATATAGGTGGAAGGGGTATGTTTATATGTAGAGTCCTACTGGGAGTAGGATTAGGACTAGTCTCTCCAGAATCCTAATCCGGGTCTTATTTCCGTCGTGGGGGAGTCTTTCTCTCTTTGAGCCTTCTGTTGTGAGCCGCCTGGCGCCGGCTTGCACGCCGGGTCTTGTGCCTGGTCGTCCTGCGACCCGTCTACTGAGTCAACAATAAAACACCAGGCCGGGTCATACCATGGGGTATATCCCCAACATTATCCCCCAGGTTAGCTTGAATGTATTGGTAACCTCGTGAAAATAGGAATAGTAAATATGTTAAGTGACCGGCTTGCTCCTTTGGCTGGCTTATGAAGTGGCTCCCTAGAAATCTGGGTCTTTTCTGCATATGAATGAGTTGTCTTGAAAATCGTCTTGCTGGTCACTGTCCTTTGAAAAATATTGGGAATAGAATACCCATATGCCATTGAGTCGGCTTCCAATACTTTGGTTAATGAAAAATAAGAAATCTTCATGATGTAGATCCGGACTTCCATTGTTGTGAAGCAGGGCGGCTTATATAAATTCTGGCAGGTTATGATCTTTTGATAACGTCGGGTCATGAATGTTGGTGATGCTGGGTCTAACAACCGAACTCCATAATTAACATCTTAAAAATTCTCAAAGTTTTTGATATGTCCATATTACCTGTAGCCCCCAAGCTCCGAGATTATCCATGATGACTTGGTGCTTTGCAATAATATATTGGACTGTGTAGCCCCCAAGTACCAGGTTGCCTTGCCTGCAGCAGCCCGGGACTTGTAACTGCCTTATACTTTATAAAGCTTGAGTGGGTGTAGCCCCTCATCAGTATGTGATGGGTCGGGTCTTCAATTTGAACCTCTTAATCTGCCAGACAGCTGAGTACTGTAACCCCCAAATACCGGGTCGCATGCCTGCAGCGACTTGGCACTTTGAAAAATTTGACCTGAGCGGTGTAGCCCAAGTACCGGGTCAGTAAGAATTACTGGGCTGGGACTTAGAAAAATATAGAAAGGCTAGCTCATCTCCTTGAGACCATATGACCTGTTGACCATGTAACGATTTGGAAAGAACTTGCATTAGCCCCCAAGTGTCATGATGCATGCTTGCAGTGACATGGGACTTGCATACTTGATATAAACTGGACTTGAATAATGTAGCCCCCAAGGGCTAGTCCGCACGCCTGTGGCGGCTTGGAACTTTAGCAATTTTGATATGGATAGTGTAGCCCCCAAGTCTCGGGTCGCATGCCTGCGGAGACTTGGGACTAATTAATAATAACCCATCATAATGCATCTCAGAAGTTCTGTTGAACTGATATTGATCTACTTTGAAAGAGTCCTTGATCGTGACTGTAATATAATCCGAAATGAATATCTTGGAATAACTCCTTTGTCTTTGACATGAAATCCCTGCTAACGGTTGCGGTGCAACCCGACAAATATATATTTGATAAATCCATGAGTGTTGTAGATTACTGCAGAGCACAACTGAAGAAATCTGAGAACCGGTCAATTAGATGACACGACATTATATCTGATAGGGAAGCTCTTCAAGAATAATCAACTATCCAGTCTGACTTGAAAAAAACCCAACAACTTAATATTGGTTATGATAAACCATGATGAAAATCCAGCCATTTTGGCTATCAAAGATCTAGTTGTTCCAGCAAAAGTTCTTTCAACATACTTAATGGCGGCTCATTTTAAGAGACAAGACCTACAAAAATAAACAAGACATAATATATTCTTCATTGTTGTAAGGGCGGCTTGAAAAAGCATAACCCGAAGATGTTAAAATCTGTTTTAGCCTTGCTTCTTCTTTCATGATCTTGCTCTGACCCAGCTTGATAAGCTGGCATAACATGTGAATATGATGCAATGCATGATGCTATGTATGATTTAATGCAATGTATGATGTTCTTACTTTCCTTCCCTTTTTGTTTTTTGAAAAATCATTGCTGGCCCTTCTGGGGGGGACTGTTGCTTTGAACCGCCTAATAGTGCAGGGTCTCTAAAAAGAGTGACTATCCATCTTGCACGGCTCAGGGTCTCTAGGCGAGATTAACTGTTAAGGGTGCAACAGACCAGAATTTTGCAACAGGGTGAGTGCCCCAGGCTCATAAGCTACTTCTCATGTGACATAAATCTGTCGTTTGAACCTTAAACAACGTCACTTGTTAAGAGTACGATGGGCCACTTGGCGGAGAGTATGTAGTAGATGAGAGAGTTTCCCTTGCCGCTGTATGAGGCCCTCGCAGGAGATGAGTTGATAGCTCGTTGCACCCCTGGCCGAGTGGCAGCTACATATAGCCAGGTAGAACTCGGTCTTACAACGGCTGAAAAGCCAACCAAGAGCGGGGGGCGACCTTCATCCACTCTGGAACCTGCACTGGGTCCGCGACCTGCCTTACGATGGCTAAAGAGCCGATCGAGAGGGTTGAAGCTTAACCCGGAAGGTTGAAAGCCCCCAAACGACTGTCAGGTACCCATGTTTGAACGGCTCACAATGCGGCAGCTCGTCCTCTTGCACCTCACGACACCTATGTTAGAACGATCGCATGATGGCGGCTCATCCCCTTTGGCATCCATGGCACCCATGTTTGAACACTCACATCATGGTGGCTCATCCTCTTGGGTGACTTTACATCGCCCGACAATGAGGCGGGGCACCCATGTTTGAACGGTCGCATCATGGAGGCTCGTCCTCTTGAGCGGCTTTAAATCGCTCGCCAATGAGGCGGGGCACCCATGTTTGAATGGTTGCATCATGGCGGCTCATCCTCTTGGGTGGCTTTTAATCCTTCCGCCAATAAGATAGTAGCCCCGAGGATCGGGTTTAACTTTTCTTGCAATGACCCGGGGTTCATGTTGAAAACGGCCAAATGTGTCGAGTCGTGTCTGTAGCCCCCGAGTCTTAAGTTGACTCGAAGAGGCGGCTTGAGAATCTCCACTTAAGGTTGAGGTTGACCGTGGCGGGTCATAGACGATCCCGTATGAATTGCTTCAATAATTCGGTCGATGGTTCGTCCCGACTGGTTGTTGAAGTTAACCAAACTGTAGTGGCTATGATTTGTGCGCCTGTATAGAAGAACACCGTACCGATATGTTGTAGATCAGACTTTGGGTGGCGTTTTGCGCGCGTCCGTTGGGTGGCTCGTACTGGTGTATGTGGCCCTTGGCGTGGTGATGTAGACGTAGAAGTCAGTCGCGACATTTGAAGACGGCGCGGGTCGTGAGAGACGGCCACGACGTTGTAAGCCAGTGCGGTCGCGAGACACGGACGTAATGTTGTAAGCCGGTCTGGACGCGCGAGATGACTGAGGTGTGTTGATGTAGACCGGACCGCGAGGACGGCGGCTTACGAGCATCCATCATGCGGTTTGAATGAGCAGATACAACACTGACATGTTGAGTTGAATGCGAGAGCTGTCCGGCGACTTGGCACATACGAGAGAGTCGGTTGCAAGGCGGTAAGCCGTCTTGGTTGCACGAACATGAGAATTGGACGCGTCGTTGTAAGCGGGTCCAGTACAACACGGACGAACACCGGTCCGGACTAATGTTGACGCACCTCCACCTCCACGGTATGATTCCACTTAAATAATTGTCCTGCGTAAAATATTGCAGGCCAAGGTAATTGTTCTTCATAGAAAATAATATGTACTAAAAATAGATAAAATACATATCACCTCGTATTTTTGTGGGATAGATGTGGACATCGGTGCTAAATAAAACTACACATGTCCTCCTGCACATTTTTTATTTGAGTTGCACATGTGCTCCGACACATGTCCTTAGATTTGCGCGAAGACACATGATTAGACCATAAACAGTACTTCCTCTTTAAAATAAGTGATCTGATCTAGAGTGGAATTTTGCAGCTGATCTAGAGTCTTGTCCCTCCGATGTCTTTAGCAGGTGCTAGCATGGTGTCGCCCAACGCAATAAACAACAAAACACTGCTTCCCCAATCCATTAGTTTGAAGCAGTCGTCATCGGCGCGGTCCGGTGCATCAAGAGTCCTTTCAGCAGATAGGGGAATGTACTGCTTGGACGGCTTGGATTGGTGAGAAGAAACCGTGTCTGCACCAAAGACATTCTCGGGCTCTGGCGACTTGTTCCTGAAGGCGAGGACCAGCGTCCGGTTATTGAGCGGTTTCTCGGCGAGCAGCCTCCCGTATGTCTCCTTGGACGGGGACACCACTGCATTTCCCCTTGTCGTCCTTTCCCTCTATGAGCTGGTAATGAGCCATGGCCATGTTTGTCGCAGACCAGTCCGGGATGAACCTGTCTCCATAGGGCTTGGCCCACGCGTGCTCAGTGAAGCCATGTACAGGCACGACCCAGGCTCCTGATGTGGCGGCCACTTCATGGCGACGTGGTTCTTGGTGGAAGAGATCGAGCGGTAGCCTGCATCCAAGGTTAGAGTAGAACAAATAGACCAGGCAAACAAATAGCAGTAATCACAACAAGAAAAAAGCGGCGGCTCACTACAGGAGCCATGGTGTCGGCAAGCAAACGACTGGAGCGGGGCCACCAAGATGAAGCTAGCAGCAGCGGTGGAGGGGAGGCCATGGTGCAGGAGGCGCATGGTGGAGGTGCGACAAAAGCTAGCGGCGGCAGCGGAGCTGGCTTGCTTGCGTCGGGTGAGGGGAAGCGGGACGGAGCCATAGCAGCGGCTCGAGGTTGCGGCGGGGGCGAGGTGAAGTCACGGCGGAGCCCGACGGCCCAGCTGGCCAATGCGAAGTACCGCTGTTTGTTATGTTTAAGTGTTTGGCCCTTGCGGCCCTATCTAAGTAATACTTGACCTCCATGGCCTTTTTTTGTGTAAGACGGTATGAAAGGATGTAAGGCTCTTGTTATTCATCTTCTGTGTGTTCGGTGAGCATTGGTCTCTAGGATCACTGTACATGTGCATTCAGTGATCACGACTTATGAGTCGGGGTCCCCAAAGAGCTGGTATCAGAGCCATCATGACTATAGGAAGCCCTTTGTTAGCATGGATGTTACTTAGGATTAAAACCTTTTGAAAATTTTGCCTACTTGCTAGGTGTAACAAAATTTTCTACCTCTCCTCTCTTCTAGTCTATTTCAAGCTCTTGCTGACTCTCGTCCATTCAAAACCTTGTAGATGGCCCTCGTACCTTAAGCCCTTCCAGCATCCGGATTTCCCTTACTCCTTGGGGATAGCCTGGAGAAGTGCCAGTTTCACGAACCTCCTGTTTTCGTCTACCATGAGCACTGGGTCAACGCCATCACGAAGGAATATCACGTTGAAGTGTTTGTGAAGGCAAACGACTCCCCGACCAGTTGGTTTTTTGAAGGACCACAGATGGAGACCCTCGCACTCGCAGTCGAGACAGCTGCACAGAAGGCACTCACCCGCTACTCGTTACCTTCCATTAGAGAGGATAACATCGGCAAAAGTTAGACACTAGTCCCATCCGAAGAGGATGGCATACCCCTCAGGTTCTAGACCTACTTCAACCTCTCTATCGATAGTTTAGTTCACAAGCTGATTAAGGAATATGTGAAGCTTCACCAGGAACTTCACCACCTTCAAGAGCTACTCCGCTGAACCACAAACATCTTGAACAAAGGACGAATAGCGACCTCTGGATTTTCGTCACATCTTTCGGGTATGGCAAGCATGGGCATCATGCCAAAAGGAGTCCCAGGAAGCAATCAAGTCTTCCTTCCTCTTGGGCAGGAAGCATAGCACTCCACCACCTGAGTCCGAGAAACCCTAGGGTAAGATCAGTCATGTACCCCTCATGCGAAGTCGAGTCTATGTAATGGTTCATATGAAACCATGTGTGCTTGTTGCTTTTCTCTGTTGTTTGTGTTCCGACGCTAGTCGTGCTTTTGCCTTAGGCAACATGTAAGAAACTCCATCGTCTATCTTATCTTAATATATGTGTTGGTCTTTCGACCTTTTTTCTACCACACTTGCACTCGACCAACCCCTTAGGCATGCTTTTCCATTGTTGCTTTTCGTCTTGTCTATCCCAGTTGATTGACTCGGCTGCTCCAAACAGGATGGTGACTGCTACCCGCAATAGCTACTTCACCAACCCTCAAGTCGGTAACTCCAGCCAGCAACAGGGAGTTGGTGGGATTGCTCAGGCTGGAGCACACCAGGAGCAGCCACAAGGCGAGATTCCCCCGCCACCACCTCCACTGGAGAACATGAACATAGGTCAATTTCTCCAAGTTCTCCGTGAGGAGTGCTAGGCCAACACTACTGCTATTCAGCAGATGGCTCAAGTCCTTGTGAACAACCAGCAACAAGCCGGGAATGGCAATGGTCGCTCCACTCTGTCTGAGTTCATGAGGAATTGCCCCCAACCTTCACTGAGGCTGCTGAGCCCTATGATGCTGATAACTGGATCCACACAGTCGAGGACCTACTTGTACTAGTCAATTGCAATGAGGATCGTGAGAAGGTGTTGTATGCCTCTCACTGCCTCGGAGGTACTGCCTGAGCTTGGTGGGATGGATTCAAGGTCATGCAAGGCGATCGTATGATCACTTGGGATGACTTTAAGGAGGGATTCCGCACCGTCCACATTCCTTCTGGGATCATGGTTATCAAGAAGAGAGAATTCCTAACACTGAAGCAAGGAAGGGGCTCTATCAAGGAGTACCTACAGAAGTTCAACCTGCTGTCAAGGTATGCACTTGAGGATGTCAACATGGAAGCTGCCAAGAAGGAATGCTTCATGGAAGGACTTTAGTAGACCCTGCAGTATCAGCTCATCGTCTGCGATTGTCAGACCTTCTTCGACCTGGTGAACAAGGCCCTAATGCTGGAAGACAAGCGTCATGCCATAGACGACACCCTGAAGCACAGGATGATCAACAAGGGTAGCTCCAGCAACCAGAAGCCTTGCCCTGGTAGCCAGCCCCAGCCAAGCTGACCTATCGGTCATAGCAGGCTAGACCTCCTGCGCCTCGTCTGAGCTACTAGCCTCAGCAGTATGCCAATCCCAGACCGGTTTACAACAACCCCAATAACAACTAAGGCGGCAGGAACTACAACAACAACCCTGGGCAAGTCACTTGTTTTGGATGCGGTCAGCTCGGGCACATCTCTAAGCTATGCCCCAATAAGAAGCCAGATGCACCGCGCCCCAATGCGCCAAACCAAGGTCAAGTCCGTGGAGTGCCACCAAGGAACCCAGCTCCCCGCAACCAGCCCAAGGGTCTTGTGAATCACGTCACCACTAAGGAAGCCCAAGAAGACCTGGAAGTCATACTGGGTATGTTCCTCGTCAACTCAACCCCAGCAACAGTACTGTTTGATTGTGGTGCTTCACATTCTTTTGTCACCGAAAAGTTTGCACTAGAAGGGGTATGAAGCCCACACCCCTGGGTAGTCATATGATGATACAAACCCCGAGTTTGGCTATGAAGTCCAAGATAGGATGTAAAGGGGTTGAGATCATCATCGACGGGGTAGACTTCCTAGCAGACCTTATAGTTCTGGATTCACTAGGCTTGGACGTCATCCTTGGCATGAATTGTTTGACCAAGAACCAAGGCTACTTAGAATATGTTAAGAGGACTGTTACCATAACCTATAGCCAAGGAGTGGAAGTCAAGTATGTTCCCAACCCTTCCTCCACTCAAGCTCCTCGGGATAACTTTCTATCAGGAATTGAGTTGGATCAAGTGCCAGTGGTATGTGAATACCCGGATGTATTTCCTCATGAGCTGCCCGAGATGCCTCCTGACCACAACATTGAGTTCATCATTGAACTAATGCCTTGGTCAAGACCCATCTATAAGAAGCCCTATAGGATGGGATCCTAAGAGTTGGCTGAATTGAAGAAGCAACTGGCAGAGCAGCTCAGAAAATGATTCATTCACCCTAGTGAATCTCCTTGGGGTTCGCTTGTTCTGTTTGTGTCAAAGAGGGATGGAACTATCAGACTCTGTGTCGATTACCGTTCTCTCATTGAAGTCACAATAAAGAACAAGTGGCCACTCTCCAAGATCGACCTTAGGTCTGGGTACTACTAGCTGACGATCAAACCCCAAGACATTCAGAAGACGGTGTTTATAACCCGGTATGGCCTGTATGAATACATGGTCATGTCATTTGCGTTAACCAATGCCCCTGCCTACTTCATGTACCTCATGAACAAGGTTTTCATGGAGTACTTGGACAAGTTTGTTGTCGTCTTCATTGATGACATACTCGTCTTCTCCAAGTCTGAAGAAGATCATGAGCAACACTTGAGATTGATCCTAGAAAAGCTTCGTCAGCACCAGCTTTACGCCAAAATCAGCAAGTGTGAGTTTTGGCTACACGAAGTTGGATTCTTGGGTCATGTGTTGACTACAGAAGGATTGTAAGTGGATCCTTCCAAGATTGAAGCCGTAACTACATGGCAATCCCCAACGACTGTGAAGGAAGTCAGGAGCTGCCTCGGACTCGCGGGGTATTACCGCAAGTTCATTAAAGGATTCGCGAGCATTGCCCAACCCAAGACCCAGCTTTTGAAGAAGGACAAGAAGTTCGAATGGATGCCAAAATGTGAAGAAAGCTTCCAGGATCTCAAGAAGAGATTGACCACAGCCGCCGTTTTGGCCACCCACGATATTCACAAGGAGTTTGTGATATATTGTGATGCATCGAGAATCGGGCTTGGAGGTATTCTGATGCAAGAAGGTAGAGTCGTAGCATATCTATCCAGATAACTACGTCCTCATGAAGATAACTAGGCTACTCATGACCTTGAGTTGGCAGTCGTGGTTTATGCCTTAAAGGCATGGTGACATTACCTTCTGGGAAGCAATGTGAGATATACATAGACCACGAGAGTTTGAAGTATATTTTCACCCAAAGGGAATTGAACATGAGGCAGTGAAGATGGTTGGAGTTTATCAAGGACTATGACCTCAGTGTTCAATACCATCCCGGAACGGATAACATGGTAGCAGAGGCCTTAAGAAGAAAGGCTTGTTCCTTGAATGCTATGATTAAGGAAAGGCTACCTGCCTTGTATGAAGAACTTGAAAGCTTTGGCTTCGAACTAGTTGCACCTGGATTCGTCGCCAACCTCGAAGTGAAGCCTACCTTGATAGATGATATTAAGGAAGCTCTGAAGGGACACGAGAGCATTGAAGGCATCAAGAGGAAGATGAAGGCAGGCAAGGCCCCAGGATTCTTAGTGGATGAGCAAGGAGTCGTATGGTTCGGGAATCGCATGTAAGTACCCAACAAAGAAGAGCTCAAGAATTTGATCTTGCAAGAAGCTCATGACACTCCGTATTCAATCCATGCTGGAGGAACCAAAATGTAACAAGACCTCAAGGCAAGATTCTGGTGGCATGGCATGAAACGAGAAATAGGCACCTTTGTTGCTAAGTGTGACATATGCCACAAAGTCAAAGCTGAGCATCACCGACCCACTGGATTGTTGCAGCCTCTCAAAGTGCCCGAATGGAAGTGGGTCAAGGTCGAGATGGACTTCATCACCGAATTTCCAAGGTCAGGGAAAGGAGATGATTCCATTTGGGTCATTATCGACCATCTGACAATGGTAGCCAACTTCATCCCTGTCAAGACCACCTATGATGGAAGCCAGCTCGCAAACCTCTACATCAACTGCATCGTAAGTTTTCACGGAGTTCCGAAGGAGATTGTGTCGGATCGAGGAGCCCAGTTCACCTCAAGATTTTGGAAGAAGTTTCAAGAAGCTATGGGAACCAAGCTCTCCTTCAGCACTGCTTTTCACCCCTAGACCGATGGGCAAACAGAACGAGTAGACCAGATACTCGAAGATATGCTCCGAGTGTGTGTTTTAGCATATGGAGCCAAGTGTGAAGATTGCCTGCCATTTGCTGAGTTCTCCTAAAACAACATCTATTAGTAGATTCTTTAGATGGAACCATTTGAGGTGTTGTATGGACGCAAGTGTTGTACTCCCCTCAACTGGTCGGAAACCGGAGAAGGATTAGTGTTTGGACCAAAAATTCTCTATGAAGCAGAAGAGCAAGTTCAACTTGACCGAGAGTGCCTCGAGACCACCAAGACAAGACAGAAGAGCTACACCGACTCTCGCCGCTGTGAAGTGAGCTTCGACAATTGAGATCATGTCTATCTTTGAGTAACACCTCTTAAAGGAACCAAGCGTTTCCACGTCAAAGGAAAGCTTGCACCAAGATACACAGGCCCCTTCAAGATCACCGCAAGGCTAGGACAAGTTGCCTATCAGCTAGAGCTACCTGTGCACAACGTCTTTCAAGTATCACAACTCCGGAAGTGTCTTCAAGTACCCAACCGCCCTAACCTCTACAAGGACATCGACCATCAATCCATCGACCTTTAGCAAGACCTCACTTATCGTGAGAGGCTAGCTCACATTTTGGATGAAGCGGAGCATTGTACCCAAATCCACACCATCAAGTACTTCAAGGTCCAATGGAGCAACCACACTGAAATAGAAGCAACTTGGGAGCATGAAGACTATCTGAGATCTGAGTTCCCTTGTTTCTTTAGCGCTTAGCCTAGGAATCTCAGGGATGAGATTCTTGTAAGGGGATTAGGTCTGTCACACCCTGTGTTTGTGTCACTTTGCTATGATAGATTTATAAAATTTGGAACCAATTGAAACTTTTTGAGTGCAAGCTTATTTGAACTGTTGCTTGTTTGATTGTCTGGTAGATTATATTTGGCACTATTAGGTTCTACTCCTCTGCATATTCATCTTCCCTGATCCAAACTTCTTTCCCAATGATCATGCCATGTGAATAGTACCGAAAACAATTTTTATCAAGACTTATTTTGAACAAAAAGAATTTATTCAAAATAGGTTTTCAAAAACCCCTGAGTTGAGATTTGCACTGCAAGTCCTCAAATTAGGTGGGTTCTTTTCCCCCCCAAAGGCTTTATTTGAAACCTACTATGTACAAGACTTCCCAAAACCACCAAACATTACTTTTAAAGATTATTTTACTATTTTATTTAAAATATTTTTCTTAAGTACATAAATGGTTTTTCATAAGGAAAAATTATTTTAATGCTCTCAAAATATTTGAGAAAATTTGGGAAAACTCAGTGGACATATATTTCCCATATATATTAGTTTCAACAGATGGTTATGTTCAAAATCATGGGAAAAACTCCTCAAAACCCTTTCTGCACAAATCAAGCTTTTGAAATATTTCTGTAAGAAATATTCTCAATAAATTGCACGAAAATTCCCGCAAGTCACAATTGTCATAGGTGACGATCTTGCAAAGTTTCATCTCAATCCAAATTGTTTTTCCTCATCAAAATATTCCAAAACGCTCTGTTTCCACATTCAAATTTGAAAAAAATTACATCGTGAAGTTTCTTCCCTTGAATCCAAACTTTGTGGCCTTCTTCTAAACCCCAAATGATGATGCAACACTAGGTGGTACATCAATGAGATTAGTTTAGCACGACTAGATCTAGAGAAAGCAGATTCTGTTGATTTCAAAGGTTTTACAAGGTTTATTGTCATCTTTACTCAAATCCTCTCAAACATGGTGGTCCTCATTGTTTTTACCTTCCATTTCATCCTGTTAAAACCCATGGCCAGCAAACCCCATTTACTAGCCCAAACATTGATCAAACACTTTTTGGCTGCTTGGTAAAAGCCCTATTTCACCCCCAAACTTGTTCCCCTTGGTCTTAAACTTTTACCACTGCCCCTAGGATGCTCCTTATACGTCCAGTAAAAGGTCGAACTCAAAAAGCCTCTGGTAGATGGGGTGAATCCCCAATTTAGCCTTCTAGACAGAAGAAATCTCGTTTTCTCTCCTTCTCCCTGGAATCTCCAGAGCATCCAATGCCTCCCCCTCATTGTCTAGACCCTCCTGGACCCACTAGGCTGGGTTGGTGTGCCTAGGATGCCGTTGGCATGCCATGGCATGCCATACGCGCGCTCTGGAGCGTGCTATAGTGCCGACAAGCACTGTAGCCGCCGCCCACTTCATGGCACCGACCGCCTCGGGCCTCCGCCTCTCGCCACCTGTCTCCCTCGACGTCCGGGACATGCCCCCACTGTCGGCCCCCTCCCCTATCCTCCTCCTTCTCCCTCCTCCCATGCGTGTCGAGTGCCGCTTGGGTCGGCCAACCCATAGCTTCACATGCGCTCGCTCCCTCCTCTCTTCTCTATCTCCCCTTGCTCATGGATAGGTCCCTAGAGGACCGCAGGTACACCAGCTCCTCCTCCCGCTCCTTATAGCCTCGGCCCCGAGCTCGCCGGTGCACCAGCGACTCGGTGGACCATGGCTCTCCTTTAAAAGGGACTCCCCCGACCCCCTCTTTCCTCCTCTGGCTCCCTTCCAGACCCATTCGCACTCCCAGACCACCCCAGTGACCACCCGGTGCCCCAGTGCTCCGGATCGACCGAGGTGCCACCGCATCGGGGCTTCGTCGATCTCGGGTTACCGGCCCACTCTGGTCCTCCTCCCCTTCTCACTAGGTCTGTAGGGGCCCCCTGAACCTTTTCCCCTTCCTCCCCGTCCATTTCCAGCAGAGAAACACCGCTGATGATCTCCTCCCAAAGCGGCTCCGTCGTACTTCCTCGTCACTGGCGAACCCACGAGTCCCTGGCCTCCCCTCCACCTCCAGAGGAACGGCGGGTCCATGTTGGGTCCGTCCCTACCGTCAACTCCCCTCCCCGTGCTCTGCTTCGCCGCCGGTGAGCGCCACCCCCTTCCTATCGAGAGGAAGGAGATGACAGGTGGCACCCACATATAATCCTCTCCTCTCCCTCTCCCTCTCTGTGAGGCTGGCGCCTAGGGCCCGCCTATCGGGTTTAAACCCAGACGATGCACGTGCCCCGGCTCGCCCAGGCCTGGCTCGGCCGCAGGCCGGCCCAACTGGGTCTGTTCTGGCCTAGTTGGCTCTAAGGCCTTCTTCTTTTTGTTTTTACTTCTATTTTCCAAAAATTCCAGTGTGTTAAATATAATTCCTATTCCAAATATTTTCCACCATAATTCTTGTAATATTCTGTAGAATTTTAAAGTGTCATTTGTATAAATTTTTGAAAACCTTTTGTGTACTGTTTATTTTAGAAAACCCCTTTTGGCATTTTTAGCCACTATTATAAATAGTTTTAAAAACCTTTTTTACCCCAAAACCTTAGAAAAATATGTGTAGAATAGTTTGAGGTATTTATTTGAGTAGGGTAGCCTTTTGGTAGTAGATTTTTTCTGCTCTGTTTTTGTGTGATGCTTATTATTCCCGTTATTTATCGCGATGATAGATTGCGCTGTTGAAGAGGGAGTTGGACCCAAAGACTTTGAAGACCCTGAAGACTTTCTTGAGTCAGACAAGCAACCCTTTGACCATGACTATGTAACCTTTTTTTGCATGGCATATAGCACTCTATTTCGTTGTATTGATCATAATGATGTGGTGACCACTTTGGTGGTATGACTTTGATACTCTCTCATCGATACTTGCATCATGCATGACCCTACCTCCTTATGAGGGTTGTGCGGGTGGAGTAGTTAGGATGCTAAGTAGTTGCTACGTAAAGTGGGACGGGATATGCATGGTGATGAAGACAAAATGATTTCAAAGACTTTTTTGAAAACCCTGTCGGATGCCACTAAATGCCCGAGGGAGATGATGATGAGCTGGGTAACCACTTGATAAAGAAGTGGTGTACCGGAGCAAGTGAGTATGTGTTTTCGAAAACGAATTAGATTTAAGATTTGCCGACTGTCCCAACCTCACATGCACAACCACGATACCCCTTATGGGACGGGGATTTGTTGATTACCTTAGTGGGCCCCAGCAAAGAGACCGCATTACTAGTGGCAGGAGTGAAGTGGTTACTCTCTATACGGGGTCGTCCCCAAGTGGAAGGCAATGCGATGCTTTTCAGGCACCAGGCACACCGTTGTCTTCCCTGATGGATGATACATGTGATGTATATCATGAGGGATGGCACCAACGAGTGCTCTTTGTTTAGTATTACTAGGGGAAAGGCATTGTGCGGGTGCTTACCTCGAGTATGTCATATACCGTGGGTCGTTGATGACACAAAAGTTCCCAAGTCTCGTGGGTAAAGTGTGCAACCTCTGCAGAGTGTGAAACTGTTCGAATAGCCATGTCCATGGTCAAGGACAGTTCGGTGGTGCTGCTTAAACAATGTCCTGGGTTTTCATAACTCGGTCTGAGTGTGTTGGTGATAAAGGTGATACTTGAGCTAAGTCCGATGACTTGGCATGATGGTGAACACGAGATGTTCAAATCCCGCTTATAATGATCACCGAGATTTGTTCACATGAGTACCTATTAACAATTGATGCATGCTTACTCAGGTCACTTGATCATATCATTGCACTTAAAATCAGCTTTCTGCAAAAACTTACCTACTTAGTGCTATATCATGCCCTGTTATACCTTGTTCCACAACTTGGGTTGCTTGCGAGTACATTCAAAGTACTCATTGGCTTGCCACTTGTTATTTAATTGGCCATGCATGGAAGAGGAGGAGTATGGTGAAGAGTTCGTTGGTGATGAACATGCGATCTAGGATGCTTCCCAGTTAGAATACGTGTAGGTTTAAGGCAGATGGCATGGGTTCACACTTTCGACCAAGATTTCCGTTGTTTGTTATGTTTAAGTGTTTCGCCCTGGAGGCCCTATCTATGTAAGACTTGACCTCCATGGTCTTTATTTGTGTAAGACGGTATGTAAGGATGTAAGACTCTTGTTATTCAGCTTCTGTGTGTTCAGTGAGCATTGATCTCTGGGATCACTCCACACGTGCATTCGGTGATCACGACTTATGATTCGAGGTCCCCACAGGGAGAGAGTAGGATGTTATCGGAATGATCAACGAGGTTGCTTGCATTGCTGGTTGGCAGAGAGGTACTCTCCTGCACTGGGATACTCACGTGTATCCTCGGAAGTAGGACCTATCGTGATACAGATAATAACAAACAATACACGGCAAGTGCAGCAACATGATGCATGCTCATGACATCATAACATGTTTGGATGAGATAATTCATCTATCAGTAGAGTTAAATGGAGTAGACTTGAATATAGGTTCAAAATCGTTCTCCATGTGATATTCTATACATTGCCCCAATGCAAAATGGCAATTTTCTCCTATTTAGGTTGCTCTACCATTCATGGTAATAGAACCAATGGATTATTTGTTTTTTCCTGATAATTTTCCATATATAAGTTATTTCAACCTAAGCTACATATTAATTTCTATGATTTTTCTAAGATTTTAGCATTTTCTGGAATTAAATTAAATAAAAAAGCTATTACTACATCAAAACTTCATCAGCATGATGTTAGTAGGTCAACTGGCCATTGCCAGGTCAAACCTGACCAGTGGGTCCACTGGTTAGTGACCCAGGGGCATTTTAGAGTCACTAACATGTGGGGATCACATGTCATTGACTCGGGGGTTAAACTCGAGTTGACCCCGGCTTTGACCCCAGCCAGGGCCCACTGTCAGTGGCGGCTAAGCCTACTAACTAAAAAGTGTAGCTGCTAATGACTATCCACGTCGGGCCCCACCGGAGACTCGCTGGCGGCGACCAAAATGACCATGGTGCGTCAGCGGAATCACGCTATAGGCAGTTGGTGGGCACGCGGAAGCCACTGGAGTGACGCCCGCACTGGGCTGCATCTAGCTACCGGGTTAGCTGGTTGCGGGGGCAGCGGGATGCTCACCAGCGGCGACCCATGCATTTGTTAGAGCTCGAGAAAGCTCAGAGACGATGCTATAGTCGTCTAGGAAGGAAACCAAGGGCACACACGCTCTCTTGGAGACCTCCTGAGCACAACCATGCGCTCAGGTTCGAGCTCCTGCCACCACAATGACGGCAACGCCTTCGCTGACGGCGAGCGGCTCGTAGACTCAGATGATTTAGGTAGTGGCGGACCTAGAGAGTATTTTGAGTGGGGGCAAACTATTTGAGTGGGGTCATTTCCTTTAAGAAGTGGAAGAATTTAAGCATATTTTTTAAAAACACAAGCAAATATAATCGGAGTTTCAAATTTTGAGTGGGGGCCTAGGCCCCGACTCACCCCAACATAGGTCCACCCCTGGATTCAGGGGCTACGGCAAGCAATAAATTGCAAGAGGGGAAGGAATGGAACCTAGGGCTCACAACAGCTCTTCTAGCGCTAGTGGAGAGGTCGGTGAGGCTCTGGAGATGGCGAATCAACGACAGCGACCTCGGTTGACAAAAGGAGGAAGACGATCTCGAGAGGGCGATGGAGAGCTCCTGGCGGCGTGTGGCTTGCTGGAGAGGATGAGGGGTACCGGGCAGATCTACTGGGTGGCCCAAAAGCAAGGGGGAGACCGAGGGATCAGTTCTACGGTGGCGAGCTGCGGCCATGGCGGCACAGCGGTTGGAGAAGCCAGATTGGAGCGAGAGGGAGGAAGGATCACATGGGATGGCTCCTGGCGAGCTTGTCCCCTTGCCAGTGCGACAGTGGAGGCAGCCAGGCAGCTACCATCATGGCACCTAGCCGGCCCACCGTGGCCTCCTTCTCCTCTACCTACTGGTAGAGGAAGAAGACGACAGGAAGCTCGCGGTGGGCCGTGCCACCACTAGGCCAGGTAAGTGGCCTAGGTGAGACCTCCTTTTTCCATTTTTTTTCTGTTTTCTATTTCTAACATTTTTTCATTTAATTTAGGCACAAATCCCTAGATCAAAATTACTGAAACATTTTATTTGATATAGTTTGAATATTTCAAACTTCCACAAAAAGTTTCAACAATTTTGAATGACTATAATATTTTAATGCTTTATTTTCCAATTTCAGTAGCATTATGATTTATTTTTAAAATTCTATATATGTTGGGAAAAATAAAATGCCCCTTGATATGTTGTTGCCAACATTTATCAGACATGGTGGCCATTTTTGATGGGCATTTTGGATTCTTTGAAAATCTCATGAAATTGAATTAGTTGTTTCGGGTGAGGTGCTAGGGTTTTTGTTAATCCCCATTTCATCTTGATGAACATTTGAACATGGTGGATCACTCTATCCTATCACAAAGCAATGGTAAACTAGGGATATGAAAACTCACCCCCACTCAAAAGAATGTCGTCCGAAGATTTGGAAGTCATCGGGAAGAGCGTGAGGTACTCTAGTCGAAGACGATCCTTTGTTTCCCATGATGCTTCCTTCTCGGAATGGTGTGACCACTAAACCTTGAGAAAGTTGATGTTTCAATGTCGAGTGGTATGCTCAGCTTGATCGACAATACGAACAGGGTATTCTCGATATGTAAGGTTATCTTGGAGACCAAGCGTTTCATGGTCTACTTTGCGGATAGGGTCCGAGAAGCAACGCCTGAGTTGTGAGACGTGGAAGACATCATGAACCTTCGAAAGATGTGGTGGAAGTTCCAGCTGGTAGGCAACTTCTCCTTGTTTGGCAAGAATGCGAAAAGGATCAATGTAACGAGGAGCCAACTTGCCCGTGATACCAAATCGTTGGGTACCCTTCAAAGGTGTAACTCGAAGGTAAGGCTTCTCGTCAACTTCATAGGTCACAACTTTATGATGGCAATCATATTGGCTCTTTTGACAAGATTGGGCTGTTTTCAACTTTTCACGAATAATGCGAACTTGCTCCTGTGCATCCTGGATCATATCCAGTCCAAAGAGTTGCCTATCTCCGGTTTATGATCAATTAAGAGGTGTTCGGCACCTTCGTCCATAGGGAACTTCAAAAGGAGCTTTGCGCAAGCTTGACTAATAACTATTGTTATAAGCAAATTCCGTGAATGGAAGACATTTCTCCCAATTCATGCTGAAAGATACAACACAGAATTTGATTGACTCGCTCTACTTGACCACTTGACCGTGGATGGTAAGCAGTGTTAAAGGATAGATGAGTACCCATAGCATTCTAGAAGCTTTCCCCAGAATCGGGAAGTAAAGATACTTCCACAGTCTTAGTTAATCTCCAAAGGAACACCATGAAGAGACACTATTCGAGAAACATATAACTCCGCTAGCTGGCTAGCAGTTATACTCTCCCGAATAGGAAGCAAATGAGCCACTTTGGAAAGACGATCTATGACCACAAAGATATCATTATTCCCTCTCTTGGTCCTGGGAAACTCGAAGATGAAATCCATACCATCCTTATCCCGTTTCCATTCAGTAATAGCTAAGGGTTGAAGGGTGCGAGTAGGCCTTTGATGTTCTTCTTTAACGTGACGACAAACATCGTAGTTAGCAACAATTTGAGCAGAATCTCTCTTCATTCTAGTCCACTAGAACCTCTGGCGTAGGTCCTGATACATCTTGGTACTACCAGGATGAATCGTGAGAGGAGAATGATGAGCCTCCTTAAGGATCAGCTATCGGAGATGTTGGTTCTTGGGAACCACCAAACTGTTCTGGAAGAACACAACACCTTCATCATCAATTGAGAAATCCTTAGCGTTACCGCTAGCCAGGTTCTCTTTGATCCGCGATATACCCTTATCACGCTTTTGGCCAGTTATGATTTGATACTTAAGAGTAGGTTTTGTCACCAAGTTGGAAAGGAATCCTCGAGGAACAATGTGAAGGTTCAACTTCCGAAATTCCTGGTAGAGAAGTGGTTAACTTTGTTGTAACATCAAGTTGTTACAATAAGACTTACGACTTAGTGCTCAACCATGACATTGGCTTTCCCTGGGGTGGAAGTTATCCCTAAGTCATAATCTGTAATAAACTCAACCCACCGTCTTTGCCTGAGATTCAAATTCGGCTAGGTGAAAATATATTTCAAGCTTCGGTGATCAGTGTAAATTTCGCAACGAATACCCAAAAGGTAATGTCGCCATGTTTTCAGTGCATGGACTATAGCTACAAGCTCAAGATCATGCGTTGGATAATTATCCTCATGTGTACGCAACTGTCAAGATGCGTATGCAACCACATGATGATCTTGCATGAGAATGCAACCAAATCCTTATCGCGAGGCATCGCAATAGACAACAAAGTCCTTAGAGAAATCTGGTGGCACCAATACGGGGGCAGAAGTCAGGCGTATTTTCAGTTCCCGAAAATTGTGCTCACATTGTGGGGTCCTCTTGAACTTCTTATATTTCTTTAGGAGTTCAGTTAGAGGCTTTGCAACATTGGAGAAGTTCTCGACAAAGCGGCTACAATAGCTCACTAAGCCAAGGAAACTCCAAACTTGCTTAACCGATTCAGGTTGAGTCCAATCATGGATGGCCTGAACTCTCTCGGGATAGATAACAGTACCCTAACTAGAGATTAGGTGGCCTACGTAGGTCATTTATGGTAACCAAAATTTGCACTTGGAGAATTTGGCATACATACGGTGCTCTCGAAGTTTCATCAATACCAGCCTTAGATGCTCAGCATGTTCCTAATCGTTCTTCGAGTAGATGAGTATATCATCGATGTAAACCATGACAAATTTATCCAAGTACTCCATGAAAACCGAATTTATCAAGCAACAGAAGGTGGCTCAGGCATTGGTTAAACCGAAGGACATGATGATGTGCTCGTATTGGCCATAACGGGGAACAAAATTGTTTTTGGAATGTCCCTATTTCTAATTCTGATTTGATGGTATCCCAACCTCAAATCCATTTTATCAAATACTAAGGATCTAGCGAGTTGATCATACAAGTCGTTGATCCTAGGGAGCGGATACTAGTTCTTTATGGTGACCAGGTTCACAAGCCAATAATCTATAACCATCCAGTCCGATCCGTCCTTCTTCTTGACGAGGAGGACGGGGCAAGCACAAGTAGAAGAACTAGGACTGATGAAACATTTCTTCAAAGCCTCGTCGAGTTGTTTCTTAAGCTCGGCTAGTTCTAAGGGTGCCATCTTATAGGGTATTCTGGCTATTAGGACAGTCCCTGGGATGAGTTCTATCACAAACTCTACATCCCTGATAGGTGGAATGCCTGGCAGTTCTTCTGGAAAGACATTCGAGAAGTCACGGACTACCGGGATATCTTCTAGCTCTAGAAGAGGGGTAGCATTGAGATAATAGAGTTGTTGCTTGGATGTTCGAGTCGAGACACTAACTATCTCACCCGATGGATGTGTAAGCTGAACATTCTTAGTATGAGTATCAATCTTAGCATAATGGGCTTTCATTCAGTCCATACCCAAGATGATATTGATGTCTGAAGACTTGAGGGCTATCATAGAAGCTAGGAAGACTAGCCTATCCACAAGGATTTCATTGTCATGGCTCATTCTAGTAGTTTTCCATTTTGAACCAGGAGTCTGAGCTACTAAAGGAGTAGGCATATCACAAAAAGACATGTTATGCAACTATGCATAACTTTTTGAGATGAATGAATGAGATGCTCCAGTATCAAACATAACAAATGCTGGATGACTATTGAAAACGAGCATACCTAGGATAACATCAGGATCCTCAAGAACTTCTTCAACAAAGAAGTGATTCACACGTCCATGAGGAGGAGTTTGCTTCACACACAAAGCTTTTACCGGCTTCCCACGTGAAGCAGGCTTGGCATTGTTCTGCGGGCACTCATGGCAGTAGTGCCCTGGTTCTCCACACTACTAGCATATGACAGTGGTGGAAACGGGAGCAACATTGGCAGCAGGACCTCCAAATGTCATGGTTGGAGGGTTGGTCTGAGCTGGGCGAGGCGCCTCATAGGATGGCCTCGTGGTGTACCGTGGCGGCAGGACAGTGTCGGGCACCCACACTCGGTGCTTTTTGGAGCTTGAGCCGGATGAGGATCTGAAGTCAGAGGTTTGCTTCTTAGTTGCCTCATAGTAGGTCTGTCCAATCTCGGCGTTAATAGCCTTGTTGACAAGAGCCTGGAAGGTGGCGCACTCATGCAGGCGCAGATCATGGCGAAGCTCGAGGATGAGCCCTTTACGAAACCTAGCTTGCTTCTTGGTGTCAGTTGACACCTCCTCTGGTGCATAGTGGGCAAGGTTTCCGAACTCATGGATGTAAGTGTCCGCTATCAGCTTACCCTAAGTGAAGGCATAGAATTCCGCCCTCCTACGGTTGATGAGACCTTCTAGGATATGATGGCTATGGAATGCTTCACTGAAGTCATCCTAAATTGCTGCTGGGCCAGCAGGATGCATGGCCTCATAATTCTCCCACCAGAGATTAGTGCGGCTTTCAAGGAAGTAGGTGGCAAAAGTCACCTTATCAGCTTCAATTACGTTGGCAGAACGGATCTGTCGGATTTCGGGCTCTGCAAAACCCTTAAGATTCAAACATAGGGGCGTGTGCGAAGATCTCTTGCAGTCTCGCCCAACCTAGCTCGCTACTCGATGAACACATCAAGGAACTCGCACGATGATGAGGAAGAGGATGAACACGACAGTTTACCCAGGTTTGGGCCGCTGCGAAGCATAATACCCTACTCCTGCTTTGGTGGATTGCCTCTCGAGGAGGTGGTGTAGATGAACTAGTATAGTGTTTTAGGTCCTCATGAGGGCTCCCTTCGAGGTGTTCATGGCTCTCTGCGACTTGGTGATGGACGAGTGGTGGAATGGATTCAGATTCCTATCTACGGTGCAACCTACCTTCTATATAAAGCGGTGGCTCGGGTCCTCTTCCTTTATCGCAATGGTGGGAAGGGATCCTATAACGGCCAAATTTTAAGGGGGAGAGGAGTACGCGCTCGCCTTGCCCAAAGGCGGTCTTCGCCTGCAAAGTAGTAGTTGATGACGCAGGGATGGGCGCAGCGATGACATCGGCCCTGCGAGGCGGGTGTTTGCGGTGTTGTTACATCGGAATGGAAACCTTTCGGGGTGCTTTGGGAACCCGCATATGTCCCTGCTTCCTTTGCGCCAAAGGGCGGCGCGCTGGCGCACTGGCGCCCGCGTGTCCTTCCTTGTGTCACCCTTGACTCCCGAGGCCAAGCCTTGCATAGAGATGTCTGCCACTTCGGAGGGGGCCATTCGAAGGCCCATCCCTTCTCGGTCCGAATGTTGTTCATCCTCGCGAGCCTAGGGCCGTCGGGCCTTATCTTGAGTGAGGCCACACTCGTCCACGTTCGGTTGATGAAGTGGGCCACGCGCTGGGCCGCAGGCAAGCAGGTCTAGGTACCCCCATCCCCAGAACGCTGACAGTAGCCCCCGGGCCCAAGGCGTGCTCGAGCTGGTTTCAGGGTGAAGCCTCGACGGCGGCCCGAAGCGTCACGGGGCCCAAACGCCTACATGCTTGTCCCAGCGGTGGCGCCCCTGCTCCCCGAGGGCGTCCAACACCACTCCCAGTCAAATTGACACGACGCCCGAGTGCAGCATCGTCCATCATTGCTTCCCATTGAATGTTGCTACCGCTTCGGGACATGCTAATGTGACCCTTCGGATGGCCGGAGAGGCTACATGGACGGTAGTGCATTGACCGAACCGCCTCGTGCCGCCCGAGAGGCACGCGACACCTGCTCTCCCAGGAGCCTCACGGGTGTGGTTGCGCCTATAAATCTGCCCCGCCCACGATAAGGGAAGGGCATTGCAGTCTTGCAGCTTCTCCTTGTTTCCTTTGCTCTTCCGACAAAACCCTCTCTTCTTCCCATCTTCTCGTCCTTCATGGCGTCCGGAGGAAATGGTGCGGGCATAGGGAAGCACACAGCTCCTCCGCCCCCCTCGTCCTCCTCTGGAGGCGGCAGTGGGGTGCCCTCAGGGTTGGCGCAAGTTCGCTGGCGTTGGGCCTTGGTTGACGAGTAAGTATCTCGTCGCCTCCTTCTTCTCTGGTTCTTCTCCCCAATGCCCCGACCATGACCCCCACCTCCCTCCAGGACACCCATGGCCAAGAAGCGCTAGCTTGGCGAGCTCCAGGAGGAAGTGGAGACATTGCAGGCCCGGATGACCACTACCGATACCGCCTTCCAAGCCGCTCTCCAGGGCAAGGCTGAGGCCCGGGCAGTGTGGGCGTCCCTCCAGCCCAGGTCTAGGAAGCGGCTATCTCCGTGCAGGCCACCTAGGACAAGGTGGCGCACGTGAGGATGCTGGAATTCCAGCGTGCTAAGCAGTTCCAGGGCATCACAGATCGCACGGCCGATGCAGTGAGCCGGTTCGTCGGGGACGCTCCTGCGCTGCCGAATGTGCGTGGTGATGGGGGCTAGCTTGAGTTATTCTAGAAGGTGGAGGAGGCACTCGAGACCGGCATCTCCCACGTGTACGTGGAAAATGTGTTTGATGCGCTCGACCTTCTGGACCTTGCCTTGACGCTCGCCTTCTCCAACCCGTGCTGCCTCGCTCCGCAGCTCGACTTCAGGCGCGTCGGGGAGCTGGTGCCCGATGGGCTCCAACGCCCCCTCTGGGACGAGGTGCGCCCGCACGTGGAGGCCATGGTGGAGCGGTTCATCTAGGTGCCCGCCTCCAGTGAGTAGGACAACTCCGACGCCGAGCTGGGCGGCGGTGCGCGTAGCAACGGCGGATTCTCCCCCTAGGCATCCTCTGTTCCCCCTTCCCGGTTCCTATAATGTTTGAAGAAGAACTCTGCCCTGTTGGGCATTAATATTTTGCATGTTCACTTAGTTGTCTTGTTTTTCTTCCTTGAATCACTGATCGTTCGCTGGTCCTGGCATGGGTTAGCATCGCCATCGATACGGCAACGTGTGAGCCTCCTATAGGGCCCACGCATGGCTCTCTCCTTCGAGACGCGACCCGCGGCCATCGCTCCTATCGGGTCCTAGGCGTTGCGGCTCATTGTTCTCAAGCCCCTCCCCATGTGTCGCCTTCCTTGTCGCTTCCTTCCTTAGGGGCCTCGGTAGCCGCGTGTGGTGACCATATTTCCTGCATCCTTACATTAGTGTGCATAATCCTTATCCCGTCCTTGGAGTCATTACTAAGCCGAGAGGCCCCTGCCTTGTTTGGTAGTGTACTTAGCTTTCTATCACGCTGGCCATACTTTCTCCTTGTCTGTTGAACAGCTTGGGGGACCTTTCGGCACTCTACGTCTATAGGTCCCAATGCCGCACATTTCGCTCCCACCGTTGCATACGACCGGCTAACCAAGGACGCGGCTTCGAGGTCAGACCACCGCCACCCTCGATGCCTACCGGATCACCAAGGACAGCATCAAGGGGGCGAGTGGCTATGTGACCGATAAGGCTCTTGAGGCGTGGTGCTCAGGATCCTTGACGCTCAAACCGCTCTACGTCGATAGGTCCCAGTCTCACGATTTCCCGACCACCGTCAGTTACGACCGGAAACCAAGGACGCACTTCACGGGGTGAGGCCCCGACACTCCTAATGCCACCCGAAAACCAAGGACGACACCACGGGGTCGAGTGGCCTTATGACCGCTAAGGCTACTGAGGCGTGCTGCTCAGGAGCGCCCTTTGACACTCGAGTGATCTCCCATTCCGTTCCTTTGGATGCCGCCTTAGGAGGCCCTGTGGCCTTTCGAGACTCCCCGCTGTGATGTCGTGCTATGGTCGGAGCCCCCAAGCGGGGGTCAACAGCTAAACATTGCATGCCCTTGAGGCGGCAAGTCCTCGCCATCCAGCTCTATGGCGTCTCGGGGTGGCGCAGAGCATTTGGCTCCTTGTGAAACACCATTCAGAAAGAGAGATTCCAAGTGTGGCAAGACGAGGAAACACACAGAGAAAAGTTCCCGCCCCCCTTTTTTAGTATAAAGTTTTGAAACTCTGAGACTTCATTCCAAAAAATGGCAGCTTGAACAACAAAAGAGAAGCAAGCAAATGCCGCGTCCGGCCCCTAGGATAGCCTTCATCTTCCCCAGCGCTGAGTGTAGGGCATCCACGTCACATGGGCATAGCCATTGATGGGGAGTGTTGACTTCTTTGCCAGCATTAGGCTGTGGCTGCCACATTGCATGGGAGGAACCCCTTCGCGTCCTCGGGGGGCTCCGGGCTTATACAGCCCGCTCTTTATTACGTGAGAGTGTCACGGCCGTAGATAGTTGGGCAAGCCCCCAGCAGCACGGCCTGGTGGCTCCCAACTCTGTCGAGGACCATCCCGTGCATTTCTGTCTGGTTGCGCGCCTTTACGACCCTAACCCCAATGCATCGTTCCCCGCGCGACCACAAGATTGCGCTCCTGAGGCCCAAACATGAGCATGATGCATCAGCATGGCCATAAGGGTGTTTTGTCGGTGAAGAATGTCCCGTGAGGCGCTTGTGTGCCGTCCGGACAAGGTCTTGTGGGCCTCTTAAGGCCCATCCTCCCGGGGCCGTGTCGGCACTGTACTTGCCGCGGGTGGCCTGCTCTTCTCGTGTTTCGCTGCTCCCCCAAGCCATTACTCCTGAAGCCTGGGGGCTTGGCCCAGCGTCGCTTGACCGCGGGGGCGCCGGCTCGCATCGCACCCCATGGGCCCAGGGGCACCCTCCCGCTCGCTCCTCCCAGGCTTGAGCTCCACCGATGGGAGCCCCCAGGCCCGGCTTGGGGAGACGCCAAGGGCGCCCCTTACTCTTGCGAGGTGTTGGCACCTACAGTGGGCACCAGACCCATATCTTCGACAGGTGGTATGATGTAGCATGGTATGTAGGGTTCCACCTAAGTGCTCGGTCCTCCTCCTGAGACGCCCGTCAGTGCGCCGGGAGCGGTCCCTCCTAGCGGTGGTGGGAAATCACCCCCCGCGCGTCGCTCGCAGACCCTCTTGTGTCAGGCCTCAATACGGAGTGGCTTACCTCTGCCACCACTATTGGGTGGGCCGCACGTCTCCTGGTGTGGATTGCTCCCTCGGCAACCTGATGAGCCTCCGCTGTTGTTGTTTGTTTGTTCGGACGCCTGCATCGCATGCTCACTGCGCCGGATGGCGCGCTCCTGCCGGGTTAGCCCAGGTTGCGGAGGGCCGGCCGGGTCGATGAGGTGCATGTTAGTGTGTGTGCAGGGCACCCCGTTGTTCCCTCCGTGTGCCTGGTGGGTGTGACCGGGCTGTGGCCCGAAACCAGTCACCAGAATTCATAGGAGGAGGAGCACAGCATGCGGCACGCCCCGCTCAGACCCGCCCGGTGCCCGAGGGGTCCCTCCACCTGCGGGCTAGGGAGCGGGTGCGGCATGCGAGTCTCTGGCACCTGGCGCCTGTGGCCTTGAAGAAGAGTGAGGGGAGATGGCCCTCTGCGCGATGATGATCAGCTCCACGATGTGATCAGCCCATGTGTTGAAGCCCCCGTGCGTTGGTTGGTGGTGAAGCATCTCGCTTGCCAGCTATAGCGCATCCTGTGCATTGAGGTCTCCCACATAGGTGCGACACGCTGCCGGTTCTGGGGGCACCGGCCTCCCGCCGTTTGCTTGAGCGGCACGAGAGGTGGTGATGGTGGAGGTGATGCTGGTGACTTGGTACCGACCGCACAGCTGGCCTCCGACTATCATGGCGGCGTTTACGGAAGTTGACCCGCCACGCCCGGGAGAAGCTTGTTGAATGCCGGCCATCAGAATAGCGAAGCTTGGATAAGACCTTGACACGCCCCCTACCTGGCACGCCAAAAGTCAGATTTCGGGCTCCGCAAAACCCTTAAGATTCGAACACAGGGGAATGTGCGAAGATCCCCTCCAGCCTCGCCCAACCTAGCTCACTACTCGATGAATACAACAAAGAACTCGCACGATGACGAGGAAGAGGATGGACACGATAGTTTACCTAGGTTCGGAATGCTGTGAAGCGTAATACCCTACTCTTGCTTTGGTGGATTGCGTCTCAAGGAGGAGGTGTAGATGAACTAGTATAGTGTTTTAGGGCCTCATGAGGGCTCCCTTCATGGTATTCGTGGCCCTCTAAGACTTGGTGATGGATAAGTGGTGGAATGGATTTGGATCCCTCTCTACGGTGCAACCTACCCTCTATATATAGCGGTGGATCGGGTCCTCTTCCCTTATCGCAATGGCGGGAAGGGATCCCACAACAGCCAAATTTGAAGGGGATAGGAGTACGTGCTCGCCCTGCCCAAAGGCGGTCTTCGCCTGCAAAGTAGATGTCGATGGCGCAGGGATGGGCTCAGCGATGACATCCGTCCTGCGGGGCGGGTGGTTGCGGTCTTGTTGCACCAGAATGGAAACCTTTGGGGGGTGCTTTGGGAACCCGTGTACGTCCCTGCTTCCTTTGCACCAAAGGGGAAACAATGCTGTCTGGCGCACTGGCACCCACCTATCCTTCCTTGCGTCACCCTTGACTCCCGAGGCCGAGCCTTGCATAGAGATCCCTCCTGCTCTGGAGGGGGCCTAAGAAGGCCCATCCCTTGTCGGTCCTGACGTTGTTCCTCCTCGCGAGCCTAGGGCGCTAGTGATGGGCTTGTCTTGAGTGAGTCCACACCCGGCCACGTTCGGTTGATTAAGTGGGCCACACCCTGGGCCGTAGTCAGACAGGTCTAGGTATCCCCGTTCCCAGAACACCGACAGTATCTTCTGGGACATGCTTGACAGCCAATCGTCTACGTCAAGCAGATCGATGGAGTGATGGAACTTTGGTGGGTACAACTTCATGAAGTCATCAAGGGACACTCCAACATTACGCTCATTGCGGGGAGGGCGTGTTGTATTCTGCTCAATACGTTCTAGCAGCTTGTTGGTCTATTTTTTATTCCTTTCTGCCTTGAGCATCACCTCCACCAGAGAGGGCAGGTGAGGCATGTACTCCTATCTGGCTTGGCTTCCCTCGCCATGCTCATAAGGAGGCACGGGGTTGTTCCTAGTGGACACCATCCTGGGAAAACAAACCCACAACTTAGACAAGGAGGACATCAATTCTAAGATAAGAGATGCGGAATGTACTGGACAACATGGCATGCATGGGTAAAGACCCGAACAACATGGTAATAAGCAAACTGCCATATATACACCATGATTCATACACACCATGACATAGTTCAGTACAAGCCCAAGCCGAAGTACAACCTACTGAAAGATGATACAACTCATCAGAGGCATTACAAGCTTCATATACATTATCTATCTACACCTCCAAATCTCAACTCACATCTCAGTTATATTCCACAAGACACGAAGGACTGTGGCAATATAACCGCTACTATACTTCTACTACTACTAACATACACGCACTCAAGCGTCTCCGTAGAACATCTCACAGAGGTTACCCCCATGACCTAGGAGCTGAACCTGAGGTTCTGGAAACACCCTGGCCTAAGATCCCTGGGAACCGTAAGGACACGGATGTGGCCTAGGCCCCTAGATGGTGGCAACAGCGGTCCTCTAAGAGGAGAGATGCCTCCAACATTGGGCCAGTCTACGCGAGCTGGTAGATGAGTCCATGATAGATTCGGCATCCCCAAATCTCGATAGCCGGTCTACACGATAGGTGCTAGCTACGTCAAGGCTGTCCAAAGATGTGCACATGTAGCATAAAGCTCCATGCGAAGAGAACGTGCATCACAATCCCTGTTCTCCAACAACTGAGCAGTCACCTAAAGCCTAGGATACTCATGAGAGTGATCATAGTAGGCTGCACAAAGATATCCATCCTCTCCTCCTAGTGTCGCTTGAACATAACAGAACTCAGTGTTCTGTAGCAGTCCATGGTGAGATCTCATTATGGTCAACATCGTGTATGTGTCCTCCTGAAGTGCCATATATATGGTAGCACCTAATCCATAAGTCCAATGGAGCGTCTTTGTGGCTCTAGGATATGATGGATAAATCCTAACAGTACACAAATACTGGCTCTGGTTGAAGTCACGAAACTGTTCCTCCACTGTATACTCCGGGTACCAACGGTAATCGGTCTCCATCATAACTATGACTAAAATGGCCATGTGACCCGGCACATCAATTCACCTGGTCAAATGAACCACGTGACGAGAAGTACGAGGGGGCATATGAAATAGAGGATAATGCAAAGGCATTAGAGATCCTAGTGGAAACCGGACAACATAACAACTTTAATTGCTCAAAAAGGATTTTGAGACAACCTACAAAAGATTGGATAGAATAACCACTCAACTTTCTAGCTTCAAGTTTCTAATCCAACTGGTTGTCACACAGAACAAGACTTGAATACCGGGGTTTATTCCCAAGCAATCTAGTTACTAGTCCATAGTTAGTATCTCGTCATCCAGAGAGATAGATAAGAAGCCTAGCTTTTAACCCCGCACAAAAGAAGAGGGTGACCCAGAACAGAACGACTCTAGAAGAGGAGTAAAAGAGCCTTACATTCCCTTCCACAACTATTTCCCTTACATAGCTAAAGCATTTCTAGACTCAACTTCGACCAGTTTGGCTTGGTAATCCTACAGTTAGTCAGGCTCTGATACCAACGTTGTTGGGACCCCGATCCTAAGCCATAAAAATCCAACCTATAACACATCACATCACTTTGCGGCCTCACACACGATTATCTCCACGGCTACCACCTTACCTGGGCTAACCATTTGCGTATTTTGGCTCACGTATGTGAATATGTCGCTAGCATTCAAATGTCAAAGAACCAGTGTCAACATGACTAGTTCTAGAACCCAAATGGCACATCCATACATGGACAAGCGTACGTAACCCAGCAATGCAGGTGTTGGCCTCTAGCGAGTGTAGACGAGTCATAGCAAGCTACAAGGACTCCATTATGCCGTGGGACATAAATATCATCACTGCACGTAGACGAGTCTTAGTAGGCTATAGAGACTCCATTACACTGCAAGACATTTCCCCACAGGGACAGACACAACAGCAAAGAAGGATACATGCCGGTCAATCAATGTATCCGGAGCAGTAGCAAGCTACCAAGGCTCGGTGTAAGCACAAAGAGGCATTTGCCTGTAAAGAGTATTACTAAAGGCACACAACTAGGTGTCGAATCCCATACATCCCTTTGCATGTCACATGTACGCATGACATGCCCGATATGCATAGATACAACTACGACATCACAACATAACCATACAACAACACAACATTTATTTAGAAGGCTCAGAAGAGACTTGCATAATATGTTCATACAGGTAGGGGTCACATGACCCGACACTCAAGTCATACAAACTAGTTCATACAAACTAATCGGAAGCTTAAAGCTATCTGAGTACAGACAGATGAAAGGTAAAAAGGCATAAGGCCTGACTATCTATAGCCCAACCCAGGGCATCGGGTCATAGCTGAGGTACTAGCTAAGCGTCGTCGTCGACGTCTATGAAGAACCCACCAGATGGGTCCCGGGTCTCATCTGCAATATTTATTAAGAAAACATGAGTACAAATGTACTCAGCAAGTCTTTAAAGCAAACCTAGTCTATTCATGCTCATGTATCAACAAGGCGAGTGGTGGGGTTTATGCAGCAATGCCAGCTTTGACTCTTGGCTAGCCTGTACTACAACTATTAGTTCTTTGTTCAAGTTTTAGATATAGCAGACGAGTCCACTATCACCACATCAATACACCACCATGGATTCACTCCCATCACCTACAAGAGTGCCATCCATAGTACTCACACTTGTCTTGATAGTTTTATGAGTAACCATTATCATTGGCTATGAACAACATAAGTTCTCCAAGTAGTCCATATCTGAGGACATGGCTATTCGAATAGATTTATTACCCTACATGGGTGTACTCCTTCACACACACACTCTCTCCACTTATCTCTATGTGCGCTAAAAAGGGCACCTTAGCAATCTTCACGCGGAAGCCTAGCGAGGGCTCGGTCATGGCCGTCAATCACACAACACCTCTAGTCCAGGCTATCGCCTATTTGGGACTGAACCCGCATGGAAGTCCGGCCAAAGTTTCCGCTACGACCCGAAACGATGTGCGTAGGGTTCCCAAGCCCACCATTCGGGTGACCCTTGGTACACCGTGCCACTGCCTACCGCATCATAGCCCACCCCTAGGGTCAGTACTACGTCTGGCCTCCAGCATAGCTACAAACACCAGAAACTACTTGCCACTCCTAGAGCAAGGACTAGGCGGTTGATAAGTCGAGCGGGGTCATATTTCAAGGCCCAACATGTGGTAGTAACTTGTCTTGGATCAGAAACACGAAACTCAGTTCCTAAGAATGGTCCCGATGAGACAATTGGCTATGTACTGCTACATAGCCTCTCATCGCTACCTTAACCAACTCAGGTTCATCATTTACTTCATCACATTAGCACAATATGGTTTCACTCCGGTTCATCACCCAGATGAATCAGACCTAACACAACTCTAAGCATAGCAAGCATAGCAAACAAATCAGGTAAAGCACATCAAGGCTCAAGCATCTACCAAGTAAGCTAGGTTGCAAGGTTTAGCTATTTACTGTGACAATGACAATTCATTTAAAGGAATGGGTTCAACTACCGTAATAGATAGACATTTGAAGTGTTTGTCAGAATGAGATGTTATCAGAATGATCAATGAGGTTGCTTGCATTGCTTGTTGGTGGAGAGGCACTCTCCTTCTCTAGGATACTCATGTGTATCCTCAGAAGCATGATCTACCGCGATACAGATAAGTAACAAGCAATACATGGCAAGTGCAGCAATATGATGCATGATTATGAGATGGCAACATGATTGGATGAGCTAATGCATCTGCCGGTAGAGTTAAATGGAGTAACCCTCGATATAGGTTCAAAATCGTTCTTCATGTGATATTCCATACATTACCGCATTGCAAAATGTCAATGTTCTCCTATTTATGTAGCTCTATCATGCATGATAATAGCACCAATGATTCTTTGGATTTTTCTGATAATTTTTCATATATAAATTATTTCAATCTGAGTTACAGATTAATTTCTATGATTTTTCTAAGATTTTAGCATTTTATGGAATTAAATTAAATCAGAAAAGCTATTACTGCGTCAGCACTGCATAAGCATGATGACAACAGGTCAAATGGCCGTTGCCGGTTCAAAACTGACCAGTGGGGTGCACTCGTTAGTGACCCAGGGCCATTTAGAGTCACTGACATGTGGGGACCACATGTCATTGACTCAGGGGTTAAACCCCGAGTTGACCCTGGCTTTGACGCCATCCAGGGCCCACTATAAGCAGCTGCTAAGCCTACTAATTAAAAAGTTTAGCTTCTAATGACTATCCACGTCGGCCCCCACTTGAGACTCGTCGGCGGCAACCAAAATGATGACATTGCGTTGCCGGAATTACGCTACAGGCAGCTGTTGGGAACGCGGAGGCCACCGGAGTGACGCATGTATTGGGCCGCATCTAGCTATAGGGTTAGCTGTTGAGGGGGCGCCAGGATGCTCACATGGGGTGACCCGTGCGGCTGCCGGAGCTCGGGAAAGCTAGGAGCCGACGCTATAGACGACTAGGAATGAAACCTAGGGCAAACACACGCTCCCAAAGACCTCCTAAGCACAAGCATGCGCTCAGGTTTGAGCTCATGTGGCCATAACAACGGCAACGCCATCGCCGGCGGTGAGGGGCTCGCGGACTCAAATGATTCAGGGGCTATGACAAGCAATCAATTGTGAGAGGGGAAGGAATGGGACCTAGGGCTCATAGCAGCTCTTTTGGCACTTATGGAGAGGTCAAGGAGGCTCTAGAGACGGCGAATCGACGATGGCGACCTTGGTTTACCAAAGGAGGAAGATGAGCTCGGAATGGTGCTGGAGAGCTCCTAGTGGCGCGTAGCTTGTTGGAGAGGGGTACCAGGCAGGCTGGGCGGCTCAAAAGCGAGTGGGAGGCGCTAAGGGAGCGGTTCTACGATGGCAAGCGGCAGCCGTGGCGGAAGAGCGGCGGGAGAAGGCCGAGGGGCGTGAGAGGGAGGAGGGAGTGCACGGGATGACTCCTCGAAATCTTATCCCCTCACCAGCACGATGGGGGAGGCAGCCAGGCAGCTGTCGGCATGGCGCCCAGCTAGCCCGACGTGGCCTCCTCCTCGTGTTCCTATTGGCAGAGGAAGAAGATGACAGGAAGCTTGTGGTGGGCCGGGCCACCACTAGGCCAGGTAAGTGGCCCAAGTGAGACCTCCTTTTTCCATTTCCTTTTCTGTTTCTATTTCTGACATTTTTTCATTTAATTTGGGCACAAATCCCTAGCCCAAAATTACTGAAACAACTTATATGATATAGTTTGAATATTTCAAACTTCCACACAATGTTTCAACAATTTTGAATTACTATAATAGTTACAATTCTTTATTTGCCAATTTCAGTAGTATTATGAATTATTTTTAAAATGCTATATCTGTTGTGAAAAATAAAATGCCCCCTGATATGTTGTTGCCAACATTTATCAGACATGGTGGCCATTTTTGCTAGGCATTTTGGATTCGTTGAAAATCACATGAAATTGAATTAGTTGTTTCAGGTGAGGTGCTAGGGTTTCTATTAATCCCCATTTCATCTTGATGAAAATTTAAACATGATGCATCAGTCTAGCATATCACAAACCAATGGTAAACTAGGGATGTGACATGATCGCCGACGAAAGACATGGTGCACGCAGTATAGCCAGGATCTCAAGGAGCACCTGGCAGCGGAGAAGGAAATCGCGACCGCACGCGCGGATGCGGCTGCGATGGTTGTATTGCGTGCTGGCCCCCAGATCTTGGAGCAACATCTAGATGTCGAGGCCACCGTCAATGCCTCGTGCACGGATGCCACCACGTGGTTAGCTCCTTTGAACAACAACTTGTTTTGTTTTCTCCAGGGCTCCGTTGTTGCCTTCGACGACGACTCCGAGTTGTTTTCTCAATGTCCCCGTGCTTTCCTCAACTCCATAGCAGGCTGGTTGGTGCCCGGACAGGCTAAGGCAACTCACCACTACGAGGAGGGAACCCATGATGTGGAGGCCTCGCCCTCGTCCAAGCCCATCATTGTCGATATCTCCAATGACGAGGAATATCTTGTTTTTTAAGTGTAATTACTAATGACCCGTGTTCATCTAGATATGCCTGTTATGCATGTTTATTTTACCTGCTGCATGTGCTGCTCCTACCTTTCTTTAAGAAACTCTAGTGAAATATGCAATGTAATGCTACTATGCAATCTGACCTTCTACTACTATGTTGTATTGTGCAATGTGATGCTCAGTTAACAGTTTGGTTCAGTTCTTTTGCTCATCATCTGCAATGTCATGTTCAATTATTGTTGGTACAATTTCTATATTTCATAGTTCTTAGTACACTTGGCTTTTCCATGTGGCTTGAATTCATATGTTAAATATGTAATGCGTTTATCTTTCATTAACAGATTTTACTGATAGAACGCCAAATCTCACTTTAATCCTGAACAATATCTATTCTTGAACACGTTACAAGGGGAACAATGGGAGACACCAAGGTTTACCATCAAGGTTTTCACTTTCATGATCCTTTGGATAATATCACATTATTGAGCAATTGCAGGAACCATTCTAACATTTAGGTTTCTATCGAATATTTGGTCTTGCACATGTAAGCCCTGTCGTAAGAGGTCTAGACCCACTTTTCGACCCATTTTGCATGTGGGGAAATGATGTGTTTCTGAATATCAGTAAATTAAGAAACTCAGGAAGATTGTTTAGATAAATAAACTTGCGACGAAAAACAACATGTTGTTTGTCTACAGAATGAAGAATACATCAGTGAACTATAGGATGGTACTATCTCTTTTACCTTGTCTTTTTCCCTTTGTGACATTTCGATTTTTAGAAACGAAATTTACGCATATATTTGTTTCCAGTCCCTTCCAAAGCAGTTCATAAATGAGTACATCTAAAACCATCTGTATGGTCAAGAGGCGATGAAGGTATAAATACAGCACCCACAGTATAATCTTGAAGTCTTCCTCAAGAGGATGGAGGATGGGCGGGCAACCATCCACATGCACTAGCATAAAGTTGAAAGAACCTTCAACATTAGTGAAGGGTCTATATTTGCCTTCAGCTTCAACAGTTTTCTAGACGAGATTCATGTGTCTATTTACCTTATATGATGCTATTTTCCAAAGGTTTTAGATGTTGCATGTGAAACTCGGTCCTGCCGTGTAATTGGGTAGGTAGTATATGCCTATATGATGTTGTGCTCTGATATATTTCAATTATGAAATCCTGGTTGCCGTAATATAAAATGAAATATATTGTGTGCTTGATATGAAGTATCAATTTGTTCACTAGCTGGATTATAAATAATAGAGCAATTAGCCTGATTATTGGGGTTTCATATTGTAGATGTTTTTTCATAGAATACCATCAGCGATGACCTCAACAAATCAGCACACTTGCTGGAAAATTGGCGTGTTGGAACTGTGAATAGTCACACACGATTTTTGAGCGCAAACTATGTGTGTTAGAAAACCCATTCGCAAATGTTTTCACATAAAAGGTGTGTGTGATGGACAACCCTATGCCAAACAGTTTCTTCTAGGAACTGTGCGTGATGGGCACCCCTAAAACTGACGATGTTAAAAAGAAAATTGTGTGTGATGTACAATATGAACGAAAACTTATGTTTGGGATTCATTGTGTGGGATGATATGCACATGTCGCATGATTTCTCCTAAATACCTATTTGTGATAGTCCTTCCAATCGCACACGACTTAATTTTGCCTATCGTTTGTGACTGGGAGCAGGCATCGCCAATGGGTTTTCTGTGTCATGTGGGATAGCCCCCCTATCACCCACACATGCAAGGCGACGGTTTGAGACTACGCCATGGAAAGGGGTTAAAAACCATTTGTATAGCACGCGCTGGCACTAGTGTAGCCTCTTCGGTTCCATGCATTGCCCATTCTCACCTCGAGGATCGACACAAATTTTTCTGGTGGATCCAAACCCCATGACATGACAAGCTTTGCACATAAGCCTTGTTATATCTTCCTCAAAAAATCCACCATACCTACCTACCATGGCATTTCCATAGCCATTCCGAGATATATTGCGATGCAAATTCAATCGTCACTTCACATGACTAGTTCATTCATCATCATATTGCTTTGCATGATCATATAAAGCTGACATAGTATTTGTGGCAAAGCCACTGTTCATCATATTTTTTACACATGTCATTCTAGATCTTTTCACATCCCGGTACACAGCCAAAGGCATTCATACAGAGACATACTATCTTATTCATCTTCATATTGAGTTGTAAGTAAAAAAAGTGTGATGATCATCATTATTAATGCATTTTCCGAGTGAGGAAATAAAAACGGGGGAAGCCAAATGAGCCCACCATATTAAAAAATGAATGAGAGAATGGATTTTGCTACTATCCTTACCACACTTGTGCCTCAAAGTGGCACTATGTTCTGCATATAGAGAGTCTCTTGTTTTGTCAGTTCCATATGCTAGTGGGGATCACTTTTTCATAAACTTGGCTTGTCTATTCCGATGACGGGCTTCCTAAAATGCCCTAGGTCTTCATGATCAAGCAAGTTGGATGCACACCCCATTTAGTTTCAATTGAGCTTCCATACACTTATAGCTCTAGTGCATCATTTACGTGGCAATCCCTACTCCTTGCATCGATATCTATCGACGAGAATCTCCATAGCCCATCGGTAAACATTCTTTGAAGATTGTATACTTTGAAAGATTAAGGATGTTGTTGCTTATACTTATAAGTATTGCTATGTTAATGTTTGTTAATTCATCGTCTCTCAGTGAGCATACATGCAGAAGATTACATAATGTTGATATGTCTCCAACGTATCTATAATTTATGAAGTATTCATGCCATATTTACAACAATTTTATATTGTTTAGGTATGATTTGCATGGAACTAACCCGGACTCACACTGTTTTCAGCAGAACTACCGTGGTATTGTTTTTTGTGCAGAAATAAAAGTTCTCCAAATGCAACGAAACTTTTTGAAAAAAAATTTGGAACAAAATAGGCACTAGAAGCTTTGTGGGAGGGCTAGAAAAGCCATGAGGTGGCCACAACATACTAGGGTGCGCCACCCCCTCTGGCACGCCCTGGTGTATTGTGGGCCCCTCGTGGCCCATCTTCGTGTGAAACTGAATCCCAAAAATGTTATATATTTAGAAACCCCCAGAAATAACCCTATATCAAAAGTTCCACTGCCGCGAGCATCCGTAGCCACGAAAAACCAATATAGACCCCATTCTGGCACCCCGCCAGATAGGGAAATCATCATCCAAGGCCATCTTCATCATCCCTATGGTCTCCATGAAGAGGAGAGAGTAGTCCACCGTCGGGGCTGAGGGTTTGTACCAGTAGCTATGTGTTTAATATCTCTCTCTCTCTCTTGTGTTCTTGATTTGGCATGATGTTCATCTATCGCAACCTTTGTTAATATAGTTGGATCATATGGTGTTTTCTCTTCTCTACCTTGTTGTGATGAATTGATTTTTCCCTTTGAGATTTCGTTATTACCAGATTGAATACTTTTATGGATTTGAGAGCACTTCATCTATGTATTGGCACTCAACTCGTGGATTCCTGAGGTCACATTGGGGTAATCTATGCATAGGGGTTGATGGACGTTTTCATCCTAGTTTCTCCGGTAGAAATCTTGGGGCACTCTTTGAGGTTCTTTGTGTTGGATTGAGTGTTATGAATCATAAATTGTTTGACGTGTATCATATAATTAACTCATGGATAATTGTGGTGACATTGGAGTATCTAGGTGACATTAGAGTAGGTTGATGCGTATCATATGGTGTTATTTTAGTATGAACTCTTGGAAAGATCGATCGGAAAGGATAACTTTAAGGTGATTTCGTACCCTACAAACAATTTCTTCTTATGTTCTCCGCTAGGTAAGAAATTTGGAGTGATCCTTCATTGCACGTTGAGGGATGGTTATGTGATCCAATTGTGTTAGCATTGTTGAGAGATTGCATTAGCGAAAGTACGGACCCTAGGCCTTGTTTTCAAGCATTGAATACCGGTTGTGCTCACTTTTGTTACTTGCTACCTTGATGTTTTTATTGTTATTATTACCAAAATCAATATCTACTATCATTAATACACTTGTATCACCATCTATTTGCCTAACTAGTGCACCTATACAATTTACCATTGTATTTGGTGTCTTGGGGACACAAGAGACTTTTCATTATTTGGTTGTAGGGTTGTTTGAGAGAGACCATCCTCATCCTACGCCTCCCACGGATTGATAAACCTTAGGACATTCACTTGAGGGAATTTTTCTACTGTCCTCCAAACACTACGCTTGGAGGCCCAACACGAGTCTACAAGAACAAGTTGTGCAGTAGATATCACATGTCACATGAAAAATTCTGTTTTATCATTTGTCTACTCGAGGACAAGCATCAATTAAGCTTGGGGATGCTTGATACGTCTCCAATGTATCTATAACTTTTTATTGTTCCATGTTGATATCTTATCATTCTAGGGTACTTTTTGGGTATTTATTTACTAATTTATATTATTTTGGAGCACTGACCTATTGACCCAGCGCCAAGTGCCAGTTGTTGTTTTCTGCATGTTTTTCACTTTTCGGGTTTATAATACCAAAGGAAGTCCAATTTCCTCGAAACTTTTTGCTGATTTTTTCTGGAGAAAGAGAATACTTGGAAACTTGAGAAGGAGGTTGGGAGCCGCACGGGGGCCCCACAAGCCAACATGGCGCACCCTAGGGGGAGCCCTAATGGCTTGCGGCCCCCTCGTGGATCCTCTGCCATCGTTATCTGGACTATAAATTCTCTAATATTGCAAAAACCCTAGAGGAAGTCCCAAAACACTTTTTACATTGCCACAAGTCTCTGTTCTGATGGGAGGCCATCTGGAGCTCCGTTTCGGCACCCTGCCGGAGGGGGGGATCAATCACGGATGTCCTCTTCATCAACCTTGCCACCCTCATGATGATTTGTGAGTAGTTCACCGCAGACCTACGGGTCCATAGTTAGCAACGATATGTCAATCTCTCTCTCTCTCTTGATCTTCAATACAATGACCATCGCATCTTCGCTTTGCTCCATATGATGTAATCATTTTGTGTGGTGCGTTTGCTGGGATTCAATGAATTGTGGGTTTATGTTCAGATTTTTCATGATATATATTTCATCCTTCTTTGAAATCTAATATGATTCTCATGTGCATGATCATCATAGCTTCATAATTCTCTCCAATCTATTGAAATAGCTTGGCCAACTAGATTGATATTTCTACGGTGAGAGAGGTGTGTTGTGGTAGGTTCAACCTGACAAGTTTCTATATACCAGTGAAAAAGTAGGGGAGAAGATGCATCTTGCTACATCTTGAGCATGCGTTGGTTTTCCCTTGAAGAGGAAAGGGTGATGTAGGAAAGTAGATAAGTATTTCCCTTAGTTGTTGAGAACCAAGGTATCAAACCAGTAGGAGGAACAAGCAAGTCACCAATGGTTGCACCTACACAAACAATCAAAGTCTTGCACCCAATGCTATAAAGGGGTTGTCGATCTCTTCATGGTTATTTGCAAGGATTAGATACGAAAGAGATAGATGTAAACGAGTGAGGAAAGTAAAAGATAAATAAATTGCAACAAGGTATAGATCTGAAAATATACGATGGAAGATAGACCCGGGGGCCATAGGTTTCACTAGAGGCTTCTCTCTTGAAGGCAAATATCATGGTGGGTAAACAAATTACTATCAAGGAATTGATAGAAAAGAAAATAATCATGTAGTTATCCAAGTCAATGATCATGCATATAGGCATCACGTCTGTGACAAGTACACCAAAACGATTCCGCATCTACTACTATTACTCCACACACCGACCGAGTCCTGCCTAGAGTATTAAGTTCATGAAGAATAGAGTAATGCATTAAGAAAGATGACATGATGTACATGGATAAACCCAAGCAATATGATGAAAATCCCATCTTGTTACCCTTGATGGAAAAAATACAATATGTGCCTCGCTACCCCTACTAAGTCACTGGGTGAGGACACCGCAAGATTGAACCCAAAACCAAGCACTTCTCCCATTGCAAGAATTACCAATCTAGTTAGCCAACCAAACCAGTAACTCGAAGAGACTTGCAAGGATATGAAATCATGCATATAAGAAATCATAAGAGATTCAAATAAGATTCATGGATAATCTGAACATAAACTCACAATTCATCGGATCTTGACAATAACACCACAAAAGAGGATTACATTGGATAGATCTCCATGAATATCATGGTGAACATTGTCTTGAAGATCAAAGATAGAGAAGAAGCCATCTAGCTACTAGCTATGGTCCCATAGATCTATGGTGGACTAATTACACATCATCGGAGGGGCAATGGAGTTGATGTAGATGCCCTCCGTGATCGAAACACCCTCCGGTAGATTATCGGAAAAGGCTCCAAGATTGGATCTCTCGGGAACAGGGACTTTTGGCGGCGGAAAAGTATTTTGCATGGCTCGTTTTGATGTTGGGGAATATATGGGTACTTATAGGCCAAGAATTATGGTTAGGAGACCTGCCAAGAGGCGACAAGCCTGCTAGGCGTGGCCAGGGGGCCGCGCCTAGTAGGCCTATGGCACCCTTGCACCTCCCCTGACGTTAACTCCAAGCTTGGATGACTTGTTTCTTTCCAGAAAAATTCCTTCCGAAGGTTTTATTTTGGTTGGACTCCGTTTAATATTCCATATCTGCAAAACTCAAAAACAAGGAAAAAGAGAAACTGGCACTTGGCTCTAGATTAATAGGTTAGTCCCAAAAATAATATAAAATAGCATGTTAATGCATATAAAACATCCCAAACAGATAATATAATAGCACGCCATCATCAAAAATTATACGTTGGAGACGTATCAACATCCCCAAGCTTAATTCCTGCTCGTCCTCGAGTAGGTAAATGATAAAAACAAAATGTTTGATGTGGAGTGCTACCTAACATATTTATCCAAGTAATATTCTTTATTGTGGCATGATTATTAAGATCCGTAAGACTCAAAAAAATCTCAATATTGATATAGAAACAATAACATTTCATGCATACTAGCAAAGCAATTGTATCTCTTCAAAATATAATGGCAAAAGAAAGTTATCCCTACAATATCATATGGTCTGGCTCTTCTCCATCTTCCCCACACAAAGTATTTATATCATGCACAGCCCCAATGAAAACTCAAGAAATTGTTTTCACACCTTTATTTTCTAAAACTGTTTCAACTCTCATGCAATACATAAGCGCGAGCCATGGATATAGCACTACAGGTGGTATAGAATATGGTGGAGGTTGTCAAGGAAAGGGAGAAGATAGTCTCACATCAACTAGGCGTATCAAAAGGCTATGGAGATGCCCATCAATATATATCAATGTAGGTGAGTAGGGATTGCCATGCATTGGATGCACTAGAGTTATAAGTGTATGAAAGCTCAAAAGGAAGCTAAGTGGACGTGTATCATCAAGAAAAAATTCCACTAGCTATATGACTATGAAAAAATAGGAGACTCTCTATCATGAAGATCATGGTGCTACTTTGAAGCACAAGTGTGGAAAAAAGGTAGTAGCAATGTCCCATGTCTCTTTTCTCTCATTTTTTTATGTGGGCATCTAAGGCCTCTTTTATTCATTTTTTTGGGCTTCGCTCGTCTCTTTTATTTTTCATTTAGTTCGGAATCTCATCCCCACTTGTGAGGGAATCATAGCTTACATCATTGTTTCCTCACATGGTACATGATCTAATAATGATAATCATCACACTTTTATTTACTTACAACTCAAAAGAAAATTACAACTCGATACCTATGACAAAATATGACTCTATATCCAATATGGAAGTGATGGTACATGTCATAAAAGAAAACGATGGAAGTTACATGGCAATATATCTCGGATTGGCTATGGAAATGCCATAATAGGTAGGTATGGTGGCTGTTTTGAGGAAAGTTATATGGTGCATGTTTTTAGGAAGGTATATGGTGGCTGTTTTGAGGAAGGTGTTTGTTGCACCGACGAAAGTTGCGCGGTACTAGAAAGGCTAGGAAAAGTGGAAGGGTGAGAGTGCGTATAATCCATGGACTCAACATTAGTCATGAAGAACTCATATATTTATTGCAAAATTCTATTTGTCATTGAAGCAAAGCATTAAACGCATGCTCCTAGGGGGGAGGTTGGTAGGAGTTAACCATCGCGCCCCCCCCGACCCTCACACAAAGGCCGACAATCTATAAACAAGTCATGCTCCGACTTCCTTACATAACGGTTCACAATACGTGTATGCTACAGGAGTCACAAACCTTTACACAAGTATTTTTACCAAATCACAATTTAGTTCCTAACATGTCTCTTAACATTACCATCTCTATATCTCAAAACTTTATGCAAGGAATCAAACTTCTCATAAATACTCAACGCACTTAATATGGAAGTTTTTATTATATCCCTTTTGGATGTCTATCATATTTGGACTAAATTCATAACCTAGACCAATTACCATGCAGTTTTAGAAACTCTCAAAATAATATAAGTGAGGTACGAGAGTTCAAGTATTTCTATAAAACGCAAACACCACCGTGCTCTAAAAGATATAAGTGAAGCACATACAGCAAAATTGCCCAACTCAAAAAATATAAGTGAAGCACATAGAGCATTCTAATAAATTCACGATTCACCATGTCTCTCTCAAAAGATGTGTGCACCAAGGATGATTTGGCAAACTAACAAGCAAAGACTCATATCATGCAAGACGCTCCAAACAAAACACATATCATGTGGTGAATAAAAATATAGCATCAAGTAAATTTACCGATGGATTGAAGAAAAAAGAGGGGATACCTTCCAGAGCATCCACAAGCTTAGGCTCATTGGCATCCTTGATTATGACTTGGGGTGCCTTGGGCATCCCCAATCTTAGGCCCTTGCCACTCCTTATTCCATCGTCCATCAAATCTTTACCCAAAACTTGAAAACTTCACAACACAAAACTTAACAGAAAACTCATGAGATCCGTTAGTATAAAAAAATAAATCACCACTTTAGGTAACATGATACAACCCATAGATTCATCAAAAAAGGCAATCAACTCAAAGAAAACAGAATCTATCAAAAATAGAATAGCCAGTAGAAATCTGGAAACTTCGTATACTTCTATAACTCAAACAATTCTAAACACTTACGAAAGCCTGGGAAATTTATATAATAATCTTGTGTAAAAATTTCATATCAATTCGACGCTCAGAAAAAATTAGAAAATTCCTATAATGAGCGCAATAGTTTCTGTTTTTTAGCAAGATCAAATCAACAACTACCATAGATCTCCCCAAAGGTTTTACTTGGATGCAACACTAATTAAAACACAAAATAACTATTACTATAGAAGCAATAATGTGGTAAACACTCAAAAGAATATGCAAAAATAGAACACAAAGATAAAATTGGGTTGCCTCCCAACAAGCACTATTGTTTAACGCACCTAGCTAGGCAAAACGCAATAGATCTAGGTATTGTCATCTTTGGTATGCAATCCAAAAGTACCTCTCATAATAGATTCATAAGGCAATCTTATTTTATTTCTAGGAAAATTTTGCATTCATTTCCTTAATGGAAATTTGAATCTAATGTTTCCTTCTTTCATGTTAATAATTGCACCAATCATTCTATGGAATCGTCTACCAAGAATAATAGGGCTAGTAGGATTGCAATCTATATCAATAACAATGAAATCTATGGGAACATAATTCCTATCTGGAACAATAAGAACATCATTAATCCTTCCCATATGTTTCTTAATAGTGGAATCCGCAAGATGCAAATTTATAGAGCAACCATCAAGATCATGATAACCTAGCACATCACATAAAGTTTTTCGGAATCGTGGAAACAATAGAACCCAAATCACACAAAGCATGGCACTCATAATATTTCATTTTAATCTTAATAGTAGGTTCCAACTCATCATGAATATTTTTAGTGATAGAAACTTCTAACTCAAGTTTTTCTTCAAAAGATTTCATCATAGCATCAACTACATGTTTAGTAAAAGCCTTATTTTGACTATAAGCATGAGGAGAATTCAACATGGATTGAAGCAAGGAAATACAATCAATCAAATAGAAGCTATAATAATTAATGTCCTTGAAATCAAAAAGAGTGGGTTTCTTGCTATTTAATGTTTTGACACTTCTTCAATCCCACTTTTATCACGTTTAGCATTAAGATCTATAGACTCCGAATCATTGGGACGCCTTTTAACTAAAGTTGAATTATCTCCAGTCCCATCATTATTAATATTTATATTGGAAAACAAAGATTCAGCAGGAGTCACATCAATAACTGTAAGATCTTCGTCATTATTATCGCGAGAAAACACTTTTTCAAGCCATTCACGCTTAGCACGAATCCTAGCGGTTCTTTCCTTACTTTCATCAATAGAAATTCTAAATTATCATAGCTTTTAAAGTCTAATTAATATCATGCTTCGGTGGAGTAGATATAACTTTCAAAGAATCAATCTCAAGAGAAATTCTATCAATGTTCCTAGCCAAATCATCAATCTTAAGCACCTTTTCTTCAATAGAAGCATTAAAAAAAATTTGCGAACCAATAAAATATTTAACAATATTTTCAAGATCAGAGGGCATCTTATTATAATTTCCATAAGAATTGTTGTACGAATTTCCATAATTATTAGAGGAATTACTAGGAAACGGCCTAGGGTTGAAATTACGTCTATACGCATTATTAACAAAATTGTTCATACCAACAAAATTCACATCCATAGATTCATTATTATTTCTAATCAAAGAAGACAAAGTCATATCATTAGGATCAATAGGAGCACTCTTAGTAGCAAACAATTTCATCAGTTCATCCATCTTTTCACTCAAAGTATTTATTTCTTCAATAGCATGCACCTTTTTACTAGTAGGAGATCTTTCGGTATGCCACTGAGAGTAGTTTGTTATGATGCTATCTAGGATTTTAGTAGATTCTCCTAATGTGATTTCCATAAAAGTACCACCCGCGGAAGAATCTAAAAGATTTCTAGATGCAAAATTCAATCCTGCATAAATTATTGTATAATCATCCATAAACTCAAACCATGTGCTAGACAATTCCTAATCATTAATTTCATCCTCTCCCAATATTGTGCAACATGCTCATGATCAAGTTTCTTAAAATTCGGTATATCATTCCTAAGGGATATGGTCTTAGCGGGCAGAAAGTACTAGGAAATAAAAGCATCTTTAGACTTATTCCATGCATCAATACTATTTTTAGGCAAAGATGAAAACCAGGTTTTAGCATAGTCTCGTAGCAAGAATGGAAATAGCTTCAATTTAACAATATCATTGTCCACATGTTTCTTCTTTTGCATATCACACAACTCAATGAAAATATTTAGATGGGATGTGTGTCGGGACCCCGATCCTAAGTCATATGAATCCAGACTGTAATATATCACATCACTTTGCGGCCTCATGCACGGTAAGCTCCACGGCTGCAGCCTTACCTTAGCTGAGACCGTTTGCATCTTTTGGCTCACGTATGTGAACATGTCGCTGGCAATCAAAAGATAGAGAAACCGGGCCGACATGACTAGTCATAGAACCCAAGTGGCACATCCGTACTGAAACAGACATACGTAACCCAGCAATGCAGGTGTTGGCCTCAAGCGTGTGTAGAGGAGTCATAGCAAGCTACAAGGACTCCATTACACTGTGGGACATAAATGTCATCACTGCACATAGACGAGTCGTAGCAAGCTACAGGGACTCCATTACACTCTGAGACATTTCCCCAAAGGGACAAACACAACAGCAAAGAATTATACATGTCGGTCAATCAATGTGTCCGGAGCAGTAGCAAGCTACCAAGGCTCGATGGAAGCACAAAGAGGAAGTTTCCCGTAAAGTGTACTACTAAAGGCACATAACTAGGTGTCAGATCCCATACATACTGTTGCACGTCACACGTACGCGAGACATGCCCGATATGCATAGATACAACTATGGCATCACAACATAACCATACAACAACACAACTTTTATTTAAGAGGCTCAGACGAGCCTTGCATAATATGTTCTTACAGGTAGGGGTCACATGACCCGACACTCAAGTCATACAAACAAGTTCAGACAAACCAGGCAGAAGCATAAAGCTGTTTGAGTACAGACAGATGAAAGGGGTATAAAGGCACATGGCCTGACTATCTACAGCCCGCCACAGGGCATAAGGTTGTAGCTGGGACACCAGCTATTTGGCATCGTCGACATCTAGATAGAACCCACCTGATGGTTCCCGAGTCTCATCTGCAACATTTCTTAAGCAAACGTGAGTACAAACGTACTCAGCAAGTCTTTAAAGCAGACCTAGACTATTAATGCTCATGTATCAACAAAGGGAGTGGTGGAGTTTATGCAACAATGCCAGCTTTGACTCATGGCTAACCTAAACTATACAATTTTAACTCTTTGTTTACATTTTAGATATCGTACACGAGTCCATTAACTCCATAATAATACACCACCATGGATTCACTTCCGTATCCTACGAGAGTGCCATCCACGGTACTCACACGTGTCTTGATATTTTATGAGTATCCATTTGATTATCTATGAACAACATAAGTTCTCCAAGCAGTCCATATCCGAGGACGCGGCTATTCGAATAGTTTCATACCCTATAGGGGTGTACTTCTTCACAGACGCTCTCGCCACTTATCGCTTTGTGCCCATAAAACCATGCACCTCGGCAACCTTCAAGCGAAAGCCCAATGAGGGAGTCGTCCATGACCGTCAATCACATAAGACCTCTAGTCCAGGCTATCACCTATTTGAGACTGAACCCGCATGGAAGTCCGGCCGAAGTTTCCGCTACGGCCCCAAATGATGTGCGCAGGGTTGCCAAGCCCACCATTCGGGTGCCCCTTGGTACACCGTGCCACTGCCTACCGCGTCGTAACCCACCCCTAGGGTCAGCGCTACGCACCGCCTCCAGCATGCTATAAACACCAGAAACTACTTGCCACTCCTGGACCAATGACTAAGCGATTGATAAGTCGAGCGGGGTCATATTTCAGGGCCCAGCATGTGGTAGTATCTAGCCTTGGATTACAAATATGGAACTCAATTCCTAAGAACGGTCCCAATGGGACAACCCGCTATGTACTCCTACATAGCCTCTCGTCACTACCTTTACCAAATCGGGTTCATCATAAGCTTATCACATCAGAACAACAATGTTTCACTCCAGTTCATCACCCAGATGAATCAGACCTGACACAACTCTAAGCATAGCAAGCATAGCAGGCAAATTATGCAAAGCACATCATGGCACAAGCATCTACCAGGTATGCTAGGTTGCAAGGTTTAGCTATTTACTATGACAATGACAGGTCACACAAAGGAATAGGTTCGTCTACCGTGTATGACAGACAAGTGAACGATTGTCCCACTACTAGAAAAAAGGCAGCTAGTGGCGCACCTGTTTTGCCTACTAATGGCGCACTATAGGTGCGCCACTAGCACCACGCCATTAGAATTTTTTACTAATGGCGCACCACAGGTGCGCCATTAGTATCTGGTATACTAATGGCGCACCATGCAGTGCGCCATTAGTATAGCTCACGGTGCGCCATTAGTATGCCTCCCAGGGGCCATATTTACCCATGTGCTCTAGCTTACTAATGGCGCACTAATGTAGGATGCGCCACTAGTGTGCTTTTTGTAGTGCGCCACTAATCTGCTGGGTGGTGCGCCACTAGTATGAATATTAGGTATTTTTTTTCTTTTTTCTTTTCTGATATTTGCACAGGTTACAAAACATATTACTGCACAGAATATAGAGAGCACAACATATAAACAGCAGATTTATCGAATACAATAGAAGATTAGTCTCCGAATACAATTCATCATATTAGTCTCCGTATTTAAAATACCGAACAACGTTAGAACATTACAAGTCTCGACACCGTGAGTAGCGAGTTTGTCTTCACATTACAAGTCGATATCGATCATCTAAACTACCATCACATAGAAGAGAGTTGCGGTCATCATGATGAGCATCATCGCGATGAAACTGGTCTTCATCCGGTTCCTCCAGCGCTCCCTCCTCTCTCCCGCTAGATAGCACGCGTATCTAGCTTCCGCCTCTGCCCTAGTGGCGTACCCTTTGTAATTGTTAATGCTGAAACGGTGAACCTGTCGCCGACACTCCTCCCAGTCGTCGTACACTCCGGGAACCTTACCCTTGTACATGACATACGACGGCATCTCTATGCACTAGCCAAACAAAACGTTAGTAGCAATTCACAAACAATACATAAGCAATATATAAGTATGCAACAAAAGGATCGGAAGAAAAAAGCAACACATTAATAGCACGATTCATGGTCCTACTAATAAATAGCATCGATTACATATAAGTTGAACGACTGTCCAAACCAAAGAAACATACAAGTTCATTAAAGTTTAATATTACAACATGAGCCAATGAACATTTCAGAACTACATAGCATCACTACTTTCGACTCGACTCAGGGACCGGAGCGTGGATGAAGCCGCCGTCTTTAGTGATGGTCATGAAATCACGGGCGTTGTCAGCCTGCATTTGTAGCGTTGTTTCTATATCACTGTTGGACGGTTGATATCTGAGGTAGAACTGCCCCGAGGTACGAAGGACATCTTGATGGATGATTTCCGCAAACTCCGACTGGATGCGATAGAATTCTTGTCTGATGTCCGCGTCCTGGATTGCCGACAAGCGTGTGGCCCAATCTTTGAGATTATTTGGTAGCAGAAGGTGATGCTGGTCCCGTACGATCGCCCGCATGTGATGGAGGGCGTAGTAGGCATCCTTCTGACTGCCCGGCGGCTGCTTGACGCAGGGGAACGTCGTATTGTTGGTGAACACGTGCTTGCCATACCTACGAATTGTCCTGCTGAAGGTGCCTTCAAATTTGCCGTAGCCGGGGAGAACATCATCAAGAACTTTCTTGATATTTGTTTAGTCTATCTTCGACTGACGGTCCAAGTCGAAATACGTGGCCATGGAATATTTCGGGCTTATGAGGATGAGTATGCAATGTGTGTCACTGTGCACAAAACACGGAATGTTAGAAAAAAAAGAACAATCGAAATCTAAGAAATCATATGTTACGGGGCGGTGAGGGGATGACTTACTCGGGAAAGTAAGGCACGAGGAAGTTATCCTTATCTGGGTTTGCCAGAATGACGCCTTCGAGATGTGAACTCGCGACATGCCGGTCCCCAGCGCTGCATGTAGAAGGGGTCGACTATCACGATGTTCGGGGTCTTGTCTCTAATGATCCGCATCTCCATACCCAGCGAAAATAGCCGAATGAAGGTGTAGTGTAGCGGATGAAGGTTAAACATAGCATAGATGTCATCAAACCGCAGGATGATCGTACCCCCGATGGTGCTATCCACAAAGCCCTTGCCCTCTGGCACCTTGGCCACGAAAACCGGGTATGCCACATCATTCTCGGAGAGACGCCGCTTCTCCAAAGAAAGAACACTGTCATGCAAACTCCGCATAGCACAGGTTGCAGCATTGAGCAGATTAGTCGGTAGCATCGGCCTACCCACCACACGCACCCTCCTCGAGATATCCTTAGGTGAAGGTGACCCGTCCTGAGCACGGATCGTACTCGGTGTCGGCTGGCTTGCACCGCCCTTGTTATTCTTTCTTTTCCGTCCCTTCTTCTTCTGCTATAATGATATCGAGTTCTGCTCATAGACCGCCTTCTTGAGTGTGTTGGGGCTGATAATATTTCGCACCTCGCCTATCTTAGGCTCGGTGAAGGCGGCAGCTGGAGGCGTCTCTTGAGAACTGAAAGCCAGACGACACCTGTTGCAATTGGATTTCTCCACGGTACCAGCTAGATCGCGGTCGTCTTTTGTAGGGTTGGGTTCTTGAGAAGGAGGCCCGAATAATTCGTCACCATACCCATGTTCGGCAAAGTACTTATCGACGTGGGTAAATGTACCGTCGTCGTCGTCGTCGTCCAGATCCTGTGCCATATGCATGTCCGGCATGTCCGGTAGCATTGTGGCGGTCCTGCCATGGCTTGGCGCCGGCACGACTGGCGGTGTTGTCTTTGGGGTGGTGTCCCCCGCCCCCAAATGAATCTAGCTCTTTGGCCAAAGCAGGGGCCAGCTTACGCAGGCACTGAGGGTCATCACATCATCTTCGTCGGCTCCAGCGGGTCGAATCGGAGGTAACAAGTCGTCGCAGCCTGGCAGCACCCGAACCAGTTCAGCCCTATACACGGTTGGTGGCATCGGATTACCGGGGAACACGGGGTTGCCCAGTTGAACGATTCTGCCCTTGGCGACATCGATCAACTCAGCGTCCATGAAGTGCAGGAGAGTGCATGGAACATCGGCGGCGCCCTGCGAAAACATGTAGCGCGTCAGGGATGCCCAGTCAAAGGCAAGGAGATGAAGTCATCGCTCGAGAGGCTTAGTTACCGTGATGGCGTCGAGCTCGGCTAATGTCGAGGCACCGCCAACGGTGGGCGTGCAACTGACGGAGGGGCTGCTTGCTACCGAGGTGCCGGCCGGAGTACACCCGGGTGCATTAAGCTCCAATGCATGTGCCGGCGCCGGAGACACCAATACCGCCTCCGCTGGAGACACTAATGGCACCGCCTGCGCGTTGTGCGAGTTGCTGGCCGTGAAGCTGGGAACCGGGGGCGGCCCCTGTTGGCCTCTCGCAATCCACCCCCGCAGCCCCTCAACCAAGGTAGGCATAATGGCGGTGATTGTCGCTCCCAGTTGCTCTCGCACTTGCTCTGAGACTATGTCGGGAATCCGCACCACTTGTTCCTTGAGTTCTTGAACCTCGCGTGCTTGGCTTTCCGAGCTGGTCTTTCTCTCCTTTCGCCCACCAACGTTATAGTATGACGACCATTTTGTGGACAAGCCTTTGCCGATCACACGACTAGCTGACGACGGCTTATTGAACTTATCCTTGTTTTTCATTACGTTCAATGCCCTATTTAAAGTGTTGTCCCAAGGGGAGCTCTGAGACGACCCCGCGCTACTGCTTTCAGTCTCCTGCCGAAGGAATGTGAACCATTTAGAAATTTGGCTTCATTAATTATAATGCAACCATATGGAGCTAATTACGCGGGGGTGTATTCCTTACCAGAACACGCTCAAGCGCCTTGGTCTTTGCATCTGTGGTAAGCTCCTTTGTTACCGGGTCCACCTTGTACCGGGCCCTGACATAGTTCCTGGTCTACTTGTCACGGTATTTCTCGAAGCGGGGCGGTAGGCCTTGCTCGGCACGCTCCGCGTCCTCCTTGTCTCATATAGGTTCCGCCACTCTGTAACCGCCGGGACCGAGTTGGTGGATCCCTAAGTTCAAGTCCCGCATATCTTTCCCCCACTGACTTGATTCCAGGGTTGCGCTGCTCTCGCACTTGATCTTGAACTCCTTGTAGTCATGTTCGCTGATCGAAGGATTTTTCGCCGTGATCTTCTCATAACTATCACCTTTGTCAATCATTTTCTTCACCGCGCTTCTCCAAGTAGACAGGGCCGTGCTCATCTTCGTGAGGGCAGCACTGTTCACTTTATTCCCTGAGAGGCGTGTGTTTGCGACGTCACCGGGGAACTTGTATGGTTCGTGCAGCTTCGTGAAGAGGAGGCTGCGCAAATTCCCTCGGTCAGGATGCCTTAGGTTCTCGGTGTTGATTGAGACGGTGCTCCGGAGAATCCACCCGAGCTGAACCGAGTACCCCTTGACTAATTCTTTGGGCGCCGTTGGATGCCCCTCGGAGGACACTTCAGTAAATTCCTCCTTGACGGTGCCGAGCACGTTCGGGCGCCGGTCCTTCCGTTGCCTCTTTGGTTGGCTGCCATCTGTGCGTGTGCTGCCATCATCAGTGGTGGCATCCTCGGCGGCACCATCAGTGGTGTCATCCCCGACGCCACTAGGGGTTGTGTAGTCGGGATCGGTGTCTTCCACGGCGTCCTCATATCGGTGAGGTTCTTCCTCCATCTCCTGGGACAACTCCGAGAATGCCTTGCCTGAACCGCCGGCCTCGTCATTGTGGGCCATGTTTCGCGCTAAATAGGAAAAAAGTTTGGTCAAAAAGTTGGTTATTGTCAAGGGCCTACAAAACTGGCTGCAAATGCCCGCAAGGCTTCAAGGGTGACGGCATAATGGCTCAATGTTATTTAAGGGTTGGTTTGTGAGGAATTATCATGGTCTCATCATTTAGGGTTTGTCAACACCGATGCATCCTAAGATAATGCTGCTCAAGATTCAAGGCTGGAAGGAGGACAAATATTTTCAAAAAGTATGAGAATATGATTTGCATAACAAGTGAAAGAAATGTGTGGTTGGAGGGCATTACTTCAATTGCTGGTTTTGGAGGGCAAAGCGTTGTTAAATGGTCTAAGAGTCGGAAGAGCAACAGCCTTTAGAAGTTTAGGTGCATGTGGACAGAGCGAAGTAGGGAGAAAACGACTAGGGGAATTCAAACCCCGGCCCATGCATTAGTCGCAAGTACCCCATATGTCCTGTTTTTAGCAAAGTCATGCTAAAATTCATGGAAAATTTCAGCATGACCTTTGCTGAAAATAGGACATATGGAGTACCCGAATTTGCCGGAACGGAAGTTAATCGACATTCCGGCAAACTCAAGGGCCTCTTGGGGTACCTGCAAAATCATCACGACACGATGGTCGGACACAAAACCTAGCAAACTAGCATCACAATGTGCCTCCACTTTCATATGGATGAAAAGGCCACAAACCATATGGTCCTCTGCTTTCATACTGTGGCAACAAGCATCATAAAACAGCTCTGCCTAGTGGCTACACAGTAGGTGTCCAATTCCTTCTCTCATGTTCTATAGTTACACGAGATAGCAAATCAAAAGATCGCTTTAACAGGGTATAGCCACACATATTTGAAGTAGAACATATATATACACATAAAAATAGTTTGTAAGATAGATATATAGACCAAGCAATAATAATCAACGGTAATATCAATACAGAGAAGATCAAAACAACAGGATTAATCTATTTTCATCTATTTTCATCTAAGATTGGGTTGATTTTTAGTCTTAGCAGTAAGATATATAATTCAGCACTATTTTCATCTATTTTCTCTAGCTGTCAAAAGTATTTTCAAAGGAATTTGGATAATAATTGTCAATCTGATTTTCTTTTCATCTTATATAGAAGCCCTTTGGATCACATGAATGAATCCTATAATATCCCTGCAAATGCCTCACCACATTGGAATTTTGGAGAAATCATAAAACGAGCTTTCACTTAAGCAGACACACCTCTATGTCTTCTTATCAATGCAAAAATTTTTTGGACAATACAGAAATTCTCCTTGACGCTGATTGTTGGATTGTTGTGGTTGTAATAACCTAGTCTTAAGTTTTCAACACTCAATTGTTTCCGAGTTGTTTGCCTTAGTTGCCATAGCTAATATTTATTATGCTGTTTTACTGTAGATCAGAAGTTGCACTACTGAACTACCTTCTATTTGTTATTGCAGGCGATTACACAAGAGTCTCTTTCCACTGCACAGGTAACTAGTCACTACACTAGGCCCTGCTTGGAGTTCAGATTATGCATGTCTCCCAACTGTGATCAGATGAGTAATGTACAATCTACAGATTTTTCTCCCTGGGGAAGAATAACATCCCATGGATTATGGCATTTGGGCTCAACAAGGTATGATGATAACTGTTAAGTTCTTCGAGAATGCTCATGAACATCGTTTCCCTTAATTTCTGTTTTAAATCATAATCCTTATTACTCTCTGAATGTTTTTTCTGATAGATAGTGTGGTTTATTTCTATACAAAATAAATGAAGGATGACTATCTGAATTTTCAGATAGATAGTGTGGTTTGACTTACACTGAAGATTAGGCCTACTTAATGACAGACAAAAAATGGTATCTTCTCTAAAGTTGTAGCTTATTTTTTCTGAACTTTCAAACATGTATCTATTGGATGCATTGATTCTGTACAGAGAAACAAACACATTTTTGTCACGCATCCATCAGATTTAGGATTTGAGATCATCCATATGTACTTCAGATAAAAGATGCATACTATGTTATAGTTAGTACATTGTCAGGCAGAGCAATCATCTTATTGGTATCATATTTGTCATGAATTCAACTCCAAAGTTACAAGATTCAAAGAGACCCACAGGATATTGACAAGTAAATGATGACAGGGCAGAACAACAGATTGATAAGATGGTCGACCGGAGCTGGATTGGCTACCTGCCGTCAATGACTTCGAGGAATGATGGAGGAGGGTGGTGGTGGCGACGGGAAACCCTATTGATGAGGAGAATCGCCCACCGGGGATTGCGATGCCGTCCTACTCTTCCTTCGCTCGCCGGGGATCGCTTCTATCCTCCTCCTCCTTCGCTCGCCAGGGATCGTCGGGGATCGCTCGGGGATTGCTTCCATGCCGTCCTCCTCCGCGTAGGTTGCGCCGCCGCATTGGTTGCTTCCACGGGGTGCCGGGGATAGATGGGATGGGATCGATGAGATGGGCCGGGGATAGCAAGGGGATGATATGGGCCGGGGATAGCAATGGCGCACCTCCCGGTGGTGCGCCATAAGTATATCTATAGCAATGGCGCACCACTGAGGGGTGCGCCATAAGTATAGTAGTGGTGCAAAGTGTAGTACTAGAGGGGTCGAAGCCCTCTCCTGTTAAGGTTCGAGGCAGTAGTGTAGTGGTAGCCGACTCTCTGTGCAGACCAGAGGTCTAGGGTTTGAGTCCCAGGCGCCCCCTTTTTTGTGTTTTCCTGTTTTGATTGTATGTGTATGTGCTGAGTGTATGTATATGTATACATACATGATAGATGTTTTTTAATTCATTTTCTGTTTAGATATACATGTGTGTGTAGTTTATGTGAGTGTGTGGGCTTGTATACATGTTTGGGTGTGAGTGTATGTGTGTGAGTGTGGTGTCACATGCATGTGTGTATGTGCATATATATATGCACTTGTGCATATGTGTGTGTCTGTGATGAACACCCACACACATAGGTGTGTGTGTTCTCATGAGTGTGGGTGTGTCTATATGCACTTGTGCATATTTGCCATGTGTGTGTGTATGTGGGGTAGTGTGTGTAGGTTTGTATGTGTGACAAGTGGGCCATGCCCCACTTGTCATATACCCTATCAATATGTGTTGGGTGTTTTATTGTTTGATGGGTTATGCTAGTTCTTTTCCATTTATAGCTATATTGAATATGAAAAAATACCATCAAATTTGAAAAAATATTCATGAATTCAAAAAGTGCCCATGAAATTTAAAAATATTCATGAGTTCAAAATATATTTACAAATTCAATACTTTTTGTGAATTAGAAATTCAATACCATAATAAACATAAATAAATATTCATGAGGACACTAGAACGGAAGAAATATCATTTCAATATGTCAAAATACAATTGAGAAATGAAGGCTACAATTTAAATACAATCGATCTTAGCTAGCTATCTGTTCACAATCTTCTTGCCCTTATTTTTCGCAAATGGAGTTCTTCTTTTGAACGGACATCCTTTAGGTAGGGCGGTCCTGCTTCTTCTTGTGGTGTATGCTGGTACTTCATCGTCGTCGTCATGTTCCATCTTCGGGTCGCCGTACTTGTCGAAGTCTTTCTCATTGGCGACTCCATCCATTCCGATGATCTTCCTTTTACCTCTCCTCACGACAACACGACTGGGCTTTGGCGGGTCGGTAATGAAGAAGCATTGGTCCACTTGGGAAGCAAGTACCCATGGCTCATTTTTCGCGGTGGCGTTTGCGCCCGCGGTCTTCGATTTGGCTTCGGGTATAACCATGGTGGTGAAATACCGGTCTTATTTTAGGACGTTCTTGGCCCATCTGACACGGAACATCGGGACCTTCTCTCCATTGTAGCTTAGCTCCCAGATCTCCTCGATCCTTCCGTAGTATCTGTCCTTGTCGTTACCAGTGTAGGATTCCATCGTTACCCCGGAGGTCTGATAACCATCGCTCTTCATGTCTTTTCCCTTGGTGTAGAATGTGTAGCCGTTGATATCGTACGCCTCATACGTCATCAGGTTGTGCTCGGCGCCCTATGACAAGGCGAATATGAGTTGTTCTTCCGCGGAAGAATCCTCATGTAAAGGGTATGACAGTAGCTTCTTCTTGAACCAATGCATGAAACACGAGTTGTGCTGTTTGATTATATCTCTGTCCGTCCTCTGTTGGCCTCGGTCATTGTACGTCTTCTAAATAAAGGTTTTGTGCTCTACCACCCAAGGATCGACCACGTCTATGTGTTGTAGCGCGACTAGGTTTGCTCTTTCAAAGTCGGCGAGTCGACCCTCGAAGTCGACATGCATTTCGCGGCGACCCTCACGGTGACCCCATCCAGCGAGACTGCCGAGGTGCCTGTTGACGGGCAGACCAACGGGGTTCTCGATGCCTAGCTAATTCGTGTCGTAGGAGATGCACTCTTCAGTCAGAAAGCCCCTGGCTATGCTTCTCTCTGGACTTGACATGTTGCGAACGTATCCTTTGATGACACCATTCATCCGTTCGAACGGCATCATGCTGTGCAGGAACGTCGGCCCGAGTTTGATGATATCCTCCACGATATGGACCAACGGATGCACCATAACGTCGAAGAATGCGGGCAGGAAGTACATCTCAAGCTCGCATAGTGTCACCACAATCTCTTCCTGTAGGCTTCTGAGTTGCCTCACGCCAACCGACTTCCGAGAGATGACGTCGAAAAAGTTGCATAGGCCAAATAGCGTTTCACGGACGTGCGCGTCCATGATCCCACGGATTGCAACTGGAAGTATCTGCGTCATCAGCACGTGACAGTCGTGAGACTTCATCCCGCTGAACTTCTACTTCGCTGAGTCTAGGTATCTGCTTATCTTCCCCACGTAACCATAAGGAAGTTTTACTCCTACGAGGCAGGTGAAAAACTGATCGATCTCCTCCTGACTTAGAGTGAAGCACGCTGGAGGGAAGTCATTTCCGGTCTTCTTGGCCATTTTGCCTTTGTGACGACTTTCCGTGTCCTGCTTGGCCTCATCATCATCATCATCATCATTATTATTAGCGTGAAGCTCCTCCCTGATACCCATTGATTTCAAGTCTGCCCTTTCTTCGTGATATGCATGACATCAAGGCTGTGAGGCACACGAAGGATCTTCCAGTATGGCAAGTCCTAGAAAATAGACCTCGTTTTCCATACCTTCAGCAGCGGCTCTGGCGCCTTTCGCTTCTTTCCCGGTTCTGGCGCCTTTCCCGATGGTGGGCACTCTTTCCAATTTTTCAACATCTTGTCTATTTCCTCGCCGCTCCTCGTACGCGGGCGTCTTCGGGGTTCGGTTTCACCATCGAACAGATCCTTGCGTTTCCTCCATGAGTCGTCGTCGCGAAGCCACCTTCGATGTCCCATGAACACGGTTTTCGAAGACCCGGGATCTCTATCTAGCTGGCGATACGTTGTGTCATCCATGCACCTGACGCATCCAGAAAATCCGTGGACCACCTGCCCCGCGACATATCCGTAAGAGAGATAGTCGTGCACCGTCGTGAGCAGTGCGACTCTCATAGGGAAATATTCTTTCTCTACGGCGTCCTACGTATTGGCTGGCGTTTTCCACAGCGTGTCTAGCTCCTCTTTCAGCAGCCCCAGAGACAGATTGTTGTCATTCCCTGGTTATTTCGGCCCTTCAATTAGCATACTCATGTGAATGTACTTCCTCTTCATGCACAACCAGGGGAGAAGGTTGTACATCCACACAAACACAGGCCAGGTGCTATGTGTGCTTCTCTGGCTGCCAAACGGAATGACTCCATCGGTGCTCGCGCCCAGCATGATGTTCCTTGGATCGTTCCCAAATTCTGGGTGTTCGAAGTTCAATGCTTGCCACTGGCTCGCATCCTTAGGGTGACTCAGCATCCTGTCTTTTTTATTTATCTCCGGATCATTTGCGTCATCTTCTCGCTTCTTCTCCTCCTTATCCACGTGCCAACGCAGAAGCTTTGCTACCTTAGGGTCCGTGAAATACCGCTGTAGACGAGGAGTGATCAAAAAGTACCACACCACTTTTCGAGGAGCTTTCTTCCTCTTCTTGTATCGAGTGACGCCGCACACCGGACATATGGTAGACTCCGCGTGCTCATCCCGATCAATGATGCAATTGTTCATGCACACATGGTATTTCACGTGCGGTAAATCCAGAGGGCACACGATTTTCTTCGCCTCCTCGAAACTGGTCAGGCACTTGTTCCCCTTGGGAAGACATTCGTGCCAGAATGACATGTTCTCGTCGAAGCATGCGTCGGTCATTTTGTGTTTTACCTTCATCTCCAGAGCCATGAGCGTTACTTTCAGTTGGGTATCCTCGGGCCTACATCCTTCATACAATGGAGTAACCGCGTCTATCTCCACTTGATCCAGCTTGGCTTTCTCTCGGGCGGCAGCTCTTTCATTATCCGTCTGCTTGAGAAGCAGCTCTTGAATATGAGGGTCCTGCACCCAGCCCATCGATGGTCCATCGTCGTCTGCTCCGGCATATTCATCTTCATGATCATGCCCTTCGTCTGCTCCGACATCTTCCTCATCATCATGTCCGGCATCTTCTACATGATGACCTTGTACTGCATCTACTTCGTGATCATGTCCTGGAGATTCTTCGTCTTCTCGCCCACCCTCGCCGCGGTTGTCTTGCTCATGCCCTTCCTCATTTCTTGCCCGGCCCCCATGGATGACTTCATAATCATCTTCATCACCTTGCCACCGATAGCCATCCATGAAACCACGCACGAGCAGGTGGCCCCGCACCTGTACGGAATCTGGGTCCATAAGGCTCCTCAGCTTGCATCTTCAACACGGACATCTTATCTCCGTCTGATTATTTTGAAGCACTTCGGCCTTCGCGGAGCTCAAAAACCTATTCACGATGCCTTCGGTCATCTTGTGGACCATGGTCGCCTGCGGGGTAGAGCAAAACGATCTTTTAGAACCAAGAATTTTTTTGCATGACTTTGCCTAAAAATAGGACCAAAAAGAATGCATAGTGCTAAATTCTCGCCGAAACGGAAATGAATCAACATTCTGGAAAAATATTGGCAACTATTGCATTTCAAATACCGGTACCTGCAAACACAAACATATATGCAACACCACAAACATATGCAACACCACAAACGTAGATCTAGCTAGGCCATAAAAAGTGCATGTGCACGTTGTTGGAGGGAGAAAAAAGTAGATCTACAACATAAAAGCTTTCCCCTTACTTACCTATCAAAAAAAGCTAATTTAACCACTTAATTTGGGTGAATCTATGATGCAAATGAGGTGAGGAGGAGGAGGCACCCGAGACAAGCTTGGAGGAGGAGGTGGAGAGAATGAAAGTGGGGAAAGTGAGTGTGGTAGGTGGTTGTCCAAAATATCTAGCTGGTCACAGGTTACTAATGGCGCACCACCTACAAATGCGCCATTAGTAACCCTGGTTACTAATGGCGCACCAGCTGGAGGTGCGCCATTAGTGGTTTTTGCAAAAAAAATAGTAGTGGCGCATTGGGCTTGTCGTGCGCCATTAGTAGTTAAACTACTAATGGCGCACTCGGACTTGGTGCGCCATTAGTACTTTTGGAAAAATAACAAAACAAAAGTTTGTTAGTAGTGGCGCACTAGGTGTGTGGTGCACCATTAGTGCCCATCACACTAATGGAGCACCAGCACCTGGTGCGCCACTGCTATATAGTAGTGGCGCACCACTTGTCTGGTGCGCCATTAGTGTCTATATTATCTATAGCCCTTTTCCTAGCAGTGTCCTAATGCAATAAACAAGAGAAGGAGCGAGAGAGTGGGATGATATTGGAATGATCAAAGGGGTTGCTTGCCTTGCTGGGTAGCAGGAAGGTTTTCTCCTTCGTTGGAATACTCGGAGGTATCCTCAGAAGGAGGGCCTACCGCAATGCAAATAAATACAATACACTCAAGTGCAACAATATGATGGATGACCATGACATGGCAGAATGTATGGATGAGCTAATGCAACTATTTTCCAAGTTAATTTGAAGTGAGTTTGAATATAGGTTCAAAATCATTCTCCATTTCATATTTCATAAGTTAACCAATTAGTAAATGTCAATGTTCATCTACATAGGTTGCTCTAGCATGCATGATAATGGCACCATTGGATTCATTGGATTTTTCTGATAAATTTTCATATATAAATTATTTTCATCTGATTTACAGATTAATTTATATGAATTTTAGAAGTTTTAAACATTTTCTGGAATTTCCTAATTTATTTTTATACTAAAACTCATTTAATACGTCAGCCTGACGTCACTGTAACGTCAGCAGGTCGGCTGACCCAACCAGGTCAAACCTGATAGGGTGGGGCCCTCACGTCAGCGTCAGGGGCTAATTCCCCGTGCTGACCAGAGGTTTGACCCTCTGCAGGCCCGCTGGTCAGTGGCTAATGACTTAATTAGCCGGGCTGATTAGCATTAATTAGCCGGCCACGTCGGCGCCCACTGGAGCGGGGCCGGCGCGACCAAACCCGCGACGTAGGTCCGCTGGAGTTGGCCGGAAACGTGCCACAGGGCACGGATTCGTGCGCCAAAAGCGTTGGGAGGGAGCCCGTGCTCGACCGCGTCGAGTGGGGCTGGTCTGGCGGCTCGGGTCGCTGGAGACAACGGCCACAACGAGCTCAGCGGTGGCGGCTCGGGAAGGTCCGGCTACGGTGCTAGAGGGCACGGGAAGACCGGGAAGGAGAAGGGGGAGAAACAGGGGCTCACAGGGGGCTGCAGGGGAGGCTCAGCGGGCTTGGGGACGACCGACAGCCGACGAATCAATGACGGGGAGAGGCGGCCAAAGGGTGGGAAGAACAGCAATGGCACGACATAGAGGGTCCCGGGGTCTTCTATCTTCGCAGGGAAGACGAGGGGGTTGCGGCGGAGGTGAGGGAGCAGCTAGAGCGGCGGTGCTACGGCGGCGATGGGCTCGGCCATGGCGACAGAGGCGGAGAAAGCGAGAGAGAGAGCGTGGCAGGAAGAGAGGGAGAGGAGAAGAGAGCCACAGCGAGGGGACCTCGCGCTGGCGCTTCCGGAGGCCTCCAGGGCAGCAGCCAGGCAGGAGGTGGTCGGGTGCGTGCCCGCGCACGGTGAGCGCGTGCCCGTGTTCTCCTGGCGAGAGGACAGGGATGACTGGCATGGGCCAGTTGGGCCGGCTCCTCCTGGGCCTCTTTCCCTTTTTTTATTTCTTTTACTTTCTGTTTTCTAAATCTAACATTTGTTTTATTTGTTTTTCAGGTACAAATGCTAGTATTAAACATCCCAAATATTTTTAGAATTAAGTTTGAATATTTCAAACTCCTATAAAAAGTTTCGGGATATTTTGAAATCTAAAATAATGATAATGCTTTATTTGGCATTTTTCAGAAGCTTTATTATTTATTTTTAAAATGCTACAAATGTTCAAATATATAAGATGGCCCCTGATATATTCATGTCCATATTTATCAAAGATAGGGGACATCTTAGATGGGCATTTTGGTTTTTCACATTCATTAAGTTGGTTTGATTCAAATGAATTGTTTGGGGTTTCTTTTGATCCCCATTTCAAATTTATGCAACAATTGAAATATGATGCACACACATGTTGTCGTAAGACAACTAGGTAGGGATGTGACAATGCGACATCTTCACTAGGAAGGCCAGAAAATTGTTCTTTCATAATAAGAGTTAGCAAGGCAGTATTGATTTCATAAGATTCCGCACTAGTGGAGGGACCAATAGGAGTACCAATAAAATCATTATTATTAGTATTGGAAAAGTCACACAACTTAGTATTCTTAGACATCTTGACAAAGCAAGGAATCAAGCACACAAGCAAAAGAAAGGCAAAGGAAAGAAGGGCGAATAAAAAGGAAAATCTCTTTGGTATTTTCTGAAAATCATTTTAGAAGTGGGGGAGAGGAAAACGAGAGGCTAATGGAAAATAAAGTAAATGCAGGAGATGAGTTTGTGATGGGTACTTGGTAGGCTTTATTTGTATCCTCCCCGACAATGACACCAGAAATCCTTCTTGCTACCTCTTGAGCATGCGTTGGTTTTCCCTTGAAGAGGAAAGGGTGATGCAGCAAAGTAGATAAGTATTTCCCCCAGTTGTTGAGCACCAAGGTATCAATCCAGTAGGAGGAACAAGCAAGTCACAAATGGTTGCACCTACACAAAAAATCAAACTCTTGCATCCAACCGTATAAACGGGTTGTCAATCCCTTCATGGTTATTTGCAAGGATTAGATCTGAAAGAGAGAGATGTAAACGAGTGCAGAGAGTAAAACATAAATAAATTGCAGCAAGGTATATATCTGAAAATATATGATGGAAGATAGACCCGGGGCCCATAGGTTTCGCCGGAGATTTCACTCTTGAATGCAAATATCATCGTGGGTAAACAAATTTCTGTCAAGCAATTGATAAAAAAGCAAATAATCATGTAGTTATCAAAGGCAGTGATCATGCATATAGGCATCACGTCTGTGACCAGTAGACCGAAACAATCCTGCAGCTACTACTATTACTTGACACATCGACCGAGTCCTTCCTGCATCTAGAGTATTAAGTTCATGAAGAACAGAGTAACTCATTAAAAAAGATGACATGATGTAGAGGGATAAACTCAAGCAATATGATGAAAACCCCATCTTGTTACCCTTAATAGAAATAATACAATATGTGCCTTGCTACCCCTACTATGTCACCGGGTCAGGACACTGCGAGATTTAACCCAAAACCAAGCAGTTCTCCCATTGCAAGAATTACAAATCTAGTTGGCCAAACCAGACCAATAATTCGAAGAGACTTGCAAGGATATGAAATCATGCATATGAGAAATCAATAGATATTCAAATAAGATTCATGGATAATCTGAACATAAACTCACAATTCATCTGATCTTGACAAACACACCACAAAAGACGAGTACATCAGATAGATCTCCATGAATATCATGGAGAACACAGTATTGAAGATCAAAGAGAGAGAAGAAGCTATCTAGATACTAGCTATGGACCCATAGGTTTGTGGTGGACTACTCACGCATCATCGGAGGGGCAATGGAGTTGATGTAGATGCCCTCCGTGATCGATACCCCCTCTGACAAATTACTGGAAAACGCTCCAAGCTTGGATCTCTCGGGGACGGAGGCTCCCGGCGGTGGAAAAGTATTTGCGTGTCTTGTTTTGATGTTGGTGGAATATTTGGGTATTTATAGGCCAAGAATTAGTGTTAGGAGACCTGCGACGAGTTGACAATCCTGCTAGGCATGACCAGGGGGCCATGCCTAGCAGGCTTGTGGCGCCATAGCACCTCCCCTGACATGCACTCCAAGCTTGGATGACTTGTTTCCTTCCAGAAAAATTCCTTTCGATGGTTTTATTCCATTTGGACTCCATTTAATATTCCATAGCTGTAAAACTCAAAAACAAGGAAAACAGAAAGTGGCACTTGGCTCTAGATTATAGGTTAGTCCCAAAAATAAAATAAAATATATATTAATGCGTATAAAACATCCAAAACACATAATATAATAGAATGACATCATCAAAAATTATAGATACGATGGACACGTATCACGTCTTTGTGATGTTGCTACTAGGCATAAAATGATGCAGTTTATTTGTATTGCTTGAGTTTACTTTGTCTAGATCATGTCATTGTTCTCCATGCATTACTCTGTCTTACTTAATACTCTAGATGCAAGCTGGATAGCGGTCGATGAGTGGAGTAATTGTAATAGGTGCGGGCAGGAGTCAACCTATTGTTAATGGACATGAAGCCTATATACACATGATCATTGCCGTGAATATCACATAACTATCCGCTTTTGCATCAATTGACCAACATTAATATTTTTACCCACCGTATGCTTATGTTCATGAGAGATGCCGCTAGGGAAAACTTTGGCCCCTGGGTCTGATCAACATATATTAATAAACGCTTCAATACCTTGCTGCCATTTAATTGCTTTTATTTTATTTTGAAATTTAGAATTATCTACAATTATCTAAAAATCTCATTTGCTTGCAAATAAAAAGACCAACGGCATTGATAACCCTCTTGCCCGCATCTGGTGCAAGTTATTTGTTCTTTTATGTGCAGGTGCTGAAGACGGTTGAGGATTGATATTCCAACTGGTTCGATAAACCTTGGTTTCATAAATGAGCAAAATACTTACCCACATTGTGCTACAATAACCCATTCCTCTTCGTGGAAAACCCAACACAGATCACAAGTATCACCCCTCCATCGCTTAAGCAACGGGCTGCCACAACATCATCCCGTCGAGGCATAGCACCACTGCCCCGTGATTCTCTCGCGGCTATGTCGCCCCTTCGGGTCATAGTCTCGCGACACACAGTCTCGTCCGCCTCTCGAGGATGTCCCCATGGTTTCACTGACCCGCACCCTACCGATGCACCGCCACGCAGGTCTTCCCACCGTCTCCCTGACCCGCCTGCTGTCGCTATGTCGCCCCTTTGGGTTGTAGCATCGTGGCCCGTGGTCCACTCGCCGTATCCGCGCATCGACTTTCCATGGTATGCATCGTGCCGCCTTGCTCATCGCAAGAACGCCACCATCTGCATTGGTCTTCGTCACATTGTTAGGTTCTTCCTCGCCTACTACAAGGATGGTCACCACACTCCTAACCAGCCACTATCGCGACTCTTCTTCGACACTGCTGCAGCTCGCTCACCCAAGTTGTACTACCCATCCACCCCCTTTATCTTGGTCCAGCACCAGCTCATCGCCAGCGTGTGATACATCTCCAACGTATCTATAATTTTGACTGTTCCATGCTGACATATTATCATTCTAGGATACTTTTTGGGTATATATTTACCAATTTATAATATTTTGGAGCACTAACATATTGACACAGTGCCTAGTGCTAGTTCCTGCTTTTTGCATGTTTCTGCCTTTTCAGAGTTACCATACGAAACGGAGTCCAATTAACACGGAACTTTTTGGTGATTTTTCTAGACCAATACAAGACCTAGAAGCTTTAAAGGAGGGCCAGCAGGTGCACCAGGGGCCCACCACATATCCAAACGCTGCTTGGGGGTGCAGCTAGGTGTGTGGTGCCCCCCTGGAGCCTCTCCCAATGTCATTTTCTAGCCTACAAATTTAGATATACCCTAAAAACACCAGAAGCGCTCCCGGAACACGTTTCCACCACCTCAAGTCTCTGTTCTGACGGGAGGCCATCTACACCTCCATTCTGACAACCCGCTAGTGGGGAGATTGATCTCGGAGGGACTCTTCATCAACCTTGCTGCCCCCACCATGATGTGTGAGTCATTCACCACAAACCTACGGGTCTGTAGGTAGTACCTAGAAGGCAATCTCTCTCTCTCTCTTGATCTTCAATGAAATGTTCGTCTCATCTTTGCCTTGATATATCCGACGTAATCCCTTTGTATGGTGTGTTTGTTGGGATCCGATGAATTGAGAGTTTATGTTCAGATTATTCATGAAAATTATTTGAGTCAAACCTGATTACTATTATTCTTATTTGCATGACCATCATAGCTTCGTAATGCTCTCTGATCTATTTATATAGTTTGCCAACTAGATTGATATTTCTTCGGTGGAAGTGGTGCATTGTAGTAGGTTCAACCTAATGAGTTTCTATATCCCAATGATAGAAGGGGACAAGTTTCATCTTTGTGTTGTTGCTACTAAGGATAAAACGATGGGGTTTATTCATATTATTTGAGTTTACTTTGTCTACATCATGTCATCGTTCTCCAAGCATTACGCTGTTTGTCATGAACTTAATACGTAGAGAGGCAAGCATAGAAGCGCTCTTGAAGTGGAGTAATAGTAGTAGGTGTAGTCAAGATTCGTCCTATTTGTTTATGGACATGATGCGTCTATACACATGATCATTGTTGTGAACATCACATAATTATTCGCTTTTCTATCAATTGCCCAACAGTAATTTGTTTACCCACCGCATGCTTTGCTTATGAGAGATGCCACTAGAGAACTCTATGGCCCCCGGGTCTATTCACTTATAAATCCACAAACGCCATCATTAACTTATTGTTATTTATTACCTTTGATTTTATTTTGCACTTTACTGTTATCTACAACTATCTACACAACTCACTTACTTGCATATAACGAGATCAAGGGGATAGAGAACCCTCTTGTCGGTGTTGGGTGCAAGTTGTTTGTTCTTTTGTGTGCAGCCGCTGAAGACAGTTGAGGATTGGTATTTCTATTGGTTCGATTAACCTTGGTTTCATAACTTAGGGAAACACTTACCCACTTTGTGCTGCGATTACCTGTTCCTTTTCACGGAAAACCCAACGCGCAACTATCAAGTAACTACGCACAAATTTTCATTCACTTGTTCTTATTTTTATTTTCTGTTATATTTAGTTTGTCTTATAAAAATAGAAAATAGAAAAATATTTATTTTTGCTAGTAACTAGTCTTCTAGTTTGCTTGTCTCATCTCTAGTTTGCTTGCTTGCGCAGTTATGTTATCCTTATCCTTGTCTCACCAAAACAGAAAGTAAATTCAAAATTTAAGATAAATGGATCCTCATCCACTTGCTTATATGTTCAAAAGACCTAATTATGCTCAAACAATTGCTAGTGAGAATTCAATAGATTATCTTTATGAGGTCTTGCTGGAAAATCATGAATCTAATTTTTTTATTAAGTGTTAAAAGAAACTTATAAAGTGATTCATGGTTGTTCCTTGAATGAAAAGCATGATTGAAATTTTGTTAGTATAAATTACATGAATGCCAATTGTGCTAATGATCATGATTGCGATGATAATCATGATATTTCTTATGGTCTTGATAATTCTTAGCTACATGAGGAACCTATTTTTGATTATGATATTTGCAACACTACTAAAAGTGGGTTTGGAAGAGCATCAACTTTAGGTAATAATGATCCCACTACCATGGATGATTATAAGACTTGTATGCATATGGATCATAAAAAGAATGTTTTACATCATAGTAATATTGTTGAGTTTGATGATGATCGTACATGTAATTATTATGAGAGAGGCTAATATGGTTATAGGAATTTGCATGTTATTCAATTATCTCTCTTTGTGTTGAAATTATTAATGCTTCACTCTTCCTATTTGCATGTCCTAGATATTTCTTGTCTTCATAATTAATTTTCCTATAAAATTCATATGCATATTAAAATTAAATGAGTTTGTAAAATGAGTTTGTAAAATGAGTTTGTAAAATGCCATATTATGTTCTCTTTGTGCTTCAATTCTTACCTTTTATGTGAGCATCATTGAAATTTGAAGCATATCTTAATGGCTATAAAGAAAGAGCTTGTTGGGAGACAACCCAATACCTTTCTGTTTTGTGTAATGACATGATTGTTGCCTCTGTAATGATTATGTTTTTATGTTTTAATTAGTGTTTGTGCCAAGTAAAGCTTGTGGGATGACTCACATGATGAGTAGAAAACATGCTGAATGTGAAAATGAAACTTTGACATCAGTGCGGGAATTTTCATTTTTGAATGGAGCGTGATAATGATCTGGAATTTGAAGAAAATATTCTTATCAAATCCTTGACGTTTTCGTAATTTCTCAGAATTTTTGGAGCTACAGAAGTATGGGATCTTTACAGATTGCTACAGACTGTTCTATTTTAAACAGATTTTGTTTTGCTTGCATAGATTGCGTGTTTTGATTGTGCCATGGATTATATTGGGTGGGGTATAAATCATGGAGAAGTTAGAATACAATACCTATTATGAAAAAATGGATTTGAATCAATTTATCACAGTACATCAAGTATGCAATATGGTTCTTATACTAACGGATCTCACAATTTTTTTTGAGTTTTGTGTGATTGAAGTTTTCAAGTTTTGGGTGTGATCACGATGGACTACGAAATAGGGAGTAGCAAGAACCCAAGCTTGTGTATTCCCAAGACACCCCAAGTATAATTATAAAGAGACTTAGGCATCTAAGCTTGGGTATGCTCCGGTAGGTATCCCCTCTTTCGTCTCAATCCATCGGTATGTCAGTTGGTGCTATATTTTTATTCATCGCATGATATGTGTTTTGTTTTGATCGTCGTTTGATTTTACTTTGAGTTTGTCACAATCATCATTTTCTGGACACACCTATTTGAGAGAGACATGCCTTCGTGATAATTTTCTAGAATATTCTATGTGCTTGACTTATATCTTTTGAGATAGGTAGTTGCTCTAGTACTTCACTTATATATTTCTAAGCACGGTGGCGTGTAGATTTTTTAGAAACACTTTGCTCTCATTCCTCACTTATATTTGTTTGATAACTAAATAAATAGTGATGGTAATTTGCATGGGTTATAAGACTAGTCCAAGAATATTAGGTATTCAATGAATGATAATCAAAACCATCATGGAGCACATATAGAGAAGTTGTGGGTCAATGACATTGATGTGGTAATTATGAAAAAGGTGTGAGTCCAAAATAGTTGATTTGTAGAAGTGTCGAGATTAAGAGGTGTTAACTTGTATTCATCTAAAAATTAAAGAGGCATGCTGATGATGTGTGAGCATTTATATTCCTCGCTGAAATCCTAGGGTTGTTTTGAGTCGGGGGCGTGGTATGGTTAACTCCTACCAACCTCCTCCATCGGGACATCGAGGAGTCCTTTGATTTATGATAAAACTAATAAATTTTTGCAATAAATATGTGAGTTCTTTATGACTAATGTGACAACGTGGACATATGCATCTTCACATTCTCATATTTGCCAGCCTCTTCGGTACCATGCATAGCCCATTCTCACCTCGAGGAGCGGTGCAAATATTTGTCGCCGTGTCCAAACCTCGTGACATGATACACTCTATGTCGGTGCATTGGAGTTTATGGGCCATCTAGTGCCCCTTTACTCGTGCGCGGGTAGTGGTAGCCGCCCTGGCGGTAGGACCTAGCAAAGACTTACGAAGCACCAGCACAGAGGACTCAAGGCTACCGACAAGACCTTGCTGGGAGGGCCGTAGAGCCTCCAGGCCCCCGACAAGGCAAGGTCCCGGCAAGGCAAGGCCCCAGTAAGCACCGCCAGCGCACAGGACAGATGTCGATCCACCTGGACGTGTCTTGTGGCATCGACGTTGGAGGGAGCTAAGCGGCGCCGATGGTATGGCCCCCATCCCGTCCCACTGACGGATTGAGGCCCCTGACATGCATTTAATGCTCTTGTCCTACTCCGTCAGGGTTAGATATGATAGTAATGTAGCAGCACTATGCGTCCCGTGTGAGCACTGTACACCACTGTTGGGATTCCCTTAAGTATAAAGGAGGCCCATGGCGTTACAGAAAAGGACTTTTTTTACCCTTGCACTCTTTGGGCTTTTGAGCTTTCAGACAGTTAGGTACTCAACAACCGTCAAGTTCGCATAGCAGCCGTTCATGGCGCCCCTGTAGCTCGAACCCTAGAACCGGATCAAAACAACCAAGTAGGAGTAGGGTTTGACGCATCCGTGCGGCCCGAACCTGGGTAAAAGCTCGCCGTGTGCAGCTCATCAAGCCGACTCTTTGTGCCAGCTCGCCCCCTTGCCGAACGGAAAGGGGCCCTCGCAGTCCAATAGGCATTCGTTCCCATGACACCTTTGGCGCACCAGGTAGGGGGCGCGTAAGAGGTTCTATGAACCCTTTCTGGTGATCTACACCCCAGCTTCGTCGTTGCCATGGCCACCAAGAAGAAGGGCCTGACTACGGTTGGTCCATCCGCGTCCGCCATTCCTGTATCTACACAGACAGGAGACGGCGTGGACGTGGGTGGAGGAGGACGAGGCGGAGGTTCGGAACTTCCTCGATGTTTCGGTGACCAAGGCCAAGTAAGTGGTGACGCTCGCCACAGAGACGCCCATGGCGACAGTGGGAACCCCCATGCACCTAGCTCTCAGGATAGAGTGGTACTGCATGCGGTTGGTACGGCGAACTCTAGGGGCGGAAGAGTATCTCCTAGGGTGCCCATGCTGGCGCCTAGGGTGTGACTTTCTCAGGACGCGTGCGGAGAGCCACACCACGGCACCCGCAGTTCTTAGCATCCCCATGGAAAGACTCGAGTGCATCATTCCCAAGATGTGTGGGACCAGCACGCGAGTGGGAGTGGCATGCCGATGCGGGACCGCGGAGGTGCTCCTTCTAACACGGTTAGGACTCAGAGGACCTCGCGTTCCTCGTGCCGCTCGATGTCGTCCACAGGGGAGGAAGTGATGGAAAGGGCGCAGCTACTCCTGAACTTCTGTCCTGCCGCAGAGAAGCTCGGAGATTAGAGAGCCACGATTCGGAGCCTCCTCATCCTCACAGACAAGCTTCGGCCCACAGGGCCGCCTCAGGCCAGCGGTGAGGTGCTCGGGGTCGGCACGACCTCGACACACTCTCCTCCACGATAGCATAGTTGGTCGCTAACCTGACAGATTGACGCCCACGACGGTTACTTGACGGCATCGTCTGACCCGCAGACACACCGTGATCAGCGTCATGTTCTTCTGGAACGTGGCAAGGAGGAAGCTCGAACCTCCATCGAGCGGCAACGGGAAGGATGCCTCCAGTCGAACAGGCACGCGGGACCCACCATGGAGAAGTCTGCGTTGGAGTACCCTGTCAGCCTACCTTACGAGGTGGGTTGTCCAGCGTTTACCCCCGAGCTGCGGCAAGTCCAATGGCCTAACACCCGCACGTTCAAACCAGAAGTCCCGGAGAAGTACGATGGCAAGACCCATCCGTCAGAGTTCCTAAGCATCTACACCATCGCGGTGCAGGCTAGCGGGGGCCATGACGACAAGATATTGGCTAACTACTTCCCGTTAGTGCTTAAGCCCAATGTTAGGTCATGGCTAATGCACTTGCAGAGAAATCCATCACCTCCTGGGCGGACCTGTGTCATGATTTCGTTGGCGCCTTCACTGGGGGTCATCAAGCTCCTGGTCAGGAGAGCAACCTGCACATCATCCCTAGAAGGAAGGCGAAACTCTATGCAAGTACATCCCAGACGTTCACCCTGCCGCCGTTATTAGTGCATTCCATCAGAACATGCGTAACCGCAAGATGCAGGAAGAGCTGGCGATGAACATAGTCAGGGATGTCACCGAGATTTATGCCTTGGCAGACAAATGCGCTTGTGCTGAAGAAGGGAGAAGACTCCCCGGCGAGAATGCTGGTGCGAAGGTCGACTCTGACAACGAAGACACCACTTCCCTGGAAAAGAAGAGCCGGCGGCGGAACAATAAGCACAAGGGCAAAACCGTGCTAGCTGTCAAAGGATCCGGTAACCCGGCGCCACCAAGAAAGGCAAGGTCGACGACCCTGGCAAAGATGTTGCCGGGTGCGCCTCCTGCCATGGTGTGGTGGCTGCCGGCAAGCCAAGATACTCCGGCAAGCAGTACTGCAAGATCCATCGCACCAAAGGCCATGACCTCCAAGACTACCGGCAAGTTGAGAAGCTTTCCGGGAAGCAGAAGGATGAATATGAAAGGTGCGACAAGGAGAAGGGTCAGGATTGTGCCGTGGGGTCCGTCAAGAAGTGTGTTGGCCAAGGAGGTCGCCGCGGCAAGCCCAAGCAGCAGAGGGATCGGCCTGCCGGCGGTCGTGACAAGCAAGAGGGAGATGATAATGACGTTAAAGAGGACGACGAGTACAATGAGCATGAGTTTCAGAAAGCTATGGAGGCTATGTGCATAGAAGGAGGAGCCTCGTCGCATTTCTCTCATTGCCAACTTAAACAGTGGGCATGCGAGGTTAATGCGGCTGAGCCCTCTATCGGCGCACAGAAGCCTCTGAAATGGTCCACCACTCCTATCGTCTTCGATGCCGAGGATCATCCTGATCGCGTAACTACGGTCGGGTGCCTGCCGTTGTTGGTCTCACCAACAATCCGCAACCTCAAGGTGATGAAGATGATAGTCGACAACGGAGCCAGCTTGAACCTAATATCGCCCGATGTCATTCCGATGAAGATCTCGAGCCGACATGCGCTTTCCAAGGGGTCAATTTGGGAAGGACTCGACCAAAAGGCAAGGTCACGCTACTGGTGACGTTCGGCAGCGATATCAACTTCAGAACTGAGAAGATCATCTTTGACGTTGCCGAGATCTCATTACCGTACAATGGCATTCTCGGGCGTTCGGCACTGACCAAGTTCATGGCGGCCACTCACTTCGCTTACAACATGCTGAAGATGCCTGGACTGATGAGCGTCATTACCATCAACTCCGACAAGAAGAGCGTGCTTATCTGCACGGACCAACTCTGCCCAAGCACTGCTGCAGCACCTGCCGCCAAGGCGCTCGCTCTTGCCACTAAAGCCCTAGGGGGAAGAAGACCGCCAAGGCCTCTGGCGCACATTCCAGCAAGTGCACCTCTCCAGAGTGTTGCGCTGTTGTTGACGATGTGCCGGAGAGCTCCACCGGCAAGAGCAAGAAGTCCAAGGCAGCTCTAACAGAAATCAAGAAGGTGCCCTCCAAGGAGCATGGCACGGGGGGAACTTTTACCATAAGTTCCACCCTTGACGACAAATAGGAAAGCACGCTCGTCGCCTTCTTGCGGGCGAATGTCGATGTGTTTGCATGGCAACCATCTGATATCCCCGATGTTCCCAAGTAGGTGATTGAGCACCACCTTGTCGTGTGTCCGCACGCGTGTCCTATCAAGCAAAAGGTTCGAAAGCAAGCTTTGGAGCAGCAACAGTTTATTGCCGAAGAGATCAAGAAGTTAGAGGCAGCTGGTCTGATAAGAGGAGTACTCCACCCTACATGGTTGGCCAATCCAATCGTAGTGCGCAAGGCGAATGGGAAGTGGAGGCTATGCATTGATTTCATGGACATCAACAAGGCCTGCCCAAAAGATCGTTTTACCATGCCATGCATCGACCAAATTGTGGACTCCACCATCGGCTGCGACTTGTTGTCTTTTCTTGATGCCTATTCTGGTTATCATCATATCTTTATGGCCAAGGAAGACGAAGAGAAGACTGCATTTATCACCCCATGTGGTATGTACTGCTTTTTGCGTATGCCTTTTGGCTTGAAAAGCGCTGGTTCAACCTTTGCGAGAGCGGTCCAGATAGGTTTTGAGCCCCAGCTGCATAGAAATCTGGAGGCTTATATGGATGACATAGTGGTCAAAACCAAGGACAAGGCCACGCTCATCGCGGACCTAGAAGAGACATTCTCCAATCTACCCAAGATCAACATGAAGCTCAATCCCGAGAAATGTGCGTTCGGCGTCCCATCTGGCAAGCTTCTCAGGTTCTTTGTGTCTCAACGCAGAATTGAAGCGAATCCCAACAAGATCAAAGCAATTGAGCAGATTGTGGCACCAAAACAAGTCAAGGACATGCGACGCCTTGCCGGCTGTGTTGATGCTCTGAGTAGGTTCATCTCAAAGTCTGGTGAGCATGCCCTACCCTTTTTCAAAATCTTGAAGAAGGCAGGTCCAATGAAATGGGCTCCGGAAGCGGTGGCAGTGCTGCAGGATTTGAAGCAGTACCTTTCCTCTCTATGAGTCCTAGTCATGCCAAAACCGCAAGAGCTTTTGCTGTTGTACCTGGCGGCGACGAATCAAGTGGTAAGTGCTGCATTAGTGGCTGAAAGAGAGGATTACGAAGAAGCAGAGGCAACGTTAAAAGCGCCAAACAATGAGCCAGGACAGCCTTTCGCAGGGTCTAGCGTCGGCGAGGAAGGATCTCCACGGTTGAAAGAGATAGTTTAGAGGAAGAAAGTGGTGCAGCGACCAGTCTATTTTGTCAGCTCCTTGTTGCAGGGGGCTAGATCAAGGTATTTTGGCATCCAAAAGTTGCTCTTCAGCCTTCTTATGGCCTCGAGGAAGCTGCGCCATTACTCCCAAGCACATGAGATCACCGTTGTCAACCGCTTCCCGCTACAACGGATATTGAGAAACCTGGAAGCTACTGATAGGACTGTGGAGTGGGCTGTGGAGTTATCAAGCTTTGGTATTAAGTTTGAAACCACTTCGACTATTCAAAGCAGGGCCTTGGCGGAGTTCTTGCGGAATGGACCCTGACGCCCGATGAAGAGATTCCAGTGTGAACTCTCCCCGGCAAGGAGACTGATCGAGTGGGGATCATGTATTTTGATGGAGCTTTCTCGCTGCAAGGCGCTGGTGTCAGAGTGCTGCTTGTCGCACTCATGAGAGAGCGCCTCAGATATGTGATCCAGATGCACTTTCCCCGGGAGAGGACAACGAACAACACTGCTGAGTATGAAGGGCTGCTCGCCGGTCTCAGGATCGCTGCAGACCTTGGGATCAAGAAACTTATTATCAGGGGTGATTCTCAACTTGTCGTCAGGCAAGTAAACAAAGACTACCACAGTCTGTTGATGGAAGCTTATGTAGATGAAGTAAGGAAGTTGGAAGAACATTTTGACGGCCTGCAAATGGAGCATGTTCCACATGCGGAGAACAACATTGGATATGGCCTTTCAAAATGTGTTGCCGTTAACTTACCTGTGGAACCAGGAACTTTCGTGCTCCAACTAACTCAACCCTTCGTGACACCATCAACTGGGCAAGAGATGAGAAGGAAGTGAAGTTCCCGCAAGTATCTCCTGGCAAGGCTCCCTGAAGCCGCCGGCAAGAAAATTGTCCAAGAGAACGTCGGTCTTGCCGGTGAGTGTTGTTCTCCGGTAGGGCCATCAGCTCTTGTCGTAGAAGCATGCACTCCCGCCAGGCTTGCTGGGGCCCAGCAGACTGCAGCAGGCCCTCGGGCCGTTGCTATCGAGGTAAATGCTCCCCCAACAGAGGATACACCTTTGTTCCTTGTTGTCGAGCCCCAGGCGCCAGCATGGGCGCAACATCTTGTCCAATTCCTTCAGACAGGAGAACTCCCCAAGGAACAAGAGCAAGCAGAGAAAGTAGCCTGCCGGTCTCATATGTACTAGTTCGTAGACAACGTCCTATACCAAAAGAGATGGAATGGCGTGAATCTCAAGTGCATTTCTCTGGAGGATGGACTGGAACTATTGGCAGAGATCCACGGAGGTATCTGTGGCTCCCACATAGGATGCAGAGCACTTGTCGGAAAAGCATTCCGACAAGGTTTCTTTTGGCCCACTGCCCTCTAGGATGCAACTATGCTAGTAACAAAGTGTGAAGCATGCCAGGTTCATTCAAAGAAACTACATCAACCAGTTCAAGCTCTTCAAACAATCCCTCTCTCCTAGCCATTTTCGGTCTGGGGGCTCGACATCTTGGGACCCTTTCCCCACGCTACCGGGGCTTTGAGTACTTGTACGCGGCCATCGACAAGTTCACAAAGTTCCTAGAAGTGGAAGCAGCGAGGAAGGTGACAGCATAGTCAGCCGTCAAATTCTTTAAGGGACTAGTTTGCCTCTTCGATGTTGCCAACGGGATCATCACCGACAATGGCACACAGTTCACGAGCTGCACATTCATGCAGTCTGTCCAAGACGTTGGTAGCAAAATCTGTTTTGCTTCCCTTGCCCACCCGGGAGAAATAGCCAAGCAGAGAGGGGTAATGTTGGAGTGTTGGAAGCTCTCAAGACAAGAACTTTTGATAGGATGCACTAGTACGGAAGAAACTGGATTGATGAGCTATCAGTGGTTCGTTGGTCAATCAGGTCGACACCAAATGGAGCAACCGACCAGACACCCTTCTCCCTTGTTTATGGGGCGGAGGCAGTGCTCCCCACGGAACTCATATACGGATCACCTCGAGTGATCGCTTATGATGAGGTCGAGCAAGAGAAGTTGTGGCAAGACAACACGGCGCTCCTTGAGGAAGTCCGTCTTCTGGAAGACGCTCCTTGAGGAAGACCGTCTTCAGGATGTTGTGAGAGCTGCACGCTACCAGCAAGCCTTGCGCCGCTACCATAGCCGCAAGGTCAATGCCAGAAGTATTGCGGAAGGCGACCTTGTTCTTTAGCGAGTTCAGTCCTTCAAGAGTCCAAACAAGTTGACGCTGAAGTAGGAAGGCCCTTATCGGGTACTTCGAGTCACTAGGCCCGACGTAGGCCGACTGGAGACCAAGGATGGCATTCCAGTACGCAACTCCTGGAATATCGAACATCTTCGAAAGTTCTACCCATGAGGCATGGTTGCCAGGCCAGCCCCGGCAACCACATTTTGTACAAGTCTTGCCGCTGAAGCATGTAATCTTTGGTACAAAGCCAGGCTCAGATCTTGTGTGTAGATAAGTAAAGATACGTGTTCTGCAATTTTTTTAGCTCTCATGTTTACTTATGTACATGTTTATCTAGAGAGTTGCATTACGCTTAATTTCGGCAAGAACTAACGAACCGCCAAGGTTCCATATCCATATTTTCTCTTCTTTCTTTGTCAAAAGGGCAGAAGAATCCCTCGTGTGCAGCTTGGCCGGGGGGATGACGGTACGGATAACTATGAGTGCAATGTTCCCCAAAACTTGCGGAAAGGAGAAAGGCAACGAAAAGATAAGTTGCGAGAACCCCATAAGAAACTTTGCTGTAAAGTAATTCTCCTTGAGCGGTTTCGACTTCTATATGGAAAACCTGCATGCATGGGAACCTTGGCGCTATTAAATGCGCCCTCACTGCGTTTGGGACCGCTCAATGGATTAAGTGGCTTCGCCCATGCTCCTTGTTTTGTTTGAGTCCGCTCAACGATCCAAGTGACAGCGCTCGCCCCCTTACCCCATTTCGAGTAAGGCCGATGCCCTTACCCCGTTTCGAGTAAGGCCGACAACCTGAATGGCTGCGTCAAGAATGCCTAGGTGTCTTGCCGGCAGTGGCACCGCCAGCAGGCTGCTAAGGACCAGTTCCTCAAAGCGCCTGCGGTAGGACTACACATGCCGGCAAGATTTTTCCAGACAGGGCGTAGGGAAAGTTCGATATGCAGAATCATTTTAACAAGGAAGATAATACTCATTCATTCATTCAAAATGGGGTGAAATTTACATAAGATACCGCCTTTTTTCTAAGTACATATTTATTTGACTTTCTCCCATGGGGGAAATTACAAGAAGAAAAAGTTGGAAAGCAGGGGCGGGATACAAGAAGAAAAAGATGGCGAGAGGCCCCTGACAGAAGCCTATCCTGACCACTCTAGACCAGCACTGGGCGGACGAGCAAGGCTGCCAGATGGGCAGGCAAGGGCTGGTCCCTCCTGGACCAGCATTGCATGGAGGAGAAGGCCCGAGCGGGCAGAAAGGAGGATGGACCCCTGAAGCCAAAGTCCGCGGGCCTACTGGAGCTGGAATATGAGGCAGCATCCAGGACTAAAGCACCCGACAAGGACATCTTTCCAGGAGGAGGAGAGCCATGAGGCTGGTGATGACGGTGCGGCCGGCGGTCAGGCCGAGCTCGAATCTTTGGTCTCCGACTTGACCGTCCGAGGACCGCACTCATCGCCGCTGTCATCGCTGTTGTCCTCCCCATCACTCTCACCGGAGGATAGGCTTTCAGCACTGCTCGCTCTCTCTTCGCAGTAGCTGAGGCGGATGTCGGAGCTCCCATAAATCTTGATGGAGAGCGTATCGGCCTTCATCATTTTAAAACGAAGAACGTGCCCTACTTGGATATGTTGGGCACGAGTGAAGGTCTTCCAACCGCGCCTGAGGAACATGATGCAGCGTGCTGGGTAATCAACATCCACCCGCGTCGCACCATTGCAGCACCCTGCCAACCGCAACCATAGGAACGATGGCCAGTCCTTCTCCACCACCCTAGCGAAGGGGCATGGGAGACGCAGATGGCTCCGGAGGGGACCACCCAGCTCAAGGACGAAGTCCAACACCGTCCCCTTGGCGTGCGCCTCTTCGTTAGAGATGCTTGGCGTCGGAGAAGGGGGCGGAGCAGCGCTCCGCCTCACTCGACCTCAACCTCCACGGCGGCCGCAGCCCCTCGCACCTCCTCCTCCATGCAAACTCGAGCCTCCCACCACCTCCACGGTTGAAGCGGCGGAATGATCCCGACGAGAGCTCCTCCTCACAGCCAAGGAAGGTGGTCACCCTCGCCCCCTGGTCATGGTGAAGGGCGAACGCTGCCTGGAGATCGAGAAGAGAAGGGAGGAGGCGGGTTGCGGAGTCATTCACTCAAAGGGCGAAGAAGGATGGTTGAGCCCCGCCCCCGCCTTCCCCAATTTATAGGAGGATGCATAGGGGCTGGCTCTCCCCCACTCCAAAGGACGACACCCACCTCCTCCAATAGGGACGCCCTTGATCACGGGTGAACAACAACCGCGCCATCGCCCCAATCCATGGCGCCGCAATTACTGCCTTTTCTCAGAGACTTTAAATAACGGGCGCCCATTGCTAGCCCTCCCTACTATGCATGCGGCGCCCGTGGCAGAAAAGATTTGACGCGGTAATTAAAAAACTCGACGGCCGCGCCGTGCACGTATCCTAGTACCCACATTCAATGGGTATCGTGGGGAAGCGCAGCAAGCTCAATGATCACGATTGCAGGGCCTGTGCCACGCGTGCCCGCACACTGTTCGGGCCTAGCCCAACAACGCCTCGCGACGTGTATGGCCCAGGCCCGGGGGCTCCTGTCGGTGCACTAGAGTTTTTGGGCCATCTAGTGCCCCTTTACTCGTGCGAGGGCAGTGGTAGCCACTCCGGCGATAGGAACTAGCAAAGACTTACCAGGCACCAGCACAGAGGACTCAAGGCTACCGGCAAGGCCTTGTCAGGAGGGCCATAGATGCTCCAGGCCAATAGCAAGGCAAGGTACCGGCAAGGAGAGGCCCCGCCAAGCACCGCTAGCACACAGGACATGTGTCGATCCACTTGGACGCGTGTCGTGGTTTCGATGGTGGAGGGAGCTAAGCAGTGCCGATGGGACGGCCCCCGTCCTGTCCCACTTACATACTAAGGCCCCTGACGGTGCATTTAATGCTCTTGTCCTACTCCGTCAGGGTTAGGTATGATAGCACTATAGCAGCACTGTGCGTCCCGTGTGCGCACTGTATGCCACTGTTGGGATTCCCTTAAGTATAAAAGGATGAATAGGGTGTTACAAAAAAGGACTTTTTGACCTTTGGACTCTTTGGGCTTTTGAGATTTCACACAGTTAGGTAGTTAAGAACCGCCAAGTTCACGTTGCAGCCGTTCATGGCGCCCCTGTAGCTCGAACCCTAGAACATGATCAATACAACCAAGCAGGAGTAGGGTTTTATGCATCTGTATGGCCTGAACCTGGGTAAAAACTCCCCGTGTGCAGGTCATCAGACCGGCTCTTTGTGCCAACTCGCGCCGTTGCCGAACCGAAAGGGGCCCCCGCGGTCCCATAGGCGTTTGTTCCCACGACACTCTATTGCACATAAGCCTCATTATATATTCCTCAAAACAGCCACCATACCTACCTATTTTGGAATTTCCATAGTCTTCCGGGATATATTGCCATGCAAATTCCATCATCACTTCACATGACTAGTTCGTTCATCATCATAATGCTTTGCATGATCATATAGAGCTGACATAGTATTTGTGGCAAAGCCATCGTTCTTCATATTTTTTATACATGTCATGCTAGATCATTGCACATCCTGGTACACTACGAGAGGCACTCATACAGAGTCATATTTTTCTACCAGTTCTTCATGTTGAGTTGTAAGTAAATAAAAGTGTGATGATCATCACTATTAGAGCATTGTCCCGGTGAGGAAAGGATGATGGAGAGTATGATTCCCCCACAAGTCCGGAAGATACTCCAGACCAAAAATGAAATGAAAATGGGGGAGGCCAACTGAGCCCACCATATAAAAAAACAAAATGGGGGAGGCAAAAACCGAAAAGAGAAAAGCCCACCATAAAAATAAAAATAAAATAAAATGAGAGAAAAGAGATACGTGACTTTGCTACTATCCTTTACCACACTTGTGCGTCAAAGTGGCACCATGTTCGTCATATAGGGAATCTCCTATGTTGACACATCCATATGCTAGTGGGAATTACCTTTTCATATAATAAACTTTGCTTGTATATTCCTACGACGAGCTTCCTTAAATGCCGAGGCTTTCATGAGCAAACTAGTCTGATGCACACCCCAGCTAGATTTAGTTGATCTTTCATACACTTATAGATCTAGTGCATCATTTGCATGGCAATCCCTATTCCTCGCATTGATATCTATTGATGATCATCTCCATAGCTCGTTGGTACGCCTAGTTAATGCAAGACTATCTTCTACACATTTTACCCCTTTGATACCTACCACCATATTCTATTCCACCTATGTGCTATGTCTAATGGTTCACGCTCGTGTATTGCGTGAAGAATAAAAAGTTGATGCAAGTTGAAAAAGTAAGATCCAATTGCCTGACTTGGAAATTGTGGTGCTTAACATTTGTATCTACGTGGTGAATATGGAATCATGCCTTGCTAATATAATAAGATGAATAGGGGTAAACATTCTTTTAGGATCGTATATTTTAAATAATTAATGATTTGGTTCTTATACTTATAAATATTACTAAGTTGTTATTTGTTGAATCATAAATTCTCAATGAGCATACAAACCAAAGATTACATAATGTGTAGCATGTCAAATGAAAAATTCCGTTTTTATCATTTACCTACTCGAGGACAATCAGGAATTAAGCTTGGGGATGTTGATACGTCTCCAACGTATCTATAATTTTTTATTGTTCCATGCTGACATATTATAATTCTAGGATACTTTTTGGGTGTTTTTTTAGCAATTTATAATATTTTTGAGCACTAACCTATTGACACATTGCCCAGTGCTAGTTCCTGTTTTCTGCGTGTTCTTGCCTTTTTTAGAGTTACCGTACCAAGCAGAGTCCAATTGCCATGAAACTTTTTGGTTATTTTTTATGGACCAATACAAGGCCTAGAAGCTTCGGAGGAGGGCCAGGAGGTACACCAGGGGCCCACCACATATCCATCCGCCGCCTGGGGGAGGTGGCCAGATGTGTGGTGGCCCCCTGGAGCCTCTCCCGATGTTGTTATCTCGCCTATAAATTCACATATACCCTAGAAACACCGAAAGTGCTCCCGAAATAAATTTTCCGCTGTTGCAAGTCTCTGTTCTGATGGGAGGCCATCTACACCTCAGTTCTGGCACCCTACCGGAGGGGAGATCGATCACGGAGGGCCTCTTCATCAACCTTGATGCCCTCACCATGATGTGTAAGTAGTTCACCACAAAACTACAGGTTCATAGGTAGTACCAAGATGGAAATCTCTCTCTCTCTCTCTCGACCTTCATGGCAATGTTCATCCACTAGTGTATAAAAGCCTAGCTATGGCGTGGAGAAAAAGACTGTGCTGGCATGGTAGGCCGACGCCACTAATATGGCGCCACTGTTAAAACATAGTGGTGGCGTCGGGTCCCACGTCAGCAGTATTCTATGTGCTTATGGAGTGCCACATAGGATACGCTAGCACTATAATCGCTCACCTAGCCATTTTGTGCATCCAAAAAAATAAAAATCACATCGCATAGCATTTTGCATTTTGCATTGCACATAACAATTAGCATTTTGCATTGCACATGAGTAATTAGCCCAAATAAAACTATGCATCCAACTAATAATAAGTGTCAATCTCACAAGCAGTACTAGCTAGCTAGAGTTAATAATCAGTACCCATTATACAATCCTCACAAATATGAGCAAACTAGTTATAACATAGTTAAAGGATGTCGAAAATGATGATCATCCTCAAGTCATGGCATGGGGTTTTCCTAATAGTGACTAAGACGGCCTGTCCAACCCGAAGATTCTTGAAAGCGAGGAAGTCTCTACACCTAGCCGCACTGAAGATAGTGCGCCCGTCCGTGTCCATTGAATACGCACAGGTGGTGAATATGCCCCTTCTGGTAAGGCGTAGTCCTGCAATGCCTTCTTCATCCAGCTTGATGCCACAACTCTCACATAGCCTCTTAGGTAATTTATGAAAAAAACATGACGATCATATCATCACACATACACTATAATCAATAAATCACATTACTAAGCATATCGCATTACTATACACTAAGAATATCACCACATTAATATATTGAGCACATCATCACGCATTACTATATATACTATAAGCTTAGATCACATTACTATATGTACTATGGATAGATCACACATTAATATATTAGGGATAATTAATTTGGTGCCATTAGTTGTGTCTCACTCGGCAGTTTTACCCCTAATTTCCAAAAACCCTCGGTTCGGCCGAAGTCACTTCGCTCCTCTTATGCTTTTACCCTTTGAACGGTTGACCATCATTTTGAAAACATAAAAAAATCATACTAACTCCTAAATATTAAAATAAGATACCAAAATGTTCAGAGAAACATCACCTGTATCTGCATGTCATTCACATTCATGACAAAAATGTTGGGAAGTCCCCATCTGAGTTTCATCTATCATCTGCGATAGGGACTTTCCCACATTTTTGTCAAGAATGCAAATTGCATGCACATATAGGTGATGTTCTTATGAACCATTTTATTATCTTATTTGAATTTTTCTGAGTTAGTATGATTTTTTTATGAAGATTTCGAAGTGATGGTCAAACGGTCAAAGGGCAAAAGCATAAGAGAAGCGAAGTGGTTTGGGCAGGAATGAGTGTATTCGGAAACTAGGGGTAAACCTGCCGAGTGTGACCCAACTAGGGGCATAAAATCAAATGTCCCAATATATTACTATATATACTAAGCATATCACATGACTAATTAAGCATATCGCATTACTAAGCATATGGCATTACTATGTATGCATACTAAGCATATCATCACATTAATATACTAAGCATATCATCGCATTACTGTACACTAAGCATATCATCACATTAATATACTAAGCATATCATTGCATTACTATACTATAAGCATAGATCACATTACTATATACATCGCATTACTATATACACTAAGCATATCATCACATATTAATATACGAAGCATATCATCGCATTACTATACTATAAGCATAGATCACATTATTATATGTACTAAGCATATTACATTAATAGCTACAGCAATAAAAGACATACCATGATATGGCGGTTAACCATCGTCTGTGTCAGTCGGGTCATGAATTGCACCCTGACGTACGCATCACGTGGCGGGAGCTCTCGCAAGAGCGTGTACGTTTCATCCTTGCTCAGCTTGGTCATTTTTTCTGGCAAGAGTGCTTAATCAATTGGGGCATCATCTTGTTCGTCATAGTTGAGATAGATAACAGCCAGCCTTGGAGTTTCTCTTCTGAATGAGAAGCCGGTCAATTCATCCCCAGTGAGATGCATGTGGGCGATGAAATGTCCCCATTCATAACCTCCAATCTGGGTTATATTCGTTCCCTTATTGACCTCCATAGTGTAGGGGCCCCCAGGAGAGTCGAAGATGACAGTGTCTCTAGTAATGAGCTCATTGAAATCCAATCTCACATTGCAAGGGATGATTTGTATAAGAAAAAACAATAACACACACAATGCATTAGTGGAAATAACAACAAAATGAAAAGAACAAACTATTAGAAGGGTCATAAAATTTGTTACCGTTGTAGGAACAAAAGACAACTGGATGTAAAGGCCTAACAAGTTGGCAGTTGCAAGGCTGGTTGCACACCTTGACATGCACTCTCGGCATGGTGTTGGTTGCGCCATACTACACAAAAACATAAAAAAAACTAAGTATATAATCGTATTCTAAACATATTGTAAAGTAACATGTGTATAATTCTACAATAGTAACATGTATATATAAACAGGTTATACACAAAATCTACTCAAAATGCATCGGATTTTACATCGGATTACTAACATTTCTACACAAAGCAATCCATCTACTAAAGTTTCTACACATATCAATCATAAAATTTCTACACATAGCAATCCAAAATCACATAGAGCCGAGCAAGGAGATGCGGAACGAGGATGAAGGAAGGGGATGCAGAGGACGGAGAGGAGTGAACCATGTTGGTACGAAGAGGAGAGGGCGGGCGACAACGGGGCGGCGACGGGGAGGCGACTGGTGGCGGCTGGTCGAGGGGAGTTGAAATGAGGGCACAGCGGTGACTAGGTGGGCCACAGCTGGCATGGGCCTAAGCGGCAACACCATAGCTAATAACAATCTGAATAAAAAAGAATAATGAAGTTTACAAAGGGTAAAGTACAATTATGTCTGGAGAAAATAAATATGACACGCCAACACTATTTATTTATCTACAGCATGCATACAAACTCAACGCCAGCACTATGTTTCGAACAGTAAGACTCAGGTGGGCCAACAAATTTGTAGCATGACAAAAAGGAGCTATGCCAGCACTAACCATCTACACCTGGCGTACCAATTTAGCGGATGCCAACACTATTTGAAAATATTAGTGCTAGCATTGGAGAGTAATGGTGCATCACGAATAAGAGTTGTGGCTAGCCATTTCTGCACTAGTGATCACATCTTTGCCTTGATCTATCCGATGTAATCCCTTTGTATGGTGTGTTTGTTGGGATCTGATGAATTATGAGTTTATGTTCAGATTATTCATGAAAAGTATTTGAGTCAAACCTAATTACTATGATTCTTATTTTCATGATCATCATAGCTTCGTAATGCTTTGTGATGTTTTGAGATAGTTTAGCCAACTAGATTGATATTTCTTTAGTGGGAGTGGTGTGTTGTAGTAGGTCCAACCTGACGAGTTTATATATCCCAGTGACAGAAGGGGAAAAGTTACGTCTTTGTGTTGTTGCTAGTAAGGATAAAACGATGACGTTTATTAATATTAGTTGAGTTTACTTTGTCTACATGATGTCATCATTCTCCAAGCATTACTCTGTTTGTCATGAACTTAATATGTAGAGAGCCAAGCATAGAAGCACTATTGAAGTGGAGTAATAGTAGTAGGTGCAGGCAGCAATCGGCCTATTTGCTTATGGACATGATGCCTATACAAACATGATCATTACCGTGAACATCGCATAAGTATTCGCTTTTCTATCAATTGCCCAACAATAATTTGTTTACCCACCATATGCTTTTCTTATGAGAGATGCCACTAGAGAACTCAACGCCACCCGGGTCTATTCACTTATAAATTCACAAAGCTATCATTACCTTACGGTTATTTAATACCTCTTATTTTAGTTTTCACTTTACTATTATATCTACACAACTCACTTGTTTGCAAATAACGAGATCAAGGGGATTGACAACCCTCTTGCCGTGTTGGGTGCAATTTGTTTGTTCTTTTGTGTGCAGCTGCTGAAGATGGTTGAGGATTGGTATTTCTATTGGTTCAATAAACCTTGGTTTCATAACTGATGGAAATACTTACCCACTTTGTGCTGAGATGACCCATTCCACTTCATGGAAAACCCAACGCAGATCACGAGTATCAGAGTCGCCGTCAAAAACATCGGCGACTTCATCTACTCCTAGAACTGCGTGTGACATTGGTACCTCACTAAGTCACGCTGTAACCATTGTCAAGTCCATCTTTGCCAGCCTCCTCGACATGGTATACGAGCTTGTGCAGGTCCCCATCAACGTATGCCCGGTGCTGGCAACACCGATGCGTGCCTTCGTCCTTGATGTGTTCCCAGGCCTAGCAAGCCTGGAGCGGCGCATCGTCAACATCGACTTCGTCCATCTAGACATGCTCGGTACTTGCAACACCGACATGTGACATCGTCCATGACGTGTGCCCGGGCTTGGCAAACCTGACGCGACGTGTTATCAACAACGTCTTCTTCCGAGTGTACCACTGCTCTCATGACTAACTCTATGCCTCCTTGCGCCGGTGGCTCCGCAATGACTTCCTTGACACCGGACACCCTGACTCGACATCAACCACGACTTTATTTGCATAGACACCTCGACCATGGCTATACTACCCATGCTCTCGGCTTCCTCTACAAAGGGACAAAGTGCTATCACCTCTCTTGAGCAACTCATCGACTTCCTCTACAGTCCACATGTCCATGGCGTGACACCATCCCCGATGCTCCCGTTGTGACTATGGGGGGATGTTATCCCATCGGTCGTTATCCTCTTCAATCTGACCATCTATGATGCTTCTTTTGTTCGAAATATTTCCACTACGACTGAGGGGAATGTTAGAGCTATATTTGGTGTGCATGCATTTGGTGGTCTAGGATTTGTAATCCACCTCCTGCCTTATCTCTAGGAGGGGCTTCTTGCCCTCCAAGTCTGTGATCATATATATACTCGACCATGAGGCTCATTACAACATCCATCCCATTACGCCAATCCCTCTTTATTCCCTTCTACATCTTCGTAGGATTTTTCTAGGAATTGTATAGGATAGGATATTCAAATTAAAAAAAGTGGATTCTTTTGCCAAAAGGAAGTAGCGCAAACTCTATGGTTCTGTATCAAGTGGATTGTAGGAATGGATTTCTATTCTGATGTAGCATAGGAACAAATTCTTCACATTCTAAAGGAAAAAACATTATCCTGGACTCAATAGAAAAAAATCATATCCTATGCTTCAAATGACATCTCTTTCCATAAACGAATTGTGGTACATGTAATCTCACTTGAAATGATTTCCTATTCATGTGACATTCCTATCCTATGAATGAAAGAAGGCCAAATATTGACAGAAGAAACATCACATCAAGATTAGAAAAGAAGTTTCATAAGAACATGATAACCCACAAGAATAGGGGATCGCAACAATTTTCGAGGGTAGAGTGTTCAACCCAAATTTATTGATTCGACCAAGGGGAGCCAAATTATATTCTCGAGTATTCGCAGCTGAGTTGTCAATTCAACCACACCTGAAAGACTTAATATCAGTAGCAAAGTAGTATGGAAGTAACGACAACGATGGCAAAAGTAACAGTAGCAACGGAGAAGTAACTTAGCAGAGATCAATATGTGGAAAGCTCGTAGGCAATGGATTAGTGATGGATAAATATGTCGGATGGCATTCATCATGCAAAAATTATAACATAGGGTGACATAGAACTAGCTCCATTCATCAATGTAATGTAGGCATGTATTCCATATATAGTCATACGTGCTTATGGAAAAGAACTTGCATGACATATTTTGTTATACCCTCCCGTGACAGCGGGGTCCTAATGGAAACTAAGGGATATTAAGGCCTCCTTTTAATAGAGAACCAGACCAAAGTACTAGAACTTAGTGAATACATGAACTCCTCAAACTATGGTAATCACCGAAAAGAATCCTAGTTATTGTCACCCTGGGGGATGCAGATCATAACACGTAATAGGTGTCTACAACTTGCAAGATAGGATCAAGAACACATATATATATTCAAGAAAACATAATAGGTTCAGATCTGAAATCGTGGAACTCGGGCCCTAGTGACAAGCATTAAGCAAAGCAAAGTCATAGCAACATCAATCTCATAACATAGTGGATACTAGGGATCAAACCCTAACAAAACTAACTCGATTATATGATAAATCTCATCCAAGCCATCACCGTCCAGCAAGCCTATGATGGAATTACTCACAAACGGGAGAGCATCATGGAATTGGTGATGAGGGATGGTTGGTGATGACGATGGCGTCGATTTCCCCTCTCCAGAGCCCAAAACGAACTCCAAATCTGACCTCCCGAGGAAGAACAGGAGGCGGCGGCGGCTCCGTATCATGAAACGTGATGAACTCGTCTCTCTATTTTTTCTCCATGAACAGGAATAAATAGGAATGGAACTGAGGTTGGTGAAGCAACAGAGGGCCAACAAGCCTGCTAGGCGCGGCCAGGGGGTGGCCATGCCTGGCAGGCTTGCCACCTATGGGTGGCCCCCCTCCGGTTGATTCTTTCACCAGTATTTTCAATTAATTCCAAAAATATTCTCCGTAAATATTCAGATCAACCCGAGAACTTTTATTTGTGCACAAAAATAACACCAAGGCAATTTTGATGAAAACATCATCAGTCCGGGTTAGTTCAATTCAATCATGCAAATTAGAGTCCGAAACAAGGGAAAAAGAGTTTGGAAAAGTAGATACGGTGAAGACGTATCAACTCCCCCAAGCTTAACCCATTGCTTGTCCTCAAGCAATTCAGTTGATAAACTGAAAGTGATAAAGAAAAACTTTTACAAACTCTGTGTCGTGGGGAACGAACACCTATGGGATCATAGGGACCCCTTTCAGTTTGGCGGGGGGAGGCTCGTACAAAGAGAATGTCAGATGAATAGCACGCGAGGATCTTTACCCAGGTTCAGGCCGCACGATGCATAAAACCCTACTCCTGCTTGGTTGCATTGAGAGTGTTCTTAGGGTTCTAGCTACAGGAGCGCTATGAGCAACCGCCACATGTGTGAGCTATAAAGTCCCAAAGGTCGAAGAAAATCCCCCACACTATTGTTGGAAATATGCCCTGGAGGCAATAATAATTTGGTTATTCTTATATTTCCTTGTTCGCAATAATTGTTTATTATCCATGCTAAAATTGTATTGATTGGAAACTAAATACATGTGTGGGTATATAGACAACATTATGTCCCAAGTATGCCTCTAGTAGACTAGCGCGTTGATCAAAGATGGTCAAGGTTTCCTAGCCATGGACACGGGACGTCATTTGATAATGGGGTCACATCATTAGGAGAATGATGTGATGGACAAGACCCAACCTACAAACGTAGGACATGACCTTCTCAGTTTATTGCTACAGTTTTCTGCATGTCAAGTATCTGTTCCTATGACCATGAGATCATGCAACTCACTCAGACCGGAGGAGTGCCTTGTGTGTATCAAATGTCGCAACGTAACTGGGTGACTATAAAGGTTCTCTACGGGTATCTCCGAGGGTGTTCGTTGGGTTGGCATGGATCAAGACTGGGATTTGTTACTCCTTGTGATGGAGAGGTATCTCGAGGCCACATCACAACAAAGCCTTGCAAGCAATGTGACTACGTGTTAGCCACGGGATTTTGTATTACGGAACAAGTAAAGAGACTTGCCGGTAACGAGATTGAACTAGGTATAGAGATACCAACGATCGAATCTCGGGCAAGTAACATAGTGAAGAACAAAGGGAACAACATACGGGATTAACTAAATCCTTAACATAGAGGTTCAACCGATAAAGATCTTTGTAGAATATGTAGGAGCCAATATGGGCATCTAGGTCTCGCTATTGGTTATTGAACGTAGAGGTGTCTCAGTCATGTCTGCATAGTTATCGAACCCGTAGGGTCTACACACTTAACGTTTTGTGACGATATATGTATAGTTGAGTTACTATGTTGGTCACTGAAAGTTATTCGGAGTCCCAGATGAGATCCCGAACATGACGAGGAGCTCTGGAATAGTCTGGAGGTAAAGATTGATATATGGGATAATAGTGTTTGGTCTCCGGAAGGGTTCCGAAATTCACTGAAAGAGTTTCAGATGTTTCCCGAAATTTTTAGGGTACAAGAACACTTTATTTGGGCCAAGGGGTAAAGCCCATGAGTCTTTAGGAAGGTGCAAAAGTTGTTTTGTGGAAGCCAGAGGCCAGATGCCGAGGACCTTGGTGTCTAGTCATGGAGTCCGAGGAGGACTCTTGCCTTGCAGACAAACCGACCTTGAGGAGGAGTTTTCTCCAAGTTTCGACCACAGGGCTTAGAATATAAATAAAGGGGCGGGGCTAGCACCTGGAATAGATCAAGAAACCCCAAGCCGTGTGTCGGCAACCCCATCCCTCTAGTTTATCCTAGGTCATAGTTTCGGTTGTGCTTGGCGAAGCCCTGTGGAGATTGTTCTTCACCAACATTGTCACCACGTCGTCGTGCTGCCAGAACTCATCTACTACTTCACCATCGCTCGTTGGATCGAGGAGGTGAAGGTGCCGTCTATTTGGCGCTAGGTTGGAAGGACTGTGATCAAGATCGCAAGACGGATCATGATGGGATCGCGGGGCGTATCATGATCAAGATCGCGAGATGGATCATGATGGGATCGCAGGATGCTCGGCGATTTGGATCGCGAAGACATTCGACTACATCAACCGCGTTTCTTAATGCTTCCACTTAGCGATCTACAAGGGTATGCAGATCCACTCTCCCTCTCGTAGCTACTCATCGCCATGGATATTTCTTGCGTGTGCATAGGAAAATTTGGTTTCCCATGCAACGTTCCCCAACACGTATCGCCCTTGGCCTCCTTTTATACTCTAAAGGGTATCCCAACAGCGGCGTACAGTGTGTACACTGGGTGTACAGTGCTACAGTGCTATCATACCTAACACTGACGGAGTAAGACATGCACCTTTAATGCACCTTCAGGCATCTCTGTCCGTCAGTGGGACAGGACGGGAGCCCATCCCATCGGCACCGCTTAGCCCCCTCTAGCATCGATGCCGCGACACGCGTCCAGGTGGATCGACACCTGGCTCGTACACTAGCGGGGCCTTGCCGGGGCTTCGCCTTGCCGGGGCCTTGCCTTGCCAGGGCCTTGCCCTGTTGGGGCCTTGCTTTGCCTGGGGTTGAATAGCCCTCCCGGCAAGACCTTGCCAGTGGTCTTGGTTCTCCTGTGTTGGTATCTGGCGAGACCTAGTTGGGCCTCGGTGCCAAGGTGGCTATTACTGCCTATGCACGAGTAAGGGGCACTAGAGAGCCCAAAACTCTAGTCCACCGACAAGAGCCCCTAGTCCTGGGCCACACAGGTCGTGAGGCGCTGTTGGGCTAGGCCCAATCAGTGTACGGGCACGTCTGGTAGGGCCTTGCGGTTGTGATCATTGCGCTCGATGTGCTTCCCCATGATTTCCATTGAATGTGGGACGTGGGATAAGTCCGCGGCGCAACCTTCAAATTTTTAATTATCGCGTGAGGTCATTTCCGCCACCCACACCGCGTGCATAGCGGGGAGCCAGCAATGGGCGCCCGTGATTTAAAGTACCTGGGAAAAGCAGTAACTACAGTGCCATGGTTTGGGGCAACGGGGCGGTTGCTGTTCGCCCCATGATCGAGGGCGACGCTATTGGAGTTGGATGGCATCCTTTGGAGTGGGGGAGAGTCGGCCCCCACGCTTCCCCCTATAAATTGGGGGCTAGCGAGGGCGATACTCATTCATCCTCCTTCCATCTTCCAAGTGAAAACCTCTATAGTTCGCCCTTCGACGTCTCCCCAACCTTCAGGTAGCGCTCACCCATAGCCATGAACAGGGGGCGGGGGCGACCACCGTCATCCGCTCCGAGGAGGAGCTCTTGTCAGAATCATGGCACCACTTCAGCCACGGAGGCGGAGGGTGGTTCAAGCTCGTGCGGTGGAAGAGGTGCGAGGGGTCGTGGCCACCATGGAAGCTGAGGTCGGGGGAGGCGGAGCGCTGCTCCACACCCTCCTCTGATGCCAGGCCTCTGCATTGAGGAGACCCATGCCGAGGGGACGGTGCTGGATTTCGTCCTCGAGCTGGCCGGTCCCCTCCGGAGCCATCTGCGCCTCCCTCGCCTATTTGCCCGGACAATGGAGGGCGACGAGCCGCCTGTCTGTGGCTACGGGTGGCTGCTTGTTGTAACAACACGACGCGGGTAAACGTCGAGTACCCGCCGAACCGCATCATGTTTCTCCTGCGGGGCTGGAAGACGTTCGCCCGCGCCCACAACCTCTAGGTGTGGCATGTCCTTCGCTTTAAAATGATGGAGGCCAATATGCTCTCCATCAAGATTTATGGGCGCTCCGGCGTCAGTCTCAGGTGCTACTAAGAGAGCTCGAGCAGCGCCGAAAGCCTGTCCTTGGGCGAGAGTGATGAGGAATACATCGGCGAAGACAGTGACGATGATTCCGGTCTTCGAGCAGCCATGTCGGAGCACGATGACTCAAGCTCGGATTGACCACCAGCTACACCAACACCGCCAGCCTCACGCCTCTCCTTCTCCCAACAGGATGTCCTTGTCGGGGGCCTTAGTCCCGGGCGCTGCATCATCTTCCAACTGGGTCTTTTGGCAGGCCCGTGGACTTCGGCTTCCGGGGCCCATCCCCCTTTTCACCCGCGCTGGCCCTCTCCTCCGTGCAATGCTGGTTAGGAGGGGCTAGGTTCTTGCCTGCACATTCTGCAGCCCTACTCCTCCGCGCAGTGCTGGTCCAGAGGGGTCAGGCCGGGCTTCTGTCGAGGACCTCTCGCCATCTTTTTCTTCTTGTAGCCTGCCTTTTCTTTCCATCTTTTTCTTCTTGTAATCTCCCCTAGGGGAGAAAGTAAAATAAAGATGTACTTAGGAAAAGGCGATATCTTATGTAAATTTAACCCTATTTTTTATGACTATGTATTATCTTCCTTGTTATACCTCTCCTGTTTATTGAACTTTCCCTACGCCTTCTCGGAAAAATCTTGGCGGCATGCGTAGCCCTACCATGAGTGCTTTGAGGAACGGGTCCTTAGAAGCCTACTGGTTGTGCAACTTCCGGCAAGATACCTTGGCGTACCTGGTACATCCGTTCAAGCTGTTGGCCTTGCTCGAAACAGAATAAAGGCGCGAGCCCTGTCGCTTGAGTCGTTGAGCAGACTCGAAACGAAAATAGGAGTGTGGGCACAACCACTTAAGCCACCGAGCGGTCCCGAACAAGGTGAGGGCATAGCCAATTGCGGCAAGGTTCCCGTGTGTGTAGGTTTTCCGTAAAGAAGCCGAAATCACCCAAGGAAAATAACATCATAGCAAGGATTCACATGGGGTTTTTGCAACTTATCTTTTTGTTGTCGTGCTCCCTCCGACAAGCTTTTTTTGGGACATCGCTCATAGGTATCCATACCACCATTCCCACGGGACATTTTGGTATTAGTTAGGACTATCTTCATGCTTAGTTTCAAAAAATTTAGGATGATTTTTCTTAGTGTTTTATCTATAAACAGAATCTGCCTAGTATTATAGTATAGTTTTATTTAATTAGTTTTAGTTAGTTTAACTTAGATTTAGTTTTATTTGTTTAATAGGTTCTGTTAGTTAAACTTTAGGTGTTTTACTTATGTTAATAAAAATATAAATTTTCTTAGTTTGTTTCTTTATTAACATAGGAATCTCAACACATTTTTCAAATAGGTTTAATTTGAACTAAAACAACTAGTTAGTAATAGTTTTCTTTCAACAAAGTTTTATATAATTTAATTTTGTTTTCTAAGACAAGTTTATTTTTAAATTCTTCCCTGTTAAGAACATGTTTTGTTAATAAATAATAAGTTTTGTTTTGCTCTTTTGTTAGTAAAATTATAGTTGTTTCATATAGTGTTTATCAAAACTTTCAAAAACTTTACTAAAAGTTTTCCCAACAAACTTAATTTTGTTTTATTCTGTTTATTCAGAAAATATTTTATTGTTTTCTTGCTGTCAACTATTGTTTTGGTTAATACCAATAGTTTCATTATGTTAGTAGTGTTTTATCAATCATCTTTTAGAAAACAAAACTTTGTGTGTTTTCTTGCTTGTGATTTTTGTGCATTGTTTTGTCTTGATTGTTTACTAGTTCTTGGTTGATGGTTGTGAGTTACAATATTTTGTTGTATGCATATTTGAGTGCTCTTGTTTGCTTCGTTAGATTATCCGGAGTGCGAAGCTTGTTACTTAGAGTCACTCGTGTACGAAGATCATCAATCAGGCAAGTCACTTTGAGCATGTTTACCCATGTTTTATATGCATTAGTTCTACCATCTTCCCCAATTGCATGCAAGATAGGTTAGTTGGAAACTTGGTTACATTGTAGTAGTATCATGTGGTAGGTACCCCCTCAAACTCTTTGACACATTGGCCCCGGGAAACGTTGTTTTACTTTTTGCTATGCTATTAGTAGACGGGGTTGGTTGTGTGATTCACGAGAGTTGAGAGAGTTAATAATTTCAAGACCTACATAATGATCAAGATTTCAAGACTCCGAGTTTTCAACATACCTCTAGGTGGATGATGGTTGAACGGCACCCTGGAGAAACCAGTGGATTGCCTAGGTGATGCTGGAGATGGCCAGTATTCACGCGGAAAGGTCCACCCAGGCACAAAGAGATGGATGGGTGGTTCAAGACCCAAGGCTTACCTGCACAGCCACAAGTCATTATGGGCTCTGGCTTGGCTGGATATCGTGGTGACCCTGGACAGGCAGTGCTACGAGATGTAGAAGAATGGTAGGAAAGGATGGGCACCGACAGAGTCGCAGGGAAACCCTTTGGAAGACCATGGTTTGGTCATCCGTTTCTCAAACACCCTGAAGTGCGAGAAATTAAACGGAGGCAACCAAATCTTGTGGGGAACGTGTGCAAAACTCTGCAGAGTACTCAAACCTAATCGATTAGCCATGTCGACGGTCATGGACGACTTGAGCCAAAGGAACTGAAACATTCGGAACTCTCAACACAATTAATATGATGACGTGGGTATTAACAATTTGGGTATGAGAATTGGTTGGTGGAACCATCTCATTAATCAACCAACTTAGTAATATTTTGCTTAGCCCTCTCTTGATGTAGGAAAAATTGGCTTTACGCAAAAACATACCACCCCACCTGCCATATAAGCATGTAGACTAGATGATTATCTTTTCACCCCTCTTTTGTGACTTTGCCGGCATATTCCATATGCTGACATACACGGCTGCAACGTATCATGTTGCAGAGTACTTTTCCGACCAGGAGTGAGGACACGTTCTGCGCTCGGTGAGATGCCCTTGGAGTCAGATGGACTCATCTACCTTCGACGCTTCCGCAAGATTTAGATATTCTCATGAGTTGGCTTTCAGCCACTTTATTGTATTAAAGGACTCGATATGAGATTTCGATTAATATATTGCTGTGTGATTTCCCTTTGAGATATACATTGATGTACCATGTGTGTACCAGCATGATCTTGGGATGGTACGGAAACACCGGAGATTCGACCTTTCAGGTCGGGTCGCTATAGAAATGGTATCAGAGCACACCCTGACCGTAGGACGTAACCTCTAGGATTGGAAAGCCTTAGGATTGTATCTCTTTGTCTTTGAAATTCTTATACTCTCATCTACTCATTTCTGATTTCTCTCCGGTTATTTCAAAATTTATAGATGGCCACCTTCATCCCAGTGTTGATCACGGAGTTTTGCCAGCCTGACACAACGATGCCTTTTGGTAAGGAGCTGATGAGGATCATTAAGGACGTGAGGATTGCTTTGCCGAGCATCACCGGGACTCCTATCATGTCATTTCCACAAGATGGACGCTACAGGATAGAGGTGCACATCCCAGGGAAGACCTTTGGGAATCAGAAGGAACCCATCAACTTCAAGTTTGTGGCACCCAGCTGGATACTTGGAAGAGACATGGCCAGTCATCGTGCCCTCGGACGTATTCAGGAGGAATACAGAGGTGGAACCATTTCACCAGGACTCAGCATGGTTTGCCGCAGAGATGCCCATGGCAACATCATCACCAATCCCACTGGAGACTCCACCATGTCATATATCCAGACCCTGGAGACGCGCATCAGGACTCTGGAACTTCGAGTTCGTGCTGATACGAAGACAATCAAGAATCTGATGAACCGCGAGATTGACCTCGAAGCTGACTTACGGGAAGCCGAGTACGAGCATGAATATGAGGTGAATGATTTCTTAGAGAGGATCGACAAGCTGAATACTCGCATCGCCACTCTGGAGGAACAGATGGACATGGGTGAAAATCTTCATCCTGAAGGAGAGTTGGCTCCTTTCATCAGCGACGATGATGACTATGAGGAGAGCACCACTGGAGGAGACTCAGTCACCATGTACTTCTGAGGAAAACTTTAGTTATGCCCTCCATGTATCTTTTATTTTCAACGTTAAGAGCGTAGGTCGATGTGTAGTTTGATTGAGACTTGTATTCCCGATGTTTTGACATTGATTGAATAAATGAATGAGTGTTTGGTGTGATATGTTTGTTGCATTGCATATGGGTAGTGAATTTCTCCTTTTAGGCCCTTGTTCTATTCTAATTCTCACCCCTCTGGAAACAGCAAGATGCCTCCACGACGTGAGTCCGACTTCACCTTCCCGCCGGAACTCACGCAACTCCTTCAGCAGCAGAATGCACTGATGCAGCTATTGATCCAGAATCAGACCAACAACCAGAACAAAAACCACCACCATCCACCCCAGGCTGACAATCTCACCCGTTTTCTGAGGTTGAACCCTCCAACTTTCTCCAGCAGCACTGAGCCCATTGTGGCAGATGACTGGCTCCGTAAGATGGAGAGAGAACTCGTCACCGCTAGATGTACTGACGCTGAGAAGGTGCGCTTTGCCGCACATCAGCTGGATGGACCAGCAGCTTCATGGTGGGAGAACTACACCACCACATATCCTATTGCTGATATAACTTGGGAGCAGTTCCAGCAAGCTTTCCGCACCGCACATGTTTCAGCTACAGCCATGAGTCTGAAGAAGCGCGAGTTTCGCAACTTGCGCCAGGGAAATCGCTCTGTGACCCAGTACGTGGATGACTTCAGTACATTGGCACGTTATGCACCAGGAGACGTGGCCAATGATGCGGCCAAGCAAGAGAAGTTTCTGGAAGGACTCAACGATGAGTTGAGCATGCAGCTAGTAGTTGCTACTTTCAACAACTACCAAGAGCTCGTGGACAAGGCCCTCATCTTGGAGGGAAAGCAGCAGCAAATTGAGAACCGCAAGAGGAAGTACACTCAGGGGAAGTTTAACTCTGGAGCTCATCAGAAGCCCCGCTACTCCCCGTACTCAGGGAATACTGGATCAGGAACCGGTAAGTTTGGAAGGCACACTCATGCCGTGCGCAACCATGGAGGCCACAACCATGGAGGAAATGGGAATGCCCGTCCCAACCATGGCAATTTCAAGACTGACAATGGGAATGGGAACAACAACCAGCACCGTCACGCTCCTACTCAGAAGGATCTGAGCCACATCACCTGTTTCAAGTGCTAGAAGACAGGGCACTATGCTACTGAGTGTCCCCAGAGCAAGCAGGGAAATGGAAACGGCAACTCCGCAGCCAAGAAGCCAAATCCGTTTCCTCGTGCCCAGGTGAACCACCTTGACGTGGAAGAAGTTTATGATCAACCCGAGACTGTGGTTGGTAAGTTTTTATTGCATTCACGTCCAGTTACAGTACTTTTTGATTCCGGTGCAACTCATTCATTCATATCAAGGGTAGTTGTGGATAAGTATGGTTTGCCCACCAAAACCCTTAGACAACCCATTAAGGTCAGTTCCCCAGGAGGTATGATGATGGCAGGAATAGGATGCCATGCCCTGAAACTCAATATAGGAAACCATGTTTTTCCCACCGACCTCATCGTCTTAGAATCCCAGGGATTGGACATAGTCCTAGGCATGGATTGGATGACCAAGTATGAAGGAAATCTAGATTGTCCCAGCAAGTCTGTTTCACTCACCACCCCGGAAAACAAGAGGATTAAGTATGTATCCCAACGCACCCAGATGAGTGCTCGATTAAATTCCCTCACAGGAGTTGTTCAAGAGGAAGTACCTGTGGTAAAAGACTTTCTGGATGTATTTCCGAAAGAATTACCAGGCATGCCATCAGATAGGGAGATTGAGTTCCTAATAGAGCTACAGCCAGGGACAGCCCCAATTTCCAAGAGACCCTATCGGATGCCCGCAAATGATTTAGTGGAAATCAAGAAGCAGATTAAGGAGCTATTGGACAAGGGATATATTCGCCCAAGTTCATCACCTTGGGGAGCCCCAGTTCTTTTGGTGGAGAAGAAGGATAAAACCTTGAGAATGGTAGTCGATTATCGTGCCTTGAACGAGGTGACTATCAAGAACAAGTACCCTCTGCCGATGATTAATGACTTGTTTGATCAGCTAGTAGGCGCCAAAGTATTCTCTAAGATCGATCTTCGATCAGGGTATCATCAACTGAAGGTTCGTGAACAGGATATACCCAAAACAGCTTTCACCACAAGGTATGGCTTGTACGAGTATATAGTCATGTCCTTTGGTTTGACTAATGCTCCTGCCTACTTCATGAATTTGATGAACAAAGTGTTTATGGAATATTTGGAAAAGTTTGTCGTGGTGTTCATCGATGACATTTTGATATTCTCCAAGAACGAGGAAGAACACAAGGAACATTTGCGTTTAGTTCTGGAGAAGCTGAGAGAGCATCAATTATATGCCAAGTTCAGCAAATGTGAATTTTGGCTGACGGAAGTCGGATTCCTTGGACATGTTATTTCCAGAGAAGGAATAGCCGTAGACCCCGCTAAGGTTGAAGCCGTCACCGAGTGGAAGTCACCCACCTCAGTTAAGGAGATCCGCAGTTTCCTCGGACTTGCCGGATATTACCGGAGATTCATTGAGAATTTCTCAAAGATAGCCAAGCCTATGACAGAGTTGTTGAAGAAAGAATCCAAGTATGTTTGGACTGAGGAATGTGAAGCCAGTTTCCAGGAGTTGAAGAAACGTTTGGTCACAGCCCCAGTGTTGATTTTGCCCAATATTCGGAAGGACTTCCAGGTTTATTGTGATGCTTCACGTCAAGGACTTGGAGGAGTATTCATGCAATATGGAAAGGTTGTAGCTTATGCATCCAGACAACTACGACCTCATGAGTTGAATTATGCCACCCATGATTTGGAGCTAGCAGCCGTTATGCACGCACTCAAGACCTGGAGACATTTTCTTATCGGAAATAGTTGTGATGTATACACTGACCATAAGAGCCTGAAATATATCTTCACGCAGAAGGAGTTGAACCTCAGACAGAGGAGATGGCTAGAGTTAATCAAGGACTATGACATGAGATTACACTACCATCCAGGTAAAGCTAATGTTGTAGCCGATGCCTTGAGTCGGAAAACTTATGTAAACACACTCACAGCGGGAGGATTACCCCAAGAGTTAGCCGATGATCTCAGAGAGCTCAAGCTAGAGATAGTCCCAAGAGGATATGTTGCCACACTGGAGATTCAGTCCACCTTGACTGAAAGAATTCAAGAAGCCCAGAAATCGGACAAGGAGATAGCTGAGATTAAGCAGAGAATGAAAGATGGAAAAGCTAAAGGTTTTCGTGAGGATGAGCAAGGAACTCTGTGGTTTGAGAACCGAATCTATGTGCCCAATGACCCAGAGCTCAGGAAGTTGATACTTCAGGAAGCCCACGATTCACCTTACTCGATACACCCAGGCAATACCAAGATGTATCTGGATTTAAAAGAAAGTTACTGGTGGACAGGTATGAAGAAGGATATTGCGAAACATGTTGCAATATGTGATGTTTGTCAGCGAGTAAAGTCGGAACATCAGAAACCAGCAGGGTTACTCCAACCTTTGCCGATACCCGAGTGGAAATGGGAAAAGCTTGGTATGGACTTCATCACAGGACTACCTAGGACCCGTTCAGGTTATGATTCCATCTGGGTAGTGGTAGATCGCTTTTTACTACAAGGCGTCGGTGCCGGAGTGTTGCTCATAGTGCCCACCAAAGAGCACCTCAAGTATGTGATCCAAATGTAGTTCCCTAGGGAGGTGTCGACCAACAACGTAGCTGAGTATAACGGTTTGCTCGCCAGGCTGTAGATAGCAGTGGAGTTGGGAATCAAGAAATTAGTGGTCCGAGGGGACTCACAACTGGTTGTGCGCCAGGTCAACAAGGATTACCAAAGCCCCCTGATGGAAGCATATGTCGATGAAGTGAGGAAGTTGGAGGAGCGTTTTGATGTTCCACAAATGGAACATGTCCCCAGGACAGGGAATGACATCACAGATGACCTGTCGAAATGAGCATCCCAGAAGTCGCCTCTAGAACCAGGCAACTTTGTGCTCCAACTCACTCAACCATCAGTTACACTATTGGGAAGGCAAGTCAAGAAAAGAAAGGGCGCCTCGGGCGACTATTTCCTAGCAGAGCCACCCAAACCCACCAAGAAGGTTGCTGGAGACAACGAAATGCTTGATAGTGAGCCCCAAGTCCCGACAGGATAGGTGGTCTTTGCCGTCAGGCTGGTGCTCCCATGGCAGAAGAATTGCCATTGGTCCTTGTAATCGAGCCACGGGCTCCAACATGAGAGGATCAGATTGTTCTGTACATTTAGACAGGTGACCTGCCTGAAGAACAAGAGTAATCCAAAAGGGTACCCCGACATTCAAGCATTTACCGGTTCGTGGACAATGACCTATATAGAAGAAGACCCAACATGGTGATATTAAGGTTCATCGCTCGAGAGGAAGGATAACGACTGTTCGCAGAGATACACGATGGGGTCTATGGCTCCCACATAGGGTCAAGAGCCCTTGACGGGAAAGCGTTCCGGCAAGGCTTCTACTGGCCAGCACTTTCATGCACTTAAGGCGGCACGCAGTCCACCAGGAGCACTTTCATGCAATACTCTCAAGACATTGGTACCAGAATCTACTTCACCTCAGTTTCTCACCCCAGGAGCAATGGGTACGTGGAGAGGGCAAACACTGAAGTGCTTCAGGTCGTCAAGACAAGGACTCTCGACAAGTTGCGCAAGCATGGAAGGTGCTGGATTGACGAACTACCGGCGATTCTTTGGTCGATGAGGATGATGCCAAATCGAGTCACCAGTGGGAAACCCTTTGCCCTGGTCTACGGGAGGAGGCAGATCTCCCCACGGAACTCACATACGGGTCACCGAGAGTGTGGGCCTTTGCTGAGGACCAGCAAGAGCGGGTACAACATGACGATGCCTCGCTCCTCGAGGAAGATCGTCCCCAAGCCGCACTACCTGTCACAAGGTACTAGCAGGCCTTGCGCCGCTACCATAGACGCAAAGTGCATGCCAAGATTGTTGAGGAAGGCGACCTTGTGCTTTGACAAATTCAGTTCACAAAGGGATCGAACAAATTTAAGCCGAAGTGGGAAGGCCCTTACCGGGTGGTACGAGTCACCAGGCCCGGTCCAGTCCGCGTGGAGACCGAAGATGGCACCCTGGTGCAAAACTCGTGGAATATTAAGCATCTTCGAATATTCAACCCATGAGGCATGGTTGTCGGGCTCCCCGGCAACCACTTTTGTGCAAGCACTAGTGTAGGCGCTGCTATACAATCGGTTTTAAACCCTTTATGTAACATAGTCTAAAACTGTCTCCTTGCATGTGTGGACCATAGGGGGGCCTATCCCACATGACATGGAAAAGCCATTGGCGATACCTGCTCCCGATCACACATGATTGGCAAAATTACGGAGTGTGCGACTGGAAGGGCCATCACAAATAGGTATTTTGGGGAAGTCGTGTGAGATGTGCTTAGCGGCCCACACAGTAAATCCCAAACGTATGTTTCCACTCGTATTGTACAGCACACACAATTTTCTGCATAGCATCGTCTGTGTTAGGGTTGGCCATCACGCATGGTTCCTAGAAGAAACTATTTGGCTTTGGGCTATCCATCACACACATGTTTTATGTCAAAACGTTTGTGAATGGGTGTTCTAACGCACACCATTTGCACCCGGAAGTCGTGTGTGATTATTCACAGATCCAATGCGCTAATTTTCCAGAAACCCTGTGGGTTTGTTGGGTCATCGCTAACGGTGTTCTATAAGAAATTGTCCGCAATATGAAACCCAATAATCAAGCTAATTGCTCTGTTATTTATAATCCAGCTAGTAAACAAATTGACACTTCAAATCAAGCACAAAATATATTTCATTTTGTATTACGGCAACCAGAATTTCATGATTGAAATACATCAAGGTACAACATCATATATGCATATACTACCTAGCTACCCAATTACACGACATGACTGAGTTTCACATGCAACATATAAAGCCTTTGGAACATAACATCATAGACGGTAAATAGACAGATGAATCTGTACTAGAAAACTATTGCAGCGTAAGGCAAATATTGAGCCTTCGTTGATTATGAAGGTTCTCGTAACTTTATGCCAATGACTATGGATGGTTGCCTGCCCATCCTTCATCCTCTTGAGGAAGACTTCAAAATTATAACATGGGTGCCGTATGAATACCTTCCTCACCTCTTGACCATACAGGTGGTTTGAGACGTACTCATCAATGAACTGATTTGGAAAGGACTAGAAACAAAGATATGCATAAATTTCGTTTCAAAAAATTGAAATGTCACAAAGGGAAAAAAGACAAGGTAAAAGAGATAGTACCATCCTATAGTTCACTCATGACTTCTTCATTGTGCAGACAAACAACTTGTTGTTTTTCGTCGCAAGTTTCTTTATCTTAATAATTTTTCTGACTTTCTTGATTTGACTGATATTCATTAACACAACATTTCCCCACATGCAAACTGGGTTGAACAGTGGGTCTAAACATCTTACAACAGGACTTACATCTGCAAGACCAAATTATTGTTAGAAACCTAAATATTAGAATGGTTCCTACAATTGCACAATAATGTGCTATTAGCCAAGGGATCATGAAAGTGCAAACGTCAATGTTAAACCTAATTGTCTCCCATTGTTCCCCCCATAACGTGTTTAAGAATAGATATGGATCATGTTTTAAGTGAGATTTGGCATGCTATCGGTAATATGTGTTAATGAAAAATAAACACATTGCAGGTCCAACATCAGAATTCAAGCCACATATAAAAGCCTAGCATGCTAAGAACTATGAAATATATGATGGGGAACGTTCCATGTGAAACAAAAAAATCCCTAAGCACGTGCAAGAGCTATCCATGGTGATGAGCATCTACGAGATGGAGAGTGGATCTCCATACCCTTGTAGATCGCTAAGCGGGAAGCATTAAGAAACGCGGTTAATGTAGTCGAACCTCTTCGCGATCCAAATCGCCGAGCGTCTCGCGATCCCATCACGATCCGTCCCGTGATCCAATCACGATCCGTCCCCCGATCCCATCACGATCTATCCTGCGATCCAATCACGAATCGTCTCGCGATCTTGATAACGGTCCTTCCGATCTAGCGCCAAACGGACGACGCCTCCACATTCAGCACACGTATAGCTCGATGATGATCTCCGCCTTCTTGATCCAGCAAGAGGGAGCGTAGAATTAGAAGAGTTCTCCGCCAACACCATAGCATTGCGGTGATGGTGGTGGAGATAATCCTGCAGGGCTTCGCCTAAGCACCGCAAAACTAATTTAGAGGAGAAACAGATCTAGAGGAAGGAGAGGGCAGCACGTGGCAATTAGGGTTAGCTCCTCCCTCTAAATCCTCTAGTATATATAGGAGGGAGGGAGGGGAGTAGGCAGCCTTAAACCCTCAAGGTTTGGTCGAAATTGGAGGTGGAGGAGTCCTACTCCAATCCTATTAGGAGTAGGATTCCTCCTTTCCACTTGGAAACTCTTTCCACCTCTCCACCTTGTGGGTTTTGCCCATCCCTAGCCGGATGGGCCTTAGTGGGGGCTTAGTCCAGCCCACAAAGGAGAGGTTTGACTCTTCCCAGAGCCCATGAGGTCCTTTGGGTCGAGACACCCCTCCTGATGGTCCCCCGACACCCTCCCGACACTCCCGGTACACTACCGATGAGCTAGAAACTTTTCCGATGACCAAAACAGGACTTCCTATATATCAATCTTTACCTCCGAACCATTCCGGATCTACTTGTGATGTCCTGGATCGCATCTGGGACTCCGAACAACCTTCAGTCACCACCATACATAACTTTATAGTACTGAAACATCACCAAACCTTAAGTGTGTAGACCCTATGGGTTTGAGAACTATGTAGACATGACCGAGACACCTCTAAGGTCAATAACCAATAGCGGGACCTGGATACCCATATTGGTTCCTACAAATTCTACGAAGATCTTGATCGGTTGAACCTCTATGTAAAGGATTCAGTTAATCCTATATGTTGTTCCCTTTGTTCTTCGGTATGTTACTTGCCAGATATTCGATCATCTGTATCTCTATACCTACTTCAATCTTGTTACCGACAAGTCTCTTTACTCATTCCGTAATACAAGATCACGTGGCTAACACTTAGTCCCATTGCTTGCAAGGCTTGTTGTGATGTTGTATTACCGAGTGGGCCCTGAGATACCTCTCCGTCACACGGAGTAACAAATCCCAGTCTTGATCCATGCCAACCCAAAAGATACGCTCGGAGATACCTGTAGATCACCTTTAAAGTCACCTAGTTATGTTGCGACGTTTGATACACACAAGGTACTCCTCCAGTCTCAATGAGTTGAATCATCTCATGGTCATGGGAATAGATACTTGACATGCAGAAAACTGTAGCAATAAACTGACACGATCATATGCTACGTTTATAGTTTGGGTCTTGTCCATCACATCTTTCTCCTAATGATGTGATCCCGTTATCAAATGACATCTCATGTCCATGGCTAGGAAACCTTAACCATCTTTGATCAACAAACTAGTCCATTAGAGGCATACTAGGGATATGGTGTTGTCTATGTATCCACACATGTATCTAAGTTTCTGATCAATACAATTCTAGGATGGATAATAAATGATTACCATGAACAAGGAAATATGATAATAACTAATTTATTATTGCTTCTAGAGCATATTTCCAATAGTCTCTTACTTGCACCAGAGTCAATAATCTAGTTCATATCACCATGTGATTCGCATTGTTATGAATCTAACAGCCAATGAGTTTTGGGGCTCGATCAAGCTTTGCATGTGAGAGAGGTCATATTGTCAACGGGTTTTCTATATTCAGTGTACTTTGCAAATCTCTATGTCATACTATAAATATTGCTACCCCACTCGACTTGGAACTATTTCAAATGGCTGCACCATTATACGTATCCGGATTGCTACTAAGGGTCATCCGGATTAGCGTTTGTCTTCATCTTAAAGGTCCATTTGTACTCAACTACCTGCCATCCAATGGGCAAGTCTACCAAAGTCCATACTTGGTTTTCATACATAGATCCTTCCTCGGATTTCATGGCCTCTAGCCATTTGTCGGAATCCGGGCCCATCATCGCTTCTCCATAGCTCGTAGGTTCATCGTTCTCCAACAACATGACCTCTAAGACAGGGTTGCTGTACCACTGAGGAGTAGTACGCATCCTTGTCGACCTACGAGGTTCGATAGTAACTTGATCTGAAGCTTCATGATCATCATCATTAACTTCCTCTTCAACTAACGTAGGCTCCACAGAAACATCTTTCTGCGCTGCGCTACTCTCTGGTTGAAACAAAGGTTCAACAGCCTCATCAAGTTCTATCTTCCTCCCACTCAATTCTTTCGAGAGAAACTCTTTCGCGAGAAAGGGACCATTTTAGAAACAAACATTTTATGCTTGGATCTAGGATAGAAGGTTTACCCAACTGGTCTTAGGGTATTCTATGAAGACGCATTTGTTCGCTTTGGGTTCGATCTCAGTAGGTGAAAACATTTTTCACATAAGCATCGCAGCCCCAAGCATTATGAAATGATAGCTTAGGTTTCTATCAAACCATAATTCACACGATGTCATCTCAGCGGATTTAGATGGTGCCCTATTTAAAGTGAATTTAGTTGTCTCTAATGCAAAACCCCAAAACGATAGTGGCAAAACGATAAGAGACATCATAGTTCGCACCATATCCAATAGAGCACGACTATGACATTCGGACACACCATCACACTATGGTGTTCCAGGTGGCGTGAGTGATGAAACAACTTCCACTTTGTCTGAAGTTGTATACCAAACTCATAACTCAGATATCCACCCCCGCGATCATATCGTAGACATTTTATCTTCTTGTCACGATGATCTCAAACTTCACTCTGATTTTGCTTGAACTTTTCAAACGATTCAAACTTGTGTTTCATTAAGTAAATATACACTATATCTACTCAAATCATCAGTGAAGGTAAGAAAATAACGATATCCACCACACGCTACAGCACTCATTGGATCGTATACATAAACATGTATTATTTCCAATAAGTAACTAGCCCGCTCCATCATACCGAAAACAGGGTCTTTAGTCATCTTGCCCATGAGGCATGGTCCGCATGTCTCAACCGATTCGAAATCGAGTGAGTCCAAAGATCCATCAACATGGAGTTTCTTCATGCGATTTATAGCAATATGACATTTAGCGGTAGTGCCACAAGTATGTGGTACTATCATTATTAACTTTGTATCTTTTGGCATCAATGTTATGAACATGTGTATTACTACGATCAAGATTCAAGAAACCATTCTCATTGGGTGCATGACCATTGAAGGTATTATTCATGTAAATAGAATAACCATTATTCTCTAACTTAAATGAATAATTGTGTTGCAATAAACACAATCTAATCATGCTCATGCTCAATGCAAACACGAAATAACATTTATTTAGGTTCGTCACTAATCTTGAAGGTAGAGAGAGCGTGCGATATTGATCACATCAACCTTGGAGACATTTCCAACACACATCATCACCTCACCATTAGCTAGTTTCCGTTTATTCCATACCTTTTATTTCGAGTTACTAACATTTAGCAATTGAACCGGTATCCAATACCTAGGTGCTACCAGGAGTACTAGCAAGGTACACATCAATAACCCGTATATCAAATATACTTCTGTCGATGTTGCCAGACTTCTTATCTACCAAGTATCTAGGGTCGTTCTGCTTCAGCGACCGCTCTCCTCATAATAGAAGCACTTAGTCTCGGGTTTGGGTTCAACTTTGGATTTCTTCATTGGAGCACCAACTGACTTGCCATCCATGAAGTTTCCCTCCTTACCCTTTGCCTTTTCGAAACTAGTGGTTTTACTAACCATCAACACTTGATGCTCCTTATTGATATCTACCTTCGCGGTGTCAAACATCGCGAATAGCTCAGGGCTCATCATTTCCATCCCTGAGATAATTATACTTCGTCACGAAGTTCTCGTAGCTTAGTGACAATGACTTGGAGAACTATATCAATCACCATCTTATCTAGAAGGTCAACTCCCACTCAATTCAAGCGATTGTAGCACCCAGACAATCTGAGCACATGCAAAACGATTGAGCTATTCTCCTTCATCTTGCAGGCAAAGAATCTTGTTGGAGATCTCATATCTCACAACACGGGCACGAGCCTAAGATCCCAATTTCAACTCTTAGAACATCTCATATGTTCCGTGATGTTCAAAATGTTTTAGAGCCTCAATTCTAAGTTGTAATGCATGACGCATTGAACTATCAAGTAGTCATCGGAACGTGCCTGTCAGATGTTCACAACATCTACAGACGATGCTAGAGGGGGTGGCGCACTGAGCGGTGCACTAAGGACATAAGCTTTCTATGCAGCAATGAGGACAATCCTCAGATCACGGACCCAGTCCGCAATATTGCTACCATAATCTTTCAACTCTATTTCTCTAGGAACATATACAAATTCTAGGGAGCTACAACATGAGCTAGTAATCTACAACATAATTTGCAAAGAAACTACTAACTAAGTTCATGGTAGTGAGTTCAACTAATCATATTACTTAAGAACTCCCACTCAAATTGACATCCCTCCGGTCATTCCAGTGATACATGATCCAAATTCACCAACTCAAGTCAGATCATCACGTGAGTTGAGCTAGTTTCAATGGTGAACATCATCATGTTGATCATATCTACTATATGACTCATGTTCGACCTTTCCGTCTCTTGCGTTCCGAGGCCATGTCTATACATGCTAGGCTCGTCAAGTTTAACCCGAGTGTTCCGCATGTGCAACACTGGCTTGCACCCATTGTATGTGAATGTAGAGTCTATGACACCCGATCATCACGTGGTGTCTCAACGAGACAAACTTTCGCAACGGTGCACACTTGGGGAGAACACAATTGATCTTGAAATTTTAGTGAAGGATCACCTTATAATGCTACCGCCGTCCTAAGCAAAACAAGGTACATAAAAGGATTAACATCACATGCAAATCATAAGTGACATGATATGGCTATGAACTTATGCCTTTGATCTCCATCTTGAAAGCACCGACATGATCTTAATCGTCACCGGCATAACACCTTGATCTCCATCATCATGATCTCCATCATTGTTTCGCCCTCGGGGTTGTCGCGCCCACCATGCTCATACGACAATAGCTACCATTTAGCGATAAAGTAAACGATTACATAGCGCTTAATGATTAACACGCAGATCATACAATAATTAAAGATGACCTATGGCTCCTGCCGGTTGCCACACTCATCGACATGCAAGTCGTGATATTCTATACAACACATGAGCATCTCATACATCACATATATCTCATCATGTAATTGGCCATATCACATCACAACATACCCTGCAAAAACAAGTTAGACGTCCTCCAGTTGTTGTTGCAAGTTTTACATGGCTGCTACGGGTATCTAGCAAGAACAATTCTCACCTACGCAAAAACCACAACGGTAGTACATAAGTTGCTTTTCAACCTTCTCAAGGACCGCCTTTGTCGCATCCGATCCAACTAAAGTAGGAGAAACAGACACCCGCTAGCCATCTTTGTGCAACGAAGTTACACTTCAGTCGATGGAACCGGTCTCTCGTATGCGTATGAGCAAGGTTTGTCCGGGCCGCTTCATACCACAATACCGCTGAACCAAAACACGACCAAGGGAGGAAGCAATCAAAGCATCAACGCTCACAAACTCTTTGTGTTCTACTCGAGATTTCATCTACACATAGACCTAGTTCTGATACCACTGACGGGGAACGTTGCATGGGAAACAAAAAATTCCTATGCACGCGCAAGATCTATCCATGGTGATGAGCATCTACGAGAGGGAGAGTGGATCTACATACCGCTATAGATCGCTAAGCGGGAAGCGTTAAGAAACGCGGTTGATGTAGTCGAACGTCTTTGCGGTCCAAATAGCCGAGCATCCCGCAATCCCATCATGATCCGTCCCGCGATCCAATCAAGATCTATCCCGTTATCCCATCGCGATCCGTCCCGCAATCCAATCATGAATCGTCTCGCGATCTTGATCACGGTCCTTCCGATCTAGCGCCAAACAGACAGCGCCTCCGCGTTCAGCACATGTACAGCTCCATGATGATCTCCGCCTTCTTGATCCAGCAAGAGGGAGCGAAGAATTAGAAGAGTTCTCTGGAAGCACGACGGCATAATGGTGATGGTGGTGGAGCTAATCCTGCAGGGCTTTGCCTAAGCACTGCAGAACTAATTTAGAGGAGAAACACATCTAGAGGAAGAAGAGGGCAGCACGTGGCAATTAGGGTTAGCTCCTCCCTCTAAATCCTCTAGTATATATAGGAGAGATGGATGGGAGGATGCAGCCTCAAACCCTCAAGGTTTAGTCGAAATTGGAGGTGGAGGAGTCCTACTCCAATCCTATTACGAGTAGGATTCCTCCTTTCCACTTGGAAACTCTTTCCACCTCTCCACCTTTTGGGTTTTTCCCACCCCGAGCCGGATGGGCCTTATTGGGGGATTAGTACAGCCCACCAGGGGCTGGTTTGACTGCTCCCACAGCCCATGAGGTCCTTTGGGTTGAGACACCCCTCCTGATGGTCCCCCGGCACCCTCCTGGCACTACCGGTACACTACCGATGAGCCCAAAACTTTTCAAGTGACCAAAACAGGACTTCCTATATATCAATCAGTACATCCGGACCATTCCGGATATCCTCGTGACGTCCAGGATCTCATCCGGGACTCCGGACAACCTTCGGTCACCACCATACATAACTCTATACTACTGAAACGTCACCGAACCTTAAGTGTGCAGACCCTACGGGTTCGAGAGCTATGTAGACATGACCGAGACACCTCTACGGTCAATAACCAATAGCGGGACCTGGATGCCCATATTGGTTCATACATATTCTATGAATATCTTTATCGATTGAACCTCTATGTCAAGGATTCAGTTAATCCCTTATGTTGTTCCCTTTGTTCTTCGGTATGTTACTTGCCCAAGACTCGATCGTCGGTATCTCTATACCTAGTTCAGTCTCGTTACTGGCAAGTCTCTTTACTCGTTCCATAATACAAGATCCCGTGGCTAACACTTAGTCACATTGCTTGCAAAGCTTGTTGTGATGTTGTATTACCAAGTGGGCCCTGAGATACCTCTCTGTCACACGGAGTAACAAATCCCAGTCTTGATCCATGCCAACCCAACAGATACCCTCGGAGATACTTGTGGAGCACCTTTATGGTCACGTAGTTAAGTTGCAATGTTTGATCCACACAAGGTACTCCTCTGGTGTCAGTGAGTTGCATGATGTCATGGTCATAGGAACAGGTACTTGACATGCAGAAAACTTTAGCAATAAACTGACACGTTCATATGCTACGTTTATAGTTTGGGTCTTGTCCATCACATCATTCTCCTAATGATGTGATCCCGTTATCAAATGACATCTCATGTCCATGGCTAGGAAACCTTAACCATCTTTGATCAACAAGCTAGTCCATCAAAGGCATAATAGGGACATGGTGTTGTCTATGTATCCACACATGTATCTAAGTTTCTAATAAATACAATTCTAGCATGGATAATAAACGACTACCATGAACAAGGAAATATGATAATAACTAATTTATTATTGCCTCTAGGGCATATTTCCAACAATATAGCAATTTTATGTTTCACATGCATAACAAAAAAAATTGTACCAACAATAATACAACTTCACATTGCAGATAATACCAAAACAACTGAACCAAAGAGTTAATTGAGTATCAAATGCACAATAGAACACAGTAGAAACTCAAATTGCATAGTAGCATTACATTGCATATTTCACTAGACTTTCTTAAGGAAAGGCATGAGTAGCACATGCAACAAGTAAAACATACATGTGTAATAGGCGTAGCTATCTTAACACAGATCATTAGTAATTAAAATTAAAAACAAGATATTCCTCGTCGTTGGAGATATCGATAACGATGGGCTTGGACGAGGGCGAGGCCTCCACATCATGGGTGCCCTCCTCATAGTGGTGAGTTGCCTTAGTCTGTCTGGGCACCAACCTGCCAGCTCTAGAGTTGAAGAAAGCAAAGGCACGCTAAGAAAACAACTCGTAGTCGTCGTTAAAGGCAACAAGGGAGCCCTCGAGAAAACACAATGATTTGTTGTTCAAAGCAGCCAACCAGGTGGTGGCATCCACATGTGAGGCGTCGTGGTGACCTTGATGTCTAGGTGCTGCTCCAAGATCCTGTGGTCACATGCATGGCAGCCATTGCGGCCTCATCCGCACATGTGGTTGCGATTTGCCTCTCCGCTGCTAGGTTCTCCTTGAGATCCTGGCTATATTGCGTGCACCATGTCTTTCGTCGGTGATTATGTGGGGGGCGGGCTAGTGGTTTTGGTGGAATGTGTCGCGTAGGCAGTTGTGGACTACCTCACTCTCACTAGATGGAAGAGGCCGAGCAGTAGGAAGGAGTGTCACCAGTGAGGAGGCGGCGCTGAAAGCAAGCAGTGAAGGTTTGAACTGAGGAAACGAAGGGGGAATCAGGGGTGACAAGGTCACCTAACCTAGGTAGGCTCATGGACGTCTAATTTAGGACACTCTTGGGGTCCTGCAAGTTCATGGAGGTCCCTGGGTTACCTTGACACTCACATGAATGTACAAGATTCACTCGTATCCTTGAACGTCACTCGGACGTCTTCAACCACTGTGTGCCTCCCTAGTACTTCGACAAGAGGAAGTTGGAACGACATGGGAACTACAATGTCCGAGGGACTTAATACGCCTTAAGTACTGTAAAGGCTACATTACCTGTAATGCATGTAGTTAACTTAGCAGTTTCCAGTAACTCCGGCAGTTACTAGCATTAATGTCCCTAGTGATGGCACTCGACCAGTGGTGGCACACTCTATATAAGCCACCCCTGGTGCCAGAATGAGGGTTACGAATTCCATGTAATCACATACTTACACAAAGCAAACACTTAGCCCCTGGGCTTGAGACGTAGGACTTTTACCACTTCCGAGTGGGGTCCAAACTCGTAAAATCCGAGTGTGACACTTGCTTTGCAGCTAGGCTTCGCCCTACTCATTCGTACCCCCCGTACTACTATCAGCATTACTCCCATGACAGTTGGCTCCCATTGTGGGGCGGAGGGCCTAGAGAATTCCAGCGTAAGTGGGATTATAACTTTTATCATTCATCATGTTAGCGCTCAGCGGTGAGATCCTCCTCGGGCCCCTGCGCTTTGTCGCTGATGGCTCAACGTGGTTGGACGAGGCACCGATCGACCCCGATTTGATCCCCGCATGGGGAACAACACACTTTAGCGCAACGGTGCACGATGTACCTCTTTGACACCCGTCAGAGCCTTACGACTCCCCATCCATCTACCTCTATGGGGGCTGCAACAAGCATTTCAGATGCTCTCTGTTGCAGTGATGGGTCGAGCATGCCATGGCTCGCCAGTAGTTTGTCGGTCAGGTGGCAGTGCTCGATTTTGATGAGCCCTGTCGGGACCCCGATCCTAAGTTATATGAATCCAAAATGTAACATATCACATCACTTTGCAGCCTTATGAACGGTAAGTTCCACGGCTGCAGCCTTACCTTAGCCGGGACCGTTTGCATCTTTTGGCACATGTATGTGAACATGTCGCTGGCAATCACACGATAGAGAACCCAGGCCAACATTACTAGTCATAGAACCCAAGTGGCACATCCGTATGGAAACAGGCATACATAACCCAACAATGCAGGTGTTGGCCTCAAGCATGTGTAGACGAGTCATAGCAAGCTAGAAGGACTCCATTACGCCGTGAGACATAAATGCCATCACTACACGTAGATGAGTCGTAACAGGCTACAGGGACTCCATTACACTACGAGACATTTCCCTGAAGGGACAGACGCAGCAGCAAAGAAGGATATGTGCCGGTCAATCAATGTGTCCGTAGCAGTAGCAAGGTACCATGGCTCGGTGGAAGCACAAAGAGGCAGTTTCCCATAAAGAGTACTACTAAAGGAACACGACTAGGTGTCGGATCCCATACATACCATTGCACGTCACATGTACGCACGACATGCCCGATATGCATAGATACAACCATGGCATCACAACATAACCATACAACAACATGACTTTTATTTAGGAGGCTCTGACAAGCCTTGCATAAGATGTTCTTACAGATAGGGGTCACATAACCCAACACTCAAGTCATATAAACAAGTTTATACAAACCAAGCGGAAGCTTAAGCTGTCTGAGTACAGACAGACGAAAGGGGTAAAAAGGCACATGGCCTGACTATCTACAGCCCGCCACAGGGCATAAGCTCGTAGATGGGACACCAGCTATTCGGCATCGTCAACATCTAGAAAGAACCCACCTGATGTATCAACAAGGCTTCATCTGCAACATTTATTAAGCAAACGTGAGTACTAACGTAGTCAGCAAGTCTTCAAAACAGATCTAGTCTAATCATGCTCATGTATCAACAAGGGAAATGGTGCAGTTTATGCAGCAATGCCAGCTTTGACTCATGGCTAACCTGCACTACTCAAATTTTAACTCTTTGATAAAATTTTAGATATCACACACGAGTCCACCAACTTCATAGTAATACACCACCATGGATTCACTTCGCTCTCCTGGGACAGTGCCACCGAGGGTACTCACACTTGTCTTGATATTTTTATGAGTATCCATTTCATTATCTACGAATAGCATAGTTCTCCAAGTAGTCCATATCCAAGGACGGGGCTGTTCGAATAGTTTCATACCTTGTAGGGGTGTACTTCTTCACACACGGTCTCGCCACTTCTCGTTGTGTCCTCATAAAACCACGCACGTCGGCAACCTTCAAGCGGATGCCCAGCTAGGGAGTCGGCCACGACCGTCAATCACATAAGACCTCTAGTCCAGGCTATCGCCTATTTGAGATTGAACCCGCACGGAAGTCCGGCCGAAGTTTCCGCTACGGTCCCAAACGATGTGCGTAGGGTTCCCAAGCCCACCATTCGGGTGACCCTTGGTACACCATGCCACTACCTACCGCGTCATAACCCACCCCTAGGGTCAGCGCTACGCACGGTCTCCAGCATGCTATAAACACCAGAAACTACTTGCAACTCCTGGACCAAGGACTAAGCGACTGATAAGTCGAGAGGCGTCGAGTTACCGGAACCCAATGTGTGGTAGTAACTAGTCTTGGATCACAAACACACAACTCAGTTCCTAAGAACGGTCCCAATGAGACAACCCGCTATGTACTCCTACATAGCCTCTCATCGCTACCTTTTAACAAATCGGGTTCATCATAAGATCATCACATCAGAACAACATTGTTTCACTTAGTTCATCACCCAGATGAATCAGACCTGACACAAGTCTAAGCATAGCAAGCATAGAAGGCAAAGTAAGGTAAGCACATCATGGCACAAGCATCTACCAGGTATGCTAGGTCGCAAGGTTTAGCTATTTACTGTGACAATGATAGGTCATGTAGCAGATTAGGGTCATCTACCGTGTATAACTGACATGTGGTCTTTTGTCCTAATGCAATAAACAAGAGCAGGAGCGAGTGAGAGGGATATTATCAGAATGATCAAAGGGGTTGCTTGCCTTGCTGGGTAGCGGGAAGGTTCTCTCCTTCATTGGAATACTCGGGGGTATCCTCGGAAGCAGGGCCTATTGCAATGCAGATAAGAAACAGTCAATACATGCATGTGCAACAATATGATGCATGATCATGGCATAATAACATGTATGGATGAGATAATGCAGCTAGTGATCATGTTGATTTGAAATGAGTTTGAATATAGGTTCAAAATCGTTCTTCATTTCAAATTCCATATACTACCCTATTAGTAAATGTCAATCTTCACCTTCTTTTATTGCTCTAACATGCATGACAATAGCACCATTGGATTCATTGGATTTTTCTAATAAATTTTCATATATAAATTATTTTCATATGATTTACAGATTAATTTATATGAATTTTTGAAGTTTTAAATAATTTCTGGAATTATTTTTAAACTAGAAAATAGAATTATGACATCAGGCTAACATCATAGTGACATCAGCTGGTCGGCTGACCAGGCCAGGGTCAAACCTGACATGTGGGGACCACATGTCAGTGACTCAATCACTTAACTGAATAATTAAAACTAATCCTAGTTAATTAGTATTTCTGGGCCCACTTGTCAGTGACTAATTAGGTTAATTAACTTAATTTATTTACGTTTCTTAATCTAACTTAATTAGAGGGTCAGGCCCACTTGCCAGTTGACCTGGGGTCAAACCCCCGTGGTCAACTCTGGCAAGACCCATCGGTGTTGAGCCGTCGGTGGCTCCAGAGACGGCGGAGGGGCTCAGGATCCCTCCTCCGGCGACCAAATGGACGGCGGAGGGCACTAAACGGACCTATGCTCACGCGCGCGTCCATCCCGACACCGCCCAGGAGCTAAGATGGTCGGAATCGATGCCGGCGGCGAGCTTGGCGGTTGCCGGAGCTCGAGCGAGCACGAGCCCGTCGAACCAGGGCGCAACACGACCTCTACATGGCACCTACGGCCTCTACGCAGCCTCACGAACATGACGGTGGCCTCTGATGGACCAGCTGGTCACCGGAGCATGGCCGGCGTCGAGCTCGAGCAGCGGGGCACCTTAGACCTTGATGGAATCTGGTGCTAGGGCATGCAAACGAAGGGGGAAAGAGGGGGAAAAGATCTAGGGGCTCACGACGGTTGCAGAGACATCGAGAGCGGGCTCGGGGAGGTCCTGGTGCAGTGGCGAGCTTCACTTGCTTGCTGGCGGGCGGAGGTTGAAGACGACGGCGATGCAGCGATAGTGAGCTCCCGGTGGTGTGTTTGCTCGACTAGAAGGAAGAGGGGATCTAGGCGGATGCTTTGGTCGGCTCAGAAGGGCGTGGGGGCGGCTAAAACGGCGGCGCTACGGTGGCGAGCAGCTCAGCCATGGCGGAGCTGAGGAGGGGAGAAAGAGAGGCGGGCGAGAGAATGAGAGGGAGCGATGGGGATGGCTCAAGGAGCTTATCCCCGTCGCGCTGGAGAGGAGGAAGCATGCAGGCAGCTGCTGGCGTGAAGGCACGGCAGCGCACGCATGCGGCCACGCTCCCGTCCTCCTGGCCGCTAGGAGGGCGATGACCTCCCTGGGCCAGGTGGGCCGGCCTGGCCTGGGCTTCTTTCTCCATTTTTTTCTTTTTTTCATTACTTTTCTAATTTCTGACATTTGTTTAATTCTTTTGTTGGTACAAAATGACTTTGCAAAATATCCCAAGTATTTTCTATAATGGACTTTGAATATTTCAAACTTATCTAAAAAGTTTCAGGATATTTTGAAAACAAAAGTAATGATAATGCTTTATTTGGCATTTTCAGGAGCTTTAACATTTATTTTTAAATTGTTTTGGATGTTCAAATATGTAAAATGGTCCTTGTTATAATCATGTCCAAATTTATCAGACATAGTGAACATTTTTAAAGAGCATTTTGGATTTGTTGAATTTTCACCAACTTTGAATTGTTTTGATTCTATGTGAGCTTGGGGTTTCTTCAACTTCCCATTTCAAGTTGATGCCAAATTGAAACATGATGCAAACATATGTTGTTCCTATGACTTCTAGCTAGGGATGTGACAACTTACCCCCACTCAAAAGAATGTCGTCCCAAAATTTTGATGTCGTCGGGAAGAGCGCGGGGTACTCTAGTCGAAGACGATCTTCTCTTTCCCATGTGGCCTCCTTTTCAAAATGGTGTGACCATTGAACCTTGAGAAACTTGATGTTCCGATGCCGAGTGGTATGCTCAGCTTGATCAAGAATACGAACAGGGTATTCTCGATATGTAAGGTTATCTTGGAGATCAAGCGCTTTGTGGTCTACTTCATGGACAGGGTCCAAGAAGCAACGCCTGAGTTGCGAGACGTGCAAAAAATCATGAACCTTGGGAAGATGTGGCGAAAGTTCCAATTGGTAGGCAACCTCTCCTCGTTTAGCAAGAATGCGAAAAGATCCAATGTAATGAGGAGCCAACTTGCCCTTGATACCGAATCGATGGGCACCCTTTAGAGGTGTAACCCGAAGGTAAGACTTCTCATCAACTTCATAGGTCACAACCTTATGATGGCGATCATATTGGCTCTTTTGACGAGATTGAGCTGTTTTCAACTTTTCACGAATAATGCGAACTTGCTCCTCTGCATCCTGGATCATATCCGGGCCAAAGAGTTGCCTCTCTCCGGTTTCCGACCAGTTAAGAGGTGTTCGACACCTTCGTCCATAGAGAACTTCAAAAGGGGCTTTGCCCAAGCTTGATTGATAACTATTGTTATAAGCAAATTCGGTAAATGGAAGACATTTTTCCCAGTTCATACCAAAAGATATAACAGAAGCTCGGAGCATGTCTTCAAGGATTTGATTGACTCGCTCAACTTGACCACTTGATTGCGTGTGGAAAGCATTGCTAAAGGATAGATGAGTCCCCATAGCGGTTTGAAAACTTTCCCAAAACTGGGAAGTAAAGATACTTCCACAGGCTGAGTTAATCTCCAAAGGAACACCATGAAGATAAACAATTCGAGAAACATACAACTCTGCTAGCTGGCTAGCAGTTATACTCTCCCGAACAGGAAGAAAATGAGCCACTTTGGAAAATAGCGGTCGATGACCACAAAGATAGCATTATTCCCTCTCTTAGTCTTGGGAAATCCAGTAATAAAATCCATACCGACTTTATCCCATTTCCATTCAGAAATAGCTAAAGGTTGAAGGGTGCCAGCAGGCCTTTGATGTTCTGCTTTCAAGCGACGACAAACATCGCACTTAGCAACAAACTGAGCAGTTTCTCTCTTCGTCCTAGTCCACCAGAACCTCTGGCGTAGGTCCTGATACATTTTGGTACTACTCGGATGAATTGAGAGGGGAGAATCATGAGTCTCCTTAAGGATCAACTGTCATAGATGTTGCTTCTTCGGGATCACCAAACGGTTCTCAAAGAATACAACACCCCGATCATCTTCCGAGAAGCATCTAACATTACCCTTCTTAATGTTTTTCTTGATCCGAGATATACTGGCATCATGCTTCTGGGCTTCTATAATTTGATCCGTAAGTGTAGGTTTTGCCACCAAGCTGGATATAAATCCTTGAGGAACAAGGTGAAGGTTCAACTTCTGAAATTCCTCATGGAGAAGTGGTTGACTTTGTTGTAACATCAGATTGTTACAATAAGACTTACGACTTAGTGCATCAGCCATAACATTGGCTTTCCCCGGGGTGTAAGTTATCCCTAAGTCCTAATCTGTAATCAAGTCAACCCACCGTCTTTGCGTGAGATTCAAATCCGGCTGGGTGAATATATATTTTAGACTTTGGTGATCAGTGTAAATTTCGCAAGGATTACCCAGAAGGTAATGTCGTCGTGTTTTCAATGCATGGACTACAGCTGCAAGCTCAAGATCATGTGTTGGATAATTATCCTCATGTGGATGCAACTGTCGAGAAGCGTATGCAATCACGTGACAATCTTGCGTGAGAATGCATCCTAATCATTGTCGCGAGGCGTCGCAGTAGATAACAAAGTCCTTAGAGAAGTCTGGTGGCAATAGAACGGGAGTAGAGGTCAGTCGTCTTTTCAACTCTTGAAAATTGTGTTCGCATTGTGGGGTCCACTCGAACTTTTTATCTTTCTTGAGGAGTTCAGTCAGAGGTTTCGCAACGTTGGAGAAGTTCTCGACAAAGCGGCAACAATAGCTCGCTAAACCAAGGAAACTCCGAACTTGCTTAACTGATTCAGGTTGAGTCCAATCTAGGACGGCCTGAACTCTCTCGAGATTGACAGCAATATCTTTACCAGATATCACGTGGCCCAGATAGGTCACTTCTGGCAACCAAAATTCACACTTGGAGAGTTTGGCGTACAGACGGTGCTCTCAAAGTTTCATCAATACCAGCCTTAGATGCTCGGCATGTTCTTGTTCATTCCTCGAGTAGATGAGTATATCGTCGAGGTAAACCACGACGAATTTATCTAAATACTCCATGAAGATCAAATTCATCAAACAAGAGAAGGTGGTTGGGGCATTGGTTAAACCGAAGGACATGACGGTGTACTCGTATTGGCCATAACGAGTCACAAAACACCATTTTTGGAATGTCCCCGTTCCTAATTTTGATTTGATGGTATCCCAACCTCAAATCCATTTTGGAAAAGACAGAGGACCCAATGAGTTAATCATACAAATCGTTGATCCTGGGGTGCGGATACTTGTTCTTTATGGTGACCAGATTCACTAGTCGATAATCCACAACCATCCGATCCGATCCATCCTTCTTCTTGACGAAGAGAACGGGACAAGCCCAAGGAGAAGAGCTGGGATGGATGAAACCTTTCTTCAAAGCCTCATCGAGTTGGATCTTAAGTTCGGCTAGTTCTAAGGGTGCCATCTTATAGGGTCTTTTGGCTATTGGGACAGTCCCTGGAACGAGCTCTATCACAAACTCAACATCTCTGACAGGAGGAATTCCTGGCAGTTCTTCTGGAAAGACATCCGGAATGTCACGGACTACTGGAATATCTTCTAACTCTGGAAGGGGGCTAGCATTGAGGGAGTAGAGTTGGCGCTTGGTTGTTCGAGTGAAGACATTAACTATCTCACCCGATGGATGTGTAAGTTGAACATTCCTAGTGTGAGTATCAATCTTAGCATAGTGGGCTTTCATCCAATCCATGCCTAGAATGATATTGATGTCTGAAGACTTGAGGGCTATCAAAGATGCTTGGAAGACTAGCCTATCCACCAGAATGTCATTATCATGGCTCACTATAGAAGTTTGCCATTTTGAACCAGGAGTTTGAACTACTAAAGGAGTAGGCATATCACAAAAAGACATGTTAGGCAACTGTGTATAACTTTCTGAGATGAAAGAATGGGATGCCCCAGTATCAAATAGAACAGAAGTTGGATGACTATTGACAAGGAGCGTACCTAGGATAACATCAGGATCCTCAAGGACTTACTCACCAGACACATAGTTCACTCGTCCAAGAGCAGGAGCTGGCTTCACATAAAAGGCTTTTCCTGGCTTTCCACGTCCAGCGGGCTTAGCATTATTCTGGGACACTCACGGGAGTAGTGTCCCGGTTCTCCGCATTTGTAGAAAACCACGGTGGCACGAGGTGCAACATTTGCAGGCGGTCCTCCAAATGGCCTGACCGGAGGATTGAGCTGAGCTGGGCGAGGCACCTGGAAGGATGGCCTCGCATTGTATCTTGGCGGCAGGGCTGCGTTGGGCACCCAGACCTGGCATTTATTGGGGCCCGAGCCAGATGCGGGGCTGAAGTCACGGTTGTGCTTTCTCGTGGCCTCATAATTAGTCTGGCATGTCTCGGCATTGATAGCCTTGTTGACGAGAGCCTAGAAAGTGGTGCACTCATGCAGGTGCAGGTCTCGACGGAGCTCAGGATTAAGTCCCTTGCGTAACCTAGCCTGCTTCTTGGCAACAGTAGAAACTTCCTCAGGAGCATAGCAAGCAAGGTTTCCAAACTCACGACTATAGGCATCCACTGACAGTCTGCCCTGGGTGAAGGCACATAATTCCTCTCTCTTACGATCCATCAGCCCTTCCGGGATGTGATGGGTACGAAATGCGGCACTGAATTCTGTCCAAGTTGGTGCGGGGCCTGTGGGATGCATGGCTTCAAAATTTTCCCACCACAGATTGGCGGGTCCTTCCAGAAAGTAAGTTGCAAAGGTCGCCTTGTTGGCCTCGGACACATTGGCAGCCCGGATCTTGCGATACATGCTAGTCAGCCAGTCATCCGCGTCGAGTGGGTCGACCGAATGATGATACTTGGGTGGGCACAGTCTGATGAAATCACTGAGTGACACGCCATCATTGAGATCATTGCGGGGAGCACGTGCTGGGTTCTGCTCAATTCGCTCCAATAGCCTGTTGGTCTCTCTCTTGTTCCTTTCGGCTTCAAGAATCACTTCTGCCAGAGAAGGCGCATGTGGCAGATCCTCTTGCCTTGGCTGGCTTCCCTCGCCCTGCTCAAGGGCAGGCACGGGGTTATTCCTAGTTGCCACCATCCTGGGAAAACAAACCCATAGCTTAATCATAGGGGACAACAACTCTAAGACATGAGATAAGGAATGTACTAGACAACATGGCATGCAGGGTAAACACCAATCAACATGGTAAAACAACTGCCATATGAACACCATGATTCATACACACCATGACATAGTTCAGTACAAGCCAAGCTGAAATACAACTACGGAGAGATCACACAACTCATCGGAGGCATTACAAGCTTCCTATACATTATCTATCTACACCTCCGAAACTCAACTCTCAACCTCATCATATTCCACAAGACATGCGGGACTGTGGTGATACGATTACTACCATACTAGAACTAACATCCACGTACTCAAGAATCGCCGTAGAATGCCTCATACAGGTTACCCCCATGACCCGGGAGTTGAATCTGACGATCTGGGAACACTCTAGCCTGTGATCCCTGGGAACCGTAAGGACACGGATGTGGCCTTGGTCCCCTTGTTGGTGGCAACAGCGGTCCTCGAAGAGGGGTGATGCCTCCAACATCGGGCCAGTCTACATGTGCTGGCAGATGAGTCCACGATAGGGTCAGCATCTCCAAATCTCCATAGCCTGTCTGCACGACAGGTGCCAACTGCGTCAGGGCTGTCCAAAGACGTGCACGGGTGGCATAAAGCTCCATGCGAAGGGCACGTGCATCACGATCCCTGTTCTCCAACATCTGAGCAGTCACCTGCAGCCTAGGATCCTCATGGGAATGATCATAGTAGGTTGCACTAAGATAACCATCCTCTCCTCCCATAGAAGCAGGAACATAACAAAACTTTGTGTTCTGAAGTAGACCATGGTGAAACCTCATGATAGTCAGCATGGTGTAAGCGGCCTCCTGAACTACCATATCTATGGTGACACCTAATCCATAAGTCCAGTGAAGCGGCTCTACAGCTCCAGGATATGAAGGATAAATCTTGACGGTACACAGATACTGACTCTGGTTGAAATCTTGATACTGTTCCTCCACTGTGTACTCTGGGTACCAACAGTAACCAGCCTCCATCATAACTCTAACCAACATGGCCGTGTGACCCGGTACATCGATGCACCTCGTCAGACGGACCACCTGACGGGAAGGACGAGGGAGCATCTGAAACAGAGAATGATGCAAAGACATTAGAGGCTCTAGCAGAAATTGGACAACATAACGGTTGTAATTGCTCAAAAAGGATTTTCACACAACTGCAAAAGATTGGAAAAGCGTAACCACTCGACTCTCTAGACTCAAATCTCTTCTCCATCTGTTTGACACACCAACAATACTTGAGTACCCACATTCACTTGCAAACAAGCTAGCTAGTGGTCCATGGTTAGTAACTCGGCATCCTAAGCAATGGATGAGAAGCCTAGTTCTTATCCCCGTAGAAAAGATGAGAATGACTCAGAATAGAATAACTTGGGAAGAGGAGTAAAAGAGCCTTACATTCCATTCCACAATCAATTCCCCTACTTTTCTATAGTGTTTCTAGACTCAACTTCTACCGGTTTGGCTTGGTAGTCTTACAGTCAGTCAGGCTATGATACCAACGTTGTCGGGACCCCAATCCTAAGTCATATGAATCCAGATTGTAACATATCACATCACTTTGCGGCCTCATGCACGGTAAGTTCCACGGCTGCAGCCTTACCTTAGCCAGGACCGTTTGCGTCTTTTGGCACACGTATGTGAACATGTTGCTAGCAATCACACGACAGAGAATCCAGGGCAACATTAATAGTCATAGAACCCAAGTGGCAGATCTGTACGGAAACAGGCATACGTAACCCAACAAAGTAGGTGTCGGCCTCAAGCATGTGTAGACGAGTCATAGCAAGCTACAAGGACTCCATTACGCCGTGAGACATAAATGCCATCACTGCACGTAAACGAGTCGTAACAGGCTACAGGGACTCCATTACACTGCGAGACATTTCCACGAAGGGATAGACACAGCAACAAAGAAGGATAGATGCCTATCAATCAATGCGTCTGTAGCAGTAGCAAGCTACCATGGCTCGGTGGAAGCACAAAGAGGCAGTTTCCCGTAAACAGTACTACTAAAGGCACACGACTAGGTGTCGGATCCCATACATATCGTTGCACGTCACACATACGCACAACATGCCCGATATGCATAGATACAACCATGGTATCACAACATAACCATACAACAACATGACTTTTATTTAAGAGGCTCAGACAAGCCTTGCATAATATGTTCTTACAGATAGGGATCACATAACCCGACACTCAAATCATACAAACCAAGTGGAAGCTTAAGCTGTCTGAGTATAGACAGACGAAAGGGGTAAAAAGGCACATGGCCTAACTATCTACAGCCCACCACAGGGCATAAGGTCGTAGATGGGACACCAGCTATTCGGCATCCTCGACATCTAGAAAGAACCCACCTGATGGGTGCTGGGTCTCATCTGCAACATTTATTAAGCAAATGTGAGTACTAACATACTCAACAAGTCTTGAAAACAGATCTAGTCTAATCATGCTCATGTATCTACAAGGGAAGTGGTGGATTTTATGTTGCAATGCCAGCTTTGACTCATGGCTAACCTGCACTACTCAAATTTTAACTCTTTGATATAATTTTAGATATCGCACACGAGTCCACCAACTTCATAGTAATACACCACACTGGATTCACTTCCCTCTCCTGGGAGAGTGCCGTCCACGGTACTCACACTTGTCTTGATATTTTTATGAGTATCCATTTGATTATCTATGAACATTATAGTTCTCCAAGTAGTCCATATCAGAGGACGCGGCTATTCAAATAGTTTCATACCCTGTAGGGGTGTACTTCTTCACACACTCTCTCGCCACTTATCGTTGTGTGCTCATAAAACCATGCACCTCGGCAACCTTCAAGCGGATGCCCAGTGAGGGAGTCGGCCACGACCGTCAATCACATAAGACCTTTAGTCTAGGCTATCGCCTATTTGAGACTGAACCGGCATGGAAGTACGACCGAAGTTGCCGCTACGTCCCCAAACGATGTGCGCAGGGTTCCCAAGCCCACCATTCGGGTGACTGTTGGTACACCGTGCCACTGCCTACTGCGTCGTAACCCACCCTTAGGGTCAGCACTACGAACAGCTCCAACATGCTATAAACACCAGAAACTACTTGCAACTCCTGGACCAAGGACTAAGCAACTGATAAGTTGAGAGGCGTCGAGTTATCGGAACCCAATGTGTGGTAGTAACTAGTCTTGGACCATAAACACTGAACTCAATTCCTAAGAACGGTCCCAATGAGACAACCCGCTATGTACACCTACATAGCCTCTCATCGCTACCTTTACCAAATCGGGTTCATCATAAGATCATCACATCAGAAAAACATTGTTTCACTCAGTTCATCACCCAGATGAATCAGACCTGACACAACTCTAAGCATAGCAACCATAGCAGGCAAAGTAAGGTAAGCACATCATGGTACAAGTATCTACCAGGTATGCTAGGTTGCAAGGTTTATCTATTTCTTGTGACAATGATAGGTCATGCAGCAGATTAGGGTCATCTACCGTGTATAACTAACATGTGGTTGATTATCCTAACGCAATAAACAAGAGCAGGAGCGAGAGAGTGGGATATTATCGGAATGATCAGAGGGGTTGCTTGCCTTGTTAGCTAGCGGGAAGGTTCTCTCCTTCATTGGAATACTCGGGGGTATCCTCGGAAGCAGGGCCTACCGCAATGCAGATAAGAAACAATCAATACACGCAAGTGCAACAATACGATGCATGATCATGGCATGATAACATGTATGGATGAGCTAATGCAGCTAGTGATCATGTTAATTTGAAATGAGTTTGAATACAGGTTCAAAACCATTCTTCATTTCAAATTCCATATACTACCCCATTAGTAAATGTCAATGTTCACCTATTTAGATTGCTCTAACATGCATGACAATAGCACCATTGGATTCATTGGATTTTTTTGATAAATTTTCATATATAAATTATTTTCATCTGATTTATATATTAATTTATATGAATTTTTGAAGTTTTGAATAATTTCTGGAATTATTTTTAAACTAGAAAATAGAATTATGACATCAGCCTGATGTCACAGTGACGTGAGCTGGTCGGCTGACCAGGCCAGAGTCAAACCTGACATGCGGGGACCACATGTTAGTGACTCAATCAGTTAACTGAATAATTAAAACTAATCCTAGTTAATTATTATTTCTGGGCCCAATGTTCAGTGACTAAGTAGGTTAATTAACTTAATTAATTATTTTTCTTAATCTAACTAAATTAAATGGTCGGGCCCACTTGCCAGTTGACCTAGGGTCAATCCCCCGTGGTCAACTCCGGCAAGACCCACCGGCGTTGAGCCCCCGATTTCTCTAGAGACGGTGGAGGGGCTCGGGATCCCTCCTACAGTGACCAAATGGATGGCGGAGGGCACCAAACGAACCTATGCTCACGCGTGCGTCTATCCCGACACCTCCCAGGAGCTGAGGTGGTCGGAATCGATGCCGGCGGCGAGCTTGGCGGCTGCCGGAGCTTGGGCGAGCACGAGCCCGTCGAACCAGGGCGCAACACACCTCTACTTGGCACCTACGGCCTCTACGCAGCCTCACGAACACGACGGTGGCCTCTGATGGAGCAGCTGGTCAGTGGAGCATGGCCGGTATCGAGCTCGAGCGGCGGGGCACCTCGGACCTCGATGGAATCCGGTGCTAGGACACGCAAACGAAGGGGGAAAGAGGGGGGAAAGATCCAGGTGCTAACGATGGTTGCAGAGACGTCGAACGTCGAGAGCGGGCTCGGGGAGGGCCTGGAGCTGAGGCGAGCTTCACTTGCTCGCCGGCGGCCGGAGGTTGAAGACGACGACGGTGCAGCGATAGGGAGCTCCCGATGGTGCGTGGCTCGACTAGAAGCAAGAGGGGATCTAGGCGGAGCCTTTGGTGGGCTTCGAAGGGCGTGGGGGCGGCTAAAACGGCGGTGCTACGGTGGCGAGCAGCTCGGCCATGGCGGAGCAAAGGAGGGGAGAAAGAGAGGCGGGCGAGAGAGAGAGAGGGAGCGATGGGGATGGCTCTGGGAGCTTATCCCCATCGCGATGGTGAGGACGAATCAGGCAGGTAGCTGCCGGCATGGAGGCACGGCAGCGCACGCATGCCGGCCACACTCCCGTCCTCCTGGCCGCCAGGAGGGCGATGACCTCCCTGTGCCAGGTGGGCCGGCCTGGCCTGGGCTTCTTTCTCCTTTTTTTTCTTTTTTCATTTCTTTTCTAATTTCTGACATTTGTTTAATTCTTTTGTAGGTACAAAATGACTTTGCAAAATATCCCAAGTATTTTCTATAATGGAGTTTGAATATTTCAAACTTATCTAAAAAGTTTCAGGATATTTTGAAAACAAAAGTAATGATAATGCTGTATTTGGCATTTTCAGGAGCTTTAACATTTATTTTTAAATTGTTTTGGATGTTCAAATATGTAAAATGGTCCCTGTTATAATCATGTCCAAATTTATCAGACATAGGGAACATTTCTAAATAGCATTTTGGATTTGTTGAATTTTCTCCAACTTTGAATTGTTTTGATTCAATGTGAGCTTGGGGTTTCTTCAAATTCCCATTTCATGTTTATGCCAAATTGAAACATGATGCAAACATATGTTGTTCCTATGACTTGTAGCTAGGGATGTGACAAGCCCTCCATCGAATTCTTCCCTACCTTGGGGGATGAGTTGTCCGATGAATCAGAGTTCAAGAATAGTAGAGACGCTGCAGAAGTTTTGATGGCCAACACCACGAAGAAGGTACCTCCCGTGTACTCAACGGTTGGTTCCCACGGTCGCGATGGTGATCGCCATGACAGCGATGCCATCGGATACGTTCCCCGACCTCTCACTCAGGAGCAGCGGGATGAAATGAGGAGGAGGGACGACGAAGTCCTTCTCACTCAGATCACGGGGACTACTCCAGAAGAGATAGCCCTGGAGGCCTCGCGCCTAGCCACACTGGCTGAGCGCGAGCGATTCGAGCGGCTCCAGCGGTCGCTTGATGAGTGCGTGTCGCGGGATAGACCGAGTTCCAGTAACCCGAGGCGTCTGTTATTCCAGAACAACCGACCGCCTAAGGTCCCTGTGATGTGCACACCAATAGAGACCCTGGTCGCGGCCATTCGGATCGCTGAATCTAGTCAGTCGTCTGGGTCGATAGTCAGCGAAGGCATTTGATAGCTCCAAGCTCTACTGACGACTGCGTTGAACCAGAATTCAGAAGTTCCGCAGTCGTCTCTACATATACATAGAGGATCCACACGAGAAGACACAGTTCAGTCTGCTCACAGCCCGCAAGCATACGAGAAGTGCGTGCATTCTCCCCTTCCTCCGAGAGGCCCGTACGGAGGACGTTGGCGTGAAGATCGCGATTATGTCGGAATCCTCCCTCAAGATGTGATTCGTACAAGTGTCCAGGTGGATTGACAAAGCTGCAAGATTGTGTCCAGAAGAGCAATGAAACTCTCCGAGAGTAGATTCACCGATGGACTACCCTGCACAACATGGTTCAGAATGTCACTGAGCACCAGGCCGTTTATGCTTTCAAGGCTAGCACTCAGTACAGGGAACTCATCCTGAAGTTTGGCTGACCGGGAGATCTATCTCTCGGTCGATCCATGGAAATAGCCAACAAATACGCCAACGGTGAAGAGGACGAACGCCTCTGAAGCTGCAAGGAGCGAGTAGGCGGCGCCCATCGTTCAGCTAGGAATGCGGACAAAAAGCAGAAGAGGAAAGTTGATCCTCCGAGAAAGTCAAAAGTGGCTGCTATTCCTGTCCAGGGAAATCCAAAGTCAAAGAAAAATAATAAAAAGGACTGGGCTAACAAAAAGAAGCACGAGTACAATTCTCAGGTGGTGGATCAGCCCTGTGTTGTCCACACAAAGAAAGATGAAGAGCGCAACATCATTTACCCAAAGCACACCACTCTAGAGTGCCGAATGCTCATGCATGAGATGGGTAAGGAGGCCTTCGCAGAGAAGGAAGACAACAACGAGGCGAGGGCAATCCTGAATACCCTCAAGTCGATAAAGTCTTGAACAAGATCTTTGTAGATGTCAAAAGAAAGAGCCGACTGAAAGTCGTCAATCGGGAGGTGAACATGGTAGCCCCGACTGCCGTAAAATACCTCAACTGGATGAACACTCCTATCACATTCGCTCAGTCTAATCATCTGGCCCATATAGCCACCCTGAGAAGCAAGCACTGGTTGTCGATCCAGCTGTAAATGGAGTCCCACTGCGCAAGGTCTTGATGGATGGTGGCAGCAGACTCAATATAATCTACGTGGATTTTCTCAGCGCAATGGGCATTCCGATGTCCCGCCTGAGTAAGAGTAACATGTATTTCCATGGAGTCATTCCTGGGAAGAAAGCCGAGCCACTCGACCAAATCGCTCTGGACGTTGTTTTCGGATAAGAGAAAAATTTCCGAAAGGAACGCCTAACGTTTGAAGTGGTGGACTTTCGGAGTGCTTATCACACCATCCTGGGTAGGCCTGCCAATGCACGTTTCATGGCCCGACCATGCTATGTCTATCTTAAACTTAATATGCCAGGACTGAATTGTGTGACCATGGTGACCGGCGATCGGAAAGTCGCCGATAGTGCCTCCATCTGGGCTCCAAGATTGCCAACGAACAAGTTCTCGAAGTCGAACTTGACGGATACAAGAAAGTGGTGGACACTACGGGCTTGCTCAAGTCTAAGTGCCCAAAAACAGAATCAGCCTTTCAGTCAACCGGCAAAGCCAAGCATATTCACATTCACCCCAATGATCTGAGTGTGGCTCCGATCAACATCTTGACGTCACTCAATGAAAAATAGGAAGCTGAACTCATCTACTTCCTCAATAAGAACTGGGATTTCTTCGCATGGAAGTCGTGTGACATGCTAGGGGTACCAAGGGGACTGGCGGAGCATTGACTCCAAGTAGATCCGAAAATCAAGCCAATCAAGGAGAACTTGCATCGATCCTTTGTCAAGAAGCGCAAGGAGATTAGTGAAGAGATCGCTTGAATCCTACCTGCCGAATTCATTCGCGGAATTTTCCGTTCTGAGTGGTTGGCCAACCCATTGTTGGTGCTCAAGAAAGAGAAGTCCCTCCGGATGTGCAACGATTTCAAGTACCTCAATCGGGCCTGCCCGAAATATCACTTTCCCGTTCTTCGCATTGATCAGATAGTAGATTCCACCACCGGATGTGAACGTCTGTCGTTCTTAGATGCATACTCCGGGTACCATCAAATCCGAATAAATGGACCAGATGAAATAAAAACAGCTTTCATCACCCCATTCGGATGTTTCTGCTATATCACTATGCCATCCGGTCTCAAGAATACTAGGGCAACTTTTATACGCATGATTCAGAAATGCTTGCAATAAAAAATCAGTCAGAATGTCGAAGCTTACATGGATGACATCTTGGTTAAGTCTAGGAAAGGTTCTGAGCTCCTAGCTGACCTCCATCGAAACCTTTGCAAACCTCCGCCACTTCCAAATAAAACTCAACCCTGCAGAGTGCACATTTGGCGTTGCCTCGGGTAAGTTACTCGGGTTCCTTGTTTCCGAATGAGGGATCGATGCCAATCCTGATAAAATCGGAGCAATCATCCAAGAAACCGGTCCGCTTTCATGATATTCAGTAACTCACGGGATGCCTTGCATCCATGAGTAGATTCTTATCTCGTCCTAGTGAGAAGGCCTTGCCTTTTTATCGATTGATTAAGAAGTCTGACACATTCGAGTGGACGTTTGAAACACAAACCGTGTTTGATCAGCTCAAGGCTTTGCTATCCACCCAGCCGGTGTTAGCTACTCCGGGAAGCCGAGAGCCCTTGCTCTTGCACATCGCAGCTACTAGCCAAGTGGTCAACACTATTCTCACTCTAGAGCATGAGGAATCGGGAAAATCGTTAAAGGTGCAAAGACCTATGTATTATATTTCGAAAGTCTTGACTCCCTCCAAGCAAAGGTATCCACATGACCAGAAGTTGGTTTATGGTATTTACCTCACTGTCAAGATGGTCGCTCATTACTTCCAAGAGCACTCGGTCACAGTTATCAGGGATGCTCCTCTTTCAGAAATACTGCATAACAGAGATGCCACAGGCCGAGTGGTAAAGTTGGCAATCGAGCTCCTTGATACGTCTCCAATGTGTCTACAATTTATGAAGTGTTCATGTCATGTTTACAACAATTTTATATGGTTTTTGTATGATTTTATTAGAACTAACTTGGACTAATGCTGTTCTCAGCAGAACTACCGTGGTGTCATTTTTTTGTGTATAAATAAAAGTTCTCGGAATCGACTAAAAATTTACGATAATTTTTGACGGACCAAAAGAGACCCCCGAAGCAAAAGAGCTGGGCCAGGACATGGACGAGGAGGCGACAAGCCCTCTAGGCACGCCCTACCCCCCAGGGAGGGTGCTTTGGGCCTGTGGGCCCCTCGGGCACCCCCTTGACTTGAGACTGACACCAAAAATTCTTATAAATACCCAAACCTCCGAAAAGAACCCTAGATTGCGAGTTCTGCCGCCGGAAGCCTCTATAGCCACGAAAAACCCATCGGGAGCCCGTTTTGGCACCCTGCCGAAGGGGGAAACCGTCATTGGAGGTCATCTTCATCATCCTGGCGGTGTCCATGATGAGGAGGGAGTAGTTCACCCTTAGGGCTGAGGGTATGTACTAGTAGTTATGTGTATGATCTCTCCCTCTCTCGTATTCTTGAGATGACATGATCTTGATGTACCACGAGCTTTATTAATATAGATGAATCATATGGAGTTTTCCCCTCTCTATCTTCTTGTGATGAATTGAGTTTTCTCTTTTAAGTTTTCTTATCGGATTGAGTGTTTATAGGATTTGAGAATACTTGATGTATGTCTTGCGATGGGATATCCGTGGTGACAATGGGATGTTCTATTGATCCACTTGATGTAGGTTTTTGTGATCAACTTGCGGGTTCTATTACCTTGGGAATCTATGCATAGGGGTTGACACACGTTTTCGTCTTGACTCTCCGGTAGAAACTTTGGGGCACTCTTTGAAGTTCTTTGTGTTGGATTGAACCCAATGAATCTGAAATTGTGTGATGCATATCGTATAATCAAGCCCAAGGTTACTCGTGGTGAGATTGGAGTATCTAGGTGACATTAGCGTTTTGGTTGATGTGTATCTTAAGTTGTTATTTTAGTACAAACTCTATCGTTGTTCATGACACTTATAGCGATAGCTCATACGATTGATTGGAAAAGATAACTTTGAGGTGGTTTCGTACCCTACAATATTTTTTCATTTGTTCTCCGCTATTTGTGACTTTGGAGTGAACTCTTTGTTGCATGTGAGGGATTTGCATATGATTCAACTATGTCCGTATTGTTGGAGAGAATTTGCACAAGTGGCAGTATGAACCCTACGCCTTGTTTTCAAGAATTGCAACAACGTTTTTGCTCACTTTTGTTACTTGCTAACTTGCTCTTTTTATATTTCAGATTACAAAAACTTATCTCTACCATCCATATTGCACTTTTATCACCATTTCTTCGCCGAACTAGTGCACCTATACATTTTTCCATTGTATTGCATGTGTTTAGGACACAAGAGAATCTTGTATTTGATTGCATGGCTGTTTGAGAGGGCCCATCTTCATCCTACACCTCCCACGGATTGATAAACCTTACGTATTCCACTTGAGGGAAAACTGCTACTGTCCTACAAAACTCTGCGCTTGGTGGCCCAACAAAGTCTACAAGAATAAAGTTACGTAGTAGACATCAAGCTCATTTCTGGCACCCTTGCCGAGGAGGTGAGTGCTTGAAGGTATATCTTTAGATCTTGAAATTAAATCTTTTAGTTTCTTGTTTCTCACTAGTTTGGTTTTATAAAACGACACTACAAAAAATGGAGCTTAGGGTGCATCAATTGTTTTGTCTCTTTAATGTCTTTCGTGAAAATGATGGTTCGGAAAATTGTGCTCAATTGGTTGAGGAAGAATGTATGAAAACACTTAATGAGAATTCCTTGAATGATGATAATGATAGAAATATTGCTAGTATTATTTCTCTGAATATTCATGATGCTAGTGATATGCAAAGCCACAAGCTTGGGGATGCTATGTTTGATGAATATGATATTTTTAGTCCCCCCAAGTTTTGATGAGAAAAACTATTATGATGATGGTATGCCTCCTATCTATGATGATTATGATGATGACATGTATGATATAAAGAGTGATATTAACCATGAAACTTTTTATCATGATTTTAATATTCAAATTGGTTATGTCTATCAAATGTCTCATGATAGTTATTTTGTTGAGTTTGCTCCCACTATTATGAATGAGAATTTTTTTGCTTATCTGGAGAGTGATACAAAATTTATGCATGTGCATAATGAAGAGAATGATTTATGTGATAGTTATATTTTTGAATTCCTTCATGATGCTACTGAAAACTTTTATGATGGAGGAACTTATGCTTGTAGGAATTGCAATAATATCAAGTTTCCTCTCTATGTGTTCAAAGTTTTGAAGTTATGCTTGTATTGCCTTCTATGCTAGTTGATTATTGCTCCCATAAATTGTTTTCTCACAAAATCCCTATGCATAGGAAGTAGGTTAGACTAAAATGTGCTTTTCATGTGATTCATGATGCTCTCTTGCATGTTTCAATTATTATTCCTATACGAACATGATTGAAATAACCAAGCCTAGCTAAAAGGCATTAAAGAAAAGCGCTTCTTGGGAGACAACCCAACACTTTTACCTTACATTTTTATGTTTTCACATGATTAAACTACTGTAGTAATGATGTTTTGTGTCTTTTATTTCAATAAAGTGCCAAGTAAAGCCTTTGGGATAGTGTGGATACTTGCTTGTTTGATTGTGTGCAAAAATAGAAAATTTTGCGTCTAGTATATGAATTATCTGATTTTACTTGAGAGCCAAAAAATTATGAAATTTTTACATAAAATTTCTATGTAAATTCTATGATATTTCCGAATTTTTAAGAAATTTTAGAGGCAGCTAAGTATGGTGGTCATTCAGATCTTTACAAATTGTTCTGTTTTTGACAAATTCTGTTTTGCATGAATATTTTGCTTGTTTCAAGTGTTTACATAGCTTATTTGTGGTAATATAAATTATTGGAATAATGAAATATAGTATTTACTATGTGAGAACAATTATGAATCTTGTCTGGACAATACCTAAGTGAATGACCTATATTTACTACACTAACCCATCTTAGGAAGTTCCGTTATGTTTTGTGTGATTGAAGTTTTCAAGTTTTGAGTGAGATACCGATATGAGGTGAATAAGAAACAACAAGGACCTAGCTTGTGGATTACCAAGGCACCCCAAGTTAATACCACAGGATGACTCACGCGTCTAAGTTTGGGGATGCCCCGAAAGGCATCCCCTCTTTTGTCTCGAACATTATCGGTACATCTTACTTGGAGTTATATTTTTATTCCTCACACGATATGTGTTTTGCTTGGAGAATCATTATAATTTTTTGTTCTCTGTTAGATGTTATTTATAATCTTTTTTCCAATAAAAAGTTCCAAGAATTGCATTAGGATGCTTGCATTGCATGTTTTGATATATGTTGTCAAAAACAGAAACGTTTCTGTAGTGTTTAAATTTTCTTATTTTACTCGTACGTAAAAGGTTTCTGAAATTTTTACACTGTGTTTTCGTATAAATTATTTAGCATGTCCTAAATTTTTATAATTTTTTCAGTTACAGAAGTACACTGGTTTAATAGATTTCCATGGACTGTTCTATTTGGACCGATTGCTGTCATAGTTTTGTTATCTACTTTCCCTATAGTTTCCATAGCTTATATTATTAGATATAAATTTTGAAAATAATAGTAAACAGTAGATGATGTTTTAAATTATTATGCAACTTGTATTGGCAGTACATAAAGAGTTAATTTATTATTATGTGCACTAACCTATCTCACGAGTTCTTTTCAAGTTTTGTGTGGATGAAGTTTTTAAGAATAGGTGAAACTGGGATATGAGAGGATGGAAAGAGATACAAAATCTCAAGATTGGGTATTACCAAGGCAACCCAAGTAAATATTTCAATAGGTCTCAAGCATCCAAGCTTAGAGATGATATGCATCCCACCTCTCTTCGTCAATAATTATCGGTTAGCCTATGTTGAGCCTAAATTTCTATTTGTCCACATGATATGCGCTATTCTTGGAGTGCTATTTTTCTTTAGCTTGTTTTCTTAATAAAATTATTGGTTCTGAAATCTTGAATGAGATAGAGTCCTTACATGGCTATTTGACTACTTGACTATGCATTGATCTTCACTTATATCTTTTTGGAGAAGTTTTGTAATTTACTCTCGTGCTTCACTTATATCCTATGATTAAATGGTTGAATGAATTGAATATAATAAATCTGAAATTATATATGTTTTATATGCTTATACCATGGGGAGTAATGACTTCACATATAAGAAGTATAGGTGGTAAAATTTATTGAAAGTTAGCAAACATCGCATTGGTCACTTGAACAATTCATGAAAGAATACTGAAGCAAGAGAGATTTCACATATAAATATACTATCTTGGACATCTTCTGTGATTATGAGCCCCATTTATTTTTTTCAAACTTGATAAAATTAGTTGAAGTTGGACAAGGAAGACAACGTAATGAGTTATGCTTGGGTGTACTTGTATAGATGTTATATTGTTATGGATCCTCCAACATCTGGTGCTTTCTTAGGATCTTATTCTAGCCACAAATTTGTACTAGGTAGAGATACTACTTGTGCATCCAAAACCCTTAAACCCAGTTTGCTGCCATGAGTGTGCACCATATCTACTTATGGATTTAATAAGTTCCTTCAAGTAAGTTGTCATCGGTGCAAAAAGCAATAAAAATTGCTCCTAAATATGTATGATCTTTTATTGTAAGGAAAAACAAGCGTTGTATGAACTTGTGATGGTAAAGAAATAAAGTGACAGACTGCATAATAAAGGTTCCTATCACAAAGGTCAATACCATGTGATGTTCCTTTACATTAAGGGTTTGCACATCCAAAATTAAAAAGCGCATGAGAACCTGTGCTTCCCTCTGTGAAGGGCCTATCTTTTACTTTCATGTATTTACTCTGTGTTCGACGGATGCCATTTTCTCTAAAAATATTCTTCGAGTGTTAGCAATCATGGAAGACTATATGATAGTTGAGTATGTGGAATTTTCTAAATCAAAGCTCTCACGTAGACCCTTCCTGAAAATAAGATTAATTGCAATTGTTTGGTGACTGAAAGCATAGTTTGTTAGTTTTCAAGAAACTTTATGGTCTATACATTAACATGTGAATAGCTTGTTACTTCATCATGAGAAGTTTTATGAGATGAGATACTATTTATGATATATAATCATGCTAGAAAAAGTGTTTGGAACTATCATTGATCCAATTTATGCACTATGCTAGCATTCACACTTCATAAATTATTTGTTTTATCATTTACCTACTCAAGGACGAGCAGGAATTAAGCTTGGGGATGCTGATACGTCTCCAACGTATGTATAATTTATGAAGTATTTGCTGGGGAATGTTGCATGGGAAACAAAAAATATCCTACGCACAGGCAAGATCTATCCATGGCGATGAGCATCTACGAGAGGGAGAGTGGATTTACATACCCTTGTAGATCGCTAAGCGGGAAGCGTTAAGAAAGCGGTTGGTGTAGTCGAACGTCTTCGCGATCCAAATCACCGAGCGCCTGCAATCTCATCTCTATCCGTCCCATGATCCAATCACGATCCGTCCCGCGAACTCATCACAATCCGTCCCGCGATCTCATCAGGATCCGTCTCACAAACTTGATAATGGTCCTTCCGATCTAGCGTCGAACGGACGACACCTCCACGTTCAGCACACGTACAGCTCGATGATGATCTCCTCCTTCTTTATCCAGCAAGAGCAAGCAAAGAGATAGACGAGTTCTCCGGCAGCATGATGGCTCCGCGGCGATGGTGGTGGAGCAATTCCGGCAGGGATTTGCCTAAGCACTGTAGAAAACCGATCTAGAGGAGAAACTATGCACTAGAGGAACGGGTAGCACGTGGCTGAAAACCAAGTGCAAAAACCCTAAAACCTCTAGTATATATAAGAGGAAGAGAGGAGGAGGCTTGGCCCTTGGGCCAAGCCATCTAGGCTTCGGCCGAACCAACAGGAGAGGAGGATTCCTCCTCCAATCCAGTAGGACTAGGACACCTCCTTATTTTGGCCTTTTGGCCTTTTTCCGCCTTTTTCTCTTTGGGATTTTCTTCCCAACCGCATGGGCCTTGTGTGGGACTTCCACCAGCCCACTAAGGGCTGGTGTTCACTCTCCCACAGACCATGTAGCCTCTTGCTTCGAAATACCACTCCCGATAGTCTCCCGGTACACTACCCGCACTCCCGGTACACTACCGATGAGCCCGAAACTTTTCTGGCGACCAAAATAGGACTTCCTATATATCAATATTTACCTCCGGACCATTCCGGAGCACCTCGTGACATCTGGGATCTCATCTGGGACTCCAAACAACCTTCAGTCACCACCATGCATAACTCTATACTACCAAAACGTCACCAAACCTTAAGTGTGCAGACCTTGCGAGTTCGAGAACTATGTAGACATGACCGAGACACCTCTAGGGTCAATAACCAATAGGAGGACTTGGATGTCCATAGTGGTTCCTACATATTCTACAAAGATCTTTATCGGTCGAACCTCTATGTCAAGGATTCAGTTAATCCCGTATGATGTTCCCTTTGTTCTTCGGTATGTTACTTGACCGAGATTCGATCGTCGGTATCTTCATACCTAGTTCAACCATGTTACCGGCAAGTCTCTTTACTCGTTCCATAATACAAGATCCCGTGACTAACACTTAGTCACATTGCTTGCAAGGCTTATTGTGATGTTGTATTACCGAGTGGGCCCTGAGATACCTCTTCGTCACACGGAGTAACAAATCCCAGTCTTGATCCATGCCAACTTAACAGACACCCTCGGAGATACCTGTAGAGCACCTTTATAGTCACCCAATTACGTTGTGATGTTTGATACACACAAGGAACTCTTTTGGTATCCGTGAGTTGCATGATCTCATGGTCATAGAAACATATACTTGACATGCAGAAAACAGTAGCAATAAACTGACATGATCATATGCTATGTTTGTAGTTTGGGTCTTGTCCATCACATCACTCTATTAATGATGTGATCCCATTATCAAATGATATCACATGTCAATGGCTAGGAAACCTTGACCATCTTTGACCAACGAGCTAATTGACTAGAGGCATACTAGGGACAAAGTGTTGTCTACTTACCCACACATGTAATGTGTTTCCAATCAATAAAATTATAGCATGGATAATAAACGATTGTCATGAACAAGGAAATATGATAATAACTAATTTATTATTGCCTCTAGGGCATATTTCCAACAGTCTCCCACTTGCACTAGAGTCAATAATCTAGTTCATACCACCATGTGATCTGCATTGTTATGAATCTAACACCCAATGAGTTCTGGGGCTCGATCATGCTTTGCATGCGAGAGAGGTCTTTTAGTCAACGGGTCTGCAACATGCAAATCCGACTATACTTTGCAAATTTCTATGTTAAACTATAAACGCTGCTACTACACTCCACTTGGTACTATTCCAAATGCCTGCTCCACTATACGTATCCAGATTGAAACTCCGAGTCATCCGGATTGGTGTTAAAGCTTGCATCGACATAACTCTTTACGACAAAATCTTTATTACCTCCATAATTGAGAAACTTCTCCTTAGTCGTCTGGTTACTAAGGATAATTTTGACTATTGTCCAGTGATCCACTCCTGGACCACTCTTGTACCCCTTGACAGACTCATGGCAAGGCACACACAGGTGTGGTACACAGCATGGCATAATATAGAGCCTATGGCTAAGGCATAGGGGACGACATTCGTCCTTTCTCTTTCTTCTACCTTGGTCGAGCTTTGAGTCTCACTCAACTTCACTCCTTACAAAGCAGGCGAGAACACTTCTCTCTGACTGATCCATTTTGAACTCTTTCAAAATCTTGTCAAGGTAGGTACTCATTGAAAGTCTCATCAAGCATCTTGATCTATCTCTATAGATCTTGATGCTTGACAATTAGGTAGCTTTATCCAGGTCTTCCTTTAAAGAACTCCTTTCAGACAACCCTTCATGCTTTTTAGAAATTCTACATCATTTCTGATCAACAATATGTCAACCACATATGCTAATCAAAAACTCTATAGTGCTCCCACTCACTTTATTGAAAATACAAGTTTCTCATAATCTTTGTATAGACTCAAAAACTTTGATCACCTCATCAAAGTGTATATTCCAACTCCGAGATGCTTGCTTCAGTCCATAGAAGGATCATTGAAGCTTGCACAGCTTTTAGTATCCTTAGGACTGACAAAACCTTCTGGTTGTTGTCACATACAACCTTTCCTCAAGTAAACCGTTAAGGAAATGATGTTTTGACATCCATCTGCCAGATTTCATAACTGAAAAATGCAGCAACTGCTAACATAATTCCAACAGACTTTAGCATCGCTACGAGTGAGAAAGTCTCATCGTAGTCAACTCCTTGAACTTGTCGTAAACTTCTTTGCAACAAGTCGAGCTTTACAAATGGTGATATTTACCATAAGCGTATGTCTTCATTTTAAATATCCATTTGCACTCAACGACCTGCCGTCCAACGAGCAAGTCTACCAAAGTCTATACTTGGTTTCCATACATGGATCCTATCTCGGATTTCATGGCCTCAAACCATTTGTTGGAATCCGAGCCCATCATCGCTTCTCCATAGTTTGTAGGTTCATCGTTGTCCAACAACATGACTTCTAAGACATGGTTGTCGTACCGCTCAGGAGCAGTACACATCCTTGTCGACCTACAAGGTTCGATAGTAACTTGATCCGAAGCTTCATGATCATCATCATTTACTTCCTTTTCAACTGATGTAGGTTCCACAGAAACATCTTTCTGCGTTGCGCTACTCTTTGGTTGAAACAAAGGTTCAACAACCTCATCAAGTTCTATCTTCCTCCCACTCAATTCTTTCGAGAGAAACTTTTTCTCAGGAAAGGACCTGTTTTAGCAACAAACACTTTATGCTTGGATCTAAGATAGAAGGTTCACACAAATGTTCTTAGGGTAATCTATGAAGATGCATTTGTCCGCTTTGGGATCGAGCTCATTAGGTCAAAACATTTTTTCCAGACAAGCGTCGCAGCCCCAAACATTAATAAATGACAGCTTAGGTTTCTATCAAACAATAATTCAGATGGTGTGATCTCAATGGATTTAGATGCTGCCCTATTTAAAGTGAATCTAGTTGTCTCTAATGCATAACCCCATAATTATAGTAGCAAAACGATGAGAGACATCATAGTACGCACCATATCCAATAGAGCACGACGATGACGTTCGGACACACCATCACACTATGGTGTTCCAGGTGGCGTGTGTTGTGAAACAACTTTCACATTGTCTAAAGTTGTATGCTAAACTCGTCACTCCGATATTCACCTTCGCGATCATATCGCAGACATTTCTTCTTGTCACGATGATCTTAAACTTCACTCTGAATGTGTTGAACCTTTCAAACGATTCAGACTTGTGTTTCATTAAGTAAATATACACTATATCTACTCCAATCATGAGTGAAGGTAAGAAAATAATGATATCCACCGCACGCTATAAGACTCATTGGATTGCATACCTGAACATGTATCATTTCCAATAAATCACTTGCCCGCTCCATCAAACCAGAAAACGGTGTCCTAGTCATCTTGACCAAGAGGCATGGTTCGCATGTCTCAACCGATTCGAAATCGAATGAGTCCAAAGATCCATCAGCATGGAGTTTCTTCATGCGTTTTATACCAATATGACATTTAGCGGCAGTGCCACAAGTATGTGGTACTATTATTATTAACTTTGTATCTTTTGGCATCAATATTATGAACATGTGTATTACTACGATCACGATTCAACAAACCATTCTCACTAGGTGCATGACCATTGAAGGTATTATTCATGTAAACAGAATAACCATTATTCTCTAACTTAAATGAATAACCGTGTTGCAATAAACACGATCTAATCACGTTCATGCTCAACGCAAAACACCAAATAACATTCATTATGTTTGTCACTAATCCTGAAGGTAGAGAGAGCGTGCGATGCTGATCACATCAACCTTGGAAACATTTCCAACACACATCGTCACCTCACCCTTAGCTAGTTCTCCGTTTATTCCGTAGCTTTTATTTCGAGTTAGTAACATTTAGCAACCGAACCGGTATCCAATACCCAGGTGCTACTAGGAGTATTAGCAAGGGGCACATCAGTAATACGTGTATCAAATATACTTCTCTAGACGTTGCCAGCCTTCTTATCTACCAAGTATCTAGGGTTGTTCCGCTTCAGCGATCGCTCTCCTCATAATCGAAGCACTTAGTCTCGGGTTTGGGTTCAACTTTGGGTTGCTTCACGGGAGCAACAACTTACTTGCTATCCATGAAGTTTCCCTCCTTGCTCCTGCCTTCTCGAAACTAGTTGTTTGACTAGCCATCAACACTTGACGCTCCTTCTTGATTTCTACCTTCGCGGTGTCAAACATCACGAACAACTCAGGGATCATTAGTTCTATCCCTGGCATTTTATAGTTCATCACCAAGTTCTAGTAGCTTAGTGACAGTGACTTGGAGAACTATATCAATCACTATCTTATCTAGAAGATCGACTCTCACTCGATTCAAGCGATTGTAGCACCCAGACAATCTGAGCACATGCTCAATGATTGATCTATTCACCTTCATCTTGCAGGCAAAGAATCTTGTTGGAGATCCCATATCTTGCAACACGGGCATGAGCCTGAGACCCTAATTTCAGCTCTTAGAACATCTCATATGTTCTGTGACGTTCAAAACGTTTTGGAGCCTCAATTCTAAGCCGTAATGCATGACGCACTAAACTATGAAGTAGTCATCAGAACATGCATGTCAGATGTTCACAACATCTACAGACCATGCTAGGGGGTTGGCGCACCGAGCGGTGCATTAAGGACATAAGCCTTCTATGCAGCAATGAGGACAATCCTCAGATCACGGACCTAGTTCGCAATATTGCTACCATCATCTTTCAACTCTATTTCTCTAGGAACATTTAAAAATTCAAGGGAGCTACAACGCGAGCAAGTAATCTACAACATAATTTTTCAAAGATACTATTGACTATGTTCATGATAATGAGTTCAATTAATCATATTACTTAAGAACTACCACTCAAATTGACATCCCTCCGGTCATTCGAGTGATACATGATCCAAATTCACCAACTCAAGTCCGATCATCACGTGAGTTGAGGTGGTTTCAATGGTGAACATCATCATGTTGATCATATTTACTATGGGACTCATGTTTGACCTTTCGGTCTCTTGTGTTCCGAGGCCATGTCTGTACATGCTAGGCTCATCAAGTTTAACCTGAGTGTTCTACATGTGCAACACTGGCTTGCGCCCGTTGCATGTGAACATAGAGTCTATCACACCCGATCATCACGTGGTGTCTCGACACGACGAACTTTCGCAACGGTGCACACTCGTGGAGAACTCAATTTATCTTGAAATTAAGTGAGGGATCACCTTATAATTCTACTGTCGTCCTAAGCAAAACAAGGTGCATAAAAGGATTAACATCAAATTCAAATCATAAGTGACATGATATGGTCATGAACTTGTGCTTTTGATCTCCATCTTGAAATCACCGACTTGATCTGCATCGTCACCGGCACGACACCATGATCTCCATCATCTTGATCTCCATCAATATGTCGCCATAGGGGTTGTCATGCTCATCATGCTTGTACTACTATTGCTACCGTTTAGTGATAAAGTAAAGCATTACATAGCGCTTAATGATTGACATGCAGGTCATACAATAATTAAACACAACCCTATGGCTCCTGCCGGTTGCCATACTCATCGACATGCAAGTCGTGATATTCTATACAACACATGATCATCTCATACATCACATATATCACATCATGTAATTGGCCATATCACATCACAACATACCCTGCAAAAACAAGTTAGACGTCCTCCCGGTACACTACCGATGAGCCCGAAACCTTTTCGGCGACCAAAATAGGACTTCCTATATATCAATCTTTACCTCCAGACCATTCCGGAGCTCCTCATGACATCCGGGATCTCATCCAGGACTCCGAACAACCTTCAGTCACCACCATGCATAACTCTATACTACCGAAATGTCACCAAACCTTAAATGTGCACACCTTGCGGGTTCGAGAACTATGTAGACATGACCGAGACACCTCTACGGTCAATACCCAATAGCGGGACCTGGATGCCCATATTGGTTCCTACTTATTCTACAAAGATCTTTATCGATCGAACCTCTATGTCAAGGATTCAGTTAATCCTGTATGATGTTCCCTTTGTTCTTCGGTATGTTACTTGCCCGAGATTCGATCGTCGGTATCTCTATACCTAGTTCAATCTTGTTACCGACAAGTCTCTTTACTCGTTACGTAATACAAAATCCCATGGCTAACACTTGTCACATTGCTTGCAAGGCTTTGTTGTGATGTTGTATTACTGAGTGGGCCCCGAGATACCTCTCCGTCACACGGAGTAACAAATCCCAGTCTTGATCCATGCCAACCCAACAGACACCCTCGGAGATACCTGTAGAGCCCCTTTATATTCACCCAGTTATGTTTGCGACGTTTGATACACACAAGGCACTCCTCCGGTGTCAGTGAGTTGCATGATATCATGGTCATAGGGACATATACTAAACATGCAGAAAATTGTAGCAATACACTGACACGATCATATGCTGCGTTTATAGTTTGGGTCTTGTCCATCACATCATTCTCCTAATGATGTGATCCCGTTATAAAATAAAATATCATGTTCATGGCTAGGAAACCTTAACCATCTTCGATCAACAAGCTAGTCTACTAGAGGCATACTAGGGACACAGTGTTGTCTATATGCCCGCACATGTATTCAGTTCCCAATCAATACAATTATAGCATGGATAATAAACGATTATCACAAACAAGGAAATATAATAATAACCAATTTTTGATTGCCTGTAGGGCATATTTCCAACAGAAACACCCTCCTCAACATTATTTTCTTTTCCTGAATAATTCTGAAATTTTGATTGACTCAAAATAAAGGTGAACAAAACTCAACAAAACTTATAACAAGTACTCCCTCAAGTGCCTAGAGGCTATATCATGCATCAAAACTACTTGGGACCATACAAATTTGACATGCAAGCTCAAGAACAAGGTCACTACAGCAACAAAAATTTGCAATATATAAGGCACTAGAACAAAAACCAATTGGACCATTGGAGGAGTAACATTCCGAGGAACAATCTCCCAAAACAATTTCACGAATGAAGCTTTGCACAAGGAGATCCAAAATGGAAGCAAAATGAGCTAGAACATGGGTTTGAGCAATGGTGGGATTTTTTCTGGAAGAACATGAAGTGGATGGGTTCTAGAATATGTGAAGGGGGGCCACGTGGGACCCACAATCCTACTAGGCGCGCCCAGGGGGGTGGCTGCGCCTTGAGGGCTTGTGACCCACTGGTGTAGACTTCTATAGTGTTCTCAGTGCCAGATGTTTTTAAATATTCCAGAAAAAACACACTACATTTTTAGGGCATTTGAACAACTTTTGTTTTCAGGTCATTTTTCCATTGCACGGAAAACTCATAAAACAGAAAAATAATAGCATTTTACTTAATTTAATCTAACTAACAGAAAGTAAAAGTTGGGTACAGAAAGATGTGCTTTCTAAATTCAATCATATCATGCTCATCAAAAGGAATCCAACAATAAGGTTGATCAAGTCTTATTAACAAACTTCTATTGAATAACATGAAACTAGAGAATTTTCGAATAACACTAAGTTACCTCAATGGGGATATGCATTTCCCCCAACAATAAGTATATCATATTTCTTGTTGACAACAGGAAGAGATAATTCAAAGTCTCCAATAAATCGTTGGAATTTTTTCAATGGAGTTGATACTACGAACTTGAGGTTGTTTCTTCGGAAAGTGTACCATATGCTCATTACCATTAATATGAAAAGTGTCATTGGCTTTGTTGCAATCAATAATAGCCCCTATAGTATTCAAAAATGGTCTACCAAGGATGATCGACATACTCTCATCCTCGGAAATATCAAGAATAACAAAGTCTGTTAAGATAGTAGCATTTGCAACTATGACAGGTACATCCTCACAAATACCGATAGGTAGAGCAGTTGATTTATCAGCCATTTGCAAAGAGATTTCAGTACCTGTCAACTTATTCAAATCAAGTCTAAGATATAAAGAGAAAGGCATAACACTAACACCAGCTCCCACATCACATAAGGCAGTTTTAACATAATTCCCTTTAATAGAGCAGGATATAGTATTCCCGGATCTCCTAATTTATTTGGTACTCAACCCTTAAAAGTATAATTAGCAAGCATGGTGTAAACTTCAGCTTCTGGTATCTTCCTTTTATTAGTCACAATATCTTTCATATACTTAGCATGAGGAGACATTTTCAGAATATCGGTCAAGCGCATACGCAAAAAGATATGTCTAAGCATTTCAACAAAGTGCTTAGAATCCTCATCATCCTTTTTCTTGGATGGATGGTTTCTGAACCCATGGTTGTCTTTCTTTACCATGCTTTCTAGCAATAAAATCTCTTTTGTCATATCTTTTATTCTTAGGTTGTGGGTTATCAAGATCAAGAGCAGGTTCGATCTCCACATCATTATCATTACTAGGTTGAGCATCAACATGAACATCATCATTAATATTATCATTAGGCTCATGTTCATCACTAGATTGTGTCTTAGCATCAGAAACAGAAATATCATTTTGGTTTTCAGGTGTATCTATAACAGGTTCACTAGCAGCATGCAAAGTTCTATCATGATCCTTGTTCCTCTTATTATTGGAAGACTAGGTGCAGCAGTATTAATTCTTTGAGAATCTTGCTCAATTTTCTTAGGATGGCCCTCAGGATACAAAGGTTCTTCGGTCGTTCTACCACCTCTAGTCACAACTTTAACAGAATGATCATTGTTCTTACTATTCATCTCATTAAGCAAATCATTTTGTGCCTTAATTACTTGTTCTACTTGAGTAGTTACCATGGAAGCATGTTTACTAATCAGTTTAAGATCATTGATAGTTCTACTCATATAATCGCCTAAGAGATCTAGCATGAAAGCATCATGTTTCAATTGTCTACTAACATAAGCATTAAAATTTTCTTGGTTACCAATAAAATTATCAAACTCATCCAAGCATTGGCTAGCAGACTAATTATATGGAATATCGCTTTCATCAAATCTACAAAGAGAATTTACCTCTACTACCTATGTTGGGTTATCAAGACCATATATTTCTTCAATAAGTGGTAGATTCTTGACATCTTCAGCCTTAATACCTTTTTTCTTTCATAGATTTCTTTGCCTCTTGCATATCTTCAGGAATGAGAAATACAATACCTCTTTTCTTTGGAGTTGGCTTCGAAGGTGGTTCAGGAATAGCCCAATCATTATCATTACTCAATATATTATTCAATAGAAGTTCAGCTTGTTCAATAGTTCATTCCCTGAAAACACAACCAACACAACTATCTAGGTGGTCCCTAGAAGCAACAGTTAATCAATTATAAAAGATATCAAGTATTTCATTTTTCTTGGGGGGATGATGAGGCAAAGCTTTTAGTAATTGGAGAAGCCTCCCCCAAGATTGTGGGATACTCACTTCTTCAATTTGCACAAAGTTAAATATTTCCTGCAAGGCAGCTTGTTTCTTATGGGCAGGAAAATGTAGAAAAGTGATATATCATATCCTTGGGACTACGCACACAGTCAGGAGCAAGAGAATTAAACCATATCTTAGCATCTCCCTTAAGGATATAGTAATAACAGTTTTTTTCCTCATGAGTAAATAGGGTGGATATATCATTCAATTTGGTGAGATGTGCCACAACAGTTTCAGATTCATAGCCATGGAAATGATCAAATTGAACCAAAATAATTAACTCAAGATCGATAGAGAATTCATAACCCTTATCGTTAACAAAAATAGGTGAAGTAGCAAACTTAGGATCATATTTCATTCTGGAATTGAAAGATTTTTCTTTCCACTTGCATAGTAATTTCTTAAGATCATCTCTATCCTTACAAGCAAGAAAGTCCCTATCTACCTCTCCTTCCATAACATAACCCTCGGGAATTTCAGGAAATTCATATTTAGGAGAGCTAAGTCAAGGAGGTGTCTCAAAGTGCTGAGTTTCAATAATTTCATCAGTTTCAGAAGTATCATATTTTTCAGCATTGGCCCTAGCAATTTGTTCATCAAGAAATTCACTCAGTGGCATAGTATTATCAACCAAAGTATCATGCATAGCAGAAGTGGATCATTAATTACTTGCGACATATCAGAATTACAGGCAGGTGGTGGTGTCGCAAACTTACTCATAACAGAAGGCAAATCAAGTGCAAAGCTGGATGGCAGTTCCTTACCTCCCCTCAAAGTAGAGGGATAGATCTTGGTCTTTTGATCTTTCAGATTCTTCATAATGATCAACATATATAAATCCCAAGTGACGCAGAGAATAGAGCTATGCTACCCAGCAATGGCGCCAGAAAAAGGTCTTGATAACCCACGAGTATAGGGGGTCGCAACAGTTTTCGAGGGTACAGTATTCAAGCCACATTTATTGATTCGACACAAGGGGAGCCAAAGAATATTCTCACGTATTCGCAGCTGAGTTTTCAGTTCAACCACACCTGAAAGACTTAATATCTGTAGCAAAGTATTCAGTAGCAAATTAGTATGGAATTAACGGTAGCGATGGAAAAGTAACAGTAGCAGTTTTGTAGTGATTGTAATAGTAGCAACGTAGAAGTAACTTAGCAGAGATCAATTTGTGGAAATCTCGTAGGCAATGGATTAGTGATGGATAATTATGTCGGATGGCATTCATCATGCAACAGTTATAACATAGGGTGACACAGCACTAGCTCCATTCGTCAATGTAATGTAGGCATGTATTTCATATATAGTCATATGTGCTTATGGAAAAGAACTTACATGACATCTTTTGTCATACCCTCCCGTGGCAGCTTGGTCCTAATGGAAACTAAGGGATATTAAGGCCTCCTTTTAATAGAGAACCGGAGGAAAGCACTAGCACTTAGTGAATACATGAACTCCTAAAACTACGGTAATCACCGAAAATAATCCCAGTTATTTTCACCCTGGGGGATGCGGATCATAACCCGTAATAGGTGTCTACAACTTGCAAGATAGGATCAAGAACACATATATATTCATGAAAACATAATAGGTTCAGATCTTAAATCATGGCACTCTGGTCCTAGTGACAAGCATTAAGCATAGCAAAGTCATAGCAACATTAATCTCAAAACATAGTGAATACTAGGGATCAAACCCTAACAAAACTAACTCGATTACATTATACGTCTCATTCAATCCATCACCGTCCAGCAAGCCTACAATAGGATTACTCACGAACGGCGGAGAGCATCATGGAATTGGTGAGGAAGGATGGTTGGTGATGACGATGGCGTCGATTTCCCCCTTCGGAGCCCAATATGGACTTCGGATCTGGTCTCCCGAGGAAGAACATGAGGTGGTGGCGGCTCCGTATCGTGAAACGCAATGAAATCTTCTCTCTGATTTTTTCCTCCGCGAATAGGAATAAATAGGAGTGAAATTGAAGTTGGTGGACCAATAGGAGCCCCACAACCCTGCTAAGCGTGGCTAGGGGTGGTCGCGCCTAGTAGGCTTGTCACCTGTGGGTGCCCCCCACTTTGGTTGATTCTTTCGCCAGTATTTTTTATTAATTCCAAAAATATTCTTCTTAAATTTTCAGGTAAATCCGAGAACTTTTATTTCTGAAGAAAAATAACACCAAGGCAATTCTGGTCAAAACAGCGTCAGTCCGGGTTAGTTCCATTCAAATCATACAAATTAGTGTCTAAAACAAGGGCAAAAGAGTTTGGAAAAGTGGATACGATGGAGACGTATCAAATACTCTTTTGCGGTGTGTTTGTCAAGATCCGATAAATTGTGGGTTTATGTTCAGGTTATACTTGAATCTTATTTGAATCTTCTCTGAACTCTTATATGCATGATTTCATATCTGTGCAAGTCTCTTCGACCTATTGATTTGGTTTGTCAAACAAGATTGGTAATTCTTGTAATGGGAGAAGTGCTTAGTTTTGGGTTCAATCTTGTGGTGTCCTCACCCAGTGAAAAAGTAGGGGTAGCTTGGCATGTATTGTATTCTTGCCATCAAGGATAACAAGATGGGGTTTTCATCATATTGCTTGAGTTTATCCCTTGACATCATTTCATCTTACCTAATGCGTTACTTTGTTCTTCTTGAACTTAATAATCTCGATGCAGGCAAGAGTCGGTCGATGTGTGGAGTAATAATAGTAGATGCAGAATCATTTTGGTCTACTTAACATGGACGTGATGCCTATATGCATGATCATTGCCTAGTATATCTACATGATTATTGTCTTTTCTATCAATTTCTTTATATTAATTTGTTTACCCACTGTGATATTTTCCTTCAAGAGAGAAGCCTCTAGTGAATCATATGGCCCCTGGGTCTACTTTCCATAATATATTTTCATATCTATAAACCAAAAATACCTTAGTTCGATTTATTTATCTTTTATTTTCCATACTTTTTTACATCTATCTCTATCAAATCTAAGCCTTGCAAATAACCATGAAGGGATTGACAACCCCTTTATAGCGTTGGGTGCAAGAGTTCGATTGTTTGTGTAGGTGCATCCATGGATGACTTGCTTGTTCCTCCTATTGGATTGATACCTTGGTTCTCATAAATTGTGGGAAATACTTATCTACTTTGCTGCATCACCCTTTCCTCTTCAAGGGAAAACCAACGCATGCTCAAGAAGTAGCAACAGGGATTTTTGGCGCCGTTGCCAGGGAGAATACACATCAAGCCTACCAAGTACCCATCACAAAATCATCTCTTGAATTTACATTATTTGCCATTATCCTCTTGTTTTCCTCTCCCCCACTTCTAAAACAATTTCCAAAAAAGATTTGCCTTTTTATTCGCCCTTCTTCCGTTCACCTTTTCGTTTGCCTTTTGCTTGCTTGTGTGCTTGATAGCTTGCTTTGTCACGATGTTCGAGAATACCAAGTTGTGTGACTTTTCCAATACTAATAATAATAATTTTATTAGTACTACGATTATCCCACCATTAGTGCGGAAGTTTATGAAATTAATGCCGCTTTGCTCAATCTTGTTATGGAAGAACAATTTTCTGGCCTTCCTAGTGAAGATGTCGCTTCCCATCTAAATACTTTTATTGAGTTGTGTGATATGCAAAAGAATAAAGATGTGTACAATGGTATTGTTAAATTGAAGCTATTTGTTCTCACTACAAGATCGTGATAAAATTTGGTTTTATTCTTTGCGTAAAAATAGTATTGATTCATGGAACAAGTCTAAAGATGCTTTTATTTCCAAGTACTTTCTGCTCGCTAAGATAATCTCCCTTAGGAACAATATAGTTAATTGTAAGAAACTTGATCATGAGCATGTTGCACAATCTTAGGAGGGGATGAAATTAATGATTAGGAATTGTCCCGCACATGGTTTGAGTTTATGGATGATTATACAAATTTTTATGCGGGACAAAATTTTGCACCTAGAAATCTTTTAGATTCATCCGCAGGTGATACTTTTATGGAAATCAAATTAGGAGAGGCTACTAAACTACTATATAATATTATGACAAACTACTCTCAATGAATTACCGAAAGATCTCCTACTACTAAAAAAGTGCATGCTATTGAAGAAATAAATACTTTGAGTGAAAAGATGGATGAATTGATGAATTTTTTTGCTAGTAAGAGTGCTGCTTTTGATCCTAATGATATGCCTTTGTCTTATTTTATTGGAAATAATAATGAATCTATGGATGTGAATTTTGTTGGTAGGAACAATTTTGGTAATAACGCGTATAGACGTAATTTCAACTCTAGGTCGTTTCCTAGTAATTCCTCTAATAATTATTGTAATTTGTACAACAATTCCTATGGATATTATAATAATATGCCCTCTAATATTGAGAATATTGTTAAAGAATTTATTGGTTCACAAAAGGTTTTCAATGCTACGATTGAAGAAAAGGTTCTCAAGATTGATGATTTGGCTAGGAGCGTTGATAGGATTTCGCTTGAGATTAATTCTTTGAAAGATAGATCTACTCCACACAAGCATGATATTAATGATTCTTTAAAAGATATGAGAATTTCTGTTGATGAAAGTAGGGAAAGAACCGCTAGAATTCGTGCTAAGCGTGAATGGTTTGAAAAAGTGTGTTCTCATGATAATAATGATGAAGATCTCAAAGTGATTCATGTGAATCTATTGAATCTTTGTTTTCAAATATAAATCTTGATAAATATGGGACTGGAGATAAGTCAACTTTAGTTAAAAGGCGTCCCAATGATTCGAAGTCTATAGATCTTAATGCTCAGGTTGATAAAAGTGGGGTCGAAGAGGTCAAAACTTTAAATAGCAATGAACCCACTCTATTGGATTTCAAGGACTTTAATTATGATATTTTAACTTTGATTGATTGTATTTCCTTATTACAATCCATGATGAATTCTCCACATGGTTATAGTCAAAATAAGACTTTTACTAAACATATCGTTGATGCTATGATGAAATCTTTTCAAGAAAATCTTGAGTTAGAAGTCTATATCCCTAGGAAGCTCCATGATGAGTGGGAAACTACTATTAATATTAAAATTAAATATTATGATTGCCATGCTTTGTGTGATTTGGGTTCTAGTGTTTCCACGATTTCGGAAAACTTTATGTGACGTGTTAGGATTCCATGATCTTGATGATTGCTCTTTAAATTTGCATCTTGCGGATTCCACTATTAAGAAACCCATGAGAAGGTATAATGATGTTCTTATTGTTGCAAATAGAAATTATGTGCCCGTATATTTTATTGTTCTTGATATAGATTGCAATCCTATATGTCCTATTATTCTTGGTAGACCTTTCCTTAGAACGATTGGTCCAATTATTGACATGAAAGAAGGAAACATTAGATTCCAATTTCCATGAAGGAAATGCATGGAACACTTTCCTAGAAAAAATATAAGATTGCCTTATGAATCTATTACGAGAGCTACTTTTCGATTACATGCCAAAGATGACAATACCTAGATCTATTGAGTTTTGCCTAGCTAGGGGCGTTAAACAATAGCGCTTGTTGGGGGGGCAACCCAATTTTATTTTTGTATTCTGTTTTTTAGTTTTTCCCACATTATTACTTCTTTATTAATTGTTTTTTGGTATTTTAATTAGTGTTTGAGCCAAGTAAAACCTTTGGGGTGATCTATGGTGGTTGTTGATTCGATCTTGCTAAAAAACAGAAACTTTTGCACTCAGTCCAGGATTTTTCTAAAAGATTTAATGCGCAGAATGAGTCTGAAAGTTTTAAAAAAGATTTATATATAATTTTCCCAGGTTTCCCTAAGTTTTCCAAATTTTTTGAGTTACATAAGTATACGAAGTTTTCATATTACTATAGACTATTCTTTTTTTGACAAATTCTATTTTCTTGAGTTGTTTACCTATTTTGATGAATCTATGGGTTGTATCATGGGGTATGAACCATGGAGAAATTAGAATACAGTAGGTATTACACCAATATAAATGAATAATGAGTTCACAATAGTACCTAAAGTGGTGATTTATTTTCTTATACTAACGGATCTCATGAGTTTTCTGTTAAGTTTTGTGATGTGAAGTTTTCATGTCTTGGTTAAAGATTTGATGGACTATGGAATAAGAAGTGGCAAGAGCCTAAGATTGGGGATGCCCTAGGCACTCCAAGTCATATTCAAGGATCCCAAAGAGCCGAAGCTTAGGGATGCCCCGGAAGGCAACCCCTCTTTCGTCTTCAATCAATTGGTGAATTTACTTGAGGCTATATTTTTATTCACAACATGATATGTGTTTTGCTTGGAGCGTCTTGTATGATATGAGTCTTTGCTTTCTGGTTTGCCAGAATCATCCTTGCCACACATATTTTGAGAGAGACACGCTGAATCATGAATTTATTAGAATACTCTAGGAGCTTCACTAATATCTTTTGAGATAAACAATTTTGCTCTATATGCTACACTTATATTTTTTAGAGCATGGTGGTATTTGCGTTTTATAGAAATAATTGAACTCTTGTACCTCATTTATAATATTTTTAGATTCTTTAAACAGCATGTTAATTGTTCTAGGTTATGAATTTAGTCCTAATATGATAGGCATCCAAAGGGGATATAATAAAACCATCTATATTAAGTGAATTGAGTATTTTTGAGAAGTTTGACTCCTTGCATAAAGTTTCGAGATATAAAGATGGTAATGTTAAGAGTAATGTTAGGAAGTAATTGTGATTTGGTAAGAATACTTGTGTAAAGGTTTGTGATTTCCGAAGCAAGCACGTATGGTGAACTGTTATGTAAGGAAGTCGGAGCATGATTTGTTTATAGATTATCGACCTTTGTGTGAGCCTGTGAGGGTTGGGAGCGCGTGAGGGTTAACTCCTACCAACCTCTCCCCTAGGAGCATGCGTCTAATACTTTGCTTCGATGACTAATAGAGTTTTGCAATAAGTATGTGAGTTCTTTATGACTAATGTTGATTCCATGGATTATACGCACTCTCACCCTTCCACCTTTGCTAGCCTCTCTAGTACCACGCAACATTCTCCGGTACAACAAATCCACTTTGCTCAAAGAAGCCACCATATGCCTTCCTCAAAACAGCCACCATATACCTTCCTCAAAACAACCACCATATATCTTTCCTCAAAATAGCCACCATACCTACCTATTATGGCATTTTCATAGCCACTCTGAGATACATTGTGTAACATCCCAAAATTCTAAATTTTGAAATGTTATATTAAATAAATAAGTAGGATTGTTTGCTTGAATGTTGTGTGATTGATTGTGTGAAATTGAGTGGAATTTTGAAACTTTTGAAATTTTAATGAGAGGGAATAAAATGACTTTCCCAAAATTTTCTATTTCGAATCCCTATTCAATTTTGAGTTCAAATATTTTCAAAACCCTCTTATAAAATCAAATGAGAGGAGGTAAATGACACTCAAAAATCATATACAATGTTTTGACTCAAATTTTAAAATAAAAACTATTTGCCATTTATTTGAAATTCTAGTTTCTTTTCATTTTGGAGTTATTGCAAAAAAATATTTTTTTTAAAGTATTTTATTCGGCCTTAAGAAAATGTTCATGTTTTAGGAAATATTTTTCTCAAAATTTTGATATATAATATGACTATATAAAATGTTTGTCTATTTGTTTTTCTTTACTGTTTTTTTTTTAAAAAAACCAGGGAACACTGTTCATGCCGGTACACTGTTCATCCGAGTATTTAAAAAAAAAAAAAAACAGGCCGGCTGATTCAGCCCATCCGGGTGGCCCTCTTCTTCTTCTCTCTTTCCCTATTTTAGTCCCACCTTGCTTAGCTTTGGATGTTTGCACCTTCCTTTCACCTATAAATATAGACCCATAGGTGCACCCAAAAGTCATCCACTTCGGGTTGAATCGAATCGTTTCGGTTTGACTAGCTTTATAAAAAAAATATTTTCTTCTCTCCGACGGGATTTCTGGAAGTCGTCTCCTCTTTGGATTTATATCTTCTCTGCATATAAAGGTATTCTCTTCGTATTTTCTTTCATACTCCTGTAGTTTAATATCCCTAGACTAGTATTTCTATAGTAGTATACGGTAGAGTAATTAGATTATTAATTCTCCGTATTTACTCATTAGTCCTAGAATTATTTTAGACATAGCATTTTTCCTCCGTAAAACAACTTGGCCCAGATTTTTCAAATAGCCATAACTTTTTACTCGTTTATCAGAATTAGATGAAACCAACGCCTAGAGTTTCGTCTTGACTTCACCTATCCAATCAACCTATGACGTCAATTTTTTTCAAAATTTCAAATTTCAAAATTTATTCAGATTTATGTTCAAACTTCTTTTGATCATATCTTTTTATCCGTAGCTCCGTTTCCGATGAATCCAATTGCGACGGATCCGTATCAAAGTAATCTTTCCGTTCACATCCTTAGTGTTATCGTTTCAACATATAATTTTGATCTTGCTCATACTTCTCTATTAGTCCCCAAAATGTGTTCACACACTGTACTAAGCTAACTCAATGCCATATTGAATTGCTTATAACTTTTGATCCGTTATTTTGAACCTAGTAATTCTTTTTCTACACGTTCATATTGACTTCCCATATATAGTAACATCATTAGTTTCAATCTTTGAACCTTTCAAATTGGAGCGATTCAATTTGAATCCGAACCTTCATTTGATCATATCTTGCAAACTGTAACATCTTTTCAATTGATTCTTTTTGCCCCTAAATACTCGTGTCATGTATTTCTATTCATAACCATCCTACTTCGGTTCAACTTCTTTTGACCTTTGTGAATTCAGATTCAATTCATACTTGAATTTACAATTTATTTCATACTTCAATTCGCTATAACTTGTGTTGTAGTGCTCCATTTTAATTAAACTCTTTTCTACAAATAAATTCTTATGTCTTATACTATTTGTCAAACAACGTTCTTGTTGTTCTCCCATACTTTGGATCGTCTTTCGTAGTCTCTCCAACCTAAGCTTATATAGTAATAGTTCATCATCCATTAACTCCTTTGAGTTGATTCCTTCACCTTTCACCTTACAACCCCATAAGAACCTATCTTGTCTTATTTTAACCTTAGTATGTTGTTATATTCGCTCCAAGACATGTTTTGTTCTTGCGTTCTTTTGGTTCTTTGTTTTGGCATGAATGTTTATTGAATGTTATTTGCTTACGATAGATTTTCCATCGGAGAGTGACGAATAGTTCTATCCAGTTATTTCTGAGAGCGATATCTTATCTTCATCAACAGTACAGGCAAGTTCACTTTGACCATCTATTTCATACCTATGTTTTATTGCATGTAGTGACATCATTCAACAAATCCCTCCCGTAGTGTTATTGAAATCCTTGTAGTTGAGTAGAATGCATGAGGTAGGAACCCACCACATGTTACTAAAGCCCCGGGAACGTTAGTTATTTTTATGCTATGCTAAAGTAGACGGGGATTGGTATGAGTGTTCGTGAGTGGTGTGAAGAAGGACTCTACGTCAAGTCGACAACTTCATGAAGACATCTTCAAGTCCTGCATCTTCAAGACCTCAAGACTTCAAGACTCGAGAAGACAAGTTTTCAATACACACTACTGGGTGAAGGATGGTTGATTGGGCATCCCTGGAGAAACCAGTGGATGGCCGGGATGCATGGAGAAGCGCCATGACATCTTGCGGAAAGCTTCACCCAGACTCAAAGAGAAGGATGAATACTTCATGCCCGGAAGCTTACCTGTGTAGCCACAAGTCATTATGGGCTCTGGCTTGGTTGATCTTTGTTGTGACTCTACTGGGCAGTGCTACGAGATGTAGTCGACGTTAGGATTGGGATGGGCACTGTCGGACAGTTAGGGAAGCACTCTGAAAGACCATGTTTCTTTCATCCTGTTCTCAAACACCAGGCAGTGCGAGGACTTACCAGGAGGGAAAGAATCTTGTGGGTAAAGTACACAACACTCTGCAGAGTTAAACCTAATCGATTAGCCGTGTCCCCGGTTACGGACAATTTGAGCCTCTGGACATGGATCTATCTCAGAACTCTCAACACTGGACTGATAACTTAATTGTGGGCAACTTAAGATACTTGTGGGTATTGAGACATTGGTTGGCGGAACCATGTCATGATAGGTAATTCCATAGTGAAATTCCTGATATTCCCTTTTGTTGTAGGAAAATAAAATCAGCTTTTACGCAAAAACTTAGACACAGAGCCACAAAGCCTTTGCATATAGAATAGTCTTTATTCTTCTGTTCTACTATGGTGATCTTGCCGGTACATTCAATGTACTGACCTATATGGCTGCAACGTATCATGTTGCAGATACTCTTCTACGACGGGTAAGAGTACGATTCAGGGTTACGGTCTGCACTCAACTCGCCGTTGGTGTTATTGGGACTCCACTCCCGTTGACTGTATCCGCTGCTATTCTAAGGTATATATCAGTTTTGCGTTAATTACATGTGATTGCACTTTGATATATACATTGATGTACTGTGTGTGCCAGCATACTGATCTAGGGATGGCATAGCAAACACAGAGGCTTGACTCGTTTTGAGTCGGGTCGCTACAGAAATGGTATCAGAGCACATGTTGACTGTAGGACGTGACCCTAGAAACTGGAAAGCCCTTAGGAAATGATTTCTCGAAAACTTTGTTTTCAAAAGACCTTCTACTTCTCATCCCTTCTGAGTTTTATCAAGAGTTAGAAAATACCCTTTTCCCCTTGACCACACTAAGGATCAACTAAGACCACTTCGAGAAGGACAAGATATCGAAAACAACTGATGGCCACTTCAAACTAAAGAAGATTTCACCATGCATTAAAAGAGTTGAAGCTACCCGAGTTGAAGACTGTGAAGACTCGAAGAAATTGAAGACTATGAAGAATTTCCAAGTTATGCCCCAGAAGACCAAACCCATGTTGTATACTTACGTTAGATACGATGATTTGTGAGCTGTCATTTGTGTGTAAGTTTTAATTTTTGACAGCCACAACAAAAAAAAATCTATTTTCAAAACCATTGTTTGTATTGTGTGTATCTCCTCCTTTCTCTCTACCATCTCATCCCAAAACCTTGAACCCAATAGATGGCACATGAAGCTGGACTTGTACTTTCTGGACCAATGACCCAGCTAGAGGCAGAAGTATGGATTCACAACATGGAGAATCACTTCCGGAGCAACTCGATAGCACAGAAGTATGAGGTTCAATATGCCCTCCAGCACTTTACCCAAAGTGCCGCAACTTGGTGGAAAATACATCACGCCATACAAGGATTTAATGGAGCAAAGAATTGGGAAGAACTCAAGAAGACTCTGTTAAGATCCCGTCTCATTCAGAAGCATTGTGTTATCCCGATGAAGAAGACCCGAGCATGCAAAATCTGTGGAGAGATAGGACACACCCAAGAAGAACACAAGGAAGGATGTCCTTATTGTGAAGAAAATCACCCTGCTAAGGAATGCCCAACTGGGCAGGTGACATGTTTCTTGTGTGAAGGAACCAACCACTACCCGGCTCAATGCCAAATGTACCCCAAGGTACAGGAAGTCATCAAACAACAGAAGGAAGCCATGAAGGAAGCCTTCAGAGGAGAATTTGAAGAATTTGTGATGAAGAAAGATATTGAAGACCCTGATGGAGAAGGATTAACCAGATTTTACTCAAATGTCTGCTATACATGTGGAGAAGAAGGACATTTCTCACAGGACTGTACGAAGGAGAGAAAAGAGTATCTGGGAAACTTCCCGACAAAAGAAGTGGAGTTTGATCCACAAGAAATTGAAGCTTTGATCGGAACAAAGAACCTTAGGAAGAGACAAGCCCCTGAACAGAAGGACCTGAGTCATATTAGATGTTACAAGTGTAAGGATATGGGCCACTATGCCAATAAGTGCCCAAGAAAGGAATCAAGAACCCAAGGAGCAAGCACCAACATCAAGAAGCCCTGAGATTTGTCAGAAATCATCTGTTTTCGGTGCAAGAAGACATGACCCTACTCCTATACCTGCCCAGAGAAGAATGCTAAGCATGAGTAGTTTGAGTTCGGAAGTAATAAATGTAATAGGTAGCACTCTTATCCTTGAAGTTATGTAATGGATAATCCATTTGTTTTAAGGATGACAATACTCTGTAAAGATGTTGGAAAGTGAATTTGAAGTTTGATTTTGGATAACATGGATGTTTACCCAAGTCGAGACATATGTCAATTCTGAGTACCTTTTCTGACACACGCAGATGACCACCCTTTATGAGTCTTTCCTCAAAGGCCCGGAAACAATCATGACCCTGACCAGTGATCATGACTACCCAAGGATCCTGAAGGATATGATGAAGCACATCCATCTTGAAGGAGATGCAGTCTACAAAGGCTACCCATTCATGGATAATGGAGTGAAACTTTGGTATGTGGAGGTACACCTCCACCGTGCAAATGGAGTTTGCCCAAAGACTACTGGACAATACTTTTACATATCTCGTGTACCACAAGCTATTTTCTTTGACGCTGTTCGTGAAGCTGTCATGGAACCCATACACCATATTGGAGAAATACTTGAAGCAAGACTCCGTCATACTCAGGAATACCTGCAAGAGGTACATACGGAGATGATGGAGATGAAGCTCATGTCCACCCTAATCAAGGAAAAGATGGAGGATTTCAAGGAGCACATCGGAAATTTTCAGTGGTACTAAAATATCTCCAAGGGGAGATGAATGAATAAAGTTGAGAGTTGATGCTAGACCATACCAAACTATGCGGATGGCAGCATTTGTAATAAAGTACTTTCTAGGAGTTTTTAGAAGTGATTGAGGATGTAACCAAGGATTGAATATGAGAAGAAAGCTAGAATGGGATAGTTAAGTTTTGAAGATGGAAATACACGTATCATGAAGCACCTTTGTTTTTCATGAGCTTATCTTGTAACGGAAGCCTCAGAGTTGTAAATAAATTCATGAATCAATGGAATTTATGGTGTTATGATTTATCTTATGATGTATTACATGAGTTGTTACTCTATGACCCAAAATCTCCGACCATTTTCGAGGATATGAGAAAATATGGTCTATGCAAACATGATTTCATTTCATTTTAAGTGTGGTAGAAACCACAGGTACCTTCCCCGAATTAAGAAGTTTGGATAAGTGAATGCAGATGAAGAGAATGAGGAACCACCGCAAAATATGTGGATGATAAACTTGTGAGAACGTGTCTTTGAAGTTGGAATATTGAGAAAAGGAATGATTGTGATGAAACCATACCCAGGGTTAAACAGACCAATGGAAAGGAAAATGGATTCTGCAGAGTGGAATCTAAACAAAAATAAGTCTGTGATTTGTTACCTCAAGGGTATAATGGAGTGAACTGAAGGTAATGCTGGAATATGGATCGATAGTCACCCCACGGGTGAGATGAAGTTGTTCAAGTATTCAAGTGAATCCACAAGTCACTGACTTCAGGATTGATAAGGATCAAGCCCCACCTTCGTGAAGGAAGAAACTTGGAAGAAGCTACGACTGACTATCAAACGTTTTTCTTAGGAGTTTACGATAACCTGAGAATTGTGAAGAAACGATAGATGTTTTTGCTTAGCTTGCAGAATTAATGGATTTATCCGAACTTTGTTCGTTGACAAGAGAAATTTCTGCAATGCTTGTGAGGGAGCCCAAGTGCTAGAATACGACATTACTAAACCTTATACAAGGTAATGATTTCAGTGCGACATGGCTTGGCCACCATGACGACTTACTCTTATCATTCTCTTGCTATTCGGAATGGTAAATCTGAGTGACTTACCCATAGTAAAGAGACGACGTTCTTTGAAAGCTTTTGTTGAAGCCTTAGAATGGTATGATGTAAACCCCTTGTATACGGCAGTTGCTGTCACCCGTAGGAATTTTACGGTGAGTAATGAAGCCACGACCCATGTTTCACTGCAGGATAACCACTAATGGTAGACCACCATGAGATCTTCGATAAGTTATTTAGAATGATCGTGAGACCTGTCAGTTAAGAAGACCCAGTTTCGGAGGAAGTACACCTTGTTGTGAGGACACAAGATTTTGATATAACGGAGGAGCATCACCGAAGAAGCTACCGTGAAGAATGTGAACAGACAGATGCACCCAAAGGTGTGTCATGATTTGAGGGACCAGTAACTCTCATTTTAAGTGTGGTAGACCCACGCTTTCTTGGTCAATTGATTTGCTAATAAGATCCCCAAAACCCTAACCTTTTCTTTCTAGCCTTTTCGAATCTCGAGGACGAGATTCATTTTAAGTGTGGTAGTTTGTAACATCCCAAAATTCTAAATTTTGAAATGTTATATTAAATAAATAAGTAGGATTGTTTGCTTGAATGTTGTGTGATTGATTGTGTGAAATTGAGTGGAATTTTGAAACTTTTGAAATTTTAATGAGAGGGAATAAAATGACTTTCCCAAAATTTTCTATTTCGAATCCCTATTCAATTTTGAGTTCAAATATTTTCAAAACCCTCTTATAAAATCAAATGAGAGGAGGTAAATGACACTCAAAAATCATATACAATGTTTTGACTCAAATTTTAAAATAAAAACTATTTGCCATTTATTTGAAATTCTAGTTTCTTTTCATTTTGGAGTTATTGCAAAAAAATATTTTTTTTAAAGTATTTTATTCGGCCTTAAGAAAATGTTCATGTTTTAGGAAATATTTTTCTCAAAATTTTGATATATAATATGACTATATAAAATGTTTGTCTATTTGTTTTTCTTTACTGTTTTTTTTTTAAAAAACCAGGGAACACTGTTCATGCCGGTACACTTTTCATCCGAGTATTTAAAAAAAAAAAAAAACAGGCCGGCTGATTCAGCCCATCCGGGTGGCCCTCTTCTTCTTCTCTCTTTCCCTATTTTAGTCCCACCTTGCTTAGCTTTGGATGTTTGCACCTTCCTTTCACCTATAAATATAGACCCATAGGTGCACCCAAAAGTCATCCACTTCGGGTTGAATCGAATCGTTTCGGTTTGACTAGCTTTATAAAAAAAATATTTTCTTCTCTCCGACGGGATTTCTGGAAGTCGTCTCCTCTTTGGATTTATATCTTCTCTGCATATAAAGGTATTCTCTTCGTATTTTCTTTCATACTCCTGTAGTTTAATATCCCTAGACTAGTATTTCTATAGTAGTATACGGTAGAGTAATTAGATTATTAATTCTCCGTATTTACTCATTAGTCCTAGAATTATTTTAGACATAGCATTTTTCCTCCGTAAAACAACTTGGCCCAGATTTTTCAAATAGCCATAACTTTTTACTCGTTTATCAGAATTAGATGAAACCAACGCCTAGAGTTTCGTCTTGACTTCACCTATCCAATCAACCTATGACGTCAATTTTTTTTTCAATTTCAAATTTCAAAATTTATTCAGATTTATGTTCAAACTTCTTTTGATCATATCTTTTTATCCGTAGCTCCGTTTCCGATGAATCCAATTGCGACGGATCCGTATCAAAGTAATCTTTCCGTTCACATCCTTAGTGTTATCGTTTCAACATATAATTTTGATCTTGCTCATACTTCTCTATTAGTCCCCAAAATGTGTTCACACACTGTACTAAGCTAACTCAATGCCATATTGAATTGCTTATAACTTTTGATCCGTTATTTTGAACCTAGTAATTCTTTTTCTACACGTTCATATTGACTTCCCATATATAGTAACATCATTAGTTTCAATCTTTGAACCTTTCAAATTGGAGCGATTCAATTTGAATCCGAACCTTCATTTGATCATATCTTGCAAACTGTAACATCTTTTCAATTGATTCTTTTTGCCCCTAAATACTCGTGTCATGTATTTCTATTCATAACCATCCTACTTCGGTTCAACTTCTTTTGACCTTTGTGAATTCAGATTCAATTCATACTTGAATTTACAATTTATTTCATACTTCAATTCGCTATAACTTGTGTTGTAGTGCTCCATTTTAATTAAACTCTTTTCTACAAATAAATTCTTATGTCTTATACTATTTGTCAAACAACGTTCTTGTTGTTCTCCCATACTTTGGATCGTCTTTCGTAGTCTCTCCAACCTAAGCTTATATAGTAATAGTTCATCATCCATTAACTCCTTTGAGTTGATTCCTTCACCTTTCACCTTACAACCCCATAAGAACCTATCTTGTCTTATTTTAACCTTAGTATGTTGTTATATTCGCTCCAAGACATGTTTTGTTCTTGCGTTCTTTTGGTTCTTTGTTTTGGCATGAATGTTTATTGAATGTTATTTGCTTACGATAGATTTTCCATCGGAGAGTGACGAATAGTTCTATCCAGTTATTTCTGAGAGCGATATCTTATCTTCATCAACAGTACAGGCAAGTTCACTTTGACCATCTATTTCATACCTATGTTTTATTGCATGTAGTGACATCATTCAACAAATCCCTCCCGTAGTGTTATTGAAATCCTTGTAGTTGAGTAGAATGCATGAGGTAGGAACCCACCACATGTTACTAAAGCCCCGGGAACGTTAGTTATTTTTATGCTATGCTAAAGTAGACGGGGATTGGTATGAGTGTTCGTGAGTGGTGTGAAGAAGGACTCTACGTCAAGTCGACAACTTCATGAAGACATCTTCAAGTCCTGCATCTTCAAGACCTCAAGACTTCAAGACTCGAGAAGACAAGTTTTCAATACACACTACTGGGTGAAGGATGGTTGATTGGGCATCCCTGGAGAAACCAGTGGATGGCCGGGATGCATGGAGAAGCGCCATGACATCTTGCGGAAAGCTTCACCCAGACTCAAAGAGAAGGATGAATACTTCATGCCCGGAAGCTTACCTGTGTAGCCACAAGTCATTATGGGCTCTGGCTTGGTTGATCTTTGTTGTGACTCTACTGGGCAGTGCTACGAGATGTAGTCGACGTTAGGATTGGGATGGGCACTGTCGGACAGTTAGGGAAGCACTCTGAAAGACCATGTTTCTTTCATCCTGTTCTCAAACACCAGGCAGTGCGAGGACTTACCAGGAGGGAAAGAATCTTGTGGGTAAAGTACACAACACTCTGCAGAGTTAAACCTAATCGATTAGCCGTGTCCCCGGTTACGGACAATTTGAGCCTCTGGACATGGATCTATCTCAGAACTCTCAACACTGGACTGATAACTTAATTGTGGGCAACTTAAGATACTTGTGGGTATTGAGACATTGGTTGGCGGAACCATGTCATGATAGGTAATTCCATAGTGAAATTCCTGATATTCCCTTTTGTTGTAGGAAAATAAAATCAGCTTTTACGCAAAAACTTAGACACAGAGCCACAAAGCCTTTGCATATAGAATAGTCTTTATTCTTCTGTTCTACTATGGTGATCTTGCCGGTACATTCAATGTACTGACCTATATGGCTGCAACGTATCATGTTGCAGATACTCTTCTACGACGGGTAAGAGTACGATTCAGGGTTACGGTCTGCACTCAACTCGCCGTTGGTGTTATTGGGACTCCACTCCCGTTGACTGTATCCGCTGCTATTCTAAGGTATATATCAGTTTTGCGTTAATTACATGTGATTGCACTTTGATATATACATTGATGTACTGTGTGTGCCAGCATACTGATCTAGGGATGGCATAGCAAACACAGAGGCTTGACTCGTTTTGAGTCGGGTCGCTACACATTGACATGCAACTTCCACCTTTCCTTTTATCATGACTTGCACCACCACTTTCATATTGCATATAGAGTCAAATTTTGTTCTAGGCATCGAGTTGTAATTTTATTTTCAGATGTAAGTAAATAAAAGTGTGATGATTATCATTATTAGAGCATGTCCCATTTGAGGAAAGGATGATGGAAGCTATGATTCCCTCACAAGTGGGGATGAGATTCTGGACATTAAGAAAAATAAAAGAGGCCAGCGAAGCCCAAATAAAAAAATGATGAATAAAAGAGGCTTTAGATGCCCACCAAAAAATGAGAGAAAAGAGAGAAGGGACATTGCTACTATCTTTGTCCACACTTGTGCTTCAAAGTAGCACCATGATCTTCATTGTAGAAAGTCTCCTATTTTGTCACTTTCATATAACTAGTGGAATTTTTTCTTCTTGATGCATGTCCACTTAGTTTCCATTTGAGCTTTCATACACTTATAGCTCTAAGTAGATCCGTTGCATGGCAATCCCTACTCACTCACATATATATCTATTGATGGGCATCTCCGTAGCCCGTTGATACGCCTAGTTGATGTGAGATTATCTTCTCCTCTTCCTTGACAACCTCCACCATATTCTATTCCACCTATAGTGCTATATCCATGGCTCAAGCTCATGTATTGCATAAGAGTTGAAAAAGTTTGAGAACATAATAAGTGTGAAACAATTTCTTGACTTGTCATCGGGGTTGTGCATGATATAAATACTATGTGTGGGGAAGATGGAGCATAGCCAGACCATATGATATTGTAGGGATAGCTTTATTTTGCCATTATATTTTAAAGATATACAATTGCTTTGCTAGTATGCTTGAAATGTTATTGTTTTTATATCAATATTGAGCTTTTCTTTTGAGTCTTATGGATATGAATATTCATGCCACAATAGAGAATATTACATGGATAAATATGTTAGGTAGCACTCCACATCAAAAATTCTGTTTTTATCATTTACCTACTCGAGGACGAGTAGGAATTAAGCTTGGGGATGTTGATACGTCTCCAACGTATCTATAATTTTTGATGATGTCGTGCTATTATATTATCTGTTTTGAATGTTTTGTATGCATTAGTATGCTATATTATATTATTTTTGGGACTAACCTATTAATCTAGAGCCTAGTGCCAGTTTTCTGTTTTTCCCTTGTTTTTGAGTTTTGCAGATATGGAATATTAAATGGAGCACAAACGGAATAAAATCTTCGGAATGATTTTTTCTGGAAGGAAAGAGATCTACTAGACTTGGAGTGCACGTCAGGGCACCTGCTAGGAGGTCACAAGCCTTGGAGGCGCGGCCACCCCCTGGTCATGCCTGGCAGGCTTGCCGTCTCATGGTAGGGATCCTAACCCTATTATTCTTCCTAAAAATACCCAAATATTCCTCCAACACCAAAATATCCACACAAATACTTTTCCACCGACAAAAGCCTCTATTCCCGAGAGATCCAATCTTGGAGCCTTTTCCAATAATCTTCCGGCAGGGCATACGATCACGGAGGGCATCTACATCAACTCCATTGCCCCTCCGATGATGCGTGCGTAGTCAACCACAGACCTATGGGTCCATAGATAGTAGATAGATGGATTCTTCTCTCTCTTTGATCTTCAATACCATGTTCTTCATGATCTTCATGGAGATCTATCTAATGTAATACTCTTTTGTAGTGTGTTTGTCAAGATCCGATGAATTGTGGGTTTATGTTCAGATTATCCATGAATGTTATTTGAATCTTCACTGAATTATTATATGCATGATTTCATATCTTTGCAAGTCTCTTCGAGTTATTGATTTGGTTTGGCCAACTAGATTGGTAATTCTTGCAATGGGATAAGTGCTTAGTTTTGGGTTTAATCTTGTAGTGTCCTCACCTTGTGACAACATAGGGGTAGAGAGGCACATATTGTATTGTTGCCATCAAGGGTAACACGATGGGGTTTTCATCATATTTCTTGAGTTTATCCCTCTACATCATGCCATCTTACCTAATGCGTTACTCTGTTCTTCATGAACTTAATACTCTAGATGCAGGCAAGAGTCGGTTGATGTGTCGAGTAATGGTAGTAGATGTAGAATCATTTCAGTCTACTTAACACAGACGTGATGCCTATATGCATGATCATTGCCTTCGATATCTACATGATTATTCGCTTTTCTATCAATTACTTGACAGTAATTTTTTACCAAGTGTGATATTTTCATTGCCTTCAAGAAAGAAGCCTCTAGTGAAACCTATGGTCCCCGGATCTACTTTCCATAATATATTTTCAGATCTATTAACCAAAAATACCTTGCTGCAATTTATTTATCTTTTACTTTCCATACTCGTTTACATCTATCTCTATTAGATCTAATCCTTGCAAATAACTGTGTAGGGATTGACAACCCCTTTATAGCGTTGGGTGCAAGAGTTTGATTGTTTGTGTAGGTGCATCTATTGGTGACTTGCTTGTTCCTCCTGCTGGGTTGATACCTTGGTTGTCATCAACTGAGGGAAGTACTTATCTACTTTGCTGCATCACCCTTTCCTCTTCAAGGGAAAACCAACGCATGCTCAAGAGGTAGCAAGAAGGATTTAAGGCACCGTTGCAGGGGAGGATACACATCAAGCCTAAGAAGTACCCAGCACAAACTCATCTCTTGCATTTACATTATTTGCCATTCCCCTATCATTTTACTCTCCCCACTTCTAAGACGATTTCCAAAAAATATTTGCCATTTTATTTGCCCTTCTTCCGTTCGCCTTTTCGTTTGCATTTTGCTTGCTTGTGTGCTTGATTGCTTGCTTTGTCATGATGTCTGAGAATACCAAGTGGTGTGGCTTTTCCAATACTAATAATAATGATTTTATTAGTACTCCGATTGCTCCTGCCACTAGTGCGGAATCTTATGAAATTAATGCCGTTTTGCTCAATCTTGTTATGAAAGAACAATTTTCTAGCCTTCCTAGTGAAGATGCCCCTTCCCATCTAAATACTTTTATTAAGTTGTGTGATATGCAAATGAAGAAAGATCTGGAAAATATATTGTTAAATTGAAGCTATTTCCGTTCTCACTACGAGATTGTGCTAAAACTTGGTTTTCATCTTTGCCTAAAAATAGTATTGATTCATGGAATAACTGTAAAGATGCTTTTATTTCCAAGTACTTTCCTCTTGCTAAGATCAACTCTCTTTGGAACGATATAATGAATTTTAAGCAACTTGATCATGAGCATGTTGCACATTCTTGGGAGAGGATGAAATAAATGATTAGGAATTGTCCCGCACATGGTTTGAGTTTATGGATGATTATACAATTTTTTTATGCGGGAATGAATTTTGTATCTAGAAATCTTTTAGATTCAGCCACTAGTGGTAATTTTATGGAAATCACATTAGGAGAGGCTAGTAAACTACGAGATAATATTATGACAAACTACCCTCAATGGCATACCGAAAGATCTCCTACTAGTAAAAAAGTGCATGCTATTGAAGAAATAAATACTTTGAATGAAAATATGGATGAATTGATGAAATTGTTTGTAGTAAGAGTGCTCCTATAGATCCTAATGATATGCCTTTGTCTTCTTTGATTGGAAATAATAATGAATCTATGGATGTGAATTTTGTTGGTAGGAACAATTTTGGTAATAATGCGTATAGAGGTAATTTCAACTCTAGGCCGTTTCCTAGTAATTCCTCGAATAATTATGGTAATTCCTACAAAAATTTTGATGGAAATTATAATAAGATGCCCTCTAATCTTGAGAATATTGTTAAAGAATTTATTAGTTCACAAAATGTTTCCAAACTCAGGGGCTTAGTCGTGAACTCAATTTCACCTAAGGTATAACTACTCCGAGTGGGGACATCATCCACACTCGGGGGCTTAGATGAGAACCTTATTTCACCTAAGTTAAAAACTACTCCGAGTGAGGATATCATCCACACTTGGGGGCTTACGCGCGAACCTGATTTCGCCTAAGTTATAAACTTCTCCATGTGTGGACACCATCATACGCATTGGGGGTTTAGCTACGAACCTGATTTTTGCGTAAGTTATAAAACTTCTCCGAGTGAGGACATCATCCACACTCAGGGGCTTAGCTGTGACCCTGATTTCGCCTAAGTTAGAAACTTCTCCTAGTGAGGACATCATCCACACTCGGGGGCATAGCCGCAAACCTGATTTCGCCTAAGTTATAAATTACTTCGAGTGAGGACATCATCCACACTCGGGGTCTTAGTCGCGAACATGATTTTGCCTAAGTTATAAACTACTCCGAGTGGAGACATCATCAACACTCGAGGGGCTTAGCTGCGAACCTGATTTCGCCTAAGTTATAAACTACTCTGAGTGAGGACATCATCTAGACTCGGGGGGCTTAGCCGCAAACCTGATTTCGTCTAAGTTATAAACTACTCCGAGTGAGGACATCATCCACACTCGGAGGCTTAGCTGCGAACCAGATTTTGCCTAAGTTAAAAATTGTGCTGAATGAGGACACCGTCCACACTCGGCGAGAATATATGTAAAAACCAGTATAGCCAAATGAAGGCATTCAAATGTCATGTAGTTCAAAGCAAAACTGCAAGTAGCCCTGGCCACAAAGTCGCGGAAAATGTATCAATACAGAATCCACTCGAAATACCGAGGCAAATATCATTTAAAGTTTTTTATCCGAGGATCAGTTGGATGTTGACGGGATGTTGCGTCAGTGAAGGTGTCTAGGTCAATGACTTCTGCAATCCGAGTGGCCGGCGGTAGGAAAGTCTCCATGAAGTCATCAATCTTGGAATTGTTTTTGTTGACAACCTTCAACGACTTCAACTTTTCCTCATATATGCCCTTGCAATGCACACGGACGAGGGAGAGAGCAATGTCTGCTCCAGCCCGAGCTATGGATTTGTTCCATGATTGCACTCTACGTGGCACATCCTTTATGGTTAATGAGGACATCCAAGTCTGACGGGCGCTCTTCGTCAGGGGCGGTATCTTTCTCGATCTCCTTGGCTGCTACGGAGGTCAAAGCGCTCGCTTTTGGGTGAGCCTTCGGCGTACTTCTCACATGCCTCCCGGTGAGCCTGCTTAGTGGAGGCCATCTTGCATGCCTTCGTCAACACAAGCAGCTGATCGCACGGCACCTCCTAAGCCCTAGCCAATAAAATAGTGTGATGCTTCGCAGCACATAAGAGCAGTAGAACGTCAACTGTTTGAAAATAATGCAACCATTTGCGTCTAAACGTGGTAGTTCTTTGTTCCAAAAAGTTTTGTTCGCTAGTAATGAAACGAAAAATACCACAACATATTTGTGCTAAATAATGACGTCATGCTCAATTTATTGAATTTTGTGTGAGTTCTATATTTACTATGATTTAACGTAATATTCTCAATGTTGTCTCTAAAACAAAATATATATTAAAAATGAGTCTCAAATAGGAAAACAAAATGCTATGACACCATGTTCACGACACCATGCCAAGTTTCATGAATCTTCTAACGAGTTTTTGATTTACATGATTTAAAACCCGAGTTTCCAAATGTTTCGATGGCCGAGCCAAGACCCTGAGATGTTTCAAACTCATTCCCATATCTTGCATGGGAACTAAAGATGCATGCACACTTATATGATTTTCATCCCATATTGATGCACCAGACCTTGTGATTGTAGTTCAAATTTGAATTATGCATGTCAAATAATGCAGATAAAAAACAATGAATGTATAAAATGGCCAAACAAACCATGTATAGTTTCATATTTTGGAACGACACTCTCATTTTGGTATATGTTGCCTATAGAAATAGTTCAAGACGAGAAGAGACAACGGATGCCGATTCTCCCATGTAAGGTGACACATTCCATATCGAAACAACAAAGCTTCCCATGAGAAGCTGTGGTTTGTGAGGGGCTTGTGCCAAAACTTGTCCCAAAATGGACATTATTTTACCATGGCACAGATGAGCCATGCATGTCATGACACCATGCCAAGTTTCATGAATTTCTGACGAGTTTTTGATTTACACATGATTTAAAACCCTAGTTTCTCAATGTTTCTGTGGCCGAGCCAAGACCCCCGTATATTTGAAATTCATTATCATATCTCGCATGGGACCTAAACATGCATGCACGCTTATACCATTTTCAACCCATTTTGATGCACCGGACCTTGTGATTATAGTTCAAATTTGAATTATGCATGTTAAATAATGCATATAAAAGTCAATTGATGTATAAATAGGCCAAGAGAATTATATGTAATTTCATATTTTGGAATGACACTCTGATTTTGGTATATGTTGCCTATAGAAATAGTTCAACATGAGAAGATGCAGCGCATGTTGATTCACCCATGTAAGGTGACACATTCCATATCGAAACAACAAAGCTTCATGTGATAATCTTTGGTTTGTGAGGGGTTTGTGCCAAAACTTGTCTCAAATTGGAGATTATTTTACCAAGGCACATATGAGCCATGCTTGTCATGACACCATGCCAAGTTCATGAATTTTGTGATGAGTTTTTGATTTACACATGATTTAAAACCCGTGTTTCTTAATGTTTGTGTTACGAAGCCAAGACCGCGAGATGTTTCAAATTCATTCCCATATCTTGCATGGGATCCTAAAGATGCATATACACTAAGGAGGTGTTTCTTTTGAGGAGAGGTAATGTTAACATAAAGGGAATCATGTTAGAGTGCGTAACAGCTCCGTATTGAGATAATCAAATTCAGCTGTGTAATGGAAATAGGTACCTTGCGGTGAACTGTCCAGTGACGAGGGAGATTTGGCATGGCAGCTGATGAGGGATAACAACGATTGATACAAGTTGATGTCGTCACGACCAAAGAGGAGGAGGAGAAGGCGCTCGTCCGGGCGGTTCCTCAACTACAATCGGGGCGGGCAGAGGTGGATCGAGCATGGCAGCGTTGGCCTCTTTTGGGAACGAAGGGAGAGCAAAGGATCCCTAGATGCGATGCAGGACATGCCCGACAGCTGTCATGGCGCAGATCTAGTGGCGCTGGACGAGGAAGAGAGGATTGAGGGGAGGAAGAGGAGGGCTCGAAGGGAATCAGGGATGTGGCAACACCGGTCGATAAGGAGGGGATCATGGGGAGGAGCAACAGTTTACGGGGGGGTCGTGGGTGGTATCGATCTACAAAAAGCCTGGAACCGTTTACGAAAGCACCGGATTATAGCGTACATGTACCAAACGCACGTAACATTTTTGGTTTCCAACATAAACAGGTAACAGAGTGTTTTCCCAAAACATACACCTTCGTATATGGTTTTCAACCCATTTTGATGCACCGTACCTTGTCAATGTAGTTCAAATTTGAATTATGCATGTTGAATAATACATATAAAAGTCAATTGATGTATAAAAAGGCCAACCGAACCATGTATAATTTCATATTTTGGAATGACAATCATTTTAGTATATGTTGCCTCTAGAAATATATTGTTCAAGATGAGAAGAAATAGCGTATGTCGATTTTCCCACATAAGTTGACACGTTCCATATCGAAACCACAAAATCTAGCTTCCCGTGAGTAGCTGAGGTTTGTAATGGGCTTGTGCCAAAACTTACCTAAATGGGACAATTTTTCATCTGGGCACATATGAGCCATGTCGTGACACCATGCCAAGTTTCATGAATTTATGACGAATTTTTGATCATGAATATACGTGACTAATTTTCTCAATGTATGTCGCCTAGCCTATACTCAGAGATGTTTGAAATCCATTGCCATATCTTGCATGGGGCCAAAAGTATCCATGGACAGTTATATGATTTTTCAACCCATTTTGATGTACCGGACCTTGTGATTTTAGTTCAAATTTTAATTATCGACATTATATGCCTAAAGAACTCAATTAACGCATGAAAATGAGAAAAGAACCCTGCATAATTCTATATTTTAGCAAGACACTCTTACAAAAATTCAAGGCTAGCAAATGAGTGGATGTCGTTTTGCCCATGTAAGATGACATGTTCCTTATCTGGACCACAAAGATTGTAGTGAGAAGCTCCGGTTGGTAAGAGTCTTATGTCTAAAATTGCCCCAAGTTGGACAATTTTTTTACCATGGCACGTATGTGCCATGTCATGACAACATGCCAAGTTTTTAGAATTTCTGACGCGTTTTGGATTTACAGTAATTTAAAAACCAAGTTTCTCAACGTTCGTGGCCGTGCCAAGATGCCGAGATGTTTGAAGTTCATTCCCATTTCTTGCCCATGACCAAATGATGAAGCCATGGACACTAATATGATTTTTCATCCCATTTTGATGCATGGACATTGGAATGATAGTTCAAATTTTAATTATAAACATTAAATGTCTAGAAAACTCAATTAATTTATAAACATGATAAACAAACCCTCAATAATTCCATATTTTAGAACGGTACATGTATTGGTCAGTGCTCACTTCACATAAATCTTATTGCAATCTAGACACCGTCCTTTGTCGAAGTAACCTCATTTTTTGTTTTACAAACATATTGAAAATCAAGTCTTTCACAAACAGTTCATGTCCATGAATCATGGGTGATGCAATACAAAATATCTTGGGCCAATCCTCATAATGCATGGCTTAGGCCGGAAGCTTCGTCGGCTGTAGTACACCACTGGCCAGTTTACCGCACTGACTCCTCGCACCATTTTACTTTTCAATAGTCACCGGTGAAACATGAGGATGTGGAATCCCGTCATGAGCGCAACTTCGGCAACTGACTCCGGTCCGAGCGCAATCGCATCAGCCATGAGCATGCTCTCTAGTTGGTTGAACGCAACCGCTACCTCCAACAGGGTGGCTGCAACAATCAAAAGGGCAGCTGCTGCAGCTAAGAGCGTGACAAGCACAACCGCGACGGGGATAGTAAATGGGGAGAACGGCACATTAGCTGTCAGTCTCTCGGTCATCGCCGTAGCCCAGATGGCAGACACCCAGTCCTATCTCGAGGCCTCCCATGCCCAACTCTTGTTGGTCACTACACAAATCACATATGCCGTCTTCGACACCGCTCGACAAGCCACTTCCATTGAGTTGGTAATTGCTGAGTGTGCTTGAGCAGGCATCCATTCGTCGTTGGCCTCCCAAGCCAAGATTGTCATCGTCCATGCCCGGAGCAAGGCGCCCACGCCCGGCTCATGGAAGCCTTATCCGAAGAGATGGTGCACGAAGACTACGGGATGCTAGACTATGTGGCGATGGATCCCATGGACCTCCTTTCCCCAGAGGTCATCGATCGGGAGCTGGTCGTCAAGCGGGCGCTGGTAATCGACGAGGTGATGGAGATCGACGAGTGCCTCTATCTACAGAGATGGTTTATGTTAGAGTAATGTTTACTTCAACTAACTAATGTTTCTTAGTTGCTCGATTAAGTAAGTGCGGGAAGTGTTGTATGCTCTTTTGTGTAGTACTCAAATTGGCATGTGATGTTAAATTAAGCAATGACATTGATGAGCAATGTAACGAGGGAAATTCGGACAAAAATTTGTTGTTGTATCCTCATGTTCTCTTCCAAATGAACATGAAATGCAAGTACCATGTGCAATGTAATATCTGATATCTTACGCCGGAAGCTTGGAGAGCAATATTTCCACGTTTAGCCTCATCACATATGGGATAAACTATAGGATACGTTTGTGTTGGTTAATATCTCACACATTTATGGTAAAGGACAATGTCCGATGTGACTGTGAGCGCTACTTTTTCGCAACACCGAACAAAATTTTGGGCTGCCGCGGAAATATATACCTCCCACGCCCCTCATACCAACCAAAAGCCAGATTTCCCGCTTGTTGTGGTACTAATGCTGATAGTAGTACGGGGGTACGAATGCTTAGGGCAAAGCCTAGCAATGGAGCAAGTGTCACACTCGGATCTTACGAGTTCTGACCCCACTCGGAAGTGGTCAAAGTCCTACATCTGGAGCCCGGGGGCTAAGTGTTTGCTTTGTGTAAATATATGATTAAAAGGAGTTCGTAACCCTCATTATTGCATAGGAGGTAGCTTATATGCAGTGCGCCACCAGTGGCTGAGCACCATCACTAGGGCCATTAATGCTAGTAACTGTCAGAGTTACTAGAAACTGCTAAGTTAACTACAGGCGTTAGTAACGTAGCCTTTACTATACTTAAGGCGTATTATGTTCCTCGAATGTTGTAGTTCCCACATCATTCCTACTTCCTCCTTTCTGAGTACTAGGGAGGTGCCGAGTGGTTGAAGACGTCTGAGTGACTTTCAAGGATACGAGTGCATGTTGTACATTCGTCCGAGTTTCAAGGTAATCTAGGGACCTCCATGAACTTGCAGGACCCCAAGTGTGTAAGTGACCTCGTCAGTAGCCCCCGAATCGTTTGAGTCTTAGGGAGCCAAGTGACCAGCATGGCGTGATGCTGGTAGCGTTTCGGGAATGCTTCGAAATGAGTCGGGTCATTTCCCACTCGGTATTTGAGCCGCAACCGATTCGGGTTAAATAGCTTTCGAATGACCCGAACAGTCTGACCGTTCGAGCCACTCGACTTGATGTATATCAAATCTCACGAGAGGTAATACTTAGGCTTGAAGATGACATTATTAGAGCTCTTGTCTAGCCTCTGTCTGGATATTCTGGAAGCGGTGGAAGATTTTCCTGATTGCTCAATGGGTCTTTATCCACTCGGTGGATGCTCGACAAGTCTTTGTCCACTCGGTGAATTTTGGCACGTCGGAACGCATCGGTGAACGGGGAGTCCACTGGAGTTGTGGCACCGCGAAACCTCCTGTGATTTCGAAATCGTGGGAAAGCACGTGCATGCAATCGTGACGATTGTGTCAGGAAAGTGGGGTAGGTGGCCGCAGTGCCTCAATTTTTGCGCCATGAATTTCACCCCGCGACCCCGCTTTGTTGTCCCTAAGATTTTGCAGATCTGAGTGCACCCATCGATTGGGTGATTTCGACATATCTGATGGCTGGGATTTCGCCGAGCTGGGGTATAAAATAGAGATCGAGAGGGAGGTAGGAAAAAGCATTCTCATCCCCTACCTCCACGTCCCCTCTTCAGCCCTGCCTAGAGCCTCCCTAGCGCCACCGACCCATCGATTCGCCGCTGGTTCTCACGGGTGATGACAAGAAGTGCGACCCCGAAGGCCGAGAAGGCAAAGAAGTCTTTGCCCGAGTTCTCCTCGAGCGTGGGCGCCTTGACTAGCTTTGTCCAGGGCGACTGGCTTGCATCACGAGCCACCATTAGCCGGATAAAGGAATTGGAGAGCCAGGGGCTCCTGGCCCCCGAGGAGCTGGAGGCTACCGGAGAAGGGGGTATGTCTAACCCGCGCCATGCGGGGCTTGCGGGTAATCCTCACCACTCACTGATGAAAGCACAATGTTCTCCCATGGTGGTTTTGATAATTCATGACAACATACATTGTCTCTTGGACTAATACTTTTACCTAGTGTATTTCAGGTAAAGTCCATAGAGAGATGGGTAAGCAAAAAAGGAGTGTGGAGAGTATCCCCATGAATAAGAAGGAGAAGTAATAGAATTGGCCAAGCTTCAAGGAAGTGGACTCTACATTTTGCATTTGTGAGAAATCACTTTGAGTCCATACGACAGCCAATACTATTAAAAGGGGGTAAGGTTTTGTTGGTCAAAAAAAATGATCATACGTGCACAAGTGGTAGTAACCACATACACCCACAAGTTCTTCCACAAAAGTTTGTCCAAAGCCAAATATAAAGAATCGATGCAACCAACATTTTCCACTCGATGCGACCGATTCCAAACCCTAGACACACTAAGCCAAAACCTAGCTTTTCGGTGCAACCGATTCTGCATTCGGCGCCCCCGAGTTAGGCTGCCAATTTTCTGTTACGAAAGTTTACAAAATCGGCCCCTCAGAGTTTTGTACATTGACATCACCGAGATTGGGCAATCTGACCGTTGGTCACCTTATCGGTGCAACCGAGATTCCTATATCAGTCTCACTGAGGTTCAAAAGTTGCCACCTTTTGGTCACTTTCGTACCACCGAGATTAACACATCGGTGTCACCGAGTTGGTAATTTTGTGTGTAATGGTTGGATTTTTGGATATGCATATATATACCCCTCCACCACCACTCACTCGCAAGAGAAGCAATCAGAACAGTTCCCCACGCATACCTACTGATTTTCTGAGAGAGAGGCATGTACTCATGTGTTGAGAGCATGTCATTCCATTCCTACCATATGAATCTTGATCTCTAGCCTCCCCAAGTGGCTTTCCACCCAATCAATCTCTTCTAACAAGCCAAATCTGTGAGAGAGTGATTGTGTGTTGAGGAGTCTATCATCTTGAAGCACAAGAGCAAGGAGTACATCGACATAATCGAGCCTTTTACCTTTTGGAGTATGGTGCCTCCTAGATTGGTTAGGTGCCACTTGGGAGCCTCCTAGAAGTTTGTAAGGGCAAGGATATCGCCTACTTCGTGATGATCTACCCTGAGTTAGGCTAGTCCTTCATGGACGTAAGACGTCATGGTATAGTCAAGGTTGCTTCTTCATGGAACCCTCTGTGGGTATAGCCCTCCATGTACTCTCGCGACCGTTACCCTCCGTGGGTTGAAGACTCCAGGAACATGGATGTACGATAGTGCCACCTATCGGAACCACAGAAAAAATCTTGTGTCCCTCGTGAGTTTGATCTCTCTATATCTACTCCTTATTTCATGTGCAATGTCTTTACTTTTTGCTGCTATCTTGGTAACTTGCATGTGTAGGGTGTTCTAGATTTGCTATGTATGCTACAAACTGCCAACAATTGTTTTGTGCTGGAGGTAGTTTTAAATTCCTTCAAATAGTCTATTCACCCCCTCTAGACATACACTTCTAGTGATCCCGCAATTGGTATCAGAGCATTGGTCTCCATTGCTTCGGTTTCAACACCGTGGAGGAAGATGGATGTGTCTAGTGTGGAGAGTTTGTATTGTAGAGTGCCCATTCTTGATGAAGAGTACTATAGTCGATGGAAGAATCCATGATTGATCTATTTGATAAATTCCATTTGAGAAAACATATTGAAAATCCCTATGTGCTCCCCATTGATGAATTGCATCCCACACACGAAGAGGAAATTAACATGCTTGGTAACCTTAGAACTGTCAATATTATTTTAGAGGCTTACCAAGATTCTTGCTGTCTAAATTGAAGAACTTTGCATGTACTTTTACTTTGTGGAGTGATTTGGAGAAACGATATCCAAATATTTCATTAGGAAGTCTTGATGAAATTCTTCATAAAAATGTTGCTTTTGACAAAATGAAGCTTAGTGATCCAAACGTTGGTAAATGCCTATTTGAGGTCCATGATCTGATGCATGCTAAAGGATATGTCACTACTATCAATGCCATTGTTACTCGAAGCGAATTCATAAACTTGAGCATTGTCATGATTTGATCGACATCGAGCATGAAAATATCATGAGGAATCTAAGTCTAATGGCGAATTTCAAGGATTATATGTCCAACAGAAAAGAGTGGATTCTCGAAAGTGGATGCAAGGATCACATGATTGGTGATAAAGACATGTTTCAAGAGATCATGCCTAAATAAGGTCCTCGGAGATACCTTTGGAGACAACTCTAAGGGTAAGGTACGTGGCCTTGGTAAGGTAGCCATATCTCATGATAGCTCAATTCAAAATGATCAGCTTGTTGAATCCCTTGGTTACAATCTTCTTTCCGTATCTAGACTAGCAGACTTCGGTTTCAATGTGCTATTTACTAAAGTAGATTGCCAAGTGTTTTGATTTGATAATCATAAAATTGTATCTATCGGTATTAGTAGAGGTGATCTATACATTGTTAATTTCACTAAAAAGGTCCAACCTCGTACTTGTCTCATTGCAAAATCATCTAGAGGTTGGCTATGGCATAGAAGGCTTGGACATGTAGGCATGCACAATCTAGATAAGCTTAACAAGGGCGATCACATTCTAGGTGTTAAGGATGTTAACTTTGACAAATATAAACTTTGTAGCGCTTGTCAAGCAGGAAATCAAGTAGGTGGAAGTCATCCGGTCAAGAATATCATGACTACTAGGAGACCACTCGAGTTACTTCATATGGATCTCTTAGGTTTCAATGCTTACAAGAGTCTCGGTGGAAACTCTTATGGTCTAGTTATAGTTGATGATGTTTCTAGATTTACGTAGGTATTCTTTCATGATGATAAGTCACAGGTACAAAAGATCTTCAAGAACTTCCCTCGCAAAGTGCAAAATCAGTTTGAAGTGATGATGAAGAAGGTTCGAAGCGATATCAGATCGGAGTTCAAGAACACCCACGTGGATACCTTTCTTGATGAACACGGTATTTCACACCAGTTCTTGGCTAAGAACACAAATCAATAAAATGGAGTTTTTGAGAGGAAGAACCGGATGCTCATTGAGATGGCAAGAACGATGCTTGACGAATAAAACACGCCCAAAAACTTTTGGGCAGAAGCCGTGGAAACAGCATGTCATGCCACAAACCGACTTTACTTGCACAAGCTTCTCGGTAAAACAACATACGAGCTTCTCACTGGTAACAAACCCAAGTTGGATACTTTCGAGTATTCGGCTCAAAGTTCTGCATTCTTGATAAGCATCGTCGTACTAAATTTGCCCATAAATCACATCAAGGATTCCTGCTTGGTTATTGATCAAACTCTCAAACTTACCATGTCTACAACTTCTTCACTCGAAAAGTTGAAGAGATGGTGGATGTGAAGTTTGATGAATCTAATGGTTCGCAAGTCGAACAATTGCCAAATGATGTAGGTGATAAGGACCCTTCGGAAGCTATCCAAGACTTGTCTATTGACAAGATTCGTCCCATGGAGGTAAAGGAAAGAACTTCATCAACCCAAGTGGAAGCTCCTACTTCGGATCAAGGCTACCGACAATACGACATGGAAGGATCCACAAGCGGTACATGACAAGATGAAGAGGAGGAGGAAGTGCATCATGAAGATCCACCACAACTTCCTTCACCACCACCTCAAGGAGATGATCACGTTGCCAATAACGAAGATGAAGGAGATGATGATGAAGAAAAACTCCACCATCCAACAATCGAAAGCTAACCCGAGTTCGAGCAGAAGTGACCAAGAACCATCCCCTAAACCAAATTTTTGGTGACATACATACTGGGAGAATCACTCGCTCTAAAACTCGTCTTGCTAACTTTTGTGAGCATTATTCTTTCATCTCTAGTATTGAAACCTTGAAGGTAGAACAAGATCTCGAAGACGCGATTTGGGTGAACGCTATGCAGGAAGAGCTACACAACTTCGAGAGGAACGAAGTGTGGACACCCGTGGAGAAGCCCGAGAATGAAAAAAACATCATCGGAACCAAATGGGTGTTTCCGAACAAGCAAGATGAAGGTGGTCAAGACGTTCGCAACAAGGCACGTCTCCTAGACCAAGGATATAAGCAAGTCAAAGGTATGGACTATGGTGAGACCTACGCCCCCATTGATATACTAGAATCTATTAGAATTCTTCTTGCGTATGCTAATCACCATGATATCATGTTGTATAAAATGGACATTAAAAATGCATTTTTAATTGGTGACATTGAATAAGAGGTCTATGTTAAGCAACCACCTTGTATTGTAAATCCTAAGAAACCTGACCACGTTTACAAACTTCACAAAGCTTTATATGGTCTTAAGCAAGCACCTCGCGCTTGGTATAAATGTATAACGAAGTGCCTCATTGAAAAAGCATTTGACATTGGTAAAATTGATGCAACCTTATTCACAAAGAGGGTTAATGGTGAATAATTTGTGTGCCAAATTTATGTGGATGATATTATCTTTGGATCTACTAACCCACAATTTAGCAACAAGTTTGGAAGGTTGATGTCAAAGAAGTATGCGATGTCTATGATGTGTGAGCTGAAACTCTTTCTCAGCTTGCAAATTAAGCAATCAAGAGGAGGAACTTTCATCTATCAAAATAAGTACACCAAGAACTTAATCAAGAAGTTCAACATGTAGGAGTGCAAAGGTATGAAAACTCCCATGCCCACTAGCGGACACGATGATATCACTAAGGAGGGTGAACCAGTTGATCAAAAGGTTTATCGATCAATGATTGGTTCATTGCTTTATCTTTGTGCCTCTGTCCCGATATTATGCTTAGTGTTTGCATGTGTGATAATGTGACAGCCTGCGACCGATGCTCTAGAGGATTTCCCTTTTATTCCCTTGTCGTCTTGTGTTTCAATTGGTTATTGCATTCATCATCGCATCATTCACATCATCTGCATAGCATCGGCATTTTGTCAACATGAGTTTTCAAACCCGCATTCAGTTGTAGTTGCCGGTTCTCCCCGTTAACCGTTTCGAGACCAACTACACACGCACACGCCCGCGGCATCGATAAAATATTGTTTTTAAAGTGTGTTTGAAATATTCTCGGGTTTGGTCGAAAGTTGGCATGTGGTCTTGTTATATTGTAGGTAGGCCGCCTGCCAAATTTCATTGCAATTGGAGGTCGTTTGATATCGAACGATCAACCGTAGCAGCATTGTAATCGGTTTATTTGTTGGATGATTTCGGTTTATAAAACTCTGTGCCAGGCCGCAAACCTCCCTCTCATCCTCACTTAGCCCAACTACACATCCCACTAGCCCTCCCTCCGTTCGTGGTCATCGGATCGCGATTGGACGGACGAGGTCCAACCCCCCTAGTACCATTCCCTATATAAACCACCCCATGGAGAGAGCCCCTTCACTCTCTAGGGTTTCCCCATGTAAAATTGCAGCCACCCCCTTAAAACCCCCACCTTCTAGCCCCACATACCTCCAATCCCGAAATCCACTCCTCCCCTCCATTTTGTACCCAACAAATTCAACAATTAGGGGTCAAAATTTCTCCATGTAGCCCCACCAGACAATGTCCGCGACCACCGGATAATGTCCAGCAACCATAGAGCCGCAACACGCAGCCCGCGCCTGAGCCTCCATGGCGCCCGTGCGCATCCGACCCCATCGATCCCGCCAGAGCGCCGCTCCAGGCCAGATCCTCACCGTCGCCCCTCGTCTCTTTCCTTCCCTGTGGTCCTCCTCTCATCTCTTCCTCTCCTCTCCTGCAGGAACCGATCCCCCATGGCCGCCGACCTCAAGCTCTGCCCCCATGGCCGCCGGGAACGGATCCGCCACAGCCGCACCAGTTCCGGCGAGCACTGGTCGGAGTAGCGCCGCCGCTACTGTTGTCGTTTGCTCAGGAACGAGAAGGCGGGCCAGGAGAGCCTGCTCGCCTGTTGGCCGCGCTCACCTCGCACGTGGGCCGCCTCCTTGCTCGCCCCCGTTGTGGGCCATGCCAAGGCCTAGCTGCCTCGCGTTTCAGCCCAGCCCCACCTCGCCATGGGCTTGACCCACTCTGGTGAGCACTGAGCAACCTATACCTCGCCCGTGTGCATGATTTAGGATCTAGCGCCCGTGTTCTGTTAGCCTGTTTGCTCTCAGATTCGGCCCATGTAGTATTTTTTTCCTCTATGCGAATTTCTTGATTATACTACGACATGCATATTTTCAGATAAATGCCATGTTTTAAAAAGCTCATATTTACTTAATCATGCGCCGTATCAAAATATTTTTAAGACGTAAAATGTGTAGAATTTCATGCAGAATATTTAAATCCCATTTTCAAAAAATGATAAAAATATTTAACATGTCATTTTCGGTTAGTTTGCATATTTTTCATGATGTGCATTGCGCATAAATATTTAAGCGTGCATTCGCTCTAATCAAACAATACATGTAATATGTGTAGATTGATTATATGGCATTTTCATGCATGATATAAATATTTAATGTGTTGGTTGCATTTATTTTGCATACATAACTTTGCTAATAGTTTGATGCCATAAACTTGTGTAATTAATTGTGACATTTTTCCTCCATGAACATATGCATATTATACATGATTTTGGGGTAGAAAAATCCATGGGAATTATCAGTACATTCAGTGTTGTCAATTGAGTAATTTTTTGTGCATGTCATTTTCCTATGATGGCCTTTTGTTATTTTCATGTGATTAAATCCATGCATCATATGAAATAATTTTTTCTTGAGATTTGCCCTTTGACATGTACCCTAGCACCTGCTCTTTTTGCTTGCCATAGAAATGCATGTCTAGGTGTTGTTTTCTTGTTGCCAACATGCTATAAAAAATGTGCGGTTTTGAGGGGTCTAAGTATTTCTAAGTCTGGAATATATATATTTTGTTGCTGTCTTGTCGTGTGTTTTGCTAGTGATCTACATCCCCTTTGGGGTTAGTGTAGTGGAGTCATTTGTAGTTCATAATGTCTTCTAGCATGCGGTTAAGTTTCATGCAAATACATTCCCAGTAATGTGTAGTTTTACTATTGTCAATATGCCTTCATGATAAAAATGCTCTGTCAAAAACTGTTATTTTCACCAAGTCTGAAACTGTTTCCACTTAGCCATCTTGTGAGCTTATTTCCTATTGATCCATGCTTCTAATCAACTTGATATTATTACATGAATTATTAAGCATCATGCAGGCTTCACTACCATGTCTTTGTTGTGTATTTTAGGTGGTTGTAGGTTGTTGATTTGTGGGTTGCAAAATGCTATGTTGTTATTTTGGGCAGATTTCATATAAAACTTGTGTTGGTTGTTGTTGTCGAACCGTAGCTCCGTTTTGGACATGCCATATATGAAACTCACTTAGAATTTCATGTAGTATCATATTATCATGTTGCATCCATGTTTTGAAGTGCTTGTGCTTATCATCTGGTGCGTGTCATATCTTTTAGACCGTAGCTCCATTTGAGACGTTCTATATATGTTACTCGAATAGAATGACGTGTAGAATCACATGGTATGCTTTATTCTGTTGTTTAACAAATATAAAATATTATTAGGACAGATCTGGAACAATTTCAGAACTAACATATGGGGTCATTTCGGAAATGCTATAAGTTGTTTCCGACCCCATTTAAGATGCCTAGGTAGATAGTTACTTATGCTTCACCTCTTACCATGTTTAACAAGATTTAGTATTGTCACATACCTAACCAGGAATGAACTAATTAATTCAAATGTGGAGTTTCATCAATATGCAACCCGTTGCATATTGAGCTTCACTTAATGTGTAGAAGTTGATTGTTCTGCTTTGCCATGTCATGCATAACACGCATCATATTTGTTTGCGCATCATGTCATGCATATGTTGTGATGTTCCTTGTGTTGATTGTTGTTTTTGGATTGTTCCTTCTCGATAGAGTTCCAAAAGTGTTCGGAGTGTGAGGATTCGTCCGTCTACTTCACGGATCGTCTTCTTCATGGATTCGTTCTTCTTCCGAGCGGGATCTCATGCAAGATGACACATTTCCCTCGATACCACTACTATCATTCCTATGCTAGTTGTCCCCATTTTATCGTTTTTTCTTTCTACCTACCACTTGTTTGTCAAGCCTCTCAACATTGCCATGAAAAGCCTCTAACCCTCCACCTTCCGATCAAACCTTTGTTTAGCTATGTTACTTCTTGCTCAGTCCTTCTTATAGCGTTTCTAGCTACAGGTGCAGTTGCTTCCATGTTTCAACATGGACATTCTTTTGTTATCTCAATATTATTGCTATTTAATTTAATGCACATATATACTTGTTAAAAGGTGGAAGGCTTGGCCCCTTGCTCGATGTTTTGTTCCACTCTTGCCACCCTAGTTACTTGTGAACCGGTGTTCTGTTCCATAATTGAGCGATCCTAACATGCTCAGGGTTGTTATGGGGACCCCCTTGATTTTTGTTTTAGGATAAAGCTTGTCCGGCAAGGCCCAACATTGGTACTACATTTGCCTAATAACTAATAATCTTGCATAGGGACTTTCCGGACCCCAAGGATCTCTAATTAACAACCCGGGCCAATGCTCCTCATGAGTGTTGGTCCGAACCGGGCGATGTCCAGCGCCCCCTGGTCACCTGGGGTCTCAGCCAACCCGACGTCTTGCCCATCCGGTCGTACCCTGTGAACGAGATACGCGGCTCTTATCGGGTTTTGTCGGTACGCTGGGCGGCCTTGATTGATTTGTTTTTACCTTTCTCAAACGTCTTGCGCGTGGGATTTTTATGAAACTTCGGGCTATCTCGAAGTTGCGATTTTCCATCGGGATTCCGGAAATACTACGGGTGATTCCGTTGTTTAGGAATTCCAACGTGGCACGTGGTTAATTTGTGATGGATGAGTTGGAGCACCCTTGTAGGGTTAAATCCTTCGAAAAGTCATGCCTGTGGTTATGTGCCAACTTGGAAACTTTGTTGAACACCCGGTCATAGTAAACTTGAAGTAAACTCAAATAAATACATGAACCATGTGCGTAACCGTGACTATCTCTTCTCGTGAGTCCTTATCCTAGAGAGAACACGATGGGGTTATGTTTGACGTAAGTAGGTGTTCAGGATCAGTTAGTGATCATTACTAGTTCAGGTCCGTTATGCGTTTACCACCATAATTTACTTTCTGTATTCATAAGTTAGCCACTCAAACAACACTTAGTTGCTTGCTACAGCCTCACCACTTAGTGATACCTCACCCATTAAGCTTGGCTAGTCTTGATACCCTTGGAAATGAGATTGTTGAGTCCCCGTGGCTCACATTTACTACAACAACAGTTGCACGTACAGGTAATGCGATGCGTTTACGTGAGAGCGATGCTTGTTGGATTTGGAGTTCTTCTTCTTCTTCATCAATCTAGGATGGGTTCCAGGAGGCAGCCTAGGATAGCATTGATGGATGTCATTTTATCGTTTGATTTCATCCGTAGTCGGACCCTGCTCTTCTGTATGATGTTTGAATATGTTGTTGTTGATGTGATCTTGATGTAGCTTGTGGCGAGTGTAAGCCAATTCCATATACTCATCTCTTTTGTACATGTAATTGTAATGATATCCATTCTTGCGAAACAACGAGATGCGCTTCTATCCCTATCGAGGCCCTCGTGCCAAAATAAGTATAGGATCGCATCTTGGGCGTGATAAGTTGGTATCAGAGCCTGTATCGACCTAGGAGCCCCATTGATAGATCGAACTTGCCGAGTCAAGTCTAGTGAAAAACTATTTTGAGTCTAGTTATATCGGAGATTAGGATTCTTTTTACTTCTCTTCTATACTCTGGTGAGTAATTATGACTTAGGAATTTTGATTCTACCCTCTTCTCACTCAAAAAAATTTAGGATCACGCAGGTATTTTTGGAAACTATATGATGCTAATGTGAAGGAATTATGTCTTAATGCCTCCTGTTATCGAGGAGTAGAGGTTCGAGGGATTTTTGCACATCGTTATCATTCAGTTTCCTTAGTATCTCAGGAGGATGTTTGAAATTACATCAATACTTTTCATGGCGAGATAAGGCTAGAGCCACCTAGTACTGGGGAGGCGTCCGGGGTACTGCAATGTTTGTTATCATTGTGTTTTTGAGGGTCCGAGATAGATGGAGTTCCGAAGCCTCTGGTTATGTGTTGACGGATGGATACAGTTGGAGTGGAGGTCTTGTTAGTTGTGTGACATATTTTTCCTCCTTGTATCCCCAACACCCGATTACATAACCGGAAGATTTTAGGAGTTCTTTGGTGGGAATTCAAGTAGTTACCTAGGCTATGTTCCAACAGATCATGATGTGAGGATGGATTCATTTGTTCACAGTTGTTCTTACAGAGGACAGTCTTGTATATGTCATCAGATACACTTCATTAAGCATGTAGTTCGCTACGCCTAGGGAGCATATTCGAGCATCATTTCAATATGACAATCCAATGTACGATCGAGCCCGTGCAAACCTTACCACGAAAATATCGAGCGGAATCTCTGTCATGAATTTATTTTGGCTTGTTTCATAAGCCCCATCCATTGTTTTATTTTGTATATGGTAATTTGTGGTGCTTCGATGTCAACTGGTGATCTCATATCTTTCGTAACAAGTGTTTACATATTTCTGTGGGATTGCTAATTCTTGTGCTCAATCAAGTTATCATATCAATTCTTTTCCTACTGGTGTGCTTCTCTTCAAGATAATTCTATCCTCTTCAAATTTGCAATACAAATCCTCTTATTTCTTTCCGGAGTTCATCTCATCTGTCCAAAGTTGTCTTTGTCTTTCCCAACCTCCCGCCCTTTTTCTACAATGATTAAATCTCATCCAAGTGCCTTTCTCTTCATTGATGCTTCCACTATGTTTTATTTTGTATCGTATCCGATGATTCATTGTGAAGATCCTCAAGTGATTCGAATTCATCATTTCCTTATTCTTGTTTTCCTTCCCGGTGCATTCCCCAGGATCTTACCTTGCTCTTCTAAGCTTGTCCGAAGATGTTCTCAAGTTCTCTTCAATACGATGTAATAATGATTTTCATCAGTCATATTCCTTCTTGAAGATTGCTTCTAAATTATTTCAATCATTGGCTCAACCTTTATATATTCATTATTCTAGAGTATCTTAGTAATTCATGGTGTTGTTTCTCGTCATCATTCTCTGCACTGAAGATCGAAGGAGAGTTTCTTTTAAATCCATATCCGTTCTCTTGAAGAATTCCCTGCTCAACTTCGTGGTATCCTCTCAATTTGTTCCAATAATGAGTAATTCCTCCCATAACTATCTGGTGCATTTCATAATTGTTTTCATTTCTCGATCCTTTAAAGGCCACCATTTCAGAAGATTTCTTCGCTCTTAGCTTTCAGCTTTCATTCTCAAATTCTTCTCAATTGTTGTTCCTTAGTTCGTATCTCAATTATTCCGGTGCTTCGTTCAAGTTTTCTATTAGGTGGATCATGCTCTCTTCCTTCTCATGTTATATCATTCATTAGTAGTATCCTCTTTAGTTTCTAATTCTTACCAGTGTTCTCGTTCAAGACTTCCTAAAATTCTTACCAGTATCCTCAATCATCTCGTCTTGCAATCTTCAATTCTTTCTATCATCGTTTTATTCCAGAGTTCATCCTGATGCTTCTTCATGGTGGTTGGTTAAGGATGTAATTCTTCTCGATTTGTTCATCAAGATTCTTGTTGGAGGTGCTCAAGTGTTCTTTATCTTAGATGTCGAAGTTCAATTCCTTCTCCATTGTCTTTTGACATGGTGTTATTAATTCTTGATTATGATGAGTCTCGAACAAAAATTGTCAAGAATAAGATAAGTAAACCCATCTTGTCTTCTCGGAGTTATCATGGGTTGGATTTCACCTAAAGAATTTCCTAAGGATTGTTGCTATCATGGTGTCATAAATGCTCCAAGTTTTCTCCTCCTCTTCTTGGTGAAAGAAGTTTTCTTCACTTTTGCTCCCAACCAGTCTTTGTTTCCGTTAGTGGCTGGTTATCACCTTATAATTTTGAGATGTTTTCCATAAGCCCATAACAAGCTATTCTTTTCGTTGTTGATTCTCCATCAACTTCGTTCAACCATGCTTTTCAAATTCATTGTTGGTAGAAGTTGTCATTTTCTTCTCCGTTCTCTTCTCTCCAAAGATCGAACTTCTATTCCTTTGTTCCGGAGGCATTGTGGTTTTGCTCTTTTCAACTAACATCTTGTTTGATTAAGATTATGTTCTTCCCTTGATTGTCCATTAACCGGAGTGTTGTGAAATATTTTCATGATCCTTCCATATTATGAAGTTTTTATCCTAATCCAACCGAAGTTTGGTGTCTCTCTTTCAATTTCTTTCCATCATATCAAATTTTGTCGCTCTGTCCTACCGAAGTGCTGCCAAAACTTTCTTGTGAATTCTTGCTTGTTCCTCATGTCATTCTTCATCTCATTGAAACCTTTAATGATCATTGATTTCACTCGTTTGTCAGAGAAGCAACTAAGTCTACCTCTTGCTCTTTCTCTTCCCCTTCTCATTCTTAGATCTCTGGACGAGATCCTCGTGTAGTGGAGGAGGATTGTAACAGCCCGAGACCGACGCTTCAGAAGATTCCCCTTTTATTCCATTGTCATCTTGTGTTTCGTTCGGTTGTTGCATTCATCATCGCATCATCTGCATAGCATCGACATTTTTTCAACATGAGTTTTCAAACCCACATTCGGTTCTAGTTGTCGGTTCTCCCTGTTGACCGTTTCAAGACCAACCACACACACACGCGCCCGTGGCATCGATAAAATATTGTTTGTAAAGTGCCTTTAAAATATTCTTGGGTTGGGTCGAAAGTTGGCATTTGGTCTTGTTATATTGTAGGTAGGCCGCCTGCCAAATTTCGTCGCAATCGAAGGTCCTTTGATACCCGAAAGATCAACTGTAGCAGCGTTGTAATCGGTTTATTTGTCGGATGATTTCGATTTATAAAACTCCGTGCTAGGCCGCAGACCTCTCTCTCATCCCCACTTATCCCAACTACACAGCCCACTAGCCCAACCTAGCCCTACCTTCGTTCGTGGTCACTGGATCGCGATCGGACGGACGAGGTCCACCCCCGTAGTACCATTCCCTTTATAAACCACCCCATCGAGAGAGCCCCTTCACTCTCTAGGGTTTCCCCATGTAAAATTGCAGCGACCCCCTCAAAACCCCACCTTCTAGCCCCACATCCCTCCAATCCCGAAATTCACTACTCCCCTCCATTTTCTACCCAAAAATTCAACAATTAGGGTTCTAAATTCGTCTCTGCAGCCCCACCGGACAATGCACGCGGACACCGGACAATGCGTGCGGCCACCGAACAATGTCCAGTGACCACAGAGCCGCAGTGCGCAGCCTGCGCATGAGACTGCATGGCGCACATGCTCGTTCGACCCCGTCATCCCGCCGAAGCGCCCCTCTAGGACAAATCCTCTCCGCCGCCCCTCGTCTCCTTCCTTCCCCATGGTCCTCCTCTCATCTCCCCCTCTCCTCTCTACCGGTGCACTAGAGTTTTGGGCTCTCCAGTGCCCCTTACTCGTGTACGGGGAGTAGTAGCCAGCCTGGCAACAAGGCCCGGCAGGGAGCTGCTAGATACAAATACAGGAGAATCAAGACTAAAGACAAGACCTTGCTAGGATGGCCTTTAAACCCCTGGCAAGGGAAAGCGCCAGCAGGACCCGACAAGGCAAAGCCCCGACAAGACCCGGCAAGGCAAAGACCCGGCAAGACCCTTCCAGCATAGAGGCCAGGTGTCGCCCCGCATGGGCACGTGTCGCGGCACCGGCGATGGAGGGGCTGAGCGGTGCTGATGGGACGGGCTCCTGTCCCATCCCGTAGACAGTGAGAGATGCCTGACGGTGCATTAAATGCGTCTGTCTTACACCATCAGTGTTAGGTATGATAGCATTGTAGCTCTGTATACCCCGTGTACACACTATACGCCACTGTTGGTGACCTCTTCGAGAGTATAAAAGGAGACCCAGGGCGTTACAGTAGAGGGACTCTTTGGACCTTTGACTTCCACCTTCTAGCTCACGCTCGTAGCAGATGTTCATAGCACTCCTGTCGCTGGAACACTAAAAACACCCACAATATAATTAAGTAGAAGTAGGGTTTTACGCATCTTTGCGGTCCGAACCTGGGTAAAATCTCGCGCATTGTTCATTAGATCTGCTCTCTGTGCGAGCCTTCTTCCCGATGAACCGTAAATGGATCCCTACGATCTCATAGGTGTCGATTCCCCTAACATATTTGGTGCGCCAGGCGTGGGCGTCTTCGAAGGTACCCTTCCATCCCCGGAGTTCACTGTACCACCCATAGGCAGTATAGCTCCATTCTAAGACCCAGCGGCGCGGGTCCAGCATGCTTGCCAGCACGCTAGTGGGAGTGGCATGCCATCGTGGCACCATGACGGAGATCCTTCTAAAACAGTTAGAAGTCATAGCACCTCGTGTTCTTCGCGCCGCTCACTGCCGACCACGTCGGAAGAACCAATGGCGCAAGCATAGCTACTCCTGAACTTCCCTCCTGCTGTGGAGAAGCTTGACGAATGCTGAGCCACCATTCAGGGCCTCCTCAGCCTTGCTGACAAGTTTAGATCCATTGAGCCGGCTCGCGCCAGTGGTGAGATGGCCGGAGGTGGTGCGACCATAATGCACTCTCCTCCTCCACAACAACACCGATCGCCGACTCGACAGACCGACGCTTATGACGGTTACTCGACCGCGTCATCTGATCCATGGACACGCCGCGATCAGCGTTAAGTTCTTCGAGAGCAAAGCAAGGAAGATGATCGGACTACAATCGAGCAGCGGCGGGAAGCACACCATCAATCTTATAAGCACTCTAGGCCCACTATGGATAAAACCGCGCCAGGGTATCCTATCAACCTAGCTTACGAGGTGGGTTGTCCAGCATTTACCCATGAGCTGTGACAAGTCCAGTGGCCCAACTCCCACACGTTCAAACCGCAGGTCCTAGAGAAATATGACGGCAAGACTCACCCGTTGGAGTTCCTGAGCATGTACACCATTGCAGTGTAGGCTGCCAGGGCCCGTGACGACAAGATACTCACCAACTACTTCTCATTGGTACTCAAGCCCAACGTAAGGTCATGGTTGATGCACATGCCGGAGAATTCCATCGCTTCCTGGGCAGACCTGTGCCATGAGTTGGTCAACGCCTTTACCGGAGTCCACCAAGCTCCTGGGCAAGAAAGCGATTTGCACATCATCCCTTAGAAGGAGGGCAAGACTTTTTGCAAGTACATCCAAAGGTTCAGACGCGTGCACAACAACATACCAGACATTCATCCTACCGCAGTTATTAGCGCGTTCCATCACAACATGCGCAACCACAGGATGCGGGAAGAGCTGGCGATGAACAAGGTCAAGGATGTTGCCAAGCTTTATGCTCTGGCAGATAAATCTACTCGGGCTGAAGAAGGGAGGAGGATTCCTGGCGAGGATGCTGGCGTAGGGGTTGAATCTAAGGATGAAGACACCTCCACCCTTGCAAAGAAGGACAGGCGGCGTAACAAGAAGCACAAAGGCAAGGCCGTGCTTGCCGTCGAGGGATCCGGCAACCCCGGTACTGTCAAGAAGGGAAAGGTTGATGACCTCGGCAAGGATGTTGTCGGGTGTGACTCCTGCCAGGCTATTGCGGCTGCCGACAAGCCGGAAGGCTCCATCAGGCAGTATTGCAAGATCCATCGGTCAAAGCGCCACAATCTCTAGAACTGTCGACAAGTTGAGAAACTTGCCGAGAAGCAAAAAGGCCAAGTACAAGAGGCGAGACAAGGAGAAGGGCTAGGATGGTACGGAGAGGTCCACCAAGAAGCGCGTTGGCCGAGGAGGTCGCCGTGGTAGGCCCAAATAACAAAAAGACCGACACGCTCGTGGTCGCGACAAGCAAGAGGGTGATGATGATGACGTCAGAGTGGACGACGAGTCTAGCGAGCATGAGTTCCAGAAGGCTATAGAGATGATGTGCATCGAGGGAGGTGCCTCGTCGCATTCGTCTCACCACCAACTTAAAATGTGGGCACGCGAGGTTAACGCGGCGGAGCCGTCTTCGGTGCCCAAAGACCTTTGAAGTGGTGCAACACTCCTATCATTTTCGACGCCGAGGATCACCCTGATCGCACAACTGCAGTCAGGTGCCTGCCATTATTGGTTTCGCCAACAATTCGCAACCTCGAGGTGACGAAGATGCTAGTCGACAGTGGGGCGAGCCTCGCCTGATGTCATCTAGAGGTTGCAAATTCCTAACGAAGATCTCCAGCCCACATGCGCTTTCCAAGGGGTCAATTCAGGGAGGACTCAACCAAAGGGCAAAATCACACTGCCGGTGACATTTGGCAGTGATATAAATTTCAGGACAGAGAAGATCATTTTTGACGTCGCCAAGATTTCATTGGCATACAACGGTACCCTTGGTTGCCCAACGCTAGCCAAATTCATGGTGGCCACCCACTTCGCCTACAATGTACTGAAGATGCCTAGGCCAATGAGCGTCATCACGATCACCTCTAACAAGAAAGGCACACTTATCTGCGCTGACCAACTCTACTGGGAGGAAGTTGCAACACCTGCTGCCAAGGCACTTGCTCGTGTCGATGAAGCTTCCAGGGGAAGAAGACCGGCAAGGCCTCTGGCTCACATTTCGGCAAGCACACCTCCTCGGGGTGCTACGCTCCCATTGATGATCTGCCAGAGAGCTCCACTGGCAAGAGCAATAAGTCCAAGTCAGCTCCACCAGAGACTAAGAAGGTGCCCGCTAAGGAGGATGGTACGGGAGGAACTTTCAACATAAGTTCCACCCTTGATGACAAATAGGAAAACGCGTTCGTCGCCTTCCTACGGGTGAATGTCGATGTGTTTGCATGGCAACCATCTGATATCCCTGGTGTTCCCAGAAAGGTGATTGAGCACCATCTTGCCATCTGTCCACACGTGCGTCCCGTCAAGCAGAAGTTCAGGAAGCAGGCTTTGGAGCGGCAACGGTTTATTGCTGAAGAAATCAAGAAATTAGAAGCGACTGGCTTGATCAGAGGAGTACTTCATCCAACATGGTTGTCCAATCCTTTTGTAGTGCGCAAGGTGAATGGGAAATGGAGGCTATGTATTGGCTTCATAGATGTTAATAAATTTTGCCCCAAATATCCTTTTCCCTTGCCGCGTATCGACCAGATTGTGGACTCCACCGCCGGCTGTGACTTGTTGTCTTTCCTTGATGTCTATTTAGGTTATCATCAAATTTTCATGGCCAAGGAAGACAAAGAGAAAAACGCATTTATCACCCCATGTGATATGTATTTATTTTTGCATATGCCTTTCGGGTTGAAAAGTGCTGGTTCTACATTCGCAAGAGCGGTCCAGATTGGTTTTGAGCCCCAGCTGCATAGAAATATGGAGGCCTATATGGACGACATAGTGGTGAAAACCAAGGACAAGGCTACGCTCATATCAGACCTAGAAGAAACATTTGCTAATCTGTGCAAGATCAACTTGAAGCTCAACCCTGAGAAGTGTGTGTTTGCTGTCCCATCTGGGAAGCTTCACGGGTTCTTTGTATCTCAACATGGAATTGAAGCAAATCCCGACAAGATCAAGGCAATTGAGCAAATCGAAGCACCATGACGTGTCATGGCTATGGGTCGTCTTACCTGCTGTGCTACCGCTCTTAGTAGGTTCATTTCAAAATCTGCTGAGCGTGCCCAGCCCTTCTTTAAAATCTTGAAGAAGGTGGGTGTGATGAAATGGACTTTGGAAGCGGAGGCAGCGCTGCAGGATTTGAAGAAGTACCTCTCCTCTCCACCAATCCTAGTCGTGCCAAAACCACAAGAGTCGTTGCTACTATATCTAGCTACAACAAATCAAGTGGTGAGTGTTGCACTAGTGGATGAAAGAGAAGTTGATGAAGAGACAACGGCAGCGGCAGGACCGCCAAGCGACAAGCCAAAATATTCCCTAGCAGAGTGTGGTGCCGACAAGGCAGGATCTGCGCAGTCGAATGAAACAATTCAGAAGAAAAAGATGGTGCAGCGTCCAGTCTATTTTGTCAGCTCCCTTTTGCAGGGGGCTAGGTCAAGATATTCTGGCGTGCAGAAGTTGCATTTCGGCCTCCTTATGGCCTCAAGGATCTGCGCCATTACTTCCGGGCACATGATATCACTGTTGTCACTTGCTTCCTGTTACAACGGATTTTGCGGAACCCTGATGCTACAGACAGGATTGTGGAGTGGGCGTTGGAACTGTCAAGCTTTGGTCTCAAGTTTCAAAGCACTTCGACCATCCAGAGTAGAGCCTTGGCGGAGTTCATTGAACAATAGACCCCAACGCCAAATGAAGAAGTTCCAGAGTCAACTCTCCGCGGCAAGGAAACCAATCGAGAGTGGATCATGTATTTTGATGGAGCTTTCTTGCTGCAAGGCGCCGGTGTCGGAGTGCTGCTTGTCGCACCCACCGGAGAGCACCTCAAATATGTGATTCGGATGCACTTTCCCCGCGAGAGGTCGACGAACAATACTTCTGAATACGAAGGTCTGCTTACGGGTCTCAAGATCGCATCAGACCTTGGGATTAAGAAAATTATTGTCAGGGGTGATTCTCAGCTTGTTGTCAGGCCGGTGAACAAGGATTATCAGAGTCCATTGATGCAAGCTTATGTAGATGAAGTGACGAGGTTGGAAGAACATTTTGACAGTCTGCAAATGGAGCATGTTCCGCGTGCAGAGAACAACATTGCTGATGGCCTGTCAAAGTGTGATGCCCTTAAGTTGCCTATGGAACCAGGAAGTTTTGTGCCCCAACTGACTCAACCATCTGTGGCACCATCCACTGGACAGGAGAAAAGAAGAATTTTTTTTTCGGTAAGTACTTCCCGGCAGAGCTCCTAGAAGCCGTCGGCAAGAAAGTTGCCGGGGATGACGCCAGGCTTGCCGGTGAGCGTCACGCTCCGGCAGAGCCTCACGCTCTTGCCATGGAAGGGCATGCTCCTGCCAGGCTTGTCTGGGGCAACAGGCTCTAGTAGGACCTCAAGCCCTTGCCGTTGAGACAAATGCTTCCCTGACAGAGGATACGCCTTTAGTCCTTGTCGTCGAGCCCCAGGCTCCAGCATGGGCACAACACATCGTCCATTTCCTTCAAATAGGAGAACTCCCTAAGGAACAAGAAGAAGCAGAGAAAGTAGCCAGCTAGTCTAACATGTACCAGTGTATGGGCAATGTCTTGTACAGAAAGAGGTCGAATGGTGTGAAACTCAAATGCATTTATCGGGAGGATGGACTGGAGCTGTTGGCGGAGATGCATGGAGGCATGTGTGGCTCCCACATAGGATCAAGAGCACTTGCCGGTAAGGCATTCCGACAAGGTTTCTTTTGGCCTGCTGCCCTCCAGGATACAACTGCGCTAGTAACCAAGTGTGAAGCATGCTAGTTTCATTCAAAGAAAATGCATCAACTAGCTCAAGCTCTTCAAACAATCCCTCTCCTGGCCATTTTCGGTATGGGGGCTCGACATCTTCTGCCCCTTTCCCCGTGCTACCGGGGGCTTTGAGTACTTGCACATCACAATCGACAAGTTCACAAAGTGGCCAGAAGTGGAAGCAGTGAGAAAGGTCACAACACAGTCAGCCGTCAAGTCCTTCAAATGACTAGTCTGCCGCTTTGGTCTTCCCAACAGGATCATCACTGAGAACGATACACGATTCACGAGCCGCACCTTCACGCAGTATGTCCAAGACCTTGGCGGCAATATCTGTTTTGCTTTTGTTGCCCACCCAAGGAGCAATGGCCAGGCGAAAAGGGCTACTGCTGAAGTGCTGCGAGGCCTCAAGACAAGAAATTTCGATAAGCTGCGCAAGTGCGGAAGGCACTGGATTGATGAGTTGCCAGTGGTTCTTTGGTCAATGAGGACGACACCAAATCGAGCTACCAGCCAGACACCCTTCTCCCTCATATATGGGGCGGAAGCACTTCTCCCCACAGAACTCATATACAGATCACCTCGAGTGCTCGCTTATGATGAGCTTCAGCAAGAGCAGTTGCGACAAGATGACGCGATGCTCCGTGAGGAAGACCGTCTTCAGGCTGCTGTGAGAGCTGCACGCTACCAGCAAGCTTTGTGCCGCTGTCACAACAACAAAGTTAATGCCCGAAATCATGAGGAAGGCGACCTAGTTCCTCGGTGCATTCAATCCGCCAAGAATTCCAACAAGTTGACGCCAAAGTGGGAAGGGCCTTATCGGGTAGTGCGAGTCACCAGGCCTGGCACATTCTGCCTGGAGACCGATGATGACATCCCAGTGAGCAACTCCCGGAATATTGAACATCTTCATAAGTTCTACACATGAGGCGAGGTTGCTGGGTCTCCCGGCAACCACCTTTTGTACAAGTCTTGCCGCTGAAGCATGTAATCCTTGGTACAAAGGTAGGCACAGACCCTATGCTTAGTTGAATAAAGCTAAGTGTGCCGCAAATCTTGTTGATTCTCATGTTTACTTATGTGCATGTTTGTCTGAGATATTGCATTGCGCTGACTCCCGACAAGAGCTAACGGACCGCAAAGGTTCCACATCCATATTTTCTCTTCTTTCTTTTTCTCAAAGGACATAAGGTTACCTCGCATGCAGCTTTGCCGGGGGGAATGGTGGTATGGATACCTATGGGTGACCTTCAAAAAAATCTTGCCGGAAGGAGTACGGCAACAAAAAGATAAGTTGCAAAACCCCAAGTGAATTCTTGTTGTGGAATTATTTTCCTTGGATGATTTTGACTTATGTATTGAAAACCTACATGTACGGGAACCTTGTCATGATTGGCTACACCCTCACTCTGTTTTGGGTCCACTCAACGGCTTAAGTGGCTGCGCCCGCACTCTTACTTCGTTTCGAGTCCGCTCAACGACTCAAGTGGCTGCACTCATGCCCTTATTCTGTTTCGAGCATGATCAACAGCTTAAGGAGCCGTGCCAAGAACATCAAGGTATCTTGCAAGTAGTAGCACCGCTAGCAGGCTGCTAAGGACCTGTTTCTCAAAGCTCTCGCGATAGGGATACACATGCCGGCAAGTTCTTCCGAAAAGGCGTAGGGAAAGTTCCATGCAAAGAAATAATCTAGCAAGGAAGATAATATATAGTTATTAAAAATAGGTTGAAATTTACATGAGATGTCGCCTCTTCCTATGTACAACTTTATTTCACATTTTCCCCTAGGGGAGATTACGAGGATAAAAAGATAGAAGGAGGAGGCAGATTACAGAAAGAAAAAGATCACGCCGGGCCTCCAACGGAAGCCTGGCCCCTCCTGGGCCAGCATTGCGCTGAGGAGAAGGCTAGCATTGCATGGAGGAGAAGGCCAACACTGCACGGACGAGAGGGAGGACCCCATAAGCCAAAGTCTATGGGTCTACCGGAAGATCCAGCTGGAAGATGAGGCAGCGCCAGGGACAAGGACCCCCGGCAAGATCGTCCTGCCGGGAGGGGGGAGGCATGAGGACGTAGGTGATGGTGCGGGGGACGGTCAGTCCGAGCTCAGGTCATCGTCTTCTGACTTGACGACCTGAAGACAGGACTCATTGTCGTCATCTTCACCATTGCCCTCCTCGTCACTGTTGCTCGAGGAGGAACCTTCGGCGCCGCTCGAGCTCTCTTCGCAGCAACTGAGACGGACGCCTGAGCACCCATAAATCTTCACGGAGAGCAGGTCAGCCTCTGTCACTTTAAAATGAAGGACATGCCTTTCATGGAGGTTGTGGGCACGGGCGAAGGTCTTACTACCACGCCTGAGGAACATGACACGACTCGCTCGGTACTCGACGTCCACTCGCGTCGTGCCGTTACAACAACCATGCGCCTGTAACCACAGGATGGGCGGCTCGTCGACCTCCATCGCCCTGGCGAAGGGACGAGGGAGGCTCAGATGGCTCCAGAGCGGACCGCCCAGTTCGAGGACGAACTCCAGTGTCGTCCTCTAAGCGTGGGTCTCCTCAAGGAAGAGTCCTGGCGTCGGAGGAGGAGGTGGGGCAGAGCTCCACCTCCCCCAATCTCGGGCTCCACGACGGCCACGACCCCTCGCGCCTCTTCCACCACACGCGCTTGAGCCGCCCTCCTCCTCTGTGGCTGAAGTGGTGGCACGATCCCAATGAGAACTCCTCCTTGGAGCTGAGGACGGTGGCCGCCCTTGCCCCTGTTCATGACTAAGGGCGACCGCCACTCAAAGGTTGGGAAGACGTGGAAGGGCAAGCTATGTAGGTTCACACTTGGAGGAAGGAGGAAGGATGGATGAGCATCACCCTCGCTACCCCCCAATTTATAGGAGGGAAGCACTAGGGATGGCTCTCCCTCACTCCAAGGGTCGCCACCCACCTCCTCCAATAGCAGCACCCTCGATCACAGGGCGAACAGCAACCGCCCCGTTGCCCCAATCCATGGCGCTGCAGTTACTTGCCCGTTCACAAAGTTCCCGCTATGGATGCGGCGGGCATGGTGGAAACGTCCTGACACAGTAATTGAAAAATTGACGGTCGCGCCGCACACGTATCCCACGTCCCGCATTCAATGGGCATCATGGGGAGGCGCAGTAAGCACAATGATCACAACGGCAAGGCCCTGTCACGCGTGCCCGTGCACTGTCTAGGCCTAGCCCTACAATGCCTCGCACCGTGTGTGGCCCAGGCCCGGGGGCTCCTATCGGTGCACTAGTGTTTAGGGATCTCTAGTGCCCCTTACTTGTGCACGGGAAGTAGTAGCCACCGTGGCAAAGAGGCCTGGCATGGAGCTGCTAGATACAAATACAGGAGAATGAAGACCAAAGGCAAGACCTTGCAGGGATGGCCTTCAAACCGCCAGCAAGGCAAAGCCTCGGTAGAACCCGGCAACGCGAAGCCCTGGCAAGACCCCGCCAGCGCAGAGGCCAGGTGTCGCCCCGCCTAGGCACATGTCATGGCGCCGGTGATGGAGGGGCTAAGCGGTGCCGATGGCACAGGCTTCTGTCCCGTCCCGTAGATAGTCAGAGATGCCTCATGTTGCATTAAATGCACTTGTCTTACACCGTCAATGTTAGGTATGATAGCATTGTACATCTATACACCCCGCGTACACACTGTACGCCATTGTTGGTGACCCCTTCGAGAGTATAAAAGGAGGCCCAGGGCGTTATAGTAGAGGGACTTTTTGGACCTTTGACTCCTACCTTCTAGGTCATGCGTGTAGCAGCTGTTCATAGCGCTCCTGTAGATGGAACCCCAAACACACCCAAAAAATAACCAAGCAGGAGTAGGGTTTTATGCATCTTTGCGGCCCAAACCTGGGTAAAATCCCATGCGTTGTTCACCAGATGTGCTCTCTATGCGAGCCTTCTTCCCCGCCGAACTGTAAAGGGATCCCTTCGATCCCATAGGTGTCATTTCCCCTGATACTCCCATGCAGGATCCGAGCCCCCATGGCCGCAAACCTCAAGCTCCGCCCCCATGGCCACCGGGAAAGCATCCGGCGTGGCCGGATCCGCCTCGCCCTTGCCCCGTCCACAACAGATCCGATGAGCACCAGCCAGAGTAGCGTCCCCGCCGCTGCTGTCCTCTGCTCCTACACTATCTGGAGAGACAGGAGCGCCCGCTCGCCCATTGATCATGCTCGCCTCGCACGTGGGCTGCCTCCCCGCTCACCCTCGCGCTGGGCCACGCCAAGGCCCAGCTGCCTCGCCATGGGCTTGGCCCACTCTAGTGAGCACCGAGCAGCCTATACCTCGCCCGTGTGCGTGATTTAGTATCTAGTGCCTGTGTTCTGTTAGCCCGTTTGCTCTCAGATTCGTCCCATGTAGTATTTTTCCCGGTGTGCGAATTTCTCTATTATACTGGGACATGGATATTTTCAGATAAATGCCATGTTTTAAAAAACTCAGATTTATTTAATCGTGCACCGTATCAAAATATTTTTAATATGTAAAATATGTAGAATTTCGTGTAGAATATTTATATCCTATTTTCGTAAAATGATAAAAATGTTTAACATCTCATTTTTGGTTATTTTGCATATTTATCATGATGTGCATTGTGAATAAATAATTAAGTGTGCATTCAATCTAATCAAACAAAACGTTTAATATGTGTAAATTCATTATATGGCATTTTCATGCATGATATAACTATTTCATGTGTTGGTTGCATTTATTTTGCATACATAACTTTGCTAATATTTTGATGCCACCAACTTGCATAGTTAATTGTGACATTTTTCCTCCATGAACATATGCATGTTATATATGATTTTGGGGTAGAAAAATTTATGGAAATTATCTGTGCATTTAGTTTTGTCATGTGAGTAGTTTTGTGTGCATGTCATTTTTGCTATGACGGCCTTTTGTTATTTTTGTGTGATTAAATCCATGCATCATATGAAATAATTTTGTTCTTGAGATTTGCCCTTTGACATGTGCACTAGCACCTTGTCTCTTTGCTTGCCATAGAAATGCATGTTTAGGTATTGTTTTCTTGTTGCCAACATGCTATAAAAATGTGCTGTTTTGAGGGGTCTAAATATTTCTAAGTCTGGATTCTGTAATATTTTTTTGCTGTATTGACATGTGTTTTGCTAGTGATCTACATCCTCTTTGGGGTTGGTTTAGTGGAGTCATTTGTAGTTCATAATGTCCTCTAGCATGCGGTTAAGTTTCATGAAAATACATGCCCTGTAGCATGTAGTTTTACTACTGTCCATATGCCTTCGTGATAAAGCTACTCTGTCAAAAACTGTTATTTTCTCCAAGTTTGAAACTGTTTCCAATTAGCCATCTTGTGAGCTCATTTCCTATTGATCCATGCTTTTAATCAACTTGATATTATTTGATGATTTGTTAAGCATCATGTAGGATTCACCACCATGTACTTGTTGTGTATGTTAGGTGGATGTAGCTTGTTGATTTGTGGGTTGCAAAATGCTATGTTGCTGTTTTGGGCAGATTTCACATAAAACTTGTGTTGGTTGTTGTGGTCGAACCGTAGCTCCGTTTTGGACATGCCATATATGAAACTTGCTTAGAATTTCATGTAGTATCACATTATCGTGTTGCATATATATTTTGAAGTGCTTGTGGTCATAATTTGCATGCATTTTGCATTCATGGCATGATCATCTGGCGCGTGTCATGTCTTTTAGACCGTAGCTCCGTTTGAGACGTTCTATATATGTTAATCGACTAGAATGATGTATAGAATCACATGGTATGCTTTATTCTGTTATTTAACAAATATGAAATATGCTTAGGACAGATCTGGAACAATTTCGAAATTAACATATGGGGTCATTTCGGAAATGCTATAAGTTGTTTCCGACCTCATTTAAGATGCCTAGGTAGATAGTTACTTATGCCTCGCCTCTTACCATGTTTAACAAGATTTAATATTGTCATGTACCTAATCGGGAATGAACTAAGTAATTCAAATGTGGAGTTTCATCAATATGCAACCCGTTGCATATTGAGCTTCACTTAATGTGTGGAACTTGATTGTTGTGCTTTGCCATGTCATGCATAACATGCATCATATTTGTTTGCGCATCATGTCATGCATATGTTGTGGTGTTTGATGTGTTGATTTTTGTTTTCGGATTGTTCCTTCTCGATAGAGTTCCGAGAGCGTGTAGCGACCCGACCTGAAAGGTTGAATCTCCGGTGTTTCTGTACCGTCCCAAGATCATGCTGGTACACACACGGTACATCAATGTATATATCAAAGGGAAATCACACAGCATGTATTAATCGTAAATCTCATATCGAGTCCTTTATTACAATAAAGATTACAATAAAGTGGCTGAAGGCCAACTCATGAGAATATCTAAATCTTGCGGAAGCATCGAAGGTAGATGAGTACATCTGACTCCAAGGGCATCTCGCCAAGCGTAGAGCGTATCCTCACTCCTGGTCGGAAAAGTACTCTACAACATGATACGTTGCAGCCGTGTAGGTCAGCATATGGAATATGCCGGCAAAGTCACAAGAGAGGGGTGAAAAGATAATCATCTAATCTACATGCATATATGGCAGGTGGGGTGGTAAGTTTTTGCGTAAAGCCAAATTTTTCCTACATCAAGAGAGGGCTAAGCAAAAATTATTGCTAAGTTGGTTGATTAATGAGATGGTTCCACCAACCAATTCTCATTCCCAAGTCATTAATACCCACATCATCATATTAATTGTGTTGAGAATTCCGAAAGTTTAAGTTCCTTTGGCTCAAATTGTCCATGACCGTGGACACGGCTAATCGATTAGGTCGAGTAGTCTGCAGAGTTTTGCACATGTTCCCCACAAGATTTTGTTGCCTCCGTTTGATTTCTCGCACTTCAGGGTGTTTGAGAAACGGATGACCAAAACATGGTCTTCCAAAGGGTTTCCCCGCGACTCTATCGGTGCCCATCCTTTCCTACCATTCTTCTACATCTCGTAGCACCACCTGTCCAGGGTCACCACGATATCCAACCAAACTAGAGCCCATAATGACTTGTGGCTGTGCAGGTAAGCCTTGGGTCTTGAAGCATCCTTCCATCCCTTTGTGCCTGGTGGACTTTTCCACGTGAATACTGGCACATCTCCAGCATCACCTAGGCTAACCACTTGTTTCTCCAGGGCGCCGTTCAACCATCATCCACCCAGAGGTATGTTGAAAACTTGGAAATCTTGAAGTCTTGATCATCATAGGTCTTGAAGTTATTACCTCACAACTCTCATGAATCACCCATCCAATCCCGTCTACTAATAGCATAGCAAAATAATTGAACGTTTCCCGGGGCCAAGGTGTCAAAGGGGTTGGGGTACCTACCACATGATCCTACATCATGTAACCAAATTTCCAATTACCTACTTTGCATGCAATTGGGTGATGGAAGAACTTATGCAATAAAACATAGGTATACATGGTCAAAGTGACTTGCCTGACTGATGATCTTCGTACCTGAGGGACTCTAGGTAACAAGCCTCGCACTCCGGATAATCTAACGAAGCAAACAAAAGCACTCAATAAGCATACAACAAAAATATTGTAACTCACAAAATCAGTAATGAACTAGTAAATAATCAAGACAAAACAATGCACCAATCACAAGCAAGAGAACACACAAAGTTTTGTTTTCAAAAAGGTGATGGGTAAACCACTACTAACAACATAGAACTATTAGTATTAACAAAACAATAGTTGACAGAAAAGAACAATAAAATATTTTATTAATAAACAGAATTAAATCCATTTAAAGTTTTGTTAAGAAAAATCTTAGTATGGTTTTAAAAGTTTTGATAAATACTACTATATGAGGTAACTATAGTTTTACTAACAAAGAGTAAAACAAAACTTATTATTAATTAATAAACATTATATTAACATAAAAAGAATTTACTAAAAACTCTTCTTAGAAAACAGAATTTAATTATATAAAACTTTGTTAGAAGAAAACTCTTAATAACTAGTTTGTTTTATAACAAATTATACCTAGTTGAAAATGAGTTGAGATTCCTATAGCAATAAAGAAATAAACTAAGCAATTTTATATTTTTATTTACAGAAAGTAAAAAACCTAATGTTTAAGCAACAGAACCTACTAAACAAATTATAACAAATCTGATTTAAACTAACTAAAAACTAACTTAACTAAACTATACTAACTACTAGGCAGAATTTGTTTATAGCTAGAACACTAAACAAATTCATCCTAAAAATCCTCAAACTAAGCATGATGATAGTCCTAACTAATACCAAGCAGTAGCAAAAAGATTCACATCAAAATCTATTTTTAAACTCTAGTTATTCAGATTTGAGTGATTTGAGAAAATTTGATTCAATTCAAATTCTAAGGTTCAAATTTAAAATCTAAGACTACAGGGTGAAACTACATGAAATAAGTGAGCTAATTCAAAAAGAATTAATTAAAAAAATTAAACAGTTTAAAAGATATAGCTAAAACAAAATCAGAAAAGCTTTTGTTAACTAAAACAAAACAGAAAAATAGAAAATAAACTAACGGACGGTCGAGGCTACGTGGCAACTCCCTATTGGCTGCTAGCGTGAACGTGGGGGAAATGCGGGCGGTCGACCAAACTAAAGAAGAAAATGGTTCGGGTGATTAAACAATATAATCAGGATCGTTGATCCCTGATCGAACGGAAGAGAGCGGGGGGGGCTCACAGTGAAGGGGGGGTCGCCGGCAAGGAGGTTCTCCGGCGAGTCCGAAGCGGTGAGGTCGTCGGGGTGGCGCTCCGGTGGTCGAGGAGGTCGTCGAAGAGGTCCAGGCGATGACGGCTAGCATCCGACGGCGATTGGTGGTGACAGTGGGGCGAGGGGACTAGGGAGTCGACGGCCAAGAGCTCGAGGAGGGTTCGGTCGGGACATGAACTCCGGCGAGGTGAGGGGCAGCGCTCCGGCAAGGTGAGGAGGGGGTTTCGGTGTGGAATGGAGAGAGGAGGGTGGCCTCTCTTATATAGGAGCGAGGCAGAGCGAGGGGAAGGAAGGAGAGGGAGATCCGGGAGAGAGATCTCCGGCGACGGCGGTGCTCGCCCGAGGAAGAAGGCGACCATGCTGATCCAGCGGTCGGTCGGGTGGGGCCCGCTGTCAGAGAGAGGGGAGAGATTTGCGGGGCGTCGGTCGGCCGACTCGTAATGAATTTGCGAGTAAATGCCCGTGGGCCGTCCCGTTAAATATAAATTTGTTTCCTTTTTTTAAATCCAGGACAATAAAACCTCTTTAAAAGCGTTCAAAACATTTCCAAATATAGGCAATATATATATCAAAATGATCAAGAGAATTAATGCTATTCAATGAACATTTTTCCTCTGTCATTTGAACAGTTTTAAAAAAATAATATTTTTCAGAAATTGCCTATTTGGTTTTAAAACCTTTTGCAAATATTTTTCAAAGGACCCCCTGTTTTTTTTTGTTCAAATATATCACCAAGATGACCCTGGTGTGGAGTGTCATGTTACTCCCCTCTTATTTTGAACTTTTTCCAAGGTTTTCAAATAGGTGAAAGCAACACATTGAAAATAGAAAGGGACTTTCACAGAGTCAGAAGAAGCATTTCAACTATTTCATACATTCAAGCAATGATGATGATGGATGCATAGCTATATTTCATAACATTCCAAAATGGAATTTTGGGATGTTACAAAGCGTTCGAAGTGTGAGGATCCGTTCGTCTACTTCACGGATCATGTTCTTTAAGGATTCGTTCTTCTTCCAAGCGGGATCTCAGGCAAGATGACACATTTGCCTGGATACCACTACTATCATTGCTATGCTAGTTGTCACGCTTTTATCATTATGTATCGCTACCTACCACTTGTTTGTCAAGCCTCCCAACATTGCCATGAAAAGCCTCTAACCCTCCACCTTCCGAGCAAACCTTTTTTGCCTATGTTACTGCTTGCTCAGCCTTTCTTATAGCGTTTCTGGATGTAGGTGTAATTGCTTCCATGTGTCAACATGGACATTCTTTTGTTATGGCAATATTATTGTTATTTAATTTAATGCACATATATACTTGGGAAAGGGTGGAAGGCTTGGCCTTTTGCTCGGTGTTTTGTTCCACTCTTGCCGCCCTAGTTACTTGTGAACCGGTGTTATGTTCCATTAGTGAGCGCTCCTAACATGCTCGCGGTTGTTATGGGGACCCCCTTGATTTTTGTTTTAGGATAAAGCTTGTTTGGCAAGGCCCAACATTGGTACTACATTTGCCTAATAACTAATAAGCTTGCATAGGGACTTTCCGGACCGAGGGGATCTTTAATTAACAACCCGGGCCAGTACTCCTCATGAGTGTTGGTCCAAACTGAGCGATGTCCGGCGCCCGCTGGTCACCTGGGGTCTCAGCCAACCCGACGTCTTGCCCATCCGGTCGTACCCTGAGAACGAGATACGCGGCTCTTATTGGGGGTTTTCGGTACGCCGGGCGGCCTTGCTGGATTTGTTTTTAGCTTTCTCGAATGTCTTGCTCGTGGGATTTTCACAACACTTCGGGCTATCTCGAAGTTGAGATTTTCCATCGGGATTTTGCGGTTGAGGAATCCCAAAGCGGCGTGTGGTTAATTTGTGATGGATGAGTTGGAGCACGCCTGTAGGGTTAAATCTTTTGGAAAGCCGTGCCCGCAGTTATGTGGCAACTTGGAAACTTTGTTTAACACCCGGTCATAGTAAACTTGAAGTAAACTCAAATAAAATACACCAACCGTGTGCGTAACCGTGACTGTCTCTTCTCGTGAGTCCTTATCCGAGAGAGAACACGGTGGGGTTATGTTTTATGTAAGTAGGTGTTCTAGATCAGTCAGTGATCATTACTAGTTCACGTCCGTTATGCGTGGACCACCATACTTTACTTTATGTACTGGTTTCCTGCTCCAGCCACTCATATAACACTTAGTTTCTTGCTCTAGCCTCACCACTTAGCCATACCTCACCAATTAAGCTTTGCTAGTCTTGATACCCTTGGAAATGAGATTGTTGAGTCCCCGTGTCTCATAGATTACTACAACAACAGTTGCAGGTACAAGTAATGCGACGCTTTGATGTGAGAGCGATGCTTGTTTGATTTGGAGTTCTTCTTCGTCATCATCAATCTAGGATGGATTCCAGATGGCAGACAAGGATATCAAGGATGGATGTCATTTTATCATTTGATTTCGTCCGTAGTAAGACCCTACTCTTCTGTATGATGTTTGAATATGTTGTTGTATTGATGTGATCTTGATGTAGCTTGTGGCGAGTGTAAGCCAATTCCATATACTCGTCTCTTCTGTACATGTACTTGTAATGATATCCATTCTTGCGAAACGACGAGATGCGCTTCTATCACTATCGAGGCCCTCGTGCCAAAATAAGGATAGGATTGCATCTTGGGCGTGACAGATAGACATCAAGCTACTCCCAAAGAATGTCATCTTAAGGCTATGAAACATATCGTGAGATACTTGATACATACACCAAACTTTGGCATTTGGTATCCCAAGGGATCCTCTTTTGATCGTCTTGGATACTCTGACTTGGACTATGTCGGTAACCAGGTTGATAGAAAATCCACCTCGGGTACATGTCAATTTCTTGGTAGATCTCTTGTGTCTTGGTCCTCCAAGAAACAAAACTCGGTATCTCTATCTACCGCTAAAGCTGAATATATTGCTGACGGATCATGTTGTGTGCAATTTTTATGGATGACTCAGACGCTTAAAGATTGGTCATAATCCTGTGCAACATTCTCGAACCAAGCATATTCAAGTTCGACATCATGTTGCCAAAGGAGATATTAATCTTAATCATGTTCGTACTAACAAGCAATTGACCGACATCTTTACTAAGCCACCTGATGAAAAAGTGTTTTCTCCTTTGAGGAGTGAGTTGAAAATCATTGATGCTTCAAACTTGAGATAAGATTGCTCGGATGCATGCGAGGAGATGAGCTTCATTGTTTATTCCATGCTATTACCTTTAATATCATATATCTTGGAATTCTATGCTCCCTTGGCTTGCATTTCATCCTTTGTAGGTACTAGGAAGAACAACACTCCACAAGATTTCCAACAACTCATATCATAAGAAATTTTGTCATGACCAAGTATCCACAACCTTGCTTTGATGATGGAAGGAAGAAGACAACAAAACATATCCTTGACATATATTTCTCGTTTGGTATCAACTCACAAATTGGTATCATGTCATTTGGATATATCCTGCGTGACTAACCTTTGTAGGTGAAAAGTGAACAAAAACATCAATGATTGCTCCCAACTCAAGATAATCTTCATCAACTTTGAGCATCCTCATCACGTTCACCTACAAGCTACTTCATCAACATCACTCAAAGGTATGTACACATATTCTTGATATGACTTTACTCCAAGTAATGAGCTAAAGCAACTCAAGTGATATGAAGACATTAAAATGCTTAATCAAAAAATGGTAACCCCATTTTGAGATTAACGATGAGTATGACCTATGATCAAGTATTCTTGCCTGGCTCCTAAGTCAGTATACTCTAATATAGGTGACCTAATCACCGCCCATCATCTAGTTAAGTTTTTTTTGTTCAGTCTCTATTTTGCAGAATTTCTTGGACCACTCAAATCTTCTCTAGTTGATACCCTTTTGTAAAAACTTCCGCATCTTCTTGAAAATTTCTTTTGACACTGTGTTATTGGTAGAGGTTGAGAAGTCTTTGATGTCAAAATCTCATTGCCAAGTTTTTGTTTTTGCCTCGAAGCCTCCGATAGAAGTATCTCGGTTTTACTGATTTAGCAGATGAGTTGCAAAACTTCATCTTGGTTCCACCGATTTATTTGTCCCGGAGTCACCGATTTTATTTATTTTCTTCGTCTGTGTTTATTTAGTGATTTTTCAATTTTAATCTTACTAGTGATGTCCTTGATACTTCAATGATTCCCTTTGTTTAAAAAAACTTAGTAGGAGAAACTTTATTCAAGGATCCCTAACTCAAAGGAGGAGAAGTTTTGCAAATTCTCAGTTTATCCAAAGGGGAAGAAATTATTTTCAAGGATTCCCTCATTATTTCTTATGATTTTCATATTCTATGAGTCCTACTTGCAATGACCCTTGTTCTCAAGGATTCCTTATTATTCGATGATCCCTTATTGGTCTGCCTTTTTTAAATTAATGCCAAAAGGGGAGAGATATACAAAGCTTAAAGCTAAAGGGGGAGATACAATTTAGTGTGAGAGGAAAACATCAAAGTCTATACTTATATAAATAAGGGGAGTGTACCAAATTAGGGGGAGAGAAATATGTTTGGAGGAAAATATGCTTATTTCATCTTAGATCTTTTTCTCACCCTATCCAATCCCAATATCTACATATTGAGATTCAAGGGGAGAGGATGCCCTACTATTTCATATCTAGGGGAGAAAGTTCTAAATGATCTTGGAAATATATCAATCTTAAGGAATACTATCTTCTATTTGTTCTCCATATCTTGGTATGTTTGAGTTATATTGCTTTTGATTGGTAGAATACTCTTGTGTTTCCTAACATTGTTTTCACAAGTGTATGTGTACTACTAGAATGCTCAAGAACTCAAGGTAAGTATATGCAACATATCTTTGATTAAGATGATCTCTTGCTTCTTGTACATATTGTTTGCGAGAGTGAAGTCTTGCACAAGGATACACCTCATTTCTATACATTTGATGCATATAGCCAGGATAGACATGACTTATCATATCCCTTCTACTACATGTGTGTCCATGCATTCCAAAGCAACTATCCTTTAACGGGATAGCACACATTTGGGGGGAGCAAGTCCAAGTCATGTGCCTCTCAAAGTCTTCATTATACACATGCATATATTTATTTGAGGCTTTGATTGTATATTGTCATCAATTACCAAAAGGGGGGAGATTCAAAGCACAATGTGCTCCCTTGTGGTTTTGATAATTCATGACAACATGCATTATCTCTTGGACTAATACTCTTACCTAGTGTATTTCAGATAAAGTCCATAGAGAGATGGGTTGGCAAAAAGGACTGCGGAGAGTATCCCCGTGAAGAAGAAGGAGAAGGAATAGCATTGGCCAAGCTTCAAGGAAGTGGACTCTACATTTTCAGATCATGCCATTCCGTTCCTACCATAAGAATCTTGATTTCTAGCCTCCCCAAGTTGCTTTCCACCCAATCAATCTCTTTAACCAAGCCAAATATGTGAGAGAATGATTGTGTATTGAGGAGTCTATCATCTTGAAGCACAAGAGCAAGGAGTTCATCGACACAACCGAGCCTTTTATATTTTGGAGTGTGGTGCCTCCTAGATTGGTTAGGTGTCGCTTGGGAGCCTCCTACTTTGTGTTGTGGAGCGAACCAAGAAGTTTCTAAGGGCAAGGATTTCGCCTACTTCGTGTAGATCTACCGCTAGTTAGTCTAGTCCTCCATGGACATAGGCCGTCATGGTATAGTCAAGGTTGTCACTTCATGGAAACCTCCTTGGGTAGAGCCCTCTATGGTCTCTCGCGACCAATACCCTCCATGGGTTGAAGACTCCATGAACGTGGATGTACGATAGCGCCACCTATCAGAACCATGGGGGAAATCTTGTGTCCCTCATGCGTTTGATCTCTCTATCTCTACTCCTTACTTCCATGTACAATGTCTCTACTTTTTGCTGCTACACTTGATGACTTGCATGTGTAGGGTGTTCTAGATTTGCTATGCATGCTAAGAACTGCCAACAAATGTTTTGTGCTTGAGATAGTTTTAAATTCTTGCAAATAGTCTATTCAACCCCCTCTAGACATACAATTCTAGTGATCCCGCAATTGGTATCAGAGCATTGGTCTCTATTGCTTCGGTTTCATAACCGTGGAGGACTATGGATGTGTCTAGTGTGGAGAGTTTGTATTGCAGAGTGCCCATTCTTGGTGGAGAGTACTATAGTTGATGGAAGAATGCCATGATTGATATATTTGATAAATTCCATTTGAGAAAACATATTGAAAATCCCTATGTGCTCCCCATTGATGAATTGCATCCCACACACGAAGACGAAATTAACATGCTTGGTAACCTTAGAACTGTCAATCTTATTGTTAGAGGCTCACCAAGATTCGTGCTTTCTCAATTGAAGAACTTTTCATGTGCTTATACTTTATGGACTGATTTGGAGAAACGATATCCAAATCTTTCATTAGGAAATCTTTATGAAATTCATCATTAAACTGTTGCTTTTCACAAACTGAAGCCTAGTGATCCAAATTTTGGTAAATTCCTATTTGATCACCGTGATCTTATGCGTGATCAACGATATTTCACTACTGCCAACAACATTGTTATTGAATCCATTCACATTCATAAACTTGAACATTGTCATGGTTATGATTCTAACAAGTCTCTTGGTTTCTATGACGAGGATATTCCACTGAATGATGAGAATGAAGAACATGGCTACTATGATGAAGATGAGTTGTTCGACATCAAGCATGAAAGTCTCATGAGGAATCTAAGTCTAATGGAAAATTTCAAGGATTACATGTCTGGCGGAAAAGAGTGGATTCTCAACAGTGGATGCACGGATCACATGACTGGTGATAGAGACATGTTTCAAGAGATCACGCCTAATCAAGGTCCTCGAAGGTACGTGACCTTTGGAGACAACTCTAAGGGTAAGGTACTTGGCCTTGGTAAGGTGGCCATATCTCATGATACCTCAATTGAAAATGTGATGCTTGTTGAATCCCTTGGTTAAAATCGTCTTTCCGTATCTAGACTAGCAGACTTCGGTTTCAATGTGCTATTTACTAAAGTAGATAGACATGTGTTTTGATTTGATAATCATAAAATTGTATCTATCGGTATTCGTAGAGGTGATCTATACATTGTTGAATTCACTAAAAAGGCCCAACCTCGTACTTGTCTCATTGCAAAATCATCTAAAGGTTGGTTGTGGCATAGAAGGCTTGGACATGTAGGCATGCACAATGTAGATAAGCTTAACAAGGGTGATCACATTCTAGGTGTTAAGGATGTTAACTTTGACAAAGATAGACTTTATAGTGCTTGTCAAGCAGGAAAGCAAGTAGGTGGAATCATCCGATCAACAATATCATGACTACTAGGAGATCACTCGAGTTACTTCATATGGATCTCTTCGGTCCCAATGCTTACAAGAGTCTCGGTGGAAACTCTTATAGTCTAGTTATAGTGGATGATGTTTCCATATTTATGTGGGTATTCTGTCTTCATGATAAGTCATAGGTACAAAAGATCTTCAAGAACTTCACTCAGAAAGCGCAAAATTAGTTTGAAGTGAAGATCAAGAAGGTTTGGAGCGATAACGGATCGGAGTTCAAGAACACCCATGTGGATACCTTTCTTCATGAAGAGGGTATTTCACATGAGTTCTCGGCTACGTACATAGCTCAACAAAATGGACTTGTTGAGAGGAAGAACTAAACGCTCATTGAGATGGCAAGAATGATGCTTGACGAATACAAGATGCCAAAACACTTTATGGTAGAAGCCGTGGAAACAACATGTCATGCCACAAACTGACTTTACTTGCACAAGCTTCTCGGTAAAACGGCATACGAGCTTCTCACCGGTAAGAAACCCCAAGTTGGATACTTTCGAGTAATCGGCTCAAAGTTCTACATTCTTGATAAGCATCGTCGTACTAAATTTGCCCCTAAATCTCATGAAGGATTCCTACTTGGTTATGGATCGAACTCTCACACTTATCGTGTCTACAACAACTTCACTTGAAAAGTTGAAGGGATGGTAGATGTGAAGTTTGATGAATCTAATTGTTCGCAAGTCGAACAATGGCCAAATGATGTAGGTGATAAGGACCCTTTGGAAGCTATCCAAGACTTGTCTGTTGGGAAGATTCGTCCCATGGAGGTGAAGGAAAGCACTTCATCAACCCAAGTGGAAGCTCCTACTTCAGATCAAGGCTACCGACAATACGACATGGAAGCATCCACAAGCGGTACATGACCAGATGAAGAGGAGGAGGAAGTCCATCATGAAGATCCACCACAACCTCCTTCACCACCACCTCAAGGAGATGATCACATTGACAACAATGAAGATGAAGGAGATGATGATGAAGAAGAAGCTCCACCATCCAACAATAGAAAGCCAACCCGAGTCCGAGCACAAGTGACCAAGAACCGTCCCCTAAACCAAATTTTTGGTGATATACAAACCGGGAGAATCACTCGCTCTAAAACTCGTCTAGCTAACTTTTGTGAGCATTATTCTTTCATCTCTAACATTGAACCCTTGAAGGTAGAACAAGCTCTCGAAGATGCGGATTGGGTGAACGCTATGCAGGAAGAGCTACACAATTTCAAGAGGAACAAAGTGTGGACACTCGTGGAGAATCCCGAGAATGAGCAAAACATCGTCGGAACCAAGTGGGTGTTTCGGAACAAGCAAGATGAATACGGTCAAGTCATTCGCAACAAGGCACATCTCGTAGCCCAAGGATACATGCAAGTCAAAGGTATGGACTACGGTGAGACCTACGCCCCCATTGCTAGACTAGAAGCTATTAGAATTCTTATTTCCTATGCTAATCACCATGATATCATGATTTATTAAATGGACATTAAAAGTGCATTTTTAAATGGTGAGATCGAAGAAGAGGTCTATGTTAAGCAACCACCTGGTTTTCTAAATCCTAAGAAACCTGACCACGTTTACAAACTTTGCAAAGCTTTATATGGTCTTAAGCAAGCACCTTGCGCTTGGTATAAATGTCTAAGGAAGTTCCTTATTGAAAATGGATTCGAAATTTGTAAAATTGACGCAACCTTATTCAAAAAGAGGGTCAATGGTGAATTATGTGTGTGCCAAATTTATGTGGATGATATTATCATTGGATCTACTAACCCACAATTTAGCGAGAAGTTGGGAAGGTTGATGTCAGAGAAGTATGAGATGTCTATGATGTGTGAGCTGAAATTCTTTCTTGGCTTGCAAATTAAGAAATCAAGAGAAGGAACTTTCATCTCTCAAACTAATTACACCAAGGTGTTAATTAAGAATTTGAACATGTAGGAGTGCAAAGGTATGAAAACTCCCATGCCCACTAGTGAACACGATGATCTTACTAAGGAGGGCAAACCGGTTGATCAGAAGGTTTATCGATCAATGATTATGCTTAGTGTTTGCATGTGTGCTAGATATCAAGCTGCTCCCAAATAATGTCATCTTAAGGCTTTGAGTGAGATACTTGATACATACACCAAACTTTGGCATTTGGTATCCCAAGGGATCCCCTTTTAATCTTGTTGGCTACTCTGACTCGGACTATGCCGGTGACAAGGTTGATAGAAAATCCACCTTTGGTACATGTCAACTTCTTGGTAGATCTCTTGTGTCTTAGTCCTCCAAGAAACAAAACTCGGTATCTCTATCTACCACTGAAGCTGAATATATTGTTGCTAGATCATGTTGCGTGCAATTCTTATGAATGACTCAAATGCTTAAAGATTATGGAATCAATGTTAAAAATGTGCCATTACTTTGTGACAATGAAAGTGCTACTAAGATTGGTCATAATCATGTGCAAAATTCTCGAACCAAGCATATTCAAGTTCGACGTCATTTCATTCGCGATCATGTTGCCAAAGGAGATATTAATATTAAGCATGTTCATACTAACAAGCAATTGGCCGACATCTTTACTAAGCCACTTGATGAAAAAGTATTTTGTCATTTGAGGAGTGAGTTGAACATCATTGATGCTTGAAACTTGAGATAAGCTCGCTCGGATGCATGCGACGAGATGAGCTTCATTGTTTATTCCATGGTATTATCTTGAATGTCATATATCTTGGAATTCTATGCTCCCTTAGCTTGCATCTAATCCTTTGTAGGTACTTGGAAGAACAACACTCAACAAGATTGCCAACAACTCATATCTTAAGCAATCTTGTCATGACCAAGTATCCACAACCTCGCTTTGATGATGGAAGGAAGAAGACAACAAAACATATCCTTGACATATATTTCTCATTTGGTATCAACTCACAAATTGGTATCATGTCATTTGGATATATCTTGCATGACTAACCTTTGTAGGTGAAAAGTGAACAAAAAAAACAAGGATTGCTCCATCCTCAAGATGATCTTCATCAACTTTGAGCATCCTCATCAAGTTCACCTACAAGCCATATCATCAACATCACTCAAAGGTATGTACTCATATTCTTGATATTCCTTTAGTCCAAGTAATGAGCTATAGCAACTCAAGTGATATGAAGATATTTAAATGCTTAATCGAAAAATGGTAACCCCATTTTGAGCTTAACGATGAGTATGACCTATGATCAAGTATTCTTGCTTGGCTTCTAAGTCAATATACTCAAATATAGGTGACCTAGTCACCACCCATTATATAGTTAATTTTTTGGATGGTTCATTCTCTATTTTGCAGAATTTCTTGGACCACTCAAATCTTCTCTAGTTGATACCCTTTTGTAAAAACTTTCGCATCTTCTTGAAAATGTCTTTTGACACTGTGTTATTGGGAGAGGTTGAGAAGTCTCCGATGCCAAAATCTCATTGCCAAGTTTATGTTTTTGTCTGGAGGCTCTGATACAAATATCTTAGTTCTACCGATTTAGCAGATGAGCCGCAAAACTTCATCATGGTTCCACCGATTTATTTGTCTTGGAGTCAACGGATTTAATTTCTGTTCTTAGTTTGTGTTTCTTTAGTGATTTTTTAAATTGGAATCTTACTAGTGATGTCCTTGATACTTCAATGATTCCCTTTCTTTAAAAAAACTTAGGGGAGAAACTTTATTTAAGGATCTCTAACACAAAGGAGGAGAAGTTCTGCAAATTCTTAGTTTATCCAAAGGGAAAGAAATCATTTTGAAGGATTCCCTCATTATTTCTCATGATTTTCATATTCTATGAGTCCTACTTTCAATGACCCTTGTTCTCAAGGATTCCTTATTATTCAATGATCCCCTCTTCCACCCCGCCTAGAGCCTCGCTAGCGCCACCGACTCGTCGATTCGCCACAGGTTCTCACCAGAGATGACGAGAAGTGCGACCCCAAAGGACGAGAAGGCGAACAAGTCTTCACGTGAGTTCTCCTCGAGCGTGGGCGCCCCGACTGGCTTTAACCAGGGCGACTAGCTGGCATCCCGAGCCACCACTAGTTGGCTAAGGGACTTAGAGAGCCAGGAAATCCTAGCCCCTAGGACCTGGAGGCTACTGGAGAAGGGGGAGGTCAAGCCCGTGCCACACGGGGGCTAGCGGGTAATCCTCACCACTCACCGATCCAGTTTTTTCACTGCCTCCCCACCCTTTATTTCGGGCATTTTTAGACATTTTCAGGGCACAACTCCACCACCACCATCTGTGAGAACTTCCTCGGCTACAACCCTCACAGGGTTTTTTTCAAACACTTGTTCGCATGCCGATTGATGACCGTGAATAATTCTATTTTGACTCAGGAGAACACAAATGTAGTTCAGCTGTGTAGGGGCCTGGGTATGCAGTGGAGGGGTAAAGGTGGTTTCCCCACAATGACTTTCCGAGACACGGTTAAGGGTTGGCAGTCCACATGGTTTTATAGTGATGACATTCCAGTCGGAGATGGTCAGTCGGGCCTCCCTCCGTACTACACCGAACGCATTCAGCGGATCCCAAAGTTGACCGTGTCCAAGGAGGAGAAGGTTGACATAGATCTGCTTGTGATTGCGCTGGTAGCCCTCGTGAATCAGGGTGTCAAAAACCTGGACCTTTTGGCGGTCTTCTTCCAAAGAAGAATTCAGGCGCAACAGACCAGGGCCCACACCATGTGGCAGTATTCGGGTCTGAGTGACTCTACATGTATGCCCCTGGAGGAGCTTAGTGTAGAGGTTGTGGTGAACAAACTCAAGGAACTTACCCTAGCTCGAGACAAGCCCAAACGATCAAGACACGTGCCCCCATACTTGTCCAACCATCCATCAAGTGAGGTAAACACCGAGTGCCAATGTTATTTCTGAGTGCTGTAATTTTCCTTTAATTAATATTGATCGTCATAGCCGTTAGGGAATGTTGCATGCGGAACAAAAAAAATCCTACGCACATACAAGATCTATCCATGGTGATGAGCATCTATGAGAGGAGATAATAGATCCACATACCCTTGTAGTTCGCTAAGTGTGAAGCATTTAGAAACGCGGTTGATGTAGTCGAACGTCTTCGCAATCCAAATCGCAAGCTGTCCCGTGATCCAAAGATGATCTAGCGCTGAACGTACGGCACCTCTGCGTTTAGCACACGTACAACTCGGTGATGATCTCCACCTCCTTGATCCAGAAAGCGAGGGTGGAGAGGTAGATGAGTTCTCCGGCAGCACAACGGCTTGGTGGCTATGGTGATGAACTAATTTGGCAGGGCTTCACCGAGCTTCTACCGAACTAATCTAGAGGAGAACTACGATCTATAGGCAGGAAGGCAACGTGTGGCTTTTCAGGGGGCGGGCTGCCCTCAAACCTCCACTATATATAGGAGCAAAGGGTGGGAGGAGGCGCCCTACGGTTTCTGTCAGATTTCGGGCTCCGCAAAACCCTTAAGATTCGAACACGGGGGCGTGTGCGAAGATCCCCTACAGCCTCGCCCAACCTAGCTCGCTACTCGATGAACAAAGCAAAGAACTCGCGTGATGACGAGGAAGAGGATGAACACGACAGTTTACCTAGGTTCGGGCCGCTGTGAAGTGTAATCCCCTACTCCTGCTTTGGTGGATTGCCTCCTCGAGGAGGTGGTGTAGATGAACTAGTACGGTATTTTAGGGCCTCATGAGGGCTCCCTTTGAGGTGTTCGTGTCCCTCTGCGACTTGGTGATGGATGTGTGGTGGAATGGATTCGGATCCCTCTCTATAGTGTAGTCTACCCTCTATATATAGCGGTGGCTCGGGTCCTCTTCCCTTATCGCAATGGCAGGAAGGGATCCCACAATGGCAAAATTTGAAGTGGGACACAAGTACGTGCTCGCCTAGCCCAACGGCGGTCTTTGCGTGCAAAGTAGCTGTCGACGACGCAGGGATGGGCTCAGCGATGTGAAAGCACATTTGCTCCCTTGGTGGTTTTGGTAATTAATAACAACATATAAGTCATTGAACTAATGTTTCCAGTATATTTCAAGAAAGGTTCAATGTTAGGATTGGCAAAAGGAGATTGTGGAGAAACCCCAAGATGCAAGGAAATAAGTTGGCCAAGCTTCAAGCAAGAGGACTGTACATTTTATATTTGTGAGAAATCACTTTGAGTCCATAGGAAAGCCAATACTATTAAAAGGGGGTAAGGTTTTGATGGTGAACAATATGCTCAAACGTGCACAAGTGATAGTCGCCAAAAACATCCACAAACTCTCCCACCAAAGTCTGTTCTATACCTAAGACTCAAAATCGGTGCAACCAACTTTCCCATACCGGTTCCACCAATTCCAGAACCTAGACAGTCTCAAGCCAAACCTTAGCCACTTCGGTGCAACCAATTCCATACCGGTGTCACCGAGTTTAGGTTGCCAACTTTCTGTTACGCAAATTCACATTTTCGGTCCCACCGAGAATGTTGGATCGGCGTCACCGAGATTGGAAATCTGACCGTTGGTCACCTTATCGGTGCAACCGAATTTCCTATATCGGCTTTACCGAGATTCAAAAGTTGTCACCTTTTGGTCACTTGGGTACCACTGAGATTAACACATGGGTGTCACCGAGTTGGTAGTTTTGTGTGTAACAGTTTGATTTTTGGGGATGCCTATATATACCCCTTCACCACCACCTACTCGAAAGAGAAGCACTTAGGACTATTCCATAACTATCCTATCAGATTTTCTGAGAGAGAACCACCTACCCTTGTGTTGAGGTCAAGATCTTCCACTCCAATCATATGGATCTTGATTTCTAGCCTCCCCAAGTTGCTTTCCACCAATCCCATCTCTTCTACCAAGCCAAATATGTGAGAGAGAGATTGTGTGTTGAGGACTCTATCATCTTGAAGCACAAGAGCAAGGAGTTCGTCGTCATTATCGAGCCTATTACCTTTTGGAGGGTGCTGCCTCCTAGATTGGTTAGGTGTCGCTTGGGAGCCTCCTACTTCGTGTTGTGGAGTGAACCAAGAAGTTTTTAAGGGCAAGGAGATTGCCTACTTCGTGAAGATCTACCCATAGTGAGGCTAGTCCTTCGTGGACGGAAGCCGTTATGGAATAGTCAAGGTTTCTACTTTGTGGACCCTTTTGGGTGGAGCCCTTCGTGGACTCTCGCGACCGTTACCCTCTGTGGGTTGAAAGTTCCATAAACGTGGATGTACGATAGCGCCACCTATTAGAACCACGGGAAAAATCATCGTGTCTACAATTGCGTTTGATCTTCCTACCCTATACCTTCTATACATGCTTGTTGTTACTTTCCGCTGCTATATACTCTTAGACTTGCATGTGTAGGGTGTACTTGACTTGCCATGAAATGCTAAAAACTGTCACCCTAAAACTTGGTGTAGGCAAAACATTTATTTGGTCAAGTAGTCTAATCACCCCCCTCTAGACCTACTTTCGGTCTATAAGTGGTATCAGAGCTTTGGTCTCCATTGCTTAGGTCTCACAACCTAGGAGAGTATGGCGTCTAGTGAGGGAAGTTATCACCGTAGAGGTCCGTACTTTGATGGCACTAATTTTGCTAGTTGGAAGCACAAAATGAAAATGCAAATTCTTGGTCATAACCCCGCCGTTTGGGCTGTTGTTCGTGTTGGCTTGCAAGGTGAGTTCTTTGCGGATGGACGGGAACCGGATCGTGAAGCAACCATGGATGAACTAAAGATGTTGCAACTCAATGCTCAAGCATGAGACATTCTCTTCAACTGCTTATGCCTCGAAGAATTCGACAAAATCAGCCGTCTTGAAAATGCAAAAGAGATTTGGGATACTTTGGTTGATATGCACGAAGGAACCGAGTCCGTGAGAGAATCCAAGTTAGATGTTCTTCAAGGTCAGTTTGACAAGTTCAAGATGAAGGATGGTGAAGGAGTTGCAGAGATGTACTCTAGGCTAGCTCTCATCACAAATGAGATTGCCGCCTTAGGAAGTGAAGAAATGACCGACAAATTCATCATAAAGAAGATAGTTAGAGCTTTGGATGAGAGATACGACACCGTGTGCACATTCATCCAAATGATGCCAAACTACAAAGATCTCAAGCCTACGGAAGTCATTGGTAGGACCGTTGCTCATGAGATGACACTCAAAGATAAAGAAGAACTTGATCACAAGTCTAGCGGTGCTTACAAAGCCACAAGTGATGCTCCCGCAACTTCAAGCAACAACCTTTCCACCAATGAAGAGATAAGCCTCATGGTCAAGAAATTCAACAAGTTCTACAAGAATAGAAGCAAAGAAAGAAACTCCAACTCAAGATATGAAGAGAAGTGCTCGTCAAGTCATGACCGCAATTGTTACAATTGTGGGAAGCCCAGACACTACTCAAATGAGTGCACGGCTCCCTACAAAAGAAGAGAAGAGTCACCTCGAAGACGAAGCTCAAGAAATGAATCACCACAAGGAGAGAGAAGGAGTAGAGATGATCGTTATGAACGAAGACACCCAAGGAGAAGTAGAGATTTGGAGAAGAAGGACAAGCACACCAAGAGCTACACAAGAAGAAAATATCAAGCTCATGTTGGTGAATGGGTTTCCGGCTCCGACTCCGACAACGACTCTAAGAGAAGCTATCACTCCGACTCCGACTATAGTCAAGATGAAGGTGTTGCCGGAATTGCTCTAGTGACTACCAACTCCTACGATCTATTTCATTCACCAAACAAAGGGAGTGGAAGTTGCTTCATGGCTAAAGGCCCCAAGGTATTACACGCCGAGTATCTTGATTTTAATAGTGATGAAGATGATTTGCTTTGTGATGATGACTTGCTTTGTGATAAAACTAGTGATATTGATCAAAATGAACTTGATAATTCTCATGCTAGTAAAGATAAGTCATCTGATGATGATAAGATGGAAATAGAACAACTAACTAAAGAACTAAACTATCTTAAGTTAGATCATGAATCTAGTCTCGAAGATCATAGAGAGCTCGTGAGAATTCATGAGAAGCTACGCTTCGAGAAGCTCAACTTGGAGCAAGAGCATGAGTTTCTCAAAGCTATCAATGACGATCTCAGAAAGAAGACCTCATCTTATGTAGCCAAACGACTACTCTTGTCTACTTTCATTCCTCAAGTTAAAACTAAGCAATCTAGTAACAAAGGCAAGAAAGGTTCTTCATCTAGTAGCAACAATAAAAATGCTAAACCCAATGATGTTGCTTCTAGTAGTTCTATTGATTCCACTAATGATGATTCTCTTAGCCAAGTTACACTTGAGCAAGAAAACACTTTATTGAAAGGAATTATAGAAAAAGGTGTCTACAAGAGTCATTCCGGATGTAAGCAATTTGAGTAAATTGTATGCAAGCACGCAGGATACCGGGAGAATCGTGGTGTTGGCTACTTCAAAGCTAATAGAGTTGAGTGGGAAGAAGGTTAATATCCCAAGCCCAAGTTTGTTCCTCAAAAGGATAACTATGAAAATACTCTTCCCAAGGGGACAAACACTCACGATGACCTTCCACCACAAGACCACGAGCTCATGGGTAAGAACAAGCTTCAAGAGGACATTGTCTCATATGAAGATGAACCCCTAGCTTTGGTGGAGTGGGTTCCCAAGGCTATTTCAATCTCAACTACTACAAAGACCACTTCAACACCAAGGATCCCCATCAACTTGATGTGGGTCCCCAAGAAAAAGAACTAGTAAGTTCTTGAGGGGTGCCTCTGCCAATGAAATTCACTCACATTCATTATTGGCAAGAACTTTTTGCACTCAACATCAACTCAATGCAATAGTTAAGGAGTCACACATTCCCTCAAAGGTAAGAAAGGTACAAAGTAATCGTCTAATAAATGGACATCGTAACATATGCTTTGCACTCCATGTCCATAGATATCCTTGTATTTGTCTCTTGTGTGTTGGGACTAACCCATGTAGGTGAGAGGAGTAAGGAAACAACAAGGATGCTCCCAACTCTTCGTGAGCTTCATCAACATTGAGAATCCACAACTACCTCAGCAACATGAAGTCTTCATCGACAAAACCCAAGGTAAGTTTATCCCTCTTATGGGGGGATGTCACATTAAGGGGGAGCTTTACTCTAAAATTTGAGTCAAAGCATCTCTTAATATGTGACAACACTAAATGCTTTATGTAAAAGTGGTAACCCCACTTGTGCTTAAACGATGAGTATGACCTATGATCAAGTACTCTTACTTGGATCCTAAGTCAAATACTCATATATAGATGACTACTCATATATAGATGACTTTGTCATCTCCCAAGTGCTTGTTAGATGCTAGTGTGTTTGTGCATGTTCGTCATGATTTATTTTGACATCTTATTGTGTGAGCATGTTGGTCTGCATTTATTTTCTCATTCGAGGACATGAAATTGTTGCTATTTGGCTTTTGATTTACCTTTTTCCAATTGGATGGAAAAGAATGCCTAGGACCACTCTTTAGCTATCTATGCTTCCTCACCTCATATTCCATTCATGCTGCATCACAAAATTTGAAAAAGTCTTTTCGATCCTTCTATGTGTGGAGCATTCGGAGTTCCGTATCGACAAGGACTGAACTTTAAAACCTCCCAAGTGCATCTTGGTGGAACCAACTCCAAAATCTCGGTCTCACCGAATGCCTAGGGTTGATCTGATTTTTCAATCTCGGTAACACCGATTTCATATTCTCAGTTACACCAAGTTTCCTTGTCAGCTGACAGTTGTGGAACTCGGTGACATCAAAAACATAAAATCGGTATCACCGACAGTGAAGGGTATATATGTTGTGGACCCCAACGCTTTGAAATTTCTATCTTCAACGTCACACCTCAAAACCCTAAGTGGACGCCTCGAGACTCCTAGTCGTCCCCCTTGTCTTCCCGAGCTCCTCCGCCGCTGGGAATCGCCACCATCGACAAAATCTACTCCATCGTTGTCGCCATACAGGATCCTCGTCAAGCTAGGGTATGGATTCAATCTCTAATGAGCTCCCCATCCGATTCTTGCACATTAGATACTTGATTATCATCTTTACACCCCTTGCTCATATACCCATCCACCTAAATCTGCAAAATCTTGAGTTAGATGGATTTTCTAGGGTTTTGCCGTCCTCCCGCTATATCTTGGTGGACCCGAAACAAAAATATCGGTCTCACCGATATGCTGTTTTGTGTGGTTGAGTACTGACTCGGTGGAACCGAGTGGCTCTTTTCGGTCCTACAGAAAAGGCTGCCAAGTTCCTGTTAAGGAGTTGGTCTGTCTCGGCCCCATCGAAAAATTCTTTTCGGCTACACCGATATATATATGACGGATTGCAAAACTTTTTGAAAACTCATTGCTCAACTTTCAAAACCAGCTGATAATTTTGTGATGACTGATCTCCTCTGCTAATCTATATTCCATTCATAGGGTCAGTATGTCAGATGTAGAGGACAGTCAGAACAGGTTAGAGCAGGGAGCAGACATGAGTTGAGGCACAAGCCCAGAGCCCAGTTCATTCTTAGATCCAGGCACCCCTAGCTCTCATGGGTTGCCCAAGGCTGCCACCAGAACCAGGAAGAAGTTGAACTCGGATGAAGAAGATTCAGACTTTGTCCCTGAGGAGATTCTTGCTAAGAAGCAAGAGAAAGATGCCAAGAAGTCAGCAACTGAAGCTACTTCCTCTAGAAGGGTTGTCAACAAAATATATGCACCCGCTTCTACCTTCAAGGCTCATGAGACTGCCAGAGCAACAATGTCAGTTGAGGTCCCCAAGAAAGCTATGCCTAAGAAGGAAGGGGAGAAGAAGTCCCGAAAGAGGATCATTCAAGTGACAGGCAGGCCTACCTCCATGTTTGAGGATCCAGAAGAAGCTGTTGCTGTTGACGAGGAGGAGGTTGAGCCAGCTACAAAGGATCCTCCTAAGAAGAAGGCAAAGAAACTTATGTCTGATGCTATGCCTAAGACCAGCACATCCAAGAAGGCTGTTGAGAAGCCTAAGAGGACAACGAGGCAGATTCCAGCTTTTAAGAAGAACAAAGGAACTGTTTCCAGAGTTGAAGATGTGGATGACTTGACAACACTGATGAAGCTCAGACCACACCTTCCAGTACACAATGCCAGCTACCCACTAGCTGAGGACATGAAGAAGACAAAGGACTCAGGATTGAGGGCATGGAGAGCTATAGATCCTTATGCCCATAGGAAGAAGACTGTTGTGGACTACATGTTCTATACCAAGGAGCAATAGGACTTCTATGAGTCTGTGCTCTTCGACAAGAGTCCAGCTATCAGTGATATGCATTACGTTGATTGGAAGTTCATCAGGGAGAATGAGGACTACTTTCCAAGTGTCCAGGACAACTTCCACTGCATAGGTCTGGATGAGTTCATTGGCAGAGAATTCACAGCGTGGAATGATGAGATGATCATGCAATTCTACTCCACTGCACACTTTTACGGAGATGGTAGAATTGTGTGGATGACTGAAGGTGCAAGATACAAATCAACTGTTGAATAATGGGCTGATATCTTAGGAGTTCCTGAAGCACAGGATGGTGACTTGGATGTCTACTCAGAATCCAAGGCTAGCCACAATGCTATGGCTAACATGTACAAGGAGATCCCTAATGCCAATGTGAAGTCTCACGGGCTAGGATCAATCTATTTTCTCTAGGTTGGCCTCTGCACTATCAACACCATTCTAAGGCATACTTTGATGCCCAAGTCAAGAGATGACAAGATGATCTGAGGCCACTCCATCAACATGTTGATCCACCTTTACAGTCACACCAGGATCAGAGTCATGGACTTGATTGTTGAGACAATCAAGAGGGTTGCTGCTGACCATAAGCGCTCATGATGTTATGCACCCTACATCCAGATGCTCATAAACTCAAAACTGGAGAAGCACATCTTTGCCCTAGATCACCCACATTTTCCCCTACATCCAGATCTCGAGGACAATGTTGTGGTGATGGATATTGATCATCCCACTTCAGCTGCAACCCAGGCAGAGGCAGAGGCAGTTAGAGCCACTAGTGCTCAAGTCCCACGATCCAGGAACGAGCAAATGGATCTGTTGATTGCATCAGTTCAGGTCATGCAAAGGACATTAAGGGGATTCTGGACAACCAGAACAGTCTTGTTAGGATCATTGAGACCAGAATTAAGACCCTTAGTGATAAGGTGGACAGGCTGACGAAGACAGTCACAGAGCTTCAGCATGAAGTTGACTCCGTGCAAATCCCTCGGGTCTCTTCTACTGCAGATGATGACGATGATGATGATGATGAGGATGAATCACCTCTAGGGCCAGGCACTCAGTTCACCGCTATGGCCAGATCAGCCACTATGCCAGCTCCATCAGCATCTGCTCCATCAGTGACCACTCCAGCTCCATTGACGACATCTGCAGAGATCTTCGCTGACGTTGTCATCTCAACTCCTTCATCAACAACCGGAGGAGATATGCCCAAGAACGTTTAGATGTATGCCTTTGAACTTTTTGGTAACTTGTTTCCAAAGGGGAGAAGTGTATATAGATCTTTAGGCTTTGAGCGAGAGAGCGTTTTGGCGTTTATTGCTTTTCAAAACATTTGGTTCTTTTGGTTTGACGTGCGATACTTTTGTGTTTATGTGTGATCATACATTGTTATGTGATGAGATGCAACTATTTCCTATCATCTTAAATGCTCATGTGATGAGCATTCAACTTTGCCTGATTGTGTTGTGCATTGTTATTCACTCTAATTACTCTCGCACACCACCAAGTTTTATGTGACATGGAAGAAGTGCCCCACATACCTAATCGATTGTGCATTTGCATTCAAATGCAAAATCAAAATAATGCACAAATTTAGGGGGAGCTCTTTCTTATCACATACTTCTCAAAGTGACGATTATATTCATTGATTTTATCATATGTCGAAGCTTTGATCTATATGTTATCACCAATTACCAAAAAGGGGGAGATTGAAAGCACATTTGCTCCCTTGGTGGTTTTGGTAATTAATAACAACATATAAGTCATTGAACTAATGTTTCCATCATGTATATTTCAGGAAATGTTTAGTGTTAGGATTGGCAAACGGAGATTGTGGAGAAACCCCAAGATGCAAGGAAATAGGTTGTCCAAGCTTCAAGCAAGAGGACTCTACATTTTATATTTGTGAGAAATCACTTTGAGTCCATAAGAAAGCCAATACTATTAAAAGGGGGTAAGGTTTTGATGGTGAACTATATGCTCAAATGTTCACAACTGATAGTCGCCAAAAACATCCACAAAAGGCTGTTCTATACCTAACACTCAAAATTGGTGCAACCAACTTTCCCATATCGGTGCCACCGATTCTAGAACCTAGACAGACTCAAGACAAACCCTAGCCACTTCGGTGCAACCGATTCCATACCGGTGCCATCGAATTTAGGTTGCCAACTTTCTGTTACACAAATTCACATTTTCTATCCCACCGAGAATGTCGGATCGGCGTCACCGAGATTGGAAATCTGACCATTGGTCACCTTATCGGTGCAACCGAGTTTCCTATATCGGCTTTACCGAGATTCAAAAGTTGCCACCTTGTGGTCACTTCGGTATCACCGAGATTAACACATCGGTGTCATCGAGTTGGTCATTTTGTGTGTAATGGTTGGATTTTTGGGGATGCCTATATATACGCCTTCACCACCGCCTACTCGAAAGAGAAGCACTCAGGACTATTCCATACCTATCCTATCAGATTTTCTGAGAGAGAACCACCTACCCTTGTGTTGAGGTCAAGATCTTCCACTCCAATCATATGGATCTTTATTTCTAGCCTCCTCAAGTTGCTTTCCACCAATCTCATCTGTTCTACCAAGCCAAATCTATGAGAGAGATTTTGTGTGTTGAGGAGTCTATCATCTTGAAGCACAAGAGCAAGGATTTCACCGTCATTATCGAGCCTATTACCTTTTGGAGGGTGGTGCCTCCTAGATTGGTTAGGTGTCACTTGGGAGCCTCCTACTTCCTGTTGTGGAGTGAACCAAGAAGTTTGTAAGTGCAAGGAGATCGTCTACTTGGTGAAGATCTACCCATAGTGAGGCTAGTCCTTCATGGACGGAAGCCGTTATGGAATAGTCAAGGTTGCTACTTCATGGACCCATTTGGGTGGAGCCCTTCATGGACTCTCGCGACCATTACCCTCCGTGGGTTGAAGACTCCATAAACATGGATTTACGTTAGTGCCACCTATCGGAACCATGGGAAAAATCATCGTGTTTACAATTGTGTTTGATCTTCCTACCCTATCCCTTCTATACATGCTTGTTGTTACTTTCCGTTGCTATATACTCTTAGACTTGCATGTGTAGGGTGTACTTGACTTGCCATGAAATGCTAAAAACTGTCAACCCTAAAACATGGTGTAGGCAAAACTTATATTTGGTCAAGTAGTCTAATCACCCCCCCCCCTCTAGACCTACTTTCGGTCCTACACGATGACATCCGCCCTGTCGGGCGGCTGGTTCTGGTCTTGTTGTAGTGGAATGGAAACCTTTGGGGGTTATTTGGGAACCTGCGTACGTCCCTACTCCCTTTGCACCAAAGGGGAAACTGCATCCTCTGGCGCGCTGGCGCTTCCCTGTCCTTCACTACGTCACCCTTGACTCCCGAGGCCGGGCCTTGCATAGAGATCTCTGCCGCTCCAGAGGGGTCCTGAGGAGACCCATCCCTTGTTGGTCCTAACGCTGTTCCTCCTCGGGAGGGCCTTGTCTTGAGTGAGGCCATGCCCGACCGCGTTTGGTTGATGAAGTGGGCCATGCCCTGGGCCGCAGGCAGGCAGGTCGGTGTACCCCTAATCCTAGAACACCAACAGTAGCCCTCGGGTGCAAGGTGTGCTTGAGCTGGCTTCAGGGTGAAGCCTCGAGGACTGCCCAAAGCACCGCAGGTCCCAACCACCTGCGGGCCAAACCTGGCGGTGGCGCCCCCGCTCCCCGAGGGCGTTCGACACCACTCCCAGTCAAATTGACACGAAGCCCGGGTGCAGCATCGTCCATTATTGCTTCCCATTGAATGTTGTTGCCGCTTTGGGCCACACGGATGTGACCCTTCAGATGGCAGGAGAGGCGACGTGGACGGTACTGCATTAACCGAACCGCCTCGCGCCCCCCGAGGTGCGCGCTATGGCTGCTCTCCCATGACGCCTCATGGTTGTGGTTGCGCCTATAAATCAGTCCCGCCCATGGCAAGGGAAGGGCATTGCAATCTTGCGGCTTCTCCTTGTTTACTTTGCTCTTCCGACAAAACCGTCTCTTCTTCCCATCTTCCCGTCCTTCATGGCGTCCGGAGGAAACGGTGTAGCCGCAGCGAAGCGCGCGGCTCCTCCGGCCCCCTCGTCCTCCTCTGGAGGCGATGGTGGGGGGCCCTCAAGGTCGGCATAGGTTTGCCAGCGTTGGGCCCTGGTCGACGAGTAAGTATCATGTCGCCTCCTTATTCTCTGGTTCTTCTGCCCAACGTCCTGAGCATGACCCCCTCCTCCCTCCAGGACGCCCGCGGCCAAGAAGTGCAAGCTTGGCGATCTCCAGGAGGAAGTGGAGACGCTATAGGCCCGGCTGTCCATCGTCGATGCTGCCTTCCAAGGCGCCCTTCGGGGCGAGGCTAAGGCCCAGGTGGAGCTAGCATCCCTCCAGACCCAGGTCCAGGAAGCGGCCAACGCCGTGTAGGCCGCCCAGGATGAGGTGGCGCACACCAGGCTGCTAGAGTTCCAATGTGCCACGCAGTTCCAGGGCATTGCTGACAGCGCGGCCGACACGGTCAGTCGGTTCATTGGGGACGCTCCCACGCTGCCGAACGTGCGAGATGACAGGGGCTACCTTGAGTTCTTCCAGAAGGTGGAGGAGGCGCTGGAGACCAGCGTTTGCTGCGTGGACGCGGATAGCGCATCTGACGCGCGCGACCTTCTGGACCTTGCCTTGATGCTCGTATTTTCCAACCTGCACCGCCTCGCTTCGCAGCTCGACTGCCGACGCGTCGGGGAGCCAGTGTCCTACGGGATCTAGCGCCCCCTCTGGGACGAGATGCGCCCGCACGTGGAGGCCATGGTGGAGCGGTTCATCCATGTGCCCGTCTCCTGCTTGGAGGACGATCCCGACGCAGAGGCGGCCAACAACACGGGCGGCGATGGCGGGTTCTCCCCCTAGGCATCCTCTGTTCCCCTTCTTGGATCTTGTAACGTTTGAAGAAGAACTTTGCCCTGTTGGGCATTAATCTTTTGCATGTTACCTTCGCCATCTTGTTTTTCTGCCGAGAATCGCTAATCTCTTGCTGGTCGTGGCGTGGGTTGACGTCGCCACCGATGCGGCCCCGTGTCAGCCACCGGTAGGGCCCTCGCAAGGCTCTCTCCTTCGAGAGACAACCCGCAACCGTCGCTCTCGTCGAGCCTTGGGCCTTGCGGCTCCTCATGATCACGCCCCTCCCATTGTGTTGTCTTCCTTGTTGCTTCATTCCTCAGGGGCCTTGGAATCCGCGTGCGGTGACCGTAGTTCTTGCATCTTTACATTAGTGTGCATAATCCTTATCCCATCATCAGAGTCGTTATTAGGCCGACAGGCTCCTGCTTAGTTCAGCAGTGTACTTAGATTTGTATGACGTTGGCGATACTTCCTCCTTGTCTATTGATCATTTTGGGGGCACTTTCGACACTCTACATCTATAGGTCCCAGTCGCACACATTTCCTGACCATCGTTGCGTATGATCGAATAACCAAGGATGCAACTACGGGGTCAGGCCCCGCCACCCTCGATGCCGACCGGATAACCAAGGACGACATCAAGGGGGCCAGTGGCTATATGACCAGTAAGGCTCCTAAGGCGCGCTGCTCGGGCGTCCCCCTTTGACGCTCAAACCGCTCTACGTTGGCAAGTCCCAGTCTCGCGCATTTCCCCACCACCGTTAGGTACGACTGGAAAACCGAGGACACACTTCACGGGATGAGGCCCCGACACTCCTGATGCCGACCGGAAACTAAGGACGACATCAAGAGGGGCGAGTGTCTATATGACTGGTAAAGCTCCTGAGGCATGCTGCTCAGGAGCCCCCTTTGACGCTCGAGCGATCCCCCATTCCCTTCCTCCGGATGCTGCCTCAGGAGGCCTTGTGGTCTCTCGAGACTCCATGTTGTGATGCCGTGCTACGTCGGAGCCGCTGAGTGGGGGTCGAGAGCTAAAAACTAAGTGCCCCTAAGGCGGCAAGTCCTCGCCATCCAGCTTTGTGGCACCTCGGGGCGGCACGGAGTATTTGGCTCCTTGTGAAACACCATTCAGAACGAGAGAATTTAAGTCTAGCAAAACTAGGAAATGCGGAGAGAAAAGTTCTCGCCCCTTTTTTTAAATATAAAGTTTTGAAATTCTCAGACTTCATTCCAAAAGTGCTTGAACACCAAAAAAGAAGCAAGAAAATGCCGCGTCCGGCACCTAGGATAGCCTTTGTCTTCCCCCAGCGTGGAGCGTAGGGCATCCACGTTGCATGGACATAGCCATTGATGGGCAGTGTTGTCTTCTCCACCAGCTTCGGGCTATGGCTGCCACATTGCATGGGAGGAACCCCTCCGCATCCTCGGGGGGCTCCGGGCATATACAGACCGCTCATTATTGCGTGAGAGTGTCACGGGTCAGTGTAGGACCCGAGGGTGTAAAGGGAGAACCATGCCTCACGGACACGAAGCCTGCTCCCGGCCTCTGGGCTTGTCACGGCAAAGGGAGGTCTGCTCTGGGCGGGCCCTCGAGCATAGGGGAAGCCCCTCGTGCCCTCCAAATGGAAGGTCCGCCCCAGAAGAAGGCCCTGGGTCTCTCGGACGGTGCCCTAGTGCGCCTTGCTGAGGCCCCTGGGGTTCCCATGCTGGTACTCGGGGCCCTGCCCCCAGGTCGGGCGAGCCGGGCCTAGGGACATGGGCGAGTACATGATCGCCCGCTCGCGATCGAAAGAAACCCGACCTAGAGACATGGGCGTATGTTCAACCGTCCGTCTCCAAGCAGGTGTCGCGCACCAAGGAGACGAGGGCACGTGTTCTACCCTTCGCCTCTAGGTTGGGATCGTCTGGCCTAGGGACATGGGCATGTGTTCCACCCTCCGTCCCCAAGCTGGGGCCCCTCGGCTCGGGTACGAGGGCGCATGTTCTACCCTACGTTCTCAAGCGAATCGCCCCCATTCCACAGACCCAGATGCCTGTTCAAGGAAGCTCACTACCAGCGGGCATGCCTCGCGAGAGTCTCCACGTCGGGCACCCTCGCGAGGCCAGACCCGCAAGCCGCCCCCGCGTGGTCACACATACTTGTCCGTGCGGGGGCTGCTCGTGAAGTCGCGTGCGTGCCTCCAGTCACCGTGGTAGTTGACACTGCTTCCTTTGCGGCCCGGGCATGCGGCAACATGGTTGTTGTTGAGTTGCATGAGCGGCAAGGCGTCGGCGTTGTTGAATCTCTAGTCCTCTCCTCTGGTCCACCGAGCGTGCCGGGATGTGCGAGGTGGTGCCCATCTAGTGCGACCGGCCCATGTGCCCTCAGCGACTCGAGCCAGGTCCCTCGCAAGGGAGGGATGCCATAGACGTCCCAAGCACGCCCGTGTGGTCCAAGCACCGCAACCTTCGGCCGTGCGAGTCCACAGGCGCGAGCCCCGCTCAGGCGCACATGGGCTTTGTTGGCGGTGGTGTCGCGCCGAGAGGCGCGCCTCACCTCATTAGTGCGGCAGTCGTGGGTGATCCATTTATGTTGTAGCGTGTGCGCGATGAGGAGCGCTCCATGTCTTTGGGTTGGGTCTTGGCAGACTCAGAAAAGAGGCGGCATGGCTCGAGCGCGGGGGAGGTCGGGGCGACAGAGGCATGTCGTGAGGTTGGTGAAGGCGACAATCCCCAGCGCCTGTTGGGAGTCTGGCCGATGGCGACGCCCACCAATAGCGTGGCATAGCACTGCTGGGCGCCATGGCCCATCGGCGCCTGCCCCGCCACATGGGCGGCCCGCCGCTCCGCACAAGCTCCACGTCCTTTGGTCATGAGTGCAACGAACGAAGGTAAGGCGAGGCCCGAGGAAGATTCCGACACGTCCCCTACCTAGCGCACCAAATGTTGGATTTCGGGCTCTGAAAAACCCTTAAGATTCAAACACAGGGGTGTGTTCGAAGATCCCCAGAAGCCTTGCCCAACCTAGCTTGCTACTCAATGAACACAACAAAGAACTTGCACGATGACGGGGAAGAGGATGAACATGATAGTTTTCCCAGGTTTGGGCCGCTACAAAGTGTAATACCCTACTATTGCGTTGGTGGATTGCCTCCTCGAGGAGGTGCTATAGATGAACTAGTACAGTGTTTTAGGGCCTCATGAGGGCTCCCTTCGAGGTGTTTGTGGCCCTCTGCGACTTGGTGATGGATGTGTGGTGGAATTGATTCGGATACCTCTCTACAGTGCAGCCTACCCTATGTATAGTGGTGACTCGTGTCCTCTTCCCTTATCGCAATGGTGGGAAGGGATCCCACAACGGCCAAACTAGAAGGAGGACAGGGGTACGTGCTCGCCCTGCCCAAAGGTGGTCTTCGCTTGCAAAGTAGTTGTCGCCGGCGCAGGGATGGGCTCAGTGATGACATCCGCCCTGCTGGGCAGGTGGCTGTGGTCTTGTTGCACCGGAATGGAAACCGTTGGGGTGCTTTGGGAACCCGCGTACGTCCCTGCTGCCTTTGCACCAAAGGGGAAACTGCGTCGTCTAGTGCACTGGCACCCACCTGTCCTTCACTGCGTCACCCTTGACTCCCAAGGCTAGGCCTTGCATAGAGATCTCCGCCGCTCCGGAGGGGCCTGAGGAGGCCCATCCATTTGTTGGTCCTGACGCTATTCCTCCTCGCGAGCCTAGGGCCCTCACGAGGGCCTTGGCTTGAGTGAGGCCATGCCCGACCGCGTTTGGTTGATGAAGTGGGCCACGCTCTAGGCCGCAGGCAGGCAGGTCTAGGTACCCCTGTTCCCAGAACGCTTACAGTTTCCCCTAGGGTCTTGGCCACTGGCTGAGGGAGTCCTCGATTAAGAGGTCCTCGGACAGCCGACCTGTTCCCACAGGCCGGACTATATGGGCCTCAAAGTGATCATTGGGTGGTCAAGGACCCCGTCACCAGGATGGAAGCTTCAAGGAGCCATGTCGTGTCCTCGAAGTTGTCGACCATAGATAGGCACATTTATCTCTTCGGCGTGTAATCGACCATGTGTAAACCCTAGGTACCCCCAATGTCTAAATAAGCCAGAGGGTTTTAGGTTATAGCCAGAGAACAACACATCTATGGTTTAGCTCTTTAATCTCGAGGTAGATCGACTCTGTAACCTATACATCATCAATACAATCAAGCAAGACATAGGGTATTATCTCCATAGGAGGGACCGAACCTAGGTAAAACCTTGTCCCCTTCGTCTCCTATTACCATCGATTCTAGTCTCACAGCGTGGGACTCTCTTTCGAGATCTGCTGGTTTTGACACCGACATTGGTGCTTTCATTGAGAGTTCTGCTGTGAACAACAGAGGAATTGATGGCTCACCTCATCGCGAGTAATGAGATATGCATCCAGGAAATTCTCACCCCCGATGAGACTCTCGCAGGCAGCAACATCTTGTCGCATGCCGACCCGGTCAGCCACCTTGGCCAGATTGGAAACTTTTCCCCCGGTCATAGAATCAGGTTTGGAACCTTAGAGTCCATCGCCGATTCACGGGGATTACACATCCTGATGGAACCTTCGACCCTTGAGGAGGAGCCTATAAGTCTCGACGCCTCAACGCAGAAGACATCGGGCTTCGCCCCCATTGGAGTCGTCTCCCCCGAGCAATCTAGAACGCCCAATTCAGCCGATGTGACCAGATCCACCATGGCTAGACGGAACACAGAGCCGCTTTCGCACAGCTCTCGAACCGTCACGCTGCATAGTGACTCCACTCGGCTTAGCGACATGCATCCTACAATCGCCTCATTCTTAAACGAGATGTTCGATCGGCTGAAACAATGCTTATGTTAGATGACCAGGTTCCGGCCTATGATCGGCTCAGGATTAAACCCGATTATAGGGAGATTCGTGCTCCCACGGTCACCCACCTTGTCACTGCCATCGAGTGTCCAGCGGAGGACTCGTGCCAACAACCGGAATTGAAAACAATCTACGCCCTAGTCTCTGATTACCGGGACTTCATCGGCAAACCAGACACCGGAATTTGTTTTAAAGACGGACCACCATCGGTCCAATATCTATCACACAATTCGGAGTTCGTGATTTTGAACACCCAATATGGCGTGGGGTTGGATTTTTTTCCCACCCACCACCCAAGACGATGATTTGCAGTATGGCACCAAAGCCCGCGTCTTCGGACTTTCAGTACATTAAACAGCTACCAGGAGAATCAGTCCATCACTTTTGGGCCAGACTCCTACTCGCTAGAAGCAGAGAAAAAGGTCTTAGCGACCAAGAGATAATGGCAAATTTCAGTAACAATTGCCACGATGAAAGGATTCTTAACGCCCTGGCTCGCCGACACATTTGTGACATTTCCGAGCTATCCCATTTGGTACAAAAATACTATGTCATGGAAAGCACTTGGCAATCTGAGTGGTTAGTTTCGGAACCAACTTTCCCAAACACCCTATTGGAGATCGTAAAAAGATGATACCTCCAAAGCGGCCAGTCAGATTTGGACCCGCCAAAAAAAAGAAATGGGCCCATTTTAGGGGTCAATATTGTCCTTGACGGAATATTAGATAAACCTTGCCCCATACATTCTGTATTGCTGAACACAATCCCGACTCACAGCCTTAGAGCTTGTTGGGTCATCACGCATGTTGCAAAGAGTGAAGAGGCCATCCTTGAGGCGCTTCCGCCGAATAGGCGCTCTTCATCATTACCTGAATACAATGCCAAAGTTTTGACGGTCTATGAAACGTTCACCTTAGGGAACAAAAGGAAAAGAGCTCTTATAGAACTTGAACAGGTCCACCATGTGGGAGCAACAAGTGCATGGGCAGACGTACCCATCACTTTCGGAGATACTGACCGACCGGCCTTTCTTTCCGGTCATTCACCAGCCGCACTAGTCCTAACCCCCATCATTGATGACTACATGTTACATATGGTACTAATGGACGGCGGCAGTGGTTTACACCTAATCTATGAACGCACCCTGGAAAAAATGCAGTTCGACTAATCTCGCATCGGGCATAGCAACACGACTTTCGAGGGAAAGAGGCGCATTGTTCAGGACGTATCACCCTTGACGTAGTGTACGTCACGTCGGAAAACTACCGATCTGAAGAGCTCCTTTTCGACATCATGCCTTTCCCAAGTGCTAACACTCCCTATTGGGACGTGACGCCTTCACAAAGTTCCAGGCTATACCCCATTATGGGTACATGAAACTAAAAATGCCAGGACCAAACAGAGTGATCACAATCTCCGGTGATCCGAATATAGCCCTCAGGGACGAAAACAAAACGGTAGCGCTCGCCCTCGAGGCATTAGCTGAGACCTTCTCTGTCGAAGAACTGACAGCACTGCGGTCAATATTCAACAAGGATGACATGATCCTTAGCAAAAGGCCCAGGCCCGCGTCCTTCAAACCCGTAGAGCAAATTGTTAAGTTTCAAGTGCATGTGACGGGCCCTAATAAGACATCGTTCATAGGATGCCAGCTCGATCCCATAGTAGACAAGGCATTGTGGACCTTTCGAAGAGAAAATTGGGACATTTTTGCCCTGGCATCCTTCCGATATGCCCGGAATCCCATGACGTTTTGCAAAGCACAGTCTGAACATCATTGCAGGCTTTAAACCCGTTAAGAAGACTTTTTGCCGCTTCTCCTAACCCAAACGGCAAGCTATGGGTGAACAATTAGCTAAACTGCTAGAGGCCGGATTCATTCAGGAGATTAAACACCCCAAACGGTTGGCAAACCTGGTAAGTCCTGGCGACTATGCGTTGATTTTAAAGACCTCAATAAAGCCTACACTAAGGACCATTTCCCCTTACCGTGCATAGACCAGATCATTGATGCCACCGCCGGACACGATTCTTTGTGTTTTCTCGATGCTTAATCCGGATACCATCAAATCAAAATGAAGGAATCCGACCAAGCGGCAACTGCATTCATCACCCCTACAGACCATTCAGCTTTAACACGATGCCCTTCGGGCTAAAAACATAGGGGCTACATACTAGCGCTTGATCTAGACTTCTCTTGTGACACAGGTCGGTAAGACGGTCGAGGCATATGTCAGTGACGTGGTAATTAAAACCAAGCACGTCAGCCAGCTGATCGACGACCTATGACAAACCTTTGCCAGCCTACGCGAGCATGACATATGACTCAACTCGGCAAAGTGTGTATTCGGAGTTCCCCTGGCAAACTGCTCAGATTCATCATCTCCCCTAAAGCATGTCCAGAGGCTGGCAGGTTGTGTCGCGGTGTTAAGCCGCTTTATATCCCACCTAGGGGAGAAGGCTTTACCGCCCTATAAGCTGCTAAAACGGACCAACCACTTGAAGTGGACTAGCGAAGCAGCGGCTGCATAAGAGGAAATTAAAACACTACTGGCAACCAATCCCATACTCATAGCACCAGGCGTCGGTGAGCCCATGTTATTATACTTGTTGGTCACCAACCAAGTTGTTAGCCCAGTGCTCGTCGTTGAACAAGATGAGGAGGGACACAAATTCTGGACTGAGAGGCCGGTCTATTACGTGTCAGAATTAGTAACGCAGTGCAAGTATAGATACCCACACTACCATAAAATAGCCTACACAATATTTATGGCATCACGGAAACTCAGACACTACTTCCAAGAGTGTGTGGTAACGGTAGCATCCGAAGTACCCCTGAATGACATGATCAACAACAGGGATGCCACCGGCCGCATATCCAAGTGGGCCCTTGAGCTCCTTCCCTTTGAAATAGCCTACAAGCAGTGTTGTGCCATCAAATCTCAGGTATTGGCAGACTTCTTGGCTGAATGGACCGAGGCCGAACTCCCCAAGGAATACAATGCATACACCCATTGGACAATGTACTTTGATGGACCCAAAACCTTGGCCGGACTAGGGGCCAGAGTTATCCTCACATCCCCCACAGGGGACAATGCATGATATGTGTTGCATATCATGTATGCCGACTCCCACAATGCAGCTGAATACGAAACCCTTTTGCATGGTCTTCGAATGGCAGTATCAATGGGCATACGATGGCTGGAGGTACGAGGAGAGTCCAACCTAGCCATCTCCCAAATCAATGGCGAATTTGACACCAAAAATCTAAAAATGGCGGTGTACAGGAATGTCGTCTTAAAAATATATGCACGGTTCGAGGGGTTGGAATTTCACCATGTCGCTCGCGACAATAACCAAGCCACCGATGTACTGGCCCGCATGGGGGCTAAGCACGACCCTGTCCCAAGAAACACCTTCCTAGAGAGGCTCTTTAAGCCATCCGTGGTTTGGCAGGACGATCACAAGGGCATCGGTCTAGATACAATAGAAGAGGTTGTTCCCCCTATAAATGAACCAGACAATCAAATCATCGGCGTCTCCGTAATGGATGAAATGCCTTCGACCCATGAAATCACAGCGGTAATCGCACCATCGACAAAGCACTTCCTCGCCTACCTTCTTAGCAAGGAGCTCCTCGATGACCAGACGGAGGCCCAATGCATAGTTCGGTGATCCAAGGCCTACAAAGTAGATGAGGGTGAGTTATACAACAAAAGCACCACCGGAATATTACAACGGTGCATATCTGAGGAAGAAGGACGGGAATTCCTAGCTGAAGTCCACGCAGGTATGGGCAGCCACCACGTCGCGGCAAGAGCCTTTGTTAGCAAGGCCTTTCGAGCTGGTTTCTTTTGGCCTACAGCTCTAGCAGACGCCTAGTCGCTTGTCAAACACTGCGTGAGTTATCAATTTTTTGCAAATCAAAGTCACATGCCCCCAACAACTCTTCGGACTATTCCGATAACCTAGCCTGTCGCAGTTTGGGGGCTAGACATGTTCAGACCCCTTAAAGGGGGGACCAAGAAAAATAAATACCTACTGGTCACGGTTGACAAGTTCACCAAATGGATAGAGGCAAGTCTATCAAATCGGCTAAGTCCCGAATAATAATCGACTTTATCTCCGGCGTGGTACACTGTTACTGTGTCCTGCACAGTATAATAATGGACAATGGATCCAACTTCACGAACCAAGAGGTCAAAGACTAGTGTGCAAAAATGGGCGTAAAGCTCGATTACACATCAGTATATCATCCGCAGACCAATGACAAGTCGAACGACAAAACAGCCTCATCATGAGCAGCATTAAGACACGTTTGGTCCGATCTCTTCATGAGTTCAACTGCCATTGGGTGGAGGAGCTTGACTCCATTTTATGGGGCCTGTGCACCACCCCGAACAGGTCAACGGGATATACACCGTTCTTCATGGTCTATGGGGTAGAAGCAGTCCTACCCTCTGATATTATTCATGACGCACCAAGGGTGCGCATGTACGAGGAAAGGGAGGCCAAGTTAGATCGGCAGGATGACCTGGATGCCTTAGAAGGAGAGCGTAACATATCTCGGGCTTGCTCTACTTTTTACCAACAACAGGCCAGACGTTACCAGAGTACAAAGGTCAGGGTGAAGGCATATAACATAGGCGAACTCGTCCTACGGCTCCTGGTGAAGCAGAAGCATACACTCAACCCCAAATTGGAAGGCCCCTTCATAATCGACGAAGTACTCGTGGGAGGAGCTTACCGTCTTCAAAGCCCGTCGAACAACCGCCATGAACCAAACCCATGGAACGCAGAACGCCTTCGGCGCTTCTACGGATAAACCGGTGTCATCACATTCTATAGCCCTTTTTCTTTATTTTTTCCTCCCCCTCCCACTCTACTATTTGGTAGGATTGAACTTTTCCCTTTTCTCCCTGTGTTTGGTTCAACCGACCTTGTACTAAAATTATCAGCTTACACCCTTAAGTGCTGAGTCCGAACAATGTACCTGGGGGCTTCTTCTAGAAGCCAGCACTTTTATATTACAACAATTTACCCACACTTATTGTTTACACACGTTTCCTTTCATGTGCTCTAGCCATCATTTGCATCAATTCGAACTAAGACTTTGCCAAACTGGGTTACCTCGCTCATGTGTTTGCCCTCTACGTTTCCGATTGTTCGGCTAGAGGGTAAAGGGAGCACCTCTGCGATTGTTACGACTGGGTCATCCGCATAAGTACCTTAGACGGGTGAAGCCAAAAGCTAGCTATCTTACGTAGACAGTTGGTCGGCTATGACGGAAACTCTTAATACGGTGATGGTAACTATCACCATTGCTTGAGCTTCTTCCTTCTTAAAAGACCTTAGCCGCATACTAGCATTATGCAGACCTCTACCTACGATATTTGTAGAATCCTGAAGGAAGATATCAATAGAGGTACTATTTTCCATGGAAGATCTTTCTTACGCTAAGCATTAATATAACATATCTCTCTGCGTGTTTTCTGTCTATTCGCACCACATGGACGGATTGCCTGGTTCTCCAAACACAATTCACTCTTATAGTGTGACATATCATGAGGAACACTCCCCGCGATCTTCGCACAGGAGGTAGAAGCCGATGTACGGTTAAGACAAAGTTTACAACACAAATGGAGTAACAACTCGATTGTTCTTACATAAGTATGCATAATTATACATTCAGCTGTTGATCAAGATTATTGATTATAGTGTCTAGGGAGCAGTCTTCTTGTGAAAGGCGGGCGACAGGCATCACCCGGTCATACACTAGGTGGATTGGCACTTCTTGTCCATCCGGTCCCACGAGACCAATCTGAGCCATTCGCTCGGGATTAAGTCCGGTGTAGCGGGTCTTGATCATTGCCCATGCTTCCTATGCTCCCTCCAGGCAAGACAACATCTTCCACAGCTCGAACCTACTTCGGGTTCTCTCAAATCGATCGACTATGTCGGTCATTCCTTCCGGAGGTTGTTCGGCAAGCCATAACACCTTTACCATGCTTTTCGTCACTTTACGAGCATGCTCGTGAAGAGCGGAAAGCTCTTTCAGCAGGTTCCTCCAGAAGGATCCGATCTCCTCTTTAGGACGCCCAGACAGGAGGCCTATACATAAGGCAAGAGCATGCTCATTTTGCTTTCTCTATAAGAAGTACTAGCTGATGTTAGAATCACAGTTACCGAAGATGCCCCTCTCCATTTTTTGGTTTTCTTCTTGGGCCTAGGCCAATTGAGCTTTTAAATTCTCAATTTCTTCGACATGTTGCTTCTTTTCTACCTGGAGGCGATTCAAAACACGACAGCTAGCCTCATGCTGGGCCTCAGCATACCGGAGAGCTTCTCGGGCTTCATCCAGCTCCTTTTGCATATGCCCTATAGATTCAGCTGCTAAAGAGAATCCTTGCGTCAGCATGTAAATTTTCTGAAGATTAGCAGCACAGGTATACTTACCATGGGCCTCCCGAGTGAAGCTCTTCACTTGCTCCTGCTCTGCCTTCACAGATTGCACCTGTGATCGGGTGTCCCCTAGCTCCTTGGCCAGTTGCTCGTTTAGTTGCTTCGAAGCCTGCATTAGCAATAAAACAGCATAAAGACCCTTAATTTGGTTGTTTTGAACCAATTTAAGGCTCAAGGGCTATTGGGTTTACATGAGTATCCGAACTCTTTCAAGCAGATTACTTACCTGCATATTGGCCGATATTAACTTCATGGCCTCTCCGAACCCAGCTCAGGCAGCACCAATGTGCACGTCCATCGTGGGTAGGGCACCGAACTCTTGTTCGGAGAATACTAGGTGGTGCATGGCCTCCCGTCATCGTCGATGATTCATGGCGTTTCCTACTTCCGATTGGGTGACAGACATAGCGTCACAGGAATCGGCTAGGGCCCGACTGGCCATAGGGGCCTCGGTGGCTGGTTCGACATGAGTCGGGGCTTCGGAATTGTGAGAGTTGCCGGACACCTTGGCAACCTCTTCAGCGGGAGAAGCCTGGGCATTTTTCCTTAATATTTTGATGTGATAACTGATGTAAGACTCTATTGACTATGATAGTAAGCAGACTGCTAAACAAAATTCCTTTGGGTTGAGCGAGCAGGCAAACTCATCCTCGTAGTCGACTCATTTGTTGGCTCCCTATTGGTTTCCGATCTGGGCATGGCTTTGCTTGCCGACGTATGACGCGTAGATCGACGACGCTTGGCAGCATGATCCGGTGCGTTTGGGGCATTGCTGGATGCTTGCCTTTGGCGGGACAACTTTTTTCTTCTTCTTGTTAGTTGTAGGAACGGGGAACGATCCAGGATAATCGGCTATGATAGCCACCTGGGACCGGTCTAGTCTCTCCTGGTAGAAGACTCCGTCTTCAAATTCAATTAAAAGATCCAGGTCCTCGTGAAACCCCGGATCATCCTCATGGGAATAGTATTCGGGCTAAGGAATCGGACAGTTAACTGTCTCGGTAAATCTTCTACATTCTTGTTAACGTATGGTTAATGACTTCGGTCAAGTAAGGGACGAAATGAAAACCCCGGACTATGTTAACTGAAGGGAACGGCTTACCCATCGATGGGGTTGTGCCTCGAGTATCCTTCCTTGGTCGACCGCTGAATAAAATCCTCTCGCTCTCCTTTATATAGGTCATTGAGTGTGGCGGCCAACGCCGTCTGATCGGCAGGACCTTGTCTTTGGGAGTGCATGGTGTCACTTGTCCCATTTTAGTGCCATAAGGGATGTATTCTCTGTAGGATGGGCTGCATGCACTGGGCGATGGCGGCGGCCATGACATCAATCATCGTTAGGCTGTGGTGGGCAAGTATCCGCACCTAGGCAAGTAGGCGTTGCACCTCTACGCTGTCCTCTTGGGACGAACTCTTCGGCCGCCAGTTGTGCCTTTTCTTCAAAGGGGCGTCGGAGTATTCAGGCAGACCTCTCAGAGCTGGCTCGAACAGGGGGACGTCTTCAATGTAAAACCATTTCGAAGTCCACTCTTCAGATACCTTCAGTGTACCCACCAGATACCCCGTCCCCGCTATAGAGCATACTTCAGCTCTGCCGACCTCCAAGATTGCCTTGTCCCGAGTTCGAGGGACAAGACAGAAATGCTTCCTCCATAGCTTGAAATGCGCCTCGCAGCCTAGGAACATATCGCAAAGGGCTACGAAGTCTGAAATGTGCAGGATAGACCCCAAGGTGAGGTGGTGGAGTTGGATCCCATAGAATTCCAACAATCCCCTCAGGAACGGATGGATGGGAAACCCGATGTCCCGCAGGAGGAAGGTCACAAAGCATACGCATTCCCCCCTTTGAGGATTGGGGAAACATTCCTCGAAAACTTTGTTGTTGTAAGAAGATAACCCTGCGCGAGTCACTGCAAAATCTATAGAAGGGCGATACACCTGGGTCTCGAGACTGCGCAGCCACAGAAGCGATACGGAGCAGCTGGTCCAGTCCCCGGGATGGGAGCCATAGGGGCGCGAGGAAGAGTTGGGGGCGCTCGCTATGCTTTGCGTGGTGATCTTCCGCTAGGAATTTTTTCCTTTGGGGAGGAGGAGAAGGATGTGGTCTAAACCACGATCCCATTTGTTTAAATGTGTGTAGCCTCCCTTATGGGAGGGCAAAAAATCACTGAACCACTTGCCTCTCCACAACGCGCGAAAATTGAGGAACGCTGGCGGTTATTATAATGGACCTAAAAAGCTCGTGATGCTTGGGATTTTGTCAATCACTGCTCGGTTGCCGAACAAGAAGGAGTATGGGACTCACCTTGCAAGCCGACCTGTTTCCCACAGGCCGGACTATATGGGCCACAAAGTGATCATTGGGTGGTCAAGGCCCCGTCGCCAGGGTGGAAGCTTCAAGGATCCATGGCGTGTCCTCCAAGTTGTCGTCCGTAGATAAGAATGTTTATCTCTTCGGCGTGTAACCAACCATGTGTAAACCCTAGATACCCCTGGTGTCTATATAAGCCGGAGGGTTTTAGGTTCTAGCTAGAGAACAATGCATCTAGGGTTTAGTGATACGTCTCCATTGTATCCACTTTTCAAACTCGTTTGCCCTTGTTTTGGACCCTAATTTGCATGATTTGAATGGAACTAACCCGGACTGACGCTGTTTTCAGCAAAATTGCCTTGGTGTTATTTATGTGCAGAAGTAAAATTTCTTGGATTGACCTAGAAATTTACGGAGAATATTTTTGGATTTAATAAAAAATACGGGCAAATGAATCAACAAGAGGGGGATACCCACAAGTGGCAAGCCTGCCAGGCGCGGCCACCCCCATGCCTGCGCTAGGAGGCTTGTGGGGCCCCTGCTGCTCCATCAACCTCAATTCCATTCCTATTTATTACTATTCACGGAGAAAAAAATCAAGGAGAAGAGTTCATAGCGTTTCACGATATGGAGCCGCCGCCACCTCCTGTTCTTCCTTGGGAGACCAGATCTGGAGTCCGTTTTGGGCTCCAGAGAGGGGAAATCGACTCCATCGTCATCACCAACCATCCTTCATCACCAATTCCATGACGCTCTCCACCGATCATGAGTAATCCCATCATAGGCTTGCTGGACGGTGATGGGTTGGACGAGATTTATCATGTAATCGATTTAGTTTTAGTAGGGTTTGATCCCTAGTATCCACTATGTTCTGAGATTGATGTTGCTATGACTTTGCTAGGCTTAATGCTTGTCACTAGGGCCCGAGTGCCATGATTTCAGATCTGAAGCTATTATGTTTTCATGAATATATATGTGTTCTTGATCCTATCTTGCAAGTTGTAGAGACCTATTACGAGTTATGATCCGCATCCCCTAGGGTGACAATAATAGGGATTCTTTCCGGTGATTACCGTAGTTTGAGGAGTTCATCTATTCACCAAGTGCTAATGCTTCGGTCTGGTTCACTATTAAAAGGAGGTCTTAGTATCCCTTAGTTTCCGTTAGGACCCCGCTGCCATGGGAGGGTAGGACAAAAGATGTCATACAAGTTGTTTTCCATAAGCACGTATGACTATATATGGAATGCGTGCCTACATTGCATTGATGAATTGGAGCTAGTTCTGTGTCACACTATGTTATAACTATTGCATAATGAATGCCATCTGACATAATTATCCATCACCGATCCATTGCCTACGAGCTTTCCACATATTGATCTTTGCTAAGTTACTTCTTTGTTGCTACTGTTACAATCACTACAAAACTGCTACTGTCACTATTTCCACTACTTCTGTTACTTCCATATTACTTTGCTACTAGATACTTTGCTGCAGGTATTAAGTCTTTCAGGTGTGGTTGAATTGACAGCTCAGCTGCGAATACTCGAAAATATTCTTTGGCTCGCTTTGTGTCGAATCAATAAATTTGGGTTGAATACTCTACCCTCGAAAACTGTTGCGATCCCCTATACTTATGGGTTATCAAGACCTATATCTGGCACCGTTGCCGGGGAGCATAGCTCTATTCTCTGAGTCACCTGGGATTTCTATCTATTGATCACTATGAAGAATCTGAAAGATCCAGAAACCAAGATCTATCCCTCTACTACGAGGGGAGGTAACGATCTGCCATGTAGCTCTGCACTTGATTCACCTTCGGTTATGAGTAAGTTTGTGACACCACCACCTGCTAGTAATTCTGAAATGTCGCAAGTAATTGATGATTCCACTTATGCTATGCATGATGCTTATGATCATACTTTGCTTGATAGTACTCTGCCATTGGGTGAATTTCTTGATGAACAAATTGCTAGAGTCAATGCTGAAAATTATGATACTTCTCAAACTGATGAAATTATTGAAACTAAACACTTTGAGACACCTGCTAGACCTAGCTCTCCTAGATATGAATTGCCTGATATTCCTGAGGGTTATGTTATTGAAGGACAGGTAGCTAGGGACTTTCTTGCTTGTAATGATAGAGATGACCTTAAGTAATTACTATGCAAGTGGAAAGAAAAATCATTGAATGCTAGAATGAAGTATGATCCTAAGTTTGCTACTTCACCTATCTTTGTTACTGATAAGGATTATGAATTCTCTGTAGATCCGGAGTTAATTACCTTGGTTGAATCTGATCCTTTCCATGGCTATGAATCTGAAAATGTTGTGGCACATCTCACTAAATTGAATGATATAGCCACGCTATTTACTCATGAGGAAAAAATTCATTATTACTATATACTTATGTTGTTTCCTTTCTCGTTAAAGGGTGATGCTAGGATATGGTTTAATTCTCTTGCTCCTGGTTGTGTGCATAGTCCCCAGGATATCATATATCACCTTTCAGAAAAATATTTTCCTGTCCATAAGAAACAAGCTGCCTTGCAGGAAATATTTAACTTTGTGCAAGTTCAATAAGAGAGTCTCCCACAAGCTTGGAGGAGGCTTCTCCAATTACTCAATGCTTTGCCTGATCATCCCCTCGAGAAGAATGAAATACTTGATATCTTTTATAATGGACTAACCGATGATTCTAGGGACCACCTAGATAGTTGTGCCGGTTGTGTGTTCAGGGAACGAACTGTTGAACAAGCTGAAATACTACTGAATAATATATTGAGCAATGATAACGATTGGGCTATTACCGAACCACCTCCGAAGCCAACTCCGAAGAAAAGAGGTATTCTATTTCTAAGTCCTGAAGATAAGGAAGAGGCAAAGAAATCTATGAAAGAAAAATGTATTAAAGCTGAAGATGTTAAGAATCTACCACCTATTGAAGAAATACATGGTCTTGATAACCCGACCCAAGTAGAAGAGGTAAATTCTCTTAGTAGATTTGATGAAGGTGATATTCCTTATAATAAGTCTTCTAGCCAATGCTTGGATGAGTTTGATAATTTTGTTGTTAAGCAAGAAAATTTTAATGCTTATGTTAGTAGACAATTGAAAAATAATGCTTTCACGCTTGATCACTTAGGTGATTATATGAGTAGAACTATCAATGATCTCAAACTGATTAGTAAACATGCTTCCATGGTAACTACTCAAGTAGAACAAGTACTTAAGGCACATAATGATTTGCTTAATGAGATGAATAATAAGAACATTGATCATTTTGGTAAAGTTGTGACTAGAGGTGGAGGAATGACTCAGGAACCTTTGTATCCTGAGGGCCATCCTAAGAGAATTGAGCAAGATTCTCAAAGAAGTAATATTGATGCACCTAGTCGCTCCACTAATAAAAGGAACAAGGATGATGATAGAACTTTGCATGATGCCAGTGAACCTGTTATAGATACACCTGAAAACCCAAATAATATTTCTCTTTCTAGTGTTGAGACACAATCTGGTGATGAACATGAGCCTAGTGATAATATTTATAATGATGTTCATGTTGATGCTCAAGCTAGTAATGATAATGATGTGGAGATCGAACTTGTTGTTGATCTTGATAACCCACAACCTAAGAATAAAAGATATGAAAAAGAGATTTTATTGCTAGGAAGCATGGTAAATAAAGCGAACCATGGGTTCAGAAACCCATGCCCTTTCCTCCTAAACCATCCAAGAAAAAGTATGATGAGGATTTTGAGCGCTTTGTTGAAATGCCTAGACCTGTCTTTTGCGTATGTTCTTGAGCGATATTCTGAAAATGTCTCCTTATGCTAAGGATATGAAATATATTGTGACTAATAAAAGGAAGATACAGGAAGCGGAAATTTCCACCATGCTTGCTAATCTATTATATACTTAAAACAATAGAAAAGTAACAGTTATGATTGGACACTAAAAATACTAAGATGTATTGATGGTTAAGATTAAGAAAGCTCTGTTTTTTTCAGGGGCGTGCATTGGTTTCCTATGGCAATACATGTATACAAGCCAAACAAGCATGCACATTGCAACGTTGTACATTAGGCAAGGACATTGCCACAAAAAGACATTAGACAAGGAAACACGTACAAACTTGGAAGCACCTAGATTAGTTTCCGGCGGACACTCATCTATACCCAGTTTAAGCTAAACAATCTTTGGCTAATGTTTTTTGTGTGAATAATCTATATCCAAGGGATACGAATAGATGTGTGTAATAGAAAGAGACGAATAGATTAGAAAAAAGGGTTTTATCCAACTGAAAAAAGGGGGTTCCATCATACACATATGTGTGCAATAGTAAGAGATTTAATAGAATAGAAGGAATATCAGTTTTTCATTGTACATACATACATGCATGTGACAAGGTGGAAATCATTGCCCCTGACTTTACTTTCAATTTGAACCAGATCACGGTTATCGTCGCAAATGGTAACCTAACTCCGCGATCCAAAAGTTGCCTCGACTCTAAACTTTGCGAAGCACACTCGCGATCCCATCGGAGTCAACAGCACCACCTACGTTCGAGAAGCATCATCTTCCGGATAAGATACTCCACAGCCCGTCGGATCAGTGAAAGGACAATAAAGCTCCAAGAAGAAACAACAAAAGAAGAGCAACATCCTGACCAAGAAGGGGATGGTCAGGCCAGCCACCCCGATGCACTTTGCTCCTGGCGACAACACCCTCTGGCTTCCCATCGAATTTTCCCACCACAACGACCATGCAAACCAGTATCGTGTAATCCTTGACACGGAAGATATTGAGTTAGATGAGGTCTATCATCATCGATGTCAAGCAACAGACTCAAGCGCTCCTGCCATAGTCTCACCGGCTCCAATGGGATTTCAGGTGCGACCAGCTCAGGCAGCGAACTCTTCCACAAACACAACGTCGGGTACCACAAGCTTTGAGACAAGAGCAACATATAGAAAGATGAGGATGGGATCAAGCGCTCTCTCAGGAGGCTATGGTTGGGAAAGGAAGGTCCATCCGCCTGTAGCCACTGCTCGCCGTCCGCGAATAGAAGCTGGTGTGGCGGTAGATGCGTCGGCGGATGATGGAGCTGGACGAGCAGCTGGTGCCGTACGGACACCGTGACCGTGAGTTCCAATTGCAGTGGTTGCATCTTAAGTGGGAGCGCACGCGTTGAAATAAAAGGCAGAAAGCTCTCAGTCTTAGATGGGTCATCGCCCCGTTTACTGCCACATGAGCTTAGCCGAGACATCACGAGGAAGAAGGAGCGAATCTGTGATACTATTGCCACATGAACCATCCATGTGTTGTGCAAACATGATTAACCTTTTCTTCTCAGTATATATAGTGGAAAGTGTCAAACAAGAGGATGAGATGTGAGGTTAAAAGATAGCAATTGTCAAAACTTTTGATTTTTTTAGTCATGAATACGATTTGTCTTTTTTGTGTGTATAAATTTTCATTGGAAATTTTATAAGATTTGTTCCATGATTTCAATTCCATTTTAGACGACTTAAAATTAAATTTTCTAATCAAAAGGTTGTTTTCTAGAGCATTTAATTTTTCAGGCACAAAAAAAATCTTTTGATATGAATTTACACGTCCCTCAAGCATTTGGTAATATCAATTTTTTGTGAATTTATAGAAGAACATTTTTCATCCCTTAATTGTTTCTACATGGACACCTTTAACTGGGAAAATATCTGTGTTTTCCTAGAGGCTTGACGAATTGCACATATTGGTACAAGAGATACCGTCCCAAAAATAGGCTGAATGATTTGAGGGTTGAGGAGGGAAGGATGTCAAATTAAAGTAGACCACGTACATACTTGGCGGGCCCTTGGTCGAGTAAATGGTTCCCAAACAACATCAATGTATGCCACATACAAACTGGGAGGCACTTGTGCTCTCACCGATAGATAACATCAGACAAATACAAGCTGGAAAATGCGATGAGAACCAGCAACTTGAAATCATATGGCAAGAAATTGCAACATACAATCGTACGGCAGAAAAGCTAGAAAGGCCCAATAGTCTGTATGATGGAAAAAAATGGTCAGTCAAAATAAAATGCTTAGATCACACATAATCAATACATGTGGTTTGCACATAATAAAACAATAAATCTTGCATTCAGTTATATATTCTATAAACAAAGGACATAGTAGTTGAACGTAGAACCCCACAAAAAAGTAGTGGAACCCAGAGTATGGTATAAATCAATGAAGTTTTAAAACAAGACTAGGGTACTAACGAACTCCACCTTTCTATAATGTAACAAAACCATAGTCACCCCACACCTACTTCACTGACATAAAAGTTAGGGTAAGATCATAAGGTCGGGTTGCTGCACTTATTGAAGGTAAAAAAATTGGACAAACAAAAGAACATCAGGTGACATGAGATTGCAAACACATTTGGTTCATAGTGATATTATAGGTGAAACATCGCACTCTAGGAGAATATTATAGCTTCATGCTTAGAGAGGTTTGTAGAACAGCAAAGAGGAGCAAAAAAAATTGTGCATGTATTTAAACAATGTTACTGCACCTAGGTAGTACTGACCGCATGCATCAATACGGTGAAAATGTGTATTACTTTTCAAAAATATCATATTAAAATTTCACGTTTGCAACTAATTGGCTATTAATGTATACTATATATTTTGCTTTCACTATGGAGAAAAATAAATACTCAGATGACAACAAACTGATGTCTAAAAGGCATAAATAGTAAACAATAATGATCTATCCGCGCAAATGCGCAATGGACCCGCTAGTTATACTTTGAAGGGTGGAGTACCAAAGAAATTAGGAGATCTAGGAATACCAACTATACAATGCTCTATTAAAGGGAATTATGTTAAAATAGCTTTATGTGATTTGGGAGCTGGTGTTAGTGTTATGCCTTTCTCTTTATATCGTAGACTTGATTTGAATAAGTTGACACCTACTGAAATCTCTTTGCAAATGGCGGATAAATCAACTGCTCTATCTATCGGTATTTGTGAGGATGTACCTGTCATAGTTGCAAATGCTACTATCTTAATGGACTTTGTTATTCTTGATATTCCTAAGGACGACAGTATGCCTTGGTAGACCCTTTTTGAATACTGCATGGGCTGTTATTCATTGTAACAAAGGCAATGTCACTTTTCATACTATTCATGGTAATGAGCATATGGTACACTTTTCGAAGAAATAACCTCAAGTTCATAGTATCAACTCCATTTAAAAAATTCCAACGATTATTATTGGATACTTTGAGTTTCCCTTTCCTACTGTCAAGAAGAAATATGATATACTTATTGTTGGGACATGCATATCCCCATTGAGGTAACATAGTGTTATTCTAAAATTCTCCGGTTTCATGTTTTTCAAAAGATGTTTGTTAATAAGACTTGATCAACCTTATTGATGGATTCCTTTGGATGAGCATGAGAAGGTTGAATTTAGAAAGCACAACCTTCTGCACCCAACCTTTACTTTCTGTTAGTTGGATGAAATTAAGTAAAATGATATTATTTTTTTGTTTTCTGAGTTTTCCGTGCAATTGAAAAATGACCTGAAAAGAAAAGTTCTTCAAATGCCCTAAAAATATAGTATGATTTTTTCTGGAATATTTACAAATATCAGGCACTGAGCAACTGCAGGAGTTTTCACCAGTGGGTCACAAGCCCACAATGCGTGGCCACCCCCTGGCCGCGCCTAGCAGGCTTGTGGGTCCCACATGACCCCTTCACTTATTCCAGCACCCATCCACTTCATCTTCCTCTGGAAAAACTCCCAGCATTGCTCAAACCCGTGTTCAAGCTCATTTTGCTGCCATTTGCGATCTCCTTGTGCAAAACTTCATTCGCAAACATGTTTTGGGAGATTGTTCCTCGGTATGTGACTCCTCCAACGGTCCAATTAGTTTTTGTTCTAGTGCTTTATATATTGATAGTTTTGCTACTGTGGTGATCTTGTTATTGAGCTTGCATGCAAATTTTTATGGTCCCAAGTAGTTTTGATGCATGATATAGCCTCTAGGCACTAGTGGGGGCAGTTGTTACAAGTTTTTTTGAGTTTTGTTCACCTTTATTTTGGGTCACTAAAAATTTCAGAAGTTTTCACAGAAAGAAATGCTGAGGAGATTGTTAAGAGGCTCTTCAAGCCGGAGTTCTAAGGAAGATGAAAATGAGATGAGGGAGAAACCCAAGTATAATCTTCCTCGCGTCGCAGAAGTTCGACCATGTGAATGGTCATGTGACACATTCTTGAGGGCGGCCAGAATTTATGAAGATTTCTATTACTTGGCTGAGAATATCGGCCTCACCGACTTCCTCAACGTGAAGTGTGACCAGTACCTCTTGCTCACAAATATCTTTGTGAAAAAAATTTGTTTTCATGTTAGGGAAGACCCTCCTACAGTAGAATTTGACTTATATGATGCGCCTAACGAAATGAACCCAGCATCAGGGAACCACTTCCTGGAGACATGGAAGATTTTATTGTCACAGACACTATAGGGGAAGAGAGAGGTGTGTCAAAGGCAAGGGTAGCTAGTTTACATTTTCCTATGCTACGCTATTATTCATTATTTGCGGGAAGATGTTTAGTTGGTCGCTAGGAGAGTGGAGCTCTTAGTTCCCCTGACCTCGCCATTATGCGCCATGCTTTATTTGTTGATAGACCCTTGGTTTGGGCGCTATGGTGGCCCAATGGTTGATCACCAACTGTTCGAAGGTGCCCATATTCGGAGGTATGTATGCATCTCGTTTGGCCAAACACTTTGAGATACCCATTAGGCTTAACGAGGAAGATGCAAGGCTGGTACCCTCGAAGTCCTTAAATTATTACTGTATGGTCGCACATGATGTTATTAAGAAAAATGATGATAGGAGGCTGCTTTATAACTTAGTTTTTAGCTAGGGTACTTGTGAAATTATTACTTTGCCTGCTTCTTGTTTGTTCGATATTTACTCAGGCAGGTACACCATTATGCCTAGAGACATTTATAGATATTGGGGTCTGACAGAACCCGTAACTCCTGAACCGGCACTAGCCCTTGATCCGTACCTGAGCCAATTTTTTAGTGGGAACCGTAGGAACTCGCCAACCAATGGAACTCTGAGGACACTCCTGAGTACCCGGTGGAGAGTTCTTTCCAGCCATGGCCATAGATCAACTTAGGCCAAAATCCTAATCTTGGGGGAATACGTATTTCCCACCAACTTTACATTCATGTTCACATATCCATCTTAAATAGTCGGTGTTCATACTCTTTCATTGTACTATCCATGGTAGTTTATTTCCTCGTTTCACTTTCTTCTTGTGTGTTGAATTAACTTTGATAAAAACCAAAAAAAAGTTCTAGATTTACCTTTTAGTTGCTTAGTTGTAGCATTAAAACAAAACCCAAAAAGATTTTTCATTCTTCTTTTGCTTGTTGGGAGCTTTCCTGTATAAATAGTTTTTATCGTTCTTGTTTTGATTTTTTCTTTCTTTGGGTTGTAAGGAGAAGACCACAATGAAAATGCCGAGTGGCTCTCATATGCATTATTGTTTACCTATTAGAGAGCCCATGTTACCTTGTCTTCTCCTTTGAGTTATTGTTTGCAGATACCATCTTAGTCCAATGCACGTGCATTCTTATTACTATCCACATAGTTCGGTCGTGCAAGTGAAAGGCAATAATGGCAATATTTGATGAAAAGATTGAGATGGAGAAAAGCTGGTATGAACTCGACCTCTCTTGCTTTTGTAAATAGGATTAGCTCATCATTCCGAATTCAGTTCATTATGGGTGAAACATATTTGCAATGATAATTAGATATTATAGTTACTAATGCCATGCTTAATTAGCTAAGAGTGGATAATGGTTTGTTTTGGTTGCCAAAATGCATATTAAAATGGTTGTGATGTGGTATGATGGGATGGTATCCTCCTCTGAACGATTCAAGTGGCTTAACTTGGCACATGTTCATGCATGTAGTTGAAACAAAATCAACATAACCTCTACGATTTTTATGTTCATAGTGATTTATATCCTACTCATGCTTGCATTCAATGTTGGTTAATCTCAAAGCATGTTGATGACTGTGTCACTCTCTAGTTGGTCGCTCCCCAGTCTTTTGCTAGCCTTCACGTGTACTAAGCGGGAATACTGCTTCTGCATCAAATCCCTCAAACCCAAAGTTGTTCCATATGAGTCCACCACACCTACCTATATGCGGTATTTACCTAGCGTTACAAGTAAATTTTCATGTGCCAAACTCTAAACCTTCAAATAAGCATTCTGTTTTGTATGCCCAAATCGCTCGTGTGGCGATTGGGGGCATCAGTATCTTCCATGCTAGGTGGGTATTCTCACGATATGTGTTGATTCACTATCATTCACGAGAAAGTGACTGGTAATTGGGATGCCTAGTTCCATCCTCAAAATAAAAGAAAAATATAATTAAACAAAACTCCCCAGGACTGTGTTTGTATGGATGGTACCTATAGATTTGACTAATTGGTGGAGGGGAGTAAAAACTTTATCATTTTGTTTGGGAACCGCCTATAATTTATCTAGCATGCAAGATGTTGAAAACCTTTTGGTCGTTATGTGAGTAGTGAAAGCATACCGCTCAAAAATTATTACTCATCTCTGTTTGAAAATTCGAGCTCAGACACCTCTGCAAATCAAAGCTTCCCTCTGCGAAGGGTCTTTCCATTTACTTTATTGTTGAGTCATTCCATTCTTATAAAAGGCACTAGTTAGAGAGCACCACCATCATTTGTATGCTTTGTTGTTAATTGATATTGAGTATGAGCATGACTAGATCTCTTTCACCGTGAATTATAATTTCTAGTCAGTCCTTGTTCTTTAGAGGTGCTCTGCATTTATATTTTGCGGTCTTAGAAAGGGCTAGCGAGATATCATTTCATCATATTGTATCATGATTGTTTTGATAAAAGTGTTGTCATCCGAGAGTTATTATTATTCCTCGCTAGTTGATTATGTCATTGATATGAGTAAATGTGAGACCTAAATGTTATTGTGAACGTGGTTACAACAACAAGATCAAACAGAGTTTGTACAAGTTTTTCTTTATCACTTTCAGTTTATCAACCGAATTGCTTGAGGACAAGAAATGGGTTAAGATTGGGGGATTTTATACGTCTCCATCGTATCCACTTTTCCTAACTCTTTTGCCCTTGTTTTGGACTCTAATTTGCATGATTTGAATGGAACTAACCCGGACTGACGTTGTTTTCAGCAGAATTGCCTTCATGTTATTTTTTTGCAGAAATAGAAGTTCTCATATTGACTTGAAAATTTAGGGAGAATATTTTTGGATTTAATAAACTGGCGAAAGAATCAACCAGAAAGGGGCCACCAGCAGGGTGGTAAACCTGCCACGCGCGGCCAACCCTGGCAGCGCCTAGCAGGCTTGTGGGGGCCCTTCTGGTCCACCGACCTCAATTCCACTCCTATTTATTCCTATTCGTGGATAAAAAAACAAGGAGTAGAGTTCATCGCATTTCACGATATGGAGCCGCGGCCACCTCGTGTTCTTCCTCGGGAGACCATATCTAGAGTCCCTTTTGGGCTCCGGAGAGGGGAAATCGACACCAACGTCATCACCAACCATATTTTATCACCAATTCCATGATTGTCTCCACTGTTTGTGACTAATCCCATTGTAGGCTTGCTGGACGGTGATGGGTTGGATGAGATTATTCACGTAATCGAGTTAGTTTTGTTAGGGTTTGATCCCTAGTGTCCACTGTGTTCTGAGACTGATGTTGCTATGACTTTTCTATGCTTAATGCTTGTCACTAGGGCCCAAGGGCCTTGATTTCAAATCTGAACCTATTATGTTTTCATGAATATATATGTGTTCTTGATCCTATCTTGCAAGTTGTAGACACCTATTACGAGTTATGATCTGCATCCCCCAAGGTGACAATAACTAGGATTCTTTCCGGTGATTACCGTAGTTTGAGGTGTTCATGTATTCACCAAGTGCTAATGCTTTTGTCTGGTTCTCTATTAAAAGGAGGCCTTAATATCGCTTAGTTTCCATTAGGACCCCTTTGCCATGGGAGGGTAGGACAAAAGATGTCATGCAAGTTCTTTTCCATAAGCACGTATGACTATATATGGAATACATGCCTACATTACATTGATGAATTGGAGCTAGTTCTGTGTCACACTATGTTATAACTGTTGCATGATGAATGCCATCCGACATAATTATCCATCACCGATCCATTGCCTACGAGATTTCCACATATTGATCTTTTCTAAGTTACTTCTTTATTGCTACTGTTATAATCAGTACAAAACTGCTACTGTCACTATTTCCACTACTGCCATTACTTCCATATTACTTTGCTACTGAATATGTTGCTACGGATATTAAGTCTTTCAGGTGTGGTTGACTCGAAAACTCAGCTGCGAATACTCAAGAATATTCTTTGGCTCCCCTTGTGTCGAATCAATAAATTTGGGTTGAATACTCTACCCTCGAAAACGGTTGCGATCCCCTATACTTGTGGGTTATCATTTAGCTATTTGATCTCAAGGTAGATCGACTATGAAACCTATACATCATCAATACAATCAAGAAGGATGTAGGGTATTACCTCCATTGGAGGGCCTGAACCTAGGTAAAACCTTGTCCCCTTCGTCTCATGTTACCATCGATTCTAGTCTCATAGCTCGAGACCCCCTACCCGAGATCCGTTGGTTTTGAAACCGACACCGGCCAGGTGGTGGAGTCCACCTCCAACAAGGAGGTGGGTGTGGGGAAGGAGTCATACTCCAACAAGGACTCCTCCCACCCTCCACCTAATCCTCTTTGGGTGCATGGGCCCCTCTTGGGGTCGGCTGCCTAGTCCACCAGGGGCTGGTGCGCCACCTCTTGGGCCCATGTGTCCCCAGAGGTGGGTGGGCCCCATCCGATGGACCCCCAAAACCAATTCGTCACCCCCGGTACACTATCGAAAGTACCCAAAACCTTTCTCGAACCCAAATACCACTTTCCTATATATCAATCTTTACCTCCGGACCATTCAGTAAGTATTCGTGAATTTCTGGGATCTCACCCGGGACTCCTAACAACCTTCAGTCACCAACATAAATAACTCAATACTACTGAAACGTTACCTAACGTTTAAGTATGCAGGCAATTCGGGTTCGAGAACTATGTAGACATGACCGAGACACCTCTATGTTCACCAAAAAATAGTGGGACCTGGATGCCCATATTGGTTCCTACATATTCTACGAAGATATTTATCGGTTGAACCTCTATGTCAAGGCTTCAGTTAATCCCGTACATAGTTCCATTTGTTCTTTGGTATGTTACTTGCCCGAGATTCGGTCGTTGGTATCTCTATACCTAGTTCAATATCTTTACCGACAAGTCTCTTTACTATTACCATAATACAAGATACCATGGCTAACTCTTTAGTCACTATGCTTGCAAGGCTCATTGTGAGGTTGTATTACCGAGTGGGCCCTGAGATAGCTCTCTATCACACGGAGTAACAAATCCCAGCTTTGATCCATGCCCACTCAGCAGACACCCTCGGAGATACCTGTAGAGCACCTTTATAGTCACCCAGTTACGTTGCGACGTTTGATACACACAAGGTACTCCTCCGGTGTTAGTGATTTGCATGATCTCATGGCCATAGGAAGAGATACTGGACATGCAGAAAACTATAGCAAGAAACTGACACGATCATATGCTATGTTCATAGTTTGGGTCTTGTCCATCACATCATTATCCTAATGATGTGATCTCATTATAAAATGACATCTCATGTTTATGGCTACTAAACCTCCACCATCTTTGATCGATGAGCTAGTCTACTAGAGGCATCCTAGGGACACAGTGTTGTCTATGTATCCACACATGTATTTGTGTTTCCAATCAATACAAGTATAGCATGGATAATAAAGGATTATCATGAACAAGCAAATATAATGATAATCACTTTATTATTGCCTATAGCGCATATTTCCAACAGTCTCCCACTTTCACTAGAGTCAATAATCTAGCTCACATCACTATGTGATTTACATTGTAATGAATCTATCACCCATACAGTTCTGGTATTGATCATGTTTAGCTCTTGGAAGAGGTTTAGTCAACGGGTTTGCGACATTCAGATCTATGTGCACTTTGCAAATATTTATGTCCTCCTCCTTGATCTAATCGCGGATGGAATTAAAGCGTCGCTTTATGTGTCTGGTCTTCTTGTCAAACCTTGGTTCCTTGGACAAAGCAATGGCACCAGTGTTGTCACAAAACAGAGTCATTGGGTCCAGTGCACAGGGCACTACTCCAGGATCTCTCAAGAACTCCTTCATATAGACACCTTCCTTAGACGCCTCCGAGGCAGCGATGTAATCCACTTTGCATGTAGAAATAGCTACCACGCTCTGCTCGGAACTGCACCGTATTACCGCTCCCCCATTAAGAATGTATACGTATTCGGTTTGAGAATTAGAGTCATCTAGATTAGTGTCAAAGCTTGCATCAACATAACCCTTTACGACGAGCTCTTGATCACCTCCATAAATGATAAACATTTCTTTATTCATTTTCAGGTACTTAAGGATATTCTTGATCGCCGTCTAGTGTTCTATTCCTGGATCACTCTAAACTTCCTGCCATACTTATTACAAGGATGACATCGGGACTTGTGCACATCGTTGCATGCATGATGGAGCCTATGGCAGAAGCATAGTGGATGACACTCATCTTTTCTCTATCCTCTGGAGTCACTGGGCATTGAGTCTTACTCAACTTCACACATTGCAATACAAGAACCCCTTCTTGGATTGATCCATTTTGAACTTCTTCAAAACCTTGTCAAATATGTTCTCTATGAAAGTCCTATTAAGCGTCTCGATTTATCTCTATTGATCTTGATGCCTAATATGAAAGCATATTCTCCTAGGTCCTTCATTGAAAAACTATTATTAAAATATTCATTCATGCTTTCCAACATTTCTATATTGTTTCCAGTCTGCAATATATCATCAACATGTAATATTAGAAACGCTATAGAGCTCCCACCCACTTTCTTGTAAATACAAGCTTCTCCATAAATTTGTATAAACCCTAACGCTTTGATCACCTCATCAAAGCGAAGATTCCAACTCCGACATGCTTGCACCAGTCCATAAATGGATTGCTGGAGTTTGCCAACTTTGTCAGCATTCTATGGATAGACAAAACCTTCTGGTTGCATCGTATAAAATTCTTCAAACCGTTAAGGAACGCTGTTTTCACATCCATCTACCAAATTTCATAATCAAAAAATGCAGCTATTGCTAACATGATTCAGACGGACTTAAGCATCGCTACAGGTGAGAAGGTCCCATAGTAGTCAACTCCTTGAACTTGTGAAAACCCCTTTACCACAAGTCGAGCTTTATAGACGGTGACATTACCGTCTGTGTTTGTCTTCCTCTTAAAGATCCATTTGTTCCGAACGGACTTTTGCCCTGTAGGTAATACGTCCAAAGTCCATACTTTGTTTTCATACATGGATCCAATCTCGGATTTCATGGCCTCTAACCATTTGTTGGAATCTAGGCCCATCATTGCTTCTCCATATCATGTAGGGTCATCGTTGTCCAACAACATGACCTCTAAGATAGGGTTACTATACCACTCAGTGGCAGTACGTTCCCTTGTCGACCTACGAGGTTCGATAGTAACTTTTTTTGAAGCTTCATGATCACCATCATTAACGTCCTCTTCAACTGATGTAGCCTACACAGAAACATCTTTCTGTGTTGCGGTACTCTTTGGTTGAAACAAAGGTTCAACGACCTCATCAAGTTCTATCTTCCACCCACTCAATTCTTCCGAGAGAAACTCTTTATCGAGAAATTACCAGTTCTTAGTGACAAACACTTTGCCTTCAGATCTGAGATAGAAGGTATTCCCAACCGTCTCTTTTGGGTAATCTATGAAGACGCATTTCTTCGCTTTGGGTTCCATCTTTTCAAGCTCAAGATTTTTTACATAAGCATCACATCCCAAACTTTAAGAAACGACACCATTTGTTTCTTGCCAAACCACAGTTCATACGGCATCGTCTCAACGGATTTCGATGGTGCCCTATTTAAAGTGAATGCAGTTGTCTCTAATGCATAATCCAAAACGATAATGGATAATCGGCAAGAGACATCATAGAACGCACCATATCCAATAAGGTTTGATTATGACGTTCGGACACACCATTACGTTGTGGTGTTGCAGGTGGTGTCAACTGTGAAAGAATTCCACATTGTCATAAGTAACTGCCAAACTCATAACTTAGATATTCTCCTCCTTGATCAGATCGCAGGAATTTAATCTTCTTGTTACGATGATTCTCAACGTCACTCTAAAATTGCTTGAACTTTTCAAACGTTTAAGAATTATGTTTCATTAAGTAAATATACCCATATCTAGTTAAGTCATTAGTGAAGGTGAGAAAGTAACGATATCCACCACGTGCCTCAATGCTCATTGGATCGCACACATCAGTATGTATGATTTCCAACAAGTCACTTCCCCGTTCCTTTGTTCTAGAGAATGGGGTCTTAGTCATCTTGCCCATGAGGCATGGTTCACATGTGTCAAGTGATTCAAAATAAAGCAACTCCAAAAGTCCATCAACATGGAGCTTCTTCATGCGTTTTACACAAATAAGATCTAAGCGGCAGTGCCATAAGAAAGTGGTATTATCATTATTAACTCTACATCTATTTGCATCAATGTTATGAACATGTGTATCATCACTATCGAGATTCAATAAGAATAAACCCCTCACATTGGGTGCATGACCATAAAAGATATTACTCATATAAATAGAACAACCATTATTCTCTGATTTAAATGAGTAATCGTCTCGCAATAAACAAGATCCAAAGATAATGTTCATGCTTAACGCAAGCACTAAATAACAATTATTTAGGTTCATCACTACTCCCGATGGTAATCGGTGAGCGAGCGTGCCGAAGGTGATCACATCAACCTTGGAACCATTTCCTACACGCATCTCACTTCGTCCTTTGCCAGCCTTCGTCTATTCCGTAGCTCTTGCTTTGAGTTGCAAATATGGGCAGCCAAACCGGTATCAAATACCCAGGCACCAGAACGAGAGTTGGTAAGGTACACATCAATAACATGTATATCATATATACCTTGTTTGGTGTTGGCCGCCTTCTTGTCGGACAGATACTTGGGGCAGTTCCACTTCCAGTCACCAGTTCCCTTGCAATGAAAGCACTCAGTTTCTGGCTTGGGTCCAGCCTTGGGTTTCTTCACATGAGGGGCAACTGATTTGCCACTCTTCTTTGAGTTACCCTTCTTGCCCTTGCCATTCTTCTTGAAACTAGTGGTTTTATTGACCAACAACACTTGATGCCCCATCTGAATTTCAGACTCAGCGACTTTCAGCATCGCAAACATCTCGGTGACTGACTTGTTCATCCCTTGCATGTTATAGTTCAACCTAAAGCTTTTGTTGCTAGGTGGGTGTGATTGAAGAACCCAGTCAGTGATCGCCTCTAGCGAGAGGGGCATCCCTAACTCAGCCAAATAGTTTGAATTCCAAGACATTCTGAGTATGTGTTCACTGATAGACCCGTTCTCCTCCATCTTGCAAGCATAGAACTTATCGGAGGTCTCATACCTCTCGACCTAGGCGTTCTTCTCAAAGATAAACTTCAACTCCTGGAACATCTCATATGCTCCATGACGTTCAAAACATCTTTGAAGTCCTGGTTCTAAGCCATACAACATTGCACATTGAACTATTGAGTAATCATCAGAATACGCCCGCCAGGTGTTCACAACGTCTACAGGCGACATTGGAGCGGGTGCTTCACCGAGCGGTGCATCAAGGACATAATCCTTTTGGGAAGCCATGAGGATAATCCTCAGATTATGGGCCTAGTCTAGAAAGTCACTTCCATCATCTTTCAACTTGGCTTTCTCTAGGAACACATTGAAATTCAAGGGAACTACTGCGCGAGCCATTAATCTTCAACATAAATTTGCAAAGGTTACTAAGACCATTGTTGAAGATAATGATTTTAGTTAATCATATTAATTATAATACTCCCACTCAAATTGACATCCCTCCGGTCATCCGAGTGCTACATGATCCAAATTCACCAACCCAAGTCCGATCATCACATGAGATGAGGTGGTTTCAATGGTGAACATCTCCATGTTGATCATATATACTATATGACTCATGTTCGACCTTTCGGTCTCTTTTGTTCCGAGGCCATGTTTATACATGCTAGGCCCGTCAAGTTTAAACTGAGTTTTCCGCATGTGAAACACTGGCTTGCACCTATTGTATGTGAACGTAGAGTCTATCACACCCGATCATCACATGGTGTTTCGAAATGACGAACTTTTGCAATGGTGCACACTCGGGATGAACACAATTTTATCTTGAAATTTTAATGAGGGATCACAATATAATTATACCATCGTCCTAAGCAAAATAAGATGCATAAAGGGATTAACATCATATGCAAATCATAAGTGACATGATATGCCATGAACTTGTACATTTGATCTCCATCTCCAAAGCACCGACATGATCTCCATCGTCATCGGCATAACACCATGATATCCATCATCATGATCTCCCTCATTGTGTCGCCATCGGGGTTGTTGCGCCCACCATGATTCTACTACAATCGCTACCGCTTAGCAATAAAGTAAAGCATTACATAGCGCTTAATGATTGACACATGGGTCATACAATAATTAAAGACAACCCTATGGCTCCTGTCGGTTGTCGTATGCGTCGACATGCAAGTTGATACAAAGTATTTCAAACATGATCATCTCATGCATGAAATATATCTCATCACGTCTTCGGCCATATCATATCACGACATACCCTGGAAAAACAAGCTAGACGTCCTCTAATTGTTGTTGCATGTTTTACGTGGATGCTATGGGTATCTAGAAAGAACGATTCTTACCTACACAAAACCACAACAGAGATACACACATTTCTATTCAACCTACTCAAGGACCGCCTTTGTTGTATCCGATCCACCTAAGGTGGGAGAGACAGACACCCGCCAGCCATCTTTATGCAATGAAGTCACATGTCAGTCGATGGAACTGGTCTCTCGTATGTGGATGAGTAAGGTTGGTCCAGGCCTCTTCATCCCACAATACCGCTGACTCAAGGAAAGACCAAGGGAGGAAGAAATATGAGCATCAACACCCATAAACTCATTTGTGTTCTACTCATGATCTCATCTACGCATAGACCTAGCTCATTATGCCATTGTTGGGTAACGTTGCATGGGAGACAAAAAAAATGCGACGCACATACAAGACCTTTCAACAGTGATGAGCATCTATGAGAGGAGAGAACAGATCCACATACCCTTGTAGATCGCTAAGCAGGAAGGATTAAGAAATGCGGTTGATGTAGTCGAACGTCTTCACAATCCAAATCACAAGCGGTCTCGCGATCCAATAACGACCTAGCGCTGAACGAACGGCACCTCTGCGTTCAGCACACATACAAATCGATGACGATCTCCACCTCCTTGATCCAGCAAGCGAGTATGGAGAGGTAGATGAGTTCTCCGGTAGCACAACGGCGTGGTGGCAATGGTGGTGAACTAATCTGGTAGGCCTTCGCCGAGCTTCTACTGAACTAATCTAGAGGACAACTACGATCTAGAGGGAGGAGGGCAGCACGTGGCTTTTCAGGTGGTGGGCTGCCCTAAAACCTCCACTATATATAGGAGGAAGGGGTGGGAGGAGGCACCCTAGGGTTTCACCTAGGGCCTTGGCCGCCGGGAAGGAGGTGGAGTCCACCTCCAGCAAGCAGGTGGGCGCGGGGGAGGAGTCCTACTCCAACAAGGACTCCTCCCACCCTCCACATAATCCTCTTTGGGCGCATGGGCCCCTCTTGGGGTCGGCTGCCTAGTCTACCAGGGGCTAGTGCGCCACCTCTTGGGCCCATGTGGCCCCATGGGGTGGGTGCGCCCCACCCTGTGGACCCTCAAAACCCATTCGCCACTCCCGGTACAATATCGAAAGTACCTGAAATATTTCTGGAACCCAAATACCACTTCCCTATATATCAATATTTACCTCCGGACCATTCTGGAGCTCCTAGTGACATCTGGGATCTCATCCGGGACTCCAAACAACCTTTGGTCACCAACATACATAACTCAATACTACTGAAACATCACCGAGCGTTAAGTGTGCAGACCCTGCGGATTCGAGAACAATGTAGACATGACCGAGACACCTCTACGTTCAATAACCAATAGAGGGACCTGGATGCCCATATTGATTCCTACATATTCTACGAAGACCGTTATCGTTTGAATGTCAAGGATTCAGTTAATCCCGTACGTAGTTCCTTTGTTCTTCCGTATGTTATTGCCCGATATTCGATCACTGGTATCTCTATACCTAGTTCAATCTCATTACCGGCAACTCCGTTTACTCTTTTTGTAATACTAGATCTCGTGGCTAACTGTGTAGTCACTTTGGTTGCAAGGCTCATTGTGATGTTGTATTACCGAGTAGGCCTTGAGATAACTCTCTGTCACATGGAGTAACAAATCCCAGTCTTGATCCATGCCCCCTCAACAGACACCCTCAGAGATACCTATAGAGCACCTTTAGAGTCATCTAGTTATGTTGCGAAGTTTGATACACATAAGGTACTCCTATGGTGTCAGTGAGGTGCATGATCTCATGGTCATAGGAACACATAGTTGACAAGCAGAAAACTATAGCAATAAACTGACGATCATATGCTACGTTCATAGTTTGGGTCTTGTCCATAACATCATTCTCCTAATGATGTGATCCCAATATCAAATGACATCTTATGTCCATGGCTAGGAAACCTTGACCATCTTTGATCTATGAGCTAGTTTACTAGAGGCATACTAGGGACACAGTGTCGTCTATGTATCCACACATGTAATTTAGTTTCCAATCAATACAATTATAGCATGGATAATAAAAAATTATCATGAACAAGGAAATATAATAATAACCAATTTATTATTTCCTCTAGGGCATATTTCCAACAATAGCTTCTATTTTGACAGGGCTACATGGACATGGTGAGCTTGATTCCCGCCGGCAACCACGCAGCTGTAGACGTGGCAAGCGACAACGAGCACCACGGCGACTCAGACGATGAAAAATAATATGAGGATGATAGCGATGTCTAAGAGGACGAGAAGGGGTCGGAACTAGGGGGCGAGGTAGAGTCTTCCCCTTCGGAGGAGGTGCTCCCTGAGTCCCATTCGAAGGAGCGCCAAGACCCTGGAGTCCATGAGGGCCACACGAGAGTACCGGGTGCCACCAAGTCTTCGGCGATTATTCCTCCCTCTCGGACTTTAAAGCACGGACGTAGTGAGCCCATTGTATCTCCTGAAAAGAGCGCCAAACAACTAAAAATCTCATCCAGCAATCGCAGGACAGTAAGATGAACATGCCGGTGGACTCCGTGTAAGTACCCTCGTACTAATTGTCGCCTCAAATAATGGACCGAATGTGATAAACAATCCGAGTGATTTTCCTGTAGGGTTGACACGTCGTCTGCCTCGCTGGGGAAGCACATGGCCGAGGTCGATGCTGCGACTTCAAAAGGTAACACTCGGTTTTGCCCATTCATGAACTCTGAGTTCTTTGTCTACTCTCTCGACTCATTCCCGAACGATTTTCAAATGCTTGTAGAGCCACGCGAGGTTATTGAGATTGATGCAGACGACCGAGCTGACCTATCGACTCCAACCACTGACACGGATCTTGTGATGCAAGATGCCTTGCCTACTCAAGAGCCACCGCCAGCTCGGGGGAATTCTTCAAGACCTGGATCCGCACTTGGAACATCCCTTCCAACTTCCCTAGTGACCAGTGTCATCGGATATGCAGCGTGTCCCGGAGAACCAGGTGGGAGCAAACAAGTAGGCATTGATCCAACTGAGGTTGATGAACGACAAGCTAAAGGAGGCGCACGATGCTGGTGAGGTTTTAGAGAAGAATGTGCGAGTAAGTACTCTCGTAAGTACCTTATTTAGACAGAATTCTTTGCGTTGTAGATGTTTTTGGAGTCCCGAGTGGGTTTACGCTAGGAGTACACCCACTAGGTGTTTACTGATTGATCTGAATGATGAGATACTTATTGAAGAGGGTGCAGTGATGGTCCATGGACCAGAGCCTCTCGACGTTGACAATCGGGGTGTAGAACCAGTATTTCTCAAGTGGGGGCGCATTGGGCGCACCCACTAGGTGTAGTTCCCGAGGCTGCCATCAACTAAAGCATCCGGCAACAGTCTCAGGATCCAAATGATGTATTTAGGTAGTTGAGTCCGAATGATGAGATACTTGTCAAAGAGGATGCAGTGATGGTCCATGGACTAGAGCCTCTCGACACTGACAGTCGGGGTGTAGAACATGTAGTTCTCCAGTGGGAACGCGTTGAGCGCACCCAGTGGGTGTAGTCCCCAATGCTGCCATCGACTGAAGCAATCGGTGACAATCTCAGAACCCGAATGATCTATTTAGGTAGTTGAATTTCAATGATGAGATACTTGTCGAAGAGGATGCGATGATGGTCCATGGACCAGAGCCTCTCGACGATGACCGTCGGTGCGTAGAACCTATAGTTCTCCAGTGGGAGCATGCTAAGTGCACCCACTGGTTGTAGTCCCCGAGGTTGCAAGCGACTGAAGCAGTTAGCGACAGTCTCAAGATATGAATGAACTTGATGTTGAGGAGGATGCGATGATGGTCCATGGACCAGGGCTTGCCGACGTTGACTGTTGGGGTGTAGAACCTATAGTTATCTAGTGGGAGCACGCTAAGCACACACACTAGGTGTAGTCCCCGAGGTGGTCATCGAATGAAGCAGTTGGCGATAATCTCAACATCAGAATGAACTTGATGTTGAAGACATAATCCGAATGATGAGATACTTGTCGAAGAGGATGCGGTGATGGTCCATGGACTAGAGCCTCTCGAGGTTGACCGTCGGGATGTAGGACATGTAGTTCTCCAGTGGGAACGCACTGAATGCATCCACTACATGTGGTCCTCGAGGCTGCCGTTGACTGAAGTAGTTAGCGAGAGTCTCAAATTTCGAATGTGTCTTAACTTCAACATTGCGTCTGAACATCATCCTTGATATTTCCTTTTTTTGTTGGCATGGCGTATGCGAGCTCGGGTCTCGCTACGTCACCCTTGAGAAGGAGGTACAGTACCTGTGTCGTATCCTTGAAGCTAAGAAAACCAAGAGTACTCGTATGGAGCAAGAAAAGCTGACACTCAGAGATAACCACATCTCGACTGACTACATTGAGTTCGATCTTTTCCCCTGTTCAACTGAAAGTACTTCGTCAGATGTATGTAGCGAAAATCTTTAGCTTACTAAGAGACTTTGGGCTTTCATTTCTATAGAGAAGATGAAGAAGGCCTTGGAGAAGAAAGACCGTGAAATGGCATCTGTCCAGAAGGAGGCCAGTTGGAAAATGAAGGAATCTGAGGAAAAACTAAAGTCAATCGAGAAGTGGGAGGAGAAGAAAGCGCTAGAGGATGTTGCCGAGAGGAGCACTCAAGAGGCTGTCGAGGACGAGACAAAACTGAAGCAACTCATGTCCAAAAACCTTGACCTGGAGAAGCTCATTGAGGACTACTAAAAGAAATGAATGACAAACTCAAAGGTATGGGCTCAGCCCGATCAAATTTCAAGCCTTTCCACCTTACTTTCCTCCTCCCGTAATTCTTTTTTTCCGAATGTCTGTCAGATCTATGTTTGGACGTGGAAGAAGAGACTTCATCTAGAAGGACCTAGATCCGAGTGTCGGTCTCCTCTGCGATACTGCAGCACTTGCGTTGCTTCGACTCGATGAGCGCACCGCGGAGGTGGCTATCTTCCTCAACCGCTTGCGTGAATCATCCTTCCTTGCTTCCAATTGTCCATCAATGGTGCATGAGCCGATGTTGAATAGGAGGCTTTACTGCCCACTCACTCACAATCCTCCGTATATCTTCACCTCACATTCCCCTCCATCTTCAGACCTCCACGACGACCTATGCCATGGTGCAGAAGGATCATATACCAGTAGTCTTCTGGTTTGGTGAAGTTGACATCGAGCAGGAAGAGATAGAACATAAAGACGAATGGGACACCATGGACATGGCCCTGGAAGAGATGCATGCCGCAACGGATGCTGCCCTGATGCACTCACCAGCAACCATCACCGCATCCGCGCCAGCAACCATCCCTATGGCATTGACGGGTTGGTCGCCTAGCATCATCACAACGCTGGAAACCATGGGCATCAAGGAGGTCCCCGCCGATCTAAGCGAGCTCGTGTACGTGCAAGCGCTAGTGCCTCCTCTTGCTCCTGTGCTTGTGCGCGCCCTTCCACCCGCCACGCATGTCCTAGTGTGCATGCACCCACCCATGTCACCCGACCCCTTGCGCACGCCTACACCAATCGCGCCCATGCCCATGCGCGTGACTACACCAGTCATGGCCCCCTCAGCGGATTAGGCCACCGCCGTCGACAGCTTTCTCACAGCACCGCTAGTCGCCCCCCATCCCTGTGCCGATCAATCGCACGACGACAGGCTCTTTGATTGTGAAGTCCAAACCATTCTGGTCTCGTTTGAACAACTGTACAACTGCGCCCCGGAGCACAAGAACACCACCGCCGGCACAACTAGTTTTGTTTATATTGTATCTCAATTGTATGAATGTAAAGTGAAAGCTCGACTGAATGAAATCTATGGTTTGATGAACTAAGTATTTATCTATGAATTCACATAGCTAACAGAAAACCATCATAGTTTTATCTGAATAAACACTCATCACAAATGGTTCAGGTTGAATACCCGTTTGCAGATTGATAGCTATCTTTCCTTCGCCCGTAAGCCAAGTCAAAATATTAGCACGAAGGATTGGTGCAACGCGTCTTCCCAAACGTATCTCGAATATTAGATGTGTGCCTAGTACAGACAATCCCGGAAAATTTGCATCCATCATATTGGATAAATTGCCATGTGTCAAATCGGAAACATTGGTATGTGTCGATCTAGTAACACTAGCATTTTTCAACACTGTACCACTGACATTTGTCAAGTTTCCTAGGAACAAAATCTAAATTTAGGTGTAATTTTGCAACTGAAATTCACTATAAACATTTATTTCATTCATACATTAAGCAGTGGTCTTTGTACAATACAATTCAACTCGATAGCTGAACCAAACAAACTTTTCCCCAATTGTTGCCAACCACGTACTGAAATTGCTAGTTCAACTATATATACTCGCTAATCTAAAGTACATGGTATAGTTCAACCATATCTATAGTTAGATGAACTAAAAAATAGCCCCTAAATACTAGTACTACGGAGGGGCTTTGTACTACGTCGAGCAGAATCGAGTGTCCTCAGTAAGAGCAAGTGGAGGAGGATTCTGTCAAGGAGTTGGAGGAGTCGTGTTTGTTCCCTCCCAGTGCTACCCTCCAGTGCTCAAGACACCCCTCCTCGATGGGGCGGCACTCGGCGTAGACCTCCGCATTCCGTGCCATCGTTGCGGCTTCTCCTACGGCCATGGCGTCGGTGAGCTTCTTTGCATGCACAACCTGGCGATCCGCCTCCTTCTATAGGAAGTAGGTGTAGCGCGCAAGGGTTGCCACGTAGAAGCCTGGCGGCCGGCCTTTGGCAGACTTCACCTCCCGCATTCAAGTCGTGGTGACGGCACGGGTGATGAGCCTAATACCTGACGGGACGGTCATGGAAAAGACGGACAACACTGGGGTGGCAGCCACGGCGGCCACCGGCAACAGCTGCCTTCGGGAAGCGGTGGTGGAGCATATAGTTGGTGGCAAGCGCACACCCACCAGGGATGTCGCGTGCACTACACGCTTCAGAGGACTACCACATTGATGCAATGAAGCCTCCCAGCTGGGGCTATCCTCTGGCGGAGTGGCTGGGAAATGACGAATGGTCGGTGCCATTGGCGATTGGGGGAGAAGCAAACTAGACAAGCTACGGGGAGGGGGTGAAGGCAGTGTGGAGTCACCGGTAGTGAGGGTTTGTATAGCAGTCCCGCAAGCATTGGGGATTTCACCGAGCCGGGCAGAAATCTAGATCCATAGCACGGTTTTGTGTGCGGGAACCTGCGCGGTTGTGCGTGGGAATGTGCTCATCGAGCGGACGCGTGGCCAAAAGCGGCGCTGAAGCATGCACTAGAATCCTTGGGTGGCAACGCGGTGACAAGACACGAAAGAGGAGGACGGACTGATGCGGAGGCACATGGGTGAAAATAATAAAATGTCTGCGATATTAATACACGCAAACGACACTTCCCAATGTAGTGTCAGTAATGAGTTCATCCATAATTGACAATTATTTTGCAGCAACCGTCTGCCCACAACACACACAGCTTGTCAGTATGAATCGTTTTGGTTATTTCCGATGTTCGCACACTATTCTCATTACTCACCTGTTTGATGTATATCGCACACATCTTGTTATGGCGAATTGTTTGTGTTCTGATGTATCAACACACAGTTTATCCGAGTGAATTGTATGTCGTACTTCACACGCGTATGTAGTTCTGGTAGCCGTTTATGTTATCTTTGCTAATCACAAACGGCTCATAAGAACAAACTATCTGGCGTAGATCGCACACGCAACTACTTTCTGAATCGTATCTGATGGATCCACCTTCGCACACAGTTCGTGTCATTAGCGACGCAGCTTGAACTATACCGTTTGTGATTCATGTATCGCACACAATTTCATCGAAGGGTATCTGATTTATGTGTCATCTTTGGACCATTCTATAGTAGTGAAGTCTCGCAGCAATGCGTGTAATCCATTGTACAAAGCCAGGTGATGACCTTGTGTGTAGTCAGGAAAACTAGATACCCTGCAATTTCCCTTGCTCAAGTACAGATTTTCAGTATGTTCGTTGTGCTAACTATTGTGGTAGATTGTTGCTGGTAGGGAGCCATTGCCGAACCACACCAGCCCTAGTGCGCCCTGCTTTTCTCTTCTTTATTTTTCTCAAAAGAGAGGAGGGTCTTACCCTCCGTGCGCAAGCCGTCCCGAGGGAAGGAGGAGCGACAAGGGCAGATGATTGCGTTCAAGATGACCATCCTATAGCAAAGAAGTCGGCAGAAGCAGAAAAAGATAAGTGGAACCCTTCCCTGCCTCAAAGTTGCTGCCTACATGAGAGACTCACACGCGGTTGGGTCCTTGTCAGAATTGTTGTGCGCCAGGGAGTTGGAACCATGCCTAGCGCCCCAGGTGGTTGTGGCGAGGATAACAAGTCGATTTTGTCAAGTGTGACACTGCCGAAGGGATGCCCGGGATCTATCCTTAGAAGCTTCCCACGGCAAGGAAGTACACACCGACAAGCACCCCCATTTGAGCGTTGAGATCACAAGGCATCGTAAAAACTAACATGCTTGGATGCATAGAGAAAAATAGATTCTTACATATAAGTGGCACCCAACGTTGGTTTTTGATTCTGTTTCAGGACTACATTGGACACTGCTTAAATATGAAAGGAGGATGTCGAGCTCGTCTTAAATACAAAAGGAGGGCACCAACCTTAGCAATGGCGACAGAGGGGACGAGTCAGAGTACGACTTCCTCTACGACCTCGCCGGCTGCCGGCAGGAGATCTGCCACTACGATGTGGTGATTGATCCGGAAACGAGGTCCCATAGATGGAACCTTGTTCCCGGATCCATAAAACCCAGCTACGGCGCTATGCGCGCCTAGTCGGACTCCTTCTTCTTGATGCCAAAGGTGCTGCCATCATTGTTGCTATCGCTAGAGGAGGAGGAGTCGCTCCTGATCGAGTTCTCCGCATAGTACTCCAGGTGGACACCAGACGCCCCTAAGATCTTCATGAAGAGGGTAGCGCAACCATCGAACCTAAAGTGGAGGAGAACCCCAGGGACCAGGCCACAGGAACGAGCAAATGAGTTCCACACTCGTGTCAGGAACATCGCACTATCGATGGAGAGGTCAACAACCACCCAAGCGGGGCCGTTGCAGCTTTTGTCTGCCCCGCACCCACAACCCCTAGGGTGGGTTCCCTTCGTGGCCCGGGAAAACGGTTCGAGGAGGCGCAACCAGCTTCGGGGGCGACAAGGGACCACCACGACGAATCTTGCACCTCTTCCCCTACATGGATCCCTGCATGAGGTTGGGGGAGAGGTGCACCACCGCAGCCGCTTCCACATCCACCATGAGTTGACGGGGTCGTTCGACTTCAACGACCCCCACAGGCCAGCGGAGCCGCCTGTCCACGACTCACGGACGCTGGCCAACCATGGGAGCTGGACCCAGCTCCTGCCGTCATCACCACGATCTGCATCGGGCTCAGCGGAGCGCCCCTTGCAACGATGCCGATCTACAAGCACGTTCGTGACCCCTCGCCATCCCAAGGGAAGCACAGTAGAGGAGGTAGGGGCGGACGAGGAGAAGAGAAGATGGTGACAGAAGGACTGAGGGTTGAAGGACATGAGTGAGCATTGCCTTCCTTCGGTACCCTCGCCCCTCTTTATAGGACAGGGGAATCCTCATGGCTCGGGTTAGACACACACTAGCCCTCGGCCAACTATCAGGGCCGCCCCTCTCAGCCAATTCCAGGCCTCTCGCGTGACACACATCGCACGAGACACAATGGATGAGGCAAAGGTGCCCAAGCATCACTGGGAAGCCTAGGGGTGATTGTTTGCTCCCATGCACACTAGTGGGCGGCTATTTCCTTTCCTCATACGTGACCCCACACGAGAAAACATGGCGCGAGGGAAGGGAAACCCTTAGCCGTGCGCGACGTGACGCGACGTCGCGACCCCTAAGGGCAACCACCCCGCTCCTCAAGTCCCCCGACCCGCAGTTACTACAGGTCGTGAGAAAGGTCAGTAAAAGTAATCATAACCACTAGGAAACGCGGCCACGCATGCCCTAGCACTATTTTGGGCCTAGCCCAACTACGCTACTCGCGCGTGTGTATGGCCCAGGATCGGATGCTACTGTCGGTGTACTAAGAACTGGGGGCTCTTTGTACCCAGACTTGTATACGGCCGATCGCTGCCCGAGAACTAGCAGTCCTTGTGGGGATCACGTCAAATCCTAGAGATCGGGGGAAAGCGAAGAGGCAAGCCCCTCAAGTGACAAAGCCGCCCATGAGCAGCACCCGGCAAGATCCCAGCCCGCCAAGACGCCGCTCCACCTCACTTGGGGGCTGATTGTCTACATCAGCTAAGGTGTGGGGCAGGCAGACGGACAGGCAGAGCTGGCCTGGGCACGTGGCCATCGTGGCGGATTTGTGGCACCTTTAATGACACCCATCCCGATGCGTGGCAGAAGAATATGAGGTAGCTAGGCTAATGGCACAGAAGGAGTGGCAATCCTGGCGGGAAAGGTCGCTAACGCGCCACCTCACGGCGTATTCAATGCGCCTATCACAGTTTGTCAGAAGTAGGTATTCTCCACTACCCGTCCTGACAGACAGTCCCTATAGCTGCAGTACACACTTTACTCTTAGGAAAAGACCGTTATAGACATTGTCGTGACCCCTTGGATTATTAAAGGAGGCTCGTGGCTACCTTTATAAAGGTCGACACCTTGTTCAATTGCACGCATAGTTGCGCCCCTCGAGTATCCTTGCCGGGGGTTGCACGCATGAACTTGAACTAGCATAACCAATGAGGGGTCCACGAAGTAGCAACCTTGTCTATTCCATGATGGCCTACGTCCACGAAGGACTAGCCTTACTCGGGGTAGACCCTGACGAAGTAGATGATCTATTTGTCTATACAAACTTCTTGTTTTAACTCCACAATCACAACGAAGGAGGCTCCCAAGTGACACCTAACCAATCTAGGAGGCACCACCATCCAAAAGGTAATAGATGTGGTAGTATGATGAACTTGTTGCTATTGTGCTTCAAAAGGTTGTCTCCTCAACACTCAATCACTCTCTCACAGATTTTTCATGGGTAGAAGAGATTGATTGGATGGAAAGTAACTTGGGGAGGCTAGAAATCAAGATCCATATGGTTGGAGTGGATGATCCTGATCTCAACACATGAGTACGTGGCTCTCTCTCAGAATATTGGATATGGAAAGTGGATGTATGTTTTGAGTGCTTCTCTTGTGAGTGACAGATGGTGGAGGTGTATATATAGTCAACTCCAAAAATTCAACCGTTACAACATTATTTCCCAATTCGATGAAACCAAAGTGAAAACTTGGTTGCACCGACTAGTGCAAAATGTGGCAACTTTGGCCTTTTCGGTGAGACCGATATATAATTCTCGGTGGTACCGATATGGGTGACCTAGGTAGTTATGAAGACTCGGTGTCACCGATTTCACAAACTCGGTGAGACCAATTTTAACAATTTGGTTACCAGAAAGTTGGTCACTAGTTTCGGTTGCACCAAATGGAATGTTGGTAGTACTGAGTGCTAGGGTTTGGCTAGGCTTCTGTCTAGGGTAAAACTCAATGGATCCGAATGGGAATTGTTGGTGTCACCGAATTTTGACCTTTGTCTTTGGACAAAATATATTTCTGTGAGATTGAGTGAGTATTTTTGGTGGCTAATCTCTAAGCACTAGAGAAACTAGATCATCATAATTCCTCATCCCCTTTTAATAGTATTGGCTTTCATATGGTCTCAAAAGTGATTTCTCACAAAATATAAAATGTAGAGTCCTCAAGCTTGAAGCATGGACAAATCTATTCTTTCCTTTCCTTGGGAAGTTCTCCACACAATCCTTTAGCCATCCCATCATTGAAATTTTTCCGGATATATACTTGGTGGAAACATTAGTCCAATGAAATATATGTTTTTATTAATTACCAAAAGCACATAGGGCGAAGTTGTGCTTTCAGTCCCCCCCCTTTTTGGTAATTGATGACAACATATAGGTCAAAACTTCGATAAAATATATAATCAATGAATAGCATCCCCGCTTTGAGATGTATGTTATAAGCAAGAGCTCCCCCTAAATTTTTGAATTATTCTAAATTTGCGTTTGAATGCAAATGCACAATCAATTAGGATTATGGGTCAGTCTTCCATGTCACATACAACTTGGTGGTGCGCAAAATTTAATATGAGTGAATTAAATAAGCACATCGCACAAAAAAATAAGTGAATGATCATCATAGATAAATCTAAAAGGTAGCAAAGTAGTAGCATCACACAAAGAGTATATGATCAAACACCGAAATACTTTTAAACAAACAGGCGATAAACCAGATGTTTTCAAACTGCAAAGAGGAACTAATGCATCCATTTTGCATCATGATTTACTACTGTTATTTATAATGTTTTTATGCATAATAATGCTTTGGTGAGCAATTCTAATGCCTTCTCTCCCATAAATTGCAAGGTTTACCTCAAGAGGGAGAATGTCGTCAACTGGAATTCAGCACGCCGAAAAAGCATGTCTGAGATACCTATTATGCGCAACTCTAATGAAGCTAAAAATTCACGGGAATTATTTTTATAATAAATAAGAATTTCTAGAGCAACGAACTATCGGAGGGGGCCACCAGGTGGCCACCTTCCACTAGGGCGTGTCTGGCCCCCTACCCGTGCCCTGGTGGAGGGTGCACACCCAGGCCCACCTCCGGAGCCCATCTTCTAGTATATAGTCCCAATTAACCGAGAAAAAAATCAGAGGAGGACTTATGGGACGAGGCATCACCTGCTCGAGGCGAAACTTGGGCAGGAGCACTTTTGCCCTCCGGCGGAGCGATTCCGCCGGGGAAACTTCCCTACCGGAGGGGAAAATCGAAGCCATCATCATCACCAACAGCCCTCTCTTCTTGGGGAGTCCATTATTCATCAACATCTTCAATAGCACCATCTCCTCTCAAACTCTAGTTCATCTCTTGTGTTCAATCTTTCTACCGGAACCTCAGATTAGTACCTATGGATGACTAGTAGTGTTGATTACATTGTGTAGTTGATTACTATATGGTTTATTTGCTGGAATATTATATGTTCAGATCCATTATGCTATTCAATACACCTCCGATCTTGGGCATGCATATTATTTGTGAGTAGTTACTTTTGTTCTTGAGGTCATGGGAGAAGTCATGTTGCTAGTACTCATGTGAATTTGATATGTGTTCGATATTTTGATGATATGTATGTTGTGGTTCCCTTAGTGTTGTCATGTGAACGTCGACTACATGAAACTTCACCATACTTGGGCCTAAGGGAATGCATTGTGGATTAGTTATCAGATAATGGGCTGCGAGAGTGACAGAAACTTAAACCCTACTTTATGCGCTATTCCGTAAGGGGCTGATTTGGGTCCACATGTTTAATTATATGGTTAGACTCTGTCTTAATACTTTTGTCGTAATTGCGGATGGTTGCGAGGGGGTTAATCATAAGTAGGTTGTTAGTTCAAGTAAAAACAACACCTTAGCACCGGTCCACCCACATATCAAATTATCAAAATATTGAACACAAATCAAACCAACATGACGAAAGTGGCTAGATGAAATTTCCGTGTAGCCTCAAGAACACTTTGCTCATCATAAGAAATACTTTAGGCTTGTCCTTTGCCACAAAAGGATGGGGCTACCTTCATGCACCTTACCTATTGTTACCATTACTTGCTCGTTACAAATTGCCTTGCTATCAAACTACTTGCTACTTATAATTTCAGTGCTTGCAAAAATTACCTTGCTGAAAACCGCTTATCATATCCTTATGCTCCTCATTGGGTTCGACACTCTTACTTATCGAAAGGACTACGATTGATCCCCTATACTTGTGGGTCATAAAGAATCTTTTCTGGCGCCGTTGTAGGGGAGTGAAGCACTCTTGGTAAGTTAAAAATGGTAATCAAAAACTTATACTACGTGCTGAAATTTACTGTCACTTGTTACTATGGAAAGTAATCCTTTGAGGGGTTTGTGCGGGGTATCTTCGGCTCGACCGGAACCACAATTAGTTGCCCCTCAACCTACAACGCCTACTGAAAATATTGTTGATGAAATTCCTTCAAGTATGTTAGAATAACTGCTAGCTAGTCCTTATGCAAGAGATGGAACTGAACATCCTGATATGCACTTAGTCCATGTGGAAAAAAATTGTGGACTATTTTAGCTTGCAGGTTTATCTGGAGATGAAGGTAAGAAGAAGTTTTCCCCTTTATCTTTGAAGGGAAAAGCATTGACATGGTATAGGCTATGTGATGATATTGGATCATGGAACTGGAATCGTTTGAAATAGGAATTCAACCAAAAGTTTTATCCTATGTGATGAGGTCGTCTACCATGGGTAGGGTCACAAGGCTGGCATCTAGAGCCCACTTGTGTACCCTCATTAGCATTGAATCTCCAGAAGTAAAAGAGCATTCACACGCACTTGAAGAGTCACTCGGACGTCCATAGCTACATCGGACAACAGGAGTTAAACAACTTGGGAGGCATAGCGTTCGAGGGACCTGAAGAGACACTCGCTGACTAGTTAATTATGTGTTACCAGTAACGCTCTACTTAGTGTTGCAGATCTTGTAACGTAGCTTTAACTAGCATTTATAGCGGTGCTCGGCCGGTGGTGGCGCACTCTGTATAAGCCACCACCGGGCACCGTAGAAAGGTTCCTACATCTTGTATTCCTCTATTCCCCCATAAGAAAATAAACAAAGCCCCCAGACTCGAGACATAGGGCTTTTACCACTTCCGAGTGGGGCCTGAACTCGTACATATCCGAGTGAACAACAGAGCCATAGCCAGACTTCGCCCCTCCATTTGTACCATTGGAAGTATTGTCAGGCTAGTTCCCTCGATAGTTGGCGTATACCATGGGGCTGCGCATCTAGCGAATTCTAGTGTAGGTGGAATTTCCACTTTTCTGATCATCATAATTACACTCAACGGCGAGATCTTCTTCGGCTCCCTCAGCTTCACCGCAAACGACTCGGCATGGCTGCAGGAAGCACCGCTGGATATTGAGGCACTACCCGCCCGAGGCATAGTGCATTTCAGCGCGACGACATTTGGAGTCCTTCTCCGACACCCATCGATACCATATCGACTAACTTCACCGACTCGCGTTGCATCTTTTCGCTAGCACTCTGGGCGTACGGCTGCAACGCTCGACCAAGCACCTAGTGGCGGCTCAGACCGCACCTGAGTAGACTCCCGTGTGCGGAACCGACGAGTCCGTGCACTGCCTCTTTCCATCGCCAGAAGACGACTCCTCGATATGTCTCCAAAGTATCTATAATTTTTCTGATGACATGCTATTATACTATCTGTTTTGGATGTTTTATATGCATTAATATGCAACTTTTTATTATTTTTGGGACTAACCTATTAATCTAGAGCCTAGTGCCAGTTTCTATTTTTTCCTTGTTTTTGAGTTTTGCAGATATGGAATATTAAATAGAGTCCGAACAGAATAAAACCTTCGGAAGGAATTTTTCTGGAAGGGAACAAATCAACCAGGCTTGGAGTGCACGCCAGGGCACCTGCCAGGGAGTCTAAAGCCTAGTAGGCGCGGCCCCCTCCTTGTCGCGCCTAGCAAGCTTGTCGTCTCCCGACAGGTCTCCTAACCCTAGTCTTCATTCTATAAATTCCCAAATATTCCCCCAACATCAAAAAGAGCCACGCAAATACTTTTTCGCCGCCAGAAGCCTCCGTTCCCGAGAGATTCAATCTTGGAGCCTTTTCCTGTAATCTGTCGGGGGGGTTTCGATCACGCAGGGCATCTACATCAACTCCATTGCCCCTCCAATGATGCGTGACTAGTCCACCACAAACATACGGGTCCATAGCTACTAGCTAGATGGCTTCTTCTCTCTCTTTGATCTTCACTACAATGTTATCCATGATCTTCATGGGGATCTATCCGATGTAATCTTCTTTTCTGGTGTGTTTGTTAAGATCCGATGAATTGTGAGTTTTTGTTCAGATTATCCATGAATCTTATTTGAATCTCCTTTGAATTCTTATATAAATGATTTCATACCATTGTATGTCTCTTCGAGTTATTGGTTTGGTTTGGCCAACTAGATTGGTACTTCTTTCAATGGGAGAAGTGCTTAGTTTTGGGTTCAATCTTGCGGTGTCCTCACCTAGTGACATAGTAGGGGTAGCGAGGCACGTATTGTATTGTTGCCATCAAGGGTAACAAGATGGGTTTTTCATCGTATTGCTTGGGTTTATCCGTCTACATCATGTCATCTTTCTTAATGTGTTACTCTTTTCTTCAGGAACTTAATACTCTAGATGCAGGCAGGATCGTTTCGCTCTACTTGATATAGACATGATGCCTATATGCATGATCATTACCTTGGATAACTACATGATTATTCGCTTTTCTATCAATTGCTTGACAGTAATTTGTTTACCCACCATGGTATTTTCCTTGGAGAGAGAAGCCTCTAGTGAAACCTATGGCCCCCAGGTCTACTTTCCATAATATACTTTCAGATCTATAAACCAATAATACCAAAAATACTTTGCTGCAATTTATTTACCTTTTACTTTCCGTTCTCGTTTACATCTATCTCTATTGGATCTAAACCTTGCAAATAACCGTGAAGGGATTGACAACCCCTTTATAGCGTTGGGTGCAAGACTTTGATTGTTTGTGTAGGTGCATCAATTGGTGACTTGCTTGTTCCTCCTACTGGATTGATACCTCGGTTCTCAACAACTGAGGGAAATACTTATCTACTTTTCTGCATCACCCTTTCCTCTTCAAGGGAAAACCAACGCATGCTTAAGATGTAGCAAGAAGGATTTCTGGCGCCGTTGCCGGGGAGGATACACATCAAGGCTACCAAGTACCCATCACAAACTCATCTCTTGCATTTACATTATTTGCCATTTGCCTCTCGTTTTCCTCTCCACAACTTCGAAAACGATTTTCAGAAAATACCAAAAAGATTTGCCTTTTTTGTTCACCCTTCTTTCGTTTGCCCTTTTTTTGCTTGTGTGTCGGATTGCTTGAACTCATGGCTAGCCTTACCACTATAGCTAATACTCCCGAGTATAAAGTTCTTTATTTTAAGCAAAGGGAGGGAGAAAAATTAAAAGATGCTTGGTATAGAATTTGCAGTGCTGAAAATAGATCTATTTGTAAGCAGTCTACTACTGTTCTCCTTTGCAATTTTTACGTGGGTATTACCCCATGGAATAGATATGTTCTAGATACCATCATGGGAGGAATTTCTTGGGAAGTCATACCTTTGACTCTTACAGAGCTATGATAAATTTGGTAGGTTCACCCCCAATCAAGGTTAAGGGAACAAACTTGACCTTGGAACATGTGATCCGGAGGATCGATATTATTGAAAAAAGGTCTCTACAGTAGACATTATTGAAAACTTGGATAAAAGGATTCATAATCACATTACTCAATATGGATCTAAAGTAGGAGTTACCTTAAAGAATCTTAAGGAAAATGAACCCATAGTTAATTAAAAATTGGAACAAGATTCCTCTAGAATTGGCAAGCTAGAGGACATTATTACCATCTTGGGATCCGCTTTTTATTTGGTTCAAACTACTCCAATTTCTTCCCCTCCTAAGGCTGCCAAGTTTGTTTATGTTCCTAAAAATAAAGGTGAATCTTCTAGTAAAGGGATGAAGATCTTAAGATGATAAGTATTCACCCTTAATTTCTCAATATTATTAAGGAACCAATTGCTACAATTGAATCTATTGATTTCTTGCCTAGGTCTTATAAGTTTGCAATTGAGGAATTGCATACCAAAGATGACAATACCTAGATCTATTGTGTTTTGCCCATCTAGGGGCGTTAAGCAATAGTGCTTGTTGGGAGGCAACCCAATTTTATTTTTGTGTTCTGTTTTTGCTTCTTTTTTTGAGTGTTTACCACATTATTACTTTTGTAGTCATTGTGTTTTGGTGTTTTAATTAGTGTTTGAGCCAATTAAAACCTTTGGGGTGATCTATGGTAGTTGTTGATTTGAGCTTGCTGAAAAACAGAAACTTTTGCACTCGGCCCAGGAATTTTCTAATTTTTCAGGGCATCCAATGAGTTTGAACACAAGATTGATATATACATTTCCCAGGTTGTCCTAATTTTTCAGAATTGTTTGAGCTATAGAAGTATACGAAGTTTTCAGATTGCTACAGATTGTTCTGTTTTTGACAGATTCTGTTTTCTTTGTGTTGTTTGCCTATTTTAATGAATCTATGGGGTGTATCATGGGGTATGAACCATGGAGAAGTTAGAATACATTAGTTATAACACCAATGTGAATAAAGAAGGGAAACACTTTGTATTTATAATCTGATAAAGACTCCATCATTAGACCATTGCTAAGTCGTCGATGTAACTGAAATCAGACGCTCCAGAATTGTCCTTCTTTTGTTACTATATGGAAATAAAGAAACAAATCGGCAGGGAGCTGATCCTGCAAGGTCTGCATGAAATCCTCTCCTAATTCTTAGATTCCAACCGACCACACCATATGTATCTCTTCCTCCACGTCGAGCACATATATCCCCGCCCTCGTCCCCGTCCCGGTCCCCTGCTCCTCTTTGTTCGTCCAGCAGCAGAGCGAGCTCACTGGCCAAGTCTAACCACCGCTCCTCCTTCTCTCCTCGTCTTCGAGCCCCCCATCCACGGCCCACCCTGTCGTCCACTGCAGCAATGCGTCCACCTCTGCTCTGCCTCATGATTTTCTGCCCGGAGAATCCAACGACGCTCTCAGGCTGCCTCATGCGCCGGTCTTGTTGGTTGTTGATGCGTGGGGTGCCTTGCTGCTAGGTGTTGATCCAGATAGTAGGTAGAGATGATCAAATTTGACGGGCCATATTATTTTGTTGCTTCTGCTACATGTCCACCGAGAGCAAGGCTGGGAGAAAAGAGAGAGAAGGGAAACAATGAAAGTACGGTGACAAGGTCAAGCAGAGATCTCGAATTGAACTTCCTCTACAACGGTGACATTCTCTCGTTTTTTATTGATTGATGTTTCCAATTCTTTTTCCTTCTAGCTTTATGCCCCGTTCAGGTATGCTCAGTTATGCTGCATCATTTACATATGTTGCGTGCAAAAACATGTTTTCTGAAATCAAATTTGTATGCGTCGGATGTGTTAAGTTATATTACCACAAAATTAACGCATCTCTTAACCATGCTTCCGCGATTTCTACCATATTCTTCCAATGTACAGATGTAGTGTGACACCACACCAATGTTTCACGGACATTAGACTATTGCACCCCCTCCAGGCAAGCATGTGGATTTCTCAAATCAAATGACTATGCTTCTAGTGTGTAATAGTAGCAAATCATTGCTTCTTGTTATCCATGCTTCCTATGTTTTCATTTGTTTCATATTTTTTGCTTCACCCACTGCCCGCATGTGCTTTAGTCGCTGCTGGTGTTGCTTCCCTGAGTGATTTTTTCCCAGCCATTGCCAATGTTGGCACTTCGTTATTTCACATTAATGCTTTTACAATGCAAATTCCTCTATGTGTTTGATGTAGCTTCCAATATACATAAATTATGTTGATATTACATCAATATGATGCATCCAATTCTTCGCGGTGCACAAATTGCTTCATACGCACCATAGTTATGCTTCTTCATTTGGTATGGTTTCATGTGCTTCACAGATGTGTTTCGACATTGTGTTCAATTTGCTTCATTTTATGCTTCATATTGTTTCTTAGCCATCATCTTCGTATCCAAACCTAACTAATCATGCTTCCTTAATTTTTGCAAGGCACACGAGAGTAGATGATCATGCTTTCCCGATGGTGAGCATATCATGGTGATCGATGGAGGGCATGGAGTGTAACATGAGATTGACCATCTCTAGTGCCCAATGTTTTGTCATCGTTTTGGAAGCAAACTAGCAAGACAAACACTCGGTTGCTAAGTTCAAGGGTGTCCTTCCATTGTTGGTGCTGGCATCATTGTTCTTCACCTAACCCTTGGGGCTCACAATGTGGACAACTATACACATGTAACTATATATTATTGCTTCTCACATATGTTACTATGGCAGTGAACTTTTGCTTCAAACACCGTTAGAGCATGCTTCAACCGACATTAAAGTATGCTTCAAACAATGCCGCCGTTGCTAAATTGTAGTGACATTTTGCTTCTTTTAGAGAATTTTATGATTTGACCTATGCGTGTGTGTCCTCCATTACTTGTCTCTTCGCATGGGTGTTGATAAACATTTTTGTATGTTGTTTCAAGGTTTTCTTGTTAGCTTCTCACATGATTTGGATTATGTTACACTGAATTTGAGTGTAGTGGGGCTGGTACTAGGTACCACACTTATGTTGATGGCAAAGTTGTCGATGACGGGGAGGACAACACACAAAAGTTAACAAAAATAGTGTTATTGTAATACTAGTCTTGTTGTTTCGGTCAACAGAGTTTTAAATTCTTGTTTGCATGTTCTAAAATTATTTTTGATGCTTCATGCTTCCACTGGATTTTCTCTGCGAAGTAAATCTTTGTCTCACAAAAAATTGTCTTCTTAGCCAGTTTTTGTTCAGAGACACTGAAACCGTGATACCGTAGCATAGAAAGTATTGTTTTGTCGCTCACAAAAAATGTATCACCGCATGAATTACTTGCTTGCATCACACAAGAAAATGATGCCTCTGTACACTAAAAAGAATATTTCCTTTACAGGAAAAACATATTACCATCGCCAAAAATATATCCCAAAACAAATAATAAGTAATATGCCAGATTGGTTGTTATAATTACCAAAATTGTTTTAAAAAATTGAAGGATTAATTTTCCTCATGCCAGATTTTTTTTCAATTACCAAAATTATTTCCGCAATTTGGGGGACTATTTTGGTCATGCCACATGTCACTCTCGATTTTTTTTTCTTTTTTAAGAATCTTGGAAGCATTGGTTTGGAAACATTGATTAATAAATTACCAAACTAACTGTCACCAAGCCCATCCCGCCAAAAAAAAGGCACAACCAATGGGCCCATTCACGGACAACATAATGAGGAAGCAATCAATTAATGCTACAATCTAACATATCAAACAAGGCAATTTACTAGTAGATCGAATGGTGCACATGCATTTGATCATATGGCCTGTGAGTTGTGTGATGGAAGCAAAACATCAGTAGTATAATGCCTAGTGTTTCCCAATAAATAATGATTTCACAACAGTACCTAAAGTGGTGATTTATTTTCTTATACTAACGGATCTCATGAGTTCTCTGTTAAGTTTTGTGTTGTGAAGTTTTCAAGTTTTGGGTAAAGATTTGATGGGCTATGGAATAAGGAGTGGCAAGATTCTAAGCTTGGGGATGCCCAAGGCACCCCAAGTCATATTCAAGGATGCCAAAGAGCCTAAGCTTGGGGAGGTCCCAGAAGGCATCCCATCTTTCATCTTCAATCCATCGGTAAATTTACTTGAGGTTATATTTTGATTCACCACGTGATATCTGTTTTGATTGGAGCGTCTTGTATGATATGAGTCTTTGCTTGTTAGTTTGCCACAATCATCCTTGCTGCACACATCTTTTGAGAGAGACACGCTGAATCATGAATTTTTTAGAATGCTCTGTGTGCTTCACTTATATCTTTTGAGTTAGGCAATTTTTCTCTATGTGCTTCACTTATATTTTTTAGAGCACGGTAGTGTTTGCGTTTTGTAGAAATACTTTAACTCTTGTACCTCACTTATATTATTTTGAGAGTCTCTAAATATCATGGTAATTGGTCTAGGTTATGAATTTAGTCCTAATATGATAGGCATCCAAGAGGGATATAATAAAAACTTCCATATTAAGTGCATTGAGTATTTATGAGAAGTTCCATTCCTTGCATAAAGTTTTGAGATATAAAGATGGTAATGTTAAGAGTCATGTTAGGAAGTAAATGTGTTTTGGTAAAAAATACTTTTGTAAAGATTTGTGATTCCGGTAGCATGCACGTATGGTGAACTGTTATGTCAGCAAGTCGAAGCATGACTTGTTTATAGATTGTCGACCTTTGCGTGAGGGTCAGGAGCGCGCGATGGTTAAATACTACCAATATCTCCCCTAGGAGCATGCGTTTAATACTTTGCTTCAATGACTAATAGACTTTTGCAATAAGTATGTGAGTTCTTTATGAATAATGTTGAGTCCATGGATTATACGCACTCTCACCCTTCCACTTTTGCTAGCCTCTCTAGTACCGCGCAACTTTCACAGGTACAACAAACACCTTCCTCAATACATCCACCATATACCTTCCTCAAAATAGACACCATATATCTTTCCTCAAAACAGCCACCATACCTACCTATTATGGCATTTCCATAGCCATTCCGACATATATTGACATGCAACTTCCACTGTTTCCTTTATGACTTGCACCATCACTTCCATATTGCACATAGAGTGATATTTTGTCATAGGTATCGAGTTGTAATTTTCTTTTGAGTTGTAAGTAAATAAAAGTGTGATGATTATCATTATTAGATCATGTCCCATGTGAGGAAAGGATGATGGAAGCTACGATTCCCTAACAAGTGAGGGTGAGATTCCGGACTTTATGAAAAAATAAAAGAGGCCAGCGAAGCCCAAAAAAATATAATAAAAGAGGTCTTAGATTCCCACCAATGAAAAAAAATGAGAGAAAAGAGAGAAGGGACATTGCTACTATCTTTTTCCACACTTGTGCTTCAAAGTAGCACCATGATCTTCATGATAGAGAGTCTCCTATTTTGTCACTTTCATATAACTAGTGGAATTTTTCTTCATGATGCACGTCCACTTAGTTCCTTTTTTGAGCTTTCATACACTTATAGCTATAGTGCACCCATTGCATGGCAATCCCTACTCACTCACATTGATATCTATTAATGGGCATGTCCATAGCCCGTTGATACGCCTAGTTGATGTTAAACTATCTTCTCCCTTTCCTTGAAAACCTCTACCATATTCTATTTGTAACATCCCAAATTTTGGAATGTTATAATAATTATATGAATGTTTGTTTGTTTGCTTGAATGATTGTAATTGAGTGAAAAATTTGAAACTTTTGAAAACTTTTGAATGAGAGGGAATAAAATGACTTTCCCATGAGATTTGAATTCCATTTTGAAAATATTTCAAATTCAGAAACTTTATGCAACTCAATGATTTTCATGAGAGAGGATAAAAGGACTTCTTCAGATTATATGAAATATGAGTTGGAAGTTTAAAGGAAGGATTTGAAAGTGCTTTTGAAAACCTCTGAATTATTCTTTTGAATCCATGCCATATTTGGTTCCTATACAAATTTTCAGAAACATTCAGACCCCTGGACAAATTTTTGAGAGGAGTAATGTGACACTCCAAACCAGGGGGGTATTTTGTGAAGTTTTTGAATCATAAAACCCAAGGGTTATATGAAAAATAATTTGCAAAAATAAATAAAGCCATTTAGGCATTTTCTGAAAATATTATTTTAAAGTATATAGTTTGGCCAGGGAAAAATGTCCATTAAATGCATTAAATCTCTTGATAATTTTGGTATAAAACTTTTTATTTTTAGGCAAGTATTTATGGACATTAACTGGTTTTTGATTCGCTGGTAAAATAAAATAGGAAAACCTTTAAAGGCTTTTAAGACCCAGCTGGCCCAGCCCCCCTAACCCCGCCCGAAATCGCTCCCGACCGGTCGCCCGATGACCGCGCCCCTTTCTCTCTCTCGCTGACGTGTGGGGCCCGCCATCCGACCCTGAGATCCCGCGGTCACCTCCTTCCTCCTCGCGCCGTCGCCGTCGCCGGGATCTCTCTCGCCGTGATCTTATCCCCTCCTTCCTTTCGGACGCCCCCGAGCCCTCCTATATAAGCCCGAGGCTCTCTCCCTCCATTCCCCCTCTTTCCCCCCTCTGTCGTGCCCTCCCCTCGCCAAAATTCCTCGCCGGAGCTACCGGTAGCCGCCGCACCTTTGCCCTCGTGCCCGTCGCCACACCCATCCCCGAGCCCTCCTGAGGCCTCCGACGACCTCGCCGCACTCGAGCGCACCTCCCCATCCCCTCGCCTTCACCAGAGACCCACCAGAGCCGCCACACCACCACCCTCCCCGGAAATCCCCTCGGCTACCACCATCCCGAAGCTCCCCGAACTCCTGCCCGTCGACTCCGTCACCCCCTCGCCCCTCTGACGCCACCATCGTCTTCGCCGTGCTCTCCCGCGCCGATTGGTGCCATCGCCGACGCCGGAGACCCCCTGGAGCCGTCGCCCGCATCCAACCGCCGCCGTCGCAATCGCCGGAGACACCCACCGCCGGCAACCCTCCTCAGTGAGCCTCTCTCTCTCTCTCCCCTCCGTTAGATCTCGAACCATCGGCTAGGATTAGATGACTTATTTTGCCGAACCATTTTCTTTTAAGGGCCGGTCGTCCGCTCGTTAGCACCCCGCGCACACACCCTTCAACCAATCGCAGGGCGCCACGTCACCCCCCTGTCCGTTAGTTATAAGAATTTTTTTTCTGTTCCGTTTTGAAAAACAGATTTAGTTCTGTTTTTGTTTTTAGCATATCTTTTATGTTTTTAGTTGTTTTTAATTGATTCTTTTTGCATTGTGTCACAAATTTTATCTAGTTTGTGTAGATGCCAAGTTTGACCATATTTGAATATTTAAATTTGAATTTAAACAAATTTGATTTAAATTTTGTTTTCTGAATATCTTGAGTTCTAAAATGTATTTTGAGTTGATTCTTTTTTCTACTTGTCACTAGTGACCTTAGTTATCAGTAGGTAGAGATTGGGAATTTTTAGAGTAGTTTAAAACAGTATTTTCAACCAAAACAGATTCTGTTTAGTTTTTTTAGGTTTATTTCTAATTCCTTTTGTTTTAAATTGTTTTAAAATTATTTTTCTTTATATTAGTTGATAAATTTTATAAATTTTTCTGGTAGAAGATAGTGTTCCTTCAAAAAAAAAATTATTTTATTAGTTGCTTGCATGAATCAATTCTAGTTCAATTATAACTTGCAATTGAATTTCCATTGCTAGTTTGATTTGCTATTTGAAAATACTTTTAATAAAAAAAAATTATAAAATATACTTTCTGTTAACTTAGTTAATATATATTTTGTTTTCTGTTAGTTATCAGTAGTACTTCAACTAAACTTATTTTATGTTATTATTTTGATAGCATGAAATCAATTCTAGTTTCATAATAACTTGCAAATTGATTTCATTGCTAGTTGGAACTCTCATTTCAAATATTTTTATAACTTGTTTTATAAGTTTTATTTTCTGTTAACTTAATTGTTTTATACTTTGTTTTCTCTTATTTTAATATTTTATTGTTTTACTTAGCAAACACTTTTGTGTTAGGGTGTTGTTTTCATAGTTTTACTTGTCCTTCAAAAGTAATTCTTTTGCTACTAAAGTATTTACTAAATTGGTTTTGTTATATTTACTTTGTTTTTGTTTTGTTACTATTTGAAAATAGTTGTTTGTAGGGGAAAACTACCTTAGTTGTGTTTATGAAAACTTTGTCGACTTTAACTTTTGTCTTAAGTATTTCCTTCACCACCTTAGTTGTGTTGATGTAGTTTTGTCATTTGAGTTTTGTCTTAAGTATTTCCTTTCATCACCACCATGTTGCTTTTGGTTTGGTGTTGCCTTGTGATTGTTAGAATTGATTGCTAGTATGATTGCTTATATGAATGCAATGTTTGTTATATAGATTTTTCATCGGAGAGTGACGTATAGTTCTATCAAGTATTTTGTGAGAGCGATACTTATCTTCATGAACAGTACAGGCAAGTTCACTTTGACCATCTTTTCATACCTATGTTTTATTGCATGTAGTGACATCATTCAAACAAATCCCTCCCGTAGTGTTATTGAAATTCTTGTAGTTGAGTAGAATGCATGAGGTAGGAACCCACCACTTGTTACTAAAGCCCCGGGAACGCTAGTTAGTGCAATGCTATGCTAAAGTAGATGGGGTCTGGTATGAGTGTTCGTGAGTGGTGTGAAGAAGGACTCCATGTCAAAACGACGACTTCATGAAGGCTTCTTCAAGACCTGCATATTCAAGACCTCAAGACTTCGAGACTCGAGAAACAAGTTTTTCAATACACACTACTGGGTGAGGGATGGTTGGAACGGTACCCTGGAGAAGCCAGTGGATTTGCCTAGGTGTTGCTGGAGATGGCCAGTATTCACGCGGAAAGCCTCACCCAAACTCAAAGGGAAGGATGAATACTTCATGCCCGGAAGCTTACCTGTGTAGCCACAAGTCATTATGGGCTCTGGCTTGGTTGATCTTTGTAGTGACTCTGGCTGGGCAGTGCTACGAGATGTAGTCGACGTTAGTAATGGATGGGCACTGACAGTAGTCAGGGAAACACTCTGAAAGACCATGTCTCTTTCTTCCTATTCTCAAACACCAGGCAGTGCGAGGACTTGCCAGGAGGGAAAGAATCTTGTGGGTAAAGTACACAACACTCTGCAGAGTTAAACCTAATCGATTAGCCGTGTCCCCGGTTACGGACAATTTGAGCCTCTGGACTTGGATCTATCTCTGAACTCTCAACACTGGACTGATAACTAATTGTGGGCAACTTAATGATACTTGTGGGCATTTGGACATCGGTTGGCGGAACCATGTCATGATAGGTAACTCTATAGTGACAATTCCTGATATTCCTTTGTTGTAGGAAAATAAAATCAGCTTTTACGCAAAAACTCAGACATAGAGCCACAAAGCCTTTGCATATAGAATAGCCTTTATTCTTTTGTTCTAATATGGTGATCTTGCCAGTACATTCCATGTACTGACCTACACGGCTGTAACGTCTTATGTTGCAGATACTATTCTACGACGAGTAAGAGTACGATTCAGGGTTACGGTCCGCACTAAACCTGCCGTTGGTGTTATTGGGACTCCACTCCTGCTGACTGTTTCCGCTGCTATTTTAAGGTATATATCAGTTTTACGTTAATTACATGTGATTGCACTTTGATATATACATTGATGTACTGTGTGTGCCAGCATACTGATCCAGGGATGGCACAGAAAACACAGAGGCTTGACTCGTTTTGAGTCGGGTCGCTACACTATTCCACCTATAGTGCTATATCCATGGCTCACGCTCATGTATTGCGTGCGAGTTGAAAAAGTTTGAGCAAAAAATGTGTGAAAACAATTGCTTGACTTTTCTTCGGGGTTGTGCATGATATAAATACTTTGTGTGGGGAAGATGGAGCATAGCCAGACCATATGATATAGTAGGGATATTTTCTTTTGCCATTATATTTTGAAGAGATACAATTGCTTTGCTAGTATGCTCGAAATGTTTTTTTTTATCTCAATATTAAGCTTTTGTTTTGAGTCTTACGGATCTGAATATTCATGCCACAATAAATAATTTTACATGGATAAATATGTTAGGTAGCACTCCACATCAAAAATTCTGTTTTTATCGTTTACCTACTCGAGGACAAGCAGGAATTAAGCTTGGGGATGCTGATATGTCTCCAACGTATCTATAATTTTTGATGATGGCATGCTATTATATTATATGTTTTGGATATTTTATATGCACTACTATGATATTTTATATTATTTTTGGGACTAACCAATTAATCCAGAGCCTAGTGCTAGTTTCTTTTTTTTTTGCTTGTTTTTGAGTTTTGCAGATATGGAATATTAAAACGGAGTCCAAAAAGAATAAAATCTTCAGAAGGAATTTTTCTGGAAGGAAACAAATCAACCAGGATTGGAGTGCATGCCAGGGCACCTGCCAAGGAGTCACAATCCTGGTAGGCGTGGGGCCCCCTGGTCCTGCCTAGGAGGCTTGCCCTCTCCCGACAAGTCTCCTAACCCTATTCTTCATCCTATAAATTCCCAAATATTCCCCCAACATAAAAGGAGCCATGCAAATACTTTTTCGCCGCCAGAAGCCTCCGTTCCCGAGAGATCCAAACTTGGAGCCTTTTCTGGTAATATGTCGGAGGGGATTTCGATCACGGACGGCATCTACATCAACTACATTGCCCCTCCGATGATGTGTGAGTAGTCCACCACAGACCAACGGTTCCATAGCTAGTATCTAGATGGATTCTTCTCTCTCTTTGATCTTCAAAACCATGTTCTCCATGATCTTCATGGGGATGTATACGATGTAATCTTCTTTTCTTGTGTGTTTGTCAAGATCCGATGAATTGTGAGTTTATATTCAGATTATCCATGAATCTTATTTGAATCTCCACTGAATTATTATATGCATGATTTCATATCCTTTTAAGTCTCTTCGAGTTATTGGTTTGGTTTGGCCAACTAGATTGGTAATTCTTGCAATGGGAGAAGTGCTTGGTTTTCGGTTCAATCTTGTGGTGTCCTCACCCAGTGACATAGTAGAGGTAGCGAGGCACGTATTGTATTGTTGCCATCAAGGGTAACAAGATGCAGCTTTCATCATATTGCTTGAGTTTATCCCTTTACATCATGTCATCTTTCTTAATGCGTTACTCTGTACTTCACTAACTTAATACTCTAGATTTAGGCAGGAGTCGGTCGATGTGTGGAGTAATAGTAGTAGATGTAGAATCATTTCGGTCTACTTGACATGGACGTCATGCCTATATGCATGATCATTTCCTTGGAGAACTGCATGATTATTTGCTTTTCTATCAATTGCTTGACAGTAATTTGTTTACCCACCATGATATTTTCCTTCGTGAGAGAAGCCTTTAGTGAAACCTATGGCCCCCGGTCTACTTTCCATAATATACTTTCAGATCTATAAACCAATAATACCAAAATATACTTTGCTGCAATTTATTTACCTTTTACTTTCCGTTCTCGTTTACATCTATATCTAATGGATCTAATCCTTGCAAATAACCGTGAAGGGATTGACAAACCCTTTATAGCGTTGGGTGCAAGAGTTTGATTGTTTGTGTAGGTGCATCCATTGGTGACTTGCTTGTTCCTCCTACTGGATTGATACCTTGGTTCTCAACAACCGAGGGAAATAGTTATCTACTTTGCTGCATCACCCTTTCCTCTTCAAGCGAAAACCAACGAATGCTCAAGAGGTAGCACTCCTCTAGTGCATCTTGTGGAGGTTCTGATGGGCGGCCCATCCCGAGATGTTTCTCCTCCTGGGTACTCTGTAGGAGATTCTCGCGGGCGAGATGACGAACGCAACAAGGCTGCCTCCGACGGTTACGTTTCCCGACCCCTCACTCGAGATCAGTGGGAGGAAATCAGGCGCAGGAATGATGAAGTTCTTATCACTCCCATTGCGGGAACTTCCCCATAGGAGATGGCTCTGCAAGCTACGCTTCGGGCCACCTTGGCGGAGTGTGAGCGACTCAAGCGGCTTCAGTAATCACTCGACGAGTGTGCAGCAAGGGAGATACCCAGCTCCAGCCGTAGTTGCCATCAGCTCTTCACAAAGGAGCGGTTGTACACCATCCCGATGATGCGCACACCATTGTTGGACTTGGTTGCAGCCACTCGGATCGCCGATTCGCTCTAGCCATCTGATTCGGTGGACGGTGAAGGTATTCGGCCGATCCAGGCCGTTTTGAGGACAGCTTTCGAGCAGAACTCTAAAGTGTCACAATCCTATCAGCGTATCCACAACAAGTCTGTTCAAGCGGAAAAAGTTCAGTCGGCTCATTGGCCACTTGCACCAAGGAAAGACCAGCAAACTCCTCCTCTTCCGAGAGGTCCGTATGGAGGGCACTTGTGCGACGATCATGATGTTAGTCGGATGCCCCCTCCGAGGGGTGGTTCCTTTGACCCACATCACAATGATGGCGATCGCCCTCATGCAAGGGACCAGGAGCGGACCCCGTCCGAGAGAGAGGTTAAGGGGATAATGATCATAGACCCCCCAGTTAAATGCCAGATCCATCATCACTCAGCATGTGGTTGATCGGAATAGGAACAACAGGGTCCGAGTGAGTGGCTGGGCTGCCTCCGAACTCGGTTGCTTCAGCAAATACATTTGGGAAGGTGAGATTCCTCCCAATTACCGTTTATCGATGGGAATCGGCAAATTGAATGTTGAGTCAAAGACAGAAACTTGGCTCGAGGACTAACAAGTACACGTTTAGATCGGTGGAGCCAACGATTTCGTTGAAATGAAACATCTTCCGCTCATGCTAAAAGGATCAGCACGCGCGTGGCTAAACCAATTGCCACCTAGGTTCATCTATTGTTCGGAAGACCTTCCCCAAGTGTTTGTTAAGAACTTCAAGGGCATGTACAAGCGCCTGGGTCGACTAACAGAATTGCAGCACTACATCCAAAAGGTCAATGAGACTCTCTATGAGTACATCCAGCATTGGACCCCATTGCACAACACCGTGGAAAATGTATCTGACCTTGAGGTCGTGTGCGCCTCCAAGGCCGCACATGGTATCGAGAGTTGATTCTCAACTTTGGTCGAGCCGGGGATCTGTCCCTTAGTCAGTCCATGGAAATAGCGAATAAGTATGCCAACGGCATAGAAGATGACAGCGGTGCCTATCATGCAATCCTGGGCAGGCCCGCTTATGCACGTTTCATGGCCAGACCATGTTACGTGTATTATAAATTGAAGATGCCAAGGCGAGTGGCGTGATCACTGTGACAGGTGACCGGATCATAGCTGAGGAATGCCTCCAGCAGGGTTCCAAGATTGCCAATGAGTAGGTGCTTGCAGCTGAGCTCGAAGGATGCAAGAAGGAGGTGGATGTAGCTGACTTGCTCAGGTCGAAACGGCCCGCTTTCGAGTCGGATTTACAATCAGCTGGCGAGACCAAGCAAGTCCATGTTCACCCGACTGATCCAGGTGCTCCACTAACGAATATATCCACATCACTCGGGGAGAAATAGGAAGTCGAGCTCATCCAGTTCCTCTGTGAGAACTGGGACATCTTTGCATGGAAGCCATCTGACATGCCCAGTGTTCCCATGTACCCGGGTGAGCACCGACTCCGAACTGATCCCAAAGTTAAGCCAGACAAAGAGTACTTGCATCGATCCTCCACAGAGAAGCGCAAGGCGATTGGCGAAGAATTAACTCGGCTCCTAGCTGCTGAGTTCGTTCGCAAAGTATACCACTCCGAGTGACTTGAGAATGTCATCTTCGTGCCTAAGAAGGACAAATCACTCTGAATGTGTATTGACTTCAAAAACTTCAATCGGGCATGCCCTAAGTATCATTTCCCTTTACCTCATATAGAGCAAATAGTGGACTCTACTACTAGATGTGAACACCTCTCATTCCTGGACGCGTACTCCGGGTACCACCAGATCAGATGTATGGTCCCGATGAAATAAAAACGGCCTTCATCACCCCATTCGGGTGTTTTTTAGTCACAATGCCTTCCGGCTTGAAGAATGCTGGTGCTACCTTCGAGAGCATGATTCGGAAATGCTTGCAAAGGCAAATCAGTCGGAACATGGAGGCCTAAATGGATGATATCATGGTCAAGTCTAGGAAAGGTTCTGACCTCCTGTCTGACCTTGCTGAAACCTTCGCGAATCTACGATGCTTTGGAATAAAGTTGAATCCAGCCAAGTGCACATTAGGAGTACCTGCAGGAAAGTTGCTCGGTTTCCTTGTTTCCGAACGTAGGATCGATGCTAACCCAGAAAAAATTGGTGATATAGTCCGAATGAAGCAACCAGAACACCTGCATGACGTACAAAGGTGGACGGGTTGCCTTGCAGCCCTGAGCCGATACATCTCAAGACTCGGCGAAAAGGCTCTCCCCCTTTACCGATTGATGAAAAAATCTGACAAGTTCGAGTGGACTACTAAAGCACAAGTTGTGTTTGAAGAACTCAAGGCATTGCTTTCCACCCAGTCGGTGTTAGCTGCTCCGAGCAGCCAGGAACCATTACTCCTATACATCACAGCTACTAATCAAGTGGTGAGCACCGTCCTGGCAGTCAAACGTGAGGAGCCAGGAAAAACAATCAAAGTTCACAGACCCATCTATTATATCTCAGAAGTGTTGAACACCTCCAAGCAGATATATCTGCATTATCATAAGTTGGTCTATGGTATTTACCTGACCGTTAAGAAAGTGGTTCATTACTTCCAAGATCACTCGGTCATAGTCCTCAGCAATGCTCCCCTGTCAAAGTTCCTACATAATCGAGATGCGGAAGGCCGAGGAGCAAAGTGGGCAATTGAGCTCCTTCCGTTGGAGATCAAGTTTGAAGCCAAGAAAGCAATCAAGTCCCAAGCATTTGTTGATTTTATGTTCGAGTGGATTGAGCAAGAGCAGCCGACCCCAAGTGTTTCTGAACACTAGACCATGTTCTTTGACGGATCCAAGATGCTCAATGGCTCGGGAGCTGGCGTTGTTCTCGTTTCTCCCAAAGGAGACCGGTTGAATTATGTCCTTAAAATCCATTTCGATTCATCAAACAATGAGGCCAAGTATGAAGCTCTCCGGTATGGACTCCGAATGGCCATATCACTTGGTGTTCGTCGTTTAATGGTCTACGGATATTCGGACCTCATTGTTAATCAAGTGATGAAAGAATGGGACATTCGGAGTCTAGCTATGGCTGGTTACTGCAACACAGTTAGAAAATTAGAGAAGAATTTTGAAGGTTTGGAGCTACATCACATTCCTCGCGCAAAGAATCAAGCAGCAGACGAGCTGGCAAAAATTGGATCCACTCGCTGGGCCGTTCCCAAGGATATATTCCTCGAACATCTGTGCACCCCTACAATTGTAAAACATCCTTTCATAGAGGAGCCCCCACAAGTAGTCGGTCCATCAAATCCGAGCGAGGTTGACATCCCAGCTATGGTCAACCTAGTCCATGAAATGTTGGTAATCACTCACGAGTGGACTCGGCCTTATTTAGCATATTACCTGCAGGAAGAACTCCCCGAAGATAAAGAAGAGGCTCACCAAGTCGTCCGTCGATCCAAGTCATTTGAAATCTTGGGAGATCAATTGTACAAGAAAAGCACCACAGGAGTCACTCAGAAATGCATCTCCACGGAAGATGGACTCCAGATCCTACATGATATTCACTCGGGAACTTGTGGCCATCACGCGTTCTCTTGGACATTGGTCGCTAAGGCTTTCCGAGTAGGTTTGTATTGGCCCTGAGCCAATGAAGCTGACAGAGCTCTAGTTGATAAGTGTGTCGGATGTCAGTTCTACAAGAACAATCCCCACAAACCCGACTCTACGCTGAAGACGATCCCACTCACTTGGCCATTCGACATGTGGGGCCTTGACATGGTTGGACTCTTGCGGACGGGGACGAGTGGATTCACACACCTACTCATAGCGGTTGGTAAGTTCACTAAGTGTGGTTGAGGCGAAACCCATCAAAAGTTTGGATGCGAGCACTACCGTTAGTTTCATTCAGCAGATCATCTTCAAATTCGGTGTGCCGCATGACATCATCACAGATAATGGGAAGAACTTTGACTCTTAAGAATTCTGTGAGTTTTTCTATTACCAGGGCACTCGGGTTAATTATGCCTCTGTGGCTCACCCGTAGTCCAACAGGCAGGCAGAACGAGCAAACAAGATGATCCTTCAAGGATTGAAACCTCGATTGATGAGGGACCTAAAGTATGTTGCAGGAGCCTGGGTCGAAGAACTGTCATCTTTCCTATGGGGCATTCGAAGCACTCCTAACCACTCCACACAACACACTCCTTTATTCATGGTATATGGGTCAGAAGACGTGCTGTCGTGTGATCTTCAACATAATTCCCCCTCGAGTGGAACAATAGGACGAAGTGGAGGCTCAAGCGGCATGGCAGGATTGCCTAGACCTCTTGGAGGAAGAAAGTCAGTTAGCCCTCGTAAGATCCATGCTCTACCAACAGGATTTGAGGCGTTATCATGACAGATAGGTCAGAGGCCAAGCTTTTCACAAGGGAGATCTAGTTCGCTGACTGGATCAGCGGAGACCCCATAAGCTGGCGCCTCAGTGGCAAGGACCATTTCTACCTCCAAAGTCCTGCACAATGGAGCATACCGACAGTACAACATCAAGGATAATGTAGAAGAGCCTCGTACTTGGAACGCGGACCTGCTTCACAAGTTCTACACCTAGAACACGACGAGTGTAAATTATGATTTTCATAATAAATCCGAGTGATCTCGATGAATAAAGCTTTGTTTTGTTATATTTTGTCAAAATTAAATTACCTTACCACCCCTAGTGGGTGCAAAACACTTAGTTGCAAACCTGATTTTGCCTAAGTAAAAGCTACTCTGAGTGAGGGTCTCGCACACACTCGAGGGCTTAGTCGCGAACCCATGTCGCCTAAGTTTGAAAACTCTTCGAGTGGGAGATCCTTCGCACTCGATCGTCAAGATGAACAGGACCATCATTGTTCATCTAAATACAAACTACTCCGAGTGAGGGTCTCGCCCACACTCGGGAGCTTAGCCGCAACCCCGCATCCTGTAAATTAGAAAACTGTTCAAGTGGAACATCCTCCGCACTCAATTGTCAAGATGAACAGGACCATCATTGTTCATCTAAAGACAAACTACTATAAGTGTGGGTCTCTCCCACACTCGGGGGCTTAGCCGCAACCCTGCGTCGCCTAAGTTAGAAAACTCTTCGAGTGGGACATCCTTCGCACTCGATCGTAAAGATGAACAGGACCATCATTGTTCATCTAAAGACAAACTACTCCGAGTGAGGGTCTCGCCCCACACTCAGGGGCTTAGCCATGACCCCACATTGCCTAAGTTAGAAAACTCTTCGAGTGGGACATCCGCCGCACTGGATCGTCAAGATGAATAGGACCATCATTTTTCATCTAAAGATGAACTACTCCGAGTGAGAGTCTCGCCCACACTTCGGGGCTTAGCCGTGACCCCGCATAGCCTAAGTTAGAAAACTCTTCAAGTGGGACATCCTCCAAACTCGATCGTCAAGATGAACAGGACCATCATTGTTCATCTAAAGACAAATTACTTTGAGTGAAGGTCTCACCTACGCTCGGGGACTTAGCCGTGACCCCACGTCACCTAAGTTAAAAATCATTCCAAGTGCGAATGTCATTCACATTTGAAACCCCATGCCCGATCCTATGATCGCTTAAGCATAAAACACTCATAAGATCAAGGATCAAGTTAAGATAAGGTAGATAATAACTGCGCCACTCGAAGTGAAAGTACGGATGACAAGAGCCTCCGGCTCGTTTAAAAGTCTTACGGTTATAGCTACCACTCATCATTAGAAGGCAAATGTTTAAAGAGTTTTTTCTCCTGACGATCACTCGGGGCCAGGCGGGACCACCACTTTGACGATGGTGTCCAGGTCAATGCTATCTATGATCCGAGTGGCTGCTTCCATGAACATCTCCATGAAGTCTTCGATTCTGATGTGCTTCTAGTTGGCAACCCCCAAGGACTTCAGCTTCTTGTTGTGCACTCCCTTTAAGTGGACTCGAACAAGTGAGAGCGCCATGTCAGCTCTGGCTTGGGCCGCTAACTTCTTCCATGCCTTCACTCGGCTCGTGACATCTCTCACTCGGATGAGTGTAGTTTCCAGATCCTTGGAAGGTTCTTTGTAAAAAAGAGTTCCTTCTCAATGTCCACAATGGTGAGGCAGAGCCTCTTGATGTACAAGACCACTTCATCGACGCGCTTGTCCAAACAAAGAAAGGCCATGGCAACACTATCCTTGAGCAGCTCTTGGGACGGGTCCAGCTCTTTTTTGATCTTGTCAGTCTCCTCAGCAACATCAAAGCAGAACTCTGGGTTCAGTCCAATATAGAAAGGAATCAGAGTCAAGCAAATTTCATTCGGTTATACAAGAATATACATGAGTCATTTAGGAGGGTTTACCTTTGAGCTTCTCAACCGCAGTATCGCCGAACTCTTCGACGAATTGCTCCAGCTCAGCCTTCTTGGCAGTGACACGCTCAAATTTGGTCTTCAATATGACAAGCTCCTCCTTGGCCTTCTTCATAGAAACGTCAAGGGTTTTCTTCTCCTCCTCTAGCTTCCTGACTGACTTCAGTTTATCCGCAGCCTCCTTGGCCTTCCGACTGGCCTCCTTCTCGGTGGCTGCTAGTTTTGTGTCCTTCTTCTCGAGGGTTGTCTTCACGGTTACTAAAGAAACAGAATTCTTCAGTCTCTCAACAAGTTTACAATTTTCTCCATAAAGATCTCACAAAGTAGACTCAGTTGGACAGGGAGAAACAACATAGATGGTAGCAGTCGGGCAGGAAGAGCATACCTTCTATCGCATTCTTCTCTTGCTCCAATCGGGCGCTCTTGGCTTTCTTAGCCTCAAGGTCGACGCGCAGGGTCAACACCTCCTTCTCCAGAGCTTTGTAGTGGCTTTCAACCTCACAAACAGACTACAAACAGCAAATGGAAGAAAAATATTAGTTAGGTAAAGTCATATGGTCCGTCAATCAGATATAAGATAACATCTCATTCAGTTAAGGTTCAAAGTTCTTAGACTACCGCCGACTGCTTCAGTCAACGGCAGTCTCGGGGACTACACCCAGTGACTGCGCTCAGCGCGCCCCCACTGGAAAATCAACACATAGTGGGCGTGCGAAGATGCAAACCCACTCAGGATTAAAACCAAAGACAAAAGATAGACGGACCAAAATGCCAAATAAGGAAGGTACTTACGAGAGTACTTACCCGGACATTCTTCTGCAGCGCCGCACTCGCATTGTACGCCGTCTTCAATCAATCACACATCAGCTCCAGCTGGATAAGCGCCTCCTTGCTCGCTCTCGTCTGGTCCTCCAAGACATGGTGTAGTGAGAAGATGGTAGTCTCACGAGGTGTTGGCATGAAGGACGAAGTGCCAGTTCCGAGTGCAACTCTAGTGCCCGAGCTGGTTCCCTGTGACGATGCCAACGCACTAGTAAGTGATGGCTCTTGCATCACACCCTCCGTGTTGGTAGAAGGATTTGATGGATCGATCTGGTCGTCCACATCGATGTCGATCACATCACGCAGGGCTACAAGTGTTCAAAGACATTCGGAAAAAAGCAGAAGGAAAACCACAGCATGTGCAAGAAAATCTCAAAGCTTACCTTTCGAGGACGCGACGTCGGCTTCGACCCGCTCCTTCTCCAGAGTTTGGGGTTCAACTGAAGTGGTCGAAGTGTCAGCGATATGAAGGAAACACTCGGATTTTCACATCATTCGGTTGGATTTCAACAGTAATCTTCGGGTGAAAATACTTAGGCCGAACCAACAGTGATGGTCATCTTAGTCTTCGGAATGAGGACTGCCTTCCGAGGTTTGGCCGCAACAACTTTGGCCTGCTTTGCCACCTTCTCGGATGACGAAGCCAGTTCCCCACGACCATGCTTCGTGCTATAGGACGGGAGAACATTAGCAGTCGGATTGACAACGTTTGACACTTTGGAGCCACCACTAGGGGGCCCCGGGTCATGGTGCGATTTTGTGCGGGACTCGAGCACATGGTCTTGCAAGCGTGAGGATTCCAACTCATAACTCTCGTCCGAGTCCTCCTCTTCATCGTCGTCTTTGTCGTTGTCATCCTCTTCCCTTTCTCCCGCTCGGTCGAGTCTTCCTCGAGGTCGGTATCACTCGCCACATCAACCGGACCTCGATTCACGACTGGAATCGGCCTATTCATGTCCACGAAAGCCTGGCGAATGAAAAATGAGTCAATTAAGCTGATTTCAACAAGTACAATAGTATCATTCAGTTAACAAGTCTTCTGAAGTTACCTCATTCGGTGGATTTTATGATGATAGTGGATGCACCAGCATGCTCCCCTGGGGTTATCGCGCGCTAGAGTGATCGCTTTGATCTTGGCTTCAACCATCTCAACATCGAGATCCTCTGGGTGCGTCCGAATGGTGTCATCTGCTCCGGTGTATCTCCACATGGGGGTGAGCCCTAGCTTGAAGTGGTTGAATTCTCTTCTGAAAGAAAACATCAAGCAAGTCCAGGCCATTGACGCCTTTCTGCACTAGGGCTACCAGAGCTATCACCAGGATATCGACTTATGTCTTCTCATCATTGGTCACGGTCAGCCTGGTGACTGACCGAATGTTCTCCGACGTGTAGAGAGGAAGCCCCGCCTGATTCTCACTGATTGGAATATCCTCGCAGCAAAACCCTGTCTCCTTCCAACCCTTCACCGAGATGGGAAACGTGATTTCCAGAAAGCGGACCTTGCCCCGCAGCTGGATTCCCAATCCCTCACACAGTTGGGTCACATTGGTTTAATCCTCTGACCGAGTGGGTTTTTTCATGGTCATCACTCGACAAGTGAAAAGGTGTTTGAACAAGTCCCAATGGGGATGGCAACCCAAAAAGTTTTCACATGAAGAAACGAATGTAGCTAGATACACTATGGCACTGGGTGGTATGTGATGGAGTTGAGCACCGAAGAAATCCAAAAACCAACGGAAGAATGGGTGGGGCAGAACAGAAAAACCTTGCTCGAGATGGGTCACCAAGAGGACGCGCTCATTCCCCACGGCGCTGGTCCATCTTCACCCGCCTCTAGTAGCCGACAACTCCCCTTAGACAAGAGGCACTGACCCTCCAGCTGGAGTACACGAGCCTTGGTGACCCATGACGGCATCTAGTTGCCCTGGGTCCACCCCACCAGAGCGCCAACGCTCGAGGAAGACCCTCTTGAGCCTTTCTTCGCCCACTCGGCCTTTGTAGTCACTCCGCGATTCATCTTTGGCGAAGTTGAGTCTGGTTCGTGGTGAAGAGCTCTATGGGGATTTGTCGCTGGCATCAGAGAAGCCGAAGGGAGGAGCAAGAAGTGAGATTCGTTCCCCCCAAACAATTCCTCTGCCACTAATAACAGAAATTGGGTAAGATCTTTGGTTGTCAATCCGCAAATGCAGTGAGATCCACGGATCTACTATTCAGAGCCTCGGAGTCACGTGGCAAGAATCACAGCGCGGTTATCGAGGTGTCATGCCCACTACCCCCAAAATCCCGTGACGTGATCGTTCCATCGCATGTCTAGCGCATGCCGTTCGCAATTTCGAACGGTCTAGGACCTCCTCATGCCTTTAAAAAGGTGAGCTCAGCGCTCCAAATTGCCTGACGATTTGTTTATGAGCCGAATGGTCAGACTGTTTATAGCTAAACACTCAGGTGAGATAACCGAGCATTTGGACCGTTTCTCCAAGGAAACACTTCAATTTCAAATGACAGTATCACATATAGAAGCTAAGTAATTCGGCCAAGAAATGATAATCCTGAATCCTTCAAGATTTGAAGCTGAGTGGGAAATGATGCAGGGCATTTCTTGAAACACCTCCGAAGTGTCATCGATACTCCCAGTGTCGATCACTCGACCATTCAAACCTCACAGATTCGAGGGCTACTGATGAGGTCATCTACCATGGGTAGGGTCACAAGGCTGACATCTAGATCCCACATATGGACCGTCATTAGCATTGAAGCTCCAAAAGTAAAAGAGCATTCGAATGCACTTGAAGAGTCACTCGGACGCCCATAGCTACACTCGGACAAGAAGAGTTCAACAGCTCAGGAGGCATAGCGTTCAAGGTACCTGAAGAGACACTCGCTGACTAGTTAATTGTGTGTTACGAGTAACGCTCCACTTAAGGCTGTAGTTCTTGTAACATAGTTTTAAGTAGTATTAATGGCGGTGCTTGTCTGGTGGTGGCGCACTCTATGTAAGCTACCACCGGGCGCCGTAGCAATGTTTCGACATCCTATATTCCTCTATTCTCCCATAAGCAAAAAAACAAAGCCCATGGGCCGGAGACGCAGGGCTTTTACCACTTCCGAGTGGGGCCTGAACTCATACAAATCCGAGTGAACACCTGAGCCATAGCTAGACTTCACCCCTCCATTCATACCCCTGGTAGTATTGTCAGGCTAGTTCTCTCGACACTATGCATCTTTTTCATCGTGATCGAAATTATATATATGTAATTTTTGTCCTCGTGAAGGAGAAAGTATCACTCTAGCTTGGGGGAAGCTTAAGTCAATGTTATATTCATGCCCCAATCATGACATCCCAAGAGAAGTTATCAATCAGAATTTTTATGCTCGGCTTTCTCATAATGGTCAAGCCATGCTCGATACTTCTTGTACTGGTTCTTTTATGAAGAATACTATTGAATTCAAGTGGGATCTCTTGGAAAGAATTAAATGCAACTCTGAATATTGGGAACTCGACGAAGGTAATGAGTCGGGTATAATGCTTGAATTTGATTGTGTTAAATCTTTTATGAATACCGATTCTTTTCATAAGTTTAGCACTAAATATGGACTTGACTCTAAGATAGTATCCTATTTCGGTGAATCATTTTCTGCTCATGTTGATCTCCCTAAAGAGGTCGGGGTAGACCGAACTTGACATGAGAAGAGTCCATAAAGAGATATCTGAAGGATTGGAGCATCACCAAAGAACTAGCCATGGATAGGGGTGTGTGGAAGCTTGCTATCCATGTGCTAGGACCATGAGTTGGTCGTGAGATCTTATGGGTTTCACCCCTAGCCTACCCCAACTTGTTTGTGACTAAAGGCTTTGTTGTTATAGTTGTTTTTGTTGTTGTTGATCTCCCTAAAGAGAAGTGGTTTAAATATCATCCCCCTATTAAAGAAGAAATTAAAGAACAGGTCATAGCTAAAGAAGAAACTATCGTTTACAATGTTGATCCAGTTGTGCCTACTTTTTATCCTGAGAAACCACATTTTCCTATTAGGATAAAGGAATATGCTAAGGTATCAATTGTGGTTCGCAAAAGCAATATTAGAACACCTAAGCCCTCTAAACAAATTAAAGTAGAACCTAGTGTTGCTATGGTTAAAGATATCTTGGTAGAAAATATTGATGGGCTTGTCATTTACTTCTGTGATGAAGCTGCTAGAATTGCTAAACCCAATGAAAAAGACAAACATAGACTCGTAGTTGGCTTGTGTTTTGTCTTAGTCAAAATAGGATATCATTGTTATCATGGCTTATGTGATGTTGGTGCTAGTGTGAGTTATATTCCTTTTACCTTATATCAAGAAATTATGAATGAAATAGTACCTGCTGGGATAGACGACATTGATGTTACTATTAAACTTGCTAATAGAGACACCATCACACCACTTGAGATTGTTAGAGATGTTGTAGTCTTGTGTGGGAAAATAAAATATCCTACAGATTTTCTAGTTCTTGGTTCCCCACAAGATGACTTTTGTCCCATTATCTTTGGTAGACCTTTCTTAAACACTGCTAATGCTAAGATAGATTGCAAAAAAGAAATTAACAGTGTTGAGTTTGGTGATGTGTCTCATGAGTTTAATTTTTCGAAGTTTAGTATACAACCTCGTGATAGAGAATTACCTAATAAGGATGAAATAATTGGTCTTGCTTCTATTGTCGTTCCTCCTATCGATCCACTAGAGCAATATTTGCTAGACCATGAAAATGATATGCACTTTCGTGAAATAAACGAAATAGATAAAATTTTCTTTGAACAACCACCTCTACTGAAATACAATTTACCTATTGAAACTCTTGGAGGTCCTCCTCCACCTAAAGGTGATCCTGTGTTTGAACTAAAACAACTGCCTGACACTTTGAAATGTGCTTATCTTGATGAGAAAAAGATATATCATGTTATTATTAGTGCTAACCTTTCAGAACATGAATAAGAAAGATTATTGAAAAAATTTAGGAAGCACCGGGCTACTATTGGATATACTCTTGATGATCTTAAGGGCATTAGTCCCACTCTATGTCAGCACAAGATTAATATGGAACATGATGCTAAACCCGTTGTTGATCATCAATTATGATTGAATCCCAAGATGAAAGAAGTGGTAATAAGTGAAATATTAAAGCTTCTGGAAGCAGGTATAATCTATCTCATAGCTGATAGTAGATGGATGAGTCACGTTCATTGTGTTCGTAAGGAAGGAGGTATCAGTGTTGTTCCTAACGATAAAAATGAGCTTATTCCCCAAAGAATTGTTACTGGCTATAGGATGGTAATTTATTTTAGAAAATTCAACAAAGATACCAGAAAAAATCATTACCCCTTTCCATTTATTGATCAAATTCTTGAAAAAAATTATAAGAATGCACACTTTTGCTTCCTAGATGGATATTCTGGTTTCTCTCAAATACATGTGTCACAATCTGATCAAGAGAAAACCACCTTTACTTGTCCTTTTGGAACCTATGCTTATAGATGTATGCCTTTTGGTTTAAGCAATGCACCTGCTACCTTTCAAAGATGTATGACTACTATATTCTCTGATTTTTGTGAAAAGATTGTGGAGGTTTTGATGGATGATTTTTTCCGTTTACGGAACTTCTTTTGATGATTGCTTAAGCAACCTTGATCGAGTGTTCCAGAGATGTGAACAAACTAATCTTGTCTTGAATTGGGAGAAGTTCCACTTTATGGTAAATGAAGGTATTGTCTTGGGGCATAACATCTCCGAACGAGGTATTGAGGTGGATCAAGCTAAAGTTGATGCAATTGAGAAAATGGCGTGTCCTAAAGATATCAAAGGTATAAGAAGTTTCCTTGGTCACGCTGGTTTCTATTGGAGGTTTATTAAAGACTTCTCAAAAATTTCAAGGCCTCTTACTAATCTTTTACAAAAGGATGTTCCCTTTGTTTTTTATGATGATTGCATAGAAGCCTTTGAAACACTAAAGAAAGCCTTAACCACTGCACCTATTGTTCAACCACCTGATTAGAACTTTCCTTTTGAAATTACGTGTAATCCTAGTAATTATGTTGTTGGTGTTGTTGATAAGAAATTAAATGTTATCCATTATGAAAGCAAAACTCTAAACAGTGCCCAAAGAAATTATGCCACTACTGAAAAATAATTTTTAGCTGTTGTGGTTTCTTGTGATAAATTCAGACCTTACATTGTTGATTCTAAAGTTACTGTTCACATTGATCATGTTGCTATAAAATATCTTATGCAAAAGAAAGATGCTAAACCTAGACTTATTAGGTGGGTTATCTTGCTTCAAGAATTTAATTTACATATCGTTGATTGGAAAGGAGTTGAGAACCCCGTAGCTGATAACTTCTCTAGGTTAGAAATATTCTTGATGACCCACTACCTATTGATGATAGTTTTCCTGATGAAAACTAGCTGAAATAAATGTCTCTCAAAACACTCCATGGTATGTTGATTATGCTAATTACATTGCTGCTAAATATATTCCACCTAGTTTCACATACCAAAAAAAGAGAAAAATCTTCTATGACTTAAGACATTATTTTTGGGATGACCCACATATTTATAAAGAAGGAGTGGATGGTATGTTGATTAGACATTGTGTACCTGAGCATGAGAAAGAACAAATCTTACGGAAATATCATTCTGAAGCTTATGGAGGACATCATGCTGGAGATAGAAGTGCTCATAACGTATTACAATCTGGTTTTTATTGGCCTACTCTCGTCAAGGATGCTTGTAAGTTTGTCTCATCCAGTGACGAATGTCAAAGAATTGGTAGTATTAGTAAGCGTGAAGAAATGCCTATGAACTATTCACTCGTTGTTGAACAATTTGATGTTTGGGGTGTTGATTATATGGGACCTTTTCCTTTCTCTAATAGGTACACTCATATTTTGGTTGTTGTTGATTACGTCACTAAGTGGGTAGAAGCTATTCCAACTAGTAGTATTGATCATCATACTTCCATTACAATGCTTAAAGAAGTTATTTTCCCGAGGTTTGGAGTCTCGAGATATCTAATGACTGATGGTGGTTCACACTTTATTCATGGTGCTTTCCATAAGATGCTTGCTAAATATGATGTTAACCATAGAATTGCATCACCCTATCATCCTCAATCTAGTGGTCAAGTTGAACTTAGCAATAGAGAAATAAAACTGATATTACAAAAAACTGTTAATAGGTCTCGAAAGAATTGGTCTAAGAAATTATAAGTTGCACTTTGGGCCTATAGAACTTCTTATCAAAATCCTATGGGTATGTCTCCATACAAGATGGTCGATGGGAAAGCTTGTCATTTGCCTCTAGAATTAGAACATAAGTATTTTGGGCAATCAAAGAACTAAACTGTGATTTCAAACTTGCCAGTGAGAAGAAGTTATTTGATATTAGCTCATTAGATGAATGTAGAACCCAAGCTTATGAAAATGCCAAGTTATTCAAAGAAAAATTTAAAAGATGGCATGACAAAAGAATCCAAAAGCGAGAATTCAAAGTTGGAGAACATGTTCTATTGTAAAATTCTCGTTTCAGATTTTTTGCAGGGAAACTTCCCTCCAAATGGGAAGGACCCTATGTTATCAAGAGTTTACCGCTCTCGGGCTATTAAGATTAATAACGTCGAAGGCACCAACCCGAAGGTGGTCAATCGACAAAGAATTAATCACTATATCTGAGGTACGCCTATTAATGTTGAAAGCAATGTTATCCAAACCATAACATCGGAGGAACTCATAAAAGAAACCTTTCGAAATGCTCCAGAATTGTGAAAATAAAGAGGTGCGTGATACGTTGAGTAAACAGTCTCTGAAAAACCTGCAAAAATATTTTTTATCAGTTTTGGAATATTTATGAATTTTAGAAAATAAAAAATAAACCGGAAGGTAACCGAGGAGGGCACGGAGTACCAAGGTGCGCCTGCCCCCCTGGTCGCACCCTAGTGGAGCATGCCAACTTCGGGAACCATCCCGACACTGTTTTCCTTTCGTTTGCTTGGTTTCCAAGAATAAAAATTCTCTATATATACCCCCGACTATTTTTACCACCGCATTGCGAGATTTTCTTTTGTTCTTGTTTCGTGTTGTTTTTCTAACAGATCTGTCAAGCCAAGCATCATGTCTTCTTCCTTTCCCAGTATCATAGAAGAACATGCTTGGTTGATGAAGATGGAGCTAAAAAGAGAAGAGCCAAAAGAAGCCAATAAGGAGAACAAGGACAAGGAGGCTAGGAAAAATGAAGTTCAAGAAGGAGGGCAACCCACGGGCATGTTGGAAAAGGAAGAAGAAGATATCCTCCAGCCTTACTATCCTCATCTTACCCCTTTTGAAATTGAAGCTTTCAGGGCTTTCGAGGAGGTTCATGTTCAGATAAATTCCTCACCCGTGAAAATCTTTTGCTATAAGAACATATCACCAACCTCAGGAGCGTCATCCGCAAATTGAGGTACCTATTGGAGCTGAAGTGTGACGCCTCATCACCACCACCTTCATCATCACCACCACCAAAGGAGATCCAAGTACACTTGTATGGGCACTCCCCTTGGCTTGAGCCAAGCTTAGGGAAGGTGCCCTGGTATCGTATCACCATCACTTTTACCTTTTTCTTTTTATTTTCGATCCTTAGCCTTTTCATGTTTTAGTTGAATAAAAGTTTAGTATGATCCATCTTCGAGTGCTAGTTCTGTGATCTATCTATCTATGTAATCGAGTGAGAGTTATTTAATAAAGTTATTTTGATCTGTCACCGCTTTTACTTTCTTATTGCAATCGTGATAAAAGAAAATAAATGAAAAATATCATATGCTAATGTTATGGTGAGTAATGACAACACAATAAAGAAAAGTATAAGTGGTAAAATTTGTTGGAGATTGGCAAACATAGCATTAGTCAATGATGCAACTTATGATAGAATTAACTTGGAAAGAGAAGATTCACATGCAAATATACGATCATGGACATATTTTGTGATTGTGAGCCCCCATTAAATATTATATGCCAAAATAGTTGACATTGGACAAGGAAGACAACATAATGATTTATGCTAGTTCATATTCACATAGAAGTTATATTGTCATAGATTCTTTAACATCTGATGCTTGCCCAATATCTTTGCTAGCCAAAAACTCCGCATTAAGTAGAGATACTACTTGTGCATCCAAAAACCCAAAACCCAAACTCATGTTTGAGAGTCCACTAGACCTACCTATGGATTGAATAATATCCTTCAAGTAAATTGTCATCGATGCATCAAGGCAATAAAAATTGCTTCTAAAAAGTGTTGGATCAATTAGTGTAAGACAAAATTGAGCGTTTCATGAACTTGTGACGGCAAAGTAATAAAGCGACGACCTGCATAATAAAGGTTTCTATAACAAGAGGCAATGCAACATGAAGTTATTTTTCACTAAGGGATTTGGCATACAAATCCGGCAAAGGAAGTCATTAATAATATATTCGAGGTAAAAAGGCTGGCTTGTGGTACTTGGGGCCAAGAGAAGCGAAACCTTTATCGAAGCAAGACCCTGATGAGGCAGGGAATTCTTTTGAAGAAACATTGTCTTTAGGGGAAAGTGATAGTGACCTCTTCCTTTTTATAGAGTAGAGTACTTTCTATATATATATATATATAGCCAGCGTTTCCAATTCTACAGGTATAAGCCGGGCTCTTCTCTTCGCGGAATAGTTCGTTTCAAGCTCCTGTGCATCCTTTTTATTGCAGGTACGAGACCAAATCTTGTTTTGCTTACGGGCTATAGCTACCGGGTCCGAAGGAGGCTGATCGTGAATCAATTCCATCTGTTAGGGCGGGCAAGTTGCGGTGAAAGAGAGTCCATCTTTCTCGTAAAGTTTTCTTTTGTGAAGAAAGTATGGCTGCCGAAAGCTCTGGGGGAGGCTTGCTCCTCTTGCATCGAACTCTTCTTTTCCTTTTTTTTGATTCCACAAATGCAAGTTTGTCTTCGTCTGATTTGTCAATGGGAAAACGAAATCATGGGTGGAGTAAGAGGCTGTAATCGATAAAGGGGATGATGATGACTTCCATCTTTCTATGGATTTTCTCTCATTATAAATCGAAAGATCAGGTCAAAGCCTTCCAAACCATCCACTGGATTTTTATGTTCGTAAGGGAGGAATATGTGTGTGTTGTATATAAATAAAGGACTTTCGATTTAGCGTTGTCATTTTCACGAGTTTTTAGATAATCCAATTTTATGTGGGATTACTTTCATTTTTACTGAATCACTTGAATCAGTTAAAGGAGACGAGGCTTCTAGCCTAGCTAGAGGGGTTGTAGAGGAGAGTTTTGACTACGGGAGAGGCAGGTCCAGGTAATGGGGAGAATCCGCTAGGCTGAGGTTGAGTGGCTCACTTCCTTGAGAATATATAATCTATAACTAAGAAATGAGAATTGTTGACCCATATGATCTCAGGCTCATAAAGAGGATGAAACTGATAATTTCATTCACACTTTGAAATTGAGCTCGTCAGTGATCTTTTCCAAGGTGTCTAGAGAAACCTGCTTTGAACATGACATTCGTACCCAAGGAAAGTTTTTGCAGGCATTACTGTGATCTTGAAGCCCCTGCTGGGAGCTAGTCGGTATGGCTCACTACTAAAGAAGGTTCTGGCATGCTTTGACTTAGCCCTGTGATCTGCTAATTCATCTCTTGATCTGGTATCCGCAAAGGAGGTGGATAGGGTCAGCCTTTTCTTCATGGATATGTTGATCTATTAGACCTATCTATAGTGGAATATTATATTCTTTGCTACTTCCTCGATTATCCCTGTGTTTGCTGTTTCAGATCCCGCCTTCTTTCTTATCCGACATACCTCATCCCGAACCCTGTTGGTTTCCTATCTCTTACCTAGTTCATTCCGGATCCACCCATCTATCTAACCTTTTAGATACCCCACTTATCCCATTTATATGACCTTTAATGGGAGTTTCGTCACCAACTTTCCCCATCAACAGGCATCTATCTCTTCCCAGCTTCTATCACTGGATGAACTTGATTCGAGTTCGCTCTAGGGCAGAGCTCCTCTATACTTGATTTTATTAATTCTTTGCATTGGTTTCCTTTCTTCTTAGTAGCATAGCAACATTGCCTTCGGGTTGGCAACCGTCTTCTCCAATCTAAAAGTAAAGGTAATTTCTCATCTCGTTTAAACAATCCTATGGGACATTCTTCTTGGAAAGGAGTAAGAAATAAGCCTATATCATGTTTTCCATCTGCCGCTTCATCGATCTATCTTCCCTATCAGTTGAATACTTGACTTCATGGATTATGGTAATAGTTTACCATAAGAGCAAAGGAAGCGTTTCCTACTCGGTCTTACCTACTATATAGATGGGCAAGACCTCCTATTCAACCATCCGGCCGGGCATCTCTTTCTTCTAAGAACAAGAAGAACATCCACACACCATCTTCGATGATAGTAGCATTGCCACAACCAGAATAGAGAAGAGAATCAAGAACAAGAATAACATATCATGACCTGCAGGATAGAGCACTGGTTTAAGTTTCCCAGGATTCACACATATCTTTTATCCTGGCTGCTGACCAACATGGCCCTTCGGCGAATAACAAGATCAATCTACCCTCTACTCTGAATTGATTAGATAGAGGCATATCCATCTTGATCCTAATCTAGAGTATCATCCAGTCTGGTATCGTCTATCTACTTTATCTATCTTTTCAGGAATCTTTCTAGGGTATGCTACTGGATCGTTTCTCTTCCCTTGCAATCTAGTGGAACCTCCCTTGATCTGAGCTGTATTGGATAAGTGTTGTAGTAAGCCCATCTGTTTCATACAGTCTAGTATCGTCTATAAACTTGATCTTTCTTCGGGGTGGTTACTTTCCTGAGCATCTTTCCCCTAAATAGAAAAGAATAGTGTGGTTCAGCGTTGCTATCCCTCGGTCTCCCCAATCAAGGGCTTATAGCAACCTCTATCAACACAACTATCCGAACACCTATTGCTTGCTTTAGATCCAACTACTGCTAGCTTTAGCTGCAACTATCTCCCGAAAAAAGGATTTGTTCGTTGCCCAACGTGGCTCTAAACCATCTATAGATTGATGATTTTTCTATGTTCTAAGTAATATGTATTCATCCTCTAAAGTTTCCCCTCTAAGGAGGGCGGAATGATTAATGTGGGAATTACCAGGATCTCGTAATCCAATCCAAATCAAAGAGGGAAGAAAAGAGATGGTGGTTGTCGGGTAATGGGAATCAGTAGGGTCCCTCGCCCATAGGGATTAGGACGGGGCTGCTTTTGAAGAATAATTGGCGACGCTACAAATAATACGTATTAGGGATAGCGCAATGCTATTTAGGATTCGGATTCTCCAGTACTGCTATGATCGGAACTAGTATAGAGATATATGTGACCCTCTAGCACTTTGACTTTGTTGATGGTATACAGAGCTCCCTTCCAGCGAACTGGACCTTTCGCAGGGGTTCTTGGTAAAAAAATCCCTTTCCATGTGAAAACAACCATCTATCTTCTCTCCCATTCTTTGAACCTTTGTTATTCACCCTCAAAATAGGACAGTCATGTTTCCCTAGACGAGCGATATTAACTATTAGTAACATATTACTCAATCAAAAACGTTCTATCCAATACCCTGAATCTCTAACTCTATCGTAGTCAACCTCAACTCTCCCTAGTTTAAGGACATGAACATCACCATCTTTACTCAAGAACAACTCTGTTTTGTTGTTCAACTCAGTACGCCTGCCATGCTCTATGATGGAAATAAATCCACTTAGATTCATATCTCGTAAGATAGTCAGAATGTCACTTGTCGTAACCTGATATGAATCAGAGGTTCTTGAAGCTAGAAGCACTTCGGTATCCCACCTTGTATAAATAACACCCTTATATCGGTTCAGGACCTCCTTACCAAATTCATATTGAAAAAAAATATGCAGGAGGACGTCACTTAATTCACCTATTAGTGGTATACAATTAGAATGAGGAATTGTGAATTTAGTCTTGGCATTATATACCGGGAGATGTATAAATTTCCATAAGATATTGGTGATCACACCCATACTATACATCTAGTGTAATTCTAATGTCTCCCATAGGCGTTCCGTAGAAACATAGTGTATACTATGAGTCAAATCCACCTGGATTATTCTGTTCACACCCAGGGTACCATTCCAAAACTCCTCGTGGTAAGTCACCATTTCATTGTAATGCGTTAATCTAGGCGGGAGATTGTTTCTGTTCCATAGATACTGCCTCATTAAGATATTAGCTAATGCTTTAAAAAGCAGTGCATCTGCTGGAAGAGACGGCTTACACACACATGGCCAATCACCAGCATGGATGAGTGGACGTCTCGCACAACAATAGCCTTTTTCATCTTCCCTTTCAAGAGTGAAGAGTTCCGGCATACTTATATCAGCACCGTACTTATAAGCTTTGTATATCAAAGTGGGATGAAATGAATCATAACCTTCATTTATACGTGACACCAAGGCATGGATTTCCGTGGGTAAGATGCCCTTCTCCCTCCACACCCCATCGTCATTATAGATTGACTTGATATCATTAACCAATTCCCGTGTCCAAAAACTACCATAAAATGTCCTGCGAAAACAAACGTTATGATTCCTTCGAGATCCAATTCTAGAAAAAGATAAAATAAGTCGACAAGTTCCCATCATCATAATATGAATTCCTCTAAACTTACTCTTAGTAAGCTGGCTGGCTTCTTGGTTTGCGTTCATGATTTGGGAATCAGTTGGATGTGTTACTATCCGTTTGACATCTACAACATTAGTGAACCTCTTCCTATTTAGGAATCAGTCAGCTCTACTATGTCAGTAGGCCGAAGACCAGCAACCTCACCTCATGCCTTTGTTATTCTTCCTCAATACGGCTTAGTTTCATTCTAGTTCATAATAGGAACACTCAGTTGCAAAAGAATACGTCTCATTTACTACGGAATCCAACGATCAATTCTGGGATGACTCGACTGAGTGCACTATCTCTTTCTTTTTCTCATCATAATTCATGTATCTATCTATTTGCATTCCTCAAATGTTATCTGTCCTTACTTCACCTTACCTTACCTTACCTTACCTGTGTTTATGCTCTACCAACTGTACTAACCATAATTTGCAAGGTTAAACTCATAGAAACCATGATACCCGTCAAAGAACCCGCTAACATTGCTTTAGCTGGCTCAGCTTCAGGATGGAAATTACTAATATCTGCTACATCGCGAAATGTTGGATCATTATGAAATGCCTCCAATACTCTTTCCTGGATATCCTTAGTAAGAAGGTATCTCTTCTTATGATACCCATCGAAAATCATGTCGGGATGATTGAAGTGCTCGACAGATATAGAATCGATCACATCAGGGATGATCAAAGGATCATTCCCCCCAACAACTAGCTTATACCAAACAGTGCACATCAAGCCAGTATGTATTAACGTGATAAAAACTATGTATACTTAGGAAGACAAAACGGGGTTGTAAAATATTGTAGTGATCTCCATTGTTGGCATAAACATTCGTTTATCAAACAATGATTTGATTCCACCGCCGAAATCCCTTAACCCACTATAGATCGCTGATCTAGTCAATCCTGTTATACCTACCAACCCAAGCGAATCCGGTAGATCTAACAACTTATCATAGGAAATAGTATGCTTATAATGAAAACCAATAGCATTAGGGAATGACAACCTTGAAATACGGGGCAGATGGGGCCAACCAATTCCAGTTAGCACCGTCAATGTTGGAGCAGCTTCTTGTACATCAACTGGCATCACATAACCCTGTGGTTGATTTTGATGAGTTACCAAGAACTTGTGGCTATATCTATCATACTTGATTTTCGTATTGAGCATAGATATGCAATACACGAGGTTCTCTCTCAAATCGTTAAGAATATGAAAACGATTGAAACCCTTACCGGACACATCTCCACCACCACTATTATCACCACCATTACTATTATCACCACCATTAGAGCCACCTCCTCCACCCGGAGGAATCAAACCCAGACTACATTAGATCCATCATTAGATCCACTTTCAGAACCTTTATTGACTTTCCCTTTCTTTCCTGAATTGACTTTCTCTTTCTTTCCCGAATTGACTTTCTCTTTCTTTCCTGAATCTTGATCAGATTGAGTAGGAGGATTAGACTGCAACCCATTCTTCGACGAATCTTTAGCGAATTCTTCTCTGGAAAGCGAATCAGAACTATCACATGAGAAAACGTCCTTGGACTCTGAGTAAACTAGCTTAAGAAACGCAGTTATATAGGATCTCATAATGTCTCTCGCATTCATCTAAATATGGAATGAATCCATTCTAGGATTTTCTTTGAGGATTTCCATGATATCAGAACCTAGTGAACACTGATATCCAAGTTATCAAACACCTTGATTGCAGGAAACACATTTCCCACCTCTAGTTCACATTCATCTAGAGACATGATAACCCTGAGAGCTAGCTAACTAACCCTCTATAGAGGTGGGTGGATAACCCGTCTCTTCTCCACAAAGGTGGAAGAGCAGAAAGGTGGATACCCTTTCTAGAGAAAGATAAGGCAGAACATTTTATCCACAAATAGGATATTTACACCACTACCTAAATATAGATGGTCGCCATAGAAGTATGTTGTGCCAAATACATAGATGTATATTCGATTCTATGAAAAGAGAATTGATTTCTCAATGTGGAGTTGATAGACGGGTTCACCAATTAGAAAGCTGACTACTACTATTGACCTATGTATTCAAGAGGTGGTATAGTTGACCAACCCACACTAATGTTTAGAGAGTACCATGTGCATGTGATGTATGGGATAGTAATACCTAACTCATATTCACCCTCCTTTTAGGCCTAGGAAACCCACTGCCAACCCGGAAAGCTGGGTTTTCTAACGATCCAGATCTAATCTACGCCGCAAACTCATACCCCATTACCTCACTTGTGAGTGACATGCTCTAAATTGATCAAGAATTCATATATGATTCAATATGTTTCGAATCTGAAGGATGTTTCTCATCCAACGCTTATTTATTACCACCTTTCAACTCCCCACTTCCATCATTCTTATGAGTTCGACTTCCTTTCTTATTAGCACCTTTCTTATTGGCTTCTTTCAACTCCCCACCACTTCCATCATTCTTATGACTTCCTTTCATATTACATCCTTTCTTTTTAGCTCCTTTCTTATTAGCTCCTTTCTTTTTCCTATGACCATTCACTTCTAGAGAAGAAATCTTATCATCACTAACACACGCATCCTGGCAAGTGTTACCATTCTGAGATGCTGATAGGATAGCCTTGCTGAGATCGGCAGCATGTTTCAGGTTTTTATTATCTTCCCATAGTTGGGATACTAAGCAGCCTATTGGCTGATCTCGTAACATTTTAGTGAGGTCTTCTATTGAAAATTCATAGGGTTTTGTGTCGACCCAGACACCCTTTTTAAAGACGGGTCTTCTTTTCGAGTCACCCAACTTCATTGTTATTTTGCTCATACGTTTGCGTATGACCAGACTATCCCAATCCACAGAGAAGTTTTTTTCTTAATCGATTACAACTTAAGAGAGAACATTATTCAGCAAGTTCACATACTGACTTCTATCCACTACTTCGCGAGGCACACCCTTATACTTTTTCACTTCTTTACCCCCTGCGACCTCTAAAAAGTAGCTTTTAGGGGGCTAGAAAAATCGCTCGTTTAATAAGGCCATGCTCGAGCTCAAACTTCCCAAGCTCCTTATCTGATATCAGAGATTCAGGAAGAGGGTTCTCTAAAATGACAGAGTCTGTGTCTGTATAGACATAGTCATGTCTAGATACAAACTCATCCATATATATTCGCGCATGACTCGCAATGCATGCTGAGATCTGCGGGGCCATGTTAATCGGCAGTTTCCATCCATTGCTCTCATCGTAGACATTATCCTTGTAGGATATTAAATTCATATCACCTATTTCGGTTATATTGAAAACACGCCCCTTCTTCTGAAGCAGAAATTGCCTTTTTCCAAGGTTAGAAACAAGGGCACATTTACTGCTCTTAGTCTTGATACCAAAGCGACCATATACACTGTTCATGCACAACTTGTATATATAGGCCTCCCCATGTCTACCGGCCTTGGTAGCAGCTAATCTCCACTGATACATATCATCGACAAATTAGGAAAATGGACTAGCCATCTCCTCGAAAAAATACCCACAATATGGGGTAATATGATATCCCAATTTTTGGGCGTGCTTTAATTCTTCTGTAAAGAAGCACCCGAATGTGTAGCCAACACCGAATTTCAAAACCTTCCCATCATTGTCTCTAAACGGGAGAAAAGGACGTTTTACATCCGTCGGAGTATAGACAAATGCCTGGATGAACCCATACAAATACTCCAATTTCTTGTTACAAATATTGTCATGCCAGACTGGCTTCCTGCCAGGCATTTTACATGTTTTCATTATAAAAGGATATAATGAGTTTACACCATAGTATAAAAGCTTCTCCCCAGTTGGCTTGAACACATCTACACGCCCACCATAATAGGCCTGCCTTATGAAGGCGTCTTCTTCCTCCGTTGGAATGTATATTTTAGATTTCTTATCGTCTAGATACAGCATCCTGAATATGGAAAACGCCATAGCGGCTATAGTAGTTTTTTCAACTATGTCAATTTGGACCTTCACATAAAAGATTTTTGAGCTCTGATCATGATACAGGCCAAAAGTAGCACATCATGCCTTAAATAGGCTTCATAAGCCACCTTATTTTGGGGAATCGTGTCTAAGGTGACCTTTGAGTGATCCAAATCACCCTTTCCAGCCAAATCAGGGCATATTTCGCGAGCCAACTCCGCTAAACTACGTGGCAATAGGTGTAGCGAACACCGCACTTTACAAATAAGTCTCCTCCTCGCTCTGCTAGGAGAGACCCTATTATAGATCGCTATTTCATAGATGTTGCCATCACAAAGATTTATCCCGCGCTCCATATCAGCCTCGGGATGATGCTAAATCATATGGTTCACTAGAAGGATTCCATCGAATTTTAAGTTATGAAAATATATTATAAGCGGTTTCCCCGCTTTCCTAGCAACAGATAGAATTCTATCTATATAAAGGCGCATGAGATGGAGGCTCTGATTACAGAAATTATTCCCAACATGTAAGCTGTAATTAGAAGCATAAAAAGTTTCTACATGACGTTCAGGACAAGATTTTGCTAGATAATCCTTTTTGATCTGATCATGATCAACCAACATAAAACCGGCCACATAGGGGACATGAATAAAACTAGCGTGCTCTTCAGATTTCACACCAAATGTATCGGTTATTTGCTTATCCTCACGCAAGGTGATGGTTTCTATATCACCAACCATAAAATTGGACTCTTTTGGAAGCTTTCCTTTATAATTCGAATTCTCTTCCACTTTCCAGTTGTATGTAGCGAGCTTAACTTGATACTTATTCTCTAGCTTTGTGATGTAGGGGTTTTTCCTAGTATCACCAGTATTCTATATCTTTGGTCTTCTTGGTATACTTTCCACTAGGCTTTGTAGGATTTCTGATATCTCCAGCGAGTCATATACTAGATTATAGACTTCCGTCTCCGTTAACACCTCAAAAATCTCCTCTCTTTTCAAATGTTCTGCTAGAAATCGTATACCTACTTTATAAACTGGTTTTAGATGATATTTCTCCTCTAGTTTGACCATCTCTCTATATATCATATTGGTCACATATTCAATCGGAAGGATTCGAGTGGGATCTGATTCGTCATAGAGCCATATGCTTGTTGATGCTGATAGGGTATCATCAATTTCAGGACACGAACCTTTTTCCAAGTATAGCACAGGAAGGATGGAAGCTATCCTCTCACCGGTCTTACCGTCGGATGGAATTCGAGGATAAATATATTTATTTAATAATACGTGACATAAAGTTGTATGAGTAATCCAGTGTTAACTAAAGGATACACAGGCTTATACTCGACACTAGCCACTGCAACCATACCTTTGACGGTATAGTACTTCCAAGACGTAAGATCTATACGATCGCAGAGTTCAGTGATAGCTCGTGTACCAATACGAGGAGTACTCATTATTTTGCAATAGCACCGCATTCTAACACTTCGCCTCCAATGGTGCAGTATGGTTTGTACTCAACACGTACTTCTTTTGTACCCCGGACTACTACTTTTCGTAAAAGAATTCTTTCATTTTTTACTTTTGTTAGGTATAAGTATGCTAGTAATCTACCGCAGGAGATTCAGGCGATAGCCCATCGATCGGACTTGTGTATTGTGATACATAGTATCTATATAATGAATGGGTCAAGAGAGGAGTACTCAACAAAGAGTGGAAGATGTTAGATGAATCTATTAGAGAGGGAAATGATTCATTTCCATTTTATTTGGTATATCATAGGTATAATTCTTATGATCACAACGGAGCAATTTCGAAGCATTCTGGAGGAACAGTCGATGTTTGGGTATTGCGCTAGGATACAAGTCCCCTATGTGGGTGAGGAGAACGACCCAAATAACCGTCGTTGGGTGGACGTTTGTAGGCCCACCCTTCTTACAGATTTACTTATTTTTCACACTTTAGCTTCTATTATAATCTCTCGATACATATTGAGAAATATGTATCTCCCGAAAAGGGTTCTCTCTTATAATGAGATCCGTAGTAGATCTCATGAATTTTGAGCAAAAGAATATAGTACGAGTTGTGAGGATTGACTTGAGTCCTAGCATACCTACTCTAGGTAGCCGGCGTGTCTGGAAGAGGTTGCATTTTCTCCATGACTTGGGTGTAATTTCCACACTCCTAAAATGATTTATCGATCTAGACATATACGATTGGGAGACTAATCTCCCAATTAGGAAGTGGAGCTGTATTCCTCTCGTACCTGAATTATCAGATGCTATTCTACATCTGTTTTTTAGAGTCGAATTGGATAGTGTGCTACTAAAGCAATATGGGGGTCCTATATACTTGGTGGGGGAACGAGCTCATTCTAGTTGATAGAATGTTGGATCCATTCCAATTGACTGAGGACGTCATTGTTAGTATAATAAGAGGGAAAGGCCTCAGAGCTAACGTTTACGGAATGGGATGTGGGTTGGAACCCCTGCCTGTAAACAACGACGGGGTAAAATATCGCATTACTGAAAGTGGTGATGTCCTGGTGGAGGAAGAGGAATCATCGCATTAATGATGCTGCTGATTAAGCTTGCTATGAGGGATAGCAAGTTGATGATTGTTACTAATATCAGAAATATTTCAACTATTTCAGGGGATATAAGGGTTAAAGATCGAGGAGGTATGATCGTTTTTGACAAGAAATGAGAGAATGGGGTCCATAAGTTTTGTTTCACAGTCAATATTGGTTAGATCTGTACGAAGCGGAAGATACTACGTTCTACCATAGTAGATGGTAGATGTCAAAAAAACAAATCGCGGAGCCACGTTTTATCATATCCTTCTTGTAGAATAATCCACATAACTCAGGTCATACGACCTGCTGCCCACAGATCTTCTACTTGAAGGTCCATCTAGCTAGTTCTCTCCATAAACCTTTGCCATGTCTGGTGTTGCACTAGTTAAGGATACGTCGATGCAATGCAGGTGATAACTCTCAATTAACATAACACCATATCACATTTTGATTTGTTATGTTTAGTGGTATTTTGCGCTCCTAATATGCGATCATATTAGCAGTAAAAGAATGGTCTGATGTGTCATAATTGGTCCTACTAAACAGAAGTATTTGGATGTCTTCCCCAGATTGTTCTAGCGAAAATCCATGATCTAGTTACTATATAATAGACCCTTGCGAGGGTGGCAAGGATCGAGTAGAGGAAAGGGGGTGTTACTTGTATATTTTTATTAGTATGAGCCTATCATATACTTCAAATGTATAGGTGGGATTAGGAATACCAACCAACAACAAGGTGTAGATAGGCCCACATGATGTCAGGAATAACAATACGAGTGAAGAATAATTGATCGATTAGCATCCCATCCATGATTAGCCTCTCAATCCTCGTCGGAGGAAACGCCATCAAGTGCCTTTCTATAGTTAGGATCGATCCCCCTTTCCACTCTCATATTACGGAGAATGAATACCACACCCGACTGAGATAGAGTTGTTTATCTTTCCAGCGCAGGATAAGAAAATCTCCTCATTACCTTTTCTGCTTGCCCGTAGTTGTGCCAGAAGTTGATGGGTTGTATACCCCATCACGCCTAGCACTGAGAGATATGTGGTGTAAATGGGAGGCGTGGACAATCATATGACATTCATGTAGGCACATGAGATGAATGTAGCGCATTACTTGTTGTGAGAAATAGACAGATCTCTAATTGGGTCTAGAAAGAGGAAGGTATAGTCAAGTAATGGTCAACTATCTAACTTCTAACCAACGTTTGGTGCCTCTTGAATAGGATCGCAGACATGAACCAATGACCCTTCCTCATCATATTTTCATACAAGTAGGATTGATGGGGAGGTTGCAAGCCTTTCTCCTCCACAGTTGCTAATTCTATAAACAAGTTGCTCTATCTCTAGACCATTTTAGGATACAAGGATAATTTTGTACCTCCCCTTAAAGAGTATTTTCAATCTCTGAAAACCGGTTTGAACATATTGAGAATATGTTTTCTTAGCACGACTGAAATGAACATCACAGATCCGATACAAGATAAGACAGATTAGATTCAAACACCAACCAGAGAAGCGTGTCTGGACATTGTAACAGCACGCGTGTCTACCCAATGTAGTTCACTCATCAAGGTACTCTGCTTGCCGCATTTCTGATGTTAAGATCATTCAATCTTTTCAGACAGAGAAAGGAGGTGGCTCGTACCACCACTGCTAACCTACACAAAACATAAGGAGCTCGCAATAGAAGGGAGTACCCGAAATCGCTGAACATAATAATGTTGAGAGTTGGCGGACTATCAGCAGGATTGCGATTCATCCTTATGGGAAGAAAAGTTGTTTCAATCCATAAGAGTAGGTCATTTTAGTTTTTTCTGCTAGTAGTACACTAGCTAATAAATCCTTCACCTTCTTGTAAAATCTATACCTATTATGAAATATTTGGATCAATGATATCAGTTGATATAAAGAAATGTAGTGTTGGTCAAAGGGACGGCACGATGACCGAGTTTGTGTTCGGGTTTGGGGATGCCTGATGTGCCATGTATAGGTCGAGCTAGTTCGTGGTGAGACCCGCCTATTCCGAGATATGCTTAGTAGCCTTTGTCCCACTTTACAACACAAAAATAATAAGCGTAGCCAGGAGAAACAGCATCTGTGATGGAATCAGTGTTAGTCCTATCACCTCGGGATAAATAATCCATTTTTATTATTAAACACCATATGTTTATATAAGACGGCTCTCGTTCAAAGCTAAGGTGAACATGTTTCAGCAAATTCCTAAGATACCAACCTCCTGTCACTCCATATAATAAAGGGGGTCCTGCCCACAAAGACAGGGAATATTCAATAATATAAGTAGTCGATGCTTTAAACTATGCTTCAAGTGATCAAAGCATAGTATCTTTAGATGGAAGTAAATAGGTGATGCAGAGTCTAATGTTAGAGTACCTTAAAACGCAGACCCAAGTTGTCATTGGGGGTAAGAATGTTGAAAGAAAGGACATGATTGGTATATGGGCTAGCTATAACAGACATTTCTCAGCATGTTTCTATCAGGACGGTGTCCACTGCCTCCATTATGACTGCTTTAAAGTGGTTGCTCGGGCATTTTTTCATCATCTATATGATTGCTTCTTACCCTTCAAACAATTGTACAAAGGCAATTGATAGTATAGAATGGGGGATAAAACCTTTTAGAGGTCATCCTCCCTGTTGTCATAATTGAATAAATAAAGCCATCGTATGGATTTCCTATCCAACATCTATCACCGCGTGGGATAACTGCGCCAACATCAGTATGCTGATAGGAAGCTGTTTAGCAGCTTTTGACTTGGAAGCAAGGAAAGTTCCAGACTAGCATAGCATTCGTGGTTAAAGAACAGGAAACGTTTGCGGCGCCTAAATTGGTGAAACCAAACTGATTGTGAGAAACAAAAAGGAATCCGATCAGGAAAGAAGAAGGTGGTTGTGGTTCCTCCAACATGATGAACAGAAGCGCATTTTAGGCAGCTGAGATATATTACCTTTTCTGCTGCTTGCTACACTTACTAACATTTCACACCTATAAATCACCTACAGAATGGTATGGTGTCTTAAGACAACTGGAAATTAGTTACGGTGATTTAGCTACATAGATGTCACCACCTTAAGGCACGAAGGAAGGCATGGTAAAGAATTGATCTCATTCTAGGGCTAGCTATCATTCATGTTAGTTAGAAAACGTATACCATACACCTACATACAATTATACACCATTGTTCTCCCTCTAGAACACTTAAGCTAAGGCAGGTTTACCTTTGTTGGTAATAGCATACATGTTGGCAGTGAGACAAGGGTGACGCTAGAAGAGTGGAGTTGAGTTACACCCTCAGAATGGTTACCATCAATCATACCTCGAGCTATATGAATAAATATCAATTCAACGAATTGTGACGTAACCATTTACAGCATAATAAACCTCCCGCTTATAAATTCATTGTGTAAAATAACTCGTAAATTCATTGTGTAAAACATGTTTTATAACATGCCGACTTTTAGTATTCTATAGGGGGTAGTGCTACAGGTATAATCACCTTTGCAGTGATCAAGGTAGCAATCATGATGGCTAGACCAAGCGAAGCCATACGCTCGCTTGGATGAATAAGCTCCATGTCGTATTGATTAACGTCAACTATTCCAAAAAAAAAGGTTCACGAGAGGGTTTATAACAATTATAAACCGTCTTCACGACATCTTCAGTCATCCAGTATGTGACTTTCTTATACCCCTCTACTACTGAACTATGATGTTTGAAACAATCGAATGATTGGAGCTTCGTATCTAGTAGTGGTAGAGTAAGTGGATCCTGTGCGGTAAATTTATACCAAACAACTACCCCGATCCCAAATAAAACTAGGATCTGAAAAGTACAGTAGCAATACCCGTTGAATTTATGTGCATATGCCCTTGTTGTAACTTGGACTAACATTTTTATGTATGCATCACCGACTATAGAAAACGAGGCTTTTTCCACCACACCAGGGGCGGGCATTACGCTCAAGCAGGGGAAGTCAATTTGACTGCTGCTCGAGAACCTGTTTAAACAATCTATTCTCTTTTTATATGCACTTTTGGGGTAAGCATTTCCAGTGATTGACCTCAGTTTATAACCAATTTTGCACAAATAGCCTCATCCTGAAACGAAAGACTCTATTATTGGTAATGTTGATGGAACAGGGCCAACTTCTATTTAAGAAGGAAAGGTAAACGGTAACAGAAATCTCATTTAACACCTAGGTCCACCCACGAATGCACTTAGAGCGGCTTCAAGACCTGATTTAGACGTGACAGAATCAAACAAAGATCATGAGGATCAGTAAGCATGGTCCACCAGAGCGAGTGTCTTTGGGAAGATACCGAGCCATAGAATTAACATACTGAGAGTTCAAAGGCATGGCACCCGAGTCAACAGTTAGAAATAGTTCCTTCGACCCTGAAACCTGTAGAAGAAACCTTAGGTAATGATTGGCTTCTAGCGATAAATAAAATGGGTATGTTTCTCAACACCGCGGTCTGACTTCCTATGATTCAAGGTACGTAATTCCAGTTCGAGACTTTTATTGAAGTCGTAAATATCCGGAGGAATAGAATCTTCAAATCATTAGGGAAGGAATGGAATATAGTGGTAGTCCCTTTGGCGCCAAGAAATAGAGGAATAGGTTTCATTGAGATCTGCATTCCTGAATTGAGTAAAGTACGTGTATGACCGAGAGAAGTGCAGGTGTTTGCCAGACCAAATTTGACTTGGTGTTGTCTCATCCAAAAAGTATGCTTGTTTCAATCTAATCTCAAAACACGATTGTGTTGGTCTTCAGCTGCTAATGAATATGGGTATTCCTGGCTCAAGGAGCAGAAAGTCTCTAGTTTTCTTGCACGAGTAGATCATCTTGTTTCCCTAGCCAAAAAAGTTTGATTCAATAGAATATCCAGGGCTATGGTCTCTAATGGATGGTACCTCGCTCAATTGAAGCTTATGGGAAAGCAGGAGTCATTGTCATATCAACAGTCAAACGCGAACCGCGCTTTAGTTGTCTACCTCTTTAGTTGCCTAACTCACTTAAGTATACCTACCTGATCTTGGCTTCATTATCACATAAATGCCTACTGAAACAAAGGATTTTTGAGTGGCAGAGCTCAAGTATCATATTATCATGGTGGTTACCATTGCGCTAGAAAGCCAGATGAGAAAGAGACACGAAGAGGTGGCAGGCGGAGGACGTTGAGAGCTATCTTTTAGGAATAGGAGGTCGCTTTGCGCTCTTGCTACTTATGCTAATTTCAAATTCCTAGAGACAGGGTTACTATTTGATTTGAACCCACACGTAGATTATTTTATGATTCCAATGTTCTATCGACTGACTAAATTCGTCCTTAATTTCCAATGAAGTTTTTATGTTCTCGAGGGACGTAGCAAACTGTTTGGTTGGCTCCGAGCATTCTAAAAATAGAGTCCTGCCTGGACAATGTTGATAATGGGAAATCTCTAACCTCCGTGGTGGGTGTGAAGAAGGGTACAGCTAGAAAGCGAGAGAATATCTTTATGGATGTGAGTCTGAGGCAGAAGTCTCTGAATGCCGTCCTTATGAACCTTTTGTACCAGGATCATCACGAGACACTATTTCTATGGTAGATGACTCAATAGGCAGGGAGTAGAACCTCTAAAGAGAGTGTGACCGATCACCAGATCACGATCAAGAAGAGTCAAAGTTGTCTTACTTGCGCGAGCAATCATCCAACTATGGTGGTTTCTCAACCGGTGGGGACATTTCTATTGCACATTGTGAGTTCATATTTTTCTTTTCTAAGAAACAAAAGTTCGAGTAGATGCCGTTCTAGCAGGTACAAGAACTCCCGTTCGGTAGGCGTCTGCTTTAGCAATGTCTTTGATTTCCAATCCTCGATCAACAATTTGAGGAAGACGAGACAGAAGCCTTTGGATGAAACCAATGAATCTTCCAATCTGAAAGACTAAGGGGCTAGGCGCTCACCTACTATCTACACATTTCCTCTTTGGCGTTGGCTCCACCAGTTTTGGCTGCGAGACGCTTTAGTTTTCCCAAATCTTTGGCAGGAAGGGGCCAAGCCAAATAGTCCTCTTTAGAAGTGTAATCCGTACTTGAAACTCCTTCGCTAGGATCCAAAAACCTATGCTTCCACTCTTCCTCACCAGGCAATGCTTACTCTTCTCGATCAAGAGGGCTCTTTTGGAGACTTTGAAGCTCAAGGACACGACATCACTTGAAACAAATGCTTTGTTTTGGCACCTTCGTCTTCCTTTCTAACATTAGTAAATTCGAGCTAATGGGACCAGTTTTGAATTGCCTAGAGGGTGGAGAAGTCACCTCATCTAAGGTTTGTTGTGGGTTCAATTATGACCCTGGTCTAGAAGACGGAGTGGTTGCACGTGTAAGTACATCATGTTACATATCTATTTTAAGCTAAGCTAAATGCCTAAACTAAAAAAAATTATATTAAGTGCGGCATCCTCTCTTCAGGGTTTACGCGTCCTAGTCCAAACCATTGGATTGATCAGAAGAAGAAAGGCAAAGGAATTGAGCCATCTTCCTATCACCAATAACAAATGGATAGCATGCATTGTGCAACCAATCCTACCCTCAGTTGTAGTAAGCTGAGTGTGATCCACAGAGAGCAAAGTGTGTATCACATGAATTTGATAGCTCAGACCAAAAATAAGGTTTTTTTAATACCTCTGACGAACTGAACCAAGCAGTCTGATCATCCTTGCCCGTCCCCCTCTTCTGTCAACCATTGAAAGAGCATAGCCCAAGAATGAACCATATTGATCCAAGGTTGCAAGGAAAGAAGAAAGGTAAACCAAACCATAGGAATCTTCTGATGAAGTCAATCAGAGAGGACGGTTGGGTTCTTTGTTGCCTCATCTTCTTAGCTTATAGAATTACACAGTTTATCACGATAGACATTCCAATCAATGGTTGGACGATCAATACCATCGAACTATTCCATTCCACTACTGAATGACGGAAACGGAAGCTTTTCCTTACTAATGGACTGATCTTGGGAGTTCAGACTGACGGTTAGATGGTTGTTCGCTTGTGTGCTTATTTTCCTTCCCCACTCAAAAACAAGTGTTACAGAATGTTCTTCAATTCAAATAGGTATGATCCCGTCCATCCTTCCAGAGCTAGGCACCTGCTTCAGAATGAGAATCTTTGACAGAGATCATTCCTTCAGTTTAGAAATCAATTAGATCCATACTGACTTAGCTTGAAGCATGGCTTGCCGTTTTGAGGCTCGATGCTACTCTTGGGAACATTATTGATACATCGACTTTCAAGCATCTCGTGGTTGAGCGGTACTGCCATCAACAGTACCAAGATGGAAAGGGGTTGCTGAACATCGATAGAACGAGAGTCGAACTCACATGTCTCTCTTTTCCTATTAGTTAGGAAAGAAATCCAATATAAACAGCTCCATATTAGCGAATTGCCTCTGACTACTCTTCCCAGGCTGGTCAAACTATAGGATTCTCATTCACTTAGTAAACTTATTGGACAAATGGGTCAACCACTTGACCGAGGAGAGTAAGGTTCGTCACCACAGTCCTAATAGAAGGTCGAGTTTAAAAACAAACCTAAGACAAAGCAACGAATGAAAGGAAGGACGGCTCGCTTTGCTTTACAACCAGGGCGGGTCTTGCTGCCGGATCAATGCGCGGGACGCATGATCTACAAACAACAATAGAGAGAGCCAACCAAGAACGAAAGAACCTGGAAACAAACCCGTGAGCAAATACCAAACAGGGTAAGAAGGAGGAAGGGACGAAGGCGGCTTACTAAGTGAGAAGACTCCAAGCAATAACATATTAGAAGGGAGCTTGCTGCTTTGCAACCTAAGCGGTATAGCTAAGCTTACTCATCAAGGGCCGATAGATAGAGCTGCTCTTGTTGCTAATGGAGAAAGATTGGAGTGAAGTTTAGTATGCTTTCTAAGATCAGAGGAGGAAAAGAATGAAGGTGTGGGCAGGAAGGAGGAGGCAAGGCCCCCTCAATGTGTATTCGACTACTCATTACGGAACCACCAATTGATCCGATTAGACTTCCCGCTAGGTAGCGCAGGGAACTTGCTGAATCAACTCCTTGGAATCGAAGGCCTGACTGAGGGTCAATCCTATGGTAACCTCAACCTAGGAATGCCTGTTTCACTTCCTAACATGCATGGATTGATTCTAAATTATGAATCAAAAATCCTGATCTCGTAAAGGATCCGCAATAGTTGTGTGTACTCGAGGACTCTTAGGGAAAGAAAAGCATTTTCCCTCTCGGCAGTTAGACCGGCTATGGGTGGGATGATTATATACTGCACCTTCCTTCTTCGAACCTTTTGGTATGTATTGCCCCCTAACTATAGATCAGATCCACCAGACCAGAAACTCAATTCCGCACTGCTGCTGAGTCATCGGACTTATCCACCTCAGGGATTCGTGGAATTTCCGTTTTTGAATTGCGCTGGGGGAAATCTACCAAAGCTCGGCAGATAGATAGACGCCTTTCCTGCTGCTAAGGGAGAGCAAGAAACTAAATCAAATGATTGTTTTTTTCACCAGCGCCCTTTTTTGCGGGTACTAAGAGTCCTCTCACTACCAACCAGCAGACATCATCATCTGGCTGGGTCTTGCCGGTATCAATAATGAGAAAGAAGAACCAAATGGAAACAGCAACTAACTATGGCTCTTGGCCCAGACAACGTCCTAGGCGTAGGGGAGATCAAAACAAGAAGTCACGCCTAGACAACAACACCCGTCCTGGGCTGCAGTAAGTAGATCGAGAGGTCATTCCGCCCCTTGTCCCCGAAGATGAGTAATATGTTCTCATACAATGTTGCTCCAACTTTTTTCTAGAGGGCCTAGCTGGCGAGCGATCACAGTCCGCGACAGAGAACAAGACAGCAAGCGAGCGTACCTTTGTTTTCTTCTTTTTCACCAAGCACACAAGTTTAAGGAGAACTGTAGGTTGGTGGCTACCTAAGGAAACTCCGATTCGATCCGCCCCCCGGCTGGGAGGCATCTACCTCATCCCGATCACAAGGAGAGGTTCACCATGATGGGGGCTTAGGTACTTGAATTCTTTGCGTTCCGGAAAGAATGAAATGCATAGGGGACCATCCTTTTTTGCGGCATGCTCTCTGATTTATGGATTCGCAGGGGGCTGAGGGCCAACCTTAGTTGACTGACAATGACAAAGGCTTGCAAAACAAAGTAGCGCCTTTGAAATGGAATCTTAATTAACTATCAGTGGTGCGAAGCAGCGGGGAGCTAAAGGTTATACCTTTGTAAGCGAACTGTGGTTCTTCTATGTAGGGTATTCCTCCTTTACTCTCTTAATTAACGTCGAGCTAAGTGACTTTGTGTAGCGTAGTAGAATGAAGGCTACGTATGCACCGACACTCTCTTATCCCTAAGCCTCTTCGCTAACTCGCTCGCCTACAAAAATGAGTAGGCGAGGCTAGGCAAACTCAGCCGCTGACTTTGACTGTACTGTAGTAGACTTTCTAGCCTTTTATTTTAGAACTCTTTCTCATGTTCTTTCATCCATCAAGTAGGGGAACCGTCAGGTCCTTAGTAGCGTTGACAAAGAAGAAGAGCCGGTGAAAAATAAAAAAGAAAGCTAGTTTCCTATAGTGAGACCAGCTTGACAAGCTACCTTTCCTCTTGATATGAGGTGCGAAGAGAAACATCTCTTTTTTATGACTTCCACTTCTCGATCCCGGCCCGAAAAAGTGACCGACCCCTTGATGAATGAAAGAAAGGGTTTATGAGCCCTAGCCATGTACTGTAAGCCCACACCTATGTAGAGTAGATCGTTCAACACATGCAGCACAAACCCATTTTAGACCAATTGGTCTGTATATCATAGGCGACCGAACGGCCGCCCCCCGTCTTACTAGACCAACCTGCTATAATTATTCCATAAACACCTATTGAAGATATGGCAAACGAATAAAGTAGCTCTATGTTCGGATCTGACAATACCATACCATAATCAAAAGGTACAACGGCCCAAGCGACCAGACTTAACATAAATGTAGCCACTGGAGCCCTAGACTGGCCCCACAGACCAACACTAGTCTTTCCAGCGCACTCTATCCTCACTCGTGCGCATCCAAGCCAAGCACGCTTAACTTGGAGTTCTTTTAGAGTGGGCTCCCGAAAAAGAAGGAATTCCTTGTTGATATGAGTAGCATATCATTCCTATTAAGCCAGACTCTCACAGCTTCCCTCTACGAAGGGCCTACCTTTTACTTTTATGTACTTACTTTTATGCAAGAGTCAAAGTATTCTTCCATATTTCTTTTTATTTTTCTCCTTTGGCAAGAATCATGTGGTGAGGAATTATCTAGGTACATATGACCAGTTGGATATGAGTGAGCAGGAGTTATTACTGTTGACATCACCCTTGAGGTGAATATGTTGGGAGGCAAACTATAAGCTCCTATCTTTATATGTGTCCGGTTGAAAAAATTTGTCCATGGGTATGTTGTGAGCATTAGCAATCATACAAAACTAAATGATGCTTGAGTATGTGGACTTGCCAAAAGGCTCCTACATGAGACCCTTCTTGAAAATATGATGAATTGTAGTTGAAAGAGTTGATTGAGAACATAGTTTGTTGGTTTCCAATAAGGGTTATGCTTTATAGTTCCATGTTGTGATGACTTGTTACTTTATCATAAGAAGTTATATGATGTTGCTATGAAATAAAAGTTTTCTGAGAAATTTTTGTGTTAGTTCTTGTTGTTGTTATAATAATAAGCATGATGCTTCTATGTCCGTATTTTGTTTTTATCGACACCTCTCTCTCAAACCATGTGGGCATGTTCTTCGATAGCGGCTTTCACTTGAGGACAAGCGAGGTCTAAGCTTGGGGAATTTGGTACATCCATTTTGCATCATGTTTTACTACTGTTATTTATAATGTTTTTATGCATAATAACGCTTTGGGTAGTAATTCTAGTGCCTTTTCTCTCATAAATTGCAAGGTTTACCTCAAGAGGGCGAATGACAGCAACTGGAATTTAGCACCCCAAAAAAGTACGCCAGAGATACCTATTCTGAACAACTCCAATGAAGCTAAAAATGCATGAGGATTATTTTATAATAAATAAGAATTTTAGGAGCAAACAACTACTGGAGGGGGGCCACCACGTGGCCACCCTCCCCCACGGCATGCCTGGCCCCCTGGCCGCGCCTTGGAGCATGGTGGGCACCTAGGACCACCTCCGGAGCCCATCTTGTGGTATATAGTCCCAATTAACCTAGAAAAAATCAGAGGACTTTTGGGACGAAGCACCGCTACCTCGAGGCAGAACTTGGGTAGAAGCACTTTTGCCCTCCAGCGGCGCGATTCCGTTGGGGAAACTTCCCTCCCAGAGGGGGAAATCGAAGCCATCGTCATCACCAACAACCCTCTCATCTTAGGGAGGCCATTCTTCATCAACATCTTCAACAAGACCATCTCCTCTCAAACCCTCAATCTTGTACCGGAACCTCAGATTGGTACCTGTGGGTGACTAGTAGTGTTGATTACCTTGTGTAGTTGATTACTATATGATTTATTTGGTGGAAGATTATATGTTCACACCCATTATGCTATTCAATACACCTCTAATATTGAGCATGCATATTATTTGTGAGTAGTTAACTTTGTTCTTGAGGTCACGGAAGAAGTCATGTTAATAGTACTCACGTGAATTTTATATGTATTCGATATTTTGATGATATGTATGTTGTGATTCCCTTAGTGGCTTCATGTGAACGTAGACTACAGACACTTCACCATACTTGGGCCTAAGGGAATGCATTGTGGAGTAGTTATTAGATGATGGGCTGCAAGCGTGACATAAACTTAAACCCTAGTTTATGCGCTATTCTATAAGCGGACGATTTGGGTCCACATGTTTAATGCAATGGTTAGACTTTATCTTAATACTTTTCTCGTAGTTGCGGATGCTTGCGAGGGGGTTAATCATAAGTAGTTTGGTAGTTCAAGTAAGAACAACACCTTAGCACCAGTCCACCCACATATGAAATTATCAAAGTAGCGAACACAAATCAAACCAACATGACGAAAGTGGCTAGATGAAATTCCCGTGTACCCTCAAGAACACTTTGGTCATCATAAGAAATACTTTTTTCCTGTCCTTGCCACAAAAGGATTAGGCTACCTTGCTGCACCTTACCTATTGTTATTGTTACTTGCTCGTTACAAATTGCCTTGCTATCAAACTGCTTGCTACTTAGAATTTTAGTGCTTGCAAAAATTACCTTGCTGAAAACCGCTTATCATATCCTTCTGCTCCTCGTTGGGTTTGACACTCTTATTTATCGAAAGGAGTATGATCGATCCCCTATACTTGTGGGTCATCAGGAACCAAAATGGAACACACACTCTCATGAAGGCCTATGATCCATAACCTCTCTCCATTTGGCAACAAGTTACAAAAAAATTCAAAGGTATAGAGCTAATCATCGCTCTAGGCTTGGTCTCCTCCATGAGAGGATGAACCTTCTCCTGTAGCTATTGAAGGAGTTGATAGAAGAGCATCAGAAAACACTTCGACTGAAGTCCTCTGAGGTGGTGGAGTAGACACTGGAGGTGCAGGAGGAACTGATGGAGATGTGGGAGGTGCTGATGAAGTAGGCCTCATCTTTGGAGATGGCACAGTAGGAGTCCTGGCTTGGGTCTTGAACTGAGTTTTGGTCCTGATAGGTGGACTGTCATCATCATGAGTGGAATGAGGGCTAGGCACTGCATCCACTTTCTTCTTGAGGTCATCCACAATATTCTTCAGCTCACCCACCTTGTTGTTCAATGTAGTGAACTTATCATCCACTATGCTCTCAAGGCTTTCTTGGTTGACCAAGATATCCTTGATGTCCTTCTGCATCCCTTGGATGGTGCTGATGAGATAATCCATTTTCTCTCTCTTTATCTTGGATACCTGATCCCTAGTGGCTCTAGACGCCTCTGCATGTGCAGTAGACGAAGTGTGATGACTGGGATCCATCGCCACAACATTATCTTCAAAATCTGACTGAAGTGGCATGTGAGGTCGATCAAGTGCATATACATTCTTCTCCATCTTGGAATTGATCAGCATCGGAATGTCCGGAGCATATCCACAAGATCGTTTCTGATCAGCGGTTGTCCTCCTGACTGTCTCAATTATCAAATCCATCACTCTAAATGTGGTGTGGTTGTCTATCGGGTGCAACATATTGATGGAGTCCTTTTGATAAATAAGACTGTCAATCCCAACTATGATAAGAAGGAAATGACAAGCGGTTTTCAGCAAGACAATTTCTGCAAGCACTTAAATTGTTGGTAATAGGTAGTTTCATAGAGAGATAATTTGTAACGAGCAAGAAACAGTAACAATAGATAAAGTATAGCAAGGTAGACCAACCCTTTTTGGCAAAGTTTAGGCCAAAACTATCTATTATAATAAGGAAAGTGTTCTTGAGGGTACACGGGAATTTCATCTAGTCACTTTCATCATGTTGGTTTGATTCGTGTTTGCTAATTTGGTAATATGATATGTGGGTGGACCGGTATTTGGGTGTTGTCCTTACTTGAATAAACCTCCCACTTATGATTAACCTCCTCGCAAGCATCCACAACTACGAGAAAAGTATTAAGATAACATCTAACCATAGCATTAAACATGTGGATCCAAATCAGCCCCTAACGAAGTAGCGCATAAACTAGGGTTTAAGCTTCTATCACTCTAGCATCCCATCATCTAATAACTACTCCACATTCCCTTAGGCCCAAGGATGGTGAGGTGTCATGTAGTCGGTGTTCACATGACACCACTAAGGGAATCACAACATACATAGCATCAAAATATCGAACACATATCACATACACATGATTACTTGCAACATGACTTCTCCCATGACCTCAAGAAAAAAGGTAACTACTCGGAAATAATATGCACGCTCCAGATCAGAGGGGTATCGAATAGCATAATGGATCTGAACAGATGATCTTCCACCAAATAAACCATATAGTAATAAACTACAAAAGGTAATCAACACTACTAGTCACCCACATGTACCAATCTGAGGTTCTCGTGCAAAGATTGAACACAAGAGATAAAGTAGGGTTTGAGAGGAGATGGTGCTATTGAAGATGTTGACAAAGAATGGCCTCCCAAATATGAAAGTGTTGTTGGTGATGATGATGGCTTCGATTTCCCCCTCCGGGAGGGAAGTTCTCCCGGCGGAATCGCTCCGTCGAAGGGCAAAAGGGCAAAAGTGCTCCCTAAAGTCCTCTATTCATTTTTTTTCTAGGTCAAAACCACTTATATACTAGAAGATGGGCTTTGGAAGTGGGCCATGCTAAGCACAACCCACCAGGGCGCACCTGGGGGCCCTGGCGTCCTGGTGTCTTGTGCTCACCAGGGTCGCCCCCTCCATTAGTTATTGGCTCCAATATTTCTTATATATTCCATAAAAAATCCCCATGAAGTTGCAGCTCATTTGACGATGTGCAGGATAGGTATCTCTGATATGCTTTTTTAGGTCCAAATTTCTAGTTCCCGATATTCCCCCCTTTGTGCAATCCTTGCAAACTATGAGAGGAAAGGCATTAGAAATACTCCATGAAGCATTATTAATCAGAAAAAAAATTGTAAATAACAGTACGAAATTATGATAGAAAATGGACGTATCAACTCCCCTAAGCTTACACCTCACTTGTCCTCAAGCTAAAGCCGATATCGAAAAACATGTCCACATGGTTTTGAGAGAGAGGTGTCGATCAAAACAAAATACGGACATAGTAGAATCATGCTTATTATCATAAAATCAATAACCTTTATCATATAATTTTTTCATATAACTCTTATTTCATAACAACACCATATAACTTCTCATGAACAAGTAAAAACTCATCGCAACATACAATTATAAAGCATAAACCTTATTGGAAACCAACAAACTATGTTCTTAGTCAACTTTGCAATTATGATTCATAATATTTTTAGGAACGGTTTCGTGTCGGAACCTTTTGGAAAGTCCAAATACTCAGCCATCATTTAATCTTCTATGATTCCTAACACTCACAGTATACCCATGAGCAAAAAGTTTCAACCGAACACATAGGAAGATCGGGACTTATAGTTTCGCCTCCCAACATATTCACCTCAAGGGTGATGTCAACAATAATACCTCATGCTCACTCATATCCAATCTGGATATATGTGCCTAGATCCTTCCTCACCACATGATGCTTGCAAAAGGAGAAAAATAAAAAGGAATAGGGAAGAATACTTTGACTCTCGCACAAAAGTAAATACATAAAGGTAAAAGACAAACCCTTCACATAGGGAAGCAAATGTTTTCATGCGCTTTTTAATTTGTATGCCAAATCCCTTAGTGCAAAAGAATTTCATGTTGTATTGCCCCTTGTGATAGCAACCTTTATTATGATGTCCGTCGCTTTTTTTACTTTGCCATCACAAGTTCGTGCAACACTCAATTTCTCTTACAATAATTGATACAACACTTTTAGAAGCAATTTTTATTGCCTTAGTGCACCAATGACAACTTACTTGAAGGATCTTATTCAATCCATAGGTAGGTACGGTGCACTCTCAAACATGATTTTGAGTTTGGGTTTTTGTATTCACAAGTAGTATCTCTACTTAGTGCGTAATTTTTTGGTTAGCAAAGATATTGAGAAAGCACCACATGTTGAAGCATCTATGCTAATATAACTCCTGTGTGAATATGAACAAACATAAATCATTATGTTGTCTTCCTTGTCCGACGTCAACAATTTTGGCATATAATATTTAATGGGGGCTCACAATCATAAAAGATGTCCAAGATAGTGTATTTGCATGTGAATCTTCTCTTCCCTAATTAATTCTTTCATGAATTTCATCATTGACTAATGCTATATTTGTCAATCTCCAATAAATTTTACCACTTATACTTTTCCTTATGTGATGTCATTACTCACCATAAGATTAGCATATGAACTTTTTCATTTATTCTCTTTTATTATGATTGCAACAAGAAAGTATGAAAGCAAAAAAATCAAGCTAAACTTTATTATATGACTCTCACTCCACTACATAGATAGATAGATCACGAAACTAGGACTCGGAAATAGATCATACTGAACTATTTATTCAACTAAATCATGAAAAGTCTAAGGATCAAAATAAAAAATCAAAGGTAAAAAAGTTATGGTGATACGATACCGGGGCATCTCCCCCAAGCTTGGCTCAAGCCAAGGGGAGTGCCCATACTCGTGTACTCAAGTCTCCTTTGGTGGTGATGATGATGAAGGAGGTGGTGATGATGATGATGGAGGTGGTGATGAAGAAGTTTCACACTTCAACCTCAATAAGTGCTCCAGTTTACGGATGACGCTCATAAGGGTAATGATGTACTTCTCTAGAAAAATGTTTTCACGAGTGAGAAACTTATTCTGAACACGAACTGCTTTGAAGGCCCTAAAAGCTTCGATTTCAGTAGGGGTGAGGTGATCATAATAAGGTAGGAAGATATCTTCTTATTCCTCCTCCTCTATTGGCATGGATTTCCCTTCTTCATGAGCTTGATCCCTCATTACTGCCTTGTCCTTGTCTTCATTGTTGACTTCTTTTGGCTCCTCTATCTTCAGCTCCATCTTCATCAACCAAGTATATTCTTCTACGTTATTGAAGGAGGAAGAAGACATTATGACTGTCCTAATAGATCTGATGGGAAAACAACATGAAACAATAACAGAGGAAAATCTCGCGATGCGATGGTCAAAACAATCGGATATATATATATATATAGATAATTTTTAAGCAAGCAAACGGAAGGAAAATGGAGTCGGGAAGGTTCCTGAGGTGGGCACAACCCACCAGGGTGTGTCAGGAAGGGAAGGCGTGCCCTGGTGTATCGTGCACTCCTCGGTTGTTTTCCTGTTTATTTATTATTTTCCAAATTTTTATAGCATTCCAAAACTGACAACAAATAGTACTATGGATTTTTCGGAGTTGGTTCACTTACTGTATCACATACCTCTTCTTTTTCACGATTCTGGAGTGTTCCGGAAGGTTTCTGTTATGTGTTCCTCCGGTGTCATGGTTTGGACAACATTGCTTTCAACATTAATAGGCATACCTGAGATATAATGTTTAATTCTTTGTCCATTGACCACCTTTTGGTTGGTACCTTCGGCATTATTAATCTAACTAGCTCTAGAGTGATAAAACTCTTCGATAACATATGGTCCTTCCCATTTGGAGAGAAGTTTTCCTGCAAAAAATCTGAAACGATAATTGTACAAAAGAACATATTCTCCAACTTTGAATTCTTGCTTTTGGATTCTTTTGTCATGCCATCTTTTAACTTTCTCTTTAAATAGTTTGGCATTTTCATAAGCTTGGGTTCTCCATTCATCTAGTGAGCTAATATCAAATAAGCTCTTTACACCAGCAAGTTTGAAGTCATAGTTGAGTTCCATAATTCCCCAAAATGCTTTGGTACAATTGATTTTATGCCCCTAGTTGGATCACACTTAGCAGGTTTAACCCTAGTTTCCGAAAACACTCGTTCCCGCCAAAACCACTTCGCTTCTCTTATGCTTTTGGCCTTTAACCGTTTGACCGTCACTTTGAAAACTTCATAAAAAATTCATACTAACTCAGAAAATCAAATAAGATATCAGCATGTTCATAAGAACATCACCTATATGCGCTTGCAATTTGCATTCTTGACAAAAATGTTGGAAATTCCCCATCGCAGATGATATCTGAAACTCAGATGGGGACTTCCCAATAATTTTCTCATGAAAGGGAATGGTATCCGCATATAGGTGATGTTTCTGAACATTTTGATATCTTATTTGAATTTTTCCAAGTTAGTTTGAATTTTTTATGAAGTTTTCAAAATGATGGTCAAATGGTCAAAGGGCTAAAGCATAAAAGGAAGGAAGTGACTTGGGAAAACCGGAGGGTTTTCGGAAATTAGGGGTAAAACTGTCGAGCAAGACACAACTAAGGGTACCAAATTAATTATACCTGTTTTTTTAAAACTATAATATTCCAAAACTGACAAAAACTAGTTTTGCGGATTTTCCGGAGTTCGTTTACTTACCGTATCACGTACCTCTTCTTTTTCACAATTCTGGAGTGTTCTCGAACGTATCTCTTACGTATTCGCCCGGTGTCATGGTTTGGACAGCATTGCTTTCAACATTAATAGGTGTACCTGAGATATAATGTTTAATTCTTTGTCCATTGACCATTATTGGGTTTGTACCTTTGGCATTATTAATCTTAATAGCTCCAGAGCGATAGACCTATTCGATAACATATGGTCCTTCCCATTTGGAGAGAAGTTTTCCTGCAAAAATCTAAAATGAGAATTGTAAAGAAGAACATATTCTCCAACTTTTAATTCTCTCTTTTGGATTCTTCTGTCATGCCTTCTTTTAACTTTTTCTTTAAATAATTTGGCATTTTCATAAGCTTGGGTTCTCCATTCATCTAGTGAGCTAATATCAAATAACCTCTTTACAATACCAAGTTCGAAGTCATAGTTGAGTTCCTTAATTGCCCAAAATGCTTTGTATTCTAACTCTAGAGGCAAATGACAAGATTTCTCATATACATTTTTTTATGGAAACATACCCTTAGGATTCTTATAAGCTATTCTATAAGCCCAAAGTGCATCATCTAGTTTCTTAGACCAATTCTTTCAGGGCCTATTGACAGTTTTTGTAATATCAATTTTATTTGTCTATTTATAAGTTCAACTTAACCACTAGATTGAGGATGATAGGTTCATTCAATTCTATGGTTAACATCATATTTAGCAAGAATTTTATGGAAAGCACCATCAATAAAATGTGAACCACCATCAGTCATTAAGTATCTAGGCACTCCAAACCTTGGGAAGATAATTTCTTTTAGAATTTTAATGGAAGTGTTATGATCGACACTACTAGTTGGAATAGGTTCTACCCACTTAGTGGCATAATCAACAGCAACCAAAATATGAGTATACCTATTTAAGGAAGGAAAAGGTCCCATATAACCAAAACCCCAAACATCAGATGGTTCAACAACAAGTGAATAATTCATAGGCGTTTCATGATGCTTATCGATATTACAAATTCTTTGACATTCATCACAAGATAAGACAAACTTACGGGCATCCTTCAAGAGAGCAGGCCAATAAAAACTAGATTGTAATACCTTATGTATAGTTCTATCTCCCGCATGATGTCCCCCATAAGCTTCGGAATGACATTTCCATAGGATTTGTTCCTATTAATGCTCGGGTACACAACGTCTAATAATACCTTCTACTCCTTCTTTATAAATATGTGGGTCATCCCAAAAGTAATGTCTTAAATCATAAATGAATTTATTTTATTTTGTTCGTATGGTAAACTGGGTGGTATATATTTAGCAACAATGTAGTTAGCATAATCAGCATACCAAGGAGTGTTTTGAGAAACATTTATTGCAGCTAATTGTTCATCAGGAAAACTATCATCAATAGGTAGTGGGTCATTAATAATATTTTCTAACCTAGACAAGTTATCAGCAATGGGGTTCTCAGCTCCTTTCCTATCAATGATATGTAAATCAAATTCTTGAGGTAAGAGAACCCACCTAATGAGTCTAGGTTTGGCATCTTTCTTTTCCATAAGATATTTTATAGCAGCAAGATCAGTGTGAACAATAACTTTGGAATCAACAATATAAGATCTAAATTTATCACAAGCAAACACAACTACTAAAAATTCTTTTTCAGTAGTGGCATAATTTCTTTGGGCTTTGTCTAGAGTTTTGTTGGCATAATGGATAACATTTTGTTTCTTATGAACTCTTTCTCCTAGAATGGCACCAACATCATAATCACTACCATCACATATAATTTCAAAAGGCAAGTTCCAATCAGGTGGTTGAACAATAGGTGCAGTGATTAAGGCTTTCTTAAGTGTTTCAAAGTCTTCCACGCAATCATCATCAAAAACAAAGGGAATGTCCTTTTGTAGAAGATTAGTACGAGGCCTACAAATTTTGGAGAAATTTTCAATAAACCTCCTATAGAAACCAGCATGACCAAGGAAACTTCGAATACCTTTGATATCTTTAGGACATGGCATTTTCTCAATTGCATCAACTTTAGCTTTATCCACCTCAATACCACGGTCATAAAATTTATGCCCGAAGAAACTACCTTCATTTACCGTAAAATGGCACTTCTCCCAATTCAAGACAAGATTAGTTTGTTCACATCTCTGCAAAACTCGATCAAGGTTGCTTCAGCAAATATCAAAATAAGTTCCGCAAAAAAATCATCCATGAAAACCTCCACAATATTTTCACAAAAATCAGCGAATATAGCAGTCATACATCTTTGAAAGGTAGCAGGTACATTGCATAAACCAAAAGACATACATCTATAAGCATAGGTTCAAAAATGACAAGTAAAGGTGGTTTTCTCTTGATCACATTGTGACACAAGTATTTGAGAGAAACCAGAATGTCCATCCAAGAAACAAATGTGTGTGCTTAGATAATCTTTCTAGCATTTGATTAATGAAAGGCAGAGGGTAATTATCTTTTCTAGTAGCTTTATTGAATTTTCTAAAATCAATTTCCATTCTATAACCAATAAAAATTCTTTGTGGGATAAGTTCATTTTAATCATTAGGAACAACAATAATACCTCCCTTCTTAGGAACACAATAAACAGGACTTACCCATCTACTATCAGCTATGGGATAGATTATAACTGCTTCCAAAAGCTTTAGTATTTCAGTTCTTACCACTTCTTCATCTCAGGATTCAATCATCATTGGTGATCAACAACGGGTTTAGCATTTGGTTCCATATTGATCTCGTGCTGACATAGAGTGGGAGTAATTCCCTTAAGGTCATCAAGAGTATATCCAATAGCAGCCCGGTGCTTCCTCGGAATTTTTAATAATCTTTCTTCTTCATCTTCTCAAAGGTTAGCACTAATAATAACATGATATATCTTTTTCTCATCAAGATAAGCATACTTCCAAGTGTCAGGCAATTGTTTTAATTCAAACATAGTATCACCTTTAGGTGGAGGGGGACCTCCTAGAGTTTCAAAAGGCCAATTGTGTTTTAGTAGAGGTTGTTGTTCAAACAAAATTTTATCTATTTCATTTATTTCACGCAAGTTCATATCATTTTCATGGTCTAGCAAATATTATTCTAGCGGATCAGTAGGAGGAATAGCAATAGAAGCAAGACCAATTATTTCATCCTTACTAGATAATTCTTTGTCACGAGGTTGTCTACTAAACTTGCAAAAATTAAACTGTTGAGACACATCACCAAACTTAACACCGATAGTTTCTTTTTGACAATATATATTAGCATTAATAGTGTTCAAGAAAGTTCTACCAAAGATAATGGGATGAAAGTCATCTTGTGGGGAACCAATGACTAGAAAATCAGTAGGATATCTTATTTTCCCACACAATAATTCAACATCTCTAACAATCCCAAGTGGTGTGATGGTGTCTTTATTATCAAGTTTAATAGTAACATCAGTGTCTTCTATTTCAGCAGGTGCTATGTCATTCATAATTTCTTAGTATAAAGTAAAAGGAATAGCACTCACACTACCACCCAAATAACATAATCCATAATAGCAATGATCTCCAATTTTAACTGATACAACAGGCATGCCAACTACGGGTCTATGCATATCTTTTTCATCGGGTTTAGCAATTCTAGCAGCTTCATCACAAAAGTAAATAACATGCCCATAAATATTCTATACCAAGAGAACTTTAACCATAGCAACACTAGGTTCTACTTTAATTTGTTCTGAGGACTTAGATGCTTTAATATTACTCTTGCAATCCACAGTTGATACCTTAGCATGTTCCTTTTTCCTAACAGGTAAAGGTGGTTTTTCAATATATGTAGTAGGCACAACTGGATCGACATTGTAAATGATAGTTTCTTATTTAGCCATGAACGGTTCTTTGATTTCTTCTTTAATAGGGGGATGATATTTAAACCACTTCCCTTAGGGAGATCAACATGAGTAACAAGTGATTAACAAAAATAGGCTACTATCTCAGAGTCAAGTCCATATTTAGTGCTAAACTTCTGAAAAGCATCGGTATTCATAAAAGATTTAACACAATCAAACTCAAGCTTAATACCTGACTCATTACCTTCGTCGAGTTCCCAATCTTCAGAGTTGCATTTAATTATTTCTAATAGATCCCACTTGAATTCAATGGTCTTCTTTATAAAAGAACTAGCACAAGAAGTATCGAGCATGGATCGATCATTATGAGAAACTCGAGCATAAAATTTTTGAATAATAATTTCTATCGAGAGATCATGATTAGGGCATGAATATAACATTAACTTAAGCCTTACCCAAGCTAGAGCGATGCTTTCTCCTTCATGAGGCCAAAAATTACATATGTAATTCCGATCACGATGAACTAGATGCATAGGATAAAACTTTTGGTGGAATTCCAATCTCAATCGATTCCAGTTCCATGATCCAATATCATCACATAGCCTATACCATGTAAATGCTTTTACCTTCAAACATAAAGGGAAAACCTTCTTCTTAACTTCATCTCCAGATAAACCTACAAGCTTAAATAATCGACAAATTTCAACCACATGTATTAAGTGCATATTGGGATGTTCAGTTCCGTCTCCTGGATAAGGATTAGCTAGAAGTTGTTTTATCATACCCAGAGGAATTTTATAACCAATATTTTCAGTAGGTGCAGTAGGTTGAGGGGCAACTAATAGTGGTTCTGGTCGAGATATACCCCGAACAAACACCTCAAAGGATTGTTCTCCATAGTAACAAGTGACAATAAATTTCAGCACGTAGTATAAGTTTTCCCTTACCAATTTCCACTTACAAAGAGCGCTTCACTCCCCGACAACGGTGCCATAAAAGAGTCTTGATGACCCACAAGTGTAGGGGTCAATCGAAGTCCTTTCAATAAGTAAGAGTGTCAAACCCAACGAGGAGCATAAGGAAATGACAAGCCGTTTCAGCAAGCTAATTTCTGCAAGCACTGATATTATTGGTTATAGGTAGTTTGATAGCGAGATAATTGGTACTGAGCAAGTAAGGTAACAACCGATAAAGTGCAATAAGGTAGCCCAATCCTTTTGTGGTAAAGTACATGCCAAAACTATCTCTTATAATAAGAAAGTGTTCTTGAGGGTACATGGGAATTTCATCTAGTCACTTTCATCATGTTGGTTTGATTTGTGTTCGCTACTTTGATAATTTGATATGTCGGTGGACATGTGCTTGGGTGTTGTTCTTACTTGAACAAACCTCCCACTTATGATTAGCCCCCTCGCAAGCATCCGCAACTATGAGAAAAGTATTAAGATAACATCTAACCATAGCATTAAACATGTGGATCCAAATCAGCCCCTTACGAAGTAGCGCATAAACTAGGGTTTAAGTTTCTGTCACTATAGCAACCCATCATATAATAACTACTCCACAATGCATTCCCTTAGGCCCATGGATGGTTAAGTGTCATGTAGTCGGCGTTCACATGACACTACTAAGGGAATCACAACATACATATCATCAAAATATCGAACGCATATCAAATTCACATGATTACTTGCAACATGACTTCTCTCATGACCTCAAGAACATATAAAAATACTCATAAATAATATGCATGCTGAAGATCAGAGGGGTATTGAATAGCATAATGGATCTGAACATATGATCTTCCACCAAATAAACCATATAGTAATCAACACTACTAGTCACCCACAGGCACCAATCTGTGGTTTCGGTAAAAAGATTGAATACAATAGATCAACTAGGTTTTGAGAGGATATGGTGTTGTTGAAGATGATTATGAAGAATGGCCTCCCAAAGATGAGAGGGTTGTTGGTGATGACGATGTCTTTGATTTCCCCCTCCGGGAGGGAAGTTCCCTTGACGGAATCGCTCTGTCGGAGGCAAATTTGCTCCTGCCCAAGTTCCACCTCAAGACGGCGGCATTCCGTCCCGAAAGTCATCTCTTGAGTTTTCTAGGTGAAAACCACTTATATACCAGAAGATGGGGTCCAGAGGTGGGCCGTGCTAAACACAACCCACTAGGGCACACTTGGGGGACCTGGCGCACCCTGGTGTATTGTGCTCACCAGGGTGGCCCCCTTCGGTAGTTATTACCTCCAATATTTCTTATATATTCCATAAAAATCCTCGTGAAGTTTCAGCTCATTTGAAGATGTGCAGAATAGGTATCTCTGATATGCTTTTTAGGTCGAGATTTCTAGCTGCCAGTATTCCCCCTCTTTGTGCAAACCTTGCAAATTATGAGAGACAAGGCATTAGAAATACTTCATGATGTATTATTATTCATAAAAACATTGTAAATAACAGTAGGAAATCATGATGCAAAATGGACGTATAAAGTCCTGCTTGCAAATGATAGACAGAGCCAAACTTATGTGAATGCACATGACTAGAGGATAGCTTTATACATATTTTCCATGAATTGTGACTCATCTTGGCCTTAGCATAGACATCCAAATCTCCTTCCTCAACCTATGGGGCTCCTAAGATGGTATCCCGCTAATCCACTATAGTATCTAACTCCCTCAGTAATCCATATGGTACTGCCATCTGGGTAGAAATGAGCTATGGAGTAGAACTGCATGATCATCTCATCATTCCACACAGTAAACTCTCTCCCAACAAAGTTCTCAATATCAACGCATTTGAAGTTTTCCTACACACTAAGAAAGTAGTCCTCATTCTCCTTGATGTAGGCCCAGTCAACATACCTCATGTCACTGACTGTTGGGCACTTGTTCAAAAGGATGGTCTCATAGAAATCATAATGTTCCTTAGTGTAGAACCTTTCATCTACAACAGTCTTTTTCCTGGAGGCATAGTGGGAATTTGCTCTCCATTTCAGCCATGAATTTCTTCTCTTCTTCATATCTTCAGCTACTGGATGAGCATCATTATGCTCTGGCATGTGTGGCCTCGACTTCCTCAAAACTATCAAGTTCTCTTCCTCAGCTACTCTGGAAGTAGAACCCTTGTTCTTTGCAGTTGCTGGAATGTATCTGGTTGTCCTCTTTGGTTTGGGTGTCGCGGGCTTTTTTGGAGCAGACTTCTTGCTCTTAGATGGATCTAGTTTGGGCATGGCATCTGCAAGCAGTTTCTTCTTCTTGAAGTAGGAGCTTTGGCAGATGGCTCTTCCTCCACTTCCTCTTCCTCAGCTCCATCTGGGTCTTCAAACATAGAAGTGGGTCTACCAATGACACGCACAATCTTGTTCCCTGCTCTCTTATTCTCACCTGCCTTCTTGACTAGAGATTCAAGAGACGAAGTCATGCCTGCCCTAGCACTCTCACGTGCTCTCATAGTCACAGCGCTTGCATACTCTTTCCTAGTGGCCTCTTGGATGAAGTGGACCCAGTGGAGGATTTCTTTGCAGCCTTTTCTTTCTTGTCCTGTTGCTTCTTGGCTAGAACTTCCTCAGGCACAAAGTCTGTCTCCTCCTCATCAGAGTTCAATTTTCTCCTTGCCTTGGTGGCAGCCTTGGGCAACCCATGAGAGCTTGAGTCTCTAGATCCTCTAAAGATGAAGAGATGGCATCTGGGCTTGTACCTGAACTCATGTCAACATCCCTCTCTTTGAAATCATTTTGGCTGTCATCCGACCCTAACATGCTGACCCTGTGAGTAGAGTATATAGGAGCAGAGGGGTTGAGCATCACCAAAATTCAACAAGATTTTTCAAAATTTGAACTCGTAGTCTTAATTTTAACTTTCTATAAAAAGGATTTCAGTTCCACCGAGTCATAAATTTCAAAGCCACCGATACACACAATCTCCTTAACAGAAACTTGGCAACCTCTTTGGTTTCACCAAAAAGAGCAACTCAGTTTCACCAAGATTGTTCTCTATAGCCCTAAAACTCAAATCGGTAGAACCAATTTTTTTGACTGTGTGACACCGAGATTCAATTTGCGAACGGTTAAACCTAAAAACCTTTCGTTCTCCAATATAATGGAGATTCTAGAGGATGGGACTTGTTCAATTAGTGGAAATATGAGTCTTTACCCTAATTCGGTGATGGCCTCCTACGGCGGCGACTGCGGAGAAGATTGCTGTCGATAGCGGCTATCTCCTATGGTGCAGACGCATGGGGGCAAAGGGATAGGTCCGAAGACGCACAAGCGGGCAGCTAGGGTTTGTGGGGACCGCGATTTGAAGATGTGGTTTCAAAATCGGTTCTGCTGAGAATATATACGCTTTAGCTGTTGGTGACATTGGTTCTAAAATATCGGTGCCATCGAGTTTCTCTATTGTCAGATGATGGGGAAACTCGGTGAAGCCGAGATTACGGAATCGATGCAATCGAGGTTCTTAAAACCATATCAACCCTAGGCTTCGGTAGAACCAATTTTTTCAGGTTGGTTATACGAGTTGCACTGGCGAGGCTTTGGAAGTCAGCTCTTAATGAAACGGAACTCCGAGTGCTCCTCACATAGAGGGTTCAAGAAGTGCTTGCTTGAATTTTGTGATGAAGCATGAATAAAATTTGAGACGAGAAAGCATAGATATCTAGAGGGATGTAACAGTCCGAGATAGACATTCTAGAAGACTCCCCTTTTATTCCATTGTCGTCTTATGTTTCATTTGGTTGTTGCATTCATCATTGCATCATTCGCATCATCTACATAGCATTGGCATCCGTTCATAGTCACCGGTTCTCTCCATTCTTGCCATTGCCTGTTTCAAGACCAACCACACACGCGCGCGCCCGTGGCATCGTTAAAAATATTGTTTTTAAAGTGCGTATAAATCTTTCTCATATTGGGTCGGAAGTTGGCGTGCCGTCTTATTATATTATAGGTAGACCGCCTACCAAATTTTGTCGCAATCAGGGGTCGTTTGATACCCCAACGATCGACCATAGTGTCATCGTCATCGGTTTATTTATCGGATGTTTCGGTGTTTTAAAAAACCTCTAGCACGGACCGCCATCCATTCCATCTCTCCTCACCAAGCCCACCTAGCTAGCCCCCTCCGCTGAGCAAAAACCCCTAACCTAGCCCGCATTTCCTATTTAAACACCCCTGCCTACCTAAATTGGCTAACCCTAATCCCTATCTCGAAATCCGCGTGCAGACACCCTTCTCCCACCTCCTCTCTCCTCCAGCTGCCAGGCCCGTTGAGCCCGTCATGCAGCCCGCCTAGGCCCGAACCGCCGCCGCCAGCACCCGCAGACACCGGATCCCCGCTCCTCCCCACGCATGGAGCCGGGCTTCCTTCGCGCCGCCCCACCTCCTCGCGACCTCGCCACTGACGCACGCCTCCCCTAGGTCACCTTGTTCTTCCCCGTTCGGCATCTCTATTCTCTCCCTCTCTCATCTAGCTCTCTCTCTCCCACAGGACCTTCCGTCATGGCGCCTCCCTAGAAGCTCGACTCCGCCTGGCGCCCCGCCACCACCAACCAGGGAGATCCGCCGGATCCCATTGCACCCGCCCGTCCCCGGCAGGATCTGTGTTGTCGGAGGCCCGCCCTTGCTCTGAAGCCGCCGGACCTCCGCAGCCATGGCCTCTAGATCGGGGGAGACAAAGCTCCTGCCCGAGCCACTCGCTCGCCCGAGCGCTGCCGCCCGCATGGGTCGTGCCTTCCCCAAGGCCTAGAGCCCCCAGCTGGCCCAAGCCAAGCCGCCACCAACATGGGCTTGGCCCACTGGGGTGAGCACCCCAACCTTGCTATCCAACGCCCATAGGCATCATATAGTCATTCCGCGCCTATAGTTTTGGCCCATTGGCATTTTATTTGTAGATAAGTGCATGATTTAAAATGCTCATAGATAAATAATCGTGTGTCGCATGCAAAAACTTTATATATGAGAAACGTGTAGAATTTCATGTAGATTCGCAATATTCCACTCTCACATGTGTTTAAAATTTTAACTTGCTGATTTCATGCAATTTGCGTAAATGCCATGCTAAAATTATATATTTAATAACTAATTAACCGTAGCTCCATTAAAATGTTTTGCATATGTAACTTGAAAAGAAAAACGCGTAGAATCTCATGGTGACATTTATTTTTCTATTTAATAACTCTAAAATATGGTTAGTTCAGATCTGGACCAAACTAAAAATATGAACATGAGGTCGTTCTGGAATTGTTATTCGTTGCTTCCGGCCTCATTTAAAGTGCCTAGGTGATGTAGTTGTTTGTGCTTCACCTCTTGCCATGTCTAACAAACATTTAATATTGATGAGTACCCAAACGTGAATGAACTAAGTAGTTCAAGCGTGAAGTTTCGTCAATATGCAACTTGTTGCATATTGAGCTTCACTTTAATGTGTAGTAGTTGTTTGATGTGAATTGCCATGCCTTGCAGATCTAAACCGGACATGCATCATATTTATTTGTGCATCATGCCATGAATATGTTGTGGTGTTTCTCGTGTGTTGATTGGTTGTTTTCGGTTTGCTTATTCTCGATAGAGTTCCGAAAGCGTTCAGAGTGTGAGGATTCGTTCGACTACGTTGGCTCGTCTTCTTCATGGATTCGTTCTTCTTCCAAGCGGGGTCTCAGGAAAGATGACACATTTCCCTAAATACCACTACTATCATTGCTATGCTAGTTGTCCCGCTTTTATCGTTATGTCTGACTACCTACCACTTGTTTGTCAAGCCTCCCAACATTGCCATGAAAAGCCTCTAACCCTCCACCTTCCCAGCAAACCTTTGTTTGGCTATGTTACCGCTTGCTCAGCCCTTCTTATAGCATTTCTAGCTATAGGTGCAATTGTTTCCATGTGACAACATGGACATTCTTTTATTAACTCACAATATTATTGCTATTTAATTTATTGCACCTATATACTTGGTAAAAGGTGGAAGGCTTGGCCTTTTGCTCGGTGTTTTGTTCCACTTTTGCTGAACCTAGTTACTTGTGTACCAGTGTTATGTTCTATATTGAGTGCTCCTAAGATGCTCGGGGTTGTTGTGGGGACCCCTTTGATTTTGTTTTAGGATAAAGCTTGTCAGGCAAGGCCCAACATTGGTACTACATTTGCCTAATAACTAAAAACTTGCATTGGGACTTTCCGGACCCCGTGGATAATTAATCAACAACCCAGGCTAGTGCTCCTCATGGGTGTTGGTCCCAACCGGGTGATATCCAGCACCCCGTGGTCACCCAGGGTCTCAGCCAACCTGATGTCTTGCCCATCCGGTCGTACCCTGAGAACGAGAGATGCGGCTCCTATCGGGTTTTGTCGGTAGGTGGCCTTTCTAGATTTGTTTTACCTTTCTCGAGCGTCTTGAGTGAGGAATTCCAAAAATACTTCGGGCTATCTCGAGGTTGCGGTTATCTAATGAATTGCCTAAGAAATCATGGGATTCGTGGTCGAGGTTATTCCTGTTGTGTGTGGTTATTTTGTGATGGATGAGTTGGAGCACCCCTACAGGGTTAAATCTTTTCGGAAAGCCATGCCCGTGGTTATGTGGCAACTTGGATAACTAGTTTAACACCCGGTCATAGAAAACTTGAAGTAAACTCAAATAAAATACACCAACTGTGTGCGTAACCGTGACTGTCTCTCCTCGTGAGTCCTTATCCGAGAGAGAACACGGTGGGGTTATGTTTGAAATAAGTATGTGTTCAGGATTAGTTAGTGATCATTACTAGTTCATTTCCATTATGCGTAGACCACCATATTTTACTTTCTGTATTCGTAAGTTAGCCACTCAAATAAATGCTTAGTCGCTTGCTGCAGCCTCACCACTTAACCATACCTCACCCATTAAGCTTTGCTAGTCTTGATACCTTTGGAAATGAGATTGCTAAGTCCTTGTGGCTCACATATTACTACAACAACAGTTGCAGGTACAGGTAATGCGATGATTTGACGTGAGCGTGATGCTTGTTTAATTTGGAGTTGTTCTTCTTCATCAATCTAGTATGGGTTCCAAGTGGCAGCCTAGGATAGCAAGGATGGATGTCATTTTATCGTTTGATTTTGTCCGTAGACGGACCCTGCTCTTCTGTATAATGTTTGAATATGTTGTTGTATTGATGTGATCTTGATGTAGCTTGTGGCGAGTGTAAGCCAATTCCATATACTCATCTCTTCTACACATGTACTTGTAATGATATCCATTCTTGCAACACGACGAGATGCGCTCCTATCCATGTTGAGGACCTCGAGCCAAAATAATGATAGGGTCGCATCTTGGGCGTTACAAGTTGGTATCAGAGCATGTAGCGACCTAGGAGCCCCCTTGATTGATCGAACCTTGGCCGAGTCCAGTGTAGTGAAAACTATTTTGAGTCTAGTTATATCGGAGAGTAGAATTCTTTTATTCCTCTTCTATACTGTGGCGAGGAAATACAACTTAGGAATTTTGATTCTACCCTCTTATCACTCAAAAAAATTAGGATCACGCGGATATTTTGGAATCCATATGATGTTGATGTGATGGAGTTCTGTACTTGGTGCCTCATGTTATCGAGGAGTAGAGCTCCAAGGGATTCCTGGCACATCATTATCATTCAGTTTACTTAGTATCTTAGGACGGAGGATGCTCGAAATTGCTTCAATACTAGTAGTGGTGAGAGGAGTCCTGCATCCCCAGCACTGGTGGAGAGCATTCGGATGTACTGCCATACTTGGTATCATTGTGTTTTCGAGTGTTTGAGGTAGATGAGTTTCCGAGAGTTCTGGTTATGTGTTGACGAATGTGTTACATTGGATCCTAGTATTACTGTTAGGAGTTGAGTGATGGATGTTTCTCCTTGTATCCGTGGACCCAATTGCATAACCGAAAAGTTTCAAGAATTCTTAGGTGGGAATTCAAGTAGTTACCTAGGTTATCTTCCAACAAATGCATGATGTGAGGTTGGGGTTCAACATCTAGTGGATTCGTTTGTTCATGGTATTTCTTACAGAGGACAGTCCCGATATATGTCATCAGATATGCTTCGTCAAGCCTTATAGTTTGCTACGCCTAGGGAGCATATTCGAGCGTCATTTCAATATGAAAATCCAACATACGATCGAGCCCATGCGAACCTTACCACGAAAATATCGAGCGGAATCTCTGTCATGAATTTGTTCTGGCTTCTTTTGTAAGCCTCATCCTTTGTTTTGGTGGAGTATGGTAATTCAAGTTGCTTCGATGTCAAGTGGTGATCTCATATCTTTACGAAGTAGTGTTCTCATATTTCTAAGGGATTGCTAATTCTTGTGCTCAATCAAGTTGTCATATCAATTCTTTTTAACCGGTGTGCTCCTCTTCAAGATATTCAATCATCTCCAATATTTTCAATATCGATCCTCATGTATCTTTCCGGAGTTCTTTTCATCCGTCCTAAGTTGCCTTTGTTTTTCCCACCCTCCCGCCCTTTTTCTTCAATAATTAAATTCTCTTCCAAGTGCCTTTCTCTTCATGTGATGCTTCTGCTATATCTTTTCTTTTGTATCATATCTGGTGATTCATTGTGAAGATCCTCAAGTGATTCGAATTCATCATTTCTTTATTATTTTTCTCCTTCCGGCGCATTCTATTCAAGATTTTGGTGTTCTTCGTATCCTTTCCAATCGCCAAATGCTTCCCCATGTCAAAGATTTCGTCCAAGTATCTCTTGTTTTTCGTCTCTCTCTATTCTATCCGGAGTATTGAAGATATCTCAGAAGACTTTCATTTCCATTCATATCCTCTTAAATTATTTCGAGATTCTCACCTCATCAAGTTCTTAATTTTTCTGGTGCAATATCTCTTTATAAGCAATTGTCTCAACGGTGGTTTCTTTTGAGTGGGCCCATAACCCACAGGTTTTTCCACCAGGATCTTACCTGGCTCTTCTAATCTTTTGGGAGATATTCTCAAGTTCTCTTCAATATGATGTAAGAATGAATTCATCAGTCATATTCCTTCTTGAAGATCACTTCTAAATCATTTTCGTTGTTGGCTCAACCTTCTTTATTCATTATACCAAAGTGTCTCAATAATTCATGGTGTTACTTCTCATCATTGTTCTCAGTATTGAAGACCGAAGGAGAGTTTCTCTTAATCTTAGTCCATTATCTTGAAGATTTTTCATCTCATCTTGATACTTTCCTCTCACATAGTTTCCATTCATGAGAATTTCTCCCATATCTCTCCGGTGCATTTCATAATTGTTTTCATTTCTCGATCCTCCGAAGGCCATTGTTTTAGAAGATTTCTTCATTCTTATCTTTCAGCTTTCGTTCTCAAATTCTTCTCAAGTGTTGTTCCTTCATTCGTATCCCAATTATTCTGGTGCTTCATTAGAGATTTCTCTAGGTAGGTCATCATCTCTTCATTCTCATGACATGTATCTCCACTCAATTGCAATATTCCCGTTCGTTTCAAATTCCAACCGGTGTTCTCGTTCAAGACTTCTTCAAATTTGTGTTCTATATCTCTCTTCAATCTTTTCAAGTAGAATAAGTGGTGTGCAAAATCCATTGCTTGTCATCAATTTAACTTGATAAAGGATAAGCATAACGTAATTCTTATTCTAGTTTCATCAAGATGGTTTCAATCCTTCTTTTGAAGTGTTCAGGGCATCAAATTCTTGGTTATAATTGTTCATCTTTTCTTTCCGGAGTTCCATGTTTTTTCTCAGGCATATCTTCGTGAAGCTTCATCTAAATCCTTGCAACATCATAATCTATACTTTTCAACCGCACTCTTTTGATCGTCCTTTCATCCCAGTGTTCGCCAAGAGGTCCTTCATGGTGGTTTGTTAAGGATGTAATTCTTCTCGAAGTGTTCTTCAAGATTCTTGTTGGAGGTGCTCAAGTGTTCTTTATCTTGGATTTTTTAAGTTCAATTCCTTCTCTGTTGTCTTTGAGATGGTGTTATTAAATTCTTGATTATGAGGAGTCTCGAAGGAAAATTGTTAAGGATGAGATAAGTAAACCCATCATGTCTTCTCGGAGTTATCTTGGTTTGGATTTCACTTGAAGCATTTCCTAAGGATTATTGCTATGATGGTGTCATAAATGATCCAAGTTTTCTCCTCCTCTTCTTGGTGAAACAAGTTTTCTTCTCTTTTTCTCCCAACCAGTCTTTGTTTCCATTAGTGGCTGGTTATCACCTCATAATTTTGAGATGTTTTCCATAAGCCCATAACAAGCTATTCTTTTCATTGTTGATTCTCCATCAACTCTGTTCGACCATGTTTTTCAAATTCAATGGTGGTATAACTGCCATTTTCTTGTCCGTTCTCTTCCCTTCAAAGATCTAGCTTCTATTCTTTTGTTTTGAAGGCATTGTGGTGTTGCTATTTTCAACTCACATCTAGTTTGATTAAGATCATGTTCTTCCCTTGCTTGTCCATTTACGAGAGTGATGTGAAATATTTTCATGATCCCTCCATCTTATGAAGTTTTGTTTCTAATCCAACCGAAGTTGTGTGTCTCTCTTTCAATTTCTTTCCATCATATCAAATTTTGCCTCTCTTTCCTACTGAAGTGTTGCCCAAATTTCTTGTGAATTCTTGCTTTTTACTCATGTAATTCTTCATATCTTTCCAACCTTCATGTTTCATTGGTTTCACTCATTTGTCAAAGAAGCAACTAACTTTTACCTCCTTCTCTTTCTCTTCCCCTTCTCATTCTAGATCTCGAGACGAGATCCTCGTGTAGTGGAGGAGATTGTAACACCCCGAGACCGATGTTCTAGAAGATTCCCCTTTTATTCCATTGTCATCTTGTGTTTTGTTTGGTTGTTGCATTCATCATCGCATCATTCGCATCATCTGCATAGCATCGGCATTTTGTCAACATGAGTTTTCAAACTTGCATCTGTTCGTAGTCACCGGTTCTCTCCGTTCTTGCCGTTGCCCGTTTCGAGACCAACCACACACGCGCATGCCCGTGGCATCGTTAAACATATTGTTTTTAAAGTGCGTATAAAGATTTCTCGGATTGGGTCAGAAGTTGGCGTGTGGTATTATTATATTATAGGTAGCCCGCCTATCAAATTTCGTCGCAATGAGAGGTTGTTTGATACCCCAATGATCGACTATAGCGTCATCATCATCGGTTTATTTCTCAGGCGTTTCGGTGTTTTCAAAAACCTCTACCATGGGCTGCCATCCATTCCCTCTCTCCTCACCAAGCCCACCTAGCTAGCCCCCTCCGCTTTCGGACGTCCGATCAAGATCTGACGTTCGAAAAATGGAGCAAAACCCACTAACCTAGCCCCCATTTCCTATTTAAACACCACTGCCCTGCCTAAATTGGCTAACCCTAATCCCTGCCTCGAATCCGCGTGCAGCCACCCTTCTCCCACCTCCTCTCTCCTCCAGCCGTCGAGCTCGCTGAGCCCATCGCACAGCCCACTTGGGCCAGAACCGCTGCCGCCAGCGCCCGCAGACACAGGAGCCCTGCTCCTCCCCGCGCATGGAGCCAAGCTTCCTTCGCGCCGCCCCCGCCTCCTCGCGACCTCGCCGCTAGCGCACGCCTCCCCTAGGTCACCTCATTCTTCCTTGTTCAGCCTCTTTGTTCTCTCCCTCTCTCATATAGCTCTCTCGCTCCCACGGGAGCTTCCGTCATGGTGCCTCCCTAGAAGCTCGACGTCGGCTGGTGCCCGCCGCCACCAACCGGTGAGATCCGCCGGATCCTGCTACACCCGCCCGTCCCCGGCCAGATCTGCATCGCCGGAGGCCCGCCCTCGCTCTGAATCCGTCAGACCGCCGCTGCCATGGCCTCCATCTTGGGGGAGACGAAGCTCCCGCCGAGCCAGTCGCTCGCCCGAGCGCTGCCGCCCGCATGGACCGTGCCTTCCCCAAGGCCCAGAGCCCCCAGCTGGACCAAGCCAAGCCGCCGCCGACATGGGCTTGGCCCACTGTGGTGAGAACCCCGACACTGCTATCCAATGCCCATAGGCATCATATAGTCATTCCATGCCTGCCCCATTGGCATTCTATTTGCATATAAGTGCATGATTTAAAATGTTCATAGATAAATAATTGTGTGTCGCATGCGAAAACTTTATATATGAGAAATGTGTAGAATTTCATGTAGATTCACAATATTCAACTCTCACATGTGTTTAAAATGTTTAACTTGCTTATTTCATGCAATTTGCGTAAATGCCATAGCTTCGTTAACCATAGCTTCGTTAAAAATGTTTTACGTATGTAACTTGACTAGAAAAACGCGTAGAATCTCATGGTGACATTTATTTTGTTGTTTAATAACTGTAAAATATGGTTAGTTCACATCTGGACCAAACTAAAAATATACATATGAGGTCGTTCCGGAATTGTAATTTGTTGCTTCCGGCCTCATTTCAAGTGACTAGGTGATGTAGTTATTTGTGCTTCACCTCTTGCCATGTCTAACAAACATTTAATGTTGATGAGTACCTAAACGGGAATGAACTAAGTAATTCAAGCATGGAGTTTTGTCAATATGTAACTCATTGCATATTGAGCTTCACTTTAATATGTAGTAGTTGTTTGATGTGTATTGCCATGCCTTGCATATCTAAACGGACATGCATCATATTTGTTTGTGCATCATGCCATGAATATGTTGTGGTGTTTCTCATGTGTTGGTTGGTTGTTTTTGGTTTGCTTATTCTCGATAGAGTTACGAAAGTGTTCGGAGTGTGAGGATTCATTCGACTATGTTGGCTCGTCTTCTTCGTGGATTCGTTCTTCTTCCAAGCGGGATCTCAGGCAAGATGACACATTTCCCTGGATACCACTACTATCATTGCTATGCTAGTTGTCCCGCTTTTATCGTTACATATTGCTACCTACCACTCTTTTGTCAAGCCTCCCAACATTGCCATGAAAAGCCTCTAACCCTCCACCTTCCCAGCAAATCTTTGTTTGGCTATGTTACAACTTGCTAAGCCCTTCTTATAGCATTTCTAGATACAGGTGCAATTGCTTCCATGTGACAACATGGACATTCTTTTGTTATCTCACAATATTATTGCTATTTAATTTAATGCACCTCTATACTTGGTAAAAGGTGGAAGGCTTGGCCTTTTGCTCGGTGTTTTGGTCCACTTTTGCCAAACCTAGTTACTTGTGTACCGGTGTTATGTTCCATATTGAGCGCTCCTAACATGGTCGGGGTTGTTATGGGGACCCCCTTGATTTTCGTTTTAGGGATAAAGCTTGTCTGGCAAGACCCAACATTGGTACTACATTTTCCTAATAACTAAAAACTTGCATAGGGAATTTCCGGACCCTGTGGATAATTAATCAACAACCCGGGCCAGTGCTCCTCATGAGTGTTGGTCCAAACCGGGCGATGTCCGGCGCCCCCTGGTCACCCGGGGTCTCAGCCAACCCAACATCTTGCCCATCTGGTCGTACCCTGAGTACGAGAGACGCAGCTCCTATCTGGTTTTGTCGGTATGCGGGCGGCCTTGCTGGATTAGTTTTACCTTTCTCGAACGCCTTGAGTGAGGAATTCTGAAAATACTTTGGTCTATCTCGAGGTTGCGGTTTTCCAACGGAATTGCCTAAGAAATCATAGGATTCGTGGTCGAGGTTATTCCTGCTGTGTGTGGTTAATTTGTGATGGATGAGTTGGAGCACCCATGCAAGGTTAAATCTTTTTGGAAAGTCATGCCCGCGGTTATGTGGCAACTTGGAAAACTTGTTTAACACCCGGTCATAGCAAACTTGAAGTAAACTCAAATAAAATACACCAACTGTGTGTGTAACCGTGATTGTCTCTCCTCGTGAATTCTTATCCGAGAGAGAACATGGTGGGGCTATGTTTGACGTAAGTAGGTGTTGAGGATCAGTTAGTGATCATTACTAGTTCACATCCGTTATGCGTAGACCACCATACTTTACTTTTTGTATTCATAAGGTAGCCAGTCAAATAAATGCTTAGTCGCTTGTTGCAGCCTCACCACTTAACCATACCTCACCCATTAAGATTTGCTAGTCTTGATACCCTTGGAAATGAGATTGTTGAGTCCCTGTGGCTAAGATATTACTACAACAACAGTTGCAGGTACAGGTAATGCGATGATTTGACGTGAGCGTGATGCTTATTTAATTTGGAGTTCTTCTTCTTCATCAATCTAGGATGGGTTCCAGGCGGCAGCCTGGGATAGCAAGGATGGATGTCATTTTATCATTTGATTTCGTCCATACCCGGACCGTGCTCTTCTGTATGATGTTTGAATATGTTGTTGTATTGATGTGATCTTGATGTAGCTTGTGGCGAGTGTAAACCAATTCCATATACTCATCTCTTCTGCACATGTACTTGTAATGATATCCATTATTGCAACACAACGAGATGCGCTCCTATCCTTGTCGAGGCCCGCGAGCCAAAATAAGGATAGGGTCGCTTATTGCGCGTGACAAGGGAGGTACTTAAGCATTCTTGTATATCCAATTGGCCAAAGAAAACTGAAAGTCAAGTAACAGCAATTGGTTCGAATGAGAAAAGATATGCATACCAACATGCTCACACAATAAAATGTCAAATGAAACATGGCAAACATGCAAAACCACCTCTAGTATCTACCAAGCACTTTGGCGATGACGGAGTCATCTATATATGAGTATATTGACTTAGGATCCAAATTAGAATACTTGATCATAGGTCATACTCATCGTTTAAGCACAAGTGGGGTTACCACTTTTACATAAAGCTTTTAATGTGTTCACATCTTTAAGAGATGCTTTAACTCAAGTCTTAGAGTAGAGCTCAGCCTTGATGTGACATCCTCCCTACGAGGGATAAACCAACCTTGAGTATTGTTGTAGAATACTTCATGTGGGTGATGTAGTAGTGGATTCTCATAGTTGATGAAGATCATTTTGGGTTGGGAGCAATCATCGTTGTTTCTTACTCTTCTCACCTATATGGGTTAGTCCCACACAATAGACAAATACAAGGATATCTATGGACATGGAGTGCAATGCATACATGATGATGTCCATGGATTCATTAATTATCTTGTCCCTTGCTCACCTATGAGGGAATGTGTGACTTGTTGAACTATTGCATAAAAGTTGATGTTGATTGCAAATAGTCCTTTCCCAAAATGAGTGTGACTGAATTTTGCTGGCGGAGTCACCCCTCAAGAACCTCTCCAGTTCTTCTTATTTGGGACCCACATAAACTTGATGGGGATCCTTGGAGTTGAAGTAGCACTTGATGATGTAGAGTTAGTAATAGCCTTGGGAACCCACTTGACCATGGCTTGGGACTCATCTTCATATGTGTAATCTCTCCTTGAAGCTTTTCCTTGCCCTTGAGTTTGTAGTCTTGTGGCGGAAGGTCATCTTGATCTTTTGTTCCCTTGGGGAGACTATGATCATACTTCTCCTTTTGGGGAAGAAAACTTTGGCTTGGGGTATTGACCTTCTTCCCATTCAACTCCATTGGCTTTGAAGTAGTCAATGACATGGTTCTTCCGGTATCCTCCATGCTTGGGTACAATTTTCTCAAATTGCTTACATCTGGCAAGACTTTTGCAGACATCTTTTTCTATAATCCCTTTCAATAGATCTTTTTATTGCTCAAGTGTAACTTGGCTAAGAGAATCATTAGTGGAATCAATAGAACTACTAGCAACAATATCATTGGACTTATCATTTTTATTGCTACTAGTTGAAGAACATTTCTTGCCTTTGTTACTAGTTTGTTTAGTATTAACTTGTGTAATGAATGTACACAAGAGTAGTCATTTGGCTAGATAAGTGGAAGTGTTCTTTCAAACATCATTTTTAGCTTCAAGACTCATGTTCTTGCTCCAAATTGAGCTTCTCGAAGCGTAGCTTCTCAAAGCGTAGAATCTCATGAGTTCTTAAAAGCTCTATATGATCTTCTATAGTAGATTCATGGGCTAGCTTAAGAGTGTTCAATTCTTTAGTTAGTCGCACTATTTCCTTCTTATCATCATCACACGACTCATCTTGACTAGCATGATTACAATCGAGTTCATTTTGACTAATATCACTAGTTTTGTCAAATAACAAGTCATCATCTCCAAGTAAGTCATCTTCATCACTATTAAAGTCAATGTATTCAGGGTGTGATACCTTGGGGCCTTTAGCCATGAAGCAACTTCCACTCCCTTCATTTGGTGAATCAAATATGTCATATAAGTTGGAGGAAATGAGTGCAAGTCCGGCAACACCTTCATCTTGACTATAGTTGGAGTCGGAGTGATAGCTTCTCTCAGAGTGGTTGTCGGATTTGGAGCCAAAAACCCATTCACCAAAATGAGCTTGATGTCTTGTTCTTGTGTAGCTCTTGATGTACTTGTCCTTCTTCTCCGAGTATTTACTTCTCCGGGAGGGTCTTCATTCATAACGATCATCTTTACTCCTCTCTCTTCGAGGTGACTCATCTCTTGAGCTCTTTCTTCTAGGTGAATCTTCCCTTCTTTTGTGGGGGGTCATTCACTCATTGGAGTAATGTCCAGGCCTTCCACAATTGTAACAATTACGGTCACGACTAGATGAACGCTTCTCTTCATATCTTGTGTTGGAGATTCTTTCTTTGCCTCTACTCTTGTAGAACTTGTTGAATTTCTTGACCATGAGGCTTATCTCTTAATTGGTTACAAGGTTGTCACTTCATGTAGCGGGAGTTTCACTTCAAGCTTTGTAAGCACCGCTTGACTCATTGTGAAGTTCTTCCTTGTCTTTGAGTGACATCTCATGAGCAACAATCCTTCCAATGACTTCCGTGGGCTTGAGATCTTTGTAGTTTGGCATCATTTGGATCAATGTGCACATGGTGTCGTACTTCCCATCCAAGGCTCTAAGTATCTTCTTGATGATGAATTTGCCGGTCATCTCTTCGCTTCCTAAGCTGGCAAACTCCTTGGTGATGAGAGCAAGCCTATAGTACATTTGGCGACTCCTTCACCATCCTTCATCTTGAACTTATCAAGTTTACTTTGTAGCATATCCAACTTAGATTCCCTGATGGATTTAGTACCTTTGTGCATATCAACCAAAGTATCCCAAATTTCCTTTTTATTCTCAAGACGGCTAATCTTTTTTGAATTCTTTGGGGCATAGGCAGTTGAATAGAATGTCACATGATTGAGTTTCGTATTGCAAGATCTTCAATTCTTCTGCGGTCACTTCACGATCTGGTTCCTTTCCATCACCAGAGAATTCACCTTGCAAGCCAACACGAACAACAATCCATATAGCGGGGTTATGACCAAGAATACGCATTTTCGTTTTATGCTTCCAACTAGCAAATTTTGTACCATCAAAGTATGGACCTCTACGATGATAATTTCCCTCACTAGACTCCATACTCTCCTAGGTTGTGAAACCACTGCAATGTATGCCAAAGCTCTAATACCCCTTGTAGGATCAAAAGTAGGTCTAGGGGTGATTAGACTACTTGACCAAATAAAAACCTAACCTTTTCCCAAGTTAATTGGTTGGCAGATTTTAGCAGTTGTTATGAATCAAGTTCACCCTACACACGCATGTTTACGAGTATAGCAGCGGAAACTAAAGACAAGCATATGTAAATAGAGTAGGGACAGGAAGATCAAACGCAATTGGAGACACAATGATTTTTCTCGTGGTTCCGATAGGTGATGCTATCATACATCCACATTTACGGAGACTTCAACCCACGAAGGGTAACGGTCGCGAGAGTCCACAGAGGGCTCCACCTCAAAGGGGTTCATGAAGTAGAAACCTTGTTTATTCCATGATGGCCTACGGCCAAAGAGGACTAGCCTTACTCGGGATAGATCTTCACGAAGTAGGCGATCTCCTTGCCCTTACAAATTTCTTGGTTCAACTCCACAATTATGAAGAAGGAGGCTCCCAAGCAACACCTAACCAATCTAAGAGGCACCACCCTCCAAAATGTAATAGATGTGGTAGTATGATGAACTCCTTGCTCTCGTGCTTCGAAATATAGTCTCCTCAACACTCAATCACTCTGTCGTAGATTTGGCATGGGTAGAAGATATTGATTGGATGGAAAGCAACTTGGTGAGGCTAGAAATCAAGATCCATATGGTTGGAGTGGATGATCTTTATCTCAACACAGGAGTAGGTGGCTCTCTCTCAGAAAATTGGGTATGTCAAGTGGGTGTATGTTACGAGTGCTTATCTTGTGAGTGGGAGATGGTGGAGGGGTATATATAGGCATCTCCAAAAATCCAACTGTTACAACATTATTTCCCAACTCGGTGAAACCAAAGGGAAAACTCGGTTGCACCGACTAGTGCAAAATGTGGAAACTTCTGCCTTTTTGGTGAGACTGATGTATAATTCCCGGTGGTACCAATATGGGTGACCTAGGTAGTTACCAAGACTCGGTGTCACCGATTCCTCAAACTAGTTGGGACCGATTTTAATAAATTGGTTAACAAAAAGTTGGTCATTGGTTTTGGTTGCACCAAATGGAATGTTGGTAGTACCGAGATGCTAGGGTTTGGCTGAGCTTCACTCTTGGGTACAATTTGCAATAAATTGCATGAACTCTTGGTGGAACCTGGCTTCCATCATGAGGCATGATGTGGCCGCTCGCACGACTGAACCTCTATCCTCCGCCGAATGTTGAGGTCACGGTCTTGGACATCCACAGCTTTTCCCTTGGGACCCCGGCTCGAAGAACCTCTTTGCAAGATGTTCATTTTCCTAAAAATAAATTTCTGGAATTTTTGGACCATAGAAGCATGTCAACAAAACTTGGTAAGATTGATAGAAACCACTCATAGGGATGCCTAGAGGCCATATCAAGCATTCAAACTATTTAGAACTCAAAGAATTCAATATGCAAGCTCATTTTCAGTAGCAGTAAGTGCAGCAAAATATGCAAGATATAATCTAGTATAGAAAAAAATAATTGGAGCAATGGAGGAGTCACATACCAAGGAGCAATCCCTCAAAACAATTTCAGAAATGGAGCTCCAAGCAAAGAGATCGAAAATCTCAGGTTTTGGAGCAAGAACACGAGAGAGAGAGAGAGAGAGCTAACAAGAATTTTTGCTAGAGGTAAGAGATGATGTGGGCTCAAGGAATAAATGAGTGGGTCCATGTGGCACCTACAAGTCATCTAGGTGTGCCCATGGGGTGGTTGCGCCCTATTGCCTTGTGAGCAATAGGTGCACCCCCTCGGATGTTTTCAGCTCTAGAAATTCTTATATATTTTCTAGAAAAAATCATGTCAAATTGGGTGGCATTCTGAGCACTTTTATATTTGGGTCATTTTCTATTGCATGTTTATTCAGGATAATCATGGCATTTTCTTTATTAAACCATAAATAACACAAAGCAAACTAAAGTTACAGAAAGCCGTGCCTACTAAATTTATCAACCACATGCTCCTCAAAAGGAATCCGTTAATAAGGTTGATCAACTCTTATTAACAAATCATTTTTGATTGTCATGAAAGCGAAAAAACTTTCGTATAACACTAAGTTACCACAATGGGGATGTGCATTTCCTTGACAATAAGAATATAATATTTCTTGTTGGTAGTAGGTAGAGAAAATTAGAAATCTCCAAAGGTAATTGTTGCCACTTGCTCAATATAATTGATATTATTAACCACCACTCGTTTCTTAGGAAAGTATGTCGTGTGATGATTCCCATTAACATGAAAAGTAACCTTGCTTTTGTTGCAATCAATAACAACCCCTGTAGTATACAAAAAGGTTCTACCTAGGATAATCGACATGTTGCCCTCCTCGGGCATCTCAAGAATAACAAAGTCTATCAAAATAGTAACATTCACAACAACAAGGACATCCTCACAAATCCCAATAGGTATAGCAGTAGATTTATCAGACAATTGCAAGGAAATTTCAGTAGGTTTGAGCGTATTCGGATCAAGTCCTTTATATAGAGAGAAAAGCATATCACTAACACCGGTCCCTAAATCAGATAAAGCATTTTTAACATAACTTCGTTTAATGGAGAAAGGTATAGTTAGTATCCCAGGGTATCCCAATTTCTTAGGCACTCCACCCTCAAAAGAGTAATTAGAAAGCATGGTGGATCTTTCTTTTATTAGTGACAATATCTTTCATATATTTTGCATAAGGAGGCATCTTTAGAATATCAGTAGAACGTGTGCACAAAAAGACTGGTCTAAGCATTTCAACAAAGTGCTCAAAATATTACTCGTCCCTAATTTTAGAAGGCTTACGAGGGAATGGCATGGAATTTTGAACCCATGGATCTCTTTCTTTACCATGTTTTATAGCAATGAAATATCTCTTACCATAACACCTATTCTGGAAGGTGGATTATCGAGATCAGTTGCAGGTTCTATTCCTACATCATTATTAGGTTCTTTGTCATTATCTAGTTGAGCATCAATATGAACATCATTATTTTCATTATCACTAGATGCATGTTCATTACCTGATTGTGTCTCGGCATCAAAAATAGAAACATCATCATGATTCTCAGAAGATTTTTCTATCACAGGATCACTAGAATCATGTAAAGTACTGTAATTTTTCTTTTTCTTGTTAGATGGACTAGGTACATCCTTATTAATATTTTGAGAATCTTGTTTCTTAGGATGTGCTTCAAGGTAGAGAGATTATTGTGTCATCATACCCCCTATAGTCACAACTCTAATAGCATGATCATTTAGTTTATTATTCATTTTAGTAAGCAAATCATTTTGTGACTTAGCAACTTGTTCTAATTGAGTTTGGACCATGGATGAGTGTTTACCTTGTTGGGAGACGTAGTAGTAAATCAAAATTTTCCTACGTTCACCAAGATCTATCTATGGAGAAACCAGCAACGAGAGGGGAGAGATTGCATCTTCATACCTTTGAAGATCGCTAAGCGGAAGCGTTACAAGAACGCGGTTGATGGAGTCGTACTCGCAGCGATTCAGATCGCGGTAGATCCGATCAAGTGCCGAACGGACGGCACCTCCGCGTTCAACACACGTGCAGCCCGGTGACGTCTCCAACACCTTGATCCAGCAAGGAGGAAGGAGAGGTTGGGGAAGGGCTCCAACAGCAGCACGACGGCGTGGTGGTGGTGGAGTAGCAAGGTATTCCGACAGGGCTTCGCCTAAGCGCTGCGGAGGAGGAAGAAGAGAGGTAGGGCTTCGCCGTGAGAGAGAGAGATCAAATCCTGTCTCAAAACATCCAAAACCTCAAGTATATATAGGAGGAGGGACGTGGAGGGCTGGCTTGGCCTCTACTCCAAAGAGGAGATGGCCGGCTGAATTAAAGGGAGAGTCCACCTCCCACAAGGGAGGTGGATCTCCTCCTTTTAAATCCTTTTTGCCTTATCTCCTTATCTCCAGCCGCATGGGCCTTTAGCAAAAGTCTTGCCCAGCCCAATAAGGGCTGGCACACTTTATCTAACAGCCCATGTGGTCCTTTGGTCGTCACACCCCTCCCGGGGGTCCTCCGGCACCCTCCCGGCACTCCCGGTACACTACCGATGAGCCCGAAAACTTTCCGGTGACCAAAACTGGACTTCCTATATATCAATCTTTACCTCCGGACCATTCCGGAGCTCCTCGTGACGTCCGGGATCTCATCCGGGACTCCGAACAACCTTCGGTAATCACGTATACCTTTTCCCTATAACCCTAGCGTCATCGAACCTTAAGTGTGTAGACCCTACGGGTTCGGGAGACACGTAGACATGACCGAGACACCTCTCCGGCCAATAACCAACAGCGGGATCTGGATACCCATGTTGGCTCCCACGTACTCCACGATGATCTCATCGGATGAACCACGATGTCAGGGATTCAATCAATCCCGTATACAATTCCCTTTGTCTATCGGTATGGTACTTGCCCGAGATTCGATCGTCGGTATCGCCATACCTTGTTCAATCTCGTTACCGGCAAGTCTCTTTACTCGTTCCGTAACACATCATCCCGTGGCTAACTCCTTAGTCACATTGAGCTCATTATGATGATGTCTTACCGAGTGGGCCCAGAGATACCTCTCCGTCACACGGAGTGACAAATCCCAGTCTTGATTCGTGTCAACCCAACAGACACTTTCGGAGATACCCGTAGCGTACCTTTATAGCCACCCAGTTACGTTGTGACGTTTGGCACACCCAAAGCATTCCTACGGTATCCGGGAGTTACACAATCTCATGGTCTAAGGAAATGATACTTGACATTGAAAAGCTTTAGCATACGAACTACACGATCTTGTGCTATGCTTAGGATTGGGTCTTGTCCATCACATCATTCTCCTAATGATGTGATCCCGTTATCAACGACATCCAATGTCCATGGTCATGAAACCGTGACCATCTATTGATCAACGAGCTAGCCAACTAGAGGCTCACTAGGGACATGCGATGGTCTATGTATTCACACATGTATTACGGTTTCTGGTTAACACAATTGTAGCATGAATAATAGACAATTATCATGAACTAGGAAATACAATAATAACCATTTTATTATTGCCTCTAGGGCATATTTCCAACAGTCTCCCACTTGCACTAGAGTCAATAATCTAGTTACATTGTGATGAATCGAACACCCATAGCGTTCTGGTGTTGATCATGTTTTGCTCGTGAGAGAGGTTTAGTCAACGGATCTGCGACATTCAGATCCGTATGCACTTTACAAGTATCTATGTCTCCCTCCTGAATGTAATCACGGATGGAGTTGAAGCGGCGCTTGATGTGTCTTGTCTTCTTGTGAAACCTGGGCTCCTTCGCAAGGGCAATAGCTCCAGTGTTGTCACAGAGTAGAGTCATCGGGCCCGACGCATTTGGAATCACTCCTAGGTCGGTGATGAACTCCTTCATCCAGACTCCCTCCTTTGCTGCTTCCGAAGCAGCTATGTACTCCGCTTCACATGTAGATGCCGCCACGACGCTTTGCTTGCTGCTACTCCAGCTGACTGCCCCTCCATTCAAAATATACACGTATCCGGTTTGCGACTTAGAGTCGTCCGGATCTGTGTCGAAGCTAGCGTCGACGTAACCCTTTACGACGAGCTCTTCGGCACCTCCATATATGAGAAACATGTCCTTTGTCCTTTTCAGGTACTTCAGGATATTCTTGACCGCTGTCCAGTGTTCCGCTCCGGGATCACTTTGGTACCTCCCTACCAAACTTATGGCAAGGTTCACATCAGGTCTGGTACACAGCATGGCATACATGATAGAGCCTATGGCTGAAGCATAGGGGATGACACTCATCTCTTCTCTATCCTTTGCCGTGGTCGGCCATTGAGTCGTACTCAATCTCACACCTTGCAACACAGGCAAGAACCCCTTCTTGGACTGATGCATATTGAACTTCTTCAATATCTTTTCAAGGTATGTGCTTTGTGAAAGACCAATGAGGCGTTTCGATCTATCTCTATAGATCTTAATACCTAATATGTAAGCAGCTTCTCCAAGGTCCTTCATTGAAAAACACTTATTCAAGTAGGCCTTGATACTTTCCAAGAGTTCTATATTATTTCCCATTATCAGCATGTCATCCACATACAGTATAAGAAATGCTATAGAGCTCCCACTCACTTTCTTGTAAATACAAGGTTCTCCATAAACCTGTACAAACCCAAACGCTTTAATCACCTCATTAAAGCGAATGTTCCAACTCCGAGATGCTTGCACCAGCCCATAGATGGAGCGCTGGAGCTTGCATACCTTGTTAGCATCTTTAGGATCGACAAAACCTTCCGGCTGCATCATATACAGTTCTTCCTTGAGGAAGCCATTAAGGAATGCCGTTTTGACGTCCATTTGCCAGATCTCATAATCATAAAATGCGGCAACTGCTAACATGATTCGGACTGACTTTAGCATCGCTACGGGTGAGAAAGTCTCATCGTAGTCAACTCCTTGAACTTGTCGATAACCCTTAGCGACAAGCCGAGCTTTATAGGCGGTGACATTACCGTCCGCGTCAGTCTTCTTCTTAAAGATCCATTTGTTTTCAATGGCTCGCTTATCATTAGGCAAGTCCACCAAAGTCCATACTTTGTTCTCATACATGGATCCTATCTCGGATTTCATGGCCTCAAGCCATTTGTTGGAATCCGGGCCCGCCATCGCTTCTTCATAGTTCGAAGGTTCACCGTTGTCCAACAACATGATCTCTAGGACAGGATTGCCGTACCACTCTGGTGCGGAACGTGTCCTGGTGGACCTTCGAATAGCAACTTGATCTGAAGTTTCATGATCATCATCATTAACTTCCTCTCTAGCCGGTGTAGGCTCCACAGAAACAACTTCCTGTGCTGCGCTACTCTCCGGTTCGAGTGGAGGTACAATTTCCTCATCAAGTTCTATTTTCCTCCCACTTACTTCTTTCGAGAGAAACTCTTTCTCGAGAAAGGATCCATTCTTGGCAACAAAGACTTTGCCTTCGGATCGTAGGTAGAAGGTATACCCAATAGTCTCCTTGGGATATCCTATGAAGACGCACTTTTCCGCTTTGGGTTCGAGCTTCTCAGGTTGAAGTTTCTTCACATAAGCATCGCATCCCCAAACTTTTAGAAACGACAGCTTAGGTTTCTTTCCAAACCACAATTCATACGGTGTCGTCTCAACGGATTTAGACGGTGCCCTATTTAAAGTGAATGCGGCAGTCTCTAATGCATATCCCCAAAATGATAGCGGTAAGTCGGTAAGAGACATCATAGATCGCACCATATCCAATAGAGTGCGATTACGACGTTCAGACACACCATTTCGCTGGGGTGTGCCGGGCGGCGTGAGTTGTGAAACAATTCCACATTTCCTAAGGTGCGTGCCAAACTCGTGACTTAAATATTCTCCGCCACGATCAGATCGTAGGCATTTTATTTTCCTGTCACGTTGATTCTCGACCTCACTCTGAAATTCCTTGAACCTTTCAAAAGTTTCAGACTTGTGTTTCATTAAGTAGACATAACCATATCTACTCAAGTCATCAGTGAGGGTGAGAACATAACGGTAGCCACCGCGAGCCTCGACGCTCATTGGACCGCATACATCGGTATGTATTATTTCCAACAAGTCAGTTGCTCGCTCCATTGTTCCGGAGAACGGAGTCTTGGTCATCTTGCCCATGAGGCATGGTTCGCATGTGTCAAATGATTCGAAATCAAGTGACTCCAAAATTCCATCAGCATGGAGCTTCTTCATGCGTTTGACACCAATATGGCCAAGACGGCAGTGCCACATGTAAGTGGGACTATCGTTATCAACTTTACACTTTTTGGTACTCACACTATGGACATGTGTAACATCACGTTCGAGATTCATCAAAAATAAACCATTGACCAGCGGGGCATGAGCATAAAACATTTCTCTCATATAAATAGAACAACCATTATTCTCGGATTTAAATGAGTAGCCATCTCGCATCAAGCGAGATCCAGATACAATGTTCATGCTCAAAGCTGGTACTAAATAACAATTATTAAGGTTTAAAACTAATCCCGAAGGTAGATGTAGAGGTAACGTGCCGACGGCGATCACATCGACCTTGGAACCATTCCCGACACGCATCGTCACCTCATCCTTGGCCAGCCTCCGCTTATTCCGCAGCTCCTGCTTGGAGTTACAAATGTGAGCAACTGCACCGGTATCAAATACCCAGGAGCTACTACGAGCGCTGGTCAAGTACACATCAATAACAAGTATATCACATATACCTTTAATGTTGCCGTCCTTCTTATCCGCGAAATACTTGGGGCAGTTCCGCTTCCAGTGACCGGTACCCTTGCAATAAAAGCACTCAGTCTCAGGCTTGGGTCCATTTTTCTTCTTCTTCCCGGCAACTTGCTTACCGGGCGCGGCAACAGCTTTGCCGTCCTTCTTGAAGTTCTTCTTACCCTTGCCTTTCTTGAAACTAGTGGTCTTATTCACCATCAACACTTGATGCTCCTTTTTGATCTCGACCTCCGCTGATTTCAGCATCGAGTACAACTCAGGAATGGACTTCTCCATACCTTGCATGTTGTAGTTCATCACAAAGCTCTTGAAGCTAGGTGGAAGCGACTGGAGGATTCTGTCAATGACCGAGTCATCCGGGATATTAACCCCCAGCTGAGTCAAGCGGCTGTGTAGCCCAGACATCTTGAGGATGTGCTCACTGACAGAACTATGCTCCTCCATCTTACAGCTGAAGAACTTGTCGGAGACATCATATCTCTCGACCCGGGCATGAGCTTGAAAAACCAGTTTCAGCTCCTGGAACATCTCATATGCTCCGTGTTGCTCAAAACGCTTTTGGAGCCCCGGTTCTAGACTGTAAAGCATGCCGCATTGAACAAGGGAGTAATCATCGCAGCGTGATTGCCAAGTGTTCATAACATCTTGTTCCGCTGGGAGAACGGGTGCGTCACCTAGCGGTGCATCTAGGACATACAATCTCTTGGAAGCTATGAGGATGATCCTCAAGCTACGGACCCAGTCCGCATAGTTGCTTCCATCATCTTTCAGCTTGTTTTTCTCTAGGAACGCGTTGAAATTGAGGGTGACATTCGCGTTGGCCATTGGATCTACATCATAGATTGTAAAGACAATTTTAGACTAAGTTCATGATAATTAAGTTCATTTAATCAAATTAATGAACTCCCACTTAGACAGACATCTCTCTAGTCTTCCAAGTGATACATGTCAACCATGTCAACTAGCCCGTGTCCGATCATCACGTGAGATGGACTAGTCATCCATGGTGAACATCTTCATGTTGATCGTATCTTCTATACGACTCATGTTCGACCTTTCGGTCTTCTGTGTTCCGAGGCCATGTCTGTACATGCTAGGCTCGTCAAGTCAACCTAAGTGTTTCGCGTGTGTAAATCTGGCTTACACCCGTTGTATGCGAACGTTAGAACCTATCACACCCGATCATCACGTGGTGCTTCGGAACAACGATCCTTAGCAACGGTGCACAGTTAGGGTGAACACTTCTCTTGAAATTTTATTGAGAGATCATCTTATTTACTACCGTCGTTCTAAGAAAATAAGATGTAAACATGATAAACATCACATGCAATCAATATAGTGACATGATATGGCCAATATCATTTTGCTCCTATGATCTCCATCTTCGGGGCACCATGATCATCACTGTCACCGGCACGACACCATGATCTCCATCATCATGATCTCCATCATTGTGTCTTCATGAAGTTGTCTCGCCAACTATTACTTCTACTACTATGGCTAACGCTTAGCAATAAAGTAAAGTAATTACATGGCGTTTATGATTGACACGCAGGTCATACAATAAATAAGACAACTCCTATGGCTCCTGCCGGTTGTCATAATCATCGACATGCAAGTCGTGAATCCTATTACAAGAACATGATCAATTCATACATCACAATGCATCACATCACATCCTTTGGCCATATCACATCACAAGGCACATGCTGCAAAAACAAGTTAGACGTCCTCTAATTTGTAGTTGCAAGTTTTTACGTGGCTGCTATAGGTTACTAGCAAGAACGTTTCTTACCTACGTCAACACCACAACGTGATTTGCCAATTTCTATTTACCCTTCATAAGGACCCTTTTCATCGAATCCGATCCGACTAAGGTAGGAGAGACAGACACCCGCTAGCCACCTTATGCATCTAGTGCATGTCAGGCGGTGGAACCGGTCTCACGTAAGCGTACGTGTAAAGTTGGTCCGGGCCGCTTCATCCCACAATACCGCCGAATCAAGATAAGACTAGTAGCGGCAAGCAAATTAACAAACTCGACGCCCACAACTGCTTTGTGTTCTACTCGTGCATAGATTCTACGCATAGACCTAGCTCATGATGCCACTGTTGGGAGACGTAGTAGTAAATCAAAATTTTCCTACGTTCACCAAGATCTATCTATGGAGAAACCAGCAACGAGAGGGGAGAGATTGCATCTTCATACCTTTGAAGATCGCTAAGCGGAAGCGTTACAAGAACGCGGTTGATGGAGTCGTACTCGCAGCGATTCAGATCGCGGTAGATCCGATCAAGTGCCGAACGGACGGCACCTCCGCGTTCAACACACGTGCAGCCCGGTGACGTCTCCAACACCTTGATCCAGCAAGGAGGAAGGAGAGGTTGGGGAAGGGCTCCAACAGCAGCACGACGGCGTGGTGGTGGTGGAGTAGCAAGGTATTCCGACAGGGCTTCGCCTAAGCGCTGCGGAGGAGGAAGAAGAGAGGTAGGGCTTCGCCGTGAGAGAGAGAGATCAAATCCTGTCTCAAAACATCCAAAACCTCAAGTATATATAGGAGGAGGGACGTGGAGGGCTGGCTTGGCCTCTACTCCAAAGAGGAGATGGCCGGCTGAATTAAAGGGAGAGTCCACCTCCCACAAGGGAGGTGGATCTCCTCCTTTTAAATCCTTTTTGCCTTATCTCCTTATCTCCAGCCGCATGGGCCTTTAGCAAAAGTCTTGCCCAGCCCAATAAGGGCTGGCACACTTTATCTAACAGCCCATGTGGTCCTTTGGTCGTCACACCCCTCCCGGGGGTCCTCCGGCACCCTCCCGGCACTCCCGGTACACTACCGATGAGCCCGAAAACTTTCCGGTGACCAAAACTGGACTTCCTATATATCAATCTTTACCTCCGGACCATTCCGGAGCTCCTCGTGACGTCCGGGATCTCATCCGGGACTCCGAACAACCTTCGGTAATCACGTATACCTTTTCCCTATAACCCTAGCGTCATCGAACCTTAAGTGTGTAGACCCTACGGGTTCGGGAGACACGTAGACATGACCGAGACACCTCTCCGGCCAATAACCAACAGCGGGATCTGGATACCCATGTTGGCTCCCACGTACTCCACGATGATCTCATCGGATGAACCACGATGTCAGGGATTCAATCAATCCCGTATACAATTCCCTTTGTCTATCGGTATGGTACTTGCCCGAGATTCGATCGTCGGTATCGCCATACCTTGTTCAATCTCGTTACCGGCAAGTCTCTTTACTCGTTCCGTAACACATCATCCCGTGGCTAACTCCTTAGTCACATTGAGCTCATTATGATGATGTCTTACCGAGTGGGCCCAGAGATACCTCTCCGTCACACGGAGTGACAAATCCCAGTCTTGATTCGTGTCAACCCAACAGACACTTTCGGAGATACCCGTAGCGTACCTTTATAGCCACCCAGTTACGTTGTGACGTTTGGCACACCCAAAGCATTCCTACGGTATCCGGGAGTTACACAATCTCATGGTCTAAGGAAATGATACTTGACATTGAAAAGCTTTAGCATACGAACTACACGATCTTGTGCTATGCTTAGGATTGGGTCTTGTCCATCACATCATTCTCCTAATGATGTGATCCCGTTATCAACGACATACAATGTCCATGGTCATGAAACCGTGACCATCTATTGATCAACGAGCTAGCCAACTAGAGGCTCACTAGGGACATGCGATGGTCTATGTATTCACACATGTATTACGGTTTCTGGTTAACACAATTGTAGCATGAATAATAGACAATTATCATGAACTAGGAAATACAATAATAACCATTTTATTATTGCCTCTAGGGCATATTTCCAACATACCTAACCCTTTAGCATCATTAGCAATTCTAAACATCAAGTCACTCAAGCAATCAATAATCCTAACATTTCTTTTTAATTGATCCTTAACATACATATTAAATGTTCTTGCTTAATAATGTAATTATCAAATTTATCCATGCATTGACTAGCAGTTTTATTATAAGGTATATCACTTTTATTGAATCTACAGAGAGAATTTACCTCTACTACATGTGTAGGCATATCAAGTCCATGTATTTCTTCAATAGGTGGTAGATTCTTAACATCTTCAATCGTAATACCTTTTTCTTTCATAGATTTCTTGGCTTCTTGCATATCTTCTGGACTGAGGAATAGAATACCTATGTTCTTAGTAATTGGTTCAGGAGGTGGTTTGGGAAGTGTCTGATCATTAGCATTGTTCATAATATTATTCAATAGTTTTTCAGCCTGTTCAACAATTCGTTCCTTGAAAACACAACCAGCACAACTATCTAGGTAGTCCCTAGAAGCATCGGTTAGTCCATTATAAAAGATATCAAGTATTTCATTTTTCTTAAGAGGGTGATCAGGCAAAGCTCTAAGTAGCTGGAGAAGCCCCCCCCCAAGCTTGAGGGGTTCTCTTCTTAATTTTTCACAAAGTTAAATACATCTTGTAAAGAAGTTTGTTTCTTATGAGAAAGATTTTTTTCCATAGAAGTAATATATCGTATCATGTGGACTACGCACACAACCAGGAGCAAGAGAAAGGAACCACTTCTTTGCATCACCCTTTAGTAAGAAAGCAAAAAAGTTTAAGGATATAGTACTAGCGACTTTTTTCCTCATTAGCAAATAGGGTGGCAATATCATTCAATTTGGTAAGGTGTGCCACAACAGTTTCGGATTCATAACAATGAAAAGGATCAGATTCTACCAAAGTAATTAATGCAAGATCAATAGAAAATTCATAATCCTTATCAGTAACAAATATAGGAGAAGTGGCAAATTTAAGATCATATTTCATTTTCTCCTTCATATATTTTTCTGTCAGTTTACTAAACAACTTTCTTAAGATCATCTGTATCATCACAAGCAAGAAAGTCTCTAGCTATCTCCCCATCCATAACATAACCTTCAGGTACTTCATGCATTTCAAATTTAGGAGGAGATCTAGACAATAGGTGAATCATAGTTTTCATCAATTTGAGTGTTCTTACGTTCACTAGACTTAGCAATATGAGCATAAAGCAAATCACCTAGTGGCACATGTTCAATTTCATCTAGCATAGTAGTAGCATCATCATAATTTTCATTCAAAGCAGAAGTAGCATCACCAGTTACTTGCGACACATACGATTGAATAGAAGGTGGTGGTGTAGCAAGATTACTCAAAATAAAAGGTGAATCAAGTGGGGAGCTAGATGGCAATTCCTTGCCTGCCTTCGTCCTAGAGTGTACGATCTTGGATTTAGCATCTTTAAGATTCTTCATAGTGACAATAGAAATCCCTGGTGAACACAATAAATAGAGCTATGTGATACGTCTTCAACGTATTGATAATTTATGAAGTATTCATGACATATTCACCTATCTTTACAATACTTTTATATGGTTTTGATGCACTTTATATCATTTACTTAGAACTAACCTGGACTGACGTTGTTTTAGGCAGAACTACAGTGGTGTTGTTTTTTGTGCAGAAATAAAAGTTCTCCAAATGCAATGTAACTTTTTGACGATTTTTTTGGAACAAAAGAGGCTCTAGAAGCTTAGAGGGAGGGCCAGAAGAGCCACGAGGTGGTCACAACCCACCAATGCGTGCCAGCCCCCTCTGGCTTGCGCTAGTGTCTTGTGGGCTTCTCATGGCCCATCTTCGCGTGAAGTTGTCGCCCAAAAATCCTATACATTCAGAAACCACCAGAAATAACTCTAGATTATAAGTTCCACCGCCACAACCCTCTTTAGCCATGAATAACCAATCTAGACCCCGTTCTGGCACCCTGTCATAGGGGGAAATCAGCACCGGAGGCCATCTTCATCATCCTTATGGTCTCTATGATGATGAGGGAGTAGTCCACCCTCGGGGCTAAGGGTTTGTACCGGTAGCTATGTGTTCAATCTCTCTCTCTCTCTCGTGTTCTTGAGATGGCAAGATCATGATGTATCACGGGCTTTCTATAAATAGTTGGATCATATGGTATTTTCCCATCTCTATATTGTTGTGATGAATTGAGTTTTCCCTTTGAGATTTTGTTATTACCGTAATGAATAGTTTTATGGATTTGAGAGGACTTGATGTGTGTATTGCATGCGGATACCCATAGTGACATTGGGATATTCAAGTGATTCACTTGATCTATGTTATGGCGTCAACTTGCGGATTCCGGTGACCTTGGGGATCTATGCATAGGGGTTCATTGCAAGTTTTCATACCATGTTCTCCAATAGAAATCTTGGGGCACTCTTTGAGGTTCTTCGTGTTGGATGGAGTATCAACAATCTCAAATTGTTTGATGTGTATCATATAATTAACTCATGGACACTTATGGTGACATTGGAGTATCTAGGTCATATTAGAGTTGGTTTATGCATATCATATGGTGTTATTTTAGTACAAACCCTTGGATAGATTGATCGGAAAGGATAACTTGGTATTATTTTAGTATGAACTCTTGGATAGATCGATCGGAAAGGATACCTTTAAGGTGCTTTCGTTCCCGACAAACAATTTCTTCTTATGTTCTCCGCTAGATAAGAACTTTAGAGTGATTCTTCGTTGCACATTGAGGGATGGTTATGTGATCCAATTATACTAGCATTGTTGACATATCGCACTAGCGAAAGTATGAACCCTAGGCCTTATTTCCAAGCATTTATACAATATTTTGCTTGCTGTTTACCACTTATTACCTTGCTGTTTTTATATTTTCAGATTACAAAACCCTATTTCTATCATCCATATTGCACTTGTATCACCATCTCTTTGCCGAACTGGTGCACCCATACAATTTGCCATTGTATTGGGTGTGTTGGGGATACAAGAGATTTCTTGTATTTGATTGTAGGGTTGTTTGAGAGGGACCATCTTAATCCTACACCTCCCACGGATTGATAAACATTAGGTCATCCACTTGAGGGGAAATTGCGACTGTCCTACAAAAATCTGCTTTTGGAGGCCCAACATAGTCTACAAGAATAAAGTTGTGTCGTAGACACCAAGCTCTTTTCTAGCGCCGTTGTCGGGGAGGTGAGTCTTGAAGGTATATCTTTAGATCTTGCAATTAAATCTTTTAGTTTCTTGTTTTTCACTAGTTTGGTTTTATAAAAGGAAACTACAAAAAATGGAGTTTGGGTTGCATCATTTGTTTCGTCTTTATAATGTCTTTCTTGAAAACAAGGATTCGGAAAAAAATGTGCTCATTTTGTAGAGGAAGAAATTATGAAAATACTTGATTTGAATTCCTTGAATGATGAGCATGATAGAAATATTGTTAGTATGAGTTCTCTGAATATTCATGATGCTAATGATATGATAAGCCACGAGCTTGGGGGTGCTATGTTTGATGAATATGATATTTTTAGTCCCCCAAGTCTTGATGAGCAAAACAATTATGATAATGGCATGCTTCCTACCTATGATGATTATTGTGATGGCATGTATGCTATAAAGAGTAATGACAACCATGAAACTTGTTGTCCCGATTTTAATATTCAGAGTGGTTATGTCAATCAAGTACCTCATGATAGTTATTTCGTTGAGTTTGCTCCCACTATAATGAATGAGAAGAAGTTTCCGTATGTGGAGAGTGCTAAATTTTCTATGCTTGTAGATCATGAAAAGAATGTTGTATGTCATAGTTATATTTTTGAATTCCTTCATGAGGCTATGAAAAATTATTATGAGGGAGGAACATGTGCTTGTAAGAATTGCGATAATATCAAGTTTCCTCCCTATGTGTTCAAAGTTTTGAAGTTGCACTTGTTTTGGCTTCCTATGCTAGTTGATTCTTGCTCCCATAAACTGTTTTCTAACAAAATCCCTATGCATAGGAATTGGGTTAGACTTAAATGTGGTTGTCATGAGATTCATGATGCTCTCTTGCATGTTTCAATTACTACTTTTTACGTGGGCATCATTGAAATCATCATGACTAGCTAAAAGGCTTTAAAGAAAACCACTTGTTGGGAGACAACCCAACACTTTTACTTTATGTTTTTGTGTGTTCACATGATTAATCTACTGTAGTAATCATGTTTTTGTCTTTTATTTCAATAAAGTGACAAGTAAAGCCTTTGGGATAGTGTGGATACTTGCTTGTTTGATTCTGTACAAAAACAGAAAGTTTTGCATCTAGTATATGAATTAACTAATTTTACTGGAGCGTAAAAAAATTCTGAACTTTTTACACAAACTTCTTATGCCAATTCTTTGCTTTTTCCTAATTTTTCAGAATGTTTAGAGTCAACGAAGTATGGTTATCATTCAGATCTTCACAGACTATTTTGTTTTTTACAGATTTTGTTTTGCATGCATAGTTTGCTTGTTTCAAGTGTTTCCATAGCTTATATTTGGTGATATAAATTGTGGGAATGATGAAATTCAGTAGGTATTATGTGAGAACAATTATGAATCTTGTCTTTACAGTACCTAAGTGAACGATCTATCTTTACTACACTAACCCATCTCACGAAGTTCCGTTAAGTTTTGTGTGATTGAAGTTTTCAAGTTTTGGTTGAGATACCGATATGAGGTGAGTAAGTATAATAAAGGACCTAATCTTGGGTGTGCACAAGGCACCCCCAAGGTAATATCCAAGGAAGACTAAAGCGTCTAAGCTTGGGGATGCCCCGGAAGGCATCCCCTCTTTCATCTCTAACATTATCGGTACATCTTACTTGGAGCTATATTTTTATTCGTCACATGATATGTGTTCTGCTTAGGGCATCATTTTATTTTGTTGTTCTATGTTATATGTTAGTTATAATCTTATTTTTCAATAAAAAGTTCAAAGAATTGCCTTAAGATGCCTCCATTGCAAGTTTTGATATGTGTTGTGTAAAAACAGAAACTTTTTCTGTAGTGTTTGAATTTTCATATTTTACTGGAACGTGGAAAGTTTCTGAAATTTTTACACAGTGTTTTCATACAAATATTAATCAGGTCCTAAATTGTAATGATTTTTTGAGTTAAATAAGTACACAGTTTTCATAAATTGCTACAGACTGTTCTGTTTGGACATATTGATGTCATAGTTTTGTTATCTACTTATCCTATAGTTTCCATTGCCTATATTCATAGATGTAAATTGTGGAAATGATAGTAAACAGCAGATGATGTTTGAAAATTATTGTGCAACTTGTCTTGGCAGTACATGAAGTATTGATTTGTTTGTATGTGTACTAACCTATCTCACGAGTTCTTTTAAGGTTTTTGTGGATGGAGTTTTTTAGACTTAGGTGAAACCAGGATATGAGAGGATTAAAAGAGATATAAAATCTCAAGATTGGGGATGCCCAAGGCACCCCAAGTAAATATTTCAAGAATTCTCAAGAATCTAAGCTTTGGGATGCTACGCATCCCACCTCTCTTCATCAACAACTATCGGTTAGCCTATGTTGAGCCTAAATTTTTACTCGTCCACATGATAAGTGCTATTCATGAATTTTTATTTTATTTTGTTTTGCTTTCTATTTTAATAAAATACTTACATCTGAAAGTTTTTAGATGAGAGAGAGTTCTCAAATGGCTACCCATTTAATTAACTACTTGTTAGATCTTAACTTATATCTTTTCATAATAGCTTGTCATTTACTCTTCTGCTTCACTTATATCCTATGAGTAAATTTTTAAATGAATTGAATACCATGAAGTTTAAATTATATGTTCATATCATGCCTAGTATTAGCTTCACATTGGGTTTAGAAAGTGAAATCTTTTAAAGCTTGACAATCACAATATTGGTCATACAAGCAATTCGCGAACGATTAGTATAAGGAAGAGAACTTTCACATACAAATATATTATCTTGAACATCTTATTTGATTGTGAATACCCATTGGAAGAGAATGTAATGAGTTATGGTTGTGTATATTTGCATAGAAGTTATATTGTTATGGATCCTCCAACATGTGGTGTTTGCTTAGGATCTTTTGCTAACCAAAAATTCGTACTAAGTAGAGATTCTACTTGTGCATCCAAAAACCCTTAAACCCAGATTATTGCCATGAGTGTCCAACATACCTACCTATGGATTGAATAAGATCCCTCAAGTAAGTTGTCATCGGTGCAAAAAGGCAATGAAAATTTCTTTTAAATGTGTTTGATAATTTAGTGTAAGGGAAAATTTAGTGTTGTACGAACTTGTCATGGCAAAGTAATAAAAGCGATGGATTTCATAACAAAGGTTGCTATCATAAGGGGAAATGTAACATGACGTTCTTTTGCATTGAGGGATTGTGCATACAAAACCAAAAAGCGCATGACAACCTCTGCTTCCCTCTATGAAGGGCCTATCTTTTACCTTTCAGTATTTACTTTTATGCAAGAGTCAATAGTATGCATTCTCATTTCAACCTCAATTATTCTCTAGTTGGCAAGCATCATGTGGTGGGAAAAGATCTAGGCACATATGGCCTGTCAAATATATTTGATCATGACTTATTATTGTTGACAATTATCTCTATGATAAATGAGTTTGCAGGCGAAACATTAAGCCCCTATCTTTCTCTGTGTTCAATGGATGCCATTTGTTCTAAAAATATGCTTTGAGTACTAGCAATCATAGAAGACTATATGATGATTGAGTATGTGGAGATCTTACTTAGACTTTGTTGAGAATAAGTTGAATTGCAATTGTTTTGTGACTAAGAACATATGTTGTGAAGTTTAAAGAGAATTCATTGTTTGAACCATAACATGTGAGTTGGTTGCTACTTTATAGGCACATATGGCCAGTCAAATATATTTGATAATGACTTATTATTGTTGACAATTATCTCTATGATAAATGAGTTTGGAGGTGAAACATTAAGCGCCTATCTTTCTCTGTGTTCGATGGATGCCATTTGTTCTAAAAATATGCTTTGAGTACTAGAAATAATAGAAGACTATATGATGATTGAGCATTTGTAGCTCTTATTTAGACTTTGTTGAGAATAAGTTGAATTTAAATTGTTTGGTGACTAAGAACATAGGTTGTTAAGTTTCAAGAGAATTCATTGTTTGAACCATAACATGTGAGTTGGTTGCTACTTTATCATGATGAGTCTTATGAGAAATAGTTGTTGTTATGATGCTAGGAAAAGAGGTTGAAATTATCATTAATCAAACTTATGCACTATGCTAGCATTCACACTTCATAAATTATTTATTTTATCATTTACCTACTCGAGGACGAGGACGAATTAAGCTTGGGGATGCTGATACATCTCCAACGTATCCATAATTTATGAAGTATTCATGCCATATTAACCTATGTTTACAATAATTTTATATGGTCTTCATGCACTTTATATCATTTATTTAGAACTAACCTGGACTAACGTTTTGAGTAGAACTACTGTGGTGTTGTTTTTTGTGTAGAAATAAAAATTCTCCACTTGCAACGAAACTTTTTGACGATTGTTTTGAACAAAAGAGGCACTAGAAGCTTCGTGGGGGGCCAAAAGAGCCACGAGGTGGTCACAACCCACCAAGGCGCGACAGCCCCCTTTGGCTTGCGTTGGTGTCTTGTGGGCTCCTCATGGCCCATCTTCGCGTGAAACCGCCGCCCAAAAATCCTATGTATTCATAAACCACCAGAAATAACCCTAGATCAGAAGTTCCGCTGCTGCAACCCTCTGTAGCCATGGAAAAACCAATCTAGACCCTGTTTCGGCACTCTGTCGGAGGGGGAAATCATCACTGGAGGCCATCTTCATCATCCCTATGGTCTCCATGATGACGAGGGAGTTGTCCACCCTCGGGGCTGAGGGTTTGTACCAGTAGCTATGTGTTCTATCTCTCTCTCTCTCTCTCGTGTTCTTGAGATGGCACGATCTTGATGTATCACAGGCTTTGTTAATATAGTTGGATCATATGGTGTTTTCCCCTCTCTATCTTGTTGTGATGAATTGAGTTTTCCCTTTGAGATTTTGTTATTACCTGATTGAATACTTTTATGGATTTGAGAGCACCTTATATGTCTTGCATACAAATACTCGTAGTGACATTGGGATATTCAAGTGATTCACTTGATATATGTTATGGCGTCAACATGTAGATTCCGGTGACCTTGGGATCTATGCATAGGGGTTGATTGCAAGTTTTCATACCATGTTCTCCGATAGAAATCTTGGGGCACTCTTTGGGGTTCTTTGTGTTAGATTGAGTATTATGAATCTCAAATTGTTTGATGTGTATCGTATAATTAACTCATGGATACTTGTGGTGACATTGGAGTATCTAGGTGACATTAGAGTTGGTTGATGCATATCATATGGTGTTATTTTAGTACGAAATCTAGATAGATTGATCAGAAAGGATAACTTGGTGTTATTTTAGTATGAACTCTTGGATAGATCGATTGGAAAGGATAACTTTAAGGTGGTTTCGTACCCGACAAACAATTTCTTCTTATCTTCTCCGCTAGATAAGAACTTTGGAGTGATTCTTCGTTGCACGTTGAGGGGTGGTCATGTGATCCAATTATATTAGCATTGTTGAGATATTGCACTAGCGAAAGTACGGATCCTAGGCCTTATTTCCAAGCATTTATACAACGTTCTGCTCGCTGTTTACCACTTGTTACCTTGTTGTTTTTATATTTTCAGATTACAAAAACCTATTTCTATCATCCATATTGCACTTGTATCACCATCTCTTCGCCGAACTAGTGCACCTATACAATTTGCCATTGTATTGGGTGTGTTGGAACAGAAGAGATTTCTTGTATTTGATTGCTGGGTTGTTTGAGAGAGACCATCTTCTCCCTACACCTCCTACGGATTGATAAACCTTAGGTCATCCACTTGAGGGAAAATTGATACTGTCCTACAAAACTCTGAGCTTGGAGGCCCAACATAGTCTACACGATTAAAGTTGTGTAGTAAACATCACTATGCTCCCCGGCAACGGTACCAGGAAAACCTCTTGATAACCCACAAGTGTAGGGGATCACAATAGTCTTTATTGATTCGACGGAAGGAGAGTGAATGAATATTTTTTGGTCTTAGTATTTGAGTTTTCAATTCAACCACACATGGAATTTTGGTAGCACGGTAACAAAAGCAATCGGGACAGTAATAAAAGAAGATTTGTATTGGTTGTAACAGCAATCGTAATGAAAGTAACTTAACGGAAACCAATAAGCGAAGAGTGTGGGACATAGATATGTGATGGATTGATTTGGATGAAATTCATCATATAACAGTTACACACTAGAGCGACACAGAACTAGCTTCAATTCATCAATATAATGTAGGCATGTATTTCGTATATAGTCATACATGCTTATAGTAAGAACTTGCATGACATCTTTTGTCCTACCCTCCCGTGGCAGTGGGATCCATATGAAAACTAAGGGATTAAGGCCTCCATTTAATAGAGAACCTAAAACAAAGAATTAACACATGGCGAGTCCATGAACTCCTCAAACTACGACCATCACTGGAAGGAATCCCAATTATTGTCACCTGTGGGGATTCGGATCATAACACATAGTAGGTGCATATAACTTGCAAGACAGAATATAAAACACTCTCGTATTCATGGAAACATAATAGGTTCAGATCTGAAATCATGGCACTTAGGCCCTAGTGCAGGCATTAATTAAGCATAATAAAGTCATGGCAGCATCAATCTCAGAACATAGTGGATACTAGGGATCAAGCCGTATCAAAATATCTCGATTACATGATAAATCTCATCCAATCCCATCACCATCCAACAGGCCTACAAAGAAATTACTCACTCCCGACGGTGAGCATCATGGAATTGTTGATGGACAAGGGATGTTAATGATGATGGCGATGAATTCCACTCTGCGAAGCCCCAAACGGACTCTAGACCAGCCCTCTCTAGGAAGAACAGGAGGTGGCGACACGCTCCATCTTGTAGAATGCGATGAAAACTTCTCTCTTATTTTTCTCGGAGAATATGAATTTATATGCTTGAAATTAGGGTCGGCGGAGCCAAGTTGTAACATCCCAAATGTTAAGCTACAATGATCCCTTTCTAAAGATGCCATGTCATCATATTTTACTAAGCCAAATTGCCACTTGATAACAATCAAAGTCAAATTCAAATTTAAATTGCAAGTCAAATTATTATTTCTTCAAACTGTCCAAAAAAAATGTTGGTGGTGTTGCAAATAATACCTAAGTATTTTTCAATATGAACCTAACTTCATTTCGTTAACCCATTTGACTCCAGCAATATTTTAGTGAGGCATGAACACCTAATATGCGTCATTTAAATTCGAACCTAAATTATACTTTCCCAAACCTTTTGAAACTAGGAGAGTGTCCTCAAAATATTGCATATCATTTATGTGTGAAGTTTCATAATAAAAAAAATCACTTGGTAGCAAAATAATATACAGAATAGGAGCTAAGTAGATTACAGAAAAGAATAAAGAGAAGAACACTCACTTTGCACTTATGGCCCGGTGCTACAACGCACACCCTAGCCCACCAACCAGCCATCTCCTTCCTAGAGGAGGTAGGAGGCTTGGCGTGGTAGCAATCCATGGCGCCAGGGCCGCCGATGCTCGACGTCAGGCGCTACAGGAACGCCTAGAGGAGAATAAGACCATCCCTGAACGCATAGACAAACCCTAGCCCTCATTCTTCCCCTTGCTCGCTCTCTCTCCCAAAATTTGTCCGTGCCCGAGTACGCAGCCGCCACGGCCGTCGTCGTAGATGCGGCCACCGAGTTCCCCGTCGGCTTAAACTTCGCTAAGAGACGCGCTAGCCACCTCTACTTCGATTACATCCATCAGTTTGAGTCGGGGCGCCGTCAAGCGTCGGGATCGAGTCTTCTTCCCCGTCGGCCACCGCATGCCTCTCGGCGTCATGCCTCCCATCCGGTCCTCCCCGGACCTCCTCGATCTCACCATTGGCTCTGTGGTGAGCCCCTCCACCGATCCCCCTTTAGCCCCCTCGATCTGTCGCCGTCGTAGCCGTGCTCGCCGAGGCCGCCATGTCCGGCGCTCGCGCACGCGGCCGCACATCCTCCGCTCACTGCGCCACTGTCCGCGCTCCAACGGCCCCCCGAAGCCTCCCGCGCCCATGCACGCATGTGCTTGCTGCTACTGCATGTCGATGCGCTGCTGCTTTGCCGCTGCCTGCTTCTGCTGTCGCTACTGCATGCCGTCACTGCTGCTCTTTTGTTGATGCTACTCTGCCGCTGCTGCTTGCTCTGCCTGATGTTGCTGATGCCGACGCTGCTGCCGCTGTCTGCTACTACTGCGCTGCTGCTTGCCGCCCGCTGCTACCGCTGCTAACTGTTGCAAGTTGTTGCTATCATCTGCCGCCGCTGACTAAAGCTACTGCTGGCCATGGCCAAATGTGATGTGTTGTGTGTGTGCAGCGTGTGCGTTGTGCGTCCATCGACTGTGTGAGTGTGAGTGTGTGGCCGGCCCTGTTTAGTTTGGGTAATTACTTAGGCAAGTTAGTGGTTAGGTTAATTAGTAATTAGACTATAAGCCTATGGCTAGTGGACCCTCTGAGTTAGTTAACTTTGTTAAAGCACTCAGTTAAAATTCAGTCAATGACAGCTGGGTCCCACACAATTCAGACCAAGGTAAAAAAAACAGAAATTTCAGAAAATGTATAAAACTTTGCAAATTCATAGAAAATAAACCGTAACTCCGATGAAAATAATTTATACATGAAAAATGATCAGAAAATTATAACGAATCCGAATATGTCATCCACATACGTGTCACGCCCCTCTAACATAAGGAACATGGATATTTTGTATGAGGATCGTCTTTCCGAATAATACCTGGAGCCGGGAAAATATTACCACATAGTTCCCCCTTCTTTTAAAATGCTTAGTGATGCATTAGATCATATGATCAACACATTTTGACATTATTGCATCTGTGTTGCATATGTATGCCCGTTAATTATTCCGTTCCCCCTCTCGTCTATTCTTTCGGTAGACCCCGAGACTGTTGTTGATTCCAAGTATGACAACGTCGACAAAGAACCGTCCTTCTCGACAGAGCTTCCAGGCAAGCAAAACCCCCTTGATCATTCCTATATCGTCCATTCATTCTCTCTCATGCTTGCATTAGAATTTCTACGGTATTTGATTGCTCCCATTCTGATGCATAGTCTAATTTTGTAACATGATGTTGTACTTTACCTGTCTACCCTATATGCTTAGTATAGGTTGGTTAGTGATCCAATAGTGACCCCCCCACACACACCTTGTCCCTGTTGCCCCCGCTTCATCATCGATGACTCGAACGACGTCCTGAGCCCGACACATCACCTCACCCCTCCCTAGTTCTACGACTCTACAGTGCTATTATCGAGTGTCGAGAGTGATACCTTGTAACGCACTCCTGATGATAACTCTGTAGTGAAGCTAGTTGGTCATGGATTACGGAGGGTAATTCCTCCTTCACCACTCCCAATAACGACTCAGTCGTGCAACACCTCAAGTGCGAATCCTCGAGGGCGATTCCTTCCAGGTCATTTTGATGGTTACACCGAGTAGAATCCATCGAGGGTGATTCCTCGGATTCCCCCTTGATGTTATGGACACACGGTTACATTAAATCTAACCCAGAACCTTGTGAAGAACGGTTGGCTCCGAGGGGTACCCACGAGAGAAATGTGAAAGACGGGTCGGCCCCGAGGGGTACCCACGACTGATGTGTAGTCGGGTTGAGCTAGAGGGTACCCACGAGATAATTACGCATCATGATCGGGCATGCTTAGCCCTTGTCGTAAGTCCATGAGACGGGGCAACGGGACCATAGATGGTGGATCATTGATCGTCTTCGTGCGCTCCCAAGACACTAACGGTTTGTATATGTGATCTAAGTAGGCCTCTGGCCTTTTCGCACTGACCACCACACGAGAATAATTATGGGCACTCTACGTCTTACATTCTCCCGAAAGCTCTCAAACGTCACGGTTGAGCAGCACATGCCCGGTTGGCCAACGTAAGCACCTGTTTTGTATAAAGAGGTAGCTAGGACTGATCTCGACCGTCCTTGCAATCGCATGAGTGCAAAGGGCGATGGGCCCAAGACCCATGAGCGCTTAGGATTTAAACCAGCGTGCTAGCCTCTTTGTTGAGCCTAGGTAGGACTACGATGTGTCGATCAGCCGAGGCCAGGCATGACCTGGAAAGTGTGTCCGGACGGAGTTAATCGGGCGTGTTGGGTAAGTTTGCGCACCCCTGTGGGGAAATATACCTATTCGAATAGTCGTGTCCATGGTAACGGACGCTCGTTGTTGTATCTCGATCTACTACAACTAGAATTGGATACTTGTAACACTAAACTGAAATGATGGCTCCGGGATCGGTTTCTCGCAGGGAGTCGAGGAAGGATATCTGGGCATTGATATTGCATACTTATTACATATGGTATGTTAATCTGTACTCTTCTAATGTTGAAAGACGATGCAAGATGCCAGTCTTCGATAGGATAGGCCTTCCCTTCTATTATGGCAATTTTGCAGTATAGTCCACAAATATAGCCCCTTTCCCTTGATACTGATGCATATTTAGTATAGATATTATGTAAGTCTTGCGAGTATTTTGTATGAGTACTCACTGTTGCTTTGATCGCCTTTTCCCCTTGATACGATTGCTATTATTACATGTCGGAGGCGAGGAGCCAGTTGATCCTGCCAACTACTACTACTACTACCCAGACGGAGACTACTACTACGTGGAGACTAGCGATGACCAGGAGTAGTTAGGAGACTCCCAGGCAGGAGGCATGCGCATTTTCGATCATTCATCATTGTTTTGCTAGCCTTCTTCAGGAAGACTTGTTTATATTATGTATGTACTCAGGTATTGTTGCTTCCGCTGACTCGTGTGTATTTGAGCTTACGTATTTGAGCCCTCAAGGCCCGTGGCTTGTAATATAAATCTTTTTATTTTTTTGTGTCTAGAGTTGTGTTGTGATATCTTCCCGTGAGTCTCGGATCTTGATCGTGCGCATTTGCGTGTATGATTAGTGCACGATTAAGTCAGGGGCGTCACAAGTTGGTATCAGAGCCAACTCCCTATAGGAAGCCCCTTTCGAACTGCTTGGCCAAAGTTGGGTCTAGTCTTTGAAAAACTATTTTACTAACATTGTTGTGTGGCTTACGAGCTCACATCACAAATGGTTCCGATAGGTGGTGCTATCGATAGGTGGTGCTTACGAGCTCATTTCCCGTGGTTCCGATAGGTGGTGCTATCGTACGTCCACGTTTATGGAGTCTTCAACCCACGGAGGGTAATGGTCATGAGAGTCCACGGAGGGCTCCACCCATAAGGGTCCACGAAGTAGCAACCTTGACTAATCCATACGGCTTCCATCCACGAAGGACTAGCCTCACTATGGGTAGATCTTCACGAAGTAGGCGATCTCCTTGCCCTTACAAACTTCTTGGTTCACTCCACAACACGAAGTAGGAGGCTCCCAAGTGACACCTAACCAATCTAGGAGGCACCACCCTCCAAAAGGTAATAGGCTCGGTAATACGATGAACTCCTTGCTCTTGTGCTTCAAGATGATAGACTCCTCAACACACAATCACTCTCTCACAGATTTGGCTTGGTGGAAGAGATGGGATTGGTGGAAAGCAACTTGGGGAGGCTAGAAATCAAGATCCATATGGTTGGAGTGGAAGATCTTGATCTCAACACAAGGGTAGGTGGTTCTCTCTTAGAAAATCTGATAGGATAGGTATGGAATAATTCTGAGTGCTTCTCTTTCGAGTAGGTGGTGGTGGAGGGGTATATATAGGAATCACCAACAATCCAACTGTTACACACAAAATGACAACTCGGTGACACCGATGTGTTAATCTCGGTGGTACTGAAGTGATCAAAAGGTGGCAACTTTTGAATCTCGGAGGGACCGATATAGGAAACTCGGTTGCACCGATAAGTTGACCACCGGTCAGATTTCCAATATCGGTGACGCCGACCCAACAATCTCGGTGGTACCGAAAATGTGAATTTGTGTAACAGAAAGTTGGTAACCTAAACTCGGTGGCACCGGTATGGAATTGGTTGCACTAAAGTGGCTAGGGTTTGGCTGAGTCTGTCTAGGTTCTGGAATCGGTGGCACCAGGATAGGAATGTTGGTTGCACCGATTTTGAATGTTTGGCTACAGACAGACTTTGGAGGGATAGCTTGTGTATGTTTTTGGTGACTATCACTTGTGCATGTTTGAGCATTTTGTTCACCAACAAAACCGTACCCCCTTTTAATAGTATTGGCTTTCTTATGGACTCAAAGTGATTTCTCACAAATGTAAAATGTAGAGTCCTCTTGCTTGAAGCTTGGCCAACCTATTTCCTTCCATCTTGGGGTAATTCCACAATCTCCACAATCCTTTTGCCAACCCAACTCTCCATGGACTATTATCTGAAATACACTAGATAGAGGTGTTAGTCCAAGAGACAATGTATGTTGTCATGAATTATCAAAACCACCAAGGGAGCATGTTGTGCTTTCAATCTCCCCCTTTTTGGTAATTGATGACAACATACAATCAAAGCTTCAAATAAAGATATGCATGGATGTAATGAAGACTTTGAGAAACACATGACTTAGATTTGCTCCCCCTATATGTGTGCAGTCCTTTAAAGGATAGTTGCTTTGGAATGCATGGACACACAAATAGTGGAAGGGATATGAAAGGTCATGTGTATCTTGGCTATTTGCATCATATATATATGAATGAGGTGTATCCTCGATCAAGCCTTCACTCTTGCAAACAATATGTGCAAGATGCAAGAGATCATATTGATCAAAGATATGATGCATATACTTACCTTGAGTTCTTGAGCATTCTAGTAGTAGAGACACACTTGAGAAAACAATGTTAGGAAACACAACAGTATTCTACTAAACAAAAGCAATAGAACTCAAAGGATACCAAGATATGGAGAACATATAAAACATGATAATCCTTAAGATTGATATGACTCCTCCTTTAGCATTAATCTTTTATATCTTTTCTCCCCTTAGATATGAAAGTGGTAGTTCATCCTCTCCCCCTGAATCTCAGCATGTAGATATTGGGATTGGATAGGGTGAGAAAAAAGTCTAAAGTGAACAGTCAAATAAGATAAAATAGTCTGCAGTTTTTTCTCCCAACTATATTTTTCTCCCCCTACATTGTTCTCACCTTGTATAAGTATAAACTTTTGATATTTTCCTCTCCCCCTAAATCATATCTTCCCCTTTGCATAAGCATGTAACACTCCCTTGAGCATGAAGCTTTAATATTTTTTTCCTTTGGCATAAATTACCAAAAAGGTTAAAATTAGGAGTAGTGACAGGGATCATTGACAAGGAAGGGATCCTCGAGAACAAGGGTCATTGAAAGTAGGGTTCATAGAAAATAACTAAGGGAATCAGTGAATGTAACTTCTCTCCCTTTTGGAAATTTTAGTCTTCTTCTCCTTGGAGCTAGGGATCCTTGAATAAAGAATTTCTCCCCCTAAGACTAGCTTATTATTCTCTCTCCTTTTTTTAATAAAGGGGTCATCGAAGGAACAAGAACAGCACAAGAACATATACCAATGAAAAAAATCATTTGAGAAACACAGATTTAGAAAAGAAGGAAAATCGATGACTCCAGGATAAATAAATCGATGGTACCGAGATTGCGTAGTGCAGCTCATCTGCAATTTTGATAGAAACGAGTTATTTATATCGGTGGCTCCAAATGAGAGACCATGTTTATGTTTTCACAGAGACAAAATAAATAGTTTCAAAAAGGGAATGCAAAATTTTTAGTAAGGACATCAATTAGATAAGATTTGAGTGGTTACGAGAGATCATGCAAATAGAGAGCAAACCACACAAGATTCTTAACTAGATGATGGGCGGTGACTAGGTCACCTATATTAGAGTATATTGACTTAGGAGCCAAGCAATAATACTTGATCATAGGTCATACTCTGTGTTAAGCTCAAAATGGGGTTACCATTTTTCGATTAAGCATTTTAATGTCTTCATATCTCTTGAGTTGCTTTAGCCCATGACTTGGATTAAAGCCCTTTAAAGGATATGAGTACATACCTTTGAGTGATGTTGATGACGTTGCTCGTAGGTGAAATTGTTGAGAATGCTCGAGGTTGATGAAAATCATCTTGAATTGGGAGCAATCCTTCTCGTTCTAGCACTAATCACCTACAAAGGTTAGCCATGAAAGGAAGAACAATGGATATATCCAATTGACATGATACCACTTAAGATTTTGTAACTAAGATCAAGTATATGTCAAGGATATGTTTTTGTTGTCTTCTTCCTTCCATCAACAAGAGGGGTTGTGGATACTTGGTAATGACAAGATTGCTTATGATTGGAGTTGATGGCAATCTTGTGGAATGAAGCTCTTCCAAGTACCTACAAAAGGTTAGATGCAATACAAGGGAGCATAAATTTCCATGGCATATGATAACGAGTTACAGGAACATGGAAATAACAAGAAAGCTCATGCCCTTGCTTGCAACCGAGTGAGTCTAGCTCAAGTTTTAAGCATCAATGATGTTCAACTCACTCCTCAAGTGACAAAATGTTTTATCATCAAGTGGCTTGGTAAAGATATCGGCTAATTGCTTTTTAGTGCGAACATCCTTAAGATTAATATCTCCTTTGGCAACATGATCACGAATGAAATGATGTCGAACTTGAATATGCTTAGTTCGAGAATGTTGCACAGGATAATGACCAATTTTAATAGCACTTTCATTGTCACAAAGTAATGGAACATTTTTAACATAAATTCCATAATCCTTAAGCGTTTGTGTCATCCATAGTAATTGCGCACAACAAGATCCAACAGCAATATACTTAGCTTCGGTAGTAGATAGAGATACTGAGTTTTGTTTCTTGGAGGACCAAGACACAAGAGATCTACCTAAAAATTCACAAGTACCCGAGGTAGACTTTCCATCAACCTTATCATCGGCATAGTCTGAATCGGAATACCAACAAGATTAAAAGAAGATCCCTTGGGATACGAATGCCAAAGTTTGGTGTTTGTATCAAGTATCTCACAATACGTTTCACAGCCAAAAGATGACACTCTTTAGGTGTAGCTTGATATCTAGCACACATGCAAACACTAAGCATAATACCGGGACGAGATGGACATAGATATAGCAAAATTAACCTTTTGATCAACCGGTTCATCCTCCCTAGCAAGATCAACATGTCCACTAGTGGACATGGGAGTTTTCATACCTTTGCTCTCCTGCATGTTGAACTTCTTGATCAGGTCCTTCGTATACTTAGTTTTAGAGATGAAAGTTCCTTCTCTTGATTGCTTGATTTGCAAACCAAGAACGAATTTCAGCTCACACATCATAGACATCTCATACTTCTCGGACATCAACCTTCCAAATTGTTCACTAAATTGAGGGTTAGTGGAACCAAAGATAATATCATCCACATAGATTTGGCACAAAAATAATTCACCATTAACTCTCTTAGTGAACAAGGTTGCATCAATTTTACCAATTTAAAACCCTTTTTCAATTAGAAACTTCGTTAAACATTTATACCAAGCACGAGGGGCTTGCTTAAGACCATAAAGAGCTTTACGAAGCTTGTAAACATGATTAGGTTTCTTAGGATTCACAAAACCAGGTGGTTGCTTAATATAAACATCTTCTTCAATTTCACCATTTAAAAATGCACTTTTGATATCCATTTGATAAAGCGTGATATCATGGTGATTAGCATAAGCAAGAAGAATACGAATAGCTTCAAGTCTAGCGACAGGGGCATAAGTCTCACCGTAGTCCATACCTTCGACTTGCGTATATCCTTGGGCTACGAGACGAGCCTTGTTGCACATGACTTGACAGTCTTCGTCTTGTTTGTTCCGAAACACCCATTTGGTTCCGATGATGTTTTATTCATCTTCAGGCTTTCCCACGAGTGTCCACACTTCGTTCCTTTCGAAGTTGTGAAGCTCTTCATGCATAGCGTGCACCCAATCCGCGTCTTCAAGAGCTTGTTCTACCTTCAAAGTCTAATGCTAGAGATGAAAGAATAATGCTCACAAAAGTTAGCTAGATGGGTTTTAGAGCGAGTGATTCTCCCTGTTCGGATATCACCAAAGATTTGGTTTAGAGGATGGTTCTTGTTCACTTGAGCTCGAACTCGGGTCAGCTTACGATTGTTGGATGGTGGAGATTCTTCTTCATCATCATCATCTCCTTCGTCTTCATTGTTGTTGAAGGTGTCATTCCCTTGAGGTGGTGGTGAAGGTGGTTGTGGTGGATCTTCATGATGCACTTCCTCCTCTTCATCATCTCGTCGTGTACCGCTTGTGGATGCCTCCATGTCGTGTTGAGGTTCACCTTGACGTGAAGTAGGGGCTTCCACTTGAGTTTATGAAGTACTTTCCTTCACCTCCATGGGATGAATCTTGCCGATGGGCAGATCTAGAATAGCTTCCGAGGGGTCCTTATCACCTACATCACTTGGCAATTGTTCGACTTGTGAACCATTAGATTCATCAAACTTCACATCTACCGTCTCTTCAACTTTTCGAGTGAAGTTGTTATAGACACGGTAAGTGTGAGAGTTCGATCCATAACCAAGTAGGAATCCTTCATGAGATTTAGGAGCAAATTTAGTACGACGATGCTTATCAAGAATGTAGCACTTTGAGCCAAATAACCGAAAAGTATCCGACTTGGGGTTTGTTACCGGTAAGTAGCTCGTATGTCGTTTTACCAAGAAGCTTGTGCAACTAAAGTCGGTTTGTGGCATGACATGTTGTTTCAACAGCTTCTGCCCAAAAGTGTCTTGGCGTCTTGTATTCATCAAGCATCGTCCTTGCCATCTCAATGAGCGTCCGGTTCTTCCTCTCAACAACTCCATTTTGTTGAGGTGTGTACGTAGCCGAGAACTCATGTGAGACACCTTATTTGTCAAGAAAGGTATCCACATGGGTGTTCTTGAACTCCGATCCGTTATCGCTCCGAACCTTCTTGATCTTCACTTCAAACTGATTTTGGGCTTTTGCAAGCGAAGTTCTTGAAGATCTTTTGAACCTACGACTTATCATCAAGAAAGAATACCCACGTAAATCTGGAAAAATCATCAACTATAACTAGACCATAGGAATTTCCACCGAGACTCTTGTAAGCATTAGGACCAAAAATATCCATGTGAAGTAACTCAAGTGGCATCCTAGTAGTTATGATATTCTTAACAGGATGACTTCCACCTACTTGCTTTCCATCTTGACAAGCACTACAAAGTCTATCTTTGTCAAAGATAACATCTGTAACACCAAGTATATGATCACATTTGATAAGTTTGTCTAAACTACGCATGCCAACATGTCCTAGTCTTCTATGCCAAAGCCACCCTTTAGAAGATTTTGCAATAAGACAAGTACGAGGTTTGGATCTCTTAGTGAAATCAACAATGTATAGATCACCTCTATGGAAACCGGTAAAGACCATTTTATGATTATCTTGACGAAACACTTGGCAATCTACTTTCGTGAATAACACATTGAAACCAAAGTCGGCAAGTCTACATACGAAAGAAGATTGTAGCCAAGAGATTCAACAAGCATAACATTTTGAATAGAGCTATCATGGGATATGGCCACTTTACCAAGAACAAGTACCTCACCTTTGGAGTTATCCCTAAACGTTACGTACCTTCGCGGTCCATGGTTTGGTGTTATCTCTTCGAACATCTCTCTATCTCCGGTCATATGATTGGTACATCCGCTACCGAGAATCCACTCTTTTCCTCCAGACATGTAATCATTTAAGTTTGCCATAAAACTCAGATTCTTCATGATCTTTTCATGCTCGATGTCGAACAACTCATCTTCACCAAAGTAGTCATGTTCCACATTTTCATCATCAAGTGGGAAATCCTTGTCATAAAGAACAAGAGATTCGTTAGAATTGTGATCATGACAATGTTCAAGTTTATGAATGCGAATGGCTTCAAATATAATGTTGTTGATAGTGGTGACATCTCCTATAGCACGCATAAGATCATGGAGCTCAAATAGGCATTTATCAAAGTTTGGATCACTGGGCTTCATTTTGTGAAAAGCAATGGTTTTATGAAGAATTTCATCAAGATTTCCTAAAGAAAGATTCGGATAACGTTTCTCCAAATCAGTCCACAAGGTATAAGCACATGCAAAGTTCTTCAATTGATAAAGCACGAATCTTGGTAAGCCTCTAACAATAAGATTGACAGTCCTAAGGTTACCAAGCATGTTAATTTTCTCTTCGTGTGTGGGATGCAATTCATCAATGGGGAGCACACAAGGATCTTCAATATGTTTTTTCAAATGGAATTTATCAAATATATCAATCATGGCATTTTTCCATTGACTATATTACTCTCCATCAAGAATGGGCACTCTACAACTCAAACTCTCTACACTTGACACATCCATCTTCCTCCACAGTGATTAAACCGAAGCAATGGAGACCAATGCTCTGATACCACTTGTAGGATCACTAGAAGAGTGTCTAGAGGGGGGTGAATAGACTACTAGCAAGAATTTAAAACCTAACCTTTTCCCAAGTTAACTGGTTGGCAGATTTTAATAGTTTTAGCAAGTCTAGCAAGTCTAACAGCCCCACACATGCATGTCTACAAATATGGCAGCAGAAAGTAAAGACATTGCACATGAAGTAAATAGATGAGATAGGAAGATCAAACGCAATAGGAGACACAAAGATTTTTTCTGTGGTTCTGATAGGTGGTGCTATCGTACGTCCACGTTTACGGAGTCTTCAACCCACGGAGGGTAACGGTCGTGAGAGTCCACGGAGGGCTCCACCCATAAGGGACCGCGAAGTAGCAACCTTGACTATTCCATATGGCTTCTGTCCCCGAAGGACTAGCCTCACTATGGGTATATCTTCACAAAGTAGGCGATCTCCTTACCCTTAAAAACTTCTTGGTTCACTCCACAACATGAAGTAGGAGGCTCCCAAGCGACACCTAACCAATCTAGGAGGCACCACCCTCCAAAAGGTAATATGCTCGGTAATGACGATGAACTCCTTGCTCTTGTGCTTCAAGATGATAGACTCCTCAACACACAATCACTCTCTCACGGATTTGGCTTGGTGGAAGAGATGGGACTAGTGGAAAGCAGATTGGGGAGGCTAGAAATCAAGATCCATATGGTTGGAGTGGAAGATCTTGATCTCAACACAAGGGTAGGTGGTTCTCTCTCAAAAAATCTGATAGGATAGGTATGGAATAGTTCTGAGTGCTTCTCTTTCGAGTAGGTGGTGGTGGAGGGGTATATATAGGCATCCCCAAAAATCCAACCGCTACACACAAAATGACCAACTCGGTGACACCAATGTGTTAATCTCGGTGGTACCGAAGTGGTCAAAAGGTGGCAAATTTTGAATCTGAGAGGGACCGATATAGGAAATGCAGTTGCACCGATAAGGTGACCAACGGTCAGATTTCCAATCTTGGTGATGCCGACCCAACAATCTCAATGGTACCGAAAATGTGAATTTGCGTAACAGAAAGTTGGCAACCTAAACTCGATGCCACCGGTATGGAATCGGTTGCACCAAAGTGGCTAGGGTTTGGCTGAGTCTGTCTAGGTTCTGGAATCGGTGGCACCGGGATAGGAATGCTGGTTGCACTGGTTTTGAATGTTTGGCTACAGACAGACTTTGGTGGGAGACCTTGTGGATGTTTTTGGTGACTATCACTTGTGCACGCATGAGCATTTTGTTCACCAACAAAACCTTACCCCCTTTTAATAGTATTGGCTTTCCTATTGATCCACAGTGATTTCTCACAAATGTAAAATGTAGTGTCCTCTTGCTTGAAGCTTGGCCAACCTATTTCCTTGAATCTTGGGGTAATTGTACAATCTCCACAATCCTTTTGCCAACCCAACTCTCCATGGACTATTATCTGAAATACACTAGATAGAGGTGTTAGTCCAAGATACAATGTGTGTTGTCATGAATTATCAAAACCACCAAGGGAGCATGTTGTGCTTCAGTAATACAAAGTCATGCATTCTTTCTCTCCCTATGATTGAGTATCGATACTCACATTAGGTCCGTTGTGGACTGCCAGACCCATTGCTGGGTATTATCCAATAGTATTTTTTGCATTCAAAAATCTTGTGAGTTCTGTCCCTGATACTTAATGCCTTTGGTAAGTTGTATCATCTCCTTTTGTCAACCATGTTATACCTTTGAGCTTGTGTTATTTACTCATTAAGTTTGTGGTATATGTTCCTAAGATGCGCCTATGGGTTGAACCTATGCCTTCCCTAATCCATGTGAACCTGAGAGTTTTCTTGAGTCATACTCTTCTGGTGTTTTGCGCGATTAAATTTCAACACTACAACTTCATCGAAAGCGGGAAGTAAATGATATATTATGCATTGAAGAAGTGGGAGTCGACCTTGAACTTTGTGTTCATGCCCATGGACATCATGTAGTTCTTATCATGGAAGCTTTTGGTAAGAATAATTATACCCTTGTTATAAATTCATCTTGTATTTTCATTTGATCCTTTGCAACCGTGGTTACCACCATGATTGTTCTTCTTTGATCCCATTTATTGGACAAGTTAAAGAACTTGTATTCTATTGATCAATATGTCTTCCCAACCTCTATTTTGATCTACCTTCGAGTATTACCCCCTGGTATCTTGAAGATATCACTCCATTGCACTACATCTTATGAATTTTTTGATGAAGTCATACATTTCCCTGTCTTAGTCATTCTACGAGTTGTGATTTCTTTGTCACTCAGAACAAGGATAACTGAATCAAGTCTGCATTGTCGTTCAACAACTATTAGTAATATTCATTTCTTATGAGTTCACACATGATCATGACATTCCCAGTCGATTGGCTAAAGCTTGGCCGTGCTACCTATGTCCTTCATCCCTTCAACACAATTTCAATAGTGCACTAAGATTACATCGAGCTTTCAACATCATGTTGGTTTTCTTGAAAGGCAACTTTGATTATGAGCTTCCAATTTTTTCCATGGTTCTGATAACCTTTCGCTCCACCATTCCTTTTGCCTGATGTCGTCAGTGATCGATTACATCTTCATGAAACCTCTCGAAAAAATGTGTCTTGATCATCATTAACATTTTGAATTCCTCCAAAAGGTCAATTGAATTCATGATGAGAAATACCATCGTTGCCCCTCGATGATTTGTGTTACCATCGACAACCTTTCTACCTTCCCTCCAGCGCAAACGTGTTCATGTTTTCTGTTGTACCTGTTGGGAAACGTTGCATGGGAAACAAAAAATTTCCTACGCACACGCAAGATCTATCCATGGTGATGAGCATCTACAAGAGGGAGAGTGGATTTACATACCCTTGTAGATCGCTAAGCGGGGAGCGTTAAGAAATGCGGTTGATGTAGTCGAACGTCTTCGTGATTCAAATCGCCGAGCGTCCCGCGATCCAATCAAGATCCGTCCTGATCTAGCGCCGAACGGACGACACCTCCGTGTTCAACACACGTACAGCTCGATGACAATCTCTGCCTTATTGATCCAGCAAGAGGGGGTGGAGAGGTAGATGATTTCTTCGGCAGAGCGACGGCATGGTGGCGATGGTAGTGGAACTATTCCGGCTGGGCTTCGCCTAAGCACTGCCGAACTAGACTAGAGGAGAAAGACGATCTAGATGAAGTAGCGGGAGCACATGGAAATTTGGGTTAGCTCTACCCTATAATTCCTCTAGTACATATAGGAGGGAGGGAGGGGAGGAGGCAGCCTCAAACCCTCAAAGGTTGGCCGAATTGGAGGTGGAGGAGTCCTACTCCAATCCTACTAGGAGTAGGATTCCTCCTCTCCACTTGGAAACCCTTTCCGCCATTCCACCTTTGGGTTTTTCCCACCCCCTAGCCTCATGGGCCTTAGTGGGGGGTTCGTCCAGCCCACTAGGGGATGATTTGACTCCTCCCACAGCCCATGAGGTTCTTTGGGTCGAGACACCCCTCCCGATGGTCCCCCGGCACCCTCTCGACACTCCCGGTACACTACCAATGAGTCCAAAACTTTTCTGGTGACCAAAACAGGACTTCCTATATATCAATCTTTACCTCTGGACCATTCCAGAGCTCCTCGTGACATCCAGGATCTCATCTGGGACTCTGAAAGACCTTCGGTCACCACCATACATAACTCTATACCATCGAAACGTCACCGAACCTTAAGTGTGCAGACCCTACGGGTTCGAGAACTATGTAGACATGACCGAGACACCTCTACGGTCAATAACCAATAGCAGGACCTAGATGCACATATTAGTTCCTACATATTGTATGAAGATCTTTATTGGTTGAACCTCTATGTCAAGGATTCAGTTAATCCCATATGTTGTTCCCTTTGTTCATCGGTATGTTACTTGCCCGAGATTCGATCATCGGTATCTGTATACCTAGTTCAATCCCGTTACCGGTAAGTCTCTTCATTCATTATGTAATACAAGATCCCATGGCTAACACTTTAGTACCATTGCTTGCAAGGCTTGTTTGTGATGTCGTATTACTGAGTGGGCCCTGAGATACCTCTGCGTCACACGGAGTAACAAATCCCAGTCTTGATGCATGCCCACTCAACAAACACCCTCAGAGATACCTGTAGAGCACCTTCATAGTCACCTAGTTATGTTGCGATGTTTGATACACACAAGGTACTCCTCCGGTGTCAGTGAGTTGCATGATCTCATGGTCATAGGAACATATACTTGACATGCAGAAAACTATAGCAATAAACTGACACGATCAGATGCTATGTTTATAGTTTGAGTCTTGTCCATCACATCATTCTCCAAATGATGTGATCCCATTATCAAATGACATCGCATGTCAATGGCTAGGAAACCTTGACCATCTTTGATCAACGAGCTAGTCTACTAGAGGCATACGAGGGACACAATCTTGTTTATATATCCACACATGCAATGTGTTTCCAATCAATACAATTATAGCATGGATAATAAACGATTATAATTAAGAAGGAAATATAATAATAACCATTTTATTATTGCCTCCAGGGCATATTTCCAACAATACCTTGAGTTCCTTGCTATCCAGCTTATGTTATGTTCTACCTTGGAGTATTACCAACATTTATGTCAAGGCTGTCATGAGGATACTCCACCTCTTAAGAATTACTGATACAAGTGATACTTCTCTCCATCTCCATTCAATTCTTGGTCCCCGTATTGTTTCTAACCGAGATACCGACAAATGGTATGTGATGTGTAAATTCAACACTTTTAGCATAGCAACCCTATTGCCTTGAATTTAATAAACAATAGGTCCATTCTTAGTGTGTTGGTTGTTGAAACACCATTCTAACATTGGTCGTGCTACTTAGTCTAGATTTCCGGTTGCAACTTTCAATCAATGTTTAATTGAGGATGGTTTCCTCAGGCATACATTAGTATATCATTTGATCTGACAAATGCAATCACCTTGTTCACTTAATGGTGGAAATCCATGTTTATGGAAATCTCAATAAGCTGTTGGTGAGCCCATCGGCCTCGTCCTCATCATCTCCGTGATTCATGATGAACAATTAAGCTAGTGTTGGAAACTTTTGAAAGCATTATCTTTGTTCCTAGTTCATGAAGAATATGTTTGATAATAGAAGTGTTTTTCTCTAAGTTCATGTGCATTTTTCCACCGTGAATATGAGAAAAGTTTTGTTTCGCTTCCTCTGGGATCATCCCAAATCAATCATGCATGTGCGAAGTATTATATGGTTTGAATATTTGCTACCTTCACTCCCTATAAATTTCCTAGCACCCGAGCCACTGATTGATTTGATCTAGGAAAAGAAGTTCTTCATAAGAGCTAATCCATACTTACATATGAACTTTGATATCCTCGATGATGGTTCCTAACCAGAAATCGGTGGCCTTTTTGCTGTAAGACTTCATGTGGTCATGATTGTCTTGGGCAGTGTGCTCACGTGTGTCTTACAATGCAGCTCATGTTTTGGAACTTGCTTCCATAGTTCATTTCCCTAGAATCTTGCAACGTCATCTTGTCAATTTGTGTTGCCACCTTTTCCTCCTCAGGCAGCTGAGTCTAAGGTATCCTGACACCAACCAGATCTCAATCTCAGTCAGATATCATGGTTGGAATATTTTCCAAGAATTACAACATTGGTCTCTACATGACCCAGTAAGGTGATATTATGGATAGCACGCATGCCCGGGGGACCTTTTATTATAGTGTCTTGTTTGGAAAAATTAGCCTTTCTTGCATGAGGAAATTGTATGAGTTATTCTAGAAATTGTTCCTTGCATAATTCTTGTGATCTTCAGACCCAACCCTTACTTTAAACACCTCACTTTTTCTACCACAAAGCATGAATGTGGTATTTCGAACATCAAGAAGAACATGGAAAGCTCAATGCTAAATGTTTCTTGATCAATTATCCAAACACCATTGTATGGGTAGCATAATGAATTTCCTCGCCCCTTTACCTAAATGGTTATCTACTTGCTGTCCTGATATGTATATCACGCTCTGCTTGTTCTTGTGAAGGATTTACTCCTAATACATGTGTATAAACACATTTTCCATTCCATTGGTCTATATAACCTTTCAAGTAATATATATAATCTAAACAGTACTAGTTTCCTGCTTATGTAAAAACCTCGGGGTACAACTCTGTTAGTATCACCCTGTTATTATTGCCGTCAACATTCCAGTAACCACCGATGCACGAGAACTTTGCCAATTGGTCCACCTCGTTCCAATGAGCGGGAAACTCATTTTCTTCATCCCCCGCCCTTGGTACCGATGTTGTTGCCAACACAGCTGACAAATTATTCTCTAACAAACCATTATATCATGATCACACAATATGCCACCACCCTTCTTATTTGTCATGATGGTATGTATGTTGGTCACTACGATTTTGATCATCCCAATGATTTAGAAATGCTCGAGTCCCCAAGTTCATATTGGTGCAGTGTGCCTTGCCTTTTTGTAACATTGGCGATTGTATATCCTAGTTGCCCATGTGATCGATGATCATTCTATCTCGAGCCTACCATTCATTTGAATTCCTTTTGGTAACTCTCTCATTAATTATGAAGTTTGATTGAAATGACTATATGATGTGTGTATCCAAAGTTAACTTTGCACTTGGATTCGCATGCATTTACATGAGCCTTTTTTCCTTGAGTTGATCCATTCCGATATCAGACACGAGATTCATTCTTAGATACCCTCGACCTTTCTTCCATCCTGCTTAGGCATTAAATATTTGCCTACTTGGATGAAACTATTCATATCTTCTTAAGTCACTCTTGATACGATTCTTGTGTTCCTAAACTCGAGAGGTACTTGATACGTCCATTTTGCATCATGCCTTAATATTGATATTTATTGCATTATGGGCTGTTATTACACGTTATGGTACAATTATTATGCCTTTTCTCTCTTGTTTTACAAGGTTTACTTGAAGAGGGAGAATGTCGGTAGCTGGAATTTTGGAGTGGAAAAGGAGCAAATGTGGGAGACCTATCCTACACAACTCCAAAAGTCCAAAAAAGTTACAGAGAATTATTTTGGAATATATAAAAAATATTGGGCGAAACAAATACCAGAGGGGGGCCACCAGGAGGTGACAAGCCTACTAGGCGCGGCCACCCCCTGGCCGTGCCTTGAGGGCTTGTGACCCAACTGGCAGGTCCCCAACGCCCATCTTATGCTATATGGAGGGTTTTGACCCAGAAAAAATCATAAGGAAGCTTTCGGGATGAAGCACCGCCGTCTCGAGGTGGAACTTGGACAGAACCAATCTAGAGCTCCGGCAGAGCTGTTCTATCGAGGAAACTTCCCTCCCGGAGGGGGAAATCAAAGCCATCGTCATCACCAACTATACTCTCATAGATAGGGGGTCAATATCCATCATATTTTCATCAGCACCATCTCCTCTCCAAACCCTAGTCCATCTCTTGTATCCGATCTTTGTCTCGAACCTCAGATTGGTACCTCTGGGTTGCTAGTAGTGTTGATTACTCCTTGTAGTTTATACTAGTTGGTTTACTTGGAGGAAGATCATATGTTTGGATCCTTTATGATAACTAATATTCCTATGATTATGAACATGAACATGCTTTGTGAGTAGTTATGTTTGTTCCTGAGGACATGGGATAAGTCTGGTTATAAGTAATCATGTGAATTTGGTATTCGTTCGATATTTTGATGAGTTGTATGTTGTCTCTCCTCTAGTGGTGTTATGTGAACGTCGACTACACAACACTTCACCATTATTTGGGCCTAGGGGAAGGCGTTGGTAAGTAATAAGTAGATGATGGGTTGCTAGAGTGACAGAAGCTTAAACCCTAGTTTATGCATTGCTTCGTAAGGGGCTGATTTGGATCCATATGTTTCATGCTATGGTTACATTTATCTTAATTCTTCTTTCGTAGTTGCAGATGCTTGCGAGAGAGGTTAATCATAAGTAGGAAGTTTGTCCAAGTAAGGGCAGAACCCAAGCACCGGTCCACCCACATATCAAACTATCAAAGTAACGAATGCGAATCAAATGAGCATGATGAAAACTAGCTTGATGGAAATTCCCATGTGTCCTCGGGAGCGCTTTGCTTCATATAAGAGTTCGTCCAGGCTTGTCCTTTGCTATAGAAAGGATTGGGATAACTTGATGCACCTTTGCTATACTTGTTACTTGTTACAAATTATCTTATCACAAAACTATCTGTTACCGATAATTTCAGTGCTTGCAGAGAATACCCTACTGAAAACCGCTTATCATTTCCTTCTGCTCCTTGTTGGGTTCGACACTCTTACTTATCGAAAAGACTACGATTGATTACCTATACATGTGGGTCATCAAGACTCTTTTCTGGCGCCATTGCCGGGGAGTGACGCGCCTTTGGTAAGTGGAATCTGGTAAGGAAAAATTTATATAGTGTGCTGAAATTTATTGTCACTTATTACTACGAAAATTAATCCTTTAAGGGGTTTGTTCAGGGTATCTTCACCTCGATCTAAAGCACAAAGAGTTGCCCCTCAACCTACTGAAACTACTGAAAATATTTATTATTAAATTCCTTTGGGTATGATAAAGAAACTACTGGCTAATCCTTATGGAGGAGATGGAACACTACATCCTGATTTGCATCTAATCTACGTGGATGAAGTTTGTGGATTATTTAAGCTTGCAGGTCTGCCCGAGGATCACGTCAAGAAGAAGGTCTTTCCTTTATCTTTGAAGGAGAAGGCATTGACATGGTATAGGCTATGTGATGATATTGGATCATGGAGCTACAACCGATTAAAAATGGAGTTTCATCAGAAGTTCTATCCTATGCATCTAGTTCATTGTGATTGGAATTATATTTATAATTTTTGACCTCGTGAAGGACAAAGAATCGCTCAAGCTTGGGGGAGGCTTAATTCAATTTTATATTCATGACCCAATCATGAGATCTCGAGAGAAATTATTATTTAGAATTTTATGCTCAGCTTTGTTGTAATGATCAATCCATGCTCGATACTTCTTGTGTTGGTTCCTATATGAAGAAATATATTGACTTCAAATGGGATTTATTGGAAAGAATTAAATGCAAGTCTAAAGATTGGGAACTCGACGAAGGTAAGGAGTCAGGTATGAACCTTAAGTTTGATTGTGTTAAATCTTTCGTACACACCGATTCTTTTCGTGAATTTAGCACTAAATATGGACTTGACTCTGAGATAGTAGCTTCTTTTGTGAATCTTTTGCTGCTCATGTTGTTCGCCTTAATGAGAAGTGGTTTAAATATCATCCTCCCATTGAAGTGAAAGTAGTTGAACCTATTAAACTTGAAGAGGAAACTATTACTTATAATGTTGATCTTGTCATTCCTGCTACTTATATTGAGAAACCACCTTTCCTTGTTAGAATAAAGAAACATGCTAAAGCTTCAACTGTGGTTCGTAAGAGCTGTGTTAGAACACCTACATCCCCTGAGCAAATTAAAGTTGATCCTAGTATTGCTATGGTTAAATATCTCTTGGTTGATAATATTGATGGGCATGTTATTCAATTCTGTGATGAAGCTGCTAGAATTGCTAGAACTGATGCCAAAGATAAACATAGACCTGTTGTTGGCATGCCTCTTGTTTATGTTAAAATAGGAGATCATTGTTATCATGGATTATGTGATATGGGTACTAGTGTGAGTGCAATTCCCTTTACCTTATATAAAGAAATTATGAATGATATTACACCAACTGAGTTAGAGGAAATTGATGTTACTATTAAGCTTGCTAATAGATATACTACAGAGCCAGTTGGGATTGTTAGAAATGTTGAAGTATTGTGTGGGAAAATAAAATATCCTACTTATTTTTTTGTCCTTGGTTCCCCACAAGATGATTTTTGTCCCATTATATTTGGTAGACCTTTCTTGAATACTATTAACGCCAGGATAGATTGTGAGAAGGAAATTGTTACTGTAAGTTTTGGGGACACGTCTCATGAGTTTAATTTCTATAAATTTTGTAGACAACCCCATGAAAAAGAATTTCATAGTAAGGATTAAATTATTGGTCTTTCTCCTATTGTTGTGCCTCCTACTGATCCCTTAGAAAAATATTTGCTAGACCATGAAAATGATATGCATATGAATGAAAGGAATGAAATAGATAAGATTTTCTTTGATCAACATCCTATTTTGAAACACAACTTGTTGTAATACTTGGGGATCCTCCTCCACCCAAGGGTGATCCCGTGTTTGAGCTTAAACAATTACCATATACTCTGAAATATGCTTATCTTGATGAAAAGAAGGTGTATCCTGTTATTATTAGTGCTAACCTTTCAGAGCATGAAGAAAAGAGATTATTTAAAACTCTAAGGAAGCATCGTGCTGCTATTGGATATACTCTTGATGATCTTAAGGGCATTAGTCCCATTCTATGTTAGCATAAAATTAATATGGAGCCCGATGCTAAACCAGTTGTTGGTCACCAACGACGGTTAAACCCTAAAATGAAAGAGGTGGTAAGAAATGAAATATTAAAGCTTCTAGAGGCAAGTATCATTTACCATATTGCTGATAGCAGATGGGTTAGTCCCGTTCATTGTGTTCCTAAGAAAGGAGGTATTACCTAGTTCCTAATGATAAAAATGAATTGATCCCGCGGAGAATCGTTACAGGATATAGAATGGTAATTGATTTTAGGAAATTAAATAAAGCTACTAGAAAAGATCATACCCTCTACCTTTTATTGACAAAATGCTAGAAATACTACCCAAACACACACATTTTTGCTTTCTAGACGGTTACTCTGGTTTCTCTCAAATACCTGTGTCAAAAGAGGACCAAGAGAGAACCACTTTTACTTTCCCTTTCGGTACCTTTGCTTATAGACATATGCCTTTTGGTTTGTGCAATGCACCTGCTACCTTTCAAATATGTATGTCTGCTATGTTCTCTGATTTTTGTGAAAGGATTATTGAGGTTTTCATGGATGATTTTTCCGTTTACGGAACTTCTTTTGATGATTGTTTGAGCAACCTTGATCGAGTTTTGCAGAGATGTGAAGAAACTAATCTTGTCTTGAATTGGGAGAAGTTCCACTTTATGATGAATGAGGGAATTGTCTTGGGACACAAGATCTCCGAAAGAGGTATCGAAGTTGATAAAACCAAAGTTGATGCTATTGAAAAAATGTCGTGTCCTCTGGATATTAGAGGTATAAGAAGTTTCCTTGGTCATGTTGGTTTCTATAGGAGGTTTATTAAAGACTTCTCTAAGATTTCTAGGCCTCTCACTAATCTTTTGCAAAAAGATGTTCCATCCGTTTTTGATGATGATTGTGTAGAAGAATTCGAAATTCTTAAGAACGCCTTGATTTATGCACCTGTTGTTCAACCACCTGATTGGAACCTACCCTTTGAAATTATTTGTGATGCTAGTGACTATCCATTGGTGCTGTTCTAGGACAACGAGTTGATAAGAAATTAATGTTATCCATTATGCTAGCAAAACTCTAGACAGTGCTCAAAGAAACTATGCTACAACTGAAAAGGATTTTTTAGCACTTGTGTTTGCTTGTGATAAGTTCAGGCCTTATATTGTTGATTTTAAAGTAATTGTTCACACTGATCATCCTGTTATTAAATATCTTATGGAAAAGAAAGATGCTAAACCTAGACTTATCATATGGATCCTTCTGCTAAAAGAATTTGATTTGCATATTGTTGATAGAAAGGGTGTTGATAACCCCGTAGCAGATAACTTGTCTAGGTTAGAAAATGTTCTTGATGACCCACTACCTATTGATGATAGCTTTCGTGATGAACAATTAGTTGTCATAAATGCTTCGTGTAATGCTCCTTGGTATGTTGATTATGCTAATTACATTGTTGCTAAAATTTTACCGCCTAGCTTCACATACCAACAAAACAAAAAGTTCTTCTATGATTTAAGACATTACTTTTGGGATGACCCACACCTTTATAAAGAAGGAGTAGATGGTGTTATTAGACGTTGTGTACCTGAGCATGAACAGGAACATATCCTACACAAGTGTCGTTCCGAGGCCTACGTAGGACACCATGCTGGAGATAGAACTACATAAAAGGTATTACAATCTGGTTTTTATTGGCCTACTCTCTTCAAGGATGCTCATAAGTTTGTATTCTCTTGTGATGAATGTCAAAGAATTTGTAATATTAGTAGACATCGGGAAATTCCTATGAATTATTCTCTTGTTATTGAACCATTTGATGTTTGGGGTTTTGATTATATGGGGCCTTTTCCAACATCCAACGGGTATACTCATATTCTAGTTGTTGTTGATTATGTTACAAAGTGGGTCGAAGCTGTTCCAACTAGTAGTGCTGATCATAACACCTCTATTAAGATGCTAAAATAAGTTATTTTCCCTAGATTTGGAGTCCCTAGATATCTAATGACTGATGGTGGTTCACATTTTATTCAGGGTGCTTTTCGTAAATTGCTTGCTAAGTATGACGTTAATCATAGAATTGCATGTCCTTACCATCCTCGGTCTAGTGGTTAAGTAGAATTGAGAAATAGAGAAATTAAATTGATCTTGCAAAAGACTAATAATAGATCTAGAAATAATTGGTCTAAGAAACTTGACGATGCATTATGGGCTTATAGAACTGCTTACAAGAACCCTATGGGTATGTCTCCATATAAAATGGTTTATGGTAAAGCATGTCACTTACCTCTAGAACTAGAACATAAAGCTTATTGGGAAATCAAAGAGCTCAACTATGATTTCAAACTTGTTGGTAAGAAGAGGTTATTTGACATTAGCTCACTTGATGAATGAAGAACCCAGGCCTATGAGAATGCCAAGTTGTTTAAAGAAAAGGTTAAGAGCGGGCATAATAAAAGGATACAAAAGTGTGAATTCAACGTAGGTGACCATGTTTTGTTATACAATTCTCGTTTAAGATTTTTTGCAGGAAAACTCCTCTCTAAATGGGAAGGGCCTTACATTATCGAGGAAGTATATTGTTCCGGTGCCATCAAAATCAACAACACCGAAGGCACAAATCCGAAGGTGGTAAACGGGCAGAGAATCAAATATTATATCTCAGGTACTCCCATAAATGTTGAAACCAATATTATTAATACCATAACTCTAGAGGAGTATATTAGGTAGACCTACCGGAACATTTCAAACTCGGAAAAGGAATAGGTATGTGGTACCGTAAGTAAACCGACTCCAAAACTTTCCCAATAGCATTTTTTTGCCGTTTTGGAATATTTAATAATTTAGGAAAATTAAAAGCAGTCCGAAAGATGCACGAGGAGGTGACAAGCCTACCAGGCGTGAACACCCCCCTGGCCGCGCCTAGGTGGCTTGTCACCACCCCGTGCGCCCTTCGGACTCCTTTTTCTTGTGGTACACTCCTTTGGGTCGGCAAAAAATCATTATATAATCTCCTGAAGGCTTGGACTTTCATATCACGACAATGCCTCATGTTTTCATTTTGAGTTGTTTCTGCAGCAGACTTAGAGCAAGATGTCATCCCAAGAGTCCGATGGGGAGAGCTATATATCACATTATTTTGCCAATCCCAAGCTCAATGGGGACCTAGATCGTTATGGATTATTCTCGGAGGAGGATCAAGAAGGCAAGTATGAAGAAGAAAGCTCGGACGAAGGAGAGATCCTCTGTCTCAACCAGGAGATATGCATGTGGAGATCAGGAAATGAAGCCTCCCAAACACAAGGAGAAAACCCAAGGTCCTATTTATCCCTTCTCGTTTTCTGCAGGAGAGCAAGGAAGAATTGTGTCAAAGGATATTGAAGCTCGAGCAAGAAGTTGATGACCTGAGGGAACAAAAATTTATGCTTAAGAGGTAATTGAACAAGCTTAAAGATCCTTATCCACCATCATCTCCTAAGAAGGACATCTAAACACATGGGTATGGGCACTCCCCTTGGCTTGTGCCAAGCTTGGGGGAGGTGCCCCAGTATCGTATCACCATCACACCTTTTTCCTTTTCTTGTTTTTCTTAGTTTGATCCTTTTGATTTTGTTTTGATCGGGTAGAATAAATTTTTAGTATCACTACAGGAATCAGGGACTTTGCCGTCCGCCATGGCTGACGGCAAAGGGCAGAACCCCAGACGGCAAAGGCCTTTGTCGTCCGTCAGCAGACGGCAAACATTTTGGCAAAGAAAAATTCGGTAAAGAGGTCCTTTGCTGTGCCCACCGACGGGAAAGAATCTTTGTCGTGGGGGAGCAAATGACAAAGATCATGAACGGCACACCCACGGGGTTAGGGCCGACAAGTGTTAACGGTAGTCTTTGTCCTCCGCCTAGGGTTCCCCCTTTGCTGTCCGCCTTAGGCCCCCCTTTTTCGTCTATGGGCTGACAACAAAGAAGCCTTAGGGAGCAGGGGTTTAAGGCCCTTTGCCGCCTGGGGTCCCCCCTTTGTCGTCTGCCTTAGGCCCCCCTTTGCCGTCCTTGGGCAGACGGCAAAGAGTAACCAAAATGTCCCTTTCTTTTATTTTTTATTATAACAATTTTCACAGTAATATATGATATATATATATCATAAAAATAATGTAGTTATCATACCGATAACCATATTAAAATAAGTTTCATCAATACATACATACATATTATGCAAGTTTCATCCGTACCAAACCATATTACAGTAGTTTCATCCATACATACATAGTTTCATATCCATATGTAGAAAGTTTCACATTGTTCATCGATACAAAATAAAAATATACAAGTAACCCAAGCACTCCATCAATGCAAACTTCCGTGAAGTGAATGTAATCTGCAAAATGGGAAATAAGAAAATTAGAAGAAGAAGACTAGATGAAGAAGAGAACTAAGTAAGCTTATTATGTCATTTATGAGAGAACTTAGCTAAGTATAGGTCATTTTTGATAAAATAGGCCATTTTGGGGCTAATTTAGCTTACTACGTCATTTAGGAGAAACTAAGCTAACTATATGTCATTTTAGAGCAAACTTCGGTAAAAATAGGTCATTTTGGAGTTAATTATGCTTACTATGCCATTTTGGAGCTAACTAAGCTAATTATAGGTCATCTAATAGATAAGTTGGGTAAAATAGGTCATTTTGGAGCTAGGTAAGCTTATTATGTCATTTAGGAGAGAACTAAGCTAAGTATAGGACATTTTTGATAAAAAAAAGGCCATTTTGGAGCTAATTTAGCTTACTATGTCATTTAGGAGGAAACTAAGATAAATATATGTCATTTTAGAGCTAACTTAGGTAAAAATAGGTCATTTAGGAGCTAACTATGCTTATTATGCCATTTTGAAGCTAAGTAAGCTAATTATAGGTCATTTAATAGCTAACTTTGGTAAAATATGTCATTTTGGAGCTAGCTAAGCTTATTATGCCATTTTGGAGCTAACTAAGCGAAGTATAGGTAATTTTTGATAAAATAGGCCATTTTGGAGCTAATTTAGCTTACTACGTAATTTAGGAGGAAACTAAGCTAACTATATGTCATTTAGAGCTAACTTAGGTAAAAATAGGCCATTTAGGAGCTAACTATGCTTATTATGCCATTTTGGAGCTAACTAAGCTAAGTATATGTCATTTAATAGATAAGCTAGGTACAATAGGTCATTTTGGAGCTAGGTAAGCTTATTATATCATTTAGGGGAGAACTAAGCTAAGTATAGGTCATTTTTGATTAAAAAAATAGGCCATTTTGGAGCAAATTTAGCTTACTATGTCATTTAGGAGGAAACTAAGCTAAGTATATGTCATGTTTGATAAAATAGACCATTTTGGAGCTAATTTATCTTACGATGTCATCTAGGAAGAAACTAAGCTAAATATATGTCATTTTAGAGCTAACTTAGGTAAAAATAGGTCATTCAGGAGCTAACTATTCTTATTATGACATTTTGGAGCTAACCATGCTAATTATATGTCATTTGATAGCTAACTTTGGTAAAATAGGTCATTTTGGAGGTAGCTAAGCTTATGGTGCCATTTTGAAGCTAACTAAGCTAATTATAGATCATTTTATAGCTAGCTTGGGTAAAATAGGTCATTTTGGAGCTAACTAAGCTTATTATGCAAGTTTGGAGCTACCTAAGCTTATTATGTCATTTAGGAGGAAACTAAGCTAAGTATAGGTCATTCTAGAGCTAACTTGGGTAGAATATGTCATTTTGGAGCTAAGTTAAGGTAAGTAACCATCATTATGCGGTTGTTAAGCAGAACAATAGAAAAAACATACCATTCTCGTCAGCATAGAGGTGAAGCATGGTGGCTCTGGCTTGTTTCACCTGGAGAAGGCTACCCTGTAGAAGGGTCGTGCGATGCGTTTCGGGAGATATTCTGCACCAAACATCATTTGCAATGTGTCGTTAGCATGATGACACTCAAAAGATCACTGCATTGAAATGAAACTCACGGTCCCCGCCATGTTAATGACTGGCATCGTCGGAGGGACGTGGCCGGTCTTCTCGCACATAGACTGTACATTTGGTTTCGACAAGTCAAACTTTTTAGTTATTAATGAAACGAACATTAAAATGCAAGATTTGACAAATATGAAGAAGAAACTTACCACGAAGAGCTCATACATGGCCATGTTAGACGCATTGTTCCGTGCTCTCTCCGCCTCCAACAACGCAGTCGTCCTCTCCTCCATCTCTTTCATCTCCTTATCCTTCGCCGCCAAAAGTGCCTGCATTGCCTCTCTCTCTTTCAGAATAGCATCCTGCAACACAACTCATTGTTAGCATTGTAATAAAATCAAGTCAAGGAAACTAACTACAAGGCCTTAATAATATGTAATTACCTTCATGTAATGCTCCTTCTCCATCTTAGAATCGCGGCACTTTGTCTTTTCCTTCCTAATATGCCGTGAGGCGTAGTAGTCCCGAATAGCCTGCACCCAAGCCTCTTGCCGAAGGTTTTGAAGTAGGCGATGGCATTCGGTTTCGATAACCTTTGCCTCGGCCTCTTCGTATCCCTCCTCACACCTATAGAAGGTCTGCAAACGAGACAACACTGATTAGTACAATAACTAGCTATTGTTGATTTTTAATTGTGTAATGGAGAAATTACCCAGAACTGTCTCATCACCATGTCAGCCCTCGTGTGGCACAAAACATCGTCGATCTCCACCCCCGGTGCGGACGGGGCACCCAAGTAGTGCTCCCAGGTCATTCCTACCTCTCGACCCCGACCGGGCAACGTAACAAACCCCGGGAAGTTTTGCCGGCAAAGCACACCAAGCACATTGTTCGTCTTGCAGACACCCTTGGCAACAATCCAACCCCTGCAGTATTACAAATTAAAGCTAACACATTAGATATTTGAGAAAACGTGAAGGCAAAAGGTTAAATAAGAGTAAATGAACTTACTTGTCACCATTTGGCTGAATCGACCACCTCTACTCACGGGTCACCGGCACGAGCGGGAGCCCCATAATACCACGCTGGTAGACGGTGTCCCCCTCACCCTGCTCCTAGTTGCTATCAGCATGGCCACTTGGCTCCGGCTGACCCAGATCAGGCCAGGTATCCCACTGGGTCTCTTGGGATGTACCCTCATCCCTTCTTTTCTCTGAAGTCTCCTGGAACGAAGCCTGTGGGACACGAGTCTCGTGGGTTGAAGGCTCATCGACCTGAGGCCCGTGAACCGGAGTCTGTGTAGCCTCCACCTCAGACGGGTCCACCCTAGCAGTCTTGTGCTCAGGTGGATCAGCTGGGGGTGGTGGCGAGGAAGGCGTGGCAGCCACCCTACCTCTCCCGTGGCCACGTGTACCTTTAGTATCTCTCTTCTTCGTGGGGGTCGACCTCCTCTCACGGGGGTTGCGATCGTTGAAGAAGTGGCCACTCCATGCAGAGTAGAGAGCAACGCTCTCCGGAAAGACGGGGCGGGAATGGGAGTACCCATCCCACCACCCGCCGACGAAGAAGGAGCCCTGGAGTGCTCTCGACCCTTTCCCACCATCTTTCAACACCTGCCATGACAAAGAGTAAATGAAATTAGTACAACATAAATACCAACATGAGTAATAAAATGTATATAATTTAAGTGTATCATCATCACAAATACCAACATGAGTAATAAAAATTGAATACCTAACATGAACTAAAACTTTATATATGTATATAATAATAGTTGAATACCTGACATGAACTAATAATAATCTTGATCGTCTATATATGCTTTGGGATCAATAAATGCATCGTGATCATCACTATCATCAATAAATGCAGCAGCAGCATCACTATCAGGAAGAACATGTGTAAGGCCTTCATTATGTAATCGGTCAAGAAGTGACAGGTCATCCGTAGCAGTAACCTCTTCTTCTTCTTACGGCTCTTCCTGTTCCATCTCAGGGGTTAAGAAGGATTCATTGTCGTTGTCTACTTGAATGTTCTGGGGTGAAGTAGAGCGGTTCTTGAAACATTTTTTGGACATACGTGTTTCTTGGAAGAATTCTCCTTCATATGTGTCTGGGTTAATGTGAGGTTTGTAATCCTCTTCATTGAGGGTAGGTGGTCTAAAACTTGGCGGCACTTCATAAACGACATCCCAACCATTCAGATTTGGATCAGTTTGGTAGGCCCACGGTAGATAGAAAACTTGTGTCGCCTATTGAGCCGTAATATAGACATCGGGAACATCTAAATGGGTGCTTTGGTTGATTTCGACTAGCCCTATATGCGCATGAGTCCTTCTAGTCTCCTTTGGCTGAAACCAATAACATTTGAAGACTATGACGGTCGGTGGGTTTTCACCATAGAATAGAAGTTCATAAATTGCTTCAACTCTTCCATAATACTCGGTACCTCCTTCGCTGATAGCAGAGACACAACAATTTGTAGTCTTTAGGTCGGGCATAGATAGCTCTTTGCTAAAGGTACGAAAGCGATACCCATTGATGTCGTATTTGTCAAATGAACAGACCTTATAGTCAAAACCATTAGCGACTTGTCTCAACTCGGCGTCCATAGACTCTGCATCAGCCTACAAGTTTAATACAGAAGAATGGATGCATTAGCCGCAAATTAGATCAAGAAATCAAATGGTCCATTAATGGTAATTAGTTACCCTTTGTTTGAACCAAGAGATGAAACCGGGATAGTCGCATCCATCCTTTGCGAGAAGCTCACACTCTTCAACGGAATCCTTTTCAATGACCGCTCCATCCGAGAATTCGGCAACGTATCGACTATATCAAATATCCGGGAATAAGAGAAGTTCAAAGGAATTAGAAGTTGCGGAACAATAATTTACCAAGAACTTACTCGATGTACGACCACACTTCTGTTAGGTTGTTGAAGATATACAATGAAATGGTCTGCCATTCTTCGACATCCAACAATTTCCCTTTCGAAGCACCGACTGGTGCGAGCTTCCCTTTGAATAGGCTGAGGTTGGATTGAACTTTCTTAGGATCACCATCATTGTACCGAGGCTTCGGGTTATGCAAATGATGATTTTTGGCTTCGTAGTGTGCTGTCACGATGTTTGCCGCCTCCTCAGTAATGATTGCCTTGGCCATCGATGCTTCAATTCTATGTTTATTTTTACATTTAGCTCAAAGCGTCTTCTGCATCCTCTCAGTTGAGAAGCACCATTGATTTTGAACGCCCCCACCCCAATCTTGCCCCAGTCGGGAGATGCAAAATCAAATGTTGCATTGTATTAAAGAAGTCCGGTGGAAAGATCCTTTCTAATTTGCAGATCAACTCCGGCGCCAACTCTTCCATTTCATCTAGCATGCCAGGCGATAGTTCTTTCGCACAAAGAGAATGGAAGAAATAGCTTAGCTCTGCCAGTACTAGCCATTCATCCTCAGGGATAAAGCCACGCAACATCACCGGCATTATCCGCTCAAGCCATATGTGCCAATCATGACTCTTGAGACCAAATATTTTCACTTTTTCAAGACTCGCTCCCCTCTCTAGATTCACGGTATACCCATCAGGGAACATCAACCGCATTTTCACCCACAATAGCATTTCCCTCATAGCTGGCCTTCCAAGATTGAACCATGCCTTTGGCTTCGCTTCGCTACGCTTGGCTTTCCTTTCCGTAGTCGCAAGTTTTGTAACGGTCTATCACATAGAGCCTCCTGGTCAATTCTAGCCTTAGGATTATCCTTTGACTTCCCCTCTATACCTAAAAATGTACCGAAAAGGGCCTCCACCATATTCTTTTCAGTGTGCATCATGTCAATGTTGTGTGGGAAAATGAGGTCTTTGAAGTAAGCCAGATCCCATAAGCATGACTTGTGAGTCCAGGCGTGTTATGTATTATACCCTTTGAAATACCCTGGACGCAAAGGATCAGGCTCAAGAGCATTTAACTGATCAAGGGTCTGTTGGCCTATCAATGCAGGTGGTGTAGTGTTTTTGACAACTCTACCTTTGATGAAATCCTTCTTGTCTTATCTAAACTTATGGTCAGGATCCAAGAACTATCTATGCATGTCGAAGCAAGAAAACTTGCGACCCGCCTGCAGCCAACGGAACTAAAGAGCTGCCTTGCGTGTAGGGCACGGGAACCTTCCATGCACACACCAGCCAAAGAATAGTCCATATGCCAGATAGTCATGCATCGAGTACATGTACCACACATGCACTTTGAAGTTTTTTTGGTAGCGGCGTCGTATGTCTTGATCCCATTATCCCAGGCTTCTTGCAATTCATCCTTAAGCGGATGCATGTACACATTTATATTCTTCCCCAGATATTTGGGACCTGGAATTATCAACGTCAGGAAAATGTTCTTTCTTTTCATAATCTCTCTGGGGGGATATTGAGTGGAATGACAAATACAAGCCAACAACTGTATTGTGCTTTCGTACACATTGGATCCATCCATGCTGATAGCAACTCGAGGATGCCTTGGATCTGCCGATATATCCTTATGTAATGCATCGAAGTGCTTCCACGCAAAAGCATCTGAAGTGTGTAGCAACATCTTGTTCCCATCCGCATCTAGTTCGGTTCTTTTGCCCAATTTGTGCCATGTCATCTGTCTGATCATCTCTTCGACCATGAAAAGACGTTGAAGTCTTGGTATGATTGGCAGATACCGAAGAACATTAATGGGGATTTTGGTCTGAATCTTCTCACCCATACCGTTGTCTACCACAATATACCTGGAAGAATTGCAAATGGGGCAATAGTTCAAGGCCGCATACTCAAGCCTAAATAAGGCACATCCATTCTCACAGGCATGTATCTTCTCATAGGGCATCTTAAGTACATGGATTATGTCTAACTGGTACAAGTTTGCAAGCAGTACATGGCCTTTGGGTAGAAAGCGTCAAAATATCGTCATCATCGCGTCGTAGCATTCTTTGCCTAGGTTGAATTGAGACTTCAGAGCCATTACTTGCGCAATGGCATCCAGCTGATAAAGCTCAGTGTGCTCATGGAGAGGACGTTTTGAAGACTCCAATATTTCATAGAAGGCCTTTGCAGATTCCTCCATCTCATCGTCCGAATCCCGAGCATCATCAAAGTCTTGCACCATGTCTACGATCCCGGTACCATGCTCGTCGATGCGATGACAAACCACCTCAGCTCTGGCACCTTGGCCAGACTCACCATGAAAAGTCCACATTGTATAGTTAGGCATAAAACCCCACTTCTGCAGGTGTTTACCCATTTCAAACTTTGTCCGCTTTTTAAATTTGTCGTATTTGGGACAGGGGCACCATGTTTTTTGCTGGCCATTTGCAAATGCGGCTCTCACAAACCCCCTGTTTTTGTTAACCATTCATTGGTCATGTCTTTCTGACAAGGGTGACCAGTGTACATCCAAGCATGATCACCCATCGTCTTCTCCTTATCCTCCATGAAAGCACTACACATTCAAATCTACGTGATCAACAAGAATGTTCAATCCTGATAGAAAATCTATATCTATATATATAACTACTACTTTTCCACATCTATTTTGTTCTTTTTCTAGTCTAATATCTTATTTCTTCTTTTTTCATATTTTATTTCTTTCTCTATGTTCTTTTAATCTTTTTTCTCTTTCTTCTAATCTCTTCTGTTTTTCCTCTTGTTCTCATCTTTTCTTTCTCCTATTTTCTTCTTCTTCTTCTATTCTTCTTCTCCTCTTTTTCTTCTTCTTCTCTCTTCTTCTGTTTTTTCTTCTTTATCTATTTTTATTATTTCTCTTTTATCGTTTTGTTTTTATCCTCATAAGTTCTTTTGTTTTCTCTCTTCTTCTCCTATTTTTCTTGTGCTTCTCTTCTTCTTATCCTCTTTTTCTTCTTCTTTCTCCTCTTCTTCTCCTCTTCTTCTTTCTCCTATTTTTCTTCTTCTTCCGTCTTCTTCTTTTTCCCTTTTCCTCTTCTTTCTCCTCTTCTCCTTTTCTTCTTCTTCTTCTTCTTCACTCTCTTCTTCTTCTTCTTCACTCTCTTCTTCTTCTTCTTCTTCTTCTTTTCTCCTAGTTTTTTTCTTTTCTTCTTTTCTTCTAAGTTTTTACTTTTCTATCTAAGTTTTTTCTAATTAACCTAGTAAACTAACTAAAAGAAACAAACTAACTATCTAATTTAACAGAAAAAACATAAAATAAACTAACTATCTAATTTATTCTAAGCTTTTTCTAACCTAGTAAGCTAACTAACTAAAAACGGGAAAAAACAAAAAAAGTGAGGGGGCAGTGGCCGAGCACTCACCGGGGTTGGCTAGGGATGGCCAGGGTGGCAGGGGGAGCTGCGGAGATGGGGGAGCTACGGGGAGGGGCGGCGCCGGGAGCCAGCGAGGGGAGCGGGCAGCTCGGGGAGGGGGGCATGGGGAGCCGTCGAGGGGAGGGTGCGGCATAGGGAGGGGCGCGATGGCATAGTGGTGGGGGCGGTGCAGGGAGGGCGGCGGCGCGGTGGTGGGAGCGGCACGAGGAGGGGGGCGGCGAGGGATGGGGCCGGCGATAGGAGGGGCGGCTTAGGGCGGGGGGTGGCACGGGGGAGCCGCCGAGGGAAGGGGGCGGCACGAGGAGGGAGACGTTCCGGTGGTGGGGGGTGGCACGGTGGTGTGACGGTGGGAGGGGGATGGCAGCGGCGGTCGCAGGGGGAGGCAAAGGGTGGAGTGAGGGAGGGAGAGAGAGAGGAGTGGGGGCGGGGGACGCCCGTTATAGGCATGTCCCCTTTGTCGTCTGCCCCCAGACGGCAAAGACACCCACGGCCTATGGCAAAGGCCTGGTGGACGGCACAGAGCCCTTCTGTTGGACCTGGCTAGGCCCAAGGTCCAGTGGGACCCACCTTGCCTCTTTGTCATCTGCCCTTGGTCTCTTTCCTGTCTAGGCACAGACGGCAAAGGACTAGCAGATGGCAAACAGGGCCTTTGCCATGCGCCAGTTCTTTGCCATCTGCTTTGCGGCAGCTAACGGCAAAGAGCATCTTTGCCATGTGCCAGCAGACGACAAAGGCCTTGCACATGGAAAATTACTTGATTCCAGTAGTGTATGATCTAGCTTTGAGTTTATGCTTTTTGTTCCCCTTATGTAAGCAAGTCCGAGAGTTATATAATAAGAGGTAGTTTTGATGTGAGGGCTTTGCATGCTTGCTATGATCTTGAGATAAATAAGAAATAAAAGAGGAATAGAGTAAAAGCAAGAGTATAGATATTGATCTTATGGGGAGTGATGACTTTACATATAAGAAGTATGTTGGTTGAAATTTGTTGGGAGTTGACAAACATAGCAATTGGTCATTGGTGCAATTAAAAAGGAAGTGATAAATAAAGAGAGATTCACATATAAATATATTATCTTTGACATCTTTTATGATTGTGAGCACTCATTAAAATATTATATGCTAAGAAGTCGATGTTGGACAAGGAAGACAACATAATGGGTTATGTCTGCTTACTTCCGAATAGAAGTTATATGGTTATAGATCCTTCAACATGTGGTGCTTGCTTCCACCTAATACTAGCGAAAACATCCACACCAAGTAGAGATACTACTTGTGCATCCAAACACCCTCAACCAAGTTTTGCCTTGAGAGTCCACCATACCTACCTATGGATTGAATAAGATCCTTAAAATAAGTTTTCATCGGTGCATAAAGCAATAAGAATTGCTCCTAAATATGTTTGATCTTTATTGTAAGGGAAACAAGCATTGTACGAATTTGTGACGGCAAAAAAATAAAAGCGACGGGCTGCATAATAAAGGTTGGTATCACAAAGGCAATACCATGCTGCGTTCCTTTGCATTAATGGTTTGCGCATCCCAAAACAAAAAGCGCATGACAACCTCTTCTTCCCTCTGTGAAGGGCCTATCTGTCACTTTTACCTTTTTAGTGCTTATCTTATGCAAGAGTCATGGTGGTCTTCACCACTTCCTATATTTTGCCTTTCTCTTTTTGGCAAGCATTATGTGTTGGGGAATGATCTAGACGCATATATCCACTCGGATGTGGGTAATCATGAGTTATTATTGTTGACATCACCCTTGAGGTGAATAGTTGGGAGGCAAAACTATAAGACCCTATCTTTCTCTATGTATGATTAAAGCTTTGATCTCATGGGTACGGCATGAGTGTCAGCAATTATGGAAGACTAAAATATGATTGAGTATGTGGGTTTTCTTTACAAGCTCTTATAGTAACTCTTTCTGATGTTATGATAAATTGCTTCAATGACTGAGAACATAGTTTGTTGGTTGTCAATAGAGTTCTTGGTTCATACTTTATCTTGTGAATGAATTGTTACTCTAGCCTAAGAAATCATACACCAAAAAGTATTGTTGTTCTAAATATGATCATGATGCCCTCATGTCCGTATTTTATTTTATCGACACCTCTATCTCTAAACTAGTGCACATATTTATCAATCTTGGCTTTCGCTTGAGGACAAGCGAGGTCTAAGCTTGGGGGAGTTGATACCTCCATTTTGCATCATGCTTTTATATTGATATTTATTGCATTTTGGGCTGTTATTACACGTTATCGTACAATTCTTATGCCTTTTCTCTCTTATTTTACAAGGTTTACCTGAAGAGGGAGAATGTCGACAACTGGAATTCTGGACTGGAAAAGGAGCAAATCTGGGAGACCCATACTGCACAACTCCAAAAGTCTTGAAAAGTTACGGAGAATTATTTTGGAATATATAAAAAATATTGGGAGAAACAAATACAAGAGGGGGGCCACCAAGAGGTGACAAGCCTGCCAGGCGCGACCACCCCCTAGCGGCGCCTAGAGGGCTTGTGACCCCCTAGCCGACACCCACCTTATGCTATATGGAGGGTTTTGACCTGGAAAAAATCATAAGGAAGCTTTCGGGACGAAGCGCCGCCATCTCGAGAAGAAACTTGGACAGAACCAATCTAGAGCTCCGGCAGGGCTGTTCTGTCGGGGAAACTTCCCTCTCAGAGGGGGAAATCAAAGCCATCGTCATCACCAATGACCCTCTCATCGAGAGGGGGTCAATCTCCATCACATCTTCATAAGAACCATCTCGTCTCCAAACCCTAGTTCATCTCTTGTATCTGATCTTTGTCTCAAACCTCTGATTGGTAGCTATGGGTTGCTAGTAGTGTTGATTACTCCTTGTAGTTATTGCTAGTTGGTTTACTTGGTGGAAGATCATATGTTCAGATCCTTTATGATAATTAATATTCCTCTGATTATGAACATGAACGTTCTTTGTGAGTAGTTACGTTTGCTCCCCAGGACATGGGATAAGTCTGGTTATAAGTAATCATGTGAATTTGGTATTTGTTCGATATTTTGATGAGATGTATGTTGTCTCTCCTCTAGTAGTTTTATGTGAGCGTCGACTACATAACACTTCACCATTATTTGGGCCTAGGGGAAGGCATTGGTAAGTAATAAGTAGATGATGGGTTGCTAGAGTGACAGAAGATTAAACCCTAGTTTATGCATTGCTTCGTAAGGGGCTGATTTGGATCCATATGTTTCATGCTATGGTTAGATTTATCTTAATTCTTCTTTCGTAATTGTGGATGCTTGCAAGAGAGGTTAATCATAAGTGGGAAGTTTATCCAAGTAAGGGCAGCACCCAAGCACCGGTTGATGTCTACTACACAACCTTCTTATTGTAGACTCGTGTTGGGCCTCCAAGCGCAGAGTTTTGTAGGACAATGGAAATTTCCCCTCAAGTGGATGACCTAAGGTTTATCAATCCGTGGGAGGCGTGGGATTAAGATGGTCTTTCTCGAACAACCCTGCAACCAAATAACAAAGAGTCTCTTGTGTCCCCAACACACCCAATACAACGGTAAATTGTATAGGTGCACTAGTTCGGCGAAGAGATGGTGATACAAGTGTAATATGGATGGTAGATATAGGTTTTTATAATCTGAAAATATAAAAACAGCAAGGTAACAAGTAACAAAAGTGAGCACAAACGGTATTGCAATTCTTAGAAACAAGGCCTAGGGTTCATACTTTCACTAGTGCAAGCTCTCTCAACAATACTAACATAGTTGAATCATATGTAAATACCTCTCATGCGACAAAGAGTTCACTCCAAAGTCACAAATAGTGGAGAACTAACAAAGAAATTATTGTAGGGTACGAAACCACCTCAAAGTTATCTTTTCCGATCAATCTTATGAGCTATCCCTATAAGTGTCACAAACAGCCCTAGAGTTCGTACTAAAATAACACCTTAAGATACACATCAACCAAAACCCTAATGTCACCTAGATACTCCAATGTCACCACAAGTACCCATGGGCTTGATTATACGATATACATCACATAATTTCAGATTCATCATGTTCAATCCAACACAAAGAACTTCAAAGAGTGCCCGAAAGTTTCTACCGGAAAGTCAAGACAAAAACGTGTGCCAACCCTTATGCATAGATTCCCAAGGTCACGGAACCCGCAAGTTGATCACCAAAACATACATCAAGTGGATCAATAGAACATCCCATTGTCACAACGGATATCCCATTGCAAGAAATACATCAAGTGTTCTCAAATCCTTAAAGACTCAATCAGATAAGAAAACTTCAAAGGGAAAACTCAATTCATCACAAGAAGATAGAGAGGGTAAAACTCCATATGATTCACATATATCAATAAAGCTCGCGGTACATCAAGACCATGCCATCTCAAGAATACGAGAGAGAGAGAGAGATCAAACACATAGCTACTGGTACATACCCTCAGCCCCGAGGGTGAACTACATAAATTATAGTTCATTGGAGACGTATCACCGGTCCACCCACATATCAAACTATCAAAGTAACGAGTGTGAATCAAATGAGCATGATGAAAACTAGCTTGACAGAAATTCCCATGTGTCCCCGGGAGCGCTTTGCTTCATATAAGAGTTCGTCTAGGCCTGTCCTTTGCTACAAAAAGGATTGGGCTACCTTTCTGCACCTTTGCTACACTTGTTACTTGTTACTCATTACAAATTATCTTATCACAAAACTACTTGTTACCGATAATTTCGGTGCTTTTAGACAATACCCTAGTGAAAATCGTTTATCATTTCCGTCTGCTACTCGTTGCGTTCGACACTCTTACTTATATAAAGGACTATGATTGATCCCCTATGCTTGTGGGTCATCAGTACTTATGTGTTTCATTCACTGAATCACCTCCATATGATTAGCCTTGTAGAATTCCATCAGTGTCAAGATTTCCCCCTTATCTTTTTCGTAAGTACAACGAAGATCCTGAAGGAATAACAACAACTTCGTCATGATGCCATGATGCAGAGAAATGGATACATTGACACAATGGATCGACCTCTTCATGATGAGCAAGAAGGAACAAGAAGACCCATTAGAATTTCGTAACCAAACCTTTCCCCTTACACTACCTCTTAAATCTCAGGACGAGATTTCTTTTAGTGGAGGAGATTTGTAACATCCGAAATGTTAAGCTACAATGATCCCTTGCTAATGATGCCACGTCATCATATTTTACTAAGCCAAATTGCCACTTGATAACAATCAAAGTCAAATTCAAATTTAAATTGCAAGACAAATTACTATATCTTCAAAATGTCCAACAAAAATGTTGGCAGCGTTGCAAATAATCGCTAAGTATTTGTTAATATGAAACCAACTTCATTTGGTTCACCCATTTGACTTGAGCAATATTTTAGTGAGCCATATATGAACAAATAATATGTGCCATTTAGATTCGAACCTAAATTTATACTTTCCCAAACCTTGTGAAACTTGGAGAGTGTCCTCAAAATATTGCATAACACTTGTGTGTGAAGTTTCATAATAAACAAAATTCACTTGGTAGCAAAATAATATACATAATAGGAGCTAAGTAGATTATAGAAAAGAATAAATAGGAAAAACTCACTTTGCACTTATCGCCCAGTGCTACAGTGCACAACCTAGCCCACCAACCAACCATCTCCTTCCTTTGTACACAGAGGAGGTAGGAGACTTGGCATGGCAGCAATCCACGGTGCCAGGGCCACTGGTGCTCGACGACTGGCACTACAGGAACACCTAGAGGAGGATAAGACTATCCCCAAACGCATGGATAAACTCTAGCCCTCATTCTTCCCCTTGTGCGTTCTTGCTCCCAAAAAAATTTCATGCCCGAGTACGCAGCCGCCACGGCCGTCATCGTAGATGTGTCCACCGTGATCCCTGTCAGCTTAAACTTTGCTAAGAGACGCGTCGGACACCTCTGCTTTGACTACATCCATCGGTTAGAGTTAGGGAGCCGTCAAGCATCGGGAATGAGTCTTCTTCCCCGTCGACCACCGCATGCCTCTCATCGTCATGCCGCCCATCCGGTCCGCCCCCGACCTCCTTGAGCTAACCATTAGCTCTGCGATGAGCCCCTCCACAGATCCCCTTTAGACCCCTTGATCCGTTGTCATTGTAGTCATGCTCGTCGAGGCCGCCATGTCCGGCACTCGCGCACCCTCGCGCTCACTACGCCGTTGTCCGTGCTCCCACGCGGCCGCCCATGCATGTGCTTGCCACTACTGGATGACGTTGTGCTGCTTCTTTGCTGCTGCCTGCTTCTGCTGCCACCACTGCATGTCATCAATGTTGCTGATAACCCACAAGTATAGGGGATCACAACGGTTTTCGAGGGTAGAATATTCAACCCAAATTTATAGATTCGACACAAGGGAAGCCAAAGAATATTTGAGAGCATTAGCAGTTGAGTTCTCAATTCAACCGCACCTGGAGATTAAATATCTGCAGCAAAGTGATCAGTAGAAAGATAAGATGATAGTTTGATAGCGGTGGTAACAGTCAGAGCAGTAGTAACGGTAATGGTGATAGTAATAGTTTTGTAGCAAGCGCAACAGTAACAACAAAAATAGTAATCTCGCAAGAACAATAAGTGCAAAACTCATAGGCACTAGATCGATGTATTCATTGGATGATATTCATCATATAATAGTCATAATCTGAGGCAACACAGAACTAGCACCAGTTCATCAATGTAATGTAGGCATGTATTCCGTAAATAGTCATACATGCTTATGGAAAAGAACTTGCATGACATCTTTTGTCCTACCCTCCCGTGGCAGCGGGGTCCATAAGGAAACTAAGGGATATTAAGCCCTCCTTTTAATAGAGAACTGCAACATAGCATTAACACATAGTGAATACATGAACTCCTCAAACTACGGTCATCACCGGAAAGTATCCCGATTTCTGTCGCCCCGGGGTTTACGGATCATAACACATAGCAGGTGCATATGACTAGGCAAGATCAGATCAAGAACATAGATAAAATGATGATGACATAAATGGTTCAGATTTGAAATCATGGCACTCTGGCCCTAGTGACAAGCATTAAGCATGGCAAAGTCATGGCAACATCAATCTTAGAACATAGTGGATACTAGGGATCAAGCCCTTACAAAACTGACTCGATTAAATGATGAATATCATCCAACTCCTCACCGACCAGCAAGCCTATGAAGGAATTACTCACTCTCGGTGGGGAGCATCATGGAATTGGTGATGAAGGAGGGTTAATGATGACGAAGACTGAAGATTCCCATCTCCGGAGCCCCAAACACACTCCAGATCAGGCCTCCCAATGAAGAACAGGAGGTGGCGGCGGCTCCGTATCGTGAAATGTGATGAAGCTTTCTCCTTCATTTTTTCTCCGGAAATAGGAATTTATAGTGCGAAAATTAGGGTCAGTGAGGCCACGAGGTGGGCACAACCCACCAGGGCACGCATGGGGGGCTGGCGCGCCCTCGTGTCTTGTGCCTAGCCAGCCGCCCTCCTCCGGTGGTTTTTGGCTCCAGTATTTTTTTAAATAAATCTCCAAAAAGTTTTGTTCGATTTCGAGAACTTCTATTTCTACACAAAAACAACACCATGGTAGTTCTGCTGAAAACAACGCTAGTCCGGATTAGTTTCATTCAAATCATGCAAATTAGAGTCCAAAACAAGAGCAAAAGTTTTAGGAAAATTAGATACGATGGAGACGTATCAACTCCCCCAAGCTTAAACCCTTGCTTGTCCTCAATTCAGTTGACAAACTGAAAGTGATAAAAAAAACTTTTACAAACTCTTTTGTTCTAGTTTACATACATATGCTTAAGTAGCACCCAGGTTTTCAGCAAATATTATGACTAACCATGTCAACAACAACTCTTAGAGATTATATTAACTCATATCAATGACATAAGAAACTAGCGAGCAATAATAAAATATCTCAAGTGCAAACATTTTGTCAAAACAATCATGATATAATATGACAATAGTGGTATCTCGCTAGCCCTTTCTGAGACCGCAAAACATAAATGTAGAGCGACTCAAAAGTTCAAGCAGCAACTAAACATTGTAATTCATGGTAGAAAAGATATAGTCATGATGCATCCAACATTAACTATACACAATGCATGAGGATGACAATAGTGCTCTCAGATTTGGCGATTATTTGAGAAGGTGATGACTCAACATAACAGTAAATAGATAGTCCCTTCGCAGAGGGAAGAAGAGATTTGCAGAGGTGCTAGAGCTCAAAACTTAAATCGGAGATAGGTATAATTTTGGGAGGTACACCCTTCCTGTCAATGTTACAACCAAGAGCTATCAATATCTTCCATGTTAAACAAATTAGCGGCAGTTCCCAAGCGGTAAAAGTAAAGGTTAACTCCCCCTCCACCAACAAACACACTCCACTACTAGCCAAATCCACGGGTACCGTCCATAGAAACAACATTCCTAGGGGAGTTTTGTTTAATTATTTGCATTTCTTTTGATTTCGGGACTAGGGATCCCTATTACAGCCCCTCTCATGCAAGGACGAGTGAATAAACACTCATCATGAGAATAACCTGCTTAACATGGAAGATACTCACCACCCCTATCGCTCCATGACCGGTCCAGGCACACAAAACAAATGTTCATTGTGAATTTTAGAGATGGCACATGCAATTACTTGGAACGGCAAGGTAATACCACATATAGGTAGATATAGTGGACTCATCTGGAATAACTTTGGTTTAAGGATTTTGATGCACAAGTAGTATTTCTGCTTAGGATAGGCAAAGGCTAGCAAATAGGTTGAGAAGCGGTCAGCTAGCGAGCAAAGACTCATAAACATGCATTATGAATAGTAAACACTGAATGCTATCATGGGTAGGATATGGACATCATGAACATAAATATCGTGAAGGCTATGTTGGTTTTGATTCAACTACATGCGTGAACATGTGCCAAGTCAAGCCACTTGAAACATTCAGAGGAGGATATCATATCATCACACTACAGCACAATCATTTTAATCCATGTTGACATCCAAGATAAATCATTATCCACTCCTAGCTTAAGCATGGCACGAGCAACTATAATCTCTAATTTTCATTGTAAACATGTTCGATCATAATATGCTAAATCATGGATACTAGATTAACATATTTACAAAAACAAAAACAAGGTGAGGTCATACCCGCTTCTCTCTGCCACCGTCAATTCATCAAATATCGTCATTATTGCCTTTCACTTGCACAACCGAATGATAAGAAAATAATAATAGTGCAAGAGTGTCATGGACTAAGCTGAAATCTACAAACATTTTATTCAAGAGGAGAATACAAAGTAATATAGGCTCTTTGTTAGATCAACAGTGGTGCATATGAGAGCCACTCAACATTTTCATCGTGGTCTTCTCCTTGGTATGACTCAATAAAAGGGAAAATAATTTCAGCAAAACACACTGAAATATTTTTGGAGTTTTTAGTTTTTCTTGAAGAAAGCAAATAAAAGAAGGGAAAACAAAAACGGGAAAAAACTATTTACACGGGAGAACTCCCAACAAGCAAAACAAGAAACGAGAAATCTTTTAGGGTTTTCTTTTAATACTACAACTAATTAAACCAAAAATAAGCAAGAAATATTTTTGGATTTTCTTAAAGTTTTTCAAACATAGGAAAAGAAACCAAGAAAATAAATCTAGCATGGATAATACAATGAAAAAGTGTAGACATCGACAACTGGAATGAAATGTGTGAACATGAATATAATCTCGGTGGATATACGTACTCCCCCAAGCTTAGGCTTTTTGCCTAGCTTGGTAATAACCACCCATAGCCTGGATAATCGTTTGAGTGCTAGCCCGCCGAGGCTCTTGGGGTAGCCTCCACACCCCGTCTGGCAGCTTCAACCTCCGCATTGTACGTGCAGGCCTCGCTCTCAAGGACATAGTATCTTCCCTTCCTGTGGTACTCAAAGAGAACAGGAGAAGGCAATACGATAGGTACAATGGGACCATTGTTGAACCTCAAGTTGTAAGTATAATTAGTGATTGTGCCCTTAGGGAACTTATGACGTTTCATGGCCTCAAAGTCTAAGTAGTCATTAGGTAAGATAGGATCATTAGGCCAAGGGGACACACCCAGCCTCGTAGCTAAACGGGAGGCATAAATCCCACCATAAAAATAACCATTAGCAGCGTTGAGATTAAATCTTCGTGCAACAAGTGCTCCTAGATTATAATTTTTAATTCCTATTATAGCAATGTGTATAAGACACAAATCAGAGGCACACAATGTGCTACAATCTTGCTTGCCTACAATGCATTTGCCATTAAAGAGTGCAAAGTACTGTATAGATGGGAAATGTATGCTTTTTGTTCTACCTTGTGTCACTCCCCTATCTTCACCGTAGCAAAGATTACTCAAAAATGACTCATACTCAGATTTTCGTGGTTCATCTAGCGAACCCAATATGGAATTTTGCATGCTTCACAAAACATGTCTAAAGGCATGGTGAAAGCATTATTATAAAGGCTAAATGAAACTCTATACTCACAAGCAACATCTTTAAATTTCTTAGTAAATGACTCTGTGAGGTCGAGGTGTTGGGTGCACTTATCTTCGATGAAGGGAGCGAGATCGGTGTTGTGAACACCGTGCTCAAATTCTTCCTTAATATATGCACCTTCCATGAATGTATCACACGGCCCAAGGCACGATTTGGTTTATGTGTCCCGCATCTAGCTTGCACTTCGTTCCACATAAGATTGTAGGATAGAGCTTCCACTTGACGATGCCCCCGAGGATCTTCTCCTCGAATAATTCCAAAAGAATTGCATTTTTATTTGCGAAAAAAATTGTGACACAAAATTCTATTAACAAAACTTCACAAGACTGATAGCAACTACTCATAATGAAGCCTAGAGACTATAACAAGCATTCACACTACTTAGAACTCTAAGAATTCAACATGCAATCTCATCTAGAGCAGCACCAAGAGTAGCTAATTATTCTGAAAATAAACCACTAAATCAAAAACTAATTGGGGCAATGGGGGAGTCACATACCAAGAAGCAATCCCCTAAAATACTTTCGGAAATGGAGCTTCGACCAAAGAGATCGAAATCCATGGGTTTGTGAGCAAGAACACAAGAGAGAGAGAGAGCTATGGTGATTTTTGTCTGGAGGTAGGAGATGACATGGGCTAAAGAAGTAAGGAGGGGACCCACGTGGGGACCACAACCCACCAGGGCGCGCCTCGAGTTGCTAGCGTGGCCTGGTGTCTTGTGGGCACTAGGTGCATCCCCCCTCTGATGTTATTTGCACCAGAACTTCGGAAATATTCAGGAAAAAAACATGTTAAATTTTGAGGACATTCTCAGAACTTTTATTTTTGGGTCATTTTTTATTGCACAAAAAAAATCAAAAAACAGAATAAACACGACATTTTATTTTATTTAACTAAGAAAAACAAAAAGTGGATACAGAAGGTTCTGCCTACTAAATTCATCAACTTCATACCTCTCAAAAATGATCCATTAATAAGGTTCATCAATTCTTATTGACAACCACTTTCGATTAGCATGAAACCGAAGAACTTTCCTAACACTCTAAGTTACCTCAACTAGGATATGCATATCCCCAACCATATAATTATATCATATTTCTTTTTGGCAATAGGTAGAGGTAGATGAAAACTCCCAATAGTGAGTGCCGGAGAATTTTCAATAACATTCACACCATTCACTTGGAATTGTTTCTTAGGAAAGTACATTATATGCTCATTATCATTTGATATGAAAAGTGACTTTGCTTTTATTGCAATCAACAACAGCCCCTTCAATATTCAAAAAGGGTCTACCAATGATAATCGACATGTTGTCGCCCTCGGGCATCTCAAGAATAATCAAGTCTGTTACGATGGTAACATTTGCAACAACAACGGGCACATCTTCACAAATACCGATAGGTATGGCAGTTGATTTGTCAGCCATTTGCAAAGATATTTTAGTAGGTGTGAGTTTATTCAAATCAAGTATTTTATATAAAGAGAAATGCATAACACTAACACGAGCTCCCAAATTAGACAAAGCAGTTTTGACATAATTTCTTTTAATAGAGCAAGGTGTAGTTGGTATTCTAGGATATCCAAGTTTCTTAGGTACTCCATCCTCAAAAGAATAATTAGCAAGCATGGTGGATATTTCAACTTCATGTATCATTCTTTTATTAATGATGATGTCTTTTATGTATTTAGCATAAGGGGGCATCTTTAAGATATCAGTTAAGCGGGTGCGCAAAAAACTAGCCTAATCATTTCAGCAAAGCGTTCAAATTCTTCATCATCATTTTTCTTAGATGGTTTAGGTGGACAAGGCATGGGTTTCGGAACCCATGGCTTTATTTCTTTATGGTGTTTCCTAGCCACAAAGTATTTTTTATCATATAATATATTTTTAGGATGTGGGTTATCAAGATCAACAATAGGTTCTATTTCTACATCATTATGTGGTTCTTTATCATTGTTTGGTTGGGTATCCTCTTGAACATCACTATCATTATCATCATCACTAGGTGGATGTTCATTACCAGATTGAGTTTCATCATCAGAAATAGAGACATCATTATTATTAGGAGGTTTTTCTATCTCAGGTTCACTAGAGGTATGCAAAGTTCTATCATTTTCTATTTCTTTTTCTTCTTAGAAGGACTAGGTGCATCAGAATTAATTCCTTGAGAGTCTTGTTCAATTCTTTTAGGATGACCTTTAGGATAAAGAGGTTCTTGGGTCATTCTACCTCCTCTCGCCACTACTCTAATAGCATGATCATTTATATTATTATTCATTTCATTAAGCAATTCTCTTTGAGATTTAGCAACTTGCTCTATTTGGGTTTGAACCATAGAGGCATATTTTCCTACACCTCTAATATCATTACTGATTCTAAATAACAAGTCACTCATACGAGCAATCATATCAGAATTATATTTCAATTGTTTCAGAAAAATTGTATTGAAGTGATTTTGTTTCCTAATATAGTTATCAAACTCATATAAGCATTGACTACTGTGTTTATTGTAAGGAATGTCACCTTCATCAAAATTTAATAAAGAATTTACCTTTACCACCTGTGGAGGTGGTGGTGTGTCAAGGCCATGTAGTTCTTCAATAGGTGGTAAATTCTTTACACCCTCAGCTTTAATACCTTTTTCCTTTGCCTCTTGCATATCTTCAGGACTGAGAAATAAGACACCCATCTTCTTCGAACTGGGTTCAGGCGGTGGTTCAGGGAGAGTCCAACGATCATAATTCTTCAATATATTATTCAATAATTCCTCAGCTTGTTCAACAGTTTGTTCCCTGAAAACACAACCAGCACAACTATATAGGAAGTCCCTAGAAGCATCAATTAGTTCATTATAGAAAATATCAAGTATTTCATTTTTCTTAAGAGGATGATCAAGCAAAGCATTAAGAAATTGGAGAAGCCTCCCCCAAGCTTGTGGGAGACTCTCTTCTTCAATTTGCACAAAGTTAAATATTTCCTATAAGGCAGCTCGTTTCTTATGAGCATGAAAATATTTGTCAGAGTAGTAAATCATATCCTGGGGACTACGCACACAACTAGGAGTAAGAGTATTGTATCATATCTTAGCATCACCCTTTTGAGAATATAAATAATTTGAGAATATAACAGTAGAGAATATTCTCATCATTAGCAAAAAGGGTGGCTATATCATTCAACTTAGTAAGATGTGCCACTATAGTTTTAGTTTCATGGCCATGGAAAGGATTAGATTCAACCAAAGTAATTAACTCTGGTTTGATAGAGAATTCATAATCCTTATCAATAACAAAGACAGGTGAAGTAGCAAACTTAGGATCATTTCATTCTAGCATTCGAAGTCTTTTCTTTATACTTGCATAGTAATTTCTTAAGATCATTTCTATCCTTAAAAGCAAGAATGTCTCTAGCTACTTCTCTATCCATAACATAACCTTCAAGTATCTTAGGCATTTCAAATCTAGGAGCTAGGTCTAATAGGTGTTTCATAATTACCAGTTTCAAAGACTTCATCTGTTTCAATAGTTTCGTCGGTTTCAATAATTTCATTCTCTCTAGATCTAGCAATTTGTTCATCATGAAATTCACCTAATGGCACAATATCATCAAGCAAGGTACTAGCATCATCATAAGCATCATTCATATCAGAAGTAGCATCATCAATAACTTGCAACATATCAGGATTAATAGCATGTGGTGGTGGTGCAAGTTTACTCATAACAGAAGGTGAATCAAGTGTAGAGTGTGATGGCAAATCAGTCCCCTCGTCTTAGAGGGCACGAACTTGGTTCTTGTATCCTTCAGATTCTTCATAGTGGTAAATTTATATAAATCCCAAATGTCTAAGCAAATATAGTTGTGCTCCCCAGCAACGAAGCCAGAAAAAGGTCTTGATAGCACACAAGTATAGGGGATCACAAAAGTTTTCGAGGGTAAAGTATTCAACCCAAATTTATAGATTCGACACAAGGGGAGGCAAAGAATATTTGAGAGTATTAGAAATTTATTTGTCAATTCAACCACACCTAGAGATTAAATATCTGTAGCAAAGTGATCGGTAGCACAGTAATATGATAGTTTGATAGCAGTGGTAACGGTAACAACAGTAGTAACGACAATGGTGGTAGCAATAGTTTTGTAGCAGGCGCAACAGTAACAATAACAATAGTAATTAGAAAGAAAAATAAGTGGAAAACTCGTAGGCATTGGATCGGTGTATTCGTTAGATGATATTCATCATATAACAATCATAAACTAGGGCGACACAGAACTAGCTCCAGTTCATCAATGTGATGTAGGCATGTATTCCATAAATAGTCATACGTGCTTATGGAAAAGAACTTGCATGGCATCTTTTGTCCTACCCTCCCATGGCAGCAGGGTCCATAAGGAAACTAAGGGATATTAAGTAATCCTTTTTAATAGAGAACCGGAACAAAGCATTAACACATAGTGAATACATGAACTCCTCAAACTACGGTCATCATCGTAAAGTATTCTGATTTCTGTCACCTCGGGGTTTACGGATCATAACACATAGCAGGTGCATATGATTAGGCAATATCGGATCAAGAACATAGATATAATGATGATAACATAAATGTTTCAGATCTGAAATCATGGCACTCGGGCCCTAGTGACAAGAATTAAGCATGGCAAGTCATAGCAACATCAATCTTAGAACATAGTGGATACTAAGGATCAAGCCCTAACAAAACTAACTCGATTAACTGAGGAATCTCATCCAACTCTTCACCGACTAGCAAGCCTACGAAGGAATTACTCACTCCCAGTGGGGAGCATCATGGAATTGGCGATGAAGGAGGAATGATGATGACGAAGACGAAAGATTCCCCTCTCCGGAGACCCAAACAGACTCTAGATCTGGCCTCCCGATGAAGAACGGGAGGTGGCAGTGGCTCCGTATCGTGAAACGCAATGAAACTTCCTCCTTCATTTTTTTCTCCGGAAATAGGAAGTTATAATGCCAGAATTAGGGTCAGTGGGGCCACAAGGTGGGCACAACCCACCAAGGCGGGCCTAGGGTAGGGCTGGCATGCCCTGGTGCCTTGTGCCCAGCCACGCCCCCTCCTCCGGTGGTTTTTGGCTCCAGTATCTTTTATTTTTTATAAAATAAATCTTCAAAAAGTTTCATTCGATTTCGAGAACTTCTATTTCTGCACAAAAACAACACCATGGTAGTTCTGCTCGAAACAGTGTCAGTCCAGGTTAGTTTTATTCAAATCATGCAAATTAGAGTCCAAAACAAGAGCAAAAGTGTTAGGAAAAGTAGATACGATGGAGATGTATCAACTGCTCTTTTGTTGTTGCTACTCTGCGGTTGTTGCTTGCTCTGCGTGTTGTTGCTGATGCCGACGCTGTTACTCCTTGTTACCTGTTGTTGCTGCTGTCTGTTGCTACTGTGTTGCTGCTTGCCGCCCGGTGCTAACTGCTGCTAGTTGCTAGTATCATCTATCGCTGCTGCCTGAAGTTGTTGTTGGCCATGGCCAAATATGATGTGTTTTGCATGTGTGCAGCGGGTGCGCTATGTGTCCATCGTGTCTCTGAGTGTGAGTAGGTGGCCGCCCTATTTAGTTTGGGTAATTATTTCGACAAGTTAGTGGTTTGGTTAATTAGTGATTAGACTATTAGCCTATGGCTAGTGGACCCTCTCAGTTAGTTAACTTTGTTAAAGCACTCAATTAAAAATGAGACAATGACACCTGGGCCCCACACCTGCCTTTTTGACTAGTCAAAATGACTTGGTCAATTCAGACTAATGTAAATACAAAGTTATAGAAATTTCAAAAAATGTATAAAACTTTGCAAATTCATAGAAAATAAATCGTAACTCCGATGAAAATATTTATACATGAAAGTTGATCAGAAAATTATATCAAATCTGAATATGCCATTTGCATACGTGTCACACCCTTAACATAATGAACTTGAAATTTTATATCAGGATCATCTTTTCGAATAATACCTGGAGCCGGGAAAGTATTACCAGTTATTGCCCCCTTCTTCTCAAATGCTTAGTGATGCATTAGATCATATGATCAACACATTTTGACATGACATGCATCTCTATTGCATATGTATGCCCGTTATTTATTTCGTTCCCCCTCTCGTCTATTCTTTCAGTAGACCCCAAGACTGCTTTTCATTCCAAGTATGACTACATCGACAATGACCCGTCCTTCTCGATAGAGCTTCCAAGCAAGCAAAAATCCCTTGATCATTCCTATATCATCCATTCCTTCTCTTTCATGCTTGCATTAGAATTTGCTATTGTATTTGATTGCTCCTATTCTAATGCATAGCCTGATTTTGTAACCCGTTGTTGTACTTTACCTATCTACCGTATCTGCTTTGTATAGGTTGGTTAGTGATCCACCAGTGACCCCTCCCCTTGTCCTTATTGCCCCTACTTCATCATTGATGACTCGATCAACGTGATTGACGTCTTGAGCCTAGCACATCACCTTGCCCTCTAGTTGTATGACTCTCCGGAGCTACTTTCGAGTGCCGAGGGTGATACCTCGTAACGCACTCCTGATGATAACTCTATAGTGAAGCTAGTCGATCGTGCATTACGGACGGTGATTCCTCCTTCACCACTCCCGATAATGACTCAGTCGTGCAACACCTCAAGTGTGAATACTCAAGGGTGATTCCTCCCAGGTCACCTTGACCGTTACATTGAGTGGAATCCATCAAGGGTTATTCCTCGGATTCACCCTTGATGTTATGGACACATGGTTACTTTGACTCTAACCTAGAACCATGTGAAAGATGGGTCGACCCCGAGGGGTACCCATGGGATAAATGTGAAAGACAAGTCAGCCTCGAGGGGTGCCCGCAAGTGATGTGTAGTCAAGTTGACCTTGAGGCTACCCGTGAGATAATTATACGACACGACCAGGCATTCTTAGTCCTTGTCATAAGTCCGTGAGACGGGGAGACGGGACGACACATCGTGGATCATTGATCGTCTCCGCGCGCTCCCAAGACACTAACAATTTGGATATGTGATCTGTGTAGGCCTCTGCCCTTTTTGCACTAACCACCACGCGGGAATAGGTATGGGCACTCCGCGTTGTACATTCTCCCGAAAGCTCTTCGGACATGACAATTGAGCGGCATGCACCTGGGTGGCCCGCGTAAGCACCTGCTTTGCATAAAGAGGTAGCACGGACTGATCCCAGCCATCCTCGTAACACACAGGAGTGCAAAGTGCGATGGACCAAGACCCCTGAGCACTTAGGATTTAGACCGACGTGCTGACCTCTTTGTTGAGCCTGGGTAGGACTACGGTGTGCCAATCAACCGAGGTCGGGTATGACCTGGAAAGTGTGTCCGGTCGGAGTTAATCGGGCGTGTTGGGTAAGTTTGTGCACCCCCACAGGGAAGTATTGGGGAACGTTGCATGGGAAACATAAAATTTCCTACGCACATGCAAGATCTATCCATGGTGATGAGCATCTACGAGAGGGAGAGTGGATCTACATACCCTTGTAGATCGCTAAGCGGGAAGCGTTAAAAAACGTGGTTGATGTAGTCGAACGTCTTCATGATCCAAATCGCCGAGCGTCCCGTGATCCCATCATGACCCATCTCGTGATCCAATCACGATCCGTCCCGCGATCAAATCAGAATCGTCTCGGATCTTGATCACAGTCCTTCCGATCTAGCGCCAAACGGACGGCACCTCCGCGTTCAGCACACGTACAACTCGATGACGATTTCCGCCTTCTTGATCCAGCAAGAGGGAGCAGAGAGGTAGATGATTTCTCCAGCAGCACAATGACGTGGTGGCGGTGGTGGTGAACTAATCCTGTAGGGCTTCGCCTAAGCACCGCAGAACTAATCTAGAGGAGAAACAGATCTAGAGGAAGAAGAGGGCAGCACGTGGCAATTAGGGTTAGCTCTTCCCTCTAAATCCTCTAGTATATATAGGAGGGAGGGAGGGGAGGAGGAAGCCTCAAACACTCAAGGTTTGGTCGAAATTGGAGGTGGAGGAGTCCTACTCCAATCCTATTAGGAGTAGGATTCCTCCTTTCCACTTGGAAACTCTTTCCACCTCTCCACCTTTTGGGGTTTTCCCACCCCTAGCCGCATGGGCCTTAGTGGGGGCTTAGTCCAGCCCACCAGGGGATGGTTTGACTCCTCCCACAGCGCATGAGGTCCTTTGGATCGAGACACCCCTCCCGATGGCCCCCTGACACCCTCCCGGCACTCCCGGTACACTACCGATGAGCCCAAAACTTTTTCGGTGACCAAAACAGGACTTCCTATATATCAATCTTTACCTCCGAACCATTTTGGAGCTCCTCGTGACGTCCGGGATCTCATCCGGTACTCTGAAGAACCTTCGGTCACCACCATACATAACTCTATAGTACCGAAATGTCACCGAACCTTAACTGTGCAGACCCTGAGGGTTCGAGAACTATGTAGACATGACCGAGACATCTCTATGGTCAATAACCAATAGTGGGACCTGGATGCCCATATTGGTTCCTACATATTCTACGAAGATCTTTATCGGTTGAACCTCTATGTCAAGGATTCAGTTAATCCCGTATGTTGTTCCCTTTGTTCTTCGGTATGTTACTTGCCCGAGATTCGATTGTCGGTATCTATATACCTAGTTCAATCTTGTTACCGGCAAGTCTCTTTACTCGTTCCATAATACAAGATCTCGTGGCTAACTCTTTAGTCACATTGCATGCAAGGCTTATAGTGATGTTGTATTACCGAGTGGGCCCTGAGATACCTCTCCGTCACATGGAATACCAAATCCCAGTCTTGATCCATGCCAACTCAACAGACACCCTCGGATATACCTGTAGAGCACCTTTATAGTCACCCAGTTACGTTGTGATGTTTGATACACACAAGGTACTCCCCTGGTGTCAGTGGGTTGCATGATCTCATGGTCATAGGAACAGATACTTGACATGCAGAAAACTGTAGCAATAAACTGACACGATCATATGTTACGTTTATAATTTGGGTCTTGCCCATAACATCATTCTCCTAATGATGTGATCCCATTATCAAATGACATCTCATGTCCATGGCTAGGAAACATTAACCATCTTTGATCAATGAGCTAGTCCATCAGAGGCATACTAGGGACATGGTGTTGTCTATGTATCCACACATGTATCTGAGTTTCCGATCAATACAATTCTAGCATGGATAATAAACGATTATTATGAACAAGGAAATATGATAATAACTAATTTATTATTGCCTCTAGGGCATATTTCCAATAGTCTCCCACTTGCACTAGAGTCAATAATCTAGCTCACATCGCCATGTGATTTGTTATGAATCTCACACCCAATGAGTTATGGGGTTCAACCATGCTTTGCATGTGAAAGAGGTTTTAGTCAACGGGTCTGAGACATTCAGATCCGTGTGTACTTTGAAAATCTCTATATCATATTGTAAACACTGCTACCATACTCCACTTGGAGCTATTCCAAATGGCTACTCCACTATACGTATCCAAATTGCTACTAAGAGTCATCCGGATTGGTGTTAAAGCTTGCATCGACGTAACTCCTTACGAAGAAATTTTTATCACCTCCATAATCGAGAAACATCTCCTTAGTCCTCTGGTTACTAAGGATAATTTTGACCGTTGTCCAATAATCCACTCCTGGATTACTCTTGTATCCCTTGACAGACTTATGGCAAGGCACACACAGGTGCGGTACATAGCATGGCATACTATATAGAGCCTATGGCTAAGGCATAGGGGACAATGTTCATCCTTTCTCTTTGTTTTGCCGTGGTCATGCTTTGAGTCTCACTCAATCACACCTTACAAATCAGGCAAGAACTCTTTCTTTGACTAATCCATTTTGAACTCTTTCAAAATCTTGTCAAGGTATGTAATCATTGAAAGTCTTATCAGACGTCTTGATCCATCTCTATAGATCTCGATGCCCAACAATTAAGTACCTTTATCCAGGTCTTCCTTTGAAAAACTCTTTTCAAACAACCCTTTATTATTTCTAGAAATTCTACAACATTTCCGATCAACAATATTTCATCCACATATGCTTATCAGAAACTCTATAGTGCTCCCACTCACTTTATTGTAAATACAAGTTTCTCATAAACTTTGCATAGACTCAAAACTTTGATCACCTCATCAAAGCGTATATTCCAACTTCGAGATGCTTGCTTCAGTCCATAGAAGGATCACTAAAGCTTGCACACCTTTTAGCATCCTTAGGACTGACAAAACATTTTGATTGTATCTCATACAACCTTACCTCAAGGAAGGAAACAATGTTCTGACATCCATCTGCTAGATTTCATAATTGAAAATTGCAGCAACTGCTAACATAATTCCAACAGACTTTAGCATCGCTACGGGTGAGAAGGTCTCGTCACAGTCAACTCCGTGAACTTGGAAAAAACTTATTTGCGACAAGTCGAGCATTACAAATGGTGACATTCACCATCAGCGTCTGTCTTCATCTTAAAGGTCCATTTTTGTACTCAACGACCTGTCGTACAACGAGCAAGTCTACCAAGGTCTATACTTGGTTTTCATACATGGATCCTTTCTCGAATTTCATGGCGTCTAACCATTTCTCGGAATCCGGGCTCATCATTGCTTATCCATAGTTCATAGGTTCATCGTTGTCCAACAACATGACCTCTAAGACAGGGTTGCCGTAACACTTAGGATTAGTGCGCGTCCTTGTCGACCTACGAGGTTTTATAGTAACTTGATCTGAAGCTTCATGATCATCATCATTAACTTCCTCTTCAACTAACGTAGGCTCCATAGAAATATCTTTCTCTGTTGCGCTACTCTATGGCTGAAACAAAGGTTCAACAACCTCATCAAGTTCTATCTCCCTCCTACTCAATTCTTTCGAGAGAAACTCTTTCTTGAGAAAGGACCCTGTTTTAGCAACAAACATTTTGTACTCGGATCTGAGATAGAAGGTATACCCAACTGTTCTTAGGGTATTCTATGAAGATGCATTTGTCCGCTTTGGGTTCGAGCTCATTAGGTGAAAACCCTTTTAACATAAGCTCCAGCCCCAAACATTAAGAACTTACAACTTAGGTTTCTGCCAAACCAAAATTCATACGGTGTCATCTCAACGGACTTAGATGGTGCCCCTTTTAAAGTGAATGTAGTTGTCTCTAATGCATAACCCCAAAACGATGGTGGCAAATCGATAAGAGACAACATAGTTTGCACCATATCCAATGGAGCATGACTACGACGTTCGGACACACCATCACACTATGGTGTTCCAGGTGGCGTGAGTTGTGAAACAACTTCCACATTGTCTTAAGTTGTACACCAAACTCGTAACTCAGATATTCACGTCCACGATCATATCGTAGACATTTTATCTTCTTGCCACAATGATCTCAAACTTCACTCTGATTTGCTTGAACTTTTCAAACAATTCAGACTTGTGTTTCATTAAGTAAATATACACTTTATCTACTCAAACCAGCAGTGGAGGTAAGAAAATAACGATATCCACCACACGCTACAACACTCATTGGACCGTATACATCAACATGTATCATTTCCAATAAGTCACTTTCCCATTCCATCAAGCCAGTAAACGGGGTTTTAGTCATCTTGCCCAGGAGGCATGGTCCGCATGTCTCAACCAATTCGAAACTGAATGAGTCCAAAGATCCATTAGCATGGAGTTTCTTCATGCGATTTATACCAATATGACATTTAGCGGCAGTGCCACAGGTATGTGGTACTATCATTATTAACTTTGCATCTTTTGGCATCAATGTTATGAACATGTGTATTACTACGATCAAGATTTAACAAACCATTCACATTGGGTGCATGACCATTGAAGGTATTATTCATGTAAACAGAATAACCATTATTCTCTCACTTAAATGAATAATTGTATTGCAATAAACACAATCTAATCATGTTCATGCTTAACGCAAACACCAAATAACATTTATTTAGGTTTGTCACTAATCCCGAAGGTAGAGAGAGCGTGCAATGTTGATCACATCAACCTTGGAAACATTTCCAACACACATCGTCACCTCACCCTTAGCTAGTCTTTGTTTATTCCGTAGCTTTTATTTCGAGTTACTAACATTTAGCAATTGAACCGGTATCTAATACCCAGGTGCTACTAGGAGTACTAGCAAGGTACACATCAATAACACGTATATCAAATATACTTCTGTCGATGTTGCCAGCCTTCTTATCTACCAAGTATCTAGGGTTCTTCTGCTTCAGCGACCGCTCTCCACATAATATAAGCACTTAGTCTCGGGTTTGGGTTCAATTTTGGGTTGCTTCACTGGAGCAGCAACTATCTTGCCATCCATGAAGTTTCCCTCCTTGCCCTGCCCTTCTCGAAACTAGTGGTTTTACTAACCATCAACACTTGATGCTCCTTCTTGATTTCTACCTTCGCGGTGTCAAACATCACAAACAGCTTAGGGATCATTATTTCCATCCCTGGCATTTTATAGTTCATCACGAAGCTCTAGTAGCTTAGTGACAGTGACTTGGAAAACTATATCAATCACTTTCTTATCTAGAAGATCAACTCCCATTAGATTCAAGCGATTGTAGCACCCAGACAATCTGAGCACATGCTCAACGATTGAGCTATTCTCCTTCATCTTGCACGCAAAGAATCTTGGTTGGAGATCTCATATCTCAAAACACGGGCACGAGCCTGAGATCCCAATTTCAGCTCTTAGAACATGTCATATGTTCCGTGACGTTCAGTACATTTTGGAGCCTCAATTCTAAGCCGTAATGCATGACGCACTGAACTATCAAGTAGTCGTCGGAACGTGCCTGTCGGATGTTCACAACATCTACTGACGACGCTATATGGGGTGGCACACCGAGCGGTGCATTAAGGACATAAGCCTTCTGTGCAGCAATGAAGACAATCCTCGGATCAAGGACCTAGTCCGCAATATTGCTACCATCATCTTTCAATTCTATTTCTCTGGGAACATATAAAAATTCAAGGGAGCTACAGCATGAGCTAGTAATCTACAACATAATTTGCAAAGACACTAGTGGCTATGTTCATGATAATGAGTTCAATTACTCATACTATTTAAGAACTCCCACTCAAATTGACATCCCTCTAGTCATTCGAGTGATACATGATCCAAATTCACCAACTCAAGTCCGATCATCACGTGAGTTAACGTGGTTTCAATGGTGAACATCATCATGTTGATCATATCTGCTATATGACTCATGTTTGACCTTTCGATCTCTTGTGCTCCGAGGCCATGTCTGTACATGCTAGGCTTGTCAAGTTTAACCCGAGTGTTCCGCATGTGCAACACTGGCTTGCAGCCGTTGTATGTGAACGTAGAGTCTATCACACCCGATCATCATGTGGTGTCTCGACACGACGAACTTCCGCAACGGTGCACACTCGGGGAGAACACAATTTATCTTGAAATTTAAGTGAGGGATCACCTTATAATGCTACCTTCGTCCTAAGCAAAACAAGTTGCATAAAAGGATTAACATCACATGGAAATCATAAGTGACATGATATGGCCATGAAGTTGTGCTTTTGATCTCCATCTATAAAGCACTGGCATGATCTCCATCGTCACCGGCATGACACCATGATCTCCATCATCTTGATCTCCATGAACGTGTCGCCATCAGGGTAGTCACGCCCACCATGCTTCTACTACTATTGCTACCGCTTAGCGGTAAAGTAAAGCATTACATAGTGCTTAATGATTGACACGCAGGTCATACAATAGTTAAAGACAACCCTATGGCTCCTGCCGGTTGCCGTACTCATCGACATGCAAGTCATGATATTCTATACAATACATGATCACCTCATACATCACATATATCTCATCATGTAATTGGCCATATCACATCACAACATACCCTGCAAAAACAAGTTAGAGGTCCCCTAATTGTTGTTGCAAGTTTTACGTGGCTGCTACTGGTATCTAGCAAGAACAATTCTCACCTATGCAAAAACCACAACGGTGATACATAAGTTGCTTTTCAACCTTCTCAAGGACCGCCTTTGTCGAATCCGATCCAACTAAAGTAGGAGAAACAGACACCCGCCAGCCATCTTTGTGCAACAAAGTTACACGTCAGTCGATGGAACTAGTCTCTCCTAAGCATATGAGTAAGGTTGGTCCGGGCAGCTTCATCCCACAATACCGCTGAAGCAAAACACGACCAAGGGAGGAAGCAATCTAAGCATCAATGCCCACAAAATCCTTTGTGTTCTACTCAACATCTCATCTACACATAGACCTAGCTCATGATGCCACTGTTGGGGAATGTTGCATGGGAAAAAAAATCCTACACACACGCAAGATCTATCCATGGTGATGAGCATCTACGAGAGGGAGAGTGGATCTACATACCCTTGTAGATCGCTAAGCGGGAAGCGTTAAGAAACGCGGTTGACGTAGTCGAACGTTTTCGTGATCCAAATCATCGAGCGTCCCGCGATCCCATCATGATCCATCTTGCAATCCAATCACGATCCGTCATGCGATCCCATCATGATCCGTCCTGCGATCAAATCACGAATCGTCTTGCGATCTTGATCACGGTCCTTTCGATCTAGCGCCAAACGTACGGCACCTCCGCGTTCAGCACACGTACAACTTGATGACGATCTCCGCCTTCTTGATCCAGCAAGAGGGAGCGGAGAGGTAGATGAGTTCTCCGGCAGCACAACAGCATGGTGGCGGTGGTGGTGAACTAATCCTGTAGGGCTTCGCCTAAGCACCACAGAACTAATCTAGAGGAGAAATGGATCTAGAGGAAGAAGAGGGCAACACGTGGCAATTAGGGTTAGATCTTCCCTCTAAATCCTATAGTGTATATAGGAGGGAGGGAGGGGAGGAGGCAACCTCAAACCCTCAAGGTTTGGTCAAAATTGGAGGTGGAGGAGTCCTGCTCCAATCCTATTAGGAGTAGGATTCCTCCTTTCCACTTGGAAACTCTTTCCACCTCTCCACCTTTTGGGTTTTTCCCATCCCTAGCCACATGGGCCTTAGTGGGGGCTTAGTCTAGCCCACCAGGGGCTGGTTTGACTCCTCCCACAGCCCATGAGGTCCTTTGGGTCGAGACACCCCTCCCGATGGTCCCCCGGCACCCTCTCGGCACTCCCGGTACACTACCGATGAGCCCGAAACTTTTCCGATGACCAAAACAGGACTTCCTATATAACAATATTTTTCTCTGGAGAATTTTGGAGCTCCTCATGATGTCCAGGATCTCATCCGAGACTCCAAACAACCTTCGGTCACCACCATACATAACTCTATAGTACCAAAACGTCACCGAACCTTAAGTGTGCAGACCCTACGGGTTCGAGAACTATGTAGACATGGCCGAGGCACCTCTCATTGGGGAACGTTGCATGGGAAAAAATTCCTACACGCACGCAAGATCTATCCATGGTGATGAGCATCTACGAGAGGGAGAGTGGATCTACATACCCTTGTAGATTGCTAAGCGGGAAGCGTTAGGAAACGCGGTTGGTGTAGTCGAACGTCTTCGCGATCCAAATCGCCTAGCGTCCCGCGATCTCAACACGGTCCGTCCCACGATCCAATCACGATCCGTTCCGCAAACTCATCATGATCCATCTCGCGATCTCATCACGATCCGTCTCGCGATCTTGATCACGGTCCTTCTGATCTAGCGCCGAACGGACGACACCTCCGCGTTCAGCACACATACAGCTCGATGACGATCTCCGCCTGCTTGATCCAGCAAGACGGAGCGGAGAGGTAGAAGAGTTCTCCGGTAGCGTGACGGCGCTGTGGCGATGGTGGTGGAGCAATTCCGGCAGGGCTTCGCCTAAGCACTGTAGAAACCCGATCTAGAGGAGAAACTATGCACTAGAGGAACGGGTAGCACGTGGCTGAAAAACTTGTGCAAAAACCCTAAAAACTGTAGTATATATAAGAGGAAGAGAGGAGAAGGCTTGGCCCAAGGGCCAAGCCATGTAGGTTTCGGCCGAACCAAGGAGGAGAGGAGGATTCCTCCTCCAATCCTAGTAGGACTAGGACTCCTTATTTTTGCCTTTTTGCCTTTTTCCACCCTTTTCTCTTTGGGTTTTTCTTCCTAGCCGCATGGGCCTTGTGTGGGACTTCCACCAGCCCACTAAGGGCTGGTATTCACTCTTCCATAGCCCATGTAGCCTCTTGGGTCGAAATACCCCTCCTGATGGTCTCCCGATACACTACCGGCACTCCCGGTACACTACTGATGAGCCCGAAACTTTTCCGACGACCAAAATAGGACTTCATATATATCAATCTTTACCTCCGGACCATTATGGATCTCCTCGTGACGTCTGGGATCTCATCCGGGACTCCAAACAACCTTCGGTCACCACCATGCATAACTATATACTACCGAAACGTCACCAAACCTTAAGCATGCACACCCTGCGGATTCGAGAACTATGTAGACATGACCGAGACACCTCTACGGTCAATGACCAATAGCAGGACCTGGATGCCCATATTGGTTCCAACATATTCTATGAAGATCTTTATCGGTCGAACCTCTATGTCAAGGGTTCAGTTAATCCCGTATGATGTTCCCTTTGTTCTTCGCTATGTTACTTGCCCGAGATTCGGTCTTCGGTATCTCCATACCTAGTTCAACCTCGTTACCGGCAAGTCTCATTACTCGTTCTGTAATACCAGATCCCGTGACTAACACTTAGTCACATTGCTTGCAAGGATTATTATGATGTTGTATTACCGAGTGGGCCCTGAGATACCTCTCCGTCACACGGAGTAACAAATCCCAGTCTTGATCCATGCCAACCCAATAGACACCCTCGGAGATGTTGGAAATATGCCCTAGAGGCAATAATAAATTAGTTATTATCATATTTCCTTGTTCATGATAATCGTTTATTATCCATGCTATAATTGTATTGATCGGAGACTTAGATGCATGTGTGGATACATAGACAAAACCATGTCCCTAGTATGCCTCTAATAGACTAGCTCGTTGATCAAAAGATGGTTAAGGTTTCCTAGCCATGGACATGAGATGTCATTTGATAACGGGGTCACATCATTAGGAGAATGATGTGATGGACAAGACCCAAACTGCAAACGTAGCATATGATCATGTCAGTTTATTGCTACTGTTTTCCGCATGTCAAGTATGTGTTCCTATGACCATGAGATCATGCAACTCGCAGATATCGGAGGAGTGCCTTGTGTCTATCAAACATCAAAACGTAACTGGGTGACTATAAAGGTGCTCTACAGGTACCTCCGATGGTGTCTGTTGAGTTGGCATGGATCGAGACTGGGATTTGTTACTCCGTGTGACGGAGAGGTATCTCGGGGCCCACTCGGTAATGCAACATCACAATAAGCCTTGCAAGCAATGTGACTAATTGTTAGTTGCGGGATCTTGTATTTCGGAACGAGTAAAGAGACTTTCCGGTAACGAGGTTGAACTAGGTATGGAGATACCGACGATCGAATCTCGGGCAAGTAACATACCGAAGAACAAAGGGAACGTTATACGGGATTAACTGAATCCTTGACATAGAGGTTCGACCGATAAAGATCTTCATAGAATATGTAGGAACCAATGTGGACGTCTAGGTCCCGCCATTGGTTATTGACTGTAGAGGTGTCTCGATCATGTCTACATAGTTCTCGAACCCGCAGGGTCTGCACACTTAAGGTTCGGTGACGTTTCGGTAGTGTAGAGTTATGTATGGTGGTGACCGAAGTTTGTTAGGAGTCCCGGATGAGATCCCGGATGTCACGAGGAGCTCTGGAATGGTCCTAGGTAAAGATTCATATATAGGAAGTCCCAGTTTGGTTTCCGAAAAAGTTTCGGGCTCATCGGTAGTGTACCGGGAGTGCCGGGAATGTACCGGGAGTACCGGTAGTGTACCGGGAGACCTCCGGGAGGGGTGCTTCGACCCCAAGAGGTCCATGGGCTGTGGGAGAGTATTAACCAGCCCTTAGTGGGCTGGGAAAACAGCCACAAAGGCCCATGGCGCAGGAGAGAAAGTCCTAAAGCAAAAAGTGGAAAATCAGCCAATAGGAGGCAATCCTACTCCAACTAGGATTGGAGGTGAAGTAGGATTGCTTCCCACCTCCTATTTTGGCCGACCCAAAGGCCTTGGCTGCCTCTCCTCTCCTCTCCTCCTATATATACTAGTGGATTGGGTGGTTTTTGGACAGAATTTCCGGCCACGTGCTACCCGTTACACCGGTGCATAGTTTCTCCTCTAGATCGGTTTTCTGCAGCGCTTAGGCGAAGCCCTGCCGGAATTGCTCCACCACCATCACCGAAGCGCCGTCACGCTGCCGGTGAACTCTCTCTCCTCTCCACCTCCTCTTGCTGGATCAAGATGGTGGAGATCGTCATCAAGCTGCACGTGTGCTGAACGCGGAGGTGCCGTCCGTTCGGCGCTAGATCGAAAGGACCGTGATCAAGATCGCGAGACGGTTCGTGATGTGATCACGGAACGGATCGTGATGAGTTCACGGGACAGATCGTGATCAAGATCGTGAGACGGATCGTGATGAGTTCACGGGACGGATCATGATGTGTTCGCGGGACGGATCGTGATTGGATCACGTGACGGATCGTGATGAGATCGCGGGACGCTCGGCGATTTGGATCGCAAAGATGTTCGACTACACCAACCGCGTTTCTTAACGCTTCCCGCTTAGCGATCTACAAGGGTACGTAGATCCACTCTCCCTCTCATAGATGCTCATCACCATGGATAGGTTTGCGTGTGCGTAGGAAAATTTTTATTTCCCATGCGACGTTCCCCAACAGTGGTATCAGAGCTAGGTTGATGGTTCGATGAGATCTCGAGTAGAACACAAAAGGTTTGTGGGCGTTGATGCTTAGATTGCTTCCTCCCTTGGTCGTATTTTGGTTCAGCGGGATTGTGAGATGAAGCGGCCCGAACCAACATTACTCGTACGCTTACGAGAGACCGGTTCCCTCGACGCAACTTGTTGCCTAGATGGCTTGCGGGTGACAGTGTCTCTCACTTTAGTTGGATCGGATTGGAAAAAGGTGGTCCTTGAGAAGGTTGAAAAGCAACTAGTGTATCACCGTTGTGGTTTTTGCGCAGGTGAGAATTGTTCTTGCTATATACCCGTAGCAGCCACGTAAAACATGCAACAACGATTAGAGGATGTCTAACTTGTTTTTGCAGGGTATGTTGTGATATGATATGGCCAATTACATGATGTGATATATGTGTTGTATGAGATGATCATGTGATGTATAGATTATCACGACTTTCATGTCGATGAATACGGCAACCGGCAGGAGCCATAGGGTTGTCTTTAATTATTGTATGACCTGCGCGTCAATCATTAAGCGCTATGTAATGCTTTACTTTATCGCTAGACGGTAGCAATAGTAGTAGAAGCATGCAGGGCGTGACAACCCCGATGGCGACACGTTGATGGAGATCAAGATGATGGAGATCATGGTGTCATGCCGGTGACGATGGAGATCATGCCGGTGCTTTCTAGATGGAGATCAAAAGCACAAGTTCATGGCCATATCATGTCACTTATGATTTGCATGTGATGTTAATCCTTTTTGTGCACCTTGTTTTGCTTAGGTCGACGGTAGCATTATAAGGTGATCCTTCACTTGAATTTCAAGATGAACTGTGTTCTCCCCGAGTGTGCACTGTTGCGAAAGTTCGTCGTGTTGAGACACCACGTGATGATCGGGTGTGATAGACTCTACGTTCACATACAACGGGTGCAAGCCAGATTTGCACGCGCAGAACACTCGGGTTAAACTTCACGAGCCTAGCATGTACAGACATGGCCTCGGAACACAAGAGACCGAAAGGTCGAACATGAGTCATATAGTAGATATGATCAACATAATGATGTTCACCATTGCAGCCACCTCAACTCACGTGATGATCGGACTTGAGTTGGTGAATTTGGATCATGTATCACTCGAATGATCGGAGGGATGTCAATTTGAGTGCGAGTTCTTAGGTAATATGATTAATTGAACTCATTATCATGAACATAGTCGAAGTGTCTTTGCAAATTATGTTGTAGATTACTAGCTCACGCTGTAGCTCCCTTGTAGTTTTATATGTTCCTAGAGAAATAGTATTGAAAGATGATGGTAGCAATATTGCGGACTGGGTCTGTGATCTGAGGATTTTCCTCTTTGCCGCACAGAAGGCTTATGTCCTTAATGCACCGCTCGGTGCGCCACCCCCTCTAGCGTCGTTTGTAGATGTTGTGAATATCTGACAGGCACGTTTCGATGACTACTTGATAGTTTAGTGCGTCATGCATTACAGCTTAGAATTGAGGCTCCGAAACGTTTTGAACGTCATGGAACATATGAGATGTTCTAGGAGCTGAGATTGTGATCTCAGGCTCGTGCCCGTGTTGCGAGATATGAGATCTCCAACAAGATTCTTTGCCTGTAAGATGAAGGAGAATAGCTCAATCGTTGAGCATGTATTCAGATTGTCTGGGTACTACAATCGCTTGAATCAAGTGGGAGTTGATCTTCCAGATAAGATAGTGATTGATATAGTTCTCCAAGTCACTATCACTAAGCTACTAGAACTTGGTGATGAACTATAAGTTGCCAGGGATAGAAATAATGATTTCTGAGCTGTTCGCGATGTTTGACACCGCGGAGGTAGAAATCAAGAAGGAGTGTCAAGTGTTGATGGTTAATCAAACCACTAGTTTTGAGAAGGGCAAGAGCAAGGAGGGAAACTTCATGGATAGCAAGTCAGTTGCTGCTCCAGTGAAGCAACCCAAAGTTGAACTCAAACCCGAGACTCAGTGCTTCTGTTATGAGGTGAGCGGTCGCTAAAGCGGAACAACCCTAGATACTTGGTAGATAAGAAGGCTGGCAACATTGATAGAAGTATATTAGATATACGAGTTATTAATGTGTACCTTGCTAGTACTCTTAGTAGCACCTGGGTATTGGATACCGGTTCGGTTGCTAAATGTTAGTAACTCGAAATAAAAGCTACGGAATAAACGGAGAACTAGCTAAGGGTGAGGTGACGACATGTGTTGGAAGTGTTTCCAAGGTTGATGTGATCAACATCGCACGCTCTCTCTACCTTCAGGATTAGTGACGAACCTAAATAAATGTTATTTGGTGTTTTGCGTTGAGCATGAACATGATTAGATCATGTTTATTCCAATACAGTTATTCATTTAAGTTAGAGAATAATAGTTATTCTGTTTACATGAATAATACCTTCAATGGTCATGCACCCAGTGAGAATGGTTTGTTGAAATCTTGATCGTAGTAATACACATGTTCATAACATTGATGTCAAAAGATACAAAGTTAAATAATGATAGTACCACATACTTGTGGCACTGCCGCAAAATGTCATATTGGTATAAAGCGCATGAAGAAACTCCATGGTGATGGATATTTGGACTCATTCGATTTTGAATCGGTTGAGACATGTGAACCATGCCTCTTGGGCAAGATGACTAAAGGACCCCATTGGATGGAGCGGGCAAGTGATCCATTGGAAATGATACATGTTGATGTATGCAATCTAGTGAGTCTTGTAGCGTGCAGTGGATATCGTTATTTTCTTACCTTCACTGATGATTTGAGTAGATATAGTGTATATTTACTTAATGAAACACAAGTCTGAATCGTTTGAAAGGTTCAAGCAAATTCAGAGTGAAGTTTAAAGATCGGCGTGACAAGAAGATAAAAATGACTGCGATATGATCGTGGAGGTGAATATCTAAGTCACGAGTTTGGCATACAACTTAAGACAATGTGAAAGTTGTTTCACAACTAAACGCCACCTAGAACACCATAGTGTGATGGTGTGTCCGAACATCATAGTTATGCTCTATTGGACATGGTGCGTGCTATGATGTCTCTTGTCGTTTTACTACTATAATTTTGGGGTTATGCATTAGAGACAACTACATTCACTTTAAATAGGGCACCATCTAAATCCGTTCAGATGACACCATGTGAATTATGGTTTGATAGAAACCTAAGCTATCATTTCTTAATACTTGGGGCTACGACACTTGTGTGGAAAATGTTTTCACCTAATGAGGTCAAACCCAAGGCGGACAAATGCATCTTCATAGAATACCCTAAGATCAGTTGGGTGAACCTTCTATCTCAGATCCAAGTGCGAAGTGTTTGTAACTAAAACGGATCCTTTCTCGAGGAAAAGTTTCTCTCGAAAGAATTAAGTGGGAGGAAGATAGAACTTGATGAGGTTGTTAAAACTTTGTTCAACCAGAGAGTAGCGCAGCGCAGTATGTTGTTTCTGTGAAGCCTACGTTAGTTGAAGAGGAAGTTAATGATGATGATCATGAAGCTTCAAGATCAAGTTACTATCGAACTTCGTAGGTCGACAAGGATGTGTACTGCTCCTAAGCGGTACGACAACCCTGTCTTGGAGGTCATGTTGTTGGACAAACGATGAACCTACGAGCTATGGAGAGGCGATGATGGGCCCGGATTCCGACAAATGGTTGGAGGCCATGAAATCCGAGATAGGATCCATGTATGAAAACCAAGTGTAGACTTTGGTAGACTTGCTCGTTGGACGGCAGGTCGTTGAGTACAAATGGATCTTTAAAATGAAGACAGACACTGATGGTGAATGTCACTATTTGTAAAGCTTGACTTGTTGCAAAGATGTTTGTGACAAGTTGAAGGAGTTGACTACGATGAGACTTTCTCACTCGTAGTGGTGCTAAAGTCTGTTGGAATTATGTTAGCAGTTGCTGTGTTTTCAATTATGAAATCTGGCAGATGGATGTCAAAACATCGTTTCCTTAACGGTTTACTTGAGGAAAGGTTGTATGTGATACAACCAGAAGGTTTTGTTAGGCCTAAGGATGCTAAAAGGTGTGCAAGCTTCGGTGATCCTTCCATGGACTGAAGCAAGCATCTCGGAGTTGGAATATATGCTTTGATGAGGTGATCAAAGTTTTGATGTTTATACAAAGTTTACGAGAAACTTGTATTTGCAATAAAGTGAGTGGGAGCACTATAGAATTTCTGATAAGTATATGTGGATGACATATTGTTGATCAGAAATAATGTAGAGTTTCTGGAAAGCATAAAACGGTCATTTGGAAAGTGATTTTCAAAGGAAGACCTGGATGAAGCTACCTAATTGTTGAGCATCAAAATCTATGGAGATAGATCAAGATGCTCGATGAGACTTTCAATGAGTGCATACCTTGACAAGATTTTGAAAGCGTTCAAAATGGATCAGTCAGAGAAAGAGTTTTCGCCTGATTTGTAAGGTGTGAAAGTTGAGTGAGACTCAAAGCTCGACAACGGCAGAAGAAAGAGAAAGGACGAACGTCGTCCCCTATGCCTTAGCCATAGGCTCTATATTATTCCATGCTGTGTACCGCACATGTGTGTGCCTTGCCATGAGTCCGTCAGGGGGTACAAGAGTGAACCAGGAGTGGATCACTAGACAGCGGTCAAGATTATCCTCAGTAACTAAGAGACTGAGGAGATGTTTCTCGATTATGGAGGTGATAAAGAGTTCGTCGTAAGGAGTTACGTCGATACAAGCTTTAACACTAATCCGGATGACTCGTAGTAGCAATCTAGATACGTATAGTGGAGCAGCCATTTGGAATAGTACCGAGCGGAGTGTGGTAGCAGTGTTTATAGTTTGACATAGGTATTTGCAAAGTGCACACGGATCTGGATGTTACAGACCCGTTGACTATAAGACCTCTCTCACATGCAAAGCATGATCGAGACCCAGAACTCGTTGGGTGTTAGATTCATAACAATGCGAATAACATGGTGATGTGAACTAGATTATTGACTCTAGTGCAAGTGGGAAACTGTTGGAAATATGCCCTAGAGGCAATAATAAATTAGTTATTATCATATTTCCTTGTTCATGATAATCGTTTATTATCCATGCTATAATTGTATTGATCGGAGACTTAGATGCATGTATGGATACATAGACAAAACCATGTCCCTAGTATGCCTCTAATAGACTAGCTCGTTGATCAAAAGATGGTTAAGGTTTCCTAGCCATGGACATGAGATGTCTTTTGATAACGGGGTCACATCATTAGGAGAATGATGTGATGGACAAGACCCAAACTGCAAACGTAGCATATGATCGTGTCAGTTTATTGCTACTGTTTTCCGCATGTCAAGTATGTGTTCCTATGACCATGAGATCATGCAACTCACAGATATCGGAGGAGTGCCTTGTGTGTATCAAACATCGCAACGTAACTGGGTGACTATAAAGGTGCTCTACAGGTATCTCCGATGGTGTCTGTTGAGTTGGCATGGATTGAGACTGGGATTTGTTACTCCGTGTGACGGAGAGGTATCTCGGGGCCCACTCGGTAATGCAACATCACAATAAGCCTTGCAAGCAATGTGACTAATTGTTAGTTGCGGGATCTTGTATTACGGAACGAGTAAAGAGACTTGCCAGTAACGAGGTTGAACTAGGTATGGAGATACCGACGATCGAATCTCGGGCAAGTAACATACCGAAGAACAAAGGGAACGTTATACGGGATTAACTCAATCCTTGACATAGAGGTTTGACCGATAAAGATCTTCGTGGAATATGTAGGAACCAATGTGGACGTCCAGGTCCCGCCATTGGTTATTGACCGTAGAGGTGTCTCGGTCATGTCTACATAGTTCTCGAACCCGCAGGGTCTGCACACTTAAGGTTCGGTGACGTTTCGGTAGTGTAGAGTTATGTATGGTGGTGACCGAAGTTTGTTCGGAGTGCCGGATGAGATCCCGGACGTCATGAGGAGCTCTGGAATGGTCCAGAGGTAAATATTCATATATAGGAAGTCCCAGTTTGGTTTCCGGAAAAGTTTCGGGCTCATCGGTAGTGTACCGGGAGTGCCGGTAGTGTACCGGGAGACCTCCGGGAGGGGTACTTCGACCCCAAGAGGTCCATGGGCTGTGGGAGAGTATTAACCAGCCCTTAGTGGGCTGGGAAAACAGCCACAAAGGCCCATGGCGCAGGAGAGAAAGTCCTAAAGCAAAAAGTGGAAAATCAGCCAATAGGAGGCAATCCTACTCCAACTAGGATTGGAGGTGAAGTAGGATTGCTTCCCACCTCCTATTTAGGCCGACCCAAAGGACTTGGATGCCTCTCCTCTCCTCTCCTCCTATATATACTAGTGGATTGGGTGGTTTTTGGACAGAATTTCCGGCCACGTGCTACCCGTTACACCGGTGCATAGTTTCTCCTCTAGATCGGTTTTCTGCAGCGCTTAGGCGAAGCCCTGCCGGAATTGCTCCACCACCATCACTGGAGCACTGTCATGCTTCCGGTGAACTCTCTCTCCTCTCCACCTCCTCTTGCTGGATCAAGATGGTGGAGATCGTCATCAAGCTGCACGTGTGCTGAACGCGGAGGTGCCGTCCGTTCGGCGCTAGATCGAAAGGACCGTGATCGAGATCGCGAGACGGTTCGTGATGTGATCACGGAATGGATCATGATGAGTTCGCGGGACAGATCGTGATCAAGATTGTGAGACGGATCGTGATGAGTTTGCGGGACGGATCATGATGTGTTCGCGGGACGGATCGTGATTGGATCACGTGACGGATCGTGATGAGATCGCGGGACGCTCGGCGATTTGGATCGCGAAGATGTTCGACTACACCAACCGCGTTTCTTAACGCTTCCCGCTTAGCGATCTACAAGGGTACGTAGATCCACTCTCCCTCTCGTAGATGCTCATCACCATGGATAGGTTTGCGTGTGCGTAGGAAATTTTTTGTTTCCCATGCGACGTTCCCCAACATGAGATACCTGTAGAGTACCTTTATATTCACCCAGTTACGTTGCGACGTTTGATACACACAAGGCACTCCTCTGGTGTCAGTGAGTTGCATGATCTCATGGTCATAGGAACAAATACTTGACATGCAGAAAATAGTAGCAATAAACTGACATGATCATAGGCTACATTTGTAGTTTGGGTCTTGTCCATCACATCATTCTCCTAATGATGTGATCCCGTTACCAAATGACATCTCATGTCCATGACTAGGAAACCACAGCCATCTTTGATCGACGAGCTAGTCTATTAGAGGCATACTAGGGACATGGTGTTTTCTATGTATCTACACATGTATCTGAGTTTCCGATCAACACAATTATAGCATGGATAATAAAAGATTATCATGAACAAGGAAATATGATAATAACTAATTTATTATTGCCTCTAGGGCATATTTCCAACACCTCTATGGTCAATAACCAATAGCAGGACCTGGTTGCCCATATTGTTTCCTACATATTCTACGAAGATCTTTATCGGTTGAACCTCTATGTCAAGGATTCAATTAATCCCGGATGTTGTCCCCTTTGTTCTTTGGTATGTTACTTGCCCGAGATTCGATCGTTGGTATCTCTATACCTAGTTCAATCTTGTTAATGGCAAGTCTCTTTACTCGTTCCGTAATACAAGATCTCGTGGCTAACTCTTTAGTCACGTTGCTTGCAAGGCTTATAGTGATGTTGTATTACCGAGTGGGCCCTGAGATACCTCTCCGTCACATGTAGTAACAAATCCCAGTCTTGATCCATGCCAACTCAATAGACACCCTCGGATATACCTGTAGAGCACCTTTATAGTCACCCAGTTACATTGCGACGTTTGATACACACAAGGTACTCCTACGGTGTCAGTGGGTTGCATGATCTCATGGTTATAGGAACAGATACTTGACATGCAAAAAACTATAGCAATAAACTGACACGATCATATGCTACGTTTATAATTTTGGTCTTGTCCATCACATCATTCTCCTAATGATGTGATCCCGTTATCAAATGACATCTCATGTCCATGGCTAGGAAACCTTAACCATCTTTGATCAATGAGCTAGTCCATCAGAGGCATACTAGGGACATGGTGTTGTCTATGTATCCACACATGTATGTGAGTTTACGATCAATACAATTCTAGCATGGATAATAAACGATTATTATGAACAAGGAAATATGATAATAACTAATTTATTATTTCCTCTAGGGCATATTTTCAACAAGAAGTATATCTATTTGAATAGCCGTGTCACGCTCGGAGTTGTATCCCGATCTACTACAACATGAACTGGATACTTGTGACACTAAACTGAAATGATGGCTCCGGGATCGCTTTCTCGCAGGGAGTCGAGGAACAATTTCTAGGCATTGCTATTGCATATTTATTACATATGTTATGCTAATATGTACTCTTGTAATGCCGCAAGATGGTGTAAGATGCTAGTCATCGATAGGCTAGGCCTTCCCTTCTATTCTAGCAATTCTACAGTATAGTCCATAGATACACCCCCTTTCCATTGATATTGATGCATATTTAGTATAGATCTGATGTAAGTCTTGCGAGTACTTTGGATGAGTACTCACGGTTGCTTTGCTCCCCTTTTCCCCTTGATATGGCTATTGCGATCATTTCTTGGAGCCCAGGAGCCAGTTGATCCCGCCGACTACTACTACTACTTCTACCCCGATGGAGCCTACTACTACGTGGAAAAGGTCGATGACCAGGAGTAGTTAGGAGGCTCCCAGGCAGGAGGCTTGCGCCTTTTCGATTAGATGTCGTTGTTTTGCTAGCCTTCTTAAGGAAGACTTGTTTATCTTATGTTTTTACTCAGATATTGTTGCTTCCACCTACTCTTGTGTATTTGGGCTTATGTATTTGAGCCCTTGAGGCCGCTGGCTTGTAATGTAAAGCTTGTATTATTTTATTTGTGTCTAGAGTTGTGTTGTGATACCTTCTAGTGAGTCTCTGATCTTGATCGTGCGCATTTGCATTTTTGATTAGTGCACGATTAAGTCGGGGGCGTCACACATGTGGGCCCCACAAGGCATCATGGCGTGCCCAGGAGGGTGGGCACGCCATGTTGCCTTGTGGGCAAGTGGTGGCCCCACTCCAGTAGGTCTTCGCTCCAGTATTTTTTATATATTCCAATTTTTTTCCAAAAAGTTTCGTTCGATTTCAAGAACTTTTATTTCTGCACACAAAAACAACACCATGGTAGTTCTGTTGAATGTAGCGTCAGCCTGAGTTAGTTTCATTCAAATCATGCAAATTAGAGTCCAAAACAATCGCAGAAGTGTTTGGAAAAGTAGATACTTTCAAGATGTGTCGCTTCGAGAGAGCTAATGAAATTTTCACAAGAAATATGTGAGTTCTTTATGACTAGTGTGAGTTTATCGACAATACGGCCTCCCACCTTTCCGTAATTTTCTAGCCTCTTTGGTATTGTGCATTTCCCTTTCCCACCTCTAGAGTTGGTGCAAACTTTAATGGTGCATCCAAACCCCGTGATATGATACGCTCTATCAAAAATAAAACTCCTTATATCTTCCTCAAAACAGCCACAATACCTACCTATCATGGCATTTCCATGGCCATTCTGGGTGTATTGCCATGCAACTTCCATCTTTCTGTTTCATGACTTGTGTGTTCGTCGTCATATTGCTTTGCATGATCATACAGAGCCGGCATGATATTTGTGGCAAAGACACTATTCATCATTGTAATACATGTTAAGCTAGATCATTGCACATCCTGGTACAGTGCCATAGGCATTCATATAGAGTCATATTTTGTAATATGTTTTTATAGAGTTGTGAGTAAACAAAATTTTGGTGGTCATCACTATTAGAGCATTGTCCTAGTGGGGAAAAATAATGGATGATGGAGGCTAATGCTTCCTCCAAAGAATGAGGATGAGATTCCAGACTATGAGAGATTAAAAAGGAATATAAAAAGAGAGGAGGGGTAATGCTAATATCCTTTTACCACACTTGTGCTTCAAAGTAGCACTATGTTCTACATATATAGAGATTCTCCAGATTTGTCACTTTCATATACCAGTGGTAATTATTTTCATTGTAGAACTTGGTTTGTATATTTCGATAACGGGCTTCCTCAAATGCCCCAGGTCTTCATGAGCAAGCAAGTTGGAAGCACACCCACTTAGTTTTAGTTTGAGCTTTCATATATTTATAGCTCCAGTGCATCTGTTGCATGGCATTCCCTACTCCTTGCATTTATATCGATTGATGGGCCTATCCATTGCCTACCGATCCGCCTAGTTGACGTGAAAATTTCTCCCCTTTTGTATTCCCTATTTGATCTCTACCACCATATTCTATTACACCCGTAGTGCTATGTCCATGGATCACGCTCATGTATTGTGTACAAGTTGGAAAATGCTTAAGCGTGTAAGGAAGTATGAGCCAAATGCCTGATTTGACACTAGGGTGATCATGATTTGTAGTTGTGTTAGGAAGAAGGAGTCATGCCATTTGCATAATTCAATGACTAGGGACAACATTTGTTAAGCATTGCTTATTTTGAAACAATAGTGGGAACTAACCTATTAACCCTGTGCCTAGTGCCAGCTGGTGTTTTTCCCTGTTTTTGGTTTTACATAGACTCAATACAAACGGAGTCCAAACGCTACAAACTTTTTGACAATTTTTTCTGGACCAAAAGACACCTAGAAGCTTCAAGGGGAGTCCAGACGAGGAGACAACAACGCAATAGAGCGCGCACTAATGCCTTATGGGCCCCTCGTGGCTCCGTCTAACCTAATTTCACTTCTACAAATTGCCAAATATTCCAAAACCCCTAGAGAGCCACCCGAAACAATTTTCCGCTGTTGCAAGTCTCTGTTCTTCCACGATCCCATCTGGAGGCCTTTTTCGGCACCCTATCGGAGGGGGAATCAATCACGGAGGGCTTCTACATCAACCTTGCGACCTGTCTGATCTCTGATGATGTGTAAGTAGTCTACCACATACCTACGGGTCCATAGTGATTAGATAGATGGTTTATTCTCTCTCTTCTTCGAAGATCTAATTGATGTAATCCTTTTGTGCAGTGTGTTTCTTAGGATCCGGTAAATTGTGAGTTTATGATCAGATCATTAAAAGTAATTGAATCAAATATGAATTCTATTATGGGTGATTTATATAGCTATGTAATGCTTTTGGATCTATTGGTTCTCCTTGGACAAGTTGATCTACCGATCTTCAGTGGAAAGTAGTGGGTTCAATCTTGCGATGTACTCATATCGTGACAGAAGCGTTAGCAAGACACATATTCATATTGTTGCCATTAAGGGTAAAACAACAGGGCCGTAACATGTTGCATGTCTTTCTTTGTCTACATTATGTCATCTTGCTTAAAGTGTTGCTCTATTTTTATGAACATAATACCATAGATACAGGCATGAGTCAGTCGAATGGTGGAGTAATAGTAGTAGATGCAGGCATGAGTCGGCCTACTTGTCACGAATGTAATGCTTATATATATGATCATGTAATGAATATCGCCATAATTATTTGCTTTTCTATCAATTGCCCAATAGTAATTTTTCTACCCACCATATGCCATGCTAAAAGAGATAAGCCTCTATTGAAAACTATGGCCTTCGGGTTACTTACACTTCTCTATCAGCTATAGGATAGATTATACCTTCCTCGAGAAGATTTAATATTTCTATACCACATCCTTCATTTTTGGATTCAAGCAACACTGATGATCGACGACTGGTTTAGCATCGGGCTCCATATTAATCTTATGTTAACACAGAGTAGGGCTAATGCCTTTAAGATCATCAAGAGTGTATGCAGTTGCAACACGATGCTTCCTCAAAGTTTTCAATAGTCTCTTTTCTTTGTGCACTAAAAGGACAGTGTTAATAATAACATGATATATTTAATTTTCATGAAGATAAGAATATTTCAATGTATCAAGGAGTTTCTGTAATTCAAACACCGGACCGCCCTTAGGTGGAAGAGGGTTTCCCAACGTTTCAACACGCAAATTATGCTTAAGGATGGATGCTTGCCTAAACAATACTTGATCAATTTCATTTCTCTCATTCATATGCATATCATTTTCATGGTATAGCAAATATTGTTCTAAAGGATAGGTAGGAGGTGCGGTAATAGAAACAAGACCAATAATATAACCTTTATTGGATAATTTTTATCATGTGATTGTATATTAAAACTAGAGAAATTAAATTCATGAGATACATCACAAAACTTAATCTTAACCTATTCTTTAACACATTCAATTTCAGCATTCACAATATTCATTATAGGCCTACCAAATATAACGGGACAAAAATTATCTTGTTGTGATCTAAGCACTAAGAAGTTGGTAGGATATTTAATCTTACCTCCCAAGGCTTCAACATCTCTCACAATCCCAAGCGGTGAAATAGTATCTATGTTTGCAAGCTTAATAGTAACATCAATCTCTTTTATCTCAGTAGGTGCGGTATCATGCATGACTTCTTGATATAGAGAAAAAGGAATAACACTTATACTAGAACCCATATCACACAAGCCATGATAGAAATGGTCTCAAATCTTAACGAAAACAACAGGCATGCCAACAACTTTCTTATTCTTATCTAGCATATCTTACTCATTTATAACATGCTTACAAATTCTAGCATCATCATCAAATAAATAGATAACATGCCCATCAATGTTATTAACCAAGAGATCTTTAACCATTGCAATTGGAGGTTCTACTTTAATTTGTTTAGAGGTCTTAGGTGTTCTAATATTACTATTATGAATCACAGTTGTAGTCTTAGCATGTCCTCAATCCTAACAGGTAAAGGACGTTTTTCGATATAAGTAGCAGGGACAACTGGATTAGCGGTATAAGTGATTGTATCAATTTCAACAATAGTTGGTTCTTCATAATTATTTTCAATGGGTGGATGCAATTTAATCCACTTCTCCTTAGGGAGATCAACATGAGCAGAAAATGATTCACAAAATGTAACCACTATCTTATAATCAACTCCATGTTTTGCACTAAGCTTATGAAAATATTTGTTTCTATAAAAGACTTAACACTATCAAATTTAAGTTTATACCTAACTCGTTATCTTTGTTGATTTACCAATCTTCAGAGTTACGTATAATTCTTTCAATAAGATCCCATTTGAATTCAATACTCCTTTTTGAGAAAGAACCAGTGGAAGAAGAATAAAGCATTGTTTGATCATTATGAGAAAGCCGAGCACAAAAGTTTTTCATAATCATTCCTCTTGGGAGCTCATAATTGGGGCATGTGTGCATCATGTACTTAAGCCTTCCCCAAGCTTGAGCAATACTTTCTCCTTCATGAGGCATGAAGTTATATATTAAACTCCAATCACGATGGACGAAGTGCCTAGTATAGAATTTCTGATGGAATTCTAGCTTCAATCGTTTCCAGTCCCATGTTTAGGATTCATCCAATAGCCTATACCATGACAATACTCTCCCATTAAAATATAAAGGGAATACTTTCTTCTTAAATCCATCCTCCGATAAACCTGCAAGCTTAAATAACCCAGAAAGTTCGTCTATATGGATTAAGTGCATATCACGATGTATTATTCATCTCCTGCACAAGTATTACACTACTGCAGGAACGCCTAGGAGTGGAGGGTGCAAAAAGGCCATCAGTAGCGAGCCAGGCTCCTAGGGGCGTCCACCATTGACATTCTAACACTGTTATGACCTCATCAGTGGCGGGCGCCCGCCCGCCACTCGTAGAGCCTCTGCAGTGGTGGGCGGTGCTAGATGGACTGCAACTGTTAGTGCAATCTGCAGTGGCGGGTTGTTGCTAGTGCCCGCCATTGATCCATTCACTTGGATTAAAGTAATATTCGAAAGTGGTCGTTGTTCACACACATTAGCATAAATGAAAGAAACACATTGATGGGTTTATATATTATTATGATGACAACTTGAGTTCAAATAGATAACTAGATTTAAAAACCTTGCAAGTCCAGACAAAACCGCTAGATTGAGACCAATACTGATAAAACTTTTAAACCTTAAACTAGAGCTTAATTTTTCTACAATACTTTTAATGATCAGAATTTGGTGGTGCGGAATCTGATGGTGGTGGGGGCATTCTCTGTGGAAGTATCTCGACAACACTTCCCCATAGGTCTCTCTGACCCGGGCACGAAGATGTCACTTGTTGTAGCGCCCATTCCATAACCAAATGGGGACTACTCAGAGGTGGCATCCAAGTATGCTCTGCATCATTGGCCTCCGAGAAGATGATGTCTGCCACAACTTTTAGTTGTGTTTCTGCATAACTCTTGCACATATTGACTTCGTGCTTCCATAGACTACACTGAGTCTGTTGGAACATATTCTCCTCCTCTTTCTGCTCCTGAATACAATCTCTCCATCCGAACATTGTATCATCAATCCTTTTTCCCCATGCCACCAACTTCCTCCGCCACTTCAACTCCTGTGCACGAGAATGTCTAGGAGCCATTGGATCCCTGTAAATGTTGTCACACGGAATGCATATCATTAAATCTTTACATGTGCAAATTTTGGCATGACATTTTCTTAACAATGGCCATATTAAGTGCGAGAAGTTTGGCAAAAAATGATTTAATCAACTTCTTGCCAAAAAATTGCACTTATCATATGATTTCCTATTAAAAAACTTGGCACAAATTGTATTCATAAAATGTTTGACATTGAATACTAGCACACGTAGGAAACTATCCCAAACTAACTCATATCTGGCCCTACTAATTAGGCAAGATTATTCTAATAGGTTTTTGCACAATACGAGAATTTATCTTTCAAGAAGAACATATAGTTATAGCCAGGACGTTAAGAACATGATATGACACCGTCATGCTGTGGAGGAAGCCGCCGGAGACCGTCGCGCTGAAGTTGGGCCACCGCGCGCGTCTGTCCTACAGCCACCGAGTGTAGGAGCACCATCAATGACACGGATCTGCATGTAGGTGGGGACGTAGCCATAGGAGAGGACGAAGGAGAGGCACCGGAGCTGCGTCAGAGTTGGAGGAGACGACGTCACACAAACCCTAGCCACGGGGAATCAGGCGGCGTATGTGGAGAGGGGGGCTGGCTGGAGAGGCGAGGGGCGGTGGCGCATGGGCGGGATGAGAGCAGAGGTGGGAGGAATTTGAAGAGGGGTAGGTCTTGGGGAGAGGCGCGACGGATCTAGAAGACGAAGATGAGGGCATCGAGAGGAGAGAGAGATGAGGTGCGACAACACTAGAGAGAAAGAGATGGACGGGGAGAAGATAGGGTTAGCTCTATCTTTTCATTTTGGTGGGCCTTGGCGGGATTGGTGGCTTGGGTCAGATTTTTTTTTGAGTGGCGGGTGTCACTTCCGGCCCGCCAGAGGTAAATGAAGTGGCGGACACAAAAATAACAATGGTGGGTACATATAAATGCCCACCACTGCTAAGTCAACCAGTTGTGGCGGGCGCTAGTTTGTGCCTGTCACAAGGCAAATCTAGACAACTGTTGTTGGTGGCCAGCGCAAACTAGCACCCGGCATTGGTAAGCCAGTAGCAATGGTCGAGTTTTGAGCCCATCACTGCTAGCAGCAGTGGCGGGTGCTGGACTGCACCCACCATGGATTTGAGGTCACCTATAAGACCTTTCCCAGTAGTGTTAGCAAGCAGTTTTTTATAATACCCAAATGGATTTCATAATAAATATTATCAATAGGTTGAGGAGCGGTTCTTACCACTTCCGATCAAGGTGAAGATACCCCGAACAAGCCCCTCAAAGGATTATCTTCCATAGTAACAAGTGAAGATCAAATTCAGCACATATTATAAATGTTTCTTACCAAAAGTGCTTCGCTCCCCGGCAACGATGCCATAAAAGTGTCTTGATGACCCACAAGCATTGGTTATCAATCATAGTTCTTTTGATAAGTAAGAGTGTTGAACCCAACGAGGAGTAGAAAGAATTGATAAGCGGTTTCAACAAGGTATTCTCTGCAAGTGTTGTAAAACAATAATAACAATTTGTTTGATAGCAAGGTAATTCGTATCAAGTAACAATTAACAAAAGTAACAAGGTGGGGCAAGGTTTCCCAATACTTATATTTCATAGGACAAGCCAACAATATTTCTTATAGTGATCAAGCGTTCTCAAGGACACATGGGGATTTAGTGTAATAATGTTCATCATGTTTAGTTGATTCGTGTTCACTACTTTGATTAATGGTTATGTGGGTGGACCAGTGCTAGGATGTTATTCTTACTTGAACAACCAACCCACTTATGATTACCCCCTCTCGCAAGCATCCACAACTAGGAAATAAGAATTAAGACAAATCTAATCATAGCATGAAACATATGGATCCAAACCAACCTCTTTTGGAATAGCACATAAACTAGGGTTTAAGCTTCTCTCACTCTCACAACCAATAATCTACTTACTACTCCACAATTCCTTTCCTAGGCCCAAGTAGGGTAATGTGTCGTGTAGTTCACATGACACCACTAGAGGAAGAACAACATACATCTCATCAAACTATTGAAGGAATACCAACTTCACATGATAGATTATAACAAGACTTCTCCCATGTCCTCAAGAACAATCGTAACTACTCGCAAATCATATTCATGTTCATGATAATAGTATATAAATATATGATTAACAATCAGAACATATGATCTTCCACCAAATAAACCAAGTAGCATCAACTACAAGATGTAACCAAAACTACTAGAAACCCACAAGTACCAATATGAGGTTTTGGACAAAGATTGAATACAAGAGATGAACTAGGGTTTGAAAATGTGATGGTGTTGGTTAACGTATTGATGGAGATGAGTCCTCCCACGATGAGAGGAGAGTTGGTGATGATGAAGGCTTCATTCTCCCTCCTAGAGGGAAGAATCCCTGACAGAATCGCTCCGGTGGAGAGCAGAAGTGCTCGTGCCCAGGTTCCACCTCAGGACCACATTGCTTCGTGCCGATAGTATTCTTTTTATTTTTTCTAGATCAAACAACCTCATATAGAAGAAGATGGGCACCAAAGGGCATATGTGGGGCCCATAAGGCACTAGGGTGTGCTCAGGAGGTAGGGCGTGCCCATGCCTTGTGGGCCCATGGTGGCTCTCCTCTAGTACTTCTTTCTTCCAGTGTTTTATGTATATTCCAAAATAATTATTTGTAGGATTTTAGGTTTTTTGGAGCTTCGGAGAATAGTTATTTTTGGTGTAGCTCTTTTAGGTCTAGAATTTCAGCTGCTCACAATTCCCCTCTTCATGTGTATCTTGCATATTAAGAGAGAAAATTATAGGAATTACATAATAAAGTTAAACATTGTTCAAAAACATTATAAATAATAACAAGAAAATATGTTGCAAAATGGACGTATTAGGCCGCCGTCTTCATCACCGTTGGTGAGCGCCCTCACCTCACTGCGTGGGGGTTAGGGATGATAAGCGGGCCACACATGTCATCCCCTCCCCCTATCTGCCTCGTAGGCAGGAGGGTGTCGCCTGCAAGGTTTGAATTGGTGTGTGAGCACGCATGCACACAACCTGTGTTGTTAGCCAGGCCGAATCTGACCGTTTGGCCCATTTAACTCCATTAATTTTTTTATTTTTATTTTCCCATTAGATGCAAATAATTGGTCAGGTTTCAAATGAAGTCCAAGTGAACCGATTCAAATTTCTACATGCTTCATAAATCATCCTCTAATTATATATGCATAGCGAACATTTTCCTATGATCGGATTCCGTCTGATCCACTTAATAGGCCATTTTTTGATATATATATATATATATATATATATATATATGAACTTAGGAAATTTGGAATATTTATTTTAACTCCAAATCTAGTGAAACCAATTTCTAAATGTTTCTTAAAACATGCCTTTTTTAGTGAGTACCTTCACTCATTTTTTATAAAAAGGCATTCGTGAACTTCTTGCATGTTCGTTCTTCCATTGATTCCATCAATGTGAAATGTTCAAGAATATCCATAGCTCAAACATCACTAGGTTCACCCTAGTTATTTTTCATATAACTGAGGTGTCATAGAAAAGTGTAGTTCCTATTTTAGACCACATTTATTGTGTGCCTTGTTGTGTGGCTTATTGTGATTTCTTTTGACGTTTTTTAACAAAGTAGACAAAGTAATTGGAGAAAGACCATAAGTATTTGAAGACCTTGTATCCAGGAAAGCAACCTCTTGATCATATTGATTCACCCAAGTTTTTGCTCATGATGTAGTTTATTTTAGTGCATAAAAACTTATGATTATGCATTGCTAGCAGTTGAAGCCATTTGCATGATGACATATGTAATATCCTAGATGTCGTTAAAACCCTGGCCTTGATAACCTGGAACACAATGGGCATAGCTAAATGTTATGGTATTTTCTTAGCCATCCTATGTGGGTGGGAAACTGTTGGTTGGACACTAAGAAAACTATTTGGAAAAGTTGCGAGTACCCGTATGGGTGACTCATTGTTGTGAGACCGCGTGTTGAAATCCGGAAGGATTGGAATAAGATCATGACTATTAACCCAATCTACAATGCAACCACATTACCCCGTAGTGGGGCTTGACTAGACCCTTGGTTGGTACTTTGTGTGGATCCCACTTGTTGTTGGAGGGATACCTTCCATGTGCGGTTTTGCCCAGAAGGGGCCACATGATTGGGAAAACTAACATATTTGTGCTCCACATTACTAAAAATCTCAGAAAATGTATTGTTCGAGTACTACACTCATATGCCTAGGGTATCACGAGGCGTGGGTTTCCACATATAGTACTTGATTCTTGTGGATAAAGTGTGCAACCTTTGCAGAGTATAAAACTATTTAAATAGCAAATGTCCGTGGTTAAGGACAATTGTGCTGACCACACTTAAACCAAGCATGTATGTGTTGATGAGAATGATGATGGTGAAGTTGTGAGAAAGTTGATGATGAGGATGAAGGGTACTGGGCACCCAAACTTTATGATGAGATGATCAAGTTATTGTTGGACTTAATCTGTTTATGCTGATATCTGTAACATGAGGCTCCGTGGTTCTTGATACGTCTCCAACGTATCTATAATTTTTGATTGTTCCATGTTGTTTGCTGTTTTATATTACTTTTGAGCACTAACCTATTAACCCAGTGCCTACGACAAGTTGCTGTTTTTGGCTTGTTTTTGGACTTTTAGGAATATTGTACCAAACGAAGTCCAAATACCCCAAAACTTTTGATGATTTTTTCTGGACAAAAATAAGACCTGGAAGCTTAGGAGGGACACCAGATGCCACACGGGGTGCCGCCAAGCCAACATGGCACGCCCAGGGGGTGGTCGCGCCCTGATGACTTCTGGACACCTCCCACACCCCTTATCTGATCTCTATCCTATAGATTCCCTAATATCCCCAAAATCCTAGAGAAACTCCCGGAACACTTTTTCCGCCGCAACAAGTCTTTGTTCCACCGTGTGTCCATCTGGAGCCCAGTTCCGGTGCCCTGTCGGAAGAGGATCGATCATGGAGGGCCTCTACATCAACCTTGTTGCTCCCATGGTGCTGTGTGAGTAGTTCACCATAGACCTACAGGTCCGTAGTTAGTACCTATATGGCTATCTATCTCTATGTTCTTCAATGCAAAGATCATCGTGATTCCCGCGGTGATCTATCCTATGTAATCATCTTTGTGGTGTGTTTGTTGGGATTCGATGAATTGTGGTTTTATGTTCAGATTATTCATGAAAATATATTGAATCTTTTCTGGTTATTTATATGCATGATTGTTATAGCTTCGTAATGGTCTTCGATCTATCGGTTTCGTTTGGCCAACTAGATTGACTTATCTTCAAGTGGGAGTGGTGCGTTGTAGTGGGTTTAATTTTGAGGTGCTCAATCCCAGTGACAGAAAGGGACATGAAACGTATTGTATTGCTTACATTGATGGTAAAATGACGGGTTTCATTCATATTAATTCGAATTACTTTGTTTGCATCATGTCATCATCCTCCAAGCATTACTCTATTTTTACTTATACTCTAGATGCATGCCGGATAGTAGTCGATGGGTGGAGTAATAGTAGTAGATGCAGACAGGAGTCACTCTACTTGCTTATGGACCTGATGCCTATATACTTCATCATTGTCATGAATAAATATTATATAACTATGCGCTTTTCTATCAATTGCCCAACAGTAATTTGGGTACCCACTGTATGCTTTCTTTGAGAGAGAAGCCTCTAGCGAACACTATGGCCCTTGGGTCTCTCACAAATATATTTACAAAAACTCTAAATACCCTGCTGTCATTATCTACTTTCTTTTTATTTTCAATTTGTGTTTATCAAATTATCTATCTATCACTACTTATTGCTTGCAAGTAACGAGTTCGAGGGGATTGACAGCCCTCTTTCCCGCGTTGGGTGCAAGTGTGTGCTCTTTTGTGTGTAGGAGCTGGAGACGGGAATTTGCATGGTTCTCCTATTTGGTCGATAACCTTGGTTCTCACTGAGGGAAATACTTACCACTATTGTGATGCGTCATCCCCTCCTCTTCGGAGAAAATCCCAACGTAGTTTACAAGTATCATTTCTTTGAACCACGAGGCCTTGTTGTTTTCAAAAGTGGGCCATGTGCATCGAAAACGAGGTTTCCACGATTGCTAAACTTAGTACATAAGCCTTTCAATACAGAGCCTTGCATGAATATTCTGTTATTACATTCCTTGCGTTGCTTGCGAGTACATTCAAACATACTCACTTGACTTGTCATGGCTATCAACTTGGCTAGGATTGGAAGATACATGTTATGGTGATGAGTTCTTCGATGACATCGATGCGAACTTGGCCCCTTCCTCAGTCACCGTGCTTGTTGGTTATGGCTCGCTACGTGGGTTCAAGTTATCATCGTTGTTTCTACAACATTGTTGGATAAGCAGTTGCCTTTATGGCTTATCTATGTAAGACTAGACCCTTTTTGGTCACCCCTATGTAAGACTTAATCGTGTTGTAATGGATGTATGCTATTGTTATCGGTTTGTTGTACTCGGTGGCACTTGATTTTGGGACCACTGTTGGATGTATAGTCGGAGGCGCCTCTCTTACAAGACGGAGCCCCCACACTGGCTAGCTCGGCCAGCTAGACTTTTTTTTTTATTTTCTGTTTTTGTGCTTTCTCTTTTATTTCTTTTTGTTTACAAATCCATATTCATTTAGAATTTGAATCGCCCTCCCCCAAATGAACTTACCCATATTTCAAAAAGGAATATTTTTTGCTATGTCAACATTTTGTTTGGGCATTTTGGGCATGTAAGTTCGGCACTATATGTTTCCTTTTGAATTTGAATTTGGCTTCAAAACCAAATGTGTTTCAAATCCACTTTGGAAAATTTGTAAAAGGTCAAACACGTTATTTGGACTTATGAAATTCACTTTCCTGCCAAGTAAGTGCAAAGCCCTTTTGAAATAATCTCCATTTGAATTTTAAATTGATTCCAAAGTAGATCCAATTCAATTGTTTGGGGAAAATTTATCAGAGCTTGAATACTACGTAGGTCTTATTAATCTTAGCCTTAGGCTTAAATAATGTTTTAATTTTATCCGGTTTCAACCAAGGGCTAGATAGGTTTCTACTAGTTGCATTGGGTTTTACCCCTCTAGGCAACGATAAAGCAACAATCAAGAAATCCTGGAGGGGTTTTGCCCCAAGCAATCTTAAGCATTCATAGGTTTTCCTAGAAAAAATTGTAAGTAACCGTGGAATTTTCTATCATACTAGATTTGGGGAAAATATGGGATGTGACACGGTCCTCATTGAGCTCGCTGATTGATATTTGCAAAATTTCCTCCATCTCTTTTTCGTTAAACACTTTTTTACCAGCCCCTCATCCAAGTCACCATCTACTAGGTTAATTAGGTGTGAGGCTTTTTGGAGGATGTTATTCCTTCTTTGAGAGTAGATGATTTTCTACTTTGACCTCATGGTATCCATGGATCATTCTAGATGCTCAGATTCTCACTATTTCCTATTCTCCATATCACTTCTTCTCTTAGCAGTTTAACCCTTTTAAGGATGCTTGTCCACGAATAAGACATGCCCTCATTTTGCATTTCTCTAATAATCTTACCATATGGGAAGTCAGCGGATAGAACTCTAGCGCAAAGAGAGTTGGGCACATTTTCTAACCTCCACACCTGACTCGCCAACATGTCTCTATTAAACACATGGAGATCTCCGAATCCTAGCCCTCGTTCCTTCTTCGGCAACATCATCTGTTCCCGACTAACCCAACGGATTTTATGTTCTTTGTCCATATTGCTCCACTAGCATCTATAGATCATCCCACTAACCTGGTTACATAATGCCTTGGTCGGATCAAAGCATGCCATTGCGAAGAACGGAACTGCTTGGGCTACTAGCTTTATTAGAATCTCCTTACCCGCCATTGAAAGCATTTTCTTTCCATCTGTGAATTTTCCTCCAAATTTTGTCTTTGGGGTAGGCAAAACCTTTTTCTTTTAATCCGCAAAGTGACAACCCTAAATACTTCTTTGTCCTTGCCTCCCTTGTAATGATCAATGTGACATGATCATATTCTTCTACTAATGTTGGGAATTCTTGCTAAACATTATGACTGATTTCTCCTTATTGCTTACTTTGACCCGAGCAAGCAACATATGACTCCGGGTCAATCCTGTTTTTAGCTTTGAAAAACTGTAACGAATCATCAACAAAGGGGAGATGATTAATACTTAGAGAACTTTTGCATACTTTGACGCCTATTATTTCCCCATATTCATCCGCTTTCGACAATATTGATGAGAAACCCTCATCACAAACAAGGAATAAGTATGAAGATAGGGGGTTTCCTTGTCGGAGACCTCTCCCTACTGTGATTACATTCCTAGTATCATCATGAAGTAAATGCATAGGGAGTCATAAAATTTGCATGTGAACGGTCAGTTCAGTGCATAAACTTGCAAAATACCTGTTTCTAATCATTCAACTTGTCCTTTTGTTCATATACGGTGCTTTCTACCTTATCCAGCCATATCCCATGCACGCGTGCAGTTTTTCTTTTGTTCGGAAGCAACCTTGTATTTTATTTATTTACACTGAAAATCCTTAAAATAAAATAAAAAACTAAATCAAGGAAATCTGGGGTAGGATTCGACCCCACAACCTACTGAGATTCACCTCGTGTACATAGCAACTCGACCAACTAATGTTTGGCTCATAATGAGCACAAATATCTCTATATAAAATAAGGACTGTATGAATTAAAGTAGAAATCAAAATTAAAAGAATGTGTACAAAGAAGGGGATGCCCCCGTTCCAACCTATGGCCTCCTCATAAACTCGCCGCCCGATCGCAATGACACTTAGACAGGTATACACAATCTATCTTACTATATTCCTATCTATCATTTTAGAAATTTATAATTCTTCCATTTTACTGGATGGAATTTTAACCAATTAGGTTTCTACTAACTAAAACTAGGAAGTCAGAGTTTTTCCATCCAAAAAAGCCTTTCTAGAAAATTTTGTTTGAATACGAATAATTTAAAATTTAGAAATATGGATAAAAGAAAATATAGTGGAGAATGAATGTATGTAAATTTCTTGAATCCAAATAATTTTTAATTTGAAAATCCAGATAAAATAAAATATAGTTCAGAACATGTACTTTTATCCTAAATACTACTTTCTGACATCTAAGTTTGACCATACATTTAATCAATGAGATCGACTGCGACGAGGGCAAAAATTATACCGCTGAGTTCATATCGAAATACGATTTTAGTGGTATAATTTTTTTTCGTCGTAATCAGTTTCATTGGTTAAATATATGATCAAACTTAGATCTCGAAAATACGGACGCACTACATTATGAAACAAAGAAAATACGTAGCTTGGTATTCCGTAATAAAAATAAAACAGCAGGTGATGGCTTGGACACTTGCACTGTTGTATCATACAGTATGGCCGGTTTGAATCCCCATCTTCCCACAAATTTATTTTACCGTACACTGACAGGTGTGACCCAACGGACGACCATGTTATGTTATCTTCGTTGGAGGGCTTTTACACAAAAGTTAAAAAAAAAAACGAGAGTGTTTGTTGAAAAAATGTGCACTGCACTTCATGTGCTACCAGCCACTGACAATGTGCTAACTAGGCCGTGAGTACATCACGTACGGAAAATATGATTCTATTTACACAACCATGCAAATTTAACTAAATGATAACACCCACATGTATGACACAATCCAACATAGTTTACACGTCTTTATAACCATTTATCTTGTTAATCAAATATATGATATCAACGGAATCTTTTTGATTTTTTAGACTTCAAAATGTTTTATCTCTTAAATAAAAAATCCAATAAAATCTATTTTCATCGTTAAATCTGTCTCGACGAGATCTTTCAAACTACATCCTATATTGATACGTTTTGACGGCTCTTTTGGGGGGCTACAAGTGGCCACACGTTTATGCCGAAGTTGCCATAGGGTTTGCAATAAAGTTGTCATGACATGTTTCATCTAGTTTTTTCTTTTAGATTTAAAGCTACCATTGTATTTTAACTACTATTCAAGGCAATTTTATTAATTGGCCATGGCAAAATTTTGTAATTAACCACGACAAATTTAATTCATGGACCATGGCAATTTTTCCTAATTCATCATGGCAAATTGAGTTTATAGATCATGACAATTTTAGTATTACTTATGAATCATGTTAAAATTATTTCATGGATTATGATAAATTTTAGTAATTCATCATTGCAAGTTTAGTTTGTTAATTTCTTTGTTTATAAAATGTCAAAGTTTATTTTAAATGTAGAAAAAAAAGTAGTTGAAATATATCATGGCAACTTCAGTGTAATCATGATGACAATTTATGTGCAATAGACATAACAATTTTTAATCCAAAAAAGTCATCAAAACATATCAATATGAGATCTAGTTTCAGAGACCTCGTTGCGATGGGTCTAATGGTGAAAACGGTTTTTAAATCAGATATTTTATTTAAAAGATTAAACATTAAAAAAAACTAAAAAAACAAAAGATTCCTAATGCAACATGTCATCATTGTACGCGTGAGCTGTTGTTGCTCCTACCATACGTGTGAACGTTATTACGACCCCAAATTTAATGATCAGAAACATGTATTTTATATAAATTTATGCACCTAACTAATCATCACGTGCGAATTTTAAGACTCCGAATGTATTTACCTTCATCATCATTAACTTTTATTTGATAACGAATCGTGGTGCAATTCATAATGAACTTGACCTAGGAAGGGTTAAACCTCTCTCTATCATCATGTCCCTCAAGAAACTACATTTAACTCAATCGCCTTGTTCATGTCGAGTTCATTTGATGCCGTTCATTTTGGTGATGCGCTTGAAGTTGACCTAGGAAGCGGAGCATGCAAGCCCCGCCTTGCCGTCCAGCCGCGTCCGTCTTGTGAAGCTCCACACGTAATGACGTGTCAGCGACGCTCGTTCCTGTCTCGCTCGCCCGAACAGTCCTTCGTACCCCTTGCCATTCCAAAAACGTTCTCCGCGGCGCCTCCTCCTCCTTACACCACCCCATATCCCGTTGCTGGAACTCCGATAAGCGCGCGCCGCCGCCGACGGCCCCAGGCGCCACCTCCGAGCTGCCATCCGCGGGAAGAGCGGGTAGCTCGACCGATTCCGCGAGGACGAAGGGGAGGACGAACGTACGAGGGCGTGGCCTGCACGTGACCACCGCGGCGAAGCCAAAGAATGGCGTACCGGGCGGACGACGACTACGACTACCTCTTCAAGGTGGTGCTCATCGGCGACTCGGGCGTCGGGAAATCCAACCTCCTCACCCGGTTCACGCGCAACGAGTTCAGCCTGGAATCAAAGTCCACAATCGGGGTCGAGTTCGCCACCAGGAGCATTAGGGTCGACGATAAGGTCGTCAAGGCGCAGATCTGGGACACGGCCGGCCAAGAGAGGTAGGTTACCATGTTCTCTTATCGTGGTTATGATGAATCATTTGCATTTTGCTTTGATTTTTTAATTCCCCAGGCTACTGATTGCCCGCAACAGGCTCTTGTTCAACTTTATACGGTGATTGGGTTAGAGCATCTCTAGCAGATTCTCCTAACCTATAATGCCAAAACGTTTCTCCTATCCCAAAAAGTTATAATTTTCAGGGGATTAAACTTTTCTTCATCCAGCGGATTGCCTAGAACTTAATCCCTTCAATTTTTTCTTTTGCCAATTCATCCAACCGTTTCCAAACTTATCACAACATATTAATTCTATACCTCAGAGGTCAAATACACATCAAATTTAATATTCTCAAACTTAACCATCCAAATTCTAACACAACATACGGTCCAAATAAACTAAGAATTCAAATAGACATGATAAAAACACAAGAATCAAGTGCTATGAAGTGCCAATGGTGCTCAATAAAATATTTTGGAAGTTGGTTGTGCACTTCTCGTCTCTCTCGATCTCACGATGTGCTTGGAGGAATACTTCGATCTTGTTTGGGTTATGTTTCGGTTCCACCGGGACACCATTATAGAGATACCGAAAGTCCTCCGGGTCCCCTCTCTCATCCTTGATGATCATATTGTGCAAGATAACACATGTCATGATCTCCACGTGGTCTCAAACTTCCAATACCCAGCAGGGCCATGGGCAATCGCAAGACGTCTTTGAAGCACACCAAAAACTCTCTCAACGTTCTTTCTAGCAGATTATTGGCACATTGCAATGTGAGATCTCTTGTTGCCTTTAGGGCGGTGGCTGGCCCATGGAGGATATATGCCATAGGCAAGGTAGTATCCCATGTTTGAGAACATAGTTGCAAGGTGGATTGTCACCGACAACAAGCCTTGCAAAAAGAGATCGCCATCGCACATTGAGATCATTGTGAGAGTGAGGCATCCCGAAGTATGAATGCCAAATCCAGAGATCATGTGATGCAACTGCCTCAAGAATGAGGGTTGGATCATGGAAATGCCCTCTATACTGATGTTGCCATGCAACCAGACAATTCTTCCATGTCCAATGCATATAGTCAATTGATCTAAGCATCCTTGGCCAGGATGAGATCTCAAACACAGCTTCACAGAATCGTCTATTATAGTCTAGGATGAGATCTTCCCCAATGCAAACATAGTCATCGATGACATCAACCAAATATCCTTAAGCAAGGACTCACACGGCTATTGTAATCTTCAACAATGGACTTGTACTTGCTGCTCCCGCTATATTCCTTCTTGGTTGATACCAATGATTATGTTTCTCCACAACTATTGCAGTGGTGTTGAAGAAATCTTGGTGCATCCGGAATCGACGTCGAAAGTAGTGAGGGGCATATACTGCATTTGGCAAAATAACCCCTCACTAGACCATCATAACCCACAATCCTATCTCAAAGTAATGTCCTTCGACCAATCTGAGAACCATGCCTCGGTCTCCTGAAATCCTCCTCCCTAGACACCACTTCAGCCACCAACTCAAATTCATCATCTTCTTCCTCCTCCGACAATGAATTGTCGAAGGTCACCTCCCATAACCTCTTCATCTACACATTGGAGAGTTTAATGATCCATTTGAGACATTTCTTTGACGAGAAATCCGGTAAGGTACTTTTGGAACACCAATGGGCATATTAGATTAATATTATTAAATTTAAGTAAGAAAACCACACTTTAATATGGAAACGTAAGAATGGAACAGAAAGAAAGAATCCGCAGTTTATTGTCTTAATTTTTATTCTTATTCTATATGAATACTATAGATTCTATTAATACGTAGATTGAAATAATACATAGATTGAAAGGTTATACATATAAGAAAGGTAAGACAGATTGAATAAAGAAAAAGGAATGGGTGATTCGAATGCTAAACAAAGAGGGGTAGCGATCTATTCTTCGTTTTTTCCAAATTGGCTAAGTTACCCATTGCATATTGGCACTTATCGAGTATAGAATAGATCTGCTTCTCTTTAGTATTCACCAGCGACAAACTACCAGGGAGGCTGAAATTTGAGCTAAAGAGGGGGAAGGCAAAGGTGATGCCAAGTAATAAGACCAGCAGCCTCAAACTCTTGAAAAGCAATAAGAAGGATCATCACCTCATCATCCTGGACAATGTCCGATCTCTAGAAAGGAGTGGGCTTTGGCAGATAGTCAATAAATGAAGGATCATGAGATCCCTTTCTAGCAATTAATCCATATCAAGGGAAAGCCTAGGATGGGAGACCTCCCAGAGAAAGGAAGAAAGACACGATCTAAGCGAGGATGAAAAGAACATCCATGCCCTGAATGGGAAGGATGATGTGATCTACCTAAATAGTAGAAATATTGGAAGGGGAGATTGGGCCCAATACCTACATAGGCCTCGCATAATTGAGGGAAGATGTTTAAAGTAAGAAAAGAACAAGGGGAGATATGGATGAGGGAGATGCCATAGAGATCAAGCAACTGCCTCACAAAGGAAGGAAGAGGAAGGCAAGCCCGTACAAGAAGCATCCGCAATCACCCTTGTTTCACCCGACCAAGGGGACAGTGATCGAGCAAGGCACTCCGAAACTAACGTCACCGGGGAGACAACCAAGCTCGTGCATCTGCTCTATGGACGAAACATAGTAATGGAAGGAGTGGGCCACACCATCCCGCGCGAGTTGGAAGAGAAATCGACACCGCGGGCTGGAGAGCTAACATCCACACCTCGCGCCATGGAGGACATGAAGAACTAGAGAAAGAAAAAAGAACATGCAACGATAATGCTGCCAGGCAGAGGTGGGCAAATAAACTCCTAGATCGCAATCTAAAGAGGGGGGGGGGGGGAATCTAGAACCGTAGAAATTCAATGTGGAACCCAAGGAGTCAAAGGCAGTATTGTGCCGTATCAGGCCCTGAGGGAAGCGGAGGCGCATTGTCAAATCAATTGTCTCAGTACGAGGCCACATTACATCACCACCCGCAGTTATTGCTGGTCCAACATGCCAAAGCATGTCCACGCAACAGGCAGACACTTGAGGAATTCTCAGCCGTTGGAGAACATGAACAGTCAAGCACAGGACAGGAACCAAGATCAGCTCCGCATCCCCGACGAGCAAGAGGCAACACCTGCGAGAAAGGAAGTAGCAGCATCGCCCTTTACTTGTGTTCTAGATCTACTGGTATCCTGACGTCTCCTCGACAACAAATCGTACGTCCTAGTTCTAGCAGGCTGTTAAGATCCAACTAAAATTCCTTGATACTAATATTAATTATTTTTGCCTTGAACTGAAGTGAATAATGGTGTTGGCTTGTCTCTTGAAACATACATGTCAATGCATTCTACTGCCTCAACTTAATATAGCTTATAATCCTTAGTTGTCTCTTTGGAGCAATATTGATATCCAAGCCTTTATGGCCATATGTTATATTTATCTGCAAGCCGATTCTTATTTCTGTTAGACTTGTCTGAACTCTGATTTTGCATCCATAACATATATCCGCATTCCTTTTTTAGTGTAACAAAAGAGTTTTCACTTTTCCTTTTTCTTCAATATTGGCCCCCAATCAAGTGCTAATTTGGCAGTTAGCATTTCATCCTCGAGTAGAAAATGGACATAATGGTTTTTACCCTTTTTAGAAGGATTGTTGTGATTATTTATATTGGTTTTGTTGAGTATATAGGCAATTTTTCGATCAGATTAATCCACGAGATAATAACTAGCATGGCATTGACTAGATTAACAACATACTGATGACTAACCAGACTAGCATGTATTACAGCAATAGTAGACACATCTACGCATATTGCTAGTACTGGCAAAACTAAAATAAGGAGGAGCGGGATATACCCTCTGATGGGCTAGTTGGCCGTAGCAGCAACATTGGCGGCGGCGGCGTCCTCGGCCGCCTCCTTGTCAGCTTCGGCCTTCTCGGTAGCGGCACGATCGGCATCAGTTGTGGGCGACATGGTGATGATGACGTAGACGACACGGACGTAGAGGAAGCAGTCGGACGGAACGGCAGCGAGCAGTCGCTCCCCAAAAACCTAATCGCCCCTCTCCCCGTACAGGACCCGGAGAGGCGTGGTTTTGGATGCCTGCTCTCCCGTCGACCGTGTATGCCGTGAATGGGACGGAGTCGCCGGCGGCAACAACAGCAAAAGGAACGATGTGGAGGCAGATGTGATCTGTTTTCCGTGGCGGCTAGGGTTGGCCTAAGCCCTGCTTATGTAGACGGCGCCCGGGTGGAGAGAATATCCCACGATCCAACGTCTCAGATCGTGGCGTTACGTATTCTCCGTTCCCGACCGGCAAAAATAAGCGCGTAGGTATGAGCTCGGCTCGGCTCATTCCCGCAACCCGCGGCGCGTCGTGACAAGGCGTGGCGAGGCGGGCGGCGGAGGAGGAGTGCGCGAAGGCCTCTTCTCTTCTCATGCTCCAATAGCATGTGGAAGAAAGACCCTTATAAAGGGGTGCAACTCCCTCTCCACTAGCAAGGTAGGACTAAACTTCCCACCCCCCTTGTCATGCCACCTACATGGGCCCTTAGAGATTTTTCTGAAATTGTCTCATGGGCTTAAAACCCATCTCAGATTTCAACAATCCCTCACCAGATCTCAAGGACCCATTTCGTCCTCAGTTCCAATTACTGTTTTGATATACCAACATTTCAGTGAAGACCTGTTAAGGTTGAGCTTCACCTAGAACAAGTAGCTACACTCCTTCACAACTGAACAATGGACTATGCCTTGAATTGTCAGTTTGGCGTCAAGAAGTTTCACCACAGGTCCTACTAGTACTAGGCTGCCGAAGGCTGACCCCTCGGGTGGAGCATATTAGTCACACTCCCGGCCTATTCGTGAGCTTACTAGAGATCACCCGAATCTCATAGACCGTGACAACTCATGTGGGTCTCATACCCATCTCCCTCGATGCATTATCTATCACAACACGTGATAGCCCTTTAGTAAAGAGATCTGCCAGATTCTTAGCCGTTAGGATGTAATCCAACGCTATAACTCCGGAGCTTCTTAAACGTCTTACAACTTTCAATCTCACTCTTATATGTTTGTTGGACTTCATGTTGTCCTTTGAACTCTTCACTTTGACAATGACTGTCTGGTTATCGTAGTTCATAAGGATAGCTGGAACCGGCTTCTCAACCACAGGCAAGTCCATCAAAAGATCTCGAAGAAATTCTGCTTCGACACCAGATGTGTCTAACGCTGTTAATTCTGCTTCCATTGTCAACCTCGTTAAGATCATTTGCTTGCAAGACTTCCATGAAGCAGCACCACCTCCAAGAGTAAACATATACCCAGTAGTGGCCTTCATCTCATCAGCATCAGAGATCCAATTCGCATCACTATACCCTTCAAGTACCGACGGGTATCCGGTATAGTGAAGTCCGTGGTTCATAGTACCTTTTAGATAGCGCATAACTCTTTCAACAGCATGCCAATGAACATCACCCGGATTGGCAGCAAACTGGCTCAATTTGCTCACGGCAAACGCGATGTCAGGCCTCGTTGCGCTAGCTAAATACATAAGTGAACCAATGATTTGAGAGTATCTCAATTGATCTTTAGCTGTGCATGTGAACTTTCGAACCAGCACACTAGGATCATATGGTGTTTGAGAAACTTTGCTGTCCGGATATATCCAAAACGACACAAAATCTTCTCAACATAATGGGATTGCAGAAGTGTAATCCCACCCTCATCATCTCTCAATAGCTTGATGTTTAAGATAACATCAGCCACTCCAAGGTCCTTCATCTCAAAGTTCTGAGACAGAAAAGACTTAACCTCCTCAATCACTTTGAGATCGGTTCCAAATATCAGTATGTCATCAACATACAAGCACAATATAACTCCTTCGCCCCCACCATGGCGATAGTATACACATTTGTCAGCTTCATTAACAACGAAGCCAACAGATGTCAGAGTTGTATTAAACTTCTTATGCCATTGCTTAGGTGCTTGTCTCAGGCCATATAAAGATTTCAGCAACTTACACACCTTTCCTTCCTGACCATCTATCACAAAGCCATCTGGCTGTTGCATTTAGATTTCCTCCTCTAGCTCTCCATTAAGGAAAGCCGTCTTGACGTCCATTTGATGGACGAGAAGACCATGTGAGGCCGCCAACGAGAGTAGTACTCGAATGGTGGTCAGTCTGGCCACAGGTGAATAAGTATCGAAGAAATCTTCTTCTTTCTGGGCATAGCCCTTGGTCACAAGCCTAGCCTTATACTTTTCAATTGTATCATCAGGTCTAAGCTTCTTTTTGAACACCCACTTACATCCCAATGGTTTGCAACCATCGGAACGCTTAGTTATTTCCCATGTTCCGTTAGCCATGATGGAATCCATCTCGCTACAGACCGCTTCTTTCCAGTAGCCAGCATCAGGAGATGCATAGGCTCCTGAAATAGAAGTGGGATTATCATCCACGAGGTACACAAGGAAGTCATCACCAAAGGTCTTTGCAGTCCTTTGTCTCTTGCCCTTACCAAGGGTTTCGTCGTCATCCTCAGGATTTTCATCATGTGTTTGTTCATAATATTCCATAGGAATGGTAGGCTCAGGAGTCTCCTCCGATTCCTGTCTAGAAGTGCTTTGCATATCTCTCATGGGGAATATATCCTCAAAGAATCCTTAGACTCCATAATTGTATCGACCTTCACACCAGGTACCTCAGATTTCACTACTAGAAATCTTTAGCCAACGCTATTCTTAGCGTAGCCCAAATTAACCCAGTCCACGGTCTTTGGTCCAAGCTTACGCTTTTTGGGGATCGGCACATTGACTTTCGCCAAACAGCCCCAAGTACGTAAGTAGGAGAGCATCGTCTTTCTCTTCGACCACTGCTCATAGGGAGTGACCTCATTATCTTTTGTCGGAATTTTATTTAGGACATGACATGAATTCAATATAGCCCCCCCCCCTCACCATGCCTTGGATAAACTCGATGTATCTAACATGGCGTTTACCAAATCAGTTAGAGTACGGTTTTTTCGCTCGGCAATCCCGTTTGACTGGGGTGAATAGGGAGGCGTCCTCTCGTGAATAATACCATGTTCCGCACTGAAAGAATCAAACTCATTTGAGAAGTACTCTCGACCACGATCAGACCGGACTCGTTTAATTTTCTTTTCAAGTTGGTTCTCCACTTCTGCCTTATAGATTTTAAAGTATTGTAGAGCCTCATCTTTAGTATTTAACAGATACACATAGCAATATCTAGTAGAATCATCTATCAATGTCATGAAATATTTCTTTCCACCTTTAGTCAACACACCATTCATCTCGTAGAGATTTGAATGTATGAGTTCTAGTGGCGCCAAGTGTCTCTTCTCACCAGCCTTGTGAGGCTTGCGAGGCTGCTTTGCTTGCACACACAAATGGCACTTAGAACCTTTGGCTAAAGTGAAACTCGGGATTAAATTCAGTTTTGCTAGCCGTGTCATAACACCGAAACTAATGTGACAAAGACGTGAATGCCAAACTTCAGATTCATTAACACTCGAATGAATATTGTTCACGACTTTATTACAAAAATCTGCAAGGGAAAGGCGGAACAGACCTCCGCATTCATAACCTTTTCCAACGAAAAGTCCATATTTCGTAACAACTACTTTATTAAACTCGAAGACCAACTTAAACCCTTCTCTACATAGAAGGGAGCCACTAACGAGGTTCTTCTTGATGGCGGGGACATGATGCACGTTCTTCAGCTGCACGATCCTTCCCGAAGTAAACTTCAGATCGACCGTGCCAACACCAAGAACAGAAGCACTCGCGCCATTCCCCATCAATACGGACCCTCGGCCTATGACCTGATAAGAAGAGAACAATGAGATGTCAGCACACGCATGAATATTTGCACCTGTGTCCACCCACCAATCGGTGGACTGACAAACTGAAAATACAGTAAATAAATTACCATACCCAGATGCACCACTTTCATTGTTGCCCACAATCATATTGGCAGACTTATTGTCCTGTGCTGGCTTCTTGTACCTGTTTGGGCACTTGTTGGCCCAATGTTCCTCTGAACCACAGTTGAAGCAGCCATCACCCTTCTTATTCCTCTTGAAGGTCTTCTTTCCCTTTTTCTTGAAGTCGGTATTCTGTTGGACAGAATTCTTTCCCTTGGGCTTGTGGGAATTGAAGTTCTTCTGATGTACCATATTGGCAACCGAAGAGCTTTCAACCGCTTTTCCATGCGAGTCCTTTGCTCTCGAGTTCTGCTCAACACTCAGATGGCCGATAAAATCCTCTACTAAGAATTCACGCCTCTGATGTTTCAGAGTGGTAGCAAAGTTCCTCCAGGAATTAGGGAGCTTGGCAATTATACACCCCGCGACAAATTTGCCCGGTAAATTGCACTTAAGAACCTCAAGTTCCTTAGCAATGCATATTATCTCATGAGCTTGTTCCAACACAGAACAGTTGTCAACCATTTTGTAATCATGAAAGTGCTCCATAACATACATCTTGCTCCTAGCATCAGAAATAGTAGACACATCTACACATATTGCTAGTACTGGCAAAACTAAAATAAGGAGCGGGATATACCCTCCGATGGGGCCAGTTGGCCATAGCAGCAGCGTTGGCGGCGGCGGCGTCCTCGGCCGCCTTCTTGTCAGCTTCGGCCTTCTCGGCAGCGGCACGATCGGCATCAGTTGTGGGCGACATGGTGATGATGACGTAGACGGCGCGGACGTAGAGGAAGCAGTTGGACGGAACGACAACGAGCAGTCGTGTAGTCGCTCCCCAAAAACCTAATCGCCCCGCTCCCCGTATAGGACCTAGAGAGGCGTGGTTTCGGAGGCCTGCTCTCCCGTCGATCGTGTACGCGGTGAACGAGATGGAGTCGCCGGCGGCGGCAGCAGCAAAAGGAACGACGTGGAGGCAAATGTGATCTATTTTTCGTGGCGGCTAGGGTTGGCCGAAGCCCTGCTTATGTAGGCGGCGTCCGGGTGGAGAGACGTGGGCTGGACCCACGTCCGAGTCGGTAGCCCACGATCCAACGTCTCATATCGTGGCGTTACGTATTCTTCGTTCCGACCGGCAAAAATAAGCGCATAGGTATGAGCTCGGCTCGGCTCATTCCCGCAACCCGCGTCGCGTCGCGTGGCGTGGCGTGGCAGGCGGCGGAGGAGTGCGCGAGGGCCTCTTCTCTTCTCATGCTCCAATAGCATGTGGAAGAGAGACCCTTATAAAAGGGTGCAACTTACTCTCCACTAGCAAGGTGGGACTAAACTTCCCACCCCCCTTGTCATGCCAACTACATGGGCCCTTAGAGATTTTTCTGGAATTGTCTCATGGGCCTAAAGCCCATCTCAGATTTCAACAGATTTTTTACCCTTTGAAGCATTGGTTGTATCTCAATTCTTGTATTGTAATTGATATATTGACAAGGCATTATGTGCTGAAGTCAATGTATCATCCTATCCATTCATATAAAAGTAATGTTTTTATAAACTGTTTTTGTTCTTATGGAAGTCCAGCTACATATTGTGAAGTTCTTTGTAATCTGGTTGCAACATTGCTAACACTTCAATTGCATAACATATGACTTTTGCAATCCCTTTGCAGATATCGTGCAATTACAAGCGCATATTACAGAGGAGCTGTCGGTGCGCTTGTTGTGTATGACGTGACACGCCATGTGACCTTCGAGAATGTGGAGAGGTGGCTGAAGGAGCTCAAGGACCATACCGATGCAAACATTGTGATCATGCTAGTCGGCAACAAGGCCGACCTGCGCCACTTGCGGGCTGTCTCTGTGGAGGATGCCAAGGCATTTGCGGAGAAGGAATACACCTTTTTCATGGAAACCTCTGCCCTGGAGGCCATGAATGTAGAGGACGCTTTCACTGAGGTTTTAACCCAGATCTACCGAGTGGTGAGCAAAAAAGCTCTTGACATCGGCGACGACCCTGCCGCTCCACCACGAGGGCAGACCATCCATGTAGGGTCCAAAGACGACGTCTCTGCCGTAAAGAAGGCTGGATGCTGCTCATCCTAATTCACATTGACTTTGAAAACTATACTGGGCCCTTGTTTTATCATTGATGGATGGGTAGCTGTGTCTTGGGCGTGCTTTTGGAGGCCCATACTTAAACCCAGGGGGTTGGAAACTATATAAAACACTAACAGTAATAGAACCAGCAGCCGTTTTTTTGGAGGCAGTCATGGTATCCTAATTGGTTCAGTCTTGGTTCATATCTGACGCCAAAGATCCCTTCCACAATCGATTATGTACCCTATTAAGTATGTGTAACTGAAGCTTTCACCATTTCCTCCTTTCTTTTGAGAGAAATTGTTGTTATCTTGTCGGTATGATTCTTTGCAATTTTGCTAATCAGTGACATAATGTAAATCTTATGTAGGAATACTATATATTGCCTGTCGCCTGATGACTCGGCTATTTATTTTTCCTGCACGAGTCGGTTATTTCTTTTCCCGCACGAGTTGGTTTAACTGAAGGCAGGCACTATCTTGAGCGGTAAAAGAAATTACTAATTTACCATTAAAAAATATAATTTATTAGTGTTGTTAACAGGATGCCAATTTTTGGGTTTTGTTTCAAAACAAGTTTTTTTTAGAAACTGCACTAGTTTACATGAATACAGATAATGTCCGGCAAAATTGCAGCCACAAATGGCACCCGGAATTGAGCAAGCAGCTTTTGCGAGAGCATGAGCTTCACCATTGCGTTCCGGCTACTCATGAATGAACTTGATCTCTTGGAAAGAACCACAACGATGATTGATCTCCTGCAAGATAGTAGGACGGTGGCATGGGGCTCCGGTGTCAATATTCGCGACAATTTTCCATAGAATCTGAAGCGATACAGAGATTTTCAAGATGGAGGTCAGTCGCTAATCAGATTTCAAAAATAGTTAGTAACAAGGTTGAACACCTCCCCCCTTCCCCGTGTCGCCCCCGCGCGGCGGCCGGCAGGAAACCCTAGCCCGCCGCAGCTAGAGACCCTCGGCCCTCCTCCCCCTCCCCCGTGTCGCCCCGCGCGGTGGCCAGCGGGAAACCCAAGCCCGCCATCGCTAGAGACCCTCGGCCCTCCCCCCCCCCCCCAGTTGTTGCCACAGGGCTTGGCCTGCCAAAGCCCACCCGGAGTCGGTGGCGGCGGGGCAATCTCGATCCCGCACAGGAGGGGGCCGGCACGGGCTACTTCCTTCAACTTGGGTGCGGCGGCGCGCAGACGCGGTGGTGGGCGTAGCTGGCATTAGGCGACGCGGTGGAAGGTGGTCGCATGAAGGTGGAGGTTGCGGCGGCTAGGCATCAGCCAGTTCTGTCGGGCATCTCCCATCGTGGCGCGTTCCGAGGGAGACATGGATCCATCATCCTAGATGGCAGTGGCGGTGCGCGTGGGTCTAGGTGGAGCGACCGACTGCTGCGGGGGCTAGCCTTGATCCGCCCGGACAGGTGGTGGCACAGGGGGTGCAGATTCTACAGTGGACCGTAGCTTCCGGCCTATGGTTGTGTTGTGGGCTCATTCCACGGGCGTGGATGCGGGGTTGTGGTTGGTTGGCGGCGGCCTTGGCTTGAACGACGGTGGTGCAGCGTCGCGTGAGGTGGTGATGGGGGTGCGGGGCTCGCTCGGTTGCGGCTGCTCGGCGACTGGAGTTGTTGGCTGCTTGAGCGTCCTGATATGTCTCCAACATATCTATAATTTATGAAGTATTCATGCCATGTTTACAATAATTCTACATGATTTTAGTATGATTTTGTTAGAACTAACTCGGACTGACGCTGTTTTCAGCAAAACTACCATGGTGTCTTTTTTGTGCCGAAATAAAAGTTCTCGGAATGGGCTAAAAATTCAGTATGATTTTTTCTGGACCAAAAGAGACCCCCGAAGCATTGGAGTTGGGCCAGAAGAGCCACGAGAAGGTCTCAAGCCTGCCACGCGCGGCCAGGGGAGTATGATTTTTTCTGGACCAAAAGAAACCCCTGAAGCATTGGAGTTGGGCCAGAAGAGCCACGAGAAGGTCTCAAGCCTGCCAGGCGCGGCCACCCCCTGGCCGCGCCTAGCACGCTTGTCACCGCCTCGTGGCACCCCTTGACGTGAGATCGACGCCAAAAATTCCTATAAATATAGAAACCTCCGAAAAGAAACCTAGATCGGGAGTTCCACCACCGCAAACCTCCAGAGCCACGAAAAACCAATCGGGAGCCTGTTCCAACACCCTGCCGGAGGGGGAAACCATCACCGGAGGCCATCTTCATCATCTCGGCGGTCTCCATGACGAGGAGGGAGTAGTTCACCCTCAGGGCTAAGGGTATGTAGCAGTAGCTATGTGTTTGATCTCTCTCTCTCTCGTGTTCTTGAGATGGCATGATCTTGATGTACCGTGAGCTTTATTGATATAGATGAATCATATGGAGTTTCCCCTCTCTATCTTCTTGTGATGAATTGAGTTTTCCCTTTGAAGTTTTCTTATCGGATTGAGTCTTTAAGGATTTGATAACACTTGATGTATGTTTTGTGATGGGATATCCGTGGTGACAATGGGATGTTCTATTGATCCACTTGATGTATGTTTTGGTGATCAACTTGCGGGTTCCGTGACCTTGGGAATCTAAGCATAGGGGTTGGCACACGTTTTTGTCTTGACTTTTCGGTAGAAACTTTGAGGCACTCTTTGAAGTTATTTGTGTTGGATTGAACATGATGAATCTAAAATTGTGTGATGCATATCGTATGATCAAGCCCATGGGTACTTATGGTGACATTGGAGTATCTAGGTGACATTAGGGTTTTGGTTGATGTGTGTCTTAAGGTGTTATTTTAGTACGAACTCTAGGGCTGTTCGTGACACTTATAGGGATAGCTCATAAGATTGATCAGAAAAGATAACTTTGAGGTGGTTTCATACCCTACAATAATTTCTTCGTTAGTTCTCCGCTATTTGTGACTTTGGAGTGAACTCTTTGTCGCACGAGAGGTATTTACATATGATTCAACTATGTCATTATTGTTGAGAGAAATTGCACTAGTGAAAGTATGAACCCTAGGCCTTGTTTTCAAGCATTGCAATACCGTTTGTGCTCACTTTTGTTTCTAGTTACCTTGCTGTTTTTATATTTTCAGCTTATAAAAACCTATATCTACCATCCATATTGCACTTGTATTACCATCTCTTCGCGGAACTAGTGCACCTATACAATTTGCCATTGTATTGGGTGTGTTCGGGACACAGGAGATTTCTTGTATTTGATTGCAGGGTTGTTTGAGAGCGACCATCTTCGTCCTACACCTTCCACGGGTTGATAAACCTTAGGCCATCCACTTGAGGGAAAATTGCCACTGTCCTACAAAACTCTACGCTTGGAGGCCCAACACGAGTCTACAGGAAGACGATTGCGTAGTAGACATCAAGCTCTTTTCTGGCGCCGTTGTCGGGGAAGTGAGTGCTTGAAGGTATATATTTAGATCTTGCAATCAAATCCTTTAGTTTCTTTTTTTTCACTAGTTTGGTTTTATAAAAGAAAATTACAGAAAAGGAATTGAGGTTGCCTCATATGCTTCATCTTTTTAATGTCTTTCGTGAAAATGATGGAAAGGAAAATTGTGCTCAAGTGTTAGAAGAAGTTATTAAAATGTTTGGCACTAAATCTTTGAATGATGAGCATGATTTAAATATTGTTAGTATGAATTCTCTGAATATTTACGATGCTAATGATATGCAAAGCCACAAGCTTGGGGATGCTATGTTTGATGAATATGACATTTTTAGTCCCCCAAGTTTTGATGAGCAAAACTATTATGATTATGACATGCCTCCTACCTATGATGATTGTTGTGATGACACATATGCTATAAATAGTATTGACAACCATGAAACTTGTCATCATGAGTTTAATATTCAAAGTGGTTATGTCAATCAAGTATCTCATGATAGTCATTTTGTTGAGTTTGCTCCCACTATTAGGAATGAGAAGAAAATTGCTTATGAGGAGAGTGACAATTTTTCTATGCTTGTAGATCATGAAAGAATGCTTTATGTGCTGGTTATATTGTGGAATTACTTCATGATGCTACTGAAATTATTATGAGGAAGGAACATATGCTTGTAGGAATTGCAATAATAACAAGTTTCCTCTCTATGTGTTCAAAGTTTTGAAGTTATGCTTGTTTTGCCTTCCTATGCTAGATGACTCTTGTTCCATTAAATTGTTTGCTCACAAAATCCATATGCATAGGAAGTGTGTGAGACTTAAATGTTCTTTTCATGAGATTCATGATGCTCTTTTGCATGTTTCAATTATTATTCCTATACGAGCATCATTGAAATCATCATGCCTAGCTAAAAGGCATTAAAGAATAGTGCTTGTTGGGAGACAACCCAACACTTTTACTTTATGTTTGTGTGTTTTCACATGATTAAACTACTGTAGTAATCATGTTTTGTGTCTTTTATTTCAATAAAGTGTCAAGTAAAGCCTTTGGATAGTGTGCAAACTTGTTTGTTTGATTCTGTGCAAAAACAAAAAGTTTTGCGTCCAGTATATGAATTATCTGATTTTACCGGAGCATCAAAATATTCTGAAATTTTTACAAAACATTTATATACAAATTCCTTGAGTTTTCCTAAGTTTTCAGAATTTTTAGAGTCAAGGAAGTATGGTGATCATTCATATCTTTACAGATTGTTCTATTTTTGACAGATTCTGTTTTGCATGCATAGTTTGCTTGTTTCAAGTGTTCCTATAGCTTATATTGAGTAATATAAATTGTGGGAATGATGTAATACATTAGTCATCATGCGAGAACAATTATGAATCTTGTCTTGGTAGCACCTAAGTGAATGATCTATCTTTATTACACTAACCCTTCTCACAAAGTTCCGTTAAGTTTTGTGTGATTGAAGTTTCCAAGTTTTGGGTGAGACACCGATATGAGGAGAATAAGGAGTGACAAGAACCTAAGCTTGGGGATTCCAAAGGCAACCAAAGGTAATATTCAAGGACGACTCAACCGCCTAAGCTTGGGGATGCCCCGGAAGGCATCCCCTCTTTCATCTTCAACACTATCGGTATATCTTACTTGGAGCTATATTTTTATTCGTCACATAATATGAGTTTTGCTCAGAGCGTCATTTTATTTTGTTTTTATCTGTTAGTTGTTATTTATAATATTTTTTCAATAAAAGTTCCAAGAATTGCCTTTTGGATGCTTGAATTGCATGTTTGATGTGTGCTGTGTAAAAACAGAAACTTCTGCTGTAGTGTTTGAATTTTAGTGTTTTATTGGAAGGTGGAAAGTTTTTGAATTTTTACACAGTGTTGTCACATAAATTTTACAGCATGTCTTAAAATTCATAATTTTTTGAGTTACAGAAGTAGACTGTTTTCATAAATTGCTACAGACTGTTCTGTTTGGACAGATTGTTGTCATAGTTTTGTTATCTACTTATCCTGTAGTTTCCGTAGCCTATATTGGTAAATATAAATTGTGGAAATGGTAGTATATAGTACCTAATGCTTAAAAAATATTGCGTAACTTGTCTTGTCAGTACATGAAGTATTGATTTGTTCTTATGGGTACTAACTTATCTCACGAGTTCTTTTTGAGTTTTGTGTGGATGAAGTTTTTGAGAATAGGTGAAACCATGATATGAGAGGAATGAATGATATACAAAAGCTCAAGCGTGGGGATGCCCAAGGCACTCCAAGTAAATATTTCAAGAAGTCTCAAGCATCCAAGCTTGAGGGTGTGTAACAGCCCGGGACCGACGCTCCAGAAGATTCCCCTTTTATTTCATTGTCGTCTTGTGTTTCGTTTGGTTGTCGCATTTATCTCCGCATCATTCGCATGGCATCATTTCATCATGCCATCATGTCATTATTATTATTTTCCAACTCAAATAAATAAATTGTATGGATCTTCGATCCATTTAAATCGAGAGAAATTCACATGGTGATTTCTCTTTATAACATACAACTTATCCTCCCAATATTTAGGGAACTAAAAGAAATATTCTAATAATTTGGAATCACAGGAACACATTTGCAAAATAAAGCACATGCCTTTTTTGCTTCGAGTTTGATCCCCAAACCTTGTTAATAATTCTTTTTTCCATTTGACGAGGCTTCACCTAATTCTCAACATTTTTTTGGACTCTTCAAAGACCTTATCCTAGTTCAGACCATTGGAATAAATTCAAATTAGTTTGAATTAAAATCTTGCCTTCATGCAACTTCTATTTTCTGGGGTCAAGCTCATTTTTGTGAGTCTAGGAAGATTAACCCCCATGCCCAAAAATATGTCCCTAATCCTCTTTTTTCCTCTCCTTTTCTTCCTTTGCTTATTCTTTTTCGGTAATTGGAATAAGCAGATTTGAGAGAGAGAAAGGCCCACCACAGCCAACCCACTTAAGCCCAACCAAACCCCTCTGAACCCTAGCCCGATCGAGCCCCATCTCTCTTGATCGCTCACTCGCTCGATCCCCTCGTCTCTCCTGACCACTGCCACCTGAACGCATGCACGCATCCCACACGCCCCAGCGCTACGCCCGTGCTGGCGACCTCCTCCTCCTGTCGTGCTGCCTCGCCCTCCTTTTGCCTCACCCTCGAGCTCCTCGGCGGCCTACGCCTCCTCGCCATGGATGTTCGTGCCCTCCCGCCGCCGTTGTCCATGGAGTACCCCGCCCTGCTGCGTCGTTGGCCTCCTCCATGCCTCCCTCTTGCTCCTCCCCAAGAACGCACCCCATGTCCCGATGCTGCCGCCATGGGGCCGAGCTCGAAGCTCTGACCCCGCGCTTTCATCCGCCCCTGTCGAACCTCCTCGTGCATGCCGCCGATGTCCCTCCGTCCACCTCGCCTGCCTCCTTCACCCATGCGGCATGCTCCTTCTCTCTGCAACCCTACCTCCCGAGTGATGTCCATGGCCTTGCCCCTGCCTCCATGAGCTGCTGCTTGCTCGCCTCACCCGGCCTCTGCCCACTGTAGAGCACGACTCTGTCGGCCATATCTCTCCCTGCTGAACCCCATGGCTGCTTGAGCTCTTTCCCAACCTCGAACCCCAGCAGCAGCCTACTGCTGGCCAACTCCATGGCCTTGAGGAGCCCCTTTGCACCGCCTTGCTATTGCCCTTGCTCGTGCTTCCACCACTGCCACAAGCACCACATCCGCAAACCCTGCGACCCTCGGATGCAGCCGGTTCTTTTTGTCCTGTTGGATACCGATGCCCGAAGACTTTTGTGTCATTTCGTTTGGATTACGTCAAGTCCCTTATCACCAAGACCGCCATGAATCGCCAAGTACCTCGACGACCATTGCATTTGAAGATCGTCAAGTACATGACTACACCACATCGATGCGAGAACCACTACCGTCGTCATGAACCACTACTTCCACGATGACCATGACGACCCGTGAAGAACTACACCGCACCGAGCGCGATCCACCACAAAACACACGCTTCAAAGGTATAACCCCCGAGACGATGCCTGTGTATGAATGCATATGTTTTGATGAGATGCACACCATGTCCAAATTGTTTCGTGCATGTTCCTCATTTGCCATGGACTCGACACGTGGGAACCCGACAACCGGATCACCCCAACATCTTTTGCTTGACACACTCAGGCCCACAATTCTTTTGCATTGGTATCTCAATCGAGTTGTCGAAATCGGAATGTTGTCGTGGCATCATTTTTGGATTCATCGCCGTGGAAGCCCCTTCTTTCCGTCATGGCGACAAATGCTCCATATCATATTATATGCCAATGTTTTCATAAAATTGCATCTAATTCAAATTTGTCATCCTCGTGCATGGTTAAGACATTTGAAAAAAAAATTGCAATAAAAATTGCCTAATGCCATGCTAAAATGGTTTATATCATAACTAATTAACCGTAGCTCCGTTGAAAATGTTTTACATATGTAACTTGCCTAGAAAAACGTGTAGAATCTCATGGCATAGTTTATATTGCTGTTTAACAACTATGAAATATGGTTAGTTCAGATCTGTACCAAACTTAAAATATGCATATGAGGTCATTTTGGAAATGCTATATGTTGCTTTCGACCTCATTTAAAATGCCTAGATGATGTAGTTGTTCATGCTTCACCTCTTGCCATTATAACAACATTTAATATTGATGAGTACCTAAACGAGAGTGAACTAAATAATTCAAATGTGGAGTTTCGTCTATATGCAACCCGTTGTATATTGAGCTTCACTTAATGTGTAGAAGTTGATTGTTGTGCTTTGCCATGTCATGCATAACATGCATCATACTTGATTGCGCATCATGCCATGCATATATTGTTTAGTACCATGTGTTGATTGTTGTTTCAGATTGTTCCTTCTCGATAGAGTTCCGAAAGCATTCAGAGTGTGAGGATTCGTTCGACTACGCTGGCTCGTCTTGTTCATGGATCGTTCTTCTTCCAAGCGGGATCTCAGGCAAGATGACACATTTTCCTGGATACCACTACTATCATTGCCATGCTAGTTGTATTGTTTTCTATCGATATGTCACGTTACCTACCACTTGTATGTGAAGCCTCCCAACATTGCCATGATAAGCCTCTAACCCCTCCACATCCCAGCAAACCTTTGTCTGGCTATGTTACCGTTTGCTCAGCCCTTCTTACAGTGTTTCTAGTTGCAGGTGCAATTTCTCCCATGTGTCAACATGGACATTCTTTTGTTATTGCAATATTATTGATATTTAATTTAATGCACATATATACTTGGTAAAGGGTGGAAGGCTTGGCCTTTTTCTCAGTGTTTTGTTCCACCTTTCCCGCCATAGTTACTTGTGTACCGGTGTTATGTTCCATAATTGAGCACTCCTAACATGCTCAGGGTTGTTATGGGGACCCCTTGATTTTCATTTTAGGATAAAACTTGTCTGACAAGGCCCAACATTGGTACTACATTTGCCCAACATAATAACACTAATTATTAATTTGACGCATAGGGAGTTAGCGCTACCCGAGGTTCGTTATTCAACATAATACATGGGGGTAGTGTTGTTGGTGCTAGTCCAAACTAGAGCACTGTGCGGGGCCACCTCGGGGCAACTCGGGGGATTTCTATCAGGCCACTATACGCGTGGCTTATCCGTCGTGTCCTAAGAACGAGATACGCGGCTCCTATCGGGATCGTCGACACATCGGGAGGCCTTGCTGGACTTGTTTTCCCTTTCTTGAACGTCTTGCGAGTGGGATTTCGACGACACTTCGGGCTATCTCGAAGTTGAGATTTTCCATCGGGATTCCGCAAATAATACGGGTGATTCTACGATTGAGGAATTCCAATGTGACGTGTGGTTAATTTGTGATGGATGAGTTGGAGCATCCTTGTACGGTTAAATCTTTTGGAAAGCCATGCCCGCGGTTATGTGGCAACTTGGAAACTTTGTTTAACACCCGGTCATAGCATACTTGCAGTAAACTCAAATAAAATACACCAACCATGTACATAACCATGACTGTCTCTTCTCGTGAGTCCTTATCCGAGAGAGAACACGGTGGGGTTATGTTTGACGTAAGTAGGTGTCCAGGATCACTTAGTGATCATTGCTAGTTCACGTCCGTTATGCGTAGACCACCATAATTATTTTCTGCAACGTAAGTTAGCCACTCAAATAAATGCTTAGTTGCTTGCTGCAGCCTCGCCACTTATCCATACCTCACCCATTAAGCTTTAATAGTCTTGATACCCTTGGAAATGAGATTGCTGAGTCCCTGTGGCTCACAGATTACTACAACAACAGTTGCAGGTACAGGTAATGCGATGCTTTGACGTGAGAGCGATGCTTGTTTTGATTTGGAGTTCTTCTTCATCATCGATCTAGGATGGGTTCCAGGCGGTAGCCTGGGATAGCAAGGATGGATGTCATTTTATCGTTTGATTTCGTCCATAGTTAGACCCTGCTCTTATGTATGATCTTTGAATATGTTTTTATATTGATGTGATCTTGATGTAGCTTGTGGTGAGTGTAAGCCAATTCCATATACTCACCTCTTCTGTACATGTACTTGTAATGATATCCATTCTTGCAAAATGACGAGATGCGCTTCTATCGCTGTCGAGGCCCTTGAGCCAAAATGAGGATAGGATCGCATCTTGGGCGTCATAGGACGCTACGCATCCCACCTCTCTTCATCAACAATTATCGGTTAGCCTATGTTGAGCCTAAATTTTTATTTTTCCACATGATGTGTGCTATTCTTGGAGTGCTATTTTTGTTTTGCTTGTTGTTTAAATAAAATACTCAGATCTGAAAATCTTTATTGAGAGAGAGAGAGAGAAAGTCCTCACATATCTACTTAATTGTTTGACTACTCATTAATCTTCACTTGTATGTTTTGGAGTAGTTTTGTCATTTACTCTCGTGCTTCACTTATATCCTATGAGTAAATGGTTGAATGAACTGAATATCATAAATCTGAAATTATATATGCTTCATATACTTATCTCATGGGGAGTAATGACTTCACATATAAGAAGTATAGGTGGTAAAATTTATTGAAAATTAGCAAACACCGCATTGGTCACTTGAACCATTCATGAAAAAATATTGAAGGAAGAGAGATTTCACATGTAAATATACTATCTTGGACATCTTCTATGATTGTGATTACCCATTAATTATTTTCAAACTTGAGAAAATTAGTTGAAGTTGGACAAGGAAAACAATGTAATGAGTTATGGTTGCGTATATTTGCATAGAAGTTATATTGTTATGGATCCTCCAACATGTGGTGCTTGCTTCCACCTCATACTAGTGAAAACTTCTACACCAAGTAGAAATACTACTTGTGCATCCAAACACCCTTAAACCCAAAGTTGTTCCATATGAGTCCACCATACCTACCTATATGCGGTATTTACCTGCCGTTCTAAGTAAATTTGCATGTGCCAAACTCTAAACCTTCAAATAATATTCTGTTTTGTATGCCCGAATCGCTCATATAGTAACTAGGGGCTGTTAGTATCTTCCATGATAGGTGGGTTATTCTCATGATATGTGTTGATTCACTATCATTCACGAGAAAGTGGTTGGTAATAGGGATTCCCAGTCCCGAAATCAAATGAAAAAATGCAAATAATTAAACAAAACTCCCCTAGGAATGTTGTTGGTATGGACAGTACCCATGGATTCGGCTAGCCGTGGAGTGTGATTGATTGGTGGAGGGGGGGGGGGTAAAACTTTACCATTCTGTTTGGGAACCGCCTATAATGTATCTATCATGAAAGATACCGAGATCTCTCAGTTGTTATGGTGACAATGAAAGCATATCGCCCCAAATTATTATTCATCTCTGTTTTAAAAGCTCGAGCTCGGGCACCTCTTCAAATCAATGCTCCCCTCTGCGAAGGGCCTATCTTTTACTTTCTAGTACTTACCTTTATGCAAAAGTCATGGTGATCTTCACCACTTCCTATATTTCACCTTTTTCTCTTGGCAAGTGTCATGTGTTGGGGAAAGATCCAAGCATATATGGCCATTCAAATATATTTGATCATGAATTATTATTGTTGACAATTATCTATGTGATAAATAAGTTGGGAAACGAAACTTTAAGCCCCTACCTTTCTTTGTGTTCGACGGATGCCATTTGCTCTAAAAATATGCTTTGAGTGTTAGCAATCATGGAAGACTATGATAGTTGAGTATGCGCAATTTGCTAAATCAAAGCTCTTACATAGACCTTTACTGAAAATAAGATGAATTGCATTGTTTGGTGACTGGAAGCATAGTTTGTTAGTCTATATTTTAACATGTGGATAGCTTGTTATTTCATCATGAGAAGCTTTATGAGATGAGCTACTGTTTATGATATATAATGATGCTAGAAAAAGTGTTTGGAATTACCATTGATCATATTTATGCACTATGCTAGCATTCACACTTCATAAATTATTTCTTTTATCATTTACCTACTCGAGGACGAGCAGGAATTAAGCTTGGGGATGCTGATACGTCTCCAACGTATCTATAATTTATGAAGTATTCATGCCATGTTTACAATAATTCTACATCATTTTGGTATGATTTTATTACAACTAACCCGGACTGGCGCTATTTTCAGCAGAACTACCATGGTGTCATTTTTTGTGCAGAAATAAAAGTTCTCGGGATGGGATGAAAATTTAGTATGATTTTTTCTAGACCAAAAGAGACCCCCAAAGCATTGAGTTGGGCCAGAAGAGCCATGAGGAGGTCACAAGCCTGCCAGGCGCGGCCACCCCTGGCCGCGCCTAGCAGGCTTGTCACCACCTCGTGGCACCCCTTGACGTGAGATCGACACCAAAAATTCCTGTAAATATAGAAACCTCCGAAAATAAACTTATATCAGGAGTTCCGTCACCGCAAACCTCCAAAGCCACGAAAAACCAATGGGAGCCCGTTTCGGAACCCTGCCGAAGGGGGAAACCATCACTGGAGGCCATCTTCGTCATCCCGGCGGTGTCCATGACGAGGAGGGAGTAGTTCACCCTCGGGGCTGAGGGTATATACCAGTAGCTATGTGTTTGATCTCTCTCTCGTGTTCTTGAGATGGCACGATCTTGATGTACCACGAGCTTTATTGATATACATGAATCATATGGACTGTCCCCTCTCTATCTTGTTGTGATGAATTGAGTTTTCCCTTTGAAGTTTTCTTATCGCATTGAGGCTTTAAGGATTTGAGAACACTTGATGTATGTCTTGTGATGGGATATCGGTGGTGACAATGGGATGTTCTATTAATCCACTTGATGTATGTTTTGGTGATCAACTTGCGGGTTCCGTGACCTTGGGAACCTATGCATAGGGGTTGGCACACGTTTTTTTCTTGACTTTCCGATAGAAACTTTGGGGCACTCTTTGAAGTTATTTGTGTTGGATTGAACATGATGAATCTAAAATTGTGTGATGCATATAGTATGATCAAGCCCATGGGTACTTGTGGTGACATTGGAGTATCTAGGTGACATTAGGGTTTTGGTTGATGTGTGTCTTAAGGTGTTATTTTAGTACGAACTCTAGGGTTGTTCGTGACACTTATAGGGATAGCTCATAAGATTGATCGGAAAAGATAACTTTGAGGTAGTTTCGTACCCTACAATAATTTCTTCATTAGTTCTTTGCTATTTGTGAATTTGGAGTGACCTCTTTGTCGCACGAGAGGCATTTACATATGATTCAACTATGTCATTATTGCTGAGAGAAATTGCACTAGTGAAAGTATGAACCCTAGGCCTTGTTTTCAAGCATTGCAATACCGTTTGTGCTCATTTTTGTTACTAGTTACCTTACTGTTTTTATATTTTAAGATTATAAAACTCTATATCTACCATCCATATTGCACTTGTATCACCATCTCTTCGCCGAACTAGTGCACCTATACAATTTTTCATTGTGTTGGGTGTGTTGGGGACACAAGAGATTTCTTGTATTTCATTGTAGGGTTGTTTGAGAGAGACCATCTTCATCCTACACCTCCCACGGATTGATAAACCTTAGGTCATCCACTTGAGGGAAAATAGCCACTGTCCTACAAAACTCTGCGCTTGGAGGCCCAACACGAGTCTGAAAGAAGAAGGTTGTGTAGTAGACATCACGCCCCCATCTTGGTCTATTGCCCAAATCTGATGGGGCGGCTCCCGCCTTTCTCGGGTGCGATGGTTGACAGTTGGTCGGTGTCGCAGACTGGCCGATGGTGCGGGAGTTTGACATGGTCCTCTGGCCCGGGGTTAGTTTCCTCTCGCGCGTGCTCCAGCACTCGGTCGCCCTAGAGTTTGTATCAAGACGGGAGCTTATGGCTCGTTCGGAGGGCGTTTGCACGTTATGGCGTCGATGATGGACCTTGACGGTGGTGGTTGGGACATCACAGATCGGCTATCGGATTGGTGCTAAAGGCCTTAGATTTGGCATAGTCTGAGTGATTGCTTGATGATGGCCGTTGGCCACCTTTGGGTCGTATTCCCTTTGGTCCACCGAGATTGGAGGGGAATGCAGTCGTAGGTGCCCCTATGGTGGTGGCGCTGACCTAGACCCGGGGGCTGATGTCAGACATTTCTTGCCTTGGTCTGGGCACTAGGATGTGGACGCTTAGTGATTTCTTAAGGCTTGGATGCTGGGGCGACGGTCCTGGAAGGTGATCCGCATGGTTGGCTCTCAAGTGGGCACAATGACGATAGTGTTGTCTATTGGTCTTGGTCGTGTGGACGACGGGAGTCATAGCGGTGGGTGGCTCGTGTGCGCTCTTTGTCTATGACATTGGGGGCGCCCTGATCAGGATCAAGAGTTCTGGTCTCTTCGCACTACTCCTTAAGGCCTCCTCGTGACTCATGGGAGCTACTGGGAGAAAGCCCCATGCTTTGGCGCTGACGATGTTGAAGCCTTCGGGGTCCATTCTCCTCTTGAAGACCTTGTCGTGGTGCTCTTTTCCGTGCCTAGGTTTCTGGTGAAGACCTTTATCCGTGTGGATTCGATAACATTGATGTTGTGCGCCATTCTTCCTCCTAAGGGTGTTGTCATGGAGCTTAGGCGTACTAGGGCATAGTGTGGTGGTGTTCTGAGATCTTCCTTTGTTTTGTTTTGTGTCGGTAGCATAATCGTTTGCGGTGTTTCTGATCCGTGTATCTTGGGATCGCCTTCTCAAGAGGGTCACCTCATCACCTTTGTATCGTTGGGCCGTATACTTGGTTCGGTTGTTGCTTTATGTATAAAGCGCAGCATAAGCCCATTTCGAGGTCAGTCGCTGATGACAACACTTCATTGCAAGCTTGAGCTTAGAGAGTAACCAGACCGACAGGACCCTCCAAAATTACGATCGAAGCGCCCATGTAATTGATGGCCTTGTCCCTGCAAATCACACCCACCATAGCTGGCTTGTGACCTCCTCGGGAACCATCTTGACGTGGGACCAATGCCAAATAATCCTATAAATACCCAAACCTCTGAAAAGAAACCTAGACCGGGAATTCTGCCGCCGCAAGTCTCCAGAGCAACGAAAAGCCAATCGAGAGCCTGTTCCGGCACCTTGCCGGAGGGGGAAACCATCACCGGAGGCCATCTTCATCATCCTGGCGGTCTCCATGACGAGGGGGGAGTAGTTCACCCTCGGGGCTGAGGGTATGTACTAGTAGCTATGTGTTTGATCTCTCTCTCTCTCGTGTTCTTGAGATGGGACGATCTTGATGTACCGCGGGCTTTATTGATATAGATGAATCATATGGAGCTTTCCCCTCTCTATCTTGTTGTGATGAATTGAGTTTTCCCTTTGAAGTTTTCTTATCGGATTGAGTCATTAAGGATTTGAGAACACCTGATGTATGTCTTGCGATGGGATATCCGTGGTGACAATGGGATATTCTACTGATCCACTTGATGTATGTTTTGCTGATCAACTTGCGGGTCCGTGACCTTGGGAATCTATGTATAGGGGTTGGCACATGTTTTCGTCTTGAATCTCTGGTAGAAACTTTGGGGCAGTATTTGAAGATCTTTGTGTTGGATTGAACATGACGAAACTAAAATTGTGTGATGCATATCATATAATCAAGCCCATGGGTACTCGTGGTGACATTGGAGTATCTAGGTGACATTAGGGTTTTGGTTGATGTGTGTCTTAAGGTCTTATTTTAGTACGAACTCTAGGGTTGTTCATGACACTTATAGGGATAGCTCATAAGATTGATCAAAAAAGATAACTTTGAGGTGGTTTCGTACCCTACAATAATTTCTTCGTTAGTTCTCCTCTATTTGTGACTTTGGAGTGAACTCTTTGTCGCGCAAGAGGTATTTACATATGATTCAACTATGTCAGTATTGTTGAGAGAAATTGCACTAGTGAAATTATGAACCCTAGGCCTTGTTTCTAAGCATTACAATACCGTTTGTGCTCACTTTTATCATTAGTTACCTTGCTGTTTTTATATTATCAGATTACAAAAACCTGTATCTACCATCCATATTGCACTTGTATCACCATCTCTTCGCCGAACTAGTGCACCTATACAATTTGCCATCGTATTGGGTGTGTTGGGGACACAAGAGATTTCTTGTATTTGATTGTACGGTTTTTTGAGAGAGACTATCTTCATCCTACACCTCCCACCGATTGATAAACTTAGGTCATTCACTTGAGGGAAAATAGCCACTGTCCTGCAAAACTCTATGCTTGGAGGCCCAACACGAGTCTAAAAGAAGAAGGAGGAACACCCGTGCGGCAGACTGCTAGGTCCGATCACACGGTCGGCGGCGGCGAGTGGAGGTGGCTAGTTACAACTCAGGCAAAGCCCTAATGACGGCGCCGAAGCAATCAACCGGATGGGTGAGCCGCACCTCCACTATATATAGGCATCCAGCGTGGGCTCAACTCTTTGGCCTCGCACGGATCCTAAAGCCCATGTGTTCCTTCCCTTAAGCATGTGGCCCTTTAGGTTCTCGTCCACTTGGTCGCGAGTTAGATGACATTCGACTCGACCGGTCGGTAGCGGCCTCTAGCAAGACGTGTCGACTCCAAGTGTCCAATGAAGCTGGTTAGGCAAACCTGTACTTCACACTTCCGTTCCCTTTGCCACACGATATATGTTGTCGTGCACAAGGCGACATGGTCATCCTTGTTGCAGCACGACCTCTTTCTCGTTTCGATGAATCCGACCAACATTTGGATTATCTCATAATCCTCATCGCATGGCCATGCTTATCCAGGTCGGATCACCCGAGGGGCCCAGAGTATATCTCTCCTGATCGGAGGGGCAAATCCCATCTTGCTCGACCATGTCTCGCAACATGGGTCTGGACAGGCCCGAAACCTACCTTTGTAACTACCCAGTCATAGAGTAGCGTTTGGTCAGCCCAAAGCAAGTCTGTTACCATCCCGAGTACATGTGCCAGCTCAGGTCTTAGGACATAGAACGTATGTTGTACTAGAGACTCACAGATGACCTATCGCTGCGTCTCATAGTTGGATCTTTCCAACTCAGACCTTATCTCGACTCGGATCCGACTATGTCAAAACCGACCAGACCTTCCTAAGTCCATATTATCCGTCTAGCATCCAATGCTACATGGTTAGTGAGACCGAACCATCCATCGTGTCATATGCTAGTCTGATTAGTTGTGCGTCCACACAACCCTTTCGACTAGGGAGCATTTAGGATAGTTATCATACAATGCATAGTCTCACAAACAAGTCATGTACTTATTAATACACATCACTGATAATGTCCAAGGACTATCTTTATTCATAAACACATAGGAAATATCATCATACATGATTGCCTCTAGGGCATATCTCCAACAGTCTCCCACTTGCACTAGAGTCAATCAAATAGACATCGAATGCCCATAGCTCTAACGTGCCCCTCATGCTTGGGTTGTGGAAGCGGCTTAGTCAACGGATCTGCAACATTTGCATCTGTATGAATCTTGCACAAATTGGTATCACCTTTCTGTACAAGCTTTCGTATCAAGTGATATTTTCAGTCTATGTGCCTGGTCTTATGGTGTTGTCTCGGCTCCTTGGCCTGTGCGATGGCACCTGAATTGTCGCAATAAAGGTCCAACGGTTTTGACCAGCTCGGGAACAAACCAACATCTTCCAGGAACTTCCGAATCCAAACACCTTCCTTTGCGGATTCAAAAGCCGCAATGTATTCGGCCTCTGTTGTGGAGTCGGCCACCGTATCTTGCTTGGAACTCGTCCAGCTCACTGCTCCTCCAGTCATGACATACATGAATCCAGTTTGCGATCGACAATCATCCCTGTCAGTTTGGAAACTAGCATCAGCGTAACCCTTTACGCAGAGCTCCTCCTCACCTCCATAAACTAGGAACATCTCTTTAGTCCTTTTCAGGTACTTCAAGATAGTTTTCACCGCTGCCCAGTGACTCTCACCTGGGGCGTCCTGGTATCTGCTTGTTAAGCTTATTGCATAAGCAACATCAGGCCGTGTACATAGCATGCATACATGATGGATCCAATTGTCGAGGCATATCGAATCCTACTCATCCGGTTTCGCTCATCAGAAGTCGTAGGACTCTAAGTCTTGCTTAGCCTTATACCATGTGAGACGGGCAAGAACCCTTTCTTGGCCTCACTCATGTTGAACCTCTTCAACACTTTGTCTATGTACGTGCTCTGGCTCAAGCCGAGAAGCCTCCTCGATCTATCTCTATAGATCTTGATGCCTAAAATGTACACTGCCTCTCCAAGGTCTTTCATCAAAAACTTGCCATTCAATGATTCCCTCACCGATTTTAGCATCGAAACATCATTTCCGGTCAGCAGTATGTCATCCACATACAAGATCAAAAATACTACCGAGCTCCCACTAGACTTCTTGTATAAACAATAGTCCTCTTCGTTCTTGATGAAACCAAGGTCAATGATGACTTCATCAAAACAAATGTTCCAACTCCGAGCTGCTTGCCTCAATCCATAAATGGATCTCTTGAGCTTGCATATTTTACCAGCATTAGTTGGATCGACAAAACCTTCAGGCTATATCATGCATACATCCTCTTTTAAATTTCCATGAAGGAAAGCCGTTTTGACATCCATCTGCCATATCTCATAATCGAAATATGCAGCTATAGCTAGTATGATCCTCGCCAACTTTAGCATCACTACCGGCGAGTAGGTCTTGTCGTAGTCAATTCCTTGAACTTGTCCATAACCTTTAGCGACAAGCCGATCCTTGTGGATCTGAACATTTCCATCCACATCGATTTTCTTCTTAAAGACCCATTTGCAACCAATGGCAACTACGCTAGGTGGCGGATCAACCAAGCCCTAGACTTGATTGTCATCCATGGACTTTAACTCAGATCTCATGGCCTCTATCCATGCCTCAGAATCTGGGCTCACCATTGCTTCCGCATACGTGGCCGGATCGTCGCTTTCTAGCAACAAAACATCATGCACTCTGCGCAATCTTTCCGACCTCCGTGGCTCTGGTGCCGACTCCACTACGGGTTCTCTGACCGACTCCGGTGTGATCTCATCACCAAATGAGTTGTCCTCAAGTGGCTCTCGAATTTATTCGAGTCGCACTATTCTCCCATTGGCCTCCCGACTGAGAAACTCTTTCTCTAAGAAAACCCCGTTCCGAGCAACAACCACTTTGTTCTCTTCTCGGCTGTAGAAGTTATATCCCAAGGTTTCCCTCGGATATCCCACGAATATGCATTTATCAGACTTGGGTGTAAGCTTGTCCGACATGAGTCACTTGACAAATGATTCACAACCCCAAATCTTCAGAAAAGACAAACTAGGAGTCTTCCCAGTCCACATCTCATGTGGTGTCTTGTCTATGGATTTAGATGGTACCCTATTAAGTGTGAAAGCTGCAGTTTCTAGAGCGTATCCCCAGAATGACAAGGGTAAATCCGATTTGCTCATCATCGACCGGGCCATGTCCAACAAGGTTCGATTTCTCCATTCTGACACATCGTTTCTCTACGGCGTACCCGGAGGTGCGAGCTGAGGTACTATGCCTCGGATTTTCAGATGATTATCAAACTCCTGGCTCATGTACTCACCTCCATGATCTGACCATAGAAGTTTTATCGTCTTGCCGAGCTGATTTTCAACCTCATTCTGAAACTCTTTGAACTTTTCAAAAGTTTCCGACGTGTGCCTCATCAAATAGATATATCCATATCTACTCAAGTCGTCGGTAAAAGTCACGAAGTACTGATAGCCACCTCTGGCCGTTGTGCTCATTGGACCACACACATAACTTAGTATAAGCTCAAATGGCTCGGACGCCCTCTCGCAACTCTATGCAAAAGGAGACTTAGTCATCTTGCCTAGCAAGCATGATTCGCATGTCTTGAACGACCCGAAGTCGGACGAGGTTAGGAGTCCATCATCATGGAGCTTCTTCATGCGTTTCAGACTAATGTGTCCAAGCCGGCAATGCCAGAAGTATGTCGGATTTATCTCATTAGGCTTATGCCTCTTGACATTCACGTTATAGACTAGTTTTGTTTCTAGATTTAAAATAAATAACCCATCTACTATGGGTGCATAGCCATGGAACTTTCCATTCAAATAAAATGAACAACCATTGTCCTTTATATTGAATTCATAACCTTGACTCATCAAACATGAGGCAGAAATAATGTTCCGACTAAGTGCGGGAATGTAATAACAATTATTCAATTCCAAAATAAATCCAGAAGGAAGCTTGAGCTGCATCATGCCGACCTCCAACGCAGCAACTCTTGCTTTGTTGCTGACCCTGATGTCAATCTCCCCTTGTGCCACACGCCTAGTTCTTACCAGCCCCTACATCGAGTTGCAAATATGAACAACCGATCCGGTATCAAATACCCAAGAGCTACTAGGTATGTCAGCAAGGTAAATGTCTATAACATATGTAACAAGTGTACCTTTGCCTGAAGAAGCATCTCTGGCCTTCTTGCCGTGCTCAGCAAGCCACTTGCTATAGTTCCTCTTCCAGTGACCAGCTTCCTTGCAGTGAAAGCAAATGGTCTTTGAGTATGGTTCGGACTTTGGCTCAGCGGCGGAGACAGCCTTCTCCGTGCCCTTTGCCTTACCCTTTTTCTTGGACCAACTTTTCTTGAACTTAGTCGAGTTCTGCACCATCAACACTTGATGCGTGCCTTTCTTAATATCTTGCTCTGTCACCTTGAGCATCCCATGCAATTCAATGAGCTTCTTATCCATGCCATGCATATGATAGTTCGAGACGAACGTCCCATAGCTAGGTGGAAGAGAACCCAAAATTGCATCCGTAGACAACTCGTCCCCAAGTGGGAAGCCTAACCGATCCAAATCTTGCACGTACATGATCATCTTGATCACATGCGATCTCACTGGATCACCCTCCTTCAGCTTACAATCCGTCAAGGACTGCTAGACATTGAACCTTTCGGTCCTAGCCTGCACCTAAAACATGCTTTTCAAACTCTCGATCATATCGAAAGCCTGAATGTTTTCGAAATGTTGTTGCAAATACGGCTCCATACAAGCCAACATGAGGGAGCTGATCTTGTTTCGTTCATCAACGAGTTTCTGGTGAGCATTCTTGGTTCTGTTAGCATTCTTGGCAGGTTCCTCTGGAAGTGGACCCTCTAGAACATGTTTCTTTTTATCGTGCTTGAGAAAAAATCTCAGATTTCTATACCAGGTGGTAAAGTTTGTTCCATTCAGTTTATCCTTTTCCAGAATTGATTTCAATGCAAGGTTGGGTTGAGCAGGTGGTGCCATTGATCTACAATAGAAAAAATGCAATCACTAAGTAATGTGTTTATGTAGAGTAATTCAAGCCTTAAACAAAACTACTCCCACTGAAGTCGGCATCCCTCCGCAAACTCTCAGTGATTCACGACCCATCTAGCGCGAGTGACTAGTGATCTTTAGCATCACTGCTAGCCAACTTGCCTATTTGGTAAGCAACATCTTGCTAATTGCATCTCTATATGACTCCTGTCGGTTGGGTAGGTATCTCATACCCTGGCTCCCAACCTTCTCTGCCACAAGGCCCAAAACCATTTTGATAGCCTTGTCAAGTTAACCCGATGCAGTGCATGTCCGTGTCTGACACGAACCCTCCAGTTCAAGGACACATTGTAGTACCTCAATTTTATGAGCCCACTACTAGACGTACTTGACGTGCGAAGGTGCAACATCCGGAATGGCAATGTGCTTGATATTAATAAGGGATCTTTCTACATACTAACATGCATAGAAACAAGAAGCAATATCAATCACATATAAACAGAAATACGTGAAATAGTATGGCTCCTTCATGGGCGTCCTTCCATGGCCGGCTCCTACTCCGATGACCAAGAAGGAACTCCATCTTGTTCATCACGCTGGCACACCAAAGCTTCAAACTTGATCTCTGTCCTCCAACTACTACAACTAGTAATGAATTTATAGAGAATCACAAGTCGACACGTAGGTCGTTATACAATATAATTACAGCACTTTGGCTCCTGCTGGCTGACAATCATGACACTCAGGTCATGTTAAATTACACACATACAGCATATACATATGAGCCATACTATTCACATCAAACCTGCAAAACAAAGTTATGCATAGAATCGCATTCTACCGGTTTGTGTGATCGTGTATGAAATACAATGCGCTACGTACATGGCGGTCCCAATCACGCCGATCACATCTGCACTCCGATCACGCCGATCGCATCTGCACTCCGATCACGCCGAATCTTCTGATCTGACCAATCTCATCGATCATCGCGAACCCGATTCGGATTTACGTTTCACGGTTAACCCCGATGGCGGATACCGACTGGTAGGGGTAGGTTGTGTCATGACCTCATCGATTCCAATTGACGGAAAACATTGCCTCAATCTATCCCAATGTGCAGTTGATCTCATCAACCATGCACATAGCCGATGTCATGATGACGACGAATCTCATCAACCGCCTCCGCATATCAAATATGCATCCGATCTGAATCCAAATCCTATAACAGAGGCTCTAATACCACTCTTGGGTTCTACCTGTAACAGCCCGGGACCGACGCTCCAGAAGATTCCCCTTTTATTCCATTCTCGTCATGTGATTCGTCTGGGTGTTGCATTCATCATATCATCATTCGCAACATCTGCACAGCATCGTCACTCGTTTTCGAAAACTTGCACCCGTTCGTAGTCGCCGGTTCTCTCCATTCTTGTCGTTACCCGTTTCGAGACCAACCACACACCCACGCACCCGCGACATTGTTTAAAAAAACTGTTTTAAAAGCGCGTGAAAAATATTCTCGGATTGAGTCGAAAGTTGGCATGCGGTCTTTTTATTTTGTAGGTAGACCGCCTGCCAAATTTCGTCACAATCAGAGGTCGTTTGATACCTGAACAGATAAACCTATAGTGGCACTATAGCCGGTCAAATCGTCGGATGTTTTTGTTTTATAAAACTCTGTTGTCGGGCGTCTGTTTCCCTCTCATCCGTGCCTAGCCCCTCTACACAGTGCAGAGACCCCTCGCACGCGCCCGATAACTTCCCCAAACCTGAAACACACGGTCATGACCGTTGGATCCGGATCAACCCCGTAATACCCCAAACCATCACCCGTTTCTCAAATGGTCTACCTAACCTTTTTTTTCTTGGCCGCTCGATCGAGATCGAAGGGTCCAAAGCGAGTCTCATTTTCTTATTTATAGTCCAAACCCTAGACCAATCCCTAGATATCCGCCATCCCATCCATCATGTCCCGTCCGCGCCACCACCTTCTCCACCTTCCTTGTGTTCCCCATCGAGCCAACCAGCCCCCTCGTCCATCGGGATCCTCCCTGATCAAAAATCCCTCCATCCAAGCCAACAAGTGTCATGATCCAACCCTGACTACATCGTTTGGATGCGTCTACGCACGGAGGCTGGCGCCCGTAGCCCCGAGCGGCGAGAGCTCGAGCTCCTCCCTGCATCAAGCCGTCCTCAAGCCCCTGCTCCCTCATGACCCCTGGTCCACCTCGTCTCTGCGCCTCCAGCCCCTTGTTGGCGACCTCGTTCTCATGCCTTATGCACCCCTGACTCAGCCATGCCATCCCTTGTAGCCTCACCTCCGGTCGCGCTGACGACCAACCGCTGCTCGTCGGCGCACTGAACCAACAGGAACTCTCGCACTTCCAGGTCATGCCCCGTCGCCCCTTGTCCCTCCTTGCCTCGCCTCATTTCTCTCACTCCCTCGTGACCTCTCTTTCCCTCTCATGGAGCAGCAGCAAGAGGAACTGCGTGGACGCCTCTGCCACCTCGTCTCCGAGCAACCCCAGCTCACCATGCCCGCCGTAGGATGCTCTAGCTCGACCCTGTCGCCGCTGGTAAGGTCTATGATGTCATTCCCCTGCTCTCCATCGCATTTTTTCTTCGCTGATCGAAGGTCATTGCCATTCCTCAGAAGCTCCGCTACGCCATGGATGCGGTAGGTGCGGTAGCAGCGGCCAGATTCGATGCCCCGAGGGCTGGATCCTCCCATCCCCAACCTCCCTCGCCCAGATCCGGCCTCGCCCCTTGCCTGTAGCTAGCCTTCAGCAACTCTCGACGCTGCTGCATTTGCCCCTGTAACACCAGTGAGATCCCTATGACTTTGTTGTGAATCAACGCCTTGCCTTTAATTCGGTTCAAAATGTGTAACGCTCCTAGTTTTGCCACGAACGCAGCAGTAGTGCACTGGAAGGTGCTTTGCAACTTGACCCAGGGGGTCCTGGGATCGAATCCCGGCGTGCACACCTTTTTCATTGCATTTTTTGTTGTATTTTTGTTCAGTTCAGCGCTAGCATATGGTTCACATTCAGTTAACTCCCCAAGCATCATAACTAAACCATAGCGCAGTGGCTAGCACGACTAGTATTTACCCATGCGGCCAGGGATCAAAACCCCATGGTTGCACCTCCTTTTTGTCTTGGTCTGTGCCCAATGCATTGCATATTTACAAATGTCATCTTTTAGGACTACTTTAAGAATATAACTGTGCATCGGGATAAAAATGTTTTATATATGAAAAATGACTAGATTGTTTTTGTAGATTCATAATATGCCACTTTCATCCATGTTTGAAATATTCAAAATGATATTTGCATGTGATTTGCATTAATGACTTGTGATAACGGCTTATTGCATAACTAATTAACCGTAGCTCAATTTACAATGTTCCACACATGTAACTTGACTAGGTAAATGCGTAGAATCTCGTGGTGACATTTATTTTGTTGTTTAACAACTCTAAAATATGCTTAGGACAGATGTGGACAAAATTCATATTATGCTTATGGGGATGTTTCGGAAATGCTATATGTTGCTTCCGGCCCCATTTAAAATGCCTAGATGATGTATCTGCTATTGCTTCACCTCTTGCCATGTTAAACAACATTTAATGTTGCGGGGTTAAATCTTTTTGAGAAGCCGTGCCCGTGGTTATGTGACAAACTTGGAAACTTTGTTTAACACCCGGTCATAGCAAACTTGAAGTAAACTCTAATAAAATACACCAACTATGTGCGTAACCATGATTGTCTCTTCTCGTGAGTCCTTATCCGATAGAGAACGTGGTGGGGTTATGTTTGACGTAAGTAGCTGTTCAGGATCAGTTAGTGATAATTTCTAGTTCACGTCCATTGTGCGTAGTCCACCATACTTTACTTTTTGTATTCGTAAGTTAGCCACTCAAATAAATGCTTAGTCGCTTGCTGCAGCCTCACCACTTAACCATACCTCACCCATTAAGCTTTAATAGTCTTGATGCCCTTAGAAATTAGATTGCTGAGTCCCTGTGGCTCATAAATTACTACAACAATACTTACAGGTACAGGTAATGCAGTGCTTTCACGTGAGAGCGATGCTTGTTTGAATTGGAGTTCTTCTTCTTCTTCATCATCGATCTAGGATGGGTCCAGGCGGCAACCTGGGATAGCAAGGATGGATGTCATTTTGTCGTTTGTTTTCATCCGTAGTCGGACCCTGCTCTTCTGTATGATGTTTGAATATATTGTTTGTATTGATGTGACTCTGATGTAGCTTGTGGCGAGTGTAAGCCAATTCCATATACTCATCTCTTTTGTACATGTACTTGTAATGATATCCATTCTTGCAACACGACGAGATGCGCTTCTATCCCTGTCGAGGCCCTCGTGCTAAAATAAGGATAGGATCGCATCTTGCGCGTGACAAGTTGGTATCAGAGCCTATACTGACCTAGGAGACCCCTTGATTGATCGAACTTGGCCGAGTCGAGTCTAGTGAAAAACTATTTTGAGTCTAGTTATATCGGAGAGTAGGATTCTTTTTACTCCTCTTCTATGCTCTGGTGAGGAATTACAACTTAGGAATTTTGATTCTACCCTCTTATCACTCAAAAAAAATTAGGATCACACGGGTATTTTGGAATCTCTATGATGCTGATGTGACGGAGTTCTGTCTTGGTGCCTCCTGTCTGACTTGATTTCTTCCGGGGAGTTGAGCTCCAGGGGACTCTTGGCACATCATTATCGTTCAGTTTCCCTAGTATCTTAGGACAAAGGATGTTCGAAATTACTTCAATACTTGTCGTGGTGAGATAAGGTCAGAGTCACCCAGTACTGAGGAGGCGTCCAGGGTACCACCATGGTTAGTATTGTTGTGCTTTCGAGGATCCGAGTTAGACGGATTTCCGGAAGCCTCTGGTTATGTGTTGAAGGATGGATATAGTTGGCGTGTAGGTTTGTTAGTTGTGTGAGATATTTCCTCCTTGTATCCCCAACACCGGATTGCATATCCAGAAAGTTTTCGGAAGTTCTTAGGTGGGAATTCAAGTAGTTACCTAGTATATCTTCCAACAGATCATGATGTGAGGTTGGGGTTCGACATCTAGTGGATTTGTTTGTTCACAGTCTTTCTTACAGAGGACAATCTCGATATATGTCATCAGATATGCTTCGTCGAGCCTTGTAGTTCGCTACGCCTAGGGAGCATATTCGAGCGTCATTTCAATATGACAATCCAAGGTATGATCGAGCCCGTGCGAACCTTACCACGAAAATATCGAGCGGAATCTCTGTCATGTATTTGTTCTGGCTTGTTTCCTAAGCCCCATCCTTTGTTTTTTTGTATATGGTAATTCGAGTTGCTTCGATGTCAAGTGGTGATTTCATATCTTTCCTAAATGGTGTTCGCATATTTCCATGTGAATGTTATTCCTTTTGTTCAATTGAAGTTGTCATGAAATTCTTTTCAACCGGTGAGCTTCTCTTCAAGATAATTCGGTCATCTCCAATATTTGCAAGGTCAATCCTCTTATTCTTTCCCGGAGTTCATTCAATCCGTTCCATGTTGTCTTTGTTTTTCCCCACCCTCCCACCCTTTTTCTTCAATGATTAAATTCTCTTCCAAGTGCCTTTCTCTTCATCAATGCTTCCGCTATCATTTCTTCATATTGTTCTAGTGATTTCTTGTGGAGATTCTCAAGAGTTTCAATTTCAAGATCTATCCTCATATTTCTTGTTCTCGTTGTTCTCTTCTCCGGTGAATTCAAGTCAAGTTGTTGGTGTTCATCATATCATTTTCATTCGCTAAAAGTTTTCGTGTTGGTAATTCTTGTCCATATATCCATTGTTCATTCATCCTCTCTCTATTCTATCTAGAGCGCTGAAGATATCTCAAAAGTCTTGCCTTTTCATTCAAATCCTTTCAAATTATTTTGAGGTTCTCACCTCATCAAGTTTCAATTTGTACCAGTGCAATCTCTCTTTCTAAGCAATTGTTTCAACGGTGGTTTCTTTTGAGTGGGCCCATAACCCACAGGTTTTCCCTAGGATCTTACCTGGTTCTTCTAATCTTTCTGGAGATGTTCTCAAGTTCTCTCAATATGACGTAAGAATGTCTTTCATCGGTCATATTCGTTCTCCCGGACCGCTTCAAATTATTTTCATCATTAGCTCAACCTTTCCTTATTCATTGTTCCGGAGTGTCTCAGTAATTCATGGTGTTGCTTCTCGTCATTATTCTCACTATTGAAGACCAAAGGAGAGTTTCTCTTAATATTGGTCCATTCTCATTTTTCATCTCATCTTGATGCTTTCCTCTCAAATTGTTTCTATTCATGAGAAATATCTCCCATATCTACCTGGTGCATTTCATAATTCTTTTCATTTCTTGATCCTCCGAAGGCCATCATTTTAGAAGATTCCTCGTTCTCAGCTTTCAGCTTTCGTTCTAAAATTCTTCTCAAGTGTTGTTCCTTCGTTCGTGTCTCAATTATTCCGGTGCTTCGTTCAAGTTTTCTATTAGGTGGATCATGCTCTCTTCGTTCTCATGTTATATCATTCATTTGTATTATCCTGTTTAGTTACTAATTCTTACCGGTGTTCTCGTTCAAGGCTTCTTTAAGTTTGTGCTCTATCTCTCTTTCCCATCGTTTTCAAAAGAATAAGTGGTGTGCAAAATCCGTTGCTTGTCATCAATTTAACTTGATGAAGGATAGGCATAACGTAATTCTTATTATAGTTTCATCTAGGTGATTTCAATCCTTCTTTCGGGGTATTCATGATATGTAATTCTCGATTCTAAGTGGTTCTTCTTTTCTTTTCCGGAGCTCAAGTTTTCTCAAGTATCATGTCGCTAAGCCTCATCTAAATCATAGCAAGGCCTCAATCTTGTTATTGTTGTTCAATTCTTGTCTATCATCCTCTCATTTCTGGAGGTTCTTCATGGTGGTTTGTTAAGGATGTAATTCTTCTCGAAATGTTCTTCAAGATTCTTGTTGGAGGTCCTCAAGTGTTCTTTATCTTGGATTTCTAAGTTCAATCCCTTCTCCATTGTATTTTGAGATGGTGTTATTAAATCCTTGATTATGAGGAGTCTCGAAGGAAAATTGTCAAGAATAAGATAAGTAAACCCATCTTGTCTTCTTGGAGTTATCTTGTATTGGATTTCACCTAAAGCATTTCCTAAGGATTGTTGCTATCATGGTGTCATAAATGGTCCAACTTTTTCTCCTCCTCTTCTTGGTGAAAGAAGTTTTCATGTTTTTGCTCCCAAGCAATCCTTGTTTTGTCAGTGGCAGGTTGTCACCTCATAATTTTGAGATGTTTTCCACAAGGCCACAACAACCTATTCTTTTCGTTGTTGATTCTCCATCAACTCCGTTCAACTATGCTTCTCAAGTTCAATGGTGGGGGAAGTGTCATTTTCTTCTCCGTTCTCTTCTCTCCATAGATCTAGCTTCTATTCTTTATTCCGGAGGCATTGTGGTCTTGCTCTTCTCAACTCGCATCTAGTTTCATTAAGATAATGTTCTTCCCTTCCTTGTCTATTCACCAGAGTGCTGTGAAATCTTTCATGATCCTTCCATCTTATGAAGTTTTGATTCTAATCCAACCGAAGTTTGGTGCCTCTCTTTCAATTTCTTTCCATCATATCAAATTTTGTCCCTCTATCCTATCGAAGTGCTGCCCAAATTTCTTGTGAATTCTTACTTGTTCCTTGTGTCATCCTTCGTCTCGTTGAAACCTTCAATCATCATTTCACTTGTTGGTCAGAGAAGCAACTAAGTTTTACCTCTTGCTCTTTCTCTTCCCCTTCTCATTCTAGATCTCGGGACGAGATCCTCGTATAGTGGAGGAGAATTGTAACAGCCCGGGACCGACGCTCCAGAAGATTCCCCTTTTATTCCATTCTCGTCATGTGATTCATCTAGGTGTTGCATTCATCATAGCATCATTCGCAACATCTGCATAGCATCGTCACTCATTTTCAAAAACTTGCACCCGTTCGTAGTCGCCGGTTCTCTCTCTTCTTACCGTTTCCCGTTTCGAGACCAACCACACACTCACGTGCCCACGACATCGTTTAAAAAACTGTTTTAAAAGCACGCGAAAAATATTCTCGGATTGAGTCAAAAGTTGGCATGCGGTCTGTTATTTTGTAGGTAGACCGCCTGCCAAATTTTGTCGCAATCAGAGGTTATTTGATACCTGAACGGATAAACCTATAGCAGCACTATAGCCGGTCAAATCGTCGGATGTTTTCGTTTTATAAAACTCTGTTGTGGGGCGTCTGTTTCCCTCTCATCCGTGCCTAGCCCCTCTGAACAATGCATAGACCCCTCGCACGTGCCCGATAACTTCCCCAAACCCGAAACTCATGGTCATGACTGTTGGATCCGGATCAACCCCGTAATACCACAAACCATCACCCGTTTCTCACATGGTCCCCCTAACCTTTTTTTCTTGACCGCTCGATCGAGATCGAAGGGTCCAAAGCGAGTCCCATTTTTTTATAGTCCAAACCCTAGACCAATCCCTAGATATCCGCCATCCCATCCATCATGTCCTGGTCGCGACGCTACCTTCTCCACCTTCCTTGTTTTCCCCATCGAGCCAACCAGCCCCCTCCTCCATCGGGATCCTCCCTGATCAAAAATCCCTCCATCCAAGCCAACAAGTGCCATGATCCAACCCCGACTGCATCGTTTGGACGCGTCTAGCGGCCGGAGGCCGGTGCCCTCAGCCCCGAGCGGCGAGAGCTCGAGCTCCTCCCTGCATCAAGCCATCCTCAAGCCCCTGCTCCCTCGCGACCCCTAGTCCATCTTGTCTTCGTGCCTCCAGCCCCTTGTCGGCGACCTCGTCCTCGTGCATTGTGCACCCCCAACTCAGCCATGCCATCCCCTATAGCCTCACCTCTGGTCGCGCTGATGACCAGCCGCCGCTCGTCGGCGCACTGAATAGGCAGGAACTCTTGCACTTCCAGGTCATGCCCTGTCGCCCCTTGTCCCTCCTTGCCTCGCCTCATTTCTCTCACTCCCTCGTGACCTCTCTTTCCCTCTCATGGAGCAGCAGCAAGAGGAACTACATGGACGCCTCTGCCGCCTCGTCTCCGAGCAACCCCAGCTCGTCATGCCTGCCGTAGGATGCTCCAGCTTGACCCTATTGCCACTCTATGATGTCGTTCCCCTGCTCTCCATCGCATTTTTTCTTCGCTGACCGAGGGTCATTGCCATTCCTTAGAAGCTCCGCTATGCCATGGATGGTGTAGGTGTGGTAGCAGCGGCCAGATTTGATGCCCCGAGGGCCGGATCCTCCCATCCCCAACCTCCCTCGCCTAGATCCGGCCTCGCCCCTCGCCTACAGCTAGCCTTCAGCAACTCTTGCCGCTACTGCATTTGCCACTGTAACATCGGTGAGATCCCTGTGAGTTTGTCGTGAATCAAGGTCTTGTCTCTAATTCGGATCAAAATGTGTAAAGCTCCTAGTTTTGCCACGAACGCAGCAGTAGTGCACTAGAAGGTGCTTTGCAACTTGACCCAGGGGGTCCTGGGATCGAACACCGGCGTGTACACCTTTTTCGTTGCATTTTTTTGTTGTATTTTTGTTCAGTTCAGCGCTAGCATATGGTTCACATTCAGTGAACTCCCAAGCATCATAACTGAACCATAGCGTAGTGGCTAGCACGACTGGTATTTACCCATGCGGCCAGGGATCAAAACCCCATGGCTGCACCTCATTTTTGCCTCGGTCTGTGTCCAATGCATTGTATATTTACAACTGTCATCTTTTAGGATTACTTTAAGCATATAATCGTGCATCGGGATAAAAATGTTTTAGATATGAAAAATGACTAGATTTTTTTTGTAGATTCATAATATGCCGCTTTCATCCACGTTTGAAATATTCAAAATGATATTTGCATGTGATTTGCATTAATGCCTTGTGATAACGGTTTATTGCATAACTAATTACCCGTACCTCAGTTTACAATGTTCCACATACGTAACTTGACTAGGAAAATGCGTAGAATCTCGTGGTGACATTTATTTTCCTGTTTAACAACTCTAAAATATGCTTAGGACAGATCTGGACCAAATTCACATTATGATTATGCGGATGTTTCGGAAATGCTATATGTTGCTTTCGGTCCCATTTAAAATAACTAGATGATGTAGCTGTTATTGCTTCACCTCTTGCCATGTTAAACAACATTTAATGTTGCCGAGTAAATAAATGAGACTCAACTAAATATTTGATCATGGAGTTTCGTCAATATGCAACTCGTTGCATATTTAGCTTCACTTAATGTGTAGTATTTGATTGATGTGAATTTCCATGTAATGCCATGCATAATTAAACCGGACATGCATCATATTTGTTGCACATCATTTCATGCATATGTTGTGGTGCTATCGCGTGTTGATTGTTTCTTCCGGTTTGTTCCTTCTCGATAGAGTTCCGAAAGCGTTCGGAGTGTGAGGATTCGTTCGTATACTTCACGGATCGTCTTCTTCATGGACTCGTTCTTCTTCCAAGCGGGATCTCGGGTAAGATGACACATTTCTCAGGATACCACTACTATCATTGATATGCTAGTTGTCCCGCTTTTATCGTTATATCTCATTATCTACCACTTGTTTGTCAAGCCTCCCAACATAGACATGAAAAGCCTCTAACCCTCCATCTTCCCAGCAAATCTTTGTTTGACTATGTTACCACTTGCTCAGCCCTTCTTATAGCGTTTCTAGCTGCAGGTGCAATTGCTTCCATGTGACAACATGGACATTCTTTTGTTATCACAATATTATTGCTATTTAATTTAATGCAGTTATACACTTGGTAAAGGGTGGAAGGCTTGGCCTTTTGCTCGGTGTTTTGTTCCACTCTTGCCGCCCCTAGTTACTTGTGAACCGGTGTTGTGTTCCATAATTGAGCGCTCCTAACACGCTTGGGGTTGTTATGAGGACCCCCTTGATAATTCGTTTTGGGATAAAACATCTCTGGCAAGGCCCAACATTGGTACTAAATTTGCCCGACATAATAATACTGATAATAAATTTGACGCATAGGGAGTTAGCGCTACCCGAGGTTCGTTATTCTACATGATACACAAGGGCCAGTGCTGCTGGTGTTGGTCCAAACTAGAGCACCGTGGGCTACCTAGGGCAACTCGGGACGTTAGTTATTGTACGCTTACCTCATCCGCCGTGTCCTGAGAACGAGATACGCGGCTCCTATTGGGATTCTCGACATGTCGGGCGGCCATGCTGGATTTGTTTTACCTTCTCAAATGTCCTCTGTATCGACTCTAAGGATACCTTGAGCTATCTCGAGGTGGAGGTTTTCTGGTGCAGCTTGTGGTAATTTGTGATGGACTAGTTGGAGCACCCCTATAGGGTTAAATCTTTTCGAGAAGACGTGCCCGCGGTTATGTGGCAAACTTGGGAACTTTGTTTAACACCCGGTCATAGCAAACTTGAAGTAAACTCTAATAAAATACACCAACTGTGTGCGTAACTGTGACTGTCTCTTCTCGTGAGTCCTTATGCGAGAGAGAATGTGGTGGGGTTATGCTTGAATTAAGTAGGTGTTCAGGATCAGTTAGTGATCATTTCTAGTTCACATCCATTGTGCGTAGTCCACCATACTTTACTTTCTATATTCGTAAGTTAGCCAATCAAATAAATGCTTAGTCGTTTGCTACAGCCTCACCACTTAACCATACCTCACCCATTAAGCTTTAATAGTCTTATGCCCTTGGAAATGAGATTGTTGAGTCCCTGTGTCTCACAGATTACTACAACAATAGTTGGAGGTACAGGTAATGCGGTGCTTTCACGTGAGAGCAATGCTTGTTTGAATTGGAGTTCTTCTTCTTCATCATCGATCTAAGATGGGTTCCAGGCGGCAGCCTGGGATAGCAAGGATGGATGTCATTTTGTCATTTGTTTTCGTCCGTAGTCGGACCCTGCTCTTCTGTATGATGTTTGAATATGTTGTTGTATTGATGTGACTCTGATGTAGCTTGTGGCGAGTGTAAGCCAATTCCATATACTCATCTCTTCTGTACATGTACTTGTAATGATATTCATTCTTGCAACACGACGAGATGCGATTCTATCCCTGTCGAGGCCCTTGTGCCAAAATAAGGATATGATCGCATCTTGGCCGTCACACTACCGTAGGTGCATCGCATCCTAATTAAAAAATTCCTACGCGCAGAACATCCAAGAACTTGCTACGGAGATGGATCACAGTTCGTTACCACTAGACGCGTAGTGCCGTGCAACGGAAGTAGAGTTGGGGCATCGCATGCGTGTGGTCCATCTCCTCCTAGTCCGATCTCCCTCGAACAACCGTTCCGACCTCCCTTGAACATCTGGTTGCTGGATCCTGCGTACAGGTTTGTCGGAGCAGCGCAGGTGCACCGCCTCTAACGGTATCCGCGCGTGCAGGAGGAACACCCGTGCGGCGGACAACTAGGTCCGGTCACACGGTCGGCGGCGACGAGTGGAGGTGGTTATTTGCAACTCAAAGCCCTAATGACGGCGCCAAAGCAATCAACCGTATGGGTGTGTCGCACCTCCACTATATATAGGCATCCGGCGCGGGCTCAACTCTTGGGCCTCGCACGGATCCTAAAGCCCACGTGTTCCTTCCCTTAAGCGCGTGACCCTTTAGGTTCTCGTCCACTTGGTCGCAAGTCAAATGACATTCGACTTGACCGGTCGATAGCGGCCTCTAGCAAGACGTGCCAACTCCAAGTGTCCGATGAAGCTGGTTAGGCGAACCTATACTTCACACTTCTGTTCCCTTTGCCACACAATATATGCTGTCGTGCACAAGGCGACATGGTCATCCTTGTTACAGCACGACCTCTTCCTCGTTCCTTTGAAACCGACCAACATTCGGATTATCTTATAATCCTCATCGCATGGCCATGCTTATCTAGGTCGGATCACCCGAGGGGCCCAGAGTATATCTCTCCTGATCGGAGGGGCAAATCCCATCTTGCTCGACCATGTCTCACAGCATGGGTCTGGACAAGCCCGAAACCTACCTTTGTAACTACCCTGTCACGGAGTAGCGTTTGGTCGGCCCAAAGCAAGTCTGTCACCATCCCGAGTAGATGCGCCAGCTCAGGTCTTAGGACATAGAACGTATGTTGTACTAGAGACTCACAGATGACCTATCGCTACGTCTCATAGTTGGGTTCGTCCAACTCAGACCTTATCTCGACTCGGATCCGACTATGTCGAAACCGACTAGACCTTTTTGAGTCCATATTATCCGGCTAGCATCCAATGCTACATTAGTTCATATTGTCAGTGAGACCGAACCATCCACCGTGTCATATGCTAGTCTGATTAGTTGTGCGTCCACACAACCCTTTCGACTAGGGACCATTTAGGACAGTTATCATACAATGCATAGTCTCACAAACAAGTCATGTACTTATTAATACACATCACTGATAATGTCCAAGGACTATATTTATTCATAAACACATAGGAAATATCATCATACATGATTGCCTCTAGGGAATATCTCCAACACGCACCCCCTCCTCTTGGCCGCCGCCCCTAGGGGTGGGAACCCTAGGGCGCAAACCTTTCCCCCTTCCCCCTATATATATGAGAGAGGGAGGAGGGCAGCCACACCACAAGCCACACAACATCCCTTCCTCCCTCCCAGATTGCTTCTCCTCTAGTAGATTGGTTTGGCGCCATTGACCAAAGCTCTGCCGGATCAGATCCACCACCGCCGCCGCCACGCTGTCGTGCTGCCGGAGAACCCATCTACCTCTCTGCTCCCTCTTGCTAGATCAAGAAGGCGGAGATCATCATCGAGTTGTACGTGTGCTGAATGTGGAGGTGTCATCCGTTCGGCACTGGATCAGGACGGATTGTGGGACAACTGCAATTTGGATCGTGAAGACGTTCGACTACACCAACCGCGTTTCTTAATGCTTCCTACTTAGCGATCTACAAGGATATGTAGATCCAATCTCTCCTCTCATAGATTCTCATCTCCTAGATTGATCTTGGTGAAGCATAGGAATTTTTTTGTTTCCCATGCAATGTTCCCCAACAGTGGTATCAGAGCTAAGTCTATGTGTAGATGAGATCACGAGTAGAAAACAAAGAAGTGTGTGGCATTGATGCTCAGCTTGCTTCCTCCCTTTGTCATGTTTTGATTTAGCGGTATTGTGGGATGAAGCAGCCCGGACCAACCTTACTTGTACACTTACGAGAGATTGGTTCCATCGACTGACATGTGACCTTGTTGCATAAAGATGGCTGGCGAGTGTCTGTCTCTCCTACTCTACTTGGATCGGATTCGACAAAGGCGGTCCTTGAGAAGGTTAAATAGCAATTTGTGTATCACCGTTGTGGTTTTTGGTAGGTGAGAATTTTTCTTGCTAAATACCCGTAGCAGCCACGTAAAACATGCAACAACAATAAGAGGACGTCTAACTTGTTTTTCCAAGATATGTTGTGATGTGATATGGACAATTACATGATGAGATACATGTGATGTATGCAATGATCACGTTTTGTATAGAATATCACGACTTGCATGTCAATGAGTACGGCAACCGACAGGAGCCATAGGGTTGTCTTTAATTATTGTATGACCTGCGTGTCAATCATTAAGCGACATGTAATGCTTTACTTTATCGCTAAGCGGTAGCAATAGTAGTAGAAGCATGGTGGGCATGACAACCCCGACTGTGACACATTGATGGAGATCAATATGATGGAGATCATGGTGTCATGCCAGTGACGAGGGAGATCATGTTGATGCTTTAAGGATGGAGATCAAAAGCACAAGAACATGGCCTTATCATGTCACTTATGATTTGCATGTGATGTTAATCCTTTTATGCACCTTGTTTTCCTTAGGACGACGGTAACATTATAAGGTGATCCCTCACTAAAATTTCAAGATAAAATTGTGTTCTCCACGAGTGTGCACCATTGCGAAAGTTCATCGTGTCGAGACACCACGTGATGATCGGGTGTGATGGACTCTACGTTCACATACAACGGGTGCAAGCTAGTGTTGCACGTGCAGAACACTCGGGTTAAACTTGATGAGCCTAGCATGTACAGACATGGCCTCGGAACACAAGAGACCGAAAGGTCAAACATGAGTCATATAGAAGATATGATCAACATGAATATGTTCACCATTGAAACCACCTCAACTCACGTGATGATTGGACTTGGGTTGGTGAATTTGGATCATGTCACACTCGAATGACCCGAGGGATGTCAACTTGAGTGGGAGTTTCTAAGTAATTTGATTAACTAAACTCATTATCTTGACCAATAGTCTTAGTAGCCTTTGCATATTTATGTTGTAGATCCATGGCTCGCGCAGTAGTTCCCCTGAATTTTAATGCGTTCCTAGAGAAAGCCAAGTTGAAAGATGATGGAAGTAACTTTGTTGACTGGGCCCATAATCTGAGGATTATCCTCATGGCTTCCCAGAAGGCACATGTCCTTGCTGCACCGCTTGGTGATCCACCCGCTCCCGTGTCATCCGAAGACGTTAAGAACGCTTGGGAGGCACGTTCTGGAGATTACTCAATAGTTCAATGTGCAATGTTGTATGGCTTAGAATCGGGACTTCAAAGACGTTTTGAATGTCATGGAGCATATGAGATGTTCTAGGAGTTGAAGTTTATCTTTGAGAAGAATGCCTGCATCGAGAGGTATGAGACCTCTGATAAGTTCTATGCTTGCAAGATGGAGGAGAACGGGTCTGTCAGTGAACATATACTCAGAATGTCTGGGTATTCGAACCGTCTCGCTGAGTTAGGCATGCCCCTTCCAACGGAGGCGATCACCGTCAGAGTTCCTCAATCATTGCCACCTAGCAACAAGAGATTTGTGTTGAACTATAACATGCACGGGATGACCAAGTCAGTCGACGAGTTGTTTGCGATGTTGAAAGTCGCTGAGTCTGAAATCCAGAAAGAACATCAAGTGTTGATGGTCCAGAAAGCCTCTAGTTTCAAGAAGAATGGCAAGGGCAAGAAGGGTAACTCCAAGAAGGGTGGAAAAGCAGTTGCCCCTCCCGTGAAGAAACCCAAGGCTAGACCCAAGACACAAACTGAGTGCTTTCATTGCAAGGGAACTGGTCACTGGAAGCAGAACTGCCCCAAGTATCTGGCTGACAAGAAGGCGTCCAACACCACACAAGGTATATATTATATACATGTTATTGACGTGTACCTTACCAACTCTTGTTGTAGTGCCTGGGTATTTGATACCAGTTCGGTTGCTCACATTTGCAACTCAAAAAAGGAGCTACGGAATAGACGAAGGCTGGCAAAGGACGAAGTGACGATGCGTGTGGGAAATGGTTCCAAGGTTGATGTGATCCCCATCGGCACGCTCACTCTTCGATTACCATCGGGATTAGTGGTGAACCTGAATAATTGCTATTTAGTGCCTGCATTAAGCATGAACATTATATCTAGATCTTGTTTATTGCGAGACGGTTACTCATTTAAATCAAAGAATAATGGTTGTTCTATTTATACGAGTAATATTTTTTATGGTCATGCACCCAATGTGAGGGTTTTATTCCTATTGAATCTCGATAGTGATGATACACATGTTCATAACATTGATGCCAAAAGACATAGAGTTGTTAATGATAGTACCACTTTCTTGTGGCAATGTTGTTTAGGTCATCTTGGTGTTAAACGCATAAAGAAGCTCCATGCTGATGTACTTTTGGAGTCACTTGATTTTGAATCACTTGACACATGTGAACCATGCCTCATGGGCAAGATGACTAAAACTCCGTTCTCTGGAACAATGGAACAGGCAAGTGACTTGTTGGAAATCATGCATACTAATGTGTGCATTCCGATGAGCATCGAGGCGCACAGTGGATATCGTTATTTTCTCACCTTCACTGATGACTTAAGTAGATATGGGTATAGTTACTTAATGAAACACAAGTCTGAAACGTTTGAAAAGTTCAAGCAATTTCAGAGTGAAGTTGAGAATCATCGTAACAAGAAGATTAAAATCCTACGATATGATCGAGGAGGAGAATATCTGAGTTATGAGTCTGGCAGTCACTTAACACAGTGTGGAAATTGTTTCACAATTGACACCTCCTGGAACACCACAGCATAATGGTGTGTCCGAACATCGTAATTGAACCTTATTAGATATGATGAGTTCTATGATGTCTCTTGCCGATTTTCCACTATCTTTTTGGGGTTATGCATTAGAGACGGTTGTATTCACTTTAAATACGGCACCATCGAAATCCGTTGAGACGACGCCATATGAACTATGGTTTGGCAAGAAGCCAAAGTTGTCGTTTCTTGAAGTTTGGGGATGTGATGCTTATGTCAAAAAGCTTCAGCCTGAAAAGCTGGAACCCAAAGCAGAGAAATGTGTCTTCATAGGATACCCAAAAGAGACAGTTGGGTATACCTTCTATCTCAGATCCGAAGGCAAAGTGTTTGTCATTAAGGACGGAACATTTCTTGATAAAGAGTTTCTCTCGAAAAAACTGAGTGGGAGGAAAATAGAACTTGATGAGGTTATTGAACCTTTACTTCAACGAGAGAGTAGCGCAGCGCAGAAAGATGTTTCTGTAGAGCCTACATTGGTTGAAGAGGAAGTTAATGATGATGATCATGAAGCTTCAGATCAATTTACTATCAAACCTCGTAGGTCGACAAGGGCGTGTACTACTCCTGAGTGGTACGGCATCCCTGTCTTAGAGGTCATGTTGTTAGACAACGATGAACCTATGAGCTATGGAGAAGCGATGATGGGACCAGATTCCGAGCAATGGTTAGAGGAAATGAAATCCGATATGGGATCCATGTATGAAAAGAAAGTATGGACTTTGGAAGTATTACCTGAAGGGAGAAAGGCCATTCAGAACAAAAGGATATTTAAGGGGAAGACGAACGCGGACGGTAATGTCACTATCTATAAAGCTCGACTTGTGGCAAAGGTTTTTTCACAAGTTCAAGGAGTTGACTATGATGAGACCTTCTCACCCGTAGTGATGCTTAAGTCCGTCAAAATTATGTTGGCAATAGCTGCATATTTCGACTATGAAATTTCACACATGGATGTCAAAACAGCGTTCTTTAACGGTTTCCTTAAGGAAGAGTTGTATATGATACAACCAGAAGGTTTTGTCGATCTGGAGAATGCTAACAAAGTTTGCAAACTCCAAAAATCCATTTATGGATTGGTGCAAGCATCTCGGAGTTGGAATCTGCCCTTTGATGAGGTGATCAAAGTGTTCGTGTTTATATAAGTTTACGGAGAAGCTTGTATTTGCAAGAAAGTGAGTCGGAGCTTTATAGCGTTTCTAATATTATATGTGGATGACATATTGCTGATTGGAAACAATATAAAAATGCTGGAAAGCATGAAGGAATATTTGAACAAGAGTTTTTCAGTGAAGGACCTAGGAGAAGCTGTTTTCATATCAGGCATTAAGATCTATAGAGATAGATCGAGGCGCTTAATAGGACTTTCACAGAGCACATACCTTGACAAAGTTTTGAAGAATTCAAAATGGATCAGTCCAAGAAGGGGTTCTTACCTGTGTTACAAGGTGTGAAGTTGATTAAGACGCCATGCCCAGTGACTGCAGAAGATATAGAAAAGATGAGTGTCATCCCCTATGCTTCAGCCATAGGCTCTATCATGTATGCAATGTTGTGCACAAGACCCGATGTCAGCCTTGCCATGAGTATGGCCGGAAGGTTTCAAAGTGATCTAGGAATGGAGCATTGGACGACGGTCAAGAATATCCTTAAGTACCTGAGAAGGACTAAGGAAATGTTTCTCGTTTATGGAGGTGATCAAGAGCTCGTCGTAAAGGGTTATGTTGATGCAAGCTTTGACACTGATCCAGATGACTCTAAGTCGCAACTGGATACGTATTTATTCTCAATGGAGGAGTGGTAAGCTGGTGCAGTTCCAAGCAGAGTGTGGTAGCCGATTCTACATGTGAAGAAGAGTACATCGCAACCTCGGAGGCAGCAAATGAAGGTGTCTGGACGAAGGAGTTCATGACAGATCTTGCAGTAGTGCCCAGTGCACTGAATCCAATGGCTCTGTTCTGTGACAACATTGGTGCCATTGCTCTGGCCAAGGAACCAAGGTTTCACAAGAGGACCAGACACATAAAGCGACGCTTCAATTCCACCCGCGATCACATCAAGGAGGACATAAATATTCGCAAAGTGTACATAGATTTGAATGTCGCAGACCCATTGACTAAACCTCTTCCAAGGGCTAAACATGATCAACACCAGAACTGTATGGGTGTTAGATTCATTACAATGTAAATCACATAGTGATGTGAGCTATTATTGACTCTAGTGCAAGTGGGATACTGTTGGGAATATGCCCTAGAGGCAATAATAAATGGTTATTATTATATTTCCTTGTTCATGATAATCGTTAATTATCCATGCTATAATTGTATTGATTGGAAACACATTGCATGTGTGGATACATAGACAACACCGTGTCCATAGTATGCCTCTAGTAGACTAGCTCGTTGATCAAAGATGGTCAAGGTTTCCTAGACATAGACATAAGATGTCATTTGATAATGGGATCACATCATTGGGATAATGATAGATGGACAAGACCCAAACTATAAACATAGCATATGATCGTGTCAGTTTATTGCTACAGTTTTCTACATGTCAAGTATCTGTTCCTATGACCATGAGATCATGCAACTCACTGACACCGAAGGAGTACCTTGTGTGTATCAAATGTTGCAACGTAACTGGGTGACTATAAAGGTGCTCTATAGGTATCTCCGAGGGTGTCTGTTGGGTTGGCATGGATCAAGACTGGGATTTGTTACTCTGTGTGACGGAGAGGTATCTTAGGGCCCACTCGGTAATACAACATCACAACAAGCCTTCCAAGAAAAGTGATTAAAGTGTTAGCCACATGATCTTGTATTATGGAAAGAGTAAAGAGACTTGCCGGTAACAAGATTGAACTGGGTATGGAGATACCGATGATAGAATCTCGGGCAAGTAACATACCGATAGACAAAGGGAACATCGTACGGGATTATCTGAATCCTTGACATAGAGGTTCAACCGATAAAGATATTTGTATAACATGTAGGAACCAATATGGGCATCTAGGTCCCGCTATTGGTTATTGACCGTAGAGGTGTCTCGGTCATGTCTACATAGTTCTCGAACCCGCAGGGTCTGCACACTTAACGTTCGGTGACGAATTGGTATAGATGAGTTATATATGTTGGTGATCGAAGGTTGTTAGGAGTCCCGAATGAGATCCCAGACATGGTAAGGAACTCCGAAATGGTCCGGAGGTGAAGATTCATATATAGGAAGTTCTGTGTTGATCATCGGGAAAAGTTTGGGCGTCACCAGTAATGTATCGAGGGTGCCGGAAGGTTTCCACGGGTCCACCAGAAGGGGCCACCAGCCCCAAAGAGCCCCATGGTCTGTGAGAGAGGGCGCACCAGCCCCTGGTGGGCTGGCCGCCCCTCCCACAAGTCCCATGCGGCCGAAGGGTGGAAGGGGGAAGCCTTAAGGGGGCCAACCACCTTGCCTTGGGGGCCAAGCCACCCCTTGGCCGCCACCCTCCTCTTGGACACCGCCCCTAGGGGTGGGAACCCTAGGGCACAGCCCTTCCCCCTATATATATGAGAGAGGGAGGAGGGTAGCCGCACCAAAAGCCACGTCGCAGACCTTCCTCCCTCCCAAATTGCTTCTCCTCTAGTAGATTGGTTCGACATCACTTAGCGAAGCTCTGCCGGATCAGCTCCACCACCGCCACCGCCATGCCGCCGTGCTGCCGGAGAACCCATCTACCTCTCCGCTCCCTCTTGCCGGATCAAGAAGGCGGAGATCGTCATCGAGCTGTACGTGTGCTGAACGCGGATGTGACATCCGTTCGGCGTTGGATCGGGATGGATCGTGGGACAACTGCGATTTGGATTGCGAAGACGTTCGACTACACCAACCATGTTCATTAACGCTTCCGACTTAGAGATCTACAAGGGTATGTAGATCCAATCTCTCCTCTCGTAGATTATCATCTCCTAGATTGATCTTGGTGAAGCATAGGAATTTTTTTGTTTCCCATGCAACGTTCCCCAACAAGTGTAGGGCATAGCCAAAGAACTTAAGGTTCAAGACGCCCAGACCTCCACACTCCTTGGGCGCGCACACCCTAGACCATGGCAGGAGACAATGTTCGCCATTGATATCACTATCGCCCTTCCATAAAAATCCCCGACACCTCCTGTTAATAATTTTCGGTGCCCAAGTCGGCAATGAGAGAACTGACATGAAGTGGATTGGTAGAGCCACGAGTACCGATTGGGTGAGCGTCAAGCGACCGTCAGGGGCCATCAGCTTGGGTTTCCATCCCTTCATCTTGTTGGAGTACTTGTCGATGAGTGGAAAAATATCTTGATGCCTCAATCTATGTATTGACAATGGCAACCCAAGATACTGAAGTGGAAATGGCCTCAACTAATAGGCGAAGTGTCAAGCCACAATAGCAGAAATGGAGTCGTCACCTCTGATACACGTGACAATGCTCTTCTGCAGATTGATCTAAAGACCAGACGCTTCTCCAAACAACTTCAGGATGGCTGAGATCACTCCCATATCTGTCAAGTAAGGTTTGAAAAATAGAACTGCATCATCTGCAAAGAAGGAATCCCTCGAAACGTTGGGGGTGAGACCCAAGTCCGATAACAGGTTGTTATGATCCGCTCAATGCAGCATCGCTTGCAAAGTGTCCATGGCAATAATGAAGAGCGCCGGGGCAAGCGGGTCTCCCCGGCTCACCCCTTGGCCAAGTGAGAATGGCTCACAAGTCTCACCGTTAACCAACATACAGGACGACACAGTGAGCAGAAGGCCACATACCTAAGAGCACCAACACCGACCAAAGCCTCTCCTTATCAGTATTTGAATGATGAACTCCCAGGACAAGGTATCAAAGGATTTGGAGATATCAATCTTCATAAGAACCGCAGGTGATTTCTTCCAATGCGGAATTCTGGCAGCATTGTGAACGAATTTGAAGTTCTCATGAATACTCCTGCGGCTGATGAAGGCAGTCTGAACTTGCGAGACAAGGGCCGAAAGTAAAGGGGCAACACGCACGACCAGTACTTTAGCAAATATTTTTGCAACTCCATGAATTAAGTTAATCGGTCTGAAATCAGCCACCTGCAAAGAACACTCCTTGGGTAACAAAGTAATGATAAAGGAATTAAGCCTACCAAAAGAGGCAAAATTTCTCCTGTAGAGCTCAAGCATGATAGCCATGAAATCCTTGGCAATAATATCCCAACACACCTTGTTAAAAAGGCCGGAGAAGCCATTCGGCCCAGGCGCACGATCCGAGGGCATATCCATTATCATCTGTTTGACCTCTATTTTGGTAAACCTCACTTCAAGACCACATGCCAAATCTGGGGGAAGGCAATTGAAATTGAGTTGCTCCAACTTCAAGAAAGACCGTGCGGGTGCATGGGTGACCACCAGACCACGGTAGAAGTCCCGCACCAAATCGAGTTTCTCATCCATTTCTGAAATTGTTCATTGCCCATCTCTGAAAAATGGTATTTGATGCTTACATCTTTGACCATTGGCCTTCATATGAAAGTACTTGGAGTTTGCATCCCCCTCCTTCAAATCCCTCACTCTAGCCCGCTGGCGTAGACGGATCCTTTCCAGAGAGGCAAGAGCGAGACATTTCCCCTTTAGAAAATCTTTGAGGCGTCGTTCTTCGCGTGACAGAGACCTAAATTCCTGTGTGTCATCAAGACATAGAATCAACTCATTCACAATTTGGAACTGAAGGTTCATGAAACTCTGCTTCCTTTGGCCCCAGCATCAGAGAGATTTGGCAGTGCACTGCAGTTTGACACTGAAGGTCAACATTGGATCACTGGCATCCACGTCCTCATCCCAAGCTGCTTTCATAGTATACATAAACCCTGGCAACTTAACCCGGAAGTTTTCGAAACGGAAGCGGCAAGCCTTTGGCCTGACTGAGGAACAAGTTAGGAGCAAAGTGTTGGAAATATGCCCTAGAGGCAATAAATAAAGTGTTTATTATTATATTTCCTTGTTCATGATAATCTTTTATTATCCATGCTATAATTATATTGATTGGAAACACATTACATGTGTGGGTAAATAGACAACACTTTGTCCCTAGTATGCCTCTAGTGAACTAGCTCGTTGGTCAAAGATGGTCAAGGTTTCCTAGACATCGACATGTGATGTCATTTGATAACGGTATCACATCATTAGGAGAATGATGTGATGGACAGGACCCAAACTACAAACCTAGCATATGATTGTCTCGGTTAATTGCTACTGTTTTCTGCATGTCAAGTATATGTTTCTACGACCATGAGATCATGCAACTCACGGATACCGGAAGAGTGCTTTGTGTGTATAAAATGTTGCAACGTAACTGGGTGACTATAAAGGTGCTCTACAGGTATCTCCGAGGGTGTCTGTTGAGTTGGCATGGGTCAAGACTGGGATTTGTTACTCCGTGTGACGGAGAGGTATCTCAGGACCCACTCGGTAATACAACATCACAATAAGCCTTGCAAGAAATTTGACTAAGTGTTAGTTACGAGATCTTGTATTATGGAACGAGTAAAGAGACTTGTCGGTAACGAGGTTGAACTAGGTATGGAGATACCAACGATCGAATCTTGGGCAAGTAACATACCGAAGAACAAATGGAACATCATACGGGATTAACTGAATCCTTGACATAGAGGTTCGACCGATAAAGATCTTCATAGAATATGTGGGAACCAATATGGGCATCCAGGTCCCGCTATTGGTTATTGACCGTAGAGGTGTCTCAGTCATGTCTACATAGTTCTCGAACCCACAGGGTCTGCACACTTAAGGTTTGGTGACGTTTCAGTAGTACAGAGTTAGGCATGGTGGTGACCGAAGGTTGTTCGGATTCCTGGATGATATCCCAGACATCACGAGGAGCTCAGGAATGGTCCGGAGGTAAAGATTGATATATAGGAAGTCCTATTTTGGTCGACGGAAAAGTTTCGGGCTCATCGATAGTGTATCGAGAGTGCCGGTAGTGTACCATGAGACCATCGGGAAGGGTATTTCGACCCAAGAGGCTATATGGGTTGTGGGAGAGTGAATACCAGCCCTTAGTGGGCTGGTGGAAGTCCCACACAAGGCCCATGCGGCTGGGAAGAAAAGCCCAAAGAGAAAAAGGTGGAAAAAGGCAAAAAGGCAAAAATAAGGAGGAGTCCTAGTCCTACTAGGATTGGAGGAGGAATCCTCCTCTCCTCTTGGATTCGACTGAAGCCTAGTTGGCTTGGCCCTTGGGCCAAGACTTCTCCTCTTTTCCTCTTATATATACTAGAGGTTTTAGGGGTATTGCACTAGATTTTCAGCCACGTGCTACCCGTTCCTCTAGTGCATAGTTTCTCCTCTAGATCGGTTTTCTGCAGTGCTTAGGTGAAGCCCTATCGGAATTGCTCCACCACCATCGCCGCGGCACCATCATGCTGCCGGAGAACTCGTCTACCTCTCTGCTCCATCTTGCTGGATCAAGAAGGCGGAGATCGTCATCAAGCTGTACGTGTGCTGAACGCGGAGGTGCCGTCCGTTCGGTGCTTGATCGGGACGGATCGTGATTGGATCGCGGGACGCTCGGCGATTTGGATCGCGAAGACGTTCGACTACACCAACCACGTTTCTTAACGCTTCTCGCTTAGCGAACTACAAGGGTATGTAGATCCACTCTCCCTCTCGTAGATGCTCATCACCATGGATAGGTCTTGCGTGAACATAGGATTTTTTTTGTTTCCCATGCGACGTTCCCCAACAGTGGTATCAGAGCTAGGTCTATGTGTAGATGAGATCTCGAATAGAACACAAAGAGTTTGTGGGCGTTGATGCTTAGATTGCTTCCTCCCTTGTTCATGTTTTGGTTCAGCGGTATTGTGGGATGAAGCGGCCCGGACCAACATTACTCGTACGCTTACGAGAGACCGGTTCCCTCAATTGCAACTTGTTACATAGATGGCTGGCGGGTGCTAGTTTCTCCTACTTTAGTTGGATCGGATTCGACAAAGGCGGTCCTTGAGAAGGTTGAAAATCAACTAATGTATCCACGTGGTGGTTTATGCGTAGGTGAGAATTGTTCTTGCTAGATACCCGCAGCAGCCACGTATAACATGCAACAACAATTAGAGGACGTCTAACTTGTTTTTGCAGGGTATGTTGTGATGTGATATGGCCAATTACATGATGTGATATATGTGATGTATGAGATGATCATGTTTTGTATAGAATATCAGGACTTGCATGTCGATGAGTACGACAACCGGCAGGAGCCATAGGATTGTCTTTAATTATTGTATGACCTACGTGTCAATCATTAAGCGCTATCTAATGGTTTACTTTATCGCTAAACGGTAGCAATAGTAGTACAAGCTTGATGGGCATGACAACCCCGATGGCGACACGTTGATGGAGATCAAGATGATGGAGATCATGGTGTCGTGCCGGTGACGATGGAGATCATGCCGGTGCTTTCAAGATGGAGATCAAAAGCACAAGTTCATGGCCATATCATGCCACTTATGATTTGCATGTGATGTTAATCCTTTTATGCACCTTGTTTTGCTTAGGACGACGGTAGCATTGTAAGGTGATCCCTCACTTAAATTTCAAGATGAATTGTGTTCTCCCCGAGTGTGCACCATTGCGAAAGTTCGTCGTGTCGAGACACCACGTGATGATCGGGTGTGATAGACTCTACATTCACATACAACGGGTGCAAGCCAGTGTTGCACATGCAGAACACTCGGGTTATACTTGACGAGCCTAGCAAGTACAGACATGGCCTCGGAACACAAGAGACCAAAAGGTTGAACATGATTCATATAGTAGATATGATCAACATGATGATGTTCACCATTGAAACCACCTCAACTCACGTGTTGATCGGACTTGAGTTGGTGAATTTGGATCATGTGACACTCAGATGACCTGAAGGATGTCAATTTGAGTGGCAGCTTTAGTAATTTGATTAACTAACTCATTATCTTGAACAATAGTCTAAGTAACCTTTGCATATTTATGTTGTAGATCAATGGCTCGCGCAGTAGCACCCTTGAATTTTAATGCGTTCCTAGAGAAAGCTAAGTTGAAAGATGATGGAAGTAACTTTGTTGACTAGGCCCGTAATCTGAGGATTATCCTCACGACTTCCTAGAAATCATATGTCCTTGATGCACCGCTTGGTGACAAACCAGAAGACATGTCATCCGAAGACGATAAGAATGCTTGGGAGGCACGTTCTGGAGATTACTCAATAGTTCAGTGTGCAATATTGTATGGCTCAGAACCGGGACTTCAAAGACGTTTTGAACGTCATGGAGCATATGAGATGTTCCAGGAGTTGAAGTTTATCTTTCAGAAGAATGCCCGGATCGAGAGGTATGAGACCTCCGATAAGTTCTATGCTTGCAAAATGGAGGAGAACGGGTCTATCAGTGAGCATATACTCAGAATGTCTGGCTATTCGAATTGTCTAGCAGAGTTGGGAATTGCCCTTCCGCCAGAGGCGATCACTGACAGAGTTCTTCAATCACTACCACCTAATTACAAGAGCTTTGTGATGAACTATAACATGCACGGGATGAACAAGTCAGTCGCCGAGCTATTTGCGATGCTAAAAGTCGCTGAGTCTGAAATCCAAAAAGAACATCAAGTGTTGATGGTCAATAAAACCACTAGTTTCAAGAAGAATAGCAAGGGCAAGGGCAAGAAGGGTAAAACCAAGAAGGATGGCAAAGCAGTTGCTACTCTTGTAAAGAAGCCCAAGCATGGACCCAAGCCAGAAACTGAGTGCTTTCATTGCAAGGGAACTGGTCATTGGAAGCGGAACTTCCCCAAGTACCTGGCTGACAAGAAGGCGGCCAACGACAAACAAGGTATGTATGATATACATGTTATTGATGTGTACCTTACTAGCTCTCGTTGTAGTGCCTGGGTATTTGATACCGGTTCGGTTGCTCACATTTGCAACTCAAAACAGGAACTACGGAATAGACGAAGGCTAGCAAAGGATGAAGTGATGATGCGTGTGGGAAATGGTTCCAAGGTTGATGTGATCGCCTTCGGCATGCTCTCTCTTCGATTACCATCGGGATTAGTGATGAACCTGAATAATTGTTATTTAGTTCCTACGTTAAGCATTAACATTATATCTGGATCTTGTTTATTGTGAGACGGATACTCATTTAAATCAGAGAATAAAGGTTTTTCTATTTATATGAGTAATATCTTTTATGGTCATGCACCTAATGTGAGGGGTTTATTCATATTGAATCTTGATAGTGATGATACACATGTTCATAACATTGATGCCAAAAGATGTAGAGTTGATAATGATAGTACCACTTTCTTGTGGCACTGCCGTTTAGGTCATATTGGTGTAAAATGCATGAAGAAGCTGCATGCTGATGGACTTTTGGAGTCACTTGATTTTGAATCACTTGACACATGTGAACCATGCCTCATGGGCAAGGTGACTAAAATGCCGTTCTCTGGAACAATGGAACGGGCAAGTGACTTATTGGAAATCATACATAGTGATGTGTGCGGTCCAATGAATGTTACAACGCGTGGTGGATATCATTATTTTATCACCTTCATGGATGACTTAAGTAGATATGGGTATATTTACTTAATGAAACACAAGTCTGAAACGTTTGAAAAGTTCAAGCAATTTCAGAGTGAAGTTGAGAATCATCGTAACAAGAAGATTAAATTCTTGCGATCTGATCAAGGAGGTGAATATCTGAGTTATGAGTTTGGCAATCACTTAAGACAGTGTGGAATTGTTTCACAGTTGACACCGCTCGGAACACCATAGCGTAATGGTGTGTCCGAACGTCGTAATCGAACCTTATTAGATATGGTGCATTCTATGATGTCTCTTGCTGATTTGCCACTATCATTTTGGGGTTATGCATTAGAGACAGCTGCATTCACTTTAAATAGGGCACCATCGAAATCCGTTGAGACGATGCCATATGAACTGTGGTTTGGCAAGAGGCCAAAGTTGTCGTTTCTTAAAGTTTGGGGATGTGATGCTTATGTCAAAAAGCTTCAGCCTGAAAAGTTGGAACCCAAAGCGGAGAAATGCGTCTTCATAGGATACCCGAAAGAGATAGTTGGGTATACCTTCTATCTTAGACCCGAAGGCAAAGTGTTTGTCTCTAAGAACGGATCATTTCTTGAGAAAGAGTTTCTCTCGAGAGAATTGAGTGGGAGGAAAATAGAGCTTGATGACGTTCTTGAACCTTTACTTCAACCAGAAAGTAGCACAATGCAGAAAGATGTTTCTGTGGAACCTACGACGGTTGAAGAGGAAGTTAATGATGATGATCATGAAGCTTTGGATCAAGCTGCTATTGAACCTGTAGGTCGACAAGGGCACGTACTACTCTTGAGTGGTACGACAATCTTGTCTTGGAGGTCATGTTGTTAGACAACAATGAACCTACGAGCTATGGAGGAGCGGTGATGGGCCCGGATTCTGAGAAATGGTTAGAGGCCATGAAATCCGAGATGGGATCCATGTATGAAAACAAAGTATGGACTTTGGAAGTATTACCTGAAGGGCGAAAGGCCATTCAGAACAAATGGATCTTTAAGAAGAAGACAGACGCGGACGGTAATGTCACCGTCTATAAAGCTCGACTTGTGGCAAAGGGTTGTTCACAAGTTCAAGGAGATGACTACGATGAGACCTTCTCACCCGTAGCGATGCTTAAGTCTGTTAGAATCATGTTGGCAATAGCTGCTTATTTCGATTATGAAATTTTGCAGATGGATGTCAAAACAGTGTTCCTCAATGGTTTCCTTGTGGAAGAGTTGTATATGATGTAACCAGAAGGTTTTGTCGATCCAGAGAATGCTGACAAAGTTTGCAAACTCCAGCGATCCATTTATGGGCTGGTGCAAGCATCTCGGAGTTGGAATAAGCGCTTTGATGAGGTGATCAAAGCGTTTGAGTTCATACAAGTTTATGGAGAAGCTTGTATTTACAAGAAAGTGAGTGGGAGCTCTATAGCGTTTCCAATATTATATGTGGATGACATATTGCTGATTGGAAACAATATAGAAATGCTGGAAAGCGTGAAGGAATATTTGAACAAGAGTTTTTCAATGAAGGACCTAGGAGAAGCTGCTTTCATATTAGGCATTAAGATCTATAGAGATAGATCAAGATGCTTAATAGCACTTTCATAGAGCACATACCTTGATAAAGTTTTGAAGAAGTTCAAAATAGATCAGTCCAAGAAGGTGTTCTTGCCTGTGTTACAAGGTGTGAAGTTGAGTAAGACTCAATGCCCAGTGACTGCAGAAGATAGAGAAAAGATGAGTGTCATCCCCTATGCTTCAGCCATAGGCTCTATCATGTATGCAATGCTGTGCACAAGACCCGATGTCAGCCTTGCCATAAATATGGTCGGAAGGTTTCAAAGTGATCCTGGAATGGAGCACTGGGCAGCGGTCAAGAATATCCTTAAGTACCCGAAAAGGACTAAGGAAATATTTCTCGTTTATGGAGGTGATGAAGAGCTCGTCATAAAGGGTTACATCGATGCAAGCTTTGACACTGATCCAGATGACTCTAAGTCACAAACCAGATACGTATTTATTCTCAACGGGGGAGCGGTAAGCTGGTGCAGTTCCAAGCAAAGCGTGGTAGCCGATTATACATGCGAAGCGGAGTACATCGTAGCCTCGGAGGCAGCGAAGGAAGGTGTCTGGATGAAGCAGTTCATGACAGATCTTGGAGTAGTGCCCAGTGCACTGAATCTATGAACCTGTTCTGTGACAACACTAGTGTAATTGCTCTGGCCAAGGAACCAAGGTTTCACAAGAGGACCAGACACATAAAGCGACGCTTCAACTCCATCCGCAATTACATCGAGGAAAAGGACATAAATATTTGCAAAGTACACACGGATCTGAATGTTGCAGACCCATTGACTAAACCTCTTCTAAGGGCTAAACATGATCAACACCAGAACTGCATGGGTGTTCGGTTCATTACAATGTAAATCACATAGTGATGTGAACTAGATTATTGACTCTAGTGCAAGTGGGAGACTGTTGGAAATATGCCCTAGAGGCAATAAATAAAGTGTTTATTATTACATTTCCTTGTTCATGATAATCATTTATTATCCATGCTATAATTGTATTGATTGGAAACACATTACATGTGTGGGTAAATAGACAACACTTTGTCCCTAGTATGCCTCTAGTGAACTAGCTCGTTGGTCAAAGATGGTCAAGGTTTCCTAGCCATTGACATGTGATGTCATTTGATAATGGGATCACATCATTAGGAGAATGATGTGATGGACAAGACCCAAAATACAAAAGTAGCATATGACCGTGTCAGTTTATTGCTACTGTTTTCTGCATGTCAAGTATATGTTTCTATGACCATGCGATCATGCAACTCATGGATACTGGAAGAGTGCTTTGTGTGTATAAAACGTCGCAACGTAACTGAGTGACTATAAAGGTGCTCTACAGGTATCTCCGAGGGTGTCTGTTAAGTTGGCATGGATCAAGACTGGGATTTGTTACTCCGTGTGACGGAGAGGTATCTCAGGGCCCACTCGGTAATACAACATCACAATAAACCTTGCAAGCAATGTGACTAAGTGTTAGTCATGAGATCTTGTATTATGGAACGAGTAAAGAGACTTGTCGGTAACGAGGTTGAACTAGGTATGGAGATACCTACGATCGAATCTCGGGCAAGTAACATACCGAAGAACAAAGGGAACATCATACGGGATTAACTGAATCCTTGACATAGAGGTTCGACCGATAAAGATCTTCGTAGAATATGTGGGAACCAATATGGGCATCCAGGTCCCGCTATTGTTTATTGACCGTAGAGGTGTCTCGGTCATGTCTACATAGTTCTCGAACCCGCAGGGTCTGCACACTTAAGGTTTGGTGACGTTTCGGGAGCCCCGAATGAGATCCTGGACATCACGAGGAGCTCCGGAATGGTCCGGAGGTAAAGATTGATATATAGGAAGTCGTATTTTGGTCGCCGGAAAAGTTTTGGGCTCATCGGTAGTGTACCGGGAGTGCCGGTAGTGTACCGGGAGACCATCGGGAGGGGTATTTCGACCCAAGAGGCTACATGGGCTGTGGGAGAGTGAATACCAGCCCTTAGTGGGCTGGTGGAAGTCCGACACAAGGCCCATGCGTCTGGGAAGAAAAGCCCAAAGAGAAAAAGGTGGAAAAGACAAAAAGGCAAAAATAAGGAGGAGTCCTAGTCCTACTAGGATTGGAGGAGGAATCCTCCTCTCCTCTTGGATTCGGCCGAAGCCTAGTTGGCTTGGCCCTTGGGCCAAGCCTTCTCCTCTCTTCCTCTTATATATACTAGAGGTTTTAGGGTTTTTGCACTAGATTTTCAGCCACGTGCTACCCGTTCCTCTAGTGCATAGTTTCTCCTCTAGATCGGTTTTCTGCAGTGCTTAGGCGAAGCCCTGCCAGAATTGCTCCACCACCATCGCCGCGGCGCCGTCACGCTCTTCAGAACTCGTCTACCTCTCCGCTCCCTCTTGCTGGATCAAGAAGGCGGAGATCGTCATCAAGCTGTACGTGCGCTGAACGTGGAGGTGCCGTCCGTTCGGTGCTTGATCGGGACGGATCGTGATTGGATTGCGGGACGCTCGGCGATTTGGATCGCGAAGACGTTCGACTACACCAACCGCATTTCTTAACGCTTCCCTCTTAGCGATCTACAAGGGTATGTAGATCCACTCTCCCTCTCGTAGATGCTCATCACCATGGATAGGTCTTGCGTGAACGTAGGAAATTTTTTGTTTCCCATGCGACGTTCCCCAACACAAAGGACAGTGGTCCAAGATGCTGGAACTGAGTGGCAGCAGATCATTGATAGGAAATAAATCTTCCCAAGCATTGTTGAACAGAAGACATCCAACCTAGGCATCACGGTGTGCTCTTGTTCATTACAACAAGTAAACCTCCTACCCACCAATGGCATGTCATGAAGACCCAAAGAGTTAATAGTGTGTCTGAATCTGTTTGCCAATCTCCTGTTGAACCTATGCGTACTGCGCTCATCTTCATTGCAAACCAAGTTGAAGTCCCCATTCAAGATCCACGGCAACTGAATATTACTCCCAACCTCTACAATTTCCTCAAGGAATCTAATTTTATCGGCATATACTTGAGGCCCATAGACAGATGTAACCAACCACTCTTTACCATCTGTCAAGGAAGAAACCTTGAGCGTAATAGAGAATTCCCCCTTATGTATCATAGAAAGTTAGAAACCATGAGACTATCAGATTTCCATACAAGTAGGATCCCTCATCTCGTACCCTCAGCTAGAAGAAAACCAAAGCCATCAAAAGATGGGCCAAGAGTTTGCCCAACAACCGCAACATCCACCAGGGCCAACTTAGATTCTTGTAGGCAAACCAGTGAAACATTGCAAGTTTGTAGGAATAAACGGACCGAGCTGCGCCTAGAAGGGTTATTGAGCCCCCTGACATTCCATGCCAACACGCCAACAGACACTGTCATGACACAACTACAGAACCCCAAAGAAAACGAAACAGACCCCCTAAGCACCACAACGCTCTACTACATCTAGTAGAGAGAAGGTCGAGAAGCCGTCGTGCGCAGGCTCGTCGAAGTTCACACCATCTGGGTCAAAATGAGCAGCAATGTCCTTGATGTGGTGGGGTGCTAGAGGCTTGTCAAACAGCTTTAGGTACTCGTCCATCGCCTCTTTGGTCAATAGTTTCTCGGCTTGAATCACCCCCATGCGGCGAAGAAGAACAATATGTGCCTGGTGGTAGCCCCCTTGTTAATGCCATCATTGTTTTTTGCATAGCCTCGCGCTTCGTCAAGGTGTGAAACCTGGTGGAATAACCTTCTTGCGGCGCACCGGAGCCGATGCCGACGGCCTTGGTCCCAGAATAGAGGGCTTGGGTGTGGCACCAATACCCTCCAGGAGCGTGTCTTCGGCAGTCTTGGGGCCGAACTCTTGATCAAATCTCTCCTTAGGCGCCAGAGGAGGGAGCAACTTGCTTGGAATCAAGGGGACTGCAAAAGGCATGCACACCGGACTATAGCAGGCTTCTAGGGAGTCCCTTGTTCGCTGCGGCAACAACAGCTTCTTGAGGCCCTGTGGCTGATCATCGGGGCCGGGAAGAACCATGTCAACATCAGCTGCAGGTGGACACGACTCTAGGGGTGATCTGCAAGCGCCCAAGGAATCCTTGTCCACGGGTATCAACACAACATGCTCCTCCATCTCCACATTGAAGGACATCCGGCATGGAGACAGTGGCATACGGAGCGAAGCCCTGCCTGAAGGTGGCGTTATACCATGGGCCTTTGAATCCACCTTAATGGAAGCCAAAGATCCTGGCTCCGCTGGCGTGTCAGCATACGCCGCGGTGCCCACAGCCGTGGAGGCACACCCGAAAGGCGCCGGCGTGCTTGGCGTGAGCGCATGAGCAGCCGAGCCCACCGCCGTGAGGGCCAGCGATCCGGAATCAGAGAACGAATCGTCCAGAAAAGTAGCGCTCAAGCCCGACGAAGTTATCTTCGATCTCGCCTGAGAAGCAGCCGCCAAGCAGTCAGACGCCCGACGCGAAGAGCGATGGAACGGGAGCGGCATGCCACCTGCCGGCGCCAGCAGACCATGCGCTCTGCGCCCGGCCCAGTCACCCGCAATACCGAATCCGCCCGGACCACCAAAAGGATGAGCACACGAGCGAGGAATCGAGCCCATCCCAGTTCCATCCACACGCCCTCGGAAGCAAAAGCGAGAGCAGTCATTGCGTCGGGTGAGATCCTTGTCCTTGTCAGGCTCATCCTTTCAAAGCGGGAACAGTTTTTTTCCAACTTATAACAATACCGTGGGTTCATTACAATAAAGCTAAGGAAGATTCTGCAAAACGCCACGACAAACCAAGAATACCTATTTTTTATTATATATATATATATATATAGGTATATACATAACAAATGTAAAAAATAAAAATAAATATAGGCATAAATGGCGGTATATAGATTAATAGTTGATGAATAGATTGAAGTTTTCTCGAAGAAAGAAAAAACTCATCGTCAAATGGGAGCATGTATATGCGTCCTGCGGCCCGACATGTATTCAATTCATAGGTTTGAAGGAATCAGATTAAATCGAACTGACGCGTGAGACAAGTCAGTGAGTTATGAGTTAATCCATGACGTCTTGGATTAGTTCACAATCAGCTAGTACACCGTATACTTTTATCTGAAGAGACCAGGTGTAACATCACAGAATAATTGAAGACAGCGTGATAGAGTACATGTGCATATTTGCTGCACGTGACCGATGGGAACGAGATTTTTTCACAAAGCGTTGACGGTGCAGCGAGAGAACAGAAAAATGACTACTCCTACTACTAAGTTGATGACATGGCTCCCTAAAAAAAAAGGTTGATGACATGGCAGTTTGGTCGTGTCACTCCAGCCAATTACCTACCGTGGCTCGCGTCAGGATTAGAACATTTGCTTCTGCTGCTGTCATCCCTCCATCGCTTAGGCACGACGCACATTAAAAAAAACTAAATTAAGCCCCGTCAAAGAGGAGATGCATCCACTCTTAGCTTATTCTGACCATCTCAACTACAAATCTCTATCACTCAAATCACTAAGCTTCACACGGATAGGAGCTCCTCCGTTCAGTTGACAGTTTTAATTAATTTTAAAATGAATCGTCCCATTTGACTCAGCTATTCTCGCCCATAGCCACCCGGTCTGCTACCCACATGCCTTGTGCCGCCCACTCGTATCGATGTGCTCCAACAACACCTTTGTCGCCTATTGCTACCCACATATTCTGCCAGCCATCGCGAGGTCCCCCGCCTCAACTTTCTTCCTAGGATTCCACCGTTCGGTGCTAGATGCTTCGCCCCATTGTTCCCTCAGCCCACCCCCTCGTGCTCCGGGCGCCTTGATTCTTCTCCTCGCCCCTCACATCAAACGGCAAACTAGAAGGCCTCCGAGCCATCTCCCGAGCTCGGCGTCGACGCCAAGCGCCACCCAGAAAGCTACTTCCCGCCAACACACATGCTCAATCTCTCGCAGTTTCATTCACTTTCTTTGTTTTCTTATATCAAGGGAGAGGCGAGGGGCTTGACCCTTGTTTAGGTTTATTAGGACCTATCTTAGTTTGAGTCAAAAAATAACTTAATAAATATAAACCATATGACGTAGAATTATGCCATGTGATTTTTTCTGAAATACATTTTCTTCGAATACAAATTTAATACTAATATACTTTGTAGCATATACCTCATGTTTTGTTATTCGTATAAATGATCAAAATTTGATCCAAAATATGTGAAAGCCTAAGAGCATCTATAATTGAACCTCTCATATCCGTTTCAAATGCCTAGGTAGATCGTCTGGTCATTAATCAGTAAAAAAAAATGACCCAACAGGGCCTTTCAAATCGGATACAAACATCCAGTCTGACTGACACCCCTCATATCCAGCCCAAATATAGGGCGGATATGGGACGACCCGGGTGCGTCTGCTTGACAGGCCCGACCCACCCCCTAACCCACAAGTGCCCCATAGAAACCCGATCCGTGTGCCTCATTTTGAACCCTATCTCTCTCCTCTCTCTCTCTCTCTCACGTCCTCTCCTCCCCCTCTGTGATTATGATCCCATCCACTCCAATGTCTAGCTCCGGCAATGACTCCGACTCCGACCTCGACTACGACGAGGAGTTGGCCCTTCGTATTGCGTTGGAGCGGTCCAAGGTGGAGACCGGCGGCAACTCCGAATCTGGAGCGTCGCTGCAACTCCCGCGTCGGTGCAGCGCAGACGCTAGAGCTGGCCCCTCTCGGCCCGCGTGCAGCTCCGCACCACCCCCGCGCCGTATCCTTCCTCGTCGTCCGCTCCTCCACGCGGAGCGGCGATGGGGGCTAGTGTCGGTGCCACCGACCCACATACGCACTCCAGAATCGGAGGCGCCTGCTGCGCGAGGCAATAGGCACAAGAAAGGGACGCGACGAAGTAGCCCGTCGTGGTGGGATGCAGGCGGAGCCCGATGAGGACAAGCGACTCCTTGCATGGGTCTACTATCGGTCCCTCATGACGATGGAGATGGACGCTTGCCGCCTTCGATGGAAGAACACCAAGGCATTCCGACTTGCTATTGAGCAATTGGAGCGCGAGGCGAAGGAGGTAGCGGCAGAGAAGGCTCTAGGCGCCAAGTTAAAGCGGGAGCAAGACAGTTTTGTCCATCGGATGAAGGGGCTCACCGTCCTCTACGACTCCGACGACGGCGACCGCGACAGCTGCATCTCCTCCTTGGACGACCAAGACCCTTCACCAGCCGCAAATGCCTACAGCTGAGCTGGCGATCGAAAGGACAAAGGCCCGACGAGGAAGTGGTGATCCCACCCCCTCTTCTATGTTTATATTGGTTTTAGTTGTGAACGTTTAAGAACTTGTTCGATGACGAACTATAAAATGATCTTTTGGATGTTGCAAAGTTTGTTAATGTCCGTTTACAGTTGATGTTGTGTTTGTCTATGGCTGATTTTTGTTTTTCGTTGTTTAATCACGTAGAGTTGCCAATCGTTGCATGTAGTATAAATATACGACGTCGGATATGAGATATACAGATATAAAGTGATAAATATAAGACGTGTCCGGTCAATGCCTGCATGCATTTGAGGAGCCGAATTAGCCATTAGGCTGATGCTCTAATAACCTGGGAGATCCCTCGTAAAAAATAATAATATTGATTCGGAAATCATTTTTTCTCCCTGGGAAACCGAGAACTACCGAAAACGCCCCTCTTCTTTCTTATAGCCCAAGCCATCCCTTCTTCCCGGAGATGGAGAGACCCCCCTCTCCAAAACTTTCCCCAATCCAATCTGCCAATCCAATCTCCTCTCTCCTCTCCTGGAACCCTAAGCCCCCTCGGGTACATGACCCACCCTTCCTCGTCCTCCTCCTCCGCCCCGGCCGCCGCGCCGGATGACCCGACCTCCCTCGCCCCGGGCTTCCGCTTCCACCCAACAGATGAGGAGCTCGTCTCCTACTACCTCAAGCGCAAGGTGCTCGGCCGCCCGCTCAAGGTCGACGCCATCGCGGAGGTGGACCTCTACAAGCTCGAGCCATGGGACCTCCCCGCGAGGTCGCGCCTCCGCAGCCGCGACTCCCAGTGGTACTTCTTCAGCCGCCTCGACCGCAAGCACGCCAACCGCGCGCGCACCAACCGCGCCACTGCAGGAGGCTACTGGAAGACCACCGGCAAGGACAGGGAGGTCCGCCATGGCGCTAGGGTCGTCGGGATGAAGAAGACGCTCGTCTTCCACGCTGGCCGCGCGCCCAAGGGCGAGCGCACTAACTGGGTCATGCACGAGTATCGCCTTGAGGGCGATGGCGCAGCCGGGATCCCACAGGTATTGCTACTTCCGACACCGGCGATGGACTTTTTTGATTAGATGTTGGACTTCTATCGATTTTTTTTTTCATACCTGATCCCAGTGGGCATTGTGCTATTATGACCGTACCAGGTTTTTTACCCGGATTTTTACTGCGAGTCGGGGGCAAATATTTCGATCGATAGGGTGGCAATGTTCTGTTTTAGTTGCTAATGCGCTTAAATGCAATATAGTGATGCTAATTTTTAAACCATTGTGCACAGGATTCATTTGTAGTGTGCCGAATCTTCCAGAAGGCTGGGCCTGGTCCTCAAAACGGGGCACAGTATGGGGCACCCTTCGTCGAGGAGGAGTGGGAGGCGGATGAGGATGATGATTTTGGTCCTCTGCCAGTGGAGAGGAGCGTCATTGTTGAGCATGAGGCTCCTGGTGCTATGGAGAAAGGATATCTTCAGATGAATGATCTCATTCAGGTATACCTAGAACTTGCATGATTTTCTACTCACTGCTTGTTTTAGTAAAAGAAGTCTCTAGTTTAGTATCAAATGCTAAATACTGTAAAAGTCAGTTTGTGTTGCATGCTTACAGTTTGAGTTGTATATAGATCAACTTTAGTTTGCACTGAATTTGTTAGCCTTCCGTATCAAATGCTATACTGCATAAAGTCAGTTTATGTTGCATGCTCGCAGTTTGAGTTATACATAGATCAACTTGTGTTGGCACTTGGCAGTGAATTTGTTAGCCTTCTGAATATGAAGATAATAACACATGCAGTTCTATTTCCTTTTCACTTGTCCATATGTACAATCAGGAGGGGTAGCGTACCAGCTCATGTTCTTGTGTGTGTGGCGGCGTTCTCTGGAAGACAATGCCGAACACCTCCTCTTCTAGGTCTAGAACATGGGCTGGGCCCTATGGGCCTAAGATAGACGGGCAGGGCCCATACCGGTTTGACACCATATATGCTGTTGTCATAGTTTAACTGATTAGTATATGAAATGTTTAGCAGGTTACAACACTTTTTTTATATTTAAATTGTGCACAGTTACCCTAGCATGTAACAACAGGAAGACTGTCATACACTTTCCATGCTAAAATATGTGCTGCGATGTCTACATACTGCCGATCCCACATATTACTTTTTGGGACAATATGTTCAACATTGTGATACTGTATTTGGTCGTATGCTGCTTGATAGTCAACAACCACCTCATTTTGGCGAATATAATGCAGTAGCACATTTATCAGTGATTTTCCTTTTTATGGACTTCTTGAAGCTGTACTTTGTGCCGGGACCATGTTCGTTTACACCACTTATTAGAATAATTGCAAAAGGACAGCTCTCCCTTACCATTAGCATTGGAATTTTTGGGTGCCTTTGCATTTTCCACGGTCAAAGGGAGATGTCAATCACTTTTCATAGCCAGTGTTGGAATTTTTTTCCACAATCCTGCCAGTAGGTATGCTCACAAAATTTGCTATCACATAGTCTGTTGCATCTTTTACTTCAAGTAAAAAGGTAAGTAGTTTGTGAACGAAATTATGGGTATTTGTATTTTCCCCATAATTCTGTAGAATGATGATTGATGGCACATAGTTTCATTCTAATATATTGTTTGTATGTTTGTCGAGGAAAAAGGTTCATAATATTACTGAGCATGTTTTCTGTCATGCTGGGTCTAAATTATTGTATCTTTCTCTGCACAGGGATGCTCCACTTCCTTCAGCATTGGGATTTAGCTTGTTTTACTTGCATTAACGAATTTTATGCCATGCTGTCCAGCAAGACTGCTGACATGCATTGGTTTTTTGACATACATCTTTGTATTTCTATCAGGGTTAACTAGCAAGTATGAGATAACGACACACAAGAGTCATGATGTCATAGTATTCACTATTCAGGTCTATTGAGCACTCTAAAGGTTGTAATTCTGTGTTGTCTTTTTTGTCTTTAATTAACGTTATAAATGCCGACGCCATCTTTGACTTATTGGATGGTCGGCGGCGACATAAACTCTAACCAGTAAAAGATCAGACGAGACGGTGTGAACTTCACAAGGTCTGTGTGTCATAGATGATCAAACATATATATGTATTCTAAGCTATAATTCTATTGAGCATAATAATTCTTTAGCATACTATTTATTCGTTTACTTTATTCGCGTGCAATTATGCCTTATGGGTAATATCTTTGTTTTGTTCTGATCATTTCTGTACCTAATATAATATGCCATTTTTCTAACACACTTTCCCCCTCCAATTCAGGACTTGGCCGGACAAAATGAGAATGGCACTGTTGCTTTGCCGGTTTCTGACACTTCAAACACCAGCAGTCATTCTGAAGATGTAGAAGGAGGTTCAGGGGACATTTTGAATGATCCAAGTCTTGGTTCTAATTTTCTTCAGTATATTCCTCCTGGAGAACAAACTAGCCCAATGCTTAATGAAAATATGTTATCTAATGCCAATGTTGGAGATTTTCTTAATAGTTCTAGCCCCAATGGTGAATTCCTAGAGCTGAAGGATTTGGAGTTACCTCTAGGCAATGATTCCACTATCTGGCCTTCTGATGGTTGGGCCTGGAAAACATCTTTCTCCTCGGATGGTGTAAATGGGTCCAACAATGAGGTTCCTCTGATCATTGGTGATCAGCCTTTCCAGCAAGATGAGCTGGCCCAGTTGTTGCAGACACTACAAGATGACTCCTCCCGGCTGGGCTCAACTAGCACTGGTTTTCCACACTCTTCTATGACAAATTCAGTCAAGCCAGAAGATGATTCTCTGATGTTTTTTGATGCGCCCTTTGACACGTTGTTCAGTGATGGATTTAGACAGACAAATGGATTTCTTGGCTCTCCAGCAACCATTCTATCTGGTATCGAGACACTGGATGATGGTATCCCATACTATGATGCAATGGACGATAACTTATTTAATGATATGATGTGCTCTGTACAGCAGTCGGCTGGGAGCAGCTCCCATGTCTTTAATGGCCCAGTTCTTACTCAAGAGGTATGCTACCAGTTACATGTAAGAGATGAACTCATTGCACTTTGTGCCGATCATTGATGTACTTATTGCTATTGGAGATGACACACAAATTTTACTTTTATACAGGTCAACAATCCCTACTATACATATGGTCCAACTCAAAAGGTTGTAGAACCTAATTTTGTAGTTGGTGCCCCGTCGTCTGCTAGGTTACCTGAAGCTGGTAGTCAGTTAAATTGTGTTGTTTTACCAGGTAATGTTATATTATGGAAAAGAACTGGCCAGCTATATCCTTACTATGTTTTGCTGTTTAGTACGTCTTCAACTATTCATAGTACCTCTTTCACCCAGTATCTATGTTACCCTGAGGGAACGTTTGCAGTTATATTTTACTTGTCCTGCTTAAGCAAGATTGTCATTTTGTGCATCTTGCAAAGAAAAACAAGCTTTTAGTTGTGCTTAATGAGGGCAATGTTAACAATGGCTGGTCTTGAGTTTCCTTGTCGTTAACTTGGATGTTGTAGCTGTAAATGAAGATTACTGAAAGGTTTTGGAATTGCGTTTGACAGATTCTCAGGCTAAGAATGGCTCCATGGGAAAGCGTTTTGTAAAGATGCTGGATTCCATCTCGGCTCCCCCTGCTTTTGCAGCAGAGTTCCCAGGCAAATCCTTGTCTGGTGTGCACCCTAACACCATCAGTGTGTCTACTGAAGTAATCAGCATAGGAAGCTTAACTGTTGCTTCTCGACAAGGTAAGTGGTCGTTCCAGAAGGATGAAGACATGGAGCTGCTCTTCTCCACAGGTTTCCAGCCTGATAATCGCATACACTGTGGTGGCTGCAACACGGTGACTACGGTGCTTCGTGGTGGCTTCTGTCTCTTTTTCCTGTCAGCAATAATGCTCCTGGTGAGCTATGAGGTGGGCCTCTGCATCTATGGCAAGTAACCTGGCCTGCCTGCCCGCCCGGTATTGGGTATAAAAGATTATTATGACGTTAGGTAATTGTATGTGTATTGAGAGAACTGGGGACCTCCTGATGGCCTATATGTAATGACATGACCTCCTTGTGCGTCTGTTAAATTCGACAGCATCAGCGGACAGCGGTACCGTTTTGCAGCCCTTGAGTTAGTGCTGTATCTATGAATTCCTCCGGTGCTATTAGTATTTTAGAACTGCTAAATAATCAGTGCATGGTGTTGCTGCAGTTTTTCATGCTAGCTAGGCAGTTTTAGCGTAGAATGTTGTAAATACAAATACCAAGTTGGCGGCTGAACCCAAGCTCAGGATGGTTCTGCTCTATGTGTTATTTGTAACGTTTGAACGAATTCCAAACTATGGAGCAGGCCGACACTTACTCAGATTCTATATCTTCCCTCAAGGTCGATAGATATCTGTCGGGCTGGATGGCTATGCTGCCACACTGCGGGTGTTAGGTCCGTTATGAAAACCAGATAACCTCAAAACGCACAGACGCGATTATGTATTAACTCACGGCCTCGTTTTATGTCTCTTGGAACAAAGGAATTGGCCAATAGAAAATGTGGGGAGCTCCTGTCAGCCCGTTGAAATCAACTAGAATAGCTCTGAATTGGGTCTATCCGGTTTTCCACCAGAATCGAGACTGACACGATGGATCTTAGTCGAAACATATATGGACGGAGTAATAAAGGATCCTAATCCTATTTCTTGTACTCTTCCGTTTTTCAAGTCTACATATAAGATTTGTTGGATTTTTACTCCTACTTATTCGGATTAAATATTATAGTAATTTGCTCATATACTCAACAAGCTTTGTCTTCAATCAAACTTTTTAAAGTTTGACCAACGTTATTGGAAAAAAATATATCAACATCCATAATATCAAATAAATATCATTAAATTTCATCATGAGATTAATTTTCATATTCCCTTCGTTTCATAATATAGTGCGTTTGTACTTTTCGAGATCTAAGTTTAACCATACATTTAACCAACGAGACCGTTCGCGACGGGATCAAAAATTATACCACTGAATTCGTATTGACCGGTCACGGCAGGAGCAAAAATTTTAGCACTGAATTCGTATCGAAATGCGTATTCAGTGGTATATTTTTTGCTCCCGCATTAATCGGTCTCGTTGGTTAAATTACGGTCAAACTTAAATATCAGGAAGCATGGACGCACTATAATGTGGATACAAATTTAGTGGAATAATATTTATTCCCATCGCAGTCGGTTTCGTTGATTAAATGTATGATCAAATTTAAATTTTGGGAAACACGGCCGTACTATATTGTAGAACGGGAGAGTATTATGTATCTTTAGGGTTGTAGATATTGATTTTTTAATTTTTTTTGATCAAAGTACCTAAGACAAATGAGTGTTGCCTTGAATTTTGGGTCCAACCCCGATCCTGACTAGGGTTGTAAAGCTAACGGTGCCCTTTGCTCCTCCGGCCTCTACCATCTGTTCTGCTTCGCCTCGTTCATCCGGAAGTGTAGGGCGCCGCCCCTTCGTCTGGCAGCTTGTCCATAGGAGGATCAACATAACGGATGTTTTGCTGATTATCTAGCTTTGTTAATTTTTCTTACGGCACTCTAGATTTTGATATTTCAGTTCTGTCATCCAAAAGCTAAGAGTGACGAAAATAAAATAAAATCATTTTGCTTTTGCGACGGAATGACAATTATGATAATTTTCAAAAGCTAACAGTGGCAAAAACAAAAAAAAATCCCTTCAAAAGTGGATACCCTCTCGACCTGCGAAATGAAGCTTTTGACCCGGATCTCTTGTGTGTCCCCCACTAAGGCATCCTAGCCGCTCATTTATTTCAAACATATTTCTAACCTACCCTGTATTTTTTAAGGGGCTAACCTACCCTCTATAATTTAAGAAGTACTCTTTTCGTTCCTAAATATAAGTCTTTTAAGAGATTTCATTAAGAAATTACATACGGATGTATATAAACATACTTTAGCATGTAGATTCACTCATTTTGCTTCGTATGTAGTCCCTTAATGAAATCTTTTAAAAAACTTATATTTAGGAACGGAGGAGTATACGGTTGTAGCCGGACCTAATCATTTCCTAAAATTTAACTTAAATAAAATGACTCCGTGTCAAAGTCTCTCTACATTTTGTTCCTTCTTGCTTCTTTCTTCCGGCGAATAGCCTGGACAAGGACAACATCGGATGGGGACATTTGTTAGGTCGATCTTCGCTGAGCAGGCCCAACGGCCTGCGAGGCCCTTGGTCGATGCGCCTTGATCGGGGGCGCCCAACCCCTTATGGTTGGTGGGCCCCTGTGACCCACGCTATATTAACAGAGGTGAGGGGCCGGGGCACGGACGATGAAGTTCACCGCTGCCACAAACCCCACCAATACTCCCTTCCGATCTAGAGTTAGCGCGGTGCTCACGGAAAGCATCGCCACCACCTCAACATCTCTCTATCACCGTCGCCATCGCCGTCCCACCATGGCCAACGGCGGGAGCTCCACAGGTCAGGGAGAAGGTAATACACCGTATCTTCACCCCACTACCGTGAGTATTCAACACATGCGATCCCAACAGGTCTATCAATGGTAACAGAGCCTTCTTGTGTTGAAATTTTCTGTAAGATAATAAAGAACAGAAAGACCCCCCTACCAAAGAACCCTAGAACAAGGCAAAGAAAGCAAAAAAGGCAAAAGTTCATCGGAGAAGGCCTTGGGACGCCGGCAAAGTAGCGGCGCCGCAAGGCCGCGCCGTTCATCTCGATCCGGACGGGCATCGGCAAGCCGAGTCGTCCGGAAGAAGAACCACCAGAGCAAGCCCGAGGGCTCGCCGAAAAGGGAGAAGGGGGGCACCGCAGCCAAACCGCTCGACCGTGGCGCGCTCACCATGAGGTGGATGCGCAGCCGGCGAGGGGGAAGGCCATGACGCCGCTGTCAGAACCTCCGCCACAGTCATCGTCCAGATCGAGAAAGAGGAGGCGCGGGTGGTGGAGAAAGCAAATCGTAGGGGAAGGAAAGGAAAAGGGGGGAGGAAGGAAGGGAAGGGGAGCCCGCACGGCTCGCGCGGCGCGGTAGCACGCCGCCGCCGGCGGCGGCCAGCATGGTTTTTCCCCGCCGTTCGGCCTGGACACATGCTCGAGAGAGAGAGAGAGAGCCAGAGCGGGTGAGCGGCGCGTGCACGGGGGGGGGGGGGGGATGAGCTAGGGTTCCCTCCCGACGGCATGGCCCATTTTTTGTTCGGGCGAAACGTCCGCTGGTCCGTCGGATCGGATCCAACGGCCAGGACAAACCCTAGCGCTGGAGTCGGGCCATCGCACCGAAAGAGAGGCAGGCGTTGCTGGGGCGCAACCAACAGGCGCGGGCGCATCCGCGAGAGCTGGGCCGCAACCAGCACATGCGCTGCTGGGCCGGCTTTCGGCCCAAAGAGCGCACACGGCTTCTATTTATCTGTTTTCTATCCAGATTTTGGGCAGATTACAAATAGTTTTTCTATGCATTTTTTCCCAACAAAAATGTGTTTAGAAAATAGAAAAGTAAAGAGAAAAAGTTTCTGAAAATGAAAATAGAAAATTGTCAGAAAAATAAAAGTTCATGAATTTTATAAAGAAAATAATAAAGTTCATGAATTTTTATTTGGTAAAAGAAAAGTTTCTGTAAATAGTTAAAAGTTCATGAATTTTATATTCATGTTTTTTCCGCTGCAAAATAAATTATAGTGCTCTTTTACAAATAAAATAAAAGTCTTAGAGAATTAATTTAAAGAGCATATTAAAGTGATTATTAAAATAAATATGATTTTGTTATTTTTATGACCAACGATTGTTAATAACATGATCATGTTTTATTATTGCTATAAAAGGTGCATTTATTTCTAGTTTTTGCCTGATGGCAATATAGATCTAATTGCATAGACAGTTGTATGTTTAATTTGACCAATGTTAGATTAATGCATATAATTGTCACAATGATCTCACTTCAATTGTGATTTTAGGAGGTTACCACTTGATGAGTTGCCTAAAAGATGTTCCAACACTCAGAGGTGATAACTACACTAAGTGGAGGAACAAAGTATACCTGACATTTGTCTGTGCTGAGGTGGACTGGGTTGTGGACGAACACAGCCGGTTAAACCTACAGAGCCAGTCAGAGAGGCCACTGATGCTGCTGCTGCGTGGGACAAAAAGAGAGGGGACTATGCTCCATTGAAGATGGCATATACCCTCAACAATCAAAAGTGGATCAACGCCAATAAAAAGTGTATGTCATTTACAAAGAATACAATTGCGCACGCCATTATGGGCTCAATTATAGAATGCACTTCTGTTGGGGAGTTTATTATAAAGATAAAGAGCCAGTTCACTGGTTCTTCAAATATATATGCCACCGAGTTGCCCAAGCAATTGGTAACAGATAACTACACTGGCGATGGTCATGGCATTAGAGAGCACATCCTCAGGATGAGCAACATGGCAGCCAAGCTCAAACCCATGGATGCGAATTTGGAGCTCAAACCTGTGCTCCTGGTCCACCTAGTTATGGCTTCACTGCCAAAAGAGTTTGACACCTTTGTTGTCAACTATAACATGTCACCTGAAAAATGGGACACAGAAAAGACTATAGCCATGTGTGTCCAAGAAGAGGAACGACTCAAAGCCTCACATGGTGGTTATCTCAACTATGTGAAGGATCATAAGAAAAAGAATTATAATCAAAATAGCAAAGGTTCCCCTTCAAAGCCACATGGAAAAACTCCCTATCAGCATCAACATCAACATAAGTCTTTTCTAGTGTACAAAGATACTTGCCTCCACTGTAAGCAGACTGGGCACTACAAGAAGGATTGTCCTGATTGGTTAAAGTCAATAATGGCAAAGAGAGGTAACAACATCGTTTCCATTGTAAATGAATCCTTGTATACACAATTTTCGAAATCTACTTGGTGGATTGACTCATGAGAAACTGTTCATGTTGCAAATTCTTTACAGGGACTCCATTCGACGCGGACTACGCAAATAAGTGAAAGATGCATTGAAGTTGCAAATGGAGTTCAAGCAGAAGTTGAAGCTGTCGGCAACATATCCTTGGAGTTAGCTGATGGGTTCAAGCTTCTACTTAGAGATGTCTTATATGTTCCTTCATGTCATAGAAACTTAATTAGTGTTTCTTGTTTGGACAAAGACAATTATGAATGTTATTTTGGACATGGCAAGTGTGCCATATGGTTTAATAATGCTTATGTGGGTGTTGCATTACTTCACAATGAGCTTTATTTATTATCGCTCCGTGAAAAGTGCATTATGTGTCCAATGTGAATGAGCATGCTTCCGCGTCGAACAAAGAACAAAAGAAAAGAAAGAGAACTGACGACTCATTGAAATTATGGCATTGTCGCTTGGGCCATATTTCCAGGGGGAATAGAAAGATTAGTCAAAAGTGAAATTCTTCCTCCGTTAGAGTTCTCAGACTTAGAACAATACATATATTGCATTAAAGGAAAGTATGTAAAACAAATAAAAAAGGGTGCAATCCATAGCACAAGCACACTAGAAATCATTCGCACTGACATTTGTGGACCATTTTCGGTGAAAAGTGTGGATGGATATGACTTGTTCATAACATTCACAGATGACTACTTCCGCTATGGTTACATTTATCCAATCAAAGAAAGATCTGAAGCGTTGGATAAATTTAAAATATTCAAAGGTGAAGTTGAAAATCACCATGATAAAAGAATAAAGATGGTAAGATCTGACCGTGGGGGGGGGGATACTACGGTCGGCACACTCCATATGGCCAAGTCCCTAGACCATTTGCAAAGTTCTTAAAGGAGATTGACATAGTAGCCCAGTATTCAATGCCGGGCGAGCCCTAGCAAAATGGAGTAGCTGAAAGGCGCAACTGTACACTTATGGATATGGTGCGCATCATGATGAGTTACTCCACCTTGCCATTGGGTTTATGGATGGAAGCGCTTAAAACCACAATTCACATTCTCAATAGAGCACCAAGCAAGTCGGTGCCCAAAACACCATACGAGCTATGGATAGGAAGAGTGCCTTCCCTACAACACTTCAGGGTGTGGTGGTGCCCTGCTGAGGCCAAGATGTTTAATCTAAACATTGCAAAGTTAGACCCCAAAATAGTGAGTTGCCACTTCATTGGCTATCCAGAGAGATCAAATGGTTTCGTTTCTACTGTCTAGACAGATATACAAAGTTTGTAGAAACAAGACATGTAGTCTTCTTAGAGGACGAAATGATGAGGGGGAGCTTGGTAGCTTGGAAAATTGATCTTGAGGAGAAGAGGGTGGATGCACCTAATCCAATGATCCAGGAGCCATTTTTCTCACTACCAACTGTAACTCCACCCATGACAACTATGGGAGTAGACTCGGAACCTATCCGTTAGGAGCCGACTGACCCGTTGTTGAGCATGAACGGGAGGTACAACAACCAATAGTAGAAGATGTGCCGCAAGTTGAGGCACAAAATGTGCTAGAAACCGAGGCACTTAGAAGATCTAATAGATCAAGAATATCAACTATTTCTGCTGATTATAAAGTTTATAACACAGAAATGGTTCATATGGAAAGTGATCCCACTACATATGAAGAAGCCATTAGGAGCCCTCACTCATCAAAATGGCTACAAGCAATGGAAGATGAGATGAAATCGATGAGTTCCAAAGATGTTTGGGACTTAGAGGAAATTCCTAAAGGAGCCAAAACAGTAGGCTGTAAATGGGTCTACAAAACTAAGTATGACCCTAATGGGAATGTAGAAAAGTATAAAGCATGACTTGTAGCAAAAGGATTTACACAAAGGGAAGGGATATATTACAATGAGACTTTTTCCCCAGTCTCATGTAAGGATTTCTTCAGAATCATAATGGCATTAGTTGCACATTTTGATTTAGAGTTACATCAAATGGATATAAAGACGACATTTCTGAATGGTGATTTAGAAGAAAAGGTCTACATGAAACAACCCAAGGGTTTTATCATGGAAGGCAAGGAAAATATGGGACGCCGCCTGAAGAAATCTATTTATGGATTAAGGCAAGCCTCTAGACTGTGGTATCTAAAGTTTAATCAAACGATTAAAAGTTTTGGGTTCAAAGAAAATATGGAGGATAACTGCATTTATGCAAGGTTTAAAAATGGAAAAATATATTTTCCTAATCTTGTATGTGGATGATATCATGCTTGCTAGCAGTGATGTTAGTTTACTACTAGAAACAAAGAAGTTCTTGTCCTCAAATTTTGATATAGCAGACCTTGGTGAAGCATCATATGTTTTGGGCATAGAAATTCACCGAGATAGGAACAATGGAGTCTTAGGACTATCGTAGAAGGCATATTTAGAGAAGGTTCTTCAAAAGTATAATATGCATGCGAGTAAAGCCACACCTGCTCCTATAGTCAAGGGCGATAGTTTTGGGAAATTCCAATGTCCCAAGAACCAGTACGAGATCGATCAAATGAAAGCAGTACCATATGCTTCGGCTGTTGGAAGCTTACAGTATGCACAAGTGTGCACTCGCCCTGACTTAGCTTTTATCACCGGGGTACTCGGTAGATATCAAGAGAATCCAGACACAGGGCACTGGAAGGTGGTAAAGAAAGCATTACATTATGCACAAGGCACGAAGGACTACATGCTAACATACATGAGAAGTGATTCCCTAGAGATTAGAGGGTATTCAGACGCATATTTTGCGGGGGATAGAGATGATAGAAAATCCAGGTCAGGATACGTGTTCACTCTCACTGGGGGAGCTATTTCGTAGAAAAGCTCCAAAAAGACAGTAGTTGCATCATCCATGATGTATGCAGAATTCATAGCATGCTTCGAGGCCACGGGGTAGGTGATATGGCTAAAGAAATTTATACCCGACTTGAAAGTGGTAGATTGTATTCACAAACCACTAAAGATGTACTGTGACAACCAGCCCACAATATTCTATGCTCACGACAACAAGTCGAGTAATGCTGCGAAAACAATAGAGATAAAGAATTATGTTGTGAAAGATAAAATTCAGGATCACACTATAAGTCTCGAGCATATAAGGACAAAGGATATGCTTGCGGATCCGCTTACGAAAGGCTTACCACCCAATGTGTTCAAGGAACACTTAGCCAACATGGGTTTAAGGGAAAGCCTTATGATTCCTGGATCATGAGAGGCCCAAAAGGAACATAATTTGTTTTTAAACAAAACATATGTTGTAGCTGTATGATTCTATCGGCAATTAAGCTGTAATGATGAAACATGCTCTATGTACCAATATGTGATGAACCAAATAAACTAGAAAGTGTAGGGTTAAAAGTAAAGTTGAGATCGAGGGGGAGAATGTTAGGTTGATCTCCGCTGAGCAGGCCCAACGGCCTGCCAGGCCCTTGGTCAATGCGCCCTGATCAGGGGTGCCCAACCCATTATGGTTGGTGAGATCCTGTGACCCGCGCTATATTAACAGAGGTGGGGGGCCAGGGCACGGACGGTGAAGTTCACCGCTGCCACAAACCCCACCGATACTCCCTTCTGATCTAGGGTTAGCGCGGGGCTCACGGGAAGCACCACCACCACCACCTCTCCATTTCTTTGTCACTACAGCCATCGCTGTCCCACCATGGCCAACGGTGGGAGCTCCACATGTCAGGGAGAAGGTAATACACCGTATCTTCACCCCACTACCATGAGTATTCAACACATGCAATCCTGACGGGTCTATCAACATTTACATGGAATGGCAAGATGCGCACACACACATGCACGGTACAACCGGCGACTATGCATGCAAAGAGCAGTAACAACGCAGGCACACACGCACGCACAACAACAACACATGCACGCACGTACATGCAACAATAACAACATACGCACACGCATCAGTAGCAACAACACGCGCACAAGGTGAGGGCATCGGAGTCGCGCGACACGTGGCTCACAAGAGAGTGGTGTTGGAATTATGTGTACTCCGATTATATTCAAATTATTAGAAATTACTAATATTTGAAATACATCATTATAAAACTATACATTTATTAATGATTGTAATTATATTACATGATTATCATGGAAGTACCATTTGTTGTAACATACTTAAGTATGCTTAACGAATCTGGTCGATTATCAATGGAATACAATATACTAATTTATGTTTGCAAGACTATCCAGGTACAATCATAATCGGAAGGAGCTAGATCGTATAGTTAGATCACAACCCTAATGTTGATCTACATAAACATAGGAAATTACACTCTATTATGACACATTGCTCACAAGAGCGTGCTTCCGGGACACAACAGGTAAAATCCGAGACAAATTTGGCCGTGGTTGGTAATTTGATTTGGAGTCTATCCCGAAAAAATAGTTCAAAAGACTAGGAATGTTCTCTGTATAAGAGGTGGACTCTTTGGAAATACAATATAAAAAGTTCCCTACTCCCTAGCTCAGTGATGCGAATTGTGAGCGGCACCATGGATAAGCGTAGAGAAATAGGGGATATACCACAAACCCTGAATTTTTAACATTGGTATCACGAACAAGGTTCGATGCGTAGCCTAACCCTAGTTCGTTGGGACCTCTGCCGCCGGTTCCTGCAATTTATTTCGCTGCAACTATGTGTTCATTCCCGCATCCAAACTATTTCGCGAGATTAAAGTAGCTGTCTAGAAGGTGTTGGGGAACGTTGCATGAAAATATTTTTTTTCTACGAGATCTATCTATGGAGATGCATAGCAAGGAGAGGGGAGTGTGTGTCTGTGTACCCTCGTAGACTGTTAAGTGGAACCGTATATAACACGGTTGATGTAGTCGTGCTCTTCATGACCCAATCGCGATCCAATTCTATCCAACACCGAATGGATGACACGACAACCTTCAGCACACGTGCGACTTGATGACATTTTCGTCTCCTCGATCCAGCTAATGAGGATGAAGTAGTAGATGGGATCTCGATCAACACGACGACATGATGGAGATGGTGGAGGAGCAGTGCCACTACGGCTTCGTCAAGCGCCTTCGGAACTACAAACGAGGAAAAACGGGAGAGAGGGGAGGCCGCAGGGCGTGGGGGTTGTTGTGTCCAGCCCTTGTGACCCTCCCCACTATATATAGGGGTGTGGGAGGGCTGGGGCGCAGCCCTAGCCCCTCCTCCAAGGAGGGAAGGCAGCCAAGGGAGGAAACTTGCCTCCCAAGGCAAACGGACTCCCTCCCACTTAGGGTTTCCCCTTCCCAGGCACAAGGGCCTTGTGGGGGCTGGTGCACCTAGCGCAATAAGGCTAGGGCGCCCTCCTACAACCCATGCAATCCCTAGATGATGGAGGGACCCTTTCAAACTCCTCCAAAACCCTCCGGAACCTTCCCAGTACAATACCGACAAAACCCAAAACTTTTTTGGTAGCCAAAATATGACTTTCTGTATATAAATCTTTACCTCTGGACTATTTTGAAGCTCCTCGTGATGTCCGAGATCTCATACAGGACTCTAAACAATGTTCGATCACCAACGTACATATCCCAATACTACTCTAGCGTCACAGAACTTTAAGCGTGTGGACCCTACGGGTTCGAGAATCATGTAGACATGACTGAGACACCTCTTGGGATAATAACCAATAGCGGGACCTGGATGCCCATATTGGTTCCTACATATTCCACGAAGATCTTCACCGATCGAACCATGATGCCAAGGATTTAATCAATCTTGTATGCAGTTTCCTTTGTCCAGCGGTATGTTACTTGACCGAAATTCGATCGTTGGTATCTCCACACCTAGTTCAATCTCGTTACCGACAAACCTCTTCACTCATTCTGTAATACAAGATCCCATGACTAACTCCTTAGTCACATTGGTTGCACGGTTCTTGTTGAAAGCACATTTTCTCCCCTGGTGGTTTTGGTAATTAATAACAACATATATCTCATTGGGCTAATGTTTCCACTAAGTATATTTCAGGAAAAGTTCAATGATGGGTTGGCAAAAGGATTGTGGAGAGACCCATAGATGCAAGCAATAGGATTGGCAAAGCTTCAAGCAAGAAGACTCTACATTTTACTTTTTGAGAAATCACTTTGAGTCTATAGGAAAGCCAACACTATTAAAAGGGGGTAAAGTATTGTTGGTGAACAAAATGCTCCACATGCACAAGTGATAGTCACCAAAAACACCCACAAGCTCTTCCACAAAAGTCTGTCCAAGCCTATCATTAAAATCGGTGCTACCAATATTTCCCACTTGGTCCTACCGATTTCCACCTCAGACACATCCCTGCCAAACCCTAGGTCTTCGGTACAACCAATTCTGCATCGTGCCACTGATTTTAGGTTGCCAACATTCTGTTGCCTCATTTCTTAAAATCGTAATTTTTGAGATTTTGGATCGGCGTCACTGATTTGTGCAATCTGACTGTTGGTCACCTTATCGGTACAACCAAGATTTCTGTATCAGTCTCACCGAGATTCAAAAGTTGCTACCTTTGGAGCAACTCAGTACCACCAAGTTGGTCACTTTAGGTGTAACGGCTGGATTTTTGGAGATGCCTATATATACCCCTCCACAACCACTCACTCGCAAGAGAAGCACTCAGAATAGATCCCCACTTATCCCATCTGATTTTCTGAGAGAGAGCCACCTACTCATGTGTTGATATCAAGCCATTCCACTCCATCTATATGAATCTTCATCTCTAGCCTCCCCAAGCTGCTTTCTACCCAATCAATCTCTTCAACCAAAGCCAAATCTGTGAGAGAGTGATTGAGTGTTGAGGAGTCTATCATCTTGGAGCACAAGAGCAAGGAGTTCATCGACATTTCTGAGCCTATTACCTTTTGGAGGGTGGTACCTCCTAGATTGGTTAGGTGTCGCTTGGGAGCCTGCTACTTCGTGTTGTGGAGTTGAAACAAGAAGTTTGTAAGGGCAAGGAGACCGCCTACTTCTTGAAGATCTACCTCGAGTAAGGCTAGTCCTCCGTGGATGTAGACCATCATGGTATATATATGGTTGCTTCTTCATGGAACCCTTCATGGGTAGAGCCCTTCGTGGACTCTCGTGACCGTTACCCTCCATGGGTTGAAGTCTTCATAAACGTGGACGTATGATAGCATAACCTATCAGAACCACGGGAAAAATCTTAGTGTCTCTAAATTGTGTTTGATCTTCCTCCCTATCCTCTATTAATATGCTTGTCTTTACTTTCCGCTGCTATACTCTTAGACATGCATGTGTAGGGTGTGCTTGACTTGATATCGTTGCTAAAATCTAGCAACACTTGAAATTGGGGAAAGGTAGAAATTTTATTTGGTCAAGTAGTCTAATCACCCCCTCTAGACATACTTTCGATCCTAAACTTGTGATGTTGTATTACTGAGAGGTCCCAGAGATACCTCTCCGTCATATGGAGTGGCAAATCCCGGTTTTGATCCATGCCAACCCAACATACACCCTCAGAGATACCTATAGAGCACCATTATGATTGTCCAATTACGAAGTGACGTTTGATGCACACAAGGCATTCCTATGGTGTTAGGGATTTGGATGATCTCATGGTCATAGGAACATATACTTGACATGAAGAAAGTAGTAGCAAAAAACTAAGTGATACGATCAAATGCTATTCTTACGGATGGGTTTTATCCATCACATCATTTTCCTAATGAGGTGATCACGTTATCAAATGATGACTCATGTCTATGTTTAGGAAACCTTAACCATCTTTGATCGACGAGCTAGTCTAGTAGAGGCCCACTAGGGACACGATGTTGTTTATATATCTACACATGTATTTGAGTTTCTGGTCAATACAATTCTAGCATGGATAATAAACGATTATCATGAACACGGAAATATGATAATAACCATTTTATTATTGCCTCGATGGCATATTTCTAATAGTCTCCCACTTGTACTAGAGTCAAAAATCTAGCTTTACATTGTAATGAATCTAACACCCATAGAGTTCTAGTGTAGATAATATTTTGCTCGTGAGAGAGGTTTTAGTCAACGGGTCTGCAACACTGAGATCTCTGTGTAATTTGCAAATCCTTATGTCATATTGTAGACGCTGCTATCATGCTCTACTTGGAGCTATTCCAAATGACGACTTCACTATACATATCCAGTTTGCTTCATCCAGATTGGTGTCAAAGATTACATTGACGTAACCATTTACGACAAACTCTTTATCACCTTCATAACAAAGAAACATTTCCCTAGTCATCTTTAGGCACCTAAGGATAATATTACCATTGTCAAGTGATCCACTCCTGGACCACTCTTGTACCCACTTGCTAGACTCATGGAAAGGCACAAATCAGGTATGGTACATAAAATGCCATACATTATAGATACTATGGCTGAGGCACAGAGGACGGCCTTCGCCCTTTCTCTTTCTTATGTCGTGGTCAAGTGTTGAGTCTTACTCAACTTCACACCTTACAGTATAGGCAAGAACTCCTTCTTTGACCGGTCCATTTTGAACTATCTTCAAAATCTTCTCAAGGTATGTGCTCTGTGAAACTCTTATCAGGCGTCTTGATCTATATCTATAGATCTTGATGCCCAATATTTAAGCAGCTTTATCCAGGTCTTCCTTTGAAAAACTCCTTTCAAACAACCCTTTATGCTTTCTTGAAATTCTACATCATTTCCGATCAACGATATGTTATCCACATATACTTATCAGAAATGCTATAGTGTTCCCACTCACTTTCTTGTAAATACAAGTTTGTTCATAAACTTTGTATAAACCCACAAGCTTTGATCACCTCATCAAATTGCATATTCCAACTGCGATATGATTGCACCAGTCCATAGAAGGATCATCGGAGCTCGCATACCTTTTAGCATCCTTAGGATCGACAAAATCTTCTTGTTGTATCACATACAACCTTTCCTTAAGGAAACAATTAAGGAAACACTGTTTTGACATCCATCTGCCAGATTTGATAATCGAAAAATGCAGCAACTGCTAACATAATCCCAATAGACTTTAGCATCGCTATGGGTGAGATAGTCTCATCGTAGTCAACACCTTGAACTTGTCGAAAATCCCTTTGCAACAAGTTGAGCTTTACAGTTAGTGACATTACTATCAGCGTCTGTCTTCTTAAAGATCCATTTACCCTCAACGGCCTGTCAGTCATGGGGTAAGCCTACCAAAGTGCACACTTGGTTATCATACATGGATCCTATCTCGGATTACATGGCCTCTAGCCATTTTTTGGAATCCGGGAAAATCATCGCTTCCTCATAGTTTGTAGTCTCATCGTTGTCTAACAACACGACTTCTAAGACATGATCACCGTACCACTCGGGGCAGTACATGTTCTTGTCGACCTACGAAGTTCGGTAGTAACTTGATTCGAAGTTTCATGATCAACATCATTAGCTTCCTCTTCAATTGGTGTATGCATCATCGGAACACATTTCTACGCCGTGCTACTTTCCAATTCAAGTGAAGGTTCGACAACCCCATCAAGTTATACCTTCCTCCCACTCACTTGTTTTGAGAGAACCACTGATGCCGAGCATCCTACGGATATCACCATGACAAGAGTCTGTTCGGCAAGTGACACATGCCACAACTACTTCACATACATAAAGGTGAATAATCTCCTTTAAACGTGTTCATTTGACCCCTTCGAGGATGGTATACTACTTGACACTCCCCTCATGTACATGCATAGGTATTATCGGAGCTTCACGGATGACGAGGAGCAGTGCAAGTGACGAGGAACGACTACACCATCCACGAGGGAAGCATGGAAGCGACGACGGAAGAAGGCCAAGCAACCTTCCAGGTCCCGGACATCCGGCCCATACCCCGGACATCCAGCCCCTGGAGATCTCTCTAGCACCAAGGCCAAGTTGCTAGAAGCTACAGGCGCCAGACATCTGGCCTGCGCCCCGGACATCCGGCAGCCCCTCATGCTCCAGAACATCTAGGCCCGATCCCTAGAAATCCGGCGTGACCACATTAGAGCCGACTGGATCCATCTCCTCCAGCCCGGACATCCGGTGCCCCGCGAACGGCAGGACATCCAGACCCCATCCCGGACATCTGGCGCCTCCCACGTGCATCCATGGGCCAAGGTCCCATGTATCCCTCTCTCTTTCATCCCCCATCTTACCTTGGACTATAAATAGACACCCCCTCCTCCTCTCTAGGGTTAGCAATGGTTTAGCTCTTAGTTAGTTGAGCTTTGCTCCTTCCTCTACCTCTTCCATGGAGATCGAGACCTCCGCCGGAGAAGATCCATAGAGGATGTCAAGTCCCCATCACGAGGGAAGATCCTCCGAGATATCAAGTCCCAATCTCCCCATGGGATTTGGGATGAACTCTACCATGTATCCTATTTCCCTTTGTTGTTCATGTACCTTTGTGGATCTTGTGTGTGGCGAGTCTAGTGGATGTGTGATTGGACCTGTTCTTGTGTATTTCCTCTTTTGATTTCCCCCTCGTGTTCTTCGTGTTCTTGAGGTTTCCCGCTCCAATTCATGATAGATCGAGGGCCTATCCTTATTTTGGCACGAGGGCCTCAACATGGATAGAAGCGCATCTCATCGTTTTGCAAAAACGTATATCATTACAAGTACATGTATAAAAGTGATGAGTATATGGAATTGGCTTACACTCTCCACAAGCTACATCAAGATCACATCAGTACAACAACATATTCAAACATCATACAGAAGAGCAAGGTCCGACTACAAATGAAAACAAACAATAAAATGACATCCATCCTTGCTATCCTAGGCTGCCACCTGGAACCCACCCTAGATCGATGATGAAGAAGAAGAACTCCAAATCAAACAAGCATCGCGCTCACGTCAAAGCACCGCATTACCTGTACCTATAACTGTTGTTGCAGTAATCTGTGAGCTAGAGGAACTCAACAATCTCATTTCCAAGGGTATCAAGACTAGCAAAGCTTAATGGGTGAGGTATGGTTAAGTGGTGAGGCTGCGGCAAGCAACTAAGCATTTATTTGAGTGGCTAACTTCTGAATACAGAAAGTAAAGTGGATGGTCTACACATAACGGACGTGAACTAATAATGATCACTAAGTGATCCTGAACACCTACTTACGTCAAACATAACCCCGCCGTGTTCTCTCGGATAAGGACTCATGAGAAGAGACAGTCACAGTTACGCACACGATCGGTGTATTTTATTGGAGTTTACTTAATGTTTGGTATGACCGGGTGTTAAACAAAGTTTCCATGTTGCCACATAACCGCGAGCATAGCTTTCCGAAAGATCTAACCCTGCAGGGGTGCTCCAACTCATCCATCACAAATTAACCACATGCCGCGTTGGAATTGCTCAACCGCAGAATCACCCGTAGTATTTGCGAAATCCCGATGGAAAATCTCAACTTCGAGATAGCCCAAAGTGTCATCGAAATCCCACGCGCAAGACGTTCGAGAAAGGTAAAACAAGTCCAGCAAGGCCACCCGACGTGCTTGCAATCCCGATAGGAGACGCGTATCTCATTCTCAGGCCACGACGGATAAGCTATGCGTAAGGAGGCCTGATAGAAATCTCACGGGTTGCCCTGGGGTGGCCCGACACCGTGCTTTGTTTTGGACCACCACCAGCAGCATTGGCCACGTGTATTATGTTAAATTAATCCACTGTTGGAAATATGCCCTAGAGGCAATAATAAATTAGTTATTATCATATTTCCTTGTTCATGATAATCGTTTATTATCCATGCTATAATTGTATTGATCGGAGACTTAAATGCATGTGTGGATACATAGACAAAACCATGTCCCTAGTATGCCTCTAATGGACTAGCTCGTTGATCAAAGGATGGTTAAGGTTTCCTAGCCATGGACATGAGATGTCATTTGATAACGGGATCACATCATTAGGAGAATGATGTGATGGATAAGACCCAAACTACAAACATAGCATATGATTGTGTCAGTTTATTGCTACTGTTTTCTGCATGTCAAGTATATGTTCCTATGACCATGCGATCATGCAACTCACGGATATCGGAGGAGTGCCTTGTGTGTATCAAACGTCGCAACGTAACTGGGTGACTATAAAGGTGCTCTACAGGTATCTCCGATGGTGTCTCTTGAGTTGGCATGGATCGAGACTGGGATTTGTTACTCCGTGTAACGGAGAGGTATCTCGGGGCCCACTCGGTAATGCAACATCACAATAAGCCTTGCAAGCAATGTGACTAATTGTTAGTTGCGGGATCTTGTATTACGGAACAAGTAAAGAGACTTTCCGGTAACGAGGTTGAACTAGGTATGGAGATACCGACGATCGAATCTCGGGAAAGTAACATACCGAAGAACAAAGGGAACGATATACGGGATTAACTGAATCCTTGACATAGAGGTTCGACCGATAAAGATCTTCGTAGAATATGTAGGAACCAATGTGGACGTCCAGGTCCTGCCATTGGTTATTGACCGTAGAGGTGTCTCGGTCATGTCTACATAGTTCTCGAACCCGCAGGGTTTGCACACTTAAGGTTCGGTGACGTTTCGGTAGTGTAGAGTTATGTATGGTGGTGACCGAAGGTTGTTCGGAGTCCCGGATGAGATCCCGGACGTCACGAGGAGCTCCGGAATGGTCCGGAGGTAAAGATCATATATAGGAAGTCCCAGTTTGGTTTCCGGAAAAGTTTCGGGCTCATCGGTAGTGTACCGGGAGTATCGGTATTGTACCGGGAGTGCCGGTAGTGTACCGGAGGACCTCCGGGAGGGGTATTTCGACCCCAAGAGGTCCATAGGCTGTGGGAGAATGATAACCATCCCTTAGTGGGCTGGGAAAACAGCCACAAAGGCCCATGGCGCAGGAGAGAAAGTCCTAAAGCAAAAAGTGGAAAATCAGCCAATAGGAGGCAATCCTACTCCAACTAGGATTGGAGGTGAAGTAGGATTGCTCCCACCTCCTATTTCGGCCGACCCAAAGGCCTTGGCTGCCTCTTCTCTCCTCTCCTCCTATATATATTAGTGTATTGGGTGGTTTTTGGACAGAATTTCCGGCCACGTGCTACCCGTTTCACCGGTGCACAGTTTCTCCTCTAGATCGGTTTTCCGCAGCGCTTAGGCGAAGCCCTGCCGGAATCACTCCACCACCATCACCGGAGCGCCGTCACGCTGCCGGTGAACTCTCTCTCCTCTCCACCTCCTCTCGCTGGATCGAGATGGTGGAGATCGTCATCAAGCTGCACGTGTGCCGAACGCGGAGGTGCCGTCCGTTCGGCGCTAGATCGGAAGGACCGTGATCGAGATCGCGAGACAGTTTGTGATGAGATCGCGGAACGGATCGTGATGAGTTCGCGGACAGATCGTGATCAAGATCGTGAGACGGATCGTGATGAGATCGCGGGACGGATCGTGATGAGTTCACGGGACGGATCGTGATTGGATCGCGGGACGGATCGTGATGAGATCGCGGGACTCGGCGATTTGGATTGCGAAGATGTTCGACTACACCAACCGCGTTTCTTAACGCTTCCCGCTTAGCGATCTACAAGGGTATGTAGATCCACTCTCCCTCTCGTAGATGCTCATCACCATGGATAGGTTTGCGTGTGCGTAGGAATTTTTTTGTTTCCCATGCGACGTTCCCCAACATCCACGAGGGGGCGACCCTCTATGCTTTAATAAGGTGATCAATATTATTATGTTGGGAAAATGGAGTACCAAAGTTGGGCCTTTCCTGACAAGTTTTATCTTAAAAAAAAAATCAAGGGGGTCCCCATAACAACCCCGAGCAAGTTAGGAGTGCTCGATTATGGAACATAACACCGGTTCACAAGTAACTAGGGCGGCAAGAGTGGAACAAAACACCGAGCAAAAGGCCAAACCTTCCACCCTTTACCAAGTATATATGTGCATTAAACTAAATAGCAATAATATTGCGATAACAAAAGAATGTCCATGTTGACACATGGAAGCAATTGCACCTGCAGTTAGAAACGCTATAAGAAGGGCTGAGCAAGCGGTAACATAGCCAAACAATGGTTTGCTGGGAGGTGGAGGGTTAGAGGCTTATGATGGAAATGTTGGGAGGCTTGTCAAACAAGTGGTAGGTAGCAAGACATTACGATAAAAGTGGGACAACTAGCCTAGAAATCATTGTAGTGGTATCCAGGGAAATGTTCATCTTGCCCAAGATCCCCCTTGAAAGAAGAACGAATCCATGAAGAAGATGAGCTAACGTACTCGAACGAATCCTCACACTCCGAACGCTTTCAGAACTCTATCGAGAAGAAGCAATCGAGAAACAACAATCAACACACGAAAAAACACCACAACATCTGCCTGACATGATGCGCAAACCAATATGAGGCATGTCCGGTTGATTATGTAATGCAAGGCAAATCACATCAAACAACTACTACACATTAAAGTGAAGCTCAATATGCAACGAGTTGCATATTGAGGAAACTCTACGATCGGTTTATTTAGTTCACTCTCGTTTATTTACTCAGCAAGGTTAAATGTTGTTAAACATGGCAAGAGGTGAAGCATAAATAACTACATCATCTAGGCATTTTAAATGAGGCCGAAAGCAACATATAGCATAGTCGGAACGAACTAATAAGCATAATATGGATTTTGACCTGACCTGTAATAAACATATTTTATATTTGTTAAAATGAAAATAAAGTGTGTCACGATATTCTAGGCGTTGTTCTAGTCAAGTTACATATATAAAACATTTGCATCGGAGATACGAATCAAAAGTTATTAAAAAATCATTTTGGCATGGTATTATGCAAATTAAACAAACAACAAGTTTAAACATTTACATCATGCATGAGAGTGGGATATTGTCAAACTACACAAAATTCTAATCATTTTTCATATATAAACCATTTTATTACATTGCACGGTTATTAAGTCATAGCATTTTAAAAACATGACATATATTTATGCATGATTTGATTAATTGCTGAATTCGCTCGGACAAAAAAATGCATGGGCTGAACGCGTTTTTTTAAAGTACTACCTAATTTGTACCAAATTCGAAAAGCATATGTCCAAAGAAAAAATAATATCAAAAATAGCACCCCGTCGGCCTCCGGGGGGCCGAAGAGGGGCCCGTCGGCCTCCGGGGGGGCCAAAAAAGGGCCCGTGGGCCTCCGGGGGGCCGAAGAGGGACCCGTCGGCCTCGTGGAGGCCGAAGAGTGTCAGGGGCACAAAACGTAATTAAGATATCTCCAAATGAAAAAGTTGTCAATACGAAAAATCTTTGCCTCGTCGAATCGGTTGATTTTCATATAAAAATCATCTTAAGCCGAGGTCGTATGCAACCTGTAGAGCCAAAACAATATCAAGGGTAGAAGAGTGTCAAGAGGTACAAAACGTACTTAAGATGGCCTCAAATGAAAAAGTTATCAACAAGAGAAAACTTCACCTCATCGAATTGGTTGATTTTGATACAAAAATCATCTTCATACGAGGTCGTATGCAACCTGTAGAGTCAAAAGAAGATGAGGGGTAGAAGCTGCACATTTACTTTGGACAGACCGAATGGATGTCAGAAAATTTGTCACGGGACACCCGGTGCATTCGGTGAGACCATCTAATTTTTTTTTCACTGGACAACATCCAGATCACACAGCGACACCATCTAAAAGAAGTCACACGCCGGCGGGCTCACCGCCGGTCGCCTCCTTTGTCCACGTGAAGATAACGAATAAGCGATCACACGTACTATGGACATGGAACGTGATTTGGAACATGCTGACTTGCCATGTTTTTTCTTTTCTTCTTTGAGCACATTACAATTTAAGTCGCTCACATACGTCAAGCATACAATCACCCCTATAATCTGACACGTGCACGCTTTTTATTTCGATGAGCATTTTTGATAGACTGCATCGGCACAACATATCTTATCTCTTATCTCTTATTTACTAACTGGAAACAAAATAATGCAAGAGTACTTATTTAGTAAAATGATAGTGTCCAAAAGGAGATATGCACAGATGCCTTAGCCGGATACTAATATATATCATGGGTTATGATACCGGCGAGCTAGACATCATCGCCTAACGAAAAATAGCATCACCACTTTTCCCAGTGGCTCATTTAGGATTTCACAAGGATCAATTAACTTAAAAGGTACTCTCTCTGTTCCTAAATATAACTCTTTTTAAAGATTACATTACGGACTACACACACACACACACATATATATATATAAACATACTTTTGATGTGTAGATTCATTTATTTTGCTTCATGTGTAGTCCATAGTGGAATATCTAGATAGACTTATATTTAGGAACAGAGGGAGTACAAAGTAACTTTCAAAATTGTCTATCCATTCGCCCAATAATTTAAGGGACTTTTGGGACAGCAGAAGTGTGAGCTTTTAGAATATTCGAGAAAGCAACCACATCTCAATGTTGAATTTAAAGATATTAGAATACTCCCCAATAACTCTGCAGCTTCTGCCCCTGATCTTGTTTTGACTCTACAGGTTCAATACGACCTCGTATTAAGACAATTTTTGTATCAAAATCAACCGATTCGATGAGTTGAAGTTTTTCGTGTTGATAACTTTTTCATTTGAGGCCATCTTAATTATGTTTTGTGCCCCCTGATACTCTTCTGCCCCTGATCTTGTTTTGGCTCTACAGGTTGCATACGACCACGATTTAAGACGATTTTTATATCAAAATCAACCGATTCAACGAGGCGAATTTTTTTTGTGTTGACAACTTTTCATTTGAGGTCATCTTAATTATGTTTTGTGCCCCTGACACTCTTCGGCCTCCACGAGGCCGATGGGTCCCTCTTTGCCCCCCGGAGGCCGATGGGTCCCTCTTTGCCCCCCGGAGGCCGACGGGCCCCTTTTCAGCCCCCTAGAGGCCGACGGGCCCCTCTTCGGCCTTCCGGAGGCCGACGGGGTGCTATTTTTGATTTTTTTCAATTTGGACATATGCTTTTCGAATTTGGTATAAATTAGGTAGTACTTTTGAAAAAAATCGGCTGAATCCTACTGCTATTGGGCCAACAGATCCTAGTGCAACATCATTAAAGCAGAAAAAGGAAAAAAATTGAAAGAAACACAATGGGGTGAGCCAGGGATTCGAACCCAGGACCCCTGGGTCTCGTTGCAAGGCACTAGCCACTGCGCTACCGTTTTCCTCATGTTCACAAGTGAGGCACTGACTTATTTACACAATTGAAAGGCCAGGCTTTCTTCCCCTTGACGAATGGGGAATCTGGAGACGACTCTAGCGAGCAAACGTAACGACCGCAGGTGTGGCTAAGCTATGGCGGGCGTGTGGAAACTATGGGGGTGGTTCCTCACCTTGCTAGGCCGGTGATGTGCTCCAAGGCGAGGCGAGGGGCGGTCAATGCAGCTACTGGCGACCCATTCCTTCTCTGGACAGAGACGAGGCAGGGCACAACGAGCAGCTGCGTAGGCGAGGTGAGCATGGCACGGGCCAGTGCACGCGCGGGGAGGCGGGGCGTGTGCTAGAATGGGAAAAGACCACAGAGACGAAGGAAGGAAAACCCGAGCCTCCTCTCTGAAGAAAGCTTCAGGCTTTTCCCCAGAGCACGGAGAGCGCAACAATGGCACGACGAAAAACAAGCCCTACGGGGTACTACTAACGGCGAGACACGGCAGGGAGGGAGAGAGGAAAGTACCTAACTACCTTGACACGGCGAGATGGTCGGGGATGCAGCGAAACAACGGTGACTAGGCGACGAACTTCGCCAATCTCCTGCCCGAAACGAAGGGGAAGAAGACCATGCGGGAGAGGGGCTTCGGGCTCAGAGGCATCGGGTGCGGAGTCGAAGAAGATGAATGGGGCTCCGAGGGTTCGATCCATGCCGTCAGGGAGGTCGGAGACGAGGCGGAGGCACTACCCCAAGCACAAGCTTGAGCTCGGCCCGATCATGGCGGACATGCGACGACTCTAGCATAGGCGACTCACGTGAGAGGCGGTGGGCAGAGGAGAGGGAGGAAATGGGCTGTGGGGAGATGCTAGGGCACTGGAGACATGATTTAAAGGAGTGGAGGGCGTCAGACGGCCGTCAAATCAATCGAAGCACCGACATGGACCTCCTCGATGCTCGCCGTACAGAGGAGGACGAACGATCCTGTCGCTAGCGGGCTGCGCGAGCTGCTAGCTGCTGGGCTGCGGGAGCGGGAGGAATGAAGAAGGCCCGGATGGGCTGGCTCTCTCTCTCTTAGCGAAAAAAAATAAACACAGGGGCCTCCTATTTAAATAAAACAACACAAAATAAAATAACCAAGGCAAGTTTTGAAAAGAATTTGGGAGGGAGAAAATATGTTTTGGAATCAGCAAATTGTACCCTATTTAATAAAAATGGACTTGGCATTTTCAGGACAAACAAATTAATTCATATATATTTACCAATTGGACTCTGTTTGCAAATAACCAAAAGGAAAACCCCCTCAAACCTTGACCAGAGCTACTCATAATTCTTGGCAGATTATTTAGAAGAGGCGCACCATTTTTTTAAAAGAATTTATTTAGCAAGCAAAATCCACATGTTGCAATATTTTGAAAAGAGAGAGAGAGAGAGAGTTGGGCATAGTTTTGAGGGAAAAAGGAGAGGTATTGCACAAAAGTTTTGCACACTAAAACACCCATGACTCCTAGAACACAACTCCTCAAACACACTCACAACAACATCACCACATGCAAGTCATGATGCAAAACATGCATGATGCTATGATGCCATGATGCAAACATGAAAGTCATGAAGCACAAATTTATTAAACCAACACATGAGGACAACTTGGAAGGTTCACACATGTGAATATTGCAAATAAGGCAAGGGCTGTTACAACTCTCCCACACTACAAGAGGATCTCGTCCCAAGATCTAGAATGAGAAGGGGAAGAGAAAGAGCAAGAGGTAAAACTTAGTTGCTTCTTTTACAAAAGAGTAAAAACAAGGAATCTTGAAGGTTGCAAGGATATGAAGAATGACATGATGAGCAAACAAGAATTCACAAGAAATTTGGGTAACACTTCGGTAGAAAAGAGAGGCAAAATTTGATAAGATGGATGAAATTGAAAAGAGTACACCACATTCCGGTTTAATGGATAAGCATGAAAGAACATGATATTGACAAACGAGATGATGATTCGAAGAGAGGAACAGTACAATGCCTTCGGAACAAAAGAATAGAAGCTAGATCTTTGGAGAGAAGAGAATGGAGAAGAAAATGAGAACTTGTACCACCATTTAATTTGAAAAGCATGGTTGAACAGAATTGTTGAAAAATCAACAACGAAAGAATAGCTTGTTGTGGGCTTATGAAAAAAATCTCAAAATTACGAGGTGACAACCTGCCACAAGAGAAACAATTGATTGCTTGAGAGCAACAAGATATGCAAAACTTCTTTCACCAAGAGGTGGAGGAGACACTTGAATCATTTATAACACCATGATAGCAACAATCCTTAAGAAATGCCATAGGTGAAATCCCATCCAAGATAACTCCGAGAAGACATGATGGGTTTACTTATCTCATACTCAAAAATTTCCTTCAAGACTCCTCATAATCAAGAATTTAATAACATCATCTCAAAAGACAATGGAGAAGGAATTGAACTTATAAATCCAAGATAAAGAACACTTGAGCACCTCCAACAAGAATCTTGAAGAACAATTCAAGAAGAATTACATCCTTAACAACCACCATGAAGAAGCATCGGGATGAACTCCGGAATGAAAGGATGATAGAAGAGAATTGAAGGATTGCAAAATGAACAAGATTGAGGCCTTGCAAAGATTTTGATGAAGCTTCGCAAAGAGATACTTGAGAAAACTTGGAACTCCTAAAAAGAAAGATGAGCAGCTTAGAAATGAGAATTGATAACATGCACAACTTCGGAAGAAGGATTGAAATCACCTTGATGACAAGAATAAGAATTGTGTTATGCCTATCCTTCGTCAAGTTAAATTGATGACAAGCAATGGATTTCGCACACCACTTATTCTTCTTCCAAAGAATTGAAGAGAAAGAGAGATATAGATCACAAACTTGAAGAAGTCTTGCACGAGAACACTCGTGAGAATTTGAAATTAATGGGGATACTACAAATGAATGGAGATACATGGCATGAGGATGAAGAGATCATGATCCGCCTAATAGAGAACTTCACAAGGCACCGGGATAATTCAGAGACGAACGAAGAGACAACAATTGACAAGAATTTGAGAACGAAAGCTGAAAGATGAGAACGAAGAAATCTTCAAAAATGATGGCCTTGAGAGGATCGAGAAATGAAAACAACTCTGAAATGCTTCGGATAGATATAGCAAGAATTTCTCATGATCGATTTTTTAATGAGGGATATCATGAAGCTTGAACCACGAATCTTCAAGAGAATGAGCAGATTTAAGAGAAACTCTTCTTTGGTCTTCAAAGCTGAGAATGATGGTGAGAAATAACACCATGAATCACTGGGATGCTCTAGTACAATGAATAAGGAAAAGGTTGAGCCAATGATGAAAATGATTTAGAAGCGATCTTGTAGAGGAATATGACTGATGAAAATTATTCTTACCTCATATATGAAAAGAACTTGAGATCTCCGGAAAAGATTAGAAGATTCAGGTAAGATCCTAAGAAAAACCTGTGGGTTATGGGCCCACTGAAAGAAAACATTGTGAAACAATTGCTTAGAAGGAGAGATTGCATCGGTACAAATGAAAACTTGAAGAGGTGTGAACCTCGAAATAATTCGAAAGGATCAAATGAAAACACGAATATCCTGAGATATCTCCAGCACTCTAGATAGAATAGAGAGAGGTTGAATAAACAAGAGAGGCTTGAATAGGAATTTACCACGAGAAAATATTTAAAGGATGAAAAGGATATGATGAACACCAAAAGCTTGAATTGAATCCACCGGAGAAGAATAACAACAAGAACAAAGAATATGAGGATAGATCTTGAAACTGAAACTCCGGAGAATCTCCACAAGAACTCACCGGATACAATACCAAAGAAATGATAATGAAGCATCAATGAAGAGAAAGGCACCTGGATGAGACTTTAATTATAGAAGGAAAAAGGGGCGAGAGGGTGGGGAAAACAAAGAAAACTTGGGACAGATGAAATGAACTCCGGGAAAGAATAAGAGGATTGATCTTGCAAATATTGAAAGGATTGGATTCACTTGAAGAGAGCACAATGGATGAAATGAATTGATCTGCCAACTTGATTGAGAAAAAGAATTAGCATTCCCACAGGAATATGAGAACACTGGTTCGGAAAGATATGAGATTACCACTTGACATCAAAACACCACAAATTACTATATACAAAACAAAACAAAGGATGAGGCTTACGAAACAAGCCAGAACAAATTCATTACAGAGATTCTGCTCAATATTTTTGTGGTAAGGTTCGCACGGGCTCGATCGTACATTGGATTGTCATATTGAAATGACGCTCGAATATGCTCCCTAGGCGTATCGAACTACAAGGCTTGAGGAAGCATACATAGACTGTCTTCTATAAAAAAGACCATCAACAAACGAATCCACTAGATGTCGAACCCCAACCTCACATCATGCATTTGTTGGAAGATAATCCTAGGTAACGACTTGAATTCCCACGTAAGAACTCCCGAAACTTTCTGGTTATGCAATCTGGTGTTGGGGATACAGGGATGCAAAATATCTCACACAACTAACAAGCCCTACACTGCAACTGTATCCATCCGTCAGCACATAAACAAGAAAACCTCGAAAATCATGTACCCGAGACCTTCGAAAAACATCCGATATACTAGCTGTGGCAATACATCTGATCGCTCACCCCAGTACTGGGTGGCGCCAACTACTCTCACCACGAAGAGTATATAAGTGCTAGTATTCCGGAACTGCAACGATAAAAATGTGACGACAACACCTCGGAGCTCAACTCCTCGGGACTCTGCCACAACCCCTAAATGTCAGGAGGCACCAAGAACAATGTTCTCGTCACAAAGATATCAGAACGATCCCAACAATACCCACGTGATCCTAATTTTTTTGAGTGAAAATAGAAGAGGAGTAGAATTAAAAATTCCTAAGTAGAATACCTCACCAAAGTATAGAAGAGGAGTAAAAAGAATCCTACTCTCCGATATGTAACTAGACTCAAAATAGTTATTCACTAGACTCGACTCAGCCAAGTTCGATCAATCAAGGGGGCTCCTAGGTCGGTACATGGTCTCATACCAACTTGTCACGCCGAAGATGTGATCCTATCCTTATTTTGGCACGAGGGCCTCGACAGGGATATAAGCACATCTCGTTGTTTCGCAAGAATGGATACCATTACAAGTACATGTACAAAAGATATGAGTATATGGAATTGGCTTACACTCGCCACAAGCTATATCAAGATCACATCAGTACAACAACATATTCAAACATCATACAGAAGAGCAGGGTCCGACTACGGACGAAAACAAACGATAAAATGACATCCATCCTTGGTATCCCAGACTGCCGCCTGGAACCCATCCTAGATCGATGAAAAAGAAAAAGAAGAACTCCAAATCAAACAAGCATCACGCTCACGTCAAAGCACCACATTACATGTACCTGTATCTGTTGTTGTTGTAATCTGTGAGCCACCGAGACTCAGCAATCTCATTTCCAAGGGTATCAAGACTAGCAAAGCTTAATGGGTGAGGTATGGTTAAGTGATGAGGCTGCAGCAAGAAACTAAGCATTTATTTGAGTGGCTAACTTACGAATATACAAAGTAAAGTGGGTGGTCTGCGCATAACAGACTTGAACTAATAATGATCACTAAGTGATCCTGAACACCCACTTATGTCAAACATAATCCCAATGTGTTCTCTCTTGGATAAGGACTCACGAGAAGAGACAGTCACAGTTACGCACACAATTGGTGTATTTTATTTGAGTTTACTAAAAGTTTGCTATGACCGGGTGTTAAACAAAGTTTCCACGTTGCCACATAACCGCGGGCATGCCTTTATGAAAGATTTAATCCTGCAGGGGTGCTCCAACTCATCCATCACAAATTAACCACACGCCGCGTTGGAATTCCTCAACCGCGGAATCACCCATAGTATTTGCGGAATCCCGATGGAAAATCTGAACTTTGAGAAAGCCCGAAGTGTCGTCGAGATGCCACGCACAAGGCGTTCGCGAAAGGTAAAACAAGTCCAACAAGGCCGCCCGACGTGCCGACAATCCCGATAGGAGCCACGTATCTCGTTCTCAGGTCACGATGAATAAGCTATGCGTACGGAGGCCTGATAGAAATCCCCCCGAGTTGCCCCGGGATGGCCCCGCATAGTGCTCTGTTTTGGACCAGCACCAGCAGCACTGCCCCCTGTATTATGTTAAATTAATCCACAAGGGCGAGATCCTCTATGCTTTAATAAGGTGATCAGTATTATTATGTTGGGCAAATGTAGTACCAAAGTTGGGCCTTGCCAGACAAGTTTTATCCTAAAACAAAAATCAAGGGGGTCCCCATAACAACGCCGAGCATGTTAGGGGCGTTCGATTATGGAACATAACACCGGTTCACAAGTAACTAGGATGGCAAGAGTGGAACAAAACACCGAGCAAAAGGCCAAGCCTTCCACCCTTTACCAAGTATATATGTGCATGGAAGTAAATAGCAATAATATTGCGATAACAAAAGAATGTCCATGTTGACACATGGAAGCAATTGCGCCCGCAGATAGAAACGCCATAAGAAGGGTTGAGCAAGCGGTAACATAGCCAAACAATGGTTTGCTGGGAGGTGGAGGGTTAGAAGCTTATCATGGTAATGTTGGGAGGCTTGTCAAACAAGTGGTAGGTAGCGAGACATAACGATAAAAGCGGGACAACTAGCATAGCAATGATAGTAGTGGTATCCAAGGAAATGTTCATCTTGCCTGAGATCCCGCTTGGAAGAAGAACGAATCCATGAAAAAGATGAGCCAACATAGTCGAACGAATCCTCACTCCGAACGCTTTTGGCACTCTATTGAGAAGAAACAATCCGGAAGCAACAATCAACACACGGAAAAATACCACAACATATGCATGATATGATGCGCAACCCAATATGAGGCATGTCCGGTTGATTATGCAATGCAAGACAAATCACATCAAACAACTACTACACATTAAAGTGAAGTTCAATATGCAATGAGTTCCAAATTGACGAAACTCCACAATCGGTTTATTTAGTTCACTCCCATTTATTTTCTCGGCAAGGTTAAATGTTGTTAAACATGACAAGAGGCGAAGCATAAATAACTACATCATCTAGGCATTTGAAATGAGGCCGAACGCAACATATAGCATACTCGAAACGACCTCATAAGCATAATATGGATTTTGACCAGACCTGTAATAAACATATTTTATATTTGTTAAACATGAAAATAAAGTGTGTCATGATTTTCTAAGAAATTTTCTAGTCAAGTTACATATATAAAAATTTACATCGGAGTTACGAATCAAAAGTTATTAAATAAATCATTTTGGCATGGTATTATGCAAATTAAACAAACAAGTTTAAACATTTATATCATGCATGAGAGCCGGATATTGTCAGACTACACGAAATTCTAATCATTTTTCATATATAAACCATTTTATTACATTGCACGGTTATTAGGTTATAACATTTTAAAAAATGATATATATTTATGCATGATTTGATTAATTGCTGAATTCGCTGGGACAAAAAAATGCATGGGCTGAATCCTACTGCTACTGAGCCAACAGATCCGAGTGCAACATCATTAGAGCAGAAAAAGGAAAAATGTTGAAAGCAATAGAATTGGTTGAGCCAGGGAGTTGAACACAGGACCCCCTCGGTCTCGTTGCAAGGCACTAGCAACTGCGCCACTGCTCTGATCATGTTCACAAGTGAGGCACTGACGTATTTACACAATCGAAAGGCCAGGCTTTCTTCCCCATGACGAACGGGGAATCTGGAGACGACTCTAGCGAGCAAACGCAACGGCGGCAGGTGCGGCTAAGCTATGGCGGGCGTGCGGAAACTAGTGGGGGGCGGTTCCTCACCTTGCTAGGCCGGCGAGGTGCTTCAAGCGTGGGCAACTCACCTGAGCGGCGGCGGGCAGAGAAGAGGGAGGAAATGGGATGTGGGGAGATGCTAGGATACTGAAGACATGATTTAAAGGAGTGGAGGACGTCGGACGGCCATCAAATCAATCAAAGCGCCGACGTGGACCTCTTGGATGCTCACCGTATAGAGGAGGACAAACAATCCTGTCGCTAGCTAGCGGGCTGCGCCGGCTGCTAGCTGCTAGGCTGGGGGAGGAGGAGGAAGGAAGAAGGCCCGGGTGCGCCGACTCTGTCTCTCAGCAAAAAAAATAAACACAGGGGCCTCCTATTTAAATAAAACAACAGAAAAAAATAACCCAGGCAAGTTTTGAAAAGAATTTGGGAGGGAGAAAATATGTTTTGGAATCAGCAAATTGTACCCTATTTAATAAAAATGGAGTTGGCATTTTTAGGACAAACAAATTAATTCATATATATATTCACCAATTGGACTCTGTTTACAAATAACCAAAAGGCAAAACCCCTCAAACCTTGACCAGTGCTACTCATAATTCTTGGCAGATTATTTAGAAGAGGCGCACCATTTTTTTAAAAGAATTTATTTAGCAAGCAAAATCCACATGTTGCAATATTTTGAAAAGAGAGGGAGAGAGAGATAGAGAGATAGAGTTGGGCATAGTTTTGAGGGAAAAAGGAGAGGTATTGCACAAAAGTTTTGCACACTAAAACACCCATGACTCCTAGCACACAACACCTCAAACACACTCACAACAACATCACCATATGCAAGTCATGATGCAAAACATGAATGATGCTATGATGCCATGATGCAAAGATGGAAGTCATCAAGCACAAATTTATTAAACCAACACATGAGGGCAACTTGGAAGGTTCACACATGGGAATATTACAAATAAGGCAAGTGGTGCACTTGGGCTGTTACACATTGCATTGCAATTTTGTGAATCTTTGTCAACATTTTCAATATTTTGACTCACATTTTGCTTGAATTTTGTGCCACCTGTCCTAACCAAGCCACTCGATAAGCTTTACTTGTAGGTGTGAGTGAACAAGTCCGGTACCAATTCCACTATTCTCTCAATTCACCTTGAGTGAAGCGGGATACATCGTCAACTTTGGGAACGGTGTCTTGGTATTGTTTATCTCATTTCCCACTCACCTTTGCTCGAGTCTTGTGATGGCTAGGGAAAGCACACCATCTTTAGTCTTCGGTGACTACATCGACATGAGCAACCACATCAACCAACAACTCGAGCTACTCACCATCGACATATGACACTCCGAAGCTTGGAAAAGAGACATAGTGGCCGCACACATGGAGCAACTTCGACACATGGTGGCCAACTACAAGTCTTCTTCCCCTTCGTCATCGTCAAGGAGTATACGCTCAAGTCACACATCTTCGAAGAAACAAGTGCTCGAAGACCAAGAACACCACGAAGGACAAGCTTTGACGCCAAGATCAAGGCGATCGACTACACGCATGGATCACCCTTTCATCTTTGGAAGCATCCCAAGGAACATGACTGTAACAGCCCGGGACCGACGCTCCAGAATATTTCCTTTTTTTCCATTCTCGTTCGTGGTTTATTTGGTTGTTGCATTCATCATTGCATCATTCGCATCATCTGCATATCATCATCACTTGTTTTCGAAAACTTGCATCCGTTCGTAGTCGCTGGTTCTCTCCGTTCTTGTTGTTGCCCGTTTTGAGAGAAACCACACAAGCACGCGTCTGTGGCATCGTTTAAAAAACTGTTTTTTAAAGTGCGCAAAAAATATTCTTGGATTGGGTTGAAACTTGGCGTGTGGTCTTGTTATAGTGTAGATAGGCCTCTTGGCCAATTTCGTCGCATTCTGAGTTCGTTTGATACCCCAACAGTCAGTCGTTGCAGTGCGGCCATCGGTTTATTATCGAACATATTCGGTGTTTTAAAACCCTGGTGTCACGGGCCAAAAACCTCCCTCTCGTCTCCTCCTAGCCCATTTACATGACCACCACAACCCACCTAGCCCCCTCCGCTTCCGGACCGTCGGATCGAGATCCGAAGGTCCAAAAACGATGCAAAACCCCTCCCCTAGCTCCCAAACTGCTATTTAAACCCCCCTAGCTTGCCTAATTGGGAAACCCTAGCTGCCTAGGGATTTGCGCCGCCACCAGCAGCCTCCCCGCAGCCGCCAGGTCCACCGAGCCCATCTGAGGCCCGTTCGGGCCCCAACGAGCCGCCGCCGCCCGACCGTTGCACATGAGACTTGCTTAGAATCTCATGTAGTTTCATAATAACTTGCTGCATTCATGATTTGAAATTTTTATGATTGAATTTTTTCCATGCATTTGCATTAATGACATATGCATCTTGTATTGCTCATATCTTTTAGGCCGTAGCTCCGTTCGAGATGTTCCATATATGTAAATCGACTAGAATGACGTGTAGAATGGCATGATATACTTTATTCTGTTGTTTAACAAATATAAAATATGATTAGTTCAGATCTGGACCAATTTCGAAATTAACATATGAGGTTGTTTAGGAAATACTATAAGTTGTTTCCGACCTCATTTAACATGCCTAGGTAGTGTAGTTTACTTATGCTTCACCTCTTGTCATGCCTAACAACATTTAACATTGATGAGTACCTAAACGGGGTGAACTAAATAATTCGAACGTGGAGTTTCGTCAATATGCATCTCGTTGCATATTGAGCTTCACTTTAATGTGCAGTAGTTGTTTGATGTGAATTGTCATGCCTTGCATATTAAACCGGACATGCATCATATTTGTTTGCACATCATGTCGTGCATATGTTGTGGTGCATCTTGTGTTGATTGTTCTTTCGGATTGTTCCTTCTCGATAGAGTTCCGAAAGCGATCAGAGTGTGAAGATTCGTTCGACTACGTTGGTTCGTCTTCTTCATGGACTCGTTCTTCTTCCAAGCGGGATCTCAGGCAATATGACACATCCCCTGGATACCATTACTATAATTGCCATGCTAGTTGTCCCAATTTTATCGTTATGTCTCGCTACCTACCATTTGTTTGACAAGCCTCCCAACATTGCCATGAAAAGCCTCTAACCCCTTCACATCCCAGCAAACCTTTGTTTGGCTATGTTACCGCTTGCTCAGCCCTTCTTATAGCGTCACTAGATGCAGGTGCAATTGCTTCCATGTGACAACATGGACATTCTTTTGTTATCACAATATTATTGCTATTTAATTTAATGCACTTATACATTTGGTAAAGGGTGGAAGGCTTGGCCTTCTTCTTGGTGCCTTGTTCCACTCTTGCCGCCCTAGTTACTTGTGAACCGGTGTTATGTTCCATAATTGAGCGCACCTAACATGCTCGGGGTTGTTATGGGGACCCCCTTGATTTTCGGGTTAGGATAAAGCTTGTCTGGCAAGGCCCAACATTGGTACTACATTTGCCTAATAACTAATGAACTTGCATAGGGACTTTCTGGACCCCGTGGAAAATTAATCAACCCCGGGCCAGTGCTCCTCATGAGTGTTGGTCCAACCTAGAGCAGCTTATTAACGCTAGCCGAGACAACTTGGTGTTTGGCATGGTAACCATCGCTCATCCGGTTGTGCCCTGATAACGAGATATGCGGCTGCTATCGAGATTGTTGGCACGTCGGGCGGCCTTGCTGGATTTGTTTTACCTTTCTCGAACATCTTGCATGGGGAACTCTGATCTTCTTCGGGCTATCTCGAGGTGTTGGAATTCCTTTGGAATTGCGTAGGATGATCACGAGATCCGTGGTCGAGGTTATTCCCGCGGCGTGTGGTTAATTTGTGATGGATAAGTTGGAGCACCCCTGCAGGGTTAAATCTTTTCGAGAAGCTGTGCCCATGGTTATGTGGAAAACTTGGATATTTTGTTTAACACCCGGTCATAGCAAAATTGAAGTAAACTCTAATAAAATTCACCAACTGTGTGCGTAACTGTGACTATCTCTTCTCGTGAGTCCTTATCCAAGAGAGAACACAACGGGGTTATGTTTGACGTAAGTAGGTGTTCAGGATCAGTTAGTGATCATTACTAGTTTGCGTCCGTTATGCGTAGACCACTATACTTTACTTTCTGTATTCGTAAGTTAGCCACTCAAATAAATGCTTAGTCGCTTGCTGCAGCCTCACCACTTAACCATACCTCACCTATTAAGCTTTAATAATCTTGATACCCTTGGAAATGAGATTGCTGAGTCCCTATGGCTCACAGATTACTAGAACAATAGTTGCAGGTGCAGGTAATGAGATGCTTGAACGTGAGAGCGTTGCTTGTTTGTTGGAGTTCTTCTTCTTCTTCATCGATCTAGGATGGGTTCCAGGCGGCAGCCTGGGATAGCAAGGATGGATGTCATTTTGTCGTATGTTTTCGTTCGTAGTCGGACCCTGCTCTTCTGTAGGATGTTTGAGTATGTTTTTGAATTGATGTGACTTTGATGTAGCTTGTGGCAAGTGTAAGCGAATTCAGTATACTCATCTCTTCTGTACATGTACTTGTAATGATATCCATTCTTGCAACATGACGAGATGCGGTTCTATCCCTGTCGAGGCCCTCGTGCCAAAATAAGGATAGGACCGCATGTTAGGCGTGACAAGTAAATATTAAGAAGGAATTCCTTATTGATATGAGTAGTCTATCATCCCTAATAAGCCAGGCTATCACATACACCACCACTCAGAGGAACTGACGTCCTCGTCGGGTCACAGGAACGTTCCTTCTTGGAACAAACATCTATGCTTCCAGTCCGATACATGTGTCATTCCGTATGCCACGACGGGTCACCAACTTCGTGAACAACATGACCGCACACCTGTCGGCAAACATCCATGTAACCGCGAGGGTCAGCTCTGATACCAACTTGTAACGCTCCGGACACACCTGCCGGTAGTCGTTACTCCTGGCGGGATATAGACTGGCCTCATAGATCAATACTAGTCTTTTTGCGCACTTTGTCCTCACTCATGCACACCCGGGACTAACTTCCCGGTCGGTTACCCATCCTAGAACTACTCCAAACCAAGCATGCTTAACCTGGGAGTTCTGTTCGAATGGGCTCCCGGAAAAGAAGATATGAAACAAGTTGGTATCAGAGCCTGTACCGACCTAGGAGCCCCCTTGATTGATCGAACTTGGTCAAGTAGAGTCTAGAAAAAAACTGTTTTGAGTCTAGTCATATCGGAGAGTAGGTTTCTTTTTAGTCCTCTTCTATGCTCTGGTGAGGTATTCGACTTAGGAATTTTGATTCTACTTCTCTTCTCGCTCAAATTTTTTTTAGGATCACACGGGTATTTTGGAAACTATATGATACCGATGTGACGGAGTTCTGTCTTGGTGCCTCCTGTCTGACTTGATTTCTTCCGGGGAGTTGAGCTCCAGGTAATTCTTGGCACATCGTTATCATTCATCTTCCTTAGTATCTCAGGACGGAGGATGTTCGGAATTGCTTCAATACTTGTCGTGGTGAGATAAGATCGGAGTCACCCAGTACTGGGGAGGCGTCCGGGGTACCACCATGGTTAGTATCATTGTGCTTTCGAGGATCTGAATTAGATGGACTTGCAAAAGCCTCTGGTTATGTGTTGAAGGATGGATACAGTTGGGGTGTAGGTTTGCTAGTTCTGTGAGATATTTCCTCCTTGTATCCCCCACACCAGATTGCATAACTAGAAAGTTTTTGGAAGTTCTTAGGTGGGAATTCAAGTAGGTACCTAGGATTATCTTTCCAACAAGTGCATAGTGGGTATGTATTTGTTCTGGCTTGTTTCGTAAGCCTCATCCTTTGTTTTTTTTTTGAATATGGTAATTCAAGTTGCTTCGATGTCAAGTGGTGATTTCATATCTTTCCTAAGTGTTCTGATATGTCTGTGGGATTGCTAATTCTTTTGCTCAACCGGAGTTGTCATATCAATTCTTTTTATTCGGTGTGCTTCTCTTCAAGGCAACTCTATCATCTCCAATATTTGCAAGATCAATCCTCATATTTCGTTCTGGAGTTGTCTCATCTGTTCCAAGTTTTCTTTGTTTTTCCCACCCTCCTGCCCTTTTTCTTCAATGATTAAATTCTCATCCAAGTGCCTTTTCTATTCATGTGATGCTTCAGCTATCATTTCGTTTGTATTGTATCCGGTGATTCCTTGTGAGGATTTTTCTCAGGAGTTTTTATTTCAAGATCTATCCTCACACCCCTTGTTCTCGTTGTTATTCTTCTCCGGTAGATTCAATTCTAGTTCTCGGTGTTCATCATATCATTTTCATTCTCTAATTCTCCCCCATGTCGGAATTCTTATCTAAGCCTCTCTTGTTTATTCGCCTCTCTTTTCTACCCGGATTTTGAAGATATCTAACAAGATTCATGTTTCCGTTCAAAAATCTTTTCGATTATTTCGGGGTTGTCACCTCATCAAGTTTCAGCTTGTACCGGTGCAATCTTTCTTCTAATCAATTGTTCAACGATGGTCTCTTCTGAGTGGGCCCTCAACCCACAGGTTTTCCCCCAGGATCTTACGTGGCTCTTCTATTTTTCCGGAGAGGTCCTCAAGTTCTTCTCAATATGATGTAAGAATGATTTTCATCAGTCATATTCCTCTTCCAAGATTGCTTCGAATCATTTTCGTCATTGGCTCAACCGTTCCTCATTCATTATTCCGGAGTATCTCAGTAATTCATGGTGTTGCTTCTCGTCATCATTCTCAGCACTAAAGACCGTAGGAGAGTTTCTCTTAAATCGTTGTTCGTTCTTCCAAAGATTCATGGTTTCAGCTTGTTGCTATTATCTCAAATTGTTTTGATCATGAGTTATTCATCCCATATCTATCCGGTACATTTCATAATTGTTGTCGTTTCTCGATCCTCCGAAGGCCATCATTTCAGAAGATTTCTTTGTTCTCAGCTTTCAGCTTTCATTCTCAAATTCTTCTCAATTGTGGTCCCTTCATTCGTATCTCAATTATTTCGGTGCTTCGTTCAAAATTTTCTATTAGGTGGATCGTGATCTCTTCGTTGCCATGTATCTTTGTTCAATCGTAGTACCCTCATTTATTGTGAATTCTTACCGGTGTTCTCGTGCAAGACTTCTTCAAGTTTGTGATCTCTCTATCTCTTTCTCTTCAATTCTTTGCAACAAGAATAAGTGGTGTGCGGAATCCGTTGTTTGTCATCAATTTAACTTGATGAAGGATAGGCATTTCATAATTCTTATTCTTGTTTCATCCAAGTGATTTCATCCTTTCATTCCAGAGTTCATCTCGATGCTTCTTCGGTGGTTCGTCAAGGAGTTAATTCTTTCTCGAAGTGTTCTTCAAGATTCTTGTTGGAGAAGCTCAACCATTCTTTTCTCGCATTTCTAATTTCAATTCCATATCCATTGTCTTTTGAGGTGGTGTTATTAAATTATTGATTATGAGGACTCTCGAAGGAAAACTGTCAAGAATAAAATAAGTAAACCCATCATTCCTTTCTCGGAGTTATCTTGGGTTGGATTTCACCTAAAGCATTTCCTAAGGATTGTAGCTATCATGATGTCATGAATGATTCAAGTGTCTCCTCCACCTCTTGATGAAAGAAGTTTTGCATATCTTGTTGTTCTCAAGCAATCAATTGTTTCTGTTGTGGCAGGTTGTCACCTCATAATTTTGAGTTGTTTTCCATAAGCCCATAACAAGTTATTCTTTTCATTGTTGATTCTTTATCAACTCCATTCAACCTATGCTTTTCAAATTCATTTGTGCTAGGAATTGTCATTTTCTTATCCGTTCTTTTCCGTCCATCAATCCAGTTTCTATCCTCTTGTTATGGAGGCCTTGTGATGTTGCTCTCTTCAATCCATCGTCTTGGTTATAGAGATCATGTTCTTTCTCGCTTATTCATTTAATTGGAGTGCTATGAAATATTTTCATGATCCTTCCATCTTATGAAGTTTTGATTTTAATCCAACCGAAGTTTGGTGTATCTCTTTCAATTTCTTTCCTTCATATCAAATTTTCCTCTCTATCCTACTAAAGTGTTGCCGATATTTCTTGTGAATTCTTGCTTGTTCCTCATATCATTCTTCATCTCTTTGCATCCTTCAAGACTTGTGGTTTCACTCGTTGGTCAAAGAAGCAACTAACTTTTACCTCTTACTGAAATGTCTGGGTGAACGGACTTAGGTTCGGGGCAAAGACGCAACTATGTGGCGGCTTGAAGGGGTTGATCAGAATCGAGAGACACAGAGTTTACCCAGGTTCGGCCCCTCCGATGGAGGTAAAAGCCTATGGCCTGCTTGTCTGATATTGATGATGATGAAGATCTCTCGATTACAAGGGTGCTAATTGCTACCTCTAATCACGAGAGCCTCTAATCTATCTATCTCTAATCTCTTGTGTTGTCTAAACTTTTGGATTTGTCCCTCTCCCCCCTCTAGGGGTGCTCTACCCCTCCTTATATAGGTGAAGAGGGTAGGCTTACAAATAGAGTCCTACTAGGAGTAGGATTAGGACTAGCCTCTCACGAATCCTACTCCGGGTCTTATTTCCTTTAAGTGAATCCTTCTCTCTTCGGGCCTTCTCTTGTGAGCCGCCAGGCGCCGGCTCACCCGCCGGGTCTTGGGCTTGGTCATCCCGCGACCCGCCTGCCGGGTCATTAATAAGATGTCATGTCTTTATGAGGTCTCCTGTGAGTCGCTAGGCCGGGTCATACCGCGGGGTATATCCCCGACATTAGCCCCCAGGTTAGCTTGAATTTATTCATGGTAAGCTCCTGAAATAAGAGTAACAAATATGTTAAGTGGCCGATTTGCTTCTTTGGCCGGTTTATAAAATTTCTCCTCTGAAATCCGGATCTTGAAAATCGTCTTGATAATCATCTTGCTTGTCAATGTCCTTTGAAAAATATTGAGAATATAACACCCATATGCCACTAAGTTGGCTTCCAATACTCTTGGCGGGTCATCTCCTCTGGGTCATAAATATTGATGATGCCGGGTCATTATCGTTGGTGACGCTGGGTCAAATAACCAGAATCCAGCTGACTTGATAAAAATATTGGGATGAAAATTCATCTGATGTAAACCGGACTTCCATTGTTGTGGAGCAGGGCGGCTTATAAAATCTAGCGGGTTATGATCTTTTGATAACACCGAGTCACAAGTGTTGGTAACGCCGGGTCTAACAATTGGACTTCATAATTAACATCTTGAAAACTCTCCTCAAAGTTTTTGATATGTCCATATTACCTATAGCCCCCAAGCTCCGAGATTATCCGTGATAACTTGGTGCTTTGCAAATAATATTTTGGACTGTGTAGCCCCCAAGTGCCGGGCTGTACTGCCTGCAGGAGCCTGGGACTTATAATTGCCTTATACCTTATAAAGCTTCGGCGGGTGTAGCCCCCAAGGGCCAGCTCATGAGAATGTGATGCGTCGGGTCTTCAATTTGAATCTCATAATCTATTTAAACAGCGGAATACTATAGCCCCCAAGTGACGGGTCGCACGCCTGCGGCGACTTGGGACTTTATAAAATTTGATCTGAGCGGTGTAGTCCCCAAGTGCCGGGTCAGTAAGAATTACTGGGCTAGGACTTTAGAAAAATATAGAAAGGGCCGGCTCATCTCCTTGAGATAACATGGTCTTGCTAACGATGTAATGATTTGAAAACCAGCTTGCATTAGCCCCCAAGTGTCGTGGTGCGTGCTTGTAGCAACATGGGGCTTGCATAATTGATATAAACTGGCTTTGAATAGTGTAGCCCCCAAGTGCCGGGTCGTCTGCCTGCGGTGACTTGGGACTATGTAAGAATAATATGACTCACCACAATTTGTTGGATGAATCCTTAACCGTGGTTGTAATATAACCCGGAATGAATATCCTAAAATAATTCCTTTGTCTCTAACATGAAATCCCTGCTCATGGTTGCAGTGCAACCCGACAAATATATATTGGAGAAATCCATGAGTGTTGTAGATTACTACAGAGAATAATTGAAGAAATCCGAGGACCAGCCAATTAGATGACACGGCATTATATCTGATAGGGCGGTTCTTCAAGAATAATCAACTTTCCAATATAACGGCGGTTCATCTTTAATAAACAAGACCTGCAAAAACATGACAAAATATGTTCTGCGTTGCTGTAAGGCGGCTTGAAAAAGCACAACCCGGAGATGTTATAATATTGCTCCTTCTTTCATAACCTCGCTCTAACCCGGCTTGATAAGCCGGCATGACATGTGAATATGATGAAATATATGATGCAATGTATGATGCCATGTATGATGCAAGATGCAACGTATGATGTAATGTTAAGTTGTCAACATTTTTTGGCATAAAGCAGACAGATAGGTGTTAGAAGCTATACCCGAAGGTAGGAAGCCGCCCTCGCCGTGATTCATATTCCTGAGCCGGAATTTTGTGCCTCTACGGCCGGCTAATAGGCGTTAGAAGCTATACCCGGAGGTAAGAAGCCGCCGTTCACCGCGACTCATTTTCCTGAGCCAGAATTTGGTGGCATAAAGCCTGGCTAATAGGCGTTAGAAGCTGTACCCGGAGGTAGGAAGCCGCCATTCGCCGGTTGTTAGGTGTTAGATACCCGTCGGTAAAAACCCTTCACAACCGCGGCTAAGCATGTTTTTAGCCAGAGATTTGGGATGAAGCCAACCGATTGGGTGTTAGAAGCGGTACCCGTCGGTAAGAAGCCCCTTTTTCAGCAATTACGACGCAAAGCGCTGGCGGATAGGCATTAGAAGATGTATCAGCTAAAGGTAGTAAGCCGCCCTCGTCGCGACTCATTTTCCTAAGCCGGATTTTTGTGGCATAACGCCTGGCTAATAGGCGTTAGAAGCTGTACCCGTAGGTAGGAAGCCGCCGTTTGCCGATCTTAGTTGATACATCAATCAGAGTATTTTTGAACTCTTCTTGTCAGTCGCTATCTTGTAAACCGCCATCTTGTATAAAGAAACGGCAGAAGCTCCAAGCGATGATCCAATAAACCGGGCACCTATGTATGAATGGTGCATCACGGCGGTTCGTCCTCTTGGGAAACTTTTAATCTTCCATCAGTAATGTAATAGCCCCCAGGATTGGATTTTCTCTTGCAAAGACCCGGGGTTCTTGTTGAAAACGACCAAATGTGTCTTCGCCATGTCTGTAGCCCCCAAGTCTTAAGTTGACTCGAAGAGGCGGCTTGAGAATCTTCACTGAAAGTTGAAGTTGGCCGTGACGGGTTATAGATGATCCCGTATGATTTGTTCCAATAATCTGGTTGATGGTTTGTCCCGGCTGTTTGTTGAAGTGAACCAAATTGTAGTGGTGGCGATTTGTGCGCCTGTCCATCGGGCGGCTCATATCGATGAGCACCACACTAATATGTTGATGTAGATCAGACTGTGGGTAGCGTCTTGCGCGCGTCCGTTGGGCGGCTCGCACTGGTGTATGCAGCCCCTGTTGGGTTGACGTAGATATAGCGAACACCCGCGACATTGTAAGTCAATGCTGTTGTCAAAGACGCAAGGACGTTGTAAGCTGGAGCGGTGGCGAGAGACGGCCATGGCGTTGTAAGCCGGCGCGGTGGTGAGGGACGGCCATGGCGTTGTAAGCCGGCGCGGTGGTGAGAGACGGCCACGACGTCTGTTGGTGAAGACCATAAGGCAGGTACGGCGGCTTGTCGCACTCATTCGGCGGCTCATATTGGCGGGTGAACGCACGCGGTACTGGCAAATTGATGGAGATCAACTGCAGGGACGGTGACTCCCTTGCATCCATCGAGCAATGCAACACGCCGGTGTGCGCTCTAACTCCGCGGTATCATGCCACACGGACAATGGTCCTACATAAAAAATATTGCAAGAGACGGAGTAGTTGTTCTCCGAAGGAATCAAAATGTATAGATAAAATAAATTGGGTGGATAGCACTTGTGACCCGGCGACGCGGGTGGTAGCGCGAACCATGGTGGAGGCGGCTCGTGCGTGAGGAAAACGGTGGCTCATGGCAGCAGAACCGGCGGCGACTCAACAACGTCGGCCCGCGGTGGAGGCGGCTCATATGTGAAGCATCTGAGGCTGGCTCGGAGGCGGTAGAGCCAGGCGACGCTGACTCGGGCACGGAGGTGAATCGGAGGCGGACGCGTAGCGGGGTGGAGCTGGGGACCGTTCCGGTCGATGTGGAGCTGCAGCACGCGGCGGCTCGCCGAGTGGAGCTACGGCGCGATGTGTTTTACGGCGCGGATGCGCAGGAATGTGCGTGCCTGGGCGCTGAGGCCGCAGGACGACAAGCAAGGCAGAGCCGGTCGCATCGGGTGGAGGCCATGGCGGCCGAGGCATGGTCTCAAAACTGGCATCGACTCTTCTTTATCCGAAAACTATGTGCTTCTCGATCCTTGGGAGAGATCCCTTCAAGAACACAAACCACCGTGCGTGCCCCATGGTGGGCGCCAACTGTCGTGGATTTATCACGGCAGATGTCCGGGTGAACGGACTTAGGTTCAGGGCAAAGACGCAACTATGTGGCGACTTGAAGGGGTTGATCGGAATCGAGAGACACGGAGTTTACCTAGGTTCGGCCCCTCCGATGGAGGTAAAATCCTACGTCCTGCTTGTCTGATATTGATGATGATGAAGATCTCTCGGTTACAAGGGTGCTAATTGCTACCTCTAATCACGAGAGCCTCTGATCTATCTATCTATAATCTCTTGTGTTGTCTAAACTTTTGGATTTGTCCCTCTCCCCCCTCTAGGGGTGCTCTACCCCTCCTTATATAGGTGGAGAGGGTAGGCTTACAAATAGAGTCCTACCAGGAGTAGGATTAGGACTAGCCTCTCACAAATCCTACTCCGGGTCTTATTTCCTTTAAGGGAATCCTTCTCTCTTCGGGCCTTCTCTTGTGAGCCGCCAGGTGCCGGCTCACCCGCCGGGTCTTGGGCTTGGTCATCCTGCGATCCGCCTGCCGGGTCATTAATAAGATGTCATGTCTTTATGAGGTCTCCTGTGAGTCGCCAGGTCGGGTCATACCGCGGGGTATATCCCCAACACATTCCATTTCCCTTCTCAGTCTTATGTTTCTTGATCCCGGGACGAGATCCTCTTGTAGTGTGGGAGAGCTGTAACAGCCCAAGTGCAATCATTGTACCTTTTGTAATATTTGCAACCTTCATGTTGTACCTCATGTAGTTTGAGTATTATTTTGCTTCATGTCATTTCTCGCATCATGGCATCATAGCATCATTCATGTTTTTCATCATGCCTTGCATGTGGTGATGTTTTTGTGAGTGTGTGCTTGAGGTGTTGTTGTGCTAGGAGGCATGTGTGTTTTGGTGTGCAAAACTTTGGTGTGAAGCCTCTCCTCTATTTCTTAAACTATGCCCAACTCTCTATCTTTCCAATTTATTACAACATGTGGAATTTTGCTTGCTAAATCAATTCTTAAAAAATGTGTCACTCCTTCAATATATTCTGAATAGAATTATTCAGTAGCTCTCAACCTTGTCTAGGTATTTTCTGTTTTGTGAATCTTTGCATAACAAAACCCTTCTCTATAGTCATGAATTAAATTGTTTGTCCTAAAAATGCCAATTCCATTTTTATAAATTAGCGCATATTTCCTTGAGTCTAAAAATATTTTTATTTTGCTCCAAAACAATCCTATCTCTTCTTTGTGATTTTTTTATTGTGTGGCTTTATAAAAAAAAAGGGAAAACCCTTTCTGTTATTTGAGAGAGAGCACAGACCGCCGCTTGGGCCTTGGCTCCCTTTTCCTGGCCCATCTCCTTGCTCCCGCAGCCAAGCTCTCCTCCTGATGGCCACCTCCTCATTGTAACGCCGTCGTCTCCTTCAGTGCAGCAAGAGCGAGAGTGTTTGCTCCGGTGCCGTGAAGTCTCACGGACATCGAGGCCAGTGCGTTCCCGCTTCCCCTTTAAGCCCTCGACGTCCGTGCCCTCCCTAGGGTTTCCCCTGCTCTTCACGCCACCGCCCCTTCCCTTCTCCTTCTTCCCTGGTAAGTTCAGAGAACCGGTCGCTCATCGCCGTCGTCGTCCTTGCCTCCGACCAGTTCCCGTCACCATCCGTCATGTCTCCCAGTGCCCTGGCTTCATCCTCGTCCGATTCCCGGTGTTAGGGGAACCGGAGCAACTCCACGCCATCGGCCCCGCCGTCGTCTTCGTCGCAGGCCAGGCGCTCTGCTTTGTGAGGCTGCTCCGAACTCTTCTTCACCTTCGTTGTCGGTGCACCCAACAGATGAGCATCATCCCTACTCTTTTCCCATCTTCCCCCTCCATATCTCTCCTCTCCCTCGTTAATCCATCTCCCTCTTCTTCTTCCTTCCCCTATTTCTTCTCTGAATTTCTCTATCCATTTCCTTCTTCAGGCAACAGAAGCACCATGGCAGCACGAAGCTCGCCGTTAACCGCCCCCGTGCCATCGGATCTTGCCGCCGTCGGGAATGGGACAGCCGCCTCCGGATCCATGCCTCCTCGAGCTCACCTCGGCCCTTCCCCGCATCTTCTCACCATGGCTGCTGTCGCCCTTGTTTCCCCGCTGTGAGTAATTCCCCCCGATCTAAAACTCAGTTCGTTTTGTGAGATCCGTTCGGGCATTGAGAGTTTATTCAGTTTCACCCTATGTTTGCACACGAGCACCTGGATTAGCTGGAGTGGTTGAGCAGCTGATATCCTTCCATGAGGTCCTGGGATTGGTTTGCCACACAGGCTCACAGCCAGGCGACCAGGGATCGAATCCCTGTGAGCCCTTTTTTTGTTGTTGTTTTTGATAGAATAGTTTGCCTAGGTGTTGATCCATTTCGGGCCGCATCACTCTTTTCAGATTCAGCCCAACTGTGTTTTTTCTTCTTCTTCGATTTTACAAATATTCAGTGCATTGCATGATGACATAATGACATCTCTTTGATCTGAGTAACCTAAGCATGCATGCATTCATATATAACATGTCATATATGTAAAATGACTAGAATTTCGTGTAGATTTACATTTTCCAACTCTCACATGTGTTTAAAATATTTAACATGTTGTTTTCATGTATTTTGCATCAATGTCATGCTAAAATGGTTTATATCATAACTAATTATCCGTAGCTTCACTGAAAATGTTTTACATATGTAACTTGACTGGAAAATCATGTAGAATCTCATGGTGACATTTATTTTGCTGTTTAACAACTCAAAACATGGTTAGTATAACATGCCGTTTTCATGTGTTTTGAATCAATGTCATGCTGAAATGGTTTATATCATAACTAATCATCCGTAGCTCCATTGAAAATGTTTTACATATGTAACTTGACTAGAAAATCATGTAGAATCTCATGGTGACATTTATTTTGATGTTTAAAAACTCAAAACATGGTTAGTACAGATCTGGACCAAATTCATATTGTGCTTATGGGGATGTTTCGGAAATGATATTTATTGCTTCCGGCCTTATTTAAACTGCCTAGATGTTGTAGTTGTTTGTGCTTCACCGTTTGCCATGTTAAACAACATTTAATATTGATGGGTACATAAACAAGACTCAACTAAATAGTTGATCATGGAGTTTCGTCAATATGCAACTCGTTCCATATTGAGCTTCACTTTAATGTGTAGTAATTGTTTGATGTGATTTGCCATGCCTTCATATTTAAACCGGACATGCATCATATTTGTTAGTGCATCGTGTCATGCATATGTGTGGTGTTATCGTGTGTTGATTGTTGTTTCCGGTTTGCTTCTTCTTGATAGAGTTCCGAAAGCATTCGGAGTGTGAGGATTCATTCGACTACGTTGGCTCGTCTTCTTCATGGACTCGATCTTCTTTCGAGCGGGATCTCAGGCAAGATGACACATTTCCTTGGATACCACTACTATCATTGCCATGCTAGATGCCTTGTTTTCATTCGCTATGTCACGCTACCTACCACTTGTTTGTCAAGCGTCCCAATATTGCCATGAAAAGCCTCTAACCATCCACATTCCCAGCAAACCGTTGTTTGGCTATGTTACCGCTTGCTCAGCCCTTCTTATAGCATTACTAGATGCAGGTGCAATTGCTTCCATGTGACAACATGGACACTCTTTTGTTATCACAATATTATTGCTATTTAATTTAATGCACTTATACACTTGGTAAAGGGTGGAAGGCTTGGCCTTTGCTCGGTGTTTTGTTCCAGTTACTTGTGAACCGGTGTTATGTTCCACAACTGAGCGCTCCTAACATGCTCGGGGTTGTTATGGGGACCCCCTTGATTTTCGTGTTAGGATAAAACTTGTCTGGCAAGGCCCAACATTGGTACTATTTGCTTAATAACAACTAAAGTTTGCATAGGGCATGATCACCCCGTGGATTAATCAACAACCCGGGCCAGTGCTCATCATGAGTGTTGGTCCAACCCACAATAGCTTATTAACGCTACCCGGGGCAACTCGGTGTTTGGCGTGCTAACCATCGCTCATCCGGTTGTGCCCTGAGAATGAGATATGCGGCTCCTATCGGGATTGTCGGCACTTCGGGCGGCCTTGCTGGATTTGTTGTACCTTTCTCGAACGTATCGCGTGAGGAACTCTGATCTTCTTCGGGATATCTCGAGGTGTCGGAATTACTTTGGAATTGCCTAGGATGATCATGAGATCTGTGGTCGAGGTTATTCCCACAACGTGTGGTTAATTTGTGATGGATGAGTTGGAGCACCCCTGGAGGGTTAAATCTTTTTGAGAAGCCGTGCCCGCGGTTATGTGGCAAACTTGGATACTTTGTTTAACACCCGGTCATAGCAAACTTGAAATAAACTCAAATAAAATACACCCATTGTGTGCGTAACCGTGACTGTCTCTTTTCGTGAGTTGTTATCCGAAAGAGAACACGATGGGGTTATGTTTGACGTAAGCAGGTGTTCAGGATCAGTTAGTGATCATTACTAGTTCTCGTCCGTTATGCGTAGACCACCATACTTTATTTTCTGTACTCGTAAGTTAGCCACTCAAATAAATGCTTAGTCGCTTGCTGTAGCCTCGCCACTTAACCATGCCTCACCTATTAAGCTTTAATAGTCTTGATACCCATGGAAATGAGATTGCTGAGTCCCCGTGGCTCACATATTACTACAAGAACAGTTGCAGGTACAAGTAATGCGATGCTTCGATGTGAGCGTGTTGCTTGTTTGATTTGGAGTTGTTCTTCTTCATCAATCTAGGATGGGTTCCAGGCGGCAGCCTGGGATAGCAAGGATGGATGTCATTTTGTCATTTGTTTTTGTCCGTAGTCGGACCCTTCTCTTCTGTATGATGTTTGAACATGTTGTTGTATTGATGTGATATTGATGTAGGTTGTGGCGAGTGTAAGACAATTCCATATACTCACCTCTTCTGTACATGTACTTGTAATGATATCCATTCTTGCAACACGACGAGATGCGCTTCTATCCCTGTCGAGGCCCTCCTACCGAAATAAGGATAGGACCGCATCTTGGGCTTTTCCCTGGAGCGCGGAGAGCGCAACAATGACATGATGAAAAACAAGCCCTACGAGATACAACTAACAGCGAGACACGACAGGGAGGGAGAGCGGAAGGTACCTAACACCTTGACACGGCGAGACGGTCGGGGATGTGGTGGAAAGACGACCACTAGGCGATGAACTTCGGCGGTCTCCTGCCCGAAACGAAGGGGAAGAAGACCACATGGGAGAGGGGCTTCAGGCTTGGAGGCATTGGGTGCGGAGTCGAAGAAGATGGATGGGGCTCCCAGGGTTCGATCCATGCCATCGGGGAGGTTGGAGACGAGGCGGAGGCACTACCCCGAGCACGAGCTTGAGCTCGACCCGGTCATGGCGGATAGGCGACGGCTCTAGCGTGGGCAACTCACCTGAGCGGCGGCGGGTAGAGAAGAGGGAGGAAATAGGATGTGGGGATATGCTAGGGCACTGGAGACATGATTTAAATGAGTGGAGGGCGTCAGACGACCGTCAAATGAATCGAAGCGCCGACGTGGACCTCCTGGATGCTCACCGTATAGAGGAGGACGAACGATCCTGTCGCTAGCGGGCTGCGCCGGCTGCTAGCTGCTGGGCTGTGGGAGCGGGAGGAAGGAAGAAGGCCCGGGTGGGCCGGCTCTCTCTCTCTCAGCGAAAAATAAACACAGGGCCTCCTATTTAAACAAAACAACACAAAATAAAATAACCCAGGCAAGTTTTGAAAAGAATTTGGGAGGGAGAAAATATGTTTTGGAATCAGCAAATTGTACCCTATTTAATAAAAATGGACTTGGCATTTTTAGGACAAACAAATTAATTCATATATATTTACCAATTGGACTCTGTTTGCAAATAACCAAATGGAAAACCCCCTCAAACCTTGACCAGAGCTACTCATCAATTCTTGGCAGATTATTTAGAAGAGGCGCATTTTTTTTAAAAGAATTTATTTAACAAGCAAAATCCACATGTTGCAATATTTTGAAAAGAGAGAGAGAGAGAGTTTGGCATAGTTTTGAGGGAAAAATGAGAGGTATTGCACAAAAGTTTTGCACACTAAAACACCCATGACTCCTAGCACACAACACCTCAAACACACTCACAACAAGTTCACCATATGCAAGTCATGATGCAAAACATGAATGATGATATGATGCCATGATGCAAAGATGGAATTCATGAAGCACAAATTTATTAAACCAACACATGAGGGCAACTTGGAAGGTTCACACATGGGAATATTACAAAGAAGGCAAGCGGTGCACTTCGGCTATTAAACACTGCATTGCAATTTTGTGAATCTTCCTCAAGATTTTCAATATTTTGACTCACATTTTGCTTGAATTTTGTGCCACCTGTCCTAACCAAGCCACTCGATAAGCTTTACTTGTAGGTGTGAGTGAACAAGTCCAGTACCAATTCCACTATTCTCTCAATTCACACTGAGTGAAGCGGGATACATCGTCAACTTTGGGAACGATATCTTGGTATTGTTTATCTCATTTCCCACTCACCTTTGCTCGAGTCTTGTGATGGCTAGGCATAGCACACCATCTTTAGTCTTCGATGACTACATCGACATGAGTAACCACATCAACCAACAACTCGAGCTACTCGCCATCGACATATGACACTTCGAAGCTCGGAAAAGAGACATGGTGGCCGCACACATGGAGCAACTTCAACACATGGTAGCCAACTACAAGTCTTCTTCCCCTTCGTCATCGTCAAGGCGTATACGCTCAAGTCAGACATCTTTGAAGAAACAAGTGCTCGAAGACCAAGAACACCACCAAGTACAAGCTTCAACGCCAAGATCAAGGCGATCGACTACATGCATGGATCACCCTTTCATCTTTGGAAGCATCCCAAGGAACATGACTGTAACAGCCCGGGACCGACGCTCCAGAAGATTTCCTTTTTTTCCATTCTCGTCCGTGGTTCGTTTGGTTGTTGCATTCATCATTGCATCATTCGCATCATCTGCATAGCATCATCACTTGTTTTCAAAAACTTGCATCCGTTCATAGTTGCCGGTTCTCTCCGTTCTTGCCATTGCCCGTTTTGAGACCAACCACACAAGCACGCGTCTGCGGCTTCGTTAAAAAAACCGTTTTTAAAGCATGCGAAAAATATTCTTAGATTGGGTTGAAACTTTGCGTGCGGTCTTGTTATAGTGTAGGTAGGCCTCTTGGCAAATTTCGTCGCATTCTGAGTTCGTTTGATACCCCATCGGTCAGTCGTTGCAGTGCGGTCATCGGTTTATTATCGGACGTATTCGGTGTTTTAAAACCCTGGTGTCACGGGCCGCAAACCTCCCTCTCTTCTCCTCCTAGCCCATCTACACGGGCACCGCATCCCACCTAGCCACCCCTCCACTTCCGAACCGTCGGATCGAGATCGAAAGGTCAGAAAACGGTGCAAAACCCCCTCCCTAGCTCCCAAACTGCTATTTAAACCCCCTAGCCTGCCTAATCGGGAAACCCTAGCTGCCTAGGGATCTGCGCCACCGCCAGCAGCCTCACCGCAGCCACCGGGCCTGTTGAGCCCATCTGAGGCCCGTTCGGGCCCGAACGAGCCGCCGCCGCCCGACAGTCGCCATGGGAGCCTTACTCCTCCCGAGCACGCCTGCGTCCTGCGCCTCCGAGCCTGTGCCTGTCACCGCCGCCCATCGCCGAAGCCCCGGCGAGCTGCCGCCGCCGAACCCCTGCTGCCCTTGTGCCGTTCCTCTCCTTTCTCTGCTCTCCTTCCTCTAATCTCTCTCTCTCCCTTTTTGTCGCAGGAATTTCGGCCGCCGGCCCGCCGCTCGCCGTCGCCGGGAATGGGACCCGCCGCCCTGGATCTGATTGGATCCGCCGCCTCCGCTCGTTTTCCCGGCCGCCCCGCATGCCCCCTTTGCCGGACTGCCTAGCGCCGCCACCGATGGCGCTGCCTCCCGCTCGGGAACGAGCGAGGAGGAGGACGAGCACCCGTCACCCCTCCGCTCGTGCGTGGGCCGCCCTTCGGCTCGGGCCCATCTCCCTCTGCCCTAGCCTGCTGCACCGAGGCCCACGGGGTGAGCACCCCAGCACCCTTTTTTCCCCTGTTCTGTTAGGCCTTGGCCCATGTTGCCTGCTATTGTTAACCGCCCATAGGCGTCATATAGTCATCCCACGCCATCAGAGTTGGCCCATTGATGTTTTGTATTGCAGATAAATACATGCTTTTAAAATGCTCATAACTAATTAACCATGCACCGTATCAATTTTTTTAATATGTGAAATATGTAGAATTTTGTGTAGAATATTTATAGCCCGTTTTCGCAAATGATAAAAAATGTTTAGCATGCCGTTTTCTATTATTTTGCATATATGTCATATTTTGTATTGCGCATATATATCATGCATCCGAATTATTCAAACTCTATATGTAGATGTGCATATTGATAGAATCGCATTTTTCATGCATGATAAAAATATGTAATGTGATGTTTGTATTTTATTTGCATAAATAACTTGCTAAAACAGTTTAGGTCCTAATCCCGCATAATTGTTGTGTCATTTTGTTAATATGAAAACCCACATATTATATATGTTTTTGGGGTAGAAATATCAATAGAATTCATATGTGCACTTTGTTTTGTCATTTGAGCAAGTTGTGTGCATGTCATTTTTGCTATGATGCTCTTTTGCTCTTTTCGTGTGATTTAATCCATGCATGATATGAATTGTTGTCAAACATGAGATATGCTCCTTGACATGTGTGCTAGGCCCTGGTCATTTTGGGTGCTATAAAAATCCATGTTTAGGTGTTGTTTTCTTGTTACCATCATGCTATAAAAATTGTGCTGTTTTGAGATGATAAAATATTTCTAAGTCTGGAATCTGAAACGTTTTGTTGCTGTCTTGCCATGTGTTTTGCTAGTGATCTAGAACCCCTTTGGGGTAGGTGTAATGGAGTTATTTGTAGTTGATAATTCCCTTTAGTGTGTGGTTAATTTTCATGCCATAATATGACCTGTAACATATAGTTTTACTGCTGTCTATATGCCTTCGTGATAAAAACTGCACCGTCGAAAACTGGGTTAATTTCACTAAGTCTGAAAACTGCTTAGTTCAATATGCCATGTTGTGAGCTCCCTACCATGTGATCCATGCCTCTTTTGAGTATGATATGTGAATATGAAATGAAGTGTGTTGTATGCTACTGCCCCATGCTTAGTTTGTGCATTTTAGAATAGTGTAACTTGTTGTTTTCATGTGTGCCAAATGCTATCTTGCTGTTTGGGGCAGATTTCAACTAAAACTTGTGTTGGTTGTATTTGTTGAACCGTAGCTCCGTTTTGAACATGTTGCATATGAGACTTGGTTAGAATCTCATGTAGTTTCATAATAACTTGCTGCATTCATGATTTTAAATGTTTATGATTGTATTTTTCCATGCATTTGCATTCATGACATATGCATCTTGTGTTGCTCATATCTTTTAGGCCGTAGCTCCGTTCGAGATGTTCCATATATGTAAATCAACTAGAATGACATGTAGAATGGCATGTTATACTTTATTCTGTTGTTTAACAAATATAAAATATGATTAGTTCAGATCTGGACCAATTTCGAAATTAACATATGAGGTCATTTCAAAAATACTATAAGTTGTTTCCGACCTCATTTAAGATGCCTAGGTAGTGTAGTTTACTTATGCTTCACCTCTTGCCATGCCTAAAAACATTTACCATTGATGAGTACCTAAACGGGAGTGAACTAAATAATTCAAACGTGGAGTTTCGTCAATATGCAACTCGTTGCATATTGAGGTTCACTTTAATGTGTAGTAGTTGTTTGATATGAATTGTCATGCCTTGCATATTTAGCGGACATGCATCATATTTGTTTGCACATCATGTCATGCATGTTGTGGTGTATCTTGTGTTGATTGTTGTTTCGGTCTGTTCCTTCTCGATAGAGTACCGAAAGCGATCAGAGTGTGAGGATTCGTTCAACTACGTTCGTTCGTCTTCTTCATGGCCTCGTTCTTCTTCCGAGCGGGATCTTAGGCAAGATGACACATTTCCTTGGATACCATTACTATCATTGCCATGCTAGTTGTCTCGCTTTTATTGTTATGTCTCGCTACCTACCATTTGTTTGACAAGCCTCCCAACATTGCCATGAAAAGCCTCTAACCCCTCCACATCCCAGCAAACCTTTGTTTGGCTATGGTACCGCTTGCTTAGCCCTTCTTATAGCGTTACTAGATGCATGTGCAATTGCTTCCATGTGAAAACATGGACATTCTTTTGTTATCACAATATTATTGCTATTTAATTTAATGCACTTATACATTTGGTAAAGGGTGGAAGGCTTGACTTTCTGCTCGGTGTCTTGTTCCACTCTTGTCGCCCTAGTTACTTGTGAACCGGTGTTATGTTCCATAATTGAGCGCACCTAACATGCTCGGGATTGTTATGGGGACCCCCTTGATTTTTGGCTTAGGATAAAGCTTGTTTGGCAAGGCCCAACATTGATACTACATTTTCCTAATAACTAATGAACTTGCATAGGGACTTTCCGGACCTTATGGATAATTAATCAACCCCCGGGCCAGTGCTCCTCATGAGTGTTGGTCCAACCCAAAGCAGCTTATTAACGCTACCCGGGGCAACTCGGTGTTTGGCATGGTAACCATCGCTCATCCGGTTGTGCCCTGATAACGAGATATGCGGCTGCTATCGAGATTGTCGGCACGTCGGGCGGCCTTGCTGGATTTGTTTTACCTTTCTCGAACATCTTGCATGGGGAACTCTGATCTTCTTCGGGCTATCTCGAGGTGTCGGAATTCCTTTGGAATTGCCTAGGATGATCACGAGATCCGTGGTCAAGGTTATTCCCGCGGCGTGTGGTTAATTTGTGATGGATAAGTTGGAGCACCCCTGCAGGGTTAAATCTTTTCGAGAAGCCGTGCCCGTGGTTATGTGGCAAACTTGGATATTTTGTTTAACACCCGGTCATAGCAAAATTGAAGTAAACTCTAATAAAATACACCAACTGTGTGCGTAACTGTGACTGTCTCTTCTCGTGAGTCCTTATCCAAGAGAGAACACAACGGGGTTATGTTTGACGTAAGTAGGTGTTCAGGATCAGTTAGTGATCATTACTAGTTCGCGTCCGTTATGCGTAGACCACTATACTTTACTTTCTGTATTCGTAAGTTAGCCACTCAAATAAATGCTTAGTCGCTTGCTGCAGCCTCATCACTTAACCATACCTCACCTATTAAGCTTTAATAGTCTTGATACCCTTGGAAATGAGATTGCTGAGTCCCTATGGCTCACAGATTACTACAACAACAGTTGCAGGTGCAGGTAATGAGATGCTTGAACGTGAGAGCGTTTCTTGTTTGTTGGAGTTCTTCTTCATCGATCTAGGATGGGTTCCAGGCGGCAGCCTGGGATAGCAAGGATGGATGTCATTTTGTCATTTGTTTTCGTCCGTAGTCGGACCCTGCTATTCTGTAGGATGTTTGAGTATGTTGTTGTATTGATGTGACTCTGATGTAGCTTGTGGCGAGTGTAAGCGAATTCCATATACTCATCTCTTCTATACATGTACTTGTAATGATATCCATTCTTGCAACACGACAAGATGCGCTTCTATCCCTGTCGAGGCCCTCGTGCCAAAATAAGGATAGGACCGCATCTTGGGCGTGACAATGACTGAGCATGGGAATTTCCCTTCGGTCATGGAGGCGAGTGATAATGTGCTATCTTCGGCCTTCATCCACGATGACAACGATGAGTTGCTTGAGCATGGGATTTTCCCTTCGACCACGGTGACATTTGGTGATGAGTTGAGAGACCTATGCCACCATATTGAGAGTGAGAGTGACTTCACCACTAGCCCCATAAATGATGAGTTGCCACACTTTCCATGTGAGGAGAGCCACAACCCCCACCACTTGAGTGAGATGAGTGACTCCAACATATGTGAGTATGAGCGCAATTACCTAGAGGGAGTGAGTGAGCCACAATACTTAGTGAGTGAGGTAGTTGATACAACATGTGAGGCCATTTAGATTTCTAACAACTTAACCTCTACCTCTATTGTGTGTTCTCATTTGGTGTAAGGTCCCATATTTGATGACGCGCCAATCCTTGCCGACTTCGTCCTCCTTTTGGATAAGACGATGGTCATGGTGGAATATGATGCACCCCCACATGGTTCCATCACGATGACGAGGACCACAAGTTGGTTTCTCCCACCTCACCTACACCACACGAGTGGAATGAGAAAGGTAAAATAGGTGAAGGTGATGCTCTTGTCCCCCTAGTGTATTATCTTTACATTGATTGTTTGCATGATGTTGATCACCTTATGGATACTTCACATGCTATGTCTCCCTCATGCTTAGATGTGCCCCCTATTTATGATGAATATGATGATGAGCATGTTGAATTACCTAGTTGTGATGCTATACTCCATAGGATAACATATGAAAATTCTATTGGTCACATCATGTTTGACAACCCGCTTGAATTGTCATATGCTATGCATGAAATTTCCCATATTGCATCTTTGCAATCTCACCATAGTGACTATGCATACACCATAAAAGTAAATCCGATTTTCTCATATGGGATAGATGACAAACCAATGTTTATTGGCATTTGCTTTTCTTGTGATGATATTGCCATGCTTCCTTTGCATCATTTGCGCAATTTTTCTCATCTGCCATGCCCTGATCACCATACTTTGGACATGCATTATCATGTAACATCCCAATTTTATTAAATTAGGATGTTAATAGGATCATCATATTGCATCTCATGATTTATTGCATTCGGAGTTTATGATGTTCGAGTTTTTCCACTCACATAAAATAATAGAGAGGGGATAATATGACTTCCTCAAAATATAAAGGAGTGGGATAACATTTGCATTGTATTTGGTGTTTTAAAGTTGCATTTAAAATTTATTTTGCTAGCCGAAGTTAAATCATTTCTTTAGGAAAATATTTTCTAAATGCTAAGAGCAGGAATTAATGTTCCTTGTGCTCTATATTAGCTATAAGGATTTTAGGAATTTTTCTGATATTATTTTCTTTTTGTTTTCTGCTTCGGATATAAAAAGAAAGAGTTTCAAAAAAGAGAAAAAAACACATGCACGCACCCATGCCGTCCGAGACAGCCACCAGGCCGCTCGCCCGAGCCAGCCAGGCCGAGCGAGGCGCTCGTCCAGCGCCCTGCACGCTCGCCCAGCATCGCCCCAGCCTCCCCACCTGATCGCATCTCTCTCTCGTTCACATCTCTCCCTCTCTCAGGCAACCTGCAGGTGGGACCCGACCCAACCCCATCGCCCCAACCTCCCGCAGCACCCGCTGGATAAACCAGCGCAAGCGCTCCCGAACCTGTCGGCCGAAGCTCTCGGGATAGAGCTTATCCCGCAGCCCCGGCCCTCCTAGCTGTGCCTATAAATAGCCCAGAGACTCCTCTTTCCATTCAGCCAAGCCGCACCACCTCTCGCCGCTCCTAGCCGTCGCCTCGTCCATCCACATCTTGCTGCCCAGAGTCCATTCACCAGAGGAATACGACGCCGATGAACCCCCATGGCCCCTTTTTCTTCATGAAATCGGACCCCCTCGTCCGTGTGCACCTCCCTGACATATTTTTGTGCCCCTAGGTTCGCTAGAGCCGCCGCCCCGACGACCTGCGTCGCCGGAGTTCACTAGAGCTCTGCCCTCACTCCACTCCCTCCGGTCGTCGCCGCCGTCCGCCGTCACCACCATTCGGCAGCCCTCGCCGAGCCGCACCTCCCCGCCTACCTTGCCCGCGCCGGAGCTTGCCGGAGCCGTCGCCCCGCCGTCATCGAGTTCCTGCCCGACGCCCGCGCCAATGCCTCTGTAAGCCTCACCGCTCCTCTGTTCGTATGTAGCGTAGGATAGTGTTTTTTTCCTTTTAGATCAAATCGGTAGGTTTAGATGTAGATTGGTTTTTTACGCGGTTAACCGCGGTCTGTTTAAAATAACCTTTCGGTTCTCTTTAGTTTGGTAGTTTGCGAACGTTCATCGCATAGCTTTGGCAACAAACATAGTCAACCAACCAGAGCCATTCACTTCGCGTTCTAGCCGCGAACGTTCGCAATTTAGTATTTTCAGAAAACGTTCATGTAGCAGTTTTTTTAGAATTGTTTCAAAACTTCAAACAGCCTTAACTTTTTAACCGTAGATCGAAACGAGATGAAACAGACGGCTAAATTTTCGTCTCGAATAGCCCTAATTAGAGAAACCATTGTTGCAAACTTTTGTAAGTTCAAATTTGAAATTATTTAAGATTTGAATTTAAATTCATTAGGCCATATCTTCCAAATGGGATACCCGTTTGAAGTGATTCTTTTTGCACCACGTCACACGAACTAAATCCTTTGCCATGAAATCTTGCCACTATATATTCTACACAATTGTTTTCTATTCATCATAATTTTACTAGAATGCCTTGTAGGAACACTAGTGCACGTCACCAATTTTTGAACATTATTTATACTTTGAAATTTTTCATGTTAATGACTTGTGTTGGATTTTATTTGGCTTTTGCAAATATTTTGTTGCATGTTTTCTTTGAATTGTATGAATGCTTGCTTATGTATGTTTATTTACTTTGCAATTGATTGTCCGGAGTGCGAAGCAGAGTACTACCATTCCCTAGAACTTCACTCCCAGCACGAAGGCAAGTTACATTTGATCATATCAGTTTTTACCTATGTTTTATATATGCACGTAGTCCTTTTATGTAGGAGTGCATGGTAGGAGCTTATACTTGTTGGTTTTACTATCACCCAGTAGTTCATTTGAGGTAGGTCTGAACTGTACCAACTTTGTCGCCACCGTGTCTTGTTACAACGCTTCGCCAAAGTAGACATGGATTGGGGAGTGTTATCACCTTGAGATGTGAGAGACAAAGTAGTAACTAGGACCAACTTTAATGAACTACCTGGGTGGAAATTGGTTTGTATGGTGGCGAAGTACATTGGGAGCATTCATGGGAATCCATGGGAGTGCACACTAGTGGTTCGTCCACCCAGGCTGAAAGGGATCAACCTTATTTTCATGTCTATAAGCTTCCGTGTGCAACCGCAAGCCAATATGGGCTCTGGCTTAGTTGAGTAGATGGTGTGACCTCTTCCGGGATAGGCTAGCAGATGTAGATGATGTAGGTGTACCGGCCTATCCATGGGTTAGGGGAAATGCTTTCGAAAGACTATGTCTCGATCTTCTGATCAAGGATGTGGTCGAGTCTTGTGGGGAAAAGTGCACAACCTCTGTAGAGTTAAAATCTAATCGGTTAGCCGTGTCCCCAGTCATGGACAACTTGAGATTTTAGTAGTGGAAATGTAGGGAGATCTCATCACTCTTAACTAATCAATTGGGTACAAAATTTTGGAATGACTGAGATGGGCATCATCTCAGACTTATGATATTTGTAGAAGTAGAGCAATTATTTTTGATAGGGAAAAACTAGCTTTATGCAAAACTAAACTTAGAGCTTTCCACCAGCCAAATTGCATGTACTATGTAGACTCATTACACTTTATGGTGTGACTTGCCAGTACATTCCATGTACCGACCTACACGGCTGCAACTTATCATGTTGCAAATTTATCTCACGACGAACGAGGTGCGATAGGTCATTGTTCTGCACTCAGCTTGCTCGCAGAGTTGATGGACTCGTTACACTTATTGCTTCCGCATGTTTTTGTTTTACTTGGCCTTAGGCCACATTAATGTAATAAATACTCTTTAAGGATTCTCGATGTAATAAATGTGTGATTGAACTCTCTTGTAAATCCTCAAGTACTGTGTGTGTCAGCATACTGATCCAGGGATGTCACTTAAGCACAGAGATTTTGATCCCTTGAGATCGGGTCGCTACATTGCCATGCTTCCTTTGTATCATTTGCGCAATTTTTCTCATATGCCATGCTCTGGTCACCATACTTAGACATGCATTGTTTTGGATGTTGTTCACCTTCTCCACCCTTTGCTGCCTCTATTGCACATGAGGAGACCCCCATAGTTTTCTCATACATTTTAGGAGATTTTGTTCCATGCTATCCATTGCATGAGCCCCATACTTGTGTGCCCAATATGCTTTCCATTGATATGAATAAAATGCTTGTGCCACATACTTGCTACAATTTGCATCCCAATCACGTTGAGCATAATAACTATCATTACATGATGGATGATTTCTTCATATACCATGCCTAAAATTTCTTTGAGCATTGCTTATCTTGTGCTAACTCTCATGTGCACATACACATCATGATGGATGATGTGTATATTTACCATGCACACACTTTGTTTCATGTGTCTCCTTGTTGTGTAGGTACACATGATTCATCGTCAACCTCGCAAGCGCACGAGTTGACGAAAAGAGCTCTAGAGAGCAACGAAGACGTGAGCCACCATGGAGTGCTTACCCTCCACCCACCCTCTTTGCGAAATACTTCGCACACTTATTTTACATGGCCCTCACATGGTTATGGGTTATTATGCATTACATATCCTTTGCCCATATTGCCATGTTCACTTTGCATGATATGCTTATTTATATGCCTTTGCCATGCATTTGTGACCCATGCTTTGCATTACACATGACCCATGACTCTCGTATTTGTATATGTATTTGTGAGCTTGGTGGAGATACTACTTGCTATTGCCAAGTTTACTTTGTGCCTCATGCCTATGATGATATATTGGTCATGTTTTGTTCCCGTGCTTGCGTTATGTCATGTGCATTGTCTATGCCTATTATTTGCTCAAATGACATGATCACCATGATTTCCTCTAGTATGTTGCATCTTCGCACTACTAGTTTGCATGCCATGTTCACTACGCTTGCTTATGTTGTGTGCCCCTTTTATGAGGTTGATGACAACCATTGCCATGCTTTGCACATGATTGACATTGCATATTGTCACATATCTCCATGTGTTGCCTCTTCCTTGCTATATACTTTGCCATGTATTGAGTGCAACAATGCTTCTACTCTTGCTAATGAGATTTCCGCCATAGCTTTCTCACATATTATTGGAGCTTTTGACATCTTTCATGTGAAGCATGCTTGTCTCCCTTCTTCGCACCATATGCCTAGGGCCATGAATATAGCCATTGTGACATCATATTGTTCATGCACTTTTGTTCCTAATGGTTATGTGCAAGAGAGGAGAATCATCATGATGGATGATGTGTTTACCTACCATGCACATACATTCTTGGCTTTGTTGTGTGTATGTGTAGGATACTTCGACTACATGTCAACTTCCACTTCACGTGAGTTGACGATTCGAGATCTTGAGAGCGAGCCTTGCTACACCGATGAGTTTCTACATCACACTTGCTTGTGCATCGGCATTGTGACGGACGCACAAGGTCATGTTTTTGAGGTGACATCCTTCTTGAGCATGGATATTGTGCATCTTCATACTTGTGTTGTTTGTATCATGACACATATTGGTCATCTTGTACCACTTACTTGCACACATGTTAGAGATATTCCTTTCACTCGTGATTTCCATTGTTCCATGCCTCATGACATATATACCTTGTGTGTTGCACCCAACTTGTGGATTGTTTGCTCTTATCATATGCTTGGTTTCAACAATGTCCATCCTTCACAATTGCCATGCCATATTGCTTGCTACATGCTTGACTTGATTGCCTCACACATGATGACCAATTGCTCTTTCTATTGTGTTGAGTGCCTCACTATATTCACTACACCATGTGCACATTATGCTTGGATTGTATTCCACTGTGTATTTAAACACTTCATTGTACTTGGTGTTGTGAACGATTCCTATGCCTACCATAGACCTTTTGTCGATTGCTTTGTGCATGATTGCTATGGCCATGAGGTAGATGCTTCTCATATTGTCATACATATTTGCATCCCTACCTCACAATTTCATGCTTATATCCATGATGCCTTAGATTGTGATCAACTCATATGCTTGCATGTCATGACACAATCCCTTGTCACACCATATGTTATGCATGATGACGACGCTTGTTCGGTGAATAACCGCTTGAATGCTTGGTTTTGCACTAACGCCAACCACATTTGTTTTCCCAAGTGTTTGTCGTGTTTGCTCCTTTTGAAGGAATTACTAGTCGGTGCGACAATGGAGAGTGCTCATTTCAAGTTTGATGATGATGAGTGGTTGGTGATCGTCCACTTCGACACAGGGACATCATCTCTTTCCCATGGTGATTTTGATTTTGATCCGAGGATGGATCTTTCCCAAGGGGGAGGGGATGATGCCGAGAATCCTACGAACATCACCATGTGTCGGCGCACTAGAGTTTTGGGCTCTCCAGTGCCCCTTACTTGTGCACGAGCAGTGGCAGCCGCCCTGGCGGCAAAGCCCAGCAGGTACTTCCCAGATACCAGCACAGGAGAATCAAGATCACCGGCAAGGCCTTGCCAGGAGGTCTATAGACCCACCAGAGAGGGAGCCTGGCCCCGGCAAGGCAAGGACCCATCAAGGCAAAGCCCCGGCAAGACCCCGCCAGCGCACGGGCCAGGTGTCAATCCATCTGGATGCGTGTCACGGTGTCGACATCAGAGAGACTTAAGCGGTGCTGATGGGATGGGTTCCCATCCCGTCCCTCTAACAGACAGAGATGCCTGATGGTGCATTAAATGCGACTCTCCTATTTCGTTAGTGTTAGGTATGATAGCACTGTAGCTCTGTACACCCCGTGTACACACTGTACGCCACTGTTGGGATCCCCTTTAGGGTATAAAAGGAGGCCCAGGGCGATATGGTAGAGGAATTTTCAACTTTTGGACTTTTCGTGTTTTGCAATTTCAGGGACCCTCTAGCGCACATGAGTGGCAGTGGCTCACAACATCCCTGTAGCAAGAACCCTCAATACCACCAAGCAGGAGTAGGGTTTTACACATCGGTGCGACCCGAATCTGGGTAAAGATCCCTGCGTGCTTTTCATCAGACCGACTCTTTGCACAACCTCCTCCCCGTCAAACCGAAAGAGATCCCCATGATCCCATAGATGTTCCTTCCCACGACATCTTTTGGCGCGCCAGGTAGGGGGGCGTTAGGTTGTGCGAACCCGTTCTAGTAATCAGCGTGCCAGATCCTTCACGCTCATCTTCTCCATGGCTCCCAAGAAGAGGGGCCCGATAGCAGCTGGCCCATCCACATATGCCTTCCATGTATCTACGCACACAGGAGAGGGCGTTGACGCGGGTGGAGGAGGAGGAGATGGAGGTTCGGAACTTCCGCGATGCTCCAGTGATCAAGGACAAACTAGCGACGCCGCTCGCCACGGAGACACCCATGACGGTAGCGGGAACCCCCGCGCCCCTGGGTCTCAAGATGGAGCGGTACCGCCTGCGGGTGGTACAACAAACTCCGGGGACAGAAGGGTATCCTCCAAGGTGCCCGCAATTCTTAGCGTCCCCACGGGAAAGCTCCTACACATCCTTCCCAAGATGCGCGGGACCAGCTTGCTCGCCAACATGCAGGCAGGAGTGGCGTGCCGATGTGGGACCATGGCTGTGCTCCTTCTAACATGGTTAGGAGTCAGAGCACCTCGCGCTCCTTGCACCATTCGTTACCGACCACGTCGGAGGAAGAGATGGCATGGGCGTAGCTACTCCTAAACTTCCCACCGGCTGCGGAGAAGCTCGATGAATGGAGAGCCACCATTCAGAGCCTCCTCAGCCTCACGGATAAGTTTCGGTCCACTGAGCTGGCTGGTGCCAGTGGAGAGAAGACCAGAGGTGACGCGACCTCGACAAATTCTCCTCCACAACAACGGTGCTGGTCACTGACTCGACGGATCGACGCTCACGATTGCTACTCGACGGCGTCGTGCGACCCCCGGACGCTCCGCGATCAACGTCAAGTTCTTCGAGAACATGGCAAGGAAGACGCTCGAACTGCAATCAAGCGGCAGCAGGAAGCGCGCTTCCAGTGGGATAGGCGCGTGGGGCCCACTGTAGACAAGTCTGCGCCAGGGTATCCTGTCAGCCTACCTTACGAGGTGGGTTGTCCAGCGTTTACCCGTGAGCTGCGGCAATTCCAGTGGCCCAACTCTCGCACGTTTAAGCCAGAAGTCTCGGAGAAGTATGACGACAAGACTCATACGTCAGTCCTAAGCATCTACACCATTGCGGTGCAAGCTGCTGGGGGTCGCGACGACAAGATACTCGCCAACTACTTCCCGTTGGTGCTTAAGCCCAACATCAAGTCGTGGTTGATGCACTTGCCAGAGGGGTCAATTGCCTCCTGGGCAGACTTGTGCCACGAGTTTGTTGGCACCTTCACAGGAGGTCATCAAGCTCTTGGCCAAGAAAGTCATCTACACATCATCCCTCAAAAGGAGGGCGAAACTTTATGCAAGTACATCCAAAGGTTCAGCCGCGTGCATCACAACATCCCAAACGTTCATCCTGCCACTGTTATCAGCGCTCCATCAAAACATGCGCAGCCGCATGATGCGGGAAGAGATGGCGATGAATAGAGTCCAGGATGTCACCGAGCTTTATGCTTTGGCAGGCAAATGTGCTCGGGCTGAGGAAGTTAGGAGGCTCCCCGACGAATACCCCGGCGCGGGGGTCGACTCTGAAGATAAGGACACTACCACCCTGACTAAGAAGGGCCGGCGGCGGAACAAGAAGCGCAAGGGCAAGACCATGGTAGCCATCGAGGGACCCGACAACCCTGACGCCACTAAGAAGGGTAAGGTTGGTGGCCCCGGCAATGATGTTGCCGGGTGCGCCTCCTGCCATGCCATGGCATCTGCCGACAAGTCAGAAAGCTCCAGCAAGCGGTATTGCTAGATCCATCGCACCAAGGGCCATCATCTCCAAGACTGCCGGCAAGTTGAGCACCTTGCCGAGAAACAAAAAGCCGAGTACGAGAGGCGAGACAAGGAGAAAGGCCAAGATGGTGCCGAGGGGTCCGACAAGAAGCATGTCGGCCGAGGGGGTCGCCGTGGCAAGCCTAAGCAAGAAAAATACCGGCCAGCCCGTGGCCGCGACAAGCAAGAGGGAGAAGATGATGATGTCAAAGAGGATGACAAGTCCAGTGAGCACGAGTTTCAGAAGGCTATAGAGATGATGTGCATAGAAGGAGGACCCTCGTCGCATTCCTCTCACCGCCAAATTAAACAGTGGGCGTGCGAGGTTAATGCGGCGGAGCCCTCTATCAGCACACAGAGACCTCTGAAGTGGTCCAACACTCCTATCATCTTCCGACACCGAGGATCACCCTGATTGCATAACTGCGGTCGGGTGCTTGCCGCTGATGGTCTCGCCAACAATCCACAACCTCAAGGTGACGAAGATGTTAGTCGATAGTGGGGCCAGCCTGAACCTGATCTCACCCAATGTCATTCATAGGCTGCAAATTCCTGACGAAGATCTCGAGCCGACATGCACTTTCCAAGGGGTGAATTCGGGAAGGACTCAGCCAAAAGGCAAGGTCATGCTGCCGGTTACGTTTGGCAGGGATATCAATTTCAGAACGGAGAAGATCGTTTTTGACGTCACCAAGATCTCATTGCCATACAATGGCATTCTTGGCCGCCCGACACTGGCCAAGTTCATGGCGGCCACTCATTTTGCTTACAACATGCTGAAGATGCCCGAGCCAATGAGCGTCATCACCATTAACTCCGACAAGAAAAGCACACTTATCTACGCCGACCAACTCTACCGGGGGCAGCTACAACACCTACCGCCAAGGCACTTCCTCTTGCCGCTGAAGCTCCCGGGGGAAAGAAGACCGGCAACGCCTCCGATGCACATTTCGGCAAGCGCGCCCCCTCGGGGTGCTGCACTCCTATTGACGATGTGCTAGAGAGCTCCACCGGCAAGAGCAAGAAGTCCAAGGCAGCTCCACCGGAGACCAAGAAGGTGCCTGCCAAGGAGGATGGCACGGAGGAACTTTCACCATAAGTTCCACCCTTGACAAAAAATAGGAAAGCGCGCTTGCCGCCTTCCTACATGCGAATGTCGATGTGTTTGCATGGCAACCATCTGATATCCCCGGCGTTCCCAGGAAGGTGATTGAGCACCACCTCGCCATCTGCCCGCATGCGCAGCCTGTCAAGCAGAAGGTTCGGAAGCAAGCTTTAGAGTGGCAACAATTTATTGCCGAAGAAATCAAGAAGTTAGAAGCGGCTGGCCTGATTACAGGAGTACTCCATCCTACATGGTTGGCCAATCCAGTCATAGTGTGCAAGGTGAATGGGAAGTGGAGGCTATGCATTGAGTTCACAGACATCAACAAGGCCTGCCCCAAAGATCCTTTTCCCTTGCCGTGCATCGACCAGATTGTGGACTCCACTGCCGGCTGTGACTTATTGTCTTTCCTTGACGCCTATTCAGGCTATCATTAGATTTTCATGGCCAAAGAAGACGAGGAGAAGACCACATTTATCACCCCATGTGGTACGTATTGCTTTCTGCATATGCCTTTCGGGTTGAAAAGTGCTAGTTCTACCTTTGCAAAAGCGGTCCAGATTGGTTTTGAGCCCCAGCTACATAGAAATATGGAAGCTTACATGGATGATATAGTGGTCAAAACCAAGGATAAGGCCACACTCATATCAGACCTAGAAGAAACATTTGCAAATCTGCGCAAGATCAACATCAAGCTCAACCCTGAGAAATGTGTGTTCGGCGTCCCGTCCGGCAAGCTTCTCGAGTTCTTTGTATCTCAACGAGGAATCGAAGCAAATCCCGACAGGATCAAAGTAATTGAGCAAATTGAAGCACCAAGATGAGTCAAAGACGTGCGACGCCTTGCCGGCTGTGTTGCTGCTCTGAGTACGTTCATCTCAAAATCTGCTAAGCGCGCCCTACCCTTTTTCAAAATCTTGAAGAAGGCAGGTCCAATGAAATGGACTCCGGAAGCAGAGGCAGTGCTGCAGGATTTTAAGAAGTACCTTTCCTCTCCGGTAGTCCTAGTCGCGCCAAAACCCCAAGAGCCGTTGCTGCTGTATCTGGCGGCAACAAATCAAGTGGTGAGTGCTGTACTAGTGGCTGAAAGAGAAGTTGACGAAGAAGCAATGGCAATGGCAGGACCACCAAGTAACGAGCCAAGACATTCCCCGGCAGGGTCTGGTGCCGGCAAGCAATTCAGAAGAAGAAGGTGGTGCAGTGACCAGTTTATTTTGTCAGCTCCTTGTTGCAGGGGGCTAGATCAAGGTATTCTGGCGTGCAAAAGTTGCTCTTCGGCCTTCTTATGGCCTCGAGGAAGCTAAGCCACTACTTCCAAGCACATGAGATCACCGTTGTCACTCGCCTTATGCTACATCGGATCTTGCAGAACCCAGAAGTTACCGGCATGATTGTGGAAAGGGATTTGGAACTATCAAGCTTTGGTCTTAAGTTTGAAAGCACTTCGACCATTTAGAGCAGGGCCTTGGCGGAGTTCATTACAGAATGGACCCCAACACCCGATGAAGAGATTCCAGAGTCAACTCTCCCTAGCAAGGAAACCGATCGAGAATGGATCATGTATTTTGATGGAGCTTTCTCGCTGCAAGGTGCCGGTGTTGGAGTGCTGCTTGTCGCACCCACCAGAGAGCACCTCAGATATGTGGTCCAAATGCACTTTCCCTGGGAGAGATCAACAAACAACACTGCTGAGTACAAAGGGCTACTTGCCGGTCTCAGGATTGTGGCAGACCTTGGGATCAAGAAACTTATTGTCAGGGGCGATTCTCAACTTGTCGTGAGGAAAGTGAACAAAGATTACTAGAGCCCATTGATGGAAGCCTATGTATATGAAGTGAGGAAGTTGGAAGAGCGTTTTGACGGCCTACAAATGGAGCATGCTCCACGTGCAGAGAACAGCGTTGCCGATGGCCTGTCAAAGTATGCTGCCCTTAAGTTACGTGTGGAACCAGGAACTTTCGTGCTCCAACTAACTCAACCCTCCGTGACACCATCAACTGGACAAGAGAAGATAAGAAAGTTAAGTTCCAGCAAGTATTTCCCGGCAGAGCTCCCCGAAGCCGCTGGCGAGAAGGTTGCCAGAGGGAATGACAAGCTTGTCGATGAGTACTGTGCTCCGGTAGGGCCCTCGGCTCTTGCCTAGAAGCATATGATACCGCCGGGCTTGCCAGGGCACAACAGACTCCGGCAGGCCCTCAGGCCCTTGTTGTCGAGATAAATGCTACCCCGGCAGAGGATACGCCTTTGGTCCTTGCTGTCGAGCCACATGCTCCAGCATGGGTGCAACACATCATCCATTTCCTTCAGACAAGAGAACTTCCCGGGGAACAAGAAGAAGCAGAGAGAGTAGCCCACCGGTCTAATATGTACCAGTTCATAGACAACGTTCTGTATAGAAAAAGACCGAACAATGTGAAACTCAATTGCATTTCCCGAGAAGATGGACTGAAGCTGTTGGCAGAGATACATGGAGGCATATGTGGCTCCCACATAGGGTCGAGAGCCCTTGCCGGGAAAGCATTCCGGCAAGGCTTGTTTTGGCCCACCGCCCTCTAGGATGCAATGGCATTGGTAACCAAGTGTAAGGCATGCCAGTTTCATTCGAAGATACTACATCAACCAACTCAAGTACTTTAAACGATCCCTCTCTCCTGGCCATTTTCGGGCTGGGGGCTTGACATCTTGGGCCCCTTTCCCCGTGTCATCGGGGGCTTTGAGTACTTGTACGTGTCGATCGACAAGTTCACAAAGTGGACGGAAGTGGAAGTAGTGAGAAAGGTGACATCACAGTCAGCCGTCAAGTTCTTTAAGGGACTAGTTTGCCGCTTTGGTGTTCCCAACAGGATCATCACTGACAACGGCACACAGTTCACGAGCCGCACCTTCTTGCAGTATGTCCAAGACCTTGGTAGCAAAATCTATTTTGCTTCCGTTGCCCACCCGAGGAGCAACGACCAAGCAGAGAGGGCTAGTGCTGAAGTTCTGCGAGGTATCAAGACAAGAACTTTTGATAGGCTACACAAGTGCAGAAGGAACTGGATTGATGAGTTGCCGGTGGTTCCTTGGTCAATCAGAACCACACCAAATCGAGCTACCGGCTAGACACCCTTCTCACTTGTCTACGGGGTGGAGGCAGTTCTCCCGACAGAACTCATGTACGGGTCGCCTCGAGTGCTCGCTTATGATGAGCTTGAGCAAGAGCAGTTGCGGCAAGACGACATGACGCTCCTTGACGAAGACTATCTTCAGGCTGCTGTGAGAGCTGCACGCTACCAGCAAGCTTTGTGCCGCTACCATAGCCGCAAAGTTAATGCCAGAAATCTTGAGGAAGGCGACCTTGTTCTTCGGCGAGTTTAGTCTGCCAAGAATTCCAACAAGTTGACACCGAAGTGGGAAGGCCCTTATCGGGTAGTACGAGTCACCAGGCCTGGTGCAGTCCGCCTAGAGACCGAAGATGGCATCCCAGTGAGCAACTCCTTGAATATCGAACATCTTCGCAAGTTCTACACATGAGGCGCGGTTGCCGGCCGCCCCAGCAACCACCTTTTGTACAAGTCTTGCCGTTGAAGCATGTAATGCTTGATACAAAGCCATGCTTGGACCCTGTGTGTAGTTAAATAAAGATAAGCGTTCTGCAATCCTGTTCGATTCTCATGTTTACTTATGTGCATGTTTATCTGAGGTGTTGCTTTGCACATAATCCTGGCAAGGACTAACGGACCGCCAAGGTTCCATATCCATATTTTCTCTTCTTTCTTTTTCTCAAAGAACAGAAGGACCCCTCGCGTGCAGCATTCCTAGGGGGGGGGGAATGATGGTACGGATACCTATGAGCGATGTCCCAAAAAAACTTGCCGGAGGGAGGACGACAACAAAAAGATAAGTTGGAAAAACCTCGAGATACTTTGTGTCGTAGAGTTATTTTCCTTGTCCGATTTTGACCTCTGTATGGAAAACCTACACGCTAGGGAACCTTGCCGTGTTTTGCCACGCCCTCATTATGTTTCGAGAACTGCTCAACGGTTAAAGTGGCCGCACCCATGCTCCTTGCTTCGTTTCGAGTCCGCTCAACGACTCACGTGACAACGCTCGCACCCTTACTCTGTTTCAAGCACGACCAACACTTCGAGCGGCGGTGCCAAAAACTCCAAGGGGTCTTGCCGGTAGTAACACCGCCAACGGGCTGCTAAGGACCCGTTCCTCAAAGCGCTAGTGGTAGGGCTACTCACACTGGCAAGACTTTTCTAAAAAGGCGTAGGGAAAATTTCATACAAGGAAATAATCCAGCAATATGACATAACGATTGTTTGAAATTTACCGAGCAATACTACATCGTCCCTGCCAAGGTTCTAACATAAAGTAAATTGTTTTTGGCATGTGCGGCAGTGAGGAGTAAGGCAGCTAATCCCGCCGATTGCCTTCAACCCGCTTGACTTGTCTTTCCCTCTCGACGATGGGCCTGACGAGTTCTTCAAGTGCCTTGACGTCTACACTCTTCGGCAAGCGGTCGAGGATGTTGGTGAGGTTGATGCTCGGGTTCCTATATGCCACCTTGACGAGCACCTTGCGAAGAACAACCTGGCAGAGCTTGGGCAATTCGCTGGCCAGGTGGGATGCTCGATCGGAGTGAAGCTGCTCAAGGGCTCCAAGCAGGTTGTCGAAGAACATGGTCACCTTGGCGCTCGTGGACATCCTGTCATCGGGAGAATACATGGGGCCCTCCAGGCCCATGGTGGATAGTTGCTCGGCGAGCTTCTCTACAACGTCGACGAGCTTCTCGGTCCAGATTTTCATTCCATGCACATAGTCATTGTGGGCGTTAGCGGCGCTCTCGCCCAACTCTTCCTCATGGTGCAACTCCTTGACCAGAGCCTTCTCTCGCGTCTGGGCAGCCTCGAGGGTCTCGGGAAGCATAGCCAGCTTCAGGTTCAGGTCGCTGATGGACTCGTTGGCTGAAGAGAGCTGCTTGGTCTTGTCAAAAATGGCAACCTACATCTCCATCTGACTGGTGACGACTTTGTCCCTTTCAGTCTTGAGCGGCAATACCTCCTTGTCGAGATCCTCGAGATGGCCTCTAGCTTCTTCGTCCTCTCTTCCTACAAGTTCTTGGCGGCCTCGGCAGCTTCAGTTGCGTCAACGGCCTCCTTCAGCTTGCCGGTGTGCTCCACAGTTAGGGCCTCAAGTGTCTCCTTATGCTTCCGCTCCAGCTCCTGGGTCCGCCTCACGACAAGATCCTCGAGCTCCACTTCCTTGCCGCGGAGCTTGTCGGCTAGTGCCTTCTCGCGAGCGGCAAGGTCCTCCTCATGGGCATCAAGCAAGACACGATGCTCCGTCAAGAGAGCATCCTCTGCGGCAGCCTGTTGTTTGGCCTCTTCCTGTGCCTGCTCGACGTCGGACTGCTGCATGAAGGATTGCCTCCAGCCTTAGCTGAACTGTGTCTGGCTAGTCTTTAGGTCCTAGGAAGCTTGGGCAAACCAAGCCTGAGTTTCTTCGACACACTCCTAGAAATTGGCCTCGGCCGCTTCCATAACCGCAGCGCTAGAGTCCAGTTTCTCCTTTCGGGCGTGGTGGAGCGCTTGAAGTTTTCAGAAGCTGTCACGCATGGTGTGAAGGAGCTGCTCCTCTTGGGATTTGCTGCTGGCGCTTGGCTCATCGACAATGTCGAGCCCGGTAGCAGTGATTGCTTCCTCTACAAGAACTCCCCCTTCGGGTGGCGCCACAGTGCTTGTCGTGCCTGGGATGCTAACGTACAAGTTGTCGCCAACCTTGAAGTATCTGCTCGACGAAGGAGCTTCGGACGGAGGCGGCCGGTCCTTGACAGCCGCCTCCCCGGTAGCTGGGGCTCAATGGTCGGTGTAGCACTTGGCGCTCCTGTGGCAGGGATGCCGTCAGTGCGACCTCCTCGGCGGACTTCTTGGCGGCCTCTACGCTAGCAGCCTCAGCGACAGCGTTCTTGGTGGTTTCAGCGGCCTCAGCGGCAACACTCTTGATGGCCTCCTCGGCAGCGATCCTATCAGCCACGGCGGCGACATCCCTGGAGGTCTCCTCGATGACGATATCGACGTCCATGCCCTCCATCGAGGGAATGTCTGGAGGCCAAGAAAGCAAACCGAACGAAGCTAAGGTGGAAGTTCAAGAAGACAAAAATGACGAAAATAATAATGAGTACCTGCACCAAAGCCGGTCGCTGGCGAAGGCGTGCATGTGCCTGTGCTTGCTGGCTCCTCCTCGTCATGGTAAAGCGCACTGGAGGAGGTCCTTGCCAGGGACCTTTCTCTGGGCGGCATAGATGATGGGGGTGGCATGTCCGGAACGGTCACTGATGTTTCTCCTTGCCGCCATCCTCCTCCTGCACGTCCGGAGATGTCAACAGCAAAGATGCACACCCTGGCGCTTGCCAGCGAAAAGTGTGCGATGGGCTCACGCTGGGGGTTCCGCCGGAGATTGAGTCGAGGGCTGCGCCGTGGGCTAGCCTCCGGGTTGACGGTGGTCACCCTTGGCACACCTCAGGCGCTTGCCAATGACTCCTTGGCCGTCGAGGTCCTCGCCCTCTTAGACACCCATTGCACTAGTGTTTCTGCGTCCCTTCGGAAGCATACCAAATGAGTAAAGTAAAAACCAAAATTTTGAAAAAGTGAAAGGTATGGCAGGACCCTACTCCTCATCTTCTTCTCCCGAGCTAAGGGTAGAAAGGTCAAAGGCGACCTTTACCGTAGTGCCCGTGGGAGGGGTTGGAGGGGTTCTCCTGGGTTGCTTGGTCGTGACAGGCACGGGTGGCCGATGGGTCTCTTGCCGCCGCGCGGCCTTGCCGTCCGCTTCCTTGCCGGGGGCTGTGCTGCTCGAAGGAGCTTGGAGGACGGGGAGCTCAGTGGCAGTGCTCTGGAGGATGCGCCTTTTTGCTTGCACAAGGGATGAGGCTTCCTCGGACCGCTCCTCCTCAGCTGCACCTTCAGCAGAACAACCCCGGGCGGATGTGCCACCTTGCTCCTCGGCAGTCCTGCCCTGCCCGGCAAAGCTTCCGTCTGGAAGTGTTTCCCCTTCGCCGGCTTCATAGTCTAACAAGCCAGCGCTGTCGGCCTCCGTGGCAAGATCTGCCTCCTCTGCCCGGCTGGCGATGTATGCCAGCTCCTCCTCAGTGGTGTCGTGTACAAGGCCCTCCTCCCCGCGGATGGCCCTTTCCACCAAATTATTGAAGAACTCATACACCTGCTCGGCAGGCGGCTCAATCCAAGATGCATCGAGGCTATGTGCGTCGAACACCGGTATCATGGGAATGAGCCTACCTAAGGCAGCATTGTTGCATAGGGGGACTATGCCTATCGGCATCCCAAGGACCGAAGCGCTCTTGAACAGCTTCTGGCAGAGGGCCCCGTGCTGCATGGTGGTCAGGTTGTGGTTCAGCCCGGGGCACAATCTCATGATATCCGCCGCATTTCGGAAATCCCAAGCCGGCATGCCCTTTGTCTGCAAGGGAGCGATGCGCCGGCACCTACCATCTCGACGGAAAGGCCGGCTTCCCTGAGGCGAAGGATCCTAGTGGTCGCGACCATGAGTTTCCTGTCCTCAGGGTTGATGGCGCCCTAGTCCTCACCATGCACCATTTTGGCTCGCCCCGGCAAGTAGAAGGGAAGGACTTCCTCCTCCCGAATCCAACACCATTTCCCCCGCCACTCGTCCCACCGATCGCAATAGCCCCTATCAGGGTAGACCTCCTTGGTTCCTGGCCGTGGGATCCAAGTGACGGCGCCGGAAAGGGCTTCGCCCGGCTAGATGCAAGGGGAAAAGTAGTGGCGGAAAAGAGCGGTGCTGGGGACGACTCCGACAAAGTTTTTGCAAAAATGGGCAAAACCCGCCATGGTCATCACGACATTTGGCGTGAAATCCAAGAATTGGAAGCCGTAGGTGTACATGAGGTCGTTGAAGAAGTCCGACAAGGGGGGGGGGGGGTAGAGCCCGTAGTAAAAATAGTCGGCAAAGAAAGGATATTTGCCTGGACCATCCCCGAAGGGATCTGGACTTACGCAAGTGGAGGGATGCGCCGTCGTCTTTGTCGCCCACATCCATCGGTACTGCCTCTTCAGGACATCCATGCCGAGTCCCGGTGGGAAGACGACGTGCTCCTTCCGCATCTTCACCATCTTGTTCTTTGAGACAACCTCTGCTTGCTTTCCTTTGCTAGCTTTGGGCGCCATGGTGGTGGCGAGGGCAAGGACTGAGGACGGAGAGGGAGCAGGGGTGTGGATGGGTGGAACGGGCTCTATTCTGGGCTCGAGGAGAAGGACGATGGAGGTTCTCTGATTGTGAAAGACGAGGGGTAAATGAGCAGCGCCTCTGCAATTTCCCCTTTTTATGGGGAAGGCGCGGGGCGGTCTCTTTACTAAAATAAGCGAACATATAAACGCTTCGCGAGCGCAATGCTGTAACGGCTGCGCCGCGCACATATCCAACATCCCACATTCAATGGGCATCATGGGGAAGCGCAGCGAGCGTAATGACCACAACTGCAAGGCCCTGCCACGTGTGCCCATGCACTAATTGGGCCTAGCCCAAGAGCGCCTCGTGACGTGTGTGGCCTAGGACCGGGGGCTCCTGTCGGTGCACTAGAGTTTTGGGCTCTCCAGTGCCCCTTACTCGTGCACGAGCAGTGGCAGCCGCCCTGGGGGCAAAGCCTAGAAGGGACTTGCCAGATACCAGCACAGGAGAATCAAGATCACCGGCAAGGCCTATCCGGGAGGGCTATCGACCCGCCAGAGAGGGAGCCCGACCTCGGCAAGGCAAGGACCCGGCAAGACGCCGCCAACGCACATGCCAGGTGTCAATCCATCTGGACACGTGTCACGGCGTCAGTGTTGGAGAGACTTAAGCGGTGCCAATGGATGGGCTCCCGTCCCGCCCCTCTAACAAACAGTGATGCCCGACGGTGCATTAAATGCGCTGTCCTATTCCGTCAGTGTTAGGTATGCTAGCACTGTAGCTCTGTACACCCCGTGTACGCACTGTATGCCACCGTTGGGATACCCTTTAGGGTATAAAGGGAGGCCCAGGGCGATACGGTAGAGGACTTTTTAACTTTTGTACTTTTCGACTTTTGCACTTTCAGGGACCCTCTAGCGCACACGCGTGGCAGTGGCTCGCAGCATCCCTGTAGCAAGAACCCTAAGAACACTCTCAATACCACCAAGCAGGAGTAGGGTCTTATGCATCTGTGCGGCCCGAACCTGGGTAAAGATCCCCGCGTGCTTTTCATCAGACCAGCTCTTTGCACAACCTGCCCCCCGCTGAACTGAAAGGGATCCTCATAATCCCATAGGTGTTCGTTCCCACGACACCATGACAAGAGTCCGTTCATCAAGTGACACGTGCCAAAACTATTTCAAATACATAAAGGTGAATCATCTCCTTTAAACATGTTCATTTGACCCCTTCGAGGATGGTATACTACTTGACACTCCCCTCGTGTACATGCATAGGTATTATCGGAGCTTCAGGGATAAACAGGAGTAGTGCAAGTGCCGAGGAACGACTACACCATCCACGAGTGAAGCATGGAAGCAACGACGAAAGAAGGACAAGCAACCTTCCAGGCCTCAGACATCCGGCCCATACCCCGGACATCCGGCCCCTGGAAATCTCTCTGGCACCAAGGCCAAGCTGCTAGAAGCTACAGGCGTCGGACATCCGGTCTGCGCCCCGGACATCCGGCAACCCCTCAAGCTCCCGGACATCCGGGCCACATCCCCGGAAATCCGGCGCGACCACATAAGAGTCGACTGGATCATCTCCTCCAGCCTGGACATCCGGCCAACAGCCCGGACATCCGGCGCCCCGTGAACGACCGGACATCCGGACCCCATCCCGGACATACGACACCTCCCACGCACAGCCATGGGCGAAGGTCCCATGTATCCCTCTCTCTCACCCCATCTTACCTTGGACTACAAATAGACATCCTCCTCCTCCTCTCTAGGGTTAGCAGTGGTTTAGCTCTTAGTTAGTTGAGATTTGCTCCTTCCTCTAGCTCTCCCATGGTGATCGAGTCCTCCACCGGAGAAGATCCATAGAGGATGTCAAGGCCCCTCATGAGGGAAGATCCTCTGGGATATCAAGGCCCCATCTCCCCATGGGATTTGGGATGAACTCTACCATGTATCCTATTTCTCTTTGTTGTTCATGTACCTTTGTGGATCTTGTGTGTGGTGAGTCTAGTGGATGTGTGATTGGACTTGTTCTTGAGTGTTTCCTCTTGTGATTTCCCCTCGTGTTCTTCATGTTCTTGAGGTTCCCCTCCAATTCGTGAAATATCGGCACACACGGGCTTGCCCCGTATCAACCACCTTCTCTGGAAAGGATCCATTCTTGACAACAAAGACTTGCCTTCCGATCTATGGTATAAGGTATACCCAATTGTTGCTTGAGGGTATCTAGTGAAGATGCACTTTCCCGCTTTGGGTTCAAGCTTATCAGACATAAGTGTTGTACCCGCAAACTATAAGAAATGACAACTTAGGTTTCATGCCAAACCATAGTTCATACGGTGTCATCTCAACGGATTTAGATGGTGCCCTATTTAAAGTGAATGTAGTTCTCTCTAATGCATAACCCCAAAATATAGTGGCAAATCAACAAGTGATATCATAGAATGCACCATATCTAATAGAGAACGGTTATGACATTCGAACACACCATTACACTAAGGTGTTCCAGGTGGCGCGAGTTATGAAACAATTTCACATTGTCTTAAATGAATACCAAACTCGTAACTCAAATATTCATCTTTACGATCATATCGTAGACTATTTATATTCTTATCACGATGATCTTCAACTTCACTTTGAAATTGCTTGAACTTTTCAAAAGTTACACACTTGTGTTTCATCAAGTAAATATACCCATATCTACTCAAATAATCTGTGAAGGTAAGATAATAACGATATCCACCGCATGTTTCAACACTCATTGGAATGCATACATCAATATGTATTATTTCCAGCAAGTCATTTGCTCGTTCCATTGTACCGAAAAGCGGGGTCTTAGCCATCTTGCCCATGAAGCATGGTTCGCATGTCTCAAGCGATTCAAAATCGAGTGAGTCCCAAGATCCATCAGCATAGAGTTTCTTCATGCGCATTACACCCATCTGACCTAAGCAGAAGTGCCACAAGCATGTGATACTATCATCATTAACTTTGGATCTTTTGGCATCAACATTATGTACATGTGTATCACTAGGATTGGGATTCAATAAACCATTCACATTGGGTGCATGACCATAGAAGGTATTATTCATGTAAACATAACAACCTTTATTCCCCAACTTGAATGAATAACCATCTCACAATAAACACGATCCAATCATGTTCATGCTTAACGCAAACACCAAGTAACATTTATTTAGGTTTTACATTAATCCCGAAGGTAGAGGGAGTGTGCGATGGTGATCATATCAACCTTTGAGACACTTCATACATACATTTACACCTTGCCCTTAGCTAGTCTCCGTTTATTCCGCAACTCCTTTTTCGAGTTACTAATATTAGCAACTGAACCGGTATCAAATACCTAGGGGCTACTACGAGAACTAGTAAGGTACACATCAATAACATGTATATCAAATGTACTTTTTTTGATGTTGCCAACCTTGTTATCTTCCAAGTACTTGGGACAGGTCCGCTTCCAGTGACCGTTCCGCTCATAATAGAAGCACTCAATCTCGGGTTTGGGTCCAACCTTGGGTTTGTTCACTGGAATGACAATTGGCTTGCCATTCGTGAAGTTTCCCTTCCTGCACTTTCCCTTCTTGAAACCAGTGGTCTGATCAACCATCAACACTTGACGCTACTTCTAGATTTCTACCTGCGCTGCCTTAAGCATCGCGAATAGCTCAAGGATAATTTTATCCATCCCATGCCTGTTATAGTTCATCACAAAGATCTTGCTAGCTTGGTGGCAGTGACTAGAGAACTCTATCAATCACTATCTTCTCTAGAAGATTAACTCCTACTTGATTCAAGCGATTGTAGCACCCAGACATTCTGAGCACATGCTCACCAACTGAGCTATTCTCATCCATCTTGTAGCCAAAGAAGTCGGACATCGCATACCTCTCTACATGGGCGTGAGCCTAAAATACCAATTTCAGCTCTTGGAACATTTCATATGCTCTGCGGTGCACAAAACGTTTTTGGAGCCCCGATTCTAAGCCGTAAACCATGTCGCACTAAACTATCGAGTAGTCATCAGAACATGCTTGCCAGACATTCACAACATCGACAGAGGATGCTTGAGGGGGTGGAGCACCGAGCAGTGCATAAGGACATAAACCTTTTGTGCAACAACGGCGACAATCCCCGAATCACGGACCCAGTCCACATAATTGCTACTATCATCTTTCAACCTAGTTTTCTCCAGGAATGTATCAAAATACAGGGGATCTATAGCACGAGCCAGTGATCTACAACCTAATTTGCAAAGACATTTTGACCATGTTTATGATAATTTGTTCAGCTAATCAAATTACTAATGAACTCCCACTCAAATAAACATCCGTCAGTTTGTCTAAGTGTGACAAGATCCAAATCCACCAACCCAAGTTTGATCATTAATACGTCTCCAAAGTATCTATAATTTTTGATTGTTACATGCTATTATATTATCATTCTAGGATCCTTTTGGGGTGTTTATTTACTAATTAATATTACTTTTGAGCACTAACATATTAACCCAGTGCCCAGTGCCACTTGGTGCTTTTTGCATGTTTTTGGTTTTTCAGGTTTACAGTACCAAATGAAGTCTCATTGCCCGAAATATTTAATATGATTTTTTCGGACAAAAATAAGACCTGGAAGCTTCGGGAGGAGACCGGAGGCCACACGAGGGCATCACCACATAACAGGGCGTGCCCAGGGGGTGGCCGCGCCCTGTTGTGTGGTGGCCCCCCTGATGCCTCCTACCGTCCCTCTTCGCTCTATAAATCATCTAAAATCCCCCAAAACCTAGAGAGCCTCCTGAAACACTTTGTCTGCTACCGCAAGTCTCTGTTCCGCTGTGTGCCCATCTGGAGCCTTGTTCCGGTGCTCTGTCGGAGTGGGGATTGATCGCAGAGGGCCTCTACATCAACCTTGCTGCTTCCATGGCGATGTATGAGTAGTTCCCACAGACCTATGGGTACATAGTTAGTACCTAGATGTCTATCTCTCTCTCTTGATCTTTAATACAATGATCATCGCCTTTGCGCTTTGAGCTATCCGATGTAATTCTTTTGTGCAGTGCGTTTGTTGGGATCCGTTGAATTCTGGGTTTATGTTCAGATTATTCACGAAAAAGATTTGATTCTTCTCTGAAAGCTGTTATGATTCTTATTTGCATGGTCACTATAGCTTCGTAAATTTCTTCGATCTATTGATTTGCTTTGACCAAGTAGATTGATATTTCTTCAGTGAGAGGGATGTGTTGTTGTGGGTTCAATCTGGCGGTGCTCTATATCCTAGTGACAGAAACGGACAACACACGTCCTTGTATTGTTTCCACTAAGGATAAAATGATGGGGTTAATTCATATTTATTGAGTTCTCTTTGTCTACATCATGTCATTGTTCTCGAAGCAGTACTCTGTTTTACTTAATACTCTAGATGCATGCTGGATACTGGTTGATGGGTGGAGTAATAGTAATAGGTGTAAGCAAGATTCGTCCTATTTGCTTATGGACGTGATGCCTATATATACATGATCATTGACGTGAATATCAAATAACTATGCGATTTTCTATCAATTGCCCAATAGTAATTTGTTTATCCACCGTATGCTTATTTTCACGAGAGATGCCACTAGGGAAAACTATGCCCCCCCGGGTCTATTCACTTATAAGTTTACAAATGCTTTAATACCTTGCTAGCATTCATTTATTTTCTATCTATTTTGCAATTTACAATTATATACTACCAACCACACTACTTATAAGCTTCCAAATAATGAGTCCAAGGGGATTGACAACCCTCTTGCCCGCGTTGGGTACACATGTTTGCTTCTTTGTGTGTAGTCGCTGAAGACGGGGGTTGGTTGTTATGCCTATTGATTTGATAAACCTTGCTTCTCTACTAAGGGAAATACTTACCTATATTGTGCTTCATCACCCGTTCCTTTTTATGGAAAACCCAAATCAGAGAACAAGTATCAGAAATGATTTATATCATCACATGAGATGAGGTGGTTTGAATGGTGAACATCTCCATGCTGATCATAACTACTATATGACTCATGTTTGACCTTTCGGTCTCCTGTGTTCTAAGGCCATGTATGTACATGCTAGGCTCATCAAGTTTAACCCAAGTATTCTGCATGTGCAAAACTGGCTTACACCCGTTGTATGTGAACTAAGATTCTATCACACCTGATCATCATGAGGTGCTTCGAAATGAAGAACTTTCGCAATGGCGCATACTTGGGGAGAACACAATTTTATCTTGAAATTTAGTGAGGGATCATCTTATAATGCTACCGTCGTCCTAAGAAAAATAAGATGCATACAAGATAAAGATCACATGCAAATCAAATAGGTGACATGATATGGCTATCATCATCTTGTGCTTTCGATCTCTATCTTCAAAGCACGGCCATGATCTCCACCATCACCAACATGACACCATGATATCCATCATCACGATCTCCATCATCATGTCGTCATTTGGTTGTTGCACCCACTCTTGCTTGTACAACTATTGCTAACTCATAGAGATAAAGTAAAGCAACTGGCATAAAATAAAATAAAGACAACCCTATGGCTCTTGCCGGTAGCCATACTCATTGACATGCAAGTCGTGATAACTATTACAAAATATGACCATCTCATACATCACATATATCATATCATGTCCTGGCCATATCACATCACATCATGCCATGGCAAAACAAGTTAGACGTCCTCAACTTTGTTGTTGCAAGTTTTACATGGCTCCTGTGGGCAACTAGCAAGAATCGTTCTTACCTACGCAAAGCCACAATGGTGATAATCAAGTTGCTTTTAAACCTTCTACAAGGACCACCTTCGTCGAATCCGATTCAACTAAGTGGGAGAGATGGATGATGAGGTCACCTACCAGAGGTAGGGTCATAGTGATGACATCGAAGGCCCACCTAGCCCCCACATTATCATTAAAGTCCATGGAATGTAGATGCATTCAGATCCACACATAAGATCCACACGGATCCTTTAAGTCACTCGGACATCATTCCACCAGTCGGACAAGTACTAGCACTTGGGCAAGAGGAAGCTAGGATGACGTGGGATTGGCAACATTCAAGAGACTTAGTGTCATACGTGAAGTGATGTGAAGACTGATGTTACCTATAACGCTCTTAGTTAAAACAACAATTTCTAGTAACGCCTACAGTTACTCATATTAATTACCCTTGTAATGGTGCTAGGCCGGCGGTGGCGCACTCTATATAAGACATCCTCGGGCTCCTGACCAAGGGTTCCACACCCTATTGTATTCATACCCCCCAAGAAAACACAAGCCCTTGGGCACGAGATGTAGGGTCTTTACCTCCTCCGAAAGGGGCCTAAACTCGCTAAATTCGAGTGATACACCTGCGCCGTAGCTAGGCTCCGCCCTTCCTTCGAACCCCTGGTATTATTGTCAGGTTCGTTCCCTCGACAGTTGGCGCCCACCATGGGGATGGGCGTCTAGCGAATTCTAGGTCAGTTGGAGTTTTTCCGATCATCATGATGACAGTCCGCGGAGAGATCCTCTTTGGTGCCCACAACTTTATCGTCGACAATTCGCGTGGCTGCAAGAGGCTACGTTGGACACGAATGCGCTGCCTGCCCATGATGCGTCGCATTTTCGTGCAACCTTGTTCGAAGTCCTACTCCGGCAACCGTCGGTTCCCCCTCATGTTGCTGGTCATCACCACAAGCGCTCTGGGGCTCGCGACTCCAGCGATGGATCAAGCACATTGTGACTCTTCAAAACGCGACTGGACATGTGGCGATGCTCGACTCTGATGAGTCCACCCTCGATCTATTCCCCTCCTCGTGCGAAGTCTCCTCCGATAGATTCGAGTGCGAGAGCAACGAGTCCACTGCAGAAATCATGATGGCCAACACAAGCACAGGGCCGTTTGGTTCTCTGCGGACAATACCTGTGGGCATGCTCACGGCCACAACGGTGATGAACATGACGCCTACATTCCCCAGCCTCTCACTCAGTAGTAGCAGGAAGAGCTTAGGCAACGAAAAGAGCATGCCCTGCTCACCCCTATAACCCGAAACATCATGGAAGAAATTGCTTTGGAGGCCACGCGTCAGGCCACCTTGGCCGAATACCAGCAGATCGAGTGGCTCAGGACCAGCCTGGTTCTAGTCGCAACCGCAGACGGTTGTTCCTGAGTGACCGCCCGTGCAACTACCATGTGATGCATACTCCACTACAGAGTTTGGCTCTGGCCAGTCGTATTGCTGATTCCATTCAGTTGTCTGATTCGGCAGCTGGAGAAGGCATATGACAGATTCAGACCCTGCTGAAGACTGCTTTGGAGCAAAACTCCCCGGTATTACAATCGCATAACCGCATTCACAACAAATCTTCTCGGGCCGGCACGGTGCTATCGGCCCATATCCCGCTCATGCCTAGAAGAAACCAGCAATCTCCACATCCTCCGAGAGGCCAGTACGGAGGGCACTCGCATGATGACCGACACATCAGTGGAACGTGATACGTCTCCAACTGTAACATCCCAAAATTCCATTTTGGAATGTTATGAATATAGTTATGCATCTATCATCATCATTGCTTGAATATATACAATTGGTTGAAATGTTTCTTCTGACTATCAGAAAACTCCTTTCTATTTTCCCTAAGTTGCTTTCACCTATTTGAAAATCTTGGTAAAATGTTCAAATATGAGGGGAGAATCATGACATTCCACACTAGGGACTATTTGGTGATTTATTTGAACAATAAAAACCAGGGGTTGTTTTGAAAATATTTGCAAAAAGGATTTAAAAACAATTAGGCAATTTCTGAAAATATTTTTTTTAAAAATATTCAAATGACAGAATAAAAATGTTCAATAAATGCCATTTATTATTCTGTTAATTTTGATATATAATACTCCTATATTTGGAAAATATTTGAATGCTTTAAATGTTTTTGAAACGCGCTGGTAAATCATTAAATGAAAACGGTAACGGTTTTATAATAAAACGGGCCGGCCCACGGGCAGTTACTCGCGGATTTATAACTAGCCGGTCTACCGATGCGCATTCGCCGCTTCTTCACTCGCTGACAATGGGCCCCACCTCGATCGCCCGTAACGCCCGAGCGGTCACCACTCTCCTCCCGCACGCGCCATCGCCGGCGATTACTCCCTCCTCGGATCTATCTCCTCTCTCCTCCCCCCGCACCCCCGAGCACCCTATTTAAGCGCGCCCCCTCCCCGCATCCATTTTCCCCCCTGAGCCCTCTCTCCCATCGCCAGAACGCCGCTACTGAGCTCGCCGTAGTTGCTGCCACCATCGGAGCTTTCCATCGCTCCTGCCCGTCGCTCCCGTCCACCTCTCGCCCCATCGTCGCCACCATTCTTCGCCGGAAGGTCTCTGCCATCGCCTGAGCTACTCCACGGCCCTCCTCGACCACCAGAGACGCCTCCCCGAACATCTCCGACCACCGACCGCCGCCACCACTCGCCGGAGATCCCCTCTCTCTCCGCTAAGTCATCGGATCCATCCCCACCAAAATCCACGGCTAGGATTAGAATCCCTTTAAGCCCGAAACATTTTTCTCTTCGGTCCGGCCGTCCGCTCGAACCACCGCTAGCCAACCACTCACAGGTCGCCACGTCACCCCTGGCCGTCCGGTAGATATTTCACCCTTTTCTGATTTTGTTTAGAAAACAGAACCTGTTCTGATTTTGTTTTGTGAATAACTTTTAATCTGTTTAGTGTTTAGAGTTGATTCTTTTTGCATTAGCTCACATATTCCATCTAGTTTCACTCTGTAGCTTTAGATTTTAAATTTGAACTATAAAATTTGAATTGAATCAAATTTTCTCAAAACATTCAAATCTGAATAACTAGAGTTTGAAAATAGATTTTGATATGAATCTTTTTGTTACTGTTTGGTATTAGTTAGGACTACCTTCATGCTTAGTTTCAGAATTTTTAGGATGATTTTTATTAGTGTTTTATCTATAAACAGATTCTACCTATTAGTTAGTATAGTTTAAATTAACTTAGTTTTAGTTGGTTTAAATTAGATTTAGTTTTATTTGTTTAATAGGTTCTGTTAGTTAAACTTTAGGTGTTTTAACTATGTTAATAAAAATATAAATTTGCTTAGTTTGTTTCGTTATTAACATAGGAATCTCAACACATTTTAAAATAGGTTTAATTTGAACTAAAACAACTAGTTAGTAATAGTTTTCTTTCAACAAAGTTTTATATAATTTAATTCTGTTTTCTAAGACAAGTTTTTAGTAATTTCCATTTTGTTAAGATAATGTTTTGTTAATAAATAATAAGTTTAGTTTCATTCTTTTGTTAGTAAAACTATAGCTACCTCATCTAATAGTGTTTAACCAAACTTTTAAAAACTTTACTAAAGTTTTTCCCAACAAACTTTAATGAATTCAATTCTGTTATTAATAAAATATTTTATTGTTTTCTTGCTGTCAACTATTGTTCTGTTATTACAAATAGGTTTCATTATGTTAGTAGTGTTTTATCAATCATCTTTTAGAAAACAAAACTTTGTGTGTTTTCTTGCTTGTGATGTTTATGCATTGTTTTGTCTTGATTGGTTACTAGTTCATGGTTGATGGTTGTGAGTTACAATATTTTGTTGTATGCTTATTGAGTGCTCTTGTTTGCTTCGTTAGATTATCCGGAGTGCGAAGCTTGTTACTTAGAGTCACTCACGTATGAAGATCATCAATCAGGCAAGTCACTTTGATCATCTTTACCCATGTTTTTATTGCATTAGTTCTTCCATCACCCCAATTGCATGTAAGATAGGTTAGTTGGAAACTTGGTTACATTGTTGTAGTATCATGTGGTAGGTACCCCTTCAACACTTGGCACATTGGCCCCGAGAAACCTTGTTTTAAATTTTGCTATGCTATTAGTAGACGGGGTTGGTTGTGTGATTCATGAGAGTTGAGAGAGTTAATAATTTCAAGACCTACATGATGATCAAGACTTCAAAACTCCGAGTTTTCAACTTACCTCTGGGTGGATGATGGTTGAACGGGACCCTGGAGAAACCAGTGGATTTGCCTAGGTGTTGCTGGAGATGGCCAGTATTCACGCGGAAAGATCCACCCAGGCACAAAGAGATGGATGGGTGCTTCAAGACCCAAGGCTTACTTGCACAGCCACAAGTCATTATGGGCTCTGGCTTGGTTGGATATCGTGGTGAACCTGGACAGGCGGTGCTACGAGATGTAGAAGAACGGTAGGAAAGGATGGGCACCGACAGAGTCGCAGGGAAACCCTTTGGAAGACCATGTTTTGGTCATCCGTATCTCAAACACCCTGAAGTGCGAGAAATCAAACGGAGGCGACCAAATCTTGTGGGGAACGTGTGCAAAGCTCTGCAGAGTACTCAAACCTAATCGATTAGCCGTGTCCACGGTCATGGACGACTTGAGCCAAAGGAACTGAAACATTCGGAATTCTCAACACAAGTAATATGATGATGTGGGTATTAACAATTTGGGTATGAGAATTGGTTGGTGCAACCAATCTCATTAATCAACCAACTTAGTAATATTTTTGCTTAGCCCTCTCTTGATGTAGGAAAAATTGGCTTTTTCGCAAAAACTTACCACCCCACCTGCCATATATGCATGTAGAATTAGATTATTATCTTTTCACCCCTCTCTTATGACTTTGCCGGCATATTCCATATGCTGACCTACACGGCTGCAACATATGATGTTGCAGAGTACTTTTCCGACCAGGAGTGAGGACACGTTCTACGCTCGGTGAGATGCCCTTGGAGTCAGATGGACTCATCTACCTTCGACGCTTCCGCAAGACTTAGTTATTCTCATGAGTTGGACTTCGGCCACTTTATTGTAATGGTTATTGTAATAAAGGACTCGATATGAGATTTCGATTAATATAATGCTGTGTGATTTCCCTTTGATATATACATTGTTGTACCGTGTGTGTACCAGCATGACCTTGGGATGGTACGGAAACACCGGAGATTCGACCTTACAGGTCGGGTCGTTACACCAACGTATCTTTAATTTTTGATGATGGCATGCTATTATATTATCTGTTTTGGATGTTTTATATGCATTAATATGCTAGTTTATGTTATTTTTGGGACTAACCTATTAGTCTAGAGCCAAGTGCCATTTTCTGTTTTTTCTTTGTTTTTGAGTTTTGCGGATATGGAATATTAAACCGAGTCCAAATGGAATAAAACCTTCAGAAGGAATTTTTCTGGAAGGAAACAAGTCGATCAAGCTTGGAGTGCACGTCAGGGGATGTGCCAGGGCGCCACAAGCCTGCTACGCACGCCCCTGGCCGCGCCTAGCAGGCTTGTCGCTCCCTGGAAGGTCTCCTAAGCCTAGTTCTTGGCCTATAAATACCCAAATATTCCCCCAACACCAGGAAGAGCCACGCCAATACTTTTCCAGCCGGAAGCCTCCGTTCCCAAGAGATCTAGTCTTGGAGCCTTTTCCAGTAATGTACTGGAGGGCGTTTCGATCACGAAGGGCATCTACATCAACTCCATTGCCCCTCCGATGCTGCATAAGTAGTCCACCACATACCTATGGGTCCATAGCTAGTAGCTAGATGGATTCTTCTCTCTCTTTGATCTTCAATACCATGTTCTTCATGATCTTCATGGAGATCTATCCGATGTAATCCTCTTTTGTGGTGTTTTTGTCAAGATCCGATGAATTGTGAGTTTTTGTTCAGATTATCCATGAATGTTATTTAAATATCCTTTGATTTCTTATATGCATGATTTCATATCCTTGCAAGTCTCTTCGAGTTATTGGTTTGGTTTGGCCAACTAGATTGGTAATTCTTGCAATGGGAGAAGTGCTTGGTTTTGGGTTCAATCTTGTGGTGTCCTCACCTAGTGACATAGTAGGGGTAGCGAGGCACATATTGTATTGTTTCCATCAAGGGTAAAAAGATGGGGTTTTCATCATATTGCTTGAGTTTATCCCTCTACATCATGTCATATTTCTTAATGCGTTACTCTGTTCTTCATGAACTTAATACTCCAGATGCATGCAGGAGTCGATCGATGTGTGGAGTAATAGTAGTAGATGTAGAATCGTTTCGGTCTACTTGTCAAGGACGTGATGCCTATATTCATGATTATTGCCTTGGATAACTACATTATTATTCGCTTTTCTATCAATTCTTGACAGTAATTTGTTTAGCTACCATGATATTTGCCTTCAAGAGAGAAGCCTCTAGAGAAACCTGTGGCCCCCGGGTCTATTTTCCATCATATATTTTCAGATCTATACCGTGCTGCAATTTATTTATCTTTTACTTTCCGCACTCGTTTACATCTATATCTATCGGATCTAATCCTTGCAAATAATAGTGAAGGGATTTATAACCCGTTTATAGCGTTGGGTGCAAGAGTTTGATTGTTTGTGTAGGTGCAACCATTGGTGACTTGCTTGTTCCTCCTACTGGATTGATACCTTGGTTCTTAAGAACTGAGGGAAATACTTATCTACTTCGCTGCATCACCCTTTCCTCTTCAAGGGAAAACCAACGCATGCTCAAGAGGTAGCAGAACGCCCCCTCCGAGGGGCACTTAATATGGCTAACGACCCTACATCGGCGGGTGACCTCACGAGGAGTACCACAAGCGGAGTCCCATTCGGTGTAAGGGCTACTGAGAAGACGACTAGTAGCCTCATCATCTCAATGCCAGGTCCATCATTACCCAAAGCGTGGTTGACAGGGCCAGGTTAAACAGGGAGCGTTTGAGCGACCGGGGAACTTCCGGTCTCGAGTGCTTTAGCGGGTACATCTGAGGAGCTGAGATACCCTCCAACTACAGGTTGGCAACAAGAATCGACAAGTTTAACGACGAGTCGAGGGCGTGATTGCTAGGGCGCATCGACATGCATGATGATGTAGCACCGGGCATGTAGGTTGGAATACTTAGGAAATTCATCAAATACATCAACAGTTTTGATACATGCGCAAAACAATATAGCTGCAGGGGCGGGCCCTAACAGCTTGAGGATGATGCAGCCCGAGGGGCGCCCTCAATTGAACGAACCAAAAGGTCACCTGGCAATGATGCTGCTGGAGCATTGGGGTAGTTGTTGAAGCTTGATCCTCACGAGTCTGCGGGCTCCTGAGGCTCGAGGGGCCCATGAGGCCCAGGGGGCTCACGAGGGTCCGGGACCTCCTGAAGAACCGCACGACATCGTGCCTCCTAAGACGTGTGCACGTCCTGCACGAGGTGCTGGTAGGCAGCACCCACGTTCACGAGGCCAAAGGGCATCTAGACGTACCTCTAGGGGTAGCCCCCACTACGGTCGACACACGATGGCCAATAGAGGCCCCATGATGTGGCCCTGTTGAGGCCCGGGATGTCGACTCGGTTGCGCAGCCCGTCGCCCATGCCGGGGGTCGACAGTTGCACTGGGTGGTGCAGGGCAACGCTCACTATGCATGGCTTGTGCCTCCTTAAGCTCCTTGATCACGTTGGTGATGAAATCCCGTGTCCCTGTGACCTTGCGCCATGCTCCTTGCTTGTGGGGGCGCGTGTCGAAGCGTGCCTCCAAGTGGTGCCCGAGGACCTCCCTTGTTGCACCGGTCAAGTTGGAAGCTCTCTGGGTGGAAGCCCTCGATCCTGCCATGAGGGAGGCATCGGGCGTGCCTTGTTATGCGGGAGGGAGAGGCGCCCCAGCAGTGGACACGAGACCTATGGCACCATACATGGGGATCCCTATCCCCTGATGGCTCTTGGGGAGGATATTCTTCTTCTTCTTCTTGGGGGTGTCCTTAGGAGGCAGGATGCCACCCTCGTCGTCAGAATTTTCAGCCGCCCCGACCTGGTAAGCACGTACGAGGGATCAGACTGCATCATTCTCATCACAGTCGACCGTGATGATGCTGTTGCACCCTCGCATCTTGGGGATGTTGTAGCCATGATGGGTTGCCGCCATGAACATGGCGAGGGCAGGATACCCGAGGATGGCGTTGTACGGGAGGCTGATGTGGGCGACGTCAAAGTCGATGAGCTCGGTGTGATAGTTGTCGCACTTGCCGAAGGTGAGTGGGAGGCGCACCTTCCCGAGGGGAATGGTGGAGCCATCGTTCACTCCCGAGAAGGGCATGGTCGGCATGAGCTGATCATAGGGCACCTGAAGCGTCTCGAATGCCTCGATAGAGAGGACATTGAGACTAGCGCCACCATCGATGAGGGTCTTGGTGACGAGGACATTGTTGATGGTGGGCGTGCAGAGCATGGGGAGCGTGCTTCCGGCAGCTGAGTACTTGAGGTGATCCTTGGAGTCGAAGGTAATGGCGTACTTCAACTACCAGATGGGAAGTGCAACCTCAAGCTTTGGGAGGGCTGCGTTCACCTCACGAGAGAACTGCTTGAAGATGTGGTTTGAGGCAGGGGCCTAAGCACCGCCCAGAATGCAGGAGATCACACGGGATTCCTTGAAGCCCCCAACCCCATCATCATGTCGGTTATCATCATTTATCCTTGGCGACGGCAGTAGAGGAGGGAGGCTAGCATTGCCCTAAGGTAGGGCCTCACGAGGCTGATTGCGCCAGGGTCTGTCGCGAGGCTCGTCATGCCAATGGTCCTCGTGAGGCTGACTGCGCCAGTCCTGACGTGGGTCAGGGTTGTCCCAGCGGCCTCCGCTGCAGCCCCCTCCATGGCCATAGCCATGGTCATCATGCTCGGGGGCGGCAGCCGAGGCGCTCGTCGTGGAGTGCCCTAAGCTCCTGGTAGTCGTTGGTGTTGTGAGTGTGCGTGTTGTGGAAGACGTAGTACAAGCAATTGCCCCTTGGTGGCTCATCATGGCCACACCTGCACTTCACCTCGAGCTTGATACGTATCTGTCATATCTATAATTTTTGATTGTTTCATGCCAATATTATACAACTTCCACACACTTTTGGCAACAATTTATATGATTTATTGGACTAACCTATTGATCCAGTGCCTAGTGGTAGTTCCTATTTTTTGTGTGTTTTTTGTTTCGCAGAAATTCCATATCAAACAAAGTCCAAATGCGAGAAAAATTTACAAAGATTTTGTTTTGGAATATTTATGAATTTTGAGAAATGGAATCAATACAAACAGAGTCCCACAACCTCCATCCTCTACCAGAGCGCGAACCAGGGCCAAACGCGGCCTTGTGTACCGTGCCCACCTCATATGTTGGTTGGAGCTCTCCTTCAGGCGCAATAAAGATAATTTTTGGATCAAAACCCCCATAAATTTCATCCTGATCGGAGTTACGGATCTCCGGGACTATAAGAAACAGTTTTCCGCCAGAAATAGGAACACGAAACAGAAGAGAACAAAGAGGGAGATCCACTCTCGAAGGGGCTCCCGCCCCTCCGCCACCATGGAGGCCATGGACCAGAGGGGCAACTCTCCTCCCATCTAGGGGAGGCCAAGGAAGAATAAGGAGGGGGATCTCTCCCCGTCTACCCTGTGATGCTAGAACACCGATGGGTCAAGCACCATGACGATGATCTATGTCATAAATCTTGCCGCCGTCAACACCAACTCTCTATCCCTCTTGCAGCGGCGCAACACCTCTCTTCCCTGCTGTAATCTCTACTTAAACATGGTGCTCAACTCCATATATTATTTCCTAATGATATTTGGCTATCCTATGATGTTTGAGTAGATCTCTTTTGTCCTATGGGTTAATTGTTGTATGATGTTATGGATGTGAGTCATATGTTGATATGGTGCTGTCCTATGGTGCCCTTCATGTTGCGCTAACATGAGGGATCCACGCTGTAGGGTGTTGCAATATGTTCATGATTTGCCTATAGTGGGTTGCTTGAGTGACAGAAGCATAAACCCGAGTAGGTGGGTTGTTGCGTATGGGAGTAAAGAGGACTTAATACTTAATGCTATGGTTTGGTTTTACCTTGATGATCTTTAGTAGTTGCGAATGCTTGCTAGAGTTCCAATCATAAGTGCATATGATCCAAGTAGAGAAAGTATGCTAGCTCATGCCTCTCCCTCATTGCATATAACAAGTATCTGTTGTATCATATTCAATTTTCTAGGGACAATCTTTCTCATGTGTTACAAAAAGCTTGCTACTGCACTACTAAGTTTATTTTCTTGCTAGTACTGATAGTTTTATTGTCGTGAAGTAGTCTCATTCTTGTTCTAGATAAAGCAAATGTTAAGTGTGCGTAGAGTTGTATTGGTGGTCGGTAGAACTTGAGGGAATATTTTTTCACCTTTAGCTCCTTGTTGGGATTCGACACTCTTACTTATCAAAAAAGGCTACGAACGATCCCCTACACGTACGGGTTATCATGGCTCCGCTGCCAGCACAACGGGGCCCTTACGCTTCACCTCCTTAGCCTTGGCCTTCTTGTCTTTAGGGTTTGCCTTCAGAAGCTCAAGGAGGGAGATGCAGACCTCTTCGACCCTTGCGCACTTTTTTGGCAGGTTGAACATCTCCAGGGCCGAGCACAGACCGTCATGGCTGGCGAGCTCCTCTCTCATCTTGAGGTCCATGACGCCATCGATAAACGCTGAGATGATGGCCTCATCCGATGCCCTCAGGATTTTGAGGAAAACGTTCGTGAAGAACAGTATGTACTTGTGCAGGGTCTTGCCCGGCTGCTACTTCACACACCATAGGTCATTCACTACAGGGGGGCGGTCACGGGTGCCCTAGAAGTTGGCGATGAAGGGCTCGCGAAGTTAGTCCCAGGAGGAGATAGGGGCAGGCAGCTTGGGGAGGCCATTCCTCCGGTGACCGTGGCGTTGATCTCTTCGCGAGGCCGGGGCTTTCGTGAGGGTCTTGACTTGGGGGGCTTGCTGCTAGGACGTACCAAGCCGTCGAGGTGGGCCACTCACTAGGTCGCAGGCAGGCAGTTCTGGGTACCCCCGATCCTAGAACACAGATAGATTCCTCGATGGACAGACGCTTCTTGACCTCGTCGCGGTCCATGCACTCGACGCTCTCGGATGGCTCCTGCATCTCCAGCTCTCGCTCGGAGATCTCGTGCGGAAGGGGCTCCATGTACACCGTCGTCGCATCGTCGACATGCCTCTAGGCGTCCACAACAGCCGCCTCTTTGGACGTGTGGTGCATGTTGGATTCCGGCGAAACCTAGTGTATCTTGGCGGGGGTGTTCTCTACGATATAGGCCTGGATAGCCTTAACCCGGGCCAGGGCACCTCCGCGCGACGTCACGCCGATCGAATGCTATTGGCGTTTGCAGCTGCCATTGTAGTAGCTACAACTACCATCTCTACGGCTACAGATGCCCTTTAGGCTTCCGCCGAAGACCTGTCGGCCGCCGCAGAGGCCCTTTCATCAAATGTGGCTGCACTTAAGGCGGATGCAGCTGCACTCTCGGCCGAGGTGACCGTGTTCTTGGCGAAGTCGGGAGCGCTCGGGGCTGAGGGGGCGGTCATACGCACCCTTACAAAGCATTCCCACGGCATAATTCTTTTGCAGAAAGCATTTGCTGGGGAATGGGGATCAAGGGTGAATGGAATTCGAGCTAGATGAAGCCGATTAAGCTTCCCTCGTAAGACATAAATAGATCCTTGAATTTTTATTGCAAATGCTTCCTATATGGAACCAAGTGTACGCATTTCACTTTTTTATCGAATTGTAAAACTATTTGGGGTACAACTGTAACATATATTGTTTTAATTGCAAGAAAAAGATCCCTACACTCAAAATCCACAAATGACATCCTAAAATTAGGAAATATCCGGGGTTCAAATGGCATATTTATACATTAAGTTAGTTTCTAGAAATTTGACGGCCATAATTCAAAACTATAACAAACGAACATGCAAGATGAAGCAAAAACTACTGGAAAATCATATTTATGTACTGCTTGCTTCCCTATATATGCCGCTTGCAATAAATTTTAAGGAGTTCCAAACATCTTGGGTAACAGTTTGGAAACACGTGCATGAATTGGAAATCTAGGTTTTAAAATTGAAAAAATGAAAAACTGCTATGAAGTACATGAGGATAATCTGCATGATTTTCTGACATGGTGCCAAGATGATGTGGTCAAAGTAGCAACTTGTTCGAGATAAACTTTGACACATGCCTCCCACAAAATGGAGCATCACACGAAGGGTCGTGGTTCCAAGAGGGAACACGAGCCTTGTTTGATCACGAACCGCTAGTCATTATCTCGTTTGACCTAGCTTTTTCTGAATTTGTTACAATGCACGAATACGTTCGGCATCCTGAAAATTGGACATTTTCGGGGTCTAATGAGAATTTTTATACATGAAGTTAGTTTCTAGATACCTAATGGTCATAACTCAAAACTGAAACACATGGAAATGTGCAAGATGAAGCAAAAACTGGAGGAAAATCATATTTATGTACTAGTGCTTCTGTTTATATGCCACGTGCAACAAATTTGAAGGAGTTCCAAACATCTTGAGTAACGGTTTTTACACAAGCATTGATAATCTAGGTTTTAAAATTCAAAAATAAAAATAAAAAAATGCTAGTAAGTACATGAAAATCTGCATGATTTCCCGTCATGGGGCCAAGATGTCATGGTCAAAGTAACAACTTAGTCAAGATAACTTTTGACACATGACTCTCCCAAAATGGAGCATCACACGCAGGCTCATATATTTCCAAGAGGGAACATGGGGAGTTGTGCGATGACGAACCAAATCACTGCCTCATTCGGCCTAGTTTATTTTTTCATCGTTAGAATGTATGATTACGACCGTCATCCTCAAATATGAAATTTTTTGGCATTCAGTTGGCATTTTTATACATGAATGTAGTTTTCAGAAATTCAATGGCCATTGTTCAAAAATGTAACACATGAAAAAGCCAGAAGAAGCAAAAATCGCTGGAAAATCATATTTATGTACTACTTGCTTCTGTGTATATGCCACTTTCAATAAATTTGAAGGAATTCAAATCATTTTGAGTGACGGTTTGGACACAAAAGCATTGGGAATCTAGGTTTCTGAAATAAAAAATGAAGAAATGCGCCGAAGTACATGAAAATATACATGATTTCCCGACATGGGGCCAAAATGTCATGATTAAAGTAACAGCTTGTTCGAGATAAGCTTTGACACATGTCAAGCTGGCAATGGTTAACTATTACCCGCGTCCCCATGGGTAATTACTCTATTAGGGCAGGGGTGCTAACTTGAATGCCCATCGAGAAGTTGGCGGGTCAAATACCTTACGAAGCATGCAGGACGGGGATGGGGATGGGATATCATTACCCGTCTTACCCATGAATTGAAGTACTTACATGTGGTCTTTGAAATTAGTAGAACCCACGTAATTTGTGGCCTCGATCACCCAAATTTACACACACACCACCCCTTTGGCCCAAAATTCTCTAAGAAATCCTAAACCTAGCAACAACCTATAGTTTATTGCATTGAAATACTATTTTTTTACCGAAATACGTGAAGGTTTTTCTTAAATGCATGTGTGGGTTTCCCCATGGTGATAGAGAACCTGGTGGGGATGTGGATGGGAAACTTTTTATCCCCACGCACCGGTACATAGATGGGGACAAGGATGGGAGGGCGATGATGGGGGCAGAGATGGGACTCCATTTCCTGCCTGAGTGATCCCCTGCTTGAGACACATGCCTCTCACAAACATGAGCATCACACGAAGGCGCATGGTTCTAAGAGGGAATATGGGGCCATGTGTGATGGCGAACCGCCAATCGCTGTCTCATCCGACCTAGTTTTTTTTATTGTTACAATGCACGGATATGACTGGCATCCTATTTTTTTAAATGGCATTCTATTGGAATCTTTATACATTAACGTAGTTTCTAGAAATTTAATGGCCATAGTTCAAAACTGAAACACATGAACAAGCTAACTGATGGAAAATCATATTTATGTACTACTTGCTTATATATATGCCACCTGTAATAAATTTGAAGGAGTTTGAAACATCTTGAGTGATGGTTTGGACACAAAAGCATTGAGAATCTAGGTTTCTAAATTCAAAACAAATATGAAAAATGCTTTGAAGTACATGGAAATCTGCATGATTTCCCGCCATGTAGCCAAGATGTCGTGGTTACTACTCTCGGACTTGCTTTTGTCACACAAATGGCACACATGCATTACATTTGGATAGTAAATGTAAATATTTTCCATGACAAATGCGTCCCACATGATTGGTACTTTGTTTCGTGTTTCGAGTTTTGGAAGCCAATTTTCGCAGACTACTAAACATACACGGTCATGCATTGGGAACTGTCGGTGATGTTAAGTCACACACCGCTGTTGACTAGGAAATCATATGCAATCACTACTGGCATCGATAAAGATTCTAGCCGCCTATAAACGCTGCCCCTTGAGATGCCATCCCGCTTGCATTCTCTTGTCTCTCTATCCCACCCCTTGCACAAAACTCTACCATGGCACGCCCGTTTTGTGCAGAAGCAGGGGAGGATGTGCCACCCCGCGAGGACATGGCAAAATGCAACGACGAAGAGAACCCCTTCGCGACCCCAAATGAGGTCGTGCCAGACGCCCAACTGAAGATTGGTTTTGGGGCGAGTACAATCTGGCATTGTGGAAGGCATTGTCGTCGGCTCAAAGAGCCAGGTAGGTGACGTTCAAGAAGGAGTGGGCTCAGGAGTGCGCTAGGGACTTCGTTGCCAGGAATGCCCTTAGTTCCACATCAGAAAAGGAGGAGCTGAAGCTTTGGCGGCAGGCGAGTCGACGAGTAGTGGAGGTGTACAAAGAGGGCCGGTACCACGCAATGAAATCAAGAGGCTCTAGGTGCCTCACCGTTGTGTGGGCATGGGCCTATAAGCTCTAGCGTGCACCGCCAAAGAGCTCCAGTGGGCACCGAGTGAAATGTCCTGCATGGTCACACACCTCTGCAAGCGAGAGGCTGATCGACATGTCGAGGGCCGCAAGGCGGAGGAGGCGGCGAACTCCCATCGCGTTGGGAAGCCACCACACACTAGGGAGTTGCTAGGGAGAGGCCGCCGCTTTACTATTGCCCGCTCAAAGAGGGGTTATTATTAGTTTAGTTTTTATTCATCGTACATATTAGTTAAGTACTATCATAACATATATGAGATGATATATATTGTATATGTATCATGTTTACAATAAGCTACTGAATAATTAATACATATTATTAGTTTCACATTTCTATCTATTTTCATATTGATTTTCTCTCTCTAGTTTCCTTTTACACATATTGAAACATAACAATAGAAGATAAATCGTTCACACATTGAAACATATCAATATTGTGATTGTTGTCCAGACATTGGGATTGACAACGAAACGATTCAACAAAATAAAACATGTCCATGACTACACCCTAACCTATGGAATCTCTTGGCTGTGCCTGAACTCGGTGACGCATTCGCCCATTCAGTTAACACATTCGCGGTATAGCTAGAGCATGATCTCAAGCTACAAGCTGGCTATTTTTTCGGAGATTAGCATCTCAAGGATGCGACAACCATTTTCTTCTACTGCTCCCCCGTGCACACCTGGGACAAGTAGGTACTCAAGCCTACCAATGATCCTGTTGGCATCGAGGTGGCCACGAACAAGGTGAATAACGCAACCCATCCGAATGGCGCCGCCGGCGTCCCTTGCAAGTATGGTGTGGCCGGGCTCTGGTGCAAGTATGCGCAGACGGCCGCTGCCCATTCCCGGTGAGAAATAGGGCTACTGACATGCCTTGGACAAACTGCAACGTCATGTCTGGTGGGATAGCAGAAAGTGGGGATGGAACAACTCTTCCTCTGCTACACTCCGCGCCTCTCGCTCAGCAGACCTACATCGGTCTGTCGGATCTCGGGCTCCGCAAACCCAAGGAAGTTCGAACATAGGGGTGTGTGCGAAGATCCCCAACAACCTCACCCCTGCTAGCTTGCAACCCGGTAGCTTAGTCGATGAACTCGCACGATGACGAGGGAGAAGATGTCACACAAGGATTTACCCAGGTTCGGACCGCTGCGAAGCGTAAAACCCTACTCCTACTTTGGTGGATTGCCTCACGAGGAGATTTGAGGATGAACTAGTACCATGGTGAGTTGCCTCATGAGGGTGTTCTAGTGGTCTTGCTTCTCATTTCATCTCCCCCTCTACGGAGCTACCTCGCGTCTATTTATAATGGCCTGGGTCCTCTTCCCTTATCGCTATGGCGGGAACGATCCCCTTATCCCGATGAAAGGTGGTCTTCGCCTACAAAGGTGGTCTTCGCCTACAACAGCCAAATTCGAAGGGGGACAAGGGGTACACCCTTATCCTGACGAAAGGTGGTCTATGCCAACAAAGTAGCTATTGGTGATGTAGTGGTGGGCTCGGCGATGACATCCGTCATGCAAGGCTCATGGTCTTGGTGTTGTTGCACCGGAATGGAAACATTTGGGGGCGTTTCGGGAACCTGCGTACGTCCTTGCCCCCTTTTCACCAAAGAGGAAACTATCCCGTCCGGCGCGCTGGTGCTCGCCTGGCCCGCCTTGCATCATCCTCAGCCTCGCGAGGCCAAGAGTTGCATAGAGATCTCCACCGCCCAGGAGGGGGCCTGGGGAGGCCTATCCCCCGGGGTTCTTGCGAGGGCCATGTCTTGAGTGGGGCCGCACTAGGCCGTCCCTGACCGTCGGAGTGGGCTGCGCTCTGGGCCACAGGCCAACAGGTCTGGGTACCCTCGTTGCCAGAATGCCGACAGTAGCCGCCGGGCCCAAGGCACACTCGAGTTGGCTTCTAGGCTAAGCAATTGAACATGGCCCGAAGCGCCGCGGGCCCCAATCACCTGTGGGCTAGGCTTGATACGTGACACTCTTTGAGAGGCCGATGCCTCCACTTCCTCACACCGCCCCGGCAACTGTCCGGGCTGTCAAATTGCTTGGCGCATGCCACCAAGCCATCTGTGTTCCCCATCGGTCTCGCCGTCTGCTTTCCCCTCTTCCATGGCGTTTGCCTTCTCCCCCAAATCTCGCGCCCGCTCGACCTGGCTGCCTACCATGGCCCCCAAGAAGAGAGGGGGCAAGGGACCGAAGATGCCAGGGACTTCGTCGGCCTCGGAGCCCGCGTTGGGCTGGTCCTTGGTGGTGAATCTCGAGGGGTTGGAGAAGGTTAGACTAATGGTCGCTGCCAGCTCCAACGAATGGGGGACCAGCAAGATTCGGCTGGGCTCGCCTCTGAGTGAGATGGAGGCCATCGTCATTCCCCTTCATCTCCATACCCTTCTCTCGGGCTTGCTGCAGCCATTCTCGGACTTCCTTTCCGTCGTGCTCTCGTATTATCAGGTTCATGTGCTCCATCTTGACCTTGGCTCCCTCGTCCTCCTTTCTGCCTTCGCGTTCATGTGCGAGGCCTTCGTTGGAGTTCCCCCTTCCGTGGCCCTCCTTCACCACTTCTTCTCCCGCCAGTTGAACCCAAGGGGACAATGCTCTGGATGTGTATCCCTGAGAGCGGTCGACACATCAGCTGACTGGGCCCACGACTCTCCCCGAACGCAGAACGATTCTGGAGGCAGTGGGTGTGCGTTGATGCTACTGAGGACGTCCCCCCCGTCATCTCCTGTAGTGACGAATCATGGGTGGGAGCATGCGAATCTTGTCGACTCGCGGCTCGCGCAGGTTTTGGTCAGGTTGGCAGAGCTGAAGAAGGCGGGTGTGACAATGGCAATGGTCGTGCGGGATTTCTCCTCCCGACGAATTTCTCCTCTTCAGCGCCATTCCCACATGATGTGGGCTTTTGTAGCCCTCAAGACCCCATGAGGATCCAGGTCATGTCTCTTTCTTCTAGTGTGTTGCACGAGATGCTCCGTCGCCTGACCGACGGGGAACCAAACGAGCTCCCCCGGGACGACCTCCCCTTGTATAACTACAAGGACGGGGAAGCCCTCGCTGAGAAGATGCCGCGCTTCGATGAGTGGGGGTTTCTTCCCCCAGAGGGAGCACACCCCCAGGGTGATCCCCTCATGAGGGTCTCGAGTCCTGGGGGTCCTGAGGCCGCGGCTCCTGCCTTGGCCGAGGTGGGGCGTCCTTTGTTGCCCGTTCCCCGGGCTCTTGCTACGACCCAGCCTATGGATGAAGGTGAAACCCTACCGATGAAGGAGGCCGCCGCCTCCATTGCAGGGTGCCAGGTGCCGGTCGTCGACACGTCGTCCTGTGCCCCCCACGCTCGCTGTAAGAGGAAGGTGCCCAGAGGCAGCCGCTCCCCCATGATGTGGGTGCCGGTGAAGAGGAAATGGGTTGCCGTGGATGAGTAAGCGCATGCGCTCCCTCAGCCTTCTCTTGACGCACTTCTTCTGAATCTCTGTTCCGCAGGCTCCCCATTGATGGAGGAAGAGCCATGCCATCGCCTCCGCCTCCTCAGGCCGCTAGGCCTATCGTGGCCCCGTCTTCTGCGGGCTGTGGAACTCCGTGCGGAAGGGAACCCATACCTGAGCTCGTGCGGCCTTCAGGAGGCCTTGAGCGCGAGCTTCCCACGATCTTCTTCATACATGGCCTCTAATTCGTAGAGGAGGGTCTACGCCCCCCACTGACGGTCTTCCCTATGGACGTGCCGTGCCCTTGGGTCCTCCTCGAGCGGAGATGTGGGGCCTTGGGAGATGCGACTTCCACCTATGAAGGTAAGGTGGGAGCCGAGCCCCCAGGCACGCATCAGGGTCGAGCGGCCCCTCACATGCCTTCCCTGCCCATCCAGGGGAAGGCGGCGATCCTATATGGGCCCTCGAGATAGCCTGTGACAGGAGCACTATGTGGCATGGTCTGCTCCAAAGCCACAACAAATGTGTTGGGGAGCCTGGGTGTGGAGCTTTCCGACACCGACTTCCGTCTAGAGGCGGAGCACCAGCGCCTCGCATGGGAAATGGCGTCGTCTTGGGGTTGCCATGAACTTCGGCTGCCTGCAACGCGAGCGCACCCATGCAGATGCCGAGGAATCCCTTGCCACGACAGTGGAGGCTTGCGAACGCACCCTTGCTGAGGCCTAAGCTGGCGACTACCGATGCAAGTCCTCTAAGGAGCGCTTGGAGGAGCTTCAAGCCTTCAATGCTGCCCTTGAAAGGCGAATCCAGGCATGAAGGGCTGCACTTGACGACCCGGCTATTGAGTTCCCTACTGGCGATGCGGACCCCCGTATGCCCGAAGACCCGTTGGAGATGGAGGCACTGGGGCAGAGCCTGGAGCATGAGGGACTGGAGGTGAGGGAGCACCAGGTGTCGCTTGTCGAGGAATCCCTCGCCACCTGCGAGGCACAGGTACAGGATAAGATCAATGACAAGGTGGCGGAGGTTCAACGCTCCCTTCTCTAGGATTATCGCGCTAAGTTGAAGCTTCAGGAACCTCATTTCCGCAGGCGACGCGACCAGCTGAAAGCGAGGCCGACGACCTCAGGAGGAGGTTAGTGGAGGCGGAACGACGCCAAAAATCCATGATGGATGCCCAGGCGGCTGCCGAGGCCGAGCTGCGTTCCCTCTACAAGCAGGTGAAGGAAGTTACTTCCCTCATGGAGTAGGCTTCTGATGAGGCGCATCATGCCCGCGGCCTTCAGCACACGCGCTCCAAGATGTTCCACTCCCTCGAGAAGAGGGCCCACCGGGCTTTGAATGACATCTGCGGCGAGAGCGTCGTGAGCCCCCTCGTCCGCGACGACTCTGGGTACGTGGGCTTCTTTTCTAGGGTCATGGAGAGCCTTGAAGGGGGTGCGGAGAAGATCAATGACCTCGTGGAGGAGAATCCCCGCGACTTCCTCGCACAGGCAGCCTCACGCATATTTAGCCATCTCCTTTGCTTTGATCCGCACTTCAACTTTGAGGCGGTGCTTTCCCCCATGCCCAAAGTGATTCGAGATGACCTGGCCGAGTGGGTAGATGACCATGTGGATGACTTGATAGCGGAGCTTTCTTCTGATGAACCGGAGGGCCCTACAGGAGCCGAGGAGCGCGAGGTCAATGGTGGTGGTTATAATGAGAGCGATGACGATGGCATCTCCCCATGAGTAGTCTTCTTGTTTACCTGCGAGGGTTATGAATGTGTCCTAGTGATGACTCTACTGTATTTTGAAAATACCTTTGAGGGTGCTCCCGTATGACATGATGTATAGCACCGTACTCCCCTTTGCCAGGAATTTCTGCTGATCCGAACGACCAAGCCGTGCGAGCATCCGGGCGCCTAGACCTTGGTAGGGTGTGCACGATAATGTATCCCCCGCATCCTACCTCTGCTTACCAGCCGCTCATGGGGGGTGGAGGAGCCGGCCATCGCCAAACTCCCCAAGGAAAGTGGGGTGCAAAATGGAAATTGTTACCAAAGAGAATGATACCCCTTCTTTCCGGAAGAAAAATGCAAGAACACCAAATTTCATTCCCAAAAATGGCAAATTCGAATATAAAAAGGAACAAGAAACATCCACATACAACACCTAGAATAGTCTTCGTCTTCGTCTTTGTCTTCCCCCAGCGCGAAGCGTAGGGAATCCACGTTGTGTGGGCATAGCCATTAGAGGGGAATGTTGTCCGCAGCGCGGAGCATGGGGCTTCCACTTTGGCGTGGGAAGGAACCCCTCCCCCTCCTCAGGGGGCTCTGAGCATATAGAGCCCACTCATTATTACATGAGAGTGTCACGGGTTGGTCCTGGGGGTGTACAGGGAGCTCTACGCCTCTCGGACATGAAGCCCACTTCCCGGCCCCAAGCTTGGCATGGCGAAATAGGGTCGGCTCCAGACGGGTCCTCTAGCACGGGGGAGCCCCTCACGCTCTCTACATGGAAGTCCCGCCTCGGAACAGGGCCTCAAGCGTTCCACAACCCAAGGTCGGACGCCGTTGTCGTAGTAATGCCGCAGCCCCCTATGCTGCGGGCGGGGCCCGGTGGGGCCCTTTCGCTACACGCAAGGCAAACACCCAAGGCGGTGCCCCAACGCGCCTCGCTGAGATGCTCGGGGGCCTCACGCAAGTACCCAATACCCCGTCCCTAGGCGGACCGAGCCGGACCCGGAGACATGGGCGAGTACGTGATCCCCCGCTGGTGGTCAAACGGAGCCTGACCCGGAGACATGGTCGTGTGTTCCACCCTCCGTCTCCAAGCAGGCACCGCGCGCCCTAGAGACATGGGCATGTGTTTCACCCTCTGTCTCCAGGTTGGGATCACCTGGCCTGGGGACATGGGCATGTGTTCCACCCTCTGTCTCCAGGTTGGGATCACCTGGCCTGGGGACATGGGCGTGTGTTCCACCCTCCATCTCTAGGCTGGGTCGTCCGACCCGGGGACATGGGCATGTGTTCTACCCTTCATCCGTGGGCAAGTGACTGCCAGTCCACAGACCCAGGTGCCTGCTCACGATAGCTCCCTCCCAGCGGGTGCGCCTCACGAGGCTTCCAGTGTCGAGCATCCTCGCGAGACCAACCCCGCAAGACGCCCTTGTGAGGCTGTGCATACCAGCCCAAACGAGAGCCACTCACGAGGTCGCGTACACTCCTCCTGCTGTCATGGAGCCGTTGTTGCTCCCTTTACAGCCCGGGCGCTCGTCAACATGGTTGTTGTAGAGTTGCTCGAGCTCCCTGGCGCCGGTGTAGACGAGCCTCTGGGCGTCCGCCCTGGGATCAATGGGTGTGCTGGAAAGCACGAGGCGACACCCACCCCACATGGCTAGCACCCCCACTGGTCCTCGTCCACACCTGGGGCAAACTCCTGCATCCCCGACGAATCGGGCCTGACCCCCAGCTTGCGCAGGTCGCAATGGGCTTTCCAAGCGCGTCCACCTGACCCCAGCACTGCGCCGGTCAGTTGAGCGAGTCCATGGGCGCGAGCCCCCAGGCTTGTCCCATATGGATGCTCCTGGATTTCGCCAATGGAGGTGGCGCGCCTGGGCGCGCGACATGCCCAGTCGCTGCAGGGACCACGTGCAACATGGAGATGTTGTAGTTACCGAGCCACGAGGATTGCGACATGCCTGTGCGTTAGGTCGTGGCGGACTCAGGGGTATGACGACGTGACCCGTATGCGGGTCCGGGGCGATGAGAACATGCCATGCGGTTGGTGTAGTCTGTAGTCCCAAGGGTCTGTCAGGGGCCGGGCTAGCAACGACGCCCGCCAACAGGGAAGCAAGGTGACATGGGATGACAAGGCCCGCTGGTGGCACCCGTGCAACGTGCGTAGCCCGGTGTTCAACACGGGTTTGTTGTCCTTTTGCCATGGATACGGCAAGCGGAGGTGAAGGGAGGCTTGCGCAAGGATTCTGACATGCCCCCTACCCGGTGCGCCAAATGTCAGATCTCAGGCTCCGCGAATCCCAAGGAAGTTCGAACACAGGGGCGTGTGCGGAGATCGCCAGTAGCCTCACCCCTACTAGCTTGCAACCCGGTAGCTTAGTTGATGAACTCGCACGATGACGAGGGAGAAGATGGCACATAATGATTTACCTAGGTTCGGGCCGCCGCGAAGCGTAAAACCCTACTCCTGGTTTGGTGGATTACCTCACGAGGAGGTTTGAGGATGAACTAGTATGGTGGCGAGTTGCCTCGCGAGGGCGTTCTGGTGGTCTTGTTTCTCTTTTCGTCTCCCCCTGTATGGAGCTACCTCACCTCTATTTATAATGTTCTGGGTCCTCTTCCCTTCTCGCTATGGCGGGGAGGGATCCCACAATGGCCAAATTCGAAGGGGGATAAGGGGTACACCCTTATCCTGACGAAAGTTGGTCTTCGCCTGCAAAGTAGCTATTCGTGATGCAGTGGTGGGCTCGACGATGACATCCGTCCTATAGGGCTCGTGGTCTTGGTCTTGTTGCACCGGAATGGAAACCTTTCCGGGGGCGCTTAGGAACTTGCGTACGTCCTTGCCCCCTTTCCGCCAAAGAGTAAACTATCCCATTTGGCACACTGGTGTTCGCGTAGCCCACCTTATGTCATCCTTGACCTCTCGAGGCCAAGCGTTTCATAGAGATCTCCAATTCTTAGGAGGGGGCCTGGGGAGGTCTATCCCTTGCGGGTCTTGGCGCTGCCTCCCTCGGGATCCCGGGGCTCTTGCGAGGGCCATGTCTTGAGTGGGGCCGCGCTGGGCCGTCCGTGACCGTTGGAGTGGGCCGCACTCTGGGCCAGATGCCGACAGGTCTGGGTACCCCCATTCCTAGAGTGCCGACATGGTCTGGCTGTCTCGGCACAGACACACATGTTTTACTCTACGGAGCACCACCAATGATCTTCTTGTGCGGTGCACTACAACCTCTCAGTGGTTAGGTGGCGAGGTTGCTCGGCGGCGTTGCCGTGCCCTGCACCAAGGGTCTGCTCAACCCTTGCAATGACGTGCTGTGATGTCTACTACACAACTTTATTCTTGTAGACTTGTGTTGGGCCTCCAAGCGTAAAGTTTTGTAGGACAATAGCATTTTCCCCTCAACTGGATGACCTAAGGTTTATCAATCCGTAGGAGGTGTAGGATGAATATGGTCTCTCTCGAACAACCCTGCAATCAATACAAGAAATCTGTTGTGTCCCCAGCACACCCAATATAATAGCAAATTATATAGGTGCACTAGTTCGACGAAGAGATGGTGATACAAGTGCAATATGCATGAGAGATATAGGTTTTTGTAATCTGAAAGCAGTAGTGCAGCCGCGTTCTATACAAACGGGTTTTAACCCCTTTTCGTGACATAGTCTTAAACCGTCGCCTTGCATGTGTGGGTGATAGGGGGGGGGGTATCCCACATGACAGGCCAAACCCGTCGACGATGCCTGCACCTGGTCACACATGATGGGCAAAAATGTATTGTTTGCGATTAGAAGGATTATCACAAACAGACAAATTGGGGAAGACATATGAGATGACTTACCATCCCAAACTGGGAATCCCAAGGGTATATTTATGTTTGTATTGCAGATCACACACAATCTTTTGCAGAACATCGTTTGTGATAGGTGTGTTCATCACACACGATAGTTATGATTATGTCATTGCATTACTCAAAACATCACTCACGATGTCTAGAAGAAATTGTTTGTCATTGGGATGCCCATCACACACATAATCTATGTGAACACCTTTGTGAATGGGTGTCCTAACGCACACAGTTGTCGACAAGAATCCGTGTGTGATCTCTCAATGATCCAACACACTAACTTTCTAGACACCGTGTGGGTTTGTTCAGGTCATCGCCGATGGTGTTGTCTTAGAAACCATCTCAATTATTTATAATCCATTTAGTAATCAAAATTAACATTTCATATCAACCACATAATATATTTCTTATTCATAGTACGACAACCAGGATTTCATAATTAAATTACATCAGGGTACAACCTCATATAGGCATATACTGCCTAGCTACCAAATTGCACAACAAGACAAAGTTTAAAATGCAACATCTAAACCTTTGGAAATTAAGTATCATCATAGATGATAAATATATAGATGAATCTCATCTAGAAAACTGTTAAAGCGGAAGGTTAATACTAAGCCTTCAATGATGTTGAAGGTCCTGGCAAATTTAGGCTAGTCCCAATGGATGATTTCCGGCCCATCCTTAGTCCTCTTAAGGAAGACTTCAAGATTATACCATGTGTGCTATATGAATACCTTCACCGCCTCTTGATCATACAAGTAGTTTGAGACATAATCATCGATGAACTGCCTTGAGAAGTACTGAAAACAAACATACGCATAAATATCTTTTCTGAATTTTGAAATGACACAAAGGGAAAAGGATAAGGGGAAAGAGATGGTACCATCATATAGTTGACTGATGTCTTTTTCATTGCACAGACAAACATCTTGTTATTTTTTGTAGCAAGTTTCTTTATCTTAACAATCTTTATGAGTTTCTTGATTTGACTGATATTCAAGGACACCTCATTTCTTTATCTTAACAAACCTCTAACTGCAGGACCTACATGTGAACGAACAAATTATTAATAAAAACATTCATATTACAATGGTTTTTGCAATTGCACAATAATGTGCTATTACCCAAACGACCATGGATGTGTAAACTCGATGGTAAACTTCAGTGTCCCCCATTGTTTCCCCCTGCAACATATTTAAGACAAATATTGACCAGGTTACAAGTGATATTTGGCATAGTATCACTAAAATATGTTAATGGAAAATAAACACATTGTGGATCCAACAGATTAGCTCGAGCCACATTGAAGATCCAGTTATCTAAACCAAGCGTGCTAAGAACAAGGAAATGTAGCAATTCTGTATGTTGCACATGTATTTAGTACATCTAAATTCAACTTATTCGTCACATGCATAACAATACAAAATTGTACAAACAAAAATTGTACATCACATTTCAGAATTGAATTAAATAGTTAAATGACCACCACAACAAATGAACGAAATAGTTAACTGAGCACCACATTGCACAATAGAACATACTAGAAAGTCAGGTTGCAGTAGCATTACATTGGATATTTCAGTAGAATTTGTGAATGAAAGGCAGTAGTGGCACAGGAAACAACTAAATGAAAAGTGCTTAACCAACATAGCTAGGTGAACATAGGTCCTAAGTGATAAAGCTAAGAAAAACAAGCTATTCCTCAGCGTCGGAGATATTGATGATGATGGGCTCTGTTAACTTCGAAGAGGGCAAGGCCTCCACACAGTGGGTGCACCCCTTGTAGTGGTGAGTGGCCTGATCCTGTGCCGGCACCAACATGCCGACTCTGGAGTTGAGGTAAGCACGGGCACGCTGAGAATACACAACAAAGTCTACGTCGAACGCACCGACAGTTCCCTCGAGAAAAGACCATGAGCTATCGTTTATAGCAGCCAATCACATGGCGGCGTCAGCACGTGAGGCATCGATGGTGGCCTCGACGGCGAGGTGCTTCTCCAAGATCTGGGGGTCGGTACACGCATGGAAGCCATAGCTGCCTCATCTGCGCGTGCAACCGTGATTTGGTTCTCTACAACCAAATTCTCTTTGAGATCCTGTCTATACTGCATGCACCATGGCTTTCAGCGGCGATTATTTGGAGGATGGGGTGGTGATTTGGGTGGAAGGTGTCTCGCCAGCGGTCGGGCCATGTTGGATGCAGGAGGAGGGGGTGAGGGGGTATTAAGGAGGTGTCGATTACCTGACTAGATGGACGAGGCCGAGCAGCAGGAAGGAGCGTCGCCGGCGAGAAGGCGGCGCTGCAAGCAAGCAATGAAGGTTTGAAACAGGAAAGGTAGAGGAAAAGGGGTAAATGTGACTTTTGATTGGTACCGGGGGGCAAGGGAGGTAGATATTTCCGTGGCAATCCAAAATTTTCATTCGTCGCAGCAAAAAACTGGTGCGAAAAGCACCATCACACACAGTCCCTTATTCGGAACCATGTGCGATATCAAAACATCACAAACGAAGCCTGTGTTATACACCGTGTGTGATGAACTTGAACATGCAATTTTTTTAGAATAGTTCTCGATATCAACACATCAGAAACAAAGCATGTGATATACCCCATGTGTGATGAACTTGGCCATGCTAATGTTTGTTTCCAAGCTTCAGATGTAAGATTGGGTACTACATTGCACACGGTTCATTCCAACAAAGTGTGTGTGATGAATTTCGATTTCATTTTCAATTGGAAGATGGGATGGGGATATGGCGACAAATTTTTGGTCCAAAATTTCCCTGGTTACAATGTTCATCCACGTCATCGCATAATTTAACATCGATTGCTAATTTGGGTACTGCACAAAAGAGCCTACACCACAGTCCACACTTACTTAATCGAGCAATTAAATAGATCTCGTTGACCTAAACATTACTCTAACAAAAGACCAGCGCTCTAAACAACGGCTAATGTTTTGCCTAACGCTCGCCGATCTCCGGTGCATCCTCCATGACTAGCTCGCGCTCGACGACCTCCAGGGGAAGGGGCTCCATGGCATCCATTGCCACATACTATGCAAGCATATCACCGTCTGCGTTCGCCATCTCTTTGGAAAAGGACGCCACGAGTTTGGTGTGGGCGGCCATGGTCCGAGAGTTGACGGCCTCCATCTTCTCAAGGGAGGCTGCCCATGAATGGACGGCTGCTCGAGCGCTCTCAGCGACTGCCAACTCTTTGGACATAGGTTGCCGACAGTTGTCAGAGAAGGCCGTTGCTATTTGTGCGGTGACCAACATGAGTTGGGCGTGGGCGGCATTGACATAGGCGTGGGCAGCCACCATCAGTGCTACGGCGACTGCTAAAGAACGGATAGCTGCTGTGACGTTCTCGCCATTTGCCATCCGGGTCGCGGATGTTGCTGCCGCCATCTTAGATGCCCTTTTGGCGGTCACAGCCGCCCTATAAGAGAGTGCGGCCACACTCAAGATGTTGTGAGTGCGTTCATGGCTGATGCATCCACGCTCGGGCCGGAGTGGTTCGTCGAAGTTGCCCTCACGACGCGGATCCACATCCCCATCTTTCACCGGCGATGCCTGAACAGTACAATGGTCTTAGGGAACAAGTGCGACTGTGTGGTTGACACGCCGGCGGTGGACTGAAGCTTCCAGCCTAAGCCATATATGAGGATTGTCCCATGATATTTTGATACCACATCACACAGTTTCCATGACCAAGAACTGTTTGCGATGTATTTGATTTTCAAACTGCTTTGAGACGAAAAATCAAGTTACATTGGCAATTGAAGGTGTTTGGATGACATAACATTTATCTGCAGTGAACTTGCAACTATAAGACTATGTGTTAAATATGGAATAATTCAGGGTTGTTTAGGCCCTTTAAAACATTTAAAGAGTTTTTTACACATTTCATGTGCATAGTTCAAATTTGAACTACAGTTTATTAAGCACATACTAGATTGTACCTGAATGGTTGAAAATCAACTATTCGTCTCTAGATACATGTTTTGGTCCCATGCAAGAAATGGAAATTAAACCAATTTCAAACCTCACAGTATTTTGGCACGGCTGTAGACTTTGAGAAGCCTTGTTTGCAAATTCCAGTAAATAAAAATATCATGAGAAATTCATGAAACTTGGCATGGTGTGATGTCATGGCACATGTGTGTTGTGGTGAAAACAATGCCTAGTTCTGGACAAGTTTTCGCACACACCTCTTACAAACCAAACATTATCACAAGAAGTCATGTGGTTTCGGTAGGGAAAATTCACATTTGATGTCTGAAACAAAATTTGATGTTGCTTTTCTCCTTGAATTTATTTCTAGAGTCTCCATAGAGTAACTTCAATGTGTCATGGGAAAATGGAATCTTACAGAGTTCGTTTGTCCTTTTAAGTACATTAATTGAGTTTTTTAGGCATTCAAGGTGCATAATTCATATTGGAACTAAAATCACTACATGGTCCAACTCATGAAAATATGTCGAAAAACCATATACGTTTCCCTAACTGCATGTTTAGGTTCCACACAATAAATGGGAATGAATTTTGACATATAATCGTCTTGGCTTGAACACAAACATCTGGAAACTTAGTTTTTTAAATTCATGTAAATGCAAACCTTGACATAAAGTCAAGAAATTTGGGCATCGTGCCATCAACTGCCCTGTTGTGTGTGTTGTGGTAAAAAAATTGCCCAATTTTGGACAAGTTTTGGCACAAAGCTTCTTACAAACCGAAGGTTCTCACAAGAAAGTCATGTGTTCTGATAGGGAAAGTTTACATTTTATGTGCGAAACAACATCCATTGTCTCTTGTGGCCTCCTTTTATTTCTGGAGTCACCCATAGAGCAACTTTCTGACAGTCATGCTAAACCGTGGATTTTCTCCAAGGTTCGTGACACCTGTTTATCAAATTAATTGAGTTTTCTAGTTTTTTAATGTGCATAATTCAAATTTGAACTACAATCACAAGGTCAAACACATGAAAAATAGGTTGGAAAAAATATGCCTTTCCATGGATGCATGTTTAATTAGGTTCCACACAATAAATGAGAATGGATTTCTAACATCTCATTGACTGTTTGCTCGGCCGCAAACATTGAGATGCTTGGTTTTCAAATTCCCGTAAATCCAAAACTCATCAGAAATTCATGAAACTTTTGGCATGGTGTCGTGACAAGGGCACCGTGAAAAACTATCCAAATTGGACATGTTCTTTGCACAATCCCCTTACAAATCAGAGCTCCTCACAAGAAGCTTTGTTGTTTCAATAGGGAACATTATATATGCATGCCACATATGAGGGTGAAAAGGCATCTGATGCCTCTTGTCTACTTGATTTTCTTCAAATAAACAACATAGACATATGTATGTGCGAAGTGCAAAAATATGATTAAATTAAGTGATCATTTGGCTTTTGAAAATATTAATTGAGTTTTTGGTGCATTATGTAATGTGCATAATTCAAATTTGATCTACAATCACATGGTCCGGGGAGGCAAAATGGGTTGAAAAATCATATATGCGTCCTTGGATGCATGTGTTAGGCCACATGCAAGAAATAAGAAGGAATTTCAAACATCCAAGCATGTTGGCTCAGCCACAAATATCGAGAAACTTGGTTTCCAAATTCTCGTAAATCCAAAACTTAGTCAGTAATTCATGAAACTTGGAATGGGGTGATGTGAAGGCACACATATGCCATGGTAAAAAATAACAAGTTGGCCATGTTTTGTAACAAGCCTATTACTGTCGGCGTTCTGGGAACAGCGGTACCCTGACTCGCCTGCCTGCGGCCCAGGGCATGGCCTACCTCGACAGTGAGGAACGGCCCGACGCGTCCCCATTAAAGGCAAGACCATCGCGAGAGCCCCGAGCTCGCGAGGGAAGCAACACCAAGACCTGCGGGGAATAGGCCTCCTTAGCCCCCTCTAGAGTGGCGGGGATCCCTATGCAACGCTCGGCCTCAGGAGGCCAAGGACGACGTTAGACGGGGCAGGCGGGCACCAGCGCGTCGGGCGGGACAATTTCCCCTTTGGTGCAAAGGGGGCAAGGACATACGTAGGTTCCCAAAGTACCCCCTAAGGTTTTCATTCTGGACCAAATAAGACCAAGACCACGAGCCCTACAGGATGGATGTCATCACCGAGCCCACCACTGCATCATCAACAACTACTTTGCAGGCGAAGACCACCTTTCTTCGGAATAAAGATGTACCCCGTGTCTCCCTTCGAATTTGGCCGTTGTGGGATTCCTTCCCTCCATAGCAATAAGGGAAGAGGACCCGAGCCACTATAAAGAGAGTTTAGGCTACTCCGTAGAGGGGGATGAAAAGAGAGAGGCAAGACCACCAAAATGCCCTCGCGAGGCAACTCACCACTGTACTAGTTCATCCACAAACCTCCTCGTGAGACAATCCACCAAAGCAGGAGTAGGGTTTTATGCTTCGCAGCGGCCCAAACCTGGGTAAATCATCGTGTGCAATATTTTCCCTCGTCAACGTGTGAGTTCATCGTCTAAGATATCGGGTTGTGAGCCAGAAAGGGTGAGGCTGTTGGGGATCTTCATACATGCCCATGTATTCGAACTTCCTTGGGTTTGGCGAGCCCGAGATCCGACATTTGGCCTGCCAGGTAGGGGGCATGACAAAGTCTTCTTCTAGCCTCACTTTTCCCCCGGTTCACTGTTCTAATGGCCGACGCCCAACAAACTTTCTCCGGCCTCTTTGGATCCGCCTTCACCAACCCCACCGCTGTCGTCCAAGACCCATGCCCCGACAACGCAGCACTGGGCGGTCAGTACCAGGCCACCAGTGTTGTTTCCACCGCCATCGCTGCTCATGCTGGCAAAGCGTGTGGTGGACGGGCGCTACCCCCGAGACTGACGTCTCACTGTACCCACATGTGGGATCTCAATGCGCATGACGCACTACTGATGGCGAGCGAGATGCTTCGCGACCGCCCTATGCACGGGTGCTTCGACACCTGGGCCGACTACATCGCTGAGTTGGTCGCCATCGTGAGGAGGGCCTTGGTTCCCAACTCTTCTTCGTGGCCGCCGACGTTAGGCACTGGAGGCTCGTTCGCCGTGCTTGTCGCCTCCTCTGCAGACGACGTGCCCCCTCCGACCCCGGGAGACCAAGGACATGGCCCACCACACGCCATGCTCCTTCTCCTCTGAATCCTGGTGACCGGCTTTAGGGTGCCGTCCGGCCACGTCGGTGGGTCCTTTGAGGAAAATGATGGGATACCCTGCATGCGCCTCGATGCGCAACCTCATGCCTTTATGGATCATCGACAACCTGGGTCGTCTCGATGGGAGCACGCCAACTAGCGCAGGGAGCATGCAGCCTAGGCGTCCGGATAGGCAGGTAACCGTAAAGAAGGTGCATTGGATCACCAGGGAAGCAACCAACGTCAAGACACGTGTGGTCCACCCCACGGCAGGGCAGAGGTAAGCAACATCGGGCAGAGGCCCACCATAGGAGGGTCTACAGGCTGCGCGTCCATGGTGGCATCGCATTGCCTCCCAGAGGGGCCGTACCTGGTGCGTGCGGGGACGCCTCAGGAGGGGAACAAGGCCTTTATGTAGAGGCCTTCATTCCAAGCTACATCATACCTGCGGATGATGCGATGGATCAGGCCCCGCCGTAGGCGCCAACAACCTCCTGAAGTAGGGAGGTGCCCCGAACGTCCTCCCCGAGCCGAGCCTGGGGGCTCCCACCGAGGAGTACAAGGCCAGGTTGATGCGAGCGGGTGAGGGGGGAGGACATCCATGGGCACGCGTGGGCACGACAAAACCGCCTCCCTCGCGAGCAAGCAACATGCAGCCAAGCCTCGAGGCCACATGAGCAATAGTCTGGGGGAGCGACATGGTACAAGCAGTGCGGGCCGCCAACGGCAATAGGAGCGCCGATGCAGCCTCGCAAGGCAGGGCCTCACGAGGCCCACGAGTCGTGGATTGGCCAGCACCCCGACACTTCACGAGGTGGCTTCATCGACACAACACCTCTATGGCTGCGCCAGGTGCATTGTGCTCATGTTTGGGGGCGCGGGAGCGCAATCTCGTGGCTACGCAAGAAACAATGCATTCGGGTTTGGGGTGTAGGGGTGCGCAACTAAGGAGAAATGCACGGGATGTCTCTTAACGGAGTTGGGAGCACCTGGGCCGTGCGCCTGGGGACTTGCCCAGCTATCTTCGGCCGTGATACTCTCACGTAACAATGAGTGGGTTGTATACGCCCGGAGCCCCCCGAGGACGCGGAGGGGTTCCCACCCACGCCCAAGTGGAAGCCCCATGATTCGCGTTGGCGGATAACACTGCCCTCCAATGGCTATGCTCATGCAACAATATTCCCTACGCTCCGTGCTGGGGGAGGACAAAGATGAAGACTATCCTAGGTGACAAACGCGGCTCTTATTTGCTTTTCTTGTGCTCGAATTCGCCAACTTTTCTGGAAGAAAGCTTGGGTTTTTTCAATCATGCTTTAAGGTAAAAGGGTCATGGATTTGTTATCATTGTTGTTTCTTATCTAGAAATTTCTCTATTCCGGTCGAGCACTTGCCTACTTCTCTCCCCCTCACACCCCGCGAGTGGGGGCTATGGGTCACTGTGCTCGCATCTCACAAAGGCCTTGGCGCCCTAGTCCTCGCGTGGCGCTCCGGAGTGAGCTAGCAGGCGCGTGTCACTTTATACTCGACCAAGGGCTTCACTGCGGCCCGGCCCACCACCTTCGAGCCTCTGGAATGTCACGCCTCCCGAGGCAGGAAACAAATTTTTTTGGGAGCCTCTTCAGCGTCAAGGGGGGCTCCTGAGCAACGCGCCTCAGGAGCCTTAGTTTTCATATAGCCCCTCACCCCTTGGTGTTGTCCTACTGATCTAGATGCCCCAAGGGTGTCCATGCCTCGCCCCGTTATCACGTCCTAGTGATCCGATCGCCCCAACGGTGGTCGAGGAATGTGCAGGTGTGGGACTTGCCGACGTAGAGCGCTGCTTGAGCATCAAGGGGGGATCCTGAGAAACTCGCCTCAGGAGCCTTACTAGTCATATATCCTCTCGCCCCTTGGTGTCGTCCTAGTGATACGGACGCCCCAAGGGTGTCGAGGCCTCGTCCTGTAGTCGCGTCCTGGTGATCTGGACGCCCCAACGGTGGTCGAGGAATGTGCAGGACTGGGGTCTGCCGATGTAGAGTGCCAAAAGGGCTCCCAACTCGCCTCACTCGTAAGAAGAAGAAGCCCCCTAGGACATCTAGACTCCCCAAGTGCCTCTCAAGGCCTCCCCGACACAGAAGCCTGCCACGAGCATGTCAAGCTAAGTACCCTAATCACGACCAGCAGGAAGTCTCAATTAACAGTAACTCAAGGACCATGACACATGATAAGAGTGCTAATAAAAGAGCGCAAGCACCAAAGTTCATTACACGCCCAAAAGGCCCCCATGCTTTGGTTGCAAGGAAAGGAAAAGAGAAAGAAAGTGAAGAAGCCCCCTTGGGGGTTGCCGCTCTGGAGGCTGTGGCTTCGACGTGCCAACGCTTAGTCAGAGTCCTCATCTTCTTTGATGGGCCCATGGAGGCGTGCTAGCATGACGACTTCATGGGCGGGGGAGCCACGCCATAGTGGTTGGCTACCCCCCGATGTCTAGGTGCACCGGTGCGATGGTGTCTCAAACCTGCTGTCGCTCGGGCTCTCCACGGAGGAGGTGTCACTGCTGCTGGAAGCTCGACGGCTGTCGCCAAGGGCAAGCTTATCTCCAAGGTCGCCGCTGCTGTTGCCCTCTGGGCAGCACCCGAAGCGTCCACCGACTTCCCCGATGACCTTGATGAAAAGTGCCACGACACCGTTGTGCTTGAAGAGGAGCGTGAGCCTCAACTCTAGCCATGGGTGCGAGCAAAGATTTTCCACCCGCGACTCAAGAAGGCATGTCCTCCGGGGGTAACCTCGACCTCCACCCACAGCGCGCCGCTACAGCAACCATCGGCCTGTAGCCATAGACCGGCGGGCTCGCTATCTCGCAGTGCCTCCATGAAGAAGTGCGGGAGCCACAACCGAGGGAAATCTGGGTTCTCCACCAACACCAAGAACTCCTGGCCTGCAACCGAGGGGCGGTAGCCGGGCGCCTGTTGCGGGCATCACTCCTCGGCCAGGGCAGCCGCGCCCGCTGTGTTGCCGGTGCTAGCTGAGGCACCAGTCCACGCAGAAGCGCGGCCACGCGCCTGGGGCGCCTCCGTCGACGCCTCGACGTACTTGCATGGGTGCCCTCGGCCCCTCTTGGGAGGCTGATGGTTTGGCCCCACCTAGCAGGCCTTTCCCTTCCTGGCAGCAGAAAACCTCTTCACAGATGTCATGATCTAGGAAGCAGAGAATGAAGCCGAAGAAGCGAAGAGTAATAATGGGCTAGGGGATTCTCCCCCCGCCCATTTTGAACCAGACAAAGGCCAACTGGCACACCTCCTCATCCAGAGCAGTCAAGTCCGGTGACGTGCGCTAGCTGTAGATCAGACAGGATGACAGTCAAGGCGCCATGGGGAGCGGAGGCACCCTGTGCCTCTTGGGCTCTACATGACAGACGCTATTTGCATGCAATCCTACTTCGCGTCACCTCACCTGCCCTCATCGGGTCACATCCGAGTGACCGGGAGAGTGAAAACACAAGGAGGCAGTAGCATTCAAGAAAAGGGCAATGATGGCCGGTGCGGCAAGCAGACGTTCTTGACTTCGGGGAGTGGAGGCGTCAGTGCCTCGGTGTGCGACGTGTGTCGAGCCTGGCCCGTAGGCATTTGGGGTCTGCAGCGCTCCGGGCCGTCTTCAACAGCTTAGCCCGGAAGCCATCTCGAGCGCGCCTTGGGCCCGGGGGCTACTGTCGGTGTTCTGGGAACGGGGGTACCCAGACTTTCCTGCCTACGGCCCAGGGCATGGCCCACATCGACAACCACGAATGTCCCGACACGGCCCCATTCAAGGCAAGACCGTCGCGAGAGCCTCAAGCTCGTGAGGGAAGCAACAACAAGCCCTGTGGGGAATATGCCTCCTCAGGCCCCCTCCGGAGCGGCGAAGATCCCTATGCAATGCTCGGCCTCGGGAGGCCAAGGATGACATAAGGCAGGGAAGGCAGGCACCAGCGCTCCAGGCGGGACAGTTACCCCTTTGGTGCAAAGGGGGCAAGGACATACGTAGGTTCCCAAGGTGCCCCCAAAGGTTTCCATTCCGGTGCAACAAGACCAAGAGCACGAGCCCTGCAGGATGGATGTCATTGTTGAGCCCACCACTGCATCATCAACAACTATTTTCCAGGCGAAGACCACCTTTTGTTAGGATAAAGATCTACCCCCTACCCCCCTTAGAATTGGGCCATTGTGGGATCCCTTCCCGCCATAGCAATAAGGGAGGAGGACCCGGGCCACTATAAAGAGAGGCTAGGCTGTTCTGTAGAGGGGGACGAAAAGAGAGATGCAAGACCACCAGAATGCCCGCGCGAGGTAACTCACCACTGTACTAGTTCATCCACAAACCTCCCCATGAGGCAATCCACCAAAGCAAGAGTAGGGCTTTATGCTTCTTAGCGGCCCGAACCTAGGTAAATCATCATGTGTAATCTTATCTCTCGTCATCGTGCGAGTTCATCGTCTAAGCTATCGGGTTGTGAGCCAGGAAGGGTGAGGCTATTGGGGATGTTCGTACACGCCCCTGTGTTCAAACTTCCTTGGGTTTTGCGGAGCCCGAGATCCAACACTTAAAAACATGAGGTTCTCACACACAATAAGCTACATCTAGTGGTTCTGTTAGGGAACATATATATGCATGCCACATCTGCGGGTGAAAAACGACATTCGATGCCTCTTCTCTCCTTGATTTTCTCCTAGAAATAACATAAAGCAATAGGTGTGTACTAAAAACATATTAAATTATTAACGAGTTGTATGACTTTATTATACATCAATTGAGTTTTATGTGCATTTAATGTACATAATTCAAATATGAACTACAATCACAAGGCTATGTTGGGCAGGGCCACATTATATAAATCATAAATATGTTGTGCTTTTTTAGTGACCACTTTGAGAGAAAGAGCAAGCATTATTGATAGCCAACAAAGGCATTTTTGAACAAAAATCTATCACGTTACCATCGCAAATAGGCGTATTATTTATAATTCGTGGACGTTATACATACATTACGTGCGAGACACATGTCGCTATCTGTATTGGCAAGGACGTAGCGTGCATACATGTGTTTGAGTAGACGGGTGGTTTGCGAGAAGTGTCCTGCGCATGCTCATCGGGGTGGTGTGTCCTTTGCCAGTCGCCAAAGACATTTCAGACTAAACACCCGTATGCAAACCGAGGGCAATTTTTCCATCCCTACTAAGCCAAGTGTAAATCTGGCGCCAAGGAATTTTTTCATTGTGTCATTGAAAACGGTTGTGAATGATGACCCATGTGCCCTTCCCAATGCTACAACTTCTACTGTTGCTAGCTGCTGAGGTTGCCATGTATGCAAAAAAATCTGACGTGGCAAGGTAATTAAGGAGAGATAAGAGTTTGGTGACCACATGAAGAAACAATGCCAGACACGTGAACCTTGGCAAAACACTTAAATGAAGGAAACTCACCAATGCATGCAAGAATTTAGTTGCTAAATCATTAAATGAAGGGACCTTAGCAACAATGTATTATGTACTTGAGTTGCTAAGGCATTTAATACACTAAGCACCCCATGTAAGCACCGATCGATTCATTGGCAGCAGTAGTCAGGTAAGATTCGAATCTTTCATATTAGCAAATTTTCATTTGTCAAATTGGAAACACTAAGATTTGACAAATTTTACAGGAACAAAATCACTACTATGGTGCAATATTGCAACTGAAATTCAATAAACATAAATTTCATTCATAGATCAAGCATTGGTATTTGTACAAAATAGTTCAACCCGATAGCTGAATCGAACAAACTTTTCCCCAATTGTTGCCAACCACGTACTGAAATAGCTAGTTCAACTATATATACTAGCTAAATTAAAGTGCGTGGTACAATTGAACCATAACTATAATTGGATGAACTCAACAAAATATCCCCTAAATACTACTCAGGAGGGGCTTCGTGCTAATCCTAGCAGCGTTCTCCTCTGCAAAGCGCGTTTAGTAAGACGCAGAGGAGGAGAAGCCTACCGATGAGCTACATGAGTCGAATTCGTCGACTCGCGCTGCTGCCCTCCGCCGCTCCTGACGCACCTCCTCGAAACAGCATGACTCAGCATGATCTCCTCATTCCGCACCATAACTGCAACCTCTAGTGTGATGATACATCTCCAACGTATCTATAATTTTTGATTGTTCCATGCTATTATATTACCTATTTTGGGTGTTTTATAAGCATTATTATGCTATTTTATATTATTTTTGGGGCTAACCTATTAACCTAGAGCCAGTGCGAGTTTCTGTTTTTCCTTGTTTTTGAGTATTGCAGAAAAGGAATATCAAATGGAGTCCAAACGGAATAAAATTCTATGAAGTTTTTTCTTGGACCAGAAGAAACCTATCAGACTTGGAGAAGAGGCCAGAAGAGCCACGGGTGGGCCATAAGCCACCCTGGCGTGGCCAGGGGCGCACCCTTGGCTTGTGGGCCCGCCGTAGCTCCTCTAACCCTAATCTTCGGCCTATAAATTCCCAAATATTCCCCCAATACAAAAAGAGCCACGATAATACTTTTCCACCATCGGAAGCCTCCGTGCCCGAGAGATCCAATCTTGGAGCCTTTTCCGGTAATCAGCCGGAGGGGGATTCGATCACGTAGGGCATCTACATCAACTCCATTGCCCATCCGATGATGCGTGAGTAGTCCACCACAGAGCTACGGGTCCATACATAGTAGCTATATGGCTTCTTCTCTCTCTTTGCTCTTCAATACCATCTTCTCCATGATCTTCACGGGGATCTATCCGATGTAATACTCTTTTGCGGTGTGTTTGTTGAGATTCGATGAATTGTGGGTTTATGATCAACTTATCTATGAATATTATTTGGTTCTTCTCTGAATTCTTATATGGATGATTTCATATCTTTTCAAGTTTCTTCGAGTTATTGGTTTGGTTTGGTCAACTAGATTGGTAATTCTTGCAATGTGAGAAGTGGTTAGTTTTGGGTTCAATCTTGCGGTGTCCTCACCCAGTGACATAGTAGGGATAGAGAGGCACGTATTGTATTATTGCCACCAAGAATAAAAAGATGGGGTTGTCATCATATTTCTTGAGTTTATCCATCTACATCATGTCATCTTACTTAATGCGTTACTCTGTTCTTCATGAACTTAATACTCAAGATGTAGGCAGGAGTCGGTCGATGTGCGGAGTAATAGTAGTAGATGAAGAACCGTTTCGGTCTACTTGACACAGACTTTATGCCTATATGCATAATCATTGCCTTGGATATCGTCATAACTATGCGCTTTTATATCAATTGCTCGACAGTAATTTGTTCACCCACCGTATTATTTTCTTCCAAGAAAGAAGCCTCTAGTGAAACCTATGGCCCCGGGTCTATTTTCCATATTATTTTCAGATCTAAATACCAAAAATACCAAAAATACCTTGCTGCAATTTATTTACTTTTGTACTTCTCGCAATGTTTTATATCTAGATCAATGAGATCTAATTCTTGCAAGTAATCATGAAGGGATTGATAACCCCTTTATAGCGTTGGGTGCAAGTGTTTGATTGTTTGTGTAGGTGCATAAATTGGCGACTTACTTATTCCTCCTATTGGATTGATACCTAGCTTCTCAACAACTGAGGGAAATACTTATCTACCTTGCTGCATCACTCTTTCCTCTTCAAAGGAAAACCAACGCAAGCTCAAGAAGTAGCAAGAAGGATTTCTAGCGCCGTTGCCAGGGAGGATACACATCAAGCCTACCAAGTACCCATCACAAACTCATCTCTTGCATTTACATTATTTGCCATTTGCCTCTTGTTTTCCTCTCCCCCACTTCTAAAATGATTTTCAAAAAAAAACAAAAAGATTTTCCTTTTCATTCGCCCTTCCTCCGTTCACCTTTTCGTTTGCTTTTTTGTTTGCTTGTGTGCTAGATTGCTTGCTTTGTCACGCTGTATGAAAATACCAAATTGTGTGACTTCTCCAATACTAATAATAACGATTTTATTAGTACTGTGATTGCTCCCGCCACTAGTGCCGAATCTTATGAAATTAATGCCGCTTTGCTTAATCTTGTTATGAAAGAACAATTTTCTGGCCTTTATGCATCCCATCTAAATACTTTCATTGAGTTGTGTGACATGCAAAATAAGAAATATGTGGATAATGATATTGTTAAATTGAAGGTATATCCATTCTCACTACGAGATTGTTCTAAAAATTGGTTTTCATCTTTGCCTAAAAATGGTATTGATTCATGTAATAAGTGTAAAGATGCTTTTCTTTCCAAGTACTTTCTGCCCGCTAAGATCATCTCCCTTAGGAACAATATAATGAATTTTAAGAAACTTGATCATGAGCATGTTGCACAATCTTGGGAGAGGATGTAATTAATGATTAGAAATTTCCCCTCACATGGTTTGAGTTTATGGATGATTATACAATTTTTTTATGCGGGATTGAATTTTGCATCTAGGAATCTTCTAGATTCCTCCACGGGTGGTACTTTTATAAAAATCACATTTGTAGAAGTTGATAAACTCCTAGATAATATTATGGCAAATTACACTCAATGGCATACCGAAACATCTCCTACTAGTAAAAAGTGCATGCTATTGGAGAAATATATAGTTTGAGTGAAAAGATGGATGAATTAATGAAATTGTTTGCTAGTAAGAGTGCTCCTATTTATCCTAATTATATGCCTTTGTTTTCTTTTATTGGGAATACTTATTAATCTATGGATGTGAATTTTGTTGAGGAACAATTTTGGCAATAACGCGTATAGAGGTAATTTCAACCCTAGGCCATTTCCTAGTAATTCCTCTAATAATTATTGTAATTACTACAATGATTCTTGTGGAAATTATAATAAGATTCCCTTTGATATTGAGGATAATATTAAATAATTTATTAGTTCTCAAAAGGTTTTCAATGTTCGATTGAAGAAAAATTGCTCAAGATTCATGATTTGGCTAGGAACGTTGATAGAATTTCGCTTGAGATTGATTCTTTGGAAATTAGATCTACTCCACACAAGCTTGATATTAATGAGTCTTTAAATCCATGAGAACTTCTATTTATGAGTGTAAGGAAAGAACCACTAGAATGCGTGCTAAGCATGAATGGCTTGAAAAGGTGTCTTCTCGTGATAATAATGATGAAGATCTTAAAGTGATTGATGTGAACCCTATTGGATCTTTGTTTTCAACTTTAAATGTTGATAAGTATAGTACTAGAGATAAAGTCAAATTTAGTTAAAATTCATCCCAATGATTCGGAGTCTATAGATCATAATGCTAAAATTGATAAAAGTGGGATTGAAGAGGTCAAAACTTTATATAGAAATGAACCCACTCTTTTGAATTTCAAGCACTTCAATTATGAAAGTTGCTATTTGGTTGATTGTATTTCCTTGTTGCAAACAATGTTGAATTCTCTGCATGCTTATAATCAGAAGAAGGCTTTTACTATACATATCATTGATGCTATGATGAAATCTTTTGAAGAAAAAATTGAGTTGTAAGTTTCTATCCCTAGAAAGATTCATGATGGGTGGGAACCTACTATTAAGATTAAAATCAAAGATTATGAGTGCCATGCTTTGTGTGATTTGGGTGCTAGCATTTCCACGATTCCGAAAACTTTATGTGATGTGCTAGGTTTCCATGAACTTGATGATTGCTCTTTGAATTTGCATCTAGAGGATTCCACTATTAAGAAACCTATGGGAAGGATTAATGATGTCCTTATTGTTGTAAAAAGTAATTATGTGCCCATAGATATCATTTTTCTTGATATAGATTGCAATCCTACATGTCCTATTATTCTTGGTAGACCTTTCCTTAGAACGATCGGTGCAATTATTGAAATGAAAGAAGGAAACATTAGATTGAATTTCCATTAAGTAAAGGCATGGAACACTTTCCTAGAAAGAAAATAAGATTACCTTATGAATTTATTATGATAGCTACTTGTGTAATGCATACCAAAGATGACAATACATCTATTGCGTTATTCCTAGCTAGGGGTGTTAAACAATAGCGCTTGTTGGGAGGTAACCCATTTTTATTTTTATCCTCTGTTTTTTGCTTATGTTTTTAAGTTTTTCACATATTATTACCTCTGTAATAATTGTGTTTTGGTATTTTAATTATTGTTTGAGCCTAGTAAGACCTTTGGGATGGTCTATGGTGATTGTTGATTTGATCTTGCAGAAAAACAGAAACTTTTGCGCCCAGTCCAAGAATTTAATAAATTTATCAGAGTGACGAATGAGTCTGAAATTTTTACACAAGATTTATATAAAAAATTTCCAGGATGTCCTAAGTGTTCAGAAATATTTTAGTTATAGAAGTATACGAAGTTTCCAGATTGCTACCGACTGTTCTGTTTTTGACAGATTCTGTTTTCTTTGTGTTGTTTACCTATTTTGATGTATCTATGGGTCGTATAGGGGGGCATGAACCATGGGAAAGTTGGAATAAAGTAGATATTACACAAATAAAAATAAAGAATGAGTTCACAACATTACCTAAAGTGGTGATTTATTTTCTTATACTAATGGATCTCACGAGTTTTCTGTTGAGTTTTGTGTTGTGAAGTTTTTAAGTTTTGGGTAAAGATTTGATGGACTATGTAATAGGGAGTGGCAAGAACTAAGCTTGGGGATGCCCAAGGCACCCCAAATAATCAAAGATGACAAAGATCCTATGCTTGGGGATGCCCCAGAAGGCATCTCCTCTTTCGTCTTCAATCGATCGGTAAATTTACTTGAAGCTATATTTTTATTCACCACGTGATATGTGTTTTTCTTGGAGCATCTTGTGTGATATGAGTATTATCTTTTTTTACTTTTCCACAATTATACTTGCTGCACACATCTTTTGACAGAGACAACATGAATCGTGAATTTATTAGAATACTCTATGTGCTTCACTTATATCTTTTGATCTATGCAATTTTTCTTTGGTGCTTCACTTATATCTTTTTAGAGCACGGTGGTGTCTTGTTTTATAGAAATAATTGAACTCTCATACCTAACTTATATTATTTGAGAGTCTTTAAAAAGGATGTTAATTGGTTTAGGTTATGAATTTAGTCCTAATATAAGGGCATCCAAGAGGGATATAATAAAAACTTTTATATAAAGTGCACTGAATATTATGAGAAGTCTGATTCCTTGCATAAAGTTCTGAGATATAAAGATGGTGATATTAGAGTCATGCTAGGAAGTAATTGTGTATTGGTAAAAATACTTGTGTAAAGGTTTGTGATTCCTGTAGCATGCACGTGTGGTGAACCGTTATGTAAGGAAGTTGGAGCATGATTTGTTTATTAATTGTCAACCTTTGTGTGAGGGTCGGGAGCGCGCGATGGTTAACTCCTACCAACCTCTCCCCTAGGAGCATGTGTCTAATACTTTGCTTTGATGACTAATAGAATTTTGCAATAAGTATGTGAGTTCTTTATGACTAATGTGAGTCCATGGATTATACGCACTCTCACCCTTCCACCTGCGCTAGCCTCTCTAGTACCGTGCAACTTTCGCGAGTGCATTAAACCCACCATATATCCTTCCTGAAAACAGCCACCATATCTACCTATTATGGCATTTCCATAGCCATTCCAAGATATATTGCCATGCAACTTCCACCGTTCCGTCTATTATGACACGCACCATCATTTTCATATTGCTTTGCATGATCATAAGATAGCTAGCATGATGTTTCCATGGCTTATCCGTTTTTCGATGTCATTTGATATGCTAGATCATTGCACATCCCCGTAAACCATCGGAGGCATTCATATAGAGTCATATTTTATTCTAGATATCGAGTTGTAATTCTTGAGTTGTAAGTAAATAAAAGTGTAATGACCATCATTACTAGAGCATTGTCCCATGTGAGGAAAGGCTGATGGAAACTATGATTCCATCACAAGTTGGGATGAGACTCCAGACTTTATGAAAAATAAAATAGGCCAATGAAGCCAAAACAAAACAGAGTGCCCACCAAAATAAAAAATGAGAGAAAAGAGAGAAGGGAAAATGCTACTATCTTTTTTTCCACACTTGTGCTTCAAAGTAGCACCATGATCTTCATGATAGAGAGTCTCCTATTTTGTCACTTTCATATACTAGTGGGAATTTTCATTATATAACATGGACTATATATTCCAATGATTGGCTTCCTCGAATTTCCCTAGGTCTTCATGACCAAGCAGGTTGGATGCACACCCACTTAGTTTCTTTGTGAGCTTTCATACACTTATAGATCTAGTGCACCCATTGTATGGCAATCCTTTCTCACTCACATTAATATCTACTAATGGGCATCTCCATAGCCCATTGATATGCCTATTTGATGTGAGACTATCTTCTCCTTTCACTACTAGAATCAGAATATTTGCCATCTACCACATCTTTGTCGTCTGCTCGCGGATGACAAAGAGTGGCTTTGCCATCACCTAGCAGAAAATAGACGACAAAGAGCTAGTAGATGGCAAAGGGTGGCTTTGCCATCAGCCACTTCTTTGCCGTCTGCTAGCGGACGGCAAACAAGGTTTGTCGTCAGCTAGCGGATGACAAAGAGGGAGGTGGCCCCACTGACGAGCTGCTTACAACTTAACCTAACGGCCCCCTCTTTGCCGTCCGCTAGCGGATGACAAAGAGGGGGGGGGGGGGGTTAACTAACGGCAGCGCCCCACCCCGGCCCGCCTCTCTCTCTCTCTCTCTCTCTCTCTCTCTCTCTCTCTCTCTCTGTTTCTCTCCCTCTCCTCCCTGCCGCCCATCACACGCGCGCCACCGACCCGTCGCCCCAGCACCCCGCCACCCCATCGGCCCACCGCCCCATCGGCCCATCGCCCCCCGGCGCCACTACCGCCCCGTCGCCCCCGCCACCATGTGCCCGGGCCCTCATGCGCCCCACCGCCCCGGAACCATCTGTCGTGTCGTTAGCGCCGCCCGTCGCCCGTGACTACCGCCCCACCGGCCTGGATGGTGCCCTGCGGCCCCCCTGCGCCCCCTCTGGCCCAGCCACAAGCTGCTCCTAGGGGAACGAGGGCCTCTATCCCCGCCGCCCGGTCGCCACCGCCGCCCCAGCGCTCCCCGGCCCTCCCCGGTGCTCCTCGGCCCTCCCCGGCGCTCCCCCAACCCTCCCGACGCCCCTGCCCCGCCCCCTCCGGTAAGCTCTTCCCCCTCCTTTTTATATATTTTTTATTTTAGTTTAGGTTTAGATTATATTATTAGGTTAGTGCTAATTAGGTTAATGTTAATTAGGTTAGTGTTAGTTTAGGTTAGTGTTAGTTAGGTTAGTCTTAGTTTAGGTTTATTAGGTTAGTGTTAATTAGGTTAGTGTTAGTTTATGTTTATTAGGTTAGTGCAAAAAGGAGGAGGAGGAGGAGAAGAAGAAGAAGAAGACGAAGAAGAAGTAGAAGATGAGAAGAAGAGGAGAAGAAGAAGAAGAAGAATAAAAAGAAGAAGGAGAAGGAGAAGGAGAAGAAGAAGAAGAAGAAGAAGAAGAAGAAGAAGAAGAAGAAGAGAAGAGCCCCTGAACCCCGATGCCACTAACCCCCAACCTCCGATGCCACCAACCCCCGATGCCCCGGACCCCCGACCACCGACGCCATCGCCCCCCGACCACCGAAACCCCCGACCCCCGACCACCGACACCATCGACTCCCGACCGCCAATGCCACCGACCCCCGACACCCCCGACACCCTGACCCCCGACACGACACCCCGACACCCCGACATGGTACCCTAGACCCCAACACAGCACCCCTACCCCGACACGACACCCCCGACACCCCGACCCCGACACGGCACCCTCGACACCCTGATCCCGAAAAAGGTGCTCTTCGGCCTTCCAGAGGCTGACGGGTCATATATTTGTGAATTATGAGTTAGGTCATATATTTTTTGATTTTGTTATACAGAACATCATATTTATGTTGATCAGGTGGATTTAAATGTGTAGTTGTTTCGTCGCTGCGAGGGTCTGGTGTTCGACAACCTCCCCGTGCATTTGACGAGCTCCCTGCTGCATTCATTGGTGAGAACAAGTGACATCTTCTCCCCCGGCACCCTTAATTTTTTTTGCTCCTTTCTCGTCTTCGTGCCGATGAAACTTGCTAGCTATAGGTTTTTTCAATCATCAGTATGCGTGACCACTATGCGTCTCCCGTTCGAAAGGGTTACATCTATAAATATGCATTCATTAGCATATTTATAACCGTGATTCTTTCAAATTGTCCAACATTATCCATGGACAACCTGAGTATGTGTAGGTTGGGTTCGTTTCCCATATGCTCTGCTCCGGATCCGATGCAGAATTTCGTTAGTGCCTCCCTGTTGTTCTCCGGGTACACATCCTCTCTGCTTATTGCCGAGACGTGTATCAGGAGAACAGCGGGGAGGTGCTGCCGAAATTGTGCGTCGGATCTGGAGCGGAGCATGGGAAAACGAACACAATCTACACATACTCGGGTGGGATTAGGACCTATCTTTACCTACTAGCGTCTAGGTTGCATCGACGTAATAAAGCTGACAAACTCTATTAACTGATGAATATGGTTTGCTGAATTATATATATATTTTGTGTGTGCCCAGTAGCTAGGCAAGATGAGTGATCATGGGTGGATGTACACCGGTCACACTAGTCAGAAAGACATGACCCGTGAATGGATAACAAAAACCAAGGAGTTTGTGAGAGTCGCATTTGCAAATGGACAGAAAACAACCTGGTGCCCTTGTGTCGATTGCGACAACTGTAAGACGAAGTCAGAGTTTGATATGATCAAACACCTATAGAAGTGGGGTTTTACGCCTAATTATATGGTCTGGACATTTCATGGTGAGTGTGCCCAACGTGCCAGAGCTGAGGTGGTTCGTCGTCGCACCGACGAGCATGGTACCAGGATCGAAGACATGGTGCAAGACTTTGATGATGCTTGGGATTCGAACGATGAGCTGGAGGAATCTGCAAAGGCCTTTCATGAAATGTTGGAGTCTTCAAAACGTCCTCTCCATGAGCACACTGAGCTTTGTCAGCTGGATGCCATCGCGCAAGTAATGGCTCTGAAGGCTCAGTTCAACCTGGGCACAGATTGCTACGACGCGATGATGACGATATTTGGACGCTTTCTGCCCAAAGGCCATGTACTGCCAGCAAACTTGTACCAGTCGGACAAAATCCTATGTGCGCTTAAGATGCCCTATTAGGAGATAGATGCCTATGAGAATGGATGTGCCTTATTTGGGCTTGAGTATGCGGGCTTGAACTATTGCCCCATTTGCAATGCTTCCAGGTATGTTCTGGTAGACAACGGTATGGGTGAGAAGTGTCAGACCAAAATCTCCACTAATGTTCTATGGTATCTGCCAATCATACCAAGACTTCAACGTCTTTTCATGGTCGAAGAGACGGCCAGACAGATGACGTGGTATATATTGGGCAAAAGAACAGAACTAGATGCAGATGGGAATCCGATGTTGGGACACACTTCAGACGCTTTTGCGTGGAAGCACTTCGATGCATTACATAAGGATAAAGCGGCAGATCCAAGGCATCCTCGATTTTCCATCAGCACGGATGGGTTTAATGTGTATGGTATGACGACAGCACAATACAATTGTGGGCCTGTATTTGTCATTCCACTCAATCTCCCCCTGGACAGATTATGAAAAGAAAGAACATTTTCCCGACGTTGATAATTCCAGGGCCCAAATATTCGGGGAAGAATATGAATGTGTACATGCAACCGCTTAAGGATGAATTGCAATAAGCCTAGGATAATGGGATCAAGACATACGACGCCACTACAAAAAAGAACTTCAAAATGCATGTGTGGTACATGTACTCGATGCATGACTTGCCGACGTATGCGCTATTCGTTGGCTGGTGTGTGCATGGAATGTTTCCATGCCCAACATGCAAGGCAGCTCTTCAGTTCCGTTGGCTGTAGGCGGGTTGCAAGTTTTCTTGCTTTGACATGCATAGACAGTTCCTGGATCCTGACCATAAGTTTAGAAAAGACAAGAAGACTATCATCAAAGGTAGAGTTGTGAAAACACTGCACCACCTGCGTTGACAGGCCAACAGATCCTAGATCAGATAAACGCTCTCGAGCCGGATCAAGATCATCCAGGGTATTTCAAAGGGTATAATACGGAACATGCCTGGACTCACAAGATATGTTTGTGGGATCTGCCTTACTTTAAATACCTCCTTTGCCCACACAACATCGACGTGATGCACACTGAATAGAATATCATTGAGGCCCTTTTTGGTACATTGTTCGTCATAGAGGGTAAGTTGAAGGATAATCCTAAGGCCAGAGTTGATCAGGAGGCTCTATGTGATAGACTGTTACAAAACATTTGACAACCGAAAGGAAAGAAGAACTGGAGGAACCCAAGCGCATGGTTCAATCTTGGACGGTAGCTATGAGGGAAATGATCTTGTGGGTGAAAATGTAGTTGATGTTCCTCGATGGGTATGTAGCGAATCTAAAGAGGGGACCGAGTCTTGACAAATTGAAAATATTTGGTCTCAAGAATGATTGGCACATATGGCTTGAGCGGGTAATGCCGGTGATGTTGAGTGGCTTTATCCCTGAGGATGAATGCCTAGTACTGGCAGAGTTGAGCTATTTCTTCCGTTCTCTTTGTGCGAAAGAACTATCACCTGACGTGCTAGACAAATTGGAAGAGTTGGCGCCGGAGTTGATCTGCAAGTCAGAAAAGATCTTTCCACCGGGCTTCTTTAATCCAATGCAGCATTTGATTTTGCATCTCCCGACCGAGGCAAGATTGGGGGGCCCATGCAAAATCATTGGTGCTTCGCAACTGAGAGGATGCACAAGACACTTCAAGAAAAATGTAAAAATAAACGTAGAGTTGAAGCATCGATGGCCGAGGCATTCATTACTGAGGAGGCGGCAAACTTCATGACAGCACACTACAAAGACAAGAATCATCATTTGCATAATCTGAAGCCTCGGTACAATGATGGCGATCGTGAAAAAGGTCGATCCAACCTCAGCCTATTGAAAGGGAAGCTTGCACCAACTGGCGCTTCGAAAGCAATAGTGTTGGATGTCGAAGAATGGCAGACCATTTCGTTGTATATCTTCAACAACCTAACAGAAGTGCGGCTGTACATCGAGTAAGTTCTCTGTACATCGTTTCGCAACTTCTAATTCCTTTGAAATGCTCTTATTCCCGGATATGTGATACAGTCGATACGTCGCCAAATTCTCGAATGGAGCGGTGATCCAAAAGGATTCCATCAAAGAGTATGAGCTTCTGGCAAAGCATGGAGGCGGCTATCCCGGTTTCATCTCTTGGTTCAAGCAAACGGTAATTTCCATTAATTAGACGATTTAATTTCTTCGCCTAGTTTGCGGCTAATGCAACAATCCTTTCGTATTAAACTTGTAGGCTAATGCTCCATCTCAGATGGACCCTTCTGACTTGGAGCCGTCTCGGACTCCGGTCGCCGAGCCTCGGGTCACCGAGCCTTTGTCCCAGGAGACTCCAGTCAAGAGTCTTCATCCCAGGAGACTCGGGTCCCAGAGTCTTTGTCCCACGTGACTCCGGAGTCTAGTGGCCATGCTGATGGTGGCGAGGACAACTTGTCTAAGGACACCTACAGCGAGGGCGAGCTGGTTGAGGAGGGCAAGAAGGTCTACCAGCATGGTTGTACAAAGCTCCCGCCCGTGCCAACGAACCACAATCAGAGGTGGTTGATTGCGCCTAATGTGGAGAAGTAAGTGCATTTACTATTTTTTAACCTTTTGCCTTCATGTTTCTTAAAATTAATATCTAATGTGTTGGCCTTGTCATACTACAGGGGTTGGAAACACCAGTGTGGTGTCCGCAGGCCCAACCAGGTCCTTGGTGTGCTTCTCCGGCAACAGTTCCCGGGGAAGGTCTAGTTGCCTGGTGAGGGTGAGGTTCCACAGGTAGCACTGACCTGGGAGTTTTACATGGCTGCCCCGGCCCTGCCGGAGGAGATGGTCGACGGTGTCTTGTGTGAGACGGTGGCTGACATTGCGATCCGTTGCTTTTGGGTAATTTCTCCTTTATAGAATTAAAAATCAACATCACCTAGTGATTGTACTAGTCAGTGTTCTCTTGTTTGATTGCATACCTTCTACAGGTGTCTTGAGGAACACGAGGCGAAAGCGACTGTTGTTCTCGAAGCCGAATGCAAGCGCTTACTTGAGAACTTACGACATGAGGCTCGGGTGCAGGCTATTTGAGACTAGTATGCCTCGACTAACATTAAGAGGGCCCAAAATAAGTGCCGCAAAAATTATCTGAGTAAGGAGAAGTTAGTGAAGGTAATTATCTATTCTTAAGGCCTTGTACTTAGTTTCCTTGATTTGATTCGTAGGCGTAGCGCTGAAATTTCTCTTGTCTAACTTAGGTGCCCCCGAGATGGTGCGCGGATAGGATGGACTGTTGGGAGGCATTGGTGGATGAGTGGTGTTCTCCCGAATGGCTAGCCGAACCAACAAGGCCAAGGATAAGCGTGCCCAAATGAGAGGTGTGCCACACAATCAAGGGAGCTCCAACCTGTTTGAGTACAGGGATCACTGGGTATGTGGTTTGCTTCATGAGTCATGCAATTTCATTCTTCATGCTAGCTTGAGCCCTTAACTAATATTTTGTTCCTCTCTTTTAGGCGCGAGAAAACAAGAAGGAGGTGCCACCTATGTTCGACCTCTATGCCATGGCCCATACTGCCTCGTACAATAAGGCCAAGGCATTCTCTGAGGATGACCTCGATCATCCAGAGAGCTTCAGCAACATCTCCTCCCACAACAAGCTCGTGAGGTACAAAGATGAGGGTAAGGAGAGGAAAGGGGAGGACCAACCAGAGCCAGAGTCCTTTTGATCCAGAGCTCGTGATGATATCTGGTGGTGGGAGGCCCCATGGCTCGATAGCCATTGGGGATGGACTGATACGTTGTCCTAGAACTCTCCCGGAGATCAAGAAGTGCCAGACGAGCTCTAATCCTGAGATAAGACCTCTTCCATGGCCAATATAGTTCGCCATTGATGCTAGGGCCCAGGAGATTCTGGCGGAGGCAAACAGGCAAGCGACATAGAGGGAGAGGGACATGGAGGAGAGGACGGCTAGGCTATTGTGGGAGGAGAGGAACCGGAACGACGCGTCTCACTGGGCCCTATACGAGCTCCTAATGGTAAGTTTCTCTTGCATATTAGCCAAATCATGCACGTAATGTTCGTTTCATCACTAATAATATGAATGACTCGTGAAAACAAAATGTGCAGACCGTGTGCCAGAACAATGGTCAGAGCCCTCCGTCGATGACCCAGATTGGTATAGCACTCACGGTGAGTTTCATTTGAATGGTCATTAGTTACTAGTATTCACATTTTAGTTGCATCATCCTAAGGAGATATTTCAAATGATCTTTGGTGCAGCTTGCCTCCCGACAAGCATCGACCAATCCTTCTGCGTGTGCCGCAACCCCGATCGGTCCTTCTGCGTCTCACCTTGGCACAAACCCGACCGGTCCTTCACCTCCGTGATGATGGTAAGTTTTCCCATGTGTTTTGCTTAACAATGCATACTTAGCTTAAGAAATGACCTAATTATCTCCAAAATGACCTATACTTCGCTTATTTTCCTCAAAAATGACATAATAACCTTACTTCGCTCCAAAATGATATATTCTACCTAGGATAGCTATAAAATGACCTATACCTAGCATTTTTCCTCCAAAATGACTTGATATGCTTAGTTAGCTAGAAAATGGCATAACTACCTAGGATAGCTCAATAATGATCTATAGTTAGCTTAGCTAGTTCATTTATGACACAATTAGCTCACTTAGGTACAAAATGGCATAACTACCTAGGATAGCTCAATAATGATCTATAATTAGCTTAGCTAGTTAATTTATGACATAATTAGCTCACTTAGGTAAAAAATGGCATAATAACCTTGGTTTAGCTCCAAAATGACCTATACTTAGCTTATTTTCCTCAAAAATGACATAGTAACCTTACTTAGCTCCAAAATGATCTATTCTACGTAAGATAGCTATAAAATGACCTATACTTAGCATTTTTTCCTACAAAATGACTTGATATGCTGAGTTAGCTAGAAAATGGCATAACTACCTAGGATAGCTCAATAATGATCTATAGCTACCTTAGCTAGTTCATTAATGACATAATTAGCTCACTTAGGTACAAAATGGCATAGCTACCTAGGATAGCTCAATAATGATCTTTAATTAGCTTAGCTTATTCATTTATGACATAATGAGCTCACTTAGGTAAAAAATGGCATAATAACCTTGTTTTAGCTCCAAAATGACCTATACTTAGCTTATTTTCCTCACAAATGACATAGTAACCTTACTTAGCTCCAAAATGATCTATTCTACCTAGGATAGCTATAAAATGACCTATACTTAGAATTTTTCCTCCAAAATGACTTGATATGCTTAGTTAGCTAGAAAATGGCATAACTACCTAGGATAGCTCAATAATGATCTGTAGTTAGCTTAGTTAGTTCATTTATGACACAATTAGCTCACTTAGGTACAAAATGGCATAACTACCTAGGATAGCTCAATAATGATCTATAATTAGCTTAGCTAGTTAATTTATGACATAATTAGCTCACTTAGGTAAAAAATGGCATAATAACCTTGGTTTAGCTCCAAAATGACCTATACTTAGCTTATTTTCCTCAAAATGACATAATAACCTTACTTAGATCCAAAATGATCTATTCTACCTAGGATAGCTATAAAATGACCTATACTTAGCATTTTTTCCTACAAAATGACTTGATATGCTGAGTTAGCTAGAAAATGGCATAACTACCTAGGATAGCTCAATAATGATCTATAGCTAGCTTAGCTAGTTCATTTATGACATAATTAGCTCACTTAGGTACAAAATGGCATAACTACCTAGGATAGCTCAATAATGATCTTTAATTAGCTTAGCTAGTTCATTTATGACATAATTAGCTCACTTAGGTAAAAAATGGCATAATAACCTTGTTTTAGCTCCAAAATGACCTATACTTAGCTTATTTTCCTGGAAAATTACATAATAACCTTACTTACCTCCAAAATGATATATTCTACCTAGGATAGCTATAAAATGACCTATACTTAGCATTTTTTCCTCCAAAATGACTTGATATGCTTAGTTAGCTAGAAAATGGCATTACTACCATGGATAAGAGGAGAGGAGAGGAGAAAAAGAAAGATAAGATAAATTCTTCTTCTTCTTCTTCTTTTTCTTCTTCTTTTTCTTCTTTTTCTTCTAGCTAGTCTTCTTCTTCTTCTAACTTTCATCTTTCCTAATTTGCAGATTTGCTATAGATGAGGAAGCTTGCATTCATGGACTGTACTCTTCTACTTATTCTTCCTTTTTGTTTATGGAAACTTGTTGGAAACTTGTTTTGGATATGTATGTATGGATATGTTGTTGGAAACTATTGTATGTTCGATATGTTGTTGGAAACTTGTATGTTGGATATGTTATTGGAAACTTATTGTTGGTATGCTTGTTGAAATTATTTTGAAATGTGTATATATATATGTGAAATTCTATCAAATTGAATGAATTTAAGAAAAACAGAAAAAACAGGGGCTATATAGCCACTTTGCCGTCTGTTGGCTGACGACAAAGAGCTTTGCCGTCAGCCAACAGGCGACAAAGCTGCCACGTGGCAGCTACTTGTGTAACCTGGGGTAGCACTAGGATGGCCTAGGTGGGTTCTTTGTTGTCCATCGGCAGACGACAAAGACCTAAGGTTCTTTCCTGTCTGCTAGCGGACGACAAAGAACCCACCTAGGCCGGCAAAGAAATAGGTGCTTTGCCATCTACCGGCAGACGGCAAAGAACCTTAGGTCTTTGCCGTCTACCAGTAGATGGAAAAGCACGCCATTAAGCCCTTAACGGACCTAAGTTGCCACGTGTGCCATCCATGCCCTTTGCCGTCTGCTGGCAGAAGGCAAAGATGCAAAGGTCTTTGCCGTCTGCTAGCGGACAGCCCAACGCCCTTTACCGTGGCTTATTCAGCCGGATGGTTGACCATCTACTGGCGGACGGCAAAGCCTTTGCCGTCTGGCATGCATGCCTTTGCCGTTCGGGATGGCTGACGGCAAAGTACCTGATTCCTGGAGTGTTTTTCTTTACAACCTCCACCATATTATATTGCACGTATAGAGCTATATCCATGGCTCACGCTCATGTATTGCGTGATAGTTGAAAAGATTTGAGAACATAAAAGGTGTGAAACAATTGCTTGACTTGTCATCGGGGTTGTGTACGATATAAATACTTTGTGTGGGGAAGATGGAGCATAACTAGACTCTATGATTTTGTAGGGATAACTTTCTTTTGCCATTATATTTTGAAGAGACACAATTGCTTTGTTAGTATGTTTGAAATATTAATTTTTTATGTCAAAAATAAGCTTTTGTGTTGAGTCTTATGGATCTGAACATTCATGCCACAATAAAGAATGTTATGTGGATAAATATGTTAGGTAGCATTCCACATCAAAAATTCTGTTTGTATCATTTACCTACTCGAGGATGACCAAGATTTATGCTTGGGGATGTTGATACGTCTCCAATGTATCTATAATTTTTGATTCTTCCATGCTATTATATTATCTATTTTGGATGTTTATATGCATTAATATGCTATTCTATATTAGTTTTGAGTTTAACCTATTAACCTAGAGCCCAGTGCCACTTTTTTTCCTTGTTTTTGAGTATTGTACAAAAGGAATATCAAATGGAGTCCAAATGGAAAAAATTCTACGAAGATTTTTCTTGGACCAGAAGAAACCTACTAGTTTTGGAGAAGAGGCCAGAAGAGCCACGGGTGGGCCACAAGCCACCCTGGCGCGGCCAAGGGGGCGCCCGTGGCTTGTGGGCTCCCCTAATCTTCGGCCTATAAATTCCCAAGTATTCCCCAATACCAAAAATAGACACGATAATACTTTTCCTTCACCGGAAGCCTCCGTTCCCGAGAGATCCAATCTTGCAGCGTTTTTCGGTAAATCTTCATTGCCAGAGGGGGATTCGATCACGGAGGGCATTTACATCAACTCCATTGCCCCTATGATGATGCGTGATTAGTACACCAAAAATCCACGGGTCCATAGCTAGTAGATAGATGGCTTCTCCTCTCTCTTTGCTCTTCAATACCATGTTCTCCATGATCTTCATGGGGATCTATCCCATGTAATACTCTTTTGCGGTGTGGTTGTCGAGATCCGATGAATTGTAGGTTTATGATCAGCTTATCTATGAATATTATTTGGTTATTCTCTAAATTTATATATGCATGATTTCATATCTTTGCAAGTCTCTTCGAGTTACTAGTTTGGTTTTGTCAACTAGATTGGTAATTCTTGCAACGGGAAAAGTGCTTAGTTTTGGGATCAATCTTGCGGTGTCCTCACCCAGTGACATAGTAGGGATACCGAGGCACGTATTGTAAGGTTGCAACCAAGGATAAAAATATGGGGTTTTCGTCATATTGCTTGAGTTTATCCATCTACATCATGTCATCTTACTTAATGCGTTACTCTGTTCTTCATGAACTTAATACTCTTGATGCAGGTAGGAGTCGGTCGATGTGTGGAGTAATAGTAGTAGATGCAGAAACATTTCGGTCTACTTGACATGGACATGATGCCTATATGCATAATCATTGCCTTGGATATCATCATAACTATGCACTTTTCTATCAATTGCTCGACAGTAATTTGGTCAGCCACCGTATTATTTTCCTTCATGAGAGAAGCCTCTAGTGAAACCTATGGCCCCCGGGTCCATTTTCCATATTATATTTTCAGATCTATATACCAAAATTACCAAAAATACCTTCCTGCAATTTTATTTACTTTTTACTTCTCGCAACCTTTTATATCTATCTCTGTTAGATCTAATCCTTGCAAGTAATCGTGAAGGGATTGACAACCCCTTTATAGCGTTGGGTGCAAGTGTTTGATTGTTTGTGTAGGTGGATAAATTGGTGACTTGCTTGTTCCTCCTACTGGATTGATACCTTGGTTCTTAATAACTGAGGGAAATACTTATCTACTTTGCTGCATCACCCTTTCCGGTTCAAGGGAAAACCAATGCAAGCTCAAGAAGTAGCATGTGACCACGACAACGGTGAGACTATGTGCATGCTCGACCTGGCGCTCCTCCTCCTCATGTAGGAAGTTGATGTAGCACGCTAGGCCACTGATGCAAAAGACGAGCATCTATGTTTCGGCGACATCCTCCTCCTCCTCCCGCCTTTGGTCCGCGGTGCCGGAGCAGGTGATGGCCTCGGTGGCTGACCGTGGGGTGGCTGCCAAGGTAGATGATGGGGTGCTGGCGGCCAAGGAGGCAACTTATGGGGTGGCAAAAATGGCGGCCATCAATGGGGGTGGGGGCGATGGTGGTTGCCAGCAGCAGCTCCCTTCGTGCAAATTTGGAGGAGCGTGTGGTGGGTGCCATGTGCACAACTAACAAGGGAGCCACACGCACTACACGCTTCTGGGTACTGCGCCATCGATGTGGTGTAGCCTCCCAGATGGATCTGCCCTCTAGCGGGGTGGCGGAGCGACAACGACGGATAGGTGCCATTGGTGATTGGGGGAGAAGCAAACTTGGGAAGCTACGGGAAGGGAGGGAATGAATGCAAGGTGGAGAGGCCGACCCAGAGTGTTTATAAAGCAGGTGGCCAAGGCGAGCTAGGCGGGAAGCTTACACACGTTCATGCATGGGAACGGGAAGCTTGCGCGCGTTCCTGCGCAGTTGAATGGGAACGGGAAGCACAAAAGAAATGTTGTGCACTCCTGAAGCATTGGGTGTTTGGGGCATTTCGGCACGCCGGGCTGGAAACTTGCGTGATCCCAAAGCGTGCACTAGAATCCTCGTGCAGTAACATGGTGAAAAGACCAGATGGAGGTGGGAGAAATGAAAAGTATGCAGACGGTTAATAATAAACAACTGTTTGTATTTTATTACAAAGCAAATGGTCATTATGTATGCACCGTCGCAAATGAATGTACGCATGAGGCAGCTGATGCGGCCTCGGCGGACTATGCTCTCATTCGTGTGCGGCTGGCCGCTCTGCTGTCGTCCACGCGCGAATGATCTGGCATGTTTAGGGAGCCATAGGCAAGCTATTGCGCCGCTCTCGGAGCCACCATGCAGTTAAGCGCTGCAAAAACTGCCATGCGGTTGATGCAGCCATTTACCTTCATCTCTTCCACCTTCCGATCATGCCACACAACCCAAGAAGCACACCCACGATGGCAAATAATATAGAGAGGATGCACATCTCTTCATCGCTTCAACCTTCCTGTGCGGATCCAATGGCGGTTGCCGGCACCGAGCGGTAGTTTGCCACTATTGTCAAAGTGAACACACACATTACAAAGACAGACCTCTCGATGGTTTACACCAACGACCCGGTCATGGTGGTGAACTCTGTCAGCACGTTGTACAAAGTGGCCGGCTTTGCCTTGAGTAAACTGACGGTCGTGCCAGGCATGATCAGAAGGTTGTCGTCGCCCAGTTGTGCATGCGCCATCATGTTCTTGTCTAGCACTACTGCCTGGGCACAAGGCCTTGTGAGTTTTTCGCCAGGTTTGTCAATATCCCCGGCTACAGGTTCGCAACGATGGACACCACCAACGATCTAAATGTGCTGAAGACTTCGGGCTTGTCCTGCTAGAAGATTGTCAACATCCACGGTTAGTACAAGGTCTGGGGCAGCGAGAATAAGAAGTAGAAGGACTCCCTTGTTGACCTCGTCGCGGCCATCATTGACCCCTACTACAGAGACATGAAGGCCGAGTGCCACGAGGACAAGACTACCTAGCACGCGTCCTGGGTGAATGAACTAGATGAAGAATACATCAAGTACGCAGCCAAGGACACGTACACCAGCTATGAGATGTACAGGAGGATCATTGACATGAGGAAGTGCCTCCTTCCTACAGATGGTGAGGGATAGCCACAAGTAGAGCAATGTCAGCAACCGTCGTCAGAAGAACAATATGATTTCGTGATTGCCTACATCTTGTAAATTTATATTGAGGAATGTACATGTGTTGTGTAGTCACTTATGGAATTGTATGTTCAAGTTGGTTATGCAGCAATAATGTTGGTGTTCTGTAGGCAAAGCATATAGATGTTGTGCAAACACATCAAATGACATCTCATACAATTATTAGCAGCAATCATGTGCCCACAACACACACATGTTGTCAGGATGAATCGTTTGGGTTATTATTGGTCTTTCCACACATGTACAATGAATGAAGTGTTTGCCAGGTACCCACAAGATACACAATTGTAAGGATGAACCATTTGGGTTACTACTGGTCTTCACACACAATTCTGAGGAATGAACTATTTGCCAGGTATCCCACACACCTTTTTAGGCTAACATGTTTGTGTTCTGCTGGATCAACGCAAACAGTTTGTCTGAGTGAACTGTATGCCACACTATGCACACGTATATAGTGTGTTAACCATTTCTATTATCTTCCATAATCACCGCATAAGAACAAACTGTATGCAAGCATCACACAAGCAATTTTGTTAAACCGTATTTGCTCGGTCCTTCATCGCACACGGTTTTTGTCATTGGCGGTGGAGCTTGAACTATACCGTTTGCGATTGATGGATCGCACACAATTTAGTCGAAGGGTCTCTGATGATGTGTCATGTTTGGACGATACTGCAGTAGTGAAATATAAAAACAACAAGGTAGCTAGTAAGAAAAGTGAGCACAAACAGTATTGCAATGCTTGAAAGCAAGACAGGGAATCCCTATTACCGCCCCTCTCGTGCAAGGAAAAGTGAATAAACACTCATCATGAGAATAACCTGCTTAACATGGAAGATATTGACCGCCCTCTATCGCTCCATGAGTGGTCCAGGCACACAAAACAGATGTTTATTTGAAATTTTTTAGAGGTGGCACATGCAAATTTACTTGGAATGACAAGGTAATAACGCATATAGGTAGATATAGTGGACTCTCATGGCAAGAAACTGGGTTTAAGGGCTTTTGTATGCACAAGTAGTACCTCTACTTGATACGTCCATTTTGCATCATGCTTTTATATTGATATTTATTGCAATTTGGCCTTTTATTACACGTTATGGTACAATACTTATGCCTTTTCTCTCTTATTTTACAAGGTTTACATGAAGAAGGAGAATGCCGACAACTGTAATTCTGGACTAGAAAAGGAGCAAATATGAGAGACCTATTATGCACAACTCCAAAAGCCCTGAAAAGTCACAAAGAATTACTTTTAAATATATAAAATATAAAATATATTGGGTGAAACAAATACCAAAGGGGACCCACTAGGAGGTCACAAGCCTGCTGGGCGCGGCCTACCCCCTGGTCGTGGCCTTGTGGCTTGTGCCCCCCCAGGCAGCCCTCTGTTGCGCATATTCTGCTATATGAAGGGTTTTGACATGGGAAACATCATAAGAGATCTTTTGGGATGAAGCACCACCATCTCGAAGCGGAACTTGGGCAGAACCAATCTAGGGATCCGGCGGAGCTGTTCTACGAGGGAAACTTTCCTCCTGGAGGGGGAAATCGAAGCCATCGTCATCACCAACGATCCTCTCATCGAGAGTGGGTCAGTCTCCATCAACATCTTCACCAGCACCATCTCCTATCCAAACCCTAGTTCATCTCTTGTATCCGATCTTTGTCTCAAAACCTCAGATTGATTCCTATGGGTTGCTAGTAGTGTTGATTACTCCTTGTAGTTGATGCTAGTTGGTTTACTTGGTCGAAGATCATACTTTCATATCCTTAATGATAATTAATACTCCTATGATTGTGAACATGAATATGCTTTGTGAGTAGTTACGTTTGTTCCTGAGGACATGGGATAAGTCTTGTTATATGTAATCATGTGAATTTGGTATTCGTTCGATATTTTGATGAGATGTATGTTGTGTATCCTCTAGTGGTATCATGTGAACATCGACTACATGAAACTTAACCATTATTTGGGCCTAGGGGAAGGCATTAGGAATTAATAAGTAGATGATGGGTTGCTAGAATGACAGAAGCTTAAACCCTAGTTTATGCATTGCTTCGTAAGGGGCCGATTTGGATCCAGATGTTTCATGCTATGGTTAGATTTATCTTAATTCTTCTTTTGTTGTTGCGGATGCTTGCGAGAGAGGTTAATCATAAGTGGGAGGTTTGTCTAAGTAAGGTCAGCACCCAAGCACCGGTCCACTCACATATCAAACTATCAAAGTAACGAACGTGAATCAAATGAGCATGATGAAAACTAGCTTGACAAAAATTCCCATGTGTCCTCAGGAGCGCTTCACTTTATATAAGAGTTTTTCCCGGCTTGTCCTTTGCTACAAAAAGGATTGGGCCACCTTGCTGCACCTTTGCTACATTTATTACTTGCTACTTGTTACGAATTACCTTATCACAAAACTATGTGTTACTGATAATTTCAGTGCTTGCAGAGAATACCTTACTGAAAACCGCTTGTCATTTCCTTCTGCTCCACATTGGGTTCAACACTCTTACTTACCGAAAGGACTACGATAGATCCCATACACTTGTGGGTCATCAAGACTCTTTTCTGGCTCCGTTCCGTGGAGTGAAGCGCCTTTGGTTTGTGGAATTTGGTAAGGAAAAATGTATATAGTGTGCTGAAATTTACCGTCACTTGTTACTGTGGAAAATAATCCTTTGAGGGGCTTGTTCGGGGTATCTTCACCTCGACCGGAAGCACAAAGAGTTGCTCCTCAACCTACTGAACCTACTGAGAATATTTATTATGAAATTCCTTCGGGTATGAAAGAGAAACTGATAGCTAATCCTTATGCGGGAGATGGAACAAAACATCGTGATTTGCATCTAATGTATGTGGATGAAGGTTGTTGATTATTTAAGCTTGCTGATTAGCCCGAGGATGATGTCAAGAAGAAGGTCTTTCCTTTATCTTTGAAGGATAAGGCATTGACATGGTATAGGCTATGTGATGATATTGGATCATGGAACTACAACCGATTGAAATTGGAATTTCGTCAGAAGTTTTATCCTATGCATCTGGTTCATCGTGATAGGAATTATATCTATAAGTTTTGCCCTCGTGAAGGAGAAAGTATCGCTAAAGCTTAGGGGAGACTTAAGTCAACGTTATATTCATGTCCCAATCATGAGATCTCCAAAGAAATTATTATTCAGAATTTTTATGCTCCGCTTTCTCGTAATGATCAATCCATGATCGATACTTCTTGTATTGGTTCCTACATGAGTAAAGATATTGAATTCAAATGGGATTTATTGGAAAGAATTAAGCGCAACTCTGAAGATTGGGAACTCGACGAGGGTAAGGTGTTAGGTACAAACCTTAAGTTTGATTGTGTTGAATGCTTTATAGACATCGATGCTTTTCGTGAATTTAGCACTGAATATGGACTTCACTCTGAGATAGTAGCTTCTTTATGTGAATCATTTTCTGCTCATGTTAATCTCCCTAAGGAGAAGTAGTTTACATGTCATCCTCCCATTGGAGTGAAAGTAGTTGAACCTATTAAAGTTGAAGAAGAAACTATTACTTATAATATCCTGTTATTCCTGATGCTTATATTGAGAAACCACATTTCTGTTAGAAAAAAGGAACATGCTAAAGCTTCAACTATGGTTCATAAGAGCTATGTTAGAACACCTACACCCCCTGCACAAATTATAGTTGAACCTAGTATTGCTATGGTTAAAGATCTCTTGGTTGATAATATTGATGGGCATGTTATTCATTTCTATGATGAAGCTGCTAGAATTGCTAGACCTGATAATAAAAGATAAACATAGACCTATAGTTGGCATGCCCGTTGTTTCGGTTAAAATAGGAGGTCATTGTTATCATGTCCTATGTGATGTGGGTGCTAGTGTGAGATGTTGAAGTCTTTTGTGAGAAAATAAAATATCTTACTGATTTTCATGTTCTTGGTTCCCCACAAGATGATTTTTGTCCCATTATATTTGGCAGGCCTTTCTTGAATATTGTTAATGCCAAGATAGATTGTGAGAAAGAAACTGTTACTTTGAGTTTTGGGGATGTGTCCCATGAGTTTAATTTCTATAAATTTCATAGACAACCCCATGATAAAGAATTGCCTATTAAGGATGAAATTATTGGTCTTTCTTCTATTGGTGTGCCTCCTACTGATCCTATAGAACAATATTTGCTAGACCATGCAAATTATATGCATATGAATGAAAGGAATGAAATAGATAGGATTTTCTTTGATCAACATTCTATTTTGAAACACAACTTACCAGTTGAAATACTTGGGGATCCTCCTCCACCCAAGGGTGATCCCATTTTTGAGCTTAAACAATTACCGGATACTCTGAAATATGCTTATCTTGATGAAAAGAGGATATATCCTGTTAATATTAGTGCTAATATTTCAGAGCATGAAGAAAAGAGATTATTGAGAACTCTAAAGAAGCACTGTGCTGCTATTGGATATACTCTTGATGATTTTAAGGGCATTAGTCCCACTCTGTGTCAACATAAAATTAATATGGAACCTGATGCTAAACCAGCTTTTGATCACTAATGACGGTTAAATCCTAAAATGAAACAAGTGGTAAGAAATGAAATATTAAAGCTTCTGGAGGCAGGTATAATATATCCTATTGCTGATAGTATATGGGTTAGTCCTGTTCATTGTCTCCCTAGGAAGGGAGGTCTTTCTGTTGTTCCTAATGATAAAAATGAATTGATCCCGCAAAGAATTGTTACAAGATATAGAATGGTAATTGATTTTAGGAAATTAAATAAAGCTACTAGGAAATATCATTACACTCTACCTTTCACTGATCAAATGCTAGAAAGATTATCTAAACACACACTTCTTCTTTCTAGATGGTTATTCTGGTTTATCTCAAATACCTATGTCAAAAGAGGATCAAGAAAATACAAATTTAACTTGCCCTTTCGGTAACTTTGCTTATAGACGTATGCCTTTTGGTTTATGCAATGCACCTTCTACCGTTGAAAGATGTATGACTTCTATATTCTCTAACTTTTGTGAAAAGATTGTTGAAGTTTTCATGGATGACTTCTCCGTTTACGGAACTTCTTTTGATGATTGCTTGAGAAACCTTGATCAAGCTTTGCAGAGATGTGAAGAAACTAATCTTGTATTGAATTGGGAGAAGTGCCACTTTATGGTTAATGAGGGCATTGTATTGGGACACAAAATCTCCGAAAGATGTATTGAGGTGGATAAAGCTAAAGTAGATGCTATTGAAAAAATGTCGTGTCCCACGGATATCAGAGGTACAAGAAGTTTCCTTGGTCATGTTGGTTTCTATAGGAGACTTATTAAAGACTTCCCTAAAATTTCTCGGCCTCTCACTAATATCTTGCAAAAAATATTCCTTTTGTTTTTGATGATGATTGTGTACAAGCATTTGAAATCCTTAAGGATGGCTTGATTTCTACACCTATTGTTCAATCACCTAACTAGAACCTACCCTTTGAAATTATGTGTGATGCTAGTTATTATTCCGTTCGTGTTGTCCTAGGACAAAGAGTTGATAAGAAATTAAATGTTATCCATTATGGTAGTAAAACTCTAGACAGTGCTCAAAGAAACACACTACCACTGAAAAGGAATTTTTAGAAGTTGTGTTTTTTTGTGATAAGTTTAGACCTTATATCATTGATTCCAAAGTAACTGTTCACACTAATCATGCTTCTATTGTCACAACCCTAGAAAGTGTCATAGGCTAGCAATGTGTTTGCATCATCATCATCATCATTGCATCAATATGAAATGGGGAGAAAGAAAAGAAACCCCAAGCATGCATGAATTAAAGAAATTCCAGATAAATGAAACTTCAACAAATCCAAAATGCCCATCAAAAATGTCCCCTATGTCTGATAATTAGGGACATGGATATACCAGGGGCCATTTGAATTATTTGAACATATTAAATAATTTAAATTAATGATTTAAGTCCCTGAAAAATGATAAATAAAGCAAATATCATTATCACTGTTTTCAAAATAATCTGAAACTTTTTATACAAGTTTGAAATATCCAAATTTGAATATATATAAAAGTTTTGGAATTATTTGAAAGGGTATTTGGACCTGCAAAGGAATAAACAAATATCAGAAAGAAAACAGAAAACAGAAAATAAAAAGAAGAGGAAAGGAGTACCTGTGTAAGTGGAAGGCCCAGCCCAGCCCACAGGGGTGGAAGAGTCATCTTCCACCTCACGCCAGTAGGCGTCGAGGTGGCGGCCGATGCCGTCGACGACCTCCACCTCCTGCTTCCACACAGCAGGCAGCTCCTCTGCTTCCTCGCGTCTGGAAGACGCGCGCGCTCTCTCCCCTGAGCCCATTCTCCCCCTTGCTCTCTCCTCTGCCTCTCTCTCCCGATCCCCTGCCGAAGGCCGCCGTCGCCGGACGTCGATTCGTTGCCGTCGCTGCCTCCCCGAGCCCGCTGATTAGCTCTACAGAACCACCGTGAGTTCCTCTTCCTCCCCCTGCGTTTCCCCTCTCTCTCCCGCGCCGTAGCTAAGGTAGTCGCCGGACCCGAGAACCTTCTGCCGCCGTTGATGGTCGCCGCCGTGCGTAGAGCCCTCCAAGCTCACGTGCGCGTGCACGGTTGAACTCCTGGAGTTCCCAGGAGCCCGTAGAGCTCATCATAGCGTCGCCCCGTGCCCTGTGTCGTGATTCGTCCGAGCTCGAGCTCCGGCCACCGCCACGAGCTTGTTTCCGGCGAGCTCCGGCGACCCCGTGACCTCCCGTGGCTTCGGATGGATGCGGTTGTGCACGGGCTTCACTCCGATGTTCTCAGCGCGCCATTTGGTCGCCTGTAGGAGAAACCCGATCCGCCGCCGCTTCTATTGGTCGCCGCCGCCAAGCCGTCGACCAAACGCCGGTGGGTTTGACCCAGGTGGGCCCTGGCCTGACTCTATGAGTCAATGACAGGTGCGGCCCCTGCCCAAATTAATTTAGTTAATCACGAATTAATTTAAATCGTTTAATTAAACTAATGTGACACTGACAGTGGGCCCTACTAGTTTAATTAGTCAGATTAATTAGTCAAAACAATCTAATTAAGTGCTGAGTCTATGACAGATGGGTCCCACATGTCAGGTTTGACTCTGGCCGAGTCAGCTGACCAGTTGACGTCATCATGATGTCATGCCGATGCAATAACTCAATTTCCTTAATAAAAATAAATCAGGAAATTCCAGAAATTGTTTAAAACTTTGAAAAATCATATAAAATAATCTGTAAGTCAGATGAAAATAATTTATATATGAAAATTTATCAGAAATTCCAATGAATCCAATGGTGCTATCCTCATGCATGTTAGAGCAATCTAAACAGGTTAACATGGATAATTTCTATTAGGTTAATATATGGAATTTGAAAATGAGAACAACTTTGAACCTATATTCAAATCTGATTTAAATTGACATGATTACCACTCACATTAGCTCACCCATGCATACTGCTATGCCATGATCATGCATCATATTGTTGCACTTGTTTGTATTGATTGTTCTTATCTGCGTTGCGGTAGGTCCGAATTCGGACGATACTACTCCGTACCCCGACGAAGGAGAGAATCCCTTCGCTTCCCAGCAAGGCAAGCAACCCCATTGATTATTTCGATAACATCCCATCCTCTCGTTCCTGCTCTTGTTCATTGCATTAGGACATTGCTACATGACAGTCATACATGGTAGATGAACCTAATCTTCTGCATGACCTGATCTTGTCACAGTAAATAGCTAAACCATGCAACCTAGCATACCTTGTAGATGCTTGTGCCGTGATGTGCTTAGCTTACCTTCATGCCATGCTGCTATGCTTAGAGTTGTGTCAGGTCTGAGTCATCTGGGTGATGAACCAGAGTGAAACTGTGATGTTCTGATGTGATGAGCTCATAACGAATCCGTTTTGGTAAAAGGTAGCGATGAGAGGCTATGTAGGAGTACATAGCGGGTTGTCTCATTGGGACCGTTGTTAGGAACTGAGTTCCGTGTTTGTGATCCAAGACTAGATACTACCACACGTTGGGATACTTAGTTGACCCTCTCGACTTTTCAGTCGCTTAGTCTTTGGTCCAGGTATTGCAAGTAGTTTCCGGTGTTTATAGCATGCTGGAGGCCATGCGTAGCGCTGACCCCTGGGGTGGGTTACGACACGGTAGGCAGTGGCACGGTGTACCAAGGGTCACCTGAATGGTGGACTTAGGAACCCTGCGCACATCGTTTGGGGCCGTTGTGGAAACTTCGGCCGGACTTCCGTGCGGGTTAGTCTCAAATAGGCGGTAGCCTACACTAGTGGTCTTATGTGATTGACGGTCATGGCTGACTCCCTCACTGGGCTTCCGCTTGAAGGTTGCCGAGGTGCATGGTTTTATGAGCACACAACGATAAGTGGCGAGAGCGTGTGTGAAGAGGTACACCCCTGCAGGATTATGAAACTATTCGAATAGCCACGTCCTCGGATATGGACTACTTGGAGAACTTATGCTGTTCATAGATAATCAAATGGAGACTTCTAAAAATCTCGAGACAAGTGTGAGTACCGTGGATGGCACTCTTCCGGAAGGGGAAGGTGAGTCCATGGTGGTGTATTGTGATGGAGTTAGTGGACTCGTGTGCGATAACTAAAATTGTAACAAAGAGTTTAAAACTGAGTAGTGTAGGTTAGCCATGAGTCAAAGCTGGTTTTCTGCATAAACTCCACCACCCCTTTGTTGATACATGAGCATAAATAGGCTAGGTCTGTTTTAAAGACTTGCTGAGTACGATTGTACTCATCCTTGCTTAATTAATGTTGCAGAGGAAAACCAGGACCCATCAGGTGGGTTCTATTTAGACGTTGACGATGCCGAATAGCTGGTGTCCCAGCTACGATCTTGCCCGTGTGGTGGGCTGTAGATAGTCAGGCCATGTGCCTCTTTTATATTTTGTCGTCTGTCCCCAGACAGCTTTAGTTTCCGCTGACTTGTATGACTATGTTTGTATGACTTGAGTGCCGGGTCATGTGACCCTTGTCTGTATGAACATATTATGCAAGGCTCGTCTGAGCCTCTTAAATAAAAGTCAGGTTATTGTATGGTTATGTTGTGATGCCATGGTTGTATCTAGGCATATCGGGCATGTCATGCGTACGTGTGACGTGCAACGGTATGTATGGGATCCGACACCTAGTCATGTGCCTTTAGTAGTACTCTTTACGGGAAACTGCCTCTTTGTGCTTCCACCGAGCCATGGTAGCTTGCTACTGGTTCGGACACATTGATTGACCGACATGTATCCTTCTTTGCTGCTGTGTCTGTCCCTTTGGGGAAATGTCTCGCAGTGTAATGGAGTCCCTATAGCCTATTACGACTCGTCTACGTGCAGTGATGACATTCGTGTCTCGCGACGTAATGGAGTCCTTGTAACTTGCTACGACTCGTCTACACACGCTTGAGGCCGACACCTGCATTGCTGGGTTATGTATGCCTGTTTCCGTATGGATGTGCCACTTGGGTTCTATGACTAGTTATGTCGGCCCGGGTTCTTTGTTGTGTGATTGCCAGCGACATGTTCACATACGTGAGCCAAAAGACGCAAACGGTCCCGGCCAAGGTAAGGTGGCAGCCGTGGAGTACCGTGCGTGAGGCCGCAAGGCGATGTGGCTTGTTACAGTATGGAATCATATGACTTAGGATCGGGGTCCCGACAGCGTTGGAATATCTTATGGAAAAGAAATATGCTAAACCAAGACTTATTAGATGGGTTCTTCCGCTACAAGAATTTGATTTGCATATTTTTGATAGAAAGGGTGTTGAGAACCCGTAGCAGATAACTTGTCTAAGTTAGAGAATGTTTTTGATGACCCACTACCTATTGATGATAGCTTTCCTGATGAACAATTAGCTATCATAAATACTTCACGTAATGCTCCATGGTATGCTGATTATTCTAATTACATTGTTGCTAAATTTATAACTCCTAGTTTCACATACCAACAAAAGAAAAAGTTCTTGATTTAAGATAATACTTTTGGGATGACCCACATCTTTATAAAGAAGGGGTAGATGGTGTTATTATACATTGTGTACCTGAGCATGAATAGGAACAAATCCTACACAAGTGTCATTCCGAGGCCTACAGAGGACACCACACTGGAGATAGAACTGCACACAAGGTATTACAATCTGGTTCTTAGTGGCCTACTCTCTTCAAGGATGCTCGTAAGTTTTTCTTGTCTTGTGATGCATGTAAAGAATTGGTAATATTAGTAGACGTTAGGAAATGCCTATGAATTACTCACTTGTTATGGAACCATTTGATGTTTGGGGTTCTGATTATATGGGACCTTTTGCAAAGTCCAACATATATACTCATATTCTTGTTGCTGTTGATTATGTTACTATGTGGGTAGAAGCTATTCCATCTAGTAGTGTTGATCATAACACTTCTATTAGAATGCTTAAAGAAGTTATTTTCCCTATATTTGGAGTCCTTGGATATTTAATGACGGATGGTGGTTCACACTTTATTCATGGTGCTCTCCGTAATTTCCTTGCTAAGTATGATGTTAATCATAGAACTGCATCTCCATATCATCCTCAATCCAGCGATCAAGTAGAATTAATCAATAGTTTAATTAAATTGATCTTGCAAAAGACTTCTAATAGATCGAGAAAGAATTGGTCTAAGAAACTTGATGATGCATTATGGGATTATAGAACTGCTTATAAAAACCCTATGGGTATGTCTCTGTATAAAATGGTTTCTGGTAAAGCATGTCGCTTACCTCTTGAACTAGAACATAAAGCTTATTGGGCAATTAAAGAGCTCAACTATGATTTTAAACTTGTTGCTGAGAAGAGGGTATTTGACATTAGCTCACTTGATGAATGGAGAACCTAGCCCTATGAGAATGCCAAGTTGTTTAAAGAAAAAGTTAAGAGATCGCATGATAAAAGGATACAAAAGCCAGAATTAAATGTAGGTGACCATGTATTGCTATCCAATTATCGTTTAAGATTTTTTGCAGGAAAACTTCTCTCTAAATGGGAAGGACCTGACATTCTCGAGGAAGTATATCGTTTCGGGCCATCAAGATCAACAACCCTGAAGTCACTAACCCGAAGGTGGTAAATGGGTGAAGAATCGAACATTATATCTTAGGTACTCCCATAAATGTTGAAACCAATATTATCAATACCATAACTCCGGAGGAGTATATTAGGGAGAGCTACCAGAACGTTTCAGACTCCGAAAAGGAATAGGTATGTGGTACCATAAGCAAACCGACTCCAAAACTTTTCCAATATAATTTTTTCCATTTAGTAATATTTAATAAATTAGGAAAATTTAAAGTACTCCGAAAAGTGCATGAGGAGGTGACAAGCCTGCAGGGTGCGGCCTACCCCTGGCTGCGCCCAGTAGCTTGTCGCCACCCCTTGCACCCCCCGGACTCCATTTTCTTGTGGTATACTCCTTTAGGTTGGTAAAAAATCGTTATATAATCTCCCAAAGGTTTGTACCTTCGTATCACAACAATACCTCATGTTTTTGTTTTGAGCTGTTTTTGCAGCAGATTTAGAGCAAGATGTCATCCCAAGAGTCCGATGCGGAGAGATATATATCACATTATCTTGCCAATCCCAAGCTCTATGGGGACCTAGATCCTTATGGATTATTCTCGAAGGAGGAACAAGAAGGCAAGTATGGGGGAGAAAGCTCGGATGAAGAGGAGATCCCTCTGCCTCCACCAGGAGATATGCACATGGCGTTCAGGAAATCAAGCCTCCCAAACACAAGGAGAATACCCAAGGTTCTATTTATCCCTTCTCTTTTTCTGTAGGAGAGCTAACAAGAATTATGACAAAGGATATTGAAGCTCGAGTAGTAAGTTGACGATTTGAGGCAACATAATTTTATGCTTAAGAGGAAACTAAACAAGCTTAAAGACCCTTCTCCACCATCATCACATCAGAAGAAAGACAACTAAACACATGGGTATGGGCTCTCCCCTTTGCTTTTTCCAAGCTTGGGGAAGGTGCCCCGGTATCGTATCACCATCACATCGTTTACTTTCATCATTTTTCCTAGTTTGATCGTTTTGGTTATATCTTGATCTAGTAGAATAAGGTTTTGAGCATGATCTAGCTTTGAGTTTTGCTTTATGTTCCCCTTATGTAAGCGAGTTCTAGAGTTACATAATAAAAAGTAGTTTTGATGTGAGGGTTTGCTTGTTGCTATGATCTTGAGAAAAAGAAATAAAAGAAGAATAGAATAAAATAAAAGAGTATAGATGATGATCTTATGGGGAGTGATGACTTCACATATAAGAATTTTGTCGATTGAAATTTGTTGAGAGTTGACAAACATAGAGATTTTTCATTGGTGCAATTAAAAGGAAGTAATAAAGAAGGAGAGGTTCACATATAAATATGTTATCTTGGTCATCTTTTATGATTGTGAGCACTCATTAAAATATTATGTAGTGACCCGACCTGAAAGGTCGAATATCCAGTGTTTCTGTACCATCCCAAGATCATGTTGGTACACACACGGTACATCAATGTATATATAAAAGGGAAATCAAATAGAATTTATTAATCGTAAATCTCATATCGAGTCCTTTATTACAATACAAATTACAATAAAGTTGCTGAAGGCCAACTCATGAGAATATCTAAATCTTGCGGAAGCATCGATGGTAGATGAGTCCATCTGACTCCAAGGGCATCTCACCGAGCATAGAGCGTATCCTCACTCCTGGTCGGAAAAATATTTTGCAACATGATACGTTGCAGCCGTATAGGTCAGCATATTGAATATGCCGGCAAAGTCACAAGAGAGGGGTGAAAAGATAATCATCTAATCTACATGCATATATGGCAGGTGGGGTAGTAAGTTTTTGCGTAAAGCCAATTTTCCTACATCAAGAGAGGGCTAAGAAAAATTATTACTAATTTGGTTGATTAATGAGATGGTTCCACCAACCAATTCTCATACCCAAGTCATTAATACCCACATCATCATATTAATTGTGTTGAGAGTTTCGGAAGTTTCAGTTCCTTTGGCTCAAGTCGTCCATGGTCGTGGACACGGCTAGTCGATTAGGTTTGGGTACTCTGTAGAGTTTTGCACACAATCCGCACAAGATTTGGTTGCCTCCGTTTGATTTCTCGCACTTCTAGGTGTTTGAGAAACGAATGACCAAAACATGGTCTTCCAAAGGGTTTCCCTGCGACTCTGTCGATGCCCATCCTTTCCTACCGTTCTTCTACATCTTGTAGCACCGCCTGTCTAGGGTCACCACGATATCCAACCAAGCCAGAGCCCATAATGACTTGTGGCTATGCAGGTAAGCCTTGGGTCTGGAAGCATCTATCCATCTCTTTGTGCCTGGGTGGACCTTTCCGCATGAATACCGGCACATCTCCAGCATCATCTAGGCTAACCACTGGTTTCTCCAGGGCGCCGTTCAACCATCATCCACCCAGAGGTAAGTTGAAAACTTGAAGTCTTGAAGACTTGATCATCATGTAGGTCTTGAAATTATTAACTCTCAACTCTCATGAATCACACAACCAACCCCGTCTACTAATAGCATAGCAAAAAGTAAAACAATGTTTCCCGGGGCCAATGTGTCAAAGGGGTTGAGGGGGTACCTACCACATGATACTACAACAGTAACCAAGTTTCCAGTTTACCTACTTTGCGTGCAATTGGGGTGATGGAAGAACTAATGCAATAAAACATAGGTATACATGGTCAAAGTGACTTGCCTGATTGATGATCTTCGTACTCAGGGACTCTAGGTAACAAGCCTCGCACTCCGGTTGATCTAACGAATCAAACGAGAGCACTCAATAAGCATACAACAAAAGATGTAACTCACAAAATCAGGAATGAACTAGAATCACTCAAGACAAAACCAGGCACAATCACAAGAAAAGAAATCAACACATAGTTTTGTTTTCTAAAAGATGATGGGTGAACTACTACTAACAAATAGAACTATTGGTATTAACAAAACAATAGTTGACAGAAAAGAACAATAGAAATATTTTATTAATAAACAGAATTAAATCCATTTAAAGTTTTGTTAAGAAAAATCTTAGTAGGGTTTTAAAAGTTTTGATAAACACTACTACATGAAGTGGCTAGAGTTTTCTAGCAAAAGACTAAAACTAAACTTATTATTTTTATTAACAAAACATTATTTTAACAGAAAAGAATTTACTAAAACTTTTCTTAGAAAACAAAATCTTTTTATCTAAAACTTATTTAAAGGAAACTATTACTAACTAGTTTGTTTTTATCAAACTATACCTAATTGAAAAAGAGTAAAGATTCCTATAACAATATAGAAATAAACTAAGCAAATATATATACTTATTAACAGCAGGTAAAACACCTAGTGTTGAGACAATAGAATCTACTGAAAGAGAATATAACTAAATCTGATTTAAACTAACTAAAACTAAATTAAATTAACTATACTAACCACTAGGCAGATTCTGTTTTTAGCTAAAACACTAAACAAATCTATCCTAAAAATCTACAAACTAAGCATGATGATAGTCCTAACTAATACCAAGCAGTAGCAAAAAGATTCATATAAAAAGCTATTTTTAAACTCTAGTTATTCAGATTTGAGTAGTTTGAGCAAATTTGATTAATTCAAATTTTAACAGTCAAATTTAAATTCTAAAACTACAGACATAAACTACAAGTTATATGTGACCTAATTCAAAAATAATTAACTAAAAAGATTAAATGGTTTAGAAGATACAGCTAAAACAAAACCAGAAAAGTTTCTGTTTTCTATAAACAAAACAGAAAATAAAAAAAACCTAACTAACGGCTAAGGCTACGTGGCAGATTCCTATTGGTTGCTAGGTTAGGCACGCTGGTGTTTGCGGTGGTCGACCGATCCATAGGAAAAAACGGTTTGTGGATTAAAAGGTTCTAATTTGGATCGTAGGATCCAGATCGAACGGACATGAGCGGGAGAGGGGGCTCACAGTGAAGGAGGTCGCCGGCGAGGAATTTCTCCGGCGAGGCAGAGGCGGTGAAGTCGTCGGGGCGGCACTCCGATGGTCGAGGGAGGCGTCGGAGGGGTCCAGGCGACGGCGGCTGGCGTCCGGCGTCGAGTGGTGGTGCCGGACGAGGCTGAGGGCGAGGGAGGTGACGTCCACGAGCGGTGGAAGCTTCGGCGGAGTCCGAGCTCCGGCTAGCTCGAGTGTCGGCGGTCTGGCGAGGGAGAGAGGGCTTTTGGGGGGGGGGCGGAGTGCGGAGAGTGGCCGCACTTATATAGGGGCGAGGCAGAGCGAGGGAAAGGAAGGGGAGGGAGATTCGGTGAAGGAGAGATCGCCGGCGAGGGTCGCGGGCGCGAGGTGGGCGGTGATCGCGCGGAATCAGCGAATGGTTGGGGCGGGGCCCGCTGTCAGAGAGAGGGAGGGGTTTGCGGGGCGTTGGTCAGCCAGTATTAAGGTAAGTCGGGTATTAACTGCGGTGAGCCGGCCCGATTGCTTTAAAATCTTTCCTTTTCTAATTTCCAGCGAAATAAAATGCCTTTTAATGCATCCAATATAATTCCAAATATAGGAGTAATATATATCATAATTAACAGAATAATAAACTCCATTTTATGAACATTTTTATTCTTTCATTTGAATACTTTGAAAAAAATAATATTTTCAGAAATGGCCTATTTGTTTTTAAAACCTTTTGCAAATATTTTTTTCAAAATAACCCCTGGTTTTTATTGTTCAAATAAATCACCAAGAAGTCCCTGGTGTGGAGTGTCATGTTTCTCCCTCTTATTTTGAACTTTTACCAAGGTTTTCAAATAGGTGAATGCAACATAGGGGAAATAGAAAGGGGCTTTCAGAAAGTCAGAAGAAGCATTTCAACTAATTCATACATTCAAGCAATGATGATGGTGATGCATACCTATATTTCATAACATTCCAAAATGGAATTTTGGGATGTTACAAACCTACCGACCTTAAGATGAATCTCGCCCTCGAGATTCGGGTTTGCTAGAAAATAGGTGCGGGTGGTCTCTACGAAGATCTTCTTCACGTTCCCAGGTGGCTTCTTCCTCGGTGTGGTGACTCCACAAAACCTTACAGAACTTGATGATCCTGCTGCGGGTAACTCTGTTGGCAGGCTCGAGGATCTTGACAGGCTTCTCCTCGTAAGTCAGATAACTGTCAAGCTGTATGGCCTCTAGGGGCACGGTGTCTCTCAAAGGAATATCAGCCATCTCAGCATGGCATTTCTTCAGCTGGGACACATGGAACACATCATGAACTCCGGACAATCCTTCCAACAATTCTAGCTTGTATGCAACTTCGCCTCTACGTTCAAGAATTTTGTAGGGGCCTATGAATCTGGGTGCTAACTTTCCTTTAACACCAAACCTTTTGATTCCTCAAAGTGGGGACACACGAAGATATGCTCGGTCTCCCACTTCATACGTCACTTCCTTACGTTTACTGTCAGCATAACTCTTCTGTCGAGATTGAGCTATCTTGAGTCTGTCACGAATCAGCTTGACTTTCTCTTCAGAATCTCGGATAAGGTCGGGACCAAAAAGTTTTCGGTCTCCAACACCATCCCACATCAATGGTGTTCTGCACCTCCTTCCATATAAAGCTTCAAAAGGGGCCATCTTCAGACTGGTCTGATAACTGTTGTTGTATGAGAATTCTGTGTAGGGTAAATTGTCATCCCAACTAGATCCATAATCTAGCGCACAAGCTCTCAACATGTCCTCCAGAATCTGGTTGACTCTCTCAGTCTGTCCATCGGCCTGCGGATGAAAAGCTGTACTGAACTCCAGCGTCGTACCCAAAGTTTCATGTAACTGATGCCAAAACTTTGAGGTAAATTTTGTTCCTCTATCTGACACGATACTCCTCGGAACTCCACGCAGACACACAATCCTGGTCATATATATCTTAGCTAGCTTAGCACTGGTATAGGTGGTCTTCACTCGAATGAAATGAGCCACCTTGGTCAAACGATCGACCACTACCTAGATGGAATCATAACCTGAACGGGTCCTGGGTAGTCCTGTGATGAAGTCCATACCAAGCTTTTCCCATTTCCACTCGGGTATCGGCAAAGGTTGGAGTAATCCTGTTGGTTTCTGATGTTCCGCCTTTACTCGCTGACAAACATCACATATTGCAACATGTTCCGGAATATCCTTCTTCATACCCATCCACCAGTAACTTTCCTTTAAATCCAGATACATCTTGGTGTTGCCTAGGTGTATCGAGTAAGGTGAATCGTGGGCTTCTTGAAGTATCAACTTCCTGAGCTCTGGGTCATTGGGCACACAGATTCGGTTCTCAAACCATAGAGTTCCTTGTTCATCCTCACGAAAACCTTTAGCTTTTCCATCTTTCATTCTTTGCTTAATCTCAGCTATCTCCTTGTCCGTCTACTAGGTTTCACGAATTCTTTCGGTCAAGGTAGACTGGATCTCCAGTGTGGCAACATATCCTCTTGGAACTATCTCTAGCCGGAGCTCTCTGAGATCATCGGCTAACTCTTGGGGTAATCCTCCTGCTGTGAGTGTGTTTACATATGTTTTCCGACTCAAGGCATCTGCTACAACATTTGCCTTCCCTGGATGATAATGCAGTCTCATGTCATAGTCTTTGATTAACTCTAGCCATCTCCTCTATCTCAGGTTCAACTCTTTCTGCATGAAGATATACTTCAGGCTCTTATGATCAGTGTAAACATCACAACTGTTTTCGACAAGGAAATGTCTCCAGGTCTTGAGTGAGTGCACTACGGATGCTAATTCCAAATCATGGGTGGCATAATTCAACTCATGAGGTCGTAGTTGTCTAGAGGCATAAGCTACAACCTTTCCATCTTGCATGAGTACTCCTCCAAGTCCTTGACGTGAAGCATCACAATAAACCTGGAAGTCCTTCCGAATATTTGGCAGAATCAACACTGGGGCTGTGACCAAACGTTTCTTCAACTCCTGGAAACTGGCTTCACATTCCTCACTACAAATATACTTAGACTCTTTCTTCAACAACTCCATCATGGGCTTGGCAATCTTTGAGAAATTTTCAATGAACCTACGGTAGTATCCGGCAAGTCCGAGGAAACTGCGGATCTCCTTAACTGAGGTGGGTGACTTCCACTCGGTGACGGCTTCAACCTTAGCAGGGTCCACTGCATTCCATCTCCGGAAATAACATGTCCAAGGAATCCGACTTCCGTCAGCCAGAATTCACATTTGCTGAACTTGGCATATAACCGATGCTCTCTAAGCTTCTCCAGAACTAAACGCAAATGTTCCTTGTGTTCTTCCTCGTTCTTGGAGAACATCAAAATGTCATCGATGAACACCATGACAAACTTGTCCAGGTATTCCATGAATACTTTGTTCATCAAACTCATGAAGTAAGGAGGAGCATTTGTCAAACCAAAAGACATGACAGTATACTCATACAAGCCATACCTTGTGGTGAAAGCTGTTTTGGGTATATCCTGTTCACGAATTTTCAATTGGTGATACCCTGATCGAAGATCGATCTTGGAGAATACTTTGGCTCCTACGAGATGATCAAACAAGTCATTAATCATCAGCAGAGGGTACTTGTTCTTGATAGTCACCTCGTTCAAAGCACGATAATCGACTACCATCCTCAAGGTTTTATCCTTCTTCTCCACCAAAAGTACTGGGGGTCCCCAAGGTGAAGAACTTGGGCGAATGTACCCTTTGTCCAATAACTCCTTAATTTGCTTCTTGATTTCTAATAAATCATTTGCGGGCATCCGATAGGGTCTCTTGGAAATTGGGGCTGTTCCTGGCAGTAACTCTATCAGGAACTCAATTTCTCTATCTGGTGGCATGCTTGGTAATTCTTCCGGGAATACATCCGGAAAGTCTTTTACCACATGTACTTCTTCCTGAACGACTCCTGTGAGAGAACTTAACCGAGCACTCATCCGTGTGCGTCGGGATACATACTTAATCCTCTTGTTCTCTGGGGTGGTGAGCAAGATAGACTTGCTGGGACAGTTGAGGTTTCCTTCATACTTGGTCATCCAATCCATGCCTAGGATTACATCCAATCCCTGCGGCTCTAAGACAATGAGGTCGGTGGGGAAAACATGGTTTCCTATATTGAGCTTCAAGGCATGGCATCCTATCCCTGCCATCATCATACCTCCTAGGGAACTGACCTTAATGAGCTGACTAAGGGTTTTGGTGGGCAAACCATACTTTTCCACAACTACCCTTGATATGAAAGAACGAGTTGCACCGGAATCAAAAAGTACTATAACTGGACGTGAATGCAATAAAAACTTACCAAACACAGTCTCGGGCTGATCATAGACTTCCTCCACGTCAATGTGGTTCACCTGAGCACGGGGAAAAGGGTTGGGCTTCTTAGTTGCTGAGTTGCCGCTGTTGTTGCCATTTCCATTTCCCTGCTTGGTCTGGGGACACTCAGTAGCATAGTGCCCTGTCTTCTGGCACTTGAAACAGGTGATGTGGCTTAGATCCTTCTGAGTAGGAGCGTGACGGTGCTGGTTGTTGGTCCCATTCCCATTGCCAGTCTTGAAGTTGCCATGGTTGGGACGGGCATTCCCATTCCCTCCATGGTTGTGGCCTCCATGGTTGTGCATGCCGTGAGTGTGCCTTCCAAACTTACCGGTCCCTGATCCGGTATTCCCTGAGTACGGGGAGTAGCAGGGCTTCTGATGAGCTCCATAGTTAAACTTCCCCTGAGTATACTTCTACTTGCGGTTCTCAATTTGTTGCTGTTTTCCCTCCAAGATGAGGGCCTTGTCCACCAGCTCTTGGTAGTTGTTGAAGGTAGACACTACCAGCTGCATGCTCAACTCATCGTTGAGTCCTTCCAGAAACTTCTCCTGCTTGGCCGCATCATCGGCCACGTCTACTGGTGCATAACAAGCCAATGTGCTGAAATCGTCCACGTATTGGGCCACGTCTACTGGTGCATAACGAGCCAATGTACTGAAATCGTCCACGTATTGGGCCACGGAACGGTTCCCCTGGCGTAAGTTGCGAAAGTCACGCTTCTTCAGACTCATAGCTCCAGCTGAGACATTAGTTGTGCGGAAAGCTTGCTTGAACTGCTCCCAAGTCACATCAGCAATGGGGTATGTGGTGGTGTAGTTCTCCCACCATGAAGCTGCTGGTCCTTCAAGTTGATGTGCGGCAAAACGCACCTTCTCAGCGTCAGTACATCCAGCGGTGACGAGTTCTCTCTCAATCTTACGGAGCCAGTCATCTGCCACAATGGGCTCAGTGCTGCTGGAGAAGGTTGGGGGATTCAACCTCAGAAAACGGGTGAGGTTGTCAGCCTGAGGCGGATGGTGGTTGTTGTTGTTCTGGTTGTTGGTCTGATTCTGCATCAACTGCTGCATCAGTGCATTCTGCTGCTAGAGAAGTTGGGTGAGTTCCGGCGGGAATGTGAAGTCGGACTCACGTCGTGGATGCATCTTGCTATTTTCAGAGGGATGAGAATTAGAATAGAACAAGGGCCTAGAAAGAAAATCACTACCCATATGCAATGCACAAACATGTCACATGAAGCACTCATTCATTTATTCAATCAAGGTCAAACATCGAGATACAAATCTCCATTCAAACTAAACATCGACCTATGCTTTAACGTTGAAAATAAAAGATACATGGGGGGCATAACTAAAGTTTTCCTCAAAAGTACATGTTGACTGAGCCTCCTCCAGTGGTGCTCTCCTCATAGTCATCATCATCGCTGATAAAAGGAGCCAAGTCTCCCTCGGGATGAAGATTTTCACCCATGTTCATCTGTTCCTCCAAAATTGCGATGCGAGTGTTTAGCTTGTCGATCCTCTCTAAGAAATACTTCACTTCATACTCATGCTCGTACTCGGCTTCCCGTAAGTCAGCTTCAAGGTCCAGCTCACGGTTCATCAGATTCTTGATCGTCTTCGTGTCAGCACGTACCTGAAGCTCCAAGGTCCTGACGTGCGTCTCCAAGGTCTAGATATAGGAAATGGTGGTGTCTTCCGTGGGAGTGGTTATGATGTTTCCATGGACATCCCTATGACAAACCATGTTGAGTCCTAGTGAAATGGTTCCACCTCTGTATTCCTCCTGAATACGCCCAAGGGCACGATGAATGGCCATGTCTCTTCCAAGTATCCAGCTGGGTGCCACAAACTTGAAGTCGATGGGTTCCTTCCGATTCCCAAAGGTCCTCCCTGGAATGTGCACCTCAATCCTGTAGCAGCCGTCTTGTGGAAAATACATGATAGGAGTCCCGGTGATTCTCGGCAAAGCAATCCTCACGTCCCTGACGATCCTCATCAGCTCCTGAAAGGTCGAATCTCCGGTGTTTCTGTACCATCCCAAGATCATGCTGGTACACACACGGTACATCAATGTATATATCAAAGGGAAATCACACAACATTTATTAATCGTAAATCTCATATCGAGTCCTTTATTACAATACAGATTACAATAAAGTGGCTGAAGGCCAACTCATGAGAATATCTAAATCTTGCGGAAGCATCGAAGGTAGATGAGTCCATCTAACTCCAAGGGCATCTCACCGAGCGTAGAGCGTATCCTCACTCCTGGTCGGAAAAATATTCTGCAACATGATACGTTGCAGCCGTATAGGTCAGCATATTGAATATGCCGGCAAAGTCACAAGAGAGGGGTGAAAAGATAATCATCTAATCTACATGCATATATGGTAGGTGGGGTAGTAAGTTTTTGCGTAAACCCAATTTTCCTACCACAAGAGAGGGCTAAGCAAAATTATTACTAAGTTGGTTGATTAATGAGATGGTTCCACCAACCAATTCTCATACCCAAGTCATTAATACCCACATCATCAAACTAATTGTGTTGCGAGTTCCGAAAGTTTCAGTTCCTTTGGCTCAAGTCGTCCATGACCGTGGACACGGCTAATCGATTAGGTTTGGGTACTCTGTAGAGTTTTGCACATGTTCCCCACAAGATTTGGTCGCCTCCGTTTGATTTCTTGCACTTCAAGGTGTTTGAGAAACGGATGACCAAAACATGGTCTTCCAAAGGGTTTCCCTACGACTCTATCGGTGCCCATCCTTTCCTACCGTTCTTCTACATCTCATAGCACCGCCTGTCCAGGGTCACCACGATATCCAACCAAGCCAGAGACCATAATGACTTGTGGCTGTGCAGGTAAGCCTTGGGTCTTGAAGCATCCGTCCATCTCTTTGTGCCTGGGTGGACCTTTCCGCATGAATACTGGCACATCTCCAGCATCATCTAGGCTAACCAATGGTTTCTCCAGGGCGCCGTTCAACCATCATCCACCCAGAGGTAAGTTGAAAACTTGAAGTCTTGAAGACCTGATCATCATGTAGGTCTTGAAATTATTAACTCTCAACTCTCATGAATCACACAACCAACCCTATCTACTAATAGCATAGCAAAAAGTAAAACAACGTTTCCCGAGGCCAATGTGTCAAAGGGGTTGAGGGGGTACCTACCACATGATGCTACAATAGTAACCAAGTTTCCAATTTACCTACTTTGCATGCAATTGGGGTGATGGAAGAACTAATGTAATAAAACATAGGTATACATGGTCAAAGTGACTTGCCTGATTGACGATCTTCGTACTCGAGGGACTCTAGGTAACAAGCCTCGCACTCCGGTTGATCTAACGAATCAAACAAGAGCACTCAATAAGCATACAACAAAAAGATTTAACTCACAAAATCAAGAATGAACTAGAATCACTCAAGACAAAACCGGGCACAATCACAAGAAAAGAAATCAACACATAGTTTTGTTTTCTAAAAGATGTTGGGTGAACTACTACTAACAAATAGAACTACTGGTATTAACAAAACAATAGTTGACACAAAAGAACAATAGAAATATTTTATTAATAAACAGAATTAAATCCATTTAAAGTTTTGTCCAGAAAAATCTTAGTAGGGTTTTAAAAGTTTTGATAAACACTACTACATGAAGTGGCTAGAGTTTTCTAGCAAAAGAGTAAAACTAAACTTATTATTTTTATTAACAAAACATTATTTTAACAGAAAAGAATTTACTAAAACTTAGTTAAAGGAAACTATTACTAACTAGTTTGTTTTTATCAAACTAAACCTAATTGAAAAAGAGTAAAGATTCCTATAACAATATAGAAATAAACTAAGCAAATATATATACTTATTAACAGTAGGTAAAACACCTAGTGTTGAGACAATAGAATCTATTGAAACAAACTATAATTAAATCTGATTTAAACTAACTAAAACTAAATTAAATTAACTATACTAACCACTAGGCAGATTCTGTTTTTAGCTAAAATACTAAACAAATCTATCCTAAAAATCTTCAAACTAAGCATGATGACAGTCCTAACTAATACCAAGCAGTAGCAAAAAGATTCATATAAAAATCTATTTTTAAACTCTAGTTATTCAGATTTGAGTAGTTTGAGGAAATTTCAATAAATTCAAATTTTAATATTCAAATTTAAATTCTAAAACTACAGACATAAACTACAAGTGATATGTGACCTAATGCAAAAAGAATTAACTAAAAACATTAAATATTTTAAAAGATACAGCTAAAACAAAATCAGAAAAGTTTCTGTTTTCTAAAACCAAAACAGAAAATAGAAAAAATCCTAACTAACGGCTAAGGCTACGTGGCAGATTCCTATTGGTTGCTAGCTTAGGTGCGCTGGTGTTTGCGGCGGTCGACCGATCCATAGGAAAAAACGGTTCGTGGATTAAAAGGTTCTAATCTGGATCGTAGGATCCAGATCGAACGGACATGAGCGGGAGAGGGGGCTCACAGTGAAGGAGGTCGCCGGCGAGGAAGTTCTCCGACGAGGCCGAGGCGGTGAAGTCGTCGGGGCGGCGCTCCGATGGTCGAGGGAGGCGTCGGAGGGGTCCAGGCGACGACAGCTGGCGTCCGGCGTCGAGTGGTGGTGCCGGAAGCGGCTGAGGGCGAGGGATGCGACGGCCACGAGCGGTGGAAGCTTCGGTGGGGTCCGACCTCCGGCGAGCTCGAGCGTCGGCGGTCTGGCGAGGGAGAGAGGGGGTTTTGGGGGGGCAGAGTGCGGAGAGTGGCCGCACTTATATAGGGGCGAGGCAGAGCGATGGAAAGGAAGGGGAGGGAGATCCGGCAAAGGAGAGATCGGCGGCGAGGGTCGTGGGCGCGAGGAGGGCGGTGACCACGGAATCAGCAGACGGTCGGGGCGGGGCCTGCTGTCAGAGAGAGGGAGGGGTTTGCGGGGCGTCGGTCGGCCGGTATTAAGGTAAGTCGGGTATTAACTGCGGTGGGCCGGCCCGATTGCTTTAAAATCTTTCCTTTTGTAATTTTTAGCGAAATAAAATGCCTTTTAATGCATTCAATATAATTCCAAATATAGGAGTAATATATACCAAAATTAACATAATAATAAATTCCATTTATTGAACATTTTTATTCTGTCATTTGAATACTTTGAAAAAAAATATTTTCAAAAATGGCCTATTTGTCTTTAAAACCTTTTGCAAATATTTTTGTCAAAATAACCCCTAGTTTTTATTGTTCAAATAAATCACCAAGAAGTGCCTGGTGTGGAGTGTCATGTTTCTCCCTCTTATTTTGAAGTTTTACCAAGGTTTTCAAATAGGTGAAAGCAACATAGGGGAAATAGAAAGGGGCTTTCAGAAAGTCAGAAGAAGCATTTCAACTAATTCATACATTCAAGCAATGATTATGGTGATGCATAGCTATATTTCATAACATTCCAAAATGGAATTTTGGGATGTTACATATTATATGCTAAGAAGTTGATGTTGGACAAGGAAGACAACATAATGCGTTCTGTTTGCTTACCTTCAAATAGAATTTATATGGTCATATATCCTCCAAAATGTAGTGCTTCCTTCCACTGCATACTAGCCAAAACTTCTGCACCAAGTAGAGATACTACTTGTGCATCCAAGCAACCTCGACCCAGTTTTGCCATGACAGTCCACCATACCTACCTATGGATTGAGTAAGATCCTTCAAGTAAGTTGTCATCGGTGCAAAAAGAAATAACAATTTCTGCTAATTATGTATGATCTTTTATTGCAAGGGAAAATAAATGTTGTACGAACTTGTGATGGTAAAGAAATAAAAATGACGGACTGCATAATAAAGGTTGCTCTCACAAAGGGCAACACAACGCGAAGTTCCTTTGCATTAAGGTTTTGTACATCCAAAAACAAAAAGCGCATGACAACCTCTACATCCCTCTGCGAGGGGCCTATCTGTTACTGTTACTTTATAAGTACTTACCTTTATGCGAGAGAGATGGTGATCTTCACCTTCGTATATTTCACCTTTCTCTCTTGGCAAGCGTTATGTGTTGGGGAATGATCTAGACACATATATCACCTCGGATGTGCGTGATCATGAGTTATTTCTATTGACATTGCCGTTGAGGTGAATAGTTGGGAGGCAAAACTATAAGCCCCTATCTTTCTCTATGTCCAATTGAAGCTTCGACCTCATGAGTACCGCGTGAGTTGTAGCAATTATGAAAGACTAAAAGATGATTGAGCATGTGGATTTTCTTTACAAGTTCGTATATTGACTCTTTCCGATGTTATGATAAATTGCAAATTGCTCCAATCACTGAGAGCATAGTTTATTGGTTCTCAATAGAGTTCTTGCTTCATACTTTATCTTGTGAATGAATTGTTACTCTAGTATAAGAAATTATATATCAATAAGTATTGTTGTTCTAAAGATGATCATGATGCTCTCGTGTCCATATTCTGTTTTATCGACACCTCTATCTTCAAACTTGTGGACATATTTATTGATCTCGGCTTTCGCTTGAGGACAAGCGACGTCTTAGCTTGGGGGAGTTTATACTTCCATTTTGCATCATGCTTTTGTATTAATATTTATTGAATTATGGGTTGTTATTACACGTTATGACATAATACTTGTGCCTTTTCTCTCTTATTTTACAAGGTTTACATGAAGAGGGAGAATGCTGGCAGCTAGAATTCTGGACTGGAAAAGGAGCAAATATGGGAGACCTATTCTACAAAAATCCCAAAGTCCTTAAAAGTTATGGAGAATTATTTTGGAATATATAAAAAATATTGGGAAAAACAAATACTAGAGGGGACCCACCAAGAGGTCACAAGCCTGCTGGGCGCGGCCTACCCCCTGCGCGCGCCCTTGTGGCTTGTGGCCCCCTGGCAGCCCTCTGGTGCCCATCTTCAGCTATATGAAGGGTTTTGACCTGGAAACAAAATTCATAAGAGAGCTTTCGGGACAAAGCGTCACCGTCTTGAGGCGGAACTTGGGTAGAACCAATCAAGGGTTCCGACGGAGCTGTTCTGCGACGTAAACTTCCCTCCCGGAGGGGGAAATTGAAGCCATCGTCATCACCAACAATCCTCTCATCGAGAGGGGGTCAATCTCCATCAACATCTTGACCAACACCATCTCCTCTCCAAACCCTAGTTCATCTCTTGTATCCGATCTTTGTCTCAAAACCTCAGATTGATACCTATGGGTTGCTAGTAGTGTTGATTACTCCTTGTAGTTGATGCTAGTTGGTTTACTTGGTGGAATATCATATGGTAAGATACTTAATTATAATTAATACCCCTCTGATTATGAACATGAATATGCTTTGCGAGTAGTTATATTTGTTCCTGAGGGCATGGGATAAGTCTTTTTATAAGTAATCATGTGCATTTGGTATTCGTTTGATATTTTGATGAGATGTATGTTGTCTATTCTCTAGTGGTGTCATGTGAACATCGAATACATGACATTTGACCATTATTTGGGCCTAGGGGGTTATTGGGAAGTAATAAGTAGATGATGGGTTGCTAGAGTGATAGAAGCTTAAACCCTAGTTTATGCGTTGCTTCGTAAGTGGCTGATTTGGATCCATATGTTTCATGCTATGGTTAGATTGATCTTAATTCTTCTTTCATAGTTGTGGATGCTTGACAGAGATGTTAATCATAAGTGGGAGGTTTTTCCAAGTAAGGGTGGCACCCAAGCACCGGTCCACTCACATATCAAACTATCAAAGTAACGAACGCGATGAGCATGATGAAAACTAGCTTGACAGAAATTTCCATGTGTCCTCGGGAGCGCTTCACTTTATATAAGAGTTTTTCCATAATTGTAATTTCTACAAAAAGGATTTGGCCACCTTTCTTAACCTTTGCTACATTATTACTTGCTACCCGTTATGAATTACCTTATCACAAAACTATCTGTTATCGATAATTTCAGTGCTTGCAGAGAATACCTTACTGAAAACCGCTTGTCATTTCTTTCTGCTCCTTGTTGGGTTCCACATTCTTACTTATAGAAAGGACTGCTATAGGTCCCCTACACTTGTGGGTCATCACTAGTTAGTATGAATTTTTGGCTAGCAAAAGATCCTAAGCAAACACCACATGTTGGAGGATCAACAACAATATAACTTCTATGCAAATATACACAACCATAACTCATTACGTTGTCTTCCTTGTCTAACTTCAAATAATTTTCTCAAGTTTGAAAATAACTAATGGGTATTTACAATCATAGAAAATGTCCCAGATAATATATTTGTATGTGAAAGTTTTCTTCCTTATACTAATTATTCATGAATTGCTTGTATGACCAATATTGTGATTGTCAAACTTCAATAGATTTTTCTTTGTAAAACAGATGTGAAGCTACTACTAAGCATAAATCACATTTATAATTTCATATTGATGATATTTCATTCATTCACAATTTACTCATAGGATATAGGTGAAGCTCAATAGTACAAATCAAACTACTCTTCAAAAGATATAAGTGAAGATCAATGAGTAGGTAAACAATAAAGTAGATATGTGAGGGCTCCCTCTCTCTCCCTCTCAATATATTTTTTAATATCTGATTATTTTATTAAACATCAAGCAAAAGAAAAATAGCACTCCAAGAATAGCACAGATCATGTGAACGAATAAAAAATTAGGCTCAACATAAGCTAACCGATAGTTGACGAAGAGAGGTGGGATGCATAGCATCCCCAAGCTTAGATGCTTGAGACTTCTTGAAATATTTAATTGGGGTGCCTTTGGAATCCCCAAGCTTTTGCTTTTGTATCTCATTCGATCGTCTCATATCACGGTTTCACCTATTCTCAAAAACTTCATCCACAAAAACTCGAAAAGAACTCGTGAGATAGGTTAGTACACATAAGAATAAATCCACACTTCATGAACTACTAAGACAAGCTGCACAATAATTTTAAAATATCATATACTATTTACTATCATTTATACAATTTATATCTACCAATATATGTTATGGAAACTATAAAATAAGTAGATAACAAAACTATAACAACAATCTGTCCAAACAGAACAGTCTGTAGCAATCTACTAAAACTATGTACTTCTGTAAATCAAAAACTTATGAAAATGTAGGACATGATAAAGAATATATGTGGAAATACTGTGTAATAATTTCAGATACTTTCCATGCTCCAGTAAAATATTAAAATTCATGCACTACAGGAAAAGTTTCTCTTTTTATACAACAGACATCAAAACTTGCAATGGAAGCATCTTAAGGCAATTCTTGGAACTTTTTATTGAAAAAAAGATTACAAATAATATATAACATATAACAACAAAATAAAATGACACTACAATCAAAAAACATATCATGTGACGAATAAAAATGTAGCTCAAAGTAAGATGTATCGATAATGTTGGAGACGAAAGAGGGGATGCCTTCCGGGGCATCCCCAAGCTTAGACGCTTGAGTCTTGATTTTATATTACCTTGTGGGTGACTTGGGCATCCCCAATATTAGTTACTTTATGCTCCTTATTCACCTCATATCGGTATCTCACCCCAAACTTGAAAACTTCAATCACACACAACTTAACAGAACTTCGTGAGATGGGTTAGTGTAGTAAAGATAGATCATTCACTTAGGTACTATCCAGACAAGATTCCTAATTGTTCTCACATAATACCTACTGTATTCCATCATTACACAATTCATATCACCAAATATAAGATATGGAAGCTCTAAAATACTCTAACTATGCATGCAAAACTGAATCCATCAAAAACAGAACAATCTGTGAAGATCTGAATGAACACCATACTTCACTGACTCTAAAAATTCTCAAAAATTAGAAGAAGGCTTAGAATTTTCATAGAATTTTTTTGTGAAAATTTAGGAATTTTTTTTGCTCCAGTAAAATCAGATAATTCATATATTGGACGCAAAAGTTTCTATTTTTACACAGAATCAAACAAAAAAGTTCCACACTAGCCCAAAGGATTTACTTGGCACTTTATTGAACTAAAAGACACAAAACATCACTGCTACAATAGCTTGGTAATTTTAACACACAAAAATAGAAAGTAAAAGTGTTGGGTTGTCTCCCAACAAGCACTTTTATTTAGTGCCTTTTAGTTAGGCATGATTGTCGTGGATTTGTCACGTCAAATGTCTGGGTAAGCGGACTTAGGTTCGAGGCCATCGCTAAGGCGGTGAACTCAAAGGGGTTAGTAGGAATCGAGAGACAAGGATTTATCCAGGTTCGGCCCCTCGGAAAGAGGTAAAAGCCTACGTCCTCCTCTATGGTGTATTGATTGTGTATCGATTACAAGGGAACGAATTCGCTTGACCTAGTTCTCGATCGGTTGTTTCGTGGTCTAAGCCGCCCAGGTAAGCCACCCTTATATACACGGGTCAAGGCCCTGGGCTTACAAGAGTCCGGGTCGGGTTGAACTTAACAACTGACCTCCCCTCTAACTAAACATGTCGTATCTAACAAGTCTCTCCCGGCGGCCCAAGTCCACAAGGTTACATCCTGCCTTCTGGCTCTTGGTCTTCTTGCCCACTCATTATGTTTTACTCTTGGAGTTGTAGTAAGCCGCCAAGCGCTTGACCCGCCCCACCCGGGCAGGTCTCAGCTTGGGGTTATATCCCCAACATTACACCCTAGATTGATTTGAACCAGTTCATGTCAATCTTCAAGTGTGCTGGTTGGCGAGTCTTGCCTTCTTTTGTGATCTTCATGACCCGCCGGACAATGGGCGATCGTTGCATCTGACAAATTTTCATGACCCACCATGACGCCATTAATAAAATAAAAAAACCCTTCGACGTCATAACGGATCTTTCGTTATTAATATGACCAGCCCAAAAATCGAGACGTCTTCTTAGTATAATCATCACCGTGCTCCCTCGATCCCCGCACCTGACCGTTCAAAACTCCATTATGCCCTTATAAATAGGCACGGGGTTATCACTTTCATTTCCCCTTCGCCGCCATCTTCTTGTTCTTCCTCCGAATGCCCGCGTCGCTGAAAACATTTGCGTCGCCCTGTCATCGCCGTCTTCACCAACACTGGCCGCTGCATCAACCTAAAAACGATCCAGAGCCCCCGCGCATCCACCACACTCTCTAGGTTTGAAATTTATCCCCTATCACATGTGCATTAGGGTTTTCTTGCATCCATGGAGTTCGTCGGTGTTCATCGCTTTTCACGGAAGTGTTCTACATTGATAAGTTGAAAACTTTCTTTGTAAAGTTTCATAAAATCGCTGAAATCACGTGGCTGCTTACTCCGCCTTTAGCCGCACTTGTTACGGATCTGCAACTTTGTAATAGTTCGAATACTGACCATCTGTTCTTCTGCCAGTCTTTTTAGGGCTAGAATATTTTTCTTTTTCTTCCGCCCATAGATCCTAAATCCATGGCTACAGTTGTGGAAACGGTTTGTCAACACTTAGCAGTTTTCCAACTTGCATAGATAACATGACCCGCCAATAGTTTGCCGGGTCACTTTGTCTCCTCGCAAGTAACTTTGGCGGCTCACAATTTTTATTGACCCACCAAATGATGTTACCATTTATTACCGTAGCAACCTTGGTCAAGATATATTTTTGAGCCACCAAACATTCATGCATTTCCGCAGCTTCCTAAGCCGCCACCATGTTGAAGACTCCCTCTACTTGCAACTAGGTATGGTCTGGAGTGACCGAGGAAACTCTTAATGAGTTCGTCACCATGGGGGTTCTGCCGGCTCAGGACGTCATCCATTGGCGGGTTCCAGGCAGAGAGACCACCTTTAAGCCCAAAGATGGGGAGGTCATTGTCTTCACAGACCATCTCCTTCGGGGTTTCTCTCCACTCGGATCAAAGTTTTTCTGGGATGTCTTACACGCTTTCAACTTGCACCCCCAAGATATTGGCCCAAACTATGTCACCAATATGTGCCAATTCCATACTTTCTGTGAAGCCTATCTTCAAGAGGAACCATTTGTTGACTTATTCAAATAGTACTTTTATGTAAACTGCAAAACTAAAATGGCAGACGGGTTAAGTCTTGAGCTCAGAGGCGTAACCCTTCAGAGACGAAGAGACATACTCTTTCCAGCAACAATCCTGTCGAGTCATCCCAAAGAGTGGAACAAGACTTGGTTCTATTGCCAAGACACATCACCAAAGGGGGAGAATCCATTGCTGGGTTATTGTCCTTACCAGCTCAGCACAGATATAGAACTTCCAGATCGGATATCATCTGCCGGACGTGCTCAATATGCCTCCACCTTCTCCAAAGTTAGGGCCCTGCTAGCCAGTGGACTGACGGGTGTCGATCTAACCCGCTGCTAAGTCTCCTAGAGGATTCTGCCGTTGAGCCGCTGTGGTGCCTTGATGTGTTAGTATACTGGTAAAGTAGATGACCTCAACATTTCAATCAACACCCCTTAAAAAGATCAGGACCTCAACACCATCGTCAAGTCTCTGCTGGGGGAAACATTAGTCGCTTGCAGCAAGACTAGCCTGAGCCCCTTCTCTGCTCTTAATGCGGCTTTGGATGTAAGTTATTCCACCTTAGCCCGCATCCGTTATTTTTACCTTCATACCTTACTAACCCTTTCCCTCTGATATGCTTTGCCCCTCATAGGTAGGCTCCTCATTCTGGAAGAGACAGTTGCCATCAACTTTTAAGAAGAAGACCAAGGTCACAAAGGATTCAAAACCTAAGGTGTCGACCCGCAAGAGAAAACAGTCAACTGAAGAATTATTTGATTTAGAAGATTCAGAGGTATAACTTGACTCCCTTGGCCTTCTATTTATGCAACTTATTGATGATGACCACTCTTAGGAAGAAGCTGAAATAAGCAATGCTAACGTTGTTGAGGTAACCATTGTCTCCTCTGACTCGGATCTTTCACCGATTAAGAAAAAACGGCAGGCTATACGGAAGGTAAAGAGTTCCCGTCCTTTTTCTTACTTGAGTCGTAACTTTCTTTTGAAGAAACAACAAGATGATAGCAGATGTCATACCCGAAGCGCCGGCTCTGGAGATCTTTTATCCGGCTTACCCAATGAACCGGCTCCTCGAAAACAGCGCATAGAGGTACCTCCTTGTCTTGATCTTATCTTGCTTGGATACTATTTTTGCAATTTACTAATTGATTTATCAATGCTAACTTTTCCAGGATTTGCCTCCTTCTTCTTTCAATTCAACCACCTCAAAGTTTCCTCCCTTTATTATTAACCCATGGTATGTGTTTCTATGCCCTGAAAAGCGTTTAACGTGTCATACTTTAGCATGATATATCCAATATTGCCTTTGCTCACAGGGCTCAAGGCAAACGAAGGAAGGGGGCGGGTCATCCCCAACTCATGATGTCCAAGACCCGAAGATCCCAACACCCAATATTCCTGACTCTCATACAGAGCCTTCTAAAGCAACCAAAAATGCCCCTGATGAGGTTCCTTCACATGCTGAGCCGGCTGCTATGGACATTGAGGCTCCTGAAGCCCAACTAGATTCTGCTCCTAAGCTGCCCAGCCCCCGACCGTCAACTGAACAAGTGGCTTCTCATGAAGAAGTTCTTATCACTAGGGCAGCTTATGAACCTCCAGCTCCCTCACATACACTATCCAAGCATGTCAAAGAAGACGAGGCAGCTCCCTTGAAGGAAGAAAAGACTCCATCTGATCTAGTACTTAATCATAGCTCAAGAGCCAATTGTAGCCCCCAAGGGCTAGGTCATTACCTAAGTAATGAGCCAACTCTATAGGAAAGAGCTGAGATACATTATCCCCCAAGTGTCAAGTAAATTGCTTACAATCTACTTGGGACATAAATATTGTACCAAGTTCTGACGTAAACTGTATGAGCTGGACCGGCGGATTAAAACTGATAATCTTTCTTCGTGGAGGAATCTTTAATTGGTGTTGAATCAGCTGTGGCAGACCTGAAGAAGAGTCTGGCCTTGCAGCAAAAGGGGCAGGCAGAGGCTGAAGCCAAATGCCAGATTGCCTTAACTGAGGTAGATGTACTCAAAGTGGAGCTTAAAACTCTCAAGAAGTCTGCTGAAGAAAACCAATCCGCCCTCGCTAAACGTGCTGGCAATGTAGAGAGCCGGCTCAATGTGGTGACTAACGAATTGAACACTCTAAAGGGCCACATCTCTCGCATGACTGGTGTTGTCTTTTGTAAGCATTCACTTTTTCTGTTGATAAGCTGTCAAAAATCCTTTCCAACAGCTTATGAATTCTTGATTTGCCTGTAGGTGCATGGAGCTACCAACTGTCGGACAATAGCCTGATGAAGCTCAAGGGCCTATACACCTTAACAGAACAATTATATGTCGGGTCTCTAGTTACCATCAAAGCCATCATGTCTAAAAAGGGTGTACCGAAATTCATGAAGGGTGTGTTGGATACCTTGTCTACCATCCCTATGCAAGTGGAGGAACTAAGGAGATCACCCGCCCGCAAGGGCGCAATTGCTACCTTGAGCCGGTCATTGGTTTATTCTCCAGAGCTTACCCCAGATGAAATGATGCAGGGCTTTCCTCAACTGAAGGACGATGGCTCAGAATTTACAGAAGCGGATTACTCTTGCTATCATAAAGCTTCCCGGGTTCTTGCAAGTCGTCTGGCTACAGAGGCTAATCTATCAGCGTACCAGGCGACTTATTCCAAAGACAACAAGCGGATTCGAGGTCCCACTTTTGAAGCAAGGAGCCTAATTCCTCAACGTCGTAAGCATTTCTTCGCTCCGGATGCTGACCCGTCTCCAATCATGCACGATGAAGCTATGTTTGAAGCTTTGACAAACTACAATGGGGATGTGGACAATCTCCATATCAAGGAAACCGAAGACCCGGCGCTGGATGACTTGGCGACGAGTTAAAGAAAGAAATCTGCATCATGTAACCCGACCTTGTTTACTCCACCAGGTTAAGATTTGTCAAAAAACTTTAAGTCTTCAATGCTTGGGACTGTTCAGTAGCCTTGTAATAGTTGTAGAAAACACTTGATTGCATGTTCTTGCACTATTCATGTTTATGCTTAAAAGCTCCGCTGGTGAGTCAGGAAACTCAACTGTTGACATAGGAGCACTTTAGTTGTTCTGACTCACTGGGCAGCTTATACTCCATGGGCCAAACTGGAAATTTTCCAAAACTTAGAACCTTATCATGAGAGTACCTACAAGAACAAATAATTGTACGTCTCATCCTATAAGTCGTCTTTGAAGGCACGACAGGATAAGACAACTCTTGTATTTTTTATGAAAACATTTTGTTTCCGAAGAAACGAGGTGGAAATCAAGAAAACTTGTAAACCAGGCCTCACGTGACATAAATCTGTCATTTAAACCTTAGCAAGTTCAGGGTCTTTAAAAGATTGACATTGCTAAGAGTACGAACATGCCACATGGCGAAGGGGATATGGTAGACAAGACGAGTTTGTCCTTGCTCACTGTAAGCCATCTCTCTCGTGACAAAAATCATCGTTTAAACCTTGACAAGATTAGTGTCTTTGTGTGAGAATAACTTCGAAAAGTTCAGGGCCTCTTATCAAGATTAACTGTCAAGAGTTCGGTGGGTCACATGGTGGAGTAGCAAGTTGCAAACAGGCAGATATAACTCGGAGATGCGGAAAGCTAGGTCAAGAGAAGGTAATAAGCTTAACCCATAGGGTCGAAAGACCCCCCCCCCCAAATGACCGATTGAAGGATCAACTCCTTTGCAATTTAAACCTGGCCAAGAGGGTATAAAAGCCCCCCAAGTGACCTAATTAAGGATCAACTCCTTTGTATGTAACTCATGGCATGGAAAGCCTAGCCAAGGGGATTTAATAGCCCCCAAGTGACCAGATGAAGGATCAACTCCTTTGTATGACACTCAGTGTGAAGAACACGACAGAGGCCCTAATCATGGGGATGCCCACTTTATTATATCAGAAAAGATGGGTTGTACAATGACAGAGATATGTACATTGATGAGAGCCGGCTAGAGGCTTAAGTATAGTATGGCCGAAGGTGAGAAATATTCCACGGCGTCTTGGTCTCTTCACCAGAAGTGCGAGACTTGTCCCTCTCCCGTATGTCCATGAGGTAAGAAAATCCGTTGTTGAAATTTCTGCTGATCACAAACGGTCCTTCCCAGGGAGGTGACAACTTGTGCATATCTGACTAGTCTTGAATCAAATGAAGTACTAAGTCACCTTCTTGGAATGTCAGGGTCTTGACCCTGCGGCTATGATAGTGACTCAAGTCTTGCTGATAAATCGCCGAACGAGCTGCTGCAAGATCTTGCTCTTCATCCAAGGCATCCAAGGCATCCTGATGCGTCGCCTCATTGTCCGTTTCTACGTAAGCCGCTACTCTGGGCGAGTCATGACGAATATCACTAGGGAGAACAGCCTCTACGCCATAAACCATGAAGAAAGGCATAAAGCTTGTAGACCTGTTGGGGTGGTTCTTATGCTCCAAAGAATAGATGACAACTCCTCCACCCAACAACCCGGCGTGCGCTCCAAAGGAACCATAAGCCGGGGTTTGATGCCTCTAAAAAATCCCTGGTTAGCATGCTCAGCTAGGCCATTAGATTGCGGGTGAGCCACTCAAGATACATCAAGACGGATATGCTCCTCATCACATAAATCCTTCATAGGCCCCTTGGAAAAATTTGTGCCGTTATCAGTGGTGATACTATGTGGATAGCCGAACCAAAAAATCAGCTTCTTGATGAACTGAACTGTTGTTGCAGCATCACACTTACTAACCAGCTCAGCCTCAACCCACTTAGTAAACTTGTCAACTTCCACCAAGAGGTGGGTCTTCTTATCCTTGGACCTTTTGAAAGGTCCTACCATATCAAGTCCTGAGACCGCAAATGGTCAGGTGATTGGAATCATCCATAGTTCTTGAGCTGACACGTGAGCACGACGCCCAAATTTCTGACACCCATCACACTTACTAACCAAATCCTCTACATCTTTATGAGTTGTTAACCAGTAGAAACCGTGGCGGAAAGCCTTGGCCACCAGTGATTTTGACCTAGTGTGATGACCACAATCGCCAATATGGATTTCTTGCAAGATCTCTCGGCCCTCATCCGGAGAAACACAACACTAAAAGACACCACTCACACTGCACCGATGCAACTCATCGTCTTTGATAATCATAGACTTAGACTGCCTTGTGATCTGTCGTGCCAGAGTCTCGTCTTGGGTAACCCGCGACGGGTTATGTATGCCAGTAAAGCAACATCCAATCAGGGATTGCACGGAGAGCCGCCACCAATGGCCCCTCCGAGTCAGGTATAGCCAAATCCTCCTCCGTCGGTAACTTGACTGACGGGTGATGCAATACGTCCAAGAACACTTTAGGCGGCACTGGCTTACGCTGAGACCCCAGCCCGGACAATGCATCGGCCGCCTCGTTCTTGCGCCGATCAATATGATCCACCTAATAACCCTTGAAATGGCTAGAAATAAGATCGTCCGCCTGGCGGTAAGCCGCCATACGAGGGTCCCTTGAGTTTTGATACGTCTCCAACGTATCTATAATTTATGAAGGATTCATGCCATGTTTTCAATAATTCTATATGATTTTGGTATGATTTTATTAGAACTAACCCGGACTGACGCTGTTTTCAGTCGAACTACCGTGGTGTTGTTTTTGTGCAGAAATAAAAGTTCTCATAATGAACTGAAAATTGACGGAGAATATTTTTGGAAAATATAAAAAATACTGGAGCGAAGAGTCACTAGAGAGGAAGGCCGAGGAGGCCACATGCCTTAGGGGCACGACCACCCCCCTAGGTGCGCCTACCAGGATAGTGGGCCCCTCAGGAGTTCACTCACCTACCTCTCAGCTCTATAAATCCTCAAATATTCCAAAACCCCCGATGCATAACCTAGATCTGGAATTCCGCCGCCGCACACCTCCAGAGCCACGAAAAACCAATCTTGGCCCTCTCCGGCACCCTGCCAGAGGGGGTCGCCATCACCGGAGGCCATCTTCATCATCCCGAAGGGTCCATCAACACCATGGAGGCCAAGTACCAGAGGGAGAACCTCCCCCTACAGAGGGGGAGGCCATGGAGGATGAAGCACAATGGGGAGACCCTCTCCCCCTCTCTCTTAGCGGTGCCGGAGTGCCACCAGGGGAACCATCGCCGTGGTGATCATCTTCATCAACATCACCTTCTTCATCACTGTACTCATCTCCTTTTAGTGGTCCACTCTCTCGCACCCCACTGTAATCACCTACTTGAACATGGTGCTTTATGCTACCTATATGATCCAATGATGTGTTGCCATCTTATGATGTTTTGAGTAGATTACTTTTGTCCTTTGGGTTGATTGATGATCTAGATTGGTTTGAGTTGTGTGTTTATTTTGATGCTTTCCAATGTTGGCTTCCGTGCCACGCACACGTGAAGGATTCCCGCTATAGGGTGTTGCAATACGTTCATGATTCGCTAATAGTGGGTTGCTTGAGTGACAGAAGCATAAACCCGAGTAAGGGAGTTGTTTGCGTATGGGATAAAGGGGACTAGATGCTTTAATGCTATGGTTAGCTTTTACCTTAATGATCTTTAGTAGTTGCGGATGCTTGCTAGAGTTCCAATCATAAGTGCATATGATCCAAGTAGATAAAGTATGTTAGCTTATGCCTCTCCCTCATATAAAATTGCAATAATGATTTCCGATCTTGTTAACAATTGCCGAGGATAATTCCGCACACCGACCCATCATTATTCCACACTCGCTATTTGTAATATATTGTAATATTATGATAACAGCACCTATATTTATATTTTAGTTCTCCGATATCAAGCAAATCTATCCTCTTCATACCCACAACGTACTTTTATTTCTCTTTTCTAGATGGAAGCAAACGTTCAGTGTACGTAGAGTCGTATCGGTGGCTGATACGACTTGTAATAATATTGATCTTACCTTTAGCTCCTTGTGGGTTCAACACACCATAGTTATCACTTCCACCTTTGGAAATTGCTATCATGATTCCTTGCACTTGGGGATTATCAAGCTCTTTTCTGGCACTGTTGCCGCGGAGCAATAGCGTGGGGTTGATATTCTCGTGTGTGCTTGTTTGCTTTCTTCAATATATAGATTTTGTTTTCCCTTTTTTCTTTCTTTAGTTGTGGGTGAAACAAACAAAAAAATTAAAAAATTAAAAATACAAAAAGAGTTACTTGCCTCTTATGCCTAAGAAGTTTTTCAAAAATAGAAGTGATTCGAAGGTTGTGCATTGGAGAAGTGAGGGTCAACCTTGAACACTTGTGTTCATGCTCATGGAAACAATGTAGAATTTTTCATGGAAGCTTATGTAAAATAATTATACCTTGTACATATCCATTGTATTAAAAAAATAATGTGCCAAAATTTAATTTTAGGATGATTAGATTGCTTGTTTGGTGTGTGTAGTGCAAAAACAATAAACTTTGGCTGTAGTGCGTGCATTTACATTTTCTACGAGAACGTCAAAAGTTTTTGAAATGTTTACACAGTACTTCTATGCAGGTTTTTTAATTGTTCCTAAAGTTTCCGAATTTTTTGAGTTACAGAAGTATACGAAGTTTCCAGATTACTACAGACTGTCCTATTTTTAACAGATTCTGTTTTCGATGCATTGTTCTCTTATTTTCATGAATCTATGGCTTGTATCGGGGGGTATGAACCATGGTGAAGTTCTACTATAGTATATATAATGCTAATATGAATTTGGAATGATTTCACAAGGGTACTTAAAGTAGTAATTTGATTTATTATACTAACGGATCTCACGAGGGTTTTGTTATGTTTTGTGTGAATGAAGTGTTGGAAGATCGAGGAGGTATCGATATAACAAGAATACGGAGAGACAAGAGTTCAAGCTTGGGAATTCCTAGGGCACCACAAGTAAATATTTCAAGGTGACTCAAGCACCTAAGCTTGGGGATGCCACGGAAGGCATCCCATCTTTATTGTTCAACAATTATCTGTATACCTCGGTTTTTGTTTTGTTCACATGATATGTGTGTTTAATGTTTGTCTTTTCCTTTACGCTTCCTTCAAGTATGATATATTCCTTGATGTATTTGTAGAATGCTCTTTTTTCTTCACTTAAAAATTTTGAGTATGGATTTGTAGAATGCTCTTTGTGCTTCACTTAAACCTTTTGAATATAGCTTTATAGAATGCTTCGTGTGCTTCACTTATATATTTTGAGTTTAAATTGGTTAATATATATTAATTAAGAATTCTCTATTAACTTCACTTATATATTTTTGAGTATGAATATAATGATCATCAGAATTTGGCTTGGAAGAGTATCATTGTAATATCATGCCTAGCTAAAAAGGTATTAAGGAAAAGCGCTTGTTGGGAGACAACCCAATACTTTTACTTTCTCTTTTGATGTGCTAACATGATTAAGATACTGTATTAAGAAACCGGGATATGAGAGGATAGAACAAGATACAAAAGCTCAAGCTTGGGGATGCCCAAGGCATGCCAAGAAAATATTTCAAGAATTCTCAAGTATCTAAGCATGGGGTTGCTACGCATCCCACTTCTCTTCAACAACAATTATCGATAGCCTATGTTGAGCCTAAATTTTTATTCGTTCACATGATGCATGCTATTCTTGGAGTGCCATTTTTATTTTGTTTGCTGGTGCAATAAAATCATTGGGTCTGAAATTTTTAATGATAGAGAGTCCTCACATGGCTATTTATGCAATTAACTACACATTGATCTTCATTTATATCTTCTTGGAGTAGTTTGTCATTCACTCTCGTGCTTCACTTATATCCTGTGAGTAAATGGTTGAATGAATTGAATATCATAAATCTGAAATTAAAAATGCTTCATATACTTATCCCATGGGGAGTAATGACTTCACACATAATAAGTATAGGTGGTGAAATTTATTGAAAGTTAGCAAACACCGCATTGGGCACTTGAACAATTCATGAAAGAATATTGAAGGAAGAGAGATTTCACATATAAATATACTATCACAGAAGACTATATAATAGTTTAGTATGTGGTATTTGCTAAATAAAACCTCTTACATAGACCCTTCCTGAAAATAGGATGAATTGCAATGGTTTGGTGACTGAAAGCATAGTTTGTTAGTTTTCAAGAAACTTTATGGTCTATATTTTAACATGTGAATAGCTTGTTACTTCTTCATGAGAAGTTTTATGAGATGAGCTACTATTTATGATATATAATGATGCTAGAAAACGTGTTTGGAATTATCATTGATCAAACTTGTGCACTTGCTAGCATTCACACTTCATAAATTATTTATTTTATAATTTACCTACTCGAGGACGAGCAGGACGAGCAGGAATTATATAATGACAGTAGAAACTGTCATCCTTGAGGGTGGACTACTCCATCCTCATCATGGCCTCTATCGAGATGATGAAGATGGCCACCGGAGATGATCTACCCTCTCCGGTAGGATACTGGAATGCCTCTAGATTGGTTTTTCTTCAATACAAAGAGTTGTGGCGATGGAACGAGGATTCTAGGGTTGTCTCTGATGGTTTTTATATTTATAGGAATTTTTGGTGTTGGTTTCACGCGAAGGTGGGCCACGAGGTGAGGAATATACACCAGGGCGCCCTAGGGGGTCTAGCATGCTCTGGTGGGTGGTGCCCACCTTGTGGCTCTTCTGGCTCTCACACGAAACATCTAGTGATTCTTTTGTTCCAATAAAAAACCCGTCAAAAGGTTTCGAGCGATTCTGATAACTTTCATTTTCTGCACAAAAACAACACCACGGTAGTTCTCCTGCAAAAAAAACATCAGTCCGGGTTAGTTCTAAACAAATCATATAAAGTGCATCGAAACCATATAAAATTATTATAAACATCGGTAAATATGGCATGGATACTTCATAAATTTTAGATACGTTGGAGATGTATCACGCAGTATAGCATTGTCCTAGGCATCGTCGGACACACTATCAGCCTCGACATGCCGTTGCGCCTGCACCGGATTGTTTTTATCGTCGAGGAGGTTGATGGCAGAGGCGGTGCTTGGTCGGGTTGGTATGCTTCGTAGATGGGCTAGGATGCACTAGGTGTGCATCTACGTGTGTCGCGCGCTGGCTCTTATGCTTTTTGGCTTCTGGTAGGAAACTGATGGGGAAGCTTGCGCGAGAACATGTGCGGTTCCACGCGGGAATGTGGCCAAAAGAAAAGTCGGTGCGATGCCAAAGCATGCATTGGAATCCTCGGGCGAAAACACAGTAACAAGACATGATAGAGGAAGAAGAGGTGATGCGTAGTAAGGCTGGTAATAATAATAAAACGTCTAGGATATTAATATGGGCAAACGACACTTCCCTACATACTGGCAGTAATGATTTCATTAATCGGTAACAATTGTTTGTCAGCAACCGTCTACCCATAACACACACAGCTTGTCTAGATGAATCGTTTCGGTTAATATTAGTTTTCCCACAAAATTCTGATGAATGAACCGTTTGTTGCGTATCACACACACACACCTTCTTATGCTAACCCGCTTGTGTTATGCTAGATCAGCGCAAACAGTTTATCCGAGTGAACTGTATGCCATACTTCGCACATGTATGTAGTTTTGTTAACTATTTTTTCATATTAGCTAACCCAAACAGTTCATAAGAACAAACTATCTGTCGTGGATCAAGACGCAACTATTTTTAGAATCGTATTTGATGGATCCACCATCACACACAATTCGTTCCATTGGCGATGGAGCTTGAACTATACCATTTTGCAATTCATGCATCACACACAATTTTGTTGAAGACTCTCTGATTGATGTGCCATCTTTGGACCATCTTGCAGCAGTGTTATGGTCATGGCTAATCAGAAGTTCATGGAGGAGTACCTCCAGAAGGGCTCCAAGATCGCCAGCGAGCCGATAGCAGTCGCTGAACTCGCCGAACTCAAGAAGACGATGGATACAACATACCTTATGAGGGCAAAAAATCCTACCATATAGTCCGCTTTTCAATTGTCTGGCAAGACAAAGCAGGTCCACATCCACCCGTCATACCCGAGTGTCATAGCAACCAACATTTCAACGACACTCAGCGACAAACAGGAAGTCGAGCTCATCCAGCTCTCGTGGAAGCCTTCTGACATGCCGGGTGTGACCAGGGAGCTGGCGGAGCACCGACTCCATGCCGACCCAAAGGCCAAACCTGTCAAAGAGCATCTGCACCGCTCGTCTACAAAGAAGCACAAGGCAATCAACAGAGAGATCGTTTGGCTCCTAACTGATGTGTTTATCCACGAGGTCTACCACTCCGAGTGGCTCACCAACGTAATCATGGTGCCGAAGAATAATAATTCACTCCACATGTGTATTGACTTCAAGCACCTCAATCAGGCCTGCCCGAAACATCATTTCCCCTTACCTCGCATAGATCAAATAGTAGATTCTACTGCCGGATGCAGATGTCCGTCATTCCTAGATGCGTACTCCGGGTACCACTAGATCCGAATGTATGGCCCTAATGAAATAAAAACAGCCTTGATCACCCCATTAGGGTGTTTTTGATACATCACTATGCCATTCAGCCTCAAAAATGCCAGAGCTACTTTCTAGCGCATGGCTCAGAAATGCTTACATGAGCAGATCAGTCGGAACAAGAAGGCATACATGGATGACATCATCATCAAGTCTAGGAAAGGTTTTAACCTCCTAACTCACCTCGCCGAAACCTTTGCGAACCTTCGGCGCTACGGAATCAAGCTCAATCCATCCAAGTGCACATTCGGGGTTCTGGTCGGCAAATTGCAAGGATTCCTTGTTTCCGAATGAGGGATCAATGCTAACCCTGACAAGATCGGCGCTATAGTCCGAATGAAACAACCAGAACGTCTGCATGACATGCAAAGGCTCACAGGATTCCTTGTGGCCCTGAGCCGATTCATGTCGAGACTCGGTGAAAAGGCACTACCTCTTTCCCTGAGTAATGAAGAAGCCAGAAAAGTTTGAGTGCACCCATGAGGCGCAAGCCACGTTCCAGTAATTTAAGACCTTGCTCTCCACCTAGCCGGTGTTAGCTGCTTCGGGAAGCCGAGAGCCTTTGATCTTGTACATTGCGGCCACGAGCCAAGTTGTCAGTACCGTCCTCACTGTGGAGTGTGAGGATCCAGGAAAGATATTCAAGACTCAACGACCCATATACTACATTTCAGAGGTGCTGACCCCTACCAAACAAAGATACCCTCATTACCAGAAGCTGGTGTATGGCACTTATCTAACGGTGAAGAAAGTGACCCATTACTGCCAAGATCACTTGGTCATGGTAATTAGTGATGATTCCCTATCGGATATCTTGAACAATCGGGATGCCACATGCCGAGTGGCGAAGTGGGCTATAGAACGCCTTCCACTGGAAATCAAGTTCGAAGCCAAGAAAGTGATCAAGCATCAAGCTCTGGTAGACTTCCTGGCCAAGTGGATTGAGTACGAGCAACCAGCCCCAAGCCTTTCCGGGTACTGGACTATGCCCTTTGATATATCTAAGATGCTCCATGGCTCGGGGGCTATAGTAGTCCTGGTTTACCCCAGGGGAGACTGACCGGGCTATGTTCTCCAGATTCACTTCGAATCATCCAACAATGAAGCCAAGTAAGAAGCCCTCCTGTACGGGCTATTCATGGCCATCTTGCTCGACATTCGCCGCTTGATGATATATGGCATCTCTGTCCTTGTTGTGAACCAAGTTATGAAGGAATGGGACATTCGGAGCCCCGGAATTACTGGTTATTGTAATGCCGTTAGGAAACTAGAAAATAAATTTGAAGTCTTGGAGCATCACCACATACCTCGAGCAAAGAAACAAGCGGCTGATGAGTTAGCCAAGATTGGGTCCACTCAACGTGTCGTGCCGAGTGACGTGTTCCTCGAACATTTGCATGCCCCAACAATAAAAAAAGATCCTTTTACGGAGGATCCCCCACAAACAGTCGGACCATCTGAGGTTGACGTCTTGGCTATAGCCGATTTGGTCAAGGAGATGCTAGTAACTATCCCCGAGTGGACACATCCCTACATAGCGTACCTGCTCCAGTAGGAACACCCTGAAGATGAAACAAAACCCCATCAAATCGTCCGGCGATCCAAGGCCTTCACTATAATGGGGGATCAACTATCCAATAAAAGCACCATCGAAGTCATTCAACATTGTATTTTCCTAGTGGAAGGACAAGAGGTTCTGCATGAAATTCGTCGGGGAACTTGCGACCATCACGCGTCCTCTCGGACCCGGTCACCAATTCCTTCATATCGGGTTTTATTGGTCCCGCGCTAATGAGGCAGTAAGAGACATTGTGGAGATTTGTGTGGGGTGCCAGTTCTACAAGAATAAATCACACAAACCCGCGTCAGCGCTAAAGACAATTCCACTTACATGGCCGTTCGTCGTCTGGTGTCTCGATATGGTCGGACCCTGGCAGACTGGGACGAGTGGATTCACCCACCTGCTAGTGGCAGTGGACAAATTTACCAAGTGGATAGAGCTGAAGCCTAGCAAGATCCTGGACCCAGCAACATCAACCAACTTCGATAGGCAGATCATCTTCAGATTTGGAGTAGCCCATGACATCATCACAAACAACGAGTCTAACTTCGACTCGAACGATTTTCGCTAGTTTTGCTACATCCAAGGCACTCGGGTCAATTATGCCTCCATGGCTCACCCGCTGTCGAGTCGACAAGCGAAATGAGTCAATGAAATGATCTTGCAAGGATTGAAGCCACATCTTAGGAGGAATTTAGAGTACGCTGCGGGAGCTTGGCTGGAAGAGTGTACATCAGTGCTATGGGGTCTTCGCATGACACCTAACCGGTCCACCAATCGCACCCCTTCTTCATGGTATATGGGTCAGAAGCCATCCTCCTGAGTGACTTGCAACATAATTCCCCCCGAGTGGATCTTTATTATGAGGCCCAAGCCTAAGAGGCACGACAAGATGGCCTAGACTTCTTAGAGGAAGAGAGAGAGAGAGAGAGAGAGAGAGAGAGAGAGCTGGCCCTAATCAGATCAATGCTCTATCTGCAAGATTTGAGATGCTATCATGACAAACAAGTCATAGGTCGTGCTTTCCAAGAAGGTGACCTTGTGCTCCGACTGGACCAGAAAAAACCTCACAAGTTGGCATCGCTATGCTAAGGACCATTTTCAATCTCCAAAGTGCTGAATAACGGGGCCTATTGGCTCTACAACTTAAAATGGAGGCAGAAGAACCTCGAGTGTAGGATCAAAAGTAGGTCTAGAGGGGGGGCGTGACTAGACTACCTGACCAAATAAAAGCCTAACCTTTTCCACATTTAATTGGTTGGCGGATTTTTGCAATTCTAGCAAATCAAGTTCACCCTACACATGCATGTCTACGAGTATTCTAGCGGAAAGTAAAGACAAGCATATGTAAGAGGATACAGATAAGAAGATTGATATGCCTCCAACGTATCGATAATTTATGAAGTATTCATGCCATATTCACCTATGTTTACAATAGTTTTGTATGGTTTGGATGCACTTTATTTGATTTATTTAGAACTAACCCGGCTGACGTTGTTTTCAGAAGAACTACCGTGGTGTTGTTTTTTGTGCAGAAAATGAAAGTGCTCATAATCGCCCAAAACTGTTTGAATTATTTTTTGGACAAATGAGGCTCTAGACGCTTCGTGGGAGGGCCAGAAGAGCCACGAGGTGGCCACTGCCCTCCAGGGCGCGCCAGGGCCTGGCGCGCCTTGGTGTATCGTGCTCACCTCCTGGCCCACCTTCGCGTGAAACCAACGCCAAAAATTACTATAAGTATAGAAACCATCAGAAATAACCCTAGACTCCTCGCTCCATCGCCACAACTCTCTGTATCGATGAAAAAACAATCTGGAGGCATTCCGGTACCCTGCCAAAGAGGGTAAATCATCTCGGGTGGCCATCTTCATCATGCCGGTGGAGGCCATTATGTGGAGGGAGTAGTCCACCCTCGGGGCTGACGGTTTGTACTAGTAGCTATGTGTTCAATCTCTCTCTCTCTCATGTTCTTGAGGTGGCACGATCTTGATGTATCACGGGCTTTGTTAATATAGTTGGATCACATGGTGTTTTCCCGTCTCTATCTTGTTGTTATGAATTGAGTTTTCCCTTTGAGATTTTGTTGTTATCGGATTGAATACTTTTATGTATTTGAGAGCACTTGATGTATGTCCTGCATGCGGATACCCATAGTGACATTGGGGTATTCAAGTGATTCACTTGATATATGTTATGGCTTCAACTTGCGGATTCCGGTGTCCTTGGGGATCTATGCATAGGGGTTGATTACACGTTTTCATACCTTGTTCTCCGATAGAAATCTTGGGGCACTCTTTGAGGTTCTTTCTGTTGGATTGAGTGGTGACATTGGAGTATTTAGGTGACATTAGAGTTGGTTGATGTGTATCATATGGTGTTATTCTAGTATGAACTCTTAGATAGATCGACCGGAAAGGATAACTTGGTTATTTTAGTACGAACTCTTGGATAGATCGATCGGAAAGGATAACTTGGTTATTTTAGTATGAACTCTGGGACAGATCGATCGAAAAGGATAAATTTAAGGTGGTTTCGTACCCTACAAACAATTTCTTCTTATGTTCTCCGCTAGATAAGAACTTTGGTGTGATTCTTCGTTACCCGCTGAGGGATGGTTCTGTGATCCGATTATATTAGCATTGTTGAGAGATTGCACTAGCAAAAGTACGGACTCTAGGCCTTGTTTTCAAGCATTGCAATACAATTTATGCTTCCTTGCTATTTTTATATTTTTAGATTAAAAACCTATATCTATCATCCATATTACACTTGTATCGTGATCTCTTCGCCGAACTAGTGCACCTATACAATTTGCCATTGTATTGGGTGTGTTGGGGACATGCAATTTCTTGTATTGATTGCATGGTTGTTTGAGACAGACCATCTTCATCGTACACCTACTACGGATTGATAAAGCTTAGGTCATCCACTTGAGGGAAAATTCCTACTATCCTACAAAACTCTGCTTGGAGGCCCAACATGAATCTACAAGAATAAAGTTGCATAGTAGACATCAAAGAGAAAACGCAATTTGGAGACATGAAGATTTGTCCCATGGTTCCGCTATCGTACATCCACGTTTATGGATACTTCAAACCACGGAGGGTAACAGTCGTGAGAGTCCACGGGGGGCTCCACCCATGAAGGGTCCACGAAATAGCAACCTTGTCTATTCTATGACGGCCTACGTCCATGGAGGACTAGCCTTACTCGGGGTAGATCTTCACGAAGTAGGCGATCTCCTTGACCTTACAAACTTCTTGGTTCAACTCCACAATCACGAAGAAGGAGGCTCGCAGGCATCACCTAACCAATCTACAAGGCACCACCCTCCAAAAGGTAATAGATGTGGTAGTATGAAGTCCTTGCTCTTGTGCTTCAAAAGATAGTCTACACAACACTCACTCACTCTCTCACAGGTTTGGCATGGGTAAAAGAGATTGATTGGATGAAAAAAACCTTGGGGAGGCTAGAAATCAAGATCCATATGGTTTGAGTGGGTGATCTTTACCTCAACACAAGGATATGTGGTTCTCTCTCAGAAAATTGGATATGGCAAGTGAGTGTGTGTTCTGAGTGCTTCTCTTGCGAGTGGGTTGTGGTGGAGGGGTATATATAGGCATCTACAAAAATCCAACCGTTACAACATTATTGCCCAACTCGGTGAAACCGAAGTAAAAACTCGGTTGCACCGACTATTGCAAAACGTGGCAACTTTGGCCTTTTCGGCAAGACCGATATTTAAATCTCGATGGTACCGATATGGGTGGCCTAGGCAATTTCCAAATCTCGCTGTCACCGATTCCTCAAACTCGGTGGGATCGACTTTAAGAAATTGGTTAACAGAAAGTTGGTCACTGGTTCTCGGTTGCACTGAATGGAATGTTGGTAATACCGAGATGCTAGGGTTTGGTTTGGCTTCTCTCTAGGGTAAAACTTGGTGGATCCGAATCGGAATTGTTGGTGTCACCGAATTTTGACTTTTGGCTTTGGACATAAGGTTTTTGTGCGAAAGTGTGTGAGTATTTTTGGTGGCTAATATCTAAGCACTTGAGCAACCAGATCATCATAAATACCTCATCCTCTTTTAATAGTATTGGCTTTCCTATGGACTCAGAAGTGATTTCTCACAAAAATGCAAAATGTACAATCCTCAATCTTGAAGCATGGACAATCCTATTCCTTCCTTTCCTTGGGGAGGTTCTCCACATAGACCTTTAGCCAGGCCATCATTGAACCTTTTTCCGAGATACACTTGGTGGAAACATTAGTCCAATGAAATATATGTTATTATTTACCAAAACCACCTAGGGAGAAGTTGTGCTTTCATTGAGCTTCGAACGTGGATCTGCTCCTCAAGTTCAATACAAAAAAAAGAAAACACTCTTTCATTTCTGTGATGAACATCCGAGTGATTTTGATAAATAAAAGTCTTACTTTTTTCCATACTTTGTCAAAGTTTCCTCAATTTGTTTTCATGATTTTCACTCTGGTGATTTACATCGTAATCCTTGCCCCCAGTGGGTATAACGGCTTAGCTGCGAACCTGATTTTGCCATGTTTAAAACTACTCCGAGTGAGGACACCGTCAACACTCAGGGGCTTAGCTACGAACCGGATTTCTCGTAAGTTAAATACTACTCCGAGTAAGGATAGTGTCCACACTCGGGGGCTTACCTGCGAACCCGATTTCGCATAAGTTAAAAAGTACTCCGAGTGAGGACATTTTCCACACTTGGGGGTCTTCTCTACGAACCCGATTTCCCCTAAGTTAAAAACTACTCCGAGTGAGGACATTGTCCACACTCGGGGTCTTAGATGCGAACCTGATTTTGCCAATGTTAAAAACTACTCCGAGTGAGGAAATCATCCACACTCGGGGGCTTAGCTACGAACCCGATTTCGCCTAAGTTAAAAACTACTCCGAGTGAGGACATTGCCACACTAGGGGGCTTAGCTGCAAACCCGATTTCGACAAAGTTAAAAACTACTCCGAGTGAGGACATAGTCCACACTCGGGGCTTAGCCGCGAACCTGATTTTGCCTATGTTAAAAACTACTCTGAGTGAGGACATCGTCCGAACTCAGAGGCTTACCTGTGAACCTAATTTCGCCTATGTTAAAAACTACTCCAAGTGAGGATATCACCCACACTCGGTGGCTTAGGTGCGAAGATGGTTTTGCCTAAGTTAAAAACTACTCTCAGTGAGGACATCGTCGACACTTAGGGACTTAGCTGCGAACTTGATTTCGCCTAAGTCAAAATCTACTCCGAGTGAGGACATCGCCCACACTCGGGGGTTTAGCTGTGAACCTTATATCGCCAAAGTTAAAAACTACTCCGGGTGAGGACGTCGTCCACACTCAGAGACTTACCTGCGAACCCGATTTCGCCAAAGTTAAAAAATAATCCGAGTAAGGACATTGTGCCTCAGGAGGTTAGCCGCGAAGTTGATTTTGCCTAAGTTAAAAACTACTCCAAGTGAGGACATTGTCCACACGCGGGGGCTTAGATGCAAACCCAATTTTACCTAAGTTAAAATTACTCCGAGTGAGGACACCGTCCACACTCGGGGGCTTAGCCGCGTACCCAATTTCGCCTAAGTGAAAAACTACTCTAGGAGTGGACATAGTGCATACTTGGGGTCTTAGCTACGAACCTGATTTAGCCCAAGTTAAAAAGTACTCCGAGTGATGACATCTTCCTCCCTCGGGGGCTTAGGTGGTGCTCCTTGCAAGACCCCGCCTTGCTCAGAGAGCCAAAAGATGAATGAAAACGAGGCAAACAAACTACATACTGTCCAAAACAAAAGTGTAGATAGCAGGGGTCCGAGTGTAGATAGTAGGATTCCCACTTACGCTTCATGTGGATGTCTCCATTGAAGAGCTCCGTATTGAGTTGGTTTGAATTCCAAATCAGTGGAGGAAATTGAAATGGTACGAATACAAAATCAGCCGTTTGGTTGTCCAATGAATTGGCCCTTGAAATGCCTCTCAGATTTCAATACGAAATCATGTTCGGATGAGAAACTTCGGAATTGCATACTACATGACTCAAAAATGAAATATGTCTACGAATGAATTTATAGCAATAAAGATAGAAATACATATTCTAGATATGCATTAGGAAAACGCAAATGGCCATACAATGACAACAATATTTTCTTACGATAACACAACACAAATTTAATAAAATAACAAACAACACATACTCTCAAATACGGTCTCGTACATGACATAAATCATGATCATTTTAAATAGATAGGTCCGAATGATTGACATAAACAGTGTGTGATAGTAGTACATAAATAGTTCCAAGTTCAAAAGGAGATAAAATACATAGTTAGATGTTCAACAAAACATAAAAGAACACACACATATCAGAAAAGCATCAAGCTTCAACGCAACATTAGCATCCATGTATTCCTCATGGTGATGGGCAGCTTCTTTAGAGCTTGAAACAGGCGATCATTGAGTACCAACTTCTCATAACATCGAAGCATGTCTCGCTTAGCCAAATCAGGTATCAAGTTAAGTGCATCAAGTATTTTAAAAGGAATGGTAACTTTTGGTAGTGCAATGGGCTCAGTTGTCTTGAAAGCATCAACTAAGTCCTTATTCATATCTCCACGCATGCAAAGAATAGCGTCACCTATTTGCTGCCTCTTTGGCGCCACTTCTAGAAAGACTTCAATCGGTTCTTCTAATGGTTCTGCAGCAATCACATCACCTGTCTTTGCACCCATACCATTGGCATGATCTTTTGAATAGATCATACATATGGACTCCCAATTCTTTATTACTTTGGTCTTGTAAGACTTTAACTCCTTGCATGTCTTGTTGGCCTGCACAATAAACACAAACCAGTAGTAAAGATGTTGCCTTTGTTATTCTACACATGCAAACAATATAAATAATGCGTACTCTGTGATTACCTCCATGTGTTTAGCCCAAACATCATCACTATACATTTATAGCCTATGATTGTTCCAATCCCAACCAAAAACACTTTGAGAAAGGATCTTCCTTACGATCTCATAGTGATGATACAAAGTCCTCATCCTTCCAGTAATATTCTCCTTTCTGATCTCCAATGAACGGGAGCACTGGGGGCCGATGGAACTGACGGGAGAAGAGATAGGGAAGAGGGGAGGGGCGGACCTGGTTCGCCGCCATTCGCCGTGGTGGTTGCCGCCGGTCGCCGCCACTACCTGCCTGCTAGGTTTCGCCGCTGCCACCTGCCTGCTAGGTCGCGCCTCTCGTTACCCCTCTCATTTATGTTTCTTCTCTTTTTGTTCACGAGAAATCGGTATGTTTTGCGGGAGATGGATTTTTCAAGCCAATCCAGAGCGCTACCCCTCCAAAACATGGGAGGGAGATTCTCGCGAGAGCCAAAATGGGTCAGAATTGCTTTTTCTTTTCCAATACGAATTCAATGTCCAGCCAAAAGTCCGTATTGATGTCAGATGATTACGAAATCCATTTCCTACGCTTCAAGGGAGACATCAAAATGTAGTGTTAGCAACTTCCTCCACGGACTTCATCGTAGCTACCTCCAAAGTCTTCTTCTCCTCCTCTAGTTCCCCGAGTGACTTCATCTTGTCCTCGACCGTCTTGGTCTTCTGGCTGGCCTCCTTCCAAGTGGATGCTAGCTCTGTGTCCTTCTTCTTGAGGTCCTCCTTCATGGTTTCTAAAGAAATGGAAGCTCATAGCCTCTTATCAAGTTGAAGTTTTTCGCTATGAACATCTGATAAACTAACCTCAGTCAGACAGGGAGGAAAAGACAAGAACTATGGCAGTTGGACGGAATGCACTTACCTCCGAGTGAGATTTTCTGCTCTTCTAGGCATTCGTTCATGGCTCTTTCGGGCTCAAGGCTGACGCGCATGTCCCGCACATCCTTATCCATAGCGTTGTAGTCGGTCCCGAGCTTGCAAACACTCTACCAAAAAGAAACAAAGAAACATCAGCAATGTTAATCGGATATGGTAAGAGAGGTCATTATGATTAACGCAAACAAAGCTATAAGACTCTAAGACTCCCACCGACTGAAATTCTCGATTGCAGTCTCGGGGACTACACCTAGTGGGTGCGCTTAGTTAGTGCAGACTGGGTAGGACTATGCCCAGACTCGGGGAATACAATAGTGGGTGCCCCCACTGGAAGGTCAACACAAGGTACTTCCACAAGCTAAGAAACATGTTTTGCTCAGTCAGCATGAGGTACTTCCACAAGCTAAGAGAAATGTTTTGCTCAGTCGACATGAGGTACTTCCACAAGCTAAGCAACAAGTTTTGCTCAGTCGACATGAGGTACTCCCACAAGCTCAGCAACAGGTTCTACACGCTGACTGTCAATGTACCATGGACTATCACAACATCATGTTTTACATGTACCACTACAACGACTTCGAAAAGCTCAGCAATAGGTTCTACATCAGGTTCATTCAGACTCTAAGACTCCTGCCAACTACTACAATCGACGACAGTTTTGGGGACTACACACAGTGAGTACGCTCAACGCATCCCCACTAGAACCGGAGAACACCCAGTGGGTGTGCCCAGACGCAAACCCACTCGGGACCCAAACAAAAAACAAGCTTCATACAGATCAAAATTCCCGTATGGGACGGTACTTATGAGAGTACTTACTCGGACATTCTTTTTCAGAGGCTCGTTGACGTCATATGCCTTGAGTCGGCCGCTCATCATCTCCAGTTTGACCCTTCTCCTGAGCCTTGGGTTCGAGTGAAGCCCTAGAATGCAAGGCCCGAATCCTTTGCTGGAAGAAGACCTCTAGCAGGTCCATTCCATTGATGCCCGTCCGCACTACAACAACCAACGCGATCACCTGAATGTCCACCTCCATCCTCTCCTCCTTGGACATGGCCAGTGAAGGAACTGGCCGAATGCACTTCACCGAACATGGAGGGAGGCCCCACTCACCCTCACCGACTGGAACGTCCCAACAATAGAACTAGGAGTTCTGCCAGCCCTTCACCGAGTCTGGGAACGTCATTTGTGGGAAGCTACCCTCCCCCAGCTGAATTCCTAAGCCCCCACACTGCTGAACTACATTGGTCTTCTCCACTGCTCGAGGAGACTTCTTCACAGTCATCACTCGGTAGGTGAAGAGGTGTTTAAACAGTCCCTAGTGAGGATGGCAACCGAGGGAGTTTTCGCAGAGGGAGACAAAAGCATCCAAATAGGAAATGGCATTGGGAGGAAGATGTTGGAGTTGAGCACCGTAGGAATTGAGAAACATGCAGAACAACGAATGCGACGATAGAGAAAAACCTCGCTCGACGTGGTCACGAAGAGGACTCGCTCGTTCCCTCACGGCGAAGGCTCGACCTCACCTTGTAGGATCGAAAGTAGATCTAGAGGGGGGGGTGATTGGACTACTCGACCAAATAAAAATCTATTTTTCCCAATTTTAAGTGTTAGCAGATTTTAGCATTCATAGGAAGTCAAGCACACCCTACACATGCATGTCTACTAGTATAGTAGGGGAAAGGAAAGACAAGCATGAGTAGTAAAGGAAGGGTAGGAATATCAAACGAAATTTGGAGACACGAAGATTTTTCCTGTGGTTCCGATAGGTGGTCTTATCGTATGTCCATGTTTATGGAGTCTTCAACCCACGGAGGGTAATGGTCGTGAGAGTCCACGAAGGTCTCTACCCACGGAGGGTTCCACGAAGAAGCAACCTTGACTATACGATGACGGCCTACATCCATGGAGGACTAGCCTAACTCGGGTAAATCTTCACGAAGTAGGCGATTTCCTTGCCCTTACAAACTTCTTGGTTCACTCTAGAACACGAAGTAGGAGGCTCCCAAGCGACACCTAACCAATCTAGGAGGCACCACCATCGAAAAGGTAATAGGATCCATAATGTCGATGAACTCCTTGCTCTTATGCTTCAAGATGATAGACTCCTCAGCACTCAATCACTCTCTCACAGGTTTGGCTTTGGTGGAAGAGATCGATTGGGTGGAAAGCAACTTGGGGAGGCTACATATCAAGATTCATATGGTTGGCATGGAATGACATGGTCTCAACACATGAGTAGGTGGCTCTCTCTCAAAAATTCAATTGGGATGAGTGGGATCTATTCTGAGTGATTCTCTTTCGAGTAGGTGGTGCTGGAGGGGTATATATAAGCATCTCCAAAAATCCAACCATTACACCTTAAGTGACCAACTCGGTGACACGGATGTGTGAATCTCGGTGGTAGCGAAGGGACCAAAAGGTGGCAACTTTTGAATCTCGATGAGAATGATATATAATTCTCGATGGTACCGATTAGGTGACCAACGGTCAGATTGCAGAACTCGGTGGTGCTGATCCAACAAACTCGGTGGTACCGATTTTTTGAATCGAGGTAACAGAAAGTTGGCAATCCAACTCAATGGCACCAAAGTGGAATCGGTTGCACTGATGTGCTAGGGTTTGGCATGGGTGTGTCTGAGTTTGGGAATCGGTGGCACCGAGTGGAAATTGTTGGTTGCACCGATTTGGATATTTATCGTTGGACAGACTTTTGTGGACGAGCTTGTGGGTGTTTTTGGTGACTATAACTTGTGCACTTGGAGCATCTTGTTCACCAATAGTATCATACCCCTCTTAATAGTATTGGTGTTCCTACGGACTCAAAGTGATTTCTCACAAAGTAAAATGTAGAGTTCTCTTCCCTCTAGCTTTGCCAATCCATTTCCTTGCATCTTGGGATTTCTGCACCATCCTTTTGCCATCCCTATCATTGAACTTTTCCTAAAATATGATTAGTGAAAATGTTAGTTCAATGACATATATGTTGTTATTAATTACCCAAACCACTAAGGGAACAAATGTGCTTTGAATCTCCCCCTTTTTGGTAATTGATGACAACATATAGATTGAAGCTTCGACAAATGATATAATCAATGAATGTAATAATCACTTTGAGAAGTATGTGATAATCAAGAGATACCCCTAAATTTGTGCATTATTTTGAATTTGTCTTTGAATGCAAATGCACAATCGATTAGGTACATAAGGCACTTCTTCCATGTCACATATATCTTGGTGGTGTGCGAGAATAATAAGAGTGAATATCATAGCATAACACAATCAAGCAATGTGAATGATCATCTCATAAGCATCAAAATGATAGGAAATAGTAGCAGCACACATTAAGTGTATGATCAAACACCAACAAAGCCTAACACAAGGAAACCAAACGATCAAATATTTTCGAAAAAGCGATAAACACCAATGCTCTCTCACTCGAAGCCTAAAGATCTATATACAACTTCTCCCCCTTTGGAAACAAGTTACCAAAAAGTTCAAAGAGATATAGCTAATCATTCTTATGGGGTTGATCTCCTTCGGTGGTTGATGAAGGAGTCAAGAGAACTGCGTCAGTGAAGATGTCAGTAGACGTCATGGATAGAGTTGGAGTAGCAACTGGAGGTGCCGGAGGAGCTGGTGGAGATGAAGAGGCTGTAGCAGGTGCTGATGAAGAAGGCCTCAACTCTGGTGCTGACACTATGGCTTATCTAGCATAGGTAGTGAAGTGAGTGCCTGGCCTGAGAGGAGAGTCATCCTCCTCATCATCATAATCTGTAGAATGAGGGAGAGGCACATCATCAACTTCCTTCTTGAGGTCGTTCACGGTCTTGGTCAGCCCATCCACCTTGTCATTGAGGGTCTTGATCCTATTGTCAAAGATCCTCACAAGACTATTTTGATTCTCCAATATGTCCTTGATGTCCTTCTGCATGCCCTAAACGGTGTGATCAAGAGATCCAGTTTCTCATTCCTGGATCTAGGGACTTGAGCACTAGTGGATATAGCTGCCTCTGACTCTACCTGTGATGCAGCTGATGTGGGATGACCTGGGTCCATCACCACAATGTTGTCCTCAAGATCAGGCTGTAGGGGCAAATGGGGCCTGTTAAGAGAAAAAATGTGCTTCTCCAACTTGGAGTGGATTAGCATATGAATGTAGGGTGCATAGCAGCATGAGCGCCTCTAATCAACAACAACCCTCTTCATAGTCTCCACAATCATATCCATCACTCTGAATCTCGTATGCTGGTCCATAAGAAGCAGCAAGTTGATGGAGTAGCCTCGGACCATATTCTCATCTCCTGACTTGGGCATCAAAGTGTGCCTTAGAATGGTGTTGACAGTGCATAGACCTGCCTGGAGGTAATAGATGGATCCTAGGTTCTGAGAATTCAGATGTGCAGCTCGGATAGCATTGTACATGTCCTTCATAGCATTGTGGCTTGCCTTGGACTCGGAGTACACACATACATCTCCATCTTACACCTATGGGACTCCTAAGATGGCAGCCCATTCATCAATAGTGGACTCATATCTTGCTCCTTCAGTCATCCACACAATCCTACCATCTCCATAGAAGTGAGCAGTGGAGTAGAATTGCATGATCATCTCATCATTCCATGCACTGAACTCTTTGCCAGCAAATTCATCTAGGCCAATGCAATGGAAGTTGTCTTGCACACTTGGGAAGTAGTCTTCATTTGACTTTATGAAATTCCAATCAACGTATCTCATGTTACTGACAGCTGGGCTCTTGTCAACCAACACAGTCTCATACAAATCTTGTTGCTCCTTGGTATAAAACCTATAGTCCACAGTTGTTTTCCTCCTCTGAGAGTAACGATCAATAGCTCTCCATTCTCTCAGACCGGAATCCTTCTTCTTATTCATGTCCTCTACAACCAAGTGACTAGCATTGTGCTCTGGGAGGTGTGGTCTAAGCTTCATCAATGCATACATGGCATCCTCCTCGGCATCTCTGAAGGTAGATCCCTTGTTCTTCTCAGAAGCTGGAATCTGTATGGATGACCTCTTGGGATTAGGAGTTGAAGGCTTATTGGGAGAATCTGACTTGCACCTGGAAGAGGTAGCCTTAGGCATAGCATCCGCCATGCTCTTCTTCTGCTTCTTCTTGGGAGGAGCCTTGGCCATTCGCTCTTCCTCCTCGTTCTCAGCAGCAGCAGCCTCTTCTGGGTCCTCATACATGGAGGTAGCCCAGCTAGTAACATAGAAAATCCTCTTTCTGGCTTTCTTCTCACCAGCCTTCTTAGGCATAGACTTCCTAGGAGGCTCAATAGTCATAGTGCCTCTAGAGCTCTCAGGTGCTCTCATAGTACCTAAAGGTGCATACTCTTTTCTGACAGTCTTCTTAGGGGCCTTCTTGATAGACTTGTCTTGCTTGGTCTAGGGAGGCACTTCATCATGTATGAAGTCTCCTTCTTCCTCTTAAGAATTAAGCTTCCTAATTTCCCTAGTAGCAGCTTCGGGCAGATCAGATGAGCTGGGAATACCAACATCTGAAGAGGATGAGCTATTGTATTGACTAGTGCCAGAGCTCATGTAAACATTCCGTTCTTGCAAATTCTGACTGTCTTTAGCATCTGACATATCTGACCTTATGAATAGAGTGTGAGGAGTATAAGGGGATGAGTCATCACGAAATGCAAACATTTTTGAAAGACTGAACTAGGATTTCATAAATTTTGCATTCTGCTAAATGTATATCGGTATAACCAAAGCAAACATTTCGGACCTATCTAGACACACAATCTCCTTAACAGAAACTTGGCACACTTTCGGTTTGACCGAAAATGCGCACTCGGTTTCACTGAGACTGTTCTCGGTCGACCAGAAAAGAAAATCGGTGCTACCGATTCTTTTCATCGGTTCTACCGAGATTCATGTGACGGACGACAAAACCTAAAAAATCGTTCGTTTGCTAATGTACTAGATTTTCTCGTGGATGAATCAATATCAAACTATGGATAAACGATGGAGAATCCCTATTGCGCAACAGTCAGAGGTTGGAGCACATGACGAGGTGAAATCGTACCCTAGCTTGGTGATGACTTTGCTACAACGGCGATGGGGGAGAGGATTCCATCGATGGTGGGGACTTCCAATGGCGGAGGTGCTCGGGAAGACGAAGGTGATGACCAGGGGCCTTGGTTCGACGACAAGGGTTTCGGAGGGGGCAAAGGTTGAAGAATAGATTTCAAAAGTCGGGTCCGCCTCTATATAAACCCATAGCTGTTGGTGACATCGATTCTAACTTTTTGGTATCACCGAGTTCCTCAACTGTCTGCTGATAGGGAAACTTGGTGTAACCAAGAAGATGGAATCGGTGGTACCGAGATAGAAAACCATAGCAACCCTAGGCATTTGGTGAGACCGAGATTTTGGGTTGGTTCCATTGATATGCACCTCAGAGGTTTTAATAGTCAGTCCTTTGTCGATGCGGAACTCCAAGTGCTCCTCACACAAAAAGATCGAAAAGTACTTGTTCAAATTTTGTGATGTAGCAAGAATGGAATATGAGGTGAGAAAGCATTGATAGCTAGAGAGTGGTCCTAGGCATTCTTATCCATCCAATTGGCAAAAAAAAATCAAAAGCCAAATAGCAATAGTTAGATGTCCTCAAATGGGTAAATAAATGCAGACCAACATGCTCACACAATAAGATGTGAAATGAAATCATGGCAAACATGCACATACATACTAGCATCTATCAATCACTTTGGTGATGATGGATTCATCTATATATGAGTATATTGACTTTGGAGCCAAGTAAGAAATACTTGATCATAGGTCATACTCATCATTTTAGCACAAGCGGGGTTACCACTTTTACATAAAGCATTTAATATTGTCACATACTATGAGATTGGGTTACTCAAGTTTTTAGAGTAAAGCTCCCCCTTGATGTGGCATCCCCCCATAGGAGGGATAAACTAACCTTGGGTTTTGTCGATGAAGACTACATGTATGTGAGGTATAGATGGATGCTCAATGTTGATGAAGATCCCCATGAGTTGGGAGCATCCTTGTTGTTTCCTTACTCTTCTCACCTACATGGGTTAGTCCCAACACACAAGAGACAAATCAAGGATATCTATGGACAAGGAGTGCAAAGCATACATGATGATGTCCATTGATTTGTTGATTACTTTGACCCTTGCTTACCTTTGAGGGAATGTGCGACTCCTTGAACTATTGCATGATGTTAATGTTCACTGAATTTGATTGGCGAAGTCACCCTTGAAGAACTTTTCTAGTTCTTGTTCTTGGGGACCCACATCAAGTTGATGGGGATCCTTCGTGTTGAAGTGGCACTTGTAGAAGTTGAGCTTGTAGTAGCCTTGGGAACCCACTTCACTAAAGCTCGGGATTCATCTTCATATGAGTCAATGTCCTCTTGAAGTTTGTTCTTGCCCCTGAGATTGGGGTCTTGTGGTGGAAGGTCATCTTGAGCTTTTGTTCCGTTGGGGAGAGTATTTTCACAATTGTTGTTTTGAGGAACAAACTTGGGCTGGAGTATTAACCTTCTTCCCATTTGACTCCATTAGCGTTGAAGTAGACAATGACATGGTTCTTCCGTTATCCTCCGTGCTTGCTTACAATTTACTCATATTGTTTGCACCCGACAAGACTATTTTAGATTCCTTTCTCTGTGACCCCTTTCAAAAGTTCATTTTCTTGCTCAAGTGTAACTTGTCTAAGAGAAGTGTTAGTGGGATCAATAGAACTAGTAGAAGCAATATCATTGGATTTATCATTTTTATTGCTACTAGTTGAAGAACCTTTCTTGCCTTTGTTACTAGTTTGCTTAGCCTTAACATGTGGAATGAATGTAGACAAGAGAAGTTGTTTGGCTAGATAAGAGGAAGTCTTCTTTCGAAGATCGTCATTGATAGCTTTAAGGAACTCATGCTCTTGCTCTAAATTGAGTTTCTCGAAGCGGAGCTTCTCATGTGTCCTTTCAAGCTCTTTATGATCTCTTAGAGTAGACTCATGAGCTAACTTAAGAGTGTTTAGTTCTTGAGTTAGTCATTCTATTTCCAACTTATCATCAACACATGACTTATCTTGACTAGTGTGATTACTAGCAAGTTCATCTTGACTATCATTACTAGATTTGTCAAATAGCAAGTCATCATCTACTAACAATTCATCCTCATAACTATTGAAATCAAGATACTCACAGTGTGATACCTTGGGGCCTTTAGCCATGAAGCAACATCCACTCCCTTCATTTGGTGAATCAAATATGTCATAGGAGTCGGTTGTCACTAGTGCAAGTTCAGCAACACCTTCATCTTAACTATAGTCGGAGTTCGAGTGATACCTTCTCTAGGAGTGGTTGTCGGATTCGGAGCTAGAAACCCATTCACCAACATGAGCTTGATGTCTTCTTCTTGAGTAGCTATTGGTGTACTTGTCCTTCTTCTCCGAGTCCCTACTTCTCCTTGAGGGTCTTTGTTCCTAACGATCATTCTTACTCCTTCTCTCTCTTCGAGGTGACTCGTATCTTGAGCTACGTCTTCTTGGTGACTTTTATTTCCTTTTGTAAGGAGCCATGCACGCATTGGAGTAGTGTCCGGGCTTCCCACAATTGTAGTAGTTTTGGTCACGACTTGACAAACGCTTCTCTTCATTTCTTGAGTTGGAGCTTCTATCTTTGCCTCTATTCTTGTAGAACTTGTTGAATTTCTTGACCATTAGGCTTATCTCTTCATTTGTGACAAGGCTGTCACTTGAAGTTGCGGGAGCATCATTTGTGGCTTTGTAAGCACCGCTAGACTTGTTGTGAAGCTCTTCCTTGTTCTTAAGTTTCATCTCATGAGCAACAATCCTTCCAATCACTTCCGTAGGCTTGAGATCTTTGTAGTGGTGAATCATTTGGATAAATGTGCATACGGTGTCATCTCGATCATCCAAAGCTCTAAATATCTTCTTGATGATGAATTAGTTGGCCATTTCTTCGCTTCCTAAGCCCGCAATCTCATTTGTGATGAGAGCTAGCCTAGAGTACATCTCAGCGACTCCTTCACCATCCTTCATCTTCAACTTGTCAAGCTGACTTTGAAGAACATCCAACTTAGATTCTCTCACAAATTCGGTACCTTCATGCATATCAACCAAAGTATCCCAAATCTCTTTTGCATTCTCAAGACGGCTGATTTTGTTGAATTCATTGGGGCATGGGCAGTTGAAGAGAGTGTCACATGCTTGAACATTGTATTGCAACATATTCAATTCATCCACAGTCGCTTCATGATCCAGTTCACTTCCATACACAAAGAATTCACCTTGCAGTCTAACACGAACAACAACTCAAACGGCGGGGTTATGACCAAGGATATGCATTTTCATTTTGTGCTTCCAAGTAGCAAAATTAGAGCCATCAAAGTACGGACATCTATAGTGATAATTTCCCTCACTAGAAGCCATACTCTCCTAGGTTGTGAAACCAATGCAATGGATACCAAAGCTCTGATACCACTTGTTGGATCGAAAGTAGGTCTAGAGGGGGGTGATTAGACTACTTGATCAAATAAAAATCTACCTTTTCCCAATTTAAGTGTTGGCATATTTTACATTCATATCAATTCAAGCACACCCTACACAAGCATGTCTATGAGTATAGCAGCAGAAACTAAAGACAAGCATGAGTAGTAAAGGAAGGGTATGAAGATGAAATATAATTTGGACACACAAAGAGTTTTCTCGTTGTTCCGATAGGTGGTGCTATCGTACATCCATGTTTATGTAGTCTTCAACCCATGGAGGGTAATGGTTGCGAGGGTCCACGGAGGGCTCTACCCACGGAGAGTTCGACAAAGAAGCAACCTTGACTATACCATGATAGACTACGTCCATGGAGGAATAGCCTAACTCGGGTAGATCTTCACGAAGTAGGCGATCTCTTCGCCCTTACAAAATTCTTGGTTCACTCCACAACACGAAGTAGGAGGCTCCCAGGAGATACCTAACCAATCTAGGAGGCACCACCCTCCAAAAGGTAATAGGCTCGATAATGTCGATGAACTGCTTGCTCTTGTGCTTCAAGATGATAGACTCCTCAACACTCAATCACTCTCACAGAGATTTGGCTTTGGTGGAAGAGATTGATTGGGTGGAAAGCAACTTGGGGAGGCTAGAGATCAAGATTCATATGGTTGGAATGGAAGGCATGATCTCAACACATGAAGAGGTAGCTCTCTCTCAAAAAATCAGTTGGGATGTGTCAGGATCTATTCTGAGTGCTTCTCTTTCGAGTAGGTGGTGCTGGAGGGGTATATATAAGCATCTCAAAAAATCCAACCGTTACACATTAAGTGACTAACTTGGTGACACTGATGGGTGAATCTCGGTGGTACCGAAGTGACCAAAAGGTGAGAACTTTTGAATCTCGATGAGACCAATATATAATTCTTGGTGGTACCGATTAGGTGACCAATGGTCATATTGCGCAACTCGGTGACATCTTTCCAACAAACTCGGTGGTACCGATTTTGCGAATCAAGGTAACAGAAAGTTGGAAACCCAAGGCACCAAAGTGGAATTGGTTGCACCGATGTGCTAGGGTTTGGCATGGGCCTGTCAGAGTTTGGGAACCGGTGGCACCGAGAGGAAATTTTTGGTTGCACCGATTTGGATATTTGGCTTTGGACAGACTTTTGTGGAAGAACTTGTGGGTGTTTTTGGTGACTATCACTTGTGCACGTGGAGCATCTTATTCACCAACAGTACCTTACCCCATTTTAATAGTATTGGCTTTCCTATGGACTCAAAGTGATTTATCCCAAAGTAAAATGTAGAGTACTCTTCCTTGAAGCTTTGCCAATCCATTTCCTTGCATCTTGGGTTTTCTCCACAATCCTTTTGCCATCCCTATCATTGAACTTTTCCTAAAATATGCTTAGTGGGAACATTAGTTCAATGACATATATGTTGTTATTAATTAAAAAACCCACCAAGGGAGCAAATGTACATTTTTACACCTGCTTCCAACAGCCGCCAGCTCCCGATAGCCAAGAGCCCGTGCCTCTCCATCTCCCGCAGCCGGCCGACGGTGACCCACAACGCCGACGAATCGCTCTGGATCCATCCCGCTGGTGCACCGACGCTCAAAGACGACCTAGGCGACCCCTTCTTCGCCCGCTCTGCTTTCGCGGTCATAGTCTTCATCATCTCTGGTGAACTGGGTGGAAAGTCGGCGGCAGAGCAGGAGAGGAAGTGCTCGGCGAAGGGTCGGAGAAACTAAGGGTGGGGAAAGAGAGAGCCTACTCGCTTTCTCTGACTGCTCGCCCGCTTTTATACGTGGATCGGGTGTATCCCCAGCTGTTAATCCATGGGCAGCGCAAGATCTATGGGATCGCTCATGCAATGGTTTGGGGACGCGTGACGATAATCATAGCATGGGAATCGAGGCGCCGTGCCCGCTAGACCCACTTCAGTAGCGCAACCGCTCCCACTCCCGCTTGCGTGTCTCCCATGATTTCAAATCCGTGAAAACTTCGCAATGATGTGGTCCAAATGGGCTTGGTGCTCATCGGATCATCTCGACTCTTATCGGTCTGTCGAATGCCCGATGTAGGTTTGCCGAACACTCGGATGTAACCACTCGCAATTGTGGGAGTCATACAAGGATACTTGGGAGGTCAGCCTTCGCTCCCATGTCATCGCTCAGGGTTCTTGATGATCTTACTCTCGATCTATCAGATTGTTTCTCCTGAGAAATAGTCCGACACCATCCGACTGTGCTAAGCAGCTGAACTGGTCAAATCAATTAGAGTTCATAAATCCTAAATCTATTGTAGTTTTGGGACCATGTGGGAAACACTATTGACCATTTTTCTAGCACCTCTAAGGTGCCGATGACATTCCCGAGCGTGATTCACTCAACGTAAGAAACCTCAACTGTTTATAGGGCTACTGGCGAGGTCACCAACTAGAGGTAGGGCCATAGGCCTAACATCTAAGGCCCACCTGGGGCCCCACATTATCATTAAAGTCCCGGGACTGTAGATGCACACATAAGATCCACTCAGATCCTTTAAGTCACTCGGACATCATTCCACCAGTCGGACAAGTACCAGCACTCGATCAAGAGGATGCTAGGATAACGTGGGAGATGCAACGTTCGAGAGACTTAATGTCATACATGAAGTGCTATGAATACTAATGTTACCTATAACTCCCTTATTTAAAACACAGTTTACAGTAATGCCTGCAGTTACTCGTACTAATTACCCTTGTAATAGTGCTCGGCCGGCGGTGGCGCACTCTATATAAGCCACCCTTGGGGTCCTGAGCAAGGGTTCGGCACCCTATTGTAGTCATACCCCCGCAAGAAAACACAACCCTCAGGCATGAGACGTGGGGTCTTTACCTCCTCCGAGAGGGGCCTGAACTCACTAAATCCGAGTGATACACCTACGCTATAGCTAGGCTCCGATGTTCTTTCGTACCCCTGGTACTATTGTCAGGCTCGTTCCCTCGACAACAGACATCCTCCAGCCACCTTTATGCAAACAAGTTGCATGTTAGTCTATGGAACCGGTCTCTTATGTGGGGACAAGTAAGGTTTACTAGTGCAATAAAGCCTAGCTATGACGTGGCAAAAAGGATTTGCTACTGTCGTAGCTCAACGCCACCAATATGGGACCATTGATAAAAAATAATGGTGGCGTTGGATGCCACGTTAGCGATATTGTACGTGTTGATGGCGTGCCATGTCGATGAGGCCACCACTATAATCGCTCACCTAGTGGTGTGCAATGTACATTACACGCGGGAATGTTTCATGCAACCAAAAAAATAATCCCAGCACATAACATTTAGCATTTAGCATTGCACACAAGCAACTAGACTAATAGAACAATGCATTTAGGATAATAATAAGTGCCAATCTCACAAACAGTACTGGCGAGAGCTAATGAGTAGCTATTACCGACAATCCACACAAACAAGAACAAACTAGATATAGCAAAGTTAATAAGGAGTTCATTTCGCATGAGTGAACTAACATAGTTAAAGGAGGTCTATAACGATCATCATCCTCAAGTCATGGCATGGGGTGTTCCTGATAGTGACTAAGATGGCATGTCCAACCCGGAGATTCTTTCTAGTGAGGAAGTTGCTCCACCTAGCCGCATTGAAGATATTGTGCCCATCCATGTCCACTGTGTAAGCACAGGTGGTGACGGAGTCCCTTGTGGTAAGGTGTAGTCCATCAATGCCTTCTTCATCCGTCTCGATGCCACAACTCACACATGGCCTCTTAGGTAATTTTGGAAAAAAGCAAATATGAGATCATGTCACATTACTACACTATAATCTATGTATCACATTACTAAACATATCACATTCCTATACTATAAGTATATAATCACATTAATATACTAAGCTTATCACATTACTAGACTATAAGCATATCATGACATTAATATACTAAGCATATTGCATTAGTATACTATAAGCATATTAGCACACTAAGCACATCATGAAATTATAGAAAGTAATCAAATGATCAAATTACTACGGTAATAATTAACATGCCATGACATGGCAGTTAACCATCGTCCGTGTGAGGCGGGTCACGAATGGCATCCCAACGTAGGCATCACATGTTAGAAGTTTTTCCCAGAGCGTGTGTATTTCATCCTTGCTCAGCCTGGTCACTCTTTGGGAAAGAGTGCTTCATCAAGTTGGTAATCATCTTCTACCTCACACTTGAGATATATAACAACCAAGCTTGTTTTTTTTGAAGGAGAAGCTGATCAATTCGCCCCTAGTGAGATGCATCCGGGCAATGAAATGATCCCCATTCGTCTCCTCCAATTTGGCTTATGTTCCATCCCTTATTGACCTCCATAGTGTAGAGGCCCCCGGGAGAGTCGAAGCTGATAGTTTCTCCAGTAATGACCTCAGTTAAATCCAATCTCACATTGCAAGGGATGATTTTCGTAAGAAAAAGTAAACACACACACATACACACAATGCATTAGTGGAAATAGAAACAAAAACAAAAGAGCAAACTATTAGAAGGTTCAAACAACTTGTTACCATTGTAGGAACAAAACACAACTGGAAGGAAATGCCGAATAATGTGGTAGTTTCAAGGCTGGTTGTGCACCTTGACATGCACACACGAGATGGTGGTGGTTGCGCTATTCTACACAAAACATATTGAAAACTAAGTATATAATCATATTCTAGACTAGTGAACCAACACAAGTATAATGTATAATTATACACTAGTAATATGTATACACAAATAAACCAAATCCACGAAGGGAGACACAATTAAACCAATTCCACTCAAAATGCTACACTAGGGGTTCAATTTATTTATTCCTCTGGCATTACACACTACACTACCTAATTAAGTTGACCTAGAATAAATTAAATTCTAGACACCAAAAAAAATTCTACTCAAAATGCTCAAAATTTCTACACAAATTAATCCATGGAATCAAATTTCGATTCTACATCACAAAAATCAATCCATTATATATATGTACTAAAATTTCTACACAAAGCAATCCTAAGTCAACTTATAGATGAATCCCACATATGGATTACCCATGGATAGAGGAGGTGTGAGTGCAGAGGAAGGAGATGCAAGGGGAGGGGAAGGAGAGGATTGAACCGTGCTGGCCGACGAAGGGGCGTGACGGGCTACTGGTCGAGGGGGAGTTAAAATGAAATGGAGGGCACTATGTCTTTTACTAAGGCACTGGAGTTGACTCAGGTGGGTTGTTGCCGGCGTGGGCCTAAATGAGAATACCATAGCTAATAACAAACCAAATAAAAAGATTAATTAAGTTTAATGAAAGACTAACCATAATTAAATACTCAAAATTAGAAGTGGTAGCAATAATGATGTCAAAAATGTAAAATAAAATGTCTGTTATTTTCTAACTACTATATATAATCTTTAAATACTTAAAATACTAGTTTAAGTGGAAATATAATATCTGGCATAAAATAATTTGGCACACCAAGACTAACTAATTAGCTACGGCGTGCACATAAATTCAATACCAGCACTATCTTCCAAACGCTAAGTACAGGTGGGCCAATCGATTTGAGATGTGATCAAAAATATCCATGCCAGCACTGACCGTTTATAGCTGGCATACCAATTTAGCCAATGCCATCACTATTTAAAAAAAATAAGTGCTAGTGTTGTGTGAAAATGGTGCACCACCAACAAGAGTTGTGGCTATCCATTTCTCCACTAGTGGTTGGTCCGAGCCACTTCATCCCACAATACCGCCAAATCAAGAGAAGACAAAGGAGGCAAGCAATATAAACATCAATGCCCACAACTTATTTGTGTTCTACTCATGCAGATCATCTATGCATAAACCTGGCTCCGATACCATAGTTGGGGAACGTTGCATGGGAAACTAGATGTTTTCTATGAACACCCAAGTTCTACCTATGGAGATCCATACCAACGAGAGGGGAGGGTGTGTTTACATACCCCCGTAGACTGTTAAGCAAAAGCGTATATAACACAATTGAGGTTGTCGTAGTCTTCACGATCCAATCACGATCCAGCACCGAACGGACGACTTCTCCGCGTTCAACACACGTGCGGCTTGATGATGTCTTCACCTCCTCGATCCAGTGAGCGATGGCGGAGTAGTAGGTGGGATCTTGACCAACACGAGAACATGGTGGAGATGGTGGTGGAGCAGTGCCAGCAGGGCTTCACCAAGCACCTCGAGAACTACGAACGAGGAAGAACAAGAGAGAGATGAGGCCGCAAGGCATGAGGATTGTTGTGTCCATCCATTGCACCCCTCCCCACTATATATAGGGGTGTGGGAGGGGTGGGGGGACAGCCGTTGCCCCTCCTCCAAGGAGGGGAGGAGGCCAAGGGAGTAAACTTGCCTCTCAAGGCAAGTGGACTCCCTCTCACTTAGGGTTCTTCCTTCCTAAACGCATGGGCCTTGTGGGGCTGCTGCACCTGGCCCAATAAGGTGAGGGTGCCTCCTACAGTCCGTTCATGCCCTAGGTGCTAGAGGGACCGTTCCAGACTCCTCCAAAACCCTTCGAAACCTTTCGGAAGCGTCCTGGTACAATACGGGCAAAACCCTAAAACAATTTGGTAGTCAAAATATGACTTCCCATATTTAGGCCCAGTTCTTTTGAGCAGATTATGGAGAATCTCGGTCCTGAAAAGCCTGAGCAAAAACGAACTCGATTGAACTTCCAAAATCTCAATCGGATTCTGAAGAATCCTAGTGCAATCCCAAAATCTCAAAATACCTGGTTTCTTCCAGAACCTCAGGATTCTGGCTAGTCCCACGAAAGAAAACCCTTCGAAATATAGCTATACCCATATTGTATCACATATTTATGGTCAAAATGCCACCCCGCAGTGCAGCCCAGGACACCTAAAACGAGCGGACGCACCCGACCGCTTACTCATCTCCCAGTGCCCGTATCAGGTAGAGACCTTTGGAGGCACCCAACTACCCCACAGGCCAGGCCGCCCCCGCCCCCGGCCAGGTCGCTCTCACCCATGCCGGCCAGCCCGCTCCCCACGAGGGTTTTCGCGTTGCCACCGGCCAGGCCAAGCCGGTGTCGCCCCTGCTGGCCAGCTTCCCTCTGCAGCTCCGCCTTGTCCCTTAGTCCGCCCTGGACCTCAACACCGCCAGCCAGCTTCCCTCATGATGATCCCTCCTTTTTGCATCTCTCTGTTTCTTCATTCTATATTGCAAAAAAGATGTATTTATGCTAGCTATTGTTGATAGATAAAATAGGTAGACGGATTGGTGCTTTCATTTATTAGATGGATGGATGGATTGATGCTTCATTTTTTTAATGCTTGCTGATGTCAATGCTAATGCGATAATATTGAATGATAATGTTAGATAGAGAAAGTGAAAGAGCCCAAATTAAATTGGGATAGTGCTGCTCATACAATTTTTACGAATGCTTGCGTAGAGGAGGTTCGAGCAAATAATCCCTCCCGAATCATGTTGGAGGATGACTCGGGGTGTGAAGAGAAGGAATGCCAAGTTACTCCTATTCAAAATCGAGGAAAGAATTGGAAGAAGAGGGTGTGTCCTTACTTGCCAAGTCCAAAGATGAATGATAAGTGGGCAAGTGAGAATGCTAAAACTGAGGCTTTTGTATGCATGGTGCATCTCTTTAGTGCAAGAGACAAGAGGGATGCAGAGGAGAGTGCAAGGGAGAAGAAGGAGGCAGAGGGGAGTGCAAGGGAGAAGAGGGAGGCAGAGGAGAGGGCACTGGAGAAGAGGGAGGTAGAGGATATGGAAAGGGAGAATAGGGATTTAGAGGTAGGGCTAGGGAGAAGAGGGAGGCAGAGGAGAGTGTGGATCAAACAAGACAAGAGATTCAACACATGATGGCTGTGGTGGAAGCGGATGGTGCCAAACCAGGAAGTGAAGAGCATTTCTATGCTACCTTTATTTTCATGGAAAATAAATATCGTGATGTTTTCTCCTCTTTCAAGGCATATGAACCTTTTGTGAGGCTTGGATGGATAAAGAGGATGTGGGAGCATAACAAAAAGTAGAACATGTTTTAACTATTTTGTACCAGACTATTTGCTTGTACTATTTTGAACAAGTACTATTGTAGAACAAGTTATTTTCTTTGAACAAGTACTATTGTAGAACAAGTTATTTGCTTTGAACAAGTACTATTGTGATTTAAGATACTTGCAAGTATTTGTTATGAATTGTGTTTTATCTAATATTAAATTGTGTGCATGTTGTTGTGGCAGATGGATATTTGCAAAAAGATTGCCAAAAAGAAACAAGATAATAAAAAATTGAGGCGGCCATGGTTGCATTTGCAATGGATGTGGCGTCGTCAAGTGTGACACTACCATATGCACCAAGAAAGTTACATCTTGTTACAAGCCTCCAATGGGTAGAAGAGAAGGAAAAATATGCCAAAGCTTTGTATGGTATGTTCAGAATGAGGAGGTTAGTGTTTCGCACATTGCGCGATCTGCTAGTTCTGAGCTATGGGTTAGAGTCAACTTGCAACATATCATCTAAAGAAGCATTGGCACAATTTTTATGGACTTTGGGTACATGTCAGACCACTGATAATGTAGGGATCAGTTTGCACATAGTCGTTTAGTCATTAACAAGAAAATCCACGAGGTTTTGGAGAGTGTAGACCGCATGGTTGGTGATTACATTAGACGAATTGATCCAACTTTCTCTGAACCGCACCCAGTACTTACAAAAACAAAGTTTTGGCTTTATTTTGAACATGCTATTGGATCCATTGATGGAACACACATTAAGGTCATTGTGCCCAAGGAGTGGGAGCCCCAACACAGGAATAGAAAAGGTTACACAAGTGAAAATGTTATGGCAGCATGTGATTTCGATATGAGGTTCACGTTTGTTGTTCCCGGATGGCCCGGATCTGTTCGTGACACACGTGCATGAAGCGATGCCATAGTTCGTTATGATCACTTTCCACAACTCCCATAGGTAATCTCACTAATGTGTCCATATAGTTATATTCAAGATAGTGTGCTGTAAATTACTAATGTGTTATGTTGATGTCCCATTGTAGATAAATATTATCTTGTCGACTCCGGATATCCAAACAAGGTTGGTTATCTCGCACCATACAAAGGGCAACGATACCATGTATCAGATTTCCAACAACACCCGCCGGTTGGGAGATATGAGACATTCAGCCATAGGCATTCTTCTTTGCCAAATGCCATCGAAAGAACATTTGGTGTTCTGAAGATGAAATGGCGAATTCCCGAAGGCATACCTTGGTACAAACCGGAGACCCAAAAGATGATTGTCACTACATGGATGTGTCTCTACAATTGGATCCATGATAGAAAGTTACGTGATGAACATTTTGACAAGTTTGAGAATGATGCATCCGTGCAACCTCCATTGCCACTTACAGGTGCCAACGCTCTACCAACAGAAGATGATGGTACCATGAACGCAATACGTGCGGTGATTGATGCTAGTCTCGTACCTTGAGATTATTATTTTTAGTTTATGGACTTTTTTATAATGAACAAAACTTTAAATCCATTCTAATATTTAGCACTCTTTATGACGTTCGTGAATCACTTTCGTTATCATTAACAATTCACGAGACAACTTCTGTTTAAAGGGTAGTCCAGACATTTCAACACACAACACTTTCCAGAATCTCAAAGTAGAATCTCCGAAAAGAACTCAACGACAGATTCTGGGAGAAGCAGATTCTTGGTAATTTTCCAGAATCTGGATTCTATAGAATCCTGGGTGAAAACAAGTGGCCCCATAAATCTTTACCTCCGAACTATTCCGGAGCTCCTCGTGACGTTTGAGATCTCATCCGGGACTCCGAACAACATTAGGTCTCCAACGTACCGATATTTCTCCAACGTATCTGCAATTTTTGTTTGTTCCATGGTGTTATATTATCAATATTGGATGTTTAATAATCATTTTATAGCAACTGTATAACATTTTTTGGGACTAACCTATTGACATAGTGACAAGTGCTAGTTGTTCTTTTTTGCTTGTTTTTTACTTTGTAGAATATCAGTACCAAACGAAGCCCAAACACCGTGAAACTATTTGAAGATTTATTTTTGGGCCAGAAGACACTCGGGGGACCAAAGAAGTATCAAAGAGGAGGGCCGAGGAGGCCACAACCCACCAGGGCGCGCTAGAGGCCCTTGGCGCGGCCTGATGGGTTGTGCTCTCCTCGGAACGCCTCTCCACCGCCTATCAACTCTATAAATCACTACTGGAATTCAATTATTATCCGTCTGCCAGCTCTTTGCCGTCGGCCGGCAGATGGCAAAGAGGGTCTTTGCCGTCAGCTGCCAGCTAGCGGACAACAAAGAGATCGCTGATGGCATAGAGATTCTTTGCCATCAGCAAGCTCTTTGCCATTGGCGAGCGGACGGCAAAGAGGCGCACAACAGATGGCAAAGCCACAGTTGGGCCCCACTTGACCATGTGGTGCCTAGGTTAAACTTGGCGTCTTCTTTGCTGTCTGCTAGCGGTCGGCAAAGAGTCCTAAAGTAGATGGCAAAGAGGCCAGCCTCTTTGCCGTCCGCTAGCAGACGGGAATGTTCCAACGGGTTACTAACGGCGGTCCCCGCCCACACCCCGGCCCCTCTCTCTCACTCTCACCCACTGCCACTCCCCTCTCCCCTCTCTCCTAGATGCCCACCACCACGGCCGCCTCCTCTCCTCACCGCCACGGCCGCCTCCTCTCCTCACCATCGTCCGTCTCCGCTCTCGCCCATGCCACCGTATGTCATGCCCTCACCGCCCCCGCCCCCTTCAGCCCTGCCCCCACCACCCCCTGCCACCCCTACCACCCCCGACCCCCTTCGGTCCTGACCCCACCGCCCCCGCCGCCCTAGCCGCCCCCGCCGTAACCTCCGCCCCGTCCGACCACCTCCTCTCGTCGCCACCGGCCGCCTCCGCCCCTGCCCCCGCCATCGGACGCCACGCCCCCGTCGTCCCTGATACGTCTCCAACATATCTATGGTTTTTGATTGTTCCATGCTATTATATTATCTCTTTTGGATGTTTTATATGCAATAATATGCTATTTTATATTATTTTTGGGACTAACATGTTAATCTAGAGCCCAGTGATAGTTCCTGTTTTTTCCTTGTTTTTGAGTTTCGCAGATTAGGAATATTAAACGGAGTCCAAACGGAAAAAACCTCCGGAATGATTTTTTCTGGAATAGAAGGAATCCACGAGACTTGAGAACCAAGGTAGAGGAGCTACCATGGGGCCACAAGCTCACTTGGCGCGGCCAGGGGGTATCCCGCGCTAGGCAGGCTTGTGGGCCCCTGGAAACTCCCCTAACCCTAATCTTTGGCCTATAAATTCCCAAATATTCCATCGTTATTAGAAAGATCCATGAAAACACTTTTTCACCGCCAGAAGCCTCCGTTGCCGAGAGATCCAATCTTGGAGACTTTCCGGTAGTCTGTCGGAGGTGGATTCGATCACGGGGGGCATCTACATCAACTCCATTGCCCCTCCGATGATGTGTGAGTACTTCACCACAGACCTATGGGTCCATAGCTAGTAGCTAGATGGCTTATTCTCTCTCTTTGCCTCTCAATACCATGTTCTTCAAGATCTTCATTGAGATCTTTCCAATGTAATACTCTTTTGCGGTGTGTTTGTCGAGATCCGATGAATTGTGGGTTTATGTTCAGATTATCCATGATTATTATTTGAGTCTTTCCAGAATTCTTATACGCGTGATTTCATATCTTTGCAAGTCTCTTCGAGTTATCGGTTTGGTTTGGCCAACTAGATTGGTAATTCTTGCACTGGGAGAAGTGCTTAGTTTTAGGTTCAATCTTGCGGTGTCCTCACCAAGTGACAAAGTAGGGGTAGCGAGGCACGTATTGTATTATTTCCATTGAGAGTAAAAAGATGGGGTTTTCATCACATTTCTTGATTTTATCCCTCTACATCATGTCATCTTACTTAATGTGTTACTTCGTTCTTCATGAACTTAATACTCTAGATGCAGGCAGGAGTCGGTCGATGTGTGGAGTAATAGTAGTAGATGCAGAATCGTTTCGGTCTACTTGTCACACACGTGATGCCTATATGCATAATCATTGCCATGGATATCTTCATAATTATTCGCTTTTCTATCAATTGCTCGACAATAATTTGTTCACCCACAGTAATACTTGCCATCATGAGAGAAGCCATCTAGTGAAACCTATGGCCCCTGGGTCTATTTTCCATAGTATACTTTGAGATCTAAAACCAAAAATACTTGATGCACTATTTTTACTTTTAGTTTTACTTTCCATTCAAGCATCCTATTATATCTATCTCTATTATATCTCATCCTTGCAAGTAACCGTGAAGGGATTGACAACCCCTTTTATAGCGTTGGGTGCAAGAGTTTTATTCTATGTGTAGGTACATCTATTGGTGGATCGTTTGTATCTCCTACTGGATTGATACCTTGGTTCTCAAAAACTGAGGGAAATACTTATCTACTTTGCTGCATCAAACCGTTCCTCTTCACGGGAAACCAACGCATGCTCGAGAGGTAGCAAGAAGGATTTCTTGCGCCGTTGCCGGGGAGGTACATAGCAAGTCAAGGATACCAAGTACCCATCATGAACTTATCTCTTGCATTTACATTATTTGCCATTTGCCTCTCGTTTTACTCTCCCCCACTTCTAAAATGATTTTCAGAAAATACCAACAAGATTTGCCTTTTTGTTTGCCCTTCTTTTGCTTGCCTTTTTTATTACCTGAACTATTTCGAACATCACCACATCCCCCTTGTCTCCAGACTTTGAAGTTCTTTACTTCAAAAGAAAACAAGGGGAAAATTTGAAGGATGCCTGGTATAAGCTAATTCAATCTTATCTTGTTTCCAATCTAAAAGGGGATGCAAAAGTTTCGCTCAGAAATTTCTACATTGGTGCATCATAGGGAGCTTTTAGACTTCGCCTCAAAAGGAAATTTTATTGAGCTTGACATGAATGCAGCCTATGAAGTTTTAGAAGGGATTTTGGGGGTTCCTCTACCAAAACGGGGTTTTGCTTTCTCTAAAGAGGGAGTTCAAGTTCTCGACAAATTGGGTGATTTACATAAGCACTTGGTCAAGTTACATCAACATCATGAACCCCTCAAACATATTAACAGGAACCTTAATCGCTTGAATACTTTCATCACCCTTTGAAATAAGCATTTAGGCATCTTGAACACCAAGATTGATCCTCCCCTATAAGCAGGGGAAAGAGGAGAGAACCTCCTGAATTTGAGAAGGTCCTCACAAAAATTCTCAATACCAAAGATGACAATACCTAGATCTATTGTGTTCAGCCTAGCTAGGGGTGTTAAACAATAGCGCTTGTTGGGAGGAAACCCATTTTTATTTTGCTTTCTTCTTTTTTGCTTCTGTTTTCGTCTATTTGGCACATTATTACTTCTCTATTAATTTTGTTTTTGTGTTTAAATTAGTGTTTGAACCAAGTAAAACCTTTGGGGTGATCTATGGTAGTTGTTGATTTGATCTTGCTGGAAAACAGAAACTTTTGGGCTCAGTCTAGGAATTTTATGAATTTTTAAGAGCGTCAAATTGATCTGAAAGTTTTACACAAGATTGATATACAAGTTTCCCTGGTTGTCCTAATGTTTTACAATTTTTAGAGTTCCAGAAGTATTTGAAGTTTACAGATTGCTATAGACTGTTCTGTTTTTGCTAGATTTTGTTTTCTTTGTGTTGTTTGCTTAGTTTGATGCATCTATGGGTCGTATCTGGGGGTATGAGTCACGAAAAAGTGATAATATAGTAGGTATTACACAAATATAAATGAAGAATGAGTTCGCAACAGTATCTAAAGTGGTGATTTATTTTTCTTATACTAACGGATCTCATGAGTTTTCTGTTGAGTTTTGTGTTGTGAGGTTTTTAAGTTTTGGGTGAGGATTTGATGGACTGTGGAATAAAGAGTGGCAAGAGCCCAAGCTTTGCGATTCCCAAGGCACCCCAAGTCATATTCAAGGATACCAAAAAGCCTAAGTTTGGGGATGCACCGGAAGGCATCCCCTCTTTCGTCTTCAATCCATCGGTAAATTTACTTGAGGCTATATTTTTATTCACCACATGATATGTGTTTTTCTTGGAGCGTCTTGTAAGATATGGGTCTTTTCTTGTTATTTTTCCACAATCATCCTTTCTGCACACATCGTTTGAGGGAGACACATTGAATTGTGAATTTGTTAGAATACTCTATGTACTTCACTTATATCTTTTGCGCTAGACAATGTTGCTCTAGTGCTTCACTTATATCTTTATAGAGCATGGTGGTGTTATATTTTATAAAAGTTATTGAACTCTCGTTCCTCACTTATATTATATTGAGATTTTCTTAAAACAGCTTGGTAATTTTTTTGGGTTATGAATTTAGTCCTAATATAACGACATCCAAGAGGGATATAATAAAAACTTTCATATTAAGTGCATTAACAACTAAGAGAAGTTGGATTCCTTGCAAGTAGTTTTGAGATAATAGGGATGGTAATATGAGAGTCATGCTAGTTGTGAATTGAATATATACGTGTGATAAAGATTGTTGTTCCCGTAGCATGGACATATGGTGAACCGTTATGTAACGAAGTCGGAGCATGATTTGTCTAATAATTGTCGACCTTTGTGTGAGGGTCAGGTGCACGCGATGGTTAACTCCTACCAACCTCTCCCTTAGGAGCATGCATCTAATTATTTTTTTGATAACTAATAAACTTTTGCAATAAGTATGTGAGTTCTTTATGACTAATGTGAGTCCATGGATTATACGCACTCTCACCCTTCCATCTTTGCTAGCCTCTCTAGTACCGCGCAGCTTTCGCCGGTACATCAAACCCTCCTTCCTCAAAACAGCCACCATATATTCCTAAAAACAGCCACCATACCTACCTATTATGGCATTTCCATAGCCATTCCGAGATATATTGCCATGCAACTTCCACCATGTAGTTTTTCTATGACTTGCATCATCACTTCATATTGCATATAGAGTTATATATTTTCATAGGAATCGAGTTGAAATTTCTTTTTCTTTGAGTTATATGTAAATAAAAGTGTGATGATTTTTCATTAATAGAGAATTGTTCCATGATAGAAAAGGATGATGGAGGCTATGACTCCCTCACTAGTTGGGACGAGTATCCGGACTTTACAAAAAATAAAAGAGGCCAGCGAAGCCCAAACAAAAAAAAAAGAGGCCAACGAAGACCACCATAAAAAAATAATTTTTTAATAAAAAATGAGAGAAAGAGAGAAGGGACAATTTCTACTAATTTTTTCCACACTTGTGCTTCAAAGTAGCAGCATGATCTTCATGATAGAGAGTCTCCTATTTTGTCACTTTCATATAACTAGTGGATATTCATCTTTGACGACCACTTAGTTTTGTTTTTGAGCTTTCATACACTTATAGCTCTAAGTGCATTTGTTGCATGGAAATCCCTACTCACTCACATTGATATCTATTGACGGGCATCTCCATAACCCGTTGATACGCCTAGTTGATGTGAGACTATCTTCTACTTTTTCCCTTGCACCTCCTCCTTATTCTATTCCACCTATAATGCTATATCCATGGCTCATGCTCATGTATTGCGTGAGAGTTGAAAAGGTTTGAGAACACCAAAAGTGTGAAACAATTCCTTGACTTGTTCATCGAGGTTATGCATGATTTAGGTATGTTGTGTGGGGAATATGGAGCATAGCCAGACCATATGATTTTGTAGGGATAACTTTCTAAGGGCATGTTATTTCGAAAGGACACAACTACCTTGTTGGTGTGCTCGAAGTATTCCTGTTTTTATGTCAATATTATACTATTGTTTTGAATCTAACGGATCTGAATATTCATGCCACAATAAAGAATATTACATGGATAAGTATGTTGGGCAGCATTCCACATCAAAAATTTTGTTTTTATCATTTACGTACTCGAGGACGAGCAGGAATTAAGCTTGGGGATGCTGATACGTCTCCAACGTATCTATAATTTTTGATTGTTCCATGCTATTATATTATCCGTTTTGCATATTTTATATGCCTTAATATGCTATTTTATATTATTTTTGGGACTAACCTATTAATCTAGAGCCCAGTGCGAGTTCCTGTTTTTTCCTTGTTTTTGAGTTTCACAGATAAGGAATATTAAACGGAGTCCAAACGGAATAAAACATCCGGAATGATTTTTTCTGGAATAAAAGGTAGCCACGAGACTTGAGAATCAAGTCGGAGGAGCTTCCACGGGGCCACAAGCTCGCTTGTCGTGGCCAAGGGGGTACCCCGCGTCTGGTAGGCTTGTGGGCCCCTGGAAACTCCCGTGGCCCTAATCTTTGGCCTATAAATTCCCAAATATTCCATCATTATCAGAAAGAGCCACGAAAACACTTTTCCGTCGCCAGAAGCCTCCGTTCCCGAGAGATCCAATCTTGGAGGCTTTTCTCGTAATCTGCCAGAGGGGAATTTCATCATGGAGGGCATCTACATCAACTCTATTGCCCCTCCGATGATACGTGAGTAGTTCACCACAGACCTACGGATCCATAGCTAGTAGCTAGATGGCTTATTCTCTCTCTTTGCTTCTCAATACCATGTTCTTCATGATCTTCATGGAGATCTATCCGATGTAATACTCTTTTGCGGTGTGTTTGTCGAGATTCGATGAATTTTGGGTTTACGTTCATATTATCCATGAATATTATTTGTGTCATTCCAGAATTCTTATATGCATGATTTCATATCTTTGCAAGTCTCTTCAAGTTATTGGTTTGGTTTGGCCAACTAGATTGGTAATTCTTGCAATGGGAGAATTGCTTAGTTTTGGGTTCAATCTTGCGGTGTCCTCACCCAGTGACAAAGTAGGGGTAGCAAGGCACGTATTGTATTGTTGCCATCGAGGGTAAAAAGATGGGGTTTTCATCATATTGCTTGAGTTTGTCCCTCTACATCATGTCATCTTACTTAATGCGTTACTCTGTTCGTCATGAACTTAATACTCTAGATGTAGGCAGGAGTCCGTTGATGTGTGGAGTAATAGTAGTAGATGCAGAATCGTTTCGGTCTCTTGTCACGGACGTGATGCCTATATACATAATCATTGCCTTGGATATCTTCATAATTATTCGCTTTTCTATCAATTGCTCGACAGTAATTTGTTCACCCACCGTAATACTTGCCATCATGAGAGAAGCCATCTAGTGAAACCTATGGCCCCCGGGGTCTATTTTCCATCTTATACTTTCAGATCTAAAACCAAAAATACCAAGAATACTTCGTGCACTGTTTTTTCTTTTTTTTTTACTTTCCGTTCAAGCATCCTATTATATCTATCTCTATTAGATCTCATCCTTGCAAGTAACGGTGAAGGGATTGACAACCCCTTTATAGCGTTGGGTGCAAAAGTTTGATTCTTTGTGCAGGTACATCTATTGGTGGCTCGCTTGTATCTCCTACTGGATTGATACCTTGGTTTTCAAAAACTAAGGGAAATACTTATCTACTTTGATGCATCAAACCTTTCCTCTTCACGGGAAACCAACGCATGCTCGAGAAGTAGCAGTCCCCTGTGGCCCGGTCGCCCTTGTCGCCCCGTCCGCCCCCGACGCAACACTGCCACCTCCACCCCGTACGGCCGCCTCCTCTCCCCGCCGTCGGCTACCCTCGCCCCCGGACGCAACGCCCCCGATACCCATGATGCCCCAACCGCCCCTGCCGTCTACGGTGAGCGTCCTATCCCCGACCACCACCATTTGTTTTTGTTTTTTCTTCCAATAAATTAGTTAATTAGTTTATTAGGTACAAAAGCTTAGATGGAAAATATAGTTAATCTGTTAAACACTAAACCTATTAGAAGAACTTAGATAGAAAACTTAGATAGTTAATCTGTTAAATCTATTAAAAAGAAGAAAATAAGAAGGAAAATAAGAAGAAGAAGAAGAAGAAGAAGAAGAGAAGAAGTAGTAGTAGTAGTAGAAGAAGGATAAGAAAGAGGAGAGTAGGAGGAGAGAAGAAGAAGAAGAAGAAGAAGAAGAGAAGGAAATGAAGAAGAAGAAGAAGAAGAAGGAGAAGGAGAGAAGAACAATAATAATAATAATAAGAAGAAGAAGATGAAGGATAAGAAAGAGGAGAGGAGGAGAAGAAAAAAATAGTAGAACTTAGATGGAACATATTTGTGTTGATCGAGTTCATTTCAATGTGCAGTTGTTGCGTGGATGCAAGGGTCTGGTCTTCGATGACCTCCCCGTATGTTTGACGAGCACCCCTGCTGCGTTTGTTGGTGAGCACAGATGACATCTCCTGCCCTGCCCCCTTAATTTTCTCGACTCCAATCTTCGTGCCAATGAAACTTGCTAGCTATAGGTGTGTTCAATCATCAGTATGCGTGACCAGTATGCATATCACGTTCGAAAGGGCGGCATCTATAAATATGCATGCCTTTGCATATTTATTACCACCATCCTTTCGAATTGTCCAACGGTATCCATGGATAGCCAGACTATGTGTAGATTGGGTTCGTTTTCCCGTATGCTCTGCTGTGGATCCGATGCAGAATTTCGGTAGTGACCCCCTATTGTTCTCCGGGTACACATCCTCTCTGCTTATTGACGATATGTATATCAGGAGAATAGCGGGGTGGTGCTGCTGAAATTCTGCATCGGATCCAGAGTAGAGCATGGGAAAACGAACCCAATCTACACATACTCGGGAGGGATTAGGACCTATCTCTACCTATTAGCGTGTAGGTTGCATGGACGTTATAAAACTGTCATACTTGATTAAAGGATGAATATAGGCGATGAATTATATATATATATATAATTCTTGTGTGTTTACTAGGTAGGCAAGATGAGTGATCGTGCTTGGATGTACACCGGTCACCCTAGTCAAAAAGAAATGACCATTGAATGGTTAACAAAAACCAAGGGGTTTCTAAGCGTCACATTTGCAAATGGCCAGGAAATAACCTGGTGCCCCTGTGTCCAGTGCGACAACCATAAAAAATGGACATGGGATGAAATGGGTAAACACTTGTAGAAGTGGGGTTTTACGCCTGATTATACGTGTGGAGATATCATGGTGAGTCTGCCCAACATGCCAGAGGTGAAGTTGTTCATCATCGCGCTGATGAGCAAGGTACCGAGATCAAAGACATGGTGCAAGACTTTGATGATGCTCGGGATTCGGACGATGAGATGGAGGAATTTGCAAAGGCCTTATTTGAAATGTTGGAATCTTCAAATGTCCTATCCATGAGCACACTGAGCTATGTCAGATGGATGACATGGCGCAAGTAATGGCTCTGAAGGCTCAGCTCAACCTAGGCAGAGAATGCTACGTCATGATGATGACGATATTTGGACGCTTTCTACCCAAAGGCCATGTATTGCCAGCAAACTGTACCAGTGTGACAAAATCCTACGTACGCTTAAGATGCCCTATGAGAAGATAGATGCTTGCAAGCATGGATGTGCCTTATTTAGGCTTGAGTATGCGGGCTTGAACTATTTCCCATTTTCAAGTCTTCCAGGTATGTTGTGGTAGACAACGGTATGGGTGAGAAGAGTCAGACCAAAATCCCAGTTAATGTTCTTTGGTATCTGCCAATCATACCAAGACCTCAACATCTTTTCATGGTTGAAGAGATGGATAGACAGATGATGTGGCATAAATTGGGCAAAAAACCGCACTAGATGCAGATGGGAATCCGATGTTGGGACACACTTCAGACGCTTTTGCGTGGAAGCACTTCCATGCATTACATAAGGATAAACCATGGGTGTACATGGCTCCCGTCCATGCCAGCGACCCGCGAGCAGAGGTGGCTGATTAAGCGTGAGTTGCTGAAGTAAGTGCATTTACTCTTTTTAAACATTTTGCCTTCATGTTTCTTCACATATCTAATGCATTGGCTTTGTCATACTACAAGGGTTGGATTCACACCAACGATGTCCGGAGGCCCAACTCCGTCCTTGGTGTGAGTTTACGGCATAACTTCCCGGGGTTTGTCATGTTGCCCGGCGAGGGTCAGCAAGAAGAGGTAGGATTGAAATGGGAGCACTACTTGGCTGCCCTTTCCCTGCCGGAGGAGATGATCGATGAGCTGTTGTGCCACATGAGGGCTGACATGGTCATCAGGAAGTTTTGGGTAATTTCTCCTTTACACAATTAAAAATCAATGATAGATAGTTATTATACTAATTAGTGTTGTCTCTTTTGATTGCAGACCTTCTACAGGTGTGAGGAGGTATACGAGGAGTCTGTGGCAAAGCTTATCGATTACGAGTGCATGCGCCTACTACACAACTTACGAGACGAGGCTCGGGTACAGGCTGTTCGAGACTACTACACCTCGCAGCATATTAAGAAGGCCAAGTCGTCATCCCGTTGAAAGATTCTGGACAAGGAGCAGTACATGAAGGTAATTACCTACTCTTAAGGCCATGTACTTATTTTTCTTTGCTTTGATTCATAGGCATAACTCTCAAATTTCTTTTTACTAACTTAGGTGCCCCCGAGATGGTGTGCGGATAAGATGGGTTGTTGGGAGGCATTCGTGAATGGATGGTGCTCTGACCAATGGCGAGTTGTCCACGATGATGCCAAGGCACGGCGTGCCCAAATGGAAGGTGTGCCACACCATCAAGGTAGTGCCAACATTTATCAGTTTGGGTGGAACTGGGTATGTGGTTTGCTTCATGATTCCTGCAATTCATTCTTGTAGTGCTAGGTTTACCCATTATTAATACTTTGTTCCTCTCTTGTAGGATCATCACAATAAGATGGAGGTGCCAAAGGTGTACGACCTCTATGCCATGGCCCATACTGCCTCATACAAGAAGGTTAAGGCATACTCTGAGTCTGACCTTTATAATCCTGAGAACTTCACCAATATCTCCTCCCACCACAAGCTCATGAGGTACAGAGATGTGGGGAAGGCGGTGAATGGGGAGGACTTCAATCCGAGCCAGCAACCACTTGATCCAGACCTGGTGATGTCAGCTGGCCACGGTAGGCCCCATGGCTCGATAGCCATTGGATATGGACATATACGGTCTTTGAGCACTTTCCGGCAGATCAAGGCGTGCCAAACGAGCTCCTATCCTGAGATGCCGCCTCGTCCATGGCCAGTCCGGCTTGCCATCGAGGTTAGTCATACAGACTCAGATAGCTTTCCTCTAGTACATTGTTTGTGTGAACAAAGATGATTACAATGCTAACGAGGCGGTGTGTTGCAGGCTGCTCTGCATAAAGAGAGAGAGACAACCCATGTGATTCTGGCGGAACAGGCCCGAAAGGCAGAGGAGAAGAGGAATATGGAGGAGAGGACGACTAAGTTGTTGGAGGAGGAGAGGGCACGGAATGATGTGTCTCATCGGGCCATGTACAAGGTCATCATGGTAAATTTCTTCTTCATATTAGGCAAATCATGCACTACATGTTCATTCATTAATAACCAATATGATTGACTTGGCAAAACCAAATGTGCAGACTTTGTGCGAGAAGACCGGCCAGACCCCTCCATCGATGCCAGTCATTACCACGGCCGGAACGGTGAGTTTCATTTTCAATGTTCATTAGTTACTAGTCTTAACATTTCAGCGTTATGATGCTAATGCAAATGATCTTTGGTACAACATAACTCTCGAGCCGCATCGCACGACCCGAGCAACCCCAATGCTTCACCTCCATGATGACAAGGAGGGTAAGCCCTAATATGCCACTTACTTGGCTCATTTTCTCAAACAAAGACAAACATAGCACTTAGACAAACTTAGCACTTAGACAAATGTTATATTTTACGTAAGTTATCTTTGTTTCCGCTAAAATGACATAGTAAGCTTACTTACCTCCAAAATGACATATCGTACCTAAGTTAGCTCTAAAATGACATATTGTACCTAAGTTAGCTCTAAAACGACCTATACTTAGCATTGTTTCATCCACACTAACATATTAAGCTTAGTTAACTCAACAATGACATAATAGACTTGGTAATCTCATAGATGCCATGGACTTAGCTTATTTTCTTGCAAATGACACAATAAGCTTAGTTAGGTAAAAAAATGCGATAATTACCTAGGTTAGCTCTAAAATGACACAAATAAGCAATAAGAAGAAGAAAAACAAGAGGAGAAAGATAAAGAAAGAAAAAGGATTCTTCTTCTTCTTGTTCTTCTTCTTCTACATCTTCTTCTTCTTCTTCTTCTTCTTCTTCTTCTTCTTGGTAACCTCGTAGATGCCATAGACTTAGCTTATTTTCTTGCAAAATGACACAATAAGCTTATTTACGTAAAAATGTGATAATTACCTAGGTTAGCTCTAAAATGACACAAATAAGAAATAATAAGAAGAAAAACAAGAGGAGAAAGAGAAGGAGAAGAAAAACGCTTCTTCTTCTTCTTATTGTTCTTCTTCTACATCTTCTTCTTCTTCTTCTTCTTCTTGGTATCCTCATAGATGCCATAGACTTACCTTATTTTCTTGCAAAATGACACAATAAGCTTAGTTAGGTAAAAAATGTGATAATTACCTAGGTTAGCTCTAAAATGGCACAAATAAACAATAATAAGAAGAAAAACAAGAGGAGAAAGAGAAAGAGAAGAAAAACGCTTGTTGTTGTTGTTGTTGTTGTTGTTCTACATCTTCTTGTTCTTCTTGTTCTTCTTCTTCTTCTTGGTAACCTCATACATGCCATAGACTTACCTTAATTTCTTGCAAAATAACACAATAAGCTTAGTTAGGTCAAAAATGGCATAATTACGTAGGTTAACTCTAAAATGGCACAAATAAGCAATAATAACAAGAAAAACAAGAGGATAAAGAGAAAGAGAAGAAAAACACTTCTTCTTCTTCTTCTTCCTCTTCCTCTTCTTCTTCTAGATCTTCTTCTTATTCTTCTTGTTCTTCTTCATCCTCTAGTATATTTCTTCTAACTTTCTTATTTCCCATTTTGCAGATTTGATTAACTTCATGGAAGCTTGCATTGATGGAGTTCTTCTATTTAATTTATGTTTTGATTTTTTATCGATGAACATTGTGAAACTTGCTACCTATGGATGAAACTATGTGTGTATGGATGAAACTATGCATGTATGGATGAAACTTGCACTTTCGGTTTGGTATGTTTGTTGGATGATCATATATGTGCTTGTGATACGGCAGGGATATAGCTTCTGTGAATTATATACATATATCATATATGTGCTTGTGAAAATGATTGGATATAACAAAAACAAAGTAAAAGGGATAATACAGGCTCTTTGTCGTCTACCACACTTTACGGTCTGCCCTGGACAACGAACATGCCACGTGGCAGCTAGCTGTGCAACCTAGGAATACCAGGCTGGGGACATTGGGTTTCTTTGCCATCTGCGGCAGATGGCAAAGTGGGAGGAGGCAGACGGCAAAGAAGTTACCAAGCTAGGGACATCTTGTCTCTTTTCCGTCTGTGGCAGACGACAAAGGTGGCGAGAAGGTGGACCACACAGGTGGTGGGGAGGCGGATGACAAAGGTGGCGGGGAGTCAGACGGCAAAGAAGGCGGGGAGGCAGATGACAAAGGCAAATAGGGAGGCAAACGGAAAAGGAGGTGGGGAGGCAGACGGCAAAGTGCCTAATTCCTGTAGTGAATACCCAAATATTCAAAAAACCCTAGGCAAGTCGACAAAACACAATTCCAGTCATCACAAGTTCCAGAACCGCGGGATCCAATCTAACACCATCACGGAGGGGTGCATCATCTTCATGGGTGCCTCTCTGATGATGCGTGACTAGTCCAACATAGACCTATGGGTTCGTAGGCAGTAGCTAGATGGCTTCCGATCTCTCTTTTGATTCTCAATACAATGGTCTCTTGGAGATCTATTTGATGTAATCTCTTTTTTGCACTGTGTTTGTTGGCATCTAATTTTGAATTCATGATCAGTTTCTATCCATGAATATTATTTTAGTCTTCTTTGATCTCTTGTATGCATGATTACTTATAGCCTCGCATGTCTTCTTCGAATCTTTGGTTTAGTTAGGCCAACTAGAGTGATTTTTCTTGCCATGGGAAGTGTTGCTTTATGATGTGTTCGATCTTGCGGTGTCCTCTCATAATGACAGAAGGGGTAGCAAGGCACGCATGTATCATTGCTATTAAGAATAACAAGGTGGGGTCTATTACTACATGAATAGATCTTGTCTACATCATGTCATTGTTATTATTGCATTACACAGTTTCTCCCTGAACTTAATACCGTAGATGCATGCTGGATAGCGATTGATGTGTGGAGTAATAGTTGTAGATGCAGAATCGCTTTAGTCTACTTATCTTGTATGTGATGCCTATATAATGATCATTGCCTTGGATATTGTCGTGATTATTTTATCTTCTTTCAATTGTCTAACAGTAATTTGTTTACCCACCGTGTGCTATACTCATGAGAGAAGCCACTAGTGAAACCTACGGCCCCGGGTCTACTTTTCCAACATATTGCTTTCCGATCTATCTTTTTACCGCTTTTGATTTCCAATCTATTATTCCAAAAACCCAAAAATACTTTTCTGCACTTTTTATTTGCTTCCTTCACTTTGTGTTCTTGTGAGATTCATTTACCCAGTCTATCACAATCTAATCTATCTTTTTACCCTTGATAGATTGACAACCTCTCTTACGCGCCGGGTTGCAAGTATTTGTTCTTTGTGTGTAGGTATCGTTTACATAGCATTGCGTGGTTTTACTCCTAGGTTCGATACCTTGGTTTCATAACTGAGGGAGATACTTACCATATCTGTGCTGCATCATCCCTTCCTCCTTGGGGAAATACCGATATATTCTCTAGGCATGTCAAAGGAATTTCGGGCGCCATTGCCGAGGAGGAGGTGCGGAAGCAGTCTCTCTTCAATGTGCCAATCTCTGGCGCCGGGGAGACATCATCAACATCTATCTGATTCCTAATCAAAAATCTCATCACCTTGCAATTTACATTATTTTCCATTTGCCTCTCGTTTTCCTCTCCCCTACTTCACAATTTTTTCGTTTTATTCAACTACCTTTTCTTTTATCTTTTTCTCGTCAGATCTCTTGTTTTCTTGTCATCTTGTTTGCATACTCACGATAATGATTTTATTGGCACTCTGATTACTCCTCCTGCCACTTGTTTGGAGTCTTGTGATATTAATGCCGCTTTGTTGAGTCTTGTCATGAAAGATCAGTTTTACGATACTCTTAATGAGGATGCCGTGTCCCATCTAAACACATTCGTAGAATTGTGTGATATTCAAAATAAAAAAGATGTGGACAATCATATACTGATGTTGAAACTATTTCCTTCCTCCTTGCGGGATCGTGCAAAAAATTGGTTTTCTTATTTGCCACGCAATAGTATCAATTCTTGGGATAAGTGCAAGGATGCTTTTATTACTAAGTATTTTGTGCCCACGAAAATTATTTCACTTCAAACTCAGATCATGAATTTTAAGGAACCTGAGCATGGACATGTTGCACAATCTTGGGAAAGAATGAAATTGATGCTAAGAAATATTTGGATGATCATAATTTTTTTATGCGGGATTGAATTTTGTCTTTAGAAATCTTTTAGATTCCGTTGTGTGTGATACTTTGATGGAAATTACTTTGGGTGAATCTACTAATTTGCTAGATAATATTATGGAAAATTATCCACAATGGTATACTGAAAGAGCACCTACTAATAAAAAGGTTAATTCGGTTGAAGAAATTAGTACTTCGAGTGAAAAAGTTGATGCTCTTATGATGTTGGTTGCTAGTAAAAATGCTCCTATTGATCTTAATGATGTGCCCTTGTTTACTTTGATTGAGCAGAATAGCGATTCTGTAGATGTGAATTTCATCTCACGAAACAATTTTAATAACAATGCTTATAGAGGTAATTTTAATCCGAGCCCTTTTCTGGAAATTCCTCTAATAATTATGGTAATTCCTATGGTAATTCTTCTTACAATAATAACAGGAACCCCTCTTATATTGAGAGTAATTGTAAACAATTTATCAAAGCTCAAAAGGCTTTCAATACTACGATGGAAGAAAAGTTGAATAAGATTGTGATATGTCTAGAAGCATTGATAGAACTTCCCATGATGTAGAAAATCTCAACTTGAATGCTTTTCCACCGATTAATAAATCAACTAATTTTTTTTATGTCTATAGGTATGAAACTAAGAAAAGAACTTCTATCCTTAGCTAAAAGAGATTTTTTAGAAAAAGCATTTCCTAGTGATTACTTCCATAAAAATTATGAAGATCTTAAAGTGATTGGTGTTAGTTCTATTGATTCCATGTTTAGTAATATTAAGATTGACGATAAAGGTACTACCAAAGAGTGAACTTTAGCTAGAGGGTGGCCCCATGATTTGGAGGGTGAAAATACTAATGGAAAAATTGATGAAAGTGGGTTTGGAGAGGTCAAAACTTTAACTAGTGATGTGACCACTATGTTGGATTACAAATAATTTAATTATTATAGTTGCTGCTTGATTGAATTTATTTCTTTGCTGCAATACGTGATAAATACACCCCATGCTTATGAACCAAACAAAGCTTTTACTAAACATATTGTTGATGCCATGATGAAATCCTTAGAAGAAAAATTGGAATTAGAGAATTTGATTCATAGAAAATTGCATGATGAGTGGGAACCTACCATTAAATTCATTATTAAAAATTATGTATTTTTTCGTTTATGTGATTTGAGTGCTAGTGTTTCCACAATTCCGAAATCTCTTTGTGAAGTGCTTGGTGTCACCAGTTTGAAGAATGTTCTCTTAATTTGCTCTTGGCAGATTCGACTATCAATAAGCCTTTGGTAAGAATTAATAATGTTATTATTCTTGCAAATAGGAACTATGTGCCAATATATATTATTGTTCTTGATATTGATTGCAATACGTCTTGTCCCATCATACTTGGTAGACCGATTTTACGCACTATAGGCATCGTGATTAATATGAAATAACGCAATATTAAATTTCAATTTATACTTAGAAAGATCATGGAAAATTACAAGAACAATAATTAATCCACCATATTAATCAATCATGAGGGCCTTTTATGGAGCAAACACTAAAGATGACAATACCGGAATCTATAAATTATGCCTAGCTAGGGCTGTAAAACAATAGACCTTGTTGGGAGGTAACCCAATGAAAAAAAATTATTTTACCTTTTCCTTTATGTTATTGAGTGTTGACACAATTTTTCTACTGTTATGATTGTGTTTTTATGTTTCTATTTGTGTTTGTCCCAAGTAAAGCCTCTAGGATCATGATGGGTGATAGTTTATTTGATCTTGTTGAAAAAACAGAAGCTTTTGCGTCCAGTAAAAGAATTCTTTAAAATCACAGAAGTGACAAAAAATTCTGGATTTTCTAAAAAACATTTATATACAAATTTCTGAAGTTGTTCTAATTTTTCAGAATTTGTTGAGTAACAGAAGTATGGTTAGAGTATAGATTACTATAGACTATTCTGTTTTTGACAGATTCTGTTCTTGTTGCATTGTGTGCTTATTTGGATGAATCTATGGCTTGTATTGGGGGTATAAGCTGTGGTAAAGTTATAATACAGTATATATAATTAAATAATAAAATATTAATTGGTTTTCAACAGTACTTAGCGTGGTGATTTGCTTTATTATACTAACGGATCTCATGAAGATTTTGTTGAGTTTTGTGTGATTGAAGTTTTCAAATTTTGGGTGAGATCACTATGGATGAAGGAATAATGAGTGAAAAGAGCCTAAGATAGGGGATGCTACAGAACCAAAAGATAATATCCAAATATGAACAAGCAACTAAGCATGGGAATGCCCCGAGTGGCATCCCCTCTTTCTTCTAACGACCATATGTATTTTACTTGGAGGTATATTTTTATTCGTCACATATCAAGAGTTTTGCTTGGAGCATCTTGTATTATATGAGTCTTTGCTTGATTTGCTTTTTATTTTTTTGAAAGTATCCTTGCTGTACACACCTATTTGAGAGAGCCAAAATTATGCTATGATTTGTTAGAATTGCTCTATATGCTTCACTTAAACCTTTTGAACTATGGAATTGCTCTATATGCTTCACTTATATCTTTTTGAGCATGACGTGCTTTAAATTTTCAAGAAATGATCTCATGCTTCACTTAGATTAATTTGGTATTTAGTGAATTTTTAAGAAATTATCTCATGCTTCACTCATATTATTTTGAGAGATGAAATTTTTATGCTCATGATCTTCACTTAAATTTATGTGATCTTGTCAAAAGCAATGGCAATATATGGAACTAGTCCCAAAGTGATATATATTCAGGGGGTATATGATAAAAACTTTAATGAAGATCATTGGACAAATTAAAATTGATTCCTTGTAATAGTTTTGACACATGATGATAGTAATTTGTGAGTTATGTTGGTGAGTAATTATGCTTAGTAAGAATATTGGTGTTAAGGTTTGTGTTCCCTATGCAAGCACGAAATTCAATAGTTGTGCAATGAAATTACATCCTACTTATGGTGCATTAATCAGTGTTAGTTATGCTTAATGCTTGCCTATGTGAATTTTTGTTTCTTGGTTGGTTCCTTCTCAATCGATTTGCCAGCCTTCACTTGTACTAAGTAGAAATACAACTTATGCATCCAAAATCCTTAAAACCACTTTTGCCATACGAGGCCGCCATACCTACCTATATGCGGAATTTCTATGCTATTCCAAGAAAATTTGTATGTGCCATCTCTAATTTTCAAAATTAATTTCCTTTTTGTGTGCTCGTACCGTTCATGAAGCGGAAGGGGGTGACTGATATTTTTCCATGCTAGATGTGTTATTCTCAATATGAGTGTTTATTCACTTGTCATTGCACAAGAGTATGGCAGTAATTGGGATGCCCAGTCGCAAAATGAAAAATAAATTTACTTTATGTTGTGAAATAACAAATTCCTTGGGAAGTGTTGGTATGGAAGGCAACCGTGGATTCGGCTAGCCATGGATTGTGAAAGAAATGTGGAAAAGGAATAAAACTTTATTTTCCATTTGGGAACCGCTTATGATATATCTAGCATGGAAAGGTATTGAAATCTCTCGGTTGTTTTCCTTGACAGGAAAGGCATGCTACCCAAAATATCTTTCTCTCTCAATTCAAACCTTGATCTCTAGCACCTCTAAAATTCCCTACTTCCCTCTACGAAGGGCCTATCTATTTACTTTAATCAATTTTTTTCTTGTAGTTGAGTGTCCATCTTCTCTTATAAAGCACCAACTAGGGGGCACTATGATCGTACTTGAGCATTAGGTGTAGCTAATATTTGAGTGTGTTTCATGAATGGATCGATGATTGAGCATGATGTGCCAGGGATAACTTTCTTTAGTGTTGATATTATGAAATACATGGTTGCTTGTTAGTTTGCTTGAGTATTAAAGTCTTCATGTCAAAACTAGTCTATTGCTTTGAACCATCTAAAACTCCAAATGTCCAGGCTACAAAAGAAAATAATATGTGGTGAACATGTTAGCCAGCATTCCACATCAAAAAGATAAATCTATTTTTATCATTTGCCTACTCGAGGAGGAGCATGAATTAAGCTTGGGGATGCTGATGCGTCTCCAACGTATATATAATTTTTTGTTCCATGCTATTATATTATAAATCTGGGATGTTTTACAATCATTTTATAGCAACTTTATATCATTTTTGGGGACTAACCTATTGACATTATGCCAAGTGCTAGTTATTTTGCTTGTTTTTTATTTCGCATAATATTAGTACCAAATGAAGCCCAAATACCGTGAAACTTTTTGGAGATTTTTTGGGTCAGATGACACCTGGAGGATCCAAATAAGTGCTAGAGAGGAGGGGTGAGGAGGCCACAACCCACCAGGGCACGCCAGAGGCCCGTGGTGCGGCTTGATAAGTTGTGCCCTCCTTGAGGCGCCTCTCCATCGCCTATCATCTCTATAAATACCCAAATATTCCAAAAACCCCAGGGCAGTCGACAAAACACAATTCCACCCTCCGCAAATTCCAAAACCACGAGGTCCAATCTAACACCATTGTGAAGGGGTGCATCGTCTTCATGGGTGCCTCTCGGATGATGCATGAGTAGTCCACCATAGACCTATGGGTCCATAGGCAATAGCTCGATGGATTACTCTCTCTCTTTTTATTCTCAATACAATGGTCTCTTAGAGATCTATTTGATGTAATGACTTTTTGCGGTGTGTTTGTTGGGATCCGATGAATTTTGAGTTTATGATCAGTTTGTATCCATGAATATTATTTGATTCTTCTTTGATCTCTTATATGCATGATTACTTATAGACACGTATTTCTTCTTCGAATCTTTGGTTTATTTAGGAGAACTAGATCATTTTTCTTGCCATGGGAACAGGTGCTTTGTGATGGGTTCGATCTTGCGGTGTCCTCTCCTAGTGAGAAAAGTGACAGTAAGGCACACATGTATCATTGTTATTAAGGATAACAATATGGGGTATATTCCTACATGAATAGATCTTGTCTACATCATGTCATCGTTCTTATTGCATTACTCCGTTTCTCCATGAACTTAATACACTAGATGCAAGCTGGATAGTGGTCGATCTGTGGAGTAATAGTAGTAGATGCAGAATCGTTTCGATCTACTTATCTTGGACGTGATGCCTATATTATGACCATTGCCTTGGATATCATCATGATTATTTGATCTTATATCAATTTCCCAACAATATTTTTTACCCACCATGTGATATACTCACGGGAGAAGCCACTTGTGAAACCTATGCCCCCTCGGGTCCACTTTTCCAACATATTGCTTTTCGATCTATCTTTTTACCGCTTTCGTTTCCAGATCTATTATTCCAAAAAACCAAAAATACTTTATTGCACTTTGTATTTTCTTTTTTTTGTGTTCTTGCGAGATCCATTGAAACAACCTATCACAATCTAATCTATATTTTTAGCATTGAGAGATTGACAACCTCTCTTATGCGTCAGGTTTTAAGTATTTGTTCGTTGTGTGCAGGTACCGTTTACATAGAGTTGCGTGGTCTTCCTCCTACGTTCGATACCTTGGTTTCATAAATTAGGGAAATACTTACCATAGATGTGCTGCATCATCCCTTCCTGTTTGGGGAAATACCAACGTAGTATCAAGCCACGTCATGTATGTATACCAATACTACTCTAGGGTCACCGAACGTTAAGCTGTGGAGCCTACGAGTTTGAGAATCATGCAGACATGACCGAGACACCTCTCCTGTTAATAACCAATAGCGGGACCTGGATGCCCGTATTGGTTCCTACATATTCCACGAAGATCTTCATCGATAGAACCACGATGCCAAGGATTCAATCAAACTCATATGTAGTTCCCTTTGTCTAGCGATATGTTAGTTGCCCGAGATTCGATCATTGGTACCTCCATATACCTAGTTCAATCTTGTTACTAGCAAGGCTCTTTACTCGTTCCGTAATACAAGATCCCGTGACTAAATCCTTAGTCACATTTCTTGAAAGCTTGTCGTGATGTTGTATTACCGAGAGGGACAGAGATACCTCTCCGTCATACGGAGTGACAAATGCCAGTCTGTCACAGCCCTAGATTACTACTTGTAATTAGTTGCATTGGCATCCATGTCATCATATTATTTTTTTCTTTTTAATTTTGAAATGGGGAGGGTCAAACCCTAGCAACAAATAAAATTCAAATAGTTTTAACCAAAATTATTTTTAGTGAACCAAAGTGGCCCTACAAAATGTTGATCATTTCTGGAGAAATCTGGTAAAATCAACCAGATGTGAGAAATATTTTTCCATGTCACTTTTGTTTACTGAATCAACTCAACAAGTATTTGCTTTGTAGCTATTAAATACTATATATAATTCCATAGCTCCAAATAATTTGAAAATTGGTAAGGGCCTCTAAAATAATTCAGTGAGAGTCCATAATTTTTTCCAGATTCTTTAAAAATGAGTTGGTTTGTAAATAAAATCAAAACAGATTAAAACATTAGAAAACTAAAACAAATTAAAAAAAGAGGGAGAGAAACTTACCTGCGAGGTCCAGAACCGGTCCAGCCCACCAGGGCCTCCCCTGGTCGTCCTCTTCCTTGAGCAAATGCGTGGCAGCAGCACGGCGACCGTGGCCACCTCCTGCTTGCCATGGAAGAGGTGCCCGAGCCTATGTCCTCGCCTGGAGACGCCCAGAGGCTACCTATCTTACCCCCCAAGCTCTTTCCCCCTCTCCCTCTGCTTCCTCATCCCCGGGACCCGACCTCCGGCTCCATTGACTGTCACCGTCGATTCGCTCCATCCTGATGGCCCCTGAGCTTGCCGGCCGCACCAAGCGAACCGCCGTGAGCCTCTCCCTCTCCCCTCCCTTCCCCATGGCCGTTCCGTGCTCTAACCCGATTCCACCGGACCCGAAACCTCCGGCCGCCGCAGACATCATCACCGCCACCATTGTAGTGCACCCCAGCTGCTGCCGCTTGCTACACTAGATGCGTGCGCGAGAGCGCGTGCTTTCTATAGAGCCAAACCACGCCCAAAACCATGGCTTGCTGCCCATTTCCGAGCACCTCTGCCATGCTTGGCCATGCCGGTGGCTAAACGCGAGCGGGTTTGACCCCCCACTGACTAGATTTGACCTCCCTTGGGTCACTAGCAGGTGGGGCCAACCCCTCTGTAATTTTTGGTTAAGATTATATATTAACTAATTTGATTAATGTACTAATTAGCCACTGACAGTGGGCCCAGTGCCTATTAGTTAAATAATTAGGTTAACTAACCCCGGTTAAATATCTAGTGTCATTGATGTGTGGACCCCACACGTCAGGTTTAACCTGGACCGGGTCAGCCGACCTGTTGACGTCATGATGACGTCAGGCTAACGCAGTAATCAATTTTTATAATAAAAATAATTCAGGAAATTCCAGAAAATGTCTAAAACTTCTAAAAATCATAGAAAATAATCTGTAAATCAGATGAAAATAATTTATATATGAAAAAATGATCAAAAAAATCCAAAGAATATGTTTATGCCATGATCATGCATGTTTGAGCAAGCTAACATAACCAAGTAGGACATTTCATGATTAGGATAATCTAATAAAGAGTGTTGGAGTTGGAATTTAGTATAAGTTTGAATTCCACTTCACTTAATATGACTACCTATAACACTAGGTCAATTCAGTACCTTAACATGCCACTTCATGCATCATGTTTGTTGCATCACCTTGAATGTGTTCTTTTCTCTGTTTGTCGGTATTGTTCCCTCTCGGTAGACGTTTTTCCGACGATCAAATCAATGTCACTGATGAAGACTTTTACCATCTTCAGAAGTGTCAGGCAAGCAAACCCCCTTGTGCATACTGATATGAACCTACTCTCTCGCTCCTCCTCTGTATTAGTGCATTAGGACAATAACGATTCAATTGTTACATGTTCTCGGTAGTTGAACCCATTCCTTTGCATGACCTGTCTTTGCCACAGTAAATAGTTGAAACCACTTAGCATGTGTAGCAACTGTCTGAGCCTTGTTATGCTTACTCGTCCATGCTTGCTTACTTAGTGTGCCTGCTATGCTTAGAGTCGTGTCATGTCGGGTCTGATCCGTCTGGGCGATGAATCAGAATGGCTATGATCATGTCCTACTAGGTGAGAGCTAAGTGTGTGAACACGATTTGGTAAAGGTAGCGATGAGAGGTCATGTAGGAGTACATGACGGGTTATCTCATTGGGACCGTCCTTAAGAACTGAGTTCTGTGTATGTTATCCAAGACAAGATACTACCGCACATTGGGATACTTAATTGACCCTCTCGGCCCATTAATCGCCTAGACCTCTGTCCAGGAGTTGCAACTAGTTTCTGGTGTTTGTAGGAAAAGTGTTGCCGGCCATTCATAGCGCTCCCCAACGGGGTGGACTATGATGCGGTATAGGCACAGTGGCACGGTGTACCAAGTGGCACCCGAACGGTGGGCTTGGGAACCCTGCGCACATCGTTTGAGGCCGTAGCGGAAACTTCTGCCGGACTTCCCTACGAGTTTAGTCTCAAATAGGCGATAAACCTAGAGTAGGGTCTTGTGTGGTTGACGGTCGTGGCCGACGCCCACGCCAGTGCTTACGCTTGAAGATTGTCGAGATGCATGAAGTGCATATGGTGATAAGTGGTGAGAGAGTGTGTGAAGAAGTATACCCCTGCAGGGTGAAATAACTTGTTCGAATAGCCACGTCCTCGAATATGGACTACTTGGAGAACTTATGTGGTTCATAGATAAGTTGAAGTCGATACTCTAAAATACGCAGGATAAGCATGAGTGCTCTGGATGGCCTTCTCGTAGGGAGACGGAAGTGGATCCATAGTGGTGTATTGATTGGTGAATATGTGGACTCATGTACGCTATCCCACCTAAAAGAAAGCACTTGTAGTCATAGTACATGTTAGCCAAGATTCAAAGCTGGCTTGCTGCAATAAACTCCACCCCCCCCCCCTTCATTGATACTGATGCATATGTAGATAGTTCTGATGTAAGTCTTGGTGAGTACCTTTGTACTCATGTTTGCTTAATTTATGTTTTGCAGAGGAGACGTCAGTCTCATTAGTAGTATCTGTGACGTGAAGTTCGATGTTGACTGGATTAGCTTGGGAATCCCAGACAGAGGTCTGGTTCCCTTGGTAGGGTCGTCATAGCTTTTCAGGCTCCTCTAGCCACTTTTGTAGATGTCTGTACCCAGACATGTATAACTTCCGGTTGTTTGTTTGAATGGTCTGGATGTTGGGTCTTGTGACCCCTGTTTGTAACATCTTATGGTATTGGCTCTTCCGAGCCTTCTAAATAAATGTTGTAATGTTGTATGGTTATGTGGTGATGCCATAGTTGTATCTATGCATATCGGGCATGTCGTGCGTACGTGTGACGTGCAATGGTATGTATGGGATTCGACACCTAGCTGTGTGCCTTTAGTAGTACTCTTTACGGGGAACTGCCTCTTTGTGCTTCCACCGAGCCTTGGTAGCTTGCTACTGCTCCGGACACATTGATTGACCGGGATGTATCCTTCTTTGCTGCTATGTATGTCTCTTCGGGAAAATGTCTCGCAGTCTAATGGAGTCCCTGTAGCCTGCTACAACTCGTCTACGTGCAGTGATGACATTTATGTCCCACGGCGTAATGGAGTCCTTGTAGCTTGCTATGACTCGTCTACACACGCTAGAGATCGACATCTGCATTGCTGGGTTATTTATTCTTGTCCCTGTACAGATGTGCCACTTGGGTTCTATGACTAGTCATGTCGGCCCGGGTTCTTTGACATTTGAATACTAGCAACACATTCACATACGTGAGTCAAAAGACGCAACGGTCCCGGCCCAGGTAAGGTGGCAGCCGTGGAGATAACCGTGCGTGAGACCGCAAAGTGATGTGATGTGTTACAGGCTGGATTCTTATGGCTTAGGATCGGGGTCCCAACAGCAGTGGTAGCAGAGGTTGACTGCCTGTAGGATTACCAAGCCAAACTGGTCGATGTTGAGTCTAGAACTGCTTTAGTTATATAAGGGAATTGATTGTGGAAGGGAACGTAAGGCTCTTTTTACTCCTTTCCTTGTGTCATTCTAATTCTGAGTCACCCTCTTCTTTATTCTACGGGTACTAAGGACTAGGCTTCTCATCTATCTATTAGGATGATGAGTTACTATGCTGGAGACTATAGGAAAGTTGGTGTCTTCCTGGATCAGTGTCTCCATAAGAATTCATTGTCATGTTGTCAGTTTTCTTGTGCAGGTTGCCTCATATTTCATGCCCGTACAACCGTTATGCTAATCGAGTTATCCAAGGTTTCTAAATTATCTGATGCAATTGCAAAACTCTTTCATCTTGAGTCATGTCTTTGAGGCCAGACAAAGCACACTAACTGTTAAGTTGAGGTACCCTATTACCTCGACGTGTTTGATGAAGGTGTTTAGGAAACCATGTTGTTTCAGTGAACCACCCAATAGTCTAGTCGTGTCTTTTGTTTCCAGTGTGATAATTTTGGCCAACGATATCGAAAGCATGCTATGATGCTACCTACTCAATAGGTATTCTGTATCTGGGTTCTTGAACCCAAGGATCATTCTGCTCATTTCCATTGATAGTATTTGCTCGTTCCTTTAGGATATTAGAACCCTTGCTATAGTCTTCAAGGTTTGTGGTATATCATTCTTCCAATACCATGAATCAGTTATGGCAGAAGTTCTTTGTGAACGAAAGATCACAACATGAGTGCTCATAATGAGTTCTCCATTCTATAATTGGGACTCTACCAATCCTACATTTCTGCATGAATTGTATGGAAGAAACATGTTGAACTTCGTTTGACTTATTCAATCCATGCATCTACAACTCAGGAAAAATCAGGTGCTCTTGAGTTGCCCTTCTTTAGTTGTATTCTGACCTTCAGCTATCCCTGGATAGTCAAGGGTATGTCATGCATTATCTTATTTGGAATCAACTATTCTTGTGGTCTGTCAAGCCAATCTATTCTAGAATGACTAGGAAAAGCAAACTCCAGTACCTCATCCATTTCTCAGATTGGGTCAAAGCAGTTGTATTCCACAAATCAAAATGCCAATCAAGCTTTTTCTCTGTTCTACCTTGAGGTATTACCCTCTTCATGTCAAGATTATCATGAGAACTGCACTCCCTCCTATGAAATCTTGATGTAGTGATACTTCTAGCCATCATCATTGATCCCTCGGTCTCTGTGTTGCTGAAACCAGAATACCGACAAGTGAATCGTGATGAGTGAAATCGATACCCCTGGCAACTTTGTTGCTCGGTAGTTAATGGACAATAATCTCACTCTTGGTGTGATGGTCATTGAATTGTCATACTAAGACTGATCGTGCTACCTAGTCCATTTCCCATGGTGCACTTTTTGATCAATGAGTTAGCATTGTGTCAATCCTTCGCTCTGTTGATCATATCATCTTGCCTTGAAAAGCAAGACTGTTCTCGAGCATGATAACATATCGGGGATCGTGATTTTCCGAATATCTTCTCGGGAGTGTTACCAAGGTGTTCCTTGACTGTTATGTTGAGCTTGTGATCAAGATGGGTTTTCTATAAACCATCCCTTCTCCAAGAAAACATGTTGGATACCACTGAACTAGTTGGTTAAGCTAAACAACAACTTGGAGCGTTGAAAGATAAAAGCTTTGCGTGACTTAGTTATTTCCAAAGGGATACCTTGTGTGGGCTATCGTCAAATCAAAATAAGAACCAAAGATCATTCCTAATGTTTTTGTTACTCGTGGATGTATCCTCGAGCATACACCGTTATATCTTTTTGTCCGACCAATGCTATCACCTTGTTCTCATAGTTGTGGAATTCCATCCATTTGGATACCTTGATGAATTGTTGTTGAGCTCACCGGCAACATCCTTGTCTATCCCATGACTCATGATGGACATTAAGCTGGTGTTGGAAACTTTGTAGACAATATCTTCGTGTCATGTACATGAAGTATATGTTTGGTGCAAGAGGTGACTTACTCAAAGTTCATGTGCATATGATGCAAGTTGCCGCCATGAACTTGAGAAAAGTCGATTTGTTTCTCAGAATCATCCCAAGTCAATCATCCCGTGGAAAGTATTCTATGGTTTGATAGACTGATCATCTTCATTCCATATGCAATCCCTAGCACATCAAGCCATTGATTGAGTTGTTCAAGGAAAAGAAGACCTTTCTTAATAGCTAATCCATATTTATGTAAGGGCTTCGCTAATCCCTAATGACGGTTCCTAACCCGAACTCGGAAGTGTTTTGTTGAAAGGCCATGTGATCATGCTTGTCTTGGACGTCGTGTTCACTTGTGCCTTGCAATCCAACTCATATTTTGGAGCTGGTTTCCATAGTTCATTTCCCGAGAATATCGCAACATCATCTTTTTGATTTGTGTTGCAATCTTTCCACTTCAGAAGTGCTGAGTCTGGAATATCCTACCACCAACCAGATCTGAATCTCAGACAGATATAATGGTTGGGACGTTTCCCCAAGAATTATAACAATGGTCTCTCTGTAACCCGGCAAAGGGATGTTGTGGCTAACATACCTATCCGGAAGACCTACTATTATATTATCTTGTTTCAGCAACTTGGCCACCTCCCCATGAGGACGTTGTATGACTTGCTCCAGAAGTTATTCCTCATGGACCCTTTGAGATCCCGAAGTCCGACCTTTACTTGATGTTCTAGTCATAACACCTAACCTATACTTTTGGTTATGATACTACATCAGGGGGACATTAGAAGCGAGTGCTAAATGTCTCTCGGTCGATCATCCAGATTTTGCTTCCTTGGCATAGCTAACGTGAAATCTGAGAAAGTGTTGTCTTCCTTTGCATCTGCATCCTCCATCATTATTCATCATGGCAGTATGAGGTGTTGCCAGGATCCTTGGCACGGATGTTAGTAAAAATCCTGATGAATATGGAAATGCTCAAGTTTTGAGAGCATGCTCAGACACTGGGTTATACCCTCGGTATTAATTGGAATGTGCCTTCCATTGCCGAGTTGTTTTATAACTCCAGTTTCCATTCCGATCTGAGTATGCCATTCTTTCGAATTCCTTCAAATGATTGTTTTGAATTGCCTTTGGCTGGTATGAAGAGTTTCAATGATTTCTGTATCAAAAGTAATTCTTTTTGCCACTTAAGGGATAATCCTACGAGTCACCTCCCCTAAAGTGCCCTATAATGGTATTATGGCAATTAACTACTTGCTACATCCAAACCTCATCACCATCTCTTTTAGCATGGAATTGTTGCCTACCAATTGAACCTCCGTCATCTGCCTCATTCATTATTCTCGATGTGTGATTTGTGTCCCAGCTTGAGAGATGTTATCACATTTCATTCCATTAGTTGGTCATGAGTCGCTTGATCTTTGTAAAGATCGATTCCTGTAGATCTTTCTATCCCTGTTGTCCTTCTGTTGGATGAAGAGCCCGAAGGCAAAGAAGTCAAGATCAGCATAATGCAATGAATCAATAGCTGCGAGGAGGGCACGTGGACCAAGAAGATTGTGATAGTTAGTGTACCCTCTGTCCTCTTAACCTACACCTGAATCTCGGGACGAGATTCTTGTTTAGTGGGGGTGAGTTGTCATAGCCCTATATTACTACTTGTAATTAGTTGCATTGGCATCCATGTCATCATATTATTTTTTCTTTTTAATTTTGAAATGGGGAGGATCAAACCCTAGCAACAAATAAAATTCAAATAGTTTTAACCAAAATTATTTTTAGTGAACCAAAGTGGCCCTACAAAATGTTGATCATTTCTAGACAAATGTGGTAACATCAACCAGATGTGAGAAATATTTTTCCATGTCACTTTTGGTTACTGAATCAAATCAACAAGTATTTTCTTTGTAGCTATTAAATACTATATATAATTCCAAAGCTCCAAATAATTTGAAAATTGGTAAGGGCCTCTAAAATAATTCAGTGAGAGTCCATAATTTTTTTCAGATTTTATAAAAATGAGTTGGTTTGTAAATAAAATGAAAACAGATTAAAATATTAGAAAACTGAAACAAAATAAAAAAGGGAGAGAAACTTACTTGTGAGGCCCAGAACCAGTCCAGCCCACCATGGCCTCCCCTGGTTGTCCTCTTCCTTGAGCAGCTGCATGGCAGCAGCACGGCGACCGCGGCCACCTCCTGCTTGCCACGGACAAGGTGCCCCCGAGCCTATCTCCACGCCTGGAGACACCTAGAGGCTCCCTCTCTTCCCCCCCCCCCGAGCTCTTTCCCCCTCTCCCTTTGCTTCCTCTTCCCCTGGACCCGACCTCCGGCTCCGTCGACCGCCGCCGTCGATTCGCTCCGTCTTGATGGCCCTCGAGCATGCAGGCCGCACCAAGCGAACCGCCGTGAGCCTCTCCCTCTCCCCCTTCCCCATGGTTGTTTCGTGCTCTAACCCGATTCCACCGGACCCGAAACCTCCGGCCGCCGTGGACGTCGTTGTCGCCTTCATTGTAGTGCACCCCAGCTGCCGCCGCTTGCTGCATTGGATGTGTGAGAGCGCGTGCTTTTTGTAGAGCCAAACCGTGCCCAAAACAATGGCCTATAGCCCACTTCCGAGCACCTCCGCCGTAATTGGCCTCGCCGGCGGCTAAAGGCTGGCGGGTTTGTGTATCATCCCAAATTTTGGAATGTTATAATAAATATTAGAATGAGTGTTTGTTTGCTTGAGTGATTGAAATTGAGTCAAATTTGAAACTTTTGAAAAAAAACTTTTGAACGAGAGGGAATAAAATGACTTTCCCCTTTGTGTTTGATTTCAAATTTAATATTTTTCAAATCAGTGAGAGAAGATGACATGACTTCTTCAATATAAAAAAGATTTGCAAAGTGAATTTGAAAACTATTTAAAAATTCCTGAAATGGAGTTCTTTTCATATTTCAATTACCAATTTGAAGTTTGAAAGAATTCAAACCCCTTGACAAAATTTGAGAGGAGTAATGTGACACTCCAAACTAGGGGGTATTCTGTGAAGTTTTTGAATCATAAAACCCAGGGGGTTATTTGAAAATTTACTGCAAAATAATTAAAACCAATTTAGGCATTTTCTGAATTATTTTTTTAAAGTATTTAATTTGGCCGTGGAAAAATGTTCATTAAGTGGCATTTATTTCCCTGATCATTTTGGTATACAAAACTTTAGTTTTGGAAAGGTTTTGAGTGCCTTAATGAGATTTCAATGCTCTGAAAATTAATAAAAGGAAGAATGTTATTATTAGGAAAGTCCACCGGCCCACCTGCCTTTAACCCCTCCCCGAAACCCCTCCAAAGCGGCCACCGATGCTGCGCCCTCTTCTCTCTCACTGACCGCGTGGTCCCACCGCCCGATCCTGCTAACCCCGCGGTCACCTCCCTCCTCTCGCTCCCCTTACCTCGTCGACGACCACCGCACCGGATCTCCCTCCCTTCGCCATCTGGAGCATCCCTGACCCCTCCTATAAAAGCGCCGACGACCCCGCACCACGTTCCATCCCTAAGCCCCATTCCCCGTGCCCTCTCGCTGCCATAATTGCTCGCCGGAGTTTCGGTCACCGCCGCACCATTACTGAGTTGCCGCTCGCCCCTGACCCCCTCCCCGCCTCCCGAGCCCACCAACCGTTTCCCCACTCTCGTGCGCACCTCCCCATCCCCTCGCCTGGACCCTAGACCCACCAGAGCACCCATGTCGACGACCTCGCCGGAGCGGGCCACCTCCCGAAGCTCTAAGAGCTCGTGTCACTCAACTTCGACGCCCCTCGCCTCGCCGTCACCACCAACGGATGCCGGAGGTCCGCCTCCGTCGACAGGACCTCTCAGACACCGTCCCCGACCACCGGAGCCACCTCCCCATGCATCGCCGAGCCCCAGCCTCGCCGGAATCCTCCATCGCCAGCGACCTAACCTTGTGAGCTCACCCCCTCTCCTTTGTAGACGTTAGATCTGGATCCAACGATCCATATTAGATGACTAAAATAGCAAAACGTTTTCTTCTAAGGCCCGGCCTTCCGCTCGTTAGCACCCACACGCACACACCCGTAGCCAATAAGAAAGCGCCACGTGTACCCCTGTCCGTTAGGATAATTTTTCTTTTTTCTATTTTAGTTTCTTTTACAGATTTAGTTTTTTTAATCATATCTTTTATGTTTTTAATTTTTTTAATTTGATTCTTTTTGCATTGTGTCACAAATTTTATTTAGTTTCTGTAGATATAAAGTTTGACCATATTTGAATAATTTAAGATTAATTTCAAATAGATTTGTTTCAAATCTTAATTTCTAAATATCTTGAGTTTAAAAATAGATTTTAAGTTGATTATTTTTGCTACTTGTCACTAGTGACTTTATTTAACAGTAGGTATAATTTTAGAATTTTTAGAATATTTTAAATTAGTTTTTTTGACAAAACAGATTCTGTTTTTAGTTCTTTTAGGATTAATTCTATTTCTTTTGTTTCAAATTGTTTTAATTTATTTTCTTTTATATTAGTTGGAAAGTTTTACTTTGTTTTCTGTTAGTTAGAAATAGAACTTCAAACAAATTTATTTTTATATTATTTATTATATTTTAACATGAAATCAATTCTAGTTTCATAGTAACTTGCATATTGATTTCATTGCTAGTTTGACTTTTTTATTTGAAAATATTATATATTTTTTTTATGTTTTACTTTCTGTTAACTTAGTTGTGATATATTTTTTTCTGTTATTTTAATATATTTTATTGTATTAATTGTTGTTAAGTTTATTACCTAGAAAACCCATGTTGTTTAGAGTGTTGTTTTCATAATTTTAGTTGTTCTTCAAAAGTAATTCTTTTTGCTAAGTAAAATATTTACTAAAATAATTTGTTAAATTTTATTTTGCCTTTGTTTTTGTGTTTTAATTTTGAAAAATAGGAGTTACTTGTAGAGAAAACCAACCTTAGTTGAGTTGCTGAAACTTTGTTGTTTTGAGTTTTGTCTTAAGTATTTCCTTCATCACAACCTTGTTGCTCTTGGTTTTGTGTTACTTTTTGATTGTTAGAATTGATTGCTAGTATGATTGATTATATGAATGCAATGTTTGATTATATATATTTTCACCGAAGAGTGACGAATAGTCTATCAAGTAAATTTCTGAGAGCGATATTATCTTCATCAACAGTACAGGCAAGTTCACTTTGACCATCTATTTCATACCTATGTTTTATTGCATGTAGTGATATCATTCAACAAATCCCTCCCGTAGTGTTATTGAAATTCTTGTAGTCAAGTAGAATGCATGAGGTAGGAACCCACCACTTATTACTAAAGCCCCGGGAACATTAGTTATTTTATGCTATGCTAAAGTAGACGGGGTTGGTATGAGTGTTCGTGAGTGGTGTGAGAAGGAGGACTCTACGTCAAGACGACAACTTCATGAAGGCATCTTCAAGTCCTGCATCTTCAAGACCTCAAGACTTCGAGACTCGAGAAAAAGGTTTTCAATACACACTACTGGGTGAAGGATGGTTGATTGGGCATCCCTGGAGTAACCAGTGGATGGCCAGGACGCATGGAGAAGCGCCATGACATCTTGCGGAAATCTTCACCCAGACTCAAAGAGACGGATGAATACTTCATGCCTGGAATCTTACCTATGTAGCCACAAGTTATTATGGGCTCTGGCTTGGTTGATCTTCGTTGTGACTCTGGCTGGGCAGTGCTATGAGATGTAGTCGACGTTAGGAAAGGATGGGCACTGACAGTAGTCAGGGAAACACACTGAAAGACAGTGTTTCGTTCATCCTGTTCTCAAACACCCGGAAGTGCGAGGACTTACCAGGAGGGAACGAATCTTGTGGGTAAAGTACACAACACTCTGCAGAGTTAAACCTAATCAATTAGCCGTGTCCCTGGTTACGGACAATTTGAGCCTCTGGACTTGGATCTATCTCTGAACTCTCAACACTGGACTGATAATTAATTGTGGGCAACTTATGATACTTGTGGGCATTAAGACATCGGTTGGAGGAACCATGTCATGTTAGGTAACTCTGTAGTGAAAACTCCATGACATTCCTTTGGTGTAGGAAAAGAAAATAAACCAGCTTTTCTGCAAAAACTCAGACACAGAGCCACAAAGCCTTACTGCATATAGAATAGTTTTTATCTTCTATTCTACTATGGTGATCTTGTTGGTACATTCAATGTACTGACCTACACGCCTCCAACGTCTCATGTTGCAGATACTCTTCTTCGACGAGTAAGAGTACGATTCAAGGTTACGGTCTACACTCAACCTGCCGTTGGTGTTATTGGAACTCCATTCCCGTCAACTGTTTCTGTTGAGATTTTAAGGTATATATCAGTTTTACGTTAATTACATGTGATTGCACTTTGATATATACATTGATGTACTATGTGTGCCAGCATACTGATCCAGGGATGGCACAGAACACAAAGGCTTGACCTTTCCAGGTCGGGTCAGTACAGAGATGGTATTAGAGCACATATTGACTATAGGACGTTACCCTAGAAACTGGAAAGCCCTTAGGAAACGATTTCTCGAAAAACTTTGTTTTCAAAAGACCCTTTATTTCTCATCTTATCTGAGCTTTTTCAAATGATCTCTCTTACCTCAAATAGTTAGAAAATGCCTTTTCCCCTTTGACCACACTAAGGATAAACTGAGAGCAATTCGAGAAGGACAAGACATTGAAACAATTAATGGCCACTTCAAAGTAAACAGGATTTCACCATGCGTTAGAAGAAGTTAAGCTACATGAGTTGAAGACTGTGAAGACCCGAAGAATTCGAAGACCCTAAAGAATTACAAGATTTTTATGCCCCCTAGAACACCAAACCCCTGTTGTATACTTACATTAGATACGATGGTTTGTGAGTTGTCATCTGTGTGAAATTTTTCGACAACCACAAATAGAATTTATTTTAAAATCATTGTTTGTGTATCCCTTCTCTCTCTCTTACCCATGTCATCCCCAAAACCTTAGACCCAATAGATGGTGAATGAAGCTGGACTTGAATTCTTTGGACCAATGACCCAGCTGGAGGTAGAAGAATGGATTCAGAACATGGAGGATCATCTAAGGAGTAACCATGTTGCAAGGAACGAGATGGTCCAGTATGTTCTTCGGTACTTTGTAGAAGGTGCTGCACATTGGTGGAAGATGCATGAAGATATCCATGATAGGCAAGCTTCAATCACTTGGGAAGAATTCAAGATGACTCTACAAAGATCTCATGTTCTCACCAACACCCAGAAGCCCCGTTGCAAAGATGTGAAGAAGATTTGCGCATGCAAGATATGTGGAGAGATAGGACACACCCAGAAAGAACACAAGGAAGGATGCCCTTATTGTGAAGAAAATCACCCTGCTGAGGAATACACAACTAGGCAGGTGACATGTTTCTTGTGTGAAGGAACTACCCATTATCTGTCCCAATGCCAAATATACCCCAAGGTACAAGAAGTGATGAAGCAGCAGAAGGAAGCAATGAGAGGCCCTCGGGAAAAAGTTAGAAGGACCCATGATGATGGGAGATATACCAGACCCAAACATAAGTATCAAGTCATGTTATTCATGTGGAGAGGAAGGACATATCTCTCAGGATTGTCCGAACGAGCGTCTGGGAGACTACCCGACAAAAGAAGTGGAGTTTGATCCACAGGAAATTGAAGGTTTGATTGGAACAAAGAAGCTCAGGAAGAGACAAGCCCCTGAACAGAGGGACCTGAGTCATATCAGATGTTTCAAGTGTAAAGATATGGGCCACTATGTCAATAAGTGCCCAAGAAAGGAACCAGAACCCCAAGGAGCAAACACCAACATCAAGAAGCCCCGAGACTTGTCAGAAATCATCTGTTTTCGTTGCAAGGAAGCAGGACATTATGCTAGTAAATGTCCAAAGGAGAAGAAAGCTACAATGAGGTAGTTAATTTTGAAGATGGAGATAAGTGTATCATGAAGCACTCTCATTTTCATGAGATTAGTTTGTAACCGAAGTCTCTGAGATTGTAATAACTTCGTAAATCAATGAACTTTGTTGTGTCATGATTTCTATGAGTTGTTACCCCATGAACAAAGATCTCCTACTATTTTCGAGGATATGAGAAAATATGGTCTATGTAGGCATGCGTGCATTTCATTTTAAGTGTGGTAGTAATCGGTAAAACCACATGATCCATGGAATAAGAAAGTGACATATTGCCAAGGAGTCTGGATCAAATGAAAACAGAAAAAGGTAATGTTCTACCATATCAAACTATGTGGATGACAACATTTGTGACAAAGTACTTTTGAAGTTGGAATATTGGAAAAAGGAACGATTGTGATGAAACCATACCCAATGTTAAACGAACTAATGGAAAGGAAAATGAATTCCACAAAGTGGAATCTAGGCAATAATAAGTCTGTGAATTGTTACCTCAAGGGTATGGTATAGTGAATTGAAGGTAATGCTGGAATATGAAACGATAGTAACCCCAAGAGTGAGTTAAAGCTATCCAAGTATTCAAGTGAACCCACAAATCACTGACCTCAGGATTGATAAAGATCAAGCCCTACCTTTGTGAAGGAAGAAACTTGGGATAAGCTATCACTGTTTAGCAAAACGTTTTTCTTAGGAGTATACGAAAACCTGAGAGTTGTGAAGAAACAATAGATGTTTTTGTTTAGCTTGCATAATCAATCGATTTATCCAAACTTCGTTCGTTGACAAGAGAAATTTCTGCAATGCTTGTGAGGAAGCCCAAGTGTTAGAATACGAGATTCACTAAACCTTATACAAGGTAATGATCTCAGTGCGACATGGCTTGGCCACCATGACGACTTACTCTTATCATTCTCTTGCTATTCAGATTGGAAAATCTGAGTGACTTACCCATAGTAAAGAGACGAAGTTCTTTGAAGTTTTTTGTTTAAGCCCTAGAATGGTATGAGTAAAACCCCTTGTACAGGACAGTTGTTGTCACACGTAGGAATTTAATGGCGAGGAATGAAGCCAAGACCCATTTCACTACAGGATAACCACTAATGGTGGACCACCATGAGATCATCGATATGCTATTTAGAATTGATCACGAGACCTGTCAGCTAAGAAGACCCAGTATCGGAGGAAATACATTTTTGTTATGAGAACACAAGATTTTGATTAAACGGAAGAGAATCATCGAAGGAGCTATTGTGAAGTATGTGAAGAGACAATTGCACCCAGAGGACTGTCATGATTTTGAGGGAACAGTAACTCTTAGTTTAAGTGTGGTAGACCCCACACCTTCTTGGTCGATGGTTTTCCTAGAAGACCCGAAACCCTAACCTATTCTTTCTAGCCCTTTCGAATCTCGAGGATGAGATTCATTTTAAGTGTGGTAGGTTTGTAACATCCCAAATTTTGGAATGTTATAATAAATATTAGAATGAGTGTTTGTTTGCTTAAGTGATTGAAATTGAGTGAAATTTGAAACTTTTTAAAAAAACTTTTGAATGAGAGGGAATAAAATGACTTTCCCCTTTGTGTTAGATTTCAAATTTAATACTTTTCAAATCAGTGAGAGAAGATCACATGAATTCTTCAATATAAAAAAGATTTGGAAAGTTAATTTGAAAACTATTTGAAAATTCCTGAAATGGAGTTCTTTTCATATTTGAATTTCCAATTTGATGTTTGAAAGAATTCAAACCCCTTGACAAAATTTGAGAGGAGTAATGTGACACTCCAAACCAAGGGGTATTTTGTGATGTTTTTGAATCATAAAACCCAGCGGGTTATTTGAAAATTTATTGCAAAAGAATTAAAACCAATTTAGGCATTTTCTGAAAATATTTTTTTAAAGTGTTTAATTTGGCCATGGAAAAATGTTCATTAAGTGGAGTTTATTTCCCTGATAATTTTGGTATATAAAACTTTATTTTTGGAAAGGTTTTTTATGCCTTAATGAGATTTCAATGCTCTGAAAATTAATAAAAGGAAAAATGTTATTATTAGGAAAGTTCACCGGCCCACCTGCCTTTAACCCCTCCCCGAAACCCCTCCGAACCGGCCACCGATGACGCGCCCTCTCTCTCTCTCTCACTGACCGCGTGGTCCCACCGCCCGATCCCGCTAACCCCACGGTCACCTCCCTCGTCTCGCTCCCCTTACCTCGCCGGCAACCACCGTGTCGGATCTCCCTCCCTTCGCCATCTGGAGCATCCCCCTGACCCCTCCTATAAAAGCCCCGATGACCCCGCACCCCATTCCACCCCTAAGCCCCATTCCTCGTGCCCTCTCGCTGCCATAATAGCTCGCCGGAGTTTCGATCACCGTCACGCCATTATTGAGTTGCCACTCACCCCTGACCCCCTCCCCGCCTCCCAAGCCCACCAACCGTTTCCGCACTCTCGTGCGCACCTCCCCATCCCCTCGCATGGACCCCAGACCCACCAGAGCACCCACAAAAGTCATTATGGGCTCTGGCTTGGTTGATCTTTGTTGTGACTCTGGCTGGGCAGTGCTACGAGATGTAGTCGACGTTAGGAAAGGATGGGCACTGACAGTAGTCAGGGAAACACTCTGAAAGACCATGTTTCGTTCATCCTGTTCTCAAACACCCGGTAGTGCGAGGACTTACCAGGAGAGAATGAATCTTGTGCGTAAAGTACACAACACTCTGCAGAGGTAAACCTAATCGATTAGACGTGTCCCCGGTTACGCACAATTTTAGCCTCTGGACTTATATCTATCTCTGAAGTCTCAACATTGGACCGATAATTAATTGTGGGAAACTTATGATACTTGTGGGCATTAAGACATCAGTTGGCGGAACCATGTCATGTTAGGTAACTCTGTAGTGAAAACTTGTTGGGGAACTTCGCATGGGAAACAAAAAATTTCCTACACACACGCAAACATATCCATGGTGATGAGCATCTATGAGAGGGAGAGTGGATCTACATACACTTGTAGATCTCTAAGCGGGAAGCGTTAAGAAACGCGGTTGGTGTAGTCGAACTTCTACGCGATCCAAATCGCCGAGCGTCCCGCGATCCAATCACGAACCGTCCCGCGAACACATCATGATCCGTCCCGCGAACTCATCACGATCCGTCTCACGACCTTGATCACAATCCGTCCCGCAAACTCATCACGATCCATTCCGTCATCACATCACGAACTGTCTCGCGATTTCGATCACGGTCCTTCCGATCTAGCGCCGAACGGACGGCACCTCCGCGTTCAGCACACGTGCAGCTTGATGACGATCTCCACTGTCTCGATCCAGCGAGAGGAGGTGGAGAGGAGAGAGAGTTCACCGGCAGCGTGACGGCGCTCCGGTGATGGTGGTGGAGCAATTCTAGCAGGGCTTCGCCTAAGTGCTGCAGAAAACCGATCTAGAGGAGAAACTATGCACCGGTGGAATGGGTAGCACGTGGCCGGAAATTCTGTCCAAAAACCACCCAATCCACTAGTATATATAGGAGGAGAGGAGAGGACAGGCAGCCAAAGCCTTTGGGTCGGCCGAAATAGGAGGTGGGAAGCAATCCTACTTCACCTCCAATCCTAGTTGGAGTAGGATTGCCTCCTATTGGCTGATTTTCCACTTTTTGCTTTAGGACTTTCTCTCCTGCGCCATGGGCCTTTGTGGCTCTTTTCCCAGCCCACTAAGGGCTGGTTATTATTCTCCCACAGCCCATGGACCTCTTGGGGTCGAAATACCCCTCCCGGAGGCCTCCCACTACACTACCGGCACTCCCAGTACACTACCGGCACTCCCGGTACACTACCGATGAGCCCGAAACTTTTCGGGAAACCAAACTGGGACTTCCTATATATGAATCTTTACCTCCGGACCATTCCGGAGCTCCTCGTGACATCCGGGATCTCATCCGGGACTCCAAACAAACTTCGGTCACCACCATACATAACTCTACACTACCGAAACGTCACCGAACCTTAAGTGTGCAGACCCTACGGGTTCGAGAACTATGTAGACATGACCGAGACACCTCTACGGTCAATAACCAATGACGGGACCTGGACGTCCACATTGGTTCCTACATATTCTACAAAGATCTTTATCGGTCGAACCTCTATGTCAAGGATTCAGTTAATCCCGTATAACGTTCCCTTTGTTCTTCGGTATGTTACTTGCCCGAGATTCGGTCGTCGGTATCTCCATACCTAGTTCAACCTCATTACCAGCAAGTCTCTTTACTCGTTCCGTAATACAAGATCCCGCAACTAACAATTAGTCACATTGCTTCCATGGCTAGGGAAACCTTAACCATCTTTTGATCAACGAGCTAGTCTATTAGAGGCATACTAGGGACATGGTTTTGTCTATGTATCCACACATGCATCTAAGTCTCCGATCAATACAATTATAGCATGGATAATAAACGATTATCATTAACAAGGAAATATGATAATAACTAATTTATTATTGCCTCTAGGGCATATTTCCAACAGTCTCCCACTTGCACTAGAGTCAATAATCTAGTTCACATCACCATGTGATTCACATTGTTATGAATCTAACACCCAACGAGTTCTGGGGCTCGATCATGCTTTGCATGTGAGAGAGGTCTTATAGTCAACGGGTCTGTAACATTCAGATCCATGTGCACTTTGCAAATACCTATGTCAAACTGTAAACACTGCTACCACACTCCGCTCGGTACTATTCCAAATGGCTGCTCCACTATACGTATCCAGATTGCTACTACGAGTCATCCGGATTAGTGTTAAAGCTTGTATCGACGTAACTCCCTATGACGAACTTTTTATCACCTCCATAATCGAGAAACATCTCCTCAGTCTCTTAGTTACTAAGGATAATCTGGACCGCTGTCCAGTGATCCACTCCTGGTTCACTCTTGTACCCCCTGACGGACTCATGGCAAGGCACACACAGGTGCGGTACACAGCATGGCATAATATAGAGCCTATGGCTAAGGCATAGGGGACGACGTTCGTCCTTTCTCTTTCTTCTGCCGTTGTCGAGCTCTGAGTCTCACTCAAGTTTCACACCATACAAATCAGGCGAGAACTCTTTCTCTGACTGATCCATTTTGAACTCTTTCAAAATCTCGTCAAGGTATGCACTCATTGAAAGTCTCATCGAGCATCTTGATCTATCTCCATAGATTTTGATGCTCAACAATTAGGTAGCTTCATCCAGGTCTTCCTTTGAAAATCACTTTCCAAATGACCGTTTTATGCTTTCCAGAAACTCTACATTATTTCTGATCAACAATATGTCATCCACATATACTTATCAGAAATTCTATAGTGCTCCCACTCACTTTATTGCAAATACAAGTTTCTCGTAAACTTTGTATAAACATCAAAACTTTGATCACCTCATCAAAGCGTATATTCCAACTCCAAGATGCTTGCTTCAGTCCATGGAAGGATCACCGAAGCTTGCACACCTTTTAGCATCCTTAGGCCTGAAAAAACCTTCTGGTTGTATCACATACAACCTTTCCTCAAGTAAACCGTTAAGGAAATGATATTTTGACATCCATCTGCCAGATTTCATAATTGAAAACACAGCAACTGCTAACATAATTCCAACAGACTTTAGCACCACTACGAGTGAGAAAGTATCATCGTAGTCAACTCCTTGAACTTGTCACAAACATCTTTGCAACAAGTCGAGCTTTACAAATAGTGACATTCACCATCAGTGTCTGTCTTCATTTTAGAAATCCATTTGTACTCAACGACCTACCGTCCAACGAGCAAGTCTACCAAAGTCTACATTTGGTTTTCATACATGGATCCTATCTCCGATTTCATGGCCTCCAACCATTTGTCGGAATCCGGGCCCATCATCACTTCTCCATAGCTCGTAGGTTCATCGTTGTCCAACAACATGACCTCCAAGACAGGGTTGTCGTACCACTTAGGAGCAGTACACATCCTTGTCGACCTACGAAGTTCGATAGTAACTTGATCCTGAAGCTTCATGATCATCATCATTAACTTCCTCTTCAACTAACGTAGGCTTCACAGAAACAACATCCTGCGCTTCGCTACTCTCTCGTTGAACAAAGGTTTAACAACCTCATCAAGTTCTATCTTCCTCCCACTCAATTCTTTCGAGAGAAACTTTTCCTCGAGAAAGGATCCATTTTAGTAACAAACACTTTGCACTTGGATCTGAGATAGAAGGTTCACCCAACTGATCTTAGGGTATTCTATGAAGATGCATTTGCCCGCCTTGGGTTCGACCTCATTAGGTGAAAACATTTTCCACACAAGTGTCGCAGCCCCAAGTATTAAGAAATGACAGCTTAGGTTTCTATCAAACCATAATTCACATGGTGTCATCTCAACGGATTTAGATGGTGCCCTATTTAAAGTGAATGTAGTTGTCTCTAATGCATAACCCCAAAATTATAGTAGTAAATCGACAAGAGACATCATAGCATGCACCATGTCCAATAGAGCATAACTATGATCTATTGCACACCATCACACTATGGTGTTCCAGGTGGCGTTTAGTTGTGAAACAACTTTCACATTGTCTTAAGTTGTATGCCAAACTCGTGACTCAGATATTCACCTCCACGATCATATCGCAGTCATTTTTATCTTCTTGTCACGATGATCTTCAAACTTCACTCTGAATTTGCTTGAACCTTTCAAACGATTCAGACTTGTGTTTCATTAAGTAAATATACACTATATCTACTCAAATCATCAGTGAAGGTAAGAAAATAACGATATCCACTGCACGCTACAAGACTCACTAGATTGCATACATCAACATGTATCATTTCCAATGAATCACTTGCCCGCTCCATCCAACGGGGTCCTTTAGTCATCTTGCCCAAGAGGCATGGTTGGCATGTCTCAACCGATTCGAAATCGAATGAGTCCACATATCCATCAGCATGGAATTTCTACATGCGCTTTATACCAATATGACATTTAGCGGCAGTGCCACAAGTATGTGGTACTATCATTATTAACTTTGTATCTTTTGACATCAATGTTATGAACATGTGTAATACTATGATCAAGATTTCAACAAACCATTCTCACTGGGTGCATGACCATTGAAGGTATTATTCATGTAAACAGAATAACCATTATTCTCTAACTTAAATGAATAACCATATTGCAATAAACATGATCTAATCATGTTCATGCTCAACGCAAAACACCAAATAACATTTATTTAGGTTCGTCACTAATCCTGAAGGTAGAGAGAGCGTGCGATGTTGACCACATCAACCTTGGAAACACTTCCAACACATATCGTCACCTCACCCTTAGCTAGTTCTCCGTTTATTCCGTAGCTTTTATTTCGAGTTACTAACATTTAGCAACCGAACCGGTATCCAATACCCAGGTGCTACTAAGAGTACTAGCAAGGTACACATTAGTAACTCGTATATCAAATATACTTCTATCAATGTTGCCAGCCTTCTTATCTACCAAGTATCTAGGGTTGTTCCGCTTCAGCGACCGATCACCTCATCACAGAAGCACTTAGTCTCGGGTTTGAGTTCAACTTTGGGTTGCTTCACTGGAGTAGCAACTGACTTGCTATCCATGAAGTTTCCCTCCTTGCTCTTGCCCTTCTCGAAACTAGTGGTTTGATTAACCATCAACACTTGACGCTCCTTCTTGATTTCTACCTTCGCGGTGTCAAACATCGCGAACAGCTCAGGGATCAACATTTCTTTCCCTGGCATTTTATAGTTCATCACCAAGTTCTAGTAGCTCAGTGATAGTGACTTGGAGAACTACATCAATCACTATCTTATCTGGAAGATCAACTCCCACTCGATTCAAGCGATTGTAGTACCCAGACAGTCTGAGCACATGCTCAACGATTGAGCTATTCTCTTTCATCTTGCAGGCAAAGAATCTCGTTGGAGATCCTATATCTCGCAACTCGGGCACGAGCCTGAGATCACAATCTCAGCTCTTAGAACATCTCATACGTTTCGTCCATGCATTTAATGAATTCTTTTGGGCTAAATGACATTGTGATTGAAGAACACCACAAATGAACTCTGAAATGGTTGAAACTTGACATGGTTTCATCATTTCACCCACATAGCTTGTGCAAAACAGTTGAAAGGGTTACGACATAAACTGGATGCACTTCGTATACAAAATGGACAATCTCCTTTGAAGTATCGGTGTTTCGAATGAAAACTCGTCTATTACAAAAGGATTTCCAAGTTTTTTAACTTCTTCATACTTTATACTTTTTGTGCATTCAATATGAACCATTAGAAGCCACATACTAACATTTCAACCCTATCTAAGTGCATTTGCTATTTTTCATAAACTTAATGAATTTTTTTGACGTAAATGAACCTGAAAGTAAAAAAGCACCACACATGAACTCTGAAATGGTGGAAAATTGGCATGGTATCATCATTTCACCCACATAGCATGTTCTAAAAAGTTGAGAGGGTTATGGCAAAAACTGGATGCACTTCGTTTACAAAATGGATAATCTCTTTCGAAGTATCAGTGTTTCAGACGAAAACTCGTCTGCTACAAAAGGATTTCCTTTTTTTAACTTATTTAAACTATGGGCTTTTTATGCATTCAGTACGAACCATTAGAATACACATACTAAAATTTCAACCCTATCTGACTTGATTTGCTATTTTTCATGCATTTAATGAATTCTTTTGAGCTAAATGACACTGAGATTGAAAAACACCACAAATGAACTCTGAAATGGTTGAAACTTGGCATGGTTTCATCATTTCTCCCACATAGCTTGTGCAAAACAGTTGAAAGGGTTACGACATAAACTGGATGCACTTCGTGTACAAAACGGACAATCTCCTTTGAGGTATCGGTGTTTTGAATGAAAACTCGTCTCTTGCAAAAGGATTTCCAAATTTTTAACTTATTCATACTCTATACTTTTTGTACATTGAATATGAACCATTAGAAGCCACATACTAAAATTTCAACCCTATCTAACTACATTTTCTATTTTTCATCAATTTAATGAATTTTTGAGAGCTAAATGACCCTGAAAGTAAAAAGCACCACACATGAACTATGATATGGTGGAAAATTGGCATGGTATCAGTATTTCACCCACATAGCATGTTCTAAAAAGTCGAGAGGGTTACGACAAAAACTGGATGCAGTTTGTGTACAAAATGGATAATCTCCTTCGAAGTATTGGTGTTTCACACGAAAACTCATCTGTTACAAAAGGATTTCCATTTTTTAACTTATTTCAACTACGGCCTTTTTGTGCATTCAATACGAACCATTAGAATACACATACTAAAATTTCAACCCTATCTCACATCATTTGTTATTTTTCATGCATTTAATGAGTTCTTTTCAGCTAAATGACACTGAGATTGTAAAACACCACAAATGAACTCTGAAATGGTTGAAACTTGGCATGGTTTCATCATTTCTCCCACATAGCTTGTGCAAAACAGTTGAAAGGGTTACGACATAAACTGGATGCACTACGTGTACAAACCGGACAATCTCCTTTGATGTATTGGTGTTTCGAACGAAAACTCGTGTCTTGCAAAAGGATTTCCAAATTTTTAACTTATTCATACTCTATACTTTTTGTACATTGAATATGAACCATTAGAAGCCACATACTAAAATTTCAACCCTATCTAGCTTCATTTGCTATTTTTCATAAATTTAATGAATTTTTGAGAGCTGAATGACCCTGAAACTAAAAAGCACCACACATGAACTATGAAATGGTGGAAAATTGGCATGGTATCAGCATTTCACCCACATAGCATGTTCTAAAAAGTCGAGAGGGTTACGGCAAAAACTGGATGCACTTTGTGTACAAAATGGATAATCTCCTTCGAAGTATTGGTGTTTCACACGAAAACTCGTCTGTTACAAAAGGATTTCCATTTTTTAACTTATTTCAACTACGGAATTTTTGTGCATTCAATACGAACCATTAGAATACACATACTAAAATTTCAACCCTACCTAACTTCATTTGCTATTTTTCATGCATTTAATGATTTTTTTTGACTTAAACGACATTGAGATTGAAAAGCACCACAAATGAACTCTGAAATGGTTGAAACTTGGCATGGTTTCATCATTTCACTCACATAGCATGTGCTAAAAAGTTGAGAGGGTTAGGGCATGAACTGGATGCACTTCGTGTATAAAATGGACAATCTCCTTCGAAGTATCGGGGTTTCGAACGAAAACTCGTCTGTTACAAAAGGATTTCCATTTTTTAACTTATTTCAACTACAGACTTTTTGCGCATTCAACATGAGAAATTCGAAGGCACATACTAAAATTTCAACCCTATCTAGGTTCATTTGCTATTTTCAATGCATTGAATGAATTGCTTTGTGATAAATGACCCTGAAATTAAAAAGCACCACAAAGGAACTTTCAAATGGTTGAAACTTGGCATGGTATCATCGTTTCACCCACATAGTATGTCATAAAAAGTTCAGAGAGGTACGGCATAAACTGGATGCACTTCATGTACAAAATGGACACTCTCGTTCAGAGTATCGGGGTTTCGGACGAAAACTCGTCAGTTACAAAAAGATTTCCATTTTTTTAATTTATTTAAACTCTAGACTTCTTGTGCATTCAATATGAACAATCAGAAGCGACATACTAAAATTTGAACCCTATCTAACTTCATCTGCTATTTTCATGCTTTTAATGATTTTTTTAGCTAAATGACCCTAAAATTGAAAAGCAGCACAAATGAACACTTTAATGGTTGAAACTTTGCAAGGTTTCATCATTTCATCGAGATAGCATGTGTTAAAAGTTAAAAGGTTTACGGGATAAACTAGATGCACTTCATGTACAAAATCGAAAATCTCCTTCGAAGTATCTGTGTTTCGGACAAAAACTCGTCTATTACAAAAGGATTTCCAGTTTTTAACTTATTTCAACTACGGGCTTTTTGTGCATTCAATACGAACCATTAGAACACATATACTAAAATTTGAACCCTATCGAACTTCATTTGCTATTTTCCATGCATTTAATGAATTCTTTTGAGCTAAATGACATTGTGATTGAAGAACACCACAAATGAACTCTGAAATGGTTGAAACTTGACATGGTTTCATCATTTCACCCACATAGCTTGTGCAAAACAGTTGAAAGGGTTACGACATAAACTGGATGCACTTCGTATACAAAATGGACAATCTCCTTTGAAGTATCGGTGTTTCGAATGAAAACTCGTGTGTTACAAAAGGATTTCCAAGTTTTTTAACTTCTTCATACTTTATACTTTTTGTGCATTCAATATGAACCATTAGAAGCCACATACTAAAATTTCAACCCTATCTAAGCGCATTTGCTATTTTTCATAAACTTAATGAATTTTTTTGACGTAAATGACCCTGAAAGTAAAAAAGCACCACACATGAACTCTGAAATGGTGGAAAATTGGCATGGTATCATCATTTCACCCACATAGCATGTTCTAAAAAGTTGAGAGGGTTATGGCAAAAACTGGATGCACTTCGTTTACAAAATGGATAATCTCTTTCGAAGTATGAGTGTTTCAGACGAAAACTCGTCTACTACAAAAGGATTTCCTTTTTTTAACTTATTTAAACTATGGGCTTTTTATGCATTCAGTACGAACCATTAGAATACACATACTAAAATTTCAACCCTATCTGACTTGATTTGCTATTTTTCATGCATTTAATGAATTCTTTTGAGCTAAATGACACTGAGATTGAAAAACACCACAAATGAACTCTGAAATGGTTGAAACTTGGCATGGTTTCATCATTTCTCCCACATAGCTTGTGCAAAACAGTTGAAAGGGTTACGACATAAACTGGATGCACTACGTGTACAAACCGGACAATCTCCTTTGAGGTATCGGTGTTTCGAACGAAAACTCGTCTCTTGCAAAAGGATTTCCAAATTTTTAACTTATTCATACTCTATACTTTTTGTACATTGAATATGAACCATTAGAAGCCACATACTAAAATTTCAACCCTATCTAACTTCATTTGCTATTTTTCATAAATTTAATGAATTTTTCAGAGCTGAATGACCCTGAAACTAAAAAGCACCACACATGAACTATGAAATGGTGGAAAATTGGCATGGTATCAGCATTTCACCCACATAGCATGTTCTAAAAAGTCGAGAGGGTTACGGCAAAAACTGGATGCACTTTGTGTACAAAATGGATAATCTCCTTCGAAGTATTGGTGTTTCACACGAAAACTCGTCTGTTACAAAAGGATTTCCATTTTTTAACTTATTTCAACTACGGCATTTTTGTGCATTCAATACGAACCATTAGAATACACATACTAAAATTTCAACCCTACCTAACTTCATTTGCTATTTTTCATGCATTTAATGATTTTTTTAACTTAAACGACATTGAGATTGAAAAGCACCACAAATGAACTCTGAAATGGTTGAAACTTGGCATGGTTTCATCATTTCACTCACATAGCATGTGCTAAAAAGTTGAGAGGGTTAGGGCATGAACTGGATGCACTTCGTGTATAAAATGGACAATCTCCTTCGAAGTATCGGGGTTTCGAACGAAAACTCGTCTATTACAAAAGGATTTCCATTTTTTAACTTATTTCAACTACAGACTTTTTGCGCATTCAACATGAGAAATTCGAAGGCACATACTAAAATTTCAACCCTATCTAGCTTCATTTGCTATTTCCAATGCATTGAATGAATTGCTTTGTGATAAATGACCCTGAAATTAAAAAGCACCACAAAGGAACTTTGAAATGGTTGAAACTTGGCATGGTATCATCATTTCACCCACATAGTATGTCATAAAAAGTTCAGAGAGGTACGGCATAAACTGGATGCACTTCATGTACAAAATGGACACTCTCGTTCAAAGTATCGGGGTTTCGGACGAAAACTCGTCAGTTACAAAAAGATTTCCATTTTTTTCATTTATTTAAACTCTGGACTTCTTGTGCATTCAATATGAACAATCAGAAGCGACATACTAAAATTTGAACCCTATCTAACTTCATCTGCTATTTTCATGCTTTTAATGATTTTTTTAGCTAAATGACCCTAAAATTGAAAAGCAGCACAAATGAACATTTTAATGGTTGAAACTTTGCATGGTTTCATCATTTCATCGAGATAGCATGTGTTAAAAGTTAAAAGGTTTATGGGATAAACTAGATGCACTTCATGTACAAAATGGAAAATCTGCTTCGAAGTATCGGTGTTTCGGACAAAAACTCGTCTATTACAAAAGGATTTCCAGTTTTTAACTTATTTCAACTACGGGCTTTTTGTGCATTCAATACGAACCATTAGAACACATATACTAAAATTTGAACCCTATCGAACTTCATTTGCTATTTTCCATGCATTTAATGAATTCTTTTGAGCTAAATGACATTGTGATTGAAGAACACCACAAATGAACTCTGAAATGGTTGAAACTTGACATGGTTTCATCATTTCACCCACATAGCTTGTGCAAAACAGTTGAAAGGGTTACGACATAAACTGGATGCACTTCGTATACAAAATGGACAATCTCCTTTGAAGTATCGGTGTTTCGAATGAAAACTCGTCTGTTACAAAAGGATTTCCAAGTTTTTTAACTTCTTCATACTTTATACTTTTTGTGCATTCAATATGAACCATTAGAAGACACATACTAAAATTTCAACCCTATCTAAGTGCATTTGCTATTTTTCATAAACTTAATGAATTTTTTTGACGTAAATGACCCTGAAAGTAAAAAAGCACCACACATGAACTCTGAAATGGTGGAAAATTGGCATGGTATCATCATTTCACCCACATAGCATGTTCTAAAAAGTTGAGAGGGTTATGGCAAAAACTGGATGCACTTCGTTTACAAAATGGATAATCTCTTTCGAAGTATCAGTGTTTCAGACGAAAACTCGTCTGCTACAAAAGGATTTCCTTTTTTTAACTTATTTAAACTACGGGCTTTTGATGCATTCAGTACGAACCATTAGAATACACATACTAAAATTTCAACCCTATCTGACTTGATTTGCTATTTTTCATGCATTTAATGAATTCTTTTGAGCTAAATGACACTGAGATTGAAAAACACCACAAATGAACTCTGAAATGGTTGAAACTTGGCATGGTTTCATCATTTCTCCCACATAGCTTGTGCAAAACAGTTGAAAGGGTTACGACATAAACTGGATGCACTTCGTGTACAAAACGGACAATCTCCTTTGAGGTATGGGTGTTTTGAACGAAAACTCGTCTCTTGCAAAAGGATTTCCAAATTTTTAACTTATTCATACTCTATACTTTTTGTACATTGAATATGAACCATTAGAAGCCACATACTAAAATTTCAAACCTATCTAACTTCATTTTCTATTTTTCATCAATTTAATGAATTTTTGAGAGCTAAATGACCCTGAAAGTAAAAAGCACCACACATGAACTATGATATGGTGGAAAATTGGCATGGTATCAGTATTTCACCCACATAGCATGTTCTAAAAAGTCGAGAGGGTTATGACAAAAACTGGATGCACTTTGTGTACAAAATGGATAATCTCCTTCGAAGTATTGGTGTTTCGCACGAAAACTCATCTGTTACAAAACGATTTCCATTTTTTAACTTATTTCAACTACGGCCTTTTTGTGCATTCAATACGAACCATTAGAATACACATACTAAAATTTCAACCCTATCTCACATCATTTGTTATTTTTCATGCATTTAATGAGTTCTTTTCAGCTAAATGACACTGAGATTGAAAAACACCACAAATGAACTCTGAAATGATTGAAACTTGGCATGGTTTCATCATTTCTCCCACATAGCTTGTGCAAAACAGTTGAAAGGGTTACGACATAAACTGGATGCACTACGTGTACAAACCGGACAATCTCCTTTGATGTATCGGTGTTTCGAAGGAAAACTCGTCTCTTGCAAAAGGATTTCCAAATTTTTAACTTATTCATACTCTATACTTTTTGTACATTGAATATGAACCATTAGAAGCCACATACTAAGCTTTCAACCCTATCTAACTTCATTTGCTATTTTTCATAAATTTAATGAATTTTTGAGAGCTGAATGACCCTGAAACTAAAAAGCACCACACATGAACTATGAAATGGTGGAAAATTGGCATGGTATCAGCATTTCACCCACATAGCATGTTCTAAAAAGTCGAGAGGGTTACGGCAAAAACTGGATGCACTTTGTGTACAAAATGGATAATCTCCTTCGAAGTATTGGTGTTTCACACGAAAACTCGTCTGTTACAAAAGGATTTCCATTTTTTAACTTATTTAAACTACGGCATTTTTGTGCATTCAATACGAACCATTAGAATACACATACTAAAATTTCAACCCTACCTAACTTCATTTGCTATTTTTCATGCATTTAATGATTTTTTTTGACTTAAACGACATTGAGATTGAAAAGCACCACAAATAAACTCTGAAATGGTTGAAACTTGGCATGGTTTCATCATTTCACTCACATAGCATGTGCTAAAAATTGAGAGGGTTAGGGCATGAACTGGATGCACTTCGTGTATAAAATGGACAATCTCCTTCGAAGTATCGGGGTTTCGAACGAAAACTCGTCTGTTACAAAAGGATTTCCATTTTTTAACTTATTTCAACTACAGACTTTTTGCGCATTCAACATGAGAAATTCGAAGGCACACACTAAAATTTCAACCCTATCTAGCTTCATTTGCTATTTTCAATGCATTGAATGAATTGCTTTGTGATAAATGACCCTGAAATTAAAAAGCACCACAAAGGAACTTTGAAATGGTTGAAACTTGGCATGGTATCATCATTTCACCCACATAGTATGTCATAAAAAGTTCAGAGAGGTACGGCATAAACTGGATGCACTTCATGTACAAAATGGACACTCTCGTTCAAAGTATCGGGGTTTCGGACGAAAACTCGTCAATTACAAAAAGATTTCCATTTTTTTAATTTATTTAAACTCTAGACTTCTTGTGCATTCAATATGAACAATCAGAAGCGACATACTAAAATTTGAACCCTATCTAACTTCATCTGCTATTTTCATGCTTTTAATGATTTTTTTAGCTAAATGACCCTAAAATTGAAAAGCAGCACAAATGAACACTTTAATGGTTGAAACTTTGCAAGGTTTCATTATTTCATCGAGATAGCATGTGTTAAAAGTTAAAAGGTTTACGGGATAAACTAGATGCACTTCATGTACAAAATGGAAAATCTCCTTCGAAGTATCGGTGTTTCGGACAAAAACTCGTCTATTACAAAAGGATTTCCAGTTTTTAACTTATTTCAACTACGGGCTTTTTGTGCATTCAATACGAACCATTAGAACACATATACTAAAATTTGAACCCTATCGAACTTCATTTGCTATTTTCCATGCATTTAATGAATTCTTTTGAGCTAAATGACATTGTGATTGAAGAACACCACAAATGAACTCTGAAATGGTTGAAACTTGACATGGTTTCATCATTTCACCCACATAGCTTGTGCAAAACAGTTGAAAGGGTTACGACATAAACTGGATGCACTTCGTATACAAAATGGACAATCTCCTTTGAAGTATCGGTGTTTCGAATGAAAACTCGTGTGTTACAAAAGGATTTCCAAGTTTTTTAACTTCTTCATACTTTATACTTTTTGTGCATTCAATATGAACCATTAGAAGCCACATACTAAAATTTCAACCCTATCTAAGTGCATTTGCTATTTTTCATAAACTTAATGAATTTTTTTGACGTAAATGACCCTGAAAGTAAAAAAGCACCACACATGAACTCTGAAATGGTGGAAAATTGGCATGGTATCATCATTTCACCCACATAGCATGTTCTAAAAAGTTGAGAGGGTTACGGCAAAAACTGGATGCACTTCGTTTACAAAATGGATAATCTCTTTCGAAGTATCGGTGTTTGAGACGAAAACTCGTCTGCTACAAAAGGATTTCCTTTTTTAACTTATTTAAACTACGGGCTTTTTGTGCATTCAATACGAACCATTAGAATACACATACTAAAATTTCAACCCTATCTGACTTGATTCGCTATTTTTCATGCATTTAATGAATTCTTTTGAGCTAAATGACAGTGAGATTGAAAAACACCACAAATGAACTCTGAAATGGTTGAAACTTGGCATGGTTTCATCATTTCTCCCACATAGCTTGTGCAAAACAGTTGAAAGGGTTACGACATAAACTGGATGCACTTCGTGTACAAAACGGACAATCTCCTTTGAGCTATCGGTGTTTCGAACGAAAACTCGTCTTTTGCAAAAGGATTTCCAAATTTTTAACTTATTCATACTCTATACTTTTTGTACATTGAATATGAACCATTAGAGGCCACATACTAAAATTGAACCCTATCTAACTTCATTTGCTATTTTTCATAAATTTAATGAATTTTTGAGAGCTAAATGACCCTGAAAGTAAAAAAGCACCACACATGAACTATGAAATGGTGGAAAATTGGCATGGTATCATCATTTCACCCACGTAGCATGTTCTAAAAAGTCGAGAGGGTTACGGCAAAAACTGGATGCACTTTGTGTACAAAATGGATAATCTCCTTCGAAGTATTGGTGTTTCACACGAAAACTCGTCTGTTACAAAAGGATTTCGTTTTTTTAACTTATTTCAACTACGGCCTTTTTGTGCATTCAATACGAACCATTAGAATACACATACTAAAATTTCAACCCTATCTCACATCATTTGTTATTTTTCATGCATTTAATGAGTTCTTTTCAGCTAAATGACACTGAGATTGAAAAACACCACAAATGAACTCTGAAATGGTTGAAACTTGGCATGGTTTCATCATTTCTCCCACATAGCTTGTGCAAAACAGTTGAAAGGGTTACGACATAAACTGGATGCACTACGTGTACAAACCGGACAATCTCCTTTGATGTATCGGTGTTTCGAACGTAAACTCGTCTGTTGCAAAAGGATTTCCAAATTTTTAACTTATTCATACTCTATACTTTTTGTACAATGAATATGAACCATTAGAAGCCACATACTAAAATTTCAACCCTATCTAACTTCATTTGCTATTTTTCATAAATTTAATGAACTTTTGAGAGCTAAATGACCCTGAAAGTAAAAAGCACCACACATGAACTATGAAATGGTGGAAAATTGGCATGGTATCATCATTTCACCCACATAGCATGTTCTAAAAAGTCGAGAGGGTTACGGCAAAAACTGGATGCACTTTGTGTACAAAATGGATAATCACCTTCGAAGTATTGGTGTTTCACACGAAAACTCGTCTGTTACAAAAGGATTTCGTTTTTTTAACTTATTTCAACTACGGCCTTTTTGTGCATTCAATACGAACCATTAGAATACACATACTAAAATTTCAACCCTATCTCACCTCATTTGCTATTTTTCATGCATTTAATGAATTAGTTTGACCTAAATGACACTGACATTGAAAAACACCACAAATGAACTCTGAAATGGTTGAAACTTAGCATGGTTTCATCATTTCACCCACATAGCTTGTGCAAACAGTTGAAAGGGTTACAACATAAACTGGATGCACTTCGTGTACAAAACGGACAATCTCCTTTGAAGTATCGGTGTTTCGAACGAAAACTCGTCTGTTACAAAAGGATTTCCAAGTTTTTTATCTTATTCATAGTTTATACTTTTCGTGCATTCAATATGAACCATTAGAATACACATACTAAAATTTCAACCCTATCTAACTGCATTTGCTATTTTCATGATTTTAATAAATTCTTTATAGCTAAATGACACTCAGATTGAAAAGCACCACAAATGAACTCTAAAATGGTTCAAACTTAGCATGGTTTCATAATTCACCCACATAGCTTGTGCTAAAAAGTTGAAAGGGTTACGACATAAACTGGATGCACTTCGTGTACAAAACGGACAATCTCCTTTGAAGTATCAGCTTTCGAACAAAAACTCGTCTGTTACAAAAGGATTTCCAATTTTTTTAACTTATTCATACTCTATACTTTTTGTGGATTCAATATGAAGCATTAGAAGCCACATACTAAATTTCAACCCTATCACTTCATTTGCTATTTTTCATAAATTTAATTATTATTTTTGAGCTAAATGACCCTGAAAGTAAAAAGCACCACACATGAACTCTGAAATGGTGGAAAATTGGCATGGTATCATCATTTCACCCACATAGCATGTTCTAAAAAGTTGAGAGGGTTACGGCAAAAACTGGATGCACTTCGTTTACAAAATGGATAATCTCTTTCGAAGTATCAGTGTTTCAGACGAAAACTCGTCTGCTACAAAAGGATTTCCTTTTTTTAACTTATTTAAACTACGGGCTTTTTATGCATTCAATATGAGCAATCAGAAGGCACATACTAAAATTTGAACCCTATCTAAGTTCATTTGCTATTTTCCATGCATTTAATGAATTGTTTTGAGCTAAATGACCCTGAAATTAAAAAGCACCTCAAATGAACTATGAAATGGTTGAAACTTGGCATGGTATCATCATTTCACCCACATAGCATGTCATAAAAAGTTGAGAGAGTTACGACATAAACTGGATGCACTTCGTGTACAAAATGGACAATCTCCTTTGAAGTATCGGTATTTCTAACGAAAACTCATCTATTACAAAAGAAATTCCATTTTTAACTTATTTCTTCTCTAGAGTTTTTGTGGATTCAATATGAACCATTAGAAGCCACATACTAAAATTTCAACCCTATCTAAGTTCATTTGCTATTTTTCATAAATTTAATGAATTTTTTTGAGGTAAATGACCTTGAAAGTAAAAAAGCACCACACATGAACTCTGAAATGGTGGAAAATTGGTATGGTATCATCATTTCACCCACATAGCATGTTCTAAAAAGTTGAGAGGGTTATGGCAAAAACTGGATGCACTTCGTTTACAAAATGGATAATCTCCTTCGAAGTATCGGTGTTTCGGATGAAAACTCGTCTGCTACAAAAGGATTTCCATTTTTTAACTTATTTCAACTACGGTATTTTTGTGTATTCAATACGAACCATTAGAATACAAATACTAAAATTTCAACCCTATCTGACTTCATTTGCTATTTTTCATGCATTTAATTAATTCTTTTGAGCTAAATGACACTGAGATTGAAAAACACCACAAATGAACTCTGAAATGGTTGAAACTTGGCACAATTTCATCATTTCACCAACCTAGCTTGTGCAAAACAGTTGAAAGGGTTACGACATAAACTAGATGCACTTCATGTGAAAAACGGACAATCTCCTTTGAAGTATCGGTGTTTCGAACGAAAACTCGTCTGTTATAGAAGGATTTCCATTTTTTTAACTTATTTCAACTCAAGAGTTTTTGCACATTCAATATGAGAAATTAGAAGGCACATACTAAAATTTCAACCCTATCTAGCTTCATTTGCTATTTTCCATGCACTTCATGAATTATTTTGAGCTAAATGACCCTAAAATTAAAAAGCACCACAAATGAACTCTGAAATGGTTGAAACTTGGCATGGTTTCATCACTTCACCCACATAGCATGTCATAAAAAGTGAGAGAGTTAGGGCATAAACTGGATACACTTCGTGTACAAAATGGACACTCTCCTTCGAAGTATCGGGGTTTTGGACGAAAACTCGTCTATTACAAAAGTATTTCCATTTTTTAACTTATTTCAACTCCAGGCTTTGTGTGCATTCAATATGAACAATTAGAATACACATACTAAAATTTCAACCCTATCTAACTTCATTTGCTATTTTTCATGCATTTAATTAATTGTTTTGAGCTAAATGACCCTAAAATGGAAAAGGAGCAAATATGATCTCTGAAATGGTTGAAACTTGGCATGGTTTCATCATTTAACCAACACAGCAAAATGAACATAAACTGGATGCACATCGTGTACAAAATGGACAATCTCCTTCGAAGTATCGGGGTTTCGGATGAATACCCGTCTGTTACAAAAGGATTTCCATTTTTTAACATATTTCAACTATAGGATTTTTGTGCTTTCAAAACGAACCATTAGAATACACATACTAAATTTTCAACCCTATCTAACTTCATTTGCTATGTTTCATGCATTTAATGAATTGTTTTGAGCTAAATGATCCTAGGATCTAAAAGTACCACAAATGAACTTTGAAATGGTTGAAACTTGGCATGGTTTCATCATTTAACCAACATAGTATGTGCTAAAAATTTGAGACGGTTACGACATAAACTGAACGCACTTCGTGTACAAAATGGACAATCTTCTTTGAAGTATCGGGGTTTCGGATGAAAACTCGTCTGTTACAAAAGGATTTCCATTTTTTTAACTTATTGCAACTAAAGACTTTTTCGCATTCAAGATGAGAAATTCGAAGGCACATACTAAAATTTCGTCCCTATCTAGCTTCGTTTGCTATTTACCATGCATTCAGTGAATTGTTTTGAGCTAAATGGCCCTCAAATTAAAAAGCACCACAAATGAACTCTGTAATTGTTGAAACTTGACATGGTATCATCATATCACCCACATAGCATGTCATAAAAAGTTGAGAGGGTTACGGCATAAACTCGATGCACTTCGTGTACAAAGTGGACAATCTCCTTCGAATTATCGGAGTTTCGGATGAAAACTCGTCTATTACAAAAGGATTTCCAGTTTTTAACTTATTTCAACTACAGAATTTTTGTGCATTCGATATGATCCATTAGAATACACATACTAAAATTTCAACCTTACCTAACTACATTTGCTATTTTTCATCCATTTAATGATTTTTTTTGTGTTAAATGACATTGAGATTGAAAAGCACCACAAATGAACTCTGAAATGGTTGAAACTTGGCATGGTTTCATCATTTCACCCACATAGCATGTGCTAAAAAGTTGAGAGGGTTAGGGCATAAACTGGATGCACTTCGTGTACAAAATTATCAATCTCCTTCGAAGTATCGGGGTTTCGAACTAAAACTCGTCTGTTACAAAAGGATTTCCATTTTTTAACTTATTTCAACTCCAGACTTTTTGCGAATTCAATATGAGATATTACATGGCATATACTAAAATTTTAACCCTATCTAGCTTCATTTGCTATTTTCCATGACTTTCATGAATTGTTTTGTGAAAATGACCCTGAAATTAAAAAGCACCACAAAGGAACTCTGAAATGGTTGAAACTTGGCATGGTATTATCGTTCCACCCATATAGCATGTCATAAAAAGTTCAGAGAGTTACGGCATAGACTGGATGCACTTCATGTAGAAAATGGACACTCTCCTTCGAAGTATCGGGGTTTTCGACGAAAACTCGTGTATTACAAAAGTATTTCCATTTTTTAACTTATTTCAACTCCAGGCTTTTTGTACATTCAATATGAACAATTAGAATACACATACTAAAATTTCAACCCTATCTAACTTCATTTGATATTTTTCATGCATTTAATGAATTGTTTTGAGCTAAATGACCCGAAAATGGAAAAGGAGCACATATGAACTCTGAAATCGTTGAAACTTGGCATGGTTTCATCATTTAACCAACATAGCACATGCTAAAAAGTTGAGAGGGTTACGACATAAACTGGATGCACTTCGTGTACAAAATGGACAATCTCCTTCGAAGTACCGGGGTTTCGGATGAATACCCGTCTGTTACAAAAGGATTTCCATTTTTTAACTTATTTCAACTATAGGATTTTTGTGCTTTCAAAACGAACCATTCGAATACACATACTAAATTTTCAAACCTATCTAACTTCATTTGCTTTGTTTCATGCATTTAATGAATTGTTTTGAGCTAAATGATCCTAGGATCTAAAGAACCACAAATGAACTCTGAAATGGTTGAAACATGGCATGGTTTCATCATTTAACCAACATAGCATGTGCTAAAAATTTGAGACGGTTACGACATAAACTGGATGCACTTCGTGTACAAAATGGACAATCTCCTTTGAAGTATCGGGGTTTCGGACGAAAACTCGTCTGTTACAAAAGGATTTCCATTTTTTTAACTTATTGCAACTAAAGACTTTTTTGCATTCTATATGAGAAATTCAAAGGCACACACTAAAATTTCATCCCTATCTAGCTTCATTTGCTATTTTCCATGCATTTAATGAATTGTTTTGAGCTAAATGACCCTCAAATTAAAAAGCACCACAAATGAACTCTAAAATTGTTGAAACTTGACATGGTATCATCACTTCACCCACATAGCATGTCATAAAAAGTTGAGAGAGTTATGGCATAAACTGGATACACTTCGTGTACAAAATGGACAATCTCCTTCGAAGTATCGGTGTTTCGGACGAAAACTCGTCTGTTACAAAAGGATTTCCATTTTTAAATTATTTCTACTACAGGATTGTTGTGCATTCAATACGAACCATTAGAATACACATACTAAAAATTCAACCCTATCTAACTTCCTTTGCTATTTTTCATGCATTTAATGAATTGTTTTCAGCTAAATGACACTGAGATTGAAAAACACCACAAATGAACTCTGAAATGGTTGAAACTTGGCATGGTTTCATCATTTCACCCACGTAGCAAGTACTAAAAAGTTGAGAGGGTTACAGCATAATCTCGATGCACTTCGTGTACAAAGTGGACAATCTCCTTCGAATTATTGGGGTTTCGGATGAAAACTCGTCTATTAGAAAAGGATTTCCATTTTTTTAACTTATTTCAACTCAAGACTTTTTGTGTATTCACTATGAACCATTGTAAGCCATATACAAATATTTCAACCCTCTCTAACTCCATTTGCTATTTTTCATGAATTTCATGAATTATTTTAAGCTAAACGACCCTCATATGAAAAAGCACCACAAATGAAAACTGAAATGGTTGAAACTTGGCATGCTAACATTATTTCACCCACATAGCATGTTCTAAAAAGTTGAGAGGGTTACGACAAAACCTGGATGCACTTCGTGTACTAAATGGACAATCTCCTTCGAAGTATCGGTGTTTTGGACGAAAACTCGTCTGTTACAAAAGGATTCCCATTTTTTAACTTATTTCAACTACAGACTTTTTGTGCATTAGAATACACATACTAAAATTTCAACCTTACCTAACTTCATTCGCTATTTTTCATCCATTAAATGAGTTTTTTTGAGTTAAATGACACTGAGATTGAAAAGCACCACAAATGAACTCTGAAATGGTCGAAACTTGGCATGGTTTCATCATATCACCCACATAGCATGTGCTAAAAAGTTGAGAGGGTTAGGGCATAAACTGGATGCACTTCGTGTACAAAATAGACTATGTCCTTCGAAGGATTTCCATTTTTTAACTAATTTCAACTCCAGACTTTTTGAGCATTCAATATAAGAAATTAGATGGCATATACTAAAATTTCAACCCTATCTACCTTCATTTGCTATTTTCCATGCATTTAATGAATTATTTTGTGAAAATGACCCTGAAATTAGAAAGCACCACAAGGAAACTCTGAAATGGTTGAAACTTGGCATGGTATTATCGTTCCACACACATAGTATGTCATAAAAAGTTCAGAGAGTTACGGCACAGACTGGATGCACTTCATGTACAAAATGGACACTCTCGTTCGAAGTATCGGGGTGTCGGACGAAAACTCGTCTGTTACAAAAGGATTTCCATTTTTTTAACTAATTTCAACTCCAGACTTTTTGTGCATTCAATATGAAAAATTAGAAGCCACATACTAAAATTTCAACCGTATCTAACTTCATCTTCAATTTTCATGCATTTAATGATTTTTTTACCTAAACGACCCTGAAATTGAAAAGTAGCACAAATGAACTCTTTAATGGTTGAAACATGGCATGGTTTCATCATTTCGCCCACATAGCATGTGCTAAAAAGTTGAAAGGGTTACGACATAAACTAGATGCACTTCGTGTAAAAAATGGACAATCTCCTTCAAAGTATCGGGGTTTCCGACGAAAACTTGTCCGTTACAAAAGGATTTCCATTTTTTTAACTTATTTCAACTACAGGCTTTTTGTGCACTCAATACGAACTATTAGAATACACATACTCAAATTTCAACATTATCTAACTTCATTTACTATTTTTCATGCATTTAATGAATTGTTTTGAGCTAAATGACCCTGAGATTGAAAAGTACCACAAATGAACTCTGAAATGGTTGAAACTGGGCATGGTCTCATCATTTCACCCACATAGCACGTGCTAAAAAATTGAGAGGGTTACGGATTAAACTGGATGCATTTGGTTTACAAAATGGACCATCTCCTTCGAAGTATCCGGGTTTGAGAAGAGAACTCGTCTGTTACAAAAGGATTTCCATTTGTTAACTTATTTTAACTCCAGGCTTTTTGTGCATTCAATATGAACCATTAGAATACACATACTAAAATTTCAACCCTATCTTACTTCATTCGCTATTTTTCATGCATTTAATGAATTCTTTTGAGCTAAATGACCATGAAATTGAAAAGCAACACAAATGAACTCTGAAATGATTGAAAGTTGGCCTGGTTTCATCATTTCACCCACATAGCATGTGCTAAAAAGTTGACAGGGTTACAAAATAAACTGGATGCACTTCATGTACAAAATGGACAATCTCCTTCGAAGTATTGGGGTCTTGGACAAAAACTAGTCCGTTACAAAAGGATTTCCATTTTTTAACTTATTTCAACTACAGGATTTTTGTGCATTCAGTACGAACCATTAGAATACACATACTAAAATTTCAACCCTATCTATCTTCATTTGCTGTTTTTCATGCATTTAATGAACTGTTTTGAGCTAAATGATCCTAAGATTGAAAAGCACCACACATGAAGTCTGAAATGGTTGAAACTTGTCATGGTTTCATTATTTCACCCAAATAGCATGTGCTAATAAGTTGAGATGGTTAGGGCATAAACTGGATGTAGTTCGTGTACAAAATGGACAATCTCCTTCGAAGTATCGGGGTTTCGGTCGAAAACTTGTCCACTACAGAAGGATTTCCATTTTTTTAACTCATTTCAACTCCAGGCTTTATGTGCATTCAATATGAACCATTAGAATACACATATTAAAATTTCAACCCTATCTAACTTCATTTGCTATTTTTCATGCATTTAATTAATTGTTTTGAGCTAAATGACCCTAAAATGGAAAAGGAGCACACATGAACTCTGAAATGGTTCAAACTTGGCATGGTTTCATCATCTAACCAACATAGCATGTGCTAAAAAGTTGAGAGGGTTACGACATAGACTGGATGCACTTCGTGTACAAAATGGACAATCTCCTTTGAAGTATCGGGGTTTCGGACGAAAACTCGTCTGTTACAAAAGGATTTCCATTTTTTAAACTTATTTCAACTACAGGCTTTTTGTGCATTCAATACAAACCATTAGAATACACATACTAATAATTCAACCCTATCTAACTTCCTTTGCTATTTTTCATGCATTTAATGAATTGTTTTCAGCTAAATGACACTGAGATTGAAAAACACCACAAATGAACTCTGAAATGTTTGAAACTTGGCATGGTTTCATCATTTCACCCACATAGCAAGTACTAAAAGGTTGAGAGGGTTACGGCATAAACTCGATGCACTTCGTGTACAAAATGGACAATCTCCTTCGAATTATCGGAGTTTCGGATGAAAACTCGTCTATTACAGAAGGATTTCCATTTTTTTAACTTATTTCAACTCAAGACTTTTTGTGCATTCACTATGAACCATTGTAAGCCATATACAAAAATTTCCACCCTTTCTAACTCCATTCGTTATTTTTCATGAATTTAATGAATTACTTTAAGCTAAACGACCCTGATATGAAAAAGCACCACAAATGAACAATGAAATGGTTGAAACTTGGCATGCTATCATCATTTCACCCACATATCATGTTCTAAAAAGTTGAGAGGGTTACGGCAAAACCTGGATGCACTTCGTGTACAAAATGGACAATCTCCTTCGAAGTATCGGTGTTTCGGACAAAATCTCGTCTGTTACAAAAGGATTCCCATTTTTTAACTTATTTCAACTACAGACTTTTTGTGCATTAGAATACACATACTAAAATTTCAACCTTACCTAACTTCATTCGCTATTTTTCATCCATTAAATGAGTTTTTTTGAGTTAAATGACACTGAGATTGAAAAGCACCACAAATGAACTCTGAAATGGTCGAAACTTGGCATGGTTTCATCATATCACCCACATAGCATGTGCTAAAAAGTTGAGAGGGTTAGGGCATAAACTGGATGCACTTCGTGTACAAAATAGACTATGTCCTTCGAAGGATTTCCATTTTTTAACTAATTTCAACTCCAGACTTTTTGAGCATTCAATATAAGAAATTAGATGGCATATACTAAAATTTCAACCCTATCTACCTTCATTTGCTATTTTCCATGCATTTAATGAATTATTTTGTGAAAATGACCCTGAAATTAGAAAGCACCACAAGGAAACTCTGAAATGGTTGAAACTTGGCATGGTATTATCGTTCCACACACATAGTATGTCATAAAAAGTTCAGAGAGTTACGGCACAGACTGGATGCACTTCATGTACAAAATGGACACTCTCGTTCGAAGTATCGGGGTGTCGGACGAAAACTCGTCTGTTACAAAAGGATTTCCATTTTTTTAACTAATTTCAACTCCAGACTTTTTGTGCATTCAATATGAAAAATTAGAAGCCACATACTAAAATTTCAACCGTATCTAACTTCATCTTCAATTTTCATGCATTTAATGATTTTTTACCTAAACGACCCTGAAATTGAAAAGTAGCACAAATGAACTCTTTAATGGTTGAAACATGGCATGGTTTCATCATTTCGCCCACATAGCATGTGCTAAAAAGTTGAAAGGGTTACGACATAAACTAGATGCACTTCGTGTAGAAAATGGACAATCTCCTTCAAAGTATCGGGGTTTCCGACGAAAACTTGTCCGTTACAAAAGGATTTCCATTTTTTTAACTTATTTCAACTACAGGCTTTTTGTGCACTCAATACGAACTATTAGAATACACATACTCAAATTTCAACATTATCTAACTTCATTTACTATTTTTCATGCATTTAATGAATTGTTTTGAGCTAAATGACCCTGAGATTGAAAAGTACCACAAATGAACTCTAACATGGTTGAAACTTGGCATGGTCTCATCATTTCACCCACATAGCACGTGCTAAAAAATTGAGAGGGTTACGGATTAAACTGGATGCATTTGGTTTACAAAATGGACCATCTCCTTCGAAGTATCCGGGTTTGAGAAGAGAACTCGTCTGTTCCAAAAGGATTTCCATTTGTTAACTTATTTTAACTCCAGGCTTTTTGTGCATTCAATATGAACCATTAGAATACACATACTAAAATTTCAACCCTATCTTACTTCATTCGCTATTTTTCATGCATTTAATGAATTCTTTTGAGCTAAATGACCATGAAATTGAGAAGCAACACAAATGAACTCTGAAATGATTGAAAGTTGGCCTGGTTTCATCATTTCACCCACATAGCATGTGCTAAAAAGTTGACAGGGTTACAAAATAAACTGGATGCACTTCATGTAGAAAATGGACAATCTCCTTCGAAGTATTGGGGTCTTGGACAAAAACTAGTCCGTTACAAAAGGATTTCCATTTTTTAACTTATTTCAACTACAGGATTTTTGTGTATTCAGTACGAACCATTAGAATACACATACTAAAATTTCAACCCTATCTATCTTCATTTGCTATTTTTCATGCATTTAATGAACTGTTTTGAGCTAAATGATCCTAAGATTGAAAAGCACCACACATGAAGTCTGAAATGGTTGAAACTTGTCATGGTTTCATTATTTCACCCAAATAGCATGTGCTAATAAGTTGAGATGGTTAGGGCATAAACTGGATGTAGTTCGTGTACAAAATGGACAATCTCCTTCGAAGTATCGGGGTTTCGGTCGAAAACTTGTCCACTACAGAAGGATTTCCATTTTTTTAACTCATTTCAACTCCAGGCTTTATGTGCATTCAATATGAACCATTACAATACACATATTAAAATTTCAACCCTATCTAACTTCATTTGCTATTTTTCATGCATTTAATTAATTGTTTTGAGCTAAATGACCCTAAAATGGAAAAGGAGCACACATGAACTCTGAAATGGTTCAAACTTGGCATGGTTTCATCATCTAACCAACATAGCATGTGCTAAAAAGTTGAGAGGGTTACGACATAGACTGGATGCACTTCGTGTACAAAATGGACAATCTCCTTTGAAGTATCGGGGTTTCGGACGAAAACTCGTCTGTTACAAAAGGATTTCCATTTTTTAAACTTATTTCAACTACAGGCTTTTTGTGCATTCAATACAAACCATTAGAATACACATACTAAAAATTCAACCCTATCTAACTTCCTTTGCTATTTTTCATGCATTTAATGAATTGTTTTCACCTAAATGACACTGAGATTGAAAAACACCACAAATGAACTCTGAAATGTTTGAAACTTGGCATGGTTTCATAATTTCACCCACATAGCAAGTACTAAAAGGTTGAGAGGGTTACGGCATAAACTCGATGCACTTCGTGTACAAAATGGACAATCTCCTTCGAATTATCGGAGTTTCGGATGAAAACTCGTCTATTACAAAAGGATTTCCATTTTTTTAACTTATTTCAACTCAAGACTTTTTGTGCATTCACTATGAACCATTGTAAGCCATATACAAAAATTTCAACCCTTTCTAACTCCATTCGTTATTTTTCATGAATTTAATGAATTACTTTAAGCTAAACGACCCTGATATGAAAAAGCACCACAAATGAACAATGAAATGGTTGAAACTTGGCATGCTATCATCATTTCACCCACATATCATGTTCTAAAAAGTTGAGAGGGTTACGGCAAAACCTGGATGCACTTCGTGTACAAAATGGACAATCTCCTTCGAAGTATCGGTGTTTCGGACAAAATCTCGTCTGTTACAAAAGGATTTCCAGTTTTTAACTTATTTCAACTACAGTATTTTTGTGCATTCAATATGAACCATTAGAATACACATACTAAAATTTCAACCTTACCTAACTACATTTTCTATTTTTCATCAATTTAATGAATTTTTTTGAGTTAAATGACACTGAGATTGAAAAGCACCACAAATGGACTCTGAAATGGTTGAAACTTGGCATGGTTTCATCATTTCACCCACATAGCATGTGCTAAAAAGTTGAGAGGGTTAGGGCATAAACTAGATGCACTTCGTGTACAAAATTATCAATCTCCTTCGAAGTATTGGGGTTTCGAACGAGAACTCGTGTGTTACAAAAGCATTTCCATTTTTTAAATTATTTCAACTACAGCTTTTTGTGCATTGAATATGAACCATTAGAATACACATACTAAAAATTCAACCCTATCTAACTTCCTTTGCTATTTTTCATGCATTTAATGAATTGTTTTCAGCTAAATGACACTGAGATTGAAAAACACTACAAATGAACTCTGAAATGGTTGAAACTTGGCATGGTTTCATCATTTCACCCACATAGCAAGTACTAAAAGGTTGAGAGGGTTACGACATAAACTCGATGCACTTCGTGTACAAAGTGGACAATCTCCGTCAAATTATCGGAGTTTCGGATGAAAACTCGTCTATCACAAAAGGATTTCCATTTTTTAAACTTATTTCAACTCAAGACTTTTTATGCATTCACTATGAACCATTGTTAGCCATATACAAAAATTTCAACCCTCTCTAACTCCATTCGTTATTTTTCATGAATTTACTGAATTATTTTCAGCTAAACGACCCTGATATGAAAAAGCACCACAAATGAACAATGAAATGGTTGAAACTTGGCATGCTATCATCATTTAACCCACATAGCATGTTCTAAAAAGTTGAGAGGGTTACGGCAAAACCTGGATGCACTTCGCGTACAAAATGGACAATCTCCTTCGAAGTATCGGTGTTTCGGACCAAAACTCGTCTGTTACAAAAGGATTTCCAGTTTTTAACTTATTTCAACTACAGAATTTTTGTGCATTCAATATGAACCATTAGAATACACATTCTAAAATTTCAGCCTTACCTAACTACATTTGCTATTTTTCATCCATTTAATGAATTTTTTTGAGTTAAATGACACTGAGATTGAAAAGCACCACAAATGAACTCTGAAATGGTTGAAACTTGGCATGGTTTCATCATTTCACCCGCATAGCATGTGCTAAAAAGTTGAGAGGGTTAGGGCATAAACTGGATGCACTTCGTGTACAAAATTATCAATCTCCTTCGGAGTATCGGGGTTTCGAACGAAAACTCGTCTGTTACAAAAGGATTTCCATTTTTTAACTGATTTCAACTCCAGACTTTTTGCGAATTCAAGATGAGATATTACATGGCATATACTAAAATTTTAACCCTATGTAGCTTCATTTGCTATTTTCCATGACTTTAATGAATTGTTTTGTGAAAATGACCCTCAAATTAAAAAGCACCACAAAGGAACTCTGAAATGGTTGAAAGTTGGCATGGTATTATCATTCCCCCCACATAGCATGTCATAAAAAGTTCAGAGAGTTACGGCATAGACTGGATGCACTTCATGTACAAAATGGACACTCTCCTTCGAAGTATCGGGGTTTTCGGCGAAAACTCGTCTATTACAAAAGTTTTTTCCATTTTTAACTTATTTCAACTCCAGGCTTTTTGTGCATTCAATATGAACAATTAGAATACACATACCAAAATTTCAACCCTATCTAACTTCATTTGCTATTTTTCATGCATTTAATGAATATTTTTGAGCTAAATGACCCTAAAATGGAAAAGGAGCACATATGAACTCTGAAATGGTTGAAACTTGGCATGGTTTCATCATTTAACCAACATAGCATATGCTAAAAAGTTGAGAGGGTTACGACATAAACTGGATGCACTTCGTGTACAAAATGGACAATCTCCTTCGAAGTATCGGGGTTTCGGATGAATACCCGTCTGTTACAAAAGGATTTCCATTTTTGAACTTATTTCAACTATAGGATTTTTGAGCTTTCAAAACGAACCATTAGAATACACATACTAAATTTTCAACCCTATCTAACTTCATTTGCTATGTTTCATGCATTTAATGATATGTTTTGAGCTAAATTACCCTAGGATCTAAAAGTACCACAAATGAACTCTGAAATGGTTGAAACTTGGCATGGTTTCATCATTTAACCAACATAGCATTTGCTAAAAATTTGAGACGGTTACGACATAAACTGGATGCACTTCGTGTACAAAATGGACAATGTCCTTTGAAGTATCCGGGTTTCGGATGAAAACTCGTCTGTTACAAAAGGATTTCCATTTTTTAAACTTATTTCAACTATAGGCTTTTTGTGCATTCAATACGAACCATTAGAATACACATACTAAAAATTCAACCCTATCTAACTTCCTTTGCTATTTTTCATGCATTTAATGAATTGTTTTCAACTAAATGACACTGAGATTGGAAAACACCACAAATGAACTCTGAAATGGTTGAACCTTGGCATGGTTTCATCATTTCACCCACATAGGAAGTACTAAAAGGTTGAGAGGGTTACGGGATAAACTCGATGCACTTCGTGTACAAAGTGGACAATCTCCTTCGAATTATCGGAGTTTCGGATGAAAACTCGTCTATTACAAAAGGATTTCCATTTTTTTAACTTATTTCAACTCAAGACTTTTTGTGCATTCACTATGAACCATTTTAAGCCATATACAAAAATTTCAACCCTTTCTAACTCCATTCGTTATTTTTCATGAATTTAATGAATTATTTTAAGCTGAACGACCCTGATATGAAAAAGCACCACAAATGAACAATGAAATGGTTGACACTAGGCATGCTATCCTCATTTCACCCACATATCATGTTCTAAAAAGTTGAGAGGTTTACGGCAAAACCTGGATGCACTTCGTGTACAAAATGGACAATCTCCTTCGAAGTATCGGTGTTTCGGACAAAAACTCGTCTGTTACAAAAGGATTTCCAGTTTTTAACTTATTTGAACTACAGAATTTTTGTGCATTCAATATGAACCATTAGAATACACATACTAAAACTTCAACCTTACCTAACTACATTTGCTATTTTTCATCCATTTAATGATTTTTTTTGAGTTAAATGACACTGAGATTGAAAAGCACCACAAATGAACTCTGAAATGGTTGAAACTTGGCATGGTTTCATCATTTCACCCACATAGCATGTGCTAAAAAGTTGAGTGGGTTAGGGCATAAACTGGATGCACTTCGTGTACAAAATTATCAATCTCCTTCGAAGTATCGGGGTTTCTAACGAAAACTCGTCTATTACAAAAGGATTTCCATTTTTTAAATTATTTCAACTACAGGATTTGTGTGCATTCAATACAAACCATTAGAATACACATACTAAAAACTCAACCCTATCTAACTTCCTTTGCTATTTTTTATGCATTTAATGAATTGTTTTCAGCTAAATGACACTGAGATTGAAAAACACCACAAATGAACTCTGAAATGGTTGAAACTTGGCATGATTTCATCATTTCACCCACATAGCAAGTACTAAAAGGTTGAGAGGGTTACGGTAAACTCCATTTTTGTAACTTATTCCAACTCAGGACTTTTTGTGCATTCACTATGAAACATTAGAATACACATACTAAAATTTCAATGCTATCTTACTTCATTAGCTATTTTTCATGCATTTAATGAATTGTTTTGAGCTAAATGACCCTGAAATTGAAAAGCAGCACAAATGAACTCTGAAATTGTTGAAACTTGGCATGGTTTCATCATTTCACCCACATAGCATGTGCTAAAAAGTTGAGAGGTTTATGGCATAAACTGGATGCACTTCATGTACAAAATGGACAAACTCCTTTGAAGTATCGGGGTTTCGGACAAAAACTAGTTTGTTACAAAAGGATTTCCATTTTGTTAACTTATTTCAACTACAGGCTTTTTTGCATTCAATACGAACCAATAGAATACACAGACTAAAATTTCAACACTATCTAACTTCATTTGCTATTTTTCATGCATTTAATGAATAAATGACCCTGAGATTGAAAAGCACGACAAATGAACTCTGAAATGGTTGAAACTTGGCATGGTTTTATCATTTCACCCACATAGCATGTCCTAAAAAGATGAGAGGGTTAGAGCATAAACTGGATTTCGGATGAAAACTCATTTGTTCCAAAAGGATTTCCATTTTTTAACTTATTTCAACCAGATGATTTTTGTGCGTTCAATATGAGAAATTCGAAGGCACGTACTAAAATTTCAACCCTATCTAGCTTCATTTGCTATTTTCCATGGATTTAACGAATTGTTTTGAGCTAAATGACCCTAAAATTAAAAAGCACCACAAATGAAATCTGAAATGGTTGAAACTTGGCATGGTATCATCACTTCACCCACATAGCATGTCAAAAAATTTTGAGAGAGTTACGGCATAAACTGGATACAGTTCGTGTACAAAATGGACACTCTCCTTCGAAGTATCGGGGTTTCGGACGAAAACTCGTTTGTAACAAAAGGATTTCCATTGTTTAACTTATTTCAACTCCAGGCTTTTTGTGCATTCAATATGAACCATTAGAATACATATACTAAAATTTCAACCCTATCTAACTTCATTTGCTATTTTACATGCATTTAATGAATTGTTTTCAGCTAAATGACCCTCAGATTGAAAAGCACCACAAATTAACTCTCAAATGGTTGAAACTTGGCATTGTTTCATCATTTCCCCCACATAGCATGTGCTAAAACGTTGAGAGGGTTATGGCATCAAGTAGATGCACTTCGTGTACAAATAGGCAATCTCCTTCGAAGTATCGGGGTTTCGAACGAAAACTCGTCTCTTAAAAAAGGATTTCCTTTTTTTAACTTATTTCAACTCCAGACTTCTTGCGCATTCAATATGAGAAATTAGAAGGCACATACTAAAATTTCAAACCTATCTAACTTCATTTGCTATTTTCCATGCGTGTAATGAATTGTTTGGAGCTAAATGACCCTGAAATCGAAAAGCACCACAAATGAATGCCCAAATGGTTGAAACTTGGCATGGTATCATCATTTCACCCACATAGTGTGTCATAAAAAGTTGGGAGAGTTACGACATCAACTGGATGCACTTCATGTACAAAATGGACAATCTCCTTCGAAGTATCGGTGTTTCGGACGAATACTCGTGTGTTACAAAAGGATTTCTATTTTTTTTACCTTATTTCAACTACAGGCTTTTTTTGCATTCAATACGAACCATTAGAATACACATACTAAAATTTCAACCCAATCTAACTTCATTTGCTATTTTTCATGCATTTAATGAATAGTTTGAGGTAAATGACACTGAGATTGAAAAGCAACACAAATGAACTCTGAAATGGTTGAAACTTGGCATGGTTTAATCATTTCACCAACATAGCAGGTGCTAAAAAGACGAGAGGGTTACGAAATAAACTGGATGCCCTTCGTGTACAAAATGGACACTCTCCTTCGAAGTATCGTGGTTTCGGACGAAAACTCGTCTGTTACAAAAGGATTTCAATTTTTTTAACTTATTTCAGCTATAGTGTTTTTGTGCATTCAATACGAACCATTAGAATACACATACTAAAATTTCAACCCTATGTAACTTCAATTTCTATTTTTCATGCATTTAATGAAATGTATTGAGCTAAATGACCCTGAAATTGAAAAGCAACCCAAATGAACTCTAAAATGGATGAAACTGGCATGGTTTCATCATTTCACCCACATAGCATGTGCTCACATGTTGAGAGGGTTACGGCGTAAACTGGACGCACTTCATGTACAAAATGGACAATCTCCTTCGAAGTATCGGGGTTTCGGATGAAAACTCGTTTGTTACAAAAGGATTTCCATTGTTTAACTTATTTCAACTCCAGGCTTTTTTTCCATTCAATATGAACCATTAGAATACATATACTAAAATTTCAACACCATCTAACTTCATTTGCTATTTTTCATGCATTTAATGAATTGTTTTGAGTTAAATGATCCTGAGATTGAAAAGCACCACAAATTAACTCTGAAATGGATGAAACTTGGCTTCGTTTCATCATTTCCCCCACATAGCATGTGCTAAAACGTTGAGAGGGTTATGGCATAAACTAGATGCACTTCGTGTACAAAATGGGCAATCTCCTTCGAAGTATCGGGGTTTCGAACGAAAACTCGTCGCTTAAAAACGGATTTCCTTTTTTTTAACTTATTTCAACTCGAGACTTTTTGCGCATTCAATATGAGAAATTAGAAGGCACATACTAAAATTTCAACCCTATCTAACTTCATTTGCTATTTTCCATGCGTGTAATGAATTATTTGGAGCTAAATGACCCTGAAATTAAAAAGCACCACAAATGAACTCTGAAATGGTTGAAACTTGGCATGGTATCATCATTTCACACACATAGCGTGTCATAAAAAGTTGGGACAATTACGGCATAAACTGGATGCACTTGATGTACAAAATGGACAATCTTATTCGAAGTATCGGTGTTTCGGACGAAAACTCGTGTGTTACAAAAGGATTTCCATTTTTTACCTTATTTCAACTACAGGCTTTTTTGCATTCAATATGAACCATTAGAATAACAATACTAAAATTTCAACCCAATCTAACTTCATTTGCTATTTTTGATGCATTTCATTAATAGTTTTGAGCTAAATGACACTGAGATTGAAAAGCAACACAAACGAACTCTGAAATGGTTGAAACTTGCCATGGTTTAATCATTTCACCAACATAGAAGGTGCTAACAAGACGAAAGGGTTACGACATAAAATGGATGCCCTTCGTGTACAAAATGGACACTCTCCTTCGAAGTATCGTGGTTTCGGATGAAAACTCGTCTGTTACAAAAGGGTTTCAATTTTTTTAACATATTTCAACTATAGTGTTTTTGTGCATTCAATACGAACCATTAGAATACACATACTAAAATTTCAACCATATCTAACTTCAATTTCTATTTTTCATGCATTTAATGAAATGTTTTGAGCTAAATGACCCTGAAATTGAAAAGCAACCCAAATGAACTCTAAAATGGATGAAATTGCCATGGTTTCACCATTTCACCCCCATAGCATGTGCTCATAAGTTTAGAGGGTTACGGCGTAAACTAGACGCTCTTCATGTACAAAATGGACAATCTCCTTCGAAGTATCGGGGTTTCGGATGAAAACTCGTTTGTTACAAAAGGATTTCCATTGTTTAACTTATTTCAAGTCCAGGCTTTTTGTGCATTCAATATGAACCATTCGAATACATATACTAAAATTTCAACCCTATCTAACTTCATTTGCTATGTTTCATGCATTTAATGAATTGTTTTGAGCTAAATGACCCTGAGATTGAAAAGCACCACAAATTAACTCTGAAATGGTTGAAACTTGGCATCGTTTCATCATTTCCCCCACATAGCATGTGCTAAAACGTTGAGAGGGTTATGGCATTAAACTAGATGCACTTCGTGTACAAAATGGGCAATCTCCTTCGAAGTATCGGGGTTTCGAACGAAAACTCGTCTCTTAAAAAAGGATTTCCTTTTTTTAAACTTATTTCAACTTGAGACTTTTTGCGCATTCAATATGAGAAATTAGAAGGCACATACTAAAATTTCAACCCTATCTAACTTCATTTGCTATTTTCCATGCATGTAATGAATTGTTTGGAGCTAAATGACCCTGAAATTAAAAAGCACCACACATGAACTTTGAAATGGTTGAAACTTTGCATGGTATCATCATTTCACCCACATAGCGTGTCATAAAAAGTTGGGAGAGTTACGGCATAAACTGGATGCACTTCATGTACAAAATGGACAATCTCCTTCGAATTATCTGTGTTTGGGACGAAAACTCGTGTGTTACAAAAGGATTTTCATTTTTTAGCTTATTTCAACTACATGCTTTTTTTGCATTCAATACGAACCATTAGAATAACAATACTAAAATTTCAACCCAATCTAACTTCATTTGCTATTTTTCATGCATTTAATGAATAGTTTTGAGCTAAATGAAACTGAGATTGAAAAGCAACACAAATGAACTCTGAAATTGTTGAAACTTGCCATGGTTTAATCATTTCACCAACATAGAAGGTGCTAACAAGACGAGAGGGTTACGACATAAACTGGATGCCCTTCGTGTACAAAATGGACACTCTCCTTCGAAGTATAGTGGTTTCGGATGAAAACTCGTTTGTTACAAAAGGATTTCCATTGCTTAACTTATTTCAAGTCCAGGCTTTTTGTGCATTCAATATGAACCATTCGAATACATATACTAAAATTTCAACCCTATCTAACTTCATTTGCTATTTTTCATGCATTTAATGAATTGTTTTGAGCTAAATGACCCTGAGATTGAAAAGCACCACAAATTAACTCTGAAATGGTTGAAACTTGGCATCGTTTCATCATTTCCCCCACATAGCATGTGCTAAAATGTTGAGAGGGTTATGGCATTAAACTAGATGCACTTCGTGTACAAAATGGGCAATCTCCTTCGAAGTATCGGGGTTTCGAACGAAAACTCGTCTCTTAAAAAAGGATTTCCTTTTTTTAAACTTATTTCAACTCGAGACTTTTTGCGCATTCAATATGAGAAATTAGAAGGCACATACTAAAATTTCAACCCTATCTAACTTCATTTGCTATTTTCCATGCATGTAATGAATTGTTTGGAGCTAAATGACCCTGAAATTAAAAAGCACCACACATGAACTCTGAAATGGTTGAAACTTTGCATGGTATCATCATTTCACCCACATAGCGTGTCATAAAAAGTTGGGAGAGTTACGGCATAAACTGGATGCACTTCATGTACAAAATGGACAATCTCCTTCGAATTATCTGTGTTTGGGACGAAAACTCGTGTGTTACAAAAGGATTTTCATTTTTTAGCTTATTTCAACTACAGGCTTTTTTGGCATTCAATACGAACCATTAGAATAACAATACTAAAATTTCAACCCAATCTAACTTCATTTGCTATTTTTCATGCATTTAATGAATAGTTTTGAGCTAAATGAAACTGAGATTGAAAAGCAACACAAATGAACTCTGAAATTGTTGAAACTTGCCATGTTTAATCATTTCACCAACATAGAAGGTGCTAACAAGACGAGAGGGTTACGACATAAACTGGATGCCCTTCGTGTACAAAATGGACACTCTCCTTCGAAGTATAGTGGTTTCAGATGAAAACTCGTTTGTTAGAAACGGATTTCCATTGCTTAACTTATTTCAAGTCCAGGCTTTTTGTGCATTCAATATGAACCATTCGAATACATATACTAAAATTTCAACCCTATCTAACTTCATTTGCTATTTTTCATGCATTTAATGAATTGTTTTGAGCTAAATGACCCTGAGATTGAAAAGCACCACAAATTAACTCTGAAATGGTTGAAACTTGGCATCGTTTCATCATTTCCCCCACATAGCATGTGCTAAAACGCTGAGAGGGTTATGGCATTAAACTAGATGCACTTCGTGTACAAAATGGGCAATCTCCTTCGAACTATCGGGGTTTCAAATGAAAACTCGTCTCTTAAAAAAGGATTTCCTTTTTTTATCTTATTTCAACTCGAGACTTTTTGCGCATTCAATATGAGAAATTAGAAGGCACATACTAAAATTTCAACCCTATCTAACTTCATTTGCTATTTTCCATGCATGTAATGAATTGTTTGGAGCTAAATGACCCTGAAATTAAAAAGCACCACACATGAAGTCTGAAATGGTTGAAACTTTGCATGGTATCATCATTTCACCCACATAGCGTGTCATAAAAAGTTGGGAGAGTTACGGCATAAACTGGATGCACTTCATGTACAAAATGGACAATCTCCTTCGAATTATCTGTGTTTGGGACGAAAACTCGTGTGTTACAAAAGGATTTTCATTTTTTAGCTTATTTCAACTACAGGCTTTTTTGGCATTCAATACGAACCATTAGAATAACAATACTAAAATTTCAACCCAATCTAACTTCATTTGCTATTTTTCATGCATTTAATGAATAGTTTTGAGCTAAATGAAACTGAGACTGAAAAGCAACACAAATGAACTCTGAAATTGTTGAAACTTGCCATGTTTAATCATTTCACCAACATAGAAGGTGCTAACAAGACGAGAGGGTTACGACATAAACTGGATGCCCTTCGTGTACAAAATGGACACTCTCCTTCGAAGTATAGTGGTTTCAGATGAAAACTCGTTTGTTACAAAAGGATTTCCATTGCTTAACTTATTTCAAGTCCATGCTTTTTGTGCATTCAATATGAACCATTCGAATACATATACTAAAATTTCAACCCTATCTAACTTCATTTGCTATTTTTCATGCATTTAATGAATTGTTTTGAGCTAAATGACCCTGAGACTGAAAAGCACCACAAATTAACTCTGAAATGGTTGAAACTTGGCATCGTTTCATCATTTCCCCCAGATAGCATGTGCTAAAATGCTGAGAGGGTTATGGCATTAAACTAGATGCACTTCGTGTACAAAATGGGCAATCTCCTTCGAAGTATCGGGGTTTCGAACGAAAACTCGTCTCTTAAAAAAGGATTTCCTTTTTTTTAACTTATTTCAACTCGAGACTTTTTGCGCATTCAATATGAGAAATTAGAAGGCACATACTAAAATTTCAACCCTATCTAACTTCATTTGCTATTTTCCATGCATGTAATGAATTGTTTGGAGCTAAATGACCCTGAAATTAAAAAGCACCACACATGAACTCTGAAATGGTTGAAACTTTGCATGGTATCATCATTTCACCCACATAGCGTGTCATAAAAAGTTGGGAGAGTTACGACATAAACTGGATGCACTTCATGTACAAAATGGACAATCTCCTTCGAATTATCTGTGTTTGGGACGAAAACTCGTGTGTTACAAAAGGATTTCCATTTTTTAGCTTATTTCAACTACAGGCTTTTTTTGCATTCAATACGAACCATTAGAATAACAATACTAAAATTTCAACCCAATCTAACTTCATTTGGTATTTTTCATGCATTTAATGAATAGTTTTGAGCTAAATGACACTGAGATTGAAAATCAACACAAATGAAATCTGAAATTGTTGAAACTTGCCATGGTTTAATCATTTCACCAACGTAGAAGCTGCTAACAAGACGAGAGGGTTACGACATAAACTGGATGCCCTTCGTGTACAAAATGGACACTCTCCTTCGAAGTATAGTGGTTTCGGATGAAAACTCGTCCGTTACAAAAGGGTTTCAATTTTTTTAACCTATTTCAACTATAGTGTTTTTGTGCATTCAATACGAACCATTAGAATACACATACTGAAATTTCAACCCTATCTAACTTCAATTGCTATTTTTCATGCATTTAATGAAATGTTTTGAGCTGAATGACCCTGAGATTGAAAAGCAACCCAGATGAACTCTAAAATGGATGAAACTGGCATGGTTTCATCATTTCACCCACATAGCATGTGTTAAAAAGTTGAGAGGGTTACGGCATAAACTGGACGCACTTCATGTACAAAATGGACAATCTCCTTCGAAGTATCGGGGTTTCGGACAAAAACTCGTGTGTTACAAAAAGAATTCCATTTTTCTAACTTATTTCCACTACAAGATTTTTGTGCATTCAATACGAACCATTAGAATACACATACTAAAATTTCAACCCTATCTAACTTCATTTTCTATTTTTCATGCATAAAGTGAATTGTTTTGAGCTAAATGACCCATAGATTGAAAAGGAGCACAAATGAACTCTGAAATGGTTGAAGCTTGACATGGTTTCATCATTTCACCAACATAGTATGTGCTAAAAAGTTGAGAGGGTTACAACATAAACTGGATGCACTTCGCGTACAAAATGGACAATCTCCTTCGAAGTATCAAGGTTTCGGACGAAAACTCGTCTGTTACAAAAGGATTTCTATTTTTTAACTTATTTCAATTACATGATTTTTGTGCATTCAATAAGAACCATTACATAACACGTACTAAAATTTCAACCCTCTCTAACTTCATTTTCTATTTTTCATGCATTTATTGAATTGTTTTGAGCTAAATGACCCTGAGATTGAAAAGCACCACAAATTAACTCTGAAATGGTTGAAACTGGGCATGGTTTCATAATTTCACCCACATAGCATGTGGTCAAACGTTGAGAGGGTTATGGCATAAATTGGAAATACTTCGTGTACAAAATGGACATTCTCCTTCGAAGTATCGGTTATTCGGACGAAAACTCGTGTGTTACAAAAGGATTTCCATTTTTTACCTTATTTCAACTGCAGGCTTTTTTTGGCATTCAATACGAACCATTAGAATACACATACTAAAATTTCAACCCAATCTAACTTCATTTGCTATTTTTCATGCATTTAATGAATAGTTTGAGCTAAATGACACTGAGATTGAAACGGAACACAAATGAACTCTGAAATGGTTGAAACTTGGCATGGTTTAATCATTTCACCAACATAGCAGGTGCTAAAAAGACGAGAGGGTTACGACATAAACTTGATGCCCTTCGTGTACAAAATGGACACTCTCCTTCGAAGTATCGTGGTTTCGGACGAAAACTCGTTTGTTACAAAAGGATTTCCATTGTTTAACTTATTTCAACTCCAGGCTTTTTGTGCATTCAATATGAACCATTAGAATACATATACTAAAATTTCAACCCTATCTAACTTCATTTGCTATTTTTCATGCACTTAATGAATTGTTTTGAGCTAAATGACCCTGAGATTGAAAAGCACCACAAATTAACTCTGAAATGGTTGAAACTTGGCATCGTTTCATCATTTCCCCCACATAGCATGTGCTAAAACATTGAGAGGGTTATGGCATAAACTAGATTCACTTCGTGTACAAAATGGACAATCTCCTTCGAAGTATCAGGGTTTCGAACGAAAACTCGTCTCTTAAAAAAGGATTTCCTTTTTTTTAACTTATTTCGACTCGATACTTTTTGCGTATTCAATATGAGAAATTAGAAGGCACATACTAAAATTTCAACCCTATCTAACTTCATTTGCTATTTTCGATGCGTGTAATGAATTGTTTGGAGCTAAATGACTCTGAAATTAAAAAGCACCAAAAATGAACTCTGAAATGGTTGAAACTTGGCATGGTATCATCATTTCACCCACATAACGTGTCATAAAAAGTTGGGAGAGTTACAACATAAACTGGATGCACTTCATGTACAAAATGGACAATCTCCTTCGAAGTATCGGTGTTTCGGACGAAAACTCGTGTGTTAGTAAAGGTTTTCCATTTTTTACCTTATTTCAACTACAGGCTTTTTTGCATTCAATATGAACCATTAGAATAACAATACTAAAATTTCAACCCAATCTAACTTCATTTGCTGATTTTAATGCATTTAATTAATAGTTTTGAGCTAAATGACACTGAGATTGAAAAGCAACACAAATGAACTCTGAAATGGTTGAAACTTGGCATGGTTTAATCATTTCACCAACGTAGCAGGTGCTAACAAGACGAGAGGGTTAGGACATAAACTAGATGCCCTTCGTGTACAAAATGGACACTCCCTTCGAAGTATCGTGGTTTCGGATGAAAACTCGTCTGTTACAAAAGGGTTTCAATTTTTTTAACTTATTTCAACTATACTGTTTTTGTGCATTCAATACGAACCATTAGAATACACATACTAAAATTTCAACCCTATCTAACTTCATTTTATATATTTCATGCATTTAATGAATTGTTTTGAGCCAAATGACCTTGAGATTGAAAAGCAGCACAAATGAACTCTGAAATGGTTGAAACTTTACATGGTATCATCATTTCACCAACATAGTATGTGCTAAAACGTTGAGAGGGTTACAACATAAACTGGATGCCCTTCACATACAAAATGGACAATCTCCTTCGAAGTATAAGGGTTTCGGACGAAAACTCGTCTGTTACAAAAGGATTTCCATTTTTTAACTTATTTCAACTACAGGATTTTTGTGCATTCAATAAGAACCATTACAATACACATACAAAAATTTCAACCCTATCTAACTTCAATTGCTATTTTTCATGCATTTAATGAATTGTTTTGAGCTAAATGACCCAGAAATTGAAAAGCAACACAAATGAACTCTAAAATGGATGAAACTTGGCATGGTTTCATCATTTCACCCACATAGCATGTGCTAAAAAGTTGAGAGCGTTACGAAATAAATTAGACGCACTTCGTGTTCATAATGGAAAATCTGCTTCGAAGCATCGGGGTTTCGGACGAAAACTCGTCTGTTACAAAAAGATTTCAATTTTTTTAACTTACTTCAACTACAAGCTTTTTGTGTATTGAAGACGAACCATTAGAATACACATAGTAAAATTTCAACCCTATCTAACTTCATTTTATATTTTTCATGCATTTAATGAATTGTTTTGAGCTAAATGACCTTGAGATTGAAAAGCAGCACAAATGAACTCTGAAATGGTTGAAACTTGACATGGTATCATCATTTCACCAACATAGTATGTGCTAAAAAGTTGAGAGGTTACAACATAAACTGGATGCCCTTCACGTACAAAATGGACAATCTCCTTCGAAGTATAAGGGTTTCGGACGAAAACTCGTCTGTTACAAAAGGATTTCCATTTTTTAACTTATTTCAACTACAGGATTTTTGTGCATTCAATAAGAACCATTACAATACACATACAAAAATTTCAACCCTTTCTAACTTCAATTGCTATTTTTCATGCATTTAATGAATTGTTTTGAGCTAAATGACCCAGAAATTGAAAAGCAACACAAATGAACTCTAAAATGGATGAAACTTGGCATGGTTTCATCATTTCACCCACATAGCATGTGCTAAAAAGTTGAGAGGTTACGACATAAATTAGACGCACTTCGTGTTCATAATGGAAAAATCTGCTTCGAAGTATCGGGGTTTCGGACGAAAACTCGTCTGTTACAAAAAGATTTCAATTTTTTTAACTTACTTCAACTACAAGCTTTTTGTGCATTGAAGACGAACCATTAGAATACACATAGTAAAATTTCAACCCTATCTAACTTTATTTTATATTTTTCATGCATTTAATGAATTGTTTTGAGCTAAATGACCTTGAGATTGAAAAGCAGCACAAATGAACTATCGAATGGTCGAAACTTGACATGGTTTCATCATTTCACCAACATAGTATGTGCTAAAAAGTTGAGAGGGTTACAACATAAACTGGATGCTCTTCGCATACAAAATGGACAATCTCCTTCGAAGTATTAGGGTTTCGGACGAAAACTCGTCTGTTACAAAAGGATATCCATTTTTTAACTTATTTCAACTACAGGATTTTTGTGCATTCAATAAGAACCATTACAATACACATACAAAAATTTCAACCCTATCTAACTTCAATTGCTATTTTTCATGCATTTAATGAATGTTTTTGAGCTAAATGACCCAGAAATTGAAAAGCAACACAAACGAAGTCTAAAATGGATGAAACGTGGCATGGTTTCATCATTTCACCCCATAGCATGTGCTAAAAAGTTGAGAGGGTTACGACATAAACTGGACGCACTTCGTGTACAAAATGGAAAATCTCCTTCGAAGTATCGTGGTTTCGAACGAAAACTTGTCTGTTCGAAAAGATTTCAATTTTTTTACTGATTTCAACTACAAGCTTTTTGTGCATTCAATACGAACCATTAGAATACACATACTAAAATTTCAACCCTATCTAACTTCATTTTATATTTTTCATGCATTTAATGAATTGTTTTGAGCTAAATGACCTTGAGATTGAAAAGCAGCATAAATGAACTCTGAAATGGTTGAAACTTGACATGGTATCATCATTTCACCAACATAGTATGTGCTAAAAAGTTGAGAGGTTACAACATAAACTGGATGCCCTTCACGTACAAAATGGACAATCTCCTTCGAAGTATAAGGGTTTCGGACGAAAACTCGTCTGTTACAAAAGGATTTCCATTTTTTAACTTATTTCAACTACAGGATTTTTGTGCATTCAATAAGAACCATTACAATACACATACAAAAATTTCAACCCTATCTAACTTCAATTGCTATTTTTCATGCATTTAATGAATTGTTTTGAGCTAAATGACCCAGAAATTGAAAAGCAACACAAATGAACTCTAAAATGGATGAAACTTGGCATGGTTTCATCATTTCACCCACATAGCATGTGCTAAAAAGTTGCGAGGTTACGACATAAATTAGACGCACTTCGTGTTCATAATGGAAAATCTGCTTCGAAGTATCGGGGTTTCGGACGAAAACTCGTCTGTTACAAAAAGATTTCAATTTTTTTAACTTACTTGAACTACAAGCTTTTTGTGCATTGAAGACGAACCATTAGAATACACATAATAAAATTTCAACCCTATCTAACTTCATTTATATTTTTCATGCATTTAATGAATTGTTTTGAGCTAAATGACCTTGAGATTGAAAAGCAGCACAAATGAACTCCGAAATCGTTGAAACTTGACATGGTTTCATCATTTCACCAACATAGTATGTGCTAAAAAGTTGAGAGGGTTACAACATAAACTGGATGCACTTCGCGTACAAAATGGACAATCTCCTTCGAAGTATTAGGGTTTCGGACGAAAACTCGTCTGTTACAAAAGGATTTCCATTTTTTAACTTATTTCAACTACAGGATTTTTGTGCATTCAATAAGAACCATTACAATACACATACAAAAATTTCAACCCTATCTAACTTCAATTGCTATTTTTCATGCATTTAATGAATTATTTTGAGCTAAATGACCCAGAAATTGAAAAGCAACACAAATGAACTCGAAAATGGATGAAACTTGGCATGGTTTCATATTTTCCCCACATAGCATGTGCTAAAAAGTTGAGAGGGTTACGGCATAAACTGGACGCACTTCGTGTACAAAATGGACAATCTCCTTGAAAGTATCGGGGTTTCGGACGAAAACTCGTCTGTTACAAAAAGATTTCAATTTTTTAACTTATTTCAACTACAGGATTTTTGTGCATTCAATAAGAACTATTACAATACACATAAAATAATTTCAACCCTATCTAACTTCAATTGCTCTTTTTCATGCATTTAATGAATTGTTTTGAGCTAAATGACCCAGAAATTGAAAAGCAACACAAATGAACTATAAAATGGCTGAAACTTTGCATGGTTTCATCATTTCACCCACATAGCATGTGCTAAAAAGTTGAGAGGGTTACGGCATAAATTAGACGCACTTCGTGTTCAAAATGGAAAATCTGCTTCGAAGTATCGGCGTTTCGGACGAAAACTCGTTTGTTACAAAATGATATCCATTTTTTAACTTATTTCAACTACAGGATTTTTGTGCATTCAATAAGAACCATTACAATACACATACAAAAATTTCAACCCTATCTAACTTCAATTGCTATTTTTCATGCATTTAATGAATTGTTTTGAGCTAAATGACCCAGAAATTGAAAAGCAACACAAACGAAGTCTAAAATGGATGAAACGTGGCATGGTTTCATCATTTCACCCACATAGCATGTGCTAAAAAGTTGAGAGGGTTACGGCATAAACTGGACGCACTTCGTGTACAAAATGGAAAACTCGTCTGTTACAAAAAGATTTCAATTTTTTATCTTACTTCAACTACAAGCTTCTTGTGCATTCAAGACGAACCATTAGAATACACATACTAAAATTTCAACCCTATCTAACTTCATTTTATATTTTTCATGCATTTAATGAATTGTTTTGAGCTAAATGACCTTGAGATTGAAAAGCAGCACAAATGAACTCTGAAATCGTTGAAACTTGACATGGTTTCATCATTTCACCAACATAGTATTTGCTAAAAATTTGAGAGGGTGCACTTCGCGTACAAAATGGACAATCTCCTTCGAAGTATTAGGGTTTCGGACGAAAACTCGTCTGTTACAAAAGGATTTCCATTTTTTAACTTATTTCAACTACAGGATTTTTGTGCATTCAATAAGAACCATTACAATACACATACAAAAATTTCAACCCTATCTAACTTCAATTGCTATTTTTCATGCATTTAATGAATTGTTTTGAGCTAAATGACCCAGAAATTGAAAAGCAACACAAATGAACTCGAAAATGGATGAAACTTGGCATGGTTTCATCATTTCACCCACATAGCATGTGCTAAAAAGTTGAGAGGTTACGACATAAATTAGACACACTTCGTGTTCATAATGGAAAATCTGCTTCGAAGTATGGGGGTTTCGGATGAAAACTCGTCTGTTACAAAAAGATTTCAATTTTTTTAACTTACTTCAACTACAAGATTTTTGTGCATTGAAGACGAACCATTACAATACACATACAAAAATTTCAACCCTATCTAACTTCAATTGCTATTTTTCATGCATTTAATGAATTGTTTAGAGCTAAATGACCCAGAAATTGAAAAGCAACACAAATGAACTATAAAATGGCTGAAACTTGACATGGTTTCATCATTTCACCAAAATAGCATGTGCTAAAAAGTTGAGAGGGTTACGGCATAAATTAGACGCACTTCGTGTTCAAAATGGAAAATCTGCTTCGAAGTATCGGGGTTTCGGACGAAAACTCGTCTGTTACAAAAAGATTTCAATTTTTTTAACTTACTTCAACTACAAGCTTTTTGTGCATTCAAGACGAACCATTAGAATACACATACTAAAATTTCAACCCTATCTAACTTCATTTTATATTTTTCAAGCATTTAATGAATTGTTTTGAGCTAAATGACCTTGAGATTGAAAAGCAGCACAAATGAACTCTGAAATCGTTGAAACTTGACATGGTTTCATCATTTCACCAACATAGTACGTGCTAAAAAGTTAAGAAGGTTACAACATAAACTGGATGCACTTCGCGTACCAAATGGACAATCTCCTTCGAAGTATTAGGGTTTTGGACGAAAACTCGTCTGTTACAAAAGGATTTCCAATTTTTAACTTACTTCAACTACAGGATTTTTGTGCATTCAATAAGAACCATTACAATACACATACAAAAATTTCAACCCTATCTAACTTCAATTGCTATTTTTCATGCATTTAATGAATTGTTTTGAGCTAAATGACCCAGAAATTGAAAAGCAACACAAATGAACTCTAAAATGGATGAAACTTGGCATGGTTTCATCATTTCACCCACATAGCATGTGCTAAAAAGTTGAGAGGGTTACGGCATAAATTAGACGCACTTCGTGTTCAAAATGGAAAATCTGCTTCGAACTATCGGGGTTTCGGACGACAACTCGTCTGTTACAAAAAGATTTCAATTTTTTTAACTAATTTCAACTACAAGCTTTTTGTGCATTCAAGACGAACCATTGGAATACACATACTAAAATTTCATCCCTATCTAACTTCATTTTATATTTTTCATGCATTTAATGAATTGTTTTGAGCTAAATGACCTTGAGATTGAAAAGCAGCACAAATGAACTCTGAAATCGTTGAAACTTGACATGGTTTCATCATTTCACCAACATAGTATGTGCTAAAAAGTTAAGAAGGTTACAACATAAACTGGATGCACTTCGCGTACCAAATGGATAATCTCCTTCGAAGTATTAGGGTTTTGGACGAAAACTCGTCTGTTACAAAAGGATTTCCATTTTTTAACTTATTTCAACGACAGGATTTTTGTGCATTCAATAAGAACCATTACAATACACATACAAAAATGTCAACCCTATCTAACTTCAATTGCTATTTTTCATGCATTTAATGAATTGTTTTGAGCTAAATGACCAAGAAATTGAAAAGCAACACAAATGAACTCTAAAATGGATGAAACTTGGCATGGTTTCCTCATTTCACCCACATAGCATGTGCTAAAAAGTTGAGAGGGTTACGGCATAAACTGGACGCACTTCATGTACAAAATGGAAAATCTCCTTCGAAGTATCTGGGTTTCGGACGAAAACTCGTCTGTTACAAAAAGATTTCAATTTTTGTAACTTATTTCAACTACGAGCTTTTTGTGCACTCAATACGAACCACTAGAATACACATACTAAAATTTCAACCCTATCTAACTTCATTTTATATTTTTCATGCATTTAATCAATTTTTGTGAGCTAAATGACCTTGAGATTGAAAAGCAGCACAAATGAACTCTTAAATGGTTGAAACTTGACATGGTTTCATCATTTCACCAACATAGTATGTGCTCAAAAGTTGAGAGGGTTACGGCATAAATTAGACGCACTTCGTGTTCAAAATGGAAAATCTGCTTCGAAGTATTAGGGTTTCAGACGAAAACTCGTCTGTTACAAAAGGATTTCCATTTTTTAACTTATTTCAACTACAGGATTTTTGTGCATTCTATAAAAATCATTAGAATACACAGACTAAAATTTCAACCCTATCTAACTTCAATTGCTATTTTTCATGCATTTAATGAATTGTTTTCAGCTAAATGACCCAGAAATTGAAAAGCAACACAAATGAACTCTAAAATGGATGAAACTTGGCATGGTTTCATCATTTCACCAACATAGTATGTGCTAAAATGTTGAGAGGGTTACAACATAAACTGGATGCACTTCGCGTACAAAATGGACAATCTCCTTTGAAGTATTTGGGTTTCGGACGAAAACTCGTCTGTTAAAAAAGGATTTCCATTTTTTAACTTATTTGAACTAAATGATTTTTGTGCATTCAATAAGAACCATTAGAATACACATACTAAAATTTCAACCCTATCTAACATCATTTGCTAGTTTTCATGCATTTAATGAATTGTGTTGAGCTAAATGACCCTGAGATTGAAAAGCACCACAAATTAACTCTGGAATGGTTGAAACTTGGCATGGTTTCATCATTTCCCCCACATAACATGTGCTAAAACGTTGAGAGGGTTATGGCATGAACTGGATATACTTCGTGTACAAAATGGACAATCTCCTTCGAAGTATCGGTGTTTCGGGCGAAAACTCGTTTATTACAAAAGGATTTCCATTTTTTAACTTATCAAAACTCCAAAAAATTTAGCATTCACTATGAACCATTATAAACCACATACTAAAATGTCAACCCTATCTAACTCCATTTGTTGTTTTTCATGAATTTAATAAATTATTTTAAGCTAAATGAAATTGAAATTAAAAAGCACCACAAATGAACTCTGAAATGGTTGAAACTTCGCATGGTATCATCATTTCACCCATATAGCATGTTCTAAAAAGTTGAGAGGGTTACCGCAAAAACTGGATGCACTACATGTTCAAAATGGACAGTCTCCTTCTAAGTATCGGTGTTTCGGACGGAAACTCGTCTGTTACAAAAGGATTTCGATTTGTTAATTTATTTCAACTATAGGCTTTTTTGCATTCAACACGAACCATTAGAATACACATACTAAAATTTCAACCCAATCTAACTTCATTTTCTATTTTTCATGCATTTAATAAATTGTTTTCAGCTAAATGACACTAAGATTGAAAAGCAACACAAATGAACTCTGAAATGGTTGAAACTTGGCATGGTTTAATCATTTCACCCACATAGCATGTGCTAAAAAGTTGAGAGGATTATGGCATAATCGGGATGCACTTCGTGTACAAAATGAACAATCTCCTTCGAAGTATCGGGGTTTTGAACGAAAACTCCTCTGTTACAAAAGAATTTCCATTTTTTAAAATTATTTCAACTCCAGACTTTTTGCGCATTAACTGTGAGAAATTGGAAGGCACGTACTAAAATTTCAATCCTATCTAACTTCATTTGCTATTTTCCATGCATTTAATGAATGGTTTTGAGCTAAATGACCCCGAAATTAAAAAGCACCCTAAATGAACTCTGAAATGATTGCAACTTGGCATGGTATCATGATTTCACCCAAATAGCGTGTCATAAAAAGTTGGGAGAGTTACGGCATAAACTGGACGCTCTTCATGTACAAAATGGACAATCTCCTCCAACGTATCGGTGATTCAAACAAAAGCTCGTCTGCTCCAAAAGGATTTCAATTTTTTAACTTATTTCAACTCGAGACTTTCTGTGCATTCACTATGAACCATTATAAGCGACATACTAAAATTTCAACCCAATCTAACTCCATTTGTTATTTTTTAGGAATTTAATGAATTATTTTAAGCTAAATGACCCTGAAATTAAAAAGCATTAGAATACACATTAGAATACACATACTAAAATTTCAACCCTATGTAACTTCATTTGCTATTTTTCATGCATTTAATGAATTGTTTTGAGCTAAATGACCCTGAGATTGAAAAGCACCACAAATGAACTCTGAAATGGTTGAAACTTGGCATGGTATCATCATTTCACCCACATAGCATGTTCTAAAAAGTTGAGAGGGTTATGGCAAAAACTGGATGCACTTCGTGTACAAAATTGACAATCTCCTTCGAAGTATCGGTGTTCCGGACGAAAACTCGTCTGTTACAAAGGGATTTCCATTTTTTAACCTTTTCTCAACTACAGGTTTTTTTGCATTCAATACGAACCATTAGAATACACATACGAAAATTTCAACCCAATCTAACTTCATTTGCTATTTTTCATGCATTTAATGAATTTTTTTCAGCGAAATGACATTGAGATTGAAAAGCAACATAAATGAACTCTAAAATGGTTGAAACTTGATATGGTTTAATCATTTCACCCACATAACATATTGTAAAAGTTGAGAGGGTTACGACATAAACGGTATGCACTTCGTGTACAAAATGGACACTCTCCTTCGAAGTATCGGGGTTTCGGACGAAAACTCATCTGTTACAAAAGGATTTCCATTTTTTTAACTTATTTCAACTCTATACTTTTTTTGGATTCAATATGAACCATTAGAATACACATACTAAAATTTCAACCCTAACTAACTTCATTTGCTATTTTTCGTGCATTTAATGAATTGTTTTGAGCTAAATGACCCTGAAATTGGAATGCAACACAAATGAACTCTAAAATGGAAGAAACTTGGCATGGTTTCATCATTTCACCCACATTAAAAACTTGAGAGGGTGACGGCATAAACTGGATGCACTTCGTGTACAAAATGGACAACCTCCTTCGAAGTATCGAGGTTTCGGATGAAAACTCGTCTGTTACGAAATTTTTTCCATTTTTTAACTTATTTCCACTACATGATTTTTGTGCATTCAATACGAACCATTAGAATACACATACTAAAATTTCAACCCTATCTAACTTCATTTTCTATTTTCATGCATTTAATGAATTGTTTTCTGGTGAATGACCCAGAGATTGAAAAGCACCACAAATGAACTCTGAAATGGTTGAAACTTGGCATGGTTTCATCATTTCACCCACGTAGCATGTGCTAAAAAGTAGAGAGGGCTAAGTCATAAACTCGATGGAGTTTGTGTACAAAATGGACAATCTCCTTCGAAGTATCGGGGTTTCGGACGAAAACTCGTGTGTTACAAAAGGATTTCCAATTTTTGACTTAGTTCAACTCCAGACATTTTGCACATTCAATATGAGAAATTAGAAGGCACATACTAAAATTTCAACCCTATCTAACTTCATTTGCTATTTTCCATGCATTTAATGAATTGTTTTGAGCTGAATGACCCTGAAATTCAAAAGCACCACAAATGAACTCTGAAATGGTTGAAACTTGGCATGGTATCATCACTTCACCGACATAGCATGTCATAAGAAGTTGAGAGAGTACAGCATAAATTTGACACACTTCGTATACAAAATGGACACTCTCCTTCGAAGTATCGGGGTTTCGGACGAAAACTCATCTATAACAAAAGGATTTCCATTTTTTTAACTTATTTCAACTCTATACTTTTTGTGGAGTCAATATGAACCATTAGAATACACATACTAAAATTTCAACCCTATCTAACTTCATTTGCTATTTTTCATGCATTTAATGAATTGTTTTGAGCTAAATGACCCTGAAATTGAAACGCAACACAAATGAACTCTAAAATGAAAGAAACTTGGCATGGTTTCATCACTTCACCCACATTAAAAACTTGAGAGGGTGACGGCATAAACTGGATGCACTTCGTGTACAAAATGGACAACCTCCTTCGAAGTATCGAGGTTTCGGATGAAAACTCGTCTGTTACAAAAAGATTTCCATTTTTTAACTTATTTCCACTACATGATTTTTGTGCATTCAATACGAACCATTAGAATACACATACTAAAATTTCAACCCTATCTAACTTCATTTTCTATTTTCATGCATTTGATTAATTGTTTTCTGGTAGATGACCCAGAGATTGAAAAGCACCACAAATGAACTCTAAAATGGTTGAAACTTGGCATGGTTTCATCATTTCACCCACGTAGCATGTGCTAAAAAATAGAGACTGTTAACTCATAAACTCGATGGAGTTTGTGTACAAAATGGACAATCTCCTTCGAAGTATCGAGGTTCCGGACGAAAACTCGTGTGTTACAAAAGGATTTCCATTTTTTAACTTAGTTCAACTCCAGACATTTTCCACATTCAATATGAGAAATTAGAAGGCACATACTAAAATTTCAACCCTATCTAACTTCATTTGCTATTTTCCATGCATTTAATGAATTGTTTTGAGCTGAATGACCCTGAAATTCAAAAGCACCACAAATGAACTCTGAAATGGTTGAAACTTGGCATGGTATCATCACTTCGCCGACATAGCATGTCATCAGAAGTTGAGAGAGTACGGCATAAATTGGATACACTTCGTATACAAAATGGACACTCTCCTTCGAACTATCGGGGTTTCGGATGAAAACTCGTTTGTTACAAAAGGATTCCCAATTTTTTTAACTTATAACAACTTTGGATGCACTTCGTGTACAAAATTGACAATCTCCTTCGAAGTATCGGTGTTCCGAACGAAAATTCATCTGTTACTAAAGGATTTCCATTTTTTAACCTTTTTTCAACTACAGGGTTTGTTGCATTCAATACGAACCATTAGAATACACATACTGAAATTTCAACCCAATCTAAGTTCATTTGCTATTTTTCATGCATTTAATGAATTGTTTTGAGCTAAATGACACCGAGATTTTAAAGCAACACAAATGAACTCCAAAATGGTTGAAACTTAGCATGGTTTAATTATTTCACCTACATAACATATGCTAAAAAGTTGAGAGGGTTACGACATAAACTGGATGCAATTCGTGTACAAATTAGACACTGTCCTTCGAAGTATCGGGGTTCGGACGAACACTCGTGTGTTACAAAAGGATTTCCATTTTGTAACTTATTTCAACTACAGGATTTTTGTGCATTCAATAAAAACTATTAGAATACACATACTGAAATTTCAACCCGATCCAACTTCATTGCTATTTTTCATGCATTTAATGAATTGTTTTGAGCTAAATGACGCTGAGATTGAAAAGCAACACAAATGAACTCTAAAATGGTTGAAACTTGGCATGGTTTAATCATTTCACCCACATAACATATGCTAAAAAGTTGAGACGGTTACGACATAAACTGGATGCACTTCGTGTACAAATTGGACACTCTCCTTCGAAGTACTGGGGTTCGGACGAACACTCGTCTGTTACAAAAGGATTTCCATTTTGTAACTTACTTCATCTACAGGATTTTTGTGCATTCAATAAGAACCTTTAGAATACACATACTAAAATTTCAACCCAATCCGACTTCATTATTATTTTCCATGCATTTAATGAATTGTTTTGAGCTAAATTACACTGAGATTGAAAAGCAACACAAATGAACTCTGAAATGGTTGAAACTTGGCATGGTTTAATCATTTCACCCACATAGCATGTGCCAAAAAGTTGGGGGGGTTACAACATAAACTGGATGCAGTTCGTGTACAAAATGGACACTCTCCTTCGAAGTATCTGGGTTTAGGACGAAAACTCGTCTGTTACAAAAGGATTTCAATTTTTTTGAACTTATTTCAACTCTGTACTTTTTGTGGATTCAATATGAACCATTAGAATACACATACTAAAATTTCAACCCTATCTAACTTCATTTGCTTTTTTTCATGCATTTAATGAATGGTTTTCAGCTAAATGACCGTGAAATTGAAAAGCAACACAAATGAACTCTAAAATGGATGAAACTTGGCATGGTTTCATCATTTCACCCACGTAGCATGTGCTAAAAAGTTGAGAGGGGTACGGCATAAACTGGATGCACTTTGTGTAAAAATGGACAATCTCCTTCGAAGTATCGGTGTTTCGGACGAAAACTCGTGTGTTACAAAAAGATTTCCATTTTTAACTTATTTAAACTACAGGCTTTTTGTGCATTCAATATGAACCATTAGAATACACATACTAAAATTTCAATCCTATCTAACTTCATTTTCTATTTTTCATGCATTTAATGAATTGTTTTGAGCTAAATGACCCTGAGATTGAAAAGCACCACAAATGAACTCTGAAATGGTTGAAACTTGGCATGGTTTCATCATTTCACCCACATAGCATGTGCTAAAAAGTTGAGAGGGTTAGGGCATAAACTGTATGCACTTCTTGTACAAAATGAACAATCTCCTTCGAAGTATCGGGGTTTCGGACGAAAACTCGTCTGTTAGAAAAAGATTTCCATTTTTTAACTTACTTGAACTACAAGCTTTTTGTGCATTCAATACGAACCATTAGAGTAAACATAGTAAAATTACGACCCAATATTAACTTCATTGCTATTTTTCATACATTTAATGAATTGCTTTGAGCTAAATGACACGGAGATTGAAAAGGAACACAAATTAACTCTGAAATGGTTGAAACTTGGCATTGTTTAATCATTTCACCCACATAGCATGTGCTAATAAGTTGAGAGGGTTACGACATAAACTGGATGCACTTCATGTACAAAATGGACACTCTCCTTCGAACTATCGGGGTTTCGGACGAAAACTCGTCTGTTACAAAAGGATTTCCATTTTTTAACTTATTTCAACTCTGTACTTTTTGTGGATTCAATATGAACCATTAGAAGACACATACTAAAATTTGAACCCTATCTAACTTCATTTTCTATTTTTCATGCATTTAATGAACTGTCTTGAGCTTAATAACCCTGAGATTGAAAAGCACCACAAATGAACTCTGAAATGGTTGAAACTTGGCATGGTTTCATCATTTCACCCACATAGCATGTGCTAAAAATTCGAGAGGGTTAGGCATAAACTGGAAGCACTTCGTGTACAAAATGGACAATCTTCTTCAAAGTAGTGGGGTTTCAGACGAAAACTCGTTTGTTAGAAAAAGATTTCCATTTTTTAACTTATTTCAAATGCAAGCTTTTTGTGCATTCAATACGAACCATTAGAATACACATACTAAAATTTCGACCCAATCTAACTTCATTACTATTTTTCATGCATTTAATGAATTGTTTTAAGCTAAATGAAACAGAAATTGAAAAGCAACACAAATGAACTCTGAAATGGTAGAAACTTGGCATGGTTGAATCATTTCACCCAGGTAGAATGTGCTAAAATGTTGAGAGGGTTACGACATAAACTGGATGCACTTCGTGTACAAAATGGACAATCTCCCTCGAAGTATCGGGATTTCGGACGAAAACTCGTCTGTTACAAAAGGATTTCGATTTTTTTAACTTAGTTAAACTCTGTACTTTTTGTGGATTCAATATGAACCATTAGAGTACACATACTAAAATTTCAACCCTATCTAACTTCATTTGCTACTTTTCATGCATTTAATGACTTTTTTAGCTAAATGACCCTGAAATTGGAAAGCAACGCAAATGAACTCTAAAATTGATGAAACTTGGCATGGTTTCATCATTTCACCCACATAGCATGTGCTAAAAAGTTGAGAGGGTTCCAACATAAACTGGATGCACTTTGTGTAAAAATGGACAATCTCCTTCGAAGTATCGGTGTTTCGAATGAAAACTCGTCTGTTACAAAAGGATTCCATTTTTTTAACTTATTTCAACTCCACACTTTTTGCGCATTCAATATGAGAAATTAGAAGGCACATACTAAAATTTCAACTCTATCTAATTTCATTTGCTATTTTCCATGCATTTAATGAATGGTTTTGAGATAAATGACCCTCAAATTAAAAAGCACCCTAAATGAACTCTGAAATGGTTGAAACTTGGCGTGGTATCATCATTTCACCCAAATAGTGTGTCATAAAAAGTTGGGAGAGTTAGGGCATAAACTGGATGCACTTCATGTACAAAATGGACAATCTCCTTCGAAGTATCGGTGTTTCGAATGAAAACTTGTGTGTTACAAAAGGATTTCCACTTTTTAAATTATTTCAACTCCAGACTTTTTTGCATTCACTATGAACCATTATAAGCCACATACTAAAATTTCAACCCTATCTAACTCCATTTGTTATTTTTCATGAATTTAATGAATTGTTTTAAGCTAAATGACCTTGAAATTAAAAAGCACCACAAATGAACTCTAAAATGGTTGAAATTAGGCATGGTATCATCATTTCACCCACATAGCATGTTCTAAAAAGTAGAGAGGGTTACGGCAAAAACTGGATGCACTTCGTGTACAAAATTGACAATCTCCTTCGAAGTATCGGTGTTCCGGACGAAAACTCGTCTATTACAAAAGGATTTCCATTTTTTATCCTTTTTTCAACTACAGGGTTTTTTGCACTCAATACGAACCATTAGAATACACATACTAAAATTTCAACCCAATCTAACTTAATTTGTTATTTTCATGCATTTAATGAATTATTTTGAGCTAAATGACACTAAGATTGAAAAGCAACACAAATGAACTCGACAATGGTTGAAACTTGGCATGGTTTAATCATTTCACCCACATAACATATGCTTAAAAGTTGAGAGGGTTACGACATAAACTGGATGCACTCCGTGTACAAAATGGACACTCTTCTTCGAAGTATCGGGGTTTCGGACGAAAACTCGTCTGTTACAAAAGGATTTCCAATTTTTAACTTATCTCAACTCTATACTTTTTGTGGATTCAATAAGAACCATTAGAATACACATACTAACATTTCAACCCTATCTAACATCATTTGCTATTTTTCATGCACTTAATGAATTGTTTTGAGCTAAATGACCTTGAAATTGAAAAGCAACACAAATGAACTCTAAAATGGATGAAACTTGGCATGGTTTCATCAGTTTACCTACATAGCATGTGCTAAAAAGTTGAGATAGTTACGGCATAAACTGGATGCACTTCTTGTACAAAATGGACAATCTCCTTCGAAGTATCGGGGTTTCGGACAAAAACTCGTCTGTTACAAAAAGATTTCCATTTTTCTAACTTATTTAAACTACAGGCTTTTTGTGCATTCAATACAAACCATTAGAATACACATACTAAAATTTCAACCCTATCTAACTTCATTTGCTATTTTCCATGCATATAATGAATGGTTTTGAGCTAAATGACCCTGAAATTAAAAAGCATCCTAAATGAACTCTGAAATGGTTGATACTTGGCATGGTACCATCATTTCACCCAAATAGCTTGTCGTAAAAATTTGGGAGAGTTACGGCATAAACTGGATGCACTTCATGTACAAAACGGACAATCTCCTTCGAAGTATCAGTGTTTCGGACAAAAACTCTTCTGTTACAAAAGGATTTGCATTTTTTAACTTATTTCAGCTCCAGACTTTCTCGCATTCACTATGAAACATTATAAGCCACATTCTAATATTTCAACCCTATTTAACTCCGTTTGTTATTTTCATGAATTTAATGAATTATTTTAAGCTAAATGACCCTGAAATTAAAAAGCACCACAAATGAACTCTAAAATGGTTGAAACTTGGCATGGTTTAATCATTTCACCCGCACAACATATGCTAAAAAGTTGAGAGGGTTACGACGTAAACTGGATGAACTTCGTGTACAAAATGGACACTCTCCTTCGAAGTATCGGGGTTTCGGACGAAAACTCGTCTAGTACAAAAGGATTTCCATTTTTAGCTTATTTCAATTCTATACTTTTCGTGGATTCAATATGAACCATTAGAATACAGATACTAAAATTTCAATCCTATCTAACTTCATTTGCTATTTTTCATGCATTTAATGAATTGTTTTATTCACGAGAGGGAGAGTGGATCTACGTACCCTTGTAGATCGCTAAGTGGGAAGCGTTAAGAAACGCGGTTGGTGTAGTTGAACATCTTCGCGATCCAAATCGCCGAGCGTCCCGCGATCTCATCACGATCCGTCCCACGATCCAATCACGATCCGTCCCGTGAACTCATCACGATCCGTCCCGCGGTCTCATCATGATCCGTCTCACGACCTTGATCACGATTTGTCCCGCGAACTCATCACGATCCGTTCCGCGATCTCATCACGAACCGTCTCGCGATCTCGATCACGGTCCTTCCGATCTAGCGCCGAACGGACGACACCTCCGCGTTCAGCACACGTGCAGCTTGATGACGATCTCCACCGTCTTGATCCAGCTAGAGGAGGTGGAGAGGAGAGAGAGTTCACCGGCAGCGTGACGTTGCTCCGGTGATGGTGGTGGATCAATTCCGGCAGGGCTTCGCCTAAGCGCTGCAGAAAACCGATCTAGAGGAGAAACTATGCACCTGTGTAACGGGTAGCACGTGGCCGGAAATTCTGTCCAAAAACCACCCAATCCACTAGTATATATAGGAGGAGAGGAGAGGAGAGGCAGCCAAGTCCTTTGGGTCGGCCGAAATAGGAGGTGGGAAGCAATCCTACTTCACCTCCAATCCTAGTTGGAGTAGGATTGCCTCCTATTGGCTGATTTTCCACTTTTTGCTTTAGGACTTTCTTTCCTGCGCCATGGGCCTTTGTGGATGTTTTCCCAGCCCACTAAGGGCTGGTTATTATTCTCCCACAGCCCATGGACCTCTTGGGGTCGAAATACCCCTCCCGAAGGCCTCCCAGTACACTACCGGCACTCCCGGTACACTAGCGGCACTCCCGGTGCACTATCGATGAGCCCGAAACTTTTCTGGAAACCAAACTGGGACTTCCTATATAAGAATCTATACCTCCGGACCATTCCGGAGCTCCTCGTGACGTCCGTGATCTCATCCGGGACTCCGAACAAACTTCGGTCACCACCATACATAACTCTACACTACCGAAACGTCACTGAACCTTAAGTGTGCAGACCCTGCGGGTTTGAGAACTATGTAGACATGACCGAGACACCTCTACGGTCAATAACCAATGGCGGGACCTGGACGTCCACATTGGTTCCTACATATTCTACGAAGATCTTTATCGGTCGAACCTCTATGTCAAGGATTCAGTTAATCCCGTATAACGTTCCCTTTGTTCTTCGGTATGTTACTTGCCCGAGATTCGATCGTCGGTATCTCCATACCTAGTTCAACCTCGTTACCGGCAAGCCTCTTTACTTGTTCCATAATACAATATCCCGCAACTAACAATTAGTCACATTACTTGCAAGGCTTATTGTGATGTTGCATTACCGAGTGGGCCCCGAGATACCTCTCCGTCACACGGAGTAACAAATCCCAGTCTCGATCCATGCCAACTCAACAGACACCATCGGAGATACCTGTAGAGCACCTTTATAGTCACCCAGTTATGTTGCGACATTTGATACACACAAGGCACTCCTCCGATATCCGTGAGTTGCATGATCTCATGGTCATAGGAACATATACTTGACATGGAGAAAACAGTAGCAATAAACTGACACGATCATATGCTATGTTTGTAGTTTGGGTCTTATCCATCACATCATTCTCCTAATGATGTGATCCCGTTATCAAATGACATCTCATGTCCATGGCTAGGAAACCTTAACCATCCTTTGATCAATGAGCTAGTCCATTAGAGGCATACTAGGGACATGGTTTTGTCTATGTATCCACACATGCATTTAAGTCTCCGATCAATACAATTATAGCATGGATAATAAACGATTATCATGAACAAGGAAATATGATAATAACTAATTTATTATTGCCTCTAGGGCATATTTCCAACAGTCTCCCACTTGCACTAGAGTCAATAATCTAGTTCACATCACCATGTGATTCGCATTGTTATGAATCTAACACCCAATGAGTTCTAGGGCTCGATCATGCTTTGCATGTGAGAGAGGTCTTATAGTCAACAGGTCTGCGATATTCAGATCCGTGTGTACTTTGCAAATCTCTATGTCGAACCGTAAACACTGCTACCACACTCCACTTGGTACTATTTCCAAATGGCTGCTCCACTATACGTATCCAGATTGCTACTACTAGTCATCCGGATAAGTGTTAAAGCTTGTATCGATGTAACTCCTTATGACGAACTCTTTATCACCTCCATAATCGAGAAACATCTCCTCAGTCTCTTAGTTACTGAGGATAATCTTGACCGTTGTCCAGTGATCCACTCCTGGTTCACTCTTGTACCCCCTGACGGACTCATGGCAAGGCACACATAGGTGCGGTACACAGCATGGCATAATATAGAGCCTATGGCTAAGGCATAGGGGACGACGTTCGTCCTTTCTCTTTCTTCTGCCGTTGTTGAGCTTTGAGTCTCACTCAACTTTCACACCTTACAAATTAGGCGAGAACTCTTTCTCTGACTGATCCATTTTGAACTCTTTCAAAATCTTGTCAAGGTATGCACTCATTGAAAGTCTCATCGAGCATCTTGATCTACCTCCATAGATTTTGATGCTCAACAATTAGGTAGCTTCATCCAGGTCTTCCTTTGAAAATCACTTTCCAAATAACCGTTTTATGCTTTCAAGAAACTCTACATTATTTCTAATCAACAATATGTCATCCACATATACTTATCAGAAATTCTATAGTGCTCCCACTCACTTTATTGCAAATACAAGTTTCTCGTAAACTTTGTATAAACATCAAAACTTTGATCACCTCATCAAAGCATATATTCCAACTCCGAGATGCTTGCTTCAGTCCATGGAAGGATCACCGAAGCTTACACACCTTTTAGCATCCTTAGGCCTGACAAAACCTCCTGGTTGTATCACATACAACCTTTCCTCAAGTAAACCGTGAAGGAAACGATGTTTTGACATCCATCTGCCAGATTTCATAATTGAAAACACAGCAACTGCTAACATAATTCCAACAGACTTTAGCACCACTACGAGTGAGAAAGTCTCATCGTAGTAAACTCCTTGAACTTGTCACAAACATCTTTGCAACAAGTCGAGCTTTACAAATAGTGACATTCACCATCAGTGTGTGTCTTCATTTTAAAGATCCATTTGTACTCAACGACCTGCCATCCAACGAGCAAGTCTACCAAAGTCTACACTTGGTTTTCATACATGGATCCTATCTTAGATTTCATGGCCTCCAACCATTTGTCGGAATCCGGGCCCATCATCGCTTCTCCATAGCTCATAGGTTCATCGTTGTCCAACAACATGATCTCCAAGACAGAGTTGTCGTACCACTTAGGAGCAGTACACATCCTTGTCGACCTACGAAGTTCGATAGTAACTTGACCCTGAAGCTTCATGATCATCATCATTAACTTCTTCTTCAACTAACGTAGGCTTCACAGAAACATCTTTCTGCGCTGCGCTACTCTCTGGTTGAACAAAGGTTTAACAACCTCATCAAGTTCTATCTTCCTCCCACTCAATTCTTTCGAGAGAAACATTTCCTCGAGAAAGGATCCGTTTTAGTAACAAACACTTTGCACTTGGATCTGAGATAGAAGGTTCACCCAACTGATCTTAGGGTATTCTATGAAGATGCATTTGTCCGCCTTGGGTTCGACCTCATTAGGTGAAAACATTTTCCACACAAGTGTCGCAGCCGCAAGTATTAAGAAATGACAGCTTAGGTTTCTATCAAACCATAATTCACATGGTGTCATCTCAACGGATTTAGATGGTGCCCTATTTAAAGTGAATGTAGTTGTCTCTAATGCATAACCCCAAAATTATAGTAGTAAAACGACAAGAGACATCATAGCACGCACCATGTCCAATAGAGCATAACTATGATGTTCGGACACACCATCACACTATGGTGTTCCGGGTGGCATTTAGTTGTGAAACAACTTTCACATTGTCTTAAGTTGTATGCCAAACTCGTGATTCAGATATTCACCTCCACGATCATATCACGGTCATTTTTATCTTCTTATCACGATGATCTTTAAACTTCACTCTGAATTTGTTTGAACCTTTCAAACGATTCAGACTTGTGTTTCATTAAGTAAATATACACTATATCTACTCAAATCATCAGTGAAGGTAAGAAAATAATGATATCCACTGCACGCTACAAGACTCACTAGATTGCATACATCAACATGTATCATTTCCAATGAATCACTTGCTCGCTCCATCCAACAGCGTCCTTTAGTCATCTTGCCCAAGAGGCATGGTTCGCATGTCTCAACCGATTCGAAATCGAATGAGTCCAAATATCCATCACCATGGAGTTTCTTCATGCACTTTATACCAATATGACATTTTGCGGTAGTGCCACAAGTATGTGGTACTATCATTATTTAACTTTGTATCTTTTGACATCAATGTTATGAACATGTGTATTACTACGATCAAGATTTCAACAAACCATTCTCACTGGGTGCATGACCATTGAAGGTATTATTCATGTAACCAGAATAACTATTATTCTCTGACTTAAATGAATAACCGTATTGCAAAAAACATGATCTAATCATGTTCATGCTCAACGCAAAACACCAAATAACATTTATTTAGGTTCGTCACTAATCCTGAAGGTAGAGAGAGCGTGCGATGTTGATCACATCAACCTTGGAAACATTTCTAACACACATCGTCACCTCACCCTTAGCTAGTTCTCCGTTTATTTTGTAGCTTTTATTTCGAGTTACTAACATTTAGCAACCGAACCGGTATCCAATACCCAGGTGCTACTAGGAGTACTAGCAAGGTACACATCAATAACTCGTATATCAAATATACTTCTGTCGATGTTGTCAGCCTTCTTATCTACCAAGTATCTAGGGTTGTTCCGCTTCAGCGACCTCTCACCTCATAATAGAAGCACTTAGTCTCGGGTTTGAGGTCAACTTTGGGTTGCTTCACTGGAGCAGAAACTGACTTGCTATCCATGAAGTTTCCCTCCTTGCTCTTGCCCTTTTCGAAACTAGTGGTTTGATTAACCATCAACACTTGACGCTCCTTTTTGATTTCTACCTTCGTGGTGTCAAACATCGCAAATAGCTCAAGGATCAATACTTCTATCCCTGGTGTATTATAGTTCATCACTAAGTTCTAGTAGCTTTAGTGACAGTGACTTGGAGAACTATATCAATCACTATCTTATCTGGAAGATCAACTCCCACTTGATTCAAGCGATTGTAGTACCCAGACAATCTGAGTACATGCTCAACGATTGAGCTATTCTCCTTCATCTTACAGGCAAAGAATATTGTCGGAGATCTCATATCCCGCAACACAGGCACGAGCCTGAGATCACAATCTCTGCTCCTAGAACATCTCATATGTTCCATGACGTTCAAAATGTTTCGGAGCCTCAATTCTAAGCTGTAATGCATGATGCACTAAACTATAAAGTAGTCATCGAAACATGCCTGTTAGATGTTCACAACATCTATAGCCAACGCTAGAGGGGGTGGCGCACCGAGCGGTGCATTAAGGACATAAGCCTTCTGTGCAGCAATGAGGACAATCCTCAGATCACGAACCCAGTCCGCAATATTGCTACCAACATCTTTCAACTCTATTTCTCTAGGAACATATAAAAATTTAAGGGAGCTACAGCGCGAGCTAGTAATCTACAACCTAATTTGCAAAGACACTTTGACTATGTTCATGATAATGAGTTCAATTAATCATATTACTTAAGAACTCCCATTCAAATTGACATCCCTCGGGTCATTCGAGTGATACATGATCCAAATTCACCAACTCAAGTCCGATCATCACGTGAGTTAAGGTGGCTGCAATGGTGAACATCATTATGTTGATCATATCTACTATATGACTCATGTTCGACCTTTCGGTCTTCTTGTGTTCTGAGGCCATGTCTGTACATGCTAGGCTCGTCAAGTTTAACCCGAGTGTTCTGCGAGTGCAAATCTGGCTTGCACCCGTTGTATGTGAATGTAGAGTCTATCACACCCGATCATCACGTGGTGTCTCAACACGACGAACTTTCGCAACGGTGCACACTCGGGGAGAACACAATTTATCTTGAAATTAACTGAGGGATCACCTCATAATGCTACCGTCGTCCTAAGCAAAACAAGGTGCATAAAAGGATTAACATCACATGCAAATCATAAGTGACATGATATGGCCATGAACTTGTGCTTTTGATCTCCATGTAGAAAGCACCGGCATGATCTCCATCGTCACCGGCATGACTCCATGATCTCCATCATCTTGATCTCCATCAACGTGTTGCCATCGGGGTTGTCACGCCCTGCATGCTTCTACTACTATTGCTACTGTAGCGATAAACTAAAGAATTACATAGCACTTAATGATTGACACGCAGGTCATACAATAATTAAAGACAACCCTATGGCTCCTGCCGGTTGTCGTACTCATCGACATGCAAGTCGTGATAATCTATACATCACATGATCATCTCATACATCACATATATCTCATCATGTAATTGGCCACATCACATCACAACATACCCTGCAAAAACAAGTTAGACGTCCTCTAATTGTTGTTGCATATTTTACGTGGCTGCTACGGGTATCTAGCAAGAACGATTCTCACCTACGCATAAACCACAACGGTGATACACTAGTTTGATTTTCAACCTTCTCAAGGATCGCCTTTGTCGAATCCGATCCAACTAAAGTGAGAGAAACTGTCACCCGCAAGCCATCTAGGCAGCAAGTTGCGTCGAGGGAACCGGTCTCTCGTAAGCGTACGAGTAATGTTGGTCTGGGCCGCTTCATCTCACAATCCCGCTGAACCAAAATACGACCAAGGGAGGAAGCAATCTAAGCATCAACGCCCACAAACTTTTGTGTTCTTCTCGAGATCTCATCGAACCATCAACCTAGCTCATGATGCCACTTTTGGGGAACGTCGCATGGGAAACAAAAAATTTCCTATGCACACGCAAACCTATCCATGGTGATGAGCATCTACGAGAGGGAGAGTGGATCTACGTACCCTTGTAGATCGCTAAGCGGGAAGCGTTAAGAAACGCGGTTGGTGTAGTCGAACATCTTCGCGATCCAAATCGCCGAGCGTCCAGCGATCTCATCACGATCCGTCCCACGATCCAATCACGATCCGTCCCGTGAACTCATCACGATCCGTCCCGCGATCTCGTCACGATCCGTCTCACGATCTTGATCACGATCTGTCCCGCGAACTCATCATGATCCGTTCCGCGATCTCATCACGAACCGTCTCGTGATCTCAATCACGGTCCTTCCGATCTAGCGCCGAACGGACGGCACCTCCGCGTTCAGCACACGTGCAGCTTGATGATGATCTCCACCGTCTTGATCCAGCAAGAGGAGGTGGAGAGGAGAGAGAGTTCACCGGCAGCGTGACGGAGCTCCGGTGATGGTGGTGGAGCAATTCCGGCAGGGCTTCGCCTAAGCGCTGCAGAAAACCGATCTAGAGGAGAAACTATGCACCGGTGTAACGGGTAGCACGTGGCTGGAAATTCTGTCCAAAAACCACCCAATCCACTAGTATATATAGGAGGAGATGAGAGGAGAGGCATCCAAGGCCTTTGGGTCGGCCGAAATAGGAGGTGGGAAGCAATCCTACTTCACCTCCAATCCTAGTTGGAGTAGGATTGCCTCCTATTGGCTGATTTTCCACTTTTTGCTTTAGGACTTTCTCTCCTGCACCATGGGCCTTTGTGGCTGTTTTCCCAGCCCACTAAGGTCTGGTTATTATTCTACCACAGCCCATGGACCTCTTGGGGTCGAAATACCCCTCCCAAAGGCCTCCCGGTACACTACCGGCACTCCCGGTACACTATCGGCACTCCCGGTACACTACCGATGAGCCCGAAACATTTCCGGAAACCAAACTGGGACTTCCTATATATGAATCTTTACCTCCAGACCATTCCGGAGCTCCTCATGACGTCCGTGATCTCATCTGGGACTCTGAACAAACTTCGGTCACCACCATACATAACTCTACACTACCGAAACGTCACCGAACCTTAAGTGTGCAGACCCTTCGGGTTCGAGAACTAAGTAGACATGACTGAGACACCTCTACGGTCAATAACCAATGGCGGGACCTGGACATCCACATTGGTTCCTACATATTCTACGAAGATCTTTATCGGTCGAACCTCTATGTCAAGGATTCAGTTAATCCCGTATAACGTTCCCTTTGTTCTTCGGTATGTCACTTGCCCGACATTCGATCGTCGGTATCTCCATACCTAGTTCAACCTCGTTACCGGAAAGCCTCTTTACTCGTTCCGTAATACAAGATCCCGCAACTAACAATTAGTCACATTGCTTGCAAGGCTTATTGTGATGTTGCATTACCGAGTGGGCCCCGAGATACCTCTAAGGGCTGGTTATTATTCTCCCACAGCCCATGGACCTCTTGGGGTCGAAATACCCCTCCCGAAGGCCTCCCAGTACACTACCGGCACTCCCGGTACACTAGCGGCACTCCCGGTGCACTATCGATGAGCCCGAAACTTTTCTGGAAACCAAACTGGGACTTCCTATATAAGAATCTATACCTCCGGACCATTCCGGAGCTCCTCGTGACGTCCGTGATCTCATCCGGGACTCCGAACAAACTTCGGTCACCACCATACATAACTCTACACTACCGAAACGTCACTGAACCTTAAGTGTGCAGACCCTGCGGGTTTGAGAACTATGTAGACATGACCGAGACACCTCTACGGTCAATAACCAATGGCGGGACCTGGACGTCCACATTGGTTCCTACATATTCTACGAAGATCTTTATCGGTCGAACCTCTATGTCAAGGATTCAGTTAATCCCGTATAACGTTCCCTTTGTTCTTCGGTATGTTACTTGCCCGAGATTCGATCGTCGGTATCTCCATACCTAGTTCAACCTCGTTACCGGCAAGCCTCTTTACTTGTTCCATAATACAATATCCCGCAACTAACAATTAGTCACATTGCTTGCAAGGCTTATTGTGATGTTGCATTACCGAGTGGGCCCCGAGATACCTCTCCGTCACACGGAGTAACAAATCCCAGTCTCGATCCATGCCAACTCAACAGACACCATCGGAGATACCTGTAGAGCACCTTTATAGTCACCCAGTTACGTTGCGATGTTTGATACACACAAGGCACTCCTCCGATATCCGTAAGTTGCATGATCTCATGGTCATAGGAACATATACTTGACATGCAGAAAACAGTAGCAATAAACTGACACGATCATATGCTATGTTTGTAGTTTGGGTCTTATCCATCACATAATTCTCCTAATGATGTGATCCCGTTATCAAATGACATCTCATGTCCATGGCTAGGAAACCTTAACCATCCTTTGATCAACGAGCTAGTCCATTAGAGGCATACTAGGGACTTGGTTTTGTCTATGTATCCACACATGCATTTAAGTCTCCGATCAATACAATTATAGCATGGATAATAAACGATTATCATGAACAAGGAAATATGATAATAACTAAGTTATTATTGCCTCTAGGGCATATTTCCAACAAAATGACCCTGAAATTGAAAAGCAATACAAATGAACTCTAAAATGGATGAAACTTGGCATGGTTTCATCATTTCACCCACATAGCATGTTCTAAAAAGTTGACAGGGTTACGGCATAAACTGGATGCACTTCGCGTACCAAATGGACAATCTCCTTCGAAGTATCGGGGTTTCGGACGAAAACTCGTCTATTACAAAAAGATTTCCATTTTTTAACTTATTTAAACGATAGGCTTTTTGTGCCCTCAATACGAACCATTAGAATACCCATACTAAAATTTCAACCCTATCTAACTTCATTTTCTATTTTTCATGCATTTAATGAATTGTTTTGAGCTAAATGACCCTGAGATTGAAAAGCACCACAAATGAACTCTGAAATGGTTGATACTTTGCATGGTTTCATCATTTCACCCACATAGCATGTTCTAAAAAGTTGAGAGGGTTACAACAAAAACTGGATGCACTTCGTTTACAAAATGGACAATCTCCTTCGAAGTATCCGGGTTTCGGAGGAAAACTCATTTGTTACGAAGGATTTCCATTTTGTTAACTTATTTCAACTCTAGACTTTTTGTGCATTCAATATGAGAAATTACAAGGCACATACTAAAATTTCAACCCTATCTAGCTTCATTTGCTATTTTCCATGCATTTAATGAATTGTTTTGAGCTAAATGACCCTGAGATTGAAAAGCACCACAAATGAACGCTGAAATGGTTGAAACTTGGCATGGTTTCATAATTTCACCCATATAGCATGTCATAAAAAGTTGAGAGAGTTACGACATAAACTGGATGCACTTCGTGTACAAAAAGGACAATCTGCGTCGAAGTATCGGTGTTCCAAATGCAAACTCGTTTGTCACAAAAGGATTTCCATTTTTTTAACTTATTTCAACTCCAGACTTTTAGCGCAATCAATATGAGCAATAAGAAGCCACATACTAAAATTTCATCCATATCTAACTTCGTTTGTTATTTTCCATGCATTTAAAGAATTGTTCTGAGCTAAATGACACTGAAATTAAAAAGCACGAGAAATGAACTATGAAATGGTTGAAACTTGGTGTGGTATCATCATTTCACCAACATAGAATGTGCTAAAAATTTGAAAGGGTAAGGGCATAAACTGGATGCACTTCGTGTACAAAATAGACAATCTCCTTCGAAGTATCGGGGTTTCGGACGAAAACTCGTCTGTTACAAAAGGATTTCCATTTTTTAACTTATTTCAACAACAAGATTTTTGTGCATTAAATACAAACCATTAGAATACACATACTAAATTTCAAACCTATGTAAATTCGTTTGCTATTTTTCATACATTTAATGAATTATTTTAGCTAAATTACCCGGAGATTGAAAAGCACCACAAATGAACTCTAAAATGGTTGAAACTTGGAATATATTCATCATTTCACCCACATAGCATCTGCTAAAACTTTGAGTGAGTTAGGACATAAACTGGATACACTTCGTGTACAAAATGAACACTCTCCTTAGAAGTATCGAGGTTTTGGACGAAAACTGGTGTGTTACAAAAGGATTTCCATTTTTTAACTTATTTCAATTCGAGACTTTTTGTGCATTCAACATGAACCATTAGAATACACATAATAAAATTTTAACCCTATCTAACTTCATTTGCTATTTTTCATGCATTTAATGAATTGTTTTGACCTAAATGACCCTGAAATTTCAAAGCAGCACCAATGAACTCTGAAATGGTTGAAACCTGGTATGGTCTCATCATTTCACTCACATAGCATGTGCTAATAAGTTGAGAGGGTTACGGCATAAACTGGATGCACTTCGTGTTCAAAATGGACAATCTGCTTCTAAGTATCAGGGTTTCAGACGAAAACTCTTCTGGTACAAAAGGATTTCCATTTTTTAACTTATTTCAACTAAACGATTTCTGTGCATTTAATACGAACCATTAGAATACACATACTAAAATTTCAACCCTATGTAAATTAATTTGCTATTTTTCATACATTTAATAAATTGTTTTGTGCTAAAAGACCCTTAGATTGAAAAGCACCACAAATGAACTCTGAAATGGTTGAAACTTGGCATGGTTTCATCATTTCACCCACATAGCATGTGCTAAAATGTTGAGAGAGTTAGGGCATAAACTGGATGCAATTCGTGTACAAAATGGACAATCTCCTTCGAAGTATCGGTGTTTCACATGAAAACTCGTCTCTAACAAAAGGATTTCCATTTTTTGACTTATTTCATCTCTAGACGTTTTGTGCATTCACTATGAACCATTACAAGTCACATACTCAAATTTTAACCCTGCCTAACTCCATTTGTTATTTTTCATTAATTTAATGAATTGTTTTAAGCTAAATGACCCTGAAATTAAAAAGCAACACAAATGAACTCTGAAATGGTTGAAACTTGGCATGGTATCATCATTTCACCCACATAGCATGTTCTAAAAAGTTGAGAGGGTTACAACAAAAACTAGATGAACTTCGTTTACAAAATGGACAATATCCTTCGAAGTATCGGGGTTTCGGACGAAAACTCATTTGTTACAATAGGATTTCCATTTTTTAACTTATTTCAACTCTAGACTTTTTGTGCATTCAATATGACAAATTAGAAGGCACATACTAAAATTTCAACCCTATGTAGCTTCATTTGCTATTTTCCATGCATTTTATGAATTGTTTCGAGCTAAATGACCCTAAATTAAAAAGCACCACAAATGAACTCTGAAATGGTTGAAACTTGGCATGGTATCATCATTTCACCCATATAGCGTGTCATAAAAAGTTGAGAGAGTTACGGCATAAACAGGATGCACTTCGTGTGCAAAATGGCCAATCTCCTTCGAAGTATCGCTGTTTCGGACGAACTCATCTTTACAAAAGGATTTCCATTTTTTTAACTTATTTCAACTCCAGAGTTTTTTGCATTCACTATGAACTATTAGAATACACATAATAAAATTTCAACCCTATCTAACTTCATTTTGCTATTTTTCATGCATTCGATGAATTGTTTTGAGCTAACTGACCCTGAAATTGAAAAGCAGCACAAATGAACTCTGAAATGGTTGAAACTTGGCATGGTTTCATCATTTCACCAACATAGTATGTGCCAAAAAGTTGATAGGGTTACAACATAAACTGGATGCACTTCGCGTACAAAATGGACAATCTCCTTCGAAGTATCAGGATTTCGGACGAAAACTCTTGTGTTACAAAAGGATTTCCACTTTTTAAATTATTTCAACTAAAGGATTTTTGTGCACTCAATAGGAACCATTAGAATAGACATAATAAATGTCAACCCCATCTAACTTCATTTGCTATTTTTCATGCATTTAATGAATTGTTTGTAGCTAAAAGACCCTGAGGTTGAAAACCACCACAAATGAACTCTGAAATGGTTGAAACTTTGCATGGTTTCATCATTTCATGCACATAGCATGTGCTAAAATATTGAGAGGTTTAGGGCATAAATAGGATGCACTTCGTGTACAAAATGGACAATCTCCTTTGAAGTATCGGGGTTTCGGACAAAAACATGTCTGTTACAAAAGGATTTCCATTTTTTTAACTTATTTCAACTCAAAACTTTTTGTGCATTAAATATGAGAAATTAGAAGTCACATACTAAAATTTCAACCCAATCTAACTTCATTTGCTATTTTCCATGCATTTAATGAATTGTTTTGAGCTAAATGACCCTAAAATTAAAAACCACCACAAATGAACTCTGAAATGGTTCAAAGTTGGCATGGTATCATCATTTCACCCACGTAGTGTGTAATAAAAAGTTGAGAGAGTTACGACATAAACTGGATGCACTTCGTGTAAAAAATGGAAAATCTCCTTCGAAGAATCGGGGTTTCGGACGAAAACTCGTCTGTTACAAAAGGATTTCCATTTTTTTAACTTATTTCAACAACAAGATTTTTGTGCATTAAATACAAACCATTAGAATACACATACTAAATTTCAAACCTATGTAAATTCGTTTGCTATTTTTCATACATTTAATGAATTATTTTAGCTAAATTACCCGGAGATTGAAAAGCACCACAAATGAACTCTAAAATGGTTGAAACTTGGCATATATTCATCATTTCACCCACATAGCATGTGCTAAAACTTTGAGTGAGTTAGGGCATAAACTGGATACACTTCGTGTACAAAATGAACACTCTCCTTAGAAGTATCGAGGTTTTGGACGAAAACTGGTGTGTTACAAAAGGGTTTCCATTTTTTAACTTATTTCAATTCGAGACTTTTTATGCATTCAACATGAACCATTAGAATACACATAATAAAATTTTAACCCTATCTAACTTCATTTGCTATTTTCCATGCATTTAATGAATTGTTTTGACCTAGATGACCCTGAAATTTCAAAGCAGCACCAATGAACTCTGAAATGGTTGAAACCTGGTATGGTTTCATCATTTCACTCACATAGCATGTGCTAATAAGTTGAGAGGGTTACGGCATAAACTGGATGCACTTCGTGTACAAAATGGACAATCTCCTTCTAAGTATGAGGGTTTCGGACGAAAACTCTTCTGTTACAAAAGGATTTCCATTTTTTAACTTATTTCAACTAAACGATTTCTGTGCATTTAATACGAACCATTAGAATACAGATACTAAAATTTCAACCCTATGTAAATTAATTTGCTATTTTTCATACATTTAATAAATTGTTTTGTGCTAAAAGACCCTTAGATTGAAAAGCACCACAAATGAACTCTGAATTGGTTGAAACTTGGCATGGTTTCATCATTTCACCCACATAGCATGTGCTAAAATATTGAGAGAGTTAGGGCATAAACTGGATGCAATTCGTGTACAAAATGGACAATCTCCTTCGAAGTATCGGTGTTTCACATGAAAACTCGTCTCTAACAAAAGGATTTCCATTTTTTGACTTATTTCAACTCTAGACGTTTTGTGCATTCACTATGAACCATTACAAGTCACATTCTCAAATTTTAACCCTACCTAACTCCATTTGTCATTTTTTATTAATTTAATGAATTGTTTTAAGCTAAATGACCCTGAAATTAAAAAGCAACACAAATGAACTCTGAAATGGTTGAAACTTGGCATGGTATCATCATTTCACCCACATAGCATGTTCTAAAAAGTTGAGAGGGTTACAACAAATACTAGATGAACTTCGTTTACAAAATGGACAATATCCTTCGAAGTACCGGGGTTTCGGACGAAAACTCATTTGTTACAATAGGATTTCCATTTTTTAACTTATTTCAACTCTAGACTTTTTGTGCATTCAATATGACAAATTAGAAGGCACATACTAAAATTTCAACCCTATGTAGCTTCATTTGCTATTTTCCATGCATTTTATGAATTGTTTCGAGCTAAATGACCCTGAAATAAAAAAGCACCACAAATGAACTCTGAAATGGTTGAAACTTGGCATGGTATCATCATTTCACCCATATAGCGTGTCATAAAAAGTTGAGAGAGTTACGGCATAAACTGGATGCACTTCGTGTAAAAAATGGAAAATCTCCTTCGAAGAATCGGGGTTTCGGACGAAAACTCGTCTGTTACAAAAGGATTTCCATTTTTTTAACTTATTTCAACAACAAGATTTTTGTGCATTAAATACAAACCATTAGAATACACATACTAAATTTCAAACCTATGTAAATTCGTTTGCTATTTTTCATACATTTAATGAATTATTTTAGCTAAATTACCCGGAGATTGAAAAGCACCACAAATGAACTCTAAAATGGTTGAAACTTGGCATATATTCATCATTTCACCCACATAGCATGTGCTAAAACTTTGAGTGAGTTAGGGCATAAACTGGATACACTTCGTGTACAAAATGAACACTCTCCTTAGAAGTATCGAGGTTTTGGACGAAAACTGGTGTGTTACAAAAGGATTTCCATTTTTTAACTTATTTCAATTCGAGACTTTTTGTGCATTCAACATGAACCATTAGAATACACATAATAAAATTTTAACCCTATCTAACTTCATTTGCTATTTTCCATGCATTTAATGAATTGTTTTGACCTAAATGACCCTGAAATTTCAAAGCAGCACCAATGAACTCTGAAATGGTTGAAACCTGGTATGGTTTCATCATTTCACTCACATAGCATGTGCTAATAAGTTGAGAGGGTTACGGCATAAACTGGATGCACTTCGTGTACAAAATGGACAATCTCCTTCTAAGTATGAGGGTTTCGGACGAAAACTCTTCTGTTACAAAAGGATTTCCATTTTTTAACTTATTTCAACTAAACGATTTCTGTGCATTTAATACGAACCATTAGAATACACATACTAAAATTTCAACCCTATGTAAATTAATTTGCTATTTTTCATACATTTAATAAATTGTTTTGTGCTAAAAGACCCTTAGATTGAAAAGCACCACAAATGAACTCTGAATTGGTTGAAACTTGGCATGGTTTCATCATTTCACCCACATAGCATGTGCTAAAATATTGAGAGAGTTAGGGCATAAACTGGATGCAATTCGTGTACAAAATGGACAATCTCCTTCGAAGTATCGGTGTTTCACATGAAAACTCGTCTCTAACAAAAGGATTTCCATTTTTTGACTTATTTCAACTCTAGACGTTTTGTGCATTCACTATGAACCATTACAAGTCACATTCTCAAATTTTAACCCTACCTAACTCCATTTGTTATTTTTTATTAATTTAATGAATTGTTTTAAGCTAAATGACCCTGAAATTAAAAAGCAACACAAATGAACTCTGAAATGGTTGAAACTTGGCATGGTATCATCATTTCACCCACATAGCATGTTCTAAAAAGTTGAGAGGGTTACAACAAATACTAGATGAACTTCGTTTACAAAATGGACAATATCCTTCGAAGTATCGGGGTTTCGGACGAAAACTCATTTGTTACAATAGGATTTCCATTTTTTAACTTATTTCAACTCTAGACTTTTTGTGCATTCAATATGACAAATTAGAAGGCACATACTAAAATTTCAACCCTATGTAGCTTCATTTGCTATTTTCCATGCATTTTATGAATTGTTTCGAGCTAAATGACCCTGAAATAAAAAAGCACCACAAATGAACTCTGAAATGGTTGAAACTTGGCATGGTATCATCATTTCACCCATATAGCGTGTCATAAAAAGTTGAGAGAGTTACGGCATAAACAGGATGCACTTCGTGTGCAAAATGGCCAATCTCCTTCGAAGTATCGCTGTTTCGGACGAAAACTCATCTTTACAAAATGATTTCCATTTTTTTAACTTATTTCAACTCCAGAGTTTTTTGCATTCACTATGAACTATTAGAATACACATAATAAAATTTCAACCCTATCTAACTTCATTTTGCTATTTTTCATGCATTCGATGAATTGTTTTGAGCTAACTCACCCTGAAATTGAAAAGCAGCACAAATGAACTCTGAAATGGTTGAAACTTGGCATGGTTTCATCATTTCACCAACATAGTATGTGCCAAAAAGTTGAGAGGGTTACAACATAAACTGGATGCACTTCGCGTACAAAATGGACAATCTCCTTCGAAGTATCAGGATTTTGGACGAAAACTCTTGTGTTACAAAAGGATTTCCACTTTTTAAATTATTTCAACTAAAGGATTTTTGTGCACTCAATACGAACCATTAGAATACACATAATAAATGTCAACCCCATCTAACTTCATTTGCTATTTTTCATGCATTTAATGAATTGTTTGTAGCTAAAAGACCCTGAGGTTGAAAACCACCACAAATGAACTCTGAAATGGTTGAAACTTTGCATGGTTTCATCATTTCACGCACATAGCATGTGCTAAAATCTTGAGAGGTTTAGGGCATAAATAGGATGCACTTCGTGTACAAAATGGACAATCTCCTTTGAAGTATCAGGGTTTGTTCAAAAACATGTCTGTTACAAAAGGATTTCCATATTTTTAACTTATTTCAACTCAAAACTATTTGTGCATTAAATATGAGAAATTAGAAGTCACATACTAAAATTTCAACCCAATCTAACTTCATTTTCTATTTTCCATGCATTTAATGAATTGTTTTGAGCTAAATGACCCTAAAATTAAAAACCACCACAAATGAACTCTGAAATGGTTCAAAGTTGGCATGGTATCATCATTTCACCCACGTAGCGTGTAATAAAAAGTTCAGAGAGTTACGACATAAACTGCATGCACTTGGTGTAAAAAATGGAAAATCTCCTTCGAAGTATCGGTGTTTCAGATGAAAACTCGTCTCTAACAAAAGGATTTCCATTTTTTTACTTATTTAAACTCTAGAATTTTTGTGGATTCACTATGAACCATTACAAGTCACATACTCAAATTTTAACCCTATCTAACTCCATTTGTTATTTTTCATTAATTTAATGAATTGTTTTAAGCTAAATGACCTTGAAATTAAAAAGCAACACAAATGATCTCTAAAATTGTTGAAACTTGGCATGGTATCATCATTTCACCCACATAGCATGTTCTAAAAAGTTGAGAGGGTTACAACAAAAACTGGATGCGCTTCGTTTACAAAATGGACAATCTCCTTTGAAGTATCGGGGTTTCGGACGAAAACTCATCTCTTACAAAAGGATTTCCATTTTTTTAACTTATTTCAACTCTAGAATTTTTGTGCATTCAATAAGAGAAATTAGAATGCACATACTAAAATTTCAACCCTATCTAGCTTCATTTGCTATTTTCCACGCATTTAATGAATTATTTTGAGCTAAATGATCCTGATATTGAAAAGCACCACAAATGAACGCTGAGATGGTTGAACCTTGGCATGGTTTCATCATTTCACCCATATAGCATGTCACAAAAAGTTGAGAGAGTTATGACATAAACTGGATGCACTTCGTGTACAAAAAGGACAATCCGCGTCGAAGTATGAGTGATTCGAATGAAAACTCATTTGTTACAAAAGGATTTCCATTTTTTTAACTTATTTCAACTCCAGACTTTTTGTGCAATCAATGTGAGCAATAAGAAGCCACATACTAAAATTTCATCCATATCTAACTTCCTTTGTTATTTCCGATGCATTTAAAGAATTGTTTTGAGCTAAATGACACTAAAATTAAAAAGCACCACAAATGAACTATGAAATGGTTGAAACTTGGCATGGTATCATCATTTCACCCACATAGAATGTGCTAAAAATTTGAGAGGGTTACGGCATAAACTGGATGCACTTCCTGTACAAAATGGACAATCTCCTTCGAAGTATCGGGGTTTCGGACGAAAACTCGTCTGTTACAAAAGCATTTCCATTTTTTTAACTTATTTCAACTACAAGATTTTTGTGCATTCAATAGGAACCATTAGAATGCACATACTAAATTTCAACCCTATGTAAATTCAGTTGCTATTTTTCATACATTTAATGAATTCTTTTGAGCTAAATGACCCTGAGATTGAAAAGCACCACAAATGAATTCTGAAATGGTTGAAACTTGGAATGTATTCATCATTTCACCCACATAGCTTGTGCTAAAATGTTGAGAAAGTTAGGGCATAAAATGGATGCCCTTCATGTACAAAATGGACACTCTCCTTCAAAGTATTGGGGTTTTGGACCAAAACTCGTCTGTTACAAAAGGATTTCCAGTATTTTAACTTATTTCAACTCTAGACTTTTTGTGCATTCAATATGAACTAGTATAATACACATAATAAATTTTTAACCCTATCTAACTTCATTTCCTATTTTTCATGCATTTAATGAATTGTTTTGAGCTAAATGACCCTGAAATTGAAAAGCAACACCAATGAACTCTGAAATGGTTGAAACTTGGTATGGTTTCATCATTTCACTCACATAGCATGTGCTAATAAGTTGAGAGGGTTACGGCATAAACTGGATGCACTTCGTGTACAAAATGGACAATCTCCTTCTAAGTATCAGGGTTTCGGACGGAAACTCTTCGGTTACAAAAGGATTTCCATTTTTTAACTCATTTCAACTACATGATTTTTGTGCATTCAATACGAACCATTAGAATACACATACTAAAGTTTCAGCCCTATGTAAATTCATTTGCTATTTTTCATACTTTTAGTAATTTTGAGTTAAAAGACCCTGAGATTGAAAATCACTACAAATGAACTCTGAAATGGTTGAAACTTGGTATCGTTTCATCATTTCACCCACATAGCATGTGGTAGAATGTTGAGAGGGTTAGGGCATAAACTGGATGCACTTCGTGTACAAAATGGACAAGATCCTTTGATGTACGGGGTTTAGGATGAAAACTTGTCTGTTACAAAAGGATTTCCATTTTTTAACTTCTTTCAACTGCAAACCTTTTGTCCATTCAATATGAGAAATTAGCAGTCACATACTAAAATTTCAACCTAGCCTAACTTCATTTGCTATTTTCCATGCATTTAATGAATTGTTTTGAGCGAAATGACCCTGAAATTTAAAAGCACCACAAATGAACTCTGAAATGGTTGAAACCTGGCAAGGGATTATCATTTCACCCACATAGCATGTCATAAAAAGTTGAGAGAGTTACGACATAAACTGGATGCACTTCATGTACAAAATGGACACTCTCCTTCGAAGTATCTGGGTTTCGGATGAAAACTCGTCTGTTACGAAAGGATTTCCATTTCTTAACTTATTTCAACTCCAGACTTTTTGTTCATTCATTATGAACCATTATAAGCCACATATTAAAATTTTAACCCTATTTATCTCCATTTGTTATTTTTCATGAATTTAATGAATTGTGTTAAGCTAAATGACCCTGAAATTAAAAAAAGGACCCAAATGCACTGTAAAATGGTTGAAACTTGGCATGGTATCATCATTTCACCCACATAGCGTGTCATAAAAAGTTAGGGCATAATATGGATGCACTTCGTGTACAAAATGGACACTCTCCTTCGAAGTATCGGGGTTTCAGACGAAAACTCATCTGTTACAAAAGGATTTCCATTTTTTTAACTTATTTCAACAACACGATTTTTGTGCATTCAATACGAACCATTAGAATACACATACTAAATTTCAAACCTATGTAAATTCATTTGCTATTTTTCATACATTTAATGAATTCTTTTAGCTAAATTACCCGGAGATTGAAAAGCACCACAAATGAACTCTAAAATGGTTGAAACTTGGCATATATTCATCATTTCACCCACATAGCATGTGCTAAAACTTTGAGAGGGTTAGGGCATAAACTGGACGCTCTTCGTGTACAAAATGGACACTCTCCTCAGAAGTATCGAGGTTTTGGACGAAAACTCGTGTGTTACAAAAGGATTTCCATTTTTTTAAACTTATTTCAACTCTAGACTTTTTGTGCATTCAATATAAACCATTAGAATACACATAATAAAATTTTAACCCTATCTAACTTCATTTGCTATTTTTCATGCATTTAATGAATTGTTTTGACCTAAATGACCCTGAAATTGAAAAGCAGCACCAATGAACTCTGAAATGGTTGAAACCTGGTATGGTTTCATCATTTCACTCACATAGCATGTGCTAATAAGTTGAGAGGGTTACGGCATAAACTGGATGCACTTCGTGTACAAAATGGACAATCTCCTTCTAAGTATCAGGGTTTCGGACGAAAACTCTTCTGTTACAAAAGGATTTCCATTTTTTAACTTATTTCAACTAAAGGATTTCTGTGCATTTAATACGAACCATTAGAATACACATAGTAAAATTTCAACCCTATGTAAATTCATTTGCTATTTTTCATACATTTAATAAATTGTTTTGAGCTAAAAGACCCTGAGATTGAAAAGCACAACAAATGAACTCTGAAATGGTTGAAACTTGGCATGGTTTCATCATTTCACCCACATAGCATGTGATAAAATGTTGAGAGGGTTAGGGCATAAACTGGATGCAATTCGTGTACAAAATGGACAATCTCCTTCGAAGTATCGGTGTTTCAGATCAAAACTCGTCTCTAACAAAAGGATTTCCATTTTTTGACTTATTTCAACTCTAGACGTTTTGTGCATTCACTATGAACCATTACTAGTCACATACTCAAATTTTAACCCTATCTAACTCCATTTGTTATTTTTCATTAATTTAATGAATTGTTTTAAGCTAAATGACCCTGAAATTAAAAAGCAACACAAATGAACTCTGAAATGGTTGAAACTTGGCATGGTATCATCATTTCAACCACATAGCATGTTCTAAAAAGTTGAGATGGTTTCAACAAAAACTGGATGCACTTCGTTTACAAAATGGACAATCTCCTTCGAAGTATCGGGGTTTCGGACGAAAACTCATCTGTTACAATATGATTTCCATTTTTTTAACTTATTTAAACTCTAGACTTTTTGTGCATTCAATATGACAAATTAGAAGGCACATACTAAAATTTCAACCCTATGTAGCTTCATTTGCTATTTTCCATGCATTTAATGAATTGTTTCGAGCTAAATGACCTGAAATTAAAAAGCACCACAAATGAACTCTGAAATGGTTGAAACTTGGCATGGTATCATCACTTCACCAATATAGCGTGTCATAAAAAGTTGAGAGAGTTATGGCATACACAGGATGCACTTCGTGTGCAAAATGGCCAATCTCCTTCGAAGTATTGCAGTTTCGGACGAAAACTTGTCTGTTACAAAAGGATTTCCATTTTTTTTAACTTATTTCAACTCCAGAGTTTTTTGCATTCACTATGAACCATTAGAATACACATAATAAAATTTGAGCCCTATCTAACTTCATTTTGCTATTTTTCATGCATTCGATGAATTGTTTTGAGCTAACTGACCCTGAAATTGAAAAGCAGCACAAATGAACTCTGAAATGGTTGAAACTTGGCATGGTTTCATCATTACACCAACATAGTATGTGCCAAAAAGTTGAGAGGGTTACAACATAAACTGGATGCACTTCGCGTACAAAATGGATAATCTCCTTCGCAGTATCGGGATTCCGGATGAAAACTCTTGTGTTACAAAAGGATTTCCATTTTTAAATTATTTCAACTAAAGGATTTTTGTGCACTCAATACGAACCATTAGAATACACATAATAAATGTCAACCCCATCTAACTTCATTTGCTATTTTTCATGCATTTAATGAATTGTTTGTAGCTAAAAGACCCTGAGGTTGAAAAGCACCACAAATGAACTCTGAAATGGTTGAAACTTTGCATGGTTTCATCATTTCACCCACATAGCATGTGCTAAAATGTTGAGAGGGTTAGGGCATAAACGTGATGCAATTCGTGTACAAAATGGACAATCTCCTTCGAAGTATCGGTGTTTCAGATCAAAACTCGTCTCTAACAAAAGGATTTCCATTTTTTGACTTATTTCAACTCTAGACGTTTTGTGCATTCACTATAAACCATTACAAGTCACATACTCAAATTTTAACCCTATCTAACTCCATTTGTTATTTTTCATTAATTTAATGAATTGTTTTAAGCTAAATGACCCTGAAATTAAAAAGCAACACAAATGAACTCTGAAATGGTTGAAACTTGGCATGGTATCATCATTTCAACCACATAGCATGTTCTAAAAAGTTGAGAGGGTTTCAACAAAAACTGGATGCACTTCGTTTACAAAATGGACAATCTCCTTCGAAGTATCGGGGTTTCGGACGAAAACTCATCTGTTACAATATGATTTCCATTTTTTTAACTTATTTAAACTCTAGAATTTTTGTGCATTCAATATGACAAATTAGAAGGCACATACTAAAATTTCAACCCTATGTAGCTTCATTTGCTATTTTCCATGCATTTAATGAATTGTTTCGAGCTAAATGACCTGAAATTAAAAAGCACCACAAATGAACTCTGAAATGGTTGAAACTTGGCATGGTATCATCATTTCACCAATATAGCGTGTCATAAAAAATTGAGAGAGTTATGGCATACACAGGATGCACTTCGTGTGCAAAATGGCCAATCTCCTTCGAAGTATTGCAGTTTCGGACGAAAACTCGTCTGTTACAAAAGGATTTCCATTTTTTTAACTTATTTCAACTCCAGAATTTTTTGCATTCACTATGAACCATTAGAATACACATAATAAAATTTCAACCCTATCTAACTTCATTTTGCTATTTTTCATGCATTCGATGAATTGTTTTGAGCTAACTGACCCTGAAATTGAAAAGCAGCACAAATGAACTCTGAAATGGTTGAAACTTGGCATGGTTTCATCATTACACCAACATAGTATGTGCCAAAAAGTTGAGCGGGTTACAACATAAGCTGGATGCACTTCGCGTACAAAATGGATAATCTCCTTCGAAGTATCGGGATTCCGGATGAAAACTCTTGTGTTACAAAAGGATTTCCATTTTTAAATTATTTCAACTAAAGGATTTTTGTGCACTCAATACGAACCATTAGAATACACATAATAAATGTCAACCCCATCTAACTTCATTTGCTATTTTTCATGCATTTAATGAATTGTTTGTAGCTAAAATACCCTGAGGTTGAAAAGCACCACAAATGAACTCTGAAATGGTTGAAACTTTGCATGGTTTCATCATTTCACGCACATAGCATGTGCTAAAATCTTGAGAGTGTTAGGGAATAAATAGGATGCACTTCGTGTACAAAATGGACAATCTCCTTTGAAGTATCGGGGTTTCGGACGAAAACTTGTCTGTTACAAAAGGATTTCCATTTTTTAACTTATTTCAACTCAAAACTTTTGGTGCATTAAATATGATAAATTAGAAGTCACATACTAAAATTTCAACCCACTCTCACTTCATTTTCTATTTTCCATGCATTTAATGAATTGTTTTGAGCTAAATGACCCTAAAATTAAAAACCACCACAAATGAACTCTGAAATGGTTCAAACTTGGCATGGTATCATCATTTCACCCACATAGCGTGTCATAAAAAGTTGAGAGAGTTACGACATAAACTGGATGCACTTCGTGTAAAAAGTGGAAAATCTCCTTCGAAGTATCGGTGTTTCACATGAAAACTCGTCTCTAACAAAAGGATTTCCATTTTTTTACTTATTTAAACTCTAGAATTTTTGTTCATTCACTATGAACCATTACAAGTCACATACTCAAATTTAAACCCTATCTAACTCCATTTGTTATTTTTCATTAATTTAATAAATTGTTTTAAGCTAAATGACCCTGAAATTAAAAAGCAACACAAATGATCTCTAAAGTGGTTGAAACTTGGCATGGTATCATCATTTCACCCACATAGCATGTTCTAAAAAGTTGAGAGGGTTACAACAAAAACTGGATGCACTTCATTTACAAAATGGACGATCTCCTTCGAAGTATCGGGGTTTCGAACGAAAACTCGTTTGTTACAAAAGGATTTCCATTTATTTTTATTTTTTTCAACTCTAGACTTTTTGTGCATTCAATATGAGAAATTAGAATGCACATACTAAAATTTCAACCCTATCTAGCTTCATTTGCTATTTTCCATGCATTTAATGAATTGTCTTGAGCTAAATGACCCTGAGATTGAAAAGCAGCACAAATGAACTCTGAAATGGTTGAAACTTGGCATGGTTTCATCATTTCACCAACATAGTATGTGCCAAAAAGTTGAGAGGGTTACAACATAAACTGGATGCACTTCACGTACAAAATGGACAATCTCCTTCGAAGTATCGGGTTTTCGGACGAAAAGTCTTGTGTTACAAAAGGATTTCCATTTTTAAATTATTTCAACTATAGGATTTTTGTGCACTCAATACGAACCATTAGAATACACATAATAAATGTCAACCCCATCTAACTTCATTTGCTATTTTTCATGCATTTAATGAATTGTTTTGAGCTAAAAGACCCTGAGGTCGAAAAGCACCACAAATGAACTCTGAAAGGGTTGAAACTTTGCATGGTTTCATCATTTCACGCACATAGCATGTGCGAAAATCTTGAGAGGGTTAGGGCATAAATAGGATGCACTTCGTGTACAAAATGGACAATCTCCTTTGAAGTATCGGGGTTTCGGACGAAAACTTGTCTGTTACAACAGGATTTCCATTTTTTAACTTATTTCAACTCAAAAAATTTTGTGCATTAAATATGAGAAATTAGAAGTCACATACAAAAGTTTCAACCCAGTCTAACTTCATTTGCCATTTTCCATGCATTTACTGAATTGTTTTGAGCTAAATGACCCTAAAATTAAAAACCACCACAAATGAACTCTGAAATGGTTCAAACTTGGCATGGTATCATCATTTCACCCACATAGCGTGGCATAAAAAGTTGAGAGAGTTACGACATAAACTGGATGCACTTCGTGTAAAAAGTGGAAAATCTCCTTCGAAGTATCGGTGTTTCACATGAAAACTCGTCTCTAACAAAAGGATTTCCATTTTTTTACTTATTTAAACTCTAGAATTTTTGTGCATTCACTATGAACCATTACAAGTCACATACTCAAATTTTAACCCTATCTAACTCCATTTGTTATTTTTCATTAATTTAATGAATTGTTTTAAGCTAAAAGACCCTGAAATTAAAAAGCAACACAAATGATCTCTAAAGTGGTTGAAACTTGGCATGGTATCATCATTTCACCCACATAGCATGTTCTAAAAAGTTGAGAGGGTTACAACAAAAACTGGATGCACTTCATTTACAAAATGGACAATCTCCTTCGAAGTATCGGGGTTTCGGACGAAAACTCGTTTGTTACAAAAGGATTTCCATTCATTTTTATTTTTTTCAACTCTAGACTTTTTGTGCATTCAATATGAGAAATTAGAATGCACATACTAAAATTTCAACCCTATCTAGCTTCATTTGCTATTTTCCATGCATTTAATGAATTGTCTTGAGCTAAATGACCCTGAGATTGAAAAGCAGCACAAATGAACTCTGAAATGGTTGAAACTTGGCATGGTTTCATCATTTCACCAACATAGTATGTGCCAAAAAGTTGAGTGGGTTACAACATAAACTGGATGCACTTCGCGTACAAAATGGATAATCTCCTTCGAAGTATCGGGATTCCGGATGAAAACTCTTGTGTTACAAAAGGATTTCCATTTTTAAATTATTTCAACTAAAGGATTTTTGTGCACTCAATACGAACCATTAGAATACACATAATAAATGTCAACCCCATCTAACTTCATTTGCTATTTTTCATGCATTTAATGAATTGTTTGTAGCTAAAATACCCTGAGGTTGAAAAGCACCACAAATGAACTCTGAAATGGTTGAAACTTTGCATGGTGTCATCATTTCACGCACATAGCATGTGCTAAAATCTTGAGAGTGTTAGGGAATAAATAGGATGCACTTCGTGTACAAAATGGACAATATCCTTTGAAGTATTGGGGTTTCGGACGAAAACTTGTCTGGTACAAAAGGATTTCCATTTTTTAACTTATTTCAACTCAAAACTTTTGGTGCATTAAATATGATAAATTAGAAGTCACATACTAAAATTTCAACCAACTCTCACTTCATTTTCTATTTTCCATGCATTTAATGAATTGTTTTGAGCTAAATGACCCTAAAATTAAAAACCACCACAAATGAACTCTGAAATGGTTCAAACTTGGCATGGTATCATCATTTCACCCACATAGCGTGTCATAAAAAGTTGAGAGAGTTACGACATAAACTGGATGCACTTCGTGTAAAAAGTGGAAAATCTCCTTCGAAGTATCGGTGTTTCACATGAAAACTCGTCTCTAACAAAAGGATTTCCATTTTTTTACTTATTTAAACTCTAGAATTTTTGTTCATTCACTATGAACCATTACAAGTCACATACTCAAATTTTAACCCTATCTAACTCCATTTGTTATTTTTCATTAATTTAATAAATTGTTTTAAGCTAAATGACCCTGAAATTAAAAAGCAACACAAATGATCTCTAAAGTGGTTGAAACTTGGCATGGTATCATCATTTCACCCACATAGCATGTTCTAAAAAGTTGAGAGGGTTACAACAAAAACTGGATGCACTTCATTTACAAAATGGACAATCTCCTTCGAAGTATCGGGGTTTCGGACGAAAACTTGTTTGTTACAAAAGGATTTCCATTTATTTTTATTTTTTTCAACTCTAGACTTTTTGTGCATTCAATATGAGAAATTAGAATGCACATACTAAAATTTCAACCCTATCTAGCTTCATTTGCTATTTTCCATGCATTTAATGAATTGTCTTGAGCTAAATGACCCTGAGATTGAAAAGCAGCACAAATGAACTCTGAAATGGTTGAAACTTGGCATGGTTTCATCATTTCACCAACATAGTATGTGCCAAAAAGTTGAGAGGGTTACAACATAAACTGGATGCACTTCACGTACAAAATGGACAATCTCCTTCGAAGTATCGGGTTTTCGGACGAAAAGTCTTGTGTTACAAAAGGATTTCCATTTTTAAATTATTTCAACTAAAGGATTTTTGTGCACTCAATACGAACCATTAGAATACACATAATAAATGTCAACCCCATCTAACTTCATTTGCTATTTTTCATGCATTTAATGAATTGTTTTGAGCTAAAAGACCCTGAGGTCGAAAAGCACCACAAATGAACTCTGAAAGGGTTGAAACTTTGCATGGTTTCATCATTTCACGCACATAGCATGTGCGAAAATCTTGAGAGGGTTAGGGCATAAATAGGATGCACTTCGTGTACAAAATGGACAATCTCCTTTGAAGTATCGGGGTTTCGGACGAAAACTTGTCTGTTACAACAGGATTTCCATTTTTTAACTTATTTCAACTCAAAAAAATTTGTGCATTAAATATGAGAAATTAGAAGTCACATACAAAAGTTTCAACCCAGTCTAACTTCATTTGCCATTTTCCATGCATTTACTGAATTGTTTTGAGCTAAATGACCCTAAAATTAAAAACCACCACAAATGAACTCTGAAATGGTTCAAACTTGGCATGGTATCATCATTTCACCCACATAGCGTGGCATAAAAAGTTGAGAGAGTTACGACATAAACTGGATGCACTTCGTGTAAAAAGTGGAAAATCTCCTTCGAAGTATCGGTGTTTCACATGAAAACTCGTCTCTAACAAAAGGATTTCCATTTTTTTACTTATTTAAACTCTAGAATTTTTGTGCATTCACTATGAACCATTACAAGTCACATACTCAAATTTTAACCCTATCTAACTCCATTTGTTATTTTTCATTAATTTAATGAACTGTTTTAAGCTAAAAGACCTTGAAATTAAAAAGAAAGACAAATGATCTCTAAAATGGTTGAAACTTGGCATCGTATCATCATTTCACCCACGTAGCATGTTCTAAAAAGTTGAGAGGGTTAAAACAAAAACTGGATGCACTTCATTTACAAAATGGACAATCTCCTATGAAGTATCGGGGTTTCGTACGAAAACTCATCTGTTACAAAAGGATTTCCATTTTTTTAACTTATTTCAACTCTAGATTTTTTGTGCATTCAATATGAGAAATTAGAATGCACATACTAAAATTTCAACCCTTTAGTTTCATTTGCTATTTTCCATGCATTTAATGAAGTGTTTTGAGCTAAATATCCCTAAGATAGAAAAGCACCACAAATGAATGCTGAGATGGTTGAACCTTGGCATGGTTTCATCATTTCACCCATATAGCATGTCACAAAAAGTTGAGAGAGTTACGACATAAACTGGATGCACTTCGTGTACAAAAAGGACAATCCGCGTCGAAGTATCTGTGTTCCGAATGAAAACTCGTTTGTTACAAAAGGATTTCCATTTTTTAACTTATTTCAACTCCAGACTTTTTGTGCAATCAATGTGAGAAATAAGAAGCCACATACTAAAATTTCATCCATATCTAACTTCCTTTATTATTTTCGATGCATTTAAAGAATTGTTTTGAGCTAACTGACACTCAAATTAAAAAGCACCACAAATGAACTATGAAATGGTTGAAACTTGGCATGGTATCATCATTTCACCTGCATAGAATGTGCTAAAAATTTGAGAGGGTTACGGCATAAACTGGATGCACTTCGTGTACAAAATGGACAATCTCCTTCGAAGTATCGGGGTTTCGGATGAAAACTCGTCTCTAACAAAAGGATTTCCATTTTTTGACTTATTTCAACTCTAGACGTTTTGTGCATTCACTATGAACCATTACAAGTCACATACTCAAATTTTAACCCAATCTAACTCCATTTGTTATTTTTTCATTAATTTAATGAATTGTTTTAAGCTAAATGACCCTGAAATTAAAAAGAAACACAAATGAACTCTGAAATGGTTGAAACTTGGCATGGTATCATCATTTCAACCACATAGCATGTTCTAAAAAGTCGAGAGGGTTACAACAAAAACTGGATGCACTTCGTTTACAAAAAGGACAATCTCCTTCGAAGTATCGGTGTTTTGGATGAAAAGTCATCTGTTACAATATGATTTCCATTTTTTTAACTTATTTCAACTCTAGACTTTTGGTGCATTCAATATGACAAATTAGAAGGCACATACCAAAATTTCAACCCTATGTAGCTTCATTCGCTATTTTCCATGCATTTTATGAATTGTTTCGAGCTAAATGACCCTGAAATTAAAAAGCACCACAAATGAACTCTGAAATGGTTGAAACTTGGCATGGTATAATCATTTCACCCACATAGAATATGCTAAAAATTTGAGAGGGTTACGGCATAAACTGGATGCACTTCGTGTACAAAATGGACACTCTCCTTCGAAGTATCGGGGTTTTGGACCAAAACTCGTCTGTTACAAAAGGATTTCCATTATTTTAACTTATTTCAACTCTAGACTTTTTGTGCATTCAATATGATACAATAGAATACACATAATAAATTTTTAACCCTATGTAACTTCATTTCTTGTTTTTCATGCATTTAATGAATTGTTTTGAGCTAAATGACCTTGAAATTGAAAAGCAGCACCAATGAACTCTGAAATGGTTGAAACTTGGTATGGTTTCATCATTTCACTCACATAGCATGTGCTAAAAAGTTGAGATGGTTACGGCATAAACTGGATGCACTTCGTGTACAAAATGGACAATCTCCTTCGAAGAATCGGTGTTTCGGACGAAAACTCGTCTGCTAGAAAACGACTTCCATTTTTTTAACTTATTTCAACTCCAAAGTTTTTGTGCATTCAATATGGGAAATTAGAATGCACATACTAAAATTTGAACCCTATCTAACTTCATTTGCTATTTTCGATGCATTTAATGAATTGTTTTGAGCTAAATGACCCAGAGATTAAAAAGCGCCACAAATGAACTCTAAAATGGTTGAAACTTGGCATGGTTTCATCATTTCACCCACATAGAATGTGCCAAAATGTTGAGATGGTTAGGGCATAAACTGGATGCAGTTCGTGTACAAAATGGATCATCTCCTTCGAAGTATGAGGGTTTCGAATGAAAACTCATTTGTTACAAAAGGATTTCCATTTTTTAACTTATTTCAACTCCCGACTTTTTATGCATTAAATATGAGAAATTAGAAGGCACATACTAAAATTTCAACCCTATCTAACTTCATTTGCTATTTTCCATGCATTTAATGAATTGTTTTGAGCTAAATGACTCAGAAATTAAAAAGCACCACAAATGAACTCTGAAATGGTTGAAACTTGGCAAGGTATCATCATTTCACCCACATAGCAGGTGCTAAAAAGTTGAGAGAGTTACGGCATAAACTGGATGCATTTCTTGTACAAAATGGGCAATCTTTTTCGAAGTATTGGTGTCTTGGACGATAACTCGTCTGTTACAAAAGGATTTCCATTTTTTAACTTATTGCAACTCCACCCTTTTTTCCATTCACTACGAACTATTATAATCCACATACTAAAATTTCGACCCTATCTAACTCCATTTGTTATTTTTCATCGATTTAATGAATTGTTTTAAGCTAAATGACCTTGAAATTAAAAAGCCCCACAAATGAACTCTGAAAGGATTCAAACTTGGCATGGTATCATCATTTCGTCCACATAGAATGCTTTAAAAAGTTGAGAGAGTTATGGAAAAACTTGCATGCACTTCGTGTACAAAATGGACAATCTCCTTCGAACTATCGGCATTTCGGATGAAAACTCGTATGTTACAAAAGGATTTCCATTTTTTAACTTATTTGAACTACATGATTTTTGTGCATTCAACACGAACCATTCGAATACACATACTAAAATTTCAACCCTATGTAAATTCATTTGCTATTTTTCATACATTCAATGAATTGTTTTGAGCTAAATGACCCTGAGATTGAAAAGCACCACAAATGAACTCTGAAATGGTTGAAACTTGGCATGGTTTCATCATTTCACCAACATAGTATGTGGCAAAAAGTTGAGAGGGTTACAACATAAACTGGATGCACTTCGCGTACAAAATGGACAATCTCCTTCGAAGTATCGAGATTTCGGACGAAAACTCTTGTGTTACAAAAGGATTTCCATTTTTAAATTATTACAAAAGGATTTTTGTGCATTTAATGAATTCTGTTGAGCTAAATGACCCAGAGATTGAAAAGCACCACAAATGAACTCTAAAATGGTTGAAACTTGGCATGGTTTCATCATTTCACCCACATAGCATGTGCTAAAACATTAAGAGGGTTAGGGAATAAACTGGATGCACTTCGTGTACAAAATGCACAATCTCCTTCGAAGTATCGGGGTTTCGGACGAAAACTCGTCTATTACAAAAGGTTTCCATTTTTTAACTTATTTCACCTACAGGATTTTTGTGCATTCAATACGAACCATTAGAATACACATACTAAAATTGCAGTCCTATGTAAATGCATTTGCTATTTTTCATACTTTTAATGAATTGTTTTGAACTAAATGACCCTGAGATTGAAAAGCACCACAAATGAACTCTAAAATGGGTGAAACTTGGCATGTATTCATCATTTCATCCACATGGCATGTGCTAAAACGTTGAGAGGGTTAGGGATAAACTGGATGCACTTCGTGTACAAAATGGACAATCTCCTTCAAAGTATCGGGGTTTCGGACGAAAACTCGTCTGTTACAAAAGGATTTCCATTTTCTAACTTATTTCAACTCCAGGTTTTTGTGCATTCAATATGAACCATTAGAATCCACATACTAAATTTTTAACCCTATCTAACTTCAATTCCTCTTTTTCATGCATTTAATGAATTGTTTTGAACTAAATGACCCTAAAATTGAAAAGTAGCACAAATGAACTCTGAAATGGTAGAAACTTGGTACAGTTTCATTGTTTCACCCACATAGCATGTCATAAAAAGTTGAAAGAGTTACGACATAAACTCGATGCAGTTCGTGTACAAAATGGACACTCTCCTTCGAAGTATCGCGGTTTCGGACGAAAACTCGTCTGCTACAAAAGGATTTCCATTGTTTTAAATTATTTCAACTACAGGTTTTTTTTGCATTCAATATGAACCATTAGAATACACATACCAAAATTTCAACCCTATGTAAATTTATTTGCTATTTTTCATACATTCAATGAATTGTTTTGAGCTAAATGACCCTGAGATTGAAAAGCAGCACAAATGAACTCTGAAATGGTTGAAACTTGGAATGGTTTCATCATTGCACCCACATAGCATGTGCTAAAACGTTGAGAGGGTTAGGGCACAAACTGGATGCACTTCGTGTACAAAATGTACAATCTTCTTCAAAGTATCGGGGTTTCGGACGAAAACTCGTCTGTTACAAAAGGATTTCCACAATTTTAACTCATTTCAACTCCAGACTTTTTCTGCATTCAATATGAACCATTAGATTACACATACTAAATTTTTAACACTATCTAACTTCATTTTCTATTATTCATGCATTTAATGAATTGTTTTGACCTAAATGACCCTGAAATCGAAAAAGCAACACAAATGAACTTTGAAATGGTTGAAACTTGTCATGGTTTTGTCGTTTCACCCACATAGCATGTGCTAAAAAGTTGAGAGGGTTACGACATAAACTCGATGCACTTCGTGTACAAAATGGACAATCTCCTTCGAAGTATCGCGGTTTCGGACGAAACCTCGTCTGTTACAAAAGGATTTCCATTGTTTTAACTTATTTCAACTACAGGTTTTTTTGCATTCAATATGAACCATTAGAATACACATACCAAAATTTGAACCCTATGTAACTTTATTTGCTATTTTTCATACATTCAATGAATTGTTTTGAGCTAAATGACCCTGAGATTGAAAAGCATCACAAATGAACTCTGAAATGGTTGAAACTTGGAATGGTTTCATCATTGCACCCACATAGCATGTGCTAAAACGTTGAGAGGGTTAGGGCATAAACTGGATGCACTTCGTGTACAAAATGGACAATCTCCTTCGAAGTATCGGGGTTTCGGACGAAAACTCGTCTGTTACAAAAGTATTTCCATTTTTTTAACTTATTTCAACTCCAGACTTTTTGCGCATTCAATATGAGAAATTAGAAAACACATACTAAAATTTCAACCCTATCTAGCTTCATTTGCTATTTTCCATGCATTTAATGAATTGTTTTGAGCTAAATGACCCTGAAATTAAAAAGCACCACAAATGAACTCTGAAATGGTTGAAACTTGGCAAGTTATCATCATGTCACCCACATAGCATGTCATAAAAAGTTCAGAGAGTTACGGCATAAACTGGATGCACATCTTGTACAAAATGGACACTCTCCTTCGAAATATCAGGGTTTCGGACGAAAACTCGTCTGTTACAAAAGGATTTCCATTTTTTTAAACTTATTTCAGCTCCACACTTTTTGCGCATTCAATATGAGAAATTAGAAGGCACATACTAAAATTTCAACCCTATCTAGCTTCATTTGCTATTTTCCATGCATTTAATGAACTGTTTTGAGCTAAAAGACCCAAAAATTAAAAAGCACCACATATGAACTCTGAAATGGTTCAAACTTGGCAAGGTATCATCGTTTCACCCACATAGAATGTCATGAAAAGTTGAGAGAGTTACAGCATAAACCGGATGCACATCGTGTACAAAATGGACACTCTCCTTCGAAGTATCGGGGCTTCGGACGAAAACTCGTCTGTTACAAAAGGATTTAATTGTTTTAACTTATTTCAACTACAGGTTTTTTTTGCATTCAATATGAACCATTAGAATACACATACCAAAATTTCAACCCTATGTAAATTTATTTGCTATTTTTCATACATTCAATGAATTGTTTTGAGCTAAATGACCCTGAGATTGAAAAGCAGCACAAATGAACTCTGAAATGGTTGAAACTTGGAATGGTTTCATCATTGCACCCACATAGCATGTGCTAAAACGTTGAGAGGGTTAGGGCACAAACTGGATGCACTTCGTGTACAAAATGGACAATCTTCTTCAAAGTATCGGGGTTTCGGACGAAAACTCGTCTGTTACAAAAGGATTTCCACAATTTTAACTCATTTCAACTCCAGACTTTTTCTGGATTCAATATGAACCATTAGATTACACATACTAAATTTTTAACACTATCTAACTTCATTTTCTATTATTCATGCATTTAATGAATTGTTTTGACTTAACTGACCCTGAAATCGAAAAGCAGCACAAATGAACTTTGAAATGGTTGAAACTTGTCATGGTTTCGTCGTTTCACCCACATAGCATGTGCAAAAAAGTTGAGAGGGTTACGACATAAACTCGATGCACTTCGTGTACAAAATGGACAATCTCCTTCGAAGTATCGCGGTTTCGGACGAAATCTCGTCTGTTACAAAAGGATTTCCATTGTTTTAACTTATTACAACTACAGGTTTTTTTTGCATTCAATATGAACCATTAGAATACACATACCAAAATTTGAACCCTATGTAAATTTATTTGCTATTTTTCATACATTCAATGAATTGTTTTGAGCTAAATGACCCTGAGATTGAAAAGCATCGCAAATGAACTCTGAAATGGTTGAAACTTGGAATGGTTTCATCATTGCACCCACATAGCATGTGCTAAAACGTTGAGAGGGTTAGGGCATAAACTGGATGCACTTCGTGTACAAAATGGACAATCTCCTTCAAAGTATCGGGGTTTCGGACGAAAACTCGTCTGTTACAAAAGGATTTCCATTTTTTTAACTTATTTCAACTCCAGACTTTTTGCGCATTCAATATGAGAAATTAGAAAACACATACTAAAATTTCAACCCTATCTAGCTTCATTTGCTATTTTCCATGCATTTAATGAATTGTTTTGAGCTAAATGACCCTGAAATTAAAAAGCACCACAAATGAACTCTGAAATGGTTGAAACTTGGCAAGTTATCATCATGTCACCCACATAGCATGTCATAAAAAGTTCAGAGAGTTACGGCATAAACTGGATGCACATCTTGTACAAAATGGACACTCTCCTTCGAAATATCAGGGTTTCGGACGAAAACTTGTCTGTTACAAAAGGATTTCCATTTTTTTAAACTTATTTCAGCTCCACACTTTTTGCGCACTCAATATGAGAAATTAGAAGGCACATACTAAAATTTCAACCCTATCTAGCTTCATATGCTATTTTCCATGCATTTAATGAATTGTTTTGAGCTAAAAGACCCAATAATTAAAAAGCACCACATATGAACTCTGAAATGGTTCAAACTTGGCAAGGTATCATCGTTTCACCCACATAGAATGTCATGAAAAGTTGAGAGAGTTACAGCATAAACCGGATGCACATCGTGTACAAAATGGACACTCTCCTTCGAAGTATCGGGGCTTCGGACGAAAACTCGTCTGTTACAAAAGGATTTCCATTTTTTTAACTTATTTCAACTCCAGGCTTTTTGTGCATTCAATATGAACCATTAGAATACACATACAAAAGTTTGAACCCTATGTAACTTCAGTTGCTATTTTTCATGCATTTAATGAATTGTTTTGAGCTAAATGACCCTAAAATTGAAAAGCAGCACAAATGAACTGTGAAATGGTTGAAACTTGGCATGCTTTCATCATTTCACCCATGTAGCATGTGCTAAAAAGTTGAGAGGGCTACGACATAGAGTGGATGCACTTCATGTACAAAACGGACAATCTCTTTCGAAGTATTGGGGTTTCGGACGAAACAACGTCTGTCACAAAAGGATTTCCATTTTTTAACTTATTTCAACTACAGGAATTTTGTGCATTCAATACGAACCATTAGAATAAACATACTAAAATTTCAACCCTATGTAAATTATTTTTCTATTTTTCATCTATTTAATGATTTTTTTAGCTAAATGACCGTAAGACTAAAAAGCACCACAAATGAACTCTGAACTGGTTGAAACTTGGCATGGTATCATCATTTCACCCACATAGCATGTGCTAAAATGTTGAGAGGGTTAGGGCATAAACTGGATGCACTTCCGGTACAAAATGGACAATCCTCTTTGAAGTATCGGGGTTTCGGACGAAAACTCGTCTGTTACAAAAGGATTTCCATTTTTTAAACTTAGTTCAACTCCAGACTTTATGCACATTCAATATGAGAAATTAGAAGGCACATACTAAAATTTCAACCATATCTAGCTTCATTTGCTATTTTTCATGCATTTAATGAATTTTTTTGAGCTAAATGACCCAAAAATTAAAAAGCACCACAAATGACCTCTGTAATGGTTCAAACTTGGCAAGGTATCATCGTTTCACCCACATAGAATGTCATGTAAAGTTGAGAGAGTTACGGCATAAACCGGATGCACATCGTGTACAAAATGGACACTCTCCTTCGAAGTATCAGGGTTCCGGACGAAAACTCGTCTGTTACAAAAGGATTTCCATTTTTTTAACTTATTTCAACTCCAGGCTTTTTGTGCATTCAATATGAACCATTAGAATACACATACAAAAGTGTGAACCCTATCTAACTTCAGTTGCTATTTTTCATGCATTTAATGAATTGTTTTGAGCTAAATGACCCTAAAATTGAAAAGCAGCACAAATAAACTATGAAATGGTTGAAACTTGGCATGCTTTCATCATTTCACCCATGTAGCATGTGCTAAAAAGTTGAGAGGGCTACGACATAGAGTGGATGCACTTCATGTACAAAACGGACAATCTCTTTCGAAGTATTGGGGTTTCGGACGAAACAACATTTGTCACAAAAGGATTTCCATTTTTTAACTTATTTCAACTACAGGATTTTTGTGCATTCAATACGAACCATTAGAATAAACATACTAAAATTTCAACCCTATGTAAATTCTTTTTCTATTTTTCATACTTTTAATGAATTGTTTTGACCTAAATGACCCTGAGATTGAAAAGCACCACAAATGAACTCTAAAATGGGTGAAACTTGGCATGTATTCATCATTTCATCCACATAACATGAGCTAAAACGTTGAGAGGGTTAAGGATAAACTGGATGCACTTCGTGTACAAAATGGACAATCTCCTTCAAAGTATCGGGGTTTCGCACGAAAACTCGTCTGTTACAAAAGGATTTCCATTTTTTTAACTCATTTCAACTCCAGACTTTTTGTGCATTCAATATGAACCATTAGATTACACATACTAAATTTTTAACACTATCTAACTTCATTTTCTATATTTCATGCATTTAATGAATTGTTTTGACCTAAAAGACCCTGAAATTGAAAAGGAGCAAAAATGAACTCTGAAATGGTTGAAACTTGGCATGGTTTCATCATTTCACCCACATAGCATGTGCTAAAAAGTTGAGAGGGTTAAGACATAAACTCGATGCACTTCGTGTACAAAATGGACAATCTCCTTTGAAGTATCGCGGTTTCGGACGAAACCTCGTCTGCTACAAAAGGATTTCCATGGTTTTAACTTATTTCAACTACAGGTTTTTCTTGCATTTAATATGAACCATTAGAATACACATACCAAAATTTCAACCCTATGTAAATTTATTTGCTATTTTTCATACATTCAATGAATTGTTTTGAGCTAAATGACCCTAAGATTGAAAAGCAGCACAAATGAACTCTGAAATGGTTGAAACTTGGAAAGGTTTCATCATTGCACCCACATAGCATGTGCTTAAACGTTGAGAGGGTTAGGGCATAAACTGGATGCACTTCGTGTACAAAATGGAAATTCTTCTTCAAGGTATCGGTGTTTCGGACGAAAACTCGTCTGTTACAAAAGGATTTCCACTTTTTCAACTCATTTCAACTCCAGACTTTTTCTGCATTAAATATGAACCATTAGATTACCCATACTAAATTTTTAACACTATCTAACTTCATTTTCTATATTTCATGCATTTAATGAATTGTTTTGACCTAAATGACCCTGAAATCGAAAAGCAGCACAAATGAACTTTGAAATGGTTGAAACTTGGCATGGTTTCATCGTTTCACCTACATAGCATGTGCTAACAAGTTGAGAGGGTTACGACATAAACTCGATGCACTTCGTGTACAAAATGGACAATCTCCTTCGAAGTATCGCGGTTTCGGACGAAACCTCGTCTGTTACAAAAGGATTTCCATTGTTTTAACTTATTTCAACTACAGGTTTTTTTGCATTCAATATGAACCATTAGAATACACATACCAAAATTTCAACCCTATGTAAATTTATTTGCTGTTTTTCATACATTCAATGAATTGTTTTGAGCTAAATGACCCTGAGATTGAAAAGCATCACAAATGAACTCTGAAATGGTTGAAACTTGGAATGGTTTCATCATTGCACCCACATAGCATGTGCTAAAACGTTGAGAGGGTTAGGGCATAAACTGGATGCACTTCGTGTACAAAATGGACAATCTCCTTCGAAGTATCGGGGTTTCGGACGAAAACTCGTCTGTTACAAAAGGATTTCCATTTTTTTAACTTATTTCAACTCCAGACTTTTTGCGCATTCAATATGAGAAATTAGAAGACACATACTAAAATTTCAACCCTATCTAGGTTCATTTGCTATTTTCCATACATTTAATGAATTGTTTTGAGCTAAATGACCCTGAAATTAAAAAGCACCACAAATGAACTCTGAAATGGTTGAAACTTGGCAAGTTATCATCATTTCACCCACATAGCATGTCATAAAAAGTTCAGAGAGTGACGGCATAAACTGGATGCACATCTTGTACAAAATGGACACTCTCCTTCGAAATATCAGGGGTTCGGACGAAAACTCGTCTGTTACAAAAGGATTTCCATTTTTTTAAACTTATTTCAGCTCCAGACTTTTTGCGCATTCAATATGAGAAATTAGAAGGCACATACTAAAATTTCAACCCTATCTAGCTTCATTTGCTATTTTCCATGCATTTAATGAATTGTTTTGAGCTAAATGACCCAAAAATTAAAAAGCACCACAAATGAACGCTGAAATGGTTGAAACTTGGCAAGGTATCATCGTTTCACCCACATAGAATGTCATGAAAAGTTGAGAGAGTTACGGCATAAACCGGATGCACATCGTGTACAAAATGGACACTCTCCTTCGAAGTATCGGGGTTTCGGACGAAAACTCGTCTGTTACAAAAGGATTTCCATTTTTTTAACTTATTTCAACTCTAGACTTTTTCTGCATTCAATATGAACCATTAGAATACACATACAAAAGTTTGAACCCTATCTAACTTCAGTTGCTATTTTTCATGCATTTAATGAATTGTTTTGACCTAAATGACCCTGAAATCGAAAAGCAGCACAAATGAACTTTGAAATGGTTGAAACTTGGCATGGTTTCATCGTTTCACCCACATAGCATGTGCTAAAAAGTTGAGAGGGTTACGACATAAACTCGATGCACTTCGTGTACAAAATGGACAATCTCCTTCGAAGTATCGCGGTTTCGGACGAAACCTCGTCTGTTACAAAAGGATTTCCATTGTTTTAACTTATTTCAACTACAGTTTTTTTTTCATTCAATATGAACCATTAGAATACACATACCAAAATTTCAACCCTATGTAAATTTATTTGCTATTTTTCATACATTCAATGAATTGTTTTGAGCTAAATGACTCTGAGATTGAAAAGCAGCACAAATGAACTCTGAAATGGTTGAAACTTGGAATGGTTTCATCATTGCACCCACATAGCATGTGCCTAAACGTTGAGAGGGTTAGGGCATAAACTGGATGCACTTCGTGTCCAAAATGGACAATCTTCTTCAAGGTATCGGGGTTCCGGACGAAAACTCGTCTGTTACAAAAGGATTTCCATTTTTTTAACTTATTTCAACTCCAGACTTCTTGCGCATTCAATATGAGAAATTAGAAGACACATACTAAAATTTCAACCCTATCTAGCTTCATTTGCTATTTTCCATGCATTTAATGAATTGTTTTGAGCTAAATGACCCTGAAATTAAAAAGCACCACAAATGAACTCTGAAATGGTTGAAACTTGGCAAGTTATCATCATTTCACCCACATAGCATGTCATAAAAAGTTCAGAGAGTTACGGCATAAACTGGATGCACATCTTGTACAAAATGGACACTCTCCTTCGAAGTATCGCGGTTTCGGACGAAACCTCGTCTGTTACAAAAGGATTTCCATTGTTTTAACTTATTTCAACAACAGTTTTTTTTTGCATTCAATATGAACCATTAGAATAAACATACCAAAATTTCAACCCTATGTAAATTTATTTGCTATTTTTCATACATTCAATGAATTGTTTTGAGCTAAATGACCCTGAGATTGAAAAGCATCACAAATGAACTCTGAAATGGTTTAAACTTGGAATGGTTTCATCATTGCACCCACATAGCATGTGCTAAAACGTTGAGAGGGTTAGGGCATAAACTAGATGCACTTCGTGTACAAAATGGACAATCTCCTTCGAAGTATCGAGGTTTCGGACGAAAACTCGTCTATTACAAAAGAATTCCCATTTTTTTAACTTATTTCACCTCCAGACTTTTTGCGCATTCAATATGAGAAATTAGAAGACACATACTAAAATTTCAACCCTATCTAGCTTCATTTGCTATTTTCCATGCATTTAATGAATTGTTTTGAGCTAAATGACCCTAAAATTGAAAAGCAGCACAAATGAACTGTGAAATGGTTGAAACTTGGCATGCTTTCATCATTTCACCCATGTAGCATGTGCTAAAAAGTTGAGAGGGCTACAACATAGAGTGGATGCACTTCATGTACAAAACGGACAATCTCTTTCGAAGTATTGGGGTTTCGGACGAAACAACGTTTGTCACAAAAGGATTTCCATTTTTTAACTTATTTCAACTACAGTATTTTTGTGCATTCAATACGAACCATTAGAACAAACATACTAAAATTTCAACCCTAAGTAAATTCTTTTTCTATTTTTCATACTTTTAATGAATTGTTTTGACCTAAATGACCTTGAGATTGAAAAGCACCACAAATGAACTCTAAACTGGGTGAAACTTGGCATGTATTCATCATTTCATGCACATAACATGTGCTAAAACGTTGAGAGGGTTAGGGATAAACTGGATGCACTTCGTGTACAAAATGGACAATCTCCTTCAAAGTATCGAGGTTTCGGACGAAAACTCGTTCGTTACAAAAGGATTTCCATTTTTTTAACTCATTTCAACTCCAGACTTTTTGTGCATTCAATATGAACCATTAGATTACACATACTAAATTTTTAACACTATCTAACTTCATTTTCTATATTTCATGCATTTAATGAATTGTTTTGACCTAAAAGACCCTGAAATTGAAAAGGAGCACAAATGAACTCTGAAATGGTTGAAACTTGGCATGGTTTCATCGTTTCACCCACATAGCATGTGCTAAAAAGTTTAGAGGGTTACGACATAAACTCGATGCACTTCATGTACAAAATGGACAATCTCCTTTGAAGTATCGCGGTTTCGGACGAAACCTCGTCTGCTACAAAAGGATTTCCATGGTTTTATCTTATTTCAACTACAGGTTTTTTTTGCATTCAATATGAACCATTAGAATACACATACCAAAATTTCAACCCTATGTAAATTTATTTGCTATTTTTCATACATTCAATGAATTGTTTTGAGCTAAATGACTCTGAGATTGAAAAGCAGCACAAATGAACTCTGAAATGGTTGAAACTTGGAATTGTTTCATCATTGCACCCACATAGCATGTGCTCAAACGTTGAGAGGGTTAGGGCATAAACTGGATGCACTTCGTGTACAAAATGGACAATCTTCTTCAAGGTATCGGGGTTTCGGACGAAACTCGTCTGTTACAAAAGGATTTCCACTTTTTTAACTCATTTCAACTCCAAACTTTTTCTGCATTCAATATGAACCATTAGATTACCCATACTAAATTTTTAAAACTATCTAACTTCATTTTCTATATTTCATGCATTTAATGAATTGTTTTGATCTAAATGACCCTGAAATCGAAAAGCAGCACAAATGAACTTTGAAATGGTTGAAACTTGGCATGGTTTCATCGTTTCACCCACATAGCATGTGCTCAAAAGTTGAGAGGGTTACGACATAAACTCGATGCACTTCGTGTACAAAATGGACAATCTCCTTCGAAGTATCGCGGTTTCGGACGAAACCTCGTCTGTTACAAAAGGATTTCCATTGTTTTAACTTATTTCAACTACAGGTTTTTTTTGCATTCAATACGAACCATTAGAATACACATACCAAAATTTCCACCCTATGTAAATTTATTTGCTATTTTTCATACATTCAATGAATTGTTTTGAGCTAAATGACCCTGAGATTGCAAAGCATAACAAATGAACTCTGAAATGGTTGAAACTTGGAATGGTTTCATCATTGCACCCACATAGCATGTGCTAAAACATTCAGAGGGTTAGGGCATAAACTGGATGCACTTCATGTACAAAATGGAATATCTCCTTCGAAGTATCGGGGTTTCGGACGAAAACTCGTGTGTTACAAAAGGATTTCCATTTTTTAACTTATTTCAACTCCAGACTTTTTGCGCATTCAATATGAGAAATTAGAAGACACATACTAAAATTTCAACCCTATCTAGCGTCATTTGCTATTTTCCATGCATTTAATGAATTGTTTTGAGCTAAATGACCCTGAAATTAAAAAGCACCACAAATGAACTCTGAAATGGTTGAAACTTGGCAAGTTATCATCATTTCACCCACATAGCATGTCATAAACAGTTCAGAGAGTTACGGCATAAACTGGATGCACATCTTGTACAAAATGGACACTCTCCTTCGAAATATCAGGGGTTCGGACGAAAACTCGTCTGTTACAAAATGATTTCCATTTTTTTAAACTTATTTCAGCTCCAGACTTTTTGCGCATTCAATATGAGAAATTAGAAGGCACATACTAAAATTTCAACCCTATCTAGCTTCGTTTGCTATTTTCCATGCATTTAATGAATTGTTTTGAGCTAAATGACCCAAAAATTAAAAAGCACCACAAATGAACTCTGAAATGGTTGAAACTTGGCAAGGTATCATCGTTTCACCCACATAGAATGTCATGAAAAGTTGAGAGAGTTACGGCATAAACCGGATGCACATCGTGTACAAAATGGACACTCTCCTTCGAAGTATCGGGGTTTCGGACGAAAACTTGTCTGTTACAAAAGGATTTCCATTTTTTTAACTTATTTCAACTCCAGGCTTTTTGTGCATTCAATATGAACCATTAGAATACACATACAAAAGTTTGAACCCTATCTAACTTCAGTTGCTATTTTTCATGCATTTAATGAATTGTTTTGAGCTAAATGACCCTAAAATTGAAAAGCAGCACAAATGAACTGTCAAATGGTTGAAACTTGGCATGCTTTCATCATTTCACCCACATAGCATGTGCTAAAAAGTTGAGAGGGTTACGACATAAACTCGATGCACTTCGTGTACAAAATGGACAATCTCCTTTGAAGTATCGTGGTTTCGGACGAAACCTCGTCTGCTACAAAAGGATTTCCATGGTTTTATCTTATTTCAACTACAGGTTTTTTTTGCATTCAATATGAACCATTAGAATACACATACCAAAATTTCAACCCTATGTAAATTTATTTGCTAGTTTTCATACATTCAATGAATTGTTTTGAGCTAAATGACTCTGAGATTGAAAAGCAGCACAAATGAACTCTGAAATGGTTGAAACTTGGAATGGTTTCATCATTGCACCCACATAGCATGTGCTCAAACGTTGAGAGGGTTAGGGCATAAACTGGATGCACTTCGTGTACAAAATGGACAATCTTCTTCAAGGTATCGGGGTTTCGGACGAAAACTCGTGTGTTACAAAAGGATTTCCACTTTTTTAACTCATTTCAACTCCAGACTTTTTCTGCATTCAATATGAACCATTAGATTACCCATACTAAATTTTTAACACTATCTAACTTCATTTTCTATATTTCATGCATTTAATGAATTGTTTTGGTCTAAATGACCCTGAAATCGAAAAGCAGCACAAAAGAACTTTGAAATGGTTGAAACTTGGCATGGTTTCATCGTTACACCCACATAGCATGTGCTAAAAAGTTGAGAGGGTTACGACATAAACTCGATGCACTTCGTGTACAAAATGGACAATCTCCTTCGAAGTATCGCGGTTTCGGACGAAACCTCGTCTGTTACAAAAGGATTTCCATTGTTTTAACTTATTTCAACTACAGGTTTTTTTTGCATTCAATATGAACCATTAGAATACACATACCAAAATTTCCACCCTATGTAAATTTATTTGCTATTTTTCATACATTCAATGAATTGTTTTGAGCTAAATGACCCTGAGATTGAAAAGCATCACAAATGAACTCTGAAATGGTTGAAACTTGGAATGGTTTCATCATTGCACCCACATAGCATGTGCTAAAATGTTGATAGGGTTAGGGCATAAACTGGATGCACTTCGTGTACAAAATGGACAATCTCCTTCGAAGTATCGGGGTTTCGGACGAAAACTCGTCTGTTACAAAAGGATTTCCATATTTTTAACTTATTTCAACTCCAGAGTTTTTGCGCATTCAATATGAGAAATTAGAAGACACATACTAAAATTTCAACCCTATCTAGCTTCATTTGCTATTTTCCATGCATTTAATGAATTGTTTTGAGCTAAATGACCCTGAAATTAAAAAGCACCACAAATGAACTCTGAAATGGTTGAAACTTGGCATGGTATCATCATTTCACCCACATAGCATGTCAGAAAAAGTTCAGAGGGTGAGGGCATAAACTGGATGCACTTCAGGCACAAAATGGACAATCTGCTTTGAAGTATCGGGGTTTCGGATGAAAACTCGTCTGTTACAAAAGGATTTCCATTTTTTAAACTTATTTCAACTCCATACTTTATGCACATTCAATATGAGAAATTAGAAGGCACATACTAAAATTTCAACCCTGTCTAGCTTCATTTGCTATTTTCCATGCATTTAATGAATTGTTTTGAACTAAATGACCCTAAAATTAAAAAGCACCACAAATGAACTCTGAAATGGTTGAAACTTTGCAAGGTATCATCATTTCACCCACATAGCATTTCATAAAAAGTTGAGAGAGTTACGGCGTAAACTGTATGAGCTTCGTGTACAAAATGGACACTCTCCTTCGAAGTATCGGGGTTTCGGATAAAAACTCGTCTTTACAAAATGATTTCCATTTTTTTAACTTATTTAAACTACTGGCTTTTTGTGTATTCAATATGAACCATTAGAATACGCTTACAAAATATTATACCCTCTCTAACTTCATTTGCTATTTTTCATGCATTTACTGAATTGTTTTGAGCTAAATGACCTTGAAATTGAAAAGCAGCACAAATGAACTCTGAAATGGTTGAAACTTGGTATGGTTTCATCATTTCACCCACATAGCATGTGCTATAAATTTGAGAGGTTTACGGCATAAACTAGATGCACTTCGTGTACAAAATGGACAATCTCCTTCGAAGTATGGGGGTTTTGGACGCAAACTCGTCTGTTACAAAAGGATTTCCATTTTTTTGAACTTATTTCAACTTCAGGATTTTTGTGCATTCAATACAAAACCATTAGAATACGCATACTAAAATTTCAACCCTATGTAAATTCATTTGCTATTTTTCAAACATTTAATGAATTGTTTTGAGCTAAATGACCGTGAGATTGAAAAGCACCACAAATGAACTCTGAAATGATTGAAACTTGGCATGGTTTCATCAGTTCAGCCACATAGCATGTGCTAAAATGTTGAAAGGGTTAGGACATAAACAGGATGCACTTCATGTACAAAATGGACAATCTCCTTCGAAGTATCGGGGTTTCGAACGAAAACTAGTCTGTTACAAAAGGATTTCCATTTTTTAACTTATTTCAACTCCAAACTTTTTGTGCATTCATTATGAGAGATTAGAAGGCACAGACTAAAATTTTAACCCTATCTAACTTCATTTGCTATTTTCCATGCATTTAATGAATTGTTTTGAACAAAATGACCCTAAAAATAAAAAGAACCACAAATGAACTCTGAAATGGTTGAAACATGACAAGGTATCATCATTTCACCCACATAGCATGTCATAAAAAGTTGAGAGAGTTACGACATAAAATGGATGCACTTCGTTTACAAAATGGACACTCTCCTTCGAAGTATTGGGGTTTCGGATGAAAACTCGTCTGTTACAAAAGGATTTCCATTTTTTAACTTATTTCAAATACAAGATTTTTGTGCATTAATACGAACCATTAGAATACACATACTAAAATTCCAACCCTATGTAAATTCATTTGGTATTTTTCATATATTTAATGAATTGTTTTCAGCTAAATGACCCTGAGATTGAAAAACACCACAGATGAACTCTGAAATGGTTGAAACTTGGCATGGTTTCATCACTTCACCCACCTAGCATGTCCTAAAACGTTGAGAGGGTTAGGGCATAAACTGGATGCACTTCGTGCACAAAATGGACAATCTCCTTCGAAGTATCAGGTTTCGGACAAAAACTCATTTGTTACAAAAGGATTTACATTTTTTTGACATTTTTCAACTCCAGACTTTTTGTGCATTCAATATGAGAAATTAGAAGGCAATACTAAAATTTCAACCCAATCTAGCTTCATTTGCTAGTTTCCATGCATTTAATGAATTGTTTTGAGCTAAATGACACCAAAATTAAAAAGCACCACAAATGAACTCTGAAATGGTTGAAACTTGGCAAGGTATCACCATTTGACCCACATACCATGTCATAAAAAGTTGAGAGAGTTACGACATAAACTGGATGCACTTCATGTACAAAATGGACAGTCTCCTTCGAAGTATCGGGGTTTGGGATGAAAACTCGTCTATTACAAAAGGATTTCCCTTTGTTTAACTTATTTCAAGTCCAGGATTTTTGTGCATTCAATATGAACTACTAGAATACACATACTAAAATTTTAACCCTATCTAACTTCATTTGGTATTTTTCATGCATTTAATGAATTGTTTTGAGTTAAATGACCCTGAAATTGAAAACCTGCACAAATGAACTCTGAAATGGTTGAAACCTTGTATGGTTTCATCATTTCACCCACATAGAGTTTGCTAAAATGTTGAGAGGGTTACGGCACAAACTCGATGCACTTCGTGTACAAAATGGACAATCTCCTTCGAAGTATCGGGGTTTTGGACGAAAACTCGTCTGTTCCAAAAGGATTTCCATTTTTTTAACCTATTTCAACTCCAAACTTTTTGTGCATTCATTATGAGAAATTAGAAGGCACATACTAAAATTTCAACCCTATCTAACTTCATTTGCTATTTTCCATGCATTTAATGAATTGTTTTGAACTAAATGACCCTAAAATGAAAAAGCAACACAAATGAACTCTCAGATGGTTGAAACTTGAACAGGTATCATCATGTCACCCACATAGGATGTCATAAAAAGATGAGAGAGTTACGACATAAAATGGATGCACTTCGTGTACAAAATGGACACTCTCCTTCGAAGTATTGGAGTTTCGGACGAAAACTCGTCTGTTACAAAAGGATTTCCATTTTTTAACTTATTTCAACTCCAGGATTTTTGTGCATTCAATATGAACCATTTGAATACACATACTAAAATTTGAACCCTATCTAACTTCATTTGCTATTTTTTATTCATTTGATGAATTGTTTTGAGCTGAATGACCCTGAAATTGAAAAGCAGCACAAATGAACTATGAAATGGTTGAAACTTGACATGGTTTCATCATTCCACCCAGGTAGCATGTGCTAAAAAGTTGAGAGGGTGACGACATAAACTGGATGCACTTCGTGTACCAAATGGACAATCTCTTTCGAAGGATCGGGGTTTCGGACGAAACTTGGTCTGTTACAAAAGGATTTCCATTTTTTAACTTATTTCAACTACAGGATTTTTGTGCACTCAATACGAACCATTAGAATAAACATACTAAAATTTCAACCCTATGTAAATTCATTTGCTATTTTTCATACATTTACTAAATGGTTTTTAGCTAAATGACCCTAAGATTGAAATGCACAACAAATGAACTCTGAAATGGTTGAAACTTGGCATGGTTTCATCATTTCACCCACATAGCATGTGCTAAAACGTTGAGAGGGTTAGGGCATAAACTGGATGCACTTCGTGTACAAAATGGACAATCTCCTTTGAAGTATTGGGGTTTCGGACGAAAATTCGTCTGTTACAAAAGGATTTCTATTTTTTTAACTTATTTCAACTCCGAACTTTTTGCACATTCAATATGAGAAATTAGCAGGCACACACTAAAATTTCAATCCTATCTAGCTTCATTTGCTATTTTCCACGCATTTAATGAATTGTTTTGAACTAAATGACCCTGAAATTAAAAAGCACCACAAATGAACTCTGAAATGGTTGAAACTTTGCAAGGTATCATAATTTCACGCACATAGCATGTCATAAAAAGATGAGATAGTTACGGCATAAACTGTATGCACTTCATGTACAAAATGTACACTCTCCCACGAAGTATCGGGGTTTCGGACGAAAACTCGTCTGTTACAACACGATTTCCATTTTTTAACTTATTTAAGCTATAGGCTTTTTGTGCATTCAATAGGAACTATTAGAATACACATACAAAATTTTCAACCCTATCTAACTTCATTTGCTATTTTTCATGCATTTAATGAATTTTTTTGAGCTAAATGACCCTGAAATTGAAAAGCAGCACAAATGAACTCTGAAATGGTTGAAACTTTTTATAGTTTCATCATTTCACCCACATAGCATGTGCTAAATTTTTTAGAAATTTACGGCATAAACCGGATGCACTTTGTGTACAAAATGGACAATCTCCTTCGAAGAATGGGGGTTTCGGACGCAAACTCGTCTGTTACAAAAGGATTTCCATTTTTTAACTTATTTCAGCTTCAGGATTTTTGTGCATTCAATACAAAACCATAAGAATACGCATACTAAAATTTCAACCCTATGTAAATTCATTTGCTAATTTTCATACATTTAATGAATTCTTTTCAGCTAAATGACCCTGAGATTGAAAAGCACCACTAATGAACTCTGAAATGCTTCAAACATGACAAGGTATCATCATTTCACCCACATAGCATGTCATAAAAAGTTGATAGAGTTACGGCATAAAATGGATGCACTTCGTGTACAAAATGGACACTCTCCTTTGAAGTATCGGGGTTTCGGACGAAAACTCGTCTGTTACAAAAGGATTTCCATTTGTTAACTTATTTGAACTCCATTCTTTTTTGCATTTAGTATGAACCATTAGGATACACATACTAAATTTTTAAACCTATCTAACCTCATTTGCTATTTTTCATGGATTTAATTAATTGTTTTGAGCTAAATGACCCTAAAATTAAAAAGCACAAATGAACTTTGATATAGTTGAAACTTGGTATGGTTTCATCATTTCACCCACATAGCGTGTGCTAAAAAGTTGAGAGGGTTACGACATAAACTGGATAAACTTCGTGTACAAAATGGACAATCTCCTTCGAAGTATCGGGGTTTTGGACGAAAACTCGTCTGTTCCAAAAGGGTTTCCATTTTTTTAACCTATTTCAACTCCAAACTTTTTGTGCATTGATTATGAGAAATTAGAAGGCACATACTAAAATTTCAACCCTATCTAACTTCATTTGCTATTTTCCATGCATTTAATGAATTGTTTTGAACTAAATGACCCTAAAATGAAAAAGCAACACAAATGACCTCTCAAATGGTTGAAACTTGAACAGGTATCATCATGTCATAAAAAGTTGAGAGAGTTACGACATAAAATGGATGCACTTCGTGTACAAAATGGACACTCTCTTTCGAAGTATCGGAGTTTCGGACGAAAATTTGTCTGTTACAACACGATTTCCATTTTTTAACTTATTTAAACTATAGGCTTTTTGTGCATTCAATAGGAACTATTAGAATACACATACAAAATTTTCAACCCTATCTAACTTCATTTGCTATTTTTCATGCATTTTATGAATTGTATTGAGCTAAATGACCCTGAAATTGAAAAGAAGCACAAATGAACTCTGAAATGGTTGAAACTTTTTATAGTTTCATCATTTCACCCACATAGCATGTGCTAAAAATTTTAGAAGTTTACGGCATAAAACGGATGCACTTCGTGTACAAAATGGACAATCTCCTTCGAAGAATGGGGGTTTCGGACGCAAACTCGTCTGTTACAAAAGGATTTCCATTTTTTAACTTATTTCAGCTTCAGGATTTTTGTGCATTCAATACAAAACCATAAGAATACGCATACTAAAATTTCAACCCTATGTAAATTCATTTGCTAATTTTCATACATTTAATGAATTCTTTTCAGCTAAATGACCCTGAGATTGAAAAGCACCACTAATGAACTCTGAAATGCTTCAAACATGACAAGGTATCATCATTTCACCCACATAGCATGTCATAAAAAGTTTATAGAGTTACGGCATAAAATGGATGCACTTCGTGTACAAAATGGACACTCTCCTTTGAAGTATCGGGGTTTCGGACGAAAACTCGTCTGTTACAAAAGGATTTCCATTTGTTAACTTATTTGAACTCCACTCTTTCTTGCATTTAGTATGAACCATTAGAATACACATACTAAATTTTTAAACCTATCTAACCTCATTTGCTATTTTTCATGGATTTAATTAATTGTTTTGAGCTAAATGACCCTAAAATTAAAAAGCACAAATGAACTCTGAAATAGTCGAAACTTGGTATGGTTTCATCATTTCACCCACATAGCGTGTGCTAAAAAGTTGAGAGGGTTACGACATAAACTGGATAAACTTCGTGTACAAAATGGACAATCTCCTTCGAGGTATCGGGGTTTCGGACGAAAACTCGTCTGTAACAAAAGGATTTCCATTTTTTTAACTTATTTCAACTCTGGGCTTTTTGTGCATTCAAAATGAACCATTAGAATACACATCCTAAATTTCAAACCTATCTAGCTTCATTTGCTATTTTTCATGCATTTAATGCATTCTTTTGAGCTAAATGACCCTGAAATTGAAAATCAACACAAATGAACTCTAAAATGGTTGAAACTTGGTATGGTTTCATCATTTCACCCACACAGCATGTGCCAAAAAGTTGAGTGGGTTACGGCACAAACTGGATGCACTTTGTGTACAAAATGGACAATCTCCTTCGAAGTATCGGGGTTTCGGATGAAAACTCGTCTATTACAAAAGGATTTCCATTTTTTAACTTATTTCAACTACAGGATTGTGATGCATTAAATACGAACCATTAGAATACACATACTAAAATTTCAACCCTATGTAAATTCGTTTGCTATTTTTCATACATTTAATGAATTCTTTTGAGCTAAATGACCCTGAGATTGAAAAGCACCACGAATGAACTCTGAAATGGTTGAAACTTGGCATGGTTTCGTCATTTCACCCACATAGCATGTGCTAAAATGTTGAGAGGGTTAGGCCATAAACTGGATGCACTTCGTGTACAAAATGGACAATCGCCTGCGAAGTATCGGGGTTTCGGACGAAAACTCGTCTGTTACGAAAGGATTTCCATTTTTTTAACTTATTTCAACTACAGACTTTTTGCGCATTCAATATGAGAAATTAGAAGGCACATACTAAAATTTCAACCCTATCTAGCTTCATTTGCTATTTTGCATGCATTTAATGAATTGTTTTGAGCTAAATGACCCTAAAATTAAAAAGCACCACAAATGAACTTTGAAATGGTTGAAAAACTTGGCAAGGTATCCTCATTTCACCCATAGAGCATGTCATAAAAAGTTGACAGAGTTACGCCATAAAATGGATGCACTTCGTGTACAAAATGGAGACTCTCCTTCGAAGTATCGGGGTTTCGGACGAAAACACGTCTATTACAAAATGATTTCCATTTTTTAACTTATTTATACTACAAGCTTTTTGTGCATTCAATACGAACGATTGGAATACACATACAAAATTTTCAACCCTATCTAACTTCAGTTGCTATTTTTCATGCATTTAATGAATTGGTTTGAGCTAAATAAACCTGAAATTGAAAAGCAGCACAAATGAAATCTGAAAATGGTTGAAACTTGGTATAAACTAGATGCACTTTGTGTACAAAATGGACAATCGCCTTCGAAGTATCGGGGTTTCGGACGAAAACTCGTCTGTTACAAAATGATTTCCATTTTTTTAACTTATTTCAACTACAGGATTTTTGTGCATTCAATACGAACCATTAGAATACACATACTAAAATTCCAAACCTGTGTAAATGCATTTGCTATTTTTCGTACATTTAATGAACTGATTTGAGCTAAATGACCTTGAGATTGCAAAGCACCACAAATGAACTCTGAAATGGTTGAAACTTGGCATGGTTTCATCACTTCACCAACCTAGCATGTCCTAAAATGTTGACATGGTTAGGGCATAAACTAGCTGCACTTCATGCACAAAATGGACAATCTCCTTCGAAGTATGAGGGTTTCGGACGAAAACTCATCTGTTACAAAAGGATTTCCATTTTTTTAACTTATTTCAATTCCACAGTTTTTGTGCATTAAATATGAGAAATTAGATGGCACATACTAAAATTTCAACCCTATCTAGCTTCATTTGCTATTTTTCATGCATTTAATTCATTTTTTTGAGCTAAATGACCCTGAAATTGAAAATCAACACAAATGAACTCTGAAAATGTTGAAACTTGGTATGGTTTCATCATTCACCCACATAGCATGCGCCAAAAAGTTGAGTGGGTTACGGCACAAACTAGATGCACTTTGTGTACAAAATGGACAATCTCCTTCGAAGTATCGGGGTTTTGGATGAAAACACGTCTGTTACCAAAGTATTTCCATTTTTTTAACTTATTTCAACTACAGGATTGTTGTGCATTAAATACGAACCATTAGAATACACATACTAAAATTTCAACCCTATGTAAATTCGTTTGCAATTTTTCATACATTTAATGAATTCTTTTGAGCTAAATGACCCTGATATTGAAAAGCACCACAAATGAACTCTTAAACGGTTGAAACTTGCCATGGTTTCATCATTTCACCCACATAGCATGTGCTAAAATGTTGAGAGGGTTAGGGCATAAACTGGATGCACTTCGTGTACAAAATGGACAATCGCGTGCGAAATATCGGGGTTTCGGATGAAAACTCGTCTGTTATGAAAGGATTTCCATTTTTTTAACTTATTTCAACTACAGACTTTTTGCGCATTCAATATGAGAAATTAGAAGGCACATACTAAAATTTCAACCCTATCTAGCTTCATTTGCTATTTTCCATGCATTTAATGAATTGTTTTGAGCTAAATGACCCTAAAATTAAAAAGCACCACAAATGAACTTTGAAATGGTTGAAAAACTTGGCAAGCTATCCTCATTTCACCCATAGAGCATGTCATAAAAAGTTGACAGAGTTACGCCATAAACTGGATGCACTTCGTGTACAAAATGGAGACTCTCCTTCGAAGTATCGGGGTTTCGGACGGAAACTCGTCTATTACAAAATGATTTCCATTTTTTAACTTATTTATACTACGGGCTTTTTGTGCATTCAATACGAACGATTGGAATACACATACAAAATTTTGAACCCTATCTAACTTCAGTTGCTATTTTTCATGCATTTTATGACTTGTTTTGAGCTAAATGAACCTCAAATTGAAAAGCACCACAAATGAATTATTAAATGGTTGAAACTTGGTATAAACTAGATGCACTTTGTGTACAAAATGGACAATCTCCTTCGAACTATCGGGGTTTCGGACGAAAACTCGTGTGTTACAAAATGATTTCCATTTTTTTAACTTATTTCAACTACAGGATTTTTGTGCATTCAATACGAACCATTAGAATACACATACTAAAATTCCAAACCTATGTAAATGCATTTGCTATTTTTCGTACATTTAATGAACTGATTTGAGCTAAATGACCTTGAGATTGAAAAGCACAACAAATGAACTCTGAAATGGTTGAAACTTGGCATGGTTTCATCACTTCACCAACCTAGCATGTCCTAAAATGTTGAGAGGGTTAGGGCATAAACTGGATGCACTTCATGCATAAAATGGACAATCTCCTTCGAAGTATCAGGGTTTCGGACGAAAACTCATCTGTTACAAAAGGATTTCCATTTTTTCAACTTATTTCAACTCCACACTTTTTGTGCATTAAATATGAGAAATTAGAAGGCACATACTAAAATTTCAACCCTATCTCGCTTCATTTGCTATTTGCCATGCATTTAAAGAATTGTTTTGATCCAAATGACCCCGAAATTAAAAAGCTGCACAAATGAACTCTAAAATGGTTGAAACTTGGCAAGGTATCATAATTTCACCCACATAGCATGTCATAAAAAGTTGAGAGGGTTACAGCGTAAACTGGATGCACTTCGTGTACAAAATGGACAATCTCCTTCGAAGTATCGGGCTTTCGGACGAAATCTCGTCTGTTACAAAAGGATTTCCATTTTATAACTTATTACAACTCCAAACTTTTTGTGCATTCATTTTGAGAAATTGGAAGGCACATACTAAAATTTCAACCCTATCTAGCTTCATTTGCTATTTTCCATGCATTTAATGAATTGTTTTGATCTAAATGACCCCGAAATTAAAAAGCACCACAAATGAACTCTGAAATGGTTGAAACTTGGAAAGGTATCATAATTTCACCCACATAGCATGTCATAAAAAGTTGAGAGGGTTACGGCATAAACTGGATGCACTTCGTGTACAAACTGGACAATCTCCTTCGAAGTATCAGGCTTTCGGACGAAAAACTCGTCTGTGACAAAAGGATTTCCATTTTTTAACTTATTTCAACTCCAAACTTTTTGTGCATTCATTATGAGAAATTAGAAGGCTAATACTAAAATTTCAACCCTATCTAGCTTCATTTGCTATTTGCCATGCATTTAAAGAATTGTTTTGATCTAAATGACCCCGAAATTAAAAAGCACCACAAATGAACTCTAAAATGGTTGAAACTTGGCAAGGTATCATAATTTCACCCACATAGCATGTCATAAAAAGTTGAGAGGGTTACGGCGTAAACTGGATGCACTTCATGTACAAAATGGACAATCTCCTTCGAAGTATCGGGCTTTTGGACGAAATCTCGTCTGTTACAAAAGGATTTCCATCTTTTAACTTATTTCAACTCCAAAATTTTTGTGCATTCATTTTGAGAAATTGGAAGGCACATACTAAAATTTCAACCTTATGTAACTTCATTTGCTATTTTCCATGCATTTAATGAATTGTTTTGAACTAAATGACCCTAAAATTAAAAAGCACCTCAAATGAACTCTGGAATGGTTGAAACTTGACAAGGTATCATCATTTCACCCACATAGCATGTCATAAAAAGTTGAGAGAGTTACGACATAAAATGGATGCACTTCGTGTACAAAATGGACACTCTCCTTCGAAGTATGGGTGTTTCGGACGAAAACTCGTCTGTTACAAAAGGATTAGCATTTGTTACCTTACTTGAACTCCAGGCTTTTTGTGCATTCAATATGAACCATTAGAATACACATACTAAATTTTTAACCCTACCTAATTTCATTTGCTATTTTCATGCATTTAATGAATAGTTTTGAGCTAAATGACCCTAAAATTGAAAAGCTGCACAAATGAACTCTGAAATGGTTGAAACTTGGTATGGTTTCATCATTTCACCCACATAGCGTGTGCTAAAAAGTTGAGAGGGTTACGACATAAACTGGATGCACTTGGTGCACAAAATGGACAATCTCCGTCGAGGTATCGGGGTTTTTGACGAAAACTCGTGTGTTACAAAAGGATTTCCATTTTTTAACTTATTTCCACTCCAGGCTATTTGTGCATTCAAAATGAATCATTAGAATACACATACTAAAATTTTGAACCTATCTCACTTCATTTGCTATTTTTCATGCATTTAATGAATTGTTTTGATCTAAAGGACCCTGAAATTGAAAATCAACACAAATGAACTCTGAAATGGTTGAAACTTGGTATGGTTTCATCATTTCACCCACATATTATGTGCCAAAAAGTTGAGAGGCTTACGGCATAAACCAGATGGACTTCGTGTACAAAATGGACAATCTCCTTCAATGTATCGGGGTTTCAGACGAAAACTCGTCTGTTACAAAAGGATTTCCATTTTTTTAACTTATTTCAACTACAGGATTTCTGTGCATTAAATACGAACCATTAGAATATACATACTAAAATTTTAACCCTATGTAAATTTGTTTGTTATTTTTCATACATTTAATGAATTTTTTTGAGCTAAATGACCCTGAGATTGAAAAGCACCACAAATGAACTTTGAAATGGTTGAAACTTGGCATGGTTTCATCATTTCACCCACATAGCATGTGGTAAAACGTTGAGAGGGTTAGGGCATAAACTGGATGCACTTCGTGTACAAAATGGATAATCTCCTTCGAAGTATTGGGGTTTCGGACAAAAACTCGTCTGTTACAAATGGATCTCCATTTTTTTAACATATTTCAACTACAGACTTTTTGCGCATTTAATATGAGAAATTAGAAGGCACATACCAAAATTTCAACGCCATCTAGCTTCATTTGCTATTTTCCATGCATTTAATGAATTGTTTTGAGCTAAATGACCATAAATTAAAAAGCTCTACAAATGAACTTTGAAATGGTTGAAAAACTTGGCAAGGTATCATCATTTCACCCACATAGCATGTCATAAAAAGTTGGGAGAGTTACGGCATTAACTCGATGCCCTTCATGTACAAAATGGACTCTCTCCTTCGAAGTATCGGGGTTTCGGACAAAAACTCGTCTAGTACAAAATGATTTCCATTTTTTTAACTTATTTAAACTACAGGCTTTTTTCCATTCAATACGAACCATTACAATACACATACAAAATTTTCAACCCTATCTAACTTCATTTGCTATTTTTCATGCATTCAATGAATTGTTTTGAGCTAATGAATGTGAAATTGAATAGCAGCACAAATGAACTCTGAAATGGTTGAAACTTGGTATGGTTTCATCATTTCACCCACATAGCCTATCCTAAAAAGTTGAGATGGTTATGGCATAAACTGGATGTACTTCGTGTAATATATGGACAATCTCCTTCGAAGTATCGGGGTTTCGGACGAAAACTCGTCTATTACAAAATGATTTCCATTTTTTTACTTACTTCAACTACAGGATTTTTGTGCATTCAATACGAACCATTAGAATACACATACTAAAATTTCAACCCTATGTAAATTCATTTCCTATTTTTCATACATTTAATAAATTGATTTGAGCTAAATGACCTTGAGATTGAAAAGCACCACAAATGAACTATGAAATGGTTGAAACTTGGCATGGTTTCATCATTTCAGCCACCTACATTGTCCTAAAACGTTGAGAGGGTTAGCGCATAAACTGGATGCACTTCATGTACAAAATGGACAATCTCCTTCGAAGTATCAGGGTTTCGAACGAAAACTTGTCTTTTACAGAAGGATTTCCATTTTTTTAACTTATTTCAACTCCAGACTTTTTGTGCATTCAATATGAGAAATTAGATGGTACATACTAAAATTTCAACCCTATCTAGCTTCATTTGCTATTTTCCATGCATTTAACGAATTGTTTTAAGTTAAATGACCCTGAAATTAAAAAGCACCACAAATGAACTCTGAAATGGTTGAAACTTGGCAAGGTATGATCATTTCACCCACATAACATGTGATAGAAAGTTGGGAGAGTTACGACATAAACTGGAAGCACTTCATGCATTTAATGATTTTTTAGCTAAATGACCCAGAAATTGAAAAGCAGCACAAATGAACTCTGAAATGGCTGAAACTTGGCATGGTTTCATCATTTCACCCACATAGCATGTGCTTAAAAGTTGAGAGGGGTACAACATATACTGGATGCACATCGTGTACAAAATGGACAATCTCCTTCAAAGTATCGAGGTTTCTGACGAAAACTCGTGTGTTACAAAAGGATTTACATTTTTTAACTTATTTCAACTACAGATTTTTTGCTTAATCAATACAAACCATTAGAATACACATACTAAAATTTCAACCCTATCTAACTTCATTTGCTATTTTTCATGCTTTCAATGAATTGTTTTGAGCTAAATGACCCCGAGATTGGAAAGCACCACAAATGAACTCTGAAATGGTTGAAACTTGGCATCATTTCGTCATTTCACCCACATAGCCTGTGCTAAAAAGTTTAGAGGGTTACGGCATAAACTGGGATGCATTTCATGTAGAAAATGGACAATCACCTTCGAAGTATCGGGGTTTCAGATGAAAACTCGTCTGTTACAAAAGGATTTCCATTTTTTGAAATTATTCCAACTCTAGACTTGTGCGTATTCAATATGAGCAATTAGAAGGCACATACTAAAGTTTCAATCCTATCTAACTTCATTTGCTATTTTCCATGTATTTAATGAATTGTTTTTAACTAAATGACCCTGAAATTGAAAAGCTACACAAATGAACTCTGAAATGGTTGAAACTTGGCATGGTCTCATCATTTCAACCACCTAGAATGTGCTAAAAAGTTGATAGGGTTATGACATAAACTGGATACAGTTCCTGTACAAAATGGACAATTTCCTTCGAATTATCGGTGTTTCGGACGAAAACTCGTCTATTACAAAATTATTTCCATTTTTTAACTTATTTCAACTCCAGACTTATTGCGCATGCAATATGAGCAATTAGAAGGCACATACTAAAATTTCAACCCTATGTAACTTCATTTGCTATTTTCCATGCGTTTAATGAATTGTTTTGAGCTAAATGACCCTGAAATTAAAAAGCACCACAAATGAATTATGAAATGGTTGAAACTTGGCATGGTATCCTGATTTCACCCAACTAGCATGTTCTATAAAGTTGAGAGGGTTACGGCAAAAACTGGATGCACTTCATGTACAAACTAGACAATATCCTTCAAAGTATCAGGGTTTCGGACGAAAACTCGTGTGTTACAAAAGGATTTCCAATTTTTTTAACTTATTTCAACTCTAGACTTTTTCTGCATTTAATATGAACGGTTAGAAAACACATACTAAAATTTCAACCCTATCTAACTTCATCTGCTATTTTCATGCATTTAATGATTTTTAGCTAGATGACCCAGAAATTCAAATTCAACACAAATGAACTCTGAAATGGTTCAAACTTGGTATGGTTTCATCATTTCACCCACATAGCATGTGTCAAAAAGTTGAGTGGGTTACGGCACAAACTGGATGCACTTCGTGTACAAAATTTACAATCTCCTTCGAAGTATCGGGGTTTCGGATGAAAACTCGTCTGTTACAAAAGGATTTCCATTTTTTTTACTTATTTCAACTACAGGATTTTTGTGCATTAAATACGAACCATTAGAATACACATACTACAATTTCAACCCTATGTAAATTCGTTTGCTATTTTTCATACATTTAATGAATTATTTTGAGCTAAATGACCCTGAGATTGAAAAGCACCACAAATGATCTTTGAAATGGTTGAAACTTGGCAAGGTTTCATCATTTCACCCACATAGTATGTGCTAAAACATTGAGAGGGTTAGGGCATAAACTGGATGTACTTCGTATACAAAACGGACAATCTCCTTCGAACTATCGGGGTTTCAGCCGAAAACTCGTTTGTTACAAAAGGATTTCCATTTTTTAAATTATTTCATCTACAGACTTTTTGCGCATTCAATATGAGAAATTAGAAGGCACATACTAAAATTTCAACCCTATCTAGCTTCATTTGCTATTTTCCATGCATTTAATGAATTGTTTTGAGCTAAATGACCCTGAAATTAAAAAGCACCACAAATGAACTTTGGAATGGTTGAAAAACTTGGCAAGGTATCCTCATTTCACCCACATAGAATGTGATAAAAAGTTGACAGAGTTACGCCATAAACTGGATGCACTTCGTGTACAAAATGGACACTCTCTCCTTCGAAGTATCGGGGTTTCGGAAGAAAACTCGTCTATTACAAAATGATTTCCATTTTTTAACTTATTTATACCACAGGATTTTTGTGCATTCAATATGAGCAATTAGAAGGCACATACTAAAATATCAACCCTATCTAACTTCATTTGCTATTTTCCATGCGTTTAATGAATTGTTTTGAGCTAAATGACCCTGAAACACCACAAATGAACTCTGAAATGGTTGAAACATGGCATGGTATCCTCATTTCATCCAGATAGCATGTTCTAAAAAGTTGAGAGGGTTACGGCAAAAACTGGATGCACTTCGTGTACAGAATGGACAATATCCTACCAAGTATCGGGGTTTCGGACGAAAACTCATGTGTAACAAAAGGATTTCCAATTTTTTTAACTTATTTCAACTCTACACTTTTTCTGCAATTAATATGAACAGTTAGAAACCACATACTAAAATTTCCACCCTATCTAACTTCATCTGCTCTTTTCATGCATTTAATGATTTTTTTAGCTAAATGACCCAGAAATTCAAAATCACCACAAATGAACTCTGAAATGGTTGAAACTTGGTATGGTTTCATCATTTCACCCACATAGCATGTGCCAAAAAGTTGAGTGGGTTATGACACAAACTGGATGCACTTCGTGTACAAAATGGACAATCTCCTTCGAAGTATCGGGGTTTCGGAAGAAAACTCGTCTGTTACAAAAGGATTTCCCTTTTTTAAACTCATTTAAACTATAGGATTTTTGTGCATTAAATACGAACCATTAGAATACACATACTAAAATTTCAACCCTATGTAAATTCGTTTGCTATTTTTCATACATTTAATGAATTCTTTTGAGCTAAATGACCCTAAGATTGAAAAGCACTACAAATGAACTCTGAAATGGTTGAAACTTGGCAAGGTTTCATCATTTCACCCACATAGCATGTGCTAATACGTTGAGAGGGTTAGGGCATAAACTGGATGCACTTCGTGTACAAAATGGACAATCTCCTTCGAAGTATCGGGGTTTCGGACGAAAACTTGTGTGTTACAAAAGGATTTCCATTTTTTTAACTTAATTAAACAACAAGATTTTTGTGCATTAAATACGAACCATTAGAATACACATACTAAAATTTCAAGACTATGTAAATTCGTTTGCTATTTTTCATACATTTAATTAATTATTTTGAGCTAAATGACCCTGAGATTGAGAAGCACCACAAATGATCTCTGAAAAGGTTGAAACTTGGCAAGGTTTCATCATTTCACCCACATAGTATGTGCTAAAACATTGAGAGGGTTAGGGCATAAACTGGATGTACTTCGTGTACAAAACGGACAATCTCCTTCGAAGTATCGGGGTTTCAGACGAAAACTCGTTTGTTACAAAAGGATTTCCATTTTTTAAATTATTTCAACTACAGACTTTTTGCGCATTCAATACGAGAAATTAGAGGGCACATACTAAAATTTCAACCCTATCTAGCTTCATTTGCTATTTTCCATGCATTTAATGAATTGTTTTGAGCTAAATGACCCTGAAATTAAAAAGCACCACATATGAACTTTGAAATGGTTGAAAAACTTGGCAAGGTATCCTCATTTCACCCAAATAGAATGTCATAAAAAGTTGACAGAGTTACGCCATAAACTGGATGCACTTCGTGTACAAAATGGACACTCTCCTTCGAAGTATCGGGGTTTCAGAAGAAAACTCGTCTATTACAAAATGATTTCCATTTTTTAACTTATTTATACAAAAGTCCTTTTGTGCATTCAATATGAGCAATTAGAAGGCACATACTAAAATTTCAACCCTATCTAACTTCATTTGCTATTTTCCATGCGTTTAATGAATTGTTTTGAGCTAAATGAACCTGAAACACCACAAATGAACTCTGAAATGGTTGAAACATGGCATGGTATCCTCATTTCATCCAAATAGCATGTTCTAAAAAGTTGAGAGGGTTACGGCAAAAACTGGATGCACTTCGTGTACAGAATGGACAATATCCTACCAAGTATCGGGGTTTCGGACGAAAACTCATGTGTTACAAAAGGATTTCCAATTTTTTTAACTTATTTCAACTCTATACTTTTTCTGCAATTAATATGAACAGTTAGAAACCACATACTAAAATTTCAACCCTATCTAACTTCATCTGCTCTTTTCATGCATTTAATGATTTTTTAGCTAAATGACCCAGAAATTCAAAATCACCACAAATGAACTCTGAAATGGTTGAAACTTGGTATGGTTTCATCATTTAACCCACATAGCATGTGCCAAAAAGTTGAGTGGGTTATGACACAAACTGGATGCACTTCGTGTACAAAATGGACAATCTCCTTCGAAGTATCGGGGTTTCGGATGAATACTCGTCTATTACAAAAGGATTTCCATTTTTTTAACTTATTTAAACTACAGGATTTTTGTGCATTAAATACGAACCATTAGAATACACATACTAAAATTTCAACCCTATGTAAATTCGTTTGCTATTTTTCATACATTTAATGAATTCTTCTGAGCTAAATGACCCTGAGATTGAAAAGCACCCCAAATGAACTCTGAAATGGTTGAAACTTGGCAAGGTTTCTTCATTTCACCCACATAGCATGTGCTAGTACGTTGAGAGGGTTAGGGCATAAACTGGATGCACTTCGTGTACAAAATGGACAATCTCCTTCGAAGTATCGGGGTTTCGGACGAAAACTCGTCTGTTACAAAAGGATTTCCATTTTTTTAACTTATTTCAACTACAGACTTTTTGCGCATTCAATATGAGAAATTAGAAGGCACATACTAAAATTTCAACCCTATCTAGTTTCATTTGCTATTTTCCATGCATTTAATGAATTGTTTTGAGCTAAATGACCCTAAAATTAAAAAGCACCACAAATGAACTTTGAAATGCCTGAAAAACTTGGCAAGGTATCCTCATTTCACCCACATAGCATGTCATAAAAAGTTGATAGAGTTACGCCATAAACTGGATGCAATCCGTGTACAAAATGGACACTCTCCTTCGAAGTATCGGGGTTTCAGACGAAACCTCGTCTATTACAAAATGATTTCCATTTTTTAACTTATTTATACTACAAGCTTTTGTGCATTCAATACGAACTATTAGAATACACATACAAAATTTTCAACCCTATCTAACTTCATTTGCTATTTTTCATGCATTGAATGAATTGTTTTGAGCTAAATGAACCTGAATATGAAAAGCAGCACAAACGAACTCTGAAATGGTTGAAACTTGGTATAAACTAGATGCACTTCGTGTACAAAATAGACAATCTCCTTCTAAGTATTGGGGTTTCGGACGAAAACTCGTCTGTTACAAAATGATTTCCATTTTTTTACCTATTTCGACTACAGGATTTTTGTGCGTTCAATACGAACCATTAGAATACACATACTCAAATTTCAACCCTATGTAAATTCCTTTGCTATTTTTCATACATTTAATAAATTGATTTGAGCTAAATCACCTTAAGATTAAAAAGCACAACAAATGAACTCTGAAATGGTTGAAACTTGGCATGGTTTCATCATTTCGCCCACCTTGGATGTCCTAAAACGTTGAGAGGGTTAGGGCATAAACTGGATGCACTTCGTGTACAAAATGGACAATCTCCTTTGAAGTATCAGGGTTTCGGATGAAAACTCGTCTGTTACAAAAGGATTTCCATTTTTTAACTTATTTCAACTCCAGAGTTTTTGTGCATTCAATATGAGAAATTAGAAGGCACATACTAAAATTTCAACCCTATCTAGCTTCATTTGCTATTTTCCATGCATTTAATGTATTGTTTTGAGTTAAATGACCCCGAAATTAAAAAGCACCACAAATGAACTCTGAAATGGTTGAAACTTGGCAAGGTATCATCATTTACCCCACATAACATGTCATACAAAGTTGAGAGAGTTACGACATAAACTGGAAGCACTTCATGCATTTAATGATTTTTTAGCCAAATGACCCAGAAATTGAAAAGCAGCACAAATGAACTCTGAAATGGTTGAAACTTGGCATGGTTTCATCATTTCACCCACATAGCATGTGCTTAAAAGTTGAGAGCGTTACGACATATACTGGATGCACATCGTGTACAAAATGGACAATCTCCTTCAAAGTATCGGGGTTTCGGACGAGAACTCGTCTGTTACAAAAGGATTTACATTTTTTAACTTATTTGGACTACAGAATTTTTCTGCATTGAATACAAACCATTAGAATACACATACTATAATTTCAACCCGATCTAACTTCATTTGCTATTTTTCATGCATTTAATGAATTGTTTTGAGCTAAATAACCCCGAGATTGAAAAGCACCACAAATGAACTCTGAAATGGTTGAAACTTGGCATGGTTTCGTCATTTCACCCACATAGCCTGTGCTAAAAAGTTGAGAGGGTTACGGCATAAACTGGACGCATTTCATGTACAAAATGGACAATCTCCTTCGAAGTATCGGGGTTTCAGAGGAAAACTCGTATGTTACAAAAGGATTTCCATTTTTTAAATTATTACAACTCTAGACTTTTTGCGTATTCAATATGAGCAACTAGAAGGCACATACTAAAATGTCAATCCTATCTAACTTCATTTGCTATTTTCCATGCATTTAATGAATTGTTTTTAACTAAATGACCCTGAAATTGAAAAGCAACACAAATGAACTCTCGAATGGTTGAAACTTGGTATGGTTTCATCATTTCACCCACATAGAATGTGCTAAAAAGTTGAGAGGGTTATGACATAAACTGGATACACTTCCTGTAGAAAATGGACACTTTCCATCGAATTATCGGTGTTTCGGACGAAAACTCGTCTATTACGAAACGATTTCCATTTTTTACCTTATTTCAAATCTAGACTTATTGCGCATTCAATATGAGCAATTAGAAGGCACATACTAAAATTTCAACCCTATCTAACTTCATTTTCTATTTTCCATGCGTTTAATGAATTGTTTTGAGCTAAATGACCCTGAAATTAAAAACCACCACAAATGAACTCTGAAATCATTGAAACTTGGCATGGTATCCTCATTTCACCCAAATACCATGTTCTAAAAAGTTGAGAGGGTTACGTCAAAAACTGGATGCACTTCGTGTACAAAATTGACAATATCCTTTGAAGCATCGGGGTTTCGGACGAAAACTCGTGTGTTATAAAAGGATTTCCAATTTTTTAACTTATTTCAACTCTAGAGTTTTTGTGCATTTAATATGAACAGTTCGAAACCACATACTAAAATTTCAACCCTATCTAACTTCATCTGCTATTTTCATGCATTTAATGATTTTTTAGCTATATGACCCAGAAATTGAAAAGCAGCACAAATGAACTCTGAAATTGTTGAAACTTGGCATGGTTTCATCATTTCACCCACATAGCATGTGCTAAAAAGTTGAGAGGGTTACCACATACATTGGATGCACATCGTGTACAAACTGGACAATGTCCTTCAAAGTATCGGGGTTTCGGACAAAAACTTGTTTGTTACAAAAGGATTTCCATTTTTTAACTCACTTCAACTACAGAATATTTCTGCATTCAATAAACACCATTAGAATACACATACTAAAATTTCAACCCTATCTAACTTCATTTGCTATTTTTCATGCATTTAATGAATTGTTTTGAGGTAAATGACCCTGAGATTGAAAATCACCACAAATGAACTCTGAAATATTTGAAACTTTGCATGGTTTTATCATTGCACCCACATGGCATGTGCTAAAAAGTTGAGAGGGTTACGGCATAAACTGGATGCATTTCGTGTACAAAATGGACAATCTCCTTCGAAGTATCAGGGTTTCCGACGAAAACTTGTCTGTTGCAAAAGGATTTCCATTTTTTAAACTTATTTCCACTCTAGGCTTTTTGCGCATTCAATATGAGCAATTAGAAGGCACATACTAAAATTTGAACCCTATCTAACTTCATTTTCTTTTTTTCATAAATTTAATAAATTGTTTTGAGCTAAATGACCCTGAAATTAAAAAGCACCACAAATGAACTCTGAAATGGTGGAAACTTGGCATGGTATCCTCATTTCACCCACATAGTATGTTCTAAAAAGTTGAGAGGGTTACCGAAAATACTGGATGCACTTTGTGTACAAAATGGTCAATCACCTTCGAAGTATTGAGGTTTCGGACAAAAACATTTGTGCTACCAAAGGATTTCCATTTTTTTAAATTATTCCAACTCCAGACCTTTTGCACATTCAATATGAGCAATTAGAAGGCATGTACTAAAATTTCAACCCTATCTAACTTCATTTGCTATTTTTCATAAATTTAATGAATTGTTTTGAGCTAAGTGACCCTGAAATTGAAAAGCAACAAAAATGAACTCTGAAATGGTTGAAGCTTGGCATGGTTTTATCATTGCACCCACATGGCATGTGCTAAAAAGTTGAGAGCGTTACGGTATAAACTGGATGCAGTTCGTGTACAAAATGGAAAATCTCCTTTGAAGTATCGGGGTTTTGGAGGAAAACTCATCTGTTACAAAAGGATTTCCATTTTTTATCTTATTTCAACTCCAGATTTTTTCGTCATTCAATATGAACAACTAGAAGGTACATACTAAAATTTGAACCCTATCTAACTTCATTTGCTATTTTGCATGCATTTAATGAATTGTTTTTAACTAAATGACCCTAAAATGGAAAAGCAACACAAATGAACTCTGGAATGGTTGAAACTTCGCATGGTTTCATCATTTCACCCACATAGAATGTGCTAAAAAGTTGAGAGTGTTACGACATAAACTGGATGCACTTCCTGTACAAAATGGACAATTCCCTTCGAAGTATTGGTGTTTCGGACAAAAACTCGTCTGTTACAAACAGATTTCCTTTTTTTTAACTTATTTCAACCCCATACTTTTTGCGCTTTCAATATGAGCAATTAGATACTAAAATTTCAACCCTATCTAACTTCATTTGCTATTTTCCATGCATTTAATGAATTGTTTTGAGCTAAATGACCCTGAAATTAAAAAAGCACCACAAACGAACTCTGAAATGGTTGAAACTTGGCATGGTATCCTCATTTCACCCAGATAAAATATTCTCAAAAGTTGAGAGGGTTACAGCAAAAACTGGATGCACTTCGTGTACAAAATGGACAATATCCTTCGAAGTATCGGTGTTTCGGACGAAAACTCGTGTGTTACAAAAGGACTTCCAATTTTCTTAAGTTATTTCAAATGTAGAATTTTTGTGCATTTAATATGAACAGTTAGAAACCCTATACTAAAATTTCAACCCTATCTAACTTCATCTGCTATTTTCATGCATTTAATGATTTTTTAGCTAAATGACCTAGAAATTGAAAAGCAGCACAAATGAACTCTGAAATGGTTGAAACTTGGCATGGTTTCATCATTTCACCCACATAGCATGTGCTAAAAAGTTGAGAGGGTTACGACATAAACTGGATGCACATCGTGTACAAAATGGACAATCTCCTTCGAAGTATCGGGGTTTCGGACGAAAACTCGTCTGTTACAATAGGATCTCCATTTTTTAACTTATTTCAAATACAGACTTTTTGTGAATTGAATACAAACCATTAGAATACACATACTACAATTTCAACCCTATCTAACTTCATTTGCTATTTTTCATGCATTTAATGAATTGTTTTGAGCTAAATGACCCCGAGATTGGAAAGCACCACAGATGAACTCTGAAATGGTTGAAACTTGGCATGGTTTCATCATTTCACCCACAAAGCATGTGCTAAACAGTTGAGAGTGTTAGGGCATAAATTGGATGCATTTTGTGTACAAAATGGGCAATCTCCTTCGAACTATCGGGGTTTCAGACGAAAACTCGTCTCTTACAAAAGGATTTCCATTATTCCAACTCCAGACTTTTTGCGTATTCAATATGAGCAATTAGAAGGCACATACTAAAATTTTGATCCTATCTAACTTCATTTGCTATTTTCCATGCATTTAATGAATTATTTTGAGCTAAATCACCCTTAAATTAAAAAGCACCACAAATGAACTCGAAAATGGTTGAAACTTGGCATGGTATCCTCATTTCGCCAACATAGCATTTTCTAAAAAGTTGAGATGGTTACGACAAAAACTAGATGCACTTCGTGTACAAAATGGACAATCTCCTTCGAAGTATCGGGTTTTCAAACAAAAACTCGGTTGTTACCAAAGGATTTCCATTTTTCTAAATTATTCCAACTCCAGACTTTTTGCGCATTGAATATGAGCAATTTGAAGGCACATACTAAAATTTTAACCCTATCTAACTTCATTTGCTATTTTCCATGCATTTAATGAATTATTTTGAGCTAAATGACCCCGAAATTAAAAAGCACCACATATGAACTCTGAAATGGTTGAAACTTGGCATGGTTTCTTCATTTCACCCACATAGCATGTGCGAAAAAGTTGAGAGGGTTACGGCATAAACTCGATGCACTTTGTGTACAAAATGGACAATCTCCTTCGAAGTATCGGTGTTTTGGACGAAAACTCGTCTCTTACATAAGGATTTCCATTTTTGAACTTATTTAAACTACAAACTTTTTGTGCATTCAATACAAACCATTAGAACACACATACTAAAATTGCAACCCTATCTAACTTTCTTTGCTATTTTTCATGCATTTAATGAATTGTTTTGAGCTAAATGACCCCGAGATTGAAAAGCACCACAAATCAACTCTAAAATGGTTGAAACTTGGCATGGTTTCATTATTGCACCCACATAGCATGTGCTAAAAAGTTGAGAGGGTTACGGCATAAAATGGACGCATTTCGTGTACAAAATGGACAATCTCCTTCGAAGTATCGGGGTTTTAGACGAAAACTCGTCTGTTACAAAAGGATTTCCATTTTTTAAACTTATTTCAACTAGAAGCCACATACTAAAATTTCCACCCTATCTAACTTCAGTTGCTATTTTTCATAAATTTAATGATTTGTTTTGAGCTAAATGACCCTGAAATTGAAAAGCAACACAAATGAACTCTGAAATGGTTGAAACTTGGCATCGTTTCATCATTTCACCCACATAGAGTGTGCTAAAAAGTAGAGATGGTTACGACACAAACTGGATGCACTTCGTGTACAAAATGGACAATCTCCTTCGAAGTATCGGTGTTTCGGAGGAAAACTCATCTCTTACAAAAGGATTTCCATTTTTTTAACTTGTTTCAACTCCAGAGTTTTTCGGCATTCAATAGGAACAATTAGAAGGGACATACTAAAATTTCAACCCTATCTAACTTCATTTGCTATTTTCCATGCATTTAATGAATTGTTTTTAGCTAAATGACCCTGAAATTGAAAAGCAACACAAATGAACTCTGAATTGGTTGAAACTTGGCATGGTATCCTCATTTCACCCAGGTAAAATGTTCTAAAAAGTTGAGGGGGTTACGGCATAAACTGGATGCACTTCTTGTACAAAATGGACAATCTCCTTCGAAGTATTGGGGTTTCGGACGAAAACTTGTCTGTTACAAAAGGATTTCCATTTTTTGAAACTTATTTCAACTCTAGGCTTTTTGCGCATTCAATATGAGCAATTACAAGGCACATACTAAAATTTGAACCCTATCTAACTTCATTTGCTATTTTTCATTAATTTAATGAATTTTTTTGAGCTAAATGACCCTGAAATTTAAAAGCACCACAAATGAACTCTGAAATTTCAATCCTATCTAACTTCATTTGCTATTTTCCATGCATTTAATGAATTATGTTGAGCTAAATGACCCTGAAATTAAAAAGCACCACCAGTGAACTCTGAAATGGTTGAACTTGGCATGGTATCCTCATTTCGACAACATAGCATGTTCTAAAAAGTTGAGATCGTTATGACAAAAACTGGATGCACTTCGTGTACAAAATGGACAATCTCCTTCGAAGTATCGGGGTTTCGCACAAAGACTCGTGTGTGACAAAAGCATTTACATTTTTCAAATTATTCCAACTCCAGACTTTTTGCGCATTCAATATGAGCAATTAGAAGGCACGTACTAAAATGTCTACCCTATCTAACTTCATTTGCTATTTTACATTCATTTAATGAATTATTCTGAGCTAAATAACAGTAAAATTAAAAAGCACCACAAATGAACTGTGAAATGGTTGAAACTTAGCATGGTTCCATCATTTCACCCACATAGCATGTGCTAAAAACTTGAGAGGGTTATGACATAAAGTGGATGCACTTTGTGTACAAAATGGACAATCTCCTTCGAAGTATCGCTGTTTCGGACGAAAACTCGTTTGTTACAAAAGGATTTCCATTTTTTAACTTATTTCAACTACAGACTTTTTGTGCATTCAATACAAACCATTAGAATACACATACTAGAATTTCAACCCTATCTAACTTCATTTTCTATTTTTCATGAATTTAATGAATTGTTTTGAGCTAAATGAGCCCGAGATTGAAAAGCACCACAAATGAACTCTGAAATGGTTGAAACTTGGCATGGTTTCATCATTGCACCCACATAGCATGTGCTAAAAACTTGAGAGGGTTACGGCATAAACTTGATGCATATCGTTTACAAAATGGACAATCTCCTTCGAAGTATCGGGGTTTCAGATGAAAACTCATCTGTTACAAAAGGATTTCCAATTTTTAACTTATTTCAACTCTAGGATTTTTGCCCGTTCACTATGAGCAATTAGAAGGCACATACTAAAATTTCAACCCTATCTAACATCATTTGCCATTTTTCATAAATTTAATGAATTGTTTTGAGCTAAATGACCCTGAAATTAAAAATCCCCACAAATGAACTCTGAAATGGTGGAAACTTGGCATGGTATCCTCATTTCACCCACATAGCATGTTCTAAAAAGTTGAGAGGGTTACGGCAAAAACTGGATGAACTTTGTGTACAAAATGGTCAATCTCCTTCAAAGTATCAATGTTTTGGACGAAAACACGTCTGTTACAAAAGGATTTCCATTTTTTTAAATTATTTCAACTCCAGGCTTTTTGTGCATTCAATATGAACAATTAGAAGCCACATACTAAAATTTCAACCCTATCTAACTTCATCTCCTATTTTTCATGCATTTAATGAATTGTTTTGAGCTAAATGACCCTGAAATTGAAAAGTAACACAAATGAACTCTGAAATTGTTGAAACTTGGCATGGTTTCATCATTTCACCCACATAGAATGTGCTAAAATGTTGAGAGGGTTAAGGCATAAAGTGGACGCACTTCATGTAGAAAATGGACAATCTCCTTCGAAGTATCGGGGTTTCAGAGGGAAACTCGTCTGTTACAAAAGGATTCCAATTTTTTTAACTTATTTCAACTCTAGACTTTTTCCGCATTCAATATGAACAATTAGAAGGGACATACTAAAAGTTCACCCTATCTAACTTCATTTACTATTTTTCATGCATTTAATGAATTGATTTTAGCTAAATGACAATGAAATTGAAAAGCAACACAAATGAACTCTGGAATGGTTCAAACTTGGCATGGTTTCATCATTTCACCCACATAGAATGTGCTAAAAAGTTGAGAGGGTTACGTAATAAACTGGATGCACTTCCTATACAAAATGGACAATCTCCTTCGAAGTATCGGTGTTTTGGATGAAAACTCGTCTGTTACAAAAGGATTTCCATTTTTGTAACTTATTTCAACTACAGCCTTCTTGCGCATTCAATACGAACCATTAGAATACACATACTAAAATTTCAACCCTATCTAACTTCATTTACTATTTTTCATGCATTTAGTGAATTTTTTTGAGCTAAATAACCCTGAGGAAAACTCGTTAGTTACAAAAGGATTTCCATTTTTTAACTTATTTCAACTCCAGACTTTTTTGTGCATTCAATATGCACTTCATGTACAAAATGTATAATCTCCTTCAAAGTATCTGTGTTTCGGACGAAAACTCGTCTTTTACAAAAGGATTTCCATTTTTTAACTTATTCCAACTCGGGACTTTTTGTGCATTCAATATGAACCATTATAAGCCACAAAGTAAAATATCAACCCTATCTAACTCCATTTGTTATTTTTCATGAATTTAATGAATTACTTTAAACTAAATGACCCTGAAATTAAAAAGCACCACAAATGAACTCTGAAATGGTTGAAACTTGGCATGGTATCGTCATTTCACCCACACAGCATGTTCTAAAAAGTTGAGAGGGTTACGGCAAAAACTAGATGCACTTCGTGTACAAAATGGACAATCTCAATCGAAGTATCGGGGTTTCGGACAAAAACTCGTCTGTTACAAAAGGATTTCCATTTTTTAACTTATTTCAACTACAGGCTTTTTTTGCATTCAATAGGAACCATTAGAATAAACATACTAAAATTTCAACCATATCTAACTTCATTTGCTATTTTTCATAAATTTAGTTAATTGTTTTGAGCTAAATGACCCTGAAAGTAAAAAAGCACCAAAAATGAACTCTGAAATGATGGAAATTTGGCATGGTATCATCATTTCACCAAAATATCATATTCTAAAAAAAATTAAAGGGTTACGACAAAAACTGGATGCAGTGCGTGTACAAAATGGACAATCTCCTTCGAAGTATAGGTGTTTCGGACGAAAACTCCTTTGTTACAAAAGGATTTCCATTTTTTTAACTTATTTCAACTCCAGACTTTTTGTGCATTCAATATAACAATTAGAAGCCACATACTAAAATTTCAACCGTATCTAACTTCATCTGCTATTTTCATGCATTTATTGAATTGTTTTGAGCCAAATGACCCTGAAATTGAAAAGTGGCACCAATGAACTCTGAAATGATTGAAACTTGGCATGGTTTCATCATTTCACCCACATAGAATGTGCTAAAAAGTTGAGAGGGTTACGATAGAAATTGGATGCACTTCGTGTACAAAATGGACAATCTCCTTCGAAGTATCGGTGTTTCGGACGAAAACTCGTCTGTTACAAAAGGATTTCCATTTTTTTAACTTATTTCAACTACAGGCTTTTTGTGCCTTCAATACGAACCATAACAATACACATACTAAATTTTTAACCCTATCTAACTTCATTTGCTGATTTTCATGCATTTAATGAATTGTTTTGAGCAAAATGACCCTGAGATTAAAAAGCACCACAAATGAACTCTGAAATGGTTGAAACTTGGCATGGTTTCATCATTTGACCCACATAGCATGTGATAAAAGTTTAAAGGGTTACGACATAAGCTGGATGCACTTCGTGTACAAAATCGACAATCTCTTTTGAAGTATCGGTGTTTCGAACGAAAACTCATGTGGTACAAAAGGATTTCCAATTTTTAACTTATTTATACTCTATACTTTTTGTGCATTCAATATGAACCATTAGAAGCCACATACTAAAATTTCAGCCCTATCTAACTTCATTTGCTATTTTTGAAAAAATTTGATGAATTGTTTTGAGCAAACTCACCATGAACGTAAAAAGCACGACAAATGAACTTTGAAATGGTGGAAACTTGGCATGGTATCATCATTTCACCCACATAGCATGTTCTAAAAAGTATAGAGGGTTACAGCATAATATGGATGCAGTTCGTGTACAAAATGGACAATCTCCTTCGAAGTATCGGTGTTTCGAACGAAAACTCGTCTGTTACAAAAGGATTTCCATTTTTTAACTTATTTCCACTACAGCCTTCTTGCGCATTCAATACGAACCATTACAATACACATACTAAAATTTTAACCCTATCTAACTTCATTTTCTGATTTTCATGCATTTAATGAATTGTTTTGAGCAAAATGACCCTGAGATTAAAAAGCACCACAAATGAACTCTGAAATGGTTGAAACTTGGCATCATCTCATCATTTCACCCACATAGCATGTGATAAAAGTTTAAAGGGTTACGACATAAACTGGATGCACTTCGTGTACAAAATGGACAATCTCTTTTGAAGTATCGGTGTTTCGAACGAAAACTCGTGTGTTACAAAAGGATTTACAATTTTTAACTTATTTATACTCTATACTTTTTGTGCATTCAATATGAACCATTAGAAGCCACATACTAAACTTTCAACCCTATCTAACTTCATTTGCTATTTTTGACAAATTTTGAGGAATTGTTTTGAGCAAACTCACCATGAAAGTAAAAAGCACCACAAACGAACTCTGAATTGGTGGAAACTTGGCATGGTATCATCATTTCTCCCACATAGCATGTTCTAAAAATTTAGAGGGTTACGGCAAAATATGGATGCAGTTCGTGTACAAAATGGACAATCTCCTTCGGAGTATCGGGGTTTCGGACGAAAACTCATGTGTTACAAAAGGATTTCCATTTTATCAACTTATCATTCAATATGAAAAATTAGAACCCACATACTAAAATTTCAACCGTAGCTAACTTCACCTCCCATTTTTCATGCATTTAATGAATTGTATTGAGGTAAATGAACCTGAAATTGAAAAGCAACACAATAGAACTCTGAAATGGTTGAAACTTGGCATGGTTTCATAATATCACCCACATAGCACGTGCTAAAAAGTTGAGATGGTTACGACATAAACTAGATACACTTCGTGTACAAAATGGACAATCTCCTTCAAAGTATAGAGGTTTGGGATGAAAACACGTCTGTTACAAAAGGATTTCCTTTTTTTAACTTAGTTCAACTACAGGCTTTTTGTGCATTCAATATGAACCATTAGAATACACATACTTAAATTGCAACCCTATCTAACTTCATTTGCTATTTTTCATAAATTTAATGAATTGTTTTGAGCTAAATGACCCTGAAAGTAAAAAAGCACCAAACATGAACTCTGGAATGATAGAAATTTGGCATGGTATCATGAGTTCACCCACATAGCATGTTCTAAAAAGTTTAGAGGGTTACGGCAAAAACTGGATGCACTTCGTGTACGAATTGGACAATCTCCTTCGATGTATCGGTGTTTCGGACGAAAACTCGTCTGTTACAAAAGGATTTCCATTTTTTCAACTTATTTCAACTCCAGACTTTTTGTGCATTCATTATGACAATTAGAACCCACATACTAAAATTTGAACCGTATCTAACTTCATTTGCTATTTTCATGCATTTATTGAATTGTTTTTAGATAAATGACCCTGAAATTGAAAAGCAGCACCAATGAACTCTGAAATGGTTGAAACTTGGCATGGTTTCATCATTTCACCCACATAGAATTTGCAAAAAAGTTGGGAGGGTTACGATATAAAATAGATGCACTTCGTGTACAAAATGGACAATCTCCTTCAAACTATCGGTGTTTCGGACGAAAACTCGTTTGTTACAAAAGGATTTCCTTTTTTAACTTATTTCAACTACAGGCATTTTGTGCATTCACTACAAACCATTAGAATACACATACCAAAATTTCAACCCTATCTAACTTCATTTGCTATTTTCACGCATTTAATGAATTGTTTTGGGCTAAATGACCCTGAGATTGACAAGCACCACAAATGAACTCTAAAATGGTTGAAACTTGGCATGGTTTCATCATTTCACCTACATAACATGTGCTAAAAAGTTAAGAGGGCTATGACATAAACTGGATGCATTTCGTGTACAAAATGGACAATCTCCTTTGAAGTATCGGTGTTTCGAACGAAAAATCGTCTGTTACAAAAGGATTTCCTAAATTTTAACTTATTTCCACTCTAGACTTTTTCTGCACTCAATATGAACCATTAGAAGCCACATACTAAATTTTCAACCCTATCTAACTTCATTTACTATTTTTCATAAATTGTGATGAATTGTTTTGAGCAAACTCACCATGAAAGTAAAAAGCAACACAAATGAACTCTGAAATTTTGGAAACATGGCATGGTATCATCATTTCATCCACATAGCATGTTCTAAAAAGTTTAGAGGGTTACGGCAAAATCTGGATGCAGTTCATGTACAAAATGGACAATCTCCTTCGAAGTATCGGGGTTTCGGACGAAACCTCATGTTATACAAAAGGATTTCCATTTTTTCAACTTATTTCAACTCTAGACTTTTTGTGCATTCAATAAAAAAAATTAGAAGCCACATACTAAAATTTCAACCCTGTCTAACTTCATCTCCTATTTTTCATGCATTTAATGAATTGTATTGAGGTAAATGAACCTGAAATTGAAAAGCAACACAAATGAACTCTGAAATGGTTGAAACTTGGCATGGTTTCATCATTTCACCCACATAGCATGTGCTAAAAAGTTGAGATGGTTACGGAATAAACTAGATACACTTCGTGTACAAAATGCACAATCTCCTTCGAAATATCGGGGTTTCGGATGAAAACATGTATGTTACAAAAGGATTTCCATTTTTTAACTTATTTCAACTAAAGGAGTTTTGTGCATTCAATATGAACCATTAGAATAGACATACTAAAATTTCAACCCTATCTAACGTCATTAAATATTTTTATAAATTTAATGAATTGTTTTGAGCTAAATGACCCTGAAAGTAAAAAAGCACCAAAAATGAACTCTGAAATGATGGAAATTTCGCATGGTACCATCATTTCACCCACATAGCATGTTGGATTACGGCAAAATCTGGATGCAGTTCGTGTACAAAATGGACAATCTCCTTCGAACTATCGGGGTTTCGTACGGAAACTCATGTGTTACAAAAGGATTTCCATTTTTTCAACTTATTTGAACTCTAGACTTTTTGTGCATTCAATATGAAAAATTAGAAGCCACATACTAAAATTTCAACCCTATCTAACTTCATCTCCTATTTTTCATGCATTTAGTGAATTGTATTCAGGTAAATGAACCTGAAACTGAAAAGCAGCACAAATGAACTCTAAAATGGTTCAAACTTGGCATGGTTTCATCATTTCACCCACATAGCATGTGCTAAAAAGTTGAGATGGTTACAACATAAACTAGATACACTTCCTGTACAAAATGGACAAGCTCCTTCAAAGTATCGGGGTTTCGGATGAAAACACATCTGTTACAAAAGGATTTCCTTTTTTTAACTTATTTCAATTACAGGCTTTTTGTGCATTCAATATGAACCATTAGAATACACATACTAAAATTTCAACCCTATCTAAATTCATTTGCTATTTTCATAAATTTAATGAATTATTTTGAGCTAAATGACCCTGAGATTGAAAAGCACCAGAAATGAACTCTAAAATGGTTGAAACTTGGCATGGTTTCATCATTTCACCCGCATAACATGTGCTAAAAAGGTGAGAGGGCTACGACATAAACTGGATGCATTTCGTGTACAAAATGGACAACCTCCTTTGAAGTATCGGTGTTTCGAATGAAAACTCGTCGGGTACAAAAGGATTTCCAAAATTTTAATTATTTCCACTCTTAATTTTTTGTGCAGTCAATATGAACCATTAGAAGCCACATACTTAAATTTCAACCCTATCTAACTTCATTTGCCATTTTTCATTAATTTAATTAATTGTTTTGAGCAAACTCACCCTGAAAGTAAAAAGCACCACAAATGAACACTGAAATGGTGGAAACTTGGCATGGTATCATCATTTAACCCACATAGCATGTTCTAAAAAGTTTAGAGCGTTACGGCAAAAACTCGATGCAGTTCGTGTACAAAATGGACAATCTCCTTGGAAGTATCGGGGTTTCGCACGAAAACTCATGTGTTACAACAGGATTTCCATTTTTTTCAACTTATTTCAACTCTATATTTTTGTGCATTCAATATGAAAAATTAGAAGCCACATACTAAAATTTCAACCCTATCTAACTTCATCTCCTATTTTTCATGCATTTAATGAATTGTATTGAGGTAAATAAACCTGAAATTGAAAAGCAGCACAAATAAACTCTGATATGGTTGAAACATGGCATGGTTTCATCATTTTACCCACATAGTATGTGCTAAAAAGTTGAGATGGTTATGGCATAAACTAGATACACTTCGTGTACAAAATGGACAATCTCCTTCAAAGTATCGGGGTTTCACATGAAAACACGTCTGTTACAAAAGGATTTCCTTTTTTTAACTTATTTCAACTACAGGGTTTTTGTGCATTCAATATGAGCCATTAGAATACACATACAAAAATTTCAACCCTATCTAACTCCATTTGCTATTGTTCATAAATTTAATGAATTGTTTTTGAGCTAAATGACCCTGAAAGTAAAAAAGTACTAAAAATGAACTCTGAAATAACAGAAATTTGGCATAGTATCATCATTTCACCCACATAGCATGTTCTAAAAAGTTTAGAGGGTTACGGCAAAAATTCGATGCACTTTGTGTACAAAATGCCCAATCTCCTTCGAAGTATCGGTGTTTCGGATGAAAACTCGTCTGTTATAAAAGGATTTCAATTTTTTCAACTAATTTCAACTCCAGACTTTTGGTGCATTCAATATAACAATTAGAAGCCACATACTAAAATTTCAACCGTATCTAACTTCATCTGCTATTTTCATGCATTTATTGAATTGTTTTTATCTAAATGACCATGAAATTGAAAAGCAGCACCAATGAACTCTGAAATGGTTGAAACTTGGCATGGTTTCATCATTTCACCCAAATAGAATGTGCTAAAAAGTTGAGAGGGTTGCGATATAAACTGGATGCACTTTGTGTACAAAATGAACAATCTCCTTCGAACTATCGGTGTTTCGGACAAAAACTCATCTATTACAAAAGGATTTCCATTTTTTAACTTATTTCAACGACAGGCTTTTTGTGCCTTCAATACGAACCATTAGAATACACATACCAAAATTTCAACCCTATCTAACTTCATTTGCTATTTGTCACGCATTTAATGAATTATTTTGAGCTAAATGAACCTGAGATTGAAAAGCACCACAAATGAACTCTAAAATGGTTGAAACTTCGCATGGTTTCATCATTTCACCCACATAACATGTGCTAAAAAGATGAGAGGGCTACGACATAAACTGGATGTATTTCGTGTACAAAATGGACAATCTCCTTTGAAGTATCGGTGTTTCGAACGAAAACTTGTCTGTTACAAAAGGATTTCCAAAATTTTGACTTATTTCCACTCTAGACTTTTCGTGCACTCAATATGAACCATTAGAAGGCACATACAAAAATTTAAACCCGACCTAACTTCATTTGCTATTAGTCATAAATATAATGAATTGTTTTGAGCAAACTCACCCTGAAAGTAAAAAAGCACCACAAATGAACTCTGAAATAGTGGAAACTTCGCATGGTATCATCATTTCACCCACATAGCATGTTCTAAAAATTTTAGAGGGTTACGGCAAAAACTGGATGCAGTTCGTGTACAAAATGGACAATCTCCTTCGAAGTATCGGGGTTTCGGACGAAAACTCATGTGTTACGAAAGGATTTCCATTTTTTCAACTTATTTCAACTCTACACTTTTTGTGCATTCAATATGAAAAATTAGAAGCCACATACTAAAATTTCAATCCTATCTAACTTCATCTCCTATTTTCCATGCATTTAATGAATTGTATTGAGGTAAATGAACCTGAAATTGTAAAGCAGCATAAATGAACTCTAAAATTGTTGAAACTTGGGATCGTTTTAACATTTCACCCACATAGGATGTGCTAAAAATTTTAGATGGTTACGGCATAAACTAGATACACTTCGTCTACAAAATGGACAATCTCCTTCGAAGTATCGGGTTTCGAAAGAAAACACGTCAGTTGCGAAAAGATATCCATTTTTGAACTTATTTCACCTATTGGCTTTTTGTGCATTCAATTCGAACCATTAGAATACACATAGTAAAATTTCAACCCTATCTAACTTCATTTACTATTTTTCATAAATTTAATGAATTGTTTTGAGCTAAATGACCCTGAAAGTAAAAAAGCACCAAAAATGAACTCTGAAATGATGGAAATTTGGCGTGGTATCATCATTTCACCCACATAGCATGTTCTAAAAATTTTAGAGGGTTATGACAAAAACTGGATGCACTTCGTGGACAAAATGGACAATCTCCTTCGAAGTATCGGTGTTTCGGACGAAAACTCGTCTGTTACAGAACGATTTCCATTTTTTCAACATATTCCAACTCCAGACTTTTTGTGCATTCAATATAAAAATTAGAAGCCACATACTAAAATTTCAACCGTATCTAACTTCATCTGCTATTTTCATGCATTTATTGAATTGTTTTTAGCTAAATGACCCTGAAATTGAAAAGCAGCACTAGTGAACACTAAAATGGTTGAAACATGGCATGGTTTAATCATTTCACCCACATATTATGTGCTCAAAAGTTGAGAGGGTTACGATATAAACTGGATGCACTTCGTGTACAAAATGGACAATCTCCTTCGAACTATCGGTGTTTCGGCTGAAAACTCGTCTATTACAAAAGGATTTCCATTTTTTAACTTATTACAACTACAGGCTTTTTGTGCATTCAATACGAACCATTAGAATACACATACCAAAATTTCAACCCTATCTAACTTCATTTGCTATATTTCACGCATTTAATGAATTGTTTTGACCTAAATGACCCTGAGATTGAAAAGCACAACAAATGAACTCTAAAATGGTTGAAACTTGGCATGGTTTCACCATTTCACCCACATAACTGGTGCTAAAAAGTTGAGAGGGCTACGATATAAACTGGATGCATTTCGTGTACAAAATGGACAATCTCCTTTGAAGTATCGGTGTTTCGAACGAAAACTCTTATTTTACAAAAGGATTTCCAAAATTTTAACTTATTTCCACTCTAGACTTTTTGTGCACTCAATATGAACCATTAGAAGCCACATACTAAAATTTCAACCCTATCTAACTTCATTTGCTATTTTTCATAAATTTAATGAATTGTTTTGAGCAAACTCACCCTGAAAGTAAAAAAGCACCACAAATGAACTCTGAAATGGTGGAAACATGGCATGGTATCATGATTTCACCCACATAGCATGTTCTACAAAGTTTAGAGGGTTACGGCAAAAACTGGATGCAGTTCGTGTACAAAATCGACAATTTCCTTCGAAGTATTGGGGTTTCGAAATAAAACACATCTGTTACAAAAGGATTTCCATTTTTTTAACTTATTTCAACTCCAGATTTTTTGCACATTCAATATGAGAAATTAGAAGGCACAATCTAAAATTTCAACCCTATCTAACTTCATTTGCTATTTTCCATGAATTTAATGAATTATTTTGAGCTAAATGACCCTGAAATTAAAAAGCACCACAAATGAACTCTGGTATGGTCGCAACCTTGCATGGTACCATCATTTCACCCACATAGCATGCCATAAAAAGTCGAGAGAGTTATGTCATAAACTATATGCATTTTGTGTAGAAAATGGACAATCTCCTTCGAAGTATCGGTGTTTCGGACGAAAACTTGTCTATTAAAAAAGGATTTCCATTTTTTAACTTATTTCAACTCCTGACTTTTTGTGCATTCAATATGAACCATTATAAGCCACATATTTAAATTTCAACCCTATCTAACTCCACTTGCTATTTTTCATGAATTTAATGAATTATTTTAAGCTAAATGACCCTAAAATTAGAAAGCACCACAAATGAACTCTGAAATGGTTGAAACTTCGCATAGTATCATTATTTAACCAACATAGCATGTTCTAAAAAGTTGAGACGGTTACGGCAAAAACTGGATGCAGTTCATTGACAAAATGGACAATCTCCTTCGAAGTATCGGTGTTTCGGATGAAAACTCGTCTGTTACAAAAGGATTTCCATTTTTTAACTTATTTCAACTACAGGCTTTTTGTGCATTTCCATTTTTTCAGGTCATCCGCAGCAGTAACCTCTTCTTCTTCCGTCTCTTCTTGTTCCTGCTCAGGGGTGAAGTCCGTTTCAGTTTTGCTGTCGACCTCAATGTTCTGGCTATCGACCTCAATGTTCTGGGGTGAAGTTGAGCGGTTCTTGAAATGTTTTTTGGAAACACGTGCTTCTTTGAAGAATTCTCCTTCACATATATATCCAACATATCAACAATACAAGTTTCCAACAAGCAAACCAACAATAAGTTTCAACAAGCATACCAACAATAAGTTCCAACAAGCATACCAACAATAAGTTCCAACAACAAATCCAACATATACAAGTTTCGAACAACATATCCAACATACATATCCAAAAAAAATTCCAACAAGTTTCCGTAAACAAAAAGGAAGCAGAAGTAGAAGAGTACGCTCCATCAATGCAAGCTTCCTCATCTATATCAAATTTGCAAAGTAGGAAAGATGAAAGTTAGAAGAAGAAGAAGGCTAGCTAGAAGAAAAAGAAGAAAATAAGATGAAAAAGAAGAAGAACAAGAATTTATCTTCTCTTTCTTTTTCTCCTCACCTCTCCTCTTCACCAAGGTAGTAATGCCATTTTCTAGCTAACTAAGCATATCAAGTCATTTTGGAGGAAAAAATGCTAAGTATAGGTCATTTTATAGGTATCCTAGGTACAATATATCCTTTTGGAGGTAAGTAAGGTTATTATGTCATTTTTGGGGAAAATAAGCTAAGTATAGGTCATTTTGGAGCTAAACCAACGTTATTATGCCATTTTTTACCTAAGTGAGCTAATTATGTCATAAATGAACTAGCTAAGATAATTATAGATCATTATTCAGCTATCCTAGGTAGTTATGCCATTTTGTACCTAAGTGAGCTAATGATTTCATAAATGAACTAGCTAAGCTAGCTAGAGATCATTATTGAGCTATACTAGGTAGTAATGCCATGTTCTAGCTAACTAAGCATATCAAGTCATTTTGGAGGGGAAAATGCTAAGTATAGGTCATTTTATAGGTATCCTAGGTAGAATATATCATTTTGGAGGTAAGTAAGGTTATTATGTCATTTTTTAAGAAAATAAGCTAAGTATAGGTCATTTTGGAGCTAAACCAAGGTTATATGCCATGTTTTTACCTAAGTGAGCTAATTATGTCATAAATGAAGTAGCTAAGCAAATTATAGATAATTATTGAGCTATCCTAGGTAGTTATGCCATTTTGTACCTAAGTGAGCTAATTATGTCATAAATGAACTAGCTAAGCTAGCTATAGATCATTACTGAGCTACACTAGGTAGTAATGCCATTTTCTAGCTAACTACGCATATCAAGTCATTTTAGAGAAAAATTGCTAAGTATAGGTCATATTATAGCTATCCTAGGTAGAATATACCATTTTCTAGCTAACTAAGCATAACAAGTCATTTTTAGGAAAGTAAGCTAAGTATATGTGACATCCCTAGTGATGTCCCTACCTTATTTGGCATGTAACCAGATGTATGAACCTTGTGTCATGAGCTATGTGATGTCTTGCACCATGTCCTATGTGATGGATTTGCATTCATGCATCATGGCATCCTTCATTTCATCATCATGCCATTCATCATGCTTGCTTGTGTTGTGTGTCTTGTATTGGATCATGTATGTGATGTGCCTTGTGTGGTCTTGACCTTGAGAGTGGTAGTCTCCATGTGTGCAACCTCTCCCTCTTCTACCTCTCTTCTCTTCCTTCTCTAAACCCCCCCTCCCATTGCTTTTATTCCCAATGTAATACTTGGCAGATTTAAGTTGTTCTAAAAATCATTTAAAAATGTCCATGAGGTGGCCCTAATATTGCTATTAATATTGGGAGTGAAACTTTGGTTATTTGGGTATGTTTGGTTTTTGACATCTATTCAAAAAAGGGTCTGTTTTATTAATATGCTAAAAATAACTTGTGAAATAATTCCATTTGACATTTTTATAAACAGGAGCATAATTTTCCCTTCTCAAAACAGTTTTTTTGTTTTCACCCAAACCTTTTCTTTTGCTCTGGGCTTTATTTTGTCCTGGCTATTTTATTTAAAAGAAAACCCTTCTCTGTTTTATTTTGGGAGAGAGAGAGGAGGAGCAGTTGGGCCGAGGCCCAACCCACGTGAGCAGTGACGGCCACCTGCCCCGTCGTCCTCCTCTGTCAGTTGGTTCAGAGAGAGAGCGTTGTCGCGTCGCCCTTTTCCGTCACCGTCGCCATCAGCCTAGTGGTATTTAGTCCCCCCTCGGCGTGCGTGTGTTCCTGCCTAGGGTTCCTCTTCCCTCCGTTCCTGCCGCAGCCCCCATCGAGCTCTCCTCCACTCTCCCTTCTATCTTCTTCCTCCCTGTCAAGGTGAGTTTCAGAGTTAATTAGTGAACTCCGCCGGGTCTTCGTCGCCGTCGCAGCGCGTCTCCGGTGGCCCCGCGCCGCGTCGAGGATGGCGTGGGGTGCGCGGACTTTCCCTCCGTTCCATTTCCGCCGCTAGGGGCCTCGGAGGAGCCCTGCAGCGAGGAGCACGTCGTCGCCGGACATCCTGCTCCGCCATCTTCTTCCTCTTCGTCGTCGTCGCGTCCCCGCCTATCCTTCCCCTTCGTCGTCTCGCTCCGCCTCTCCCCGAGCCCCTCGAGGTGAGCAACCGGAGCTCCTCTTCCCCTCTCCTGCTCTATAGCGTGTCCGCCGTCGCGTCTGTCTTCGGCGTCCGCTAGTGAGCGCCTGTTGCTCGCCTCCGTCCCCCTCTTCGCGAGAAGAGGCGAGGGATGGGAAAACCGTAGTGCCCCGCTTCAATTCTGCCCGTCCGCGTCGCCGTCGTTGCTCTCTCACCGTTGTTGTTGCCCGCGCTGTCGTTCTGCAGTTTGGTCAGAGGGAGTGTGCGCGTGTGTGTATTAGAGCACCGCATCTCCCATTCTGTTAAGAGTCGAGCCGTAGCCCAGTGGTAGAGTGTGTTGTGTGTGACCATGGGATATGGGGTTCGAATCCCTCTTCTCCCCCCTTTTTTTGTGTTCTTTTTTTTGCCTTCTGTCTTTCCCTTTTAATTGTTTGTGTGTGTATGTATGTGTGGGACCTAGGATCCATCACTATTTCTGTTAGAGGTGCATGTGTAGTGTTTTGTGTGTGTGCACTTAGTGTATGTATGTGGTCTTAGTGAGTGTGTGTGTATGTTTTGCATACACTTATGGACTTCTTATATGTGTATGTGTTGTATGCATACATACACCCCCTTGTGTGTGTACACATGTGGATGGCTTGTGGTTGATAGTGTGGGTGTAGTTTTGTGTGTGTGCTCTTGCCAATACACTTGTCCAAGTGCATGTGTATGTATGTTTGTGTGGTTTCACACACATCCATGTGTGAGTATGCTAGAGAGAGTGTGTGTGTAGGTGTGTGGTGCACCATGTATGAGGGTGTATGTGTGTGTTGGTGCATGTGTAATTGCACATGTATGGGCTTGGGTGTGTAGGTGCCAAGTGCATACAAGCATGAGCATGGTTTGCATATGAGTGTGTTGTTGGTTGGTATATATATGCAAGTGTGGATGTAAGTGCATGCTTAGCTCCATGTGTACGTTACTCTCACATTAGCATAGTTTCTCTTCTAGCTAGTTTCATCCTTGTAAATGATGCTATGCCATGTTAACATGTCCCTAGGGTGCTATTTATTCATTTCCAACTTGTAAGCTTAGAGCCCATGCCATTTTTGTGCATTTTCATCATGCCACTTAAGTGCCATAAGTCATCCATGGGAGATAGGGTCATAATTTTGACCTAGCTTTCCATCCCTTTGCTCCACACAAGTATAGGGGTATGAGTATTTCATTTGGGGGAGAATCAACCCATTATGCACCAGTGAAGTCAAATTTGACTTTGGGGCAACTTGACAAAAACTGCATTTTTAGGCAGTGATGCCCTTTTGTCTTTTTATTATGAGTCAATCCATGCATGATTTTAAGTTCTTTCCAACATGAATTTGTTAGTCTAAGTTGCTGGTAATGTCCCAGTATTTTTTTATTTATGATAAGTTCCCAAATCAGTGGGAACAATGCTGTTTAGTTGGCTACTTTCTGTTACTGTTCATCCTGCTTAGAAATGGCTAAGTCTGGAGATTCTGCTGTTATTGTTTTGCCATGAAGAGTGGATTGTAGCAAGTGCGGTTATAGTCATCTACCATCCTGTAAATTTTCATGCCATTTGGAGCTTTCTAGCATATTTAACCAGTGCTGTCAACTTGCTACTTTGTTAACCCAGATTCCAGAAAACTGGAATTTTCACTGTCGCTAAAAACATGTTTCATCATGCCTACTTGCCAGCTCCATGCATAGTGATGCGTAGCTCTTTTGCTGATTGCATAGTTGGATGAATTGGTCTGAGTGTGGTGTAGTTCCTGTTCATGTCTTGTTTGTGGCTGTAGAGTTCCTGTAGAAATAGTTGTGGGCTTTTCAAATTGCTATGTTGCTGTTTTGTGGCAGATTGGGTGCTATCTTGTTTTGTGAGTTGTGGGAGTTATACTCCATGGAATGGATTGATTATTGAGCCTAATATGATTTATTTTTCATCACCTAACGAGTGTCTACCTATGAATGCCAAGAATTAACCCATGTCTTTGATGATCTTGTGTTTCGCCTTCGTTCCTTGTCGTGAGCGTATCTCGAGAACCGTAGCTCCGTTTCTCGCGATCCTTATATGCATTTCCATCGATTTTGCATGATGCATCCATATTTGAAATGTTCATGCATGTCTAAATAACTTAATATGAGGTTCTGTCCAGATTCACTAATATACAAACTTTGCATGTGAAGCTTGACTAGAACTGGGTTGCCATGCTTAAAACTTCATTAAATGGATCATGCATCATCTTGGTTGTGCATTACACCTTGGTTGGTTATTCATTTGCTGTTTCTCTTGGGTAGACGCGAGTGTCGAAACTGAGTTCGAGGACCCTGGAGAGTACCACTACGAGGATCCCGCTACTTGTTCCACTTAAGATCCAACAGGCAAGATGATCGTACCCGGATCCCAATACTATCTTTGCTTGGTAGTTTCTCATTCTTATCGTTAAAATTGTGCTTCCTACCACATGATATCAGCCCCCATGTTGCCATGACAGCCTCTAACCTCCACATCCCAGCAAACCGTTGATTGGCAAAGTTATCGCTGCTCTGCCCCTCTTATAGCGTTCTTAGTTGTAGGTCCAGGTTGTTCCATGTGACAACATGGATTGGCTATCACAATAATTCTGTCATTTAATTTAATACACATATATATCTGGTATTGGTGGAAGGCTTGGCCTTTTCCTGAGTGTTTTGTTTCGCTGCTACCGCGATTAGTTCCTTGTTACCAGTGTTATGTTTTCCATACTTTGCGCTCCTAACATGCTCAGGGTTGTTATGGGACCCCCTTGTTATTCGGTTGAGATTGAAACTTGTCCAGCAAGACCCAACATTGGTACTACATTTGCCTAACATCTAATAAAACTGCATAGGGTCTTGCAAACCCATGGATAATCAATCAACCCCGTGCCAGTGCTTCGCATGAGTGTTGGTCCAACCCAGAGGAGCTTATTAACGCCGCCCGGGGCAACTTGGTGATTGGCGTGGTAACCATCGCTCATCCGTCGTGTCCTAAGAATGAGATACGCGGCTCTTAATGCTTTCGTCGACACGTCGGGAGGTCTTGCTGGATTCGTTTTACCTTCACCGAGTGTCTTGCGTGTGGAGACTGACTTCCTTCGGGTTTTACTCGAGGTGTTGGAATTCCTTTGGAATCACCTATGATGACCGCAAGATCCGCGGTCGAGGTATTCCCATGGAGTGTGGTTAATTTGGTAATGGATTAGTTGGAGCACCCGTGCAGGGTTAAATCTTTCGGAAAGCTGTGCCCGTGGTTATGTGGCAACTTGGATATTTGTGTAACACCCGGTTATAGAAAACTTGAAGTAAACTCTAAATTAAAACCCATCAACTGTGTGAGTAACCGTGATCGTCTCTGCTCATGAACATGAACCAAGAGAGAACACGGTGGGTTTATGATTGACGTAAGTAAGTGTTCAGGATCTCTTAGAGATCATACCAGATTCGATCGTTCTTCGTAGGCCACTCATATTTATTTCATGTTGCGTAAGCTAGCCACCATATAATGCTTAGTGCTGCTGCAAACTAAACATCCCCCCTTCCTTCCTAAAGCTTAAATAGTCTTGGTACCCGGGCACATGATAGCTGAGTCCTATGTGGCTCACAGTTTACTAAAATAATCGAGGTGCAGGTTCAGATGAGTTCGGGCAGGATGATATTACTCAGCTCCAGTGGGAGTATGATGAGGAGAGAGGTAGGATGTACGTGACATATCCGGATGAGTAGAGGACCTGGTCGTGATCGTTGGGACAGCTTGATAGTATCATTTGCAACTTCTTTTATCGTTTGATTTCGTCCGTAGACGGACCCTGTATTCATCTTGATGCTATGATTTGAGTGTCTTGTAAGTTAGCATGTGGCGAGTGTAAGCCAACTTGTATACTCTTCTCATTCAGTATTGTATGTTGTGATGATACTATTCTTGCTAACGGCAAGATGCACCTCTATCCCTTGCGAGGCCGTCGTGCCTAAAACGGATAGGCACGCATCTTGGGCGTGACAAGTTGGTATCAGAGCCATACGACCATAGGAGCCTTTGCTTGTTCGAACTTGGCCGAGTCGAGTCTAGTAAAAACTATTTTGAGTCTAGTTATATTGGAGAGTAGGATTCTTTTTACTCCTCTGCTATGCTCTGGTGAGGTATACGACTTAGGAAATTTTGATTCTACTCCTCTTCTCGGTCAAAAAATTTTTTAGGATCACGCGGGTATTTTGGAGTCTATATGATGCCGATGTGACAGGGTTCTGTCTTGGTGCCTCCTGTCTGACTTGATTTCTTACGGGGAGTTGAGCTCCAAGGAATGTTGGCACATCGTTATCATTCAGCTTCCTTGATATCTCAGGACGGAGAATGTTCGAAATTGCTTCAATACTTATCGTGGTGAGATAAGGTCGGAGTCACCCAGTACTGGGGAGGCGTCCGAGGTACCACCATGGTTTAGTATCACTGTGAGATCGAGGATTCGAGATTAGACAAGTTTGCGAAATGTCTTGAATTATGGTGTGGAAGGTTGCGGATGCAGTCGCAGCTGATTGCCTAGGGCAGGTTCCTGATTCCGCAACCCAAATCGCATAAACAAGAAATCTTGTAGTCACCTAGGATCATCTTCCCCAGATGTATTGGGTATGTACATTTGTCCGAGCGCTTAGCTCAATACTTGTTGTGTTATTGCAAGTGGCTTCTAATTTCTGATGATGTTATCATAACCGAAGAAGCATTCTTACTAATTTTTCAGTAGGAAGGCTATGTTGTTAATTGTTCAATTTCTTTCAAGCATTTGATTCAGCTTATGTTTCATCTTGTCAATGAGGTGCTGATGCATTTTGTCCATCTTCAGGATGGCTCCACCAACTCGCAGCAATCCGGGTCGTGGTGAGCAGCAGACTGATGTTCCACCACCACCCCCGCCACCGCCTCCTCGTCCTCCTCCTCCAGAAGCTTGGCAAGATATGATGGCCGCGACCAATGCAAACACCCAGATGTTGCTCAGGCTATTGCGAGACAGGGAGCAGGGTCAGCAGGGCTTTCAAGGCAATTTTCAGAATCAGCTTCAGTTTGCGACACTCAATCAGTTCCTTGCCAACCAGCCCAAGACTTTGACCTGTTGTGAGCAGCCTCTAGATGCTGATGATTGGCTTCGTGATATGAGTAAGCATTTTGAGTGCAGCAATGTCAGGCCAGAGGACTTTGTCTGGTTTGCATCGTTCTAGCTAAAGGGTCAAGCAGCTGATTGGTGGCAATAGTACAAGGATTCCAGGGGCGATCGTGTTGTTACTTGGGACGATTTCCGTCGTGACTTCAGGGCGCATTACATTTCGACAAGCTTTGTCGAGGAGATGCGTGAGAAGTTCAGGCACCTGAAGCAGGGAACCAAGTCTGTCTACCAGTACAGCATTGAGTTCCAGAATCTAGCTCGTTATGCCAAGCAAGATGTTCCAGATGCTAAGGCTATGATCTATCAGTTCAGAGGTGGTCTCAAGGATGAGCTTCTGCCAGGCCTTGTTCTTCAAGAGCCTCGTGAGTTTGATCAGTTCTGCAACATGGCTTTGAAGATTGAAGCAGCTCAGCTCAAGTTGGAGAACTCCAAGAATTGTTCTAGGGATTTATATTCTTCTTCTTCCACCTCTCAAATGGTTCCTACGCAGCAGAAGTATTGGGTGCCAAATCCTCTTCCGTTTCGTCCTCCTCAGCAGCAGAAGCAGTTCGGTGGTCGTGGTTCTTCCCACCCACCCAACCCAGGTTTCCAGCAGAAGAACCAGGCATCCAAGGCAGTTCTTGTTCCTCCTCCAGGCAATGTTCGTCCACTTTCTAAGGTGACTTGTCACAAGTGTGGTCAGAAGGGCCAATATGCAAAGGTTCAACAACCTCATCAAGTTCTATCTTCCTCCCACTCAATTATTTCGAGAGAAACTTTTTCTCGGGAAATGACCTATTTTAGCAACAAACACTTTATGCTTGGATCTGAGATAGAAGGTTCACCCAACTGTTCTTAGGGTAATCTATGAAGATGCATTTGTCCGCTTTGGGTTCTAGCTCATTAGGTGAAAACATTTTCCCAGACGAGCGTCATAGCCCCAAACATTAAGAAATGACAACTTAGGTTTCTATCAAATCATATGGTGTCATCTCAACGTATTTAGATGGTGCCCTATTTAAAGTGAATGTAGTTGTCTCTAATGCATAACCCCAAAATTATAGTAGCAAAACGATAAGAGACATCATAGAACTCACCATATCCAATAGAGCATGACTATGACATTCAAGCACACCATCACACTATGGTGTTCCAGGTGGCGTGAGTTGTGAAACAACTTTCATATTGTCTAAAGTTGTATGCCAAACTCGTAACTCAGATATTCACCTCCACGATCACATCACAAACATTTTTATCTTCTTGTCATGATGATCTTAAACTTCACTCTGAATTTGCTTGAACCTTTCAAACGATTCAGACTTGTGTTTCATTAAGTAAATATACACTATATCTACTCAAATCATCAGTGAAGGTAAGAAAATAACGATATCCACCGCACGCTACAAGACTCATTGGATTGCATACATCAACATGTATCATTTCCAATAAATCACTTGCCCGCTCCATCAATCCGGAAAACGGGGTCCTTAGTCATCTTGCCTAAGAGGCATGGTTCACATGTCTCAACCGATTCGAAATCGAATGAGTCAAAAGATCCATCAGCATGGAGTTTCTTCATGCGCTTTATACTAATATGACATTTAGCGACAGTGCCACAAGTATGTGGTACTATCATTATTAACTTTGTATCTTTTGGCACCAATGCTATGAACATGTGTATTACTACGATAAAGATTCAACAAACCATTCTCACTGGGTGCATGACCATTCAAGGTATTATTCATGTAAACAGAATAACCATTATTCTCTAACTTAAATGAATTACCGTGTTGCAATAAACACGATCCAATCATGTTCAAGCTCAACGGAAAACACCAGATAACATTTATTTAGGTTGAGAGAGCGTGCGATGTCGATCACATCAACCTTGGAAACATTTTCTACACACATTATCACCTCACCCTTAGCTAGTCTCCGTTTATTCCGTAGCTTTTACTTCGAGTTACTAACATTTAGCAACCGAACCGGTATCCAATACCCAGGTGCTATTAGGAGTACTAGAAAGGTACACATCAATAACACGTATATCAAATACACTTGTGTCAATGTCGCCAGCCTTTTTATCTTCCAAGTATCTAGGGTTGTTCCACTTCAGTGACTGCTCACCTCATAATAGAAGCAGTTAGTCTCGGGTTTGGGTTCAACTTTGGGTTGCTTCACTGGAGCTGTAACTGACTTGCGATCCATGAAGTTTCCCTCCTTGCGCTTGCCCTTCTCGAAACTAGTGGTTTTACTAACCATCAACACTTGATGCTCCTTCTTGATTTCTACCTTCGCGGTCTCAAACATCGCAAACAGCTCATGGATAATTATTTGTATCCCTGGCATTTTATAGTTCATCACCAAGTTCTAGTATCTTAGTGACAGGGACTTGGAGAACCATATCAATCACTATCTTATCTAGAAGATCAACTCCCACTCGATTCAGCGGTTGTAGCACCCAGACAATCTGAGCACATGCTCAACTATTGAGCTATTCTCTTTCATCTTGTAGGCAAAGAATCTTGTTGGAGATCTCATATCTCGCAACACGGGCATGAGCCTCAGATCCTAATTTCAGCTCTTAGAACATCTCATATGTTCCGTGACGTTCAAAACGTTTCCGAGCCTCAATTCTAAGCCGTAATGCAGGACGCACTAAACTATCAAGTAGTCATCAGAACGTGCCTGTTAGATGTTCACATCATCTACAGACGATGCTAGAGGGGGTGGCGGACCGAACGGTGCATTAAGGACATAAGCCTTCTGTGCAGCAATGACGACAATCCTCAGATCATGGACCCAGTCCGCAATATTGCTACCATCATCTTTCAACTCTATTTTCTAGGAACAAACAGAAATTCAAGGGAGCTGCAGCGTGAGCTATTAATCTACAACATAATTTTGCAAAGACACTACTGACTATGTTCATGATAATGAGCTCAATTAATCATATTACTGAAGAACTCCCACTCAAATTGACATCCCTCCCGTCATTCGAGTGATACATGATCCAAATTCACAAACTCAAGTACGATCATCACGTGAGTTGAGGTGGTTTCAGTGGTGAACATCATCATGTTGATCATATCTACTATATGACTCATGTTCGACCTTTCGGTCTCTGGTGTTCCGAGGCCATGTCTGTACATGCTAGGCTCGTCAAGTTTAACCTGAGTGTTCTGCATGTGCAACACTAGCTTGCACCCGTTGTATGTGAAAGTAGAGTCTATCACACCCGATCATCACGTGGTGTCTCGACACGACGAACTTTCGCAATGGTGCACACTCGGGGAGAACACAATTTTATGTTGAAATTAAGTGAGGGATCACCTTATAATGCTACCATCATCCTAAGAAAAAAAAACTGCATAAAAGGATTAACATCACATGCAAATCATAAGCGACATGATATGGCCATGAACTTGTGCTTTTGATCTCCATCTTGAAAGCACCGACTTGATCTCCATCATCTTGATCTCCATCAACGTGTCGCCATCGGGGTTGTCACGCCCACCATGCTTCTACTACTATTGCTACCGTTCAGCGATAAAGTAAAGCATTACATAGCACTTAATGATCGACACGCAGGTCATACCATAATAAAAGACAACCCTATGGCTCCTGCCGGTTGCCATACGCATCGACATGCAAGTCGTGATATTGTATACAACACATGATCATCTCATACATCACATATATATCATCATGTAATTGGCCATATCACATCACAACATACCCTACAAAAACAAGTTGGATGTCGTCTAATTGTTGTTGCATGTTTTATGTGGCTGCTGCGGGTATCTAGCAAGAACAATTATCACCTATGCATAAACCACAACGGTCATACATAAGTTGCTTTTCAACCTTCTCAAGGACCGCCTTTGTCGAATCCGATCCAACTAAAGTAAGAGAAACAGGCACCCGCCAGCCATCTTTGTGCAACGAGGTTACATGTCAGTTGATGGAACCGGTCTCTCTTACGTGTACGAGTAAGGTTGTTCTAGGCCACTTCATCCCACAATATCGCTGAACCAAAACACGACCAAGGGAGGAAGCAATCTAAGCATCAACGCCCACAAACTCTTTGTGTTCTACTCGAGATCTCATTTACACATAGACCTAGCTCATGATGCCACTTTTGGGGAACGTTGCATAGGAAACAAAAAAATTCCTACGCACACGCAATATCTATCCATGGTGATTAGCATCTATGAGAGGGAGAGTGGATCTACGTACCCTTGTAGATCGCTATGCGGAAAGCGTTAAGAAACGTGGTTGGTGTAGCCGAACGTATTCGCGATCCAAATCGACGAGCGTCCCGCGATCTCATCATGATCCGTCCCGCGATCCAATCATAATCCATCCCGCGAACTCATCACAATCCGTCCCGCGATCTCATCACGATCCGTCTCGCGATCTTGATCACGGTCCTTCCGATCTAGCGCTAAACGGACGGCACCTCCGCGTTCAGCACACGTACAACTCGATGACGATCTCCAACTTCTTGATCCAGCAAGAGGGAGCAAAGAGGTAGATGAGTTGTCCGGTAGCGCAACGGTGTTGCGGCGATGGTGGTGGAGCTATTCCAGCAGGGCTTTGCCTAAGCACGGCTGAAAACTGATGTAGAGGAGAAACTACGATCTAGAGGAGAGGTAGCACGTGGCCATTAGGGTTAGCTTTTTCATCTAAATCCTCTAGTATATATAGGAGGGCGGGAGGGGAGGAGACTACCTCAAACCCTCAAGGTTTGGTCGAAATTGGAGGTGGAGGAGTCCTACTCCAATCCTATTAGGAGTAGGATTTCTCCTTTCCACTTGGAAACTCTTTCCACCTCTCCACCTTTGGATTGTTTTCCTTCTCAAACCACTCCAGTCGCATGGGCCCTTAGAGGAGGCTTCGGCCAGCCCACCAAGGGCTGGTTTACCTCCTCCCACAGCCCATGTAGCCTCTTGGGTCGAAATACCTCTCCCGATGGTCCCCCGGTACACTACCGGCACTCCCGGTACACTACTGATGAGCCCAAAAAATTTCCAGCGACCAAAACAGGACTTCCTATATATCGATATTTACCTCCGGACCATTCCGGAGCTCCTCGTGATGTCCGAGATCTCAGCCGGTACTCCGAACAACCTTCGGTCACCACCATACATAACTCTATACTACCGAAACATCACCGAACCTTAAGTGTGCAGACTCTGCGGGTCAAGAACTATGTAGACATGACCGAGACACCTCTACGGTCAATAAAGAATAGCGGGACCTGGATGCCCATATTGGTTCCTCCATATTCTACGAAGATCTCTATCGGTCGAACCTCTATGTCAAGGATTCAGTTAATCCCGTATGATGTTCCCTTTGTTCTTCGGTATGTTATTTTCCGAGATTCGATCATCGGTATCTCCATACCTAGTTCAACCTTGTTACCGGCAAGTCTCTTTACTCGTTCCGTAATACAAGATCCCGTGACTAACACTTAGTCACATTGCTTGCAAGGCTTATTGTGATGTTGTATTACCAAGTGGGCCCTGAGATACCTCTCCGCCACACGGAGTAACAAATCCCAGTCTTAATCCATGCCAACCCAACAGACACCCTTGGAGATACCTGTAGAGCACCTTTATAGTCACCCAGTTACGTTCCGACGTTTTATACACACAAGGTACTCCTTCGGTGTCAGTGTGTTGCATGATCTCATGGTCATACGAACAAATACTTGACATGCAGAAAAACAGTAGCAATAAACTGACACGATCATATGCTACGTTTGTAGTTTGGGTCTTGTCCATCACATCATTCTCCTAATGATGTGATCCCATTATAAAATGACATCTCATGTCCATGACTAGCAAACCATAGCCATCTATGATCAACGAACTAGTCTATTAGAGGCATACTAGGGATATGGTGTTGTCTATGTATCCACACATGTATCTGAGTTTCCGATCAACACAATTATAGCATGGATAATAAACGATTATAATGAACAAGGAAATATGATAATAACCCAATTTATCCATTGCCTCAAAGGGCATATTTCCAACAGGTTGGTCGGGGGTCCGTGTGTCGGTGTCGGGGCGATGTAGTCGGTGTCTGGGTCGTGGGCGATGGCGTCGGTGGTCCGGGGGCTGGGTCGCTGGTCGGGGGCGCCGGGGGTCGGTGGCGTGGGGGTTGGGGTCGGTGGCGTCGGGGGTCGAGGGTCCGTGGCGTCAAGGGTTGGGGTTAGGCGGCGCAAGTTACGTCGGTGCCAAACCCCCTCCTCATCCTCCTCTCTTCTAGCGAGGATGCTCGGGGAGGGGGGGGGGAGCCCCTCCCTCCCGCCTGTTCCTCTTGGGATGTCTCCTTCCTCTTCTTCTTCTTCTTCTTCTCCTTCTCCTCCTCTTCTTCTTCTTTCTTATTCTAATTAACTACAACTAATTAACCTAACTACAACTAAACTAGATTTAACTAAATTACTAACTACAACTAAATTACTAACTAAATTACTAACTAAATTACTAACTAAATTACTAACTACAACTAAACTAGATTTAAATAAATTACTAACTTAACTATTAAAAAAATGAAAAAATAGAGAGGGGGAGCGGGCTCACCAGAGTGGGGGAGGTGGAGGCCGGCGTTGGTGAAGGTGGAGGAGGCCGACGCCGGCCGTGGGGCGTCGGGCATGGCGGGTGGAATAGCGGGGGCAGGGGCAGGGGGGTGTCGGGGGTGCTAGGGAAGGAGAGAGGGGCGGGGTGGCGGTGACATCGGGGGCGCGCAGTGCCGGGGGCGACGGGGGCACGCGGCGGTGGGGGCCATGGTGGGGGCGGTGGGCACGGGCGGGGGCGCGTGGTGGTGGGGGCGGTGGGCGCGGGTGGGGGCGCATGGCGATGGGTGCGCACGGCGATAGGGGCCACAGGGGCACGCGGCGACAGGAGCACATGGCGGCCGTGGCGTCCGGGGCGGTGGGCGCGGGCGGCAGGGTCATGGGGCGACGGGGAGGAGAGAGGGAGAGAAAGAGAGAGAGAGAGAGGCGGGCCGGGGGTGTTAGCCGTTAGCTACCCCCCTCTTTGTCGTCCGCTAGTGGACGACAAAGAGGGGGCCGTTAGGTCAAGTTGCGGGCTGGGTCGTCAGTGGGCCCATCCCTCTTTGTCGTCTGCTAGCGGACGACAAAACTCCTTCACCGTCCGCTAGAAGACGACAAAGAAGTGGCTGATGGCAAATCCACCCTTTGCCGTCTGCCACCTCTTGGTCGTCTGCTTTCTTCCAGCTGATGGCAAAGCCACTCATTGTCGTCCGCAAGCAGACAGTAAAGAGGTGGCAGACGACAAATCTTCTAATTCTAGTAGTGTTGCAAGGGTTTCATAATTTCACCCACATAGCATGTGCTAAAAAGTCGAGAGGGTTACGACATAAACTGGATGCACTTCGTGTACGAAATGGACAATTTGCTTTGAAGTATCGGTGTTTCAACGAAAACTCGCCAGTTACAAAAGAATTGCCAATTTTTTAACTTATTTCAACTCTAGACTTTTCGGGCATTCAATATGAACCATTAGAAGCCACATACGAAAATTTCAACCCTATCAAACTTCATTTGCTATTTTTCATAAATTTAATGAATTGTTTTGAGCTAAATGACCCTAAAAGTAAAAAGCACCACAAATGAACTCTGAAATGGTGGAAACTTGGCACGGTATCATCATTTCACCCACATAGCATGTTCTAAAAAGTTGAGAGGGTTACGCCATAAACTGGATGCACTACGTTTACAAAATGGACAATCTGCTTCGAAGTATCGGGGTTTCGGACGAAAACTCGTTTGTTACAAAAGGATTTCCAAATTTTTAACTTATTTCAACTCCAGACTTTTTGTGCATTCAATATGAACCATTAGAATTCACATAATAAAATTTCAACCCTATCTAAATTCATTTGCTATTTTTCATAAATTTAATGAATTATTTTGATCCAAATGACCCTTAAATTAAAAATGACCACAAATGAACTCTGAAAAGGTTGACACTTAGCATGGTATGATGATTTCACCCACATAGTAGGTGCTAAAAAGTTGAGAGGGTTATGACATTAACTGGATGCACTTCGGGTGCAAAATGGACAATCTCCTTCGAAGTATCGGTGTTTCGGATGAAAACTCGTCTGTTACAAAAGGATTTCCAATTTTTTAACTTATTTCAACTCTATAATTTTTTGCATTCAATATGAAACATTAGAAGGCACATACTAAAATTTCAACCCTATCTAACTTAATTTGCTATTATTCATGGATTTATTGAATTGTTTTGATCTAAATGACTCTGAAATTAAAAAGCGACACACATAAACTCTGAAATGTGTGAAACTTGGAATGGTATCACCTTTTCACCCACATATCATGTTATAAAAATTGAGAGGGTTTTGGCATAAATTGGATGCACTTCGTGTACAAAATGGACAATCTCCATCAAAGTATCGGTGTATCGGACAAAAACTCGTTTGTTACAAAAGGATTTCCATTTTTTAACTTATTTCAACTCCAAACTTTTTGTGCATTCAATATGAACCATTCGAAGCCACATACTAAAATGTCAAACCTATCTAACTTCATCTGCTATTTTTCATGCATTTAATGAACTGTTTTGAGCTAAATGACCAATGAAATTAAAAAGCACAACAAATGGACTCTCAAATGGTTGAAACTTGGCATGGTATCATCATTTAATCCACATAGAATGTGTTAAAGAGTTGAGAGGGTTACGACATAAACTTGATGCACTTCGTGTACAAAATGGACAATCTCCTTTGATGTATCGGGGTTTCGGACGAAAACTCGTCTGTTATAAAAGGATTTCGAATTTTTAAACTTATTTCAACTCCAGACTTTTTGTGCATTCAATATGAACCATTAGAATCCACATAATAAAATTTCAACCCTATCTATGTTCATTTGCTATTTTTCATAAATTTAATGAATTGTTTTGATCTAAATGACCCTTAAATTAAAAAGCACCACAAATGAACTCTGAAAAGGTTGAAACTTGGCATGGCATTTCACCCACATAGTAGGTGCTAAAAAGTTGAGAGGGTAATGACATTAACTGGATGCACTTCGGGTACAAAATGGATAATCTCCTTCAAAGTATCGGTGTTTCGGATGAGAACTCGTCTATTACAAAAGGATTTCCAATTTTTTAACTTATTTGCACTATATACTTTTTTTGCATTCAATATGAAACATTAGAAGGCACATACTAAAATTTCAACCCTATATAACTTCATTTGCTATTTTTCATGCATTTATTGAATTGTTTTGAGCTAAATGACTCTAAAATTGGAGAGCGCCACAAATAAACTATGAAATGGTTGAAACTTAGAATGGTATCACCATTTCACCCACATATCATGTAATTAAAGTTGAGAGGGTTTTGGCATAAATTCGATGCACTTCGTGTACAAAATGGACAATCTCCATCGAAGTATCGGTGTATCGGACGAAAAATCGTTTGTTACAAAAGGATTTCCATTTTTTAACTTATTTCAACTCCAGACTTTTTGTATATTCAATATGAACCATTAGAAGCCACATACTAAAATTTCAACCCTATCAAACTTCATTTGCTATTTTTCATAAATTTAATGAATTGTTTTGAGCTAAATGACCCTAAAAGTACAAAGCACCACAAATGAACTCTGAAATGGTGGAAACTTGGCATGGTATCATCATTTCACCCACATAGCATGTTCTGAAAAGTTGAGAGGGTTACGACATAAACTGGATGCACTTCGTTTACAAAATTGGACAATCTCCTTCGAAGTATCAGGATTTCGAACGAAAACTCGTTCGTTACAAAAGGATTTCCAATTTTTTAACTTATTTCAACTCTAGACTTTTTGTGCATTCAATATGAACCATTAGAATCCACATAATAAAATTTCAACCCTATCTAAGTTCATTTGCTATTTTTCATAAATTTAATGAATTGTTTTGAGCTAAATGACCTTGAAAATTAAAAGCACCACAAATGAACTCTCAAATGGTTGAAACTTGGCATGGTTTCATAATTCCAACCACATAGTAGGTGCTAAAATGTTGAGAGGGTTCTCACATTAACTGGATGCACTTCGGGAACAAAATGGACAATCTCCTTCTAAGTATCGGTGTTTCGGATGAAACTCGTCTCTTACAAAAGGATTTCCAATTTTTTAAATTATTTAAACTCTATACTTTTTTTGCATTCAATATGAAACATTAGAAGGCACATACTCAAATTTCAACCCTACCTAACTTCATTTACTATTTTTCATGCATTTACTGAATTGTTTTGCGCTAAATGACTCTGAAATTAAAAAGCGCCACAAATAAACTATGAAATGGTTGAAACTTGGAATGGTATCACCATTTCACCCACATACCATGTTATAAAAGTTGAGAGGGTTTTGGCATAAATTGGATGCACTTCGTCTACAAAATGGACAATCTCCATCGAAGTATCGGTGTATTGGACGAATACTCGTTTGTTACAAAAGGATTTCCAAATTTTTAACTTATTTCAACTCTAGACTTTTCGGGCATTCAATATGAACCATTAGAAGCCACATACGAAAATTTGAACCCTATCAAACTTCATTTGCTATTTTTCATAAATTTAATGAATTGTTTTGAGCTAAATGACCCTAAAAGTAAAAAGCACCACAAATGAACTCTGAAATGGTGGAAACTTGGCATGGTATCATCATTTCACCCACATAGCATGTTCTAAAAAGTTGAGAGGGTTACGCCATAAACTGGATGCACTTCGTTTACAAAATGGACAATCTCCTTCGAAGTATCGGGGTTTCGGACGAAAACTCGTTTGTTACAAAAGGATTTCCAAATTTTTAACTTATTTCAACTCCAGACTTTTTGTGCATTCAATATGAACCATTAGAATTCACATAATAAAATTTCAACCCTATCTAAATTCATTTCCTATTTTTCATAAATTTAATGAATTATTTTGATCCAAATGACCCTTAAATTAAAAATCACCACAAATGAACTCTGAAAAGGTTGACACTTAGCATGGTATGATGATTTCACCCACATAGTAGGTGCTAAAAAGTTGAGAGGGTTATGACATTAACTGGATGCACTTCGGGTACAAAATGGACAATCTCCTTCGAAGTATCGGTGTTTCGGATGAAAACTCGTCTTTTACAAAAGGATTTCCAATTTTTTAACTTATTTCAACTCTATACTTTTTTGCATTCAATATGAAACATTAGAAGGCACATACTAAAATTTCAACCCTATCTAACTTAATTTGCTATTGTTCATGGATTTACTGAATTGTTTTGATCTAAATGACTCTGAAATTAAAAAGCGACACACATAAACTCTGAAATGTGTGAAACTTGGAATGGTATCACCATTTCACCCACATATCATGTTATAAAAGTTGAGAGGGTTTTGGCATAAATTGGATGCACTTCGTGTACAAAATGGACAATCTCCGTCGAAGTATCGGTGTATCGGAGAAAAACTCGTTTGTTACAAAAGGATTTCCATTTTTTAACTTATTTCAACTCCAAACTTTTTGTGCATTCAATATGAACCATTCGAAGCCACATACTAAAATGTCAAACCTATCTAACTTCATCTGCTATTTTTCATGCATTTAATGAACTGTTTTGAGCTAAATGACCCATGAAATTAAAAAGCACAACAAATGGACTCTCAAATGGTTGAAACTTGGCATGGTATCATCATTTAACCCACACAGAATGTGTTAAAGAGTTGAGAGGGTTACGACATAAACTTGATGCACTTCGTGTACAAAATGGACAATCTCCTTTGATGTATCGGGGTTCCGGACGAAAACTCGTATGTTATAAAAGGATTTCCAATTTTTAAACTTATTTCAACTCCAGACTTTTTGTGCATTCAATATGAACCATTAGAATCCACATAATAAAATTTCAACCCTATCTAAGTTCATTTGCTATTTTTCATAAATTTAATGAATTGTTTTGACCTAAATGACCCTTAAATTAAAAAGCACCACAAATGAACTCTGAAAAGGTTGAAACTTGGCATGGCATTTCACCCACATAGTAGGTGCTAAAAAGTTGAGAGGGTAATGACATTAACTGGATACACTTCGGGTACAAAATGGATAATCTCCTTCAAAGTATCGGTGTTTCGGATGAGAACTCGTCTATTATAAAAGGATTTCCAATTTTTTAACTTATTTGCACTATATACTTTTTTTGCATTCAATATGAAACATTAGAAGGCACATACTAAAATTTCAACCCTATATAACTTCATTTGCTATTTTTCATGCATTTATTGAATTGTTTTGAGCTAAATGACTCTAATATTGGAGAGCGCCACAAATAAACTATGAAATGGTTGAAACTTAGAATGGTATCACCATTTCACCCACATATCATGTAATTAAAGTTGAGAGGGTTTTGGCATAAATTCGATGTACTTCGTGTACAAAATGGACAATCTCCATCGAAGTATCGGTGTATCGGACGAAAACTCGTTTGTTACAAAAGGATTTCCATTTTTTAACTTATTTCAACTCCAGACTTTTTGTATATTCAATATGAACCATTAGAAGCCACATACTAAAATTTCAACCATATCAAACTTCATTTGCTATTTTTCATAAATTTAATGAATTTTTTTGAGCTAAATGACCCTAAAAGTAAAAAGCACCACAAATGAACTCTGAAATGGTGGAAACTTGGCATGGTATCATCATTTCACCCACATAGCATGTTCTGAAAAGTTGAGAGGGTTACGACGTAAACTGGATGCACTTCGTTTACAAAATGGACAATCTCCGTCGAAATATCAGGATTTCGAACGAAAACTCGTTTGTTACAAAAGGATTTCCAATTTTTTAACTTATTTCAACTCTATACTTTTTGTGCATTCAATATGAACCATTAGAATCCACATAATAAAATTTCAACCCTATCTAAGTTCATTTGCTATTTTCCATAAATTTAATGAATTGTTGTGAGCTAAATGACCTTGAAAATTAAAAGCACCACAAATGAACTCTCAAATGGTTGAAACTTGGCATGGTTTCATAATTACAACCACATAGTAGGTGCTAAAATGTTGAGAGGGTTCTGACATTAACTGGATGCACTTCGGGAACAAAATGGACAATCTCCTTCTAAGTATCGGTGTTTCGGATGAAACTCGTCTGTTACAAAAGGATTTCCAATTTTTTAAATTATTTAAACTCTATACTTTTTTTGCATTCAATATGAAACATTAGAAGGCACATACTCAAATTTCAACCCTACCTAACTTCATTTACTATTTTTCATGCATTTACTGAATTGTTTTGCGCTAAATGACTCTGAAATTAAAAAGCGCCACAAATAAACTATGAAATGGTTGAAACTTGGAATGGTATCACCATTTCACCCACATACCATGTTATAAAAGTTGAGAGGGTTTTGGCATAAATTGGATGCACTTCGTCTACAAAATGGACAATCTCCATCGAAGTATCGGTGTATTGGACGAATACTCGTTTGTTACAAAAGGATTTCCATTTTTTAACTTATGTCAACTCCAGACTTTTGGTGCATTCAATATGAACCATTAGAAGGCACATACTTCGAAGTTCATTTGTTATTTTCCATAAATTTAATGATTTGTTTTGAGCTAAATGACCCTGAAATTAAAAAGCACCACAAACTAACTCTGAAATGGTGGAAACTTGGCATGGTATCATAATTTCACCCACATAGCATGTTCTAAAAAGTTGAGAGGGTTATGACATAGACTGGATGCACTTCGTGGACAAAATGGAATATCTCCTTCGAAGTATTGTTGTTTCGGACGAAAACTCGTCTGTTACAAAAGGATTTCCATTTTTTATACTTTTGTCAACTCCATACTTTTGGTGCATTCAATATGAAACATTAGAAGGCACGTACTAAAATTTCAACCCTCTCTAACATCATTTTATATTTTTCAAGCATTTACTGAATTGTTTTGACCTAAATGACCCTGTAGTGAAAACCGCCACAAATAAACTCTGAAATGGTTGAAATTTGGAATGGTATCATAATTCCACCCACATAGCATGTTATAAAAAGTTGAGAGGGTTATGTCATAAACTGGATGCACTTCGTGTACAAAATGGACAATCTCCTTCGAAGTATTGGTGTTTCGGACGAAAACTCGTCTATTACAAAAGGATTTCCATTTTGTAACTTACTTCAACTCCATTCTTTTTGTGCATTCAATATGGACCATTAGAAGCCACATAATAAAATTTCAACCCTATCTAACTTCATTTGCTATGTTTCATGCATTAAATGAATTGTTTTGAGCTAAATGACCTTGAAATTGAAAAGCACCACAAATGAACTCTCAAATGGTTGAAACTTGGCATGTTTCATAATTACACCCACATAGCACGTGCTAAAAAGTTGAGAGGGTTACGGAATAAACTGGATGCACTTCGTGTACAAAATGGACAATCAACTTTGAAGAATCGGTGTTACGGACGGAAACTCGTGTGTTACAAAAGTATTTCCAATTTTTTTAACTTATTTCAACTCCACACTTTGTTTGCATTCAATATGAACTATTAGAATCCACATACTAAAATTTCAAGTCTATCTAAGTTCATTTGCTATTTTTCATCAATTTAATGATTTGTTTTGAGCTAAATGTCCCTGAAATTAAACAGCACAACAAATTAACTCTAAAATAGTGGAAACTTGGCATGGTATCATAATTTCACCCACATAGCATGTTCTAAAAAGTAGAGAGGGTTATGACATAGACTGGATGCACTTCGTGTACAAAATGGAATATGTCCTTCGAAGTATTGTTGTTTCGGACGAAAACTCGTCTCTTACAAAAGGATTTCCATTTTTTTAACTTATCTCAACTCCAGACTTTTTGTGCATTCAATACGAAACATTAGTAGGCACATACTAAAATTTCAACCCTCTCTAGCATCATTTTCTATTTTTCAAGCATTTACTGAATTGTTTTGACCTAAATGACCCTGTAATGAAAACCGCCACAAATAAACTCTCAAATGGTTGAAATTTGGAATGGTATCATAATTTCACCCACATAGCATGTTATAAAAAGTTGAGAGGGTTATGTCATAAACTGGATGCCCTTCGTGTACAAAATGGACAATCTCGTTCGAAGTATTGGTGTTTCGGACGAAAACTCGTCTATTACAAAAGGATTTCCATTTTTTAACTTACTTCAACTCCATTCTTTTTGTGCATTCAATATGGACCATTAGAAGGCACATAATAAAATTTCAACCCTATCTAACTTCATTTTCTATGTTTCATGCATTAAATGAATTGTTTTGAGCTAACTGATCTTGAAATTCAAAAGCACCAAAAATGAACTTTCAAATGGTTGAAACTGGGCATGTTTCATAATTACACCCACATAGCACGTGCTAAAAAGTTGAGAGGGTTACGGAATAAACTGGATGCACTTCGTGTACAAAATGGAGAATCAACTTTGAAGAATCGGTGTTTCGGACGAAAACTCGTGTGTTACAAAAGGATTTCGAATTTTTTAACTTATTTCAACTCCACACTTTTTGTGCATTCAATATGAACTATTAGAATCCACATACTAAAATTTCAAGTCTATCTAAGTTCATTTGCTATTTTTCATAAATTTAATGATTTGTTTTGAGCTAAATGACCCAGAAATTAACAAGCACCACAAATTAACTCTGAAATGGTGGAAACTTGGCATGGTATCATAATTTCACCCACATAGCATGTTCTAAAAAGTTGAGAGGGTTATGACATAGACTGGATGCACTTCGTGTACAAAATGGAATATGTCCTTCGAAGTATTGTTGTTTCGGACGAAAACTCGTCTCTTACAAAAGGATTTCCATTTTTTTAACTTATCTCAACTCCAGACTTTTTGTGCATTCAATACGAAACATTAGTAGGCACATACTAAAATTTCAACCCTCTCTAGCATCATTTTCTATTTTTCAAGCATTTACTGAATTGTTTTGACCTAAATGACCCTGTAATGAAAACCGCCACAAATAAACTCTCAAATGGTTGAAATTTGGAATGGTATCATAATTTCACCCACATAGCATGTTATAAAAAGTTGAGAGGGTTATGTCATTAACTGGATGCCCTTCGTGTACAAAATGGACAATCTCGTTCGAAGTATTGGTGTTTCGGACGAAAACTCGTCTATTACAAAAGGATTTCCATTTTTTAACTTACTTCAACTCCATTCTTTTTGTGCATTCAATATGGACCATTAGAAGGCACATAATAAAATTTCAACCCTATCTAACTTCATTTTCTATGTTTCATGCATTAAATGAATTGTTTTGAGCTAACTGATCTTGAAATTCAAAAGCACCAAAAATGAACTTTCAAATGGTTGAAACTTGGCATGTTTCATAATTACACCCACATAGCACGTGCTAAAAAGTTGAGAGGGTTACGGAATAAACTGGATGCACTTCGTGTACAAAATGGACAATCAACTTTGAAGAATCGGTGTTTCGGACGAAAACTCGTCTGTTACAAAAGGATTTCCAAATTTTTTAACTTATTTCAAGTCCAGACTTTTTGTGCATTCAATATGAACTATTAGAATCCACATACTAAAATTTCAAGTCTATCTAAGTTCATTTGCTATTTTTCATAAATTTAATGATTTGTTTTGCGCTAAATGACCCTGAAATTAACAAGCACCACAAATTAACTCTGAAATGGTGGAAACTTGGCGTGGTATCATAATTTCACCCACATAGCATGTTCTAAAAAGTTGAGAGGGTTATGACATAGACTGGATGCACTTCGTGTACAAAATGGAATATCTCCTTCGAACTATTGTTGTTTCGGACGAAAACTCGTCTGTTACAAAAGGATTTCCATTTTTTTAACTTATGTCAACTCTAGACTTTTTGTGCATTCAGTATGAAACATTAGAAGGCACATACTAGAATTTCAACCCTCTCTAACATCATTTTCTTTTTTTCATGCATTTACTGAATTGTTTTGACCTAATTGACCCTGTAATGAAAAATCGACACAAATAAACTCTGAAATGGTTGAAATTTGGAATGGTATCATAATTTCACCCACATAGCATGTTAAAAAAAGTTGAGAGGGTTATGTCATAAACTGGATGCACTTGATGTACAAAATGGACAATCTCCTTCGATGTTTTGGTGTTTCGGACGAAAAGTCGTCTATTACAAAAGGATTTCCATTTTTTAACTTACATCAGCTCTAGTCTTTTTGTGCATTCAATATGAACCATTAGAAGTCACATAGTAAAATTTCAACCCCATCTAACTTCATTTGCTATGTTTCATGCATTTAATGAATTGTTTTGATCTAAATGACCTTGAAATTGAAAAGCACCACAAATGAACTCTCAAATTGTTGACACTTGGCATGGTTTCATAATTACACCCACATAGCATGTGCTAAATAGTTGAGAGGGTTACGGAATATACTGGATGCACTTCGTGTACAAAATGGACAATCAACTTTGAAGAATCGGTGTTTAAGATGAAAACTCGTCTGTTACAAAAGGATTTCCAATTTTTTTAACTTATTTCAACTCCAGACTTTTTGTGCATTCAATATGAACCATTAGAATCCACATACTAAAATTGCAACCCTATCGAAGTTCATTTGCTATTTTTCAAAAATTTAATGATTTGTTTTGAGCTAAATGACCCTGAAATTAACAAGCACCACAAATTAACTCTGAAATGGTGGAAACTTGGCATGGTATCATAATTTCACCCACATAGCATGTTCCAAAAACTTGAGAGGGTTATGACATAGACTAGATGCACTTCGTGTACAAAATGGAATATCTCCTTCGAAGTATTGTTGTTTCGGACGAAAACTCGTCTGATACAAAAGGATTTCCATTTTTTAACTTATGCCAACTCCAGACTCTTTGTGCATTAAATATGAAACATTAGAAGGCACATACTAAAATTTCAACCCTCTCTAACATCATTTCCTATTTTTCAAGCATTTACTGAATTGTTTTGACCTAAATGACCCTGTAATGAAAACCGCCACAAATAAACTCTGAAATGGTTGAAATGTGGAATGGTATCATAATTTCACCCACATAGCATGTTATAAAAAGTTGAGATGGTTATGTCATAAACTGGATGCACTTCGTGTACAAAATGGACAATCTCCTTCGAAGAATTGGTGTTTCGGACGAAAACTCGGCTATTACAAAAGGATTTCCATTTTTTAACTTACTTGAACTCCATTCTTTTTGTGCATTAAATATGGACCATTAGAAGCCACATAATAAAATTTCAACCCTATCTAACTTCATTTGCTATATTTCATGCATTAAATGAATTCTTTTGAGCTAAATGACCCTGAGATTGAAAAGCACCACGAATGAACTCTGAAATGGTTGAAACTTGGCATGGTTTCATAATTACACCCACATAGCACATGCTAAAAAGTTGAGAGGGTTACGGAATAAACTGGACGCACTTCGTGTACAAAATAGACAATCAACTTTGAAGAATCCGTGTTTCGGACGAAAACTCGTCTGTTACAAAAGGATTTCCCATTTTTTTAACCTATTTCAACTCCAGACTTTTTGTGCATTCAATATGAACTATTAGAATCCACATACTAAAATTTCAAGTCTATCTAAGTTCATTTGCTATTTTTCATAAATTTAATGATTTGTTTTGAGCTAAATGACCCTGAAATTAACAAGCACCACAAATTAACTCTGAGATGGTGGAAACTTGGCGTGGTATCATAATTTCACCCACATAGCATGTTCTAAAAAGTTGAGAGGGTTATGACATTGACTGGATGCACTTCTTGTACAAAATGGAATATCTCCTTCGAAATATTGTTGTTCCGGACGAAAACTCGTTTGTTACAAAAGGATTTCCATTTTTTAACTTATGTCAACTCCAGACTTTTTGTGCATCCAATATGAAACATTACAAGGCAGATACTAAAATTTCAACCCTCTCTAACATCATTTTCTATTTTTCATGCATTTACTGAATTGTTTTGATCTAAATGATCCTGGAAAAAACCCCGCCACAGATAAACTCTGAAATGGTTGAAATTTGGAATGGTATCATAATTTCACCCACATAGCATGTTATAAAAAGTTGAGAGGGTTATGTGATAAATTGGATGCACTGCGTGTACAAAATGGACAATCTCCTTCGAAGTATCGGTGTTTCGGATGAAACTCGCCTGTTACAAAAGGATTTCTAATTTTCTAACTTATTTCAACTCCAGTCTTTTTATGCATTCAATATGAACCATTAGAAGCCACATAATAAAATTTCAACCCTATCTAACTTCATTTGCTATGTTTCATGCATTTGATGAATTGTTTTGAGCTAAATGGCCTTGAAATTGAAAAGCACCACAAATGAACTCTCAAATGGTTGAAAATTGGCATGGTTTCATAATTACACCCACATAGCATGTTCTAAAAAGTTGATAGGGTTATGACATAGACTGGATGCACTTCGTGTACAAAATGGAATATCTCCTTCGAAGTATTGTTGTTTCGGACGAAAAGTCGTCTGTTACAAAAGGATTTCCATTTTTTAACTTATGTCAACTCTAGACTTTTTGTGCATTCAATATGAACCATTAGAAGGTACATACTAAAATGTCAACCCTCTCTAACATCATTTTCTATTCTTCATGCATTTACTGAATTGTTTTGAACTAAATGACCCTGTAATGAAAAACCGCCACAAATAAACTCTGAAATGGTTGAAATTTGGAATGGTATCATAATTTCACCCACATAGCATGTTATAAAAAGTTGAGAGGGTTATGTCATAAACTGGATGCACTTCGTGTACAAAATGGACAATCTCCTTCGAAGTATTGGTGTTTCGGACGAAAACTCGTCTATTACAAAAGGATTTCCATTTTTTAACTTACTTCAACTCCAGTCTTATTGTGCATTCAATATGAACCATTAGAAGCGACATAGTAAAATTTCAACCCTATCTAATTTCATTTGCTATGTTTCATGCATTTAATGAATTGTTTTGAGCTAAATGAACTTGAAATTGAAAAGCACAACAAATGAACTCTCAAATGTTTGAAACTTGGCATGGTTTCATAATTACACCCAGATAGCATGTGCTAAAACGTTGATAGGGTTACGAAATAAACTGGATGCACTTCGTGTACAAAATGGACAATCAACTTTGAAGAATCGGTGTTTCGGACGAAAACTCGTCTGTTACAAAAGGATTTCCAATGTTTTTAATTTATTTCAACTCCAGACTTTTTGTGCAGTCAATATGAACCATTAGAATCCACATACTAAAATTTCAATCCTATCTAAGTTCATTTGCTATTGTTCATAAATTTAATGATTTGTTTTGAGCTAAATGACCCTGAAATTAACAAGCACCACAAATTAACTCTGAAATGGTGGAAACTTGGCATGGTATCATAATTTCACCCACATAGCATGTTCTAAAAAGTTGAGAGGGTTATGACGTAGACTAGATGCACTTCGTGTACAAAATGGAATATCTCCTTCGAAGTATTGTTGTTTCGGACGAAAACTCGTCTGTTATAAAAGGATTTCCATTTTTTAACTTATGTCAACTCCAGAATTTTTGTGCATTCAATATGAAACATTAGAAGGCACATACTAAAATTTCAACCCTCGCTAACATCATTTTCTATTTTTCATGCATTTACTGAATTGTTTTGACCTAAATGACCCTGTAATGAAAAACCGCCACAAATAAACTCTGAAATGGTTGAAATTTGGAATGGTATCATAATTTCACCCACATAGCATGTTATAAAAAGTTGAGAGGGTTATGTGATAAATTGGATGCACTGCGTGTACAAAATGGACAATCTCCTTCGAAGTATCGGTGTTTCGGATGAAACTCGCCTGTTACAAAAGGATTTCTAATTTTCTAACTTATTTCAACTCCAGTCTTTTTCTGCATTCAATATGAACCATTAGAAGCCACATAATAAAATTTCAACCCTATCTAACTTCATTTGCTATGTTTCATGCATTTGATGAATTGTTTTGAGCTAAATGACCTTGAAATTGAAAAGCACCACAAATGAACTCTCAAATGGTTGAAAATTGGCATGGTTTCATAATTACACCCACATAGCATGTTCTAAAAAGTTGATAGGGTTATGACATAGACTGGATGCACTTCGTGTACAAAATGGAATATCTCCTTCGAAGTATTGTTGTTTCGGACGAAAAGTCGTCTGTTACAAAAGGATTTCCATTTTTTAACTTATGTCAACTCTAGACTTTTTGTGCATTCAATATGACCCATTAGAAGGTACATACTAAAATTTCAACCCTCTCTAACATCATTTTCTATTCTTCATGCATTTACTGAATTGTTTTGAACTAAATGACCCTGTAATGAAAAACCGCCACAAATAAACTCTGAAATGGTTGAAATTTGGAATGGTATCATAATTTCACCCACATAGCATGTTATAAAAAGTTGAGAGGGTTATGTCATAAACTGGATGCACTTCGTGTACAAAATGGACAATCTCCTTCGAAGTATTGGTGTTTCGGACGAAAACTCGTCTATTACAAAAGGATTTCCATTTTTTAACTTACTTCAACTCCAGTCTTATTGTGCATTCAATATGAACCATTAGAAGCGACATAGTAAAATTTCAACCCTATCTAATTTCATTTGCTATGTTTCATGCATTTAATGAATTGTTTTGAGCTAAATGAACTTGAAATTGAAAAGCACAACAAATGAACTCTCAAATGTTTGAAACTTGGCATGGTTTCATAATTACACCCAGATAGCATGTGCTAAAACGTTGATAGGGTTACGAAATAAAATGGATGCACTTCGTGTACAAAATGGACAATCAACTTTGAAGAATCGGTGTTTCGGACGAAAACTCGTCTGTTACAAAAGGATTTCCAATGTTTTTAATTTATTTCAACTCCAGACTTTTTGTGCAGTCAATATGAACCATTAGAATCCACATACTAAAATTTCAACCCTATCTAAGTTCATTTGCTATTGTTCATAAATTTAATGATTTGTTTTGAGCTAAATGACCCTGAAATTAACAAGCACCACAAATTAACTCTGAAATGGTGGAAACTTGGCATGGTATCATAATTTCACCCACATAGCATGTTCTAAAAAGTTGAGAGGGTTATGACGTAGACTAGATGCACTTCGTGTACAAAATGGAATATCTCCTTCGAAGTATTGTTGTTTCGGACGAAAACTCGTCTGTTATAAAAGGATTTCCATTTTTTAACTTATGTCAACTCCAGAATTTTTGTGCATTCAATATGAAACATTAGAAGGCACATACTAAAATTTCAACCCTCGCTAACATCATTTTCTATTTTTCATGCATTTACTGAATTGTTTTGACCTAAATGACCCTGTAATGAAAAACCGCCATAAATAAACTCTGAAATGGTTGAAATTTGGAATGGAATCATAATTTCACCCGCACAGCATGTTATAAAAAGTTGAGAGGGTTATGTGATAAACTGGATGCACTTCGTGTACAAAATGGACAATCTCCTTCGAAGTATTGGTGTTTTAGACGAAAAATCGTCTATTACAAAAGGATTTCCATTTTTTAACTTACTTCAACTCCAGTCTTTTTGTACATTCAATATGAACCATTAGAAGCCACATAATAAAATTTCAACCCTATCTAACTTCATTTGCTATTTTTCATGATTTGAATGAATTGTTTTGAGCTAAATGACCGTGTCGTGGTTTTATCACAGTAGATGTCCGAGGACATAGATTCAAGGCCATCGCTAAGGTGATGGACTCAAAAGGGTTGGTTGGGACAAGGGACATGAGTTTACCCAGGTTCGGCCCCTCAACTAGAGTAAATAGCCTACATCCTACTTGTGTTGTATTTATTGGAGTATCCATTACAAGGTAACGGAATTGCTTGACCTAGCACTTGATTAGTTGGTTTTCTGCTTAAGTCGCCTCGGGTCTTGCCCTTATATAGGAGGTCAAGACCAAGGGTTACACAAGTCGCATACCGACTCTTACAATTTGTCTGAGTCTATCTCTATGTTATCTTGCCTTCTTGAGCAAGCCGTCTCCGGGCGGCTTACCCGCCCGTGTCTTCATGACTTCTTTGCCTGGGCCTCATCTTGGCCCATCTTGGTGAGCCGCCGAAATGCCAAGCTTCAGTCTCCAGGCCTGTCCTTGGTCTGGCCCATGAGCCGCCAGGTGTGACCTGGCCCTGCCTAGGCGGGTCTCACCGCGGGGTTATATCCCCAACATTAGGCCCCAGGTTGATTTGAGCTTGCTCATTTCAATCTTCCGTCTCACTTGGCGACGAGACTTGCTCAATCTTCCGACTCACTTGGTGGCGAGTCTTGCTCATTACCAGTTGAAAGTAAGACAAAGTAACCTACCATGACATCATGCCAGCGATAAAAAGATTCCTTGACGACCACAATGGATCTTTCCGCTATTAAAATGATATCCCAAAAATCAACGCATCTGTCTCGGTCCATTAACCTCCGTCGCCTGGATTCTCGCGCCCATTTCTACTTTTTGCCTACTTAATAGGACCACGAAGGGCAGTTTCAGGCCGCTCGCTCCTCTTCTTCTTCCTCACAACGCCGTTGCTCTAGAGTCCTTCCGCTCCGATGAAGCTTCCACGCCGTCGTCGCTCCAGGATGCTGCATCAACCTGTTCGTACCAGAGCTCTGCCCATGTCCATTGCGCCATCTCGGGTGAGTTCTTCTCCTTCCCTAGATCCATAGTTCTCGGTAGGGTTTTCATGGAGTTCTCCGCCACTAGAACACAAGCTTCTCCGCAATGGTAGATAGTATACATATCATCAAACGCAATATCGTCCTCTGTTCCATCGCGGTAGACCCTGGGAAGTCGATAATAGCATCACGCAGATCTGTAGTTGCTCTGTTCATTGTCTTAAAAGATGTCACTAGTTTGACTGTTTATTAGTAGGTCTAGAATAAACCCGATTTCCTCTGTTTTGTAGATCCATAACTACATAGGTAGTCTGTGAAACATGTTTTCCACACTTATATTTTGCCACATTATTTTGCAAACTTGACTCGCCAATGAACTTTCGACTCTCATCAAAACTACTCTGTCGACTTAACTTTATAGCACTTAAACTTTTTAACCACCCTTAGTCTGTCTGTCACCTCCGAGATTGCCACAAATCGTTACTTTGCACAGTTTTAAGTCGCCACCATGTCTCGTGAATCCAATTCATGCAATTGGGTTGGCTCCATTGTCAAAGAGGAGTTCCTGATGGATTTTGTAGATGCGGGGACCCTTCCTTCCAAAGAAGTCATCCATTGGCAGGTTCCAGGCAATGAGCCAAAGCCCGTTCCTTAGGAGGGGGAAGTAGTCGTATTTGCGGATCATCTCGTGCGTGGATTTAGCCCACCCGCATCAAAATTCTTTCGGGACGTCCTTCACTTCTTCAAACTACGCCCTCAAGACCTCGCTCCTAGTTCCGTCTCAAACATGTGCAACTTCCAAATACTGAGCGAAGTTTACTTGCAAGAAGAGTCGTCCGCTAGTCTATTTCGTGAGTTCTTTTATGCGAACCGCCAGACGGAGGTGAAAGCTGGTCCAAGCTTACAGCTTGGCGGGATTTTCATTCAGAGGCAATGGGAAATAACTTTTCCAGCTATTCAGATCCCAAGTCATCCTAAATATTGGAATAAGACTTGGTTTTACTTCAAAGACACCTCCCCAGAAGGAGAGCAACCCTTGCCGGGTTATCGTCCATCCCGGCTCAAGACAAGAACTGATCTCCCTGGCCGACTGTCAGCCTCTGAGCGGGCGAAGTACGCTCCGACTCATGCAAAGATTAAAGCTCTTATGGCCAATGGACTAATAGGCATGGATTTAACCCGTTGCTGGATTTCCTAGAGGGTCATGCCCCTGAGCCGGCGAGGCCGCCTCATGTGCGAATATACGGGCTAGTCTGATGACCCCCTATGCTTTAACCTGACAATGTCATCAGAGGATAACATCGTGGCTGCCATCAAGAGACTTGTCCATGAGTCTTCAGGAGCTTGCGGTGCCACTAGGCTAGCACCTTTCTATGCCGCAAACCTGGCCCCAGACGTAAGGGCGATTCTCGATGTCCTTATCTCTGTATTAGCTATACTTAGCAATCTTTTAACCTTTTGCTGGCTTATATTTTCAAGCCAATTCTGGCTTCTGGAAAAAGAAGTACGTCCCCCCTCGGAAGAAGTCAAAGAAGAAGACTGACGGCCAGAAGAAGAAAATTGCACCCCAAGAACAGCCGGAATCTGATGACTCAAAGGTAGAACTTGATTCTCTTGGTCGTGTCTTTATGCACCTTATTGACAATAAGTATTCACAGGACGAAACGCAGACAAGCCACGCCAACGTTCCTGAGGTAACTTACATTTCATCCGACTCAGAACATCTTGTACCACAGAAGACACGCGGGTCATCTGAAAAGTCCCACTTTCTCATCCTCTTGCTTACTTAGACCCCCACTTTCTTTTGAAAAAGAAACAACAAATCTCCTGACGCCAGACCTGGAGCATCGGCTCTAACAATCTCATGGTCGGGTTATCTCCGGCTCAACGGAAGCGGCCGACTAAGGTATCTGTTCAACCTGACTTTGTTTATCAACCTTGTTTTTGTAATTCGACATTATCTTATATTGTCTTAAATGCTTTCAGGAATCACCCCCTTCGTCCGCCGACTCTACTGGAACTGCTCTGCCGCCTCTGAAGATTAACCCATAGTATGTGTCTTTTATGCTTATGTTCAAACTTGTGTTATATATAAAGCTCGAACCATGATCTTCTGTGTTTTCCAGGGCCCAAGCAAAACAAACAAAAACCAATAGGTCTACCCCTGGCCACAAAGCTCGAGAGACAGAGTCTGGCAAGACGGATTCTGCCGTGCTGCATGTTGATGCCTCGGCGGCTTCCAAAGAGGCGCCTAAAGAAGCTCGTCATTCTGCTGAGCCGGCGACCGACGATATGCTTCCTAAGAGTCCACCGAGGGCCAATTCCAAGCTGCTGAGCCCTTCCAAGACCGTTGACAATTCAAATACTCCAGACGTTCATATTACCGGCACCGCCTTTCACTCTCCTCAACCTTGTGTATTAACAAATCACACTGAGGTGACTAAAACCTCAAAGAAGTTGGAATTTAAGCTCCCTGCGCTAGAGAAGCTAACAGCCGATGAGCTTCACGCTGGTTATCTGAACCGCCTGTCTACAAGCCGGGACCTGGAGCTCAAGCTTGTCAACCTGATGAAGAAGAAATATGAGGTACTCTCACTCTCCTTTCGTTATACCCTTACGTAGCCCCAAGAGTCGGGTTAATATTAGGTAATGGTAAGCCGGGTCTTCAAATCTGGCTAGAAGTAGAAATACTTAGCCTGTAGGCCTCAACTTTCAGTTTATAATTTGTTGCTCAAATCATCGTCCATAGCACCCAAGGGCCGGCTCAGCTTTGATAAAGTTGAGTTGGAACTTCATTGTAGATAGTTTGAAGAGCCAATTGTAGCCCCCAAGGGCTGGCTCAGTTTTGATGAAGTTGAGTCAGAGCTTCAATGTGGATAGTTTGAGCACCTAATGGTAGACCCCAAGGGCCGGCTCAACTTTGATAAAGTTGAGTCAGAAATTTCATTGTAAATAATTTGAAGAGCCAGCTTGTAGCCCCCATGTTCTGGCTTAACTTTATGAAGATGAGCCGGAACTGCATTGTAATCTTGGAGATCAAATAGACATTAGCCCCCGAGTGTCAAACATATTGCTTGCAATATGCTTGAGACTTGCATAATATTGTCTTAATCTTCATCATTTGATCAAATTCCATCCTGGCGACTTATTCTGCATTTTGATATGTCACAGGAAGCTTTAAACGAGGTCGGCTCAGAATTGACCAGTTTAAGGAGCAATCTGGCCACACAGCAAGCTGCCCTATGCGAGGACGATGAAAAGTGCCAGCTCCTTGCCGTGGAACTGACAAAGACTAAAGCTAACTTTGCTGCTTCTAAAGAGTCTACTGAAACAGAATAAGCCTCCCTGACTCAAGGAGCAGACGATGCTGACCAGCGGCTCGTGATTGTGTCAGATGAGCTGCAATCCTTGAAGTGCCATATCAGGAAGATGTCAGCCGCCATATTTGGTAAGTATTTAAATGCTTAGCCAAAACTTTTGTATGCATACTTATACTGGCGACTTATGACCAAAAATCTGTCTTATGCAGGTCCAGGGAGCCGTTAACATGCTTTTGACAGTTTGCTACCTCTGAAAGCTATCTATACTTTGACATAGCAACTATACTGCAGAGCTCTTTGCATGATCAAGGCGGTACTCTATAAGGATAACATCCCTCCAACTATGAAGGGGGTCATAGAACTGCTGTCCACCCTATCGAAACAGATCCAGCAGCTTAAGAAATCAGCCGCCCGACAAGGTGCCATCGCAGCCATAAGCCGGACGTTGGCTTTTCCTCTAGTGTTGACTCCCGGAGACATGATGGATGAGTTTCCCTCCAAGAAGGATGACAGCTCAGAGTTTACGGAGTTTGACTATGCACGGTGTGTGAAAGATTCCAAAGTCATCGCTTCCGTGTTAGCAGAGGAAGTGAACTTGTCAACATACCAGGTGGCTTATGATGCCGACCAAAAGAGAATATGTGGCCCAACCTTTGAAGCCAAGGACTTGACCCCTACACGCAGTAAGCACCTCTTTGCTTCAGATCTTGACCCGTCCCCCCTCTTTGAAGAGGGAAATTTTGTGGCTTTAACCAACTGCAACTGGGACATGGACAATCTGTAGATCATGGAGGTCGAAGACCTGCCAGAGGGTACCGCGCCGTCGAAGTGATGACTTCGGTAATGTCGTGGATAAGCCGGCCTTGTGACCCGCCATAGAGCAGTGTAAAAAACTTTGAATCACCACTTTTGAGCTCTATAGAGAGCGTCTGTAATAGGCGTATAGTAAACCTTATCTTTGCCTGAACTGTGCCATCGTGCACATATTAAATTGTCCGGCTTAACATATGACATCTGCCTTGCATTGTCGACTCATATTGGATTTTTTGCCGACTCTTGGTGGTTTTAACGGACCTGCAAGAATAGGTGTATCTTCACATTGTTAGGAGGGCGGCTTAGAATAGTGTAACCTAAAGATGTTTTATCTTCCTAACTTGCTTGTTCATAATAACTCATGTGTCAGTTCTGCTGTGCTAACTCGCCACTTAAAACTCCTTAGCAGTACAGGGTCTCTATCGAGATTGGTCGTCAATTTCTTTTGAGCAGATTAGGGTCTCTAAGCGAGATTAACTGAAAGGAAGGGTAACACTTCAGAAGAGACACGGCAGGGCATGAGCACCCTCATAGCCCAAAAACTGCCTCTCACGTGACATAAATCCGTCATTTTAACCTTAAATAGTACAAGGTCCTTAAGGATTAACTATCTAAGAGTACGAATGGGCAACATAGAGGAGAGTCGGCAGTAGATGGGAGAGTTTATCGTTGCTTTCCATAAGCCGTCCCTCATGTGACAATAGCCGTTGTTTTAACCTTAACCAGTACGGGGCCTCTACCGAGATTGGCCGTTAAGTTCTTTGAACTAGCTCAAGGTCTCCAGGCAATATTAACTAGTAAGAGTTCGGTGGGTCATCTAGCGGAGCAGCATCAGTCTCACAGGCAGGTTTAACCCTGTTTGGCTTGAGAGCCGATCAAGAGGGTGTGTAAGCTAAACCCGGTCGGTTAGAAGCCCCCAAATGACCTTTGCTGATGGAGTCAACTGTTTGGCTTAAGAGCTGACCGATAGGGTGTGATAAGCTACACCTGGTGGGTGAGAAGCCCCCTGGACAATCATGTCGATGGAGTCAACTATTTCTACTTGAGAGCCGACCGACAGGGTGTGATAAGCTACACCTGGTGGGTGGGAAGCCCCCTGGACGATCATATTTTCACCATTTGCACAGATTGAGGTGTGGGAAATGGTAGAGGCCCCGGCTTGCAGGGATGCCCACTTTATGCATATAGATATATGATATGTACAATGATGGTGTACAATGTCAAGTCTTGACAACTTAAGTATAGGACGGATGTAGATTCGCTATGTTCAATGGCCGGCAGGTCTCCTGCCCTGAGGTATATGAGTCTTCTTGGATGTCAGTGAAGTAATATGACCCGTTATTGAGATTTCTGCTCACCACAAAAGGTCCTACCCATGGAGGGGATAACTTGTGTGCATTTGTCTGATCTTGAATCCACCACAACACTAAGTTGTCTTCCTGAAACGTCTGGGTCTTGACCCTGCGGCTATGATAGCGGCGCGGGTTATGCTGATAAATCATCGAACAAGCCGCTGCCAGATCACGTTCCTCCTCCAGGGCATCCAAGGCGTCTTGACGCACCATTTCATTGTCCACCTCAACGTAAGTCGCCACTCGTGGTGAGTCATGACGGATGTCAATTGGTAACACGGCCTCTGCACCATAAACCATGAAGAAAGGTGTATAACCCGTTAATTGTTGGGAGTGGTTCTGACGCTCCATAAGACGGACGGCAACTCCTCGACCCAACAACCCGGTGTTCGCTGCAAAGGAACCATAAGCTGGGGTTTGATACCTCTTAAGATTTCTTGGTTAGCACACTCCGCCTGACCGTTTGACTATGGATGAGAAGTTGTAGAAACATCAAGTCGGATGTGCTCACTGTCACAAAATGCTCGCATAGCCCCCTTGGATAGATTCGTACCATTATCTATGATGATACTGTGAGGGTAACCAAAATGGTAGATTAGCTTTTTGATGAACTGAACCGCCGTAGCCGTGTCACACTTTCTCACCGGCTTAGCTTCTACCCACTTGGTAAACTTGTCAACCGCCACCAGGAGGTGGGTCTTCTTGTCCTCCGACCTCTTGAAGGGCCCGACCGTATCAAGCCCCCAGACTGCAAACAGCCAAGTAATTGGAATCATGCGCAAATCTTGAGCCGGAACATGAGCAAGCCGGCCAAACTTTTTACAACCATCACACTTACGGACCAGATCTTCTGCATCCTTGTGAGCTGTCAGCCAGAAGAAACCATGTCTAAAGGCCTTGGCCACCAGAGATTTTGAGCCGGCATGATGACCACAATCACCAGCATGAATTTCATTCACGATTTCCTTGCCCTCTTCAGGTGAGACACAACGTTGAAATACGCCGGTGACGCTGCACTTATGTAACTCGCCATTGACTATCGTCATAGACTTAGACCGCCTGGTGATCTGTCTAGCCAGATTTTCATCATCAGGTAACTTGCCGCAAGTCAAGTATGCCAAATAAGGCACGGTCCAGTGAGGAATAGCATGTAGATCCGCCACCAGCTGTCCCTCCGGGTCAGGAGTAGCTAAGTCCTCCTCTGAAGGTAACTTAACCGATGGGAGGTGTAGCACATCCAAGAAAATGTTAGGTCTCACCGGCTTTCGTTGAGAACCCAGCCTTGACAGAGCATCAGCTGCCTCATTCTTGTGACGATCGATATGATCCACTTGATAACCTTTGTAGTGACCAGCGATGACATCAACCGCCTGGCGGTAAGCCGCCATCCGTGGGTCCTTGGAATCCCATGTACCTGATACCTGCTGGGCTACGAGATCTGAGTCGCCAAAGCATCTTACCCGGCCACCCGGAGGCCATGAAGCAGGGCTTCATACTCAGCTGCATTGTTAGTACAAGGAAACATCAACCTTAGCACGTAACAGAACTTATCACCTTTGGGGGATGTTAAGATAACCCTTGCCCCTGCTTCTTCCAGTTGCCTGGATCCATCAAAGTGAATTGTCCAGTATGTGTTGTCTAGCTTTTCCTCGGGCGCTTGACTCTTAGTACAGTCATTTATGAAATCCACTAAGGCTTGTGACTTGACCGCCGTGCAAGGTACGTATTTCAAATTGAGAGGTCCAAGCTCTAGTGACCACTTAGCGATCCTGCTAGTGGCTTCTTTGTTTTAAATTATGTCTCCCAAAGGGGTAGAGCTAACCACTGTCATCAGGTGGCCTAGCAAATAATGCTTTAGCTTATGATTGGCCTTGAACACCCCATACACCAGCTTCTACCTATGTGGATACCTCTGCTTGGACTCTGTCAGGACCTCACTAATATAGTAAACTGGCCTTTGAACCGGATATTCCTTCCCCGGCTCCTTACGCTCGACGATGATTGCAGTGCTGACAACCCTGTTATTAGCCGCCACATATAAAGAGCAAGGGTTCTTTCTCAACCGAAGCGGCTAAAAACGGCGGCTCAGTGAGTTGTCTCTTGAGCGCCTCAAACGCTTCACCTGCCTCCTTACTCCAGACAAAATTGTCCGTCTTTTTCATCATCTGGTACAAAGGGATGGCCTTCTGACCAAGGCAGCTTATAAACCAGCTTAACGCAGCAATTCGACCCGCCAGGCGCTGAACATCGTTGATGCATGTCTTCACCTCGTCTTCCTCAAGACACCTATACAAGGTCTGCAATCAAACAAGACAACACATTAGTCACTGATTAGTACAATCACTAGGTGCTATTGATTTTTAAGTCTATAAAGGAGAAATTACCCAAAAGCGATCGATCACAATGTCAACCACCATCTCGCACAAGACACCATCGACCATCTCCTCTGGCGGGGCCAGGGCAGCCATGTACAGCTCCCAGGTCAGTGCTACCTGTTGAAACTCACCCTCACCAGGCAACTGGACCTTCCCCGGGAAGTGGTGCCGGAGAAGCACACCAAGGACCTAGTTGGGCCTGCGGACACCATGCTCATATTTCCAACCCCTGTAGTAGGACAAGGCCAACACATTAGATATTAATCTGAAGAAACATGATGGCAAAAGGTTAAAAAAGAGTAAATACACTTACTTCTCCGCATTAGGCGCAATCAACCACCTCTGCTCGCGGGTCATCGGCACGGGCGGCAGCTTTGTACAACCACGCTCATAGACTTCTTGCCCTCCTCAACTAGCTCGCCCTCGTTATAGGTGTCCTCAGACAAGTTGTCTTCACCACCATTAGCATGACCACTAGCCTCCGGAGTCACGTGGGACGAAGACTCTGGGACCCGAGTCTCGTGGGACGAAGACTTTGGGACCGGAGTCTCCTGGGACGAAGGCTTGGTGACCCGAGGCTCGTCGACCCGAGGCTCGTGGACCGGAGTCCAAGACGGGTCCAAGTCAGACGGGTCCACCTGAGATGGAGCACTCCTGTGGTCGGGAGAATCAGCTGGGGTGGCGGCGAGGAAGGCGCAACAGCCTTCCTACCTATAGCACCTCTCTTCGGCTTCCATTCACCTCTCCCGGTCAAATAAGAACTGCCCGCCGGTGTCTGCATGCTGTGTACCAGCGCTCTCCCAAGTTGCTGGGGTGGAATAATAGCACCCCTCCTAGCACGCCCCGAGGAAGGAGGCTCAGAGCGCTCTCGACCCCCGCCAACCATCTGTCAACACCTGCAATGACAAAGAGTGAACGAAATTAGTTCAACATAAAAAATTTAATACCTAATAACATGAACTAATTAGTAATATATATGTACATAATAATAATTGAATACCTCACATTACCAATATTAATCTTCATCGTCTATATATGCTCCGGGATGATTAAGTGCATAATCATCATCACTATCGGGGGTGTCGGGGGTGTCGTGTCGGGGTTGGCGTGTCGGGGGTGTCGTGTCGGGGTCGGGGTGTCGAGGGTGTCGTGTCGGGGTCGGGGTGTCGGGGGTGTCATGTCGGGGTAGGGGTGCTGTGTCATGGTCGGGGGTGCCGTGTCAGGGTGTCGGGGTGTTGTGTCGGGGTCGGGTTGTCGGGGGTGTCGTGTCGTGGTCGGGGTGTCGGGGGTGTCGTGTTGTGGTCGGGGTGTCGGGGGTGCCGTATCGGGTTCGGGTGTCGGGGGTGCCGTGTCGGGTTCGGTTTGTCAGGTGTGTCGTGTCGGGGTCGGGGTGTCAGGGTATCATGTCAGGGTCGGGGTGTCGGGGGTGTCGTGTTGGGGTAGAGGTGTTGTGTCGTGGTCGGGGGTCCCGTGTCGGGGTGTTGGGGTGTCGTGTCGGGGTCGGGCCGTCGGGGGTGTCGTGTCGGGGTCGGGGTGTCGGGGGTGTCGTGTCGGGGCGTCATGTCGGGGGTCGGGGTGTCGGGGGTGTCGTGTCGGGGTCGATCCCAAACTCCTTTTCCCCTCGATCCTCGATCCCACAAAATCTAAATAAATCTAAACTAAATCTAGGGGTGTCGGGGTCTCGGGGGTGTCGGCGGTGTCGGGGGTGTCGTGTGGCGACGGTGCTAAACCTAGGTAAACCTAAAGTAAACCTAGCTAAACCTAAACTAAACCTAAATAAACCTAAACTAAACCTAGCTAAACTAAATCTAAATAAACAGAAAAAAAATAACCTTAGGGCAGCGCGGCTCCAGTGGCAGGGCGGGGCTAGGCGGCGCGGCGCCGGTGGCGTGCGGGGTGGCGCGGCGTTGGTGGTGAGGTGGGGCGGCGCGACTCCAGCGGTGGGGCGGGGAAGCGCGGGGGCAGGGGCGGGGGCGCACGGTGGCAGGGGCAGGGGCGCGCGGCGGCGAGGGCGCGGGGGCGCGCGGCGGCGGGGGCGCGTGGCTGCCGGGGCGACGCGGCGGCGGGGGCGGTGGGTGCGGGTGGCGGGGGCGACGGGCGACGGGGAGGAGAGAGGGATCGAGAGGAAGAGAGAGAGAGAGGCAGGCCGGGGGGCACTAGCCGTTAGCTAACCCCCCTCTTTGCCGTCCGCTAGCCAACGACAAAGAGGGGGCCGTTAGGTCAACTTGCGGGCTGGGTTTAGGGTGGGCCCCTTCCATCTTTCCCATCTGCTAGTAGACGGCAAACCTCCTTTGCCGTCCGCTAGCAGACGGCAAAGTGGTGGCTGATGGCAAAGCCACCCTTTGCCGTCTGCCACTACTTTGCCATCTGCTTTCTACTAGCTGATGGGAAAGCCACTCTTTCCCGTCCGCTAGCAGACGACAAAGAAGTGGCAGATGGCAAATCTTCTAATTCCAGTAGTGCATGAATTGATGGTACTGGGTGGCAAACCCTTCAACCACGTGTGAGCCAGACCTTCCAGCATCATGATAAAGTACTTTGCGCAAACCGCATCATTGACATCCAACATCTCCATAGCCAGCTCGTAACTTTCAATCAAGGCCTTTGGGGGCAGGTCTGTACTATAGTTTGGAACCTTACGAGGGCCTCTGAACTCCTTCGGCAGACGCTCGTTCCGCAGAGCCGGCACCAAGCATGGGACTCCCATGGCCCTGGTGTCCACTCCGGCTCCAACTGAGATGAAGGTCGGGGGTTCTTGATGAGCCGCCGCTGCCAAAGACGCCGCCTCTCGTTGTGTTCTTGCCCGGTCTACGATCGCATGTGCATCCAGAGCCGTCTGATCATCTCACGATGGCCCCGGTGCCGATCAAAGCTAGAACCCCCCGGCGACTCATAGCGCCGGCTGAAGCTGTGGCTGGGGAGGGGGCTTGAATGCACGTGGCTCCGGCTGTAAGTATACTTCTCTTGCTGGGCCATCATCGTTTGAGGGTATCCAATGGCGTTACTGACCTCCTCTTCAAAGGGTGCCTCGTCAGGAATAGGAATTTTTTCAAGCCAGGTTGCTGCCGCCACCATGTTCTCTGCCGGGTTTGAATAGTGACCCGTCGGCATTGGGAAAGCCATTGGTGAGGTCAGGTTCTGTCGAGGCGGGTTGAGCTGCTGCCGAGCCATCGGACGACTTCCAGGTGCATCCGGTGTACGTCCCGTTCCTAGTGTGTTAAAAAGGTTTCTAGCCTCATACTGTTCTGGTAGGCGGGACTGATGCCTCATCCGCCGTACCGCGGCCGCTGATTGCTGCTCCAGCTCAAGGCGGAAGGCCTCCGTCTTAAGGTGCTCTGCCTCCGCATCCATCTGAGCCTTTAGCGCGCTGACTCTTTGTTGGGCCTCCGCCATCTTGTCCTTCAGCCTTGTGATTTCTAGATTCCGGGCAGCTTGATTCTCAGACGTTACTTCAGTTTCCATCAGGGTGACGAGCTCGTTCATCAGATCCAAAAGAACCTGAGCCGGCGGCGGGTCAACCCCCGTGGCGGCTGCCCTAGAGGCTGTACAACTTGTACCTACTGCTGACCGCACCATGAACACATCCGCATGAGTCAGGAGCCCATGAACGTCCGGCTCCGAATGCTCCGACTCGGGGTAAAGCTCATCATAGCTCCCGATCCTACCATCGTTAAGCTGTTAGATTGATTCCGCCTCACCGCTCGAAGATCCATCCTCTGCACAGACAAGAGTCTCCTACAACTCAGAGGCCTCAAGATCCAAACCTTGAGTAAAGCCAACGAACACATGCTTCTTGCCCAGATCAGTACGGGCGGGTCACACGTGTTGGGCGGGTTGCGCTTGCCGAGCTGGCTCGATGATGTTGGTGTAGATGTTCGGCCCGGGTGTAGATCCGCCGATATTGCCAATGAAGATGTGGAATCCGCTAAAGGGAACCCGAAAGCCGTACCCAACAGAGTCAGCCTCGGGGCCCCAGCCGGTGTCGTCGATGTAGAGCCGTCCGAGGTGATTCTTGTTCATCCTTCTGACCACGTATCCCTTGAACCCTGGTAGAGAGCCCTTTGAGAACTCAACAGCACCGAGCACTAGCCCCATGGTGGGCACCGACTCTCATGGTTTTATCACTGCAGATGTCCGAGGACTTAGTTTCAAGGCTGTCGCTAAGGTCATGGACTCAAAGGGGTTGGTTTGGACGACGGACACGAGTTTACCTAGGTTCGGCCCCTCAAGTAGAGGTAATAGCCTACGTCCTGCTTGTGTTGTATTGATTGGAGTATCGATTACAAGTTAGCGAAATCGCTTGACCTAGCACTTGATTAGTCAATTTTCTCCTTAAGTCACCCCGGGTCTCGCCCTTATATAGGAGGTCAAGACCATGGGTTACACAAGTCGCATATGAAATCTTACAATGTGTCTGAGTCTACCTCTACGTTGTCTTGCCTTCTTGAGCAAGCCGTCTCCGGGTGGCTTACCCGCCCGAGTCTTCATGACTTCTTTGCCTCGGCCTCATCTTGGCCCATCTTGGTGAGCCGCCGAACACCAAGGCTTGAGTCTCCAGGCCCGTCCTTGGTCTGGCCCGTGAGCCACCAGGTGTGATCCGGCCCCACCTGGGCGGGTCTCACCGCGGGCTTATATCCCCAACCGATCCTAAAATTAAAAAGCACCTTCAAAGTATCATCATTTCACCCACATAGCAGGTGCTAAAAATTTGAGAGGGTTATGGCAAAAACTGGATGCACTTCGGGTACAAAATGGACAATCTCGTTCGAAGTATCGGTGTTTAGGACAAAACCTCGTCTATTATAAAAGGATTTCCATTTTTTTAACTTATTTCAACTGCATACTTTTTGTGCATTCAATATGAAACATTCTAAGGCACGTAGTAAAATTTCGACCCTATCGAACTTCATTTGCTATTTTTCATGCATTTACTGAATTGTTTTGAGCTAAATGACTCTAAAATTAAAAGGTGCCACAAATAAACTTTGAAATGGTTGAAACTTTGAATGGTATCATAATTTAACCCACATAGCATGTTATAAAAAGTTGAGAGCATTATGGCATAAACTAGATGCACTTCATGTACAAAATGGACAATCTCCTTCGAAGTATTGGTCTACCAAACGAAAACTCATTTGGAACGAAAGGATTTCCTTTTTTAACTTATTTCAACTCCAGACTTTAAGTGCATTCAATATGAACAATTAGAAGCCACATACTAAAATTCCAACCCTATCTAACTTCATTTGCTATGTTCATGCATTTAATGAATTGTTTTGAGCTAAATGACCCTGAAATTAAAAAGCACCACAAATGAACTCTAAAATGGTTAAAACTTGGCATGGTATCATCATTTCACCGACATAGCACGTTCTAAAAATTTGAGAGGGTTACGACAAAAACTGGATGTACTTCGTGGTCAAAATGGACAATCTCCTTCGAAGTATCGGGGTTTTAGATGAAAACTCGTCTGTTACAAAACAATTTCCATTTTTTAACTTATTTCCACTCTAGCCTTTTTGTCCGTTCAGTATGAACCATTAGAATACACATACTAAAATTTCAACCATATGTAACTTCATTTGCTATTTTCATGCATTTAACGAATTGTTTTGAGCTAAATGACCCTGAAATGGAAAAGCACCACAAATGAACTCTCAAATGGTTGAAACTTTGCATGGTTTCATAATTTCACCCACATAGCATGTGCTAAAAAGTTGAGAGGGTTACAGAATAAACTGGATGCACTTCTGTACAAAATGGACAATCTCCTTCGAAGTATCGGGGTTTTAGATGAAAACTCGTCTATTACAAAAGGATTTCCATTTTTTAACTTATTTCAACTCCAGACTTTTTGTGTATTCAATATGAACCATTAGAATCCACATACTATAATTTCAACCCTATCTAAATTCATTTGCTATTTTTCATAAATTTAATGAATTGTTTTGAGCTAAATGCCCCTGAAATTAAAAAGCACCACAAATGAACTATGAAATGGTGGAAACTTGGCATGGTATCATCATTTCACCCACATAGCATGTTCTAAAAAGTTGAGAGGGTTACGACATAGACTGGATGCACTTCGTGTACAGAATGGAATATCTCCTTCGAAGTATTGGTGTTTCGGACGAAAACTCGTCTTTTACAAAAGGATTTCCATTTTTTTAACTTATGTCAACTCTAGACTTTTTGTGCATTCTATATGAAACATTAGAAGGCAGATACTAAAATTTCAACCCTATCTAACATCATTTTCTATTTTTCATGCTTTTACTAAATTGTTTTGAGCTAAATGACCTTGAATTGAAAAACCGCCACAAATGAACTTTGAAATGTTTGAAATTTGGAATGATATCATCATTTCACCCATATGGCATGTTCTAAAAAGTTGAGAGGGTTACATCATAAACTGGATGCACTTCGTGTACAAAATGTACAATCTCCTTCGAAGTATCGGTGTTCCGGACGAAAACTCGTCTATTACAAAAGGATTTCCATTTGTTAACTTATTTCAACTTCAATATTTTTGTGCATTCAATATGAACCATTAGAAGCCACATAATTAAATTTCAACCCCATGTAACTTCATTTAATATTTTTCATGAATTTAATGAATTGTTTTGAGCTAAATGACCCTGAAATTAAAAAGCACCACAAATGAACTCTAAAAAGGTTGAAACTTGGCATGGTATGATCATTTCACCCACATAGCAGGTACTAAAAAGTTGAGAGGGTTACGGCAAAAACTGGATGCACTTCGGGTACAAAATGGACAATCTCCTTCGAAAATCGGTGTTTAGGACAAAAACTCGTCTGTTACAAAAGGATTTCCATTTTTTTCACTTATTTCAACTCCATACTTTTTGAGAATTGTATATGACACATTTGAAGGCACATACTAAAATTTCAACCCTATCGAACTTCATTTGCTTTTTTTCAAGCTTTTACTGAATTGTGTTGAGCTAAATTACTCTGAAATTAAAAGGCGCCACAAATAAACTCTTAAATGGTTGAAACTTGGAATAGTATCAAAATTTCACCCACATAGCATGTTATAAAAAGGTGAGAGGGTTACGGCATAAAATGGATGCACTTCGTGTACAAAATGGACAATCTCCTTCGAAGTATGGGTGTATCAGATGAAAAATCATTTGTTACAAAAGGATTTCCATTTTTAACTTATTTCAGCTCGAGAATTTTTCTACATTTAATATGAACCATAGAAGCCTCATACTTAAATTTCAACCCTATCTAACTTCATTCGCTATTTTTGATGCATTTAATGAATGGTTTTGAGGTATATGACCCTGAAATTAAAAAGCACCACAAATGAACTCTGAAAAGGTTGAAACTTGCCATGGTATCATCATTTCACCCACATAGCATGTGCTAAAAAGTTGAGAGGGTTACCACATAAGCTGGATGCACTTCGTGTACAAAATGGACAATCTCCTTCGAAGTATCGGTCTTTCGGACGAAAACTCAATTGTTACAAAAGGATTCCCATTTATTTAACTTATTTAAACTCCAGACTTTTTGTGCATTCAATATGAACCATTAGAAGCCACATAATAAAAATTCAACCCTATCTAACTTCATGTACTATTTTTCATGCATTTAATGAATTGTTCTAAACTAAATGATCCTAAAATTAAAATGCACCACAAATGAACTCTGTTGAAACTTGGCATGGTATCATCATTTCACCCACATAGCATGTTTTAAAAAGTTGAGAGGGTTACAACAAAGACTGGATGCACTTCGTGTACAAAATGGACAATCTCCTTCAAAGTATCGGGGTTTCAGATGAAAATGCGTCTGTTAAAAAAGGATTTCCATTTTTTTAACTTATTTCAACTCCAGGATTTTTCTAAATTCAATATGAACCATTAGAATACACATACTAAAATTTTAACCCTATCAAACTTCATTTGCTATTTTCCATGCATTTAATGAATTATTTTGACCTAAACGACCATGAATTTCAAAAGCACCACAAATGAACTCTCAAATGGTTGAAACTTGGCATGGTTTCATCATTTCTCCCACATAGCATGTGCTAAAAAGTTGAGAGGGTTACAGAATAAACTGGATGCACTTTGTGTACAAAATGGACAATCTCCTTTGAAGTATCGGTGTTTAACACGAAAACTCGACTCTTACAAAAGGATTTCTATTTTTTTTAACTTATTTCAACTCCATGGTTTTTGTGCATTCAATATGAACCTTTAGAATCCACATAATAAACTTCAACCCTATCTAACTTCATTTGCTATTTTTCATAAATTTAATGAATTGTTTTGAGCTAAATGATCGTGAAATTAAAAAGCACCACAAATGAACACTGAAATGGTGGAAACTTGGCATGGTATCATGATTTCACCCACATAGCATGTTACGACATACATTGGATGCACTTCATGTACAAAACGGACAATCTCCTTCGAAGAATTGGTGTCTCGAACGAAAACTCGTGTGTTACAAAAGGATTTCCATTTTTTTAAGTTATGTCAACTCCAGACTTTTTGTGCATTCAATAGGAAACATTAGAAGGCACATACTGAAATTTCAACCCTATCTAACATCATTTTCTATTTTTCTTGCATTTACTGAATTATTTTGAGCTAAATGACCCTGAAATGAAAAACCGCCACAAATAAACTCTGAAATGGTTGAAATTTGGAATAGTATCATCATTTCACCCACACAGTATGTTTAGAAAGTTGAGCGGGTTACGTCACAAACTGGATGCACTTCGTGTACAAAATGGAATATCTCCTTCGAAGTATCGGTGTTTCGCACGAAAACTCGTCTATTACAAAAGGATTCCATTTTTCAACTTATTTCAACTGCAGTCTATTTGTTCATTCAATATGAACCATTAGAAGCCACATAATTAAATTTCAACCCTATCTAACTTCATTTGCTATTTTTCATGAATTTAATGAATTGTTTTGAGCTAAATGACCCTTAACTTAAAAAGCACCGCAAATGAACTCTGAAAAGGTTGAAACTTGGCATGGTATGATCGTTTCACCAACATAGCAGGTGCTAAATAATTAAGAGTATTACGGAAAAAACTAGATGCACTTCGGGTACAAAATGGTTAATCTCCTTCGAAGTATCGGCGTTTAGGCCGAAAACTCGTCTGCTACAAAAGGATTTCCATTTTTTAACTTATTTAAACTCCAGACTTTTTTTGCATTCAATATGGAACATTACAAGGCACATAATAAAATTTCAACCCTATCGAAGTTCATTTGCTATTTTTCATGAGTTTACTGAATTGTTTTGACCTAGATGACTCTGAAATTAAAAAGTGCCACAAATAAACTCTGAAATAGTTGAAACCTGGAATGGTATCATCATTTCACCCACATAGCATGTTATAAACAGTTGAGAGGGTTACGGCATAAACTGGATGCACTTCGTGTACAAAATGGACAATCTCCTTCGAAGTATCGATGTATCGAACGAAAACTCGTTTGTTACAAAAGGATTTCCATTTTTTAACTTATTTCAACTCCAGACTTTTTATGCACTCAATATGAACCATTATGAGCAATGTACTAAAATTTCAACCCTATCTAACTTCTTCTACTATTTTTCATGCATTTAATGAATTGTTTTGAGCTGAATAACCCTAAAATTAAAAAGAACCACAAATGAACTCTGAAAAGGTTGAAACTTGGCATGGTATCATCATTTCACCCACATAGGATGTGCTAAAGAGTTGAGAGGGTTACGACCTAAGCTGGATGCACTTCGTGTACCAAATGGACAATCTCCTTCGATATATCGGTGTTTCGGACGAAAACTTGTTTGTTACAAAAGGATTTCCATATTTCTAACTTATTTCAACTCCAAACATTTTGCGCATTCAATATGAAACATTAGAAGACACAAACTAAAATTTCAACCTTATCTAACTTCATCTACTATTTTTCACGCATTTAATGAATTGTTTTAAGCTAAATGACCCTAAAATTAAAAAGCACCACAAATCAATTCTGAAAAGGTTGAAACATGGAATGGTATCATCAATTCACCCACATATCATGTTATAAAAAGTTGAGAGGGTTACGGCATAAACTGGATGCACTTCGTGTAGAAAATGGTCAATCGCCTTCGAAGTATCGAAGTATCGGACGAAAACTCATTTCTTACAAAAGGATTTCCATTTTTTAACATATTTCAACTCCAGACTTTTTGTGCATTCAATATGAACCATTATGAGCCACATACTAAAACTTGAATCCTATCTAACTTCATCTGCTATTTTTCTTGCATTTAATGAATTGTTTTGAGCTGAATGACCCTGATATTAAGAAGTACCACAAATGAACTCTCAAAAGGTTGAAACTTGGCATGGTATCATCATTTCACCCACATAGGATGTGCTAAAAAGTTGAGAGGGTTACGCCATACGCTGGATGCACTTTGTGTACAAAATGGACAATCTCCTTCGAAGTATCGGTGTTTCAGACGAAAATTCGTTTGTTACAAAAGGATTTCCATTTTTTAACTTATTTCATGTCCGGAAATTTTGTGCATTCAATATGACCATTAGAAGCCACATACTAAAATTTCAACCCTATCTAACTTCATGTGCTATTTTTCATGCGTTTAATGAATTGTTTTAAGCTAAATGACCCTCAAATTAAAATGCACCACAAATGAAATCTGAAAAGGTTGCAGCTTGGCATGGTATCATCATTTCACCCACATAGCATGTTCCAAAAATTTGAGAGGGTTACGACAAAAAATGTATGTACTTCGTGTACAAAATGGACAATCTCCTTCTAAGTACCGGGGTTTTAGACGAAAACCCGTCTGTCACAAAAGGATTTCCATTTTTTAACATATTTCAACTCCAAAAATTTTGTGCATTCAATATGAACCGTTAGAAGCCACATACTAAAATTTCAACCCTTTCTAACTTCATCTGCTATTTTTCATGCATTTAATGACTTGTTTTGAGGTAAATGACCCTGAAATTAAAAAGCACCACAAATGAACTCTAAAAAGGTTGAAACTTGGCATGGTATCATCATTTCACCCACATAGGATGTGCTAAAGAGTTGAGAGGGTTACGACCTAAGCTGGATGTACTTCGTGTACCAAATGGACAATCTCCTTCCATGTATCAGTGTTTCGGACGAAAACTCGTTTGTTACATAAGGATTTCCATATTTCTAACTTATTTCAACTCCAGACATTTTGCGCATTCAATATGAAACATTAGAAGACACATACTAAAATTTCAACCCTATCTAACTTCATCTACAATTTTTCATGCATTTAATGAATTGTTTTAAGCTAAATGCACCTACAATTAAAAAGCACCACAAATCAATTCTGAAAAGGTTGAAACATGGAATGGTATCATCAATTCACCCACATATCATGTTATAAAATGTTGAGAGGGTTACGGCATAAACTGGATGCACTTCGTGTACAAAATGGTCAATCTCCTTCGAAGTATCGAAGTATCGGACGAAAACTCATTTGTTACAAAAGGATTTCCATTTTTTAACATATTTCAACTCCAGACTTTTTGGGCATTCAATATCAACCATTATGAGCCACATACTAAAACTTCAACCCTATCTAACTTCATCTGCTATTTTTCATGCATTTAATGAATTGTTTTGAGCTGAATGACCCTGATATTAAAAGGCACCACAAATGAACTCTGAAAAGGTTGAAACTTGGCATGGTATCATCATTTCACCCACATAGGATGTGCTAAAAAGTTGAGAGGGTTATGACATAAGCTGGATGCACTTTGTGTACAAAATGGACAATCTCCTTCGAAGTATCGAAGTTTCGGACGAAAATTCGTTTGTTACAAAGGGATTTCCATTTTTTAACTATTTCAAGTCCGGAAATTTTGTGCATTCAATATGACCATTAGAAGCCACATACTAAAATTTCAACCCTATCTAACTTCATGTGCTATTTTTCATACATTTAATGACTTGTTTTAAGCTAAATGACCCTCAAATAAAAATGCACCACAAATGAATTCTGAAAAGGTTGTAGCTTGGCATGGTATCATCATTTCACCCACATAGCATGTTCCAAAAATTTGAGAGGGTTACGACAAAAAATGTATGTACTTCATGTACAAAATGGACAATCTCCTTCTAAGTATCGGGGTTTTAGACGAAAACTCGTCTGTTACAAAAGGATTTCCATTTTTTAACATATTTCAACTCCGAAAATTTTGTGCATTCCATATGAACCATTAGAAGCCGCCTACCAAAATTTCAACCCTTTCTAACTTCATCTGCTATTTTTCATGCATTTAATGACTTGTTTTGAGGTAAATGACCCTAAAATTAAAAAGCACCACAAATGAACTCTGAAAAGGTTGAAACTTGGTATGGTATCATAATTTCACCCACATAACATGTGCCAAAAAGTTTAGAGGGTTACGGCAAAAAATGGATGCACTTCGTGTACAAAATGAAAATCTCCTTCGAAGTATCGGTGTTTGGACGAAAACACGTCTATTACAAAAGGATTTCAAAATTTTCAACTTATTTCTGCTCTAGACTTTTTGTGCATTAAATATGAACCATTATAAGCCACATACTAAAATTACAACCCTATCTAACTTTATTTTCTATTTTTCATGCATTTAATGAATTGTTTTGAGCTAGATGACCCTGGTATTAAAAAGCACCACAAATGGTGGAAACTTGGCATGGTATCATCAATTCACCCACATAGCATGTGCTAATAAGTTGAGAGGTTTATGACAAAAACTGGATGCACTTCGTGTACAAAATGGACAATCTCCTCCCAAGTATCGGGGTTTCGGACGAAAACTCGTCTCTTACACAAGGATTTCCGTTTTTTTTACTTATTTCAACTCCATACTTTTTGTGCATTCAATATGAACAATGAGAAGATGCATAGTAAAATTTCAACCCTATCTAACTACATTTTCTATTTTTCATGCATTTAATGAATTGTTTTGAGCTAAATGACCCATGAAATTAAAAAGCACAACAAATGGACTCTCAAATGGTTGAAACTTGGCATGGTATCATCATTTAACCCACATAGCATGTGTTAAAGAGGTGACAGGGTTACGACATAAAGTGTATGTACTTCGTGTACAAAATGGACAATCTCCTTCGAAGTATGGTGGTTTCGTACGAAAACTCGTGTGCTACAAAAGGATTTCAATTTTTTTAACTTATTTCAACTCGAGACTTTTTTGGGTTCAATATGAACGATTAGAAGCCACATTCTAAAATTTCAACGCTATCTAACTTCATCTGCTATTTTTCATGCATTTAATAAATTCTTTTGAGCTAAATAACCCTGAAATTAAAAAGCATCGCAAATGAAGTCTGAAAAGGTTGAAACTTCGCATGTTATCATCATTTCACCTACGTAGCATGTGCTAAAAAGTTGAGAGGGTAATGGAAAAACTGGATGCACTTCGTGCAAAAAATGACAATCTCCTTCGAAGTATCGGTGTTTGGACGAAAACTTATTTGAGATCCAGAAATTTTGTGCATTCCATATGAACCATTATAAGCCACATACTAAAATTTCAACCCTATCTAACTTCATGTGTTATTTTCCATGCATTTAATGAATTGTTTTGAGGTAAATGACCCTCAAATTAAAAAGCACCACAAATGAACTCTGAAATGGTTGCAACTTAGCATGGTATCATCATTTCACCGACATAGCATGTTCTAAAAAGTTGAGAGGGTTATGACTAAAACTGGATGCACTACCTGTACAAAATGGACAATCTCTTTCGAAGTATCGGTGTTTTGGATGAAAACTCGTCTGTTACAAAAGGATTTCCATTTTGCAACTTGTTTCAATTCCAGAGTATCTGTGCATTCAATATGATCCATTATGAGCCACATACTAAAATTTCAACCCTGTCTAACTTCATCTGCTATTTTTCATGCATTTAATGAATTGTTTTGAGCTGAATGACCCTAAAATTAAAAAGCACCACAAATGAAGTCTGAAAAGGTTGAAACTTGGCATGGTATCATCATTTCACCGACATAGGATGTGCTAAAAAGTTGAGAGGGCTACGACCTAAGCTGGATGCACTAGGTGTACAAAATGGACAATCTTATTCGCAGTATCGATGTTTTAGACGAAAACTCGTATGTTTCAAAAGGCTTTCCATATCTTTAACTTATTTCAACTCTAGACTTTTTATGCATTCAATATGAACCATTAGAAGCCACATACTAAAATTTCAACGCCATCTAACTTCATCTGCTATTTTTCATGTATTTAATGACTTGTTTTGAGGTAAATGACCCTGAAATTAAAAAGCACCACAAATGAACTTTCAAAAGGTTGAAACTTGGCATGGGATCATCATTTCACCCGCATAACAAGTGCTAAAACTTTTAGAGGGTTATGGAAAAAACTTGATGCACTTTGTGTACAAAATGGACAATCTCCTTCGAAGTATCGGTGTTTCAGACGAAAATTCGTTTGTTACAAAAGGATTTCCATTTTTTAACTTATTTCATGTCCGGAAGTTTTGTGCATTCAATATGACCATTAGAAGCCACATACTAAAATTTCAACCCTATCTAACTTCATGTGCTATTTTTCATGCGTTTAATGAATTATTTTAAGCTAAATGACCCTCAAATTAAAATGCACCACAAATGAAATCTGAAAAGGTTGCAACTTGGCATGGTATCATCATTTCACCCACATAGCATGTTCCAAAAATTTGAGAGGGTTACGACAAAAAATGTATGTACTTCGTGTACAAAATGGACAATCTCCTTCTAAGTACCGGGGTTTTAGACGAAAACCCGTCTGTCACAAAAGGATTTCCATTTTTTAACATATTTCAACTCCAAAAATTTTGTGCATTCAATATGAACCGTTAGAAGCCACATACTAAAATTTCAACCCTTTCTAACTTCATCTGCTATTTTTCATGCATTTAATGACTTGTTTTGAGGTAAATGACCCTGAAATTAAAAAGCACCACAAATGAACTCTAAAAAGGTTGAAACTTGGCATGGTATCATCATTTCACCCACATAGGATGTGCTAAAGAGTTGAGAGGGTTACGACCTAAGCTGGATGTACTTCGTGTACCAAATGGACAATCTCCTTCGATGTATCAGTGTTTCGGACGAAAACTCGTTTGTTACATAAGGATTTCCATATTTCTAACTTATTTCAACTCCAGACATTTTGCGCATTCAATATGAAACATTAGAAGACACATACTAAAATTTCAACCCTATCTAACTTCATCTACAATTTTTCATGCATTTAATGAATTGTTTTAAGCTAAATGCACCTACAATTAAAAAGCACCACAAATCAATTCTGAAAAGGTTGAAACATGGAATGGTATCATCAATTCACCCACATATCATGTTATAAAATGTTGAGAGGGTTACGGCATAAACTGGACGCACTTCGTGTACAAAATGGTCAATCTCCTTCGAAGTATCGAAGTATCGGACGAAAACTCATTTGTTACAAAAGGATTTCCATTTTTTAACATATTTCAACTCCAGACTTTTTGGGCATTCAATATCAACCATTATGAGCCACATACTAAAACTTCAACCCTATCTAACTTCATCTGCTATTTTTCATGCATTTAATGAATTGTTTTGAGCTGAATGACCCTGATATTAAAAGGCACCACAAATAAACTCTGAAAAGGTTGAAACTTGGCATGGTATCATCATTTCACCCACATAGGATGTGCTAAAAAGTTGAGAGGGTTATGACATAAGCTGGATGCACTTTGTGTACAAAATGGACAATCTCCTTCGAAGTATCGAAGTTTCGGACGAAAATTCGTTTGTTACAAAGGGATTTCCATTTTTTAACTATTTCAAGTCCGGAAATTTTGTGCATTCAATATGACCATTAGAAGCCACATACTAAAATTTCAACCCTATCTAACTTCATGTGCTATTTTTCATACATTTAATGACTTGTTTTAAGCTAAATGACCCTCAAATAAAAATGCACCACAAATGAATTCTGAAAAGGTTGTAGCTTGGCATGGTATCATCATTTCACCCACATAGCATGTTCCAAAAATTTGAGAGGGTTACGACAAAAAATGGATGTACTTCATGTACAAAATGGACAATCTCCTTCTAAGTATCGGGGTTTTAGACGAAAACTCGTCTGTTACAAAAGGATTTCCATTTTTTAACATATTTCAACTCCGAAAATTTTGTGCATTCCATATGAACCATTAGAAGCCGCCTACTAAAATTTCAACCCTTTCTAACTTCATCTGCTATTTTTCATGCATTTAATGACTTGTTTTGAGGTAAATGACCCTAAAATTAAAAAGCACCACAAATGAACTCTGAAAAGGTTGAAACTTGGTATGGTATCATAATTTCACCCACATAACATGTGCCAAAAAGTTTAGAGGGTTACGGCAAAAAATGGATGCACTTTGTGTACAAAATGAAAATCTCCTTCGAAGTATCGGTGTTTGGACGAAAACACGTCTATTACAAAAGGATTTCAAAATTTTCAACTTATTTCTGCTCTAGACTTTTTGTGCATTAAATATGAACCATTATAAGCCACATACTAAAATTACAACCCTATCTAACTTTATTTTCTATTTTTCATGCATTTAATGAATTGTTTTGAGCTAGATGACCCTGGTATTAAAAAGCACCACAAATGGTGGAAACTTGGCATGGTATCATCAATTCACCCACATAGCATGTGCTAATAAGTTGAGAGGTTTATGACAAAAACTGGATGCACTTCGTGTACAAAATGGACAATCTCCTCCCAAGTATCGGGGTTTCGGACGAAAACTCGTCTCTTACACAAGGATTTCCGTTTTTTTTACTTATTTCAACTCCATACTTTTTGTGCATTCAATATGAACAATGAGAAGATGCATAGTAAAGTTTCAACCCTATCTAACTACATTTTCTATTTTTCATGCATTTAATGAATTGTTTTGAGCTAAATGACCCATGAAATTAAAAAGCACAACAAATGGACTCTCAAATGGTTGAAACTTGGCATGGTATCATCATTTAACCCACATAGCATGTGTTAAAGAGGTGACAGCGTTACGACATAAAGTGTATGTACTTCGTGTACAAAATGGACAATCTCCTTCGAAGTATGGTGGTTTCGTACGAAAACTTGTGTGTTACAAAAGGATTTCAATTTTTTTAACTTATTTCAACTCGAGACTTTTTTGGGTTCAATATGAACGATTAGAAGCCACATTCTAAAATTTCAACGCTATCTAACTTCATCTGCTATTTTTCATGCATTTAATAAATTCTTTTGAGCTAAATAACCCTGAAATTAAAAAGCATCGCAAATGAAGTCTGAAAAGGTTGAAACTTCGCATGTTATCATCATTTCACCTACGTAGCATGTGCTAAAAAGTTGAGAGGGTAATGGAAAAACTGGATGCACTTCGTGCAAAAAATGACAATCTCCTTCGAAGTATCGGTGTTTGGACGAAAACTTATTTGAGATCCAGAAATTTTGTGCATTCCATATGAACCATTATAAGCCACATACTAAAATTTCAACCCTATCTAACTTCATGTGTTATTTTCCATGCATTTAATGAATTGTTTTGAGGTAAATGACCCTCAAATTAAAAAGCAACACAAATGAACTCTGAAATGGTTGCAACTTAGCATGGTATCATCATTTCACCGACATAGCATGTTCTAAAAAGTTGAGAGGGTTATGACTAAAACTGGATGCACTACCTGTACAAAATGGACAATCTCTTTCGAAGTATCGGTGTTTTGGATGAAAACTCGTCTGTTACAAAAGGATTTCTATTTTGCAACTTGTTTCAATTCCAGAGTATCTGTGCATTCAATATGATCCATTATGAGCCACATACTAAAATTTCAACCCTGTCTAACTTCATCTGCTATTTTTCATGCATTTAATGAATTGTTTTGAGCTGAATGACCCTAAAATTAAAAAGCACCACAAATGAAGTCTGAAAAGGTTGAAACTTGGCATGGTATCATCATTTCACCGACATAGGATGTGCTAAAAAGTTGAGAGGGCTACGACCTAAGCTGGATGCACTAGGTGTACAAAATGGACAATCTTATTCGCAGTATCGATGTTTTAGACGAAAACTCGTATGTTTCAAAAGGCTTTCCATATCTTTAACTTATTTCAACTCTAGACTTTTTATGCATTCAATATGAACCATTAGAAGCCACATACTAAAATTTCAACGCCATCTAACTTCATCTGCTATTTTTCATGTATTTAATGACTTGTTTTGAGGTAAATGACCCTGAAATTAAAAAGCACCACAAATGAACTTTCAAAAGGTTGAAACTTGGCATGGGATCATCATTTCACCCGCATAACAAGTGCTAAAACTTTTAGAGGGTTATGGAAAAAACTTGATGCACTTTGTGTACAAAAAGAAAATCTCCTTCGAAGTATCGGTGTCTGTTACAAAAGGATTTCAAAATTTTCAACTTATTTCAGCTCTAGATTTTTGTGCATTAAATATGAACCATCATAACCCACATATACTAAATTTCAACCCTATCTAACTTTATTTGCTATTTTTCATGCATTTAATGAATTGTTTTGAGCTAAATGACCCTGATATTAAAAAGCACCACAAATGAACTCTAAAATGGTTGAAACTTGGCATGGTATCATCATTTCACCCACATAGCATGTGCTAAAAAGTTAGAGGTTGATGAATAATACTGGATGCACTTCATGTACAAAATGGACAATCTCCTCCGAAGTATCGAGGTTTCGGATGAAAACTCGTTTGTTACAAAAGGATTTCCATTTTTTAACTTATTTCGACTCCATACTTTTTGTGCATTCAGTATGAACCATTAGAAGCCACATACTAAAATTTGAACCTTATCTAACTTCATTTGCTATTTTTCATGTATTTATTGAATTTTTTTAATTTAAATGACCCTGCAATTAAAAATCACCACAAATGAACTCTGAACTAGTTGAAACTTGTCATGGTATCAACACTTCACCCACAGAGCATGTGCTAAAAATATGAGAGGGTTACGGCGTAAAGTGGATGCACTTCATGTACAAAATGGACAATCTCCTTCGTAGTATCGGGGTTTCGAACGAAAACTCGTCTGTTACAAAAGGATTTCCATTTTTTAACTTATTTCAACACCAGACTTTTTGTGCATTCAATATGAACAATTAGAAGACGCATACTAAAATTTCAACCCTATCTAACTTCATTTTCTATTTTTCATGCATCTAATGAATTGTTTTGAGCTAAATGACCCTGAAATTAAAAAGCATGACAAATGAACTCTGAAAAGTTGAAACTTGGCACGATATCGTAATTTCACCCAGATAGCATGTGATTAAAATATGAGAGGTTTATGGCAAAATATGCATGCACTTCGTGTACACAATGGACAATCTCCTTCAAAGTATCGCTGTATCGGACGAAAACTCGTTTGTTTCAAAAAGATTTCCATTTTTAACTCATTTAAACTCCATACTTTTTGTGCATTTAATATGAACCATTATAAGCCACATACTAAAATTTCAACCCTATCTAACTTCATCTGCTATTTTTCATGCATTTAATGAATTGTTTTGAGGTCAATGAACCTGAAATTAAAAATCATCACAAATGAATTCTGAAAAGGTTGAAACTTGGCATGTTATCATCATTTCACCTACCTAGCATGTGCTAAAAAGTTGAGAGGGTTATGGGAAAAACTAGATGCACTTCGTGTACAAAATGACAATCTCCTTCAAAGTATCGGTGTTTTGACGAAAACTCATTTGAGATCCAGACTTTTTGTGCATTAAATATTAACCATTAAAATCCACATACTTAAATTTCAACCTTACCTAACTTAATGTCTTATTTTCCATGCATTTAATGAATTGTTTTGAGCTAAATGACCCTCAAATTTAAAAGCACCAAAAAATGAACTCTGAAATGGTTGAAACATGGCATGGTATCATCATTTCACCCACATAGCAATTGCTAAAAAGTTGAGTGGGTTACGACAAAAACTCGATGCACTACGTGTACAAAATGGACAATCTCTTTCGAAGTATCGGTGTTTTGGATGAAAACTCGTCTATTACAGAAGGATTTCCATTTTTTAACTTGTTTCAATTCCAGAGTTTTTTTTGGGTTCAATACGATCCATTATGAGCCACATATTAAAATTTCAACGCTGTCTAACTTCATCTGCTATTTTTCGTGCATTTAATGAATTGTTTTGAGCTAAATGACCCTGAAATTAAAAAGCACCACAAATGAACTCTGAAAAGATTGAAACTTGGCATGGTATCATCATTTCGCCCACATTGGATGTACTAAAAAGTTGAGAGGGCTACGCCATAAGCTGGATGCATTCGTGTACAAGATGGACAATCTTATTCGAAGTATCGGTGTTTCAGATGAGAACTCGTATGTTGCAAAAGGATTTCCATATTTTTAACTTATTCCAACTCCAGAATTTTTGTGCATTCAATATGAACCACTAGAAGCCACATACTAAAATTTCAACCCTATCTAACTTCATCTGCTTTTTTTCTTGCATTTAATGACTTGTTTTGAGGTAAATGACCCTGAAATTAAAAAGCACCACAAATGAACTCTAAAAAGGTAGAACCTTGGCATGGTATCATCATTTCACCCGCATAACATGTGCTAAAAATTTAGAGGGCTATGGCAAAAACTGGATGCACTTTGTGTACACAATGACAATCTCCTTCGAAGTATCGTTGTTTCGACGAAAACACGTCTGTTACAAAAGGATTTCAAAAATTTCAACTTATTTCAGCTCCAGATTTTTGTGCATTAAATTTCATACATTATAAGCCACATACTAAATTTCAACCCTATCTAACTTTATTTGCTATTTTTCATGCATTTAATGAATTGTTTTGAGCTAAATGACCCAGATATTAAAAAGCACCACAAATGAACTCTAAAATGGTTGAAATTTGGCATGGTATCATCATTTCACCCACATAGCATGTGATAAAAAGTGAGAGGTTTATGAAAAAAACTGGATGCACTTCGTGTACGAAATGGACAACCTCCTCCAAAGTATCGGGGTTTCGGACGAAAACGCGTTTGTTACAAAAGGATTTCAATTTTTTTAACTTATTTCGACTCCATACTTTTTGTGCATTTAGTATGAACCATTAGAAGCCACATACTAAAATTTCAACCTTATCTAACTTCATTTGCTATTTTTCATATATTTATTGAATTGTTTTGATTTAAGTGACCCTGGGATTAAAACGCACCACAAATGAACTCTGAAATGGTTGAAACTTGGCATGGTATCATCACTTAACCCACAAAGCATGTGCTAAAAATATGAGAGGGTTACGGCGTAAACTGGATGCACTTCATGTACAAAATGGACAATGTCCTTCAAAGTATCGGGGTTTCGGACGAAAACTCGTCTGTTACAAAAGGATTTCCATTTTTTAACTTATTTCAACTCTAGAATTTTTGTGCATTCAATATGGACAATTAGAAGACGCATACTAAAATTTCAACCCTATCTAACTTCATTTTCAGTTTTTCATGCATTTAATAAATTGTTTTGAGTTAAATGACCCTGAAATTAAAAAGCACCACAAATGAACTCTGGAAACGTTTGAAACTTCGCATGATATCATAATTTCACCCAGATAGCATGTCATTAAAACATGAGAGGTTTATGGCAAAATATGCATGCACTTCGCGTACACAATGGATAATCTCCTTCAAAGTATCGCTGTATCGGACGAAAACTCGTTTGGTTAAAAAAGATATCCATTTTTTAACTAATTTCAACTCCATACTTTTTGTGCATTTAATATGAACCATTAGGAACCACATACTAAATTTTCAACCCTATCTAACTTCATCTGCTATTTTTCATGCATTTAATGAATTGTTTTAAGCTAAATGACCCTATAATTAAAAAGCACCAAAAATCAATTGTGAAAAGGTTGAAACTTGGAATGGTATCATCATTTCACCCACATAGCATGTTATAAAAAGTTGTAAGGGTTACGACATAAACTGGATGCACTTCGTGTACAAAATGGACAATCTCCTTCGAAGTATCGAAGTATCGGACGAAAACTCGTTTCTAACAAAAGGATTTCCATTTTTTAACTTATTTCAACTCCAGACTTTTTTATGCATTCAATATGAACTATTAGAAGCCACATACTAAAATATCAACTCTATCTAACTTCATCTGCTATTTTTCATGCATTTAATGAATTGTTTTGAGGTAAATGACCCTAAAATTAAAAAGCACCACAAATGAACTTTAAAAAGGTTGAAACTTGGCAGTTATTATCATTTCACCTACCTAGAATGTACTAAAAAGTTGAGAGGGTTATGGGAAAAACTGGATGCACTTATGGTACAAAATGAGAATCTCCTTCGAAGTATCGGTGTTTGGACAAAAACTTGTCTGTTACAAAAGGATTTCAATTTTTTAACTTATTTTAGCTCCAGACTTTTTGTGCATTAAATATGAACCATTATAAGCCACATTCTACAATTTCAACCCTATCTAACTTCATTTGTTATTTTCCATGCATTTAATGAATTGTTTTGAGCTAAATGACCCTGAAATTAAAAAGCACCACAAATCAACTCTGAAATGGTTGCAACTTGGCATGGTATCATGATTTCACCCACATAGCATGTGCTAAAAAGTTGAGAGGGTTAAGGAAAAAACTGGATGTACTTCGTGTACAAAATGGACAATCTGCTCTGAAGTATCGGGGTTTCAGACGAAAACTCGTTTGTTACAAAATTATTTCCATTTTTTAACCTATTTCAACTCCATACTTTTTGTGCATTCAATATGAACCATTAGAAGCCCCATACTAAAATTTCAACCCTATCTAACTTCATGTGCTATTTTTCACGCATTTAATGAGTTGTTTAAAGCTAAATGACCCTATAATTAAACAGCACCAAAATCAATTCTGAAAAGGTTGAAACTTGGAATGGTATCATGATTTTACCCACATAGCATGTTGTAAAAAGTTGAGAGGGTAACGACATAAACTGGATGCACTTCGTGTATAAAATGGACAATCTCCTTCGAAGTACCAAAGTATCGGATGAATACTCATTTGTTACGATAGGATTTCCATTTTTGAACTTATTTAAACTCCAGACTTTTTGTGCATTCTATATGAACCATTATGAGCCACATACATCTTCTATTTTTCATGCATTTACTAAATTGTTTTGAGCTGAATGACACTGAAATTAAAAAGCACCACAAATGAACTCTGAAAAGGTTGAAACTTGGCATGGCATCATCATTGCACCCACATAGGATGTGCTAAAAAGTTGAGAGGGTCACGACATAACCTGGATGCACTTTGTGTACAAAATGGACAATCTCCAACGAAGTATCGATGTTTTGGACGTAAACTCGTTTGTTACAAAAGGATTTCCATTTTTTAACTTATTTCAACTCTAGACTTTTTGTGCATTCAGTATGACCATTAGAAGCCACATACTAAAATTTCAAAACTATCTAACTTCATTTGCTATTTTTCATGCATTTAATGAATTGTTTTAAGCCAAATGTCCCTAAAATTTAAAAGCACCACAAATGAATTCTGAAAAGGTTGCAGCTTGGCATGGTATCGTCATTTCACCCACATAGCATGTTCCAAAAAGTTGAGAGGGTTTCGACAAAAACTGTATGCACTTCGTGTACAAAATGGACAATATCCTTCGAAGTATCGGGGTTTCAGATGAAAACTCATCTGTTACAAAAGGATTTCCAGTTTTTAACATATTTCAACTCCAGGATTTTTGTGCATTCAACATGCACCATTAGAAGCCACATACTAAAATTTCAACCCTATCTAACTTCATCTGCTATTTTTCATGCATGTAATGACTTTTTTTGAGGTAAATGACCCTGAAATTAAAAGGCACCACAACAGAGCTCTCAAAAGGTTGAAACTTTGCGTTGTATCATCATTTCACCCACATAACATGTGATAAAAAGTTTAGAGGGTTACAGCAAAAACTGAATGCATTTCGTGTACAAAATGGAGTCAAAAACTTTATTTGCTATTTTTCATGGATTTAATGAATTTTTTTGAGCCAAATGACCCTGATATTAAAAAGCACCACAAATGAACTCTGAAATGGTTGAAACTTGGCAGGGTATCATCATTTCACCCACATAGCATGTGCTAAAAAGCTAAGAGGTTTATGAAAAATACTGGATGCACTTTGTGTACAAAATAGATAATCTCATCCGAAGTATCGGGGTTTTGGACGAAAAGTCGTTTGTTACAAAAGGATTTCCATTTTTGAACTTATTTTGACTCCATACTTTTTCTGAATTCATTATGAACCATTAGAAGGCACATACCAAAAATTCAACCCAGCTAAGTTGATTTGCTATTTTCATGTATTTAATGAATTGTTTTGATTTAACTGAACGTGAAATTTAAAAGCACCACAAATGAACTCTAAAATGGTTGAAGCTTGGCATGGTATCATCACTTGACCCACAAAGCATGTGCTAAAAATATGAGAGGGTTACGGCCGAAACTGGATGCACTTCATGTACAAAATGGACAATGTCCTTCGAAGTATCGGGGTTTCAGACGAAAACTCGTCTGTTACAAAAGGATTTCCATTTTTAAACTTATTTCAACTTCAAACTTTTTGTGCATTTAATATGAACAATTAGAAGACGCATACTTAAATTTCAACCCTATCTAACTTCATTTTCTATTTTTCATGCATTTAATAAATTGTTTTGAGCTAAATGACCCTGAAATTAAAAAGCATCACAAATGAACTCTGAAAAGTTTGAAACTTCGCATGATATCATAATTTCACCCAGATAGCATGTGATTAAAATATGAGTGGTTTATGGCAAAATATGCATGCAGTTCGCGTACACAATGGACAATCTCCTTCAAAGTATCGCTGTACCGGACGAAAACTCGTTTGTTCCAAAAATATTTCCATTTTTTAACCTATTTCAACTCCATAATTTTTGTGCATTTAAGAAGAACCATTAGAAGCCACATACCAACATTTCAACGCTATATAACTTCATCTGCTATTTTTGCATGCATTTAATGAATTGTTTTAAGCTAAATGACCCTATAATTAAAACGCACCAGAAATCAATTCTAAAAAGGTTGAAACGTGGAATGGTATCATCATTTCACCCACATAGCATGTTATAAAAAGTTGAGAGGGTTATGGCATAAACTGGATGCACTTCGTGTACAAAATGGACAATCTCCTTCGAAGTATCGGACGAAAACTCGTTTGTTACAAAAGGATTTCCATTTTTTAAACTTATTTCAACTCCAGACTTTTTTTTGCATTCAATTTGAACTATTAGAAGCCACATCCTAAAATTTCAACCCTATCTAACTTCATCTGCTATTTTTCATCCATTTAATGAATTGTTTTGAGGTAAATGACCCTGAAATTAAAAAGCACCACAAGTGAACTCTAAAAAGGTTGAAAGTTGGCAGTTATTATCATTTCACCTACGTAGCATGTACTAAAAAGTTGAGAGGGTTATGGGAAAAATGGATGCACTTCGTGTACAAAATGACAATCTCCTTCGAAGTATCGGTGTTTGGACAAAAACTTGTCTCTTACAAAATGATTTCAATTTTTTTAACTTATTTTAGCTCCAGACTTTTTGTGCATTAAATATGAACCATTATAAGAGACATACTAAAATTTCAACCCTATCTAACTTGATTTTTTATTTTCCATGCATTTAATGAATTGTTTCGAGCTAAATGACCCTGAAATTAAAAAGCACCACAAATCAACTCTGAAATGGTTGCAACTTGGCATGGTATCATCATTTCACCCACATAGCATATGCTAAAAAGTTGAGAGGGTTAATGCAAAAACTGGATATACTTCGTGTGCATAATGGACAATCTCCTCCGAAGTATCGGGGTTTCAGACGAAAACTCGTTTGTAACAAAATAATTTCAAATTTTTAACTTATTTCAAATCCATACTTTTTGTGCATTCAATATGATACATTAGAAGCCTCATACTAAAATTTCAACCCTATCTAACTTCATCTGCTATTTTTCACGCACTTAATGAGTTGTTTAAAGCTAAATGACCCTATAATTAAAAAGCACCACAAATCAATTCTGAAAAGGTTGAAACTTGGAATGGTATCATGATTTTACCCACATAGCATGTTGTAAAAATTTGAGAAGGTAACGACATAAACTGGATGCACTTCGTGTATAAAATGGACAATCTCCATCGAAGTACCGAAGTATCGGATGAAAACTCATTTGTTACGATAGGATTTCCATTTTTGAACTTATTTCAACTCCAGACTTTTTGTGCATTCTATATGAACCATTATGAGCCACATACTAAAATTTCAGCCCTATCTAACTTCATCTTCTATTTTTCATGCATTTACTGAATTGTTTTGAGCTGAATGACACTGAAATTAAAAAGCACCACAAATGAACTCTGAAAAGGTTGAAACTTGGCATGGTATCATCATTGCAGCCACATAGGATGTGCTAAAAAGTTGAGAGGGTCACGACATAAGCTGGATGCACTTTGTGTACAAAATGGACAATGTCCATCGAAGTATCGATGTTTTGGACGTAAACACGTTTGTTACAAAAGGATTTCATTTTTTAACTTGTTTCAACTCTAGACTTTTTGTGCATTCAGTATGACCATTAGAAGCCACATACTAAAATTTCAAAACTATCTAACTTCATTTGCCATTTTTCATGCATTTAATGAATTGTTTTAAGCCAAATGACTCTAAAATTTAAAAGCGCCACAAATGAATTCTGAAAAGGTTGCAGCTTGTCATGGTATCGTCATTTCACCCACATAGCATGTTCCAAAAAGTTGAGAGGGTTACGACGAAAACTGTATGCACTTCGTGTACAAAATGGACAATATCCTTCCAAGTATCGGGGTTTCAAATGAAAACTCGTCTGTTACAAAAGGATTTCCATTTTTTAACATATTTCAACTCCATGATTTTTGTGCATTCAACATGAACCATTAGAAGCCACATACTAAAATTTCAACCCTATCTAACTTCATCTGCTATTTTTCATGCATGTAATGAGTTTTTTTGAGGTAAATGACCCTGAAATTAAAAGGCACCACAACAGAGCACTCAAAAGGTTGAAACTTGGCATTGTATCATCATTTCACCCACATAACATGTGATAAGCAGTTTAGAGGGTTACAGCAAAAACTGAATGCATTTCGTGTACAAAATGACAATGTAATTCGAAGTATCGGTTTTGGACGAAAACACGTCTGTTACAAAAGGATTTCAATTTTGTCAACTTATTTCAGCTCGAGAGTTTTTGTGCATTAAATATGAACCATTATAAGCCACATACTAAAATTTCAACCCTATCTAACTTTATTTGCTATTTTTCATGCATTTAGTGATTTTTTTTGAGCCAAATGACCCTGATATTAAAAAGCACCACAAATGAACTCTGAAATGGTTGAAACTTGGCAGGGTATCATCATTTCACCCACGTAGCATATGCTAAAAAGTTATGAGGTTTATGACAAATACTGGATGCACTTTGGGTACAAAATGGATAATCTCATCCGAAGTATCGGGGTTTCGGACGAAAAGTCGTTTGTTACAAAAGGATTTCCATTTTTTAACTTATTTTGACTCCATACTTTTTGTGAATTCATTATGAACCATTAGAAGCCACATACCAAAATTTCAACCCTAGCTAAGTTGATTTGCTATTTTCATGTATTTAATGAATTGTTTTGTTTTAACTGAACGTGAAATTTAAAAGCACCACAAATGAACTCTGAAATGGTTGACGCTTGGCATGGTATCATCACTTCACCCACAGAGCATGTGCTAAAAATATGAGAGGGTTACGGCCTAAACTGGATGCACTTCATGTACAAAATGGACAATGTCCGTCGAAGTATCGGGGTTTCGGACGAAAACTCGTGTGTTACAAAAGGATTTCCATTTCTAAACTTATTTCAACTCCAGACTTTTTGTGCATTTAATATGAACAATCAGAAGACGCATACTTAAATTTCAACCCTATCTAACTTCATTTTCTATTTTTCATGCATTTAATTATTGTTTTGAGCTAAATGACCCTGAAATTAAAATGCACCACAAATGAACTCTGAAAAGTTTGAAACTTCGCATGATATCATAATTTCACCCAGATAGCATGTGATTAAAATATGACTGGTTTATGGCAAAATATGCATGCAGTTCGCGTACACAATGGACAATCTCCTTCATAGTATCGCTGTATCAGACGAAAACTCGTTTGTTCCAAAAATATTTCCATTTTTTAACTTATTTCAACTCCATAATTTTTGTGCATTTAATAAGAACCATTAGAAGCCACATACTAACATTTCAACCCTATCTAACTTCATCTGCTATTTTTCCTGCATTCAATGAATTGTTTTAAGCTAAATGACCCTATAATTAAAAAGCACCAGAAATCAATTCTAAAAAGGTTGAAACTTGGAATGGTATCATCATTTCACCCACATAGCATGTTATAAAAAGTTGAGAGGGTTACGGCACAAACTGGATGCACTTCGTGTACAAAATGGACAATCTCCTTCGAAGTATCGAAGTATCGGACGAAAACTCGTTTGTTACAAAAGGATTTCCATTTTTTAAACTTATTTCAACTCCAGACTTTTTTTTGCATTCAATATGAACTATTACAAGCCACATACTAAAATTTCAACCCTATCTAACTTCATCTGCTATTTTTCAGGCATTTAATGAATTGTTTTGAGGTAAATGACCCTGAAATTAAAAAGCACCACAAGTGAACTCTAAAAAGGTTGAAACTTGGCAGTTATTATCATTTCACCTACGTAGCATGTACTAAAAAGTTGAGAGGGTTATGGGAAAAATGGATGCACTTCGTGTACAAAATGACAATCTCCTTCGAAGTATCGGTGTTTGGACAAAAACTTGTCTCTTACAAAATGATTTCAATTTTTTTAACTTATTTTAGCTCCAGACTTTTTGTGCATTAAATATGAACCCTTATAAGAGACATACTAAAATTTCAACCCTATCTAACTTGATTTGTTATTTTCCATGCATTTAATGAATTGTTTCGAGCTAAATGACCCTGAAATTAAAAAGCACCACAAATCAACTCTGAAATGGTTGCAACCTGGCATGGTATCTTCATTTCACCCACATAGCATATGCTAAAAAGTTGAGAGGGTTAATGCAAAAACTGGATGTACTTCGTGTACATAATGGACAATCTCCTCCGAAGTATCGGGGTTTCAGACGAAAACTCGTTTGTAACAAAATGATTTCCATTTTCTAACTTATCTCAACTCCATACTTTTTGTGCATTCAATATCAACCATTAGAAGCCTCATACTAAAATTTCAACCCTATCTAACTTCATCTGCTATTTTTCACGCATTTAATGAGTTGTTTAAAGCTAAATGACCCTATAATTAAAAAGCACCACAAATCAATTCTGAAAAGGTTGAAACTTGGAATGGTATCATGATTTTACCCACATAACATGTTATAAAAGTTGAGATGGTTACGGGATAAACTGGATGCACTTCGTGTACAAAATGGACAATCTCCTTCGAAGTACCAAAGTATCAGACGAAAACTCGTCTGTTACAAAAGGATTTCCATTTTTTTAAACTAATTTCAACTCCAGACTTTTCGTGCATTCCATATGACCCATTATGAGCCACATACTAAAATTTCAACCCTATCTAACTTCATCTTCTATTTTTCATGCATTTAATGAATTGTTTTGAGCTGAATGACACTGGAATTAAAAAGCACCACAAATAAACTCTGAAAAGGTTGAAACTTGCCATGGTATCATCATTTCACCCACATAGGATGTGCTAAAAAGTTGAGAGGGTCACGACATAAGCTGGATGCACTTTGTGTACAAAACGGACAATCTCCTTCGAAGTATCGGTGTTTCGGACGAAAACTCGTTTGTTACAAAAGGGTTTCCATTTTTTAACTTATTTCAACTTCAGACTTTTTGTGCATTCAGTATGACCATTAGAAGCCACATACTAAAATTTCAATCCTATCTAACTTCATCTACTATTTTTCATGCATTTAACAAATTGTTTTAAGCTAAATGACCCTAAAATTTGAAAGCACCACAAATGAATTCTGAAAAGGTTGCAGCTTGGCATGGTATCATCATTTCACCCATATAGCATGTTCCAAAAAGTTGAGACGGTTACGACGAAAACTGTATGTACTTTGTCAACAAAATGGACAATCTCCTTCGAAGTATCGTGGTTTCAGATGAAAACTCATCTGTTACAAAAGGATTTCCATTTTTCAACATATTTCAACTCCAGGATTTGTGTGCATTCAATATGAACCATTAGAAGCCACATACTAAAATTTCAACCCTATCTAACTTCATCTGCTATTTTTCATGCATTTAATGACATTTTTTGAGGTAAATGACCCTGAAATTAAAAGGCACCAAAAAAGAGCTCTGAAAAGGTTGAAACTTGGCATGGTATCATCATTTCACCCAAATAACATGTGCTAATAAGTTTAGAGGGTTACAGAAAAAACTGGATGCACTTCGTGTACGAAATGACAATGTAATTCGAAGTATCGGTGTTTGGACGAAAACCCGTCTGGTACAAAAGGATTTCAAATTTATCAACTTATTTCAGCTCGAGAGTTTTTGTGCATTAAATATGAACCATTATAAGCCACATACTCAAATTTCAACCCTATCTAACTTTATTTGCTATTTTTCATGCATTTAATGAAATGTTTTGAGCTAAATGACATTGATATTAAAAAGCACCACAAATGAACTCTTAAATGGTTGAAACTTGGCATGGTATCATCATTTCACCCACATAGCATGTGCTAAAAAGTCGAGAGGTTTATAACAAATACTGGATGCACTTTGTGTACAAAATGGAAATCTCCTCCGAAGTATCGGGGTTTCGGACGAAAAGTCGTTTGTTACAAAAGGATTTCCATTTTTAACTTATTTCGACTCCATACTTTTTGTGAATTCATTATGAACCATTAGAAGCCACATACCTAAATTTCAACCCTATCTAACTTCATTTGCTATTTTCATGTATTTAATGAATTGTTTTGATTTAAATGAACCTGAAATTTAAAAGCACCACAAATGAACTCTGAAATGGTTGAAACTTGGCATGGTATCATCGCTTCACCCACAGAGCATGTGCTAAAAATATGAGAGGGTTACAACGTAAACTAGATGCACTTCGTGTACAAAATGGACAATCTCCTTCGAAGTATCGGGGTTTCGGACGAAAACTCGTCTGTTACAAAAGGATTTCCATTTTTTAACTTATTTCAACTCCAGACTTTTCGTGCACTCAATATGAATAATTAGAAGACGCATAGTACTATTTCAACCCTATCTAACTTCATTTTCTATTTTTCATGCATTTAATGAATTGTTTTGAGCTAAATGACCCATGAAATTAAAAAGCATAAAGAATGAACTCTGAAATGGTTGGAACTTGCCATGGTATCATCATTTCACTCACATGGCATGTGCTAAAGAGTTGAGAGGGTTACGACATACACTGTATGCACTTCGTCTACAAAATGGACAATCTCCTTCGAAGTATCGTGGTTTCAGACGAAAACTTCTGTGTTACAAAAGGATTTCAACTGTTTTAACTTATTTCAACTCGAGACTTTTTGTGCATTGAATATGAACGATTGGAAGCCACTTACTAAAATTTCAACCCTATCTAACTTCATTTGCTATTTTTCATGCATTTAATGAATTTTTTAAGCTAAATGACCCTATAATTAAAAACACCACAAATCAATTCTGAAAAGGTTGAAACTTGGAATGGTATCATGATTTTACCCACATAGCATGTTATAAAAAGTTGAGAGGGTTACGGCATAAACTGGATGCACTTCGTGTACAAAATGCACAATCTCCTTCGAAGTACCGAAGTATCAGACAAAAACTCGTTTGTTACAATAGGATTTCCATTTTTTAACTTATTTAACTCCAGACTTTTCATGCATTCCATATGAACCATTATGAGCCACATACTAAAATTTCAACCCTATCAAACTTCATCTTCTATTTTTCATGCATTTAAAGAATTGTTTTGAGCTGATTGACACTGAAGTTAAAAAGCACCACAAATGAACTCTGAAAAGGTTGAAACTTGGCATGGTATCATCATTGCACCCACATAGGATGTGCTAAAAAGTTGAGAGGGTCACGACATAAGATGGATGCACTTTGTGTACAAAATGGACAATCTCCTTCGAAGTATCGGTGTTTCGGACGAAAAATCGTTTGTTACAAAAGGATTTCCATTTTTTTAACTTATTTCAACTCCAGACTTTTTGTGCATTCAGTATGACCATTAGAAGCCACATACTAAAATTTCAAGCCTATCTAACTTCATTTGCTATTTTTCATGCATTTAATGAATTGTTTTAAGCTAAATGGCCCTAAAATTTAAATGCACCACAAATGAATTCTGAAAAGGTTGCAGCTTGGCATGGTATCATCGTTTCACCCACATAGCATGTTCCAAAAAGTTGAGTCGGTTACAACGAAAACTGTATGCACTTCGTGTACAAAATGGACAATCTCCTTCGAAGTATCGGGGTTTCAGATGAAAACTCGTCTCTTACAAAAGGATTTCCATTTTTTAACATATTTCAACTCCAGGATTTTTGTGCATTCAATATGAACCATTAAAAGCCACATACTCAAATTTCAACCCTATGTAACTTCATCTGCTATTTTTCATGCATTTAATGACTTTTTCTGAGGTAAATGACCCTGAAATTAAAAGGCACCACAAGAGAGCTCTGAAAAGGTTGAAACTTGGCATTGTATCATCATTTCACCCACATAACATGTGCTAAAAAGTTGAGAGGGTTACGACATAAACTGTATGCACTTCGTCTACAAAATGGACAATCTCCTTCGAAGTATCGTGGTTTCAGACGATAACTTGTGTGTTACAAAAGGATTTCAACTTTTTTAACTCATTTCAACTCAAGACTTTTTGTGGATTGAATATGAACGATTAGAAGCCACATACTAAAATTTCAACCCTATTGCTATTTTTCATGCAATTAATGAATTGTTTTAAACTAAATGACCCTATAATTAAAAACACCACAAATCAATTCTAAAAAGGTTGAAACTTGGAATGGTATCATGATTTTACCCACATAGCATGTTATGAAAAGTTGAGCGGGTTACGGCATAAACTGGATGCACTTCGTGTACAAAATGGACAATCTCCTTCGAAGTACCGAAGTTTCGGACGAAAACTCGTTTGTTACAATAGGATTTCCATTTTTTAACTTATTTCAACTCCAGACTTTTCGTGCATTCCATATGAACCATTATAAGCCACATACTAAAATTTCAACCCTATCTAACTTCATCTTCTATTTTTCATGCATTTAATGAATTGTTTTGAGCTGCTTGACACTGAAGTTAAAAAGGATCACAAATGAACTCTGAAAAGGTTGAAACTTGGTATGGTATCATCATTGCACCCACATAGGATGTGCTAAAAACTTGAGAGGGTCACGACATAAGCTGGATGCACTTTGTGTACAAAATGGACAATCTCCTTCGAAGTATCGGTGTTTCGGACGAAAACTCGTTTGCTACAAAAGAATTTCCATTTTTTTAACTTATTTCAACTCCAGAATTTTTGAGCATTCAGTATGACCATTAGAAGCCACATACTAAAATTTCAAGCCTATCTAACTTCATCTGCTATTTTTCATGCATTTAATGAATTGTTTTAAGCTAAATGACCCTAAAATTTAAAAGCACCACAAATGAATTCTGAAAAGGTTGCAGCTTGGCATGGTACAACATTTCACCCACATAGCATGTTCCAAAAAGTTGAGTCGGTTACAACGAAAACTATATGCACTTCGTGTACAAAATGGACAATCTCTTTCGAAGTATCGGGGTTTCAGATGAAAACTCGTCTGTTACAAAAGGATTTCCATTTTTAACATATTTCAACTCCAGGATTTTTGTGCATTCAATATGAACCATTAGAAGCCACATACTAAATTTTTAACCCTATCTAACTTCATCTGCTATTTTTCATGCATTTAATGACTATTTTTGAGGTAAATGACTCGGTAATTAAAAGGCACCACAAAAGAGCTCTGAAAAGGTTGAAACTTGGCATGGTATCATCATTTCACCCACATAACATGTGCTAAAAATTTTAGAGGGTTATAGCAAAAGCTGGATCCACTTTGTGTACAAAATGACAATGTAATTAGAAGTATCGGTGTTTGGACGAAAGCACGTCTATTACAAAAGGATTTCAAATTTATCAACTTATTTCAGCTCAAGACTCTTTGTGCATTAAATATGAGCCATTATAAGCCACATACTCAAATTTCAACCCTATCTAACTTTATTTCCTATTTTTCATGCATTTAATGAATTGGTATGAGCTAAATGACCTTGATATTAAAAAGCACCACAAATGAACTCTGAAATGATTGAAACTTGGCATGGTATCACCATTTCACCCACATAGCATGTGCTAAAAAGTTGAGAGGTTTATGACAAATACTGGATGCACTTTGTGTACAAAATGGATAATCTCCTCCGAAGTATCGGGGTTCCGGACGAAAAGTTGTTTGTTACAAAAGGATTTCCATTTTTTAACTTATCTCGACTCCATACTTGTTGTGAATTCATTATGAACCATTAGAAGCCTCATACCAAAATTTCAACCCTATCTAAATTCATTTGCTATTTTCATGTATTTAATGAATGTTTTTGATTTAAATGAACCTGAAATTTAAAAGCACCACAAATGAACTCTGAAATGGTTGAAACTTGGCATGGTATCATCACTTCACCCACAGAGCATGTACTAAAAATATGAGAGGGTTACGACGTAAACTAGATGCACTTCATGTACAAAATGGACAATCTCCTTCGAAGTATCGGGGTTTGGTACGAAAACTCGTCTGTTACAAAAGGATTTCCATTTTTTTAACTCATTTCAACTCCAGACTTTTCGTGCACTCAATATGAATAATTAAAATATGCATACTACTATTTCAACCCTATCTAACTTCATTTTCTAATTTTCATGCATTTAATGAATTTTTGGAGCTAAATGAACCATGAAATTAAAAAGCACAACAAATGAACTCTGAAATGGTTGAAACTTGCCATGGTATCATCATTTCACCCACGTAGCATGTGGTAAAGAGGTGAGAGGGTTACAACATAAATTGTATGCACTTCGTCTACAAAATGGACAATCTCCTTAGAAGTATCGTGGTTTCAGATGAAAACTCGTGTGTTACAAAAGGATTTCAACTTTTTTAACTTATTTCAACTCATGACTTTTTGTGGATTCAATATGAACGATTAGAAGCCACATACTAAAATTTCAACCCTATCTAACTTCATTTGCTATTTTTCATGCATTTAATGAATTGTTTTGAGCTAAATGACCTTGAAATTAAAAAGCACCACAAATGAACTCTGAAAAGGTTGAAACTTGGCATGATATCATAATTTCACCCAGATAGCTTGTGATTAAAATATGAGAGGTTTATGGCAAAAATGCATGCACTTCGTGTACACCATGGACAATCTCCTTCAAAGTATCGGTGTATCGGACGAAAACTCGTTTGTTTCAAAAGGATTTCCATTTTTTAACTTATTTCAACTCCAGACTTTTTTTCATTCAATATGAACCATTAGAAGCCACATATTAAAATTTCAACCCTATCTAACTTCATCTGCTATTTTTTATGCATTTAATGAAGTGTTTTGAGGTAAACGACTCTGAAATTAAAAAGCACCACACATGAACTCTGAAAAGGTTGAAACTTGGCATGTTATCATCATTTCACCTACCTAGCATGTACAAAAAAGTTGAGAGGGTTATGGGAAAACTGGATGCACTTCGTGTACAAAATGATAATCTCCTTCAAAGTATCGGTGTTTGGACGAAAACTCGTGTGTTATAAAACGATTTCAATTTTTTAACCTATTTCAGCTCGAGAGTTTTTGTGCATTAAATATGAACCATTATAAGCCACATACTAAAAGTTCAACCCTATCTAACTTCATTTGCTATTTTTCATGCATTTAATGAATTGTTTTGAGGTAAATTAGCCTGATATTAAAAAGCACCACAAATGAACTCTGAAATGGTTGAAACTTGGCATTGTATCATCATTTCACCCACATAGCATGTGCTAAAAAGTTGAGAGGTTTATGAAAAATACTGGATGCACTTTGCGTTCAAAATGGATAATCTCCTCCGAAGTATCGGGGTTTCGGACGAAAAGTCGTTTGTTACAAAAGGATTTCCATTTTTTAACTTATTTCGACTCCATACTTTTTGTGAATTCATTATGAACCATTAGAAGCCACATACCAAAATTTCAACCCAATCTAACTTCATTTGCTATTTTCATGTATTTAATGAATGTTTTTGATTTAAATGAACCTGAAATTTAAAAGCACCACAAATGAACTCTGAAGTTGTTGAAACTTGGCATGCTATCATCACTTCACCCACAGAGCATGTGCTAAAAATATGAGAGGGTTACTACGTAAACTAGATGCACTTCATGTACAAAATGGACAATCTCCTTCGAAGTATCGGGATTTCGGATGAAAACTCGTCTGTTACAAAAGGATTTCCATTTTTTAACTTATTTCAACTCCAGACTTTTCATGCACTCAATATGACTATAAAAGACGCATACTACTATTTCAACCCTATCTAACTTCATTTTCTATTTTTCATGCATTTAATGAATGGTTTTGAGCTAAATGAACCATGAAATTAAAAAGCACAACAAATGAACTCTGAAATGGTTGAAACTTGCCATGGTATCATCATTTCACCCACGTAGCATGTGCTAAAGAGGTGAGAGGGTTACAAAATAAATTGTATGCACTTCGTCTACAAAATGGACAATCTCCTTCGAAGTATCGTGGTTTCAGATGAAAACTCGTGTGTTACAAAAGGATTTCAACTTTTTTAACTTATTTCAACTCGTGTCTTTTTGTGGATTCAATATGAACGATTAGAAGCCACATACTCAAATTTCAACCCTATCTAACTTCATTTGCTATTTTTCATGCATTTAATGAATTGTTTTGAGCTAAATGACCTTGAAATTAAAAAGCACCACAAATGAATTCCGAAAAGGTTGAAACTTGGCAAGATATCATAATTTCACCCAAATAGCATGTGATTAAAATATGAGAGGTTTATGGCAAAAAATGCATGCACTTCGTGTACACAATGGACAATCTGCTTTAAAGTATCGGTGTATCGGACGAAAACTCGTTTGTTTCAAAAGGATTTCCATTTTTTAACTTATTTCAACTCCAGACTTTTTTTTCATTCAATATGAACCATTAGAAGCCACATATTAAAATTTCAACCCTACTAACTTCGTCTGCTATTTTTTATGCATTTAATGAAGTGATTTGAGGTAAATGACCCTGAAATAAAAAAGCACCACAAATGAACTCTGAAAAGGTTGAAACTTGGCATGTTATCATCATTTCACCTACCTAGCATGTACTAAAAAGTTGAGAGGGTTATGGGAAAACTGGATGCACTTCGTGCACAAAATGATAATCTCCTTCAAAGTATCGGTGTTTGGACGAAAATCGTCTGTTATAAAAGGATTTCAATTTTTTAACCTATTTCAGCTCGAGAGTTTTTGTGCATTAAATATGAACCATTGTAAGCCACATACTAAAATTTCAACCCTATCTAACTTCATTTGCTATTTTTCATGCATTAATGAATTGTTTTGAGCTAAATTACCCTGATATTAAAAAGCACCACAAATGAACTCTGAAATGGTTGAAACTTGGCATTGTATCATCATTTCACCCACATAGCATGTGCTAAAAAGTTGAGTGGTTTATGAAAAATACTGGATGCACTTTGTGTACAAAATGGATAATCTCCTCCGAAGTATCGGGGTTTCGGATGAAAAGTCGTGTGTTACAAAAGGATTTCCATTTTTTAACTTATTTTGACTCCATACTTGTTGTGAATTCATTATGAAGCATTAGAAGCCACATACGAAAATTTCAACCCTATCTAACTTCATTTGCTATTTTCATGTATTTAATGAATGTTTTTGATTTAAATGAACCTGAAATTTAAAAGCACCACAAATGAACTTTGAGGTTGTTGAAACTTGGCATGCTATCATCACTTCACCCACAGAGCATGTGCTAAAAATATGACAGGGTTACGACGTAAACTAGATGCACTTCATGTACAAAATGGACAATCTCCTTTGAAGTATCGGGATTTCGGACGAAAACTCGTCTGTTACAAAAGGATTTCCATTTTTTAACTTATTTCAACTCCAGACTTTTCGTGCACTCGATATGAATAATTAAAAGACGCATACTACTATTTCAACCCTATCTAACTTCATTTTCTATTTTTCATGCATTTAATGAATTGTTTTGAGCTAAATGAACCATGAAATTAAAAAGCACAACAAATGAACTCTGAAATGGTTGAAACTTGCCATGGTATCATCATTTCAACCACGTAGCATGTGCTAAAGAGGTGAGAGGGTTACAAAATAAATTGTATGCACTTCGTCTACAAAATGGACAATCTCCTTCGAAGTATCGTGGTTTCAGATGAAAACTCGTGTATTACAAAAGGATTTCAACTTTTTTAACTTATTTCAACTCGTGACTTTTTGTGGATTCAATATGAACGATTAGAAGCCACATACCAAAATTTCAACCCTATCTAACTTCATTTGCTATTTTTCATGCATTTAATGAATTGTTTTGAGATAAATGACCTTGAAATTAAAAAGCACCACAAATGTACTCTGAAAAGGTTGAAACTTGGCATGATATCATAATTTCCCTCACATAGCATGTGAATAAAATATGAGAGGTTTATGGCAAAAAATGCATGCACTTCGTGTACACAATGGACAATCTTCTTCAGAGTATCGGTGTATTGGACGAAAACTCGTTTGTTTCAAAAGGATTTCCATTTTTTTACTTATTTCAACTCTAGACCTTTTTTTCATTCAATATGAACCATTAGAAGCCACATATTAAAATTTCAACCCTATCTAACTTCATCTGCTATTTTTGATGCATTTAATGAAGTGATTTGAGGTAAATGACCCTGAAATTAAAAAGCACCACAAATGAACTCTGAAAAGGTTGAAACTTGGCATGTTGTCATCATTTCACCTACCTAGCATGTACTAAAAAGTTGAGAGGGTTATGGGAAAACTGGATGCACTTCGTGTACAAAATGATAATCTCCTTCAAAGTATCGGTGTTTGGACAAAAACTCGTCTGTTATATAAGGATTTCAATTTTTTAAGCTATTTCAGCTCGAGAGTTTTTGTGCATTAAATATGAACCATTATAAGCCACATACTAAAATTTCAACCCTATCTAACTTCATTTGTTATTTTTCATGCATTAATGAATTGTTTTGAGCTAAATTACCCTGATATTAAAAAGCACCACAAATGAACTCTGAAATGGTTTAAACTTGGCATTGTATCATCATTTCACCCACATAGCATGTGCTAAAAAGTTGAGAGGTTTATGAAAAATACTGGATGCACTTTTTGTACAAAATGGATAATCTCCTCCGAAGTATCGGGGTTTCGTACGAAAAGTCATTTGTTACAAAAGGATTTCCATTTTTTAACTTGTTTCGACCCCATACTTGTTGTGAATTCATGATGAACCATTAGAAGCCACATACCAAAATTTCAACCCTATCTAACTTCATTTGCTATTTTCATGTATTTAATGAATTGTTTTGACTTAAATGAACCTGAAATTTAAAAGCACCACAAATGAACTCTGAAATGGTTGAAACTTGGCATGCTATCATCACTTCACCCACAGAGCGTGTGCTAAAAATATGAGAGGGTTACGACGTAAACTAGATGCACTTCATGTACAAAATGGACAATCTCCTTCGAAGTACCGGGGTTTCGGACGAAAACTCGTCTGTTACAAAAGGATTTCCATTTTTTAACTTATTTCAACTCCAGACTTTTCGTGCACTCAATATGAATAATTAAAAGATGCATACTACTATTTCAACTATCTAACTTCATTTTCTATTTTTCATGCATTCAATGAATTGTTTTGAGATAAATGAACCATGAAATTAACAAGCACAACAAATGAACTCTGAAATGGTTGAAACTTGCCATGGTATCATCATTTCACCCACGTAGCATGTGCTAAAGAGGTGAGAGGGTTACAAAAAATTTTGTATGCGGTTCGTCTACAAAATGGACAATCTCCTTCGAACTATCGTGGTTTCAGATGAAAACTCGTGTGTTACAAAAGGTTTTCAACTTTTTTAACTTATTTCAACTCGTGACTTTTTGTGGATTCAATATGAACGATTAGAAGCCACATACTCAAATTTCAACCCTATCTAACTTCATTTGCTATTTTTCATGCATTTAATGAATTGTTTTGAGCTAAATGACCTTGAAATTAAAAAGCACCACAAATGAACTCTGAAAAGGTTGAAACTTGGCCTGATATCATAATTTCACCCAGATAGCATGTGGTTAAAATATGAGAGGTTTATGGCAAAAAATGCATGCACTTCGTGTACACAATGGACAATCTCCTTCAAAGTATCGATGTATCGGACGAAAACTCGTTTGTTTCGAAAGGATTTCCATTTTTTTACTTATTTCAACGCCGGACTTTTTTCATTCAATACGAACCATTGGAAGCCACATATTAAAATTTCAACCCTATCTAACTTCATCTGCTATTTTTTATGCATTTAATGAATTGTTTTGAGGTAAATGACCCTGAAATTAAAAAGCACCACAAATGAACTCTGAAAAGGTTGAAACTTGGCACGTTATCATCATTTCACCTACCTAGAATGTACTAAAAAGTTGAGAGGGTTATGGGAAAACTGGATGGACTTCGTGTACAAAATGATAATCTCCTTCAAAGTATCGGTGTTTGGACGAAAACTCGTCTGTTACACAAGGATTTCAATTTTTTAACCTATTTCAGCTCGAGAGTTTTTGTGCATTAAATATGAACCATTATAAGCCGCATACTAAAATTTCAACCCTATCTAACTTCATTTCCTATTTTTCATGCATTTAATGAAATGTTTTGAGCTAAATTACCCTGATATTAAAAAGCACCACAAATGAACTTTGAAATGGTTGAAACTTGGCATTGTATCATCATTTCACCCACATAGCATGTGCTAAAAAGTTGAGAGGTTTATGACAAATACTGGATGAAATTTGTGTACAAAATGGATAATCTCCTCCGAAGTATCGGGGTTTCGGACGAAAAGACCTTTCTTACAAAAGGATTTCCATTTTTTAACTTATTTCGACTCCACACTTGTTGTCAATTCATTATGAACCATTAGAAGCCACATACCAAAATTTCAACCCTATCTAACTTCATTTGGTATTTTCTTGTATTTAATGAATTGCATTGATTTAAATGAACCTTAAATTTAAAAGCACCACAAATGAACTCTGAAATGGTTGAAACTTGGCATGGTATCATCACTTCACCCACAGAGCATGTGCTAAAAATATGAGAGGGGTACGGCGTAAACTAGATGCACTTCATGCACAAAATGGAGAATCTCCTTCGAACTATCGGGGTTTCGGACGAAAACTTGTCTATTACAAAAGGATTTCCACTTTTTAACTTATTTCAACTCCAGACTTTTTGTGCACTCAATATGAATAATTAAAAGACGCATACTACTATTTCAACCCTATCGAACTTCGTTTTCTATTTTTCATGCATTTAATGAATTGTTTTGAGCTAAATGAACCATGAAATTAAAAAGCACAACAGATGAACTCTGAAATGGTTGAAACTTGCCATGGTATCATCATTTCACCCACGTAGAATGTGCTAAAGAGGTGAGAGGGTTACAACATAAATTGTATGCACTTCGTCTACAAAATGGACAATCTCCTTCGAAGTATCGTGGTTTCAGATGAAAACTCGTGTATTACAAAAGGATTTCAACTTTTTTAACTTATTTCAACTCGTGACTTTTTGTGGATTCAATATGAACGATTAGAAGCCACATACTAAAATTTCAACCCTATCTAACTTCATTTGCCATTTTTCATGCATTTAATGAATTGTTTTGAGCTGAATGACCTTGAAATTAAAAAGCACCACAAATGAACTCTGAAAAGGTTGAAACTTGGCATGATATCATAATTTCACCCAGATAGCATGTGGTTAAAATATGAGAGGTTTATGGCAAAAAATGCATGCACTTCGTGTACACATTGGACAATCTCCTTCAAAGTATCGGTGTATCGGACGAAAACTCGTTTGTTTCAAAAGGATTTCCATTTTTTAACTTATTTCAACTCCAGACTTTTTTTCATTCAATATGAACCATTAGAAGCCACATATTAAAATTTCAACCCTATCTAACTTCATCTTCTATTTTTTATGCATTTAATGAATTGTTTTGAGGTAAATTACCCTGAAATTAAAAAGCACCACAAATGAACTCTGAAAAGGTTGAAACTTAGCATGTTATCATCATTTCACCTACCTAGCATGTACTAAAAAGTTGAGAGGGTTATGGGCAAACTGGATGCACTTCGTGAACAAAATGATAATCTCCTTCAAAGTATCGGTGTTTGGACGAAAACTCGTCTGTTACAAAAGGATTTCAATTTTTAAACCTATTTCAGCTCGAGAGTTTTTGTGCATTAAATATGAACCATTATAAGCCACATACTAAAATTTCAACCCTATCTAACTTCATTTGCTATTTTCATGCATTCAATGAATTGTTTTGAGCTAAATTACCCTGATATTAAAAAGCACCACAAATGAACTCTGAAATGGTTGAAACTTCGCATGGTATCATCATTTCACCCACATAGCATGTGCTAAAAAGTTGAGAGGTTTATGACAAATACTGGATGCAATTGTTGTACAAAATGGATACTCTCCTCCGAAGTGTCGGGGTTTCGGACGGAAAGTCGTTTGTTACAAAAGGATTTCCATTTTTAACTTATTTCGACTCCATACTTGTTGTGAATTCATTATGAACCATTAGAAGCCACATACCAAAATTTCGACCCTATCTAACTTCATTTGCTATTTTCATGTATTTAATGAATTGTTTTGATTTAAATGAACCTGAAATTTAAAAGCACCACAAATGAACTCTGAAATGGTTGAAACTTGGCATGCTATCATCACTTCACCCACAGAGCATGTGCTAAAAATATGAGAGGGTTACGACGTAAACTAGATGCACTTCATGTACAAAATGGACAATCTCCTTCGAAGTATCGGGGTTTCGGACAAAAACTCGTCTGTTACAAAAGGATTTCCATTTTTTAACTTATTTCAACTCCAGAATTTTAGTGCACTCAATATGCATAATTAAAAGACGCATACTACTATTTCAACCCTATCTAACTTCATTTTCTATTTTTCATGCATTTAATGTATTGTTTTGAGCTAAATGAACCATGAAATTAAAAAGCACAACAAATGAACTCTGAAATGGTTGAAACTTGCCATGGTATCATCATTTCATCCACGTAGCATGTGCTAAAGAGGTGAGAGGGTTACAAAATAAATTGTATGCACTTCGTCTACAAAATGGACAATCTCCTTCGAAGTATCGTGGTTTCAGATGAAAACTCGTGTGTTACAAAAGGATTTCAACTTTTTTAACTTATTTCAACTCGTGACTTTTTGTGGATTCAATTTGAACGATTAGAAGCCACATACTAAAATTTTAACCCTATCTAACTTCATTTGCTATTTTTCATGCATTTAATGAATTGTTTTGAGCTAAATGACCTTGAAATTAAAAAGCACCACAAATGAACTCTGAAAAGGTTGAAACTTGGCATGATATCATAATTTCACCCAGATAGCATGTGATTAAAATATGAGAGGTTTATGGCAAAAATTGCATGCACTTCGTGTACACAATGGACAATCGCCTTCAAAGTATCGGTGTATCGGACGAAAACTCGTTTGTTTCAAAAGGATTTCCATTTTTTTACTTATTTCAACTCCAGACTTTTTTTCATTCAATATGAAACATTGGAAGCCACAAATTAAAATTTCAATCCATTCTAACTTCATCTGCTATTTTTTATGCATTTAATGAATTGTTTTGAGGTAAATGACCCTGAAATTAAAAAGCACCACAAATGAACTCTGAAAAGGATGAAACTTGGCCTGTTATCATCATTTCACCTACCTAGCATGTACTAAAAAGTTGAGAGGGTTATGGGAAAACTGGATGCACTTCGTGTACACAATGATAATCTCCTTCAAAGTATCGGTGTTTGGACGGAAACTCCTCTGTTACAAAAGGATTTCAATTTTTTAACCTATTTCAGCTTGAGAGTTTTTGTGCATTAAATATGAACCATTATAAGCCACATACTAAAATTTCAACCCTATCTAACTTCATTTTCTATTTTTCATGCATTTAATGAATTGTTTTGAGCTAAATTACCCTGATATTAAAAAGCACCACAAATGAACTCTGAAATGGTTGAAACTTGGCATTGTATCATCATTTCACCCACATAGCATGTGCTAAAAAGTTGAGAGGTTTATGAAAAATACTGGATGCAATTTTTGTACAAAATGGATACTCTCCTCCAAAGTATCGGGGTTTCGGACGAAAAGTCGTTTGTTACAAAAGGATTTCCATTTTTAACTTATTTCGATACCATACTTGTTGTGAATTCATTATGAACCATTAGAAGCCACATACCAAAATTTCGAACCTATCTAACTTCATTTGCTATTTTCATGTATTTAATGAATTGTTTTGATTTAAATGAACCTGAAATTTAAAAGCACCACAAATGAACTCTGAAATGGTTGAAACTTGGCATGCTATCATCACTTCACCCACAGAGCATGTGCTAAAAATATGAGAGGGTTACGACGTAAACTAGATGCACTTCATGTACAAAATGGACAATCTCCTTCGAAGTATCGGGGTTTCAGACAAAAACTCGTCTGTTACAAAAGGATTTCCATTTTTTAACTTATTTCAACTCCAGACTTTTCGTGCACTCGAGATGAATAATTAAAAGACGCATACTGCTATTTCAACCCTATCTAACTTCATTTTCTATTTTTCATGCATTTAATGAATTGTTTTGAGCTAAATGAACCATGAAATTAAAAGCACAACAAATGAACTCTGAAATGGTTGAAACTTGCCATGGTATCATCATTTCATCCACGTAGCATGTGCTAAAGAGGTGAGAGTGTTACAAAATAAATTGTATGCACTTCGTCTACAAAATGGACAATCTCCTTCGAAGTATCGTGGTTTCAGATGAAAACTCGTGTGCTATTTTTCATGCATTTAATGAATTTTTTTGAGCTAAATGACCTTGAAATTAAAAAGCACCACAAATGAACTCTGAAAAGGTTGAAACTTGGCATGATATCATAATTTCACCCTGATAGCATGTGATTAAAATATGAGAGGTTTATGGCAAAAATTGCATGCACTTCGTGTACACAATGGACAATCGCCTTCAATGTATCGGTGTATCGGACGAAAACTCGTTTGTTTCAAAAGGATTTCCATTTTTCTACTTATTTCAACTCCAGACTTTTTTTCATTCAATATGAACCATTGGAAGCCACAAATTAAAATTTCAACCCTATCTAACTTCATCTCCTATTTTTTATGCTTTTAATGAATTGTTTTGAGGTAAATGACCCTGAAATTAAAAAGCACCACAAATGAACTGTGAAAAGGATGAAAATTGGCACGTTATCATCATTTCACCTACCTAGCATGTACTAGAAAGTTGAGAGGGTTATGGGAAAATTGGATGCACTTCGTGTACAAAATGATAATCTCCTTCAAAGTATCGGTGTTTGGACGGAAACTCCTCTGTTACAAAAGGATTTCAATTTTTTAACCTATTTCAGCTCGAGAGTTTTTGTGCATTAAATATGAACCATTATAAGCCACATCCTGAAATTTCAACCCTATCTAACTTCATTTGCTATTTTTCATGCATTTAATGAATAGTTTTGAGCTAAATTACCCTGATATTAAAAAGCAGCACAAATGAACTCTGAAATGGTTGAAACTTGGCATTGGATCATCATTTCACCCACATAGCATGTGCTAAAAAGTCGAGAGGTTGATGACAAATACTGGATGCACTTTGTGTACAAAATGGATAATCTCCTCCGAAGTATCGGGGTTTCGGACGAAAAGTCGTTTGTTACAAAAGGATTTCCATTTTTTAACTTATTTCGACTTCATACTTGTTGTGAATTCATTATGAACCATTAGAAGCCACATACCAAAATTTCAACCCTATCTAACTTCATTTGCTACTTTCATGTATTTAATGAATTGTTTTGATTTAAATGAACCTGAAATTTAAAAGCACCACAAATGAACTCTGAAATGGTTGAAACTTGGCATGCTATCATCACTTCACCCACAGAGCAGGTGCTAAGAATATGAGAGGGTTACCACGTAAACTAGATGCACTTCATGTACAAAATGGACAATCTCCTTCGAAGTATCGGGGTTTCATACAAAAACTCGTCTGTTACAAAAGGATTTCCATTTTTTAACTTATTTCAACTCCAGACTTTTCGTGCACTCAATATGAATAATTAAAAGACGCATACTACTATTTCAACCCTATCTAACTTCATTTTCTATTTTTCATGCATTTAATGAATTGTTTTGAGCTAAATGAACCATGAAATTAAAAAGCACAACAAATGAACTCTGAAATAGTTGAAACTTTCCATGGTCTCATCATTTCATCCACGTAGCATGTGCTAAAGAGGTGAGAGGGTTACAAAATAAATTGTATGCACTTCGTCTACAAAATGGACAATCTCCTTTGAAGTATCGTGGTTTCAGATGAAAACTCGTGTGTGACAAAAGGATATCAACTTTTTTAACTTATTTCAACTCGTGACTTTTTGTGGATTCAATATGAACGATTAGAAGCCACATACTAAAATTTCAACCCTATCTAACTTCATTTGCTATTTTTCATGCATTTAATGAATTGTTTTGAGCTAAATGACCTTTAAATTAAAAAGCACCACAAATGAACTCTGAAAAGGTTGAAACTTGGCATGATATCATAATTTCACTCTGATAGCATGTGATTAAAATATGAGAGGTTTATGGAAAAAATTGCATGCACTTCGTGTACACAATGGACAATCGCCTTCAATGTATCGGTGTATCGGACGAAAACTCGTTTGTTTCAAAAGGATTTCCATTTTTTTACTTATTTCAACTCCAGACTTTTTTTCATTCAATATGAACCATTGGAAGCCACAAATTAAAATTTCAACCCTATCTAACTTCATCTCCTATTTTTTATGCTTTTAATGAATTGTTTTGAGGTAAATGACCCTGAAATTAAAAAGCACCACAAATGAACTCTGAAAAGGATGAAACTTGGCATGTTATCATCATTTCACCTACCTAGCATGTACTAGAAAGTTGAGAGGGTTATGGGAAAACTGGATGCACTTCGTGTACAAAATGATAATCTCCTTCAAAGTATCGGTGTTTGGACGGAAACTCCTCTGTTACAAAAGGATTTCAATTTTTTAACCTATTTCAGCTCGAGAGTTTTTGTGCATTAAATATGAACCATTATAAGCCACATCCTGAAATTTCAACCCTATCTAACTTCATTTGCTATTTTTCATGCATTTAATGAATAGTTTTGAGCTAAATTACCCTGATATTAAAAAGCAGCACAAATGAACTCTGAAATGGTTGAAACTTGGCATTGTATCATCATTTCACCCACATAGCATGTGCTAAAAAGTCGAGAGGTTGATGACAAATGCTGGATGCACTTTGTGTACAAAATGGATAATCTCCTCCGAAGTATCGGGGTTTCGGACGAAAAGTCGTTTGTTACAAAAGGATTTCCATTTTTTAACTTATTTCGACTCCATACTTGTTGTGAATTCATTATGAACCATTAGAAGCCACATACCAAAATTTCAACCCTATCTAACTTCATTTGCTACTTTCATGTATTTAATGAATTGTTTTGATTTAAATGAACCTGAAATTTAAAAGCACCACAAATGAACTCTGAAATGGTTGAAACTTGGCATGCTATCATCACTTCACCCACAGAGCAGGTGCTAAGAATATGAGAGGGTTACCACGTAAACTAGATGCACTTCATGTACAAAATGGACAATCTCCTTCGAAGTATCGGGGTTTCAGACAAAAACTCGTCTGTTACAAAAGGATTTCCATTTTTTAACTTATTTCAACTCCAGACTTTTCGTGCACTCAATATGAATAATTAAAAGACGTATACTACTATTTCAACCCTATCTAACTTCATTTTCTATTTTTCATGCATTTAATGAATTGTTTTGAGCTAAATGAACCATGAAATTAAAAAGCACAACAAATGAACTCTGAAATGGTTGAAACTTTCCATGGTCTCATCATTTCATCCACGTAGCATGTGCTAAAGAGGTGAGAGGGTTACAAAATAAATTGTATGCACTTCGTCTACAAAATGGACAATCTCCTTCGAAGTATCGTGGTTTCAGATGAAAACTCGTGTGTGACAAAAGGATATCAACTTTTTTAACTTATTTCAACTCGTGACTTTTTGTGGATTCGATATGAACGATTAGAAGCGACATACTAAAATTACAACCCTACCTAACTTCATTTGCTATTTTTCATGCATTTAATGAATTGTTTTGAGCTAAATGACCTTGAAATTAAAAAGCACCACAAATGAACTCTGAAAAGGTTGAAACTTGGCATGTTATCATCATTTCACCTACCTAGCATGTACTAAAAAGTTGAGAGGGTTATGGGAAAACTGGATGCACTTCATGTACAAAATGATAATCTCCTTCAAAGTATCGGTGTTTGGACGAAAACTCGTCTGTTACAAAAGGATTTCAATTTTTTAACCTATTTCAGCTCGAGAGTTTTTGTGCATTAAATATGAACCATTATAAGCCAGATACTAAAATTTCAACCCTATCTAACTTCATTTGCTATTTTTCATGCATTTAATGAATTGTTTTGAGCTAAATTACCCTGATATTAAAAAGCACCACAAATGAACACTGAAATGGTTGAAACTTGGCATTGTATCATCATTTCACCCACATAGCATGTGCTAAAAAGTCGAGAGATTTATGACAAATACTGGATGCACTTTGTCTACAAAATGGATAATCTCCTCCGAAGTATCGGGGTTTCGGACGAAAAGTCGTTTGTTACAAAAGGATTTCCATTTTTTTAACTTATTTCGACTCCATACTTGTTGTGAATTCATTATGAACCATTGGAAGCCACATACCAAAATTTCAACCCTATCTAACTTCATTTGCTATTTTCATGTATTTAATTAATTGTTTTTATTTAAATGAACCTGAAATTTAAAAGCACCACAAATGAACTCTGAAATTGTTGAAACTTGGCATGCTATCACCACTTCACCCACAGAGCATGTGCTAAAAATATGAGAGGGTTACGACGTAAACTAGATGCACTTCATGTACAAAATGGACAATCTCCGTCGAAGTATCGAGGTTTCGGACGAAAACTCGTCTCTTACAAAAGGATTTCCATTTTTTAACTTATTTCAACTCCAGACTTTTCGTTCACTCAATATGAATAATTAAAAGACGCATACTACTATTTCAACCCTATCTAACTTCATTTTCTATTTTTCATGCATTTAATGAATTGTTTTGAGCTAAATGAACCATGAAATTAAAAAGCACAACAAATGAACTCTGAAATGGTTGAAACTTGCCATGGTATCATCATTTCACCCACGTAGCATGTGCTAAAGAGGTGAGAGGGTTACAAAATAAATTGTATGCACTTCGTCTACAAAATGGACAATCTCCTTCGAAGTATCGTGGTTTCAGATGAAAACTCATGTGTTACAAAAGGATTTCAACTTTTTTAACTTATTTCAACTCGTGACTTTTTGTGGATTCAATATGAACGATTAGAAGCCACATACTAAAATTTCAACCCTATCTAACTTCATTTGCTATTTTTCAGGCATTTAATGAATTGTTTTGAGCTAAATGACCTTGAAATTAAAAAGCACCACAAATGAACTCTGAAAAGGTTGAAACTTGGCATGATATTATAATTTCACCCAGATAGCATGTGATTAAAATATGAGAGGTTTATGGCAAAAAATGCATGCACTTCGTGTACACAATAGACAATCGCCTTCAAAGTATCAGTGTATCGGACGAAAACTCGTTTGTTTCAAAAGGATTTCCATTTTTTAACTTATTTCAACTCCAGACTTTTTTTCATTCAATATGAACCATTAGAATCCACATATTAAAATTTCAACCCTATCTAACTTCATCTGCTATTTTTTATGCATTTAATGAATTGTTTTGAGGTAAATGACCCTGAAATTAAAAAGCACCACAAATGAACTCTGAAAAGGTTGAAACTTGGCATGTTATCATCATTTCACCTACCTAGCATGTACTAAAAAGTTGAGAGGGTTATGGGAAAACTGGATGCACTTCGTGTACAAAATGATAATCTCCTTCAAAGTATCGGTGTTTGGACGAAAAGTCGTCTGTTACAAAAGGATTTCAATTTTTTAACCTATTTCTGCTCGAGAGTTTTTGTGCATTAAATATGAACCATTATAATCCACATACTAAAATTTCAACCCTATCTAACTTCATTTGCTATTTTTCATGCATTTAACGAATTATTTTGAGCTAAATTACCCTGATATTAAAAAGCACCACAAATGAACTCTGAAATGGTTGAAACTTGGCATTGTATCATCATTTCACCCACATAGCATGTGCTAAAAAGTTGAGAGGTTTATGACAAATACCGGATGAACTTTGTGTACAAAATGGATAATCTCCTCCGAAGTATCGGGGTTTCGGACGAAAAGTCGTTTGTTACAAAAGGATTTCCATTTTTTAACTTATTTCGACTCCATACTTGTTGTGAATTCATTATGAACCATTAGAAGCCACATACCAAAATTTCAACCCTATCTAACTTCATTTGCTATTTTCATGTATTTAATGAATTGTATTGATTTAAATGAACCTGAAATTTAAAAGCACCACAAATGAACTCTGAATTGGTTGAAACTTGGCATGGTATCATCACTTCACCCACAGAGCATGTGCTAAAAATATGAGAGGGTTACGACGTAAACTAGATGCACTTCATGCACAAAATGGACAAATCTCCTTCGAAGTATCGGGGTTTCGGACGAAAACTCGTCTGTTACAAAAGGATTTCCATTTTTTAACTTATTTCAACTCCAGACTTTTCGTGCACTCAATATGAATAATTAAAAGACGCATACTACTATTTCAACCCTATCGAACGTCATTTTCTACTTTTCATGCATTTAATGAATTGTTTTGAGCTAAATGAACCATGAAATTAAAAAGCACAACAGATGAACTCTGAAATGGTTGAAACTTGCCATGGTATCATCATTTCACCCACGTAGAATGTGCTAAAGAGGTGAGAGGGTTACAATATAAATTGCATGCACTTCGTCTACAAAATGGACAATCTCCTTCGAAGTATCGTGGTTTCAGATGAAAACTTGTGTGTTACAAGAGGATTTCAACTTTTTTAACTTATTTCAACTCGTGACTTTTTGTGGACTCAATATGAACGATTAGAAGCCACATACTAAAATTTCAACCCTATCTAACTTCATTTGCTATTTTTCATGCATTTAATGAATTGTTTTGAGCTAAATGACCTTGAAATTAAAAAGCACCACAAATGAACTCTGAAAAGCTTGAAACTTGGCATGATATCATAATTTCACCCAGATAGCATGTGATTAAAATATGAGAGGTTTATGGCAAAAAATGCATGCACTTCGTGTACACAATGGACAATCGCCTTCAAAGTATCAGTGTATCGGACGAAAACTCGTTTGTTTCAAAAGGATTTCCATTTTTTAACTTATTTCAACTCCAGACTTTTTTTCATTCAATATGAACCATTAGAAGCCACATATTAAAATTTCAACCCTATCTAACTTCAGCTGCTATTTTTTATGCGTTTAATGAATTGTTTTGAGGTAAATGACCCTGAAATTAAAAAGCACCACAAATGAACTCTGAAAAGGTTGAAACTTGGCATATTATCATCATTTCACCTACCTAGCATGTACCAAAAAGTTGAGAGGGTTATGGGCAAACTGGATGCACTTCGTGTACAAAATGATAATCTCCTTCAAAGTATCGGTGTTTGGACGAAAACTCGTCTGTTACAAAAGGATTTCAATTTTTTAAACTATTTCAGCTCGAGAGTTTGTGTGCATTAAATATGAACCATTATAAGCCACATACTAAAATTTCAATTCTATCTAACTTCATTTGCTATTTTTCATGCATTTAATGAATTGTTTTGAGCTAAATGACCTTGAAATTAAAAAGCACCACAAATGAACTCTGAAAAGGTTGAAACTTGGCATGATATCATAATTTCACCCAGATGGCATGTGATTAAAATATGAGAGGTTTATGGCAAAAAATGCATGCACTTCGTGTACACAATGGACAATCGCCTTCAAAGTATCAGTGTATCGGACGAAAACTCGTTTGTTCCAAAAGGATTTCCATTTTTTAACTTATTTCAACTCCAGACTTTTTTTCATTCAATATTAACCATTAGAAGCCACATATTAAAATTTCAACCCTATCTAACTTCAGCTGCTATTTTTTATGCATTTAATGAATTGTTTTGAGGGAAATGACCTTGAAATTAAAAAGCACCACAAATGAACTCTGAAAAGGTTGAAACTTGGCATGTTATCATCATTTCACCTACCTAGCATGTACCAAAAAGTTGAGAGGGTTATGGGCAAACTGGATGCACTTCGTGTACAAAATGATAATCTCCTTCAAAGTATCGGTGTTTGGACGAAAACTCGTCTGTTACAAAAGGATTTCAATTTTTTAACCTATTTCAGCTCGAGAGTTTGTGTGCATTAAATATGAACCATTATAAGCCACATACTAAAATTTCAATTCTATCTAACTTCATTTGCTATTTTTCATGCATTTAATGAATTGTTTTGAGCTAAATGACCTTGAAATTAAAAAGCACCACAAATGAACTCTGAAAAGCTTGAAACTTGGCATGATATCATAATTTCACCCAGATGGCATGTGATTAAAATATGAGAGGTTTATGGCAAAAAATGCATGCACTTCGTGTACACAATGGACAATCGCCTTCAAAGTATCCGTGTATCGGACGAAAACTCGTTTGTTTCAAAAGGATTTCCATTTTTTAACTTATTTCAACTCCAGACTTTTTTTCATTCAATATGAACCATTAGAAGCCACATATTAAAATTTCAACCCTATCTAACTTCAGCTGCTATTTTTTATGCGTTTAATGAATTGTTTTGAGGTAAATGACCCTGAAATTAAAAAGCACCACAAATGAACTCTGAAAAGGTTGAAACTTGGCATGTTATCATCATTTCACCTACCTAGCATGTACCAAAAAGTTGAGAGGGTTATGGGCAAACTGGATGCACTTCGTGTACAAAATGATAATCTCCTTCAAAGTATCGGTGTTTGGACGAAAACTCGTCTGTTACAAAAGGATTTCAATTTTTTAAACTATTTCACCTCGAGAGTTTGTGTGCATTAAATATGAACCATTATAAGCCACATACTAAAATTTCAATTCTATCTAACTTCATTTGCTATTTTTCATGCATTTAATGAATTGTTTTGAGCTAAATGACCTTGAAATTAAAAAGCACCACAAATGAACTCTGAAAAGGTTGAAACTTGGCATGATATCATAATTTCACCCAGATGGCATGTGATTAAAATATGAGAGGTTTATGGCAAAAAATGCATGCACTTCGTGTACACAATGGACAATCGCCTTCAAAGTATCAGTGTATCGGACGAAAACTCGTTTGTTCCAAAAGGATTTCCATTTTTTAACTTATTTCAACTCCAGACTTTTTTTCATTCAATATTAACCATTAGAATCCACATATTAAAATTTCAACCCTATCTAACTTCAGCTGCTATTTTTTATGCATTTAATGAATTGTTTTGAGGGAAATGACCCTGAAATTAAAAAGCACCACAAATGAACTCTGAAAAGGTTGAAACTTGGCATGTTATCATCATTTCACCTACCTAGCATGTACCAAAAAGTTGAGAGGGTTATGGGCAAACTGGATCCACTTCGTGTACAAAATGATAATCTCCTTCAAAGTATCGGTGTTTGGACGAAAACTCGTCTGTTACAAAAGGATTTCAATTTTTTAAACTATTTCACCTCGAGAGTTTGTGTGCATTAAATATGAACCATTATAAGCCACATACTAAAATTTCAATTCTATCTAACTTCATTTGCTATTTTTCATGCATTTAATGAATTGTTTTGAGCTAAATGACCTTGAAATTAAAAAGCACCACAAATGAACTCTGAAAAGGTTGAAACTTGGCATGATATCATAATTTCACCCAGATGGCATGTGATTAAAATATGAGAGGTTTATGGCAAAAAATGCATGCACTTCGTGTACACAATGGACAATCGCCTTCAAAGTATCAGTGTATCGGACGAAAACTCGTTTGTTCCAAAAGGATTTCCATTTTTTAACTTATTTCAACTCCAGACTTTTTTTCATTCAATATTAACCATTAGAAGCCACATATTAAAATTTCAACCCTATCTAACTTCAGCTGCTATTTTTTATGCATTTAATGAATTGTTTTGAGGGAAATGACCCTGAAATTAAAAAGCACCACAAATGAACTCTGAAAAGGTTGAAACTTGGCATGTTATCATCATTTCACCTACCTAGCATGTACCAAAAAGTTGAGAGGGTTATGGGCAAACTGGATCCACTTCGTGTACAAAATGATAATCTCCTTCAAAGTATCGGTGTTTGGACGAAAACTCGTCTGTTACAAAAGGATTTCAATTTTTTAAACTATTTCAGCTCGAGAGTTTGTGTGCATTAAATATGAACCATTATAAGCCACATACTAAAATTTCAATCCTATCTAACTTCATTTGCTATTTTTCATGCATTTAATGAATTGTTTTGAGCTAAATGACCTTGAAATTAAAAAGCACCACAAATGAACTCTGAAAAGGTTGAAACTTGGCATGATATCATAATTTCACCCAGATGGCATGTGATTAAAATATGAGAGGTTTATGGCAAAAAATGCATGCACTTCGTGTACACAATGGACAATCGCCTTCAAAGTATCAGTGTATCGGACGAAAACTCGTTTGTTTCAAAAGGATTTCCATTTTTTAACTTATTTCAACTCCAGACTTTTTTTCATTCAATATTAACCATTAGAAGCCACATATTAAAATTTCAACCCTATCTAACTTCATCTGCTATTTTTTATGCGTTTAATGAATTGTTTTGAGGTAAATGACCCTGAAATTAAAAAGCACCACAAATGAACTCTGAAAAGGTTGAAACTTGGCATGTTATCATCATTTCACCTACCTAGCATGTACTAAAAAGTTGAGAGGGTTATGGGCAAACTGGATGCACTTCGTGTAGAAAATGATAATCTCCTTCAAAGTACCGGTGTTCTGACGAAAACTCGTCTGTTACAAAAGGATTTCAATTTTTTAACCTATTTCAGCTCGAGAGTTTGTGTGCATTAAATATAAACCATTATAAGCCACATACTAAAATTTCAACACTATCTAACTTCATTTGCTATTTTTCATGCATTTAATGAATTGTTTTGAGCTAAATTACCCTGATATTAAAAAGCACCACAAATGAACTCTGAAAAGGTTGAAACTTGGCAAGATATCATAATTTCACCCAGATGGCATGTGGTTAAAATATGAGAGGTTTATGGCAAAAAATGCATGCACTTTGTGTACACAATGGACAATCTCCTTCAAAGTATCGGTGTATCGGACGAAAACTCGTTTGTTTCAAAAGGATTTCCATTTTTTAACTTATTTCAACTCCAGACTTTTTTTCATTCAATATGAACCATTAGAAGCAATATTTTAAAATTTCAACCCTATCTAACTTCATCTGCTATTTTTTATGAATTTAATGAATTGTTTTGAGGTAAATGACCCCGAAATTAAAAAGCATCACAAATAAATCTGAAAACGTTGAAACTTGGCATGTTATCATCATTTCACCTACATAGCATGTACTAAAAAGTTGAGAGGGTTATGGGAAAACTGGATGCACTTCGTGTACAAAATGATAATCTCCTTAAAAGTATCGATGTTTGGACGGAAACTCGTTTGTTACAAAAGGATTTCAATTTTTTAACCTATTTCAGCTCGACAGTTTTTGTGTGTTAAATATGAACCATTATATGCCACATACTAAAATTTCAACCCTATCTAACTTCATTTGCTATTTTTCATGCATTTAATGAATTGTTTTGAGCTAAATTACCCTGATATTAAAAAGCACCACAAATGAACTCTGAAATGGTTGAAACTTGGCATTGTATCATCATTTCACCCACATAGCATGTGCTAATAAGTCGAGAGGTTTATGACAAATACTGGATGCACATTGTGTACAAAATGGATAATCTCCTCTGATGTATCAAGGTTTCGGATGAAAAGTCGTTTGTTACAAAAGGATTTCCATTTTTTAACTTATTTCGACCCCATACTTGTTGTGAATTCATTATGAACCATTAGAAGCCACATACCAAAATTTCAACCCTATCTAACTTCATTTGCTATTTTCATGTATTTAATGAATTTTTTTGATTTAAATGAACCTGAAATTTAAAAGCACCACAAATGAACTCTGAAATGGTTGAAACTTGGCATGCTATCATCACTTCACCCACAGAGCATGTGCTAAAAATATGAGAGGGTTACGACGTAAACTAGATGCACTTTATGTACAAAATGGACAATCTCCTTCGAAGTATCGGGGTTTCGGACGAAAACTCGTCTGTTACAACAGGATTTCCATTTTTAACTTATTTCAACTCCAGACTTTTCGTGAAAATTAAAAGACGCATACTACTATTTCAACCCTATCTAACTTCATTTTCTATTTTTCATGCATTTAACGAATTGTTTTCAGCTAAATGAACCATGAAATTAAAAAGCACAACAAATGAACTCTGAAATGGTTGAAACTTGCCATGGTATCATCATTTCACCCACGTAGGATGTGCTAAAGAGGTGAGAGGGTTACAAAATAAATTGTATGCACTTCGTCTACAAAATGGACAATCTCCTTCGAAGTATCGTGGTTTCAGATGAAAACTCGTTTGTTACAAAAGGATTTCAAATTTTTTAACTTATTTCAACTCGTGACTTTTTGTGGATCAATATGAACGATTAGAAGCCACATACTAAAATTTCAACCCTATCTAACTTCATTTGCTAATTTTCATGCATTTAATGAATTGTTTTGAGCTAAATGACCTTGAAATTAAAAACACCACAAATGAACTCTGAAAAGGTTGAAACTTGGCATGATATCATAATTTCAACCAGATAGCATGTGGTTAAAATATGAGAGGTTTATGGCAAAAAATGCATGCACTTCGTGTACACAATGGACAATCTCCTTCAAAGTATCGATGTATCGGACGAAAACTCGTTTCTTTCAAAAGGATTTCCATTTTTTAACTTATTTCAACTCCAGACTTTTTTCATTCAATATGAACCATTAGAAGCCACATATTAAAATTTCAACCCTATCTAACTTCATCTGCTATTTTTTATGCATTTAATGAATTGTTTTGAGGTAAATCACCATGAAATTAAAAAGCACCACAAATGAACTCTGAAAAGGTTGAAACTTGGCATGCTATCATGATTTAACCTACCTAGCATGTACTAAAAAGTTGAGAGGGTTATGGGAAAACTAGATTCTCTTCGTGTACAAAATGATAATCTCCTTCAAAGTATCGGTGTTTGGACGAAAACTCGTCTGTTACAAAAGGATTTCAATTTTTTAAACTATTTCAGCTCGAGAGTTTTTGTGCGTTAAATATGAACCATTATAAGCCACATACTAAAATTTCAACCCTATCTAACTTCATTTGCTATTTTTCGTGCATTTAATGAATTGTTTTGAGCTAAATTACCCTGATATTAAAAAGCACCACGAATGAACTCTGAAATGGTTGAAACTTGGCATTGTATCATCATTTCACCCACATAGCATGTGCTAGAAAGTTGAGAGGTTTATGACAAATACTGGATGCACTTTGTGTACAAAATGGATAATCTCCTCCAAAGTATCGGGGTTTCGGACAAAAAGTCGTTTGTTACAAAAGGATTTCCATTTTCTAACTTATTTTGACTCCAGACTTGTTGTGAATTCATTATGAACCATTAGAAGCCACATACCAAAATTTCAACCCTATCTAACTTCATTTGCTATTTTCATGTATTTAATGAATTGTTTTGATTTAAATGAACCTGAAATTTAAAAGCACCACAAATGAACTCTGAAATGGTTGAAACTTGGCATGGTATCATCACTTCACCCACAGAGCATGTGCTAAAAATATGAGAGGGTTACGACGTAAACTAGATGCGCTTCATGTAAAAAATGGACAATCTCCTCCGAAGTATCGAGGTTTCGGACGAAAACTCGTGTGTTACAAAAGGATTTCCATTTTTTAACTTATTTCAATTCCAGACTTTTCGTGCACTCAATATGAATAATTAAAAGACGCATACTACTATTTCAACCCTATCTAACTTCATTTTCTATTTTTCATGCATTTAATGAATTGTTTTGAGCTAAATGAACCATGAAATTAAAAAGCACAACAAATGAACTCTGAAATGGTTGAAACTTGCCATGGTATCATCATTTCACCCACGTAGCATGTGCTAAAGAGGTGAGAGGGTTACAAAATAAATTGCATGCACTTCGTCTACAAAATGGACAATCTCCTTCGAGGTATCGTGGTTTCAGATGAAAACTCGTGTGTTAGAAAAGGATTTCAACTTTTTTAACTTATTTCAACTTGTGACTTTTTGTGGATTCAATATGAACGGTTAGAAGCCGCATACTAAAATTTCAACCCTATCTAACTTCATTTTCTATTTTTCATGCATTTAATGAATTCTTTTGAGCTAAATGACCTTGAAATTAAAAAGCACCACAAATGAACTCTGAAAAGGTTGAAACTTGGCATGATATCATAATTTCACCCAGATAGCATGTGATTAAAATATGAGAGGTTTATGGCAAAAAATGCATGCACTTCGTGTACACAATGGACAATCGCCTTCAAAGTATCGGTGTATCGGACGAAAACTCGTTTGTTTCAAAAGGATTTCCATTTTTTAACTTATTTCAACTCCAGACTTTTTTTCCTTGAATATGAACCATTAGAAGCCACATATTAAAATTTCAACCCTATCTAACTTCACCTGCTATTTTTTATGCATTTAATGAATTGTTTTGAGGTAAATGACCCTGAAATTAAAAAGCACCACAAATGAACTCTGAAAAGGTTGAAACTTGGCGTGTTATCATCATTGCACCTACCTACCATGTACTAAAAAGTTGAGAGGGTTATGGGCAAACTGGATGCACTTCGTGTACAAAATGATAATCTCCTTCAAAGTAACGGTGTTTGGACGAAAAGTCGTTTGTTAGAAAAGGATTTCAATTTTTTAACTTATTTCGACTCCATACTTGTTGTGAATTCATTTTGAACCATTAGAAGCCACATACCAAAATGTCAACCCTATCTAACTTCATTTGCTATTTTCATGTATTTAATGAATTGTTTTGATTTAAATAAACCTGAAATTTAAAAGCACCACAAATGTACTCTGAAATGGTTGAAACTTGGCATGGTATCATCACTTCACCCACAGAGCATGTGCTAAAAATATGAGAGGGTTACGACGTAAACTAGATGCACTTCATGCACAAAATGGAAAATCTCCTTCGAAGTATCGGGGTTTCGGACGAAAACTCGTCTGTTACAAAAGGATTTCCATTTTTTAACTTATTTCAACTCCAGACTTTTCGTGCACTCAATATGAATAATTAAAAGACGCATACTACAATTTCAACCCTATCGAACTTCATTTTCTATTTTTCATGCATTTAATGAATTGTTTTGAGCTAAATGAAGCATGAAATTAAAATGCACAACAGATGAACTCTGAAATGGTTGAAACTTGCCATGGTATCATCATTTCACCCACGTAGAATGTGCTAAAGAGGTGAGAGGGTTACAACATAAATTGTATGCACTTCTTCTACAAAATGGACAATCTCCTTCGAAGTACCGTGGTTTTAGATGAAAACTCGTGTGTTACAAAAGGATTTCAACTTTTTAACTTATTTCAACTCGTGACTTTTTGTGGAATCAATATGAACGATTAGAAGCCACATACTAAAATTACAACCCTATCTAACTTCATTTGCTATTTTTCATGCATTTAATGAATTGTTTTGAGCTAAATGACCTTGAAATTAAAAAGCACCACAAATGAACTCTGAAAAGGTTGAAACTTGGCATGATATCATATTTTCACCCAGATAGCATGTGGTTAAAATATGAGAGGTTTATGGCAAAAAATGCATGCACTTCATGTACACAATGGACAATCTCCTTCAAAGTATCGGTGTATCGAACGAAAACTCGTTTGTTTCAAAAGGATTTCCATTTTTTAACTTATTTCAACTCCAGACTTTTTTTCATTCAATATGAACCATTAGAAGCCACATATTAAAATTTCAACCCTATCTAACTTCATATGCTATTTTCTATGCATTTAATGAATTGTTTTGAGCTAAATGACCCTGAAATTAAAAAGCACCACAAATAAACTCTAAAAAGTTTGAAACTTGGCATGTTATCATCATTTCACCTACCTAGCATGTACTAAAAAGTTGAGAGGGTTATGGGAAAAATGGATGCACTTCATGTACAAAATGATAATCTCCTTCAAAGTATCGGTGTTTGGACGCAAACTCGTGTGTTACAAAAGGATTTCAATTTTTTAACCTATTTCAGCTCGAGAGTTTTTGTGCATTAAATATGAACCATTATAAGCCACATACTAAAATTTCAACCCTATCTAACTTCATTTGCTATTTTTCATGCATTTAATGAATTGTTTTGAGCTAAATTACCCTGATATTAAAAAGCACCACAAATGAACTCTGAAATGGTTGAAACTTGGCATTGTATCATCATTTCACCCACATAGCATGTGCTAAAAAGTCGAGAGGTTTATGACAAATATTGGATGCACTTTGTGTACAAAATGGATAATCTCCTTGGAAGTATTAGGGTTTCGGAGGAAAAGTCATTTGATACAAAAGGATTTCCATTTTTAACTTATTTCGACTCCATACTTGTTGTGAATTCATTATGAACCATTAGAAGCCACATACCAAAATTTCAACCCTATCTAAATTCATTTGCTATTTTCATGTATTTAATGAATTGTTTTGATTTAAATGAACCTAAAATTTAAAACAACCACAAATGAACTCTGAAATGGTTGAAACTTGGCATGGTATCATCACTTCACCCACAGAGCATGTGCTAAAAAAATGAGAGGGTGACGACGTAAACTAGATGCCCTTCATGTACAAAATGGACAATCTCCTTCGAAGTATCGGGGTTTCGGACAAAAACTCGTCTATTACAAAAGGATTTCCATTTTTTAACTTTTTCAACTCTAGACTTTTCGTGCACTCAATATGAGTAATTAGAAGACGCATAATACTATTTCAACCCTATCTAACTTCATTTTCTATTTTTCATGCATTTAATGAATTGTTTTGAGGTAAATGACCCATGAAATTAAAAGCCACAACAAATGAACTCTGAAATGGTTGAAACTTGGCATGGTATGATCATTTCACCCACATGGCATGTGCTAAAGAGTTGAGAGGGTTAGGACGTAAACTGTATGCATTTCGTCTACAAAATGGACAATCTCCTTCGACGTGTCGTGGTTTCGAACGAAAACTCGTGTGTTATAAAAGGATTTGAACTTATTTCAACTGCAGACTTTTTGTGCATTCAATATGAACCATTATGAGCCACATACTAAAATTTCAACCCTATCTAACTTCATCTGCTATTTTTCATGCATTTAATGAATTGTTTTGAGCTAAATTACCTTGAAATTAAAAAGCACCACAAATGAACTCTCAAAAGGTTGAAACTTGGCATGTGATCATCATTTCACCTACCTAGCATTTACTAAAAAGTTGAGAGGGTTATGGGAAAAACTGGATGCACTTCGTGTACAAAATGACAATCTCCTTCAAAGTATCGGTGCTTGGACGAAAACTCGTCTTTTACAAAAGGATTTCAATTTTTTGAACTTATTTTAGCTCCAGACTTTTTGTGCATTAAATATGAACCATTATAAGCCACATACTAAAATTACAACCCTATCTAACGTCATCGGTTATTTCTTATGCATTTAATGAATTATTTTGAGCTAAATGACCTTGAAATTAAAAGGCACCACAAATCAACTCTGCAATGTTTGCAACTTGGCATGGTATCATCATTTCACCCACATAGCATGTGCTAAAAAGTTGAGAGGGTTAAGGAAAAAACTAGATGCACTTCGTGTACAAAATGGACAATCTCCTTTGAAGTATCGAAGTATCAGACAAAAACTCGTTTGTTACAAAATGATTTCCATTTTTTAACTTATTTCAACTCCATAATTTTTGTGCATTCAATATGAACCATTAGAAGCCACATACTAAAATTTCAACCCTATGTAACTTCATATGCTATTTTTCAGGCTTTAATGAATTGTTTGGAGCTGAATGACCCTGAAATTGAAAAGCACCACAAATGAGCTATGAAAAGGTTGAAACTTGGCATGTTATCATCATTTCACCTACCTAGCATGTACTAAAAATTTGAGAGGATTATGGGAAAAACTTGATGCACTTCATGTACAAAATGGCAATCTCCTTCGAAGTATCGGTGTTTGGACGAAAACTCGTCTGTTACAAAAGGATTTCAGTTTTTTAAGTTATTTTAGCTCCAGACTTTTTGTGCTTTAAATATGAACCATTATAAGCGACATACTAAACCCTATCTTACTTCATTTGTTATTTTCCATGCATTTATTGAATTGTTTTGAGCTAAATTGCCCTGAAATTAAAAAGCACCACAAATGAACTCTGAAATGGTTGAAACTTGGCATGGTATCATCATTTCACCCACATAGCATGTGCTAAAAATTTGAGAGGGTTTAGGCAAAAACAGGATATACTTCGTGTACAAAATGGACAATCTCCTCCGAGTATCGGGTTTTCGGACAAATACTCGTTTGTTACGAAATGATTTCCATTTTTTAACGTAGTTGAACTCCATAATTTTTGTGCATTCAATATGAACCATTAGAAGCCACATACTAAAATTTCAACCCTGTGTAACTTCATCTGCTATTTTTCATGCATTTAATGAATTGTTTTAAGCTAAATGAACCTATAATTAGAAAGCACCACAATCTCTTTTGAAGTATCGAAGTATGGGATGAAAACTCGTTTGTTACAAAAGGATTTCCATTATTTAACTCATTTCGACTCCATACTTTTTGTGCATTCAATATGAACCATTATGAGCCACATACTAAAATTTCAAACCTATCTAACTTCATCTGCTATTTTTCATGCATTTAATGAATTGTTCAGAGCTGAATGACCCTAAAATTAAAAAGCACCACAAATGCACTCTGAAAAGGTTGAACCTTGGCATGTTATATTCATTTCACCTACCTAGAATGTACTAAAAAGTTGAGCGGGGTATGGGAAAAACTGGATGCACTTCGTGTACAAAATGACAATCTCCTTCGAAGTATTGGTGTTTGGACGAAAACTTGTCTGTTACAAAAGGATTTCAATTGTTTAACTTATGTTAGCTCCAGACATTTTGTGCCCTAACGATGAACCATTATAAGCCACATACTAAAATTTCAACGCTATATAACTTCATTTGTTATTTTCCATGCATTTAATGAATTGTTTTGAGCTAAATGACCCTGAAATTAAAAAGCACCACAAATCAACTCTGCAATGGTTGCAACTTGGCATGGTATCATCATTTCACCCACATAGCATGTGCTTAAAAGTTGAGAGGGTTAAGGCAAAACCGGATGCACTTCGTGTACAAAATGGACAATCTCCTCCGAAATATCTGGGTTTTGGACGAAAACTCATTTGTTGCAAAATGATTTCCTTTTTAACATATTTCAACTCCATACTTTTTTTGCATTCAATATGAACCATTAGAAGCCACATACTAAAATTTCAATCCTATCCAACTTCATCTGCTATTTTTCATGCATCTAATGAATTGTTTTAAGCTAAATGCCCCTATAATTAGAAAGCACCACAAATCAATTCTGGCTAGGTAGGAACTTGGAATTGTATCATCATTTCACCCACATTGCATGCTATAAAAAGTGGAGAGGGTTACGGCATAAACTGGATGCACTTCGTGTACAAAATGAACAATCTCCTTCGAAGTATCGAAGGATCGGACGAAAACTCGTTCGTTACAAAAGGATTTCCATTTTTTAATTGACTTCAACTCCAGACTTTTTGTGCATTCAATATGAACCATTATGAGCCACATACTAGAATTTCAGCCCTATCTAACTTCATCTGTTATTTTTCATGCGTTTAATGAATTGTTTCGAGCTGAATGACACTGAAATTAAAAAGCACCACAAATGAACTCTGAAAAGGTGGAACCTTGGCATGTTATCATCATTTCACCTACCTAGAATGTACTAAAAAGTTGAGAGCGTTATGGGTAAAACTGGATGCACTTCGTGTACAAAATGACAATCTCCTTCGAAGTATCAGTGTTTGGACGAAAACTCGTCTGTTAGAAAAGGATTTCAATTTTTTTAACTTATCTTAGCTCCAGACTTTTTGTGCTTTAAATATGAACCATTATAAGCGACATACTAAAATATAAACCCTATCTTACTTCATTTGTTATTTTCCATGCATTTATTGAATTGTTTTGAGCTAAATGGCCCTAAAATTAAAAAGGACCACAAATGTACTCTGAAATGGTTGAAACTTGGCATGGTATCATCATTTCACCCACATAGCATTTGCTAAAACGTTGAGAGGGTTAAGGCAAAAACAGGATGTACTTCGTGTACAAAATGACCAATCTCCTCCGAGTATCGGGTTTTCGGACGAATACTCGTTTGTTACAAAATGATTTCCATTTTTTAACGTAGTTCAACTCCATAAATTTTGTGCATTCAATATGAACCATTAGAATCCACATACTAAAATTTCAACCCTGTGTAACTTCATCTGCTATATTTCATGCATTTAATGAATTGTTTTAAGCTAAGTGAACCTATAATTAGAAAGCAGCACAAATCAATTCTGAAAAGGTCGAAACTTGGAATGGTATCACCATTCGGCCCACATAGCATGTTATAAAAATTTGAGAGGGTTACGACATAAACTGGATGCACTTCGTGTACAAAATGGACAATCTCTTTTGAAGTATCGAAGTATGGGATGAAAACTCGTTTGTTACAAAAGGATTTCCATTATTTAACTTATTTCGACTCCATACTTTTTGTGCATTCAATATGAACCATTATGAGCCACATACTAAAATTTCAAACCTATCTAACTTCATCTGCTATTTTTCATGCATTTAATGAATTGTTCGGAGCTGAATGACCCTAAAATTAAAAAGCACCACAAATGCACTCTGAAAAGGTTGAACCTTGGCATGTTATCTTCATTTCACCTACCTAGAATGTACTAAAAAGTTGAGCGGGTTATGGGAAAAACTGGATGCACTTCGTGTACAAAATGACAATCTCCTTCGAAGTATTGGTATTTGGACAAAAACTTGTCTGTTACAAAAGGATTTCAATTTTTTTAACTTATGTTAGCTCCAGACATTTTGTGCCCTAAGGATGAACCATTATAAGCCACATACTAAAATTTCAACGCCATATAACTTCATTTGTTATTTTCCATGCATTTAATGAATTGTTTTGAGCTAAATGACCCTGAAATTAAAAAAGCACCACAAATCAACTCTGCAATGGTTGCAACTTGGCATGGTATCATCATTTCACCCACATAGCATGTGCTAAAAAGTTAAGAGGGTTAAGGCAAAACCGGATGCACTTCGTGTACAAAATGGACAATCTGCTCCGAAATATCGGGGTTTTGGACGAAAACTCATTTGTTACAAAATGATTTCCTTTTTAACATATTTCAACTCCATACTTTTTTTGCATTCAATATGAACCATTAGAAGCCACATACTAAAATTTCAATCCTATCTAACTTCATCTGCTATTTTTCATGCATCTAATGAATTGTTTTAAGCTAAATGCCCCTATAATTAAAAAGCACCACAAATCAATTCTGAATAGGTAGGAACTTGGAATGGTATCATCATTTCACCCAGATTTTATGATATAAAAAGTGGAGAGGGTTACGGCATAAACTGGATGCACTTCGTGTACAAAATGAACAATCTCCTTCGAAGTATCGAAGTATCGGACGAAAACTCGTTCGTTACAAAAGGATTTCCATTTTTTAACTGACTTCAACTCCAGACTTTTTGTGCATTCAATATGAACCATTATGAGCCACATACTAGAATTTCAGCCCTATCTAACTTCATCTGCTATTTTTCATGCGTTTAATGAATTGTTTGGAGCTGAATGACCCTAAAATTAAAAAGCACCACAAATGAACTCTGAAAAGGTGGAACCTTGGCATGTTATCATCATTTCACCTACCTAGAATGTACTAAAAAGTTGAGAGTGTTATGGGTAAAACTGGATGCACTTCGTGTACAAAATGACAATCTCCTTCGAAGTATCAGTGTTTGGACGAAAACTCGTCTGTTACCAAAGGATTTCAATTTTTTTAACTTATCTTAGATCCAGACTTTTTGTGCATTAAATATGAACCATTATAAGCCATATACTAAAATTTCAACCCAATATAACTTCGTTTGTTATTTTCCATGCATTTAATGACTTGTTTTGAGCTAAATGACCCTGAAGTTAAAAAGCACTAAAAATCAACTCTGCAATGGTCGCAACTTGGCATGGTATCATCATTTCACCCACATAGCATGTGCTAAAAATATGAGAGGGTTAAAGCAAAAACGGATGCACTTCGTGTACAGAATGGACAATCTCCTTCGAAGTATCGGGGTTTCGGACAAAAACTCATTTGTTACAAAATGATTTCCTTTTTTAACTTATTTGAACTCCATACTTTTTGTGCATTCAATATGAACCATTATAAGCCACATACTAAAATTTCAATCCTATCTAACTTCATCTGCTATTTTTCATGCATCTAATGAATTGTTTTAAGCTAAATGACCCTATAATTAAAAAGCACCACAAATCAATTCTAAAAATGTAGGAACTTGGAATGGTATCATCATTTCACCCACATTGCATGCTATAAAAAGTTGAGAGGGTTACGGCATGAACTGGATGCACTTCGTGTACAAAATGGACAATCTCCTTCGAAGTATCGAAGTATCAGACGAAAACTCGTACGTTACAAAAGGATTTTCATTTTTTAACTTATTTCAACGCCAGAATTTTTGTGCATTCAATATGAACCATTATGAGCCACATAATAAAATTTCAACCCTATCTAACTTCATGTGCTATTTTTCATGCATTTAATGAATTGTTTTGAGCTGAATGACCCTGAAATTAAAAAGCACCACAAATGAACTCTGAAAAGGTTGAAACTTGGCATGGTATCATCATTTCACCCACATAGGATGTGCTAGAATGTTGAGAGGGTCACGACATAAGCTGGATGCACTTTGTGTACAAAATGGACAATCTCCTTCGAAGTATCGGTGTTTCGGATGAAAACTCGTTTGTTACAAAAGGATTTCCATTTTTTCACTTATTTCAACTCCAGACTTTTTGTGCATTCAGTATGACCCTTAGTAGCCACATACTAAAATTTCAACCCTATCTAACTTCATCTGCTATTTTTCATGCATTTAATGAATTGTTTTAAGCTAAATGACCCTAAAAGTTAAAAAGCACCACAAATGAATTCTGAAAAGGTTGCATCTTGGCATGGTATCATCATTTCACCCACATAGCATGTTACAAAAAGATGAGAGGGTTACGACAAAAATTGTATGCACTTCGTGTAAAAAATGGGTTTCACATGAAAACTCGTTTGTTATAGAAGGATTTCCATTTTTAACATATTTCAACTGTAGGATTTTTGTGCATTCAATATGAACCATTAGAAGCCACATACTAATATTTCAAACCTATCTAACTTCGTCTACTATTTTTCATGCATTTAATGACTTGTTTTGAGGTAAATGACCCTGAAATTAAAAAGCACCACAAATGAACTATGAAAAGGTTGAAACTTGGCATGGTATCATCATTTCACCCAAATAACATGTGCTGAAAAGTTTAGAGGGTTACGGCAAAAACTGGATGCACTTCGTGTACAAAATGACAATCTCCTTCGAAGTATCGGTGTTTGGACGAAAACATGTCCGTTACAAAAGGATTTCAAAATTTTCAACTTATTTCAGCTCCAGACTTTTTTTTGCATTAAATATGAACCATTATAAGCCACTTAATAAAATTTCAACCCTATCTAACTTTATTTGCTATTGTTCATGTATTTAATGAATAATTTTGAGCTAAATGACCCGGATATTAAAAAGCACCACAAATGAACTCTGAAATGGTTGAAACTTGGCATGGTATCGTCATTTCACCCACATAGCATGTGCTAAAAAGTTGACAGGTTTATGACAAAAACTGGATGCACTTCATGTCCAAAATGGACAATCTCCTCCGAAGTATCGTGGTTTCGGACGAAAACTCGTTTGTTACAAAAGGATTTCCATTTTTTAACTTATTTCGACTCCATACTTTTTGTGAATTCAGTATGAACCATCAGAAGCCACATACTAAAATTTCTACCCTATCTAACTTCATTTGCTATTTTCATGTATTTAATGAATTGTTTGGATTTAAATGACTTTAAAATTTAAAAGCACCAGAAATGAACTCTGAAATGGTTGAAACTTGGCGTGCTATCATAATTTCACCCACATAGCATGTGATTAAGATATGAGAGGTTTATGGCAAATACTGCATGCAGTTCATGTACGCAATGGACAATCTCCTTCAAAGTATCGGTGTATCGGACGAAAACTCGTTTGTTTCAAAAGGATTTCCATTTTTAACTTATTTTTGCTCCAGACTTTTTGTGCATCAAATATGAACCATTATAAGCCACATACTAAAATTTCGATCCTATCTAACTTCATTTGTTATTTTCCATGCATTTAATGAATTATTTTGAGCTAAATGACCCTGAAATTAAAAAGCACCACAAATGAACTCTGAAATGGTTGAAACATGGCATGGTATCATCATCTCACCCACAAAGCATGTTCTAAGAAGATGAGAGGGTTACGGCGTAAACTGGATGTTGTTCGTGTACAAAATGGACAATCTCCTTTGAAGTGTGGGGGTTTCTAACGAAAACTCGTCTGTTACAAAAGGATTTCTATTTTTAACTTATTTCAACTCCAGACTTTTTGTGCATTCAATATGAACCATTAGAAGACACATACTTAAATTTCAACCCTATCTAACTTCATTTGCTCTTTTTCATGCATTTAATGAATTATTTTTAGCTAACTGACCCTGAAATGCTTTAGAAAGTACAATTATTCATGCATTTTATGAATTGTTTTCAGCTAAATCATCCTAAAAAAATTCATGCATTAGGGTTTTGGATGAAAACTGTTCTGTTACAAAAGGACAATCTTCATCGCATACATCACAATGCTTTATTAGAAAGCTTGCTCACATCATACAAAATATTCTTACACACACAAACCATACGTAAATAGGGACATAATAGAAATACTAGTTGAGATATCCATTACAGAAAGTACTGCGTAATTGAAGATACCAATCCTACAGAAAGTACCAACACTACTTGTAGTCCGGATCAGAATACCCCTAAGTAGGAGACCCATGGGGCACTAGTGGTGGTACTAGCGGTACGAGGTCTCGCTACCCATAATTGAAGATTCTAATCCTGCGGTACAACTCGTATGCAATGTACCCATCTATTGCTACATACTCAATGGTCAAGTGGGGTCTTCTCCCAATGTTTGTGCCCTGAGTTGGGGGATTTTTTTCTTCATATGAGCATAGTCCTCGTCGACGAGGGCGGCTGCCATACCAGCCATTGAAGTCTTGTCATGCTCAAGCCTGAACCTGCCCAGAAGATCAATCTGGCATTTAGCTGGTATCTCAATTCACCAGGTGTGCCTCATCTTGATCTTGCCATTCGTTATATCAACGCTAGCAAAATATATGCCGCTGCGAAGGACCTCCATGAGTTTTGGACAATGATTATCACTACTGTAACAATAAAATGGAACAAATGTGTTATATACTGCTACAACAAGTATATTTTAAAACAAGTATAATAAGAATCATAAGAAGTATAATTCAGCACAAGTATAATAAGAATCAAAACAAGTATAATAAGAATCATAGCAAGTTTCCTATTCCTATGCATGAATTCGTATCCTATGAATCAAAAGATGGAAGCCCCTAATATAATTAAACTATGACACATGTTCTCCCACAATGGCCAACATACAACTACAAGGAAAATTCTTATGCAAATTTTCTATCTTATTCGTCCTATCCTCCTATTCCTATTCCTATGCAATTTTCCTAATTCTCCTATTCCTATGCAAGTTTCTATTCCTATGCAAGTTTCCTATGAATCAAAGGAAAGCGTCAATTTTCCTATGAATCAAAAAAATCCCCAATTTTCCTACACATTTTTCATATGAATATAGGAAACTATCACATATTCTTGACATTCCCAATCCTCCTATTCCTATGCAATTTTCCTATCTATGAATCAAAAGATAAGTCCCAATTAAAACTATGATAAGTTTCATATTACCTTGCCCACTGGAATACCATGACACGTTGCTTGAAATAAATATGGACGACAACAACATCACGACCATTGGTCGTGTACTCGAGATCGAGGCCAAAGAACTTGTTTTCCTCTTCTTGAAGCCATTTCTCGAGCGTGGAAAGAAAAACCTTCACTCTAGCATTGTTGTTCGTGTATACGACATGGAGATTGGTCATGCCATGTGCGAGCACTTTCCCGTAGCGAGTGATTGGATTCATGATGGAGGATGGAGGATGGGCAAGAAGAGAGGGGAGGGAGATGAACATAAATGGAGGCGCTGGTCGCGATTACTGTAGCGTCATGTGGCATTTGCTCTCGCGCAGAAGAACTAAAAGGGCATAGGAATTAATCAGTTTGGACCTTTAGTCCTGGTTTGATCCACGAACCGAGAATAAAAGGGCTCGCGCCAGGTGAATGGTTGCCACCACCCCTTTAGTCTCGGTTGGTGACACCAACCTGGACTGCTAAAGGGTCCTCACGAATCGGGACTAATGCTTATTCTCGCGAACCGGGACTAATGGTGGCATTAGTCCCGGTCCAAAATGCGACCGGGACTAATGCTCCGGTTGAAATGCCGATTTTCTACCATTGTGAATATGTAATGTCATAGACTTGAAAACACACACATAAATGTTTAATAAAAATATTACATACTATTTCAGCTCAAGTTACCAACGCATATAGTTTTATGGTATGCTCCATAACAATAGTAAATATGAGTTTCAAACTTTGAAACAATTAATTAGAGTGATTTCAAGTCCAAACTAATCGACACGTGTGATTAGCTCGATTTTGTGCTTCCAAGTCAACCTATATTTATGTTCTATATAAGAATTGTTCAGAACTTTTATTTAATATATTGTAGTTATTTAGTCAAAGGACATGAAGATGAGGATTTCAGGGGGACTCATTCTTGTTTAGCTAGCTAAGTGCTTACCTTTACCTCTAACCCAAATTAGCTCAGCCGGATCCATAACCTAGACTATCAAAATAATTGCATGCGTCTAATACACTGATTTTTCTCTTTTATTGGTTGCAATTTTCACAGATTTTATTGTGAAATTTGATGGTCGTGATTTCTTCTTTGTATGATCCGCCTGCCGATCATCTATGCATTTTAAGTCTATGGAATTACAGTTCGGACTTTGAAATAGGTGGATAGTTCATGTAGCAAACTGGTCGAATGTTATCCGCCAAAGAAAGAAGAAGCAAACTAGTCGAGTGCCCATTTGTATCTGATATTTAGATTCTTTCCTTGAATAAAGTTCATGTAGTTGCAACAATTGTTCATATAATTACTATGATAAACAATGGTACATATCGATTCAGTACATGTTTAGAATGATGTGGGAGTTATAATTTCATCTCAATAATTACTTAATAGATCCAATATATATTGTGCATGTACATGTTTTAAATGTAATAAGTGAATTAATTACATCTACCAAGGGGGGACTGTATAATAATATTAATGTGGTCGATGAAATTACATATTGGGTTTGAGTAAAAGTTTTAGTGATGGATGGTAGAAATAATATATTGATCTCTGGTTTTCGTTTCCTATTTTTGTCACTCTTAATTTCTGTAACTATACGTATAAATGTGTGTAGACGCATTTTTTTCTTTGAATATTTTCTATGTGCATACAAGTTAGCTTGTCCGGCAATGGATCGTCGTAGTGATCAATCAAGTGCATGGCCATATGATGTGTGTGCAAGTGCTTGATTGATGGATTATTAAATGCATGCATACGTGCATGTGTGAGTACCGTGCGCTTGGATAGTTGGCTATGACCTTGCTGCAGTTTCGGAACATACGCATGGAACATTCTCGTCTGCTTTAGAGCAACACCCGCATTGGACAAGGGATAGATGGTCATATGAGGATGTGTCTGGTGAAGATTTTGTTGGTGCACTAGAGTTTTGGGCCCTCCAGGGCCCCTTACTCGTGCACGAGCAGTAGTAGCCACCCTGGCAGTGAGGCCCAACATGGACTTGCCAGATACCAAAACATGAGAATCAAGACCACCGCCAAGACCTTGTCTGGAGGGCTATTGAACCCCCAGGCAAAGCAAGGCAAAGCCCCGGCAAGGCCCCGCCAGCCCACAGGCCAGGTGTCGATCCACCTGGATGCGTGTCGCGGTGTCGACGTTGGAGGGGGTAAGCGGTGCCGATGGGACGGGCTCCCGTCTCGTCCCACTAACGGAGAGAGATGCCTGACTGTACATTAAATGAGCCTGTCCTACTCCGTCAGTGTTAGGTATGATAGCTTTGTATCTCTGTACACCCCGTGTACACACTGTATGCCACTGTTGGGATCCCCTTCAAAGTATTAAAGGAGGCCCAGGGCGATACGGTAGGGGATTCTTTTGACTTTTGGGACTTTCTAGCTCACACGCATGGCGGCTGCTCATAGCACTCTTGTAGCTAGAACCCTAAGAACACTCTTAATACAACCAAGCACGAGTAGGGTTTTACGCATCCGTGCGTCCCGAACCTAGATAAAGATCCCCGCGTGCTGTTCATCAGACCAGCTCTCTGTTTGAGCCTTCCCCCCGCCAAACCAAAATGGGTCACTATGATCCCATAGGTGTTCGTTCCCACAACATCTTTGGCGCGCCAGGTAGGGGGACGCTAGGTCGTGCAAACCCGTTCTGGTAATCAGCGCGCCAGTTTCTTCATACTCATCATCGCCACGGCCCCCAAGAAGAAGGGCGTGAAAGCAATTGGCCCATCCACGTATGCCGTCCTGTATCTGCACAGACAAGAGACGGCATAGACGTGGGTGGAGGCAGATGTTCAGAACTTTCGCCACACTCCGGTGATCAAGGACAAGCAAGCGGCGATGCTCGTCGCGGAGATGCCAATGGCGGCGGCGGGAACCCCCATGCCCCTTGGTCTCAGGACGTAGCAGTACAGCCTACGGGTGGTACGGCGAACTCCGGGGGCGGAAGGGTATCTTCCAGGGCACCCACTCCGGCGCCTACACCGCGACCTTCTCAGGACACGTGTGGAGAGCCGCACCACGGCACCCGTAGGTCTCAATGTCCCCACGGGAAAGCTCTTGCGCATTATTACCAAGATGCGCGGGGCCAGCATGATCACCAGCATGCAAGCGGGAGTGGCATGCCAACACGGGACCGCGGAGGTGCTCCTTCTAACACGGTTAGGCGGCAGAGCACCTCGCGTTCCTAGCGTTGTTCACTGGCGACCACGTCGGAGGAAGCGATAGCGTGGGCGCAGCTACTCCTAAACTTCCCTCCTGCAACGGTGAAGCTCGACGAATCGAGATCCACCATTCAGAGCCTCCTCAGCCTTGCAGATAAGTTTTGGTCCGCCGAGCCATCTCACGCTAGTGGTGAGAGGGCCAGAGGGGGCGCGACTTCGGCGCACTCTCCTCCACAGCAACATCGCCGGTCACAGACACGACTAACCGACGCTGATGACGGTTACTCGACGGTGTTGTTTGACCCACAGAAACGCCGCGATCAGCGTCAAGTTCATCAAGAACGTGGCAGGGAAGACGCTCGAGCTGCAATCGAGCAGCCGCGGGAAGCGCACCTCCAGTCTGATAGGCATGCGGGGCCCACTGTAGACAAGTCTGCGCTAGGGTATCCTGTCAGCCTAGCTTATGAGATGGATTGTCCAGCGTTTACCCGTGAGCTGCGGCAAGTCCAGTAGCCGAACTCCCACACGTTCAAGCCAGAAGTCCCGGAGAAGTATGATGGCAAGGCTCATCCATCGGAGTTCCTGAGCATCTACACCATTGCGGTGCAAGCTGCCGGGGGTCACGACAACAAGATACTTGAAAAGATACCCAGGCACCGCCAAGAAGGGCAAGGTTGTTGACCCCGGCAACGATGTTGTCGTGTGCGCCTCCTCCCACACCATGGCGGCTGCCAACAATCTAGAAGGCTCGACAAGTAGTTTTGAAAGATCCATCGCACCAAAGGCCATGATCTCCAAGACTGTCGGCAAGTTGAGCAGCTTGCCGATAAGGAAAAAGCTGAGTACGAGAGGCGAGACAAGGAGAAAGGCTAGGATGGTGCCAAGGGGTCTGGCAAGAAGCGTGTCAGCCGAGGGGGTCACCGCAGCATGACGAAGCAACAAAAAGACCGGCCCGCCCGTGGCCGCGACAAGCAAGAGGGAGATGATGATGATGTCGAAGAGGACGACGAGTCCAGCAGGCATGATTTTTAGAAGGATGAAGAGATGATGTGCATAGAAGGATGTGCCTCCTCGCATTCCTCTCACCGCCAACTCAAACAGTGGGCGTGCGGGGTTAATGCCGCAGAGCCCTCTATCGATACACCTATACCTCTGAAGTGGTCCAACACTCCTATCATCTTCGACACCGAGGATCACCCTGATTGCATAACTGCGGTCAGGTTCTTTCCGTTGTTGGTTTTGCCAACAATCCGCAACCTCAAGGTGATGAAAATGTTAGACGACACTAGCGCCAAGCTGAGCCTGATCTCACCTGATGTCATTTAGAAGCTGCAAATTCCTGACGAATATCTTGAGCCGACACGCGCTTTCCAAGGGGCCAGTTCAGGAAGAACTCAGCCGAAGGGCAAGGTCACACTGCCGATGACGTTTGGCAGTGATATCAATTTCAGAACGGAAATATCGTTTTTGATGTCGCGAATATCTCGTTGCCGTAAAACGGCATTCTTGGTCGCCCAACACTAGCCAAGTTCATGGCAGCCACCCACTTCACTTACAACGTGCTGAAGATGCCCGAGCCAATGAGCGTCATCACTATCAACTTTGACAAGGAAAGCAAACTTATCTACGCCTACCAAGTCTACCGGGGTGCAATCACAGCACCTGCCGCCAAGGCACTTGCTCGTGCGCTAAAGCTCCCTGGGGGAAATAGACCAGCAAGCCCTCTCGCGCACATTCCGGCAAGCACACCTCCTTGGAGTGTTGCGCTCCCATTGACGATGTGCTAGAGAACTCCACCGACAAGAGCAAAAAGTCCAAGGTTACTCCTTGAGAGACCAAGAAGGTGCCCGCGAAGGAGTACGGCATGGGGGGAGGGGGACTTTCACGACAAGTTCCACCCTTGACAAAAAATAGGAAAGCACGCTCGTCGCCTTCCTGCGGGCAAATGTCGATGTGTTTGCATGGCAACTATCTAATATCCCTGGTGTTCCCAGGGAGGTGACTGAGCACCACCTTGTCGTCTGCCCACACGCGCAGCCCGTCAAACAGAAGGTTCGGAAGCAAGATTTGGAGCGGCAGTAGTTTATTGCCGAAGAGATCAAGGCACTAGAAGCGGATGGCTTCATCAGAGGAGTACTCCATCCAACATGGTTGGCCAATCCGGTCATAGTGCGCAAGGCGAATGGAAAATGTGGCTTGTGCATTGATTTGACAGACATCAACAAAGCCTGCCCCAAAGATCCTTTTCCCTTGCCACGCATCGACCAAATTATGGACTCCAATGCTGGTTGTGACTTGTTGTCTTTCCTTGATGCCTATTCCGGTTATCATCAGATTTTCATGGCTAAGGAAGACGAGGAGAAGACCACATTTATCACCCCATGTGGTACGTATTGGTTTTTGCGTATGCCTTTCGGGTTGAAAAGTGCTGGTTCTACTTTTGCAAGAGTGGTCCAGATTGGTTTTTAGCCCCAGCTACATAAAAATATGGAGGGTTATATGGATGACATAGTGGTCAAAACCAAGGACAAGGCTACACTCATATCAGACCTAGAAGAAACATTTGCCAACTCGCACAAGATCAACATGAAGCTCAACCCTGAGAAGTGTGTGTTCGATGTCCCATCCAGCAAGCTTCTTCGGTTCTTTGTATCTCAACAAGGAATCGAAGCGAATCCCGACAAGATCAAAGGAATTGAGCAAATTGAAGCACCAAGACGAGTCAAAGATGTGCGACGTCTTGCCGGCTGTTGCCGCTCTAAGTAGATTCATCTCAAAATCTGCTAAGTGCGCCCAGCCCTTTTTCAGAATATTGAACATGGAAGGTCCAATGAAATGGACTCCGAAAGCAGAGGCAGCGCTGTGGGATTTGAAGTACCTCTCCTCTCTGCCAGTCCCAGTCACGCCAATACCACAAGAAATGTTGCTGCTATATCTGGTGGCAACAAACCAAGTGGTGAGTGCTATGCTAGTGGCTGAAAGAGAAGTTGATGAGGAAGCAACAGCAACGGCAGGGTCGCCAAGCGACGAGCCAGGACATTCCTCGGTAGTCTATTTTGTCATCTCCTTATTGCAGTCAGCTAGGTTGAGATATTCCGGCATGCAAAAGGTTCTCTTCGGCCTTCTTATGTCCTCGAGGAAGCTATGCCAGTACTTCCAAGCACATGAGATCACCGTTATCACCCGCTTCCCGCTACAGTAGATCTTGCCGGATCCAAAAGCTATCGGCAGGATTGTGGAGTGGGCTTTGGAACTATCAAGCTTTGATCGCAAGTTTGAAAGCACTACGACCATTCAGAGCATGGCCTCGGAGGAGGTCATTGTAGAGTGGACCCCAACGCCCGTTGAAGAAGTTCCAAAGTCAACTCTCCCTAGTAAGGAAACCGATCAAGAGTGGATCATGTGTTTTGATGGAGCTTTCTCGCTGCTGGTGCCGTTGTTGGAGTGCTGCTTGTCGCACCCACCGGAGAGCACCTCAGATATGTGGTTCACATGCACTTTCCCTGGGAGAGATCAACGAACAACACTGCTAAGTAAGAAGGACTGCTTACCGGTCATCAGGCAAGTGAACAAAGATTACCAAAGCCCGTTGATGGAAGCTTATGTAGATGAAGTAAGGAAGTTGCAAGAATGTTTTAACAGCCTGCAAATGGAGCACATTCCACGTGCAGAAACTTTCATCTTCCAACTAACTCAACCCTCCGTGACATCATCAACTATAAAAGAGAAGAGAAGGAAGTTATGTTCCGGCAAGTATTTCCCGACATGGCTCCCAGAAGCTGCCGACGAGAAGGTTGCTAGAGAGAACGACAGGCTTGTCGGTGGGTACAATGCTCCGGCAGGTCCCCCGGCTCTAGTAGTGGAAGCACATGCTCCCGCAAGGCTTGCCAGGGTGGAGCAGGCTCTGGAAGGTCCTCAGTCCCTTGCTGTTGAAGTAAATGCTACCCTGGCAGAGGATATGCCTTCAGTTCTTGCTATCCATCCCCAGGATCCAGCATGGGCACAACACATTGTCCGTTTCCTTCAGACAGGAGAACTTCCCGGGGAGCAAGAAGAAGCAGAGAAAGTAGCCCACCGGTCTAATATGTACCAGTTCGTGGACAACGTCCTGTATAGAAAGAGGCCGAACGGTGTGAAACTCAAATGTATTTCTCGGGAAGATGGACTAGAGCTGTTGCCAGAGATACATGGAGGCACATGTGGATACCACATAGGATCAAGAGCCCTTGCCAGAAAGGCATTCTAGCAAGGCTTCTTTTGGCCCACTGCCCTCCAGGATGCAACAACATTAGTAACCAAGTGTGAGGTATGCTAGTTTCATTTGAAGATATTACATCAACCAGCTCAAGCACTTCAAACTATCCCTCTCTCCTGGCCATTTTCGGTCTGGGGGCTTGACATCTTGGGCCCCTTTCCTCGCGCTGCCGGGGCTTTGAGTACTTGTACGTTGCAATCGACAAGTTCACAAAGTGGCCAGAAGTGGAAGCAGTGAGGAAGGTGACAACACAGTCAGCTGTCAAGTTCGTCAAGGGACTAGTTTGCCGCTTTGGTGTTCCCAACAGGATCATCACTAACAATGGCACAAAGTTCATGAGCCGCACCTTCATGCAGTATGTCCAAGGCCTTGGTAGCAGAATCTGTTTTGCTTCCGTTGCCCACCCGAGGAGAAACGGCCATGTGAAGAGGGCTAATGTTGAAGTGTTGCGAGGCCTCAAGACAAGAACTTTTGACAGGCTGCACAAGTGCGGAAGGCGCTAGATTCATGAGTTATCGGTGGTTCTTTGGTCAATCAGAACTACACCAAATCGAGCTACCGGCCAGACACCCTTTTCCCTGGTCTATGGGGCGGAGGCAGTTCTCCCCACGGAACTCATATACGGGTCTCCTCGAGTGCTCGCTTATGATGAGCTAGAGAAAGAGCAGTTGTGGCAAGACGACGTGACGCTCCTTGAGGAAGACCGTCTTCAGGATGTTGTGAGAGCTGCATGCTACTAGCAAGCTTTGTGCCGCTACCATAGCCGCAAAGTTAATGCAAGGAGTCTTGAGGAAGGCAACCTTGTTCTTTGACAAGTTTAGTCCGCCAAGAATTCCAACAAGTTGACGCAAAGTGGGAAGGCCCTTATCGGGTAGTACGAGTAACCAGGCCTGGCGCAGTCCGCCTGGAGACCGAAGATGGCATCCCAGTGAGCAACTCCTAGAATATCGAACACCTTCGCAAGTTCTACCTATAAGGCGCGGTTGCTGGGCCTCCCAACAAACACCTTTTGTAGAAGTCTTGCCGCTGAAGCATGTAATCCTTGGTACAAAGCTAGACTCAGACCCTGTGCTTAGTTGAATAAGGATAAGTGTTCTCATGTTTAATTATGTGCATGTTTGTCTGAAGTGTTCCATTGAACTTTATCCCGACAAGGGCTAATGGACCGCCAAGGTTCCACATCCATATGTTCTCTTCTTTCTTTTCTCAAAGGACAGAAGGTCACCTTGCGTGCAGCTTTGCCGGGGGGCCGGGGAATGGTGGTACGGATACCTATGAGTGACGTCCCAAAAAAACATGCCGGAGGGAGCACGACAACAAAAAGATAAGTTGCAACAACCCCAAGTGAATCCTTGCCATGAAGTTCTTTTCCTTGGGTGATTTAGGCTTCTGTACGGAAAACATGCACACACGGGAACCTTGTCGCATTTGTCTGCGCCCGCACCATGTTCAGGACCGCTCAACGGCTCAAGTGGTCGCGCCCTCACTCCTTGTTTTGTTTTGAGTCCGCTCAACCACTCAAGTGACAACACTCGCGCCTTTATTCTGTTTCGAGAAAGACCAACACCTTGAACGGCTGTAACAAGGACGCCAAGGTATCTTGCTAGTAGTAGCACCGCCAGCAGGCTGCTAAGGGCCTGTTCCTCGAAGCGCTTGCGGTAGGGCTATGCACGCCGGCAAGATTTCTCTGAGAAGCCGTAGGGAAAGTTCCATACACAGTTAAGGTCTAACAAGGAAGATAATACAATGTCATTCAAAATAGGGTCGAATTTACATAAGATAGCGCTTTTTTCCTAAGTACATCTCTATTTGACTTTCTACCCTAGGGGAGATTACACGAAGAAAAGGATGGAAAGGAGAGGCAAGCCACAAGAAGAAAAAGGTCGTGAGAGGCCCCCGACAGAAGCCCGGCCTCACCCCTCTGGATCAGCACTGCACGGAGGAGCAGGGCTGCCAGATGGGCACGCAAGAACCTGGCCCCTCCTGGACCAGCATTGTGTGGAGGAGAGGGCCAGCACGGACAAAAAGGGGGATGCACCGTAGAAGCCGAAGTCCACGGGCCTATCGGAAGAGCCAGCTGGAAGATGAGGCTGCTCCCGAGACTAAGGCCCCTGGCAAGGATGTCCTGACGGGAGGGGGGGAGGCATGAGGCTAGCGGTGATGGTGCGGCCGGTGTTAATCCAAGCTCGAGTCGTCGGGCTCCGACTTGACCGCTCGAAGACCGGACTCATCGTCGCTTTCTTCGCCGTTGTCCTCCTCATCACTCTTTCCCGAGGACAGGCTTTCGACGCTCCTCAAGCTCTCTTCGCAGCAGCTGAGATGGACGTCGGAGCGCCCAAAAATCATGATGGAGAGCATATTTGTCTCCGTCATTTTAAAGCGAAGGACATGCCCCACCTGGAGGTTGTGGGCGCGGGCAAAGGTCTTCCAGCCGCGCCTGAGAAACATGACGCGGTTCGCTGGGTACTTGACGTTTACCTACGTCGTGCCGTTATAACAACCAACAAGCCATAACCATAGGACGGGTGGCTTGTCACCCTCCATTGCCGTGGCAAAGAGGCGAGGGAGGCATAGATGGCTCCGAAGGGGACTGGCCAGCTCGAGGATGAAATCCAGTGCCGTCCCCTTGGCATGGGTCTCCTCAATGGAGAGGCCTGGCATCGGAGGAGGGGGTGGAGCAGCGCTCCACCTCCCCTGTCCTCGGCCTCAATGGTGGCCGCGACCCCTCGCACCTCTTCCATCGTGCAAGCTCGAATCACCCACCGCCTCTGTGGCTGAAGCGGCGAGATGATCCCGACGAGAGCTCCTCCTCGGAGCGGAGGACGGTGGTTGCCCCCGCCCCCTATTCATGGCTAAGGGCAAGCGCTACCTGAAGATTGGGAAGACATGCAATGGCAAACTATGGATGTTTGCACTTGGAAGATGGAAGGAGGATGGATGAGTATCACCCTCGCTATCACCCAATTTATAGCAGGAAGCACGGGGGCCAGCTCTCCCCCACTCCAAAGGATGCCGCCCACCTCCTCCAATAGTGGCACCCTTGATCACGGGGCGAACAGCAACTGCCCTGTTGCCCCAATCCATGGTGCTATAGTTACTGCTTTTCTCAGGGACTATAAATCATGGGCGCCCATTGTTGGCTCCCCGCTATGCATGCAGAGCGCGTGGCGGAAATGACCTGACGCGGTAATTAAAAATTTGAAGGTTGCACCGCACACGTATCCCACCTCCCGCATTCAATGGACATCATGGGGAAGCGCATCAATCGGAATGATCACAACCGCAAGGCCTTGCCACGCGTGCCCATGCACTGATTGGGCCTAGCCCAACAACACGCCATGGGCACTTGTCGGTGCACTAGAGTTTTGGGCTCTCCAGTGCCCCTTACTCGTGCACGGGTAGTAGTAGCCACCCTGGCAGCAAGGCCCAGCAAGGACTTGCCACATACCAACATAGGAGAATCAAGACCACCAGAAAGACCTTGCCGGGAGGGCTATTGACCGCCAGGCAAAGCAAGGCCCCGACAAGGCAAAGCCCCGACAAGGCCCCGCAAGCGCACGGGCCAGGTGTCGGTCCACCTGGACGTGTGTCGCGATATCGAGGTTGGAGGGGGCTAAGCGGTGCCGATGGGACGGGCTCCCATCCCGTCCTACTGACGGACAGAGATGCCTGACTATGCATTAAATGCACCTGTCCTACTCCGTCAGTGTTAGGTATGATGGCACTGTAGCTCTATACACACCGTGTACACACTGTACGCCACTATTGGGATCCCTTCAGAGTATAAAAGGAGGCCTAGGGCGATACGGTAGGGGACTTTTTTGACTTTTTGGACTTTCTAGCTCATACGCTTGGCGGCTGCTCATTGCACTCCTGTAGCTAGAACCCTAAGAACACTCTCAATACAACGAAGCAGGAGTATGGTTTTACGCATCCGTGCGGCCCGAACCTGGGTAAAGATCCCTGCGTGCTGTTCATCAGACCGGCTCTTTGTACGAGCCTTCCCCCCTTCGAACCGAAAGGGGTCCCTATGATCCCATAAGTGTTCTTTCCCCATGATAGATTTGAAAAACATTCATATGACAATTCAACGCCGCCCTTCGATCTGGGATGACACTGCCCAGAGTCCGCAACATGTAACCATCGCTGACACCGTATCATGTTGTGTTCATGGTGGACCGTGGCTCTTCCAAAGGATATGTGTACATGTTGGTTTTTTTCTATGTGATGCATATGTGTTAGAGTTGGCATAGATGAAAAAGACAGCCACATAATTCAACTTACGTTCGCATACATCATTAGAGGAATACAGAGATAACAAAAATTAATAACAAAAAGATTAGAGAAGTATCAAAACCATGTTTGACATGTGCTGCATTGTAAATATGTGCATCACATATAAATACTTGACCCAACACGTCAGATGTACACCACATTGACAATAAATACTGGTCCATGTGATGTTATGCATATCGAACGGTCACGTTTTTATAGTTTTGAAATATCCATCACATCAAGAAGATCAATGGCTAGTATTTTCTAATTAACGAGAGATTTTCTAGCTTATTCTACCTTATTCTCCTTTACTTGATAATAGAATAGATGCCCATGTTTTTTTACTACTTATAGTTTACCCTACCAAACCTATAAGTCCAGGAGTTTAGCTCCATTGGCCTAGTTTGAGCCCCTGCTAATGAACCGTTTTCTTTCTGTCCAGAACTAAAGTTTTGCAAAACTTACACTAACAAGTTTCTAGTTTCCTCAAATTAACCTTTGTCATGGTTTTTGTCACAGAAAGATGTCCTCGTGAGAGAACTTAGGTCTGAGGCCATCGCAACTAGGTGGCGGCTTGAGAGGGGTTGATCGGAATCGAGAGACGTGGTTTACCCAGGTTTGGCCCCTACTCTCGAGGAAAAAGCCTACGTCCTACTTTGTGTCTATATTGATGATGATGATGCTCTCGATTACAAGGGTGTGGAATCGCTACCTCTAGTCTCGAGAGCCTCTAATCTGTCTATCTCTAATGACTTGAACTTGTCCCTCTAGGCTCTAGCGGCGCCTTACCCCTTCTTATATAGGTTGAAGGGGTAGGTTTACATGTAGAGTCCTACTTGGAGTAGGATTAGGACTAGTCTCTCTTGAATCCTAATCCGAGTCGTGTTTCCTTTATGATGGAATCCTTCCTCATCTTGGGCCTTCTTTGGGAGCCGATCCATATCAACATGAGTCGGCCCTCCCATGAGCCGCCTTTTTGGTCGTCAGGTCTTGTTGCTGGTCTGACCCGCCTGTCGGGTCACCAATGAACCGCCAAGCTCGACCGGGTCTACAGTGAGTCGCCAAGTCCCGGCTGAGTCATACTTCAAATCGGGTTATATCACGTGGTAATATCCCCTGTCGGCGTTCTGGGAACGGGGGTACCCGGACCTTCCTTCCTGCGGCCCAGGGCGTCGCTCACCTTGTTAGCCAAGCACAGACCGGTGTGGCCCCACTCAAGAGAAGGCCCTTGCGAGAGCCCTGTGCTTTCGAGGGAAGCGGCACTAAGAACTACGAGGAATAGGCCTCCTCAGGCCCCCTTTAGAGCATCGTAGATCTCTATCCAGCGCTTGGCCTCGGGAGGCCAAGGATGACGTAAGGTGGGACTGGCGGGCACCAGCGCGCCAGGCGGTACAGTTTCCCCTTTGGTGCAAAGCGAGCAAGGACGTATGTGGGTTCCCCAAGCACCCCCAAAGGTTCCTGTTCCGGTGCAAGAAGATCAGGACCACGAGCCCTGTAAGACGGATGTCATCGCTGAGCCCACGTCCGCATCATCAACAACAACTTTGCAGGCGAAGACCACCTTTCGTCAGGATAAATATGTACTCCCTACCCCCCTTCTAATTTGGACGTTGTGGGATCCCTTCCTGCCATAGCGATAAGGGAAGAGGATCTGGGCCACTATAAATAGAGGCTAGGATGCATCGTACAGACGGGGAGAAAAGAGAGGGACAAAGGAAGAGAGGCAAGACCACCAGAACGCCCTCACGAGGCAGCTCACCAATGTACTTGTTCATCCACAAACCTCCTCGTGAGGCAATCCACCAAAGCAGGAGTAGGGTTTTACATTTCGCAGCAGTCTGAACCTGGGTAAATCATCGTGTGCAACCCTCTTCCTCGTCATCGTGCGAATTCTTCATATAAACCATCGAGTTGTGAGCTAGGTGGGGTGAAGCTATTAGGGATTTTCGCACATGCCCCTGTGTTCAAACTTCCATGGTTTTGTGGAGACCGAGATCCGACATTTGGCGCACTGGGTAGGGGGCGTGTAGAAGCTTCCCCGTGCTACTTCTTGAGCTTGTGTTGGTTTTTCCTTGAAGAGGAAAGGGTGATGCAGCAAAGTAGATCAGTATTTCTGTCGCTTGTTGAGAACCAAGGTATCAATCCAGTAGGAGGAACAAGCAAGTCACTAATTTATGCACCTACACAAACAATCAAACACTTGCACCCAACGCTATAAAGGGCTTGTCAATCCCTTCATGATTACTTGAAAGGATTAGATCTGATAGAGATAGATATAAAAGATTGCAACAAGTAAAAAGTAAATAAAATTGAAGCAAGGTATTTTTGGTATATAGACCTGAAAATATAATATGGAAGATAGACCCGATGGCCATAGGTTTGACTAGGGGCTTCTATCTTGAAGGAAAATAATATGGTGGGTGAAAAAATTACTGTCCAGAAACTAATACAAAAGCGCATAGTTATGATGATATCCAAGGCAATGATTATGCATATAGGCATCACGTCCATGCTAAGTAGACTGAAATTATTCTACATCCACTACTATTACTCCACACATCAACTATATCCTGCATGCATCTAGAGTATTAAGTTCATGAAGAACAGAGTAACGCACTAAGTAAGATGACATGATGTAGAGGGATAAACTCAAGCAATATGATGAAAATGCCATATTTTTATCCTTGATGGCAATAATACAGTACGTGCCTCACTACCCCTACTATGTCACCGGGTGAGGGAAATGCAAGATTGAACCCAAAACTAAGCACTTCTCCAATTGGAAGAATTACCAATCTAGTTGGCCAAACCAAACCAATAACTCGAAGAGACTTGCAAAGGTATGAAATCATGCATATAAGAATTCAGAGAAGAACCAAATAATATTCATAGATAAGCTGATCATAAACCCACAATTCATCGGATCTCGAGAAACACACCGCAAAAGAGTATTACATCGGATAGATCCCCATGAAGTTCATGGTGAACATGGTATTGAAGAGCAAAGAGAGAGAAGAAGACATCTAGCTACCAGCTATGGACCCATAGGTCTGTGGTGGACCACTCACGCATCATCGGAGGGGCAATGGAGACGATGTAGATGCCCTCCGTGACCGAATCCACCTCCGGCAGATTACAGGAAAAGGCTCCAAGATTGGATCTCTCGGGAACGGAGGCTTCTGAGGGTGGAAAAGTATTATCGTGGCTCTTTTTGGTATTGGGGGAATATTTGGGAATTTATAGGCCGAAGATTAGGGTTGGAGGAGCTACGGGGGCCCCACAAGCTAGGGGTCATCCCCTTGGTTGCACCAGGGTGGCTTTTGGCTCGCCCGTGGCACTTCTGGCCTCTTCTCCAAGTCTGGTAGGTTTCTTATGGTCCAAGAAAAGTCTCCGTAGAATTTATTCCTTTTGGACTCTGTTGGATATTCGTTTTCTGCAATACTGAAAAAGTAGGAAAAAACATAAACTGGCACTAGGCTCTAGGTTAATAGGTTAGTCCCAAAAATAATATAAAATAGCATATTAATGCATATAAAACATCCAAAATAGATAATATAATAGCATTGAACAATTAAAAATTATAGATACCTTGGAGACGTATCAACATCCCCAAGCTTAATTCATGCTCATCCTCGAGTAGGTAAATGATCAAAACAGAATTTTTGATGTGGAATGCTACCTAGCATATTTATCCATGTAATATTCTTGATTGTGGGATGAATGTTAAAATCCATAAGACTCAAAACAAAAGCTTAATGTTGACATAAAAACAATAATATTTCAAGCATACTAACAAAGCAGTTGTGTCTCTTCAAAATATAATGGCAAAAGAAAGTTATCCCTACAAAATCAGATAGTCTGTCTATGCTCCATCTTCCCCACACAAAGTATTTATATCATGCACAACCCCGATGACAAGTCAAGCAATTGTTTCACCCCTTTTATGTTCTCAGACGTTTTCAACTCTCACGTAATACATGAGCGTGAGAGGTTGTAAAGAAAAAGGAGAAGATAGTCCCACATCAACTAGGCATATCAACGGGCTATGGAGATTCCCATTAATAGATATTAATGTGAGTGAGTAGGGATTAACATGCAATAGATGCACTAGAGCTTTGAGTGTATGAAAGCTCAAAAAAAACTAAATGGGTGTGCATCCAACTTGCTTGCTCATGAAGACTTAGGGAAATTTGAGGAAGCCCATCATTGGAATATACAAGCCAAGTTATATAATGAAAAATTGCCACTAGTATATGAAAGTGACAAAATAGGAGACTCTCTATCATGAAGATCATGGTTTTACTTTGAAGCACAAGTGTGGAAAAAGATAGTAGCATTGTCCCTTCTCTCTTTTCTGTCATTTTATTTATTTTGGTGGGCATCATTGGCCTCTTTTTTTATTTGGGCTTCATTGGCCTCTTTTATTTTTCATAAAGTCCGGAGTCTCATACCAACTTGTGAGGGAATCATAGTTTCCATCATCCTTTCCTCACATGGGACAATGCTCTAATAATGATGGCATCACACTTTTATTTACTTACAACTCAAGAATTACAACTCGATATCTAGAACAAAATATGACTCTATATAAATGCCTCTGGTGATGTACCGGGATGTGCAATGATCTAGCATACAAAATGACATCAAAAAATGGACAATCCATGGAAACATCATGCTAGCTATCTTACGATCATGCAAAGCAATATGAAAATGATGGTGCATGTCATAATAAAGGATACGGTGGAAGTTGCATGGCAATATATCTCAGAATGGCTATGGTAATGCCATAAGAGGTAGGCATGGTTGCTGTTTTGAGGAAGGATATATGGTGGGTTTCATGCACCGGTGAAGGTTGCGCGGTACTAGAGAGGCTAGGAAAGGTGGAAGGGTGAGAGTGTGTATAATGCGTGGACTCACATTAGTCATAAAGAAGTTACATACTTATTGCAAAAGTCTATCATTCATCAAAGCAAAGTATTAGACGCATGCTCCCAGGGGAGAGGTTGGTAGGAGTTAACCATCACGCTCTCCCAACCCTCACACAAAGGTTGACAATCAATAAACAAATCATGCTCCGACTTCCTTACATAAAGGTTCACCATACATGCATGATACGACAATCAAAAACCTTTACACAAGTATTTCCAGCAATCCACAATTACTTACTAGCATGAATCTAATATCACCATCTTTATATCTCAAAACTTTATGCAAGGAATCAAATTTCTCATAATATTCAATGCACTTTATATGAAAGTGTTTATTATATCCCTCTTGGATGCCCATTATATTAGAACTAAATTCGTAACCTAAACCAATTACCATGTTGTTTAAAGGCTCTCAAAATATTATAAGTGAGGTACGAGAGTTCAATTATTTCTATAAGACAAAGCACCACCGTGCTCTAAAAAGATATAAGTGAAGCACTAGAGTAAAATTGCCTAGCTCAAAAGATACAAGTGAAGCACAAAGAGTATTCCAATAAATTCAAGATTCATGCAAGTCTCTCTCAAAAGATGTGTTCAGAAAGGATGATTGTGGAAAGATAAAAAGAAAATACTCATATCATACAAGATGCTCCAAGCAAAACACATATCATCTGGTGAATAAAAATATAGCCCCATGTAAATTTATCGATGGATTGAAGACGAAAGAGGGAATGCCTTCCGGGGATTCGCCAAGCTTAGGCTATTTGGTATCCTTGATTCCTTGGGGTGCCTTGGGCATCCCCAAGCTTAGTCTCTTGCCAGTCCTTCTTCCATAGTCCATCAAATATTTACCCAAAACTTGAAAACTTCACAACACAAAACTCAACAGAAAACTCGTGAGATCCGTTAGTATAAGAAAATAAATCATCACTTTAGGTACTGTTATGAACTCATTATTTATTTATATTGGTGTAATATCTACTGTATTCCAACTTATCCATGGTTCATACCCCTGATACGACCTAAAGATACATCAAAATAGGTAAACAACACAAAGAAAACATAATATGTCAAAAATAGAACAATTTGTAGCAATCTGGAAACTTCGTATACTTCTGTAACTCCAAAAATTCTAAAACATTAGAAAAACCTGGAAAATTTGTATATAAATCAATTTTAAAACTTTCACACTCATTCGTAGCTCTGATAAATTTATAAAATTCCTAGACTGGGCACAAAAGTTTCTGTTTTTCAGCAATATCAAATCAACAATCACCATAGACCATCCCAAAGGTCTTACTTGGCTCAAACACTAATTAAAGCACCAAAATACAATTAATATAGAGGAAATAATGTGTGAAACACTCAAAAACATAAGCAAAAAATTAAACATAAGAATAAAATTGGGTTGCCTCCCAACAAGCGCTATTGTTTAACGCCCCTAGCTAGGCATAACGCAATAGATCTAGGTGTTGTCATCTTTGGTATGCAATCCGTTCTCAACCCTATCTTCCAAAACCGTTTTTAGCAAATATTTTGTTCCTTTCCTTTACTTTATAATAGGAAAACTTAGGTCATGAAAAGGAGTTTGATTAGTAACTTTGACATTCGTAAACTCATAATCTGGATCATCACCATAAATATCATCATATAAAACACGTATCTCATTTTTAACGGGTTCCCTGATTTTTTTCCTTCTAACAAATCATCATTGGATACTACAAAAATTCCCCTAGTAATACAACCAAATTCATCATAGGTTTCAAGGTAAATGGTTTGAGTAATTTGGGGATAGGGAACTCTTCTTCTAAGATTATCATGGTAATATTGATAATCCCTAGACTCAAAGCTACACCAGGTTTCTTTATCGTGTAGGACTTCTTTAATCAGAGGGTGTCCAATATCCTTTTTATAGTTTATAGAAAGAAAAAAATCCCTAGCTTCTTGTGTGATAAAATCAAATTCACGCATAAGGATGATAGTGGCAATCTTTTTAGACATGGGATGATTAATTTGGGGAAGTTCATAAAACACCTCTTGCAAAGCGGGATGAATGTGCACAAATTTTATTTCGAATTATTCAACGAGCATGGACATAGCATTTGCATAACAATTTGTGCTAAGAAGATTAGATCTCTTATTAATAGGCATTACTCCAGTACAATCAAGGAACTCTTGAATAACACTCTTCCCAATAACATTACCGTTTCCCACTTGAAAACTTTTAGCTTTATAATTAGGAGGCGATTCATTTTTATGATCTAGAGAGAAAGATCCATTTTTCCATGATTTGTAGTAGCAACACCCTAAAAAATTTCAGCGATAACCTTCCTAGATTCAAACATGGTGGCAATGAATTGATCTAGCACACAAGCAAACAAAAGGCAAACAAAAAGGCGAACGGAAGAAGGGAAAACAAAAAGCCAAATATTTTTGTTTTGTTCTTTTGAAAATCATTTTAGAAGTGGGGGAGAGGGAAATGAGAGGAAAAAGGCAACTAATGTAAATGCAAGAGATGTGTTTGTGATGGGTACTTGGTAGGCTTGATGTGTATCGTCCCTAGCAATGGCGCCAGAAATCCTTCTTGCTACTTCTTGAGCTTGCGTTGGCTTTCTCTTGAAGAGGAAAGGGTGATGCACCTAAGTAGATAATGTCGGCGTTATAGTAACGGGGTACCCAGTCCTGCCTGCCTGCATCCCAGGACACGGCCCACCTCCTCAGCCATGCGAGGCCTCAGGCGGCATTATTCAAGACAAGGCCCTCGCGAGGACCTTGGGCTCGCGAGGAAGAACATCATCATGACCAGCAAGGGTGACACAAGGAAGGACAGGCGGGCACTAGTGCGATAGGCGGCACAGTTTCCTCTTTGGTGCAAAGGGAGCAAGGACGTACGTGGGTTCCCAAAGCTCCACCCAATGGTTTACCTTCGGGTGCAACAAGACCATGACCACGAACCCCACAGGAAGAATGGCATCGCTGAGCCCACCACTGCATCACCAAAAACTACTTTGCAAGCGAAGACCACCTTTGGACAGGGCGCGAATGTACTCCTGTCCGCCTTTAAAATTGGCCGTTGTTGGATCCCTTCCCGCCATTGTGATAAGGAAAGAGGACCCGGGCCACTGCTATATATAGAAGCTAGGTCACACCGTAGAGGGAGGGACCCCCTATCCGATCCAACATTTAGCCACTCTACTCACCACCGCAAGGCAGGGAGCCAAGAACACTCCATGAGTGCCCTCGCGAGTGTGAAGCTCATTGTACTAGTTCATCCACCGAAACCTCCGCGAGAGCAAATCCACCAAAGTAGGAGTAGGGTATAATGCTTCATAGCGGCCCAAACCTAGGGAAACTGCCGTGTTCATATTCTTCCTCGTCATCGAACGAGTTCACGCTTGTGTCCATCGAGTAGCGATCTAGGTTGGGTGAGGCCACACGGAAACCATCACACACGCCCCTATTTTTGAACCTTAAGGGTTTTGCGGAGCCCAAAATCCAACATTTGGTGTGCCAGGTAGGGAGCATGTCGAGGCACCCTCTCTAGCCAACCCTCAATCCCTGATTCAGCGATTCCATGGCGGGCGAGATCTTCGGCACTAGCCGACCCATCGCACGCGGTGTCCCCAAGGCGCGTGGGGCCGGTCGTGCGGTCACCTGCATCCTTGGAGGACCGTAGGTGCCCTTCTCGGACTATCAAGTCAAGTAGTTCCTCCATCACGTGGGGGCGGTCCGGCCACAACCGAGGTCATGCCACTTCAGGTGTGGCCGGTGATCGACATCGCCTTCGGCCCAAACGATCACCCCAAGGCGACAACAGCCGTCGGGGTGCTCCACATGCTGTGCACGCCCACCATAAGCGGCGTGACCATCTCTAGGACTCTCATCGACGGAGGCGTCGGCCTTAACGTAACCTCCGTAGAGGCTTTCGACACGCTGTAGCTACCCTAGAGCTGGGTGATGCCTTTGGGGCCCTTCACCGGGGTGGTCGAGGGATCCATCGTACCCATGGGGCGTGTGTGTCTCCCCGTCACCTTCGGCACCCACTCCAACTTCCGCACCGAGCAGGTCGACTTCAACATCACCCACGTCCAGCTCCCATACAATGCCATCTTCGGCTACCCTGCGCTCGCCCAGTTCATGGCGGGGACACACCAGGGCTACAACATCGTCAAGCTGCCCGGGAGCGCCAGCATTCTCACTGTTTAGGGGAGCGTCAAGCACGCGTCGCACGTGCTCGGGGTCTCCTACAAGGCGGGGGTCGCGGCACGCCCCAGCGCCAGGGGCGTCGTGCCGGCCGCCAAGGACTCCGGCGGTGTCATCGACGTCGCACCAGCAAAAAAGAAGTAGTTGTTCTCCCAGAGTTGGGCAAAGACAAAGCGGGTACCAGTGGATGAAGAAAACGCCGGTCCTACTTTCACCATCAGTGCTAACCTGCCCCGGGATCAAGATGAGGCGCTGCTGGTGTTCCTTCGCGCAAACAAGGACGTGTTCGCATGGAGCGCCTCCGATCTGGTGCGGGTCCCGAGGGATGTGATCGAGAAGCACCTCATGGTGTGCCTGAACACCTGCCCGGTTAAGCAAAAGGCGAGAAGACAAGTGCCGAAGAAGCGGGCGTTCATTGCCTAGGAGGTCGGCAAGCTGAAGGAGGTGGGGATCATGCGGGAGGTGCACTACACGGAGTGGTTTGTCAACCCGGTGGTTGTCCCAAAGAAGTGTGGGAAGGAGCCTATGTGTGTCGACTTCATGACCCTCAACAAAGCTTACCCCTGGGACTAATTCGTGCTTCCACGCATCGACCAGATCGTGGAATCCACCGCGGAGTGCAACCTCCTCTACTTCCTGGACGCCTTCTCGGGCTACCACCAGATCAAAATGGCAGTAGAGGATGTCGAGAAGACCGCCTTCCTCACCTCGTGCGGGGTATTTTGTTACACATGCATGCCCTTCGGTCTGCGGAACGCTGGGGCAACCTTCCAAAGACTCATGCGCATTGTCCTGGGGCTACAACTCAGGAAAAATGTAGAAGCTTACATCGACAACATCGTGGTCAAGTCCAAGGAGGCCAAGACCTTGATCGAGGATTTGGAGGAGACGTTCGCTAGCCTGAGGGAGGTAAACCTATATCTCAACCCCGAAAAGTGCATCTTTGGAGTCCCCTCGGGCAAGCTGCTTGGATTCCTTGTGTCGCATCAGGGAATCAAGGCGAATCCGGAGAAGATCAAAGCCATAAGCAAGATGAGCGTGCCCCGGACCCTCAAGGAAATGAAAAAGTTGGCCGGATGCGTGACTTCCCTGGTGCGTTTCATCTCCAAGTTGGGTGAGCAGACCTTGTTGTTCTTCAAGATCATGAAGATAAAGGGGCCCTTTGAATGGACCCCGAAGGCAGACGTTGCCTTCGAGGAGCTCAAGAAATACCTCACGATCCTGCCGGTGATGGTATCACCCCGCCCTCGTGAGTTGTTGTTGCTATACCTGGCTGCCACCCCCACTCCACCAGCGCTGCATCAGTGGCGGTCAGGGAAGAGCGGGCCAGCACCCGTGTCGCATCACGGAGCATAGTCACACCCTCAGGAGAGGGGCAAGGGAGCTCGCAAGATCCTGTGAAGCCCGCTTCTCTCCATGCCGTAACTCCTTAAGCCATCGCCACTCTGGAGGCCCTCAAAGCACACGATCCTCATGAGGCCTCACCTGCTCCAACGGCCCCTAAGGCGCCTAGTCCTCATGAGGTCCCGACCACTCCGACAGCCCTCGGGGCGCCCAAGCTTCATGAGACCGCCGCGAGACAGGATGCCATAAAAGACCTCACCCTCGTCAAACACCCGGTCTATTACATCAGCACGGTGCTGCGGGATGCACGCTCATGCTACCCCATGCAATAGAAGCTCCTACTAGCGCTCCTCGTTGCTTCAAGGAAGCTGCGCCACTACTTCTAGGGGCACCCCATCATGGTCGTGTCTGCATACCCCCTGGAGAAGGTCTTGCGCAACCCCAATGCGGCGGGAAGGGTCGCCGAGTGGAACATCGAGCTACAGGCCTTCAACATAGAATTCAGCATGACTAGGGTCATTAAAGGGGCAGCCCCGACAGACTTCATGGCCTACTGACCGGGGGCTATACGGGAGTCAATCCCTCACCCCCGGCGACGAGATGCCAGAGGGGTGGAGCATGCATTTTGACGGGGCCTTCACATGCATGGGGGCTAGGGCAGGAGTTGTTCTCACCTCCTCGGGAGGAGACAAGCTGCGGTATGCCGTACAGCTCTGTTTCTAGCATGGGTAGAAGGTCCCTAACAACATCGTGGAGTACGAGGGCCTCATCGCGGGCCTCAAGGTAGCGGCGGCCTTTGGGGTCCAGTGCCTCTCCATCATGGGCGACTCTCAGCTCCTTGTCAACTTCTCCAACAAAGAGTATACACGTCCTGCGCACTTGGAAGAGGCACGTAAGCTAGAAAAACATTTTCAGGGCTTGGAATTGCAACACGTCCTGCGCGACACGAACAAGGAAGCGGACGACATCGCCAAGAGGGCATCGCGATGAGAGCCCCAGGTGCCTCGCATCTTCGAGGAACGGATCTTCAAGCCCTCAGCAGCGCCGCCCTCCGAGGTCCCGACAATGCAAAGTGGGGAGCTCCCCGTAGCGCCGCTCTTGGGGGCTCCTAGCACTAGAGCCCCAGGCCGACTACTGGATGCAGGAGCTCAAGGCGTACATGCTTCACGGCATGCTGCCGGAAAAGGAGGAACACACGGAACGCGTAACACGGCAAGTTGTGGCCTACTACCTGCAAGACAGCGAGTTGTACCGCAGATGCTCGAACGATGTCTCGCTGCGGTGCATCTCCAAGGAGTAGGGGTGCGAGCTGCCGATAGACATCCATGGAGGGGACTGCGGGCACCACTCCTCGTCGCTCACCCTTGTAGGGAAGGCATTCTGATCGGGCTTCTATTGGCCCTCTGCACTCAACGACACCATCGAGCTAGTCCGGTCTTGCGAGGCCTGCCAATTCCATGCCAAGCAAATCCACCAGCCTGCCCAAGGCTTCCATACCATCACGCTCTCCTGGCCTTTTGCTGTCTAGGGGCAGGACATACTGGGCCCTTCCTGCAGGAAGCGGGCTAGTACCGCTATCTCTACGTCACCATCAACAAGTTCACCAAGTGGGACAAGGTGGAGCCGGTGCGCACCATCCCGGCTGGGTCGGCTGTCAAGTTCATCGAGCGCATCGTGAGCAGCTTCGGCGTCCCCAACCGCATCATAACCGACAAGGGTTCGCAGTTTGCAAGCAACCTCTTCAAGTCTTATTGCGTTAACCTTGGAACGCATATTTGCTATGCCTTAGTAGCCCACCCCAGGAGCAATGGCCAAGCGGAGCATGCCAACTCGGAGGTTCTATGAGGCCTCAAAACCAGGAGCTTCAAAAAGAAATTGGAGGCCTGTGGCAGGGGCTGGGATGATGAGCTCGAATCCATGTTGTGGTCCATCCACACCACCGTGACCAAGCCACCGGAGAAACCCCGTTCTTCCTTGTCTACGGAGCCGAAGCCGTCCTTCCTCACAAGGTCAAGCACCGCTCTCCCCGGGTAATGGCATTCGATGAGGAGCGTCAGGATGTCGCGTGCGAGACGTACCTCTTAATTGAGGAGGAATCTCGTCGCCAAGCCTCGCTACGAGCTGCAAGATATCAACAAGTGCCGCGGCCCTACCACTATCACACATACGCTCCAGGACCATTGAAGTCGGTGACCTCGTCCTGAGGCGGGTTCTCTCTAGGGAGGACTTGCTGTCGGGACCCTGATCCTAAGACATATGAATCCAGCCTGTAACATGTCACACCACTTTGCGGCCTCACGCATGATAACCCACTGCTGCCACTTTACCTTGGACGGGACCGTTTGCGCCATTTGGCTCATGGATATGAACATGTCACTACATTCACACATCAAATAACCCGGGTCAACATGACTAGTTATAGACCCAAGTGGCACAACCGTACAGGGAGAGGCATACGTAACCCAACAATGCAGGTGTCAGTCATCAGCGTGTGTAGACGAGTCAAAGCAAGCTACAAGGACTCCATTACACCGTGGGACATAAATGACATCACTGCACGTAGACGAGTCGTAGCAGGCTACAGGGACTCCATTACACTGCGAGACATTTCCCCGAAGGGATAGACACAACAGCAAAGAAGGATACATGCCGGTCAATCAATGTGTGCGGAGCAATAGCAAGCTACCAAGTCTCGGTGGAAGCACAAAGAGGCATTTCCCTGTAAAGAAGGCTACTAAAAGCACACAACTAGGTGCCGAATCCCAGTCATACCAATGCATTTCAATCATACACGCACTATGCACGATATGCGTAGATACAACATGGCATCACAACAAAACTCTACAATCATAACATTTGTTTAGGAGGATCCAAGGAGCCAACTTAGTATAATGTTACAAGCAGAAGGGTTCACGTGACCCAACATTCAGAGCATACAAACAACAAGCGGAAGTTACATGTCTGAGTACAATCATCTACAAAAGCGGCTAGAAGAGCCTGAAAAGCTACAACGACCCTACCATAGGAACCAGACCTCTGTCTGGGTTACTAAGCTAATCCGTCAATGTCAACGTCAAGAGAACATAACTGAACACAACGTCAAACTCTGTAAAAATGTAAATAAGAAATAGTGAGTATGAAGGTACTTAGCAAGTCTTACCTCAGAACTATCTACATATTCATCATATATCAATGAATGGGATTGTGGGGTTTACTGTAGAATGCCAGCTTTGACCTTTGGCTATCCTAGTCTACGACAAAGTAACCAACGTATCAATACCCTCTCGTCTCCCTACGAGAGAGCACACACGAGTCCACATGTTCACCATCTCAATACCCCACTATGGATCATCTCTCGTCTTCCTACGAGAATCCATCCATAGCACTCACACATGTTTGGTGCATTTTAGGGTTTCCACTTACAGTTGTCTATGAATAATGCAAGTATCCAAGTAGTCCATATCAGCGGACGCGACTAGTCGAATAGATATTTTACCCTGTAGGGGTGTATTTCCTCACACATGCTCCCGCCTATTATCGCCATGTGCACGTAACAAGGCACCTCAACAACCTTCAAGCGGAAGCCTAGCGAGGGAGTCGGCCACGGACATTAACCTTCAACGACTCATGTCCAAACTAGTCGCCTATTTGAGATGGAACCCATAATGGAAGTCCGGCTGAGGTTTCCAACATGGCCTCAAACATTGCATGCAGGGACCCAAGCCGGTCCCGATTGGGCCATTCATCCACTTCGTAGGCCGTGCCACACCTATCAACGTTTCGAACTACTGCGACTCCTGGACTAAGAACAGGGTAGGTTAATAGGCTGAGAGATCTCGAGTTACCAGACCCCAATGTGCGGTAGTAGCTAGTCTTGGAACACAAACACGGAATTCATCCCCTATGAGCGGTTTCAATGAGACAACCCACCATGTACTCCTACATGGCTTCTCATCGCTACCTTTACGAAATAGGTTCATCACTTAACTCTCATCATCTGGACACATCAATTTCACTTCGGTTCATCTCCTAGATGAATCAGATCTGACACAACTCTAATCATAGCAGGCATAACAGGGTTATAGAAAAACATGGCTCAAGCATCTACCATGTATGCTAGGTTGCTTGGTTTAGATATTTACTGTGACAATGATAGGCCATGCAAAGGAGTGGGTTCATCTATCGCAACAAAAGTAGAAGTTGAACTTGTTGTCCTCATGCATTGAAATGAGAGCAAGAGCGAGAGATGGGATTGTATCGGATATGCTCAAGGGGGGGGGGGTGCTTGCCGATTTACCAGAAGAACTCAGTTGTTCTTCGATGTTGTCGATAACTACGCCTCGCAAGTCTACCGACAAGATCAAACAAGGTACAATTTAAACAAGGAAAATGCTTCACAACGATGCATGATAATATCATGGTAATATGTTGCTGGTTTGAGCTAATGCATCTATCAACATGTTAAATGAAGATGGTTTGAACACAAGGTTCAAATTCAACTCCATATGAGAAGTGGCCTATTGTGTTTTGAACAAAATGTCCAAGTTTTCCTATTTAGATTGCTCTAACATGTATGAAATGCCACCATTAGATTCATTGGATTTTTCTGATAAATTTTCACATATAAATTATTTTAATCTGACTTACACATTATTTTCTATGAATTTTTTAAGTTTATATTATTTTCTGGAATTTTCTGATTTATTTTAAATCTAAAAATGCATGATTGCGTCAGCATGACGTCATCACAACATCCGCAAGTCAACAGTCCTAGTCCAGGTCAAACGTGACGACCCAGACCCACACGTCAGCGACACTAGGCTAATCCCCGGGCTGACAGGGGGTTTGACCCACTGCGGGGCCCACTGTCAGCGGCTGGGGGCTGGCTAAGCAGGGGGATTAGGCCCTAACTGGCCGTCCACGTTGGCGCCCACCGAAGCGGGGCCGGCGGCGACAAAATCCGGGGTGGAGGACCGCTGGAGATGGCCAGAGACGCTCTAGGGGCTTGGTTTCGCGAGCCGAGACCATCTACGAGACGCCCATGCTCGTCCACATCCAAGTGGACAAGCGGCATGGCCCGAGGTGGCCTAAAACAGCAACGGTGATGAGCTAGTCGACGACGAGCTCTCGTCAACGATGGTCGTTGTGGCTAGGGGGCGAAATGGCCACGGGAAGAGGGGGAGAGGGACGACGAGCTCACAGGGAGGCTGTGGGGGTGCTTGGCGGGCTCGGGGAGGCGAGAGCAGTGTCGAATCGCCGAGGCGATCTACGGTGGCCGACGGGGAAGAAGGACGGTGGCTCAGCTTCGAGGAGCTCCCGACGGCTTCTGGCTCCATGGACAGGACCAGCTTGAGGCGGCGGAGCTCGGGGGCAAGGCAGGGAGGTGAGGGGTGGCTGGAGGCAGCGGCGGCAGCAAGCGGCGTCGATGGCGGTGCTCGGCCAGAGGAGAGGGGAGAGAGCAGGGGCGAGGGAGAGAGCAGTAGGGGGGCACCGTGGCACACCTAGGCGAGGCCAGCAGCAAGCAGGCAGGGAGGAGGTGGCCGGGCGTGTGGCCAGCCATGCTCGGATTCCCCTCTGCCTACTTCAGAGGTGGAAGACGACTCTGCCCCTGGGCTGGGCCACTTCTGCTATAGGGAGGCCCAGGTAAGCCTCTGCCTTCTTTTTTATTTTCTTTTTTTCTATTTTTTGACATTTGTGTTGGCTAAATAAAATAGCTAGCCATTTTTTAAAAATCTTGAAAATTGTTATGTGACCTAGACATAGATGACTTGTGCCACATAATTAATTAAAAAATTATTTGACATATATTTCATATATAGAAAAATAAATATCCAATGCAAGTAGAGTTAATTTAATTCAAAAACCCAATATAAAATATTTCTGTGATCCCAGAAGATTGGTTGAAAATTTTAACTCAAAGCAATATTTTATTTGAGAACCAGGAATATTTTCTTGGAATTGTTTGAAGCAATTTTTATAATGCTTATTTGACAAAATTTTGAATTATGAGGCTTGATCATTCCTCATTTCATCTTCATTTGAAAATAAAAATGCATGCATTAATGCACTTGCTATAATAAAGAAACTAGGGCTGTGACAACTCACCCCCTCTAAACAAGAATCTCGTCCCGAGATTCAGGAGTAGTCGGGAAAAGTGCAAGGCACTCAAGCCGAAGACGATCTTCGCGCTCCCAGGTTGCTTCATCCTCAGAATGATGCGACCACTGAAACTTCAGAAACTTGATGCTGCTACGTCTAGTGCTGCGCTCGGTTTCATCAAGAATATGAACAGGACATTCTCGATATTAGAGATCATCTTGAAGATCAAGCGTTTCGTGGTCTACTTCGCGGATAGGATCCTTGAAGCAACACCTGAGTTAAGAAACGTGGAACACATCATGAACTTTGGAGAGCTACGGGGGTAGTTCCAATTGGTAGGAAACCTCTCCTCGTTTAGGAAGAATGTGAAAAGGACCAATGTAACAAGGAGCCAATTTGCCTTTGATACCGAAACGATGGGCGCCCTTTAGAGGTGACAACCGAAGGTAAGCCTTCTCGTCAACTTTATAACTTACATCCTTATGACCACGGTCATATTGGCTCTTCTGACGAGATTGGGCAATTTTCCAATTCTCACGAATTATGCAAACTTGCTCTTCTGCATCCTGTATCATATCCGGTCCAAAGAATTGTCTTGCACCGGTTTTTGACCAGTTTAATGGTGTTGGACATCTTCGTCCATACAGCACCTCGAAACGAGCTTTGCCTAGACTAGACTGAAAGCTGTTGTTATAAGAAAATTCGGCAAATGGAAGACATTTCTCCTAGTTCATTCCGAATGGGATAACACAATCTGTGAGCATATCCTCAAGAATTCGATTGACTCTTTCTACTTGAGCATTTGACTGAGGGTGATAAGCGGTGCTAAAGTTGAGATGGTTTCCCATAGCATTCTGGAAACTTTCCCAAAATCGAGAAGTGAAAAGACTTCCATGATCAGAATTGATCTCTAGAGGAACAACATGAAGAGAAACTATTCGGTAAATATACAAATCGGCTAACTGACTAGCAATTATACTTTCTCGAACTGGAAGGAAATGAGCAACTTTTGAAAGGCGATCGATAACCACGAAGATGGCATCATTCCCTTTCTTAGTCTTTGGAAAGGCGGTGATGCAATCCATATCGACCTTGTCCCATTTCCACTCAGGAATAGCCAAGGGCTGAAGGGTGCCAGCAGGCCTTTGATGCTCTACTTTAACGTGATGACAAGCATCGTAGTTAGCAATGAATTGAGTGATTTCTCTCTTCATCCCGGTCCACCAAAACCTCTGGCATAGGTCCTGATACATCTTAGTACCACCAGGATGAATCGTGAGAGGAGATTCATGAGCTTCCTTGAGAATCAGTTCTCGAAGTTGTTGCTTTTTGGGAACCACCAAGCAGTCCTCAAATAAAATGACACCTTGATCATTTACCGAGAAAGAACGAGCAAATCCCTTGCCGATGTTGCTCTTTATACAAGAAATTCCCGCATCCTGCTTCTGGGCAGCTATGATCTGATCCTCAAGAGTTGGTTTCGCCACCAAGGTAGAAAGGAATCCTTGAGGAACAATGTGAAGGTTTAACTTACAAAATTCCTCGTGGAGAAGTGGTTGACTTTGTAGCAACAAGAGGTTCTTACAGTAGGATTTACAACTTAGTGCATTAGCAATGACATTGGCTTTGCCTAGGGTGTAAGATTTTCCTAAGTCGTAGTCCGTAATCAACTCAATCCACCGTCTTTGCCTGAGATTCAAATCCGGTTGGGTGAATATATATTTGAGACTCTGGTGATCACTAAATATTTCACAACGATTAACTAGAAGGTAATGTCGCCAAGTGACTAGTGCATGGACTACTGCGGCAAGTTCCAGATCGTGTGTTGGATAATTTTCCTCATGTGGACGCAACTGTCGGGATGCGTAGGCAATCACATGACGATCTTGCATAAGAATGCAACCTAGACCTTGTCGCGAAGCATCACAGTATATAACAATGTCCTTTGTGAAATCTGGGGGTACAAGTACCGGGGCAGTAGTCAGTCATCTTTTCAACTCCTGAAAACTTTCCTCACATTTTGGAGTCCACTCGAACTTCTTATCTTTCTTGAGGAGTTTAGTTAGAGGTTTGGAAACATTGGAGAAGTTCTCAATGAAGCGACGACAATAGCTCGCTAAGCCAAGGAAACTCCTAACTTGCTTCACCGATTCAGGTTGAGTCCTATCAAGGACAGCTTGAACTCTCTCGAGATTGATAGCAATGCCTTTCGTAGAGATTACATGACCCAGATAGGTCACTTCTAGGAACCATAACTCACACTTGGAGAATTTGGTGTAAAGTCGGTGCTCTCGGAGTTTCATCAATACCAGCCTAAGATGCTCAGCATGTTCTTATTCGTTCTTCGAGTATACGAGGATATCATCGAGGAAAAACATGACAAATTTGTTCAAATACTCCATGAAGATCGAATTCATTAAGCGGGAGAAAGTGGCTGGGGCATTGGTTAGACCGAAGGACATGATAGTGTACTCATATTGGCCATAACAAGTGACAAAAGCCATCTTTGGAACGTCCCTGTTCTTGATTTTGATTTGACGATAACCTAATCCCAAATCCATCTTGGAAAAGACTGCCGATCGAGCAAGTTGATCATATAGATTGTTGATCCTAGGGAGCGGATATTTGTTCCTTATCGTGACCAGATTAACCGGCCGATAATCGAAAACCATCCGATCCGTACCATCCTTCTTCTTGACGAAGAGGACAAGACAAGCCCATGGAGAAGAACTAAGATGGATGAAACCTTACTTCAAAGATTCATCGAGTTGGGTCTTAAGCTCAGCTAGCTCTTGGGAGACATCTTATAGGGCCTTGTACCAATTGGAGCGGTTCCTGGAACAAGTTCTGTGACAAACTCTACTTCTCTGTCAGGTGGAACACCTGGCAATTCTTCTAGAAACACATCCAGGAAGTCACGGACTACCAGAATGTTTTCAAGGTCTGGAAAGGGGTTGGAATTGAGAGAATAAATCATACCCTCTAGAATATGGGTTTGGATATTAACTATCTCGCCAGAAGGATGGGTAAGCTGAACAAACCTAGAGAAACAAGCAATTTTGGCATGATGGGCTGTCATCCAGTCCATCCCCAAAATGATATTGATGTCTGTAGTTTTAAGGGATATCATATCGGCAAGAAGCACTAAACCATCAACAAGAATTTGGTTCCTATGGCTTACTGCATTAGTTTGCCCTTTGGAACCTGGACTTTGAATTACTAGAGGAGAGGGCATAACCTCGAAAGCAATGTTATGCAAAGAGGCATAACGTTCAGAGGTGAAGGAGTGGGATGCACTTGAGTCAAACAAAACTAAAGCTGGATGTGAATTGACAAGAAGCGTCTTAGGCACGACATTAGCATCATCTTCAGCTTCTTCTGCAGTTACATGGTGCACACATCCACGAGCATAAAAAACAGACCTGACATTGGGCTTCTGGGTTGTCGGCTTGCAACGAACAACACCACTCGTTGAAGAGGGTGGAACATTTGCTCGCAAAGGGCAATTCTTCGAGTAATGTCCAGTCTGGCTGCACTTGAAGCATGCCCCATGAATGGGACGTGGATCCGGGTTGAGCACTCGGTTGATAAGGTTCTTCTGGGGAGCACATGGCATCGGTAGACAAGGCACCACATAGGATGGCCTCGATGCATACCTCAGAGGACGAGCGGCATTCGGGATCCATATCCTATGCTTCTAGGATGTAGATGTTGAAGATGATCCAACATCACGGCTGTGCTGGCGAGATTCCTCGTAGGTCATCCTGCTTGTTTCTACATGGATTGCTTTGTCCACAAGAACTTGGAAGCTAACGAACTCATGCAGACTGAGGTCATGACGGAGCTTCGGGTTAAGGCCTTTCCTGAACCTTGCTTGCTTCTTGGCATCTGTGGATACTTTTTTTGGGGCATAACGCGCGAGGCATTCAAATTCATGGCTATAGGCATCCACATCCATCTTGCCTTGGGTCAGATCACAGAACTCTTCTTGCTTACGATCTAGCAGAGCCGATGGAATGTGATGCTCGCGAAAAGCCTCACAAACTTCCTTCCATGATGTATCTTGGCCCGCAGGACACATGGCCTCGAAATTCCCCCACCATAAACTAGCAGAACCTTCAAGGTGATATGCGGCATAAGTGACCTTGGCTCCTTCAGCCACGTTTGCATAACGCAACTTGTTGTTGATACATCCGAGCCAATCATCTGCGTCTAGTGGCTCAATGGAGTGATGGAAGGTGGGCGGTTGCAACTTGATGAAGTCTCTGATGGATACCAGCTCATTGCGATGATGCGTTGTATTCTGCTCAATGTGCTCCAACAGACGGTTGGTGGCACGCTTGTTCCTCTCAAGTTCTAGCATGACCTCCATCAACAAAGGCGGGTTGGGAGGATCTTCTTCATCCCTTCCATCTCCATGGTTCTGACTATGACCAACAGATCTCCGATTGACTGGCAACATCCTGAAGGAAACAACCAGGGTTCAGAATCAAGGGAGAATACTAACACATAAAGAATCCTAGGTGAACTCGAACAGCATAAACGCTATACAGGCATGAAATATGAGGCAACCTGCACAAGATTTGGCCAGCATAACAGCTCAAAATAATGGTTCAAGGCACAGGGAGAACATAGGCATCACTTCTCATAACTCTAATGGGACAAAACTTGTCAAACAACCATTCTATGAGTGTGTGGTCTAGTAACTCGTCATCCTAGCAGTTAGGTAGACGAACCTAGTTCTTAATCCCCGTAGAAAGGAGGAGAGTGACCCATAATAGAGTAACTGGAGGAAGGAGTAAAAAGAGCCTGACGTTCCCTTCCACAATCAATTCCCTTATATACCTAAAGCATTTCTAGACTCAACATCGACCAGTTTGGCTTCGTAAACCTACATGCAGTTCAGCTCTGATACCAACGCTGCCGGGACCCCGATCCTAAGACATATGAATCCATCCTGTAACACGTCACACCACTTTGTGGCCTCACGCATGGTAACCCACGACTACCACCTTACCTTGGCTCACGGATATGAACATGTCGCTTGCATTCACACATCATAGAACCCGGGTCGACATGACTAGTTATAGACCCAAGTGGCACAACCGTACAAGGACAGGCACACGTAACCCAACAATGCAGGTGTCAGTCATCAGCATGTGTAGACGAGTCATAGCAAGCTACAAGGACTCCATTATGTTGTGGGACATAAATGTCATCACTTTACATAGACGAGTCGTAGCAGGCTATAGGGACTCCATCACACTGCAAGACTTTTCCCCGAAGGGACAGACACAACAGCAAACAAGGATACATGTCGGTCAATCAATGTGTCCGGAGCTGTAGCAAGCTACCAAGTCTCGGTGGAAGAACAAAGAGGCATTTCCCCGTGAAAAATGCTACTAAAGGCACACAACTAGGTGTCGTATCCCACGCATACCAATGCATTTCAATCATACACGCACTATGCACGATATGCGTAGATACAACATGGCATCACAACAAAACTCTACAATCGTAACATTTGTTTAGGAGGCTCCAAGGAGCCAACATAGTATAATGTTACAAGCAGAAGGGGTCACATGACCCAACATTCAGAGCATACAAACAACAAGCAGAAGTTACATGTCTGAGTACAGACATCTACAGAAGCATCCAAAAGAGCCTCAAAAGCTACAACAACCCTAACATAGGAGCCAGACCTCTGTCTAGGTTACTAAGCTAATCCGTCGATGTCAACGTCAAGAGAACATGACTAAACACAATGTCTAACTCTGCAAAAATGTAAATAAGCAACAGTGAGTACGAAGGTACTCAACAAGTCTTACATTAGAACTATCTACATATGCATCATATATCAATGAACGGGATTGTGGGGTTTACTGCATGATGCCAGATTTGACCTTTGGCTATCCTAGTCTACGACAAAGTAACCAATGTATCACTACCCTCTCATCTCCCTACGAGAGAGCGCACACGAGCCCACATGTTCACCATCTCAATGCCCCACTATGGATCCTCTCTCGTCTTCCTACGAGAAGCCATCCATAGCACTCACACTTCTTTGGTGCATTTTAGGGTTTCCACTTAAAGTTGTCTATGAATAATGCAAGTATCCAAGTAGTCCATATCCTCGGACGCGGCTATTCGAATAGTTATTTTACCCTGCAGGGGTGTACTTCGTCACACATGCTCCCGCCACTTATCGCCATGCTCCACGTAAAAAGGCACCTCGACAACCTTCAAGCGGAAGCCCAGCGAGGGAGTTGGCCACGGACGTTAACCTTCAATGACTCATGTCCAAAGTAGTCGCCTATTTGAGTTGGAACCCATAATGCAAGTTCGGCCGAGGTTTCCAACATGGCCTCAAACGTTGCGAGCAGGGCCCCAAGCCGGTCTCGCTTGGGCCGTTCATCCACTTCCCAGGCCATGCCACACCTATCAATGTTTCGAAATACTATGACTCCTAGACTGTGGACAGGGTAGGTTAATAGGCCAAGAGAGCTCGAGTTACCAGAGCCCAATGTGCGTTAGTAGCTAGTCTTGGAACACAAACACGAACTCATCCCCTATGAGCGGTTTCAATGAGACAACCCACCATGTACTCCTACATGGCCTCTCATCGCTACCTTTACCAAAACAGTTTCATCACTTAACTCTCATTATCAGGACACATCAATTTCACTCTGGTTCATCTCCCAGATGAATCAGACCTGACACAACTCTACGCATAGCAAGCATAATAGGGTTATAGCAGAACATGGCTCAAGCATCTACCAGGTATGCTAGGTTGCTTGGTTTAGCTATTTAGTGTGATAATGACGGGACATGCAAAGGAGTGGGTTCATCTATTGCAACACAAGTAGCAGTTGAACATGTTGTCCTAATGCATTGAAATGAGAGCAAGAGCGAGAGATGGGATTGTATCAGACATGCTCAAGGGGGCGTTGCTTGCCTGTTTACCAGAAGAACTCAACTGTTCTTTGATGTCGTCGATAACTACGTCTCGCAAGTCTATCGACAAGATCAAACAAGCTACAATTTAAACAAGGAAACTGCTTCACAATGATGCATGATAATAACATGGCAATATGTTGCTGGTTTGAGCTAATGCATCTATCAACATGTTAAATAACGATGGTTTGAACACAAGGTTCAAATTCAACTCCATATGAGAAGTGTCCTATTGTGTTTTGAAAAAAATAGGGTTATAGAAGAACATGGCTCAAGCATCTACCAGGTATGCTAGGTTGCTTGGTTTAGCTATTTAGTGTGATAATGATGGGACATGCAAAGGAGTGGGTTCATCTATCGCAACACAAGTAGCAGTTGAACATGTTGTCCAAATGCATTGAAATGAGAGCAAGAGCGAGAGATGGGATTGTATCAGACATGCTCAAGGGGGCGTTGCTTGCCTGTTTACCAGAAGAACTCAGCTGTTCTTTGATGTCGTCGATAACTACGTCTCGCAAGTCTATCGACAAGATCAAACAAGCTACAATTTAAACAAGGAAAATGCTTCACAATGATGCATGATAATAACATGGCAATATGTTGCTGGTTTGAGCTAATGCATCTATCAACATGTTAAATAATGATGGTTTGAACACAAGGTTCAAATTCAACTCCATATGAGAAGTGGCCTATTGTGTTTTGAAAAAAATGTCCTAGTTTGCCTATTTTGATTGCTCTAACATGTATGAAAATGCCACCATTAGATTCATTGGATTTTTTTGATAAATTCTCATATATAAATTATTTTAATCTGACTTACATATTATTCTATAAATTTTTGAAGTTTATATTATTTTTTGGAATTTTCTGATTTATTTTAAATCTAGAAATTCATTATTGCGTCAGCATGACATCATCACAACGTCAGCAGGTCAACAGTCCTCGTCTAGGTCAAACCTGATGACCCGGACCCACACGTCAGCGACACGGGGCTAATCCCCATGCTGAGCGGGGATTTGACCCACCGAGGGGCCTACTGTCAGCGGCTGGGGGCTGGCTAAGTAGGGGCATTAGGCCCTAACCGGCCGGCCACGTCGGCGCCCGCCGAAGCGGGGCCGTCGGCGACCAAATCCGGGCTGGAGGACCGCCGGAGATGGCTGGAGACGCGCTATGGGGCTTGGTTTCGCACGTCGAGAGCATCTACAGGACGTCCACACTCGTCCGCATCCAACTGGACAACCGACAGGGCCCGAGGTGGCCCAGAATGGCGATGACGATGAGCTGGTCGACGACGAGCTCTAGGCCACGATGGCTATTGCGGCAAGGGGGCGAAAAGGGCCACGGGGAGAGGGGGAGAGGGATGGCGAGCTCATAGGGAGGGTAAAAGGGTGCTCGGCGGGCTCAGGGAGGCCGAAGCGGCGGCGAATCGCCGAGGCGAGCAACAGTGGCCGGCGGGGAAGAACGACGGCGGCTCGGCTTCGAGGAGCTCCCGGCGGCTTCTGGCTCCACGGGGAGGACCAACTCAAGGCGATAGAGCTCGGGGGCATGACAGGGAGGCGAGGGGTGGTTGGAGGCCGCGGTGGCAGCGAGCGGCGTTGACGACGGTGCTCGGGTAGAGGAGAGGGGGAGAGCAGGGGAGAGGGAGAGGAATGAGAGGGAGAGAGCGGCAGGGGGTGTCGTGGCACACCTAGGTGAGGCCGGTAGTAAGCAGGTAGGGAGGAGTTGGTCGGGCGCATGGCCGGCCATCCTTGGCTTCCCCTCTGCCTACTGGTAGAGGTGGAAGACGACTCTGCCCCTGGGTCGGGCCACTTCTGCTATAGGGAGGCCAAGGTAAGCCTATGCCTTCTTTCTTATTTTCTATTTTTTTCTATTATTCTAACATTTGTGCTGGCTAAATAAAATGGCTAGCCATTTTTTTAAATCCTGAAAATTATTATGTGATCTAGACATAGATGACTTATGCCACATAATTAATTCAAAAATTATTTGACATATATTTCATATATAGAAAAATATATATCCAATACAAGTAGACTTAATTTAATTCAAAAACCCAATACAAAATATTTCCGTGATCCCAGAATATTGGTTGACAATTTTAACTCAAACCAATATTTTATTAGAGAACCAGAAACGTTTTCTTGGAATTGTTTGAAGCAATTTTTATAATGCTTATTTGACAAAATTTTGAATTATGAGTCTTGAACATTCCTCATTTCATCTTCATTTGAAAATAAAAATGCAATCATAAAGAAATTAGGGATGTGACACTTGCACAAGCTCTCGCCCATGTGGGAGGGACCGTTCAAGGTCGTTCATGTCACCAGGCCAGGTGTAGTGTGCTTGGAGATTCAGCATGGGGTCACCATCTAGAACACCTAGAACATATAGGACCTCAGAAGATTCTACCCGTGACACCTCCTCTCCACCGACCCATGACACTCTCACGTAATAATGAGCGGGTTGTATACGCCCGGACCCCCCCGAGGGCATGGACGGGCCCCTCCCATGCAACGTGACAGCCACAGCTCCGCGCTGGCGGAGAAGTCAACACTGCCCATCAATGGCTTTCCCCATGCAACGTGCATGCCCTACGCTTAGTGTTGGGGGGAGACGAAGGCTAGTCTAGGTGCCAAACACGGTTGTTATTTGTTATTCTTGCATTTGAATTTCCCAACTTTCCTGGAATAAAACTCGAGGTTTTTCAAAATCATGTTTTCAAGAAATGGGCCAGGGATTCATGTTCATCGCCATTCCCCATCTTGGGTCTTTCTCTTCAGGTCTTCCACTCGCCTTCTCGCTTCGTCCTCACACCTCGCGAGCGGGGGCTGGGGTGCACGATGCTCACACCTAACCAAGGCCTTGGCGTACAGATCCCCACGTGGTACTCCCGAACAGGTTAGCAGGCACATGCCACCTCACACTCACTCCGGTGATCCACTCACGGGCCGACACACCATCTCGGGGCCTCGGAAGGCCTACCCCTCTCGGGGATGGAACAAAATTTTCCTTTGGAAGATGCTCGAGCATTAAGGGGGGTTGTTGAGCAGCATGCCTCAGGAGCCTTATCGGTCATAAAGCCACTTGGCAGCCTCGATGCCATCCTTGGTGATCTGGCTCGCATCGGGGGTGTTGATGCCTCGCCTAGAAGTTGCGTCCTTGGTGATCCGGTCGTATATCGCAGCGGTAGGGAAACGCGCAGGACTGGGACTCGACAACGTAGAGCTGCTCGAGTGTCAAAGGGGGCTCCTGAGAAGTTTGCCTCAAGAGCCTTATTGATCATAAAGCCACTAGTAGCGTCAGTGCCATCATTGGTGATCCAACCGGCATCGGGGGTGTTGAGGCCTCGCCCCGTGGTTGCATCCTTGGCCAGATGCAATCGCGACGGTTGGGAAATGTGCAGGACTGGGGCCTACAGATGTAGAGTGCCGAAAGGGATCCCAACTTAAATCACTTGCGGGAAGGAGAGGACCGTAGGATGCATGCCTCCATCAAACGCCATGGACACACCTCCCTTGATGCTCACGACGGACACACCTAGCTAAGTATCCTAGCCATTTTTGGAAGGCTGCCTCAAGTAATGAAAACACAAAACTAAGACACATAAAAGAATCACGGATAAATGGGGGATCGCACCCATGTTCATTACATGCCCGCAGTGCCTTCCCTTATATTTAGTTACAAGGGCAGGGACAGAAGGAGAAAGCTCTCCACGCGGGCTGCCTCATCAGGAGCTCCGGGGCCTGTGCATTGGCGCCCAATCGGTGTCCTCCTCCTTCTTCACGGGCCCGTGAAGGCTCGCCAGCACGGAGGTTTTCGGTGCAGAGGAGCGACGTCATGCCGGCTGGCGACCCCCCGAGGTCTGAGCGCGACGGCGTGGTGGCACATTCTTGCTGTTGTCATCGTTGTCGCTGCTATCGTTCGGGCTACCCTCGGAGGCGGTGTCGCTGCTGCTGGAGGAACGACGCTCGTCGTGAAGGTCAAGCTCATCTCCGGGATGACCACGACCGGCATCTTTCGGGTAGCACCCGAGGCGCTCACCCTCGCTGCAGAACATCTTGACGAAGAGCATCGCCTCCCCGTCGACCTTGAAGTGGAGGGTGCGCCTCCCCATCAAACCGCGAGCACGGGAAAATGTCTGCCACCCACGAACCAGGTACACGTAACACCTCGGGGTGACCTCAACCTCCACCCACAGAGCTGCGCTGCAGCAGCCGTCGACCTACAGTCATAGGCCAGTGGGCCCCTCGGCCGGTAGCTCCCCTGCAAAGGAGACCGGGAGCTGAAGCCAGGTGGGCTCCTGCTTCTCCGCCCACACCACGAGCTCCAGGACCGAGTCGGCTGTATGGAGCCGTGAACGTGGTGGCAGGGACACCGCGGCTGCCACGGGTGCCCGCACTGGCCGATCCCACGCTGGGACCACCGATGATGACCCCAGACCGTGCTGGGGTACGACCACACTCTCGGGAATATGCCGCCGACGTCACGGCGCACTTCTGAGGGCACCCACGATCCCTCTTGGGTGGCGGTGGTGCGGAGCTCTCCTCGCGGGCCTTCCCCTTCTCGGCGGCGGTGTGCTTCCTTACTGAAGCCATGATTGGGGGGTGGTGACTTGGAGGTTGGAAGACGAGGAAGAAGAAGATGTGTGAGGGTTTTCTCCCCTGCACTGGCTTAAGTACAGTCGTGGCCAACTGACCCCCTCACATCCCGGGAGGCATGCAGCCACTGTCGGGTCAAATCCACGTGGCCCGAGAGTAGGAAGTCCAAGGAATCAACAACTTTCAAGGAAAGTTAATGATGGCCGGCGCTGGCACGGGCATCAAATCGGTTTGACTTGGGCGGTTCCTGATGCCTTCGGGAGCAGAGGCGTCGACACACGAGTTGATGACGCCTATAGAGCCTGGCCCGCAGGCGATTGGGGCCCGCGGCGCTTCAAGCCGTTCTCAAGGCTTTGCCCTGAAGACAACTCTAGCGCGCCTTGGGCCCGGGGGGTACTGTCGGCTTTCTGGGAACAGGGGTACCCAGTCCTGCCTGCCTACGACCCAGGAGATGGCGCACCTCGTCAGCCAGGCGTGGCCTGGCATGACATTACTCAAGACAAGGCCCTCACGAGGACCCTGGGTTTGCAAGGAAGAACGGCATCAATACCAGCAAGGATGGGCCTCCTTAGGCCCCCTCCTGAGGGGCGGAGATCTATATGAAAGGCCCGACCTCAGGAATCAAGGGTGACGCAAGGAAGGACAGGCAGGCGCCAGCGTGCCAGGCAACACAGATTCCTCTTTGGTGCAATGGGAGCAAGGACATACGCGGGTTCCCTAAGCGCCACCCAAAGGTTTCCCTTTTGGTCCAACAAGACCATGACCACGAGCCCCGTAGGACGGATGTCATCATCGAGACTTAACACTACATCACCAATAGCTAATTGGTAGGCGAATACCACCTTTGGATAGGGCGCGGATGTACTCATGTCCCCCTTTAAAATGGGCCGCTATGGGATCCCTTCCCGCCATTGTCTTAAGGGAAGAGGACCCGGGCCACTTCTATATATAGAAGCTAGGTGACACCATAGGCGGAGGGACCCTCGATCAGATCCAACACTTAGCCGCTCAACTCACCACCGCAGGGCAGGGAGCAAAGAAGACACCTTGAGCGCCATCGTGAGGCTAAAGATCATTGTACTAGTTCATCCACCAAAACCCCGGCGAGAGGCAATCCACCAAAGAAGGAGTAGGGTATTACCCTTCATAGGGGCCCGAACCTAGGTAAACTGTCATTTTCATCTTCTTCCTTGTCATCGAACGAGTTTGCCATTGTGTCCATCGAGTAGCGAGCTAGGTTGGGTGAGGCCAAGGGAAACCTTCGCACATGCCCCTTTGTTCAAACCTTAAGGGTTTTGCGGAGCCCGAAATCCGACAGATAAGTATTTCCCTTAGTTGTTGAGAGCCAAGGTATAAATCCAGTAGGTGGAAGAATCAAGTCACCAATTTGTGCACTTACACAAACAATCAAACACTTCCACCCAACGCTATAAAAGGGTTATCAATCCCTGCACGATTACTTGCAAGGATTAGGTCCAATAGAGATAGGCATAAAAGATTGTGAGAAGTAAAACAGTAAATAAAATTGCAGCAAGATATTTTTCGTATTTTTGGTATATAGATCTAAAAATATAATATGGAAAATAGACCCGGGGCCATAGATTTCACTAGAGCCTTCTCTCTTGAAGGAAAATAATAGGGTTGGTGAATAAATTACTATCGAGCAATTGGTAAAAAATCGCATAGTTATGATGATATCCAGGGCAATGATTATGAAAATAGGCATCATGTCTATCTCAAGTAGACCGAAATGATTCTACATCTACTACTATTACTACACATTGACTGATTCCATCAGGCATCTAGAGTATTAAGTTCATGAAGAACAGAGTAACGCATTAAATAACATGGCATGATGTAGAGGGATAAACTCAAGCAATATGATGAAAAGCCCCACTTTTTATCCTTGATGGCAACAATACAATACGTGCCTCGCTGCCCCTACTATGTCACCGTGTGAGGACACCGCCAGATTGAACCCAAAACTAAGCACTTCTCCCATTGCAAGAATTACCATTCTAGTTGGCCAAACCAAACCAATAACTCGAAGAGACTTGCAAAGATTTGAAATCATGCATATAAGAATTCAGAGAAGAACCAAATAATATTCATAGATAAGCTGTGTTGTAAATATGCCCTAGAGGCAATAATAACATGGTAATTACTATATTTCCTTGTTCATGATAATTGTTTATTATCCATGCTATGATTGTATTGACTTGAAACATATTGCATGTGTGGATACATAGACAACACTTTGTCCCTAGTATGCCTCTAGTAGACTAGCTCATTGATCAAAGATGGTCAAGGTTTCCTGGCCATTGACATGAGATGTAATTTGATGACGGGATCACATCATTGGGAGAATGATGTGATGGACAAGACCCAAACTATAAACATAGCATATGATCATGTCAGTTTATTGCTACAGTTTTCTACATGTCAAGTATATGTTCCTATAACCATGAGATCATGCAACTCATTGACACCGGTGGAGTACCTTGTGTGTATCAAACGTCGCAACGTAACTGGGTGACTATAAAGGTGCTCTACAGGTTTCTCCAAGGGTGTCTATTGAGTGGGCATGGATCAAGACTGGGTTTGTTACTCCATGTGACGGGGAGGTATCTTAGGGCCCAATTAGTAATACAACATCACAACAAGCCTTGCAAGCAACGTGACTAATGTCTTTGCCATGGGATCTTGTATTACGAAACGATTAAAGAGACTTGCTAGTAACGAGATTGAACTGGGTGTAGAGATACCGATGATCGAATCTCGGGCAAGTAACATACCAAAGAACAAAGGGAACATCGCACGGGATTAACTGAATCCTTGACATAGAGGTACAACCGATAAAGATCTTCGTAGAATATGTAGGAACAAATATGGGGATCCAGGTCCCGCTATTAGTTATTGACCGTACACGTGTCTCGGTCATGTCTCCATAGTTCTCAAACCCGCAGGGTCTACAGACTTAACATTTGGTGATGATATAATTATAGTTGAGTTATTATGTTGGTGACTGAAAGTTGTTCAGAGTCCCGGATGAGCTCCGGACATGACGACGAGCTCCAGAATAGTCCGTTGGTAAAGACTCATATATGGGATAATAGTGTTTGGTCTCCGGAAGGGTTCCGGAATTCACCTAGAATGTTTCCTAGAATATATGGGATAATAGTTTCAGATGTTTCCTAGAATGTTCGGGGTACAAGAACACTTTATTTTGGCCAAGGGGTAAAGCCCATGAGGCTTTAGGAAGGTGCAAAAGGTGTTTCGTGGAGGCCAGGGACCCTGGCGTCTGGGGCCAGACGCCAAGGACCTTTGCGTCTGGTCCTGGAGTCCAAGGAGCACTCTTGGCTTGCGGGCAAACCGACCTTGAGGAGGATTTTTCTCCAAGTTTTGACCCTAGGGGTCAGCATATAAATAAAGGGGCGGGTCTAGCACCTGGAACACATCAAGAATCCCCAAGCAGTGAGCCGGCAACCCCGTCCCTCTATATTATCCTCCTTCATAGTTTCTGTCGTGCTTGGCGAAGCCCTGTGGAGATTGTTCTTCACCAACACTGTCACCATGTCGTCGTGCTACTGGAACTCATCTACTACTTTGCCCCGCTTGCTGGATCAAGAAGTCGAGGACGTCATCAAGTTGTACGTGTGTTGAACGTGGAGGTGCCGGTGCCGTCCATTCGGCGCTAGATCGTGATTGGATCGCGGGACGGCTTGCGATTTGGATCGCGAAGATGTTCGACTACATCAATCGCATTTCTTAACGCTTCTGCTTAGCGATCTACAAGGGTGTGTGGATCCACTCTTCCTCTAGTAGATGCTCATCACCATGGATAGATCTTGCATGTGATTAGGAATTTTTTGTTTCCCATGCAACATTCCCCAACAGTGGCTTCATGAGCTACGTCTATGTTTAGATGAGATCACGAGTAGAACACAAAGGAGTTTGTGGGCATTGATGCTCAGATTGCTTCCTCCCTTGGTCGTGATTTGGTTCAATGTTATTGTGGGATGAAGCGGCCCGGACCAACCATACTCGTACGCTTACGAGAGACAGGTTCCATCGACTGACGTGTAACTTCGTTGCACAAAGATGGCTGGCGGGTGTCTGTTTCTCCCACTTTAGTGGGTTCGGATTCGACAAAGGCGATCTTTGAGAAGGTTGAAAATAAACTTATGTATCACCGTTGTGATTTTTGCATAGGTGAGAATTCTTCTTCCTAGATACCTGTAGCAGCCACGTAAAACTTGCAACAACAATTAGAGGACGTCTAACTTCTTTTTGCAGGGTATGTTGTGATGTGATACGGCCAATTACATGATGAGATATATGTGATGTATGAGATGATGATGTATTGTATAGAATATCATGACTTTCATGTCGATGAGTACTGCAACCGGCAGGAGCCATAGGGTTGTCTTTAATTATTTTTGCCATTTTGCTTTATTTTATCGCTATGAGTTAGCAATAGATGTGGAAGCAACAATCGACGTGACAACCACGATGGCGACAAGTTGATGGAGATCAAGATGATGGAGAACATGGTGTCATGCCGGCGACGATGGGGATCATACCGGTGCTTTCAAGATGGAAATAAAAAGCACAAGTTCATGGCCATATCATGTCACTTATGATTTGCATTTTATGTTAATCCTTTTATGTACCTTTTTTTGTTTAGGATGACGGTAGCATTATAAGGTGAAACCTCACTTAAATTTCAAGAGAAATTGTGTTATTCCCGAGTGTGCACCATTGCGAAAGTTCATCGTGGTGAGACACCAAATGATGATTAGGTGTGAGAGACTCTACGTTCACATAGAACGAGTGCAAGCAAGTGTTGCACGTGCGGAACACTCGGGTTAAACTTGGTGAGCCTAGCATGTACAGACATGGCCTCGGAACACAAGAGAATGAAAGGTCGAAAATGAGTCATATAGTAGATATGATCAACATGATGTTGTTCACCATTGAAACCACCTCAAGTCACGTGATGATCGGACTTGAGTTGGTGTGGATCATGTATCACTCAGATAACCTGAGGGATGTTAATTTGAGTGGGAGCTTTAGTAATTTGATTATCTAAACTCATTATCTTGAACAATAGTCCTAGTAACCTTTGCATATTTTTGTTTTAGATCAATGGCTCACGCAGTAGCACCCTTGAATTTTAATGCGTTCCTAGAGAAAGCTAAGTTGAAAGATGATGGAAGTAACTTTGTGCACTAGGCCTGTAATATGAGGATTATCCTCATGGTTTCCCAGAAGGCTTATGCCCTTGAATTTTAATGCGTTCCTAGAGAAAGCTAAGTTGAAAGATGATGGAAGTAACTTTGTGGACTGGGCCTGTGATATGAGGATTATCCTCACGGTTTCCCAGAAGGCTTATGTCCTTGATGCACCGCTTGGTGATCCACCCGCTCTAGTGGAATCCGCACACATCGTGAATGCCTAGTAGGCTCATTCTGATGATTGCTCAATGGTTCAATGTGCAATATTGTATGGCTTATCACTGGGACTTCAAAGACATTTTGAACGTCATGGAGCATATGATATGTTCTAGGAGTTGAAGTTTATCTTTCCAAAGAATGCCAACTCTAGAGATACGAGACTCCGACAAGTTCTATGCTTGCAAAATGGAGGAGAACGGGTCTGTCAATGAACACATACTCAGAATGTCTGGGTATTCTACCCGTCTGGCCGAATTGGGGATGCCCCTCCGGCTGAGGCAATAACTGCAATGTTCTTCAACCATTGCTGCCTTGCTACAAGAGCTTCTTGTTGAACTATAACATGCACATGATGAACAAGTCAGTTGCTGAGCTGTTTGCAATGTTAAAAGTGGTTGAGTATGAGATTCAGAAGGAGCATCAAGTGTTGATGGTCAATTAAACCACTAGTTTCAAGAAGAATGCAAGGGGAAGAAGGGTAACTCTAAGAAGACTGGAAAAGCAGGTGCCCCTCCCGTGAAGAAACCCAAGGTTGGAACCAAGCCAAAAACTGAGTGCTTTCATTGAAAGGGAACTAGTCACTGGAAGTGAAATTACCCCAAGTATGTGGCTGACAAGAAGGCGGCCAACAACAAACAAGGTATACATGATATACATGTTATTGATGTGTACCTTATCAACTCTCATTGTAGTGCCTGGGTATTTTATACCGGTACGGTTGCTCACATTTGCAACTCAAAACAGGAGCTACAGAATAGACGAAGACTGGCAAAGAACAAAGTGACGATGCACGTGGGAAATGGTTCCAAGGATCATGTGATCGCCGTCGGCACGCTCGCTCTTCGATTACCATCGGGGTTAGTGATGAACCTGAATAATTATTATTTAGTGTCTCTATTAAGCATGAACATTATATCTGGATCTTGTTTATTGCGAGACGATTACTCATTTAAATCAGAGAATAATGGTTGTTCTATTTATATGAGTAATATATTTTATGGTCATGCACCCAATGTGAGGGGTTTATTCATATTGAATTTTGTTAGTGATGATACACATGGTCATAACTGTTGGGGAAATATGCATGGGAAACAACAAAATTCCTATGCACACACAAGATCTATTCATGGTGATGAGCATCTACGAGAGGGAGAGTGGATCTACATACCCTTGTAGATCGCTAAGCGGGAAGCGTTAAGAAACACAGTTGGTGTAGTCGAACGTCTTCGTGATCCAAATCGCCGAGCGTCCCATGATCTCATCACGATCCGTCCCGCGATTCAATAACGATCCCTCCCACTAACACATCATGATACATCCCGCGATCTCATCATGGTCCGTCCCGCGATCTTGATCATGATCCGTCTCGTGATCTTGATCACGGTCCTTACGATCTAGCGCCGAACGGACGGTACCTCCGCGTTCAGCACACGTACAGCTCGATGACGATCTCTGCCTTGTTGATCCAGCAAGAGGGAGTGGAGAGGTAGAAGAGTTATACGGCAGTTTGACGGCGCTCCCGTGGTGGTGGTGGAGCTATTCCGGGAGGGCTACGCCTCAGCATTGCAGAAATCTAATCTAGAGGAGAAACTATGCACTGGAGGAACGGGCAGCACGTGGCTAAAAATCTGTGCCAAAACCCTAAAACCTCCAGTATAAGTGGAAGAGAGGAGGCTTGGTGCAAAGGCAAAGCCCACTAGGAGGCTTCGGCCGAAGCTAGGGAGGAGAGTCCTCCTCCTCCTGCAATCCTAGTAGGATTAGGACTCTTCCTTTTTTGCCTTTTTGCCTTTTTCCACCTTTTCTCTTTGGGCTTTTCTTCCCTAACCGCGTGAGCCTTGTGTGTGACTTCCACCAGCCAACAAAAGGATGGTGTTTATTCTCCCACAGCCCACGAAGCCTCTTGGGCTGAAATACCCCTCCCGATGGTTTCTCAGTACACTATCGGCACTCACGGTACATTATCGATGAGCCCGAAACTTTTCCAACGACCAAAATAGGACTTACTATATATCAATCTTTACCTCCGGACCATTCCGGAGCTCCTCGTGGCGTCCAGGATCTCATTCAGGACCTTGAACAACCTTCGGTCACCACCATACATAACTCTATACTACTGAAACGTCACCGAACCGTAAGTGTGCAGACCCTTCGGGTTAGAGAACTATGTAGACATGACCGAGACACCTCTAGGGGTAAATAACCAATAGCGGGACCTGGATGCCTGTGACAGCCCGAGACCGACGCTCCAGAAGATTCCAGAAGATTCCCTTTTTATTTCCGTTCTCGTCATGTGTTTGTCTGGTTGTCGCAGCATTCGCATCATCTGCATTGCATCGTCACCCGTTTTCGAAACTTGCATCCGTTCGTAGTCGCCGGTTCTTTGCATTCTTGCCGTTGCCCGTTTCGAGACCAATCCCACACGCATGCGCCTGCGGCACCATTTAAAAAACCGTTTTTAAGTGAGCGCAAAACTATTCTTGGATTGGGTCAAAACTTGGCATGCGGTCTTGTTATAGTCTAGGTAGACCGCCCGTCGAATTTCGTCGCGTTCTCAGTTCGTTTGATGCCCCGTCGGTCAGTCGTAGCAGTGTGGTCATCGGTTATCGTCGGACGTTTTTCGGTATTTTAAAACCACTATGCCACGGGTCACCATTCCCTCTCTCTTCCCCACTTAGCCCCTGTGCACAACCACCATAGCCCCTATCCACTTCTGGTCCGTCGAGTCGACACCAGACGGTCCGAAAACGGATAGCGACCGTAAACCTAGCCTAAAACCTATATATAGACCCTAGTCCCCTCGTTCCCCGTGCAAACCCTAGCCTTCCCCCTCCTCGAGCCGCAAGCCCACCCGAGCCCAAATCTGAGCCCGGGAAGCCCATCTAGGCCCGTTCCCGAGCTCCCCCGTGCCTCCCATGGCTGCCGAGCCCCCATGGCGAGCTCCTCCCGTCCCTGTCGCTTGGCATCCCCGCCTGAGCGCCCCTCGCCGCCGCCGGTCGCCGGAGCCTCGCCGGCCGCTGCCTTCTCCCTCTCCTTCTCCCTCCATTTCTCTCTCTCACCCTCGAGCTCTCTCTCTCTCTTCTCGCAGGTCTACTGCCTTGGCTCGAGCTACGCCGCCGCCGCAACTCGCCGCCGGCCCCCTCTGCGGCCAGATCCGGCAAGGCTGCCGCTGGATCCGGCGCGTCCCGGTCTTCCCTGGCCACCCGAGCCCCGCTGCCCGCCATCGGAAGTTGCCAGCCGCCGCCGCTGGTCCTGCCTCCGCTCAGGCGAGGCGAGGGGGAGGGGGAGCGCTCCCAGCTGCCCCGTTGACCACGCCGCGTGGGCCCCGAGCCGGCCCAGCAACGCCAGCCGGCCGACCCAACAGGCCCTAGGCGAGCCAGCCCCTCCCCTCTGCTTTTATAGCGCATGTGTGCTCCGTAGCTATTAGACACCCGTGCCCTTTTGGGCCTGCCTGTTAGATTAGGCCCGTTAAACGTTTTTATTCAGTCTTCGAATTTAGTAAATATCCGGGATTTCTGCTAGTTGCAGATTAGTCCCTGATTTAATTTTGCTAATAACATTTAATCCGGACATCGCATGTAAATACTTTGAACATGTAAAATGCTTAGAATAAAACGTAGATTAATAATATGCCATTTTCATCCATGCCAAAAATAATTAACATGTCATTTCCTGACATTTTGCATATATGTCCTATTATTGCATAGTCATAATTAATCGACCGTGCATCGGGATTAATCAAATCATATAATAAAAATGTCCATCTCATTTATACCGCATTTTCATGCATAATAAAATTGTTGGCATGATGGTTGCATTTAATTTGCATTAAAAAATTGTTATAATGTGGTTAGGCCTAATACTCGCATAATTAGTAGTGATGAATTCTCTACATGAACCCATGCATATTATATATGTTTTCGGGGTAGAAAAATCCCTAGTATTTAGCTATGTATTTAGTTTTGCCATTTGAGCATTTCGTGTGCATGTCATTTATGTCGTGATGCCATTTTTCCATTTTTGTAGGATTTAATCCGTGCATGATATGAATTAAGTTTCAACATGAGAAATGCTCTTTGATATGTGTCCTAGCCCATGGATATTTTGCTTGTCATAGAAATGAATGTTTAGGTGTTGTTTTGATGTCGTCAACTTGCTGTGAAAATTCTGCTATTTTGAGGGTCCAAAATATTTCTAAGTCTGGAATCTATTATATTTTGTTGCTGTCTTGCCATGTGATTTGCTAGTGATCTAGAACTCTTTTGTGGTAGGTGTAATGGAGTTATTTGTAGTTGATATTGTCCTTTAGTAACATGTTAAGTTTCTTGCCATAATATGACTTGTAGCATATAGTTTCACTGCTGTCAATATGCCTCCGTGATAAAAACTGCACTATCAAAAACTGCTATTTTCACTGTCTGAAACTGTTTTCAGGTAGCTAACTTGTGAGCTTCCTACCATGTGATCCATGCATGTTTTGAATATGATATGTGAAGATGAAATGAAGTGGATGTTGCATACTACTGACTCATGCTTAGTTTGTGCATTTTAGAATACTGTAACTTGTTATTTTCATGTGTGCAAACGGCCATGTTGCTGTTTTTTGCAGATTTCAACTATAACTTGTTCTGTTGATTGTGGTTGAACCGTAGCTCCGTTTTGGAAATTCCGTATATGAAACTTGCTTAGAATATAATGTAGCTTCATAATAACTTGTTGCATTCATGATTTGAACTGTTTGTAATTGAATTTTCCATGCATTTGCATTCATGGCATGTGCATCTTGTATTGCTCATATCTTTTAGACCGTAGCTCCGTTTCAGATGTTCTATATATGTAAATCGACTAGAATGACGTGTAGAAGAACATGGTGACATTTATTTTGCTGTTTAATAAATATAAAATATTATTAGTTCAGATCTGGACCAATTTCGAAATTATCATGTGAGGTCATTTCGGAAATGCTATAAGTTGTTTCTGACCTCATTTAGGATGCCTAGATAGTTAGTTTTACTTATGCTTCACCTCTTGCCATGTTTAACAACATTTAATATTGTCGTGTACCTAACAAGATTGAACTAAATATTCGAATGTGAAGTTTTGTCAATATGTAACACGTTGCATATTGAGGTTCACCTAATGTGTTGAAGTTGTTGTTGTGAATTGTCATGCATTGCATATCAAACCGGACATGCATCATATTTGTTGTGCATCGTGTTTTGCATATGTTGTGGTGTATCTTGTGTTGATTGTTTGTTTCGGATTGCTTCTTCTCGATAAAGTTCCGAAAGCGTTGGAGTGTGAGGATTCGTTCGACTACGTTGGTTCGTCTTCTTCATGGACTCGACCTTCTTCCGAGCGGGATCTCAGGCAAGATGACACATTTCCCTGGATACCATTACTATCATTGCCATGCTAGTTGTCTCGTCGTTTATCGTTATGTCTCTCTACCTATCACTTGTTTGACAAGCCTCCTAACATTGCCATGATAAGCCTCTAACCCCCTTCACATCCCAGCAAACCTTTGTTTGGCTATGTTACCGCTTGCTCAGCCCTTCGTATAGCGTTTCTAGATGCAGGTGCAATTGCTTCCATGTGTCAACATGGACATTCTTTTGTTATATCACAATATTGCTGCTATTTAATTTAATGCACTTATATACTTGGTAAAGGGTGGAAGGCTTGGCCTTTTGCTCGGTGTTTTGTTCCACTCTTGCCGCTCCTAGTAACTTGTGAACCGGTGTTATGTTCCTTAAATGAGCGCTCCTAACATGCTCGGGGTTGTTATGGGGACCCCCTTGATTTTCGGGTGAGAATAAAATTTGTCTGGCAAGGCCCAACATTGGTACTACATTTGCCTAATAACTAATAAAATTGCATAGGGACCGGCCAGCACCCGTGGAAAATTTAATCAACCCCCGGGCCAGTGCTCCTCATGAGTGGTGGTCCAAACTAGAGTCGTGTGCAGGGCCAACCCGGGCCAACTCGGGAGATTTCTATCCGGCCACTGTACGCTGTGCTCATCTAGTCGTGTCCTGAGAACGAGATACACGGATCCTATCGGGTTTGTCGACACGCCGGGCGGCCTTGCTGGATTTGTTTTACCTTTCTCGAACGTCTTGAGTGAGGAATTCTGATTTTCTTCGGGCTATCTCGAGGTGTTGGATTTCCTTTGGAATTTCCTAGGAAGATCACGAGATCCGTGGTTGAGGTTATTCCCGCTAAGTGTTGTTAATTTGTGATGGACGAGTTGGAGCACCCCTGCAGGGTTAAATCTTTTCGAGAAGTCGTGCCTGCGGTTATGTGGAAAACATGGATATTTTGTTTAACACCCGGTCATAGCAAACTTGAAGTAAACTCTAATAAAAGTACACCAACTGTGTGCATAACCGTGACTGTCTCTTCTCGTGAGTCCTTATCCGAAAGAGAACGCGGTGGGGTTATGTTTGACGTAAGTAGGTGTTCATGATCAATTAATGATCATTACTAGTTCACGTCCGATATGCGTAGACCACCATACTTTACTTCCTATACTTTACTTTCATAAATAAATGCTTAGTCGCTTGCTGCAGCCTCACCACTTAACCATACCTCACCTATTAAGCTTTAATAGTCTTGATACCCTTGGAAATGAGATTGCTAAGTCCCTGTGGCTCACAGATTACTACAACAACAGTTGCAGGTATAGGTAATGTGATGATTTGACGTGAGCGCATTGCTTGATTTGATTTGGATTTCTTCTTCTTCTTCTTCCTCTTCGTCAATCTTGGATGGGTTCCAGGCGGCAGCCTAGGTGGATGTTATTTTATCGTTTGATTGCGTCCGTAGTCGGACCCTGCTTTTCTGTATGATGTTTGAGTGTGTTGTTGTATTGATGTGACTCTGATGTAGCTTGTGGCGAGTGTAAGCCAATTCCATATACTCATCTCTTCTGTACATGTACTTGTAATGATATCCATTCTTGTGAACGCATTGATATGCGCTTCTACCCCCGTCGAGGCCCTCATGCCAAAATAAGGATAGGACTGCATCTTGGGTGTGACAATGCCCATATTGGTTCCTACATATTCTACAAAGATTTTTATCGGTTGAACCTCTATATCAAGGATTCAGTTAATCCCGTATGATGTTCCCTTTGTTCTTCGGTAAGTTACTTGCCCGAGATTCGATCGTCGGTATCTCCATACCTAGTTCAACCTCGTTACCGGCAAGTCTCTTTACTCGTTCTGTAATACAAGATCCCATGACTAACACTTAGTCACATTGCTTGCAAGGCTTGTTGTGATGTTGTATTACCAAGTGAGCCCGGAGATACCTCTCCATCACACGGAGTAACAAATCCCAGTCTTGATCCATGCCAACCCAACAGACACCCTCGGAGATACCTGTAGAGTACCTTTATAGTCACCTAGTTACGTTGCGAAATTTAATACACACAAGGTACTCCTCCGGTATCATTGAGTTGCATGATCTCATGGTCATAGGAACATATACTTGACATGTATAAAACAGTAGCAATAAATTGACACGATCATATGCTACGTTTGTAGTTTGGGTCTTGTCCATCACATCATTCTCCTAATGATGTCATCCCATTACCAAATGACATCTCTGGTCCATTACTAGGAAACCATAACCATCTTTGATCAAGGAGCTAGTCTATTGGAGGCATACTAGGGACATGGTTTTTTCTATGTATCCACACATGCATCTAAGTCTCCGATCAATACAATTATAACATGGATAATAAGCGATTATCATGAACAAGAAATATCATAATAACTAATTTATTATTGCCTCTAGGGCATATTTCCAATAGTCTCCCACTTGCACTAGAGTCAATAATCTAGTTCACATCACCATGTGTTTCACATTGTTATGAATCTAACACCCAATGAGTTCTGGGGCTCGATCATGCTTTGCATGTGAGAGAGGTCTTATAGTCAACGGGTCTGTAACATTCAGATCCGTGTGTACTTTGCAAAAACTCTATGTCAAACTGTAAACACTGCTACGACACTCCACTTGGTACTATTCCAAATGGCTGCTCCACTATACGTATCCAGATTGCTACTACGAGTCGTCTAGATTGGTGTTAAAGCTTGCATCGACGTAACTCTTTACGACGAACTCTTTATCACCTCCATAATCGAGAAACATCTCCTTAGTCCCCTGGTTACTAAGGATAATTTTGACCATTGTCCAGTGATCCACTCCTGGACCACTCTTGTACCCCTTGATAGACTCATGCCAGGGCACACACACAGGTGCGATACATAGCATGGCATAATATTGACCCTATGGCTAAATCATAGGGGACGGCATTCGGCCTTTCTCTTTCTTTTGCCGTTGTCGAGCTTTAAGTCTCACTGAACTTCACACCTTACAAATCAGGCAAGAACTCTTTCTCTATCTGATCCATTTTGAACTCTTTCAAAATCTTGTCAAGGTATGTACTCCTTGAAAGTCTCAGCAAGCATCTTGATCTATCTCTATAGATCTTGATGCTCAACAATTCTGTAGCTTAATCCAGGTCTTCCTTTGAAAAACTCTTTTCAAACAACCTTTTATGCTTTCTAGAAATTTCTACATCATTTCCAATCATCAATATGTCAACCACATATGCTTACCAGAAACTCTATAGTGCTCCCACTCACTTTATTGCAAATACAAGTTTCTCATAAACTTTGTATAGACTCAAAAACTTTGATCACCTCATCAAAGTGTATATTCCAACTCCGAGATGCTTGCTTCAGTCCATAGAAGGATCACTGAAGCTTGCTCACCTTTTAGCATCCTTAGGACAGACAAAACCTTCTGGTTGTATCACATACAACCTTTCCTCCAGCAAACCTTTAAGGAAACGATGTTTTGACATCCATCTGCCAGATTTCACAATTGAAAATGTAGCAACTGCTAACATAATTCCAACAAACTTTAGCATCGCTACGAGTGAGAAAGTCTCATTGTAGTCAACTCCTTGAACTTGCCGTAAACTTCTTTGCGACAAGTCGAGCTTTATAAATATTGACATTCACCATCAGCGTCTGTCCTCATCTTAAAGGTCCATTTGTAGTCAACGACGTGTCTTCCAACGAGCAAGTCTACCAGAGTCTATACTTGGTTTTCATACATGGATCCTTTCTTGGATTTCATGGCCTCTAACCATTTTTCGGAATCCGGGCCCATTATCGCTTCTCCATAGCTCGTAGGTTCATTGTTGTTCAACAACATGACCTCTAAGACAGGGTTGTCATACCACTCAGGAGCAGTACACGTCCTTGTCGACCTACAAGGTGTGATAGTAACTTGATCCAAAGCTTCATGATCATCATCAATAACTTCCTCTTCAACTAACGTAGGCTTCACAGAAACATCTTCCTGCGCTGCGCTACTCTCATTGAAACAAAGGTTCAATAACCTCATCAAGTTCTATCTTCCTCCCACTCAATTCTTTCTACAGAAACTCTTTCTCGAGAAAGGACCCAGTTTTAGCAACAAACACTTTATGCTTGGATCTGAGATAGATGGTTTACCCAACTTTTCTTAGGGTATTCAATGAAGATGCATTTGTGTGCTTTGGGTTTGAGCTCATTAGGTGAAAACCTTTTTCATATAAGTGTTGCAGCCCCACACTTTAATAAATGACAGCTGAGGTTAATATCAAACCATAAGACAGACGGTGTCATCTCAACGGATTTAGATGGCGCCCTATCTAAAGTGAATGTAGTTGTCTCTAATGCATAACCCCAAAATTATAGTAGCAAAACGATAAGAGACATCATAGCAAGCACCATTTTCAATAGAGCACGACTATGACGTTCGAACACACCATCACACTATGGTGTTCCAGGTGGCGTGAGTTGTGAAACAATTTTCACATTGTCTAAAGTTGTATGCCAAACTGGTAACTCAGATATTTACCTCCACGATCATATCGCAGACATTTTTATCTTCTTGTCATGAGGATCTTAAACTTCACTCTGAATTTGCTCGAACCTTTCAAACGATTTAGACTTGTGTTCCATTAAGTAAATATACACTATATATACTCAAATCATTAGTGAAGGTAAGAAAATACCGATATCCACCGCACACTACAAGACTCATTGGATTGCATACATCAACATGTATCATTTCCAATAAATCACTTGCATGTTCCATCCATCTGGAAACGGAGTCCTTAATCATCTTGCCCAAGAGGCATGGTTTGCATGTCTCAACCGATTTGAAATTGAATGAGTCCAAAGATCCATCAACATGGAATTTCTTCATGCGCTTTATATCAATATGACATTAAGTGGCAGTGCCACAATTATGTGGTACTATCATTATTAACTTTGTATCTATTGGCATCAATGTTGTGAACATGTGTATTACTACGATCAAGATTCAACAAACCATTCTCACTGGGTGCATGACCATTGAAGGTATTATTCATGTAAACAGAATAACCATTATTCTCTTACTTAAATGAATAACCGTGTTGTAATAAACACGATCTAATCATGTTCATGCTCAACACAAATCACCAATTACATTTATTTAGGTTTGTCACTAATCCCGAAGGTAGAGAGAGCGTGCGATGTTGATCACATCAACCTTGGAAACATTTCCAACACACATCGTCACGTCACCCTTAGCTAGTGCTCTGTTTATTCTGTAGCTTTTATTTCGAGTTACTAACATTTAGAAACCGAACCAGTATCCAATACCCAGGTGCTACGAGTACTAGCAAGGTACACATCAATAACACGTATATCAAATATACTTCTGTCGACGTTGCCAGCCTTCTTATCTACCAAGTATCTAGGGTTGTTCCGCTTCAGCGACCGCTCTCCTCATAATCGAAGCACTTCGTCTCGGGTCTGGGTTCAACTTTGGGTTGCTTCACTGGAGCATCAATTGGCTTGCTATCCATGAAGTTTCCCTCCTTGCTCTTGCCCTTCTCGAAACTAGTGGCTTGACTAACTATCAACACTTGACGCTCCTTCTTGATTTCTACCTTCGCGGTGTCAAACATCGCGAACAACTCAGGGATCATTATTTCTATCCCTAGCATTTTATAGTTCATCACCAAGTTCTAGTAGCTTAGTGACAGTTACTTTAAGAACTATATCAATCATTATCTTATCTGGAAGATCAACTCCCACTCGATTCAAGCGATTGTAGCAGCCAGAAAATCTGAGCACATGCTCAACGATTGAGATATTCTCTTTCATCTTGTAGGCAAAGAATCTTATTGGATATCTCATATATCGCAACACGAGCATGAGCCTGAGATCCTAATTTCAGCTCTTAGAACATCTCATATGTTCCGTGACGTTCAAAATGTTTCGGAGCCTCAATTCTAAGCCGTAATGCGTGACGCACTAAACTATCAAGTAGTCATCAGAATGTGCCTGTCAGATGTCCACAACATCTACAGATGACGCTAGAGGGTTTGGCGCACCGAGTGGTGCATTAAGGACATAAGCCTTCTGTGCAGCACTGAGGACAATCCCCAGATCACGGACCAAGTCTGCAATATTGGTACCATCATCTTTCAACTCTATTTCTCTAGGAACATATAAAAATTCAAGGGAGCTACAATGTGAGCTAGTAATCTACAACATAATTTTGCAAAGACACTATTGACTATGTTCATGATAATGAGTTCAATTAATCATATTACTTAAGAACTCCCACTCAAATTGACATCCCTCCGGTCATTAGAGTGATACATGATCCAAATTCACCAACTCAAGTCCGATCATCACGTGAGTTGAGGTGGTTTCAATGGTGAACATCATCATGTTGATCATATCTACTATATGACTCATGTTCGACCATTCGGTCTCTTGTGTTCCGTGGCCATGTCTGTACATGCTAGGCTCGTCAAGTTTAACCCGAGTGTTCTGCATGTGCAACACTAGCTTGCACCCATTGTATGTGAACGTAGAGTCTATCAGACCCGATCGTCACGTGGTGTCTCGACATGACGAACTTTCGCAATGGTGCACACTCCAGGAGAACACAATTTATCTTGAGGTTAAGTGAGGGATCACCTTATAATCCTACTGTCGTGCTAAGCAAAACAAGGTGCATAAAAGGATTAACATCACATGCAAAGCATAAGTGACATGATATGGCCATGAACTTGTGCTTTTGATCTCCATCTTGAAAGCACCGGCATGATCACCATCGTCACCGGCACGACACCATGATCTCCATCATCTTGATCTCCATCAATGTGTCTCCATCGGGGTTGTCACGCCCATCATGCTTCTACTACTATTTCTACCATTTAGCTATAAAGTAAAGCATTACATAGCTCTTAATGATTGACACGCAGGTCATACAATAATTAAAGACAACCCTATGGCTCCTCCCAGTTGCCGTACTCATCGAAATGCAAGTCATGATATTCTATACAACACATGATCATCTCATACATCACATATATCACATCATGTAATTGGCCATATCACATCATAACATACCTTGCAAAAACAAGTTAGACGTCCTCTAATTGTTGTTGCATGTTTTATGTGGCTGCTACGGGTATCTAGCAAGAACAATTCTCATCTACGCAAAAACCACAACGGTGATACACTAGTTGCTTTTCAACCTTCTCAAGGACCGCCTTTGTCGAATCCGATCCAACTAAAGTGAGAGAAACTAGCACCCACAAGCCATCTATGCAAAAAGTTGCGGTTGAGGGAACTGGTCTCTCGTAAGCGTACGAGTAATGTTGGTCCGGGCCACTTCATCTCACAATACCGCTGAACCAAAATACGACCAAGGGAGGAAGCAATCTAAGCATCAACACCCACAAACTCTTTGTGTTCTACTCGAGATCTCATCTACACATAGACCTAACTCATGATGCCACTATTGGGAAACGTTGCAAAAAATTTCCTACGTGCATGCAAGATCTATCTGTGGCGATGAGCATCTACGAGAGGGAGTGGATCTACATACCCTTGTAGATCGCTAAGCGGGAAGCGTTAAGAAACACGGTTGGTGTATACGAACCTCTTCACGATCCAAATCGCCAAGCATCCCGCGATCTCATCATGATCCGTCCCGCGATCCAATCATGATCCGTCCCGCGAACTCATCACGATCCGTTCTGCGATCTCATCATGATCCGTCCCGCGATCTTGATCATGATCCGTCTCGCGATCTTGATCACGGTCCTTCCAATCTAGCACCGAACGGACGGCACCTCCGCGTTCAGCACACGTACAGCTCGATGACGATCTTTGCCTTCTTGATCTAGCAAGAGGGAGTGGAGAGTTAGAAGAGTTCTCCAGCAGCGTTACGGCGCTTCGGCAATGGTGGTGGAGCTATTCCGGTAGGGCTTCGCCTAAGCACTCTAGAAATCTGATCTAGAGGAGAAACTATGCATTGGAGGAACGGGCAGCACATGGCTAAAAATCTATGCCAAAACCCTAAAACCTCTAGGATATATAAGAGGAAGATAGGAGGCTTGGCGCAAGGGTAGAGCCCACTAGGAGGCTTCGGCCGAAGCTAGGGAGGAGAGTCCTCCTCCTCCTCCAATCCTAGTAAGATTAGGACTTTTCCTTTTTTGCCTTTTTGCCTTTTTTCCACCTTTTCTCTTTGGACTTTTCTTCCCTAACTGTATGGGCCTTGTGTGGGACTTCCACCAGCCCACACAAGGCTGTTATTTATTCTCCCACATCCCATGAGGCCTCTTGGGTCGAAATACCCCTCCCGATGGTCTCCCGGTACACTACCGACACTCCCGGTACATTACCGATGAGCCCGAAACTTTTCCGGTGACCAAAATAGGACTTCCTATATATCAATATTTACCTCCAGACCATTCCGGAGCTCCTCGTGATGTCCGGGATCTCATCCGGGTCTCCAAACAACCTTCAGTCACCACCATACATAACTCTATACTACTGAAACGTCACCGAACCTTAAGTGTGCAGACCCTGCGGGTTCAAGAACTATGTAGACATGACCGAGACACCTCTACGATCAATAACCAATAGCGGGACCTGGATGCCCATATTGGTTCCTACATATTCTACGCAGATCTTTATCGGTCGAACCTCTATGTCAAGGATTCAGTTAATCCCGTATGATGTTCCTTTTGTTCTTCGGTGTGTTACTTGCCCGAGATTCGATCGTCGGTATCTCCATACCTAGTTCAACCTTGTTACTGGCAAGTCTCTTTACTCGTTTCGTAATACAAGATCCCATAACTGACACTTAGTCACATTGCTTGCAAGGCTTGTTGTGATGTTGTATTACAGAGTGGGCCCTGAGATACCTCTCCGTCACACGGAGTAACAAATCCCAGTCTTGATCCATGCCAACCAAACAGACACCCTTGGAGATACCTGTAGAGTACCTTTATAGTCACCCAGTTACGTTGCGATGTTTAATACACACAAAGTACTCCTCCGGTGTTAGTGAGTTGCATGATCTCATGGTCATAGGAACAGATACTTGACATGCAGAAAACAATAGCAATAAGCTGACACGATCATATGCTATGTTTGTAGTTTGGGTCTTGTCCATCACACCATTCTCCTAATGATGTGATCCCATTACCAAATGATATCTCATGTCCATGACTATGAAACCATAGCTATCTTTGATCAACGAGCTAGTCTATTAGAGGCATATTAGGGACATGGTTTTGTCTATGTATCCACACATGCATCTAAGTCTCCGATCAATACAATTATAGCATGGATAATAAATGATTATCATGAACAAGGAAATATGATAATAAATAATTTATTATTGCCTCTAGGGCATATTTCCAACAATAACATTGATGCCAAAAGATGTAGAGTTGATAATGATAGTACCAATTTCTTGTGGCACTACCATTTAGGTCATATTGGTGTCAAACGCATGAAGAAGCTCCATGCTGATGGACTTTTGGAGTCACTTGATTTTGAATCACTTGACACATGTGAACCATGCCTCATGGGCAAGATGACTAAAACGTTGTTCTCTAGAACAATGGAACAGGCAAGTGACTTGTTGCAAATCATACATACTGATGTGTGCGGTCCGATGAGCATTGAGGCGTGCGGTGGATATCGTTATTTTTCTCACCTTCACTGGTGACTTAAGTAGATATGGGTATATTTACATAATGAAGCACAAGTCTAAAACAATTGAAAAGTACAAGCAATTTCAGAGTGAAGTTGATTATCATCGTAACAAGAAGATTAAATTCATGCGACCTGATCGAGGAAGTGAATATATGAGTTATGAGTTTGCAAGTAACTCAAGATAGTGTGGAATTGTTTCACAATTGACACCGCTTGGAACACCACAGCGTAATGGTGTGTCCGAACGTTGTAATCGAACCTTATTAGATATGGTGCGTTCTATGATGTCTCTTACCGATTTTCCACTATTGTTTTGGGGTTATGCATTAGAGACAACTGCATTCACTTTAAATAGGGCGCCATCGAAATCCGTTGAGACGACGCCATATGAACTGTGGTTTGGCAAGAAGCCAAAGTTGTCCTTTGTCGAAGTTTGGGGATGTGATGCTTATATCAAAAAGCTTGAACCTGAAAAACTAGAACCCAAAGCAGAGAAATAGGTCTTGATAGGATAACCAAAAGAGACAGTTGGGTATACCTCCTATCTCAGACCTGAAGGCAAAGTGTTTGTCACCAAGAATGGAACATTTCTTGAGAGAGAGTTTCTCTCAAAAGAATTGTGTGGGAGGAAGATAGAACTTGATGAGGTTGTTGAACCTTGGATTCAACCAGATAGAAGCACAGCATAGAAAGATGTTTCTATGGAGCCTACGATAGTTGAAGAGGAAGTTAATGATGATGATCATGAAACTTCGGATCAAGTTACTATTGAACGTCATAGGTCGACAAGGGCGCGTACTGCTCCTGAGTGGTATAGCAACCCTGTCTTTGAGGTAATGTTGTTAGACAACAATGAACCTACGAGCTATGGAGCAGCGATGATGGGCTCGGATTCCAAGAAATGGTTAGAGGCCATGAAATCCGAGATGGGATCCATGTATGAAAATAAAGTATGGACTTTCGAATTATTACCTGAAGGGCGAAAGGCCATTCAGAACAAATGGATCTTTAAGAGGAAGACGGACGTGGACGGTAATGTCACCATCTATAAAGATCGACTTCTAGAAAACAGTTTCTCACAAGTTCAAGGAGTTGACTATGATGAAACCTTCTCACCCGTAGCGATGCTTAAGTCCGTCAAAATCATGTTAGAAATAGCAGCATATTTCCACTATGAAATTTGGCAGATGGATGTCAAAACAGCGTTCCTTAACGGTTTTCTTAAGGAAGAGTTGTATATGATACAACCGGAAGGTTTTGTCGATCTAGAGAATGCTGAAAAAGTTTACAAACTCCAATGATCCATTTATGGACTAGAGCAAGCATCTTGGAGTTGGAATCTGCGCTTTGATGAGGTGATCAAAGTGTTCGGGTTTATACAAGTTTACGAAGGAGCTTGTATTTACAAGAAAGTGAGTGGGAGCTCTATAGTGTTTCTAATATTATATGTGGATGTCATATTGCTGATTGGAAACAATATAGAATTGCTGGAAAGCGTGAAGGAGTATTTGAACTCAATGCTTTCATATTAGGCTTTAAGATGTATAGAGATAGATCGAGACGCTTAATAGGACTTTCACAGAGCACATACCTTGATAATGTTTTGAAGAAGTTCAAAATGGATCAGTCCAAGAAGGGTTCTTGCCTATGTTACAAGGTGTGAAGTTGAGTAAGACTCAATGCCCAGTGACTGCAGAAGATCGAGAGAAGATGAGTGTCATCCACTATGCTCCAGCCATAGGCTCCATTATGTATGCAATTGTGTGCACAAGACCCGATGTCAGCCTTGCCATAAGTATGGCTAGAAGGTTTCAAAGTGATCCAGGAATGGAGCACTGGACGACGGTCAAGAATATCCTTAAGTACCTGAAAAGGACTAAGGAAATGTTTCTTGTTTATGGAGGTGATCAAGAGCTCGTCGGAAAGGGTTACGCCGATGCAAGCTTCGACACTGATCCGGATGACTCTAAGTCACAAACCGGATACATATTTATTCTCAATGGGGGAGCGGTAAGGTGGTGCAGTTCCAAGTAGAGCATGGTAGCCGATTCTACATACGAAGCGGAGTACATCATAGCCTCGGAGGCAGCAAAAGAAGGTGTCTAGATGAAGGAGTTCATGACAGATCTTCGAGTAGTGCCTAGTGCACTGAATCTAGTCGACCTGTTCTGTGATAACACTGGTTCCATTACCTTGGCAAAGGAACCAATGTTTCACAAGAGGACGAGACACATAAAGTGATGCTTCAATTCCATCCGCGAGTACATCGAGGAGGAAGACATAAATATTTGCAAAGTGCACACGGATTTGAATTGTGTATACCTATCGACTAAACCTCGTCCAAGGGCTAAACATGATCAACACCAAAACTGTATGGGTGTTCAATTCATTAAAATGTAAATCACATAGTGATGTGAGCTAGATTATTAACTCTAGTGCAAGTGGGAGACTGTTGGAAATATGCCCTAGAGGCAATCATAAAATGGTTATTATTATATTTCCTTCTTCATGATAATTGTTTATTATCCATGCTATAATTGTATTGACTGGAAACACATTGCATGTGTGGATACATAGACAAAACTTTGGCCCTAGTATGCCTCTAGTACACTAGCTCGTTGATCAAAGATGGTCAAGGTTTCCTTGCCATTGACATGAGATGTCATTTGATGATGAGATCACATCACTGGGAGAATGATGTGAGGGACAAGACCCAAACTATAAACGTAGCATATGATCATGTCAGTTTATTACTACAGTTTTCTGCATGTCAAGTATATGTTCCTATGACCATGAGATCATGCAACTCACTGACAACAGATGAGTACCTTGTGTGTGTCAAACAACGCAACATAATTGTGTGACTATAAAGGTGATCTATAGGTATCTTTGAGGGTGTCTGTTGACTGGGCATGGATCAAGACTGGGATTTATTACTCCGTGTGACGAAGAGGTATCTCAGGACCCACTCAGTAATACTACGTCACAACAAGCCTTGCTAGCAAAGTGACTAATGTGTTAGCCACAAGATCTTGTATTACCAAATGAGTAAAGAGACTTGCCGGTAATGAGATTGAACTAGGTATATCGATCGAATCTCGGGCAAGTAACATACCGAAGAAGAAATGGAACATCATATGGTATTAAATAAAACCTTGACATAGAGGTTCAACCGATAAAGATCTTCGTAGAATATGTAGGAACCAATATGGGCATCCAGGTCCCGCTATTGGTTATTGACCGTAGATGTGTCTAGGTCATGTCTGCATAGTTCTTGAACCCGTAGGGTCTACAGACTTACCGTTTGGTGATGATATAAGTATAGTTGAGTTATTATGTTGGTGATCGAAAGTTGTTCGAAGTCTCGGATGAGATCCCATACATGACGAGGACCTCCGGAATAGTCCGGAGGTAAATATTGATATATGGGATAATATTGTTTGGTCTCCGGAAGTGTTCCGGAATTCACCGGAATAGTTTCAAATGTTTCCCGAAATGTTCGGGGTACAAGAAAACTTTATTTGGGACAAGGGGTAAAGCCCATGAGCCTTTTGGAAGGTGCAAAATGTGTTTTGTGGAGTCCAGGGGCCAGACGCGAGGGACCCTGGCGTCTGGGGCCAGACGCCAAGGACCTTGGCTTCTTGTCCTGGAGTCCAAGGTGGACTCTTGCCTTGAGGGCAAACCGAACTTGAGGAGGATTTTTCTCCAAGTTTTGGCCCTAGGGCTCAACACATATTTAAAGGGGTGGGGCTAGCACCTGGAACACATCAAGAATCCCCAAGCCGTGTGCCGGCAACATAGTTCCTCTAGTTTATCCTCCGTCATAGTTTCCGTTGTGCTTGGCGAAGCCCTGTGGAGAGTGTTCTTCACCAACACCGTCACCACGTCGTTGTGCTGCTGTAACTCATCTACTACTTCGCCCCTCTTGCAGGATCAAGAAGGCAAGGATTTCATCAAGTTGTACATGTGTTGATTGCGGAGGTGTTGTCCGTTCGGCGCTAGATCGTCATTGGATCGTGGGATGGCTTGCGATTTGGATTGCAAAGATGTTTGACTACATTAATCGCGTTTCTTAACGCTTCTGCTTAGCGATCTACAAGGGTATGTAGATTCACTCTTCCCCTCGTAGATGCTCATCATCATGGATAGATCTTGCGTGTGCATAGGATTTTTTTGTTTCCCATGCAACGTTCCCCAACAAACTGATCATAGACCCACAATTCATCGGATCTCAACAAAGACATAGCAAAAGATTATTACATAGGATAGATCCCCATGAAGATCATGGAGAACATGGTATTGAGGAGCAAAGAGAGAGAAGAAGCCATCTAGCAACTAGCTATGGACCCATAGGTCTGTGGTGGACTACTCACGCATCATCGGAGGGGCAATGGAGTTGATGTAGATGCCCTACGTGATGAAATCCCCCTATCGTGATGGAGGGGCAATATTTGGGAATTTATAGGCCAAAGATTAGGGTTGGAGTAGCTACGGGGGGGCACAAGCCAGGGTGGATTGTGGCCCACTCGTGGCTCTTTTGGGCTCTTCTCCAAGTCTAGTAGGTTTCCTCTGGTCCAAGAAAAGTATCTGCGGGAGGCTTCGCCCTCGTCGAGCACCTAGTGTACTACGTCAGCATAGTGCCTCAGGACGCACGCTCATGCTACACCATGTAGCAGAACCTATTGCTCTCGCTTCTTGTCGCTTTGAGGAAGTTGCGCCACTACTTCCAGGGACATCCCATCAAGGTCGTCTCCGCGTACTCCTCGGAGAAGGTGTTGCGCAACCCCAATAGAGCAGGGAGAGTTGCATAGTGGAACATTGAGCTACAGGACTTCAATATAGAGTTCAGCATGACCAAGGTCATCAAGGTGGCGGCCTTGACAGACTTTGTAGCAAAATGGACAAATGCACCCGACCGGGGGCTAGTTGAGTGCCAGTCCCTCACCCTTGGCAACGAGGCACCTAAGGGTTGGACCATGTATTTTGATGTATCCTTTGCGCGCATGGGAGCATGGGCCGGAGTCGTGCTCATCTCACCGACTAGGGACAAGCTCCACTACGTTGTACAACTCTGTTTCCAGCATGGTGAAAAGGTCTCCAACAACATCGGAGAGAACGAGGGCCTCATCGCTGGCCTCAAGGACACGACTTCCTTAGGGATTTAACGCCCCACAATCAAAGGTTACTCCCAAGTCCTCAGCAACCTCTCCAACAAAGAGTATACACCCAAGGACGAGCACATGGGGGCGTACTTGGAAGAGGTGCGTAAGATTGAAAAATCTTTTCAGGTCTTGGAATTGCAGCACATCCCGTGCGGAACAAACTAGGAGGCCGATGACATTGCCAAGAGGGCATCGCGTCGCGAGCTCTAGGATCCAAGCGCCTTCAAGGAACGACTCGTCAAGCCCTCCATGGCGCCACCAACCAAGGATTTGGAGCCATGGAGTGAAGAGCTCCCCCCAGGACCGCCCTCCGGGGCTCCAGACTATGGTCCGACCTCAGGAGCCCGACTGCTCGTGGCACTAGAGCCTCAGGCTGACGACTGGATGCAGTAGTTCAGGGCGTACCTACTTCATGACACGCTGCTAGAAAAGGAGGAAGACATGGAGCACGTGGAATGACAGGCAACGACTTACTGTTTGCACGATGGCAACCTATACCACAGGCGCCTGAATGATGTTGCACTGCAGTGCATTTACAGGGAACAGGGGAGATGCTGACTGACATTCATCGAGGAGACTGTGAGCACCACTCCTCGTCGCGCACCCTTGCAGGAAAGGCATTCTGATCCATCTTCTACTGGACCATGGTGCTTAATGATGCCATTAAGCTGGTCCTGTCTTGCGAGGCCTGCTAGTTCCACGCCAAGCAGATTCAGCGGCCCGCGTAGGGCCTCCAAACCATCCTGCTCTCCTGGTCCTACGCGGTCTGGGGGCTGCAAATATTGGTACCTTTCCCACGGGCAGCAGGCGTGTACCTCTACCTCTACGTCGCCATCGACAAGTTTACATGGTGGGCGGAGATGGAACTCGTCCACACCATTCCTGTTGGATCGGCCATCAAGTTCATCAAGGGCCTCATGAGCCGCTTCGGCGTCCCCAACTGCATCATCACCGATAACCGTGCCCAGCTCACAAGTAACCTCTTCAGGACCTATTGCGCTAACCTTGGAACGCAGATATGCTACGCCTTGGTGGCCCACCCACGAAGCAACGGGCAGGAGGAACGCGCCAACATGGAGGTCCTGTGGGGCCTCAAGGCAAGGAGCTTCAACAAGAAGCTTGAAGCTTGCGACAAGGGTTGGGTCGATGAGCTTCAGTCCATGATGTGGTCCATCCGCACCACCGCGACTAAGCCCACCGGCGAGACCCCATTCTTCCTCATCTATGAAACCGAAGCCGTCCTCCTGCACGGGTCAAGCACCGGTCCCCGTGGGTCTTGGCATTCGACGAGGAGTGTCAGGATGCCACGCAAGGAATGGACCTCGTGCTCAGGGAGGAGCCCTTCGCTACGCCTTGCTCCAAGGTGTGAGGTACCACCAAGCGCTGCGGCATTACCATTGCCATAACATCCACTGCAGGACCCTCAAAGTTGGAGACCTCATGCTGAGGTGGGTCCTTTCCAGGGAGAGCTTGCACAAGATCTCACCCATGTGCGAGGGTCCATTCAAGGTCGCCCACGTCTCCAGCCCTGGCGCTGTGTTTGTGGAGATTCGGAATGGTGTCTTCATCCAGAATGCCTGAAACATCCAGCACCTCTCCAAGTTCTACCCATGACACTCTCACGTAATAATGAGTGGGATGTATACGGATGGAACCCCCCGATGACGCAGAGGGATTCCCACCCACGCCCAAGCGAAAGCCCCATGTTCCGCACTAGCGGACAACACTGCCCTCCAATGGCTATGCCCATGCAACGTGGATGCGCTACACTCTGTGCTAGGGGAAGACAAATATGAAGACTAGCTTAGGTGTGGGACGCGGCTGTTATTTGCTTTTCTTGTGTTCGAATTCATCAAATTTGCGGGAACAAAACTCGGGGTTTTCCCAAACATATTTTAAGGGAAAAGGGGCCAGGGATTAATTTTCATTGTCGTTTCCTATCTTGAGATTTATTTCTTTGGGTTGAGCACTTGCCTGCTTCTCTCCCCTCACACCGTGCGAATGGGGGCTACGGGGCACGATGCACGCACCTCGCCAAGGGCTTGGCGCCCTGGTCATCGTGTGGCGCTCCTGAGTGAGTTAGTAGGCGCGTGTCGCTGTATATTTACTCGAGGGCTAAGCCACGGCCCGACACGCCACCTTCAAGCCTCTAGAGGCTCGCACATCCCGGGGCAGGAAACAAATTTTTTTGGGGAGCCGCCTGAGTGTCAAGGGGGGCTCCTGAGCAATACGCCTCAGGAGCCTTGCCCATCAAATATCCCCTTGCCCCTTGGTGTCTTCCTGGTGATCCGGTCGTCCCAAGGGTGTCAAGGCCTCACCTCGTAGTCATGTCCTGGTGATGTTGACGCCCCATATAGTGGTCAAGGAATGCGAGGGACTGGGGCCTGTCGACGTAGAGAGCTACTTGAACGTCAAGGGGGGCTCCTGAGCAGCGTGCCTCGGGAGCCTTACCGGTCATATATCCCCTCGCCCCTTGGTGTCGTCCTGGTGATCCAGTTGCCCTGAGGGTGTTGAGGCCTCACCCCGTAATCGCGTCATGGTGATCCGGACACCCCTCACAGTGGTCGAGGAATGTGCGGGACTAGGGCCCGCCGACGTAGAGTGCCGAAAGGGCTCCCAACTTGCTTCACTCGTGAGAAGAAGAAGCCCCCAGGATATCCAGAACCCCCAAGCACCACTGCCAAACATCAACAACACAGAAGACTGCCGCGAGCATGTCAAGCTAAGTACCCAAATCACGACAAGCAGGAAGTGTCAATTAACAATAACACAAGGACCAGGACACATGAGTGCTAATAAAAGGGCACAAGCGCTAAAATTCATTACACGCCCATAGGGCCCCTCTTGATTCCTTGATTGCAGGAAAGGGAAAAGAGGAGGAGAAAGAAAGTGAGGAAGCCCCCTCGGGGGATGCCACTCCTGGAGCCTTGGCTTTGGCAAACTAACACTTAGTCAAAGCTCTCCTCTTCCTTGATGGGCCCGTGGAGGTGCGCTGGTGTGGCCGCTTCTTGAGCAAAGGAGCGACCTCGTGGCAGCTGGCTACCCCCCGAGGTCGAGGCGCGCCAGCGCGGTGGCGTGTCGTAGCTGTTGTCGCTGCTATCGCTCGGGCTCTCCTCGGGGCAGGTGTTGCTGCTGCTAGAAACGTGATGGCTATCGCCAAAGGCGTGCTCATGTCCAAGATTACTGCTGCTATCGCCCTCCAGGAAGCACCCCAAGCGTCTGCTGTCTTCCCCAAAGACCTTGACAAAAAGCGCCACGACACCATCATGCTTGAAGAGGAGCGTGAGCCTCCCCTCCAGACCATGGGATCGACCAAAGGTTTTCCACCCGCGTCTCAAGAAGGCATGGCCAGTGGGGGTGACCTTGACCTCCACCCACAACACGCCGCTACTACATCCATCGGCCTACAACCATAGACCTGTGGGCTCGCTCTCCCGCAGCATCGCCACGAAGAAGTGCGGGATCCGTAGCCGAGGAACCACGGGCTCATCCACCAACACCAAGAATTCCTGGCCTGCTTCATCCATGCAGGCACGCGGGTGCGGCGATCAGACGCCTGCTGTGAACCTCGCCCCCCGGTCACGATCGCGATGCCCACCGCTTCTACTGGTGCTGATTGGGTCACCGGTCAACACGAAAGCTCGGACGCGCACTCGGGGCTCCTCGGTCAATGCCTCGGTGTACTTGTGTGGGCGGCCTCCGCCCCTCTTGGGAGGTTCACGGACTGGCCTCGTATCGCAAGCGTTCCCTTTCCCGGTGGCAGTAAACCTCCCCACCGGCGTCATTTGTTCGAAAGCAGAGGCTGAAGATGGAGGAGCAAATAATAAGAATGGGTTAGGGGCTCAGCCTCCCCCATTTATAACCACACGGAAGCCAACAGGCACGCTTCCTCACCCCAAGCTGTCAAGCCGATGGCGTGCGTCAGTTGAGGATCAAACCGAGGGACAGTCGAGGCCTCGCGGGGAGCGGAGGCACCCCTGGCCTCTTGGGTTCTGTGTGCCGACTCAGTTGGCACGCAATCCTTCTTCGTGTCACCTCACCTTCCCTCCTCGGGTCACAAACGAACGGTGCGGAGAGTGAAAACACAAGGTAACAGAAGCATTCAACGGAAGGGTAATGATGGCCGGCGCAGCGCATAGGCGTCACATCAGTTTGACCTGGGGAGGTTTCTAACATCCTCGGGGAGGAGAATATTGGCGCTTTGACCACGACACATGTTGAGCCTAGCGCTTTGGGTCGTCCCCGTCGGCTTTGCCCAGAATCCGGCCCGAGAGCGCCTTGGGCCCAGGCCTACTGCCGCATTCTGGGAATAGGGGTATCCAGACCTGCCTGCCTATGTCCCAGGGCATGGCTCACCTCGTCAACCAGGCACTGACTGGCGTGACCCTCTAAAGACAAGGCACTCTTGAGAGCACTAGGCTCGCGAGGGAAGCAACACCAAGCCCTGCAAGGAATAGGCCTCCTCAGGCCCCCTCTAGAGGGGCGGAGATCACTGTGCAGCGCTTGGCCCCGGGAGGCCAAGGATGAAGTAAGGTGGGACTGGTGGGTGTCGGTGTCAAAACCGTGGATCTCGGGTGGTGGATCCCGAGCTATGAAACTAGGATCAATGGTAACAAGGGACGAAGCGGACGATCTTTACCCAGGTTCGGGCCCTCCTATGGAGGTAGAACCCTACATCCTGCTCGATTATATTGATGGTATGAAGGTTACATAGTTGATCTACTTCGAGATCGAATAGCTAAAACCCTAGATGAGTTCTCTGACCTAAAATTTAAAACGCCTCGGCTTATATAGATGTCGTAGGTTGGTTGCACATCAAAGGGAAAAACATGCCTATCGACTATACCAAACTTGGGAAATACACCACGACTCCCGAGGCTTACTCCCTTGCGACGGGCCTTCAATCAACCCTATGCTTAGTAAGAGGCCCATGAGTCCGGCCCATAAGAAATAGGGCAGCTATCCGAGGACCCATTAATCCAGGACTCCCTCAGTAGCCCCGGGACTAGCCTCTAATGCCGAGGTACACTTTCTGGACAAATCTTGCACGTCGAATTCTTCGGCTTGCGACGCGAGTCCCTTTATCCCTTCTTGTTTGGCAACCATCCTGTCATCGGAGAAATCTCAAACGTCAAGCACTTGCGGTACCCATTGTAATAACTTTCGGCACTTCTCGATCCTTGTGCGCCTAGGGAGGCGAGCGGTCCAACAATTTTTACAATACCGCCATTTCTTAAAAGGAAGCACCACCCACTTAAATAGACTGAATCGTCGTTTTAGGCCACATCTTCATCTTCTTCCCCATCAGAAAAAAATTCAAGCAAGAAGTTACTAAAAGAAGATTTGCTCCCTTGGTGGTTTTGGTAATTAATAACAACATACAAGTCATTGAACTAATGTTTCCACCAAGTATATTTCAGGAAATGTTCAATGATAGGATTGGCAAAAGGAGACTGTGGAGATACCCGAAGATGCAAGGAAATAGGCTGGCCAAGCTTCAAGCAAGAGGACTCTACATTTTATATTTGTGAGAAATCACTTTGAGTCCATAGGAAAGCCAATACTATTAAAAGGCGGTAAGGTTTTGTTGGTGAACAACATCCTCAAACGTGCACAAGTGATAGTCGCCAAAAACATCCACAAACTCTCCCACCAAAGTCTGTTCTATACCTAACATTCAAAATCAGTGCAACCAACTTTCCCATACTGGTGCCACCGATTCCAGAACCTAGACAGGCTCAGCCAAACCCTAGCCACTTTGGTGCAACCGATTCCATACCGGTGACACTGAGTTTAGGTTGCCAACTTTCTGTTATGCAAATTCACATTATCGGTACCGGGAATTTTGGATCGGCGTCACCGAGGTTGGAAATCTGACTGTTGGTCACCTTATCGGTGCAACCGAGTTTCCTATACCGGTCTCACCGAGATTCAAAAGTTGCAACCTTTTGGTCACTTCGCTACCACCGAGATTAACACATCAGTGTCACCGAGTTGGTCATTATGTGTGTAACGGTTGGATTTTTTGGGATGCCTATATATACCCTTCACCACTATCTACTCGAAAGAGAAGCACTCAGAACTATTCCACACTTTCCCCATCCAGTTTTCTGAGAGAGAGAAACACCTACCCTTGTGGTGAGGTCAAGATCTTCCACTCCAATCATATGGATCTTGATCTCTAGCCTCCCCAAGTAGCTTTACACCAATCCCATCTCTTCCACCATGCCAAATCTGTGAAAGAGTGATTGGGTGTAGAGGATTCTATCATCTTGAAGCACAAGAGCAAGGAGTTCATCGTCATTACTGAGCCTATTACCTTTTGGAAGGTGGTGCCACCTAGATTGGTTAGGTGTTGCTTGGGATCCTCCTACTTCGTGTTGTGGAGTGAACCAAGAAGTTTGTAAGGGCAAGGAGATCGCCTACTTCATGAGATCTACCCATAGTGAGGCTAGTCCTTCGTGGACGGAAGCCATTATGGAATAGTCAAGGTTGCTACTTTGTGCCCCCTTTTGGGTGGAGCTCTCCGTGGACTCTCGCGACCGTTACCCTCCGTGAGTTGAAGACTCCATAAACATGGATGTACGATAGCGCCACCTATCGGAACCACGGAAAAATTCATCGTGTCTACAACTGTGTTTGATCTTCCTACCCTGTCCCTTCTATACACGCTTGTTTTTACTTTCCACTTCTATATACTCTTGGACTTGCATGTGTAGGGTGTACTTGAGTTGCCATGAAATGCTAAAAACTGTCAACCCTAATACTTGGTATAGGCAAAACTTTTATTTGGTCAAGTAGTCTAATCACCCCCCTCTAGACATACTTTTGGTCCTACAAGTGGCATGAGAGCTTTGGTCTCCATTGCTTAGGTCTCACAACCAAGGAGAATATGGCATTTACTGAGGGAAGTTATCACCGCTCAGGTCCGTACTTTGATCGCACTAATTTTGCTAGTGGAAGCACAAAATGAAAATGCATATTCTTGTTCATAACCCGGCCGTTTTGGCTGTTGATTGTGTTGGCTTGCAAGGTGTGTTCTTTGCAGATGGACGGGAACCGGATCGTGAAGCGACCACGGATGATTTTAAGATGTTACAACTCAATGCTCAAGCATGCAACATTCTCTTCAACTGCCTATGCCCCTAAGAATTCAACAAAATCAGCCGTCTTGAGAATACAAAAGAGATTTGGGATACTTTGGTTGATATTCATGAAGGAACCGAGTCCGTGAGAGAATCCAAGTTAGATGTTCTTCAGGGTCAGCTTGACAAGTTCAAGATGAAGGATGGTGAAGGAGTCACAGAGATGTACTCTAGGCTATCTCTCATCACCAATGAGATGGCTGGCTTAGGAAGCAAAGAAATGACTGATAAATTCATCATCAAGAAGATACTTAGAGCTTTGGATGAGAGAAATGACACCATGTGCACATTGATCCAAATGATGCCAAACTACAAAGATCTCAAGCCTACGGACGTCATTGGAAGGATTGTTGCTCATCATATGACACTCAAAGATAAGGAAGAACTTCATCACAAGTCTAGCGGTGCTTACAAAGCCACAAGTGATGCTCCCGCAACTTCAAGCAACAACCTTGTCACCAATGAAGAGATAAGCCTCATGGTCAAGAAATTCAGCAAGTTCTACAAGAATAGAGGCAAAGAAAGAAACTCCAACTCAAGATATGATGAGAAGCGTTCGTCAAGTCGTGACTGCAATTGCTGCAATTGTGGGAAGCCCGGACACTACTCAAATGAGCGCACGGCTCCCTACAAAAGAAGAGAAGAGTCACCTCAAAGACGAAGCTCAAGGAATGAATCACCACATAGAGAGAGAAGGAGTAGAGATGATCTTTATGAACGAAGACACTCAAGGAGAAGTAGAGATTCAGATAAGAAGGAGAAGTACACCAAGTTCTACACAAGAAGAAAACATCAAGCTCATGTTGGTGAATGGGTTTCCGGCTCCGACTCCGACAACAACTCTGAGAGAAGCTATCACTTTGACTCTGACTATAGTCAAGATGATGGTGTTGCCGGAATTGCTCTAGTGACTACGAACTCCTACGATCTATTTCATTCACCAAACGAAGGGAGTGGAAGTTGCTTCATGGCTAAAGGCCCCAAGGTATCACACCCCAAGTATCTTGATTTTGATAGTGATGAAGATATTTGCTTTGTGAAGATGATTTGCTTTGTGATGATGACTTGATTTGTGATAAAACTAGTGATGTTGATCAAAATGAACTTGATAATTCTCATGCTAGTCAAGATGAGTCATTTGATGATGATAAGATGAAAATAGAACAACTAACTAAATAACTAAACACTCTTAAGTTAGCTCATGAATCTACTCTCGAAGATCATAGAGAGCTTGTGAGAACTTATGAGAAGCTACGCTTCGAGAAGCTCAACTTGGGCAAGAGCATGAGTTTCTCAAAGCTATCAATGACGATATCCAAGAAGACTTCATCTTATCTAGCCAAACGATTACACTTGTCTACTTCCATGCGTCAAGTTAAAACTAAGCAATCTAGTAACAAAGGCAAGAAAGGTTCTTCATCTAGTAGCAACAATAAAAATGCTAAACCCAATGATGTTGCTCCTAGTAGTTCTATTGATTCCACTAATGATGATTCTCTTAGCCAAGTTACACTTGAGCAAGAAAATGATTTATTGAAAGTAATTATAGAAAAAGTTGTCTACAAGAGTCTTGCCGGATGTAAGCAATTTGAGGAAATTGTACACAAGCACGGAGGATACCGAAAGAATTGTGGTGTTGGCTACATCAATGCTAATGGAGTTGACTGGGAAGAAGGTCAATATCCCAAGCCCAAGTTTGTTCCTCAAAAGGAGAAGTATGAAAATACTCTTCCCAAGAGGACAAACACTCAAGATGACCTTCCACCACAAGACCACAAGCTCAAGGGCAAGAACAAGCTTCAAGAGGACATTTACTCATACGAAGATAAATCCCTAGCTTTGGTGGTGTGGGTTCCCAAGGCCACTTCAAGCTCAACTACTATAAAGGCTACTTCAACACCAAGGATCCCCAACAACTTTATGTGGGTCCCCAAGAAGAAGAACTAGTAAGTTCTTGAGGGGTGACTCCGCCAATGAAATTCACTCACATTCATTATTGGCAAGAACTTTTTGCACTCAACATCAACTCAATGCAATAGTTAAAGGAGTCACACATTCCCTCAATGGTAAGCAAGGGACAAGGTAATCAACTAATCAATGGACATCATAACATATGCTTTGCACTCCATGTCCATACATATCCTTGTATTTGTCTCTTGTGTTGGGACTAACCCATGCAGGTGAGAGGAGTTAGGAAACAACAAGTATGCTCCCAACTCTTGGTGATCTTCATCAACATTGAGCATCCACAACTACCTCACCAATATGAACTCTTCATAGACAAAACCCAAGGTTAGTTTGTCCCTCTTATGGGGGGATGTCACATCAAGGGGGAGCTTTACTCTAATACTTGAGTCAAAGCATATCTTAGCATGTGACAACATTAAATGCTTTATGTAAAAGTGGTAACCCCACTTGTGCTTAAACGATGAGTATGACCTATGATCAAGTACTCTTACTTGGCTCCTAAGTCAAATACTCATATATAGATGACTTCGCCATCGACCAAGTTCTTGTTAGATGCTAGTGTGTTTGTGCATGTTTGTCATAATTTCTTTTGACATCTTATTGTGTGAGCCTATTGGTCTGCATTTATTTTCTCATTCGAGGACATCCAATTGTTGTTATTTGGTTATTGATTTTCTATTTTGCCAATTGGATGGACAAGAATGCCTAGGACCACTCTTTAGCTATCTATGCTTTCTCACCTCGTATTCCATTCATGCTACATCACAAAAATTGAACAAGTGCTTTTCAATCCCTCTGTGTGGAGCACTCAGAGTTCCGTGTCGATAAGGACTGACCATTAAAACCTCCCAAGTGCATCTCGGTGGAACCAAACGCACAATCTCGGTCTCACCGAATGCCTAGGGTTGATCTGATTTTAGATCTCGGTATTGCCGGTTTCAGATTCTCCGTTACACCGAGTTTCCCTATCACCTGACAGTTGTGGAACTCGGTGACACTGAAAACATAAAATCGGTATCACCGACAGTGGAGGGTATATATACTGTGGACCCCGACGTTTTGAAATTCATCCTTAGAACTGTCGGGCCTCAGAACCCTAAGTTGCTGCTTCGAGACCCCTGGTCATTGCCCTTGTCTTCATGCGCTCCTCCGTTGCTGGGAATCGCCGCCGTCGACGAAATCTGCTCCATCGTCGCCGCCATAGCAGATCCACCCCAAGTTAGGGTACGGATTCGACCTCCTTTGCGCTCTCTTCTGATTCTTGCACATTGGATCTGATTTTCTTCTTATGCCACCTATTGCACTACTTCCTATCCACTAGGAAATCCCATAGGCTAGCGAACCATCGATTTTCTAGGGTTTGCCTTCCGCCCGACGCAACTTGGTAGAACCGAATGAAGAAAATCAGTACCACTGATTTTCGTTTCTGTGTTGCTGAGAACTATCTCGGTGAAACCAAGCACTCCTTTTCGGTCTCACCGAAAAGGGTGCCAAGTTTCTGTTAAAAGGGACAGTTAGTCTCGGTGTCACCAAAAGTTTTGCTTTGGCCTTACCGATTTGTTTCTGATAGAATGTAAAACTTTGAAAATCTTTTGTTCAAAATTTCAAAAACCAGCTGATCATTTTGTGATGACTCATCTACTTCTTCTCATCTATATTCCATTCATAGGGTTAGTATGTCAGATGCAGAGGACCGTCAGAATGACCTGAGAAAGCAAAGTGTTGAGATGGATTCAGGCACTAGTCCTGAGTCTAGTTCATCTTCAGACCCAAGCACTCCCAGTTCCCATGGTTTGCCCAAGGCTTCTACTAGGGCTAGGAAGAAGCTTAATTCTAATGAAGAAGATTCAGACTTCGTTCCAGAAGAGATTCTTGCTAAGAAGCAAGAGAAGGCTACCAAGAAGTCAGCAACAGAAGCTACTTCATCTCGTAAAGTTGTCAGCAAGGTCTATGCTCCTGCTTCAACATTCAAAGCACATGAGACTGCCAGAGCACCTATTTCAATTGAGGTCCCCAAGAAAGCTATGCCTAAGAAGGCAGGGGAGAAAAAGTCCAGGAAGAGGATTTTTCATGCTATGGGCAGGCCTACTTCCATGTATGAAGATCCAGAGGAAGAAACTGGTGCTGCTGCTGAGGAAGAGGAGGATGAGCCAGCTACAAAGGCTCCTCCCAAGAAGAAGGACAAGAAGCTTATGGCTGATACTATGCCAAAGACTAGCACATCCAAGAAGGCTGCTACTGAGAAGCCTAAGAGGACATCCAGGCAGATTCCAGCTTCTGAGAAGAACAAAGGACCTGCTTCTAGAGTTGAAGATGATGATGACTTGACAACTTTGATGAAGCTCATACTAGATCTTCCAGTACATAATGCCAGCTACCAACTAGCTGAGGATATGAAGAAGAGGAAGGATTCAGGATTGAGGGAATGGAGAGCTGTTGATCCATATGCCTTGAGAAAGAAGGCAACTGTGGACTACAGATTTTGTAGCAAGGATCAATAGGATTTATATGAGACTGTGCTTTTTGACAAGAGTCCAACTGTGAGTGATACGCGATATGTTGATTGGAAATTCATTGAGGAAAACAAGGAGTACTTTCCAAGTGTCCAAGACAATTCCACTACATAGGTTTGGATGAGTTTGTTGGCAGAGAATTCACTGCTTGGCATGATGAGATGATCATGCAATTCTACTCCACTTCACATTTCTATGGAGATGGTGGAATTGTATGGATGACTGAAGGTGCAAGGTATGAATCAAGTGTTGAAGAATGCCCTGCTATCTTAGGAGTTCCAGAAGCACGGGATGGTGATTTGGATGTATACTCAGAATCCAAGGAGAGCCAGAATGCTATGGCAAATATGTACAAGGAGATACCTACAAGCTAGGATCTATCTACTTTGTTCAGGCTGGCCTCCGCACAATGAACACTATTCTGAGGCATAATTTGATGCCCAAGTCAGGAGATGACAAGATGATCTGAGGCTACTCCATCAATATGTTGATACACCTTGACAAACACACCAAGATCACAGACATGGATTTGATTGTTGAGACCATCAAGAGGGTTGCTGCTGGCCAGAAGCACTCTTGCTGTTATGCACCCTACATCCAGATGCTTATAAATTCAAAGTTGGAGAAGCATATTTTTTCTCTAGATCGTCCACATTTACCCCTATAGCCAGATCTCGAGGACAATGTTGTGGTGATGAACCCAGATCATTCCACTTCAGCTATAGCTCAGGCAGAAGCAGAGGCAGCTCGAGCCGCTAGAGCTGAGGTCCCTAGATCCAGCAATGAGCCAATGGATCTTCTGACTTCATCTATCCAAGGAATTAAGGACGACATTAAAGGGATTCTGGAAAATCAGAATAGTCTTGTCAGGATCTTTGAGAATAGGATCAAAACCCTTAATGATAAGGTGGATGGGCTGACTAAGACCGTCAATGAGCTCAAGAAGTAAGTTGACTCAGTGCCTCTTCCTCAGACTACTTCCTCAGATGATGATGATGATGATGATGATGAGGATAGATCACCCCTCAGGACAGGCACACAGTTTCATACCCAGGCCAAATCGTCCACTGTGCTAGCTCCATACTTGAGGCCCTCTTTGTCAGGTCCTACTGTTGTCACCTCAACTCCTTCTCCATTTGCTCCAGTTCCTCCAGCTGCCACTCCAAGTCCATCCATGACATCTATAGGGATCTTCGCCGACGCTGTTCTCTCGACTCCTTCATCAATAACCGGAGGAGATCAGCCAAATAGTGATTAGATGTATGCCTTTGAACTTTTTGGTAACTTGTTGCCTAAGGGGGAGAAGTGTATATAGATCTTAAGGCTTTGAGTGAGAGAGCATTTTGGTGTTTGTTGTTTTTCAAAACTTTTTGTCTTTTGTTTTCTTGTGTTGAGCATATGATCATGTGTGTTATGCTACTATTTTACGCTTTATGTGTGATGCTACTATTTCCTATAATCTTAATACTTATGAGATGATCATTCACCTTTGCTTGATTGTGTTGTCCTTTTTTATCCATTCTAATTATTCTTGCACACCACCTTGTATGTGACATGGAAAAAGTGCCCCATATACCTAATCGATTGTGCATTTGCATTCAAATGCAAATTCAAAATAATGCACAAATTTAGGGGGAGCTCTTGATTATAACATACCTCTCAAAGCGACGATTATATTCGTTGATTTAATCATATGTCGAAGCTTTGATCTAAATTTTTTCATCAATTACCAAAAAGGGGGAGATTGAAAGCACATTTGCTCCCTTGGTGGTTTTGGTAATTAATAACTACATATAAGTCATTGAACTAATGTTTCCACCAAGTATATTTCAGGAAATGTTCAATCATAGGATTGGCAAAAGGAGACTGTGAAGATACCCCAAGATGCAAGGAAATAGGTTGGCCAAGCTTCAAGCAAGAGGATTCTACATTTTATATTTGTGAGAAATCACTTTGAGTCCATAGGAAAGCCAATACTATTAAAAGCGGCTAAGGTTTTGTTTGTGAACAATATGCTCAAACGTGCACAAGTCATAGTTGCCAAAACAATCCAAAAACTCTCCCACCAAAGTCTGTTCTATACCTAACACTCAAAATCGGTGCAACTAACTTTCCCATACCGGTGCCACTGATTCCAGAACCTAGACAGACTTAGCCAAACCCTACCCACTTCGGTGCAACAGATTCCATATCGGTGCCACCGATTATAGGTTGCCAACTTTCTGTTATGCAAATACACATTATCGGTACCACCGAGAATGTTGGATCGGCGTCACCGAGATTGGAAATCTGACCATTGGTCACCAAGATTCAAAAGTTGCCACCTTTTGGTCACTACGGTACCACAGAGATTAACACATCGGTGTCACCGAGTTGGTCATTTTGTGTGTAACAATTCGATTTTTGGGGATGCCTATATATACCCCTTCACTACCACCTACTCGAAAGAGACGCACTCAGAACTATTCCACACTTTCCCCATCTAGTTTTCTGAGAGAGCGAACCACCTTCCCTTGTGTTGTGGTCAAGACCTTCCACTCCAATCATATGGATCTTGATCTCCAGCCTCCCCAAGTAGCTTTCCACCAATCCCATCTCTTCCACCATGCCAAATCTGTGAGAGAGTGATTGGGTGCTGAGGAGTCTATCATCTTGAAGCACAAGAGCAAGGAGTTCATTGTCATTACCGAGCCTATTACCTTTTGGAGGGTGGTGCCTCCTAGATTGGTTAGGTGTCTCTTGGGATCCTCCTACTTCGTGTTGTGGAGTGAACCAAGAAGTTTGTAAGGGCAAGCAGATCGCCTACTTCGTGAATATCTACCCATAGTCAGGCTAGTCCTTCATGGATGGAAGCCATTATGGAATAGTCAAGGTTGCTACTTCGTGGACCCTTTTGGGTGGAGACCTCCGTGGACTCTCGTGACTGTTACACTCCGTGGGTTGAACACTCCATAAACGTTGATGTACGATAGCACCACCTATCGGAACCACGGAAAAAATCATCATGTCTACAAATGTGTTTGATCTTCCTACCCTATCTCTTCTATACATGCTTGTTGTTACTTTCCGCCGCTATATACTCATAGACTTGCATGTGTAGGGTGTACATGACTTGCCATGAAATGCTAAAAACTGTCAACCCTAAAACTTGGTATAGGAAAAAAAATATTTGGTCAAGTAGTCTAATCACCCCCCCCTCTAGACATACTTTTGGTCCTATAGTTACCACATAAACATGGCGAGCGCCCCGAGCTCTTCCTAACATCCTTACGACTCTTGTACCGGGGATTGAGCAAGTTTTTCAGTAACCTCGAGACCCAAGGGTATCTCCCTTCCTCAGATCTAGCGGCTACCCACGCCGGTTTGACTTCTTTCAACAACGAAGCCTTCATGAAGAGATTCCCTAATCCCCAAAAGGGCGAGTGGGTATATTTCATGCCCTTCCTCTTGTGTGGTCTAGGGTTCCCCATTCACCCCTTCCTGAGGGGATTGCTCGAGTTCTATGGGATCCATCTTCATCATCTTACCCCGGGATCTATTCTAGATATCTCGGCTATGTTGCCCTCTGTGAGATGTTTCTAGGCTGTGAGGCATATTTCGGATTATGGAGGAAGTACTTCTGCCTCGTCCCCTGTACTCAGGGGAAGACAATTCGGGATATGAGAGGAGCCGAACTATGCCGCATAGCCGCGACAGGATATCCAGTGGGGACTCCAAAGAAGGACTCCAGAGAGTGGTCTTTGGAATGGTTCTATATCGAGGACGTTCCCCTATTTGATCCAGCTCGGAGGGGTTTACCCGGATACTCCTACTCCCCTTTGAAGAAAAGGTACAACTAACGACCGAAGGGTTAATCCCAAGAGGATGATGCCGAGGTGAAATGCTTGGCCGCCAATGTGAGTCTACAGGCTCATCACAAGCTGACCATGATTGATGTAATGGCCGCCACCATCACCCGATGCATTCACCCTCTCCATCAAGGAATACACCCTATGTGGCGTTACAACGGGACAAGTGACACCACTCACTACCGATGACTGGGCCCTACCAATCACGTGGTGTTGGTTGCCACACTTGTCGACCTGTACAAAGGGGAAATGGAAGACTTGATTCGACTGCCGTTGAAGGAGGGATATTCAAGCTACAACCCCATCCAATGGGTAAGCTTTTCGATCCTATGACCGGAGTTTGAGCTTTTCATCTGCCCCCTTTTTGGCTGCAGATTTTAATTTGTGTGAACAGGAATGGAGGAGCTTTGTCAAAACAGTCAACTGTCCAACCCTCCAACTAGAGAACTCAGCTCGTGACGATAATCTGGGATTCGATGATGATCTGGAGCTGTCAATCTAATTTGAAGACGGTGTCTTTTACCAAGAGAGCCTCGATCGTTCCAAGGTGGCTATCATAGCCAATCACCCGGATTAGTCCCCTCCCCTATTACCATCAAGAAGAAGAAATCTTCCTGTAAAAGGCAAGCACCCTCCATCAATCCGAAAATGCTGGCCTTAGCTCCCAAGCGTCGTCGGTCTAGGCGACGAGCTTCGGCTACGGCGGCAATGCCTAGACCGGACATCAACCAGAATCCTTTAAGTGAACTGTAATAGCCCAAGTGCATCCCTTGCCATATTTGTAATGTTCCTCATGTGTGATCTCTCATTGCAATCGCATTATGAGTTTGGGTTCTTCTAGACCTGTCATTTCATGCATCAAGCATCATGGTCATCATATACATGCATAATATTTTTTCATGCCTTGTTTGCCTTATGGTGTGTGTTGTGAGTGCTTGTGTTGTGGAGTGAAGGCATGTGTTGCTTGTTTGAAGTGCTACCCTAATCCCTCTCATTTAAAAAAAACCATCACCTCTTACCTCTCATTCAATATTCCACATGATAATAATTCCTTGTTGTTTTCTCTCTTTAAAATGGTTAAACATCTTCCAAATATTCTACTGGGATTTATAAATTAATCCTCTACCATGGTTGGAGTTTTTCCCTTTTAACATGTTTTGCAATAGTACCTAATTAAAATAATTAGGTGAATTAATTTGCTTGCTCCAAAAATGCCCAAACCATTTTTATTAAATTGCTAGAATTTTTGTGATCTGGAACATATATTTCTTTTCCTGTTCAACTTCTCTCTGATCTTGTTTTGATTTTGTTGTTTGGTTGTTTAAAAATAAAAGAGAGAGAGGAGTAGGGCCATCTGGGCTTTTCTCTCCCCGCGGCCCACCTAGCCTCCGAGCGGCCTTGGCCCAACTCGCAGGACGGCTACCTGCTCCGTCCCCTTCCTCCGTCAGGTTCAGAGTCAAAGAGCGTCGCCGTGTGTTCACGGACGTTGAGGAGTGCGGTGTGGACCCTCCTTTATAGCCCCGGCATGTGTGCACCTTCCCCTAGGGTTCCATGTTTCCCTCCTTGCCTCCACCAGCTCTCCTCCTCTCCATCTCCCTCCTCCTTCCCCCCTTCTTCCTTATTAGGTAAGTGTAGACAAAGGGGTTCGTCAGAGAGCATAGCCTCCCTCCTCGCCGTCGTCCTCGTCTTCGGTGACCTCCTCCTCGTCACCTGGGATGCCGGGGAGCTCAGCGGCACCTCCCGTGCCCTGTTCCCGGTGCTATGACGTGGACAGGGCCCCTGCGTCATCAGCTTCTTCCTCCACTCCGACGCGAACCTGCAACCCCCGTGAATCTTCTTCCCCATTGCTGCGCCAAGCTCATCTTTGGCCACCCTCTCGGTGAGCGTCGACCCCGCGTGCTATCCCGTGTCGTTGCCCGTAGGTCTCGCCGTCGTTGCGCTCGATCGCCACCGCAACCGCCATGCCCGAGCAAGCACAAGCTCGAGCTCGAGCCGCGCCTTAACACGTAGGTGGTTTCCCCCTCAAAGTGCGGGAATGGGCTCCCCTCCATGCTCGCAGTCGCCGCTAGTGTTGTTGTAGCCGAGTGCCATCATCTCGCCATGATGCGTCGCCGTCGTGTCTTTGTCGCGTCATACCCGGTTGTTCTTCAGTTTCCTCAGTTAACCCACCATAAGTGGATAAATGGGATCCTTTCCCCCTCTGTCAAGAGTCGGCTCGCTAGCACAGTGGCAGCATGCCAAGGCAGCGACCGTGAGGTCGTGGGTTCGAGTCCTCCACCCGGACCTTTTTAATATTCAGCTATGCCTGTGTGCTATGCATGTGGTGTGGATCCGGTGTGGCCACGTGGGGATCCCTTGTGATGTGCTGGTGTGGTGATGTGCTAGATGTGTGTGTGTGTATGACACTGGGACCTGGCCCCACTTGTCATTCCCACGGGGAGCCCTGGCTCACTGCCAGGTGGGATCCCCCTCCTTTTCTTTTATGTTTTTCTCTCTGTTTTAGTAAATATTATAGTTCTGGAGATATCCAGATCTGGACTAGGCCATTTTTGGCAATGTACAATTATAGTAAGTTTTGACTTATAAGTGCCTGTGCATATTTTTCGAGTTAGCTCTGTGTGATGTTTTTACATGCAAACATAGGGGTATGATATATGGATTTGGGGTAGAAAAATCCCAGGAATCCAGTGGTGTAATTTGTTTGATCTTTTGAGAAAGTTTTGCAAAATGTCATTTTGTTCCAACATGCCATTTTGTCATTTTTGTATGAATAAATCCATGCATGCTATGATATTTGTGACAACATGTAAGTGGTATAGTTTTGTGAGTATTATGCCCTGGTATTTTCTTTTGACATGATAATCTTGTATGTAAGTGGGTTTCTTGCTCCAAAGTAGCTAAGTAAATGTTGTTGTTTTCAACATGCTAAATATTTCTAAGTCTCAGATGCTGTAATTATTTTTATGCCATATTTAGTGGATACTACCAAGTGTTCTTTATGTTTTAGCTCAAGCTCAGTTCTAGTGTTTTGTAGTAGATATTGTCCTCTACCATCCTGTTAATTTTGATGCCATGAGGTGGTCTCTAGCATCATTGTTTTCTGCTGTCAAATTGCTATCAGGATAACTCAGATTCCAGGAAATTGTGATTTTCTCTAAGTCCCTAGAATTTGTTTCTCTATGCCATCTTGTGAGCTTCATTGCTAGTGTTCCTTAGCTCCTTTCAAGTTTGTGTAGTTGCAAGATTTGCTAAGCATGTTATGTAGTTTTTGTACATACTTTGTTTGTGGTTGGAAACATCTTGTAGCTCTAGATATTTGCTGTGCAAGTTGCTAGGTTATAGTTTTGGACAGAATGTGTGTGGTTTTGTTTTGAGACTTGTGGGAGCTATGCTCCATAGTATTGCATGATCTTTCATTTCCTATCTAGTGGCAACCTTGGAACACCAAGGAATAGCCCATGACCTCCCTTGTCTTGTGTTTTTCTCCGTACCTTACCATGAGCGTAGTGTGAGAACCATTACTCGGTTTTCTATGTTTTACATATGCACTTGCATCGATTTTGCATGAAGCATCCATATTTGACATGATCATGAATGCTCAAACAACTTAACATGAGGTTCTGTCTAGAATTCTAATAACTTAACTAGTGCATGAGAAACAGGACTAGCTTACGATTGCCATGCTAAATACATCAAATGAATCATGCATCATCTTGTTTGTGCATTGCAAGTTGGTTGTTTGTTTATTTGATGTTGTTTCTCTTTGGTTAGACGCGAGTGTTGAACCTGAGTACGAGGATCTAGGAGAGTAACACTACGAGGACCCAGATCTTTGTCCCTCTGAAGAACCAACGGGCAAGATGATCGTACCAGGATCCCGACACTATTTTTGCTTTGCTAAAAGTATTGCTCTTATTGTTACACTTGTGTTACCTACCACCTGAATGCCAATCCTCCTACATTCCCATGATAGCCTCTAACCCGTCCACTACCTAGCAAACCTAGTTTGGCTAAGTTACCGCTGCTCAGCCCCTCTTATAGCGTTCTTAGATGTAGGTGCAGGTTGTTTCCATGTGATAACATGGATATATGGAAATATCACAATATTTACTGCTATTTAATTTAATGCACATATATACCTCGGTAAGGTGGAAGGCTTGGCCTTTTACTCGGTGTTTTGTTCCACTTTTGCCGCCATAGTTACTTGTTACCGGTGTTATGTTCCATATTTTTGCGCGCCCAACATGCTCGGGGTTGTTATGGGGACCCCCTTGATTATTCATTTGAGATTAAAGCTTGTCTGGCAAGACCCAACCTTGGTACTATTTGCTTAACAACTTAATCAAAATGCATAGGCCTTTGTAGCACCGTGGATAATTTATCAACAACCGGGGCCAGTGCTTCTCATGAGTGTTGGTCCAACCTGGAGCACCTTATTAACGCCGCCATGGGCAACTCGCTGATTGGCATTGTAACCATCGCTCATCCATCGTGTCTTCAGAACGAGATACGCGGCTCTTATCGAGTTCATCCACACGTCAGGCGGTCTTGCTGGACTTGTTTTACCTTTCTCGAATGTCTTGCATGAGGAACTCCGATCTTCTTCGGACTATTTCGAGGTGTCGGTTTTTCCTTTGGAATTACCTAGGAAGATCGCGAGATCCGTGGTTGAGGTTATTCCCGCGACGCTTGGTTAAGTTGTGATGGATTAGTTGGAGCACCCCTGCAGGGTTAAATCTTTTGGAAAGCCGTGCCCGCAGTTATGTGGCAACTTGGATATTTTGTATAACACCCGGTTATAGTCAACTTGAAGTAAACTCTAATAAAATACACCAACTATGTGCGTAACCATGATGGTCTCTACTCGTGAACATTAATCGAGAGAGAACATGGTGGGGTTATGTTTGACGTAAGCAGGTGTTCAGGATCACTTAGTGGTCATGGTACTTCTCGACCGTCTTTCGTAGACCACCATATTACATTCATGTTCTCGTAAGATATCCACCAAATATATGTTTAGTGCTTTCTACAACCTCAACACTTACCCCTTCCAAACCCAAAATCTTACATAGTTTTGGTACCCGGGTTACATGATTCCTAAGTCCCTGTCGCTCACAGATTACAACAATACAGGTGTAGGTGTTGATGAGTATGTGCCAAAATATGTGACTCAGCTCTAGTGGGAGTACGATGAAGAACGTGGCCGGATGTATTTCACGTACCCCGATGAGTAGAGAGGCCATGGTCGTGATCCTTGGGATAGCAAGGCAGCTTTAGATTGCTTCTTTTCTTCGTATGATTTCGTCTGTCGACGGACTCTGCCTTCTGTATGATGCTTGAAGAATTTTTTGAACTTGTAATTTAGCTTGTGGAGAGTGCAAGCCAACTCATATACTCATCTCTTCACAAATGTAATCAATGTGTACTGCACTTGCGAAACAACGAGATGCGCATCTATCCCTGTTGAGGCCCCCATGCCTAAATAAGGATAGGAGCGCATCTTGGGCGTTACATGAGCTGTCTGTGGGGACACCCCCGATAAATCGCACAACCAAAAGGTACTTTGTTCGGTCTGTTAATCCATTGTTATCATGATCTATAAGATTTCAGAGAGGATCTTACGCCGAAATATTCAGGAAGCAAGTACAATCGTCTTCTGCCAAGAATGCTTCGGAGGTGCCTGGCAATACCCATGAGCCAAGATCTTCTGCTCATGCTGAACCCACCGCGGAGGCCCCTATGGTAAATCCGGTCCCCGAAGATTCTGGGGACTCGGTATCGGTCACCTAATCCGAGGTGGAACGTGCGACGAATCACTAGCGATAGCAAGAGGCACTACACCACCAGGCATTTTCCAAACAAGTGTTTAACGCTATATTTTTGGCAGACGTGCACATTGGAGCTGCCCGAGCTGGGCTTGCGGAAGCAGTGAAGCTGATATCATCCAGCCCAAAGGCGAGTGATGGTTTTTAAGAATCTAGACACACATGTGAACCCACTAGCCCCTGACCCTTGAATCGGTCGGGATGACGGAGTTAAGGATCCGCAAAACATTTTATTGATGATATAGGCCTCTATGTAGCAGAACGAGAAATTAGCCATGGAATTGGAGGTGAGCCGAACGCAGGTGGAAGGCGTGAAGGCCGAGCTGGAGAAAATAAAGAATTTTACCCAGGAGGCGCATGGTAAGTATATCCGTTCTGCCGATCTAAGTATATAATCCCGTGCTGACGTGAGGGTACTTTGTAGCAGCTAAGTCTATACGGTAGCTGAAAAAGGATTTAGATGCAGCGCGAGAATCTCACAGGTATGTTGAATCCCAGCATGATGTCGGCTGCCTTTCGTTGCAACGAAACCTTGAGGAGAAGAAACGCCTCCACGCAGTAAACATGAAGCAGGCCAAAGAAACTGAGACCTTAAAGACTCAATTGGCGTAGGCCCAAGAAGAGAACCAGGAATTTCAAAAGGGCATGTTCGGTAAGTGTGTTTCTAACATCTGAGGGTATTTCTTATACATGAAGTGTAATGGACATGCCTTGACTCATGTATAGGTCTCCTAACCGGGCGGCCTGAAGAAGAGATTGGATCCTACCATGGAAGCCTTCTGAAGGAACTCTTCGCCGTTCATGAGTGAGCTTAGAAGGCTATGAGGAGCATGATAGAAGCATTATGGCCTACCGAGCATCCTCCGAAGGGGATGACCAAACTAGTTGATTGGTTCAAAGGAGACCAGAGTCAGTTTGATTTATGGAAGACATCGGCCTACCGGAAGAGATCACGAGAGGCGTGGGCAATGATCAAGACACAGTATACCGGCCATAATCCCAAGTATGTGGCTCGGGTTGGGCCAACACGACCTGATGGGTAAGAAGTGCCGCTTCATTTGGTGTATGACCAAGTGATGCCAGCCGCTCGTCTCTTGCTGGAAGATTCCTCCCTGGATGCCTTGATAGACAATCTCGACCAACATCCAGATGTATGATTGTATGTAACTATGTACTAAGAATCGAAAAATGGCTTCGTCTGTGTTGTAAAAAATTTCTTAACTAGCTATCGGCTTTGACCTCCCACGCTAAAAGCTTGAGAGTGTTCCATATAAAATATCACTCGATAAGAGTGAATTATGTTCGGGGAAACAGACAATCCAGCCATTTGGTGCGAAGTGACAAAAAGCGCATAGGGAGATATATTATATTACTTCTTAGCATAAGAAACATCTTCCGAAGAAAATAGTACCTCTATCGGTACCTTCCTTCAAGCTACTACGTAAATAGTAGTTAGTAAGGCCGTATACTGCTAGTATGCGACTAATGGCTTTTGTGAGAAAAGAAGCCCAATTAATGGTGATAACAACCATACTTTTATTTGTTGTTCGCATCGTGGACGACCAATTTTCTACTAAAGATAGCTAGCTTTTGGATTCATCCATCTGATGTCATATCCGGATAACCCGATCATAACAATCGCATAGGTGCTCCCGTTACTCTCTAGCCGAACAATCGGGAACGTAGAGGGTAAACACAGGAGCGAGGCAACCCAGCTTGGCAAAAATCTTAGTTTGAATTGATGCATAGAATGGCTTAAAGGTCCACAAGGGAAATGTGCATACACGATAAATGTGAATATATGCTTAGAATAAAAAATCATCGGCTTCGGGAAGAAGCCCCCAGGTGTTGGGTTCGGATTTAACATTTGAGGATGTATGCCGAAAATCTTAATACAAGATCGGTTTAACCGAACATAGACTTAGGAAGAAAAGAAAAATCCAAACCTGCCAAAAATGAAGTTGGGAGGGAAAGGAAAAAATGAATAAAAGGAAAGAAAAGAAAGAGGAGGGTAAAGAGTATGACGACAACGGTCTAGCCGTAGAAGCGTCGAAGACAAGCTGTGTTCCATGAGTTTGGTTCGAGGCGGTTATCCGATGGGTTTCGAAGACGGTAAGCCCCTGCTGTGAGTACTTAGTCAATTATGAAGGGGCCCTCCCACTTCGGGTTGAGTTTATGCTTCTGCTTCTCCGGGAGCCGTCAGACCAGTTCACCCACATTATACGCTTTTTCCATGACCTCCCTACTCTAGTAACGTCGGGCCTGCTATTGATAAAAAGTAGAACGAGCCCGAGCTATGCCATGCTCTCCTTCTCAGTTGTCCAGTTCATTCTGCCAATCTAACTTGGCCTCTTTTTCCTCGTACATGTGCACCCTTGGTGCGTCGTGAATAATATCATAGGGAAGGACTGCTTCCGCCCTGTAAACCATGAAGAACGGTGTGTATCCCGTTGTTCAATTCTGGGTGGTACGCATACCCCATAGAACAGAGTCAAGCTCCTCTACCCAATGGCAGTCAGACTCATGCAGAGATCGGACCAAACATGGCTTAATACCACTCATGATGAGGTTGGTGGCCCGTTCGACTTGTCCATTGGTCTGCGGGTGATGCACCGATGCGTAATCGAGTTGATGCCCATTTTTGCGCACTAGTCTTTGACCTCTTGGGATGTGAAGTTGGATCCGTTGTCCATTATTGTACTGTGTGGGACGCCATAACGGTGTACCATGCGGGATATAAAGTTGACTATTGGTCCGGACTTCGCTGATTTGACAGGTTTTGCTTCGATCAATTTGGTGAACTTGTCAACCATGACCAATAGGTATTTATTCTCGTTGGTCCCCTCTTTAAATGGTCCGACCATATCCAGCCCCCAGACTGCAAAAGGCCAGGTAATCACAATAGTCCAAAGAGCTGTTGGGGGCATGTGGCTTTGATTTGCAATAGGTTGACATCCCACGCAATGCTTAAGAAGAGAACGGGCGTCCGCTCGAGCGGTGGGCCAGAAGAAACCAGCCCGAAAGGCCCTGCTTACTAAGGCCCTTTTCGTAGCATCATCGCTGCCCATTCCTGCATGGACTTTGGCTTAGAGCTGTCATCCTTCTTCCTTAGATATGAACCGCTGTAGTACTCTAGTGGTGCCTTTCTTGTATAACTCACCCTTGTGGACTTTATAGGCCTTGGATCAAAGAATTACGCATCGTGCCTCAGTCTGATCATCGGGAAACTCTTTGCGAAGAAGTTAGGCAAGGAAGGGCTCAGTCCATGGTGCGACTACCGCCATGACCTCATGAGCCGAGGGCGTTTCGTCCATTATGGAGCCGCTGATGATTTGGTCGTTTGGTTCATTTGGAGGGGGAACAACCTCTTCCGTGCTGATGAGTCCGGCGCCCTTATTATCGTCCTGCCAAACCATCGATGGCTTAAAGAGCAGTTCTAGGAAAGTGTTTTCGGGACGGGGTCGCTTTTGGCCCCCATGCGAGCCAGTCTGTCACAGGCTTGGTTGTTGTCTCTAGCGACATGTTGGAAATATAGCCCCTCAAACCTTGCGGATATCTTGAGGATGGAGTTTCTATATGCCGCCATCCTCGGGTTGTTGGCATCGAATTCTCCGTTGATTTGGGAGATGGCCAAGTTGGAGTCTCCTTGTATCTCCAGTCGTTGGATGCCCGTTGAAGCTGCCATCCGAAGACCATGTAAAAGTGCTTCGTATTCGGCTGCATTGTTGGAATCGGCATACATGATTTGCAACACGTATTGGACGTTGTCGCCAGTGGGGGATGTGATAATAACTCCAGCCCCCAGTCCGGACAATTTTTTGGATCCGTCGAAGTACATAGTCCAGTGGGAGTAGGTACTATATTCCCTGGGGAGCTCGACATCTATCCATTCAGCAAGGAAATCTACCAGCACCCGAGATTTAATAGCCTGTTGTGGCTTGTAGACAATTTGAAAAGGAAGGATCTCAATGGCCCATTTGGCTATGCGGCCGGTGGCGTCCCTATTTTTGATTATGTAGTTCTCGGGTACTTCGGATGCCACCTTGACTGAACACTCTTGAAAGTAGTGTCTTAGTTTTTGTGATGCCATAAATACTGTATAGGCTATCTTTTGGTAATGTGGCTATTGGGACTTGGACTACGTTAGTACTTCTGACACGTAATAGACCTGCTTTTGTATGCCTCCTCCTCTCATTCAACGACGAGCACTGCGCTAACGAATGGTTTTGTGGCCAATATGTACAATAACATTGGCTAACCAACGCCTGGCGCTGTGAGTATGGGGTTGCCTACCAGCAGTGTTTTAATTTCTTCTAACGCAGCCATTGCTTCATCGGTCCATTCAAAATTGTTGGTCTATTTCAGTAGCCTGTAGAGCGGTAAAGCCTTTTCACCTAGGCGGGAGATAAAGCGGCTTCACGCTACCATGCAACCTGCCAACCTCTGGACATCCTTTAGCTCCATGGGAATTGCAAGTTCCGATAGGGCACAAATCTTAGCCGAATTCACTTCTATTCCTCTATGGGAAATGATGAATCTGAGTAGTTTAACAGCAGGAACTCTGAAGGCACATTTCTCCGGATTAAGTCATATATCGTACTCATGTAAGCTGGCAAAGGTTTGCCTTAGGTCGTCAATCAACTGGCTGACGTGTTTGGTTTTTATGAGCACATCAACCACGTATGCCTTGACTGTTTTACCGACCTGTTTTGAGAGACAAGTCTGGATCATGCGCTGGTACATAGCCCAGCGTTTTTAGACCGAAAGGCATCGTGTTGGAGCAGAATGGCCCATAAGGGGTGATGAATGCGGTTCTGGCTTGATCGGATTCCTTCATTTTGATCTGATGCTATCCAGAATAAGCGTCGAGGAAACACAATGAGTCGTTTCCGGCTGTGGCATCAATAATCTGGTCTATGCGTAGTAAGGGGAAAGGGTCCTTAGGTCAGGCCTTGTTAAGGTGTTTGAAGTCGACGCACAGCCGCCATGATTTGTCTTTCTAGCAATTTGCCTAATTCTTCACCTAGAGCTTGTCGTTTGGGCTCGAAAAAGTGGCACGGGGTCTGTTCAACGGGCGTGAAGCCTGCGATGATGTTCAGACTATGTTCTGCTAGCTGCCGTGGGATTCCTGGCATATCAGAAGGATGCCAGGTAAAGATGTCCCAGTTTTCTCGTAAGAATGCTCGCAGCGCCTCGTCCACCATGGGGTCGAGCTGAGCTTTGATGGGCGCTGTCTTATTAGGGTCCGTTAGGTGTACCTAAAATTCAACGATTTCATCTGTAGGTTTAAAGGACGTGGGTTTGGGCCTTGTGCGAAGGATCACATAGTCCTTGTCTACTGTTGATCGGAGTGCGGTCAGTTCCTCTATAGCAAAGGTCTCAGCTAGTGCCAAGACGGCGATTGCTACTATTTTGTTTTTAGCTCGAAGGGCTCTATTCGATTTGGGCCTGGCATCTTGAGCTTCATATACCCGTAATGTGGTATAGCCTTGAATTTTGTGAAGCGTCACGCCCCATCAGGGCGTGGTAGCCGTTGGATAGGGGAAAGATATGGAAGAGAAGTTCTTCATATCGGTAGTTTTTAGACTTGTCGAACACTACGTCGAGGTTGATACGTCCTGAACAACGTGCCTCTTTCACAGGAATGATCCCCTAGAATGTTGTGCTGCTATTCTTGATGCGAGATCAGTCGGACTGCATTTTTTCTAGGGTATCTTCGTAGATAAGGTTTAAACCACTACCTCCATCCATTAGCACTTTCTGCAGCCTGAAGCCATCGACAATGGGGTGTAAGACCAGTGCGGCCAGTGTATGACCGGGATGGATGGATGGTTAGTCAGTATCTCCAGAGGTGATGGGTATGTCTGCCGATGAACTTGTTGCTACCACATGATAAACATGTTTGAGTTCTCTAAGAGCTCTTTTCCTCTTGTTCCTCGAGGGGGACATTTCGTAGATTGTCAGGACTTCGGCATTGTATTTTTGTGGTGATGTGGAGCACCTGTTCAGCGGTAGTGCCTCGAGGATGGCATCACCACTTTTTCCGACCTGCCTGACGGCCCAGCAAGCTCTAAGGTTGTGAGTCGGTCTTGTGTTTAGCAATACAGAATGTATATGGCATGGTTTATCCAATAGTCCATCAAGGATAGTTCTGACCCCTGTAAGGGGTCTCTTTCTCTTTTCGGCCGGTTCGAGTTCGGCTCGCCGCTTCGGAGGTATCCTTTTTTCTAATCTCCTCTAGGATATTCAGTAAAGATTGGTTCTGAAATAAGTCATTCGACTTGCTAGGTGCTCTCCATGGCATGGTATTTTTGTACCAAGTCCGATAGCTCGGTAAAGTCACGAATGTGCCGATGAGCCAGGTAGTTGATGATCCCTTTGTCATGAAAATTGGGACTGAAGGTTGCCATTATCTGCTGGTCACTAGAACCTCATACTTTGTTTCTAGTGAGGAGGAGTATAGACCAAAAATGATGAACAGACTCTCCTGGTAATTGTTTAACATCCCATAAGTCCAATGACTTGGACTCTCCTATGAAGCTTAAGTGCTCGACTTGGGTGCTGGGTGGGAAAAACTTTGGTTCCGCGCCATGATGTGAGTCCAGAATCATGGGTTCGGAGTTGCGCGCTAGATCGGGGAACGATCTCGATCTATCTCCGGAGCGAACTCCAGGGTCTAGGTTGCAAAGTGAGGTCTCGATGAATGGAGATTGGGGTATGAACCGTTTTTAATTCCGGTCGTTGGGGGGATGAGCCCCCAGCCAGACACTCGATGGTGGCGACTATGTGAGTGACCGAGGGGTGCGAATCTCCGTATCATTGGGTTTAAGCCCGATCCGGTCATAGACCGAGTTTGGTTGTCAGTCATACGCATGGTCCAAATCTGATCAAATAACTCGTTTAAGGACGAGGCATCGTTAGGACGCATGTCACTGAAGCGTGTGGGTTCGATCTGCGGCATCGTGGTTCTAGAGTCGCTTGACAGTGAATCTGGGTCATGTTTGGCCATAGGGGATCTGGGCACAACGAGTGGATTGGGCATTCTGGACAGCTCAAGGGTGAAGGCCACCTCACAGGTGGGGTCTGATGTCCTTGGCGTCAAGGCGTCAGGATTTGCGGGCTCCTCCATGAGAGCTGAGGGTTCCATAAGGACAACCTCTCCCCGTGATTCAGCGACGAACTCTAGGGTTCAGAATCTGATTTCTTGATCAAGGGCGAAGCTTCTGATCTGGCCAAGATGGCCAGTTGGGTCAACGTGCGACACGACATCTTCCCCTTTTATGATCTGACTAGGGATGAGGACATTTTGGCTACAGATCTCATTGCTTATGACAAGGCGAGACATTGATTCCTTTGGCGATCACAGTGAACTCTCAATGAAAGCACCAAGGTCGGTGTCAAAACTGGTGGATCTCGGGTAGGGGGTCCCAAGCTATGAAACTAGGATCGATGGTATCAAGGGACTAAGGGGACGATGTTTACCCAGGTTCGGGCCCTCCTATGGAGGTAAAACCCTACATCTTCCTCGATTATATTGATGGTATGAAGGTTATAGAGATGATCTACCTCGAGATCGAATAGCTAAAACCCTAGATGAGTTTTGAGCCCGACAATCTAAAATCCCTCAGCTTATATAGACGACGTAGGTTGGTTGCACATCAAAGGGAAAAACATGCCTATCGACTATACCAAACTTGGGAAACACGCCACGACTCATGAGGCTTCCTACCTGGAGACAGGGCCTTTGATCAACCCTATGCTCGATAAGCGGCCCATGAGTCCGGCCCATAAGAAATAGGCCGGCCATCCAAGGACCCCTTAATCCAGGACTCCCTTAATGGACACCAATGTGCCAGGCGGTATAGTTTCACCTTCGGTGCAAAGGGAGCAAGGACGTACGTGGGTTCCCAAAGCACCCCCAAAGGTTTCCGTTCAAGTGCAACAAGACCACGACCACGAGCCCTGTAGGATGGATGTCATCGCTGAGCCCACCTCCGCATCATCAACAACAACTTTGCTGGCAAAGACCACCTTTCGTCAAGATAAAGATGTACTCCGTCTCCCCCTTCGAATTTGGCCATTTTGGGATCCCTTCCCGCTATAGAGACAAGGGAAGAGGACTCGGACCACTATAAATAGAGGCCAGGCTACACCATAGAGAAGGGGAGAAAAGAGCGGGACGGAGGAAGAGAGGCAAGACCATCAGAACTTCCTCACGAGGCAACTCACCACTGTACTTTTTCATCCACAAACCTCCTCGTGAGGCAATCCACCAAAGTAGGATTAGGGTTTTATGCTTTGTAGGGTCCCGAACCTGGGTAAATCATCATGTGCAATCTTCTTTCTCGTCATCATGCGAGTTCTTTGACTAAACCATCGAGTTGTGAGATAGGTGGGGTGAGGCTATTGGGGATCTTCGCACATGCCCCTATGTTCGTACTTCCTTGGGTTCTGCATAGCCCGAGATCTGACATCCCCGACATTAGCCCCTAGATTAGCTTGAATCTATTCATGGTAAGCTCTTGAAATAAGAATAATAAATATGTTAAGTGACCGGCCCGCTTCCCTAGACGGCTTGTTTCAATCAAGTGGCTCCTCGAAAATCATGGTTTCTTCTTCATATGAATGGGTCGTCTTCACAATCATTTTGTAGGTCCATGTCCTTTGCAAAATAATTGGAATAAAACACCCATATGTCGTTCAATCAGCCTCCAATACTTTGGCTTGATGAAAATCTTGGGAGTAAGAAATCCACATGATGTTGAGACAGATTTCCATTGCTTCGATTAGGATAGAAATTCGTCCATTGTTAAACCACTTTGAACTTGTGAAACCGGGTTGCTTTTATATAGACTCTGTCGGGTTATGATATTTTTTGACTGAATGCTATAAGGGAAATCCCCCTATGGCCTTTTATTTATTAAAAGAACAATACGACTATAGTACAAAGGTTACTTCAGTAACCCAAAGAAAAAGAAAAGCTAAACGATCCTATGGAAGGCTAATGGATACATTCAGGAGGGAGGAAGGATACCCACTTTAGCAACTCCTCTTTGAATTGAGGTTTGATCCTATGACCTAACAAAGTAACATCAGTTACAAAACCTCCTCTCCATGTGGTAAATCTGGGCCTCACATTTTGGAATACTTTGGCAGTTCTCACTAGCCAAATATGCCAACATACTGTGAAAACCACCTCAGAAAAGAAAGGCTTCCGAAAATTCCTCTTCGCATGAGTTGGAGCAACAGACATCTCATTTGAATCTCCCTAGTCAACCTATAGATAAGTCTATACTCTGTAGCTGAATAAGCAAGGGAAAAATAAATGATCTCTATCCTCCCTGACATGTGCATGGCATGTCCTATAGTTAACACCATCATCCAAGTGCCAAAGTATCCTCTCAACCATATCCTTAGTATTCAGCCTATCCATGATGAGCATCTAGGCAAACACCTTGATCATAAGAGTGCAGCAGCTTGCCCAAACATAGTTGAGCAGAGGTTTGAAGGTGTGTTCTATATAAGCATAAGTATAGAATGATTTTGGCGTGTATGTTTTATTCGTTCCCTGCCAGGACAAGGTATCATATTCATTTGCACTGAGAACCAGCTCTCCCATAAATCATTGTAGGGTAGTAAGTTCTCCAAATGCCTATTTAGAGAGTGTAGATTAAACCATGCAGTTAGATCATTGCACTACAGAACATCCTTCACTAATGTCCAAGGATCCTTTACATTGGAGGAAAGCCTTGGAAATCTTTCTCTAAGTGGAATAACAGAATTACCTATATTCCATTTGTCTTCCTAGAACAGAGTTGTATCTCCTTGGTTAATTTGCACCCATGTTACTTCTTTGAAGTTATCCAAAAGCTTCAGGATGTTCCTCCACCAATAAGAAACACATAGCTCAGTATCTTGGGGGTACTCTTTCATGATAGTAAGTTTTCCAAATTAGCTTGACCCAAGGTAGGTCAATCTTATTTAGGAACTTATTGGCATGGTTCATAAGGAGGGAAGCATTTTGTAGACCAATATTAAGAATTCCCAATCCTCCTTTCTTCTTAGGTCCACAAATTAATTCCCAAGCAGCAAGGGATGGTGCATGCTCCTTCCTAAGTTTTCTCAGCTTGGTGGTGTCGCCATACTGCGAAGGAAAAAATAGGCAAAGATGACAAGGTAGAGTTTAAATATTGGAGCCTTCCACCTTGGGAAAGGAAAGAGGAGTTGTATGACATTCTTCTCTCCATACAAGTGACTTATGGCATAAGATGCTCCATATTAGGCTTAGAAATGCCCACTGGTAATCCAAGATAAGTGAAAGGCATGGTGCCTACCTGGCATCCAAAAACTTGAGTCAGTCTCTTAGTTTCATCTAGTGGTACATTAATAGGTACCAATGAAGATTTGTGGTAATTAATATTCAGTCCATTTGACTTGGAGAAAACCTTCAACATCTCCTTAAGGGCTACAAGTTGAGCCTCATTAGCCTGAAAGATGATCAAAGTATCATTCGCATATTGGATAATAGGGAAATCCTTATTATGGAATGGAATTGGCAGATGAATTTACCCCTTCTATAGCATATCATTGACCACTGATTGCAACAGGTCAGCATCAAGAATAAAGAGCAAAGGTGAAATCGAATCCCCTTGTTCGACTCTAGCTTTGCAAGCAAATTGTTTCCCTGGCATTCCATTAAGAAGAATGGATGTTGTTCCAGAAGATAGGAGATGCTAAATCCATCCTCTCCATTTGGAATTAAATACCTTGTATTTGAAGATCTCCAAAATGACTTCATGTTCAACGGAATCAAAGGCCTTCTCAAAATCCAAATTAAGAATAAGTATTGGCTTCCAGGACCTGTTGATTATGATGCTGAATGGTTCTGGTCTTAATAAACCCATATTGATTATGATGCACACAATCTAAAATTACCTCGTGTAATCTATTTGCAGTCATTTTGGTCAGAAACTTTCTGCCAAGTCCAGTCAGAGAGATTGGCCTAAAATGTCCCACTTTTTCAGGAGTTTGTTTTTTAGGAACCGGTGTAATATATGAACCGTTGACACTTTCCAGCATTGCCTTCCCTTCATGAAACTGGTTGGCCAGATTATTAAATTCCTAGGAAACAATTGACCAACATTTTTAACAAACAACCCATTAAAACCATCTGGACCTGGAGCTTTATCAATGGGCATACATTTGACCACCTGATCAATATCCTCCTAAGTAAAAGGTTTGGTCAAGTCCTCCAAACCCTGGACAGGTTTAATCAAGCTTTGTAAATCAAACTCCATTACAATAACCTTAGCTGTACCCATTCTCCCCTTAAATTAAGACCATAGAATTCCTGACATCTGACTGTGTTTAGATATTATTGTATCATCCTACAACCTCAGACTAGCAATGGAATTCCTTCCATATCGTTTTGAAGACATTGCATGAAAGAAATTTTTGTTTTCTTCCCCCACTTTAATAAACCTCACTGTACACCTCTTCTACCAATATAGAAATTCAGATGCAGCAAATGTTCTAAGTGAGATTTCACTATCTTTCTGAAATTCTTTTCATGTCTAAACATAGCTGTGAGTTCTTCCATCCGATCAATCCATTCAATCACCTTATTACATATCTGGTTAGGAATTTTCATTTTAGAAATGCATAATTGTCATCGCTTGAGATCCTCTCACAAATTTTTGAGCTTATCAACTAAGATTGTTGTAGGATTGGTTTTGTAGGAGTTGTTGTTCTAGGAAGTGGTAACACATTCCATAAAACCATCCATCTCAGTCCAGAAGTTCTCAAATCTAAAGATATTAACCCTAGGGATGGAAGTGGTAATAACCACCACACATGGTACATGATCTGAAGTAGTCCTGGCCAGAGGCAAGACTTCTGAGAGTGGGTAGCATGTGACCCAATTAGTGGAAGTAAAGAACCAATCCAGTTGTTCCAAGAGAGGGGTGTCTTGCATATTTGACCAAGTGTATGTTCTTTCCTTAATTGTCAATTCTACTAAGCCCAAATGCCCAATTATTTTATTGAAAATGAACATATCATTAACATCTCCCCTGGCAGATTTCAGTCAACTAAGGACTTGCAAAATTAAAATCTCCCAAGAGTAACCAGTTATCCTCATAAGGAATTTGTAGATTGTATAGTGATACATCTCCAACGTATCTATAATTTTTGATGATGGCATACTATTATATTATCTATTTTGGATGTTTTATATGCATTAATATGCTCTTTTATATTATTTTTGGGACTAACCAATTAATCTAGAGCCTAGTGCCAGTTTCTGTTTTTTCCTTGTTTTTGAGTTTTGCAGATATGGAATATTAAACGGAGTCCAAACGGAATAAAACCTTGGAATGAATTTTTTGGAAGGAAACAAATCAACTAGGCTCGGAGTGCACGCCAGGACTTGCGCAAGGATGTCACCAGCCTGCTAGGCGCGGCCAGGGAGGCTTGTCGTCTCTCAACAGGTCTCCTAACCCTAATAATTGTCCTATAAACTCCCAAATATTCCCCCAACATCAAAAAGAGCCACACAAATACTTTTCCATCGCCATAAGCCTCCGTTCTCGAGAGAACCAATCTTGAAGACTTTTCCGGTAATCTACCGGAGGGGGTTTTGATGACGGAGGGCATCTACATCAACTCCATTGCCCCTTCGATGATGCGTGAGTAGTCCTCCACACACCTACTGGTCCATAGCTAGTATCTAGATGGCTTCTTCTCTCTCTTTGATATTCAATACCATGTTCTTCATGATCTTCATGGACATCTATCCGATGTAACTCTCTTTTGATGTGTGTTTGTCAAGATCCGATCAATTGTGAGTTTATGTCCAGATTATCCATGAATCTTATTTGAATCTCCTCTGAATTCTTATTTGTATTATTTCCTATCCTTGTAAGTCTATTCGAGTTATTGGTTTGGTTTGGCTAACTAGCTTGGTAATTCTTGCAATGGGGTAAGTGCTTGGTTTTGGGTTCAATCTTGCGGTGTCCTCACCCAGTGACATAGTAGGGGTAGCGAGGCATGTATTGTATTATTTCCATCAAGGGTAACAAGATGGGGTTTTCATAATATTGCTTGAGTTTATCCCTCTACATCATGTCATCTTTCTTAATGTGTTACTCTGTTCTTCATGAACTTAATACTCTAGATGCAGGTAGGAGTCGGTCAATGTGTGGACAAATAGTAGTAGATGCAGAATCGTTTCGGTCTACTTGATACGGATGTGATGCCTATATGCATGAACATTGCCTTGGATAACTACATGATTATTTACTTTTATATCAATTGCTTGAAAGTAATTTGTTTACCCACCATGATATTTTCCTTCGAGAGAGAATCCTCTAGCGAAACCTATGGCCCTAGGTCTACTTTTCATTATATACTTTTAGATCTACAAACCAAAAATACCAAAAATACCTTTCTACAATTTATTTACCATTTACTTTCCGTTCTCGTTTACATCTATATCCATCGGATCTAATCCTTGCAAATAAATGTGAAGGGATTGACAACCCCTTTATAGCGTTGGGTGCAAGAGCTTGATGGTTTGTGTAGGTGCATCCATTGGTGACTTTCTTGTTCCTCCTACTGGATTGATACCTTGGTTCTCAACAACTGAGGAAAATACTTATCTACTTCGATGCATCACCCTTTCCTCCTCAAGGGAAAACCAACGCAAGCTCAAGAGGTAGCATATAGCCAATCGACAAAACCTGTTGGAAATATGCCCTAGAGGCAATAATAAAATGATTATTATTATATTTCCTTGTTCATGATAATTGTTTATTATCCATGATATAATTGTATTGACTCGAAACACATTGCATGTGTGCATACATAGACAACACTTTGTTTCTAGTATGCCTCCAGTAGACTAGCTCGTTGATCAAAGATGGTCAAGGTTTCCTAGCCATTGACATGATATGTCATTTGATAAAACAATCACATCATTGGGAGAATGATGTGATGGACAAGACCCAAACTACAAACGTAGCATATCATCGTGTCAGATTATTGCTATGGTTCTCTACATGTTAAGTATCTATTCCCATAACCATGAGATCATGCAACTCACTGACACCGAAGGAGTACCTTGTGTGTACCAAACGTCGCAACGTAACTAGGTCACTATAAAGATGGTCTACATGTATCTCCGAGGGTGTCTGTTGAGATGGAATGGATCAACACTGGGATTTGTTTCTCCGTTTGACAGAGAGGTATCGCAAGGCCGACTTGGTAATAAAACATCACAATGAGGCTTGCAAGACTTGTGACTACGTGTTAGCCACAATATCTTGTATTACCGAACGAGTAAAAGAGACCTGCCGGTAACAAGATTGAACTAGGTATAGTGATACCAACGATCGAATCTCGGGCAAGTAACCTACCGAAGAACAAAGGGAATAGCGTACAAGATTAACTGAATCCTTGAAATAGAGGGTCAACCGATAAAGATCTTCGTACAACATGTAGGCACCAATATGGGCATGCAGGTCCCGCTATTGGTTATTGACCATAGAGGTGTCTCGATCATGTCTACATAGTTCTCCAACCCATGGGGTCTGCACACTTAAGGTTCGGTGATGTTTTGGTATAGATGAGTTTGACTGATGTATGTTGGTGAACGAAGGTTGTCCGGAGTCCCGAATGAGATCCTGGAAGTGACGAGGAGCTGTGAAATGGTCCGAGGGAAAGATTCATGTATAGGAAGTTCCGTGACGGTCACTGGAAAAAGTTCGAGCGTCACCGATAGCATACTGGGGTATCGGAAGTGTTCTGGGGGTCCACCGGAAGGGGCCTCCAGCCCTAGAGGGGCCACATGGGCTGAGAGGGGTGCACACCAGCCCCGGGTGGGCTGGGCGTAGCTCTCACCTAGGCCCATGTGGCTGGGGGGTTGGTGGGAGGGCCAACCCTAGGGTTGGCGCCACCTTGCCTTGGGTGGCAAGCCTCTCTAGGGCGCCTCCACCCTTGGACGCCTCCACCCTTGGCCGCCTCCCCCAGGGGGAAACCCTAGGGTTTGGGCGCCTCTCCCCTCCCCCCTATATAGATGAGAGAGGGAGGAGGACAGCCGCACCTCAAGCCACAACGTAGCCCTTCCTTCCTCTCCGATAGACTCTCCCCTAGTAGATTGATTCGGTGACACTTTGTGAAGCTCTACCGGATCAACTCCCCCACCACCGCCTTCATTTCGTCGTGCTGCCGGAGAACCCATCTACCTCTCCTGCTTGCTGGATGAATAAGGCGGAGATCGCCATCGAGTTGCATGTGTGTTGAACACGGAGGTGCCGTCCATTTGACACTTGATCGGGAGTTCGTGGGACGGCTTGGGATTTGGAACGCGGAGACATACGACTACATCAACCGCGTTATTTACCGCTTCCGCTTACTGATCTAGAAGGCTGTTTGGATAAAATCTCTCCTCTCGTAGATTCTCACCTCCTAGATTGATCTTAGTGAAGCATAGGAAAATTTTTGTTTCCCACGCAATGTTACCGAACAGTGGTATCATGAGCTAGGTCTATGTGTAGATGAGATCATGAGTAGAACACAAAAGAGTTTCTGGGCATTGATGCTTAGATTTCTTCCTCCCTTGGTCGTGTTTTGATTCAGCGGTATTGTGGGATGAAGCGGCTCAGACCAACCTTACTCATACACTTACGATAGACTGGTTCCATTGACTGACTTGTAACTCTGTTGGACAAACATGGCTAGCGGGTGTCTATCTCTCCCACTTTAGTTGGATCGGATTTGACAAAGGCGATCCTTGAGAAGGATGAAAAGCAATTTGAGTATCTCCATTCTGGTTTATGCGTAGGTGAAAATTGTTATTGCTAGATACCCATAGCAGCCACGTAAAACATGCAACAACAATTAGATCAAGTCTAACTTGTTTTTGCAGTGTATGTTGTGATATGATATGGCCAAACACATGATGAGATATATGTGATGTATGAGATGATCATGTTTTGTATAGAATATCACGACTTGCATGTCGATGGGTATGGAAACCGGCAGGAACCATAGGGTTGTCTTTAATTATTGTATGACCTGTGTGTCAATCATTAAGCACTATGTAATGCTTTACTTTATCGCTAAGCGGTAGCAATAGTACTATGGGCATGGTTGGCACGACAACCCCTATGGAGACACAATGATGGAGATCATGGTGTTATGCCGGTGACGATGGAGATCATGCCAGTGCTTTGGAGATTGAGATCAAGAGCACAAGTTCATGGCCATATCATGTCACTTATGATTTGCATGTGATGTTAATCCTTTTATGCACCTTGTTTTGTTTAGAACGCGGTAGTATTATAAGGTGATCCCTCACATAAATTTCAAGATATATTATGTTCTTCCTGAGTGTGCACTGTTGTGAAAGTTGGTCGTGTCGAGACACCACGTGATGATCGGGTGGGATAGACTCTACATTCACATACAACGGGTGCCAGCCGGTGTTGCACATGCAGAACACTCGGGTTAAACTTGACGAGCCTAGCATGTACAGACATGGGCTCGGAACACAAGAGACTGAAAGGTCAAACATGAGTCATATAGTAGATATGATCAACATGATGATGTTCACCATTGAAACCACCTTAACTCACGTGATGATCGGACTTGAGTTGGTGAATTTGGATCATGTATCACTCAGATGACCTGAGGGATGTCAATTTGAGTGGGAGCTTTAGTAATTTGATTAGCTAAACTCATTATGTTAAACTATTGTCTTGGTAACCTTTTCTTATTTATGTTGTAGATCAATGGCTCACACAATAGCACCCCTGAATTTTAATGTGTTCCTAGAGAAAGCTAAGTTGAAAGATGATGGAAGTAACTTCGTGGACTGGGCCCGTAATCTGAGGATTATCCTCATGGCTTCCTTGATGCATGGCTTGGTCACCCACCCGCTCCTCTGTCATCCGAAGACATTAAGAATGCTTGGGAGGCACGTTCTGGAGATTACTCAGTAGTTCAGTGTGCAATGTTGTATGGCTTAGAACCGAGACTTCCAAGCTGTTTTGAACGTCATGGAGGATATGATATGTTCCAGGAGTTAGAGTTTATCTTTAAGAAGAATACCTAGATCAAGGGGTATGAGACATCCGGTAAGTTCTATGCTTGCAAGATGGAGGAGAATGGGTCTATCAGTGAACATATACTTAGAATGTCTAGGAATTAGACCCATCAGGCGGAGTTAGGGATGCCCCTTCCACCGGAGGCAATCACTGACAGAGTTCTTCAATCATTGCCAGCTAGCTACAAGAGCTTCGTGCTGAACTATAACATGAATAGGATGAACAAGTCAGTCGCCGAGCTATTTGCGATGCTGAAAGTCGCTGAGTCTGAAATCTAGAAAGAACATCAAGTGTTGATGGTCAATAAAACCACTAGTTTCAAGAAGAATGACATGGGAAAGAAGGGTATCTCCAAGAAGGGTGGCAAAGCAGTTGCCCCTCCCATGAAGAAACCCAAGGCTAGACCCAAGCCACAAACTGAGTGCTTTCATTACAAGGGAACTAGTCACTAGAAGCGGAACTGCCCCAAGTACATGGCCGAAAAGAAGGCGGCCAACACCGAACAAGGTATATATGATATACATGTTATTGATGTGTACCTTACCAACTCTCGTTGTAGTACTTGGGTATTTGATACCGGTTCAGTTGCTCACATTTGCAACTCATAATAGGAGCTACGGAATAGACGGAGGCTAGCACAGGACGATGTGATGATGCGTGTGGGAAATGGTTCCAAGGTTGATGTGATCGCCGTTGGCATGCTCGCTCTTCGATTACCATCGGGATTAGTGATGTACCTGAATAATTGTTATTTAGTGCATGCGTTAAGAATGAACATTATATCTGGATCTTGTTTATTGCGAGACGATTACTCATTTAAATCAGAGAATAATGGTTGTTCTATTTATATGAGTAATATCTTTTATGGTCATGCACCCAAATGTGAGGGGTTTATTCATATTGAATCTCGATGCCAAAAGATGTAGAGTTGATAATGATAGTGCCACTTTCTTGTGGCACTGCCGTTTAGGTCATATTGCTGTAAAACGCATGAAGAAGCTCCATTCTGATGGACTTTTGGAGTCCCTTGATTTTGTATCACTTGACACATGCGAACCATGCCTCTTGGTCAAGAGAACTAAAACCCTGTTTTCTGGATCAATGGAACAGGCAAGTGACTTGTTGGAAATCATACATACTAATGTGTGCGGTCCGATGAGCATTGAGGCGCGGGCTGGATATCGTTATTTTCTCACCTTCACTGATGACTTCAGTAGATATGGGTATATTTACTTAATGAAACACAATTGTGAAAGGTTTGAAAAGTTCATGCAATTTTGGAGTGAAGTTGAGAATCATCATAATAAAAATATTAAATTCCTACAATCTGATCGAGGAGGAGAATATCTGAGCTATGAGTTTGGCAGCTACTTAAGACAATGTGGTATTGTTTCACAATTGACACCGCCTGGAACAACACAACGTAATGGTGTGTCCGAACGTCGTAATAGCACCTTATTAAATATGTTGTTTTCTATGATGTCTCTTGCCGATTTGCCACTATCGTTTTGGCGTTATGCATTAGAGACGGATGCATTCACTTTAAATAGGGCACCATCGAAATTCGTTGAGACGACGCCATATGAACTGTGGTTTGGCAAAAAGCCAAACTTTTCTGTTTTGAAAGTTTGGGGATGTGATGCTTATGTCAAAAAGCTTCAGCCTAAAAAGCTGGAACCCAAAGCAGAAAAATGCGTCTTCATAGGATACCCAAAAGAGACAGCTGGGAATATCTTCTATCTCAGATCTGAAGGCAAAGTGCTTGTCGCTAAAAACGGAACATTTCTTGAGAAAGAGTTTCTCTCGAAATAATTCAGTGGGAGGAAGATAAAACTTGATGAGGTTCTTGAACCTTTGATTAAACCAGAGAGTACTGCAGCACAGAAATATGTTTCTATGGAGCCTACGATTGTTGAAGAGGAAGTTAATGATGATGGTCATGAAACTTCAGATCAAGTTCCTATTTAACCTCATAGGTCGACAAGGGCGCGTACTACTCCTGAGTGGTATGGAAACCCTGTCTTGGAGGTCATGTTGTTAGACAACGATGAATCTACAAGATATGGAGAAGTGATGATGGGCCCGGATTCCGAGAAATGGTTAGAGCCAATGAAATCCGACATGGGATCCATGTATAAAAACAAAGTATGGACTTTGGAAGTATTACCTGAAGGGCGGAAAGCCATTCAGAACAAATTGATCTTTAAGCGAAAGACGGACGTGGACGGTAATGTCACCATTTATAAAGCTCGACTTATGGCAAAGGTTTTTTCACAAGTTCAAGGAGTTGAGTACGATGAGACCTTCTCATGTTAGCAACAACTTCATATTTATCGACTATGAAATTTGGCAGATGGATGTCAAAATAGCGTTCCTTAACGGTTTCCTTAAGGAAGAGTTGTATATGATACAACCGGAAGGTTTTGTCGATCCAGAGAATGCTGACAAAGTTTGCAAACTCCAGCGATCCATTTATTGACTGGTGCAACCATCTTGGAGTTGGAATCTTCCCATAGATTTCATTGTTCTTGATATAGATTGCAATCCTACATGTCCTATTATTCTTGGTAGACCTTTCCTTAGAACGATTGGTGCAATTATTGACATGAAAGAAGGAAACATTAGATTCCAACTTCCATTAAGGAAAGGCATGGAAAAAATTCCGAGAAGGAAAAAATATTGCTTTATGAGTCTATTATGATAGCTACTTTTGGATTGCATTCCAAAGATGACAATACCTAGATCTATTGCGTTTTGCCTAGCTACGGGCGTTAAACAATAGCGCTTGTTGGGAGCCAACCCAACTTTATTTTTGTGTTCTATTTTTGCTTCTGATATTTAGTGTTCACACATTATTAATTCTGTATTAATTGTGTTTTCGTGTTTTTATTAAAGTTTGAGCCAAGTAAAACCTTTGGGGTGATCTATGGTAGTTGTTGATTTGACCTTGCTGAAAAACATAAACTTTTGCGCTCAGTCCAGAAATTTTCTAAATTTTTCAGAGCATCTAATGCGTCTAAAAGTTTTACGAAAGATTTACATATAAATTTCCCAGGTTTTCCTCACGTTTCAGAATTTTTTGAGTTACATAAGTATATGAACTTTTCGGATTGCTACAGACTGTTCTATTTTTGACATTTTGTTTTCTTGGAGTTGTTTGCCTAGTTTGATGAAACTTTGGGTTGTATCATGGGGTATGAAGCATGGAGAAGTTAGAATACAGTAGGTATAAAACAAATAGAAATGAATAACGAGTTCACAACAGTACCTAAAGTGGTGATTTATTTTCTTATACTAACGCATCTCATGAGTTTTTTGTTAAGTTTTGTGTCATGAAGTTTTCAAGTTTTGGGTAAAGATTTGATTGACTATGGAATAAGGAGTGGCAAGAGCCTAAGCTCAGGGATGCCCAAGGCACCCCAAGTCATATTCAAGGATGACAAAGAGCTTAATATTGGGGATGCCCCGGAAGTCATCCCCTCTTTTGTCTTCAGTCCATCGGTAAATTTACTTGAGGCTATATTTGTATTCACCACATGATATGTGTTTTGCTTGGAGCATCTTGTATGATATGAGTCTTTTCTTTTTACTTTGCCACAATCATCCTTGCTGCACACATTTTTTGAGAAGGACATGCTGAATCATGAATTTGTTAGAGTGATCTATGCGCTTCACTTATATCTTTTGAGTTAGGCAATTTTGATCTATGTGCTTCACTTATATCTTTTAGAGCATGGTGGTGTTTGCGTTTTATAGAAATACTTGAACTCTCGTACCTCACTTATATTATTTTGAGTATCTAAACATTATGGTAATTGGTCTAGGTTATGAGTTTAGTCCTAATATTATAGGCATCCAAGAGGGATATAATAAAAACTTCCATATTAAGTGCATTGAGTATTTATCAGAAGTTTGATTCCTTGCATAAAGTTTTGAGATACAAAGATGGTAATATTAAGAGTCATGTTAGAAATTAATTGTGACTTGTTAAAAAATACTTGTGTAAAGGTTTGTGATTCCCGTAGCATGCATGTATGGTGAACCGTTATGTAAGGAAGTGAGAGCATGACTTGTTTATAGATTGTCGACCTTTGTGTGATGCTCGAGAGCGCGCGATGGTTAGCTCCACCAACATCTCCCCTAGGAGTATGAGTTTAGTACTTTCCTTCAATGACTAATAGACTTTTGCAATAAGTATGTGAGTTCTTTATGACTAATGTTGAGTCCATGTATTATACGAACTCTCACCCTTCCACCTTTGCTAGCCTCTCTAGTACCGCACAACTTTCGCCGGTACAACAAACACCTTCCTCAAAACAGACACCATATACCTTCCTAAAAACAGCCACCATATATGTTTCCTCAAAACATACACCATATCTATCTATTATGGCATTTCCGTAGCCATTCCGAGATATATTGCCATGCAACTTCCAACGTTTCCTTTTATGACATGCGCCATCACTTCCATATTGCATATAGAGTCATATTTTGTCAAAGGAATCGAGTTGTAATTTTCCTCTGAATTCTAAGTAAATAAAAGCGTGATGATTATCATTATTAGAGAATGTCCCATGTGAGGAAAGGATGATGGAAGCTATGATTCCCTCATAAGTGGGGATGAGATTCCAAACTTTATGAACAAAAGGAGGCTAGTGAGGCCCAAATGAAAAAATATGTAATAAAAGAGGCCTTAGATGCCCACCAAAGAAATGAGATAAAAGAGAGAAAGGATATTGCTACTACCTTTTTCCACACTTGTTCTTCAAAGTAGCACCATGCTCTTCATAATAGAGAGTCTCCTATTTTGTCAGTTTCATATAACTAGTGGAATTTTTCTTCATGATGCACATCTACTAAGTTCCTCTTTGAGCTTTCATACACTTATAGCTCTAGTGCATCCGTTGGATGGCAAACCCTACTCACTCACATAGATATCTATTAATGGGCATCTCCATATCCCATTGATGCGCCTAGTTGATGTGAGACTATCTTCTCCATTTCCTTGACAACCTCCACCATATTCTATTCCACCTATAGTGATATATCCATGGGTCACGCTCATGCATTGCGTGAGAGTTGAAAATGTTTGAGAAAACAAAGGTGTGAAAACAATTGCTTGACTTTTCATCGGGGTTGTGCATGATATAAATACTTTGTGTGGGGAAGATGGAGCATAGCCAAACCATATGATATTGTACAGAAAACTTTCTTTTGCGATTACATTTTAAGAGATACAATTGCTTTGCTAGTATGCTTGAAACGTTATTGTTTTTATATCAATATTAAGCTTTTGTTTTGAGTCTTACGAATCTTAATATTCATGCCACAATAAAGAATTTTACATGGATAAATATGTTAGGTAGCACTCCTCATCAAAAATTATGTTTCTATCATTTACCTACTCGAGGACGAGCAGGAATTAAGCTTGGGGATGTTGATACGTCTCCAATGTATCCATAATTAAAGATGATGGCATACTATTATATTATCTGTTTTGGATGTTTTATATGCATTAATATTCTATTTTATATTATTTTTTGGACTAACCTATTAATCTAGAGCCTAGTGTCAGCTTTTGTTTTTTCCTTGTTTTTGTGTTTTGCAGATATGGAATATTAAACGGAGTCCAAACGGAATAAAACCTTCAGAAGGAATTTTCTGGAAGGAAACAAATCAACCAGGCTTGGAGTGCACGGCAGGACTTGTGCTAGGAGGTCACAAGCCTGCTAGGCGCGGGCCCCACTGGCTGTGCCTAATAGGCTTGTCGTTTCCCAGCATGTCTCCTAACCCTAATCTTTCGCCTATAAATTCTGAAATATCCCCCCAACATCAAAAAGAGCCATGCAAATACTTTTCCGCCACGAGAAGCCTCCGTTCCCGAGAGATCCAATCTTGGAACCTTTTCCGGTAATCTACTGGAGGGGGTTTCGATCATGGAGGGCATATACATCAACTCCATTCCCCCTCTGATGATGTGTGAGTTGTCCACCATAGACCTACGGGTCCATAGCTAGTAGCTAGATGGCTTGTTCTCTCTCTTTGATCTTCAATACCATGTTCTTAATGACCTTCATGGATATCTATCCAATGTAACCCTCTTTTGTGGTGTGTTTGTCAAGATCCGATGAATTGTGAGTTTATGTTCAGATTATCCATGAATCTTATTTGGATCTCCTATGAATTCTTATTTGCATGTTTTCATATCCTTGTAGGTCCCTTCGAGTTATTGGTTTGGTTTGGCCAACTAGATTGGTATTTCTTGCAATGGGAGAAGTGCTTGGTTTTGGATTCAATCTTGCGGTGTCCTCACCCGGTGACATTGTAGGGGTAGCGTGGCATGTATTGTATTGTTTCCATCAAGGGTAACAAGATGTGGTTTTCATCATATTGCTTGACTTTATCCCTCTACATCATGTCATCTTTCTTAATGTGTTACTCTGTTCTTCATGAACTTAATACTCTAGATGCAGGCAGGAGTCGGTCGATGTGTGGAGTAAGAGTAGTAGATGCAGAATTGTTTCGGTCTACTTGATACGGACGTGATGCCTATATGCATGATCATTGCTGTCGGGACCCCGATCCTAAGACATAAGAATCTAGCATGTAACACATCGCATCACTTTGCGGCCTCACGCACGGTTAACTCCACGGCTGCCACCTTACCTGGGCCGGGACCGTTTGCGTCTTTTGGCTCACGTATGCAATATGTCGCTAGCATTCAAACGTCAAAGAACCCGGGTCGGCATGACTAGTCGTAGAACCCAAGTGGCACATTCGTACAGGAACAGGCATACCTAACCCAACAATGCAGGTGTCGGCCTCTAGCATGTGTAGACGAGTCATAGCAAGCTACAAGGACTCCATTACGCCGTGGGACATAAATGTCATCACTGCACATAGACGAGTCGTAGCAGGCTACAGGGACTCCATTACACTACGATACATTTCCCCGAAGGGACAGACATAGTAGCAAAGAAGGATACATGTCGGTCAATCAATGTGTTCGGAGCAATAGCAAGCTACCAAGGCTCGGTGGAAGCACAAAGAGGCAGTTCCCTATAAAGAGTACTACTAAAGGCACACAACTAGGTGTTGAATCCCATACATATCATTGCACGTCACACATATGCACGACATGCCCGATATGCATAGATACAACTATGGCATCACAATATAACCATACAACAACACAACATTTATTTGGGAGGTTCATAAGAGCCAACATAGAGTGATAATACAAACAGGGGTCACATGAGCCAACACAAAAATCATACAAACAACAAGCGGAAGCTTAACATGTCTGGGTACAGACATCTAGAAAAGAAGAAGGCTGAGGGAACCTTGTCTAACTACAAGGCCCTCCACAGGAACCAGACCTCTCGGTGGGATTCCCAAGCTAAATAACCAACATCGATCATACCGAAGAAACCACTAGCGAGACCGGAGTCTCCTCTGCAAAAACATAATTAAGCATAAGTGAGTACTGAGTACTCAACAGGTCTTACATCAGAATTAACTACATATGCATCGGTATCAACAAGGAAGTTGTGGGGTTCAATGCAGCAAGCCAGCTTTGACTCGATGGCTATCATGTACTACGACTTTCATAACTTTGAAAAGTTTTGTGAAGTGTAGACGAGTCCACTAACACCACAACAATACACCACCATAGATCCGCTCCTGTCTTCCTACGAGAGTTTCATCCAAGGTACTCACACTTATCTTGAAGCTTTTAAATTGTCTATGAACCATATAAGTATCCAAGTAGTCCATATCCGCGGACGCGGCTATTCGAATAGATTGATTACCCTGCAGGGGTGTAGCTTGTCACACATGCTCTCGCCACTTACCGCCACGTGCTCATAAAAAGGCACCTCGGCAACCTTCAAGCGGAAGCCCCGTGAGGGAGTCGGCCACGACCTGACTAACCACACAAGTCTCTCGTCCAGGTTTCTCGCCTATTCGGGACTGAACCCGCAAGAAAGTACGGCCGAAGTTTCCTCAACAGCCCCAAACAATGTGTATAGGGTTCTCAAGCCCACCTCGACGGATGGTAGTACGCTTGGTACACCGGGCCACAATACCTAGTCTGTCCCAAGCCCACCTGTACCGGGTGCCACTTGGTACACTACTAACATATCCTACAAACACCAGAAACTAGTTGCAACTCCTGGACAGTGATCAAGTCGGTTAATAAGTCGAGAGAGTCAATTAAGGATCCTAATGTCCGGTAGTAGCTAGTCTTGGACAACATACACAAGACTCGGTTCTTAAGGACGGTCCCAATGAGACAACCCGCCATGTACTCCTACACGGCCTCTCATCGCTACCTTTACCAAATCATGTTCACAACTTAACTCTCATTATCAGAACAAGTTTAGTTCACTCCGGTTCATCACCCAGATGAATCAGACCTGACACAACTCTAAGCATAGCAAGCGTAGCAGGTTAAGGCACAACATAGCTCAAGCATCTACCAGGTATGCTAGGTTGCATGGTTCAACTATTTACTCTGACAATGACATGTCATGTAGAGGAATGGGTTCAACTACCGGAACATGCAAAGTTGTAACGTTTTGTCCTAATGCAATAAGTAAGAGCAAGAGCAAGAGAGTGGGATTGTATCGGGTGTGTTCAAGGGGGGGTTGCTTGCCTGATAAGATGATTACATGTTACTGCTCCTCAGATGGATACTCGACCGTATCGTCCGGAACAGTGCCTAACACGACGAACAACATCGAAGGGGGTACAAATCAATACACACCAAATGCCACAATATGATGCATGAATATGTCACCGCAATATGAGGTGTTTCAACTAATGCATCTAGCAACAGATTTAAATGAAGTGGGTTTGAACTCAAGGTTCAAATTCAACTTCATATATGAATTCCATAATGCAATTGAGCTAAAATATCCAAGTTCACCTATTTAAGTTGCTCTAACATGCATGAAAATGTTACAAATGGATTCATTTAATTTTTCTGATCAATTTTCATATATACATTATTTTCATCTAGTTTACAGTTTATTTTCTATGAATTTTAGAAGTTTTTATTAATTTCTGGAATTTATTTAAATCCAAACTTGAGAGATTATGTCAGCCTGACATCACGGTGACGTCAGCAGGTCAAAGGCGCCAGCCTAGGTCAAAACTGGTGGTTGAGCCCCACCTTTCATTGATTTATTACTCTAACTGTTATTTCTAATTTAAACTAACTACTAATTAACAGGCTGGGCCCACATGTCAGCTGCTCAGGGTTAACTAACCCGGTGATTAGCCTTAAGCTAATCACCTGACGAGGGGGTCCCACCTGCAGGCTCAGGCGACGTGCTCGTCGTTGGCGACCTCTAGTCGCGGCGGCGTCCACATTGCCGGCCACGGGAGCGGCGGCCAGAGCACTGGGGCGAAACGCTCGCTCGTGCGCACCAGGGGAGCAAACTAGGGGCGCAGGGGGACGACGGAGCTCGCGGCTACGATGCCGGAGGTGGTGGCGGGAGCTCGGCCAAAATGGTGTTAGGGCCTAGGGGCACGGAAGAGCTGGGGAGAGAGAGGAGATGGACGCAGCGGCTCACAGGGACTTGTTGGCGTTGGGGGAGAGCTCGAGGAGGCGCGGTGACAGCGGATCGGTGGCGGTGAAGGGCTCGGTTCCAATGGGAGAGAGCAGAGGAGAGAGGGGGAGCGAGAGAGGAAGAGCGGTAGGGAGAGGAAGAGGGAGGAGAAGAGGGCCACGGCGACGGGCGCCCTGGCGCTCCCAGGGGGCGCCACGGCTAGCAGCCAGGCAGGAGGTGGTCGGCACGTGCCGGCGCGCCCCTGCCACACGGCCCAATCCTCCTGGCGAGAGGTTGGGGGTGACTGGCAGCTGGGCTGGCTGGGCCAGCACCTTCTTGGGCTTCCTTATCTTTTTTTAATTTGTTCTTTTTTTGCAATTTCTGTTATCGCATTTATTTAATTTAGGCACTAAAATCTTTATAAAAATTATGAAACTTTTTTTCTGGGCAACAAAGGAATTAATTCAAAAGGCCTGGCCAAGTTTCAAGTTTGTTTGAGCTTTTAAAATATTTGTAGCATTTTAAAACCCAAAGCTGAATATTTAATGATTAAATTCAATACCCAAAATGACATTTTTTAAATATGCATCACCCCTAGTTTATGTTGCCACATTAAACCAAAGAAGATATACATTTTTCCAATGTCACTTTGGATCATTGAAAGAAAATATTTGGTTGAGCCTAATGAATTCAAATGGTGCTAGGGTTTTGAACATCCGCATTTCAAGTTTAAAAGAATTTAAACATGATGCAATCACAACATGGATCCTAATGCATGCTAAGCTAGGGACGTGACAACTCACCCCCACTTAAAAGAATCGTGTCCCAAGATTCTAGATTCGACGGGAAAAGAGTCGGATACTCAAATCAAAGACAATCTTCACGCTCCCAAGTAGCTTCATTCTAAGAATGATGCGACCACTGAACCTTTAGAAACTTGATATTCCGATGTCGGGTTACACGCTTAGCTTGATCGAGAATGCGAATAGGATATTCTTGATATGAAAGATCATCTTGAAGATCAAGCGTTTCGTGGTCCACTTCACGGATAGGATCCTTGAAGCAACGCCAGAGTTGAGAAACGTGGAAGACATCATGAACTCTGGAAAGATACGGGGCCAATTCCAATTGGTAGGAAACCTCTCCTCGTTTTTCAAGAATGCGAAAAGGACCAATGTAACGAGGAGCCAATTTGCCCTTGATACCGAAGCGATGGGTACCCTTCGGAGGAGTAACCTGAAGGTAAGCCTTTTCATCCACCTCATAAGTTACTTCCTTATGATGGCGATCATACTGACTCTTCTGACGAGACTGAGCTGTCTTGAGATTCTCGCGAATAACGGGAACTTGCTCTTTTGCTTCCTGGATCATATCTGGCCCAAAGAATTGTCTTTCACCGGTCTTTGACCAATTCAAAGGTGTTCGGCATCTTCGTCCATAAAGAACTTCAAAAGGAGCTTTGCACATACTGGACTGGTAGCTGTTGTTATATGCAAACTCGGCAAATGGAAGACACTTCTCCCAATTCATTCCGAATGAGAGGACACAAGCTCTGAGCAAGTCTTCGAGAAACTGATTAACTCTTTCAACCTGACCACTTGACTGAGGGTGAAAAGAAGTGCTAAAGGAAAGATGGGTTCCCATAGCATTCTGGAAACTTTCCCAAAATTGAGAGGTGAAAAGACTTCCACGGTCTGAATTGATTCCCAATGGAACACCACGTAGGGACACTCTTCAAGAGATATACAAATCCGCCAACTAACTAGCAGTGATACTCTCTCGGACAGGAAGGAAATGAGACACCTTGGAAAGGCGATCAATAACCACAAAGATAGCAGTATTTCCTTTCTTGGTCTTGGGAAATCCGGTGATGAAATCCATTTCAACTTTATCCCATTTCCATTCAGGAATAGCTAAAGGCTGAAGGGTGCCAGCAGGCCTCTGAAGCTCTGCCTTCACGTGACGACAAACATCACGATTAGCAATGAATTGAGCGATTTCCCTCCTCATTCTGGTCCACCAGAACCTTTAGCGTAGGTCCTGATACATCTTGGTGCTGCCAGGGTGAATGGTGAGAGGAGATTCATGAGCCTCCTTAAGGATCAACTCTCGAAGTTGTTGCTTTTTAGGATCTACCAACTGGTTCCCAAAATATACTGCACGTCCATCATCAATGGAGAAACTACCAGCAATTCCCTTTTTAACATTATTCCTGATCCGGGTAATACCCGCATCATACTGTTGGCTTGTTATAATCTGATCCTCCAGAGTAGGTTTTGCAACCAAGGTTGAAAGGGATCTGCGAGTAACAATGTGAAGGTTAAGCTTGCAGAATTCCTCATGAAGAAGGGGTTGGCCTTGTTGTAGTATAAGATTGTTGCAATAGGATTTACGACTTAACGCATCGGCCATGACATTTGCCTTGCCTGGGGTGTAAGTAATTCCTTAGTCGTAATCCGTAATCAGCTCCAACCATTGTCTTTGTCTAAGATTCAAAACTGGTTGAGTGAATATATACTTCAGGCTTTGGTGATCTGTGTCAATCTCGCAACGGTTACCAAGAAGGTAATGTTTCCATACCTTGAGTGCATGGACTACTGTTGTAAGCTCCAAATCATGTGTTGGATAATCTTCCTCATGTGGGTGCAACTGTCGGGATGCATAGGCGATCACCTGTCGGTCTTGCATGAGAACACATCCAAGTCCTCGTCTAGAGGCGTCACAATAGATGATGAAGTCCTTAGAGAAATCGGGTGGCACAAGCACGGGAGTAGAGGTCAAACGACTCTTCAGTTCCTGGAAACTGTGCTCACATTGTAGGGTCCACTCAAACTTTTTATCTTTCTTAAGGAGTTCCGTCAGAGGCTTGGCAAATTTGGAGAAGTTCTCCATGAAGCAGCAACAATAGCTCGCTAAACCAAGGAAACTCCTAACTTGCTTAACTATTTCAGGTGGAGTCTATTCGAGAATGGCCTGAACTCTTTCAGGATTGACTGCGATGCCCTTTCTGGAGATCACATGACATAGATAGGTCACTTCAGGTAACCAAAATTCACACTTGGAGAACTTGGTATAAGGGCGCTGCTCTCTGAGTTTTTCTAGCACAAGTCTGAGGTGCTCACCATGTTCTTCTTCATTCTTCGAATAAATTAAAATATCATCGAGGTAAACCACGACGGATTTATCTAAGTACTCCATGAAGATTGAGTTCATCAAATGGGAAAATGTTGCTGGAGCATTGGTTAGTCCAAAAGACATGACTATGTACTCATACTGGCCATAACGAGTGACGAACGCTCTCTTGGGGATGTCTCCATTCTTAATCTTGATTTGATGGTTGCCTAACCTCAAATCCATTTTGGAGAAAACTTAAGATTCGGCAAGTTGATCATACAAATCATTGATCCTGGGGAGCGGATACTTATTCTTTATTGTGACCAAATTGACAGGTCGGTAATCCACAACCATACGATCCGTTCCATCCATCTTCTTCACAAAGAGGATGGGACAAGCCCAAGGAGAGGAGCTATGTCGAATGAAACCTTTTTGCAAGGACTCATCGAGTTGCTTATTGAGCTAAGCTAACTCCAAAGGTTCCATCTTATAAGGTCTTCTGGAGATTGGAATAGTTCGTGGAATGTGGTCTATCACAAACTCTACATCCCTGTGAGGCAGAATGCCTAGCAATTCTTTTGGGAATACATCCGGAAAATTTCTTACTACTGGTATATCTTCAAGCTCGGGAAGAGGGTTAGCATTGAGAGAATAGAGCTAACGCTTTGCAACTCGTGTTGAAACATGAGCTATCTTGCCAGATGGATGCGTAAGCTGAACAGACCTGGTGGAGCAATCGATCTTGGCATGGTGAGCTATCATCCAATCCTTACCCAATATGATATTAATATCTGAAGACTTGAGAGCTATCAACGAAGCAAGGAATACAAGTCTATCAACACGGATTTCATTTCCGTGGCTTATTCTTGTCGTCTGCCATCTAGACCTTGGAGTCTGAATTTCAAGAGCGGTTGGCATATTGCAGAATGACATATCATGCAACCGGGCATAGCCTTCCAAGATGAAGGAATGCGATGCTCCAATATCAAATAGAAATATGTTGTGTGGCAATTGACAAGGAGCGTTCCAAGGAGAACTTTTGGATCATCATTAGCTTCTTTGGCTGAGACCTGATTCACACATCCCTGTTTAATGATGGTTGGGTTGGCATGGAACACCTTGACGGGTGACTTATTGCGGTCAACGGACTTTCTAGGCTGTCGTGAAACAACATTGGACTGAGTGCAATTGCGAGCGATATGGCCTGGTTCTCCGCACTTGTAGCAAATCACAGAAGTATGACATGGAGTTGCATTAATAGGCGGTCCACCCAAAGGTTTGGGTGGAGCATTTAGCTGACTTGGACGAGGCACCACACAGGATGGCCTCGATGCATATCCTGGAGGAAGCGATGAGTTTGGAACCCAAATCCGGCGCTTCTGGGATCTAGAACCGGAGGTAGAAGCCAAATCGCGGTTGTGCTTGCGAGATTATTCATAGGTGAACTGAGCTGTCTCTGCATTAATGGCCTTGTTCACAAGAGCTTGGAAGGTGTCACAATGATGCAGGTGAAGATCAAGATGCAACTTTGGGTCGAGACCCTTCCTGAATCTAGCTTGCTTCTTGGAATCCGTGGACACTTTTCTGTGGCATAACGTGCAAGGTTCTCAAACTCTCGATTGTAAACATCTACAGCCATCTTACTCTGGGTAAGGTTACAAAATTGTTCCCTCTTTCGGTCCATGAGACCCTGAGGAATATGATGCTCACAGAAAACCTCTGTGAATTCTTTCCAGGTAGGAATCTGGCCAACTGGAATTATAGCCTCATAGTTCTCCCACCATATACTAGCAGTACCCTCCAAGAAATATGTAGCATAGGTGACCTTGTCAGCCTCGGCCACGTTGGCGGAACGCAGCTTGTTTGTGATGCTACGGAGCCAGCCATCTGCATCGAGTGGCTCAATGGAGTGATGGAAGGTGGGTGGGTATAGCTTGATGAAATCACGGATGGTCACTGTTCCAGCAAATTGATGTGCGGTGTTTTCCAGAATACGTGCCAACAAGCGATTTGACTCACGCTTGTCCTTATCAATGTCTAGCATGAACTGAGCCAACGAAGGTGAATCCGACAGAACTTCAGCATCTCTGGTACCATGTCTCTGGTCCTTCTTGCGACCAGTAACAACTTGGGTACCGCGGGACATCCCGATGATGAGAAACTAGGATTAGACATGGTGGCATACCAAAAGACAGGAGGGAAAGCAGAAGCATTAATCTTCAAAGAAATCCTAGGGAAAAACTGGGCAGCACAACGGCTACGAATGCTCGGAAATGAGACATCCTGCAAAAGATTTAGGTGCCACGACACCTTAACATGACCATCTCAAGATTTTGATTGAGCTAACAAGCTACGCAGATAAAACCCGAGGATTGGAAGCAACTCAGATCAACCATTCCTATAAGTCTATGGAATAGTAACACGAGATCCTACTAGATAGATAAGAAGCCTACTTCTTAATCCCCATAGGAAAGGAGAGGGTGACTCAGAATCAGAATAACGTGGGAAAAGGAGTAAAAAGAGCCTTACGTTCCCATCCACAATCAATTCCCTTATATAACTAAAGAGTTACTAGACTCAACATCAACCAGTTTGGCTTGGTAATCCTACAGTAAGTCAGCTCTGATAGCAACGTCGTCGGGACACCGACCATAAGACATAAGAATCTAGCATGTAACATATCACGTCACTTTGCGGCCTCACGCATGGTTAACTCCACGGCTGCCACCTTACCTGGGCCAGGACCAGTTGCGTCTTTTGGCTCACGTATGCAATATGTCGCTAGCATTCAAACATCAAAGAACCCGGGTCGACATGACTAGTCATAGAACCCAAGTGGCACATCCGTACAGGAACAGCCATACGTAACCCAACAATGCAGGTGTCGGCCTCTAGCGTGCGTAGACGAGTCATAGCAAGCTACAAGGACTCCATTACGCCGTGGGACATAAATGTCATCACTGCACGTAGACGAGTTGTAGGAGGCTACAGGGACTCCATTACACTACAAGACATTTCCCCGAAGGGACAGACACAGCAGCAAAGAAGGATACATGCCGGTCAATCAATGTGTCCGGAGTAGTAGCAAGCTACCAAGGCTCGGTGGAAGCACACAGAGGCAGTTCCCTATAAAGTGTACTAATAAAGGTGCACAACTAGGTGTCGAATCCCATACACATCGTTGCACGTCACACGTACGCACGACATGCCCGATGTGCATAGATACAACTATGGCATCACAACATAACCATACAAAAACACAACATTTATTTAGGAGGCTCATAAGAGCCAACATAGAGTGATATTACAAACAGCGGCCACATGACCCAACGCACAAATCATACAAACAACAAGCGGGAGCTTAACATGTCTAGGTACAGACATCTAGAAAAGAAGAAGGCTGAGGGAAGCCTGTCTAACTACAAGGCCCTCCATAGGAACCAGACCTCTGGCTGGGATTCCCAAGCTAAATGACCATCATTGATCTTACCGAAGAAACCACTAGCGAGAGCGGAGTCTCCTCTGCTAAAATATAATTAAGCAACAGCAAGTACTGAGTACTCAGCAAGTCTTACATCAGAACTAACTACATATGCATCGGTATCAACAAGGAAGTTGTGGGGTTCAATGTAGCAAGCCAGCTTTGACTCGGTGGCTATCCTGTACTACGACTTTCATAACTTTGAAAAGTTTTGTGAGGAGTACATGAGTCCACTAACACCACAACAATACACCACCATGGATCCGCTCCCGCCTTCCTACGAGAGTGCCATCCATGATACTCACACTTATCTTGAAGCTTTTAGGAGTAACCTTATAAATTGTCTATGAACCATATAAGTATCCAAGTAATCCATATCCGCGAACACGGCTATTCGAATAGATTGATTACCCTGCAGGGGTGTACCTCATCACACATGCTCTCGCCACTTACCGCCATGTGCTTATAAAAAGGCACCTCGGCAACCTTCAACCAGAAGCCCAACGAGGGACTCGGCCGTGACCTGACTAACCACACAAGTCTCTCGTCCAGGTTTATCGCCTATTAGGGACTGAACCCGCAAGGAAGTACGGCCGAAGTTTCCTCAACGACCCCAAACGATGTGTACAGGGTTCCCAAGCCCACCTCGACGGATGGTAGTTAGCTTGGTACACCGGGCCACAATACCTAGTCTGTCCCAAGCCCACCTGTACGGGGTGCCACTTGGTAGACTACTAGCATATCCTACAAACACCAGAAACTAGTTGCAACTCCTGGATAGTGATCAAGTCGGTTAATAAGTCGAGAGAGTCAATTAAGGATCCTAAGGTGCAGTAGTATCTAGTCTTGGACAACATACACAAGACTCAGTTCTTAAGGACGGTCCCAATGAGACAACCCGCCATGTACTCCTACATGGCCTCTCATCGCAACCTTTACCAAATCGTATTCACAACTTAACTCTCATTATCAGAACAAGTTCAGTTCACTCCGGTTCATCACCCGGATGAATCAGACCTGACACAACTCTAAGCACAACAAGCATAGCAGGTTAAGGCACAACATATCTCAAGCATCTACCAGGTATGCTAGGTTGCATGGTTCAGCTATTTACTCTGACAATGACAGGTCATGCTTTCAACTAATGGAACATGCAAAGTTGTAACGTTTTGTCCTAATGCAATAAGTGAGAGCAAGAGCAAGAGAGTGAGATTGTATCGGGTATGTTCAAGGGGGGGGTGTTGCTTGCGTGATAAAACGATTACCCGTTACTGCTCCTCAGATGGATACTTGACCGTATCCTCCGGAACAGTGCCTAACACGAAGAACAACATCGAAGGGGGTACAAATCAATACACACCAAATGCCACAATATGATGCATGAATATGTCATCGCAATATGAGGTGTTTCAACTAATGCATCTAGCAACAGATTTAAATGAAGTGGGTTTGAACTCAAGGTTCAAATTCAACTTCATATATGAATTCCATCATACAATTGAGCTAAAATCTCCAAGTTCACCTATTTAGGTTGCTCTTACATGCATGAAAATGGTACAGATTGATTCATTGAATTTTTCTGATCAATTTTCATATATACATTATTTTCATCTGGTTTATAGATTATTTTCTATGAATTTTAGAAGTTTTTATTAATTTCTGGAATTTATTTAAATCCAAACTTGAGAGATTATGTTAGCCTGATGTCACGGTGACGTCAGCAGGTCAAAGGTGCCAGCCCAGGTCAAACCTGGTGGCTGGGCCCCACCTGTCATTGACTTATTACTATAACAGTTTTTTTTAATTTAAACTAACTACTAATTAATAGGCTGGGCCCACACGTCAGCTGCTCAGGGTTAACTAACCCGGTGATTAGCCTTAAGCTAATCACCTGACGAGGGGTCCCACCTGTAGGCTCAGGCGACGTGCTCGACACTGGTGACCCCTTGTCGTGGCGGCATTCGCGTTGCCGGCCACGGGAGCGTTGGCCGGGAGCACTGGGGCGAAGCCCTCGCTCGCGCGCACCAGGGGAGATAGCTAGGGGCGTAGGGGGACGACGAAGGTCGCGGCAATGACACCGGAGGCGGCGGCCGGAGCTCGTCCAAAACGGTGCTAGGGCCTAGGGGGCGCGGAAGAGCTGGGGAGAGAGGGGAGATGGATGTGGCGGCTCACAAGGACTCGTTGGCGCCAGGGACGAGCTCGAGGAGGCGCAGCGACGCCGGATTGACGGCAGCGACGGGCTCGGTCCCGACGGGAGAGAGCAGAGGAGAGAGGGGGAGCAAGAGAGGAAGAGCGGTAGGGAAAGGGAGAGGAAGGAGATGAGGGCCACGGCGACAGGGGCGCTGGTGCTCCCCGGGGGCTCCACGGCTAGCATCCAGGCAGGAGGTGGCCGGCGCGTGCAGGTGCGCCCCTGCCACACGCCCCAATCCTCCTAGCGAGAGGTTGGGGGTGACTGGTAGCTTGGCCGGCTAGGCCAGCCCCTTCCTGGGCTTCCTTATTTTTTTTTAATTTGTTCTTTTTTGCAATTTCTGTTATAGCATTTATTTAATTTAGGCACTAAAATCTTTATAAAAATTATGAAACTTTTTTTTTCTGGGCACCAAAGGAATTAATTCAAAAGCCCTGGCCAAGTTTCAAGTTTGTTTGAGCTTTTAAAATATTTGTAATATTTTAAAACCCAAATCTGAATATTTAACGATTAAATTCAATACCCAAAATGACATTTTTAACATACGCATCACCCCTGGTTTACGTTGCCACATTAAACCAAAGAAGATATACATTTTTCCAATGTCACTTTGGATCGTTGAAAGAAAATATTTGGTTGAGCCTAATGAAATCAAATGGTGCTAGGGTTTTGAACATCCCCATTTCAAGTTTAAAAGAAAGTAAACATGATGCAATCACAACATGGATCCTAATGCATGCTAAGCTAGGGATGTGATAATTGCCTTGGATAACTACATGATTATTCGCTTTTCTATCAATTAGTTGACAACAATTTGTTTACCCGCCATGATATTTTCCTTCAAGAGAGAAGCCTCTAGTGAAACATATGCCCCCAGGTCTACTTTCCATTATATACGTTCAGATCTATAAGCCAAAAATACCAAAAATACCTTTCTGTAATTAATTTACCTTTTACTTTTTGTTCTCGTTTACATCTATATCTATCGGATCTAATCTTGACAAATAATTGTGAAGGGATCGACAACCCCTTTATAGCATTGGGTGCAAGAGTTTGATTGTTTATGTAGGTGCATCCATTGTTGACTTTCTTGTTCCTCCTACTGGATTACCTTGGTTCTCAACAACTAAGGGAAATACTTATCTACTTTGATGCATAACCCTTTGCTCCTCAAGGGAAAACCAACGCAAGCTCAAGAGGTAGCATATAGCCAATCAACAAAACCTGTTGGAAATATGCCCTAGAGGCAATAATAAAAAATTTATTATTATATTTCCTTGTTCATGATAATTGTTTATTATCCATGCTATAATTGTATTGACTGGAAACACATTGCATGTGTGCATACATAGACAACACTTTGTTCCTAGTATGCCTCTAGTAGACTAGCTCGTTGATCAAAGATTGTCAGGGTTTCCTAGCAATTGACATGAGATGTCATTTGATAAAAAGATCACATCATTGGGAGAATGATGTGATGGACAAGACCAAAACTACAAACGTAGCATATGATCGTGTCAGGTTATTGCTATGGTTCTCTACATGTTAAGTATCTTCTCCTATGACCATGAGATCATGCAACTCACTAACACCGGAGGAGTACCTTGTGTGTAGCAAATGTCGCAACATAACTAGGTGACTATAAGATGCTCTACATGTATTTTCGAGGGTGTCTGTTGAGTTGGAATGGATCAACACTGGGATTTGTTGCTCCGTGTGACGGAGAGGTGTCTCAAGGCCCACTCGGTAATAGAACATCACAATGAGCCTTGCAAGCAATGTGACTAAGTGTTAGCCACGGGATCTTGTATTACCGAACAAGTAAGAGAGACTTGCCGGTAACAAGATTGAACTAGGTATAGTGATACCGACGATGGAATCTCGGGCAACATACCGAAGAACAAAGGGAACAACGTACGAGATTAACTGAATCCTTGACATAGAGGTTCAACCGATAATGATCTTCATAGAATATGTAGGAATCAATATGGGCATGCAGGTCCGCTTTTGGTTATTGACCGTAGAGGCGTCTCGATCATGTCTACATAGTTCTGGAACCCATGGGGTCTACAGACTTAAGGTTCGGTGACGTTTTGGTATAGATGAGTTTGAGTTATGTATCCTGGTGAAAGAAGGTTGTTCGGAGTCCCGGATGAGATCCAGATGTGACGAGGAGCTCTGAAATGGTTCGTAGGCAAAGATTCATGTATAGGATGTTCTGTGATGGTCACCGGAAAAAGTTCGGGCGTTACCGGTAGCGTACTGGGGGTGTCAGAAGTGTTCCAGGGGTCCACCGGAAGGGGCCTCCAGCCCTAGAGGGGCCACATGGGCTGAGAGGGGTGCACAGCAGCCCCTGGAGGGCTTGGCGCAGCTCCCACCTAGGCCCATGTGGATGGGGGGTTGGTGGGAGGGCCAACCCTAGGGTTGGCGCCACATTGCCTTGGGTGGCAAACCACCCTAGGGCACCTCCACCCTTGGCCGCCACCCCAAGGGTAAACCCTTGGGTTTGGGCGCCTCTCCCCTCCCCCTATATATATGAGAGAGGGAGGAGGGCAGCCGCACCTCAAGCCACGACGCAACCCTTCCTCCCTCTCCGATAGACTCTCCTCTAGTAGATTGATTCGTTGACGCTTAGCGAAGCTCTGTCGGATCAACTCCCCCACCACCGCCGTCATTCCGTCGTGCTGCTGGAGAATCCATCTACCTCTTCCTCTCTGTTATTGAGCTGCACGTGTGCTGAACACGGAGGTGTCGTCCGTTTGGCACTTGATCGGGAGTTCGTGGGATGGCTTGCGATTTGGAACACGGAGACATACGACTACATCAACCGCATTCTTTAACGCTTTCGCTTACTGATCTAGAAGGGTATGTGGATACAATATCTCCTCTCGTAGATTCTCATCTCCTAGATTGATCTTTGTGAAGCGTAGGATTTTTTTTGTTTCCCATACAACGTTCCCCAACAGTGCTATCATGAGCTACGTCTATGTGTAGATGAGATCACGAGTAGAACACAAAAGAGTTTGTGGGCGTTGATGCTTTGATTGCTTCCTCCCTTGGTCATGTTTTGATTAAGCGGTATTGTGGGGTGAAGTAGCCTGAACCAACCTTACTCATACACTTACGACAGACCGGTTCCATCGACTTACTTCTAACTCTGTTGCACAAACATGGCTGGCGGGTGTCTGTCTCTCCCACATTAGTTGGATCAGATTTGACAAAGGCGATCCTTGAGAAGGTTGAAAACCAATTTGAGTATCATCATTGTGGTTGATGCGTAGGTGAAAATTGTTATTCATAACAACATAGCAGCCACGTAAAACATGCAACAACAATTGGATCACGTCTAACTTGTTTTCGCAAGGTATATTGTGATATGATATGGCCAAACACATGATGAGATATATGCGATGTATGAGATGATCTTCTTTTGTATAAAATATCACGACTTGCATGTCAATTTGTACAGAACCCGGCAGGAGCCATAGGGTTGTCTTCAATTATTGTGTGACCTACGTGTCAATCATTAAGCACTATGTAATGCTTTACTTTATCCCTCAGCGGTAGCAATAGTAGTATGAGCATGGTGGCGCGACAACCCCTATGGCGGCACAATGATGAAGATCATGATGATGGAGATCATGGTGTTATGCTGGTGATGATAGAGATCATGTCGGTGCTTTGGAGATGGAGATCAAGAGCACAAGTTCATGGCCATATCATGTCACTTATGATTTGCACGTGATGTTAATCCTTTGATGCACCTTGTTTTGTTTAGAACCCGGTAGCATTATAAGGTGATCCCTCACTTAAATTTCAAGCTAAATTGTGTTCTCCTCGAGTGTGCACCATTGCGAAAGTTGGTCGTGTCGAGACACCATGTGATGAATGGGTGTGATATACTCTACGTTCGCATACAACGGGTGCGAGCCAATGTTGCACATGCAGAACACTCGGGTGAAACTTGACGATCCTAGCATGTAGAGACATGGCATCGGAACACAAGACTCCAAAAGGTCAAACATGAGTCATATAGTAGATATGATCAACATGATGATGTTCACAATTGAAACCACCTTAACTCACGTGATGATCGGACTTGAGTTGGTGAACTTGGATCATGTATCACTCAGATAACCTCAGGGATGTCAAATTGAGTGTTAGCTTTAGTAATTTGATTAGCTAAAACTCATTATCTTAAACAACAGTCTTAGTAACCTTTGCTTATTTATGTTGTAGATCAATTGCTTGCGTAGTAGCACCCCTGAATTTTAATGTGTTCCTAGAGAAAGCTAAGTTGAAAGATTATGGAAGTAACTTCGTGGACTGGGCCCGTAATCTGAGGATCGTCCTCATGGCTGCCCAGAAGGCTTATCTCCTTGATGCACGTCTTGGTGACCCACCCGCCCCTGTGTCATTCGAAGACATTAAGAACACTTGGGAGGCACGTTCTAGAGATTACTCACTAGTTCAGTGTGCAATGTTGTATGGCTTAGAACCGGGACTTCAAAGTTGTTTTGAATGTCATGGAGCATGTGAGATGTTCCAGGAGTTGGAGTTTATCTTTAAGAAGAATGCCCGGATCAAGAGGTATGAGACCTTCGGTAAGTTCTATGCTTGCAAGATGGAGGAGAACGGGTCTATTCGTGAACATATACTCAGAATGTGTGGGTATTAGACCCGTCTGGCGGAGTTAGGGATTCCCCTTCCAACGAAGGCGATCATTGAAAGAGTTCTTCAATCATTGCCAGCTAGCTACAAGAGCTTCGTGTTGAACTATAACATGCACAGGATGAACAAGTTAGTCGCCGAGCTGTTTGCGATGCTGAAAGTTGTTGGGTCTGAAATCCAGAAAGAACATAAAGTCTTGATGGTCAATAAAATCACTAGTTTCAATAAGAATGGCATGGGATAGAAGGGTAGCTCCAAGAAGGGTGGCAAAGTAGTTGCCCCTCCCGTGAAGAAACCCAAGGCTGGACCCAGGCCAGAAACTGAGTGCTTTCATTGCAAGGGCACTAGTCACTGGAAGCGGAACTGCCCCAAGTACGTGGCCGACAAGAAGGCGGACAACACCAAACAAGGTATATATGATATACATGTTATTAATATGTACCTTACCAACTCTCGTTGTAGTACTTGGCTATTTGATACCGGTTTGGTTGCTCACATTTGCATCTCAAAACAGGAGCTATAGAATAGACGAAGGGTGGCACAGGACGATGTGACGATCCACATGGGAAATGGTTCCAAGGTTCATGTGATCGCCGTCGGCCTGCTCGCTCTTCGGTTACCATCGGGATTAGTGATGAACCTGAATAATTGTTATTTAGTGCATGCGTTAAGCATGAACATTATATCTGCATCTTGTTTATTGCGAGATGGTTACTCATTTAAATCGGAGAATAATGGGTTTTCCATTTATATGAGTAATATCTTTTATGGTGATAAGCCCAATGTGAGGGGTTTATTCATATTGAATCTTGATAGTGATGACACACATGTGCATAACATTGATGCCAAAAGATGTAGAGTTGATAATGATAGTGCCACTTTCTTGTGGCACTGTCGTTTAGGTCATATTGTTGTAAAACGTATGAAGAAGCTCCACGCTGATGGACTTTTGGAGTCACTTGATTTTGAATCACTTGACACATGTGAACCATGCCTCTTGGGCAAGATAACTAAAACCCCGTTCTCTAGAACAATGGAACGGGCAAGTGACTTGTAGGAAACCATACATACTGATGTGTGCGGTCCGATGAGCATTGAGGCGTGCGGTGCATATTGTTATTTTCACACCTTAACTAGTGACTTAAGTAGATATGGGTATATTTACTCAACGAAACACAATTGTGAAACGTTTGAAAAGTTCAACAATTTTGGAGTGAAGTTGAGAATCATCATAACAAAAATATTAAATTCCTACAATCTGATCGAGGACGAGAATATCTGAGCTATGAGTTTGGAAGTTACTTAAGACAATGTGGCATTGTTTCACAATTGACACTGCCTGGAACACCACAACGTAATGGTGTGTCCGAACATCGTAATCGAACCTTATTAAATATGGTGCATTCTGTGATGTCTCTTACTGATTTGCCACTATCATTTTGGGGTTATGCTTTAGAGACAGCTACATTCACTTTAAATAGGGCACCATCAAAATCCGATGAGACGACGCCATATGAACTTTGGTTTGGCAAGAAGCCAAAGTTTTCTGTTCTGAAAGTTTGGGGATGTGATGCTTATGTCAAAAAGCTTCAGCCTGAAAAGATGGAACCCAAAGCGGAAAAACACGTCTTCATAGGATACCCAAAAGAGATAGTTGGGTATACCTTCTATGTTAGATCCGAAGTCAAAGTGCTTGTCGCTAAGAACGGAACATTTCTTGAGAAAGAGTTTCTCTCGAAATAATTGAGTGGGAGGAAGATATAACTTGATGAGGTTATTGAACCTTTGATTCAACCAGAGAGTAGTGTGGTGCAGAAAGATGTTTCTGTGGAGCCTACAAAAGTTGAAGAGGAAGTTAATGATGATGGTCATGAAATGTTAGATCAAGTTACTATTGAACCTCGTAGGTCGAGAAGGGCGCGTACTACTCCTGAGTGGTACAACAACCCTATCTTGGAGGTCATGTTGTTACACAACGATGAATCTATGAGATATGGAGAAGTGATGATGGGCCTGGATTTCGAGAAATGGTTAGAGGCCATGAAATCCGACATGGGATCCATGTATGAAAAAAAAGTATGGACTTTGGAAGTATTACCTGAAGGGCGGAAGGGCATTCAGAAGAAATGGATCTTTAAGTGGAAGACGCAGGCGGATGGTAATGTCACCATTTATAAAGCTTGACTTATGGCAAAGGGTTTTTCACAAGTTCAAGGAGTTGACTACGATGAGACCTTCTCACCTGTAGCGATGCTTAAGTCCGTCAGAATCATGTTAGCAATAGCTTCATATTTCGACTATGAAATTTGGCAAATGGATGTCAAAACAGTGTTCCTTAATGGTTTCCTTAAGGAAGAGTTGTATATGATACAACCGGAAGGTTTTGTCGATCCAAAGAATGCTGACAAAGTTTGCAAACTCCAGTGATCCATTTATGGACTGGTGCAAGAATCCCGGAGTTGGAATCTGCGTTTTGATGAGGTGATCAGAGCATTCGGGTTTATACAATTTTATGGAGAAGCTCGTATTTACAAGAAAGTGAGTGGGAGCTCTATAGCGTTTCTAATATTATATGTGGATGACATATTGCTGATTGGAAACAATATTGAAATGATGGAATGCGTGAAGGAATATTTGAACAAGAGTTTTTCAATGAAGGACCTAGGAGAAGCTTCTTTCACATTAGGCATTAAGATCTATAGAGATAGATCGAGACGCTTAATAGGACTTTCACAGAGCACATACCTTGACAAAGTTTTGAAGAAGTTCAAAATGGATCACTCCAAGAAGGGGTTCTTGCTTGTGTTACAAGGTGTGAAGTTGAGTAAGACTCAATGCCCAGTAACTGCAAAAGATAGAGAGAAGATGAGGATCATCCCCCATGCTTTAGCCATAGGATCTATCATGTATGCTATGTTGTGCACAAGACACTATGTAAGCCTTGCCATAAGTATGGCCGGAAGGTTTCAAAGTGATCCAGGAATGGAGCAATGGACGTTGGTCAAGAATATCCTTAAGTAACTGAAAAGGACTAAGGAAATGTTTGTCGTTTATGGAGGCGACCAAGAGCTCGTCGTAAAGGGTTACGTCGATGCAAGATTTGACATTGATTCGGATGACTCTATGACACAAACCGGATACATATTTATTCTCAATGGGGGAGCGGTAAGCTGGTGCAGTTTCCAAGCAGAGTGTGGTAGCCGATTCTACATGCTAAGTGTAGTACATTGTAGCCTCGGAGGCAGTGAAGGAAGGTGTCTGGATGAATAAGTTCATGACAAATCTTGGAGTGGTGCCCAATGCATTGAATCCAATGGATCTGTTCTATGATAACACTAGTGCCATTGCTCTGGCCAAGGAACCAAGGTTTCACAAGAGGACCGGACACATAAAGTGACGCTTCAATTCCATGCGCGAGTATATCAAGGAGGAGGACATAAATATTTGCAAAGTGCACACGGATCTAAATGTTGAAGACCTGTTAACTAAACCTCTTCCAAGGGCTAAACATGATTAACAGTAGAACTATATGGGTGTTCGATTCATTACAATGTAAATTAGATGGTGATGTGAGCTAGATTATTGACTCTAGTGCAAGTGGGAGACTGTTGGAAATATGCCCTGGATTCAATAATAAAATGGTTATTATTATATTTCTTTGTTCATGATAATTGTTTATTATCCATATTATAATTGTATTGACTGGAAACACATTGCATGTGTGGATACATAGACAACACGTTGTCCCTAGTATGCCTCTAGTAGACTAGCTCATTGATCAAAGATGGTCAAGGTTTCCTAGACATTGACATGAGATGTCATTTGATAACGGGATCACATCATTGGGAGAATATTGTGATGGACAAGCAAAAACTACAAACATAGCATATGGTCTCAGTTTATTGCTAATATTTTTGCATGTCAAGTATCTATTCCTATAACCATGAGATCATGAAACTCACTGACACCGGAGAAGTTCCTTGTGTGTATCAAACGTCGCAACGTAACTGGGTGACTATAAAGATGCTCTACAGTTAGCTCCGAGGGTGTCCGTTGAGTTGGCATGGATCAACACTGGGATTTGTTGCTCCGTGTGACGGAGAGGTATCTCACGGCCCACTCGGTTATACAACATCACAATGAGCCTTGCAAGCAATGTGACTAAGTGTTAGCCACGGGATCTTGTATTATAGAAGGATTAAAAGAAATTTTCTGGTAACAAGATTGAACTAGATATACAGATACCAACGATCGAATCTCGGGCAAGTAACATACCAAAGAACAAAGGGAACAATGTACGGTATTAACTCAATCCTTGACATAGAGGTTCAACCGATAAAGATCTTCGTAGAATATGTAGGAACCAATATGGGCATCCAGGTGCCGCTATTGGTTATTGACCGTAGAGGTGTCTCGGTCATGTCTACATAGGTCGCGAACCCGCAGGGTCAACACACTTAAGGTTCGGTGAAACTTCGATATAGATGAGTTATGTATACTGGTGAATGAAGGTTGTTTGGAGTCCCGGATGAGATCTAGGATATGATGAGGAGCTCCAAAATGGTCTGGAGGTAAATATTCATGTATAGTAAGTTCCATGATGGTCACCGGAAAAAGTTCGGGCGTCACCGGTAGTGTACCGGGGGTGTCAGAAGTGTTTTGGGGTTCCACCAGAAGGGCCCTCCAGCCCCAGAGGGGCCACATTCGCTGGGAGGGGTGCGCACCAGCCCCTGGTGGGCTGAGCGCAGCTCCCACCTAGGCCATGTGGCTGGGAGGTTGGTGGGAGGGCCAACCATAGGGTTGGCGCCAGCTTGCCTTGGGTGGCAAGCCACCCTAGGGCGCCTCCACCCTTGGCCGCCGTCCCAAGGGGGAAACCGTAGGGTTTGGGCGCCTCTCCCCCCTATATATATGAGAGAGGGAGGAGGGAAGCCACACCTCAAGCCATGGCGCAACCCTTACTCTCCGATAACCTCTCCTCTAGTAGATTTATTCGGTGACGCTTAGCGAAGCTCTGCCGGATCAACTCCACCACCGCCACCGTCACGCGTCATGCGGCCGGAGAACCCATCTACCTCTTTGCTCTGTCTTGTTGGATCAAGAAGATGAAGATCGTCATCGAGTTGCACGTGTGCGGAACGTAGAGGTGCCGTCCGTTCGACACTTGATTGGGAGTTCGTTGATGGCTTGCGATTTGTATCACGGAGACGTCTGACCACATCAACCACATTCTTTAACTCTTCCACTTAGTGATCTACAAGGGTATGTTGATCCAATCTCTCCTCTCGTAGATGATCATCTCTTAGATTGATCTTGGTGAAGTGTAGGAAATTTTTGGTCTCCCGTGCAACCTTCCCCAACAAAACCATCTCTCTGTTCCCCACTGCATGGGCCATAAACACTCACTAGAGTCCCAACATCTGCACTTGTTTTAGATGTAAATTTCAGAATTATTCCAAATTATTTCACTTCTATTAATTCCCCATGAAGCACAAAAGAATTCCAGATCACCAACAAACCACCAGAGGCTCCCATTGAATGGGAGAAAGCAAAATTATCAAATTGGTTGGGCAGAACGAACTGATTTCCTTCAGTGAATAGTTTTCACACTTGGTTTCCTGGAAACATGCAACAGAACATTGGCTTTCCTCCAGTGTTTGTTTGACTACTCACTGCCTCGCAGCCGAATTAAGCCCCCTCATATTCCAGCAGAGCACATTCCATTTTCGATGCGAATTTGTACTCATTTAAACACTAATCCAGGTACTAGAAAATAACAAGCTATGTAATAGCCTACCCAGATAGTAAGTAGCATAACCAGCAAAAGTTTACACATCCAAAAGAGCAGAAACAAACAATTGTTTCCAGACATAGAGAAACATAAAAAGGCGAGCTTAGGGGTGCACCAAACCCATTCCATGATGATGGAGCTAATCATGGGATATGTCCTTCTTCCACTCTGCTGGATCAACAATAAGTTGCTCCATCGTAAGCTTGTCATCATCAATGCCCAGTTCCTCACCAATCTACTGGATCGCCTTGATAGGTGTGCAAGGAGGAATGAATTCCCCTCTCGCATGATCTTACTTGGGAGCATCATCTTCCATGAGAGGCTTGCGGTGGGGCTTATTCTTCTTCGACACCGAAGGCAACTCTAGAAAGACAGGTTTGAACCCATCCCTCTTGATAGAACCCCCGGTGCATCACCCCACCTTAGAGTCCACCAATGGTATAGAGGCCTTTGATTTGCACCTGGTTGCTCCACCCTTACATTTAGGGGCAGTGAAGCTGAAACTTTCCTTAGTAGAAACATCACGGGCGAGTAATAAATTTGATGCAGAAGCACCCATTGTGTCCATGGATGAAGAAGACTTGCTAGCAGACTCCAACTGGGGAAGTAAAGTCCTAGCAACCGGCCTAATCAACCTACTTGCACTAGCCTTCATCCACTATAGCTTGGACAGTACTTGCAGATCATCAAAAGTCAGGTCCCATGTACCCTTAGACGTGACCATGGGTGAGAGTCATGTAACTGATAGAAGCCTAGGTATATCATAGATAACATTTCCATTGAGCAGAGTCTGAAAGGATCTCCTCCAAGCTAATACAGGTGGCAGGGGGCCATAAACCATCCTCACGGCTCCCACAATGATTTTCCCCATATTGATCACTGGAGCTTGGTATGGGACAATTTCCATGGCATTCTCCTACTACTGAATAGCTTCTTCAATCACCACTTCAGGTTGTGGCTATTGAAAAACTTCATTTTCATAGGAAGACCCAGAAGGTTGGTCAGCTACCATTGATTCCTGATCCTGGACTAGTGGCTCCTCATTTTCCTGCTGGACAGGAACATCATCTCCCAAGTGCCCATGCCCCCAATTGTCTGGATCAACATGATCTTCCATAGGTGGGGGTATTGGAGGTATCTCATTCCACCCAATGACAGGGTAAGGTGGTAGGACAAAGTCGCGCAGATCTAGAAGTTGCTGACCTAGCAAGGGTGTCAGTTGCCATTGAGAGGCATGAGGTCTTCATCCTCTCGCATTTGATCTGCAAAGTTAGCCCCCAAAATATAGCAGGGAACTATCCAAGAGGCTCTGGCACCACCTCTGTTTGCATAATCCGTAAAGACCATATCCCTAAGGACCAAGATATCCTCTTGGAATGAAGCAAATACAATACTCCATACTAGGTACGGATCATCATTGACCCAATGGTGGAACTTTCCAAAAGTTTTCACTCTAGCTCTCAAATATCCAGAGGAGCGCAGATCGAGTGGGACCCCAAGAACATCAAGCAAGTGTCCCTAAAACCCTGATTCCCTCGATAACCAAGACCTTCATCATGCTTCATAAACCTTACAAAAGTGTCATTACCCATTGGGAGAGGCAGGAGTTGGATCAATGAAAAACGGACGCCAGCATCACGAACTCTGAAAATCCCTGCCCCCGAAATCCATGGCTGATCAGACATCACCTGAACTCCACGCTACTCTAGAAATTCCACTAAAGCCTCATGCATATGTCCAATCTCATTGGGCTCAGGAAGAGGCATTACCTTAGCTATCATGAACTCCTGATGCCACCGTTGGATGGCCATTGGCAGCTTTACAAAGGTCTGAGGCAGACGGAGTTCTCCTCCATCGATGATGTGGTGGCCGACGGGGAGGAGGCGGTGAGGAACAATGGGGAAGTTTGCCATTGGAGCAGATTGTGTCTCCGGCGAGGGTGGTGGTGGTGTTGCTGGTGGAGAGCTGGAGGGGGTTTTGGTCGGTCGCTGATGGGACTAGACAGAGGAGGGGCTGCAAACGAGCACAAAGTGTCAACCGTAGGCTTTGATGGAGTAACCACATCAATGAAATTAGTAGGTCTTGTAAAATCCGGCTCCGGCAATGTTTTCTTCCAAACTAACCCCTATTCCCCAGCAAGCACCACGTAATCCCGCCTATGGTGGCCCTCGAAGAGGTGAGGCATGTCATAATTGCAGGGCAATTCGCTGCCAAGTGGCCAACATCTGAACAAACCTATCATGTTAGAATATCCTTACCATTATCAAATGATTTTTCTGCCACTTGGGTTGATGGGATATCAAGCCCCAATTGGGGCAAAACTTCTTGGTCCGAACCGTCACGCCCATTATCCATTCGGGCCTCCACAAGAGTGGTTGAAATACCAATGTTCCCACCTGAATTATTGGTCGTGTCTAGCGACGCAAGATCCGCCTTATCCAGCACTGAGGAAGAGTTAATTGTGGGAGTCTTGTTGGCTACCAAATCCAGAATGATAGTCGGAGAGGAAAAAAACCAAACAAATGTGTGCCCAGGAGGTAATCCAGTTTAACTCCGGTGTTGGTGAAGGACGAATGATGACTCTTTCATGAGCAGAAACAGAGTAACCTGCATCTTGAGAAAGAATGTCAATTTCAGATTGAGTAGCAGCATATCTGCAACCTCGACAAACCAAATAGTTATGAAAAGTAGAAAATCATAGTTTCTCTCTTGACAGAATGATCTCTCTTGATAGAAGATCTGGTAGGAGGTTTATGCAAAGCCAATAAACCCATTGTCGCACGACCCTTAGTCGGGCTAATGAGCTCCCATTCAACATCACATTATTTCCTCCAAAGCTTTACCTCTCTAATCCAGTTCGGTCCTCGATTACACCAGATATGAAAGAAACATTTGAAATCCAAACAACAGAATGACCAAATTTTGAGAATTTGACATCCAACTTGCTTACCAGAAACATTAAAGGAGAATAATGCGTCCTTAACTTGAAGACCCCCAAACTCAATGGCCGAACCTCCGAGAGAAGCCTCTAATGCTGCCGCCACTTAATCCTCTGTTAATCTAAAACAATGCCTACTGAAAGAGACCACCATTGTGAAAGATCCAAAGCCCTCCATAGGGTGCACTCGAAGACCCATAGATCTAAAAATCTGATCTGCAAAAGCGAGACCCTTGGAGAAATCAAAGCCAAGGGTTGATCCATTTGAGGAACCCATCGAAGAATGGTATCACCACGATCTAGAGAGACATCCAGAGAGAATGATCGGAGACTGCTAAGCTTATCTGGGATAGGCTGTCCCAAGTCAACAAGGTGTTTCCACTCAACGTGACTCTCGTGTTGATGTTCTTCGCAATCTCTTCAACCGCTTCAAGAGACTTGACAATGAAAATGTTCAACAAACTTTTGATCGTCTCACTAATATCTCCAATGAGCTTCAAGCACTGGGTGCCACCGATATCACTGACCATGAAGTGGTGAAGAAACTGCTAACATCTCTTGACTCCTCATTCGATACTCTGGCTTTGATGATTCAAGAACGTGGAGACTACAAATCACTTGATCTTGCTGATATTCTTGAGAGACTCAATACTCATGAATTCCAACAAGGTGAGAAGAGAGACCTCCACAGGCCAAGCTATGGAAGATCTCGCGCTCTGAAGGCAAAAGAAATTTCCTCATCTGAAGAAGAAGATTCTGACAGCAGCCTTGGTGATCCTGAAGAACAAACTCAGGAACTAGCAATGCTTGTGAGAAAATTCCATAAGTTCTCAAGGAGAGGTGGCTTTGAAAAGTCATCAAAAAGTGTCTTGAGGAAATCAGATTCCTCAAAAGACTACAAGAAAAGAACTTGTCATCGTTGCAAGAAGCCTGGTCAATTTATCTCTGACTATCCTCTCTAGGAAAAAGATTCAAAGAAGAAGAAGAAATACAAGGAGGATAGTTCTGATGACTCAAAGAAAAAGAAGAAATCGTCAAAGTCCTCATCTTCAAAGTCCTCAAATCACAAGAAGAATGGTTCCAAAAAGGCTTGAGCATTCATTGGCAAGGAAATGGATTCTGAGGAAGAATCTGAAGAATATGAAGAAGAGGAAGAATCTGAGGAGGAATCAAAATCTGGTGTCGCTAGCCTTGCTCTCGCTACTGCTTTCGTCAGCAAGTCCATCTTCAACGATGAAGAATATGACTACTCCAATGACTCTGACGTCAGCAATGATGATTATGCTCCCACCTATTGCTTCATGGCAAAAGGCTCAAAGGTACACAAACATCATTCCTAATCTGAATCAAGTGAAGGTGAATCTGATGAATATGTGAAACCTAGCTATGGTAAACTTGTTAAAATTTCCACTAAGCAACAAAGTGCACTTGAAAAGCTTCAGAAAATGTTAGACAAAAGCAATGATCTGTTGTACCATGAAGTGGATCGGACTCAAACTATGTCTGTCGATCTCAAAAGTCTTCAGACAAAGTATGATAACCTACAGAGTCATCATAACGACCTCTTAATTGATCATGAGAAGCTTTCTTATGAATTTCTTCAAAGAAAGCAAGATCTTGAGAAACTGAGGGTGTCACATGAGGATCTCCAAAGGGAAAAGGATTCCTTACTATCTCAACAGATCAGTACTTCTCAGGAAGAATTTGTTCCACCTTCTTTCAAATGCATCGAACGTGAAACTGCTAATTCTTTGCCTGAATGTTCAAATGCTTCTATTGCTGCAAATTCTTCAACTATTCATGTGGTCTGAAATTTCTCAACTGAGGATACCATAAGTATCACTGATGACAATGCAGGGTTGAAGGAATTGTATGTGACAGGCATGTACAAAAGTCTCAAAGGGCATCAAACCCTTTGCGATGTCCTCAAAAAGCATATTCTGAACAGGAACCCTAGGAAAGAGGGTATTGCCTTTGTGAGGAAACTCAACACTGATGGATCCTACTGGACACCTAAGAAGTACCTTAAAACCTCAGGGGTTGCTGTGGAAGGACCTCATGTAGATCCATCCACTTTATCTGGCTTTACGTGTGAAAATTCATATTTCTCTAATGAGTCACTTGACTTGAACTACAAATTCTTAAAAAATCAGAAAGGTGAAGTATTTGCTAGATTTGTTGGAACTAACTGCAGGAATGGCTCTCCTATGAAGAAAATCTGGGTTCCCAAGAGCTACCTTCAAAATCTTCAAGTGAATGTCCTCACGACACCACTCATGAAGAATAGGAAACCCAGATCAAAGTCCTCACTTGGACCAAATTCCTCAAATGGTCAAAAATATCATTCTCATGCTAATACTTCTATTTCGCAGGAAAAAACTAAGAGTTATGAATATGTGCATTATTCTTCAAACCATTATGTTCATAAGTCCTCGAAGAATTTCTCTTCTTATTCATTTGAGTACTCTAATCCTCGTCCTGTGAAACGAAGCGCACTTACTTCAATGCCTCCTTTCTCACATATGTGGGCGGTGAAGAAATTGAACTAATTTCTTATGCAGGGTCAGGTCTCCAGATGGAACTGAACATCTGATGAACTTGCTGGAGACCTGAGGAATTGCTTGAAAGGACACAAGCTAACCATGATGAAATGAATTCCTCATTTCTCACGTCCTCACACTGTTTGCTTACTATCTTGTGTGATGAAATCCTATCTGATGAAATTGATGTCATATTCTTCACTCTGAAGCATATGAGTTCGTAAGTTGTACTAATTCATGTGCAGGATGATACTCCAAAAGCTACTGGGTGGGTCCTCGATAGTGGATGCACAAACCACATGACGGGTGACAAGAATCTACTAATGAATTTGCCACTCACTCCATCTCCTCTCAAGCATATCACCTACGCAAACAAAGGGAAAAGCAAGGTATTGGGACTTGGTAAGGCTATCTCAAAGGACCGAACCATGGATAAGGTGATGCTTGTTGAATCCCTTGGGTTCAACCTTATGTCTGTCTCAATGCTTTGTGATCTTGATATGGTCGTCGTATTTGGAAAATATCGTTGTGTTGTCATCATGGAATCTGACAATTCCAAAGCCTTCGATGGCTTTAGGAGAGGAGACTTGTATATTGTTGATTTCTCTATAGGTCCTCAACCTGCCACTTGCTTACTTGCAAAGTCTTCAGAAGGCTGGTTGTGACATCGACGACTTGGACATGTGGGTATGAGGAACTTGCACACGCTCATGAAGAAACAGCACGTCATTGGCATCGACGGTGTCAAATTCCTCAAGGACCATCTCTGCGGTGCATGTGAATCTGGGAAGATGACCAGATCCAAGCATCCCTCAAAGACAATCATGACCACGACACGACCCTTTGAATTGCTTCACATGGATCTCTTTGGCTCCACTCATTACTCCATACTAACAAATGCTTCAAGTTTGTATGGCTTTGTCATTGTTGATGATTACTCTCGTTACATATTAGGAGTTATTCTGTACAAAAATGAAGTGCAGGATGTCTTCAGACGATTTGCTTCAAGGGCCTCCATCAACTTTGGCGTCAAGATCAAGCATATTAGGAGTGATAATGGGACTGAATTCAAGAACACTAATCTTGATGAATATCTCGATGAACTTGGTATTACTCATGAGTTATCTGCCCCTTATACTCCTCAACAGAATGGCATCATAGAGCGCAAGAACAGGACTCTCGTTGAGACGGCTCGCACCATGCTTGATGAATACAAGACTCCTTGTCGCTTCTGGCCTGAGGCAATTGATACTGCATGCCACATCATCAACAGGGTATATCTTCACAAATTCTTCAAGAAGACTTCATATGAACTTATGACTAGCAAGAAACCCAATGTAAGTTATCTTAAAGTCTTCGGTGCAAAATGCTAGATCAGAGATCCTCACCATAATTCTAAGTTTGCACCGAAAGCACATGAAGGTTTTATGCTTGTTTATGGAAAGGACTCGCACACCTAAAAAGTCTTCAACACCTATCATCAAAAGGTTGTTGAAACTGTAGATGTGCGGTTCGATGAAACTAATGGCTCGCAAAGAGAGCACCTGCCTTTTGTGTTAGATGAACAGTCTCCTAAGGAATCCATCAAGCTGAAGGCAACTGAAGATATCATACGCATAGAGGAAGTCATTCCAACAAATGAAGACACTCATGCTGATACACCTGAAGAAAATGGTGCTGATGAAAATCCCCAGCCACGTCAACCTGCTCATCCTAGAGTTGCAAATGAAGTACAGATTGACAAAATCATCGATGACATTAATGCACCAGGTCCCCTCACTCGCTCAAAAGCTTCACATTTAACCAACTTTTGTGGGCACTTTACCTTTGTCTCTATCATAGATCCCACCAAAGTTGATGAAGCATTCAAGGGGCCTGAGTGGATTCAAGCTATGCAAGAGGAATTGCATCAGTTCAAGCTCAACAACGTGTGGGAACTTGTCAAGCGACCAGATCCTCGCAAACATAAGATCATAGGTACCAAGTGGATCTACCGCAACAAGCAAGATGAAAATGGCCTTGTGGTGAGGAATAAGGCTCATCTTGTAGCTCAAGGCTACACACAGGTTGAAGGAATTGACTTTGATGAAACATTTGCACCTGTTGCTAGACTTTAAGTTATTTGTATATTACTTGCTTACGCTAACCATCATAATATCATCTTATATCAAATGGATCTGAAAAGTTCATTCCTCAATGGTAAGCTTGAGGAAGAAGTATATGTTGCTCAACCCCAGGTTCTGAAAGACACTAAGCATCCTGACAAAGTCTTCAGACTAAACAAGGCCCTCTATGGCCTCAAGCAGGCCCCTCGGCGTGGTACGACACTCTGAATGAATTCCTCATGAAGAAAGGCTTCAAACCCGGTTCACTCAACCCCACTCTTTTCACAAAATCCTATGATAATGAACTGTTCATATGCCAAATATATGTGGATGATATTACCTTTGGCTGTACTGACAAACGTTACAGTGATGAATGTGCCTATATGATGGGTGAACAATATCAAATGTCTATGTTGGGAGAGTTGAAATTCTTCTTAGGTCTTCAAATTCGTCAACAAGACAACGACCTCTTCATCTCTCAAGAGAAACGCCTCAAAGATGTTCTGAGGAAATTCGACATGCAAGATTGCAAAGGTGTCAAAACTTCAATGCCTTCAAAAGGCCACCTCTGCATTAACGAAAATGATAAAGATTTCAATCAGAAGGTATACCGCTCCATGATTGGTTCATTATTGTATCTGTGTGCATCTAGGCCTGATATTATGCTAAGTGTTTGCATGTGTGCCCGATTCCAAGCAACACCGAAGGAATCACACCATAAGGCTGTGAAACATATTCTTCGATACTTAGTTCACACACCAACACTTGGATTATGGTATCCCAAGGGCTCAAACCTTCACCTCGTCAGATACTCTGATGCTGACTATGTTGGAGATCGTGTGGATCGCAAGTAAACCTTAGGCACATGTCATTTCCTCGGACGATCCTCAGTCTGTTGGTCCTCGAAGAAGCAGAACTGCATTTCACTCTCTACTGCTGAAGCTGAGTACATTGTTGTCGATTCATATTGCGCTGAGTTACTATGGATGAAGCAAACCCTCAAGGACTACGGCATCAAGTTGAAGAATGTGCCTCTCTACTGCGACAACGAGAGTGCCATCAAGATTGCATACAACCCAGTTCAGCACTCCAAGACCAGGCACATCCAGATTCGTCATCACTTTCTTCGAGATCATGTACTCAAGGGCGACATCTCCATCGACCACATTCCCATTGAAGAACAACTGGCCCATATCTTCACAAAGCCCTTGGCTGAAATGAGATTTTGCAAGTTGCGGTGTGAGCTAAATATCTTAGAATCTTCTAATGTTCTTTGAAGAAGGACACACATCCTAACACATATGCAAAATTGATGACTTTGATGTGCAACACACGAAGTAATGTTTTTCTTCAATCAATGAAGAATCACCCTCTAAGTGTGAGGAAATTAATGAAGAATTTGATTCTCAGAACCCTATGAAAATTGTACGCGGTGTCTGAAATCATCATTGTTATACGGTGGGTCACGCCACCAACCAAAGTTTAAATTCTTCAAAATTGAGTCTTTCGTCATTTTTGTAAATTCTTCAAATTATCAAATTCCTCAACTTTTCAAATTCTTCAAACTTTGAAACTCATGTTCCTCATTGACTATATATATTTGAGTTTTCAATGTCCTCAACGGCATTCACTTATTGCTAATTCTTCAAGTTGATTTTCATCTAAGTGAATGTGATCAGACCCTTTCCCCTCTATGCTAAACTCAACCCAGTCAGTTCACAAATTCTTCATATGCGTTCTACTTTGGAACTTGTTCAAAGTCTTCACTGTGTCCTTGATAGCTGAAGAATTTGCGAACGAAAACTTTGAAATTTTCACTTTCAAATTTTTTAGCGGTTCCCGCCCAAACGGTTCCGATTCCCACGACTGGATAACCCACGATCCCCCATAATCTCCTCTACTCAGAACGTGGGTGACACCTGTCGCGTGGAGAGCAAGGGTCAGGGGCAATCCTGTCCAAAATCTTCGGGCAGATTGGTTTTCACTTCCTTTATAAATACCCCCTCCCCTTCAACTGTGCTCGGTTACTCCTCATCTCATCCCTCTCCCGAGCTCCAACCTAGCATCGCCGGTGAGGAAGAGCTTCACTGCCTCGGCCTCGTCGTCGTCGTACTCGCATCGGCCGTGGAAGTCCTCACCCTGCCACCTCTGTAGTTGTCTCCCTCTGCCAAGCTAGGGTGTGGGAGATCTGAACGGACGAACCTCCCAATCTCATCTCTCGTTCGTCGTGTTCTTCACCAGGGTATATAAAATTTATTTTTAATGCCCCTGTTTGATCCTCAAATGCTCCTCATATTCCTCAAAAGGTGTTTATTCTTCATGACACTATTGTAAAAGCACCTTACATCTTCACATACTTGATGTTTTTCCCTAAGTAATGATTTTCTTCAAGATTCCTCAATTGTGTGAATCCTCAAAATTTGCACAACTTTGGAACCTGAGACAAAGAACACTTAGTGAAATACCTCAAGACACCCATGGTCAAATACCTCTCACCTCTTTAATTAGAAAAATTTCTGAGAATGCATATGACCTCTTCAAATTCCTCACACATATACTCTGTTCAAAGGTACAACATGTCCGCTAATGAATCACTAGGTTCGCATCAACTTAACTCATTTACAGCGCTCCTTGAGGAAAAACTGCGTACTTCTTCAGAATCCTCAAGAGTTCAAATTCCTCAAGTGAAGAAAATGGCTGATGGAAAGAAACCTCAGAAAGGTGGAAAGAAGCCAGATGTGCACACTCACTTTGAGATTCCAGATGACGTGTATGAGGAATACTGCACACCCGATGAAGAAACTCACGGCAAAGAAACGACCAAGCAGAGAAAAATTCGTCTGCAGAAAATTAAGAGGAGATGGGCAAGCGAATGGAAGGAATATCGTTATGTAACTCCAAAATACATGATGAAATTCGTAGTAAAACCTCCTTGCAGCAGGCCTCCCCTTGCTCCAAATCAACTTGCTGATCCCACTAGCCTCAAGACTGGTGAGGACTTTCCTCACATATGGGAGAAGCAGCAAGCAAAACTGGCGAAGAAAGCCAAAGATGCAGTGAAGAAATTCAATGAAGATTCTGCTGCTGCTGCTGCCTCTGCCGGAGTCACTGCAAGTGCTCCGAAGAAAATCAAGATGAATAAATCTGTAGTGAAGACAAGTTCTTCAGCTGCTGGAATGGTTGCTGCTCAATCTTCTACAGCAGCTGCAAAGTCCTCAACCCCAGTGCATCTGACAACATGTAAGAGGACTGAGGGATTCTCAAGACTTCCAAAGATCTCAGCTAGCCCCTCTACCATAGCAAAGTCTTCAACTAGCCCTTCCGTGTTGAAGCTGAAGAAAACTACTAGACGAGGTCAAATACCAAGTCCTCACTCAAGCAAGGCTGTGGTGACCATACCCTTAGGTACTGAGGATGATGATGATGAAACTGATGATGAGGAATTGGAAGAAATCATCAGGCAAAGTTAGCAAAGGGCTTCTATAGCAAAGGCAGTTTTGTTCCACTCATGCTGGATCCCAAGATGATCCTCAACTTCATCGATATATGGCATGAAGACCCAAGCACCCCACTTTCTTCACTAAATCTGCCTCTTGGAGTGGATCATGTCCTCACCCACTTCATCTCTGAAGAAAAATGGAAGAGAGAGCAAGCTATGAGAGCTAAGAGGAACGAAGTTTGGAAGGAAAAGTTTCTGAGAGACAATGTGATAAATTTGACCCCAAATCAACTCGTCATTGTTTAGTCTGAAATTCGCACACCCTTTGAGGATCAAGAGAGATATGATGTTGAATGGAAGGGAACCAAGGTCAGATTCATCAGGGCTGCTCAAGCAATAGTAAAGGATCACAAGACCAGGGTTGCAGCCCGATCGCAACCAGAACATCATCAGTCTGATGAAATTCCTCAAGCTGCTGATGAAATAGCTCAACCTGATGAAACTGCAGATGAAAATGCTTCTGCACCAGAAGCAACTACCAGTGCTCCTGAGGAAACTTAGACCACTAATGATCATGCCAGAACAACCTCCATTGTTGTGCGTAAAGAAACTGAAAGGCCAGCTGAAGATTCTGCTGTGCCTGAAGAAACTGAACCCACCAGGGCGGCTGCAATAGTCGTTCTTGAAGAAATTGTCACTGCTGAGGAAAAGACCCTCAAAAGAAAAGCATCAAATTCAGCAGCACTAGCTTTGAAGAAGTTGAAGACTATGCCAAGTTCTTCAACTAGACCAATTGATGCAACCCCAATTTCCTCAGCACCTGCCTATGAAATTGTGCCATTTGGAGTGGAATATGTCATCCCAGGTGAAGACGAAAATCATTCTGCTGCTTCAACGGAGCAGGTTGATCAAGAGATAGTTGTTGAAGACACAGCTTCAACCCCGCAGGTATCAACAGCCCAGCTTCAGTTCACTGCTGAGGAAGCTGGAGTTGAAGAAATTGATGAGGAAGTTGACATTGGTGACACTACTCCGGTTATCAATGATGAATATTGGGAATCTGCACACCCAAATTCACCAATGACCACTCCTCTGCTACAGATTCCTCAGCCGCTTGCTCAGACTGAAGAAATACCTAAAGAATCTGCAAATCTGAATATTCATGTCAGTGAAGAAATTCCAGCTGCAACAACTGATATTCTTGATGCTCCCGCCGTAGCTGAGGAACCAGCACTCCAAATCGTTCTATCTAAGGGTGTTCCTCGCATGCCAAAGGATATCAAGGGCCGCTTGAAGCAAAATCTTCAACCGAAGCCAAGGATGCCATTCAAAGGCTTAGCGCGCCCCAAATTCCTCAAAAGAAATTTCTTCAATGAGCACATGTTCTTCACAAGTCCAAATCCCTATGACTTTGCAAGGGCAGGACATAACAGATTCTGGACGGCAACACAACTCAACTACTATGCATCAGTTCTTTTTGAGAAGAAGAAAGTCTTCGAGCACCACCAAATTCCTCATGCTGACATGGAAACCCTTCCATCATTCACACCGGTGCTCCAAGTTCTTCATGATGCAGGCATTCTTCCATTCTGTGTCGACATCTGCGACTGGAATGAAGAACTTATTCTTCAGTTCTATGCCACATCGCATATCAGCGGAAATGCTTCAGACGTCAACTCATGGATATTGGAATGGATGATAGGATCAACACACTTCACTGCTCAAGATTCTAAATTGCCTCAGTGTGTACCAGTTCTAATTCCCTCAAATGAAGCTCGCAAACTGTTTGATGAGCCTGCGCTTCCAAATCAGCTGATGCAAGTGTTGATGAAGACATTGCCTCCTGGAAAGCCTCAACAAAACACCTTCCTTGTGAAGGATCTGCTATATGTGCCCAGGACTGTCTACCGTATCCTCACAAATATGCTATGTCCTCAAAAAGGCCTCAATTCTAAAGAAGAAGAAGTAGAAGGAGTCATGAAGAATATGCTCTTAAACATAATTCATGGAATTCCCATCGACTTGCATGACTTCTTCATGAGGACATTGGCCAGTGCTACCTTAGCTCCATTTGAACAGAAGCCCTATGCGCCATGGATCATGAAATTCATCAGGGCAAAGTCCTCCGTTCCCTTCAAGGCTGATTTTCAGAATCACTTTGGCTTCCTGCCTCCAATAGAAGTCATCAAGAGCACAATTGCCTCAGTTGAAGGAAAAGGCAAAGTTGTCATTGATGAAGGCACTTGTCCATTGGATGGACAGTTTCACAAAGGCGCTTCTTTCTCCACCAATGATGACACTGCCACTCAGGACTCCGATGCAAAGGCCTCAGCTCAAAAACCTCAAGAGTCTGCCCCTCGTGTGATGACTGATCGCGAGCTTCTAATAAGTCTTCATCAGAAGGTCGACCACAATCACAAATGGGTGAAGTGTCAACTTGGTTACATTGTGCAAAACATGACTATGACGCAAAACACTATGAAGGGAATCACTACTATGCGCATGAAAACCTCAACCGCACTTGGGCTGTACTATCTCACCTCATGTCTTCTGAAGAACTAAATGAGCTGGATCTTGAGGAACATCCTGACTGGGCTTGTCGACCTCAGAAGAAATTCAAGAAAGTCCAAGTTCCTCTGATGGTCACAAGTTCATATTCTTCATCTCGAGAGCGCGATGACGATGAAGACATTGACGACACTGCGGCAGGCCCTGCATCGACAAACGACCCGGACAACGCTGGCGCTCCTTCCTCACCAACACGATGAAAATCTTCAAAGGGGCATTAGTCCTCACTTTTTTGTCCCTTTTGGTCTTCGATGACAAAGGGTGAGAAATTTTGAGTTAGTCTTCAAGCGGGTTTCTCTATATGGGCTATTTTTGTTTAAGTTACAACTCTCGCGCTTCTGAAACTTTTGCTGGTTGAGTTGTAAACTTAAGTCCGATGGTGTTCTGACACTTTTGAACTATTTCCTTGCATGCTTATTTACTCAAGTACCTTAATGCCTACATGCTGAATTTTATCAGACACCATTTTCCTCACGCATTTCAAATTCTTCATATCATATGTTCAAATGCGTGTATGAATTACAAGATATAGGGGGAGTTCTCCATGTTTGAACCTGCCATGTGCATTTGTAGTCCAAAGCAAATTCCTCAAATATGCACATCTTCAGGGGGAGTTCTTCTATATCTTGCAATCAAATTCCTCAAAATCTGTACTTTCACTTCATATGTTTATCCCCGTTGAAAACTTAACCTATTTGTCATCAATCACCAAAAAGGGGGAGATTGTTAGTGCATCTAGTGCCCCTTAGTGATTTTGGTGTATTGAAGACTTATAGGTTAAGGCACTAATGTGTTTGTGAGTATACACAGGCTCTATAAGTCGATGAGGAGTTTGATATATTCGGAGATTATCGACCCCTAAAAATGTATGTCTTCAAGTGAAGACTTTGCTGAAGACTTTCTGAAGCTTTGGTGAAGACTTTGTGAAGACTTTGAAAATGAAGAAGTTGGTGTGACCTTGAAGATATGAACGAGGAATATGAAGCGTGAAGACTTTTGTTTTCGTAGTTTCATTTCCTTTATTTGAGTCATAGGAAACATCGTATTGTTAAAGGGGGTCGAGGTAATTCTAAGAAAAATTTCCAACTAATGCTCAACTCCAAAATCCTCAACCTATACAATCCTCCGAGTGAAGCCCTTGGAAATCTCTTACGGTTCAGTCAAATTCTTCTGTGACAGAGACGAAGTTCTTCAGGTCTCCGAGGAAATTGATCTGACTGAGGAGTTAGGATTTCGCCAGTGCGAAATGCCTACAAGTGAGGAACATGATAAGCTGAGGACTTTCATAGTTCAAAATTCCGACCGTTGCTGTGCTTAGCGCCAGCTGTCCCCAATCATAATTATCCACATAATGGTCATATCATTGGGGGCATTTATGTCTTATCATGTCAGGTTGCACCCTCGCTATAAATATCCACCCCCCACAACCACTAGTTGGTTGGCTGCTCCGAGAGAGAACTGACACTTGTCATTTGAGAGCAACCCATCCTCCGAGGACTTTGAGTGAAAATCATCTTGAGGAAAAACCCACAAGCAAACCACCAAACCCAAAGTGATTGAGCATCACTGAAGAAATTCCTATGTGGAACCGACGCTTGTTACCTTTGAGGACTGTGCATCCTCTAGACGGTTACGCATCATGGTCTAGTGCTCCTGCAGTCAATTGGGGATCACGAAGTGACCTTGGTCTAGAGCATCCAGCAGTAAATTGTGGATCGCCGGGTGACCAGTTTGTGAGGGTTTTGGAAGTCTACCCTGAAGACTTACCATGAGTGTTGGGCGAGGACTGTGTGACCTTAGCTCAAGGAGAATACGGTAAGGACTGTGTGTCCTGGGACTGTGTGTCCTCTGGTTTAAATACCAGGCCGCTCCAAACCAGACGTACGACTGTCATAGAAGTTGGAACTGGGTCATCAAACCATTGTCTTCGTCAAGCTACCTGGTTCTATTTCCTCAACCCTTTCATTTCCTCGTATAACTATTGATGAAATTGAACTTTACTGTTTGAAGAATTTGTCTGAAGACTTTCACAATTTCCTCACCTCAAATTCTTCAAGTTACCTTGTTCCTCACCTGCTTATCCTGTATCACGCTACTTACACCCTGTGCATGTTTCATTTCATCATGATGACTATGTTGTCGCTATGTTCCTCATGCACTTGAGTACTTATTCCGCTACTAGTTATTCACCACATTTCAAATTCCTCAAAGTTGAAATTCGTGAAGTGATGAATTTGTAAAAATCGCCTATTCACCCCCCTCTAGTCGATATAATGCACTTTCAAGTTCTTCCGCGATGGGTTGCAATTGACTCTCTGCGTCTTCTGCCCGTTTGGTTAAGGCGGGTCGTTCAGTCTCAGCAGTTTGCATATAAGGCTTGAAATCCGCCTTAACCTTCTCGAGCTCTATGGATGAGAGCCATCATTTTTCTTCGGCTTCGGCCTGGGCATTCTATTGCGAAGTCAGATCTTTGTTTAGGTCAGCCAAGCTAGACCCGACTACGCGTAAGGATTCCTGCATAGTAATCAAGAACAGGGTGATTTTGATTGTCAAGCCGTGAGAGCAATATGTGATAAGCACTTAAGGGGCAATGACGAAAAGATATTAAACATCTCAAGCAAATTGCAGGCAATATACTTGACACTTGGGGTGCTAATGTGTGTCAGTTCTTTCAAAGGGTTACAATTCAAATAAAGAACTGTGTTATCTTCAAGAAGATGAACCGGCCCTTGGGGGTTACACTTGGCTCTTATTCTATGTTGACTGATGGCTAATCAATTACATAATGACCCGACCATTGGGGGCTACACATGGCTTTTAGTCTATGTTGAGTGTCGGCTCATTATTTACATAATGACCCGTCCCTTGGGGGATACAAGGCGATTTATCAAAAATCTACAATAGAGTGAAGACCCGGCTAACCTTTGGCAAGGTAAACCAGCCCTTGGGGTATACTTAAGAATATATGGAAAGGCAAAGGAAGAAGAGTACCTCATATTTTTACTTTGTTATGGCGACCAAGTTGGCCACCATGTCCGGGCTTGCAAAAAGACGACTTAGATAACCAGAGTGTAACTCATCAGCAGATAACTTCTCCAAGTTAGGAGGATCAAACTGAATCTTCTCTTCCTGAAGAGGAACCGCCTCGTCTCCATTATGATTGGATAGCACAATGGAGGGAGCTGGAGACTTGTATGCCACCCTGGTGATAGTAACTTCTTCATGAGAAGCCACATTTTCAGTCGTTGGTTGGGGGTTGGGCGGCTTAGGATCAGCTTCTGGGTGGTCCTCAAGATCCTCAGTATCCATATCAACCGGCTCATTCTGCTGAGGAACCTTGTCATGGGCATCTTTGCCAGCCTCAGAGGGCTCAACATGAGCTTCAGGAGCGCTTGACCCTGGGATCTCCGGCTCTTTGACAATGGGAGTGGTAGTTGACATGCCCACCTTCCTCTGTTTGGCTTGAGCCCTATGAGCAAAGGTGTCATTACACGTCATAAGCAAGGATAGACTATTAAATGCATGGAGTGGGGTATAAAAATATTTACCCAGGTTGATCATGAAAGGAGTCAACTTGGAGGCGGTTGAGTCGCCGGATGAAGGAGGTCAGTCCTAGAAAATTGGCATTGTGAAACATAAGTAAGCTGCAACACAAGATTGGCATGTAGAGGAAAATAAATCAAGGAAAGAAAGTACCTCAATGCGCCGTTTCCAAGGAGCCGGATCATTTGGTAAGTCGGCCAAAAGATCTTCAGAGTCGGTGCTCCGGGTCTGGCATCGTTTTTCATCCCACTTCTTCTTCAAAAGAAAGTTGGAACCCAAATAAGAAAAAGGTCATGAGCACTTTACCTTCCATACAGGCCACCATATTCTCTTTGTTGGTAAAAGATCTGAGTGAGAGGAGATAATGGTTACCTCTATGGCTTCATTATGACATGTTTCTTCTTCCTCCTGTGAGTAATCATTGTCATTGAGTTGCATGAAGAGAAGACCAAGGGAGTCAAGTTCTACCTTCGAGTCATCAAGTTTGCGCAGTTCAGCGGTGCATTGTTTCTTCTTGCGACCCATAGTACCCGTAACACGGGCCTTGGTCGCCTTCACTTTCTTCTTGGGGGCGGGGGTGTATCTCTTCTTTCAAAAAGGGGATTTTTCCAGCATATGAGTCAAAGAAGGGTCAGAAAGAGTATGAATCATGCAATTGACATGTCACAAGCAACGGTTTATTCACAAGACTTTTACCTCTGGAGCCGGGTTGAGAACATAGAATGACTTCAACCCGGTCTAGTTACATGTAGCCCGAGGCTCTCCAAGCAGACACTTCACGATGGAGTTGAGGTACTTCTCGTTGAAAGGTGTCCGGTTGAAGCGCATCGGATTTTTGGTTTCACCAGAATATTCACAAATCAACTTGTCATGCCGGCTTAGCGGCATAATCCTTAGCTGACACAAAAGCGGGTCAAGTCCATGCTGGTTAATCCATTGGCCAGGGACCAAAATCTTTAAGAAAGTCGGAGCATATTTGACACGCTTTGCGACGCTCATCCGTTCAGGAAGCTTGGTCTTGGTACAGAGTCGGGTAGGGCGATAACCCGATAGCAGATTTTCTCCAGCCGGAGAAGTGTCTCTATAGTAAAACCAAGTCCGGTTCCAATCTTTGGGATGACTGGGCAGGACAGCTATAGGGAAGGCCATGTCTCTTTGCCTCCACACTAAGCTGCCTCCAAGATCGAGACTCGACCCTGCTGCCAACTCGGTCTGGCGGTTTAGATAGAAAAAATCCCTGAAGAGGTCCTCTATGGGTTCTTCCTGTAGATAGGCTTTGCAAACGACATGAAATTGGCACAAATTTCAGATGGAGTTGGGGCCAATGTCTTGAGGGTGGATCTTGTAGATGTATAGGGCATCCTAGAAGAACTTTGACCCGGGCCATGAAAAGCCGCGGAGAAGATGGTCTGTGAACACGACCACTTCCCTTTCCTGAGGTATGGGTTTGACCTCTTTACCGGGAACCCACCCATGAATGATATCTTGATCCGGCAAGGCTCCCATGGTCACGAATTCCTTTAGTGATGCTTCCGTGACCTCGAAGGGGACCCAGTCACATGAAGTGGTGGCTTTTTCCATGATTGTGGGTTAAACTATGTGAGAAAGCGCAAAATCGTGCCGGGTTAAGAAATACCTCGCAGCGAAAGGAGATAAAGCTAAGACGGCCATGATGTTTGGTGAATCATGTTTGTGTTCTAAGATGTTGTCTATTATGTGGCCAAGGCGAGTTAAAGTGGCTACAGGATAGGCCGGCAGTACAATGGTGGGTCAATAAGACAGCTAGTGGTGAGGATTTTGCTAGGTGTTGACAAACACATTCTTTCAACTACATAAACCATTACAAGATCTACGGGCAAGGATAAAATGAAATATATTCTAAACCTAAAATAGGTACCGGAAGAACTGACAGTTCATGTGTGGGCTTCTATCTAGAATTGATCTACGATTGAGTGGGAGATTCATGTGAAGAGAAGCACCACATCAGATGGCTAGTGCTTGAGGCCCGAAAAATTCTCTATTTACCGATCTACAGTGAGTACTCCGGCAAGCGGTAGTGGACGCGGAGGAACTACGATGAACTAATGTAGATCTATGAGGGGAAGAAGAACAAACCTGATAGGTGCGGAGGAGATGGCTAGAATGCCGGCGAGCTCCGGTCCGATTAGGTCAATGCAATGGACCTTGTTGGTGAAGTCGAGGAACGATCGGTGACGGCGGCGGAGCTTCGATTGCGCAAGAGCTGGAGGAGGAAGAAGAAGATAGACAATTGCGGTGGAGAGGAGAAAACAAATGGGACCCCTCTCTCGCCTATTTATTAGATGGGACAACAACAGTCCACGCGAGAATCGAGAAGACACAATGATGATTGACCAAGGGAGACGCCTTGATTTTTGAGTTGACCATTCAATGAGATGATATGGTGTGACATCACAAGATCTTTTTGGACATATCCAAGATGACGTCATCCATTTTTATGGTGGGTTACAAAGTTTTACTTTTAGGCAAACAAAGGTGTGAGACTCGCCGCCGAAGGAGTTTGAAGATTGACAGGGATAGGTTCAAATCAATCTGGGGCCTAATGTTGGGGATATAACTCCGTGGTGTGACCCGGCCAGGAGGGGTTGGGTCATACCTGGCGGCTCATAGCCAAAGACCTTAAGCGGGCAGAAGGATGAAGACAATCCTAAGAGGCGACTTGTCAAATTGGCCTAGATAAAGGCCCAGAGCTGGAAGACGGCACGAGACCCGGGCGCGTAAGCCGCCCGGAAGACGGCTTGCCCAGGAAGTCAAGGCGACTTAGAGGCAAGACTGGATACTTTGTATAGGCTGGTCCGGTCTCTTGTAAGCCCAGGGCCTTGACCAACCTATATAAAGGAGAGCCCCTATGGCGGCTTAGGGTATGAAACAACTCATCGATAGCTAGGTCAAGCGAACTCGCTCCCTCGTAATTTATACTCCATCAATACAACACAAAGAAGGACGTAGGCTTTTACCTGTTTTCAAGGGGCCGAACCTGGGTAAACCCTTGTCTCTTGATTAATATCAACCCCCTTGAGCTCACCGCCTTAGGAGATCTGCCATGACAAAACCACAACAGCTCCTATGACGGTGAAGCATCAAACAATGGTTATTGGAATCGGGTTGCGCTCCCTGACTCACCCGCACTCGATTAGCTCATGTGAGGACTACCACAAAGGGCCTTGGTGAGGTGACGTACATGGGGCTGGCCCGCGCGACAGACCTCAGCCGCTTGAATTTATCAACGCTACAGGGACGGACCCAAGCACACACGCCGTGCGAGCCCTTAATCATGAGGCGGGCGAAGGTGGGTTTGCAAGGGCGCAGCGAAATTCATGGTGTTGAAGCACCCAACATGTAGTTGGAATACTTAGGAAATTCATTAAATGCAGAATACGTCTGGTGCAGGCACAAAACGATACAGCTAGAGGGGTGGGCCCTAGCAGCTTGAGGATGGTGTAGCCCGAGGGGCGCCCTCAATTTAACAAACAAAAGACACCTGCCATCGGTGCTGCTGGGGTAGTTGTCGAAGCTGGATCATCATGAGCTTGAGAGCTCCAAATACTCGAGGGCCTCACGAGGGTCTGGGACCTCCTAGAGAACCTCGTGGCATCGGGCCTCATGAGACGCATAGGCGGTCTGCATGAGGCACTGGTATGTAGTGCCATGTTCGCGAGGCCGAAGGGCATGCAGATGTAGCTGCAGGGGAAGCTGTCGGTGTCAAATCCGACATATCTCGTAGTAGGGGTCCTAAGCTAGGCATCTTGGAGCGATGGTAACATGGACAAGGGATTTTACCTAGGTTCAGGCTCTCCCAAGGAGATAATACCCTACGTCCTGCTTTTGATTGTATTCATATGGGGGTAGTACATAGTACAGGTATCTACTACGAGATTGTAGTAATGAATATGATATTGTCTATCAACTTGCCTGGCTTCGGTTTATATAATGCACCATAGGCCTAGGGTTTCGAGGAGTCCTTGTCTTGTGCACCAAGTCTTGTGGAATCTCCCTTGTATGCATCATGGGCTGCCCGAAGTGTCCCATCAGTGAATCATCAAGGAGGTCCACGGCCCGACCCACAGGTCGGGAGATGATGTGGTGAGTACCCCCTAGTCCAGGACACCGTCACTAGCCCCCTAAGCTGGTCTTCAGGTTGAGGACGCTCCTCGGTTCTTCTGAATAATTCTTCGTCTTCGATCGTCAGTCTTGAAAACTGGGTCAAACAATCTTCCCATGTACGGTCTTGAGGATCGCCAAGCTGAATCCGAAGAGTTTACATGTCGAGCATCAGAGGATCCCCTTTAACTTATCCACCTTTATCAATGCCTTGTAATTTTTTATGCCACACCTGGGGTTTGAAGTGTTTCCCGTGAAGGGGCGTCCTCTTGTGTCTGAGCTCCTACGCTGAACTACATCTGAGGCGTCTTTTCACAGCCGAGCTCCGACACTATTCGGCATTCAAGGTATCCTGTTGCGTCTGAGCTCCAACGCCGGACTGCATCCGAGGTGTCTTTTTGTAGACGAGCTCCGACGATGGTCGGCATCCGAGATATCATAGATTACCTTGGCCTCTAAAAATTTGAATGAGTCCATCCGATCTTAAATGTTGTAACAGTCTTCTATGGAATGACCCATTCGAATTCGAGCTTTATGTCGGACTGCTTCCGAGCTCTAACGCTGGACTACATCCGAGCTCTAATGATGCTCAGGGTCCAAGGTATCATAAACTAACTTGGACCTTAAAAAATTGAAGGGATTCATCTCAGCTTAATGTCGGAAATGCTCTGTATGGAGCCAGCCACTTGTGCCCGAACTTTATACCGGACTGCTTTCGAGGTGGTGCACCACCTCGACCATGGGCTGATTTTCTGTGGATATTTTTTATTGGTGCAATTTACTCTCTGCCGAGATATATAACCAGTAGCCCTCAAGGTGTGTGTCGGTCTAAAACCCGAGATGCACCTGAAGGATGGCATAAAACCGCTGATCCTAGTAGCCCTTGAGACTCAGGTCGATCCGCAAAATTGTCCTGACCAATTCCTAGCTCGACAGCATACTTCGGAACACAAAAGCGGTGTGCACAGACCTCGAGACTCAGGTTGGGTGCGGCCGACCAACCCAAGCATCATAATCTCCTCAGAAACTGTATTGCACCAAATTATTCTGCATTGAATTGTCAATGCAGTAGCCCCCGAGACTTGGGTTGGGTAATATGGCCTTCCCTAGGATCTTATCTCCTTGGGAACTAGCTCAACCGTTATGTACATTTTGACAACACCGAGGTGGAGTTCGGCCGGAAAGATGCCGAACCGTAGTTCGGAAAAGATTTTCCGGGCAAGACCATCATTGAAAACACCTCAACCAACAGGATGCCCCGCTTCCTGAAAGGAAAACATAACATAGGTTGAAGAAGTTTATGAGCACAAAAGACCAAAAAACTTATGTGAAAACTGTACGTCCCAATTGAAACAAGTTTTTTGGTCCCAATACGAAATTGGTCTTAAAATTGTTCTTCCTTCATGCTTTAAGATGATGCATCCGATCTCTGGACTTCAGGTGGGTCAGCCTTCGGCTTCAACCTCCATATCCCAAAGGTGGAGTGTTTCTCATGCCAGTTTCTTAGGAGAGCGGATTTAAAGAGAAACCAGTCTACCCGGCTATTGACCAAGAACTCGAGTCAAGAAAGGAGTGGTAGAAAAAGACTTTGCAACGACTAAGAAGAAAACATTTATTATAAAACGGTCATACAAATTTAAGAACGCCCAAGTGAGTTGGGTAAAAGAAATTTATGTATAATGATTGTATGTACCGAAGTACTTATATCATATATGTGCTCGCCCGAACTTGAAACGCATCTTAACCGAATGCCGTCTTCTCCCTATTTGGATAAGGGCCAAAAAGTGTTAACTACTACGCCATCTGAGGATATCGGAGGTGTTTCGAATAACCAGACAATCAGGCCATTAGGCTATAACAGAGAAAGTGTGCCCATGGAACTTATGCTATATTACTATTTAACATAAGAGACATCTTCAAAGAAAATAGTTCCACCAACGGTTCCTTTCTTTGGGTTTTCATGATTACCATGAGGACCTGCAATAGATTTATGTATGCTTGTCTTCCGTCGTGGCCGACCATAGTTGAAAACACTAAAGGCGCTAGCTTTCAGCTTCACCCGTCTGAGGTATGAGTTCGGATGACCCAATCGTAACAATCACAGAGGTGCTCCCTTTACTCCCTAACTGAACAATTGGGAACGTAGGGGTAAGCACAGGAGCAAGGCAATCCAGCTTTGCGGAACACTTACGTCAACATGATCCATATATTGGCGTAAAGACGAACAAAGAAGGATGCGATACATTAATAATCATATGCAAGAGGAATGGCTTCATAAAGGAAGCCCACAAGTAAATGGGTTATTTGAATTGTTTGTAACAAACAAAGTTTTGACAACGAAAGTTTTTTGCAAACAACTTTTTGTCGAAAAAGTATAATGCTTGGTCAAACCAAACATAATTTAAAAATTTGAGCATGAAAACGACTTAGCTGGTTAATGTTCACCGTGTTGATGACCTGGGCTGAGCTTGTAGTGGGCCTAGCTCTCAACCCCCAAGCTGGTCCCTGGGTGCCCTAGGGAAGAGCTCGGCTTGGCAAAGCGATGACACAACATTGCCGACGTCGCGGGCGCAGCCCCTGGTCTAGCCAAGGGGACACAATAGGTGGGCAAGGTGATGTCGGAGCCCCAAGAGTACGTTGGTGAAGTGATACCGAAGCCGCCAATCCAGCCGAGTTGAGATCGGCAGTGTGATGCCGACTTAATGAAGTGGCGACACGGGTATGCCAACTGGGCAGTACACCAAGGTGACGACACAATTCGATCGACAGAGGCGACGCGACGACGTCGGCGCGCCGAGGTAACAGCATTGCATAGTCGAATTCTATTACCGACGCACATAATATAGTGCAAGCCAAAAGTAATAACAAATAAAGGTAATGATAATATAAACATTATATATAAAAAAATTATACTTATTTAATTTAAGTGAAGTAAATAATTAGAAAAAATATTGCCTGAGCGATGAGGTCAAATCGGCGGTGTGAAGACGTTGACGCTGGTTGACAGCGTCGAGGCAATGCGCTGTCGATGTGACGAAGTCGAATTTGCATCATTGAGACGTTGACGCATGAAGAACTGGGCTGTCAAAAAAATGGCCAGGCCGAGACGAAACTGTTTATATTAAGGTGAGTAGCCCCTTCGATGCAATACTATCAATCAAATCTCAAAATGATAAAATAATTAGCACATTTTTTATGAAGTAGGAAATACTCCGGTAGGATATAGGCCACTACTACGTACGTGAGGAGTACGCAAAGAGACAAATAGTCAAAAGTATATGTTGACTCCACACTTAATACTTATGCATAAAAAAAAAGGAGGAATCAAATCTTTCTTGTACACCGCCGTCGAGCAGAGTCGACGTCGGCTCACCTACACTACTCCGTATGAACAATACTTGCTCCACGGAGATTCCTCGGCTGGATCGCCGTTGGTCGGATTACTTTTATTTTTTGCGTTGGTCTATGCCAGGAATCCGTCAATTCTAGGACGTTGTTCGATCATGCTTCTGTACAGGTGGTGTGCCGCTAGTAATCGCAGCATAGCTCGGATTCGACATCCTGTAACAAATATCAGTGCAGGTCGGAACTTGTCGGACAAGGATGGCCACGCGGTCCTATGACAACGCGGTGGTGCCGACACCATGTGGTTTCCTGACATCAAGTAGTACATGGAAAACTAGCTGCAACATTAAATCCAACAAACCTTGAAAAACGAGCTGCAAATTAGCTCCGTACTAACACATTAGTGTTTGTCCTATGTAAATTCAATCAGACGTGGCACCCCATTACCGGCAACATAAATACTAGATTAAAAAAAAGGAAAGAGGAGGAAGATAGACTCCCTGCCGCCTCCTGTGTAGGTGCCTAAAAAGGTAGCTTTGTCCACCAGCGGGCCGACCTGCAAGCAATTTGCAGCAGCTAGCTAGATGGGGTCTGTTTTGGGCGTCATCTTTGCCGGTCTACGACTGTTCTTAGGACCGTTCATAGAATAATCTTCATAGGCATGTGTGTCCGCTCCGATTGAATCGACGAGTGATCTGGTTTGGAACACAGCGATCCGATGTCTCACCGAGAACCATCGTCCGACAATTTATGACCTTATTTAGTTTTGATCATCCCATCAATCCGTGATGCTCACCCAACAGGCTCTCAATGAAAGCATCAATGTTGATGTCAAATCCGGCATATCTTGTAAATGGGTCCTAAGCTAGGCGTCTTGCAGCGATGGTAACATGGACACATGATTCTACTCAGGTTCGGCTCTCTCGAAAGATAATACCCTATGTCCTGCTTTTGATTGTATTCATATAAAGGATAGTACATAGTACAAGTATCTACTATGAGATTGTACTAATGAAGATGATATTGTCTATCGACTAGCCTGGCCTCGATTTAATTAATGCACCATAGGCCTAGGGTGTAGAGGAGTCCTTGTCTTGTGCACAAAGTCTTGTGGAATCTCCCTTGTATGCATCATGGGCCGTCCGAAGCGGCCCATCAGTGAATCATCATGGGAGTCCTTGGCCCGACCCACAGGTCGGGAGGCGACGTGGTGAGTACCCCCTAGTCCAGGACACCATCAGAAGCCCCCACTGCGTGTGACACGCGAGGGCGAGATGAGGCCCTGCGACGAGGCCCTGTTGAGGCCCGGTATGTTGACGCAAACATTCAACCTGCCATCGAGGACGGCTGCCGCACTGGGCGGTGCAGGGCAGTGCTCACCGCGCATGGCATGTGCCTCCCGGAGCTCCCTGATCGCATTGGTGATGAAGTCTCTTGCTCGTGGCTCCTCGCGCCTTGCTTCTTGCTTGTTGGGGCATGCATCCAAGCACGCCTTTGAGTTGTGCCCGAGCACCTCCCCCATCGCACCGGTTAGGTCGGAAGCTCTCCAGCTGGAAGCCCCCAAGCTTGCACTAAGGGAGGCACCGGGCGCGCCTCCCTATGCAAGAGGGAGAGGTGCCCAGCAATGGACACAAGGCGTGAGATGCAAGTAGTGGACGTTTGAGCCCCCTGGCGGTTCTTGGGGAGGAGCTTCTTCTGCTTCTTGCCGGTGTCCTCGGGAGGCAAGATGTCGCCCTCATCGTCAAAGTTTTTGGCCGTCACGGCCTGGTAGGCGTGTTCGAGTGGGCAGACCACATCCTTCTCATCGCAGGGGACCGTGATGATGCCTCTACACCCTCGCATCTTGGTGAAGTGCCAACATGAACTTGGCGAGGGCAGGGTACTCAAGGATGGCATTGTACAGGAGGCTGATGTGAGCAACGTCAAAGTCGATTATCTTAGTGCGGTAGTTATCGCCCTTGTCGAAGGTGATTGGGAGGCACACCTGCCCCAGGGGTGTGGTGGAGCCATCGGTCACTCCTTAGAAGGGCTTGGTCGGCATGAGCTGGTCATAGGGAACCTGGAGCGTCTCGAAAGTCTCGACAAAGAGGACATTGAGACTAGCGCCACCGTCGATGAGGGTCTTGGTGACGAGGACATTGCTGATGGTGGGTGTGCAGAGCAAGGGGAGCGCGCCCGCGTTGGCCGAGCACTGGAGTTGGTCCTTGGAGTCGAAGGTGATTGCCCACTTCGACCACTTGAGGGGACGCGCCACCTCGAGCTTCGGGAGGGCAGCGTTCACCTCGCGAGAGAACTGCTTGAAGATGCAGTTGGAGGATGGGGCCTGAGTGCCGCCCAAGATGTAGGCAATCGCACGAGACTCCTGGACCCCTAGCCCCCTAGCCCCATAACATCGTCGTTCCTCCTTGGTGGTGGCAGCAGAGGAGGAAGGCCAACCCTGCCCTAAGGACGAGCCTCCTGGGGCTGATCGCGCTAGTATCGGTCCCGAGTCTCATCATGCTAGTGGTCCTCGCGAGGCTGCTCTCGCCAGTCCTATCGTGAATCACGGCTGTCTCGGGGGTCTCCACTGCGGCCTCCTCCACCGCCATAGACACGACCACCGCGCTCGGGGCGGCGACCGAGGCTCTCATTGCGGAGCTGCCTGAGCTCCTTGCAGTCGTTGGTGTTGTGGGTGTTTGTGTAGTGGAACACGCAGTACGAGCGGTTGCTCTTGGGAGGTTCTTCCTGGTCTCGACCGTGCTTCGCCTCGGGCTTGACAGCCAAAGCCATAGGAACTCCGCGGGGTCGGTGGTGCCGTCGTAGCGAGGACGCATGTCCCTCTTGAAAATTCTGGGCCATACACGCGATGCAGCTCTGAGGTGAAGGCGCGGCAGGCCGCTTCACTCTTAGGCACAACATTAACGGAAGGAGCCTAGTCTTGGTGTCCTTCCGCCTCAACCTCCAGCGGTGCTCGGTATTGATGCTGGAGCGGCAGCGGGCGGAGCGCACGCATGTCACCTTGCATCCGCGACACCACTTGGCAGCTCGCCTCGTCTTGTGCGCGCGCTGGTGCTGCACGTGGCGGGTCACGGGGGCACGCTTCGTGCCTGGGCTCGAGGTCGGCGCTTTGCAGGGACGGAGGTTATGGAAATATGCCCTAGAGGCAATAATAAGTTAGTTATATCATATTTCCTTGTTCATGATAATCATTTATTATCCATGCTATAATTGTATTGATTCGAAACTCAAATACATGTGTGGATACATAGACAAGAGATTGTCCCTAGTAATCCTCTACTAGACTGGCTTGTTGATCAAATATGGTCAAGGTTTCCTGACCATAGACATGAGCTGTATTTGATAACGGGATCACATCATTAGGAGAATGATGTGATGGACAAGACCCACCCGTAAGCATAGCATATGATCGTGTTAGTTTATTGCTACTACTTTATCCTTGTCAACTATCCGTTCCTACTACCATGAGATCACACAACACCCTGACACCGGAGGAATGCCTTGTGTGTATCAAACATCACAACGTAATTAGGTGACTATTAAGGTGCTCTACAGGTATCTCCGATGGTGTATGTTTGGTTGGCGTGGATCAAGACTGAGATTTGTTAGTTTGTATGACGGAGAGGTATCTCTGGGCCCACACGGTAATACAGCATCACAAGAAACTTGCAAGCAATGTGACTATGGAGTTACTCATGGGATCTTGTATTACGGAATGAGTGAAAGCACAATGTGATCCCTTGGTGGTTTTGATAATTCATGATAACATACATTGTCTCTTGGACTAATACTTTAATCTAATGTATTTCAGTTAAAGTCCATAGAGAGATGGGTTGGCAAAAGGAGTGTGGAGAGTATCCCGATGAATAAGGAGAAGATATAGCATTGGCAAAGCTATAAGTGACGGGGGATGACCCCGGGGTAGCCTCAAGCGCCCCTTTCCCTAGCCTTCTAACACAATCAAAGGGCAGGCTGCCTCCCCCTGCGGTCCGGCTACGCCCTACCAGAAGCGGCCCGCCGGCTACGCCCCGCCGGTTACAACGTGCCGGCCGGCTGGGAGCGTTGCCGCCTGGCCCCCCAGCTGGCCGCGCATTGGATACCATCGTCAGGGCATGCATGGCAACAGTGGCCCCCATCCCATCGGGGGTCAGCGCTGTTACGTCCACAGCGAAGGCGTCAGGGCCTCTGACCCTGGTTGATGGTGACCGGGCTTCCAATAGTGCCGGCACGCCCCAACCACTCCATTACCTGGCCCCGCATGGCTATAGGGTGGCCGGCCATACCACTGACCCCGGCCGGCCGCTGCAAGACGACGCCACAAGGGGTGGCCCGTGCCGTGACGTGACCGGCGTCGGGACCCGCCGCGCGGGCCACGCCGGTTCCTGACGGGACCCTTCAGCCGGCGGGACCTACCAGCGACAAGACCCCACAGCCGGCGGCCCCCGCAGCCGGCCAAAGAGGTTGCCGGCTGGGGCCCCCCTTTGACGTTCTATTTGTATTGTAATCCAAGGTGTTGGCCTATAAAACCCCCCGGGCCACCCTGATGCAAGGGGTCGGCAGATCTTCCCGCTCTCTTCACATCCGCTCCACACACACACGTAGGGAGGCAGAAGAGTAGGCTAGATCCTTCTTCCTCCACGATCCATACAGCTCAAGGAGCGCCATTGTAATCCGACCATTGTCTCAACTAGGCCAAGCAGGACTAGGGGTGTTACCTCCCACGAAGGGCCCCGAACCTAGGTACAACGTGTGTCCCCCATCGCTTGTGCCTAATCCCGCTCCCGGAGCCCGCCGACGTCCTTCGGCCCCTCTCGATAAGCCTACCCATGGCATCTGTTGTGACGAAACCACGACAGTTGGTGCCCACCGTGGGGCTGTCCGCGGCGCCGGCCAGAGTCACGCTCCGGGCGGGACCCTTCACCACCTCCCCCGACCGCCTCGCGTCCGGGCGGAACCGCGTGCTCGTGGGGCTTGCTCCGGCGGGACTTGCGAGCAACGCGGCCGGCATCTCTGACGGGTGCCTCGGCCGCGACCTCACGCTCGACGTCGCCGCACTCGCTGGGCGGTTCAGCAAGCTGAGCCTCGCCGAAGAACCGGAGGCCGACGAATACCCTAGTTGGGTGTCTGACTGCACCGACCCTCCCTCGTCCGTGGGCACGCTCGCCACGGGTGAGACCATCGCACCCACACCCGTGTGGGAGTGATGGTAACCGTCTCCTCCACCACTTCGGGCCGTGTGTGGGTGGCCGAGGCCGAGGCAGCCGCCTCTCGCGCCGGCACCTCCGACCCACTCGCCGCCACCCTCCGGGGTCTGGGCGCTCCTATCGCTACGATGGCGGACCCGGCGACCGCCAGAGCCGAGCTAGAGGCGGCCCGTCGCCTGCTGTTCGAAGATGCCAGCGCCCTCGTTGCCGAGCGGCACAGGATGGAGGCCGCACGGCGGCAATACAACTTCGCGTACGGTCTCACCCCGGCTGGCCCCGAGCCCAGCCGGTGTGGTGCTGTGCGAGAATGCGGCCGCGTCGTCGCAGAAATCCTCGGCGGCCGCTTCCCCGTCTATGACACCCCCGCGGCCAACCTGCGCGCCGCCAAGGTTGCCTATGAAGATTTGGCAACCTTGGAGGGCGAGGAGCGGGCCACACGCGAGCGGCACATCAAGGACCTCATCGACACCGCCAACGCGCAACAGTTCGTCCTCACCCCCGGTAGGGCCGTCTTCGAGTTTCCCCGTCCCGAGGGCAAGGACACTGGGGCTGCTGACCGCCAGCCGGCTCAACACTCCAGCACCCCTCGTCCCTCTAGCCGGAACGCCCGGGAGAGCAATGCTCAGCACCCCTCGTCACGCGGAAACGAGCAGCCGGCTGTGAACAGCCAGCGCAGCAACAATCCGGCTGGCAGCCACCGCCGCGACGAGGCGTTGGCTGGTGGCAGCCGGCGCACCCGTGGGCATACTCCGCCTCCGCGGCAGGAACCGGCACGGTCCATCCCGCCGGCCGTCCGCCCCGAGCTTGCAGCCCGGCTCGGACCACGCGTCCCCCACAATGACAATGACGCCCGACTCCGTCTTTACCGACTGGCGCAGTCGGCTGTCCTCGAGGAGGAGGGCTCGATTGGCCCAGCCTGCTTCCGTCCATGGATCCGCAACGAGCCTTTTCCGCTTGGCTTCACTCTCCCCCGTGACACCCCGAAGTATATCGGGGCTGCCAAGCCAAAGGACTGGCTGATCGACTACACCACCGCTGTCGGCATCACCAAGGGGAACAAGCGCGTAGCCATCCGCTACGCCCCCTCATGCTAATCGGCTCGGCCCGCACCTGGTTGAACAGCTTGGCTGCCGGCAGCGTCAACACCTGGACGGACTTCGAGGAGGCCTTCGTTTGCAACTTCACCGGCACCTACAAACGGCCTGGCCCGCCCTGCAAGCTGGCCATGTGCGTCCAGGGGCCGGAAGAGCCCCTCGTGACTACCTCACGCACTGGACCGAGATTTGCAACTCCTGCGAAGGAGTACACGAGGTACAGGCCATCCAATACAAGCACAAGCTCAAGCACAAGCTCTTGTGCTCCGAGCCAACCTCCCTGGTGGACCTGATGTCCAAAGCGGACAAATATGCCACGGCCGTTTCCTCGATGAGGATGAAGGCTAAGGCACCGTCCAAGCCGGCTACACCCCCCGCCGCGCCGCGGGCGGCGGCCGACAACCGACAGCAGCAAAACGGCAAGCGCAAGAACGACCAACCCGACTCCTGCTACGGGAGTCAGCAGGTTGCCTCCATCGAGGAGGAGCAGCCGGCCGGCCGGGCCTTCGGTCAGCGCCAGCGCACCGGCAAGGCCACCTCGCAGCCCAAGTTGACTTTCGAGCAAATGCTTGACCTCCCCTGCAAAAATCACTCCGGTGCCAAGAAGGCTATGCACACGCTCCGACAGTGCAGCTTCTCACAGCGATTGGCCCAAGGGGACGGCCTCTCGGCTCCTCCCGCGCAGCCAGCCCACGCTCCGGCGCCGGCTCCGACTCCCAGCACGGGCCAGGCGGACCCCGCCCCGGCTCAGAACGGTGACCGACTGCACGACCGGTACCCCAAACATGACGACTGCTACGTCGTCTTCACAAGCGAAGAGACGAACAAGCACACCCAGCGCCGGCTCCACCGCGAGGTGAATGCCACCATGCACGTGACTCCCCAGTTCATGCATTGGTCCGAGAAGCCGGTCACCTGGAGCCGGGCGGACCACCCGGCCGTGATGCCGAACCCTGGCACCTGGCAGCTACGCCCTCGTCCTCGATCCTACCATCGCCTCCGAGAAATGCTCATGCCGCTTCTCGCGGGTGTTGATCAATGGAGGCAGCAGCATCAATATCCTCTACCTTGACACCCTGCTCAAGCTGGGGCTCAAGGTGGAGGATCTAAAAACAAGTCGGACCGTCTTCCACGACATCGTGTCGGGAAAGTCCTGCACCCCTGTCGGCAAGATCACGCTCGACGTCCTCTTCGACGACGCAAGTCATTTCCGCCATGAGCCGGTCTTGTTCGAGGTAGTGGACCTCGACAGTCCCTACCACGTGTTACTAGGCCGTCCGGCTCTTGTCAAGTTCATGGCGATCCCCCATTACGCCTACCTCAAGCTCAAGATGCCGGGTCCCAAGGGCATCATCACCGTCGCCGGCAAATACCTGATGTCAATGGCATGCACGCGAGACAGCAGCCAGCTGGCCGAGGCCCTGGAGATAGCCAAGGAGAAGCGGCAGCTCGACCGACTGGTGGCCCTCACCTCTGCCCAGCCGGCCGTGCCGGCCCCTCCATCCCAATTGATCGGCGAAGGCTCGTTCCAGCCGTCCAAGGACACCAAGCAGGTGCCACTCGATCCAGCCAACCCCACCAAGTGCGTGACCATTGGCTCTCGCCTCGACAACAAATAGGAAAGCGAGGTCGTCGACTTCCTCCGTGAGAATCGGGACATCTTTGCATGGTCCACCAAGGACATGCCAGGTGTTCCGAGGAAGTTCGCCGAGCACAAGCTACACGTACGGCCGGATGCGAAGCCGGTCAAGCAACCCCTGCGCCATTTCTCCAAGGAGAAGCGGCGTACTATAGGAGAAGAGATCGCCCGGCTGCTCGCAGCCGGCTTCATCATGGAGGTATTCCACCCGGACCGGCTGGCCAACCCAGTCCTAGTACTGAAGAAAAACAAGACCTGGCGCATGTGTATCGACTACACAAGCCTGAACAAGGCGTGCCCCAAGGACCCGTTCGCCCTGCCGCGGATCGATCAAGTCATCGACTCCATGGCCGGCTGCGACCTGTTGTCTTTCCTGGACGCCTACTCCAGCTACCACCAGATAAAGCTAGACCCGGCCGACCGGCTCAAGACCTCCTTCATCACCCCCTTCGGGGCCTACTGCTACATCACCATGTCCTTCGTCCTGAAGAACGCAGGCGCTACCTTCCAGCGTTGCATGCAGAAGTGCCTCCTGCCTCAGATAAGCAAGAATGTCCACGTCTACGTGGACGACATCGTCGTCAAATCCAAGAAGCATTCCAGCCTCCTCGACGACCTCCGGGAGACGTTCGCCAACTTGAGCGAATACAAGAAGCTCAACCCAGAGAAGTGTGTCTTCGGCGTCCCAGCCGGCCAGCTCCTGGGTTTCTTCGTGTCTACGCGCGGCATCGAAGCTAACCCCGAGAAGATCCTCGCGATTGAGAGCATGGACAAGCCGGTCCAGTTTCATGACGTCCAGAAGTTCACCGGCTACCTTGCCTCCCTCAGCCGGTAAATCAGCCGACTGGGCGAGAAGGCCTTGCCCCTCTACGGGCTCCTACGCAAGTCGGCCCTGGTCGAGCCGGGCCGGGACCTCTTGTAGAAGCCGGCCCTGTTCAACTGGTACGACGAGGCGGACGCGATGTTCCGCGGCCTCAAGCGGGCTCTCACCAGCGCGCCCATCTTGGTCGCGCCGGCTGACAAGGAGCCTTTGCTCGCCTACATTGCGGCGACCACATGCGTCATCAACGTCGTCCTAGTGTTGGAGCGGCCGGAGGAAGGCAAGGTGCTGTCGACGCAGCGTCCCGTCTACTACCTTAGCGAGGTCCTCTCCGCCTCCACGCAAAACTACCCGCACTACCAGAAGATGTGCTACAGCGTATACTTCGCCGCCTAGAAGATCAAGCAGTACTTCCAGGAGCACGTCATCACCGTCGTGAGCACAACGCCGCTGGGCAAAATCATGGCCGGTCAGGATGCCACTGGCCGGATCGCCAAATGGGCCATCGCCCTGGCCGACTACGAAATACAGTACGAGCCGCGCACTGCCATCAAATACCAGGCAATGGCCGACTTCCTCGTCGACTGGGCCTAAACCCAGTTCGTGCCACCTCCGCCAAATCCATGCACTAGCGCATGCACTTCGACGGCTAGAAGAGGCGAGCTGGCCTGGGAGCCGGCATCGTCTTGTCTTCTCCCAGAGGAGACCAGCACCGCTACGCCCTCCAGATCCACTTCGCCGCCTCTAACAACATGGACGAATACGAGGCCCTCGTCCACGGCCTCCGGCTCGCCAAGGAGATCGGCATCCAGCGCATCATTTGCTTCGGCGACTCCGACCTCATGGAGCAACAGGTCTCTAGCGAATGGGACGCCAGGGACACCAACATGGCCAGCTATCGCTTCCTCGTCAAGCAGCTCACCAGCTCCTTCGAGGGCTGCGAGTTCCACCACATCCCCCGTGCGGACAACGAGGTGGCCGACACATTGGCCAAGATCGGCTCCACCCAGCAGGCCATCCCAGCCGATGTCTCCCTCGAGCGGCTGATGAAGCCTTCAATCAAGCCTTCTCCCGAGTCGGAGTCCATCTTTGTACCGGCAAACACGGCCGGCACCTCGGCAGAACCGGCTGCCCAACCGACCCCGCCGGCTGGAGCAGCTCTGCCGGCACCATCACCACCTTCCCTGGTGGTGGCACCGATCGCCACGACAATTGAGCCGGCCACGTCTACACATGCCGGCACCGGCCTCGTCGTTTTCATGATGATGGTCAATACTCCCACCGCCGCCTCGCTCCCGGGGGCTGGCGAGCCTGTCCCGGGGACTGGCGAGACGGTCCTGGGGGCTGAGCCGTCCCCTTTCTCGGCTCCGTCATGGGCCCAGCCCATCCCGGCGTTCCTCCAGCGCGGCAAGCTCCCCTCCGATGAGGCCACTGCATGGAAAATTCAGCGCTGGGCCTCGGCCTACAGCATCGTCAACCACGAGTTGGTTCATCGCAGCACCACCGGCGTCTTCCAACGCTGCGTCGAGCCAGACAAAGGGCAAGAAATCCTCCTCGACATCCACGAGGGTGAGTGCAGGCATCATGCCGCCTCTAGGTCCCTGGTGGCCAAGGCATTCCATCACGGTTTCTACTGGCCGACCGCTCTAGACGCGGGCAAGAAACTGGTTGACAAGTGTGAGGGCTGCTAGCGCTTCAGCAGGAAGAGCCATCTTTTGGCTAGCGCCCTCCAGACCATCCCCCTTTCGTGGCCCTTCACCGTCTGGGGGCTGGATATGGTGGGACCCTTCAAGACCGCACGAGGTGGCATGACATAGTTGCTGGTAGCCGTCGACAAATTCACCAAGTGGATCGAGGCCCGGCCAATCAAGAAACTGGACGGCCCCACGGCCGTCCGGTTCATCGAAGACATCACGGTACGCTACGGCGTCCCCCACAGCATCATCACCGACAACGGCACGAACTTCACCAAGGGTGCGCTAGCACGTTTCTGCTCGAGGCGGGGCATCCAGCTCGACCTGGCGTCCATCGCCCACCCGCAGTCAAACAGCCAGGTTGAGAGGGCGAATGGCCTGCTCGTGTCCGGCATCAAGCCTTGGCTCGTGACACGACTGGTCCGGTCGGCTGGCTGTTGGGTCGAGGAGCTGCCGGCTGTCCTTTGGAGCATCCGGACCACGCCCAACTGGTCGACCGGCTACACTCCGTTCTTTCTCGTTTACGGGTCCGAGGCGATCATCCCCACCGACATTGAGTTTGATTCGCCTCGGGTCACCCTATACACCGAGAAGGATGCGAGGGAGGAAAGGGAAGACGGCGTCGACCTCCTCGAGGAGGCCAGTGAGCTGGCCTTGAGCCAGACAGCCATCTACTAGCAGAAGCTCCGGCATTACCACAACAAGCAGATCCATCCGTTCTCCTTCATCAGGCGGATCCAGCGAACCGCCGGCCAACACAAGTTGTCCTCCCCATGGGAGGGCCCGTTCATCGTCAGTTGGGCGCTACACAACAACGCGTATTATCTAATAGACGCCCAGAAGCCGCAGAAGCGCAAGAGAGACGCCTCCGGCGAGGAGACGGAGCGCTCATGGAACGCGGCGCTCCTCTGTCCATTTTATTGCTTAAAACCATTGTATGTATCCTTCCCCTTTCGGACTTATGAATGCAACGGGGGCCCCAAGCCGACACTTGGGGCATGTCCCTTTTCGATTCCTCCAAAGATTTCTCGTTACTTAAACGCACGTCAACCGGGTCCGGCTCCCGGGCCCGGGGGCTCGCCCTGCTCCCCGCCGAGGCAGACAAAGAATGTGAGCAAGCCACCCTTTCCCTCCCCTTCCTAACCAGCTACAGACCGGCTCCATGCTGTCCGGCTGAAGGGACCACGGGGTACGAAGGAACTTCTCACACAAAGGTCGGCCAACGCGCGCGGCAGCCGGACCGGCCCAGCCGAGCTATGTTAATCCTAGCAACCAGCCTCTGCCGGCTCAACCTAGCCCTAGCCGGTTGACTCTAAGAGCCCGCTGGTTTTCCCCAAGAGTGAAGCCCTGCCCCTGTCCCAGACCGGCTCCCGGCTGGCTGGCAGGCGGGGCGGAAGCCGGAAGGAATCCTGGCACGCAAACACAAGTCAAAAGGCAAAAGGCAAAAAAGAGCTGGCACGCACTTTCTTTTTAAGAGCAAATGGCATAAGTCATAACAATACAAGGCCCACGGCAACGAGTACATTACATATACACCCCCAGTGGGTGGAATTCTAGTCTAAAACAAAAATGCAGGAAAGAAAGTCCTAAGTGATGTCAGCTTCGGGCCGGCCCTCCTCCGGTGCTGACGCCTCTAGAGCCGGCGGTGCTCACGCCTCGGGAGCCGGCTGTGCTGGCACCTCCGAGGCCGGCGCCTCCGGGGCGGCTGAGGTAGAAGCCCCCATCCCCGCATCCGGAGCCGGCTCGGACTCAGCATAGTCGTCGGTGTCGGCTCTCCATCGGCCGTCTCGGCGGCGCTCCCCTCTGGGTCGTCCAGGGCGAGCCCATATCGGTCCTCCAGGACCACCACGCCGTCCGCCCCGCGCTCCGGGACATACTCGTCCCACGCGGCGAAGGACGCGAGGCCGCTCGCCCTCACCAACAGCTCGCCAGCCACCACCTCCAACTCTGCGTCGGCGCCGGCATGCTGGGCCGTGAGCAAACCCAAGTCCAGCTCGGGGTACCACGACTTGGCAATGTGGAGCGTCATGCCCGCGCCGGCACGTGTTGCATAGGCCCTCCAGGTGTTCACCCGCGTAGTCCCAAACTCCAGCCACCTCGACAGCCGGTTCATGAAGCCCGGGTTCGCCGCGTCGGGCCAAAGGGTGCGAACCAGCGCCATGTCGGCCGCTTGGAGCCACCTCAGGGCGTGGACCACCTCCGACAGACACGCCTCGACGGCGATCCCCACCTCGTCCAGGGTCCAGGGGGCAAGCGACCCAACAACCTCTCCTCGCGCCCGCCGGGGCTCACGGTTGGCCTCCACAGCCGCCTTCGCGACCTCCTGCGTGCCGGGGAAAAGCCCTAAGAAGAATACAAGGGATGAGAGGGGAGACAAGCCAGAAAACCCAGAAGGAAGGTGCGAGAAGAACAAGGCAACAGAAGCTTATTGTGCAGCATCTGATCCACCTCATGCCCTTGCTTCTGCAGCTGCACCTCCCTGGCCGACCACTCCTGGCGCTGGCGCTCGTGCTCATCCCGGGCTGCCTGTCCGTCCTTGGCCGCCTTGGCTAGCGCGACGTCCTTGGCCTCCAGCCTCTCGCCGAGAGCCTTATGCCGCTCCTCCGCCTCCCGATGAAGGGCCGCCCTTGGTCCGCCAACGCTTGGCGGTGGGCCGCCTCGCGGCCCTCCCGCTCTGCCTTCACCTGGTCCGCCTCCCCACGCAGCCGGTCGCACTCTGTTGTCAGGAGTTCCCACTCCTCGTAAAGGCGTACCACCTGGCGCCGGAGGCAGACCGTCTCGACGTGGGTAGCTGCATGAGAAGAAGCCGCTGTTGTCAGAAAGGATTCAGCCCGCCTCCGAGGCAGCCGGCCCGATTCCCGGGGGCTACACCCACTTGGTACGCTTGCATGCTCCCACTAACAGATCACAAGAGCACATACCTCGCAAGTCCGCCGACACGACGGTGAGCCGGTTTTCAGCTCCTCGGTACAACCCCAGCAGGGTGTTGTACGCGGCCTCCTGGCGGTCATGCGCTGCCTGCAAAACAATAAGAGTGCACAACTTTAGGCTCGACCCGCCTGCGCCCCAGCCGGCTCGAGCCTCGGGGGCTACACCCAGTGGGTGCGTTGGCGCGTCCCCATTGGAAAAGACGGAAAAACGCAAATCAAGAGAAGAAGTAAAGAAGAAAATCCCCGTGACCGCCTGCTCCAAGATCACTAGCCGGTTGTTGGCGGCCCGAGCGTCTTGCGTCGCCTGGGCGCGGCAAGCGGCAAACGCTTCGACAACGGCGGCCGCCGCCGCCCCGAGGGCGCTCGACGGTCCGCCAGGGGCCGGACTCTCGGCCGCCGACCAGGTCTGCTACGGCCGGCCTCCGTCTAGGGTCCTCCCTTGTTGGAGACCGTGATGGGACCGGCCCCTCCTATCGACGTCGCACCGTGGGCCGCCGTCGATGCGCTAGAGGTGGCCGTTTCCCCAGCCATAACTGTCCCCACCTGCGGCACTCTGCCTCCGGCAGCTCCGGGCCGACTCGCCTTCGGTGCCGGCGCCTCTAGAGCCGGCGCCTCTGGCGCCGACGCCTCCGGAACCAGCACCTCCGAAGCCGACACGTCCGGTGCCGGGATTTCCGGGGCCGGTACCTCCGCCCCCGGCGGCACGTCGCCCGCCACCGGCTGGGCGGCGTCGCGGTCCATGTCCGCCTCGTCCTCCGCGGCCTTTGCGCTCGCCTCCGCCCTTCGCCCGGAGCCGTGGTGGCCCTTCGACCTCTTTTTTCTCCCGACCGCGAGGGAAAGGCTCCCACGCTCTGCCAGCGGCCTCCCCACTGGTTCCTCGGAGGAGGGGGAACGGCTCTCACGCTCCACCAGCGGCATCCCCGCTAGCTCCCCCTCGCCACTTCGCCGCTTCCTCCCATGGGCGGAGCTCCTCGACACCCCGCTCCCGCTCGGCCGCCTCGAGGTCGAGCCACGTCTGGCGCTCCCTCTCCTCGGCAGCCGTCGGCGGTGTCGCCCTCTCCGTCCCGCCACCCGGGGTCCTCCCCAGGGCGCGCGCCTCCCTGGTAACGACGAAGTAAGGGACTAGAGGGAAGGCAGAATGGACCAAGGTGGAGGAGGCGATGGACTTACTCGGCGATGGCAGGGACCGCCCTCCTCATGGGTCCCGCCTGGGCGACCTTCTGCTTCTTGCACCCACCTCCGCGGCTGCCACCCGACTGCGCGGTCACCGCACACTCGGGCGCCGGCTTGGTGGCGGCTGGCCTTTCCCCCTTGTCGTTCGCGTCCGGGCCTCCCCTGCTGGAGCGGCCGCCGGCTCGAGGTTGGCGCCTCCGCGGCATCGTGACCTCGTCCTCCGAAGTCTCGGGCTTCCCCGAAGCCTCGACAACACGCGACATCTCCGCCTCAGCATCATCATCGGTCCAGTCCCTTAGGTGCGTCTGTGGAGGAGACTCACCCATCGATTCAGCCTCTCCGGCCCCCTCCGTCTCCGTCTCCGCTTCGCCGGCTTTGGATGCGCCGGCTCGCTCGGAGTCAGCCGGCTTCACGTCGTCGGCGTCCTCGATCTCCTTGGGGTCCGACTCCATCGTGTCAGGGGTCGGCTCCTCGTAGTTCTACAGCGACGGGAAAAGCTGCGGGTGGGCCCAGCGGCATGTTGTCAGACTAAAGGGGGGAGGGGTACTGCCTCTGAAAGAAGATGGAGGGAAGGAGGTGGCTAGACACTTACCCGCGGTGTCGGGCGGCTCCGGCTGTACGGGGTTTTCCCCCATTGACATTCGCCCTCCGCCATCTTCGCCGTCGAGATGGCGTTCACCCTCCTCGCCACGTAGGCCAGTTTCATCTCCTTGGTGGAGAGCTGGCACGGGTCATGGCGTCCCCCCATCTGGCAGATGAGGTGTGGCCAGCGCTGCAGATCTATGGCCATCATCGCGCCACCATCGCGGCCAGCAGATCTATGGCCTTCAGCCCCTTCGTGCCGGTCATCATGAGCAGGCGCTCGTAGAGCCGGTCCGCCGTCTCGGACGCCGGAGGTGCAACTGCCCGCCAGTTCAGCATCGCGGTCGGCGGGTGGTTGGTGAAGTCGGGGAGGTTGATGTAGTCCTCCTCCGGCTTCGCATTCTTCACGTAGAAGAATCCCTGCGACCAGCGCTTCACCGACTCGTGCAACGGGAGTTTTGGGAAGCCGGTCCCCTTGCGGATATGGATCCTGGCGCCTCCGCAGGTGGTCATCACAATCTATTTCGTCACTGGATCCTTCGTCGTTTGTCGCTTGAGGAAGAAGAGCCGGCACCAGAGGTCAAGCCTCGGCTCAACCCCCAAGTACCCCTCAGAGAGGGTGACGAACGCTGCCACCTGCAAGACAACATTGGGAGGAAGGTGGTGCAGCTGCAGGCTGAACCGCATCAGGAAGCGGCGGAAGAAGGCGCTCGCCGGCAGCCCGAGCCCGCAGAGGAAGTGATCGGCGAAGACAACCACCTCGCCCTCCCGCAGTGCCGGGGAGTTCTCCGGCCCGGCTGGGCGTGCCTCCAAGTGCTCCTCCGCCGGGAGGTTGCGGCGGTGGCGGAGGTGCTCGATGAAGGTTTCATCCACGTCGCTCCGTCCCATGCGCCCTTACCCGCCATGGTCTCCGAGGGGGCATGCGGTCGCGATGACGGGCGCGGGAGCTCGGCGGTGGCCCGGGCTTTCTTCGGCGATGGCTGGCGGCGCAGCCTGCTCGCATGCTCTGGCTTCCTGCTCTCTGCTCTCGCTCTCTCTCGTGGTGGGGGAAGGAAAACGACAAAGGCGATGCGACGGTAGGGGGGAGCGAATGAGCTGTTCTGCCTCCCCCTCTCGAGATTTAAACCCTGCGTGTGTGATCGTGGGGGCCCGATTCATTGCGCATGACCCCTGCGATTCCCGCGGCGTGCAGGGCGTTTATGGTGGCGCTCGGGGACGCCAACCGTCCGCCCCGCGCCGTAAAGGATCCCCGCATGCGGGCCGAGGCTGCGGTCACTGAGGGCCCCGCCCTACCGCCCGGTCTTTTCCGCCGCGTGGCGCGTCTCCTCTACCCGGTGGGGAACCCGGGGCGACATGCGAAGCGTCGGCCGGGTGTGGAGCCGGCCTTCGCTTTTTGGCTTCGCTCGACTCTCAAGGCAGCCCGCGGTGCAAGAATGATCTTCAAGCCGTCGAGGACCACCACGGCTCGTCGGCTGGTCCTCCCCGGCTTCATATAAACTGATATAAACTGATAAATATGTGCTATTTACAGGCTTCATCATCAACGGCACCCATTAAGGCCGTAGAGCTTGACGAGCTAAATCGGAAGGTCAAGAGCTCCAAAGATGAGCTAGACGCTCCGAACAAGAGGTTCAACGAGGCACAAGGTAAGCCGTCTTGGAATATCCGAGCTATTAAGAATTAGTGATTCACACTATTGACTTAGTATAATTATATGTTTTATTGCTTGCACAACCTTGGCGAAGGAAGTCGAGAAGCTCAAGGCCGAGCTACAATAGATGAAGCAAGAGGTCGCAGAAGAGAAGGAAGCAGCCGAATAGGCAACAGATGCGTTCTCTGCCTTGAAAACCGAGAGTGAAAAGCATGAGGCTTGGGTTGGGGAGGTTTAGCAGGAGCTTAAGGACGCCAGCTATAACTGCGAGGACCTTGAGGATAAGGGCAAGGAACAAGCTGCCGAGCTGTCCGTGCAGAAACGGATCTCCATAAGGAGCGGGTGGACATGCGGTTCTTTGAAGAACAGATTCACCAAGTGTGCCTTCGGTGTTAGCAAGTTCACATTGCTCACCCAGGTGTTGCGTTCCTCAGGCGCCAGCTCGTACCTCCTGAAGAGTGTAGCGGACACGAACCAGTTCTACGCTTTGCGAAAAGAGGGAGATGAGGCAAGGTTCTTTTGGGCGCAATTTGAAGCCTCCGAGCATTGTCCTCTCGTCATCGAGCAGATGAAGTAGCTGATGGAGCTGCACCGTATGGCAGACCCGACCATGAAGTATCTTTGCATCTGGCTATGGCCCGCCGAGCCATTGCCGTGCAGTTATTTCGGCCTGCTGCGGAAGCTGGGTGATGCTTCCCCTCAGATTGATGTGCTAAGTCGTTCTTCCTGCATCGAGGGAGATCAGATGGCCTTTGCAAGGGCCAAGGTGCATTGGCCGGGTGTCACACACTGTGTTTGTATCACCTTGTTATGTTTGGATTTATAAAATTTGGAGCAAGCTAAAACTTTTTCAATGCTTGTGCTTGATTGAATCGTTGCTTGTTTGCTTGCTGAAGTGTGGTATATGGCACTCTTAGATTCTATCCCTCTTCGTATTAACCTTCCTTGACCCAAACTTCTTGCCCAATGATCATGCCATGTGAATAGTGCCCAAAACTATTTTTGTTATCAAATTTTGTGTTGACCAAATGGGATTTATTCCAATTAGGTTTTCAAAAAACCCTGAAATGAGGATTTCACTGCAAGTCCTCAAAATTGGGTGGATCCTTCTTCCTCAAAGGCTTTATTTCAAACCTACTGTATATAAGACTTTTCAAAACCACCAATAATAAATTTTAAAGGTTGTTTTTATATTTTATTTAAAGGCTTTTTCTTAATACGATAAATGGCTTTTCATAGGAAAAATTATTTAAATGCTTTCAAAATATTTGAGAAAATTTAGGGAAACTCAGTGGACATATGTTCTCCATATATGAGTTTCAACATATGGGCATGTTCAAATTATGGGAAAAACCCTTCAAAACCCTTCCTGTCCAGATTCAAAATTGAACAACTTTACATTGTGAAGTTTCTCCCCTTGACCCTGAACTTTGTGGACATGCTATAATCATCAAATGATGATGCTACACTAAGTTGTACATCAAGGGTAAAAGCTTAGCATGCCTAGATCTACAGAAACCAGAATCTGTTGATTTCTAGGTTTTCACAAAGTCCCATTGTGAAATTTCATCAAACCCTCTCAAACTTGGTGACAAGCCCTACTTTTTACCACCCTTTGATCCTGTTAATTATCAAGACATGTAGAATTCATCTACTGGGCCAAATCACCATCAAACACCTTCTGGTCAATTCTGGAAACTACCCTTTTCACCATTTTTATTATTTCCCTTGTCCCCAAATTTTTACAATAGCCTCTTAGGGTCACCAGCTACCTCCAGTAACTTTTTCTGGCCAATACTCAATAGGTAAGTGGGGTAAAACCCTCACTTTACCCCTTGGACAGCAGTAAAACCCTCTTCTCTCCCCTTCCCTCTTATTCTAAGCTACGCCCAAAGCATCCAAGGCCATTTCCTACTTCTCTATTCCCTCCTCTACTCCCAATACACCTATGGCCCCACCTAGGACAATGTTGGCATGCCATGGCATGCCAAACGCGTGCTCTAGAGCCCGCTATAGTGCGCATCTGCACAGTAGCTGCCACCCAACCAGTGCCCCCGACAGCCTTGGGATGGGGGAAGCTATCCCCCGAGGTTCACTCGACGTCCGCAACACGCCAAGGTGTCGGCCCCCTCCTCACTCTCTCTCCGACGACCTCCCGCACGCGTGCCCAGCACCACGCAGCTCGGCCAACCGGGGAGGTCACACGCGCAGGCTTCCCCGCCTCTCTCCTCTCTCCCCCCTAGCCTAGACCGACCCCACGAGTGGCACGGACTCGCTCTCACCCTTCCCCATGCCCTTCAGCGACTGCCCGTCCTCACCAGTGCACCACGTCCACGGTGAACCACCGCCCGCCTATATAAAGGCCTCCCCGAGCTCCCGCTCCTCTCCCCTCGCTCTCTCCTCCCCTCTGCTCCTCCCCGGTGCCCATCACTCGCCCCCCGTGCTTAGAAGCCGGCGCCCAAACCAAACCCTCGCCGTCGTCGGGCTTTCTCCCTCGCCGGCAATTCTCTCTACCCTGGCGACCTCCTCAGCCAGCCACCGATGCACGGGAGGCCCCTGAGCACGCCGGTGCCCTTCGCTTGAGCCGCCGCGGTGTGGAACCCTGCCGGTGAGATCCCCTCCGTACCTGTTGTGAGGAGAGGGATGACAGGTGGGGCCCACCTGTCTTCCCCTGATAGCCGTCCTCTCTCTCTGCTTGGATGGGGCCGTGGGCAGATTTAAAAATTAAACCTGCCGCACGCGGTGCCTTGCCTTGGGCCGATTCCCTCTTTGGGCCGGTTCGGCCTCGGTTCTTCTGGCCCGAGAGGGCATAGTGCCCCTTTCATTTTTATTTTTCTGTTTGACTTCCAAAAATCCCACAGGACACAAAATAAATTTAAATCCAATTATTCTTTCACCTAAAATCTTGAAATATTCCATAGAATTTATTAGTGCCAGTTGTAAAAATATTGGAAAACATTTAATGTACTATTTTAATTTAAAACCCCTATTTGGCATTATTAGCCTCTATTTTAAATAATTTTGAAAATATTTTTAAGTTCCAAACCCTAGACAAATATTTTTAAGTTCCAAACCTACTGTATTTATCAGTAGGGTAGCATTTTTAATAGTGGCTTGTGTGCTTTGTTGCTTTGTGATGCTTATTTTTATTGCTTTTATTCGCGACGATAGATTGCGCTGTTGACGAAGAAGTTGGACCCGAAGACTTCAAAGACCCGGGAGACTTTGTTGAGCCAGGCAAGGAGCCCTATGACCATGTTGAGAAACCATTTTCATTGCACGACATATAGAACTTTACTTCTGTTATACTTGACCATGTGGAGTAGTGACCCCTCCGTTGGGTTGCTTCCGATACTTTTACCATTGACACTTGCATCGTGCATGACCCTACCTTCTTATGAGGGTTATGCGGGTCGGCGTAGATAGGATGCTAGCAGATGCTACACAAATGGATTGGGTTTATGCATGGTGATGGGAACACAAATGATTTCATAGACTTTTTGAAAACCCCGTCGAGTGCCACCAATGCCCGATGGAGATGATGATGAGTTGGGTGACCACTTGAGAAAGAAGAGGTGTGCCGGAACAAGATGAGGGTGTGTTTTCGAAAATGGAGGGTTTAAGATTTGTCGACCGTCCCAACCTTACATGCGCAACCACGATACCCCTTGTGGGATGGGATTTTGTTGATTACCATGGTTGGTACTAGCAAGGAGCCCGCATTACTAGTGGCAAGAGTCAAGTGGTCACTCTTGAGACGGGGTCATCCCGGAAGTGGAAGGCCGTGCGCTGTCTTTACAGGCACCGGGCACACCATTGTGTTCCCTCATGGATGTTACGTGTGATGTATATCATGAGGGATGGCACCAACGAGTGGACTCTTTTTTTGGTATCACCATGGGAAAGGCATTGTTCGGGTGCTTGCCTCGGGTATGTTATATATCGCGAGTCGTGGATGACATGGAAGTTCCCCGAGTCTTGTGGGTAAAGTGTGCAACCTCTGCAGAGTGTAAAACTATTCGAATAGCCATGTCCACGGCCAAGGATAGTTGGGTGGTGCTGCTTATGCCACGTCCGGATATTTTTCCAAACTTGGTGTGAGTGATTGTGTTGGTGACAAAGAGGTTACCTGAGCTAAGTCCGATGACTTAGCTTGACGTTTGACTAAGTCCGATGACTTAGCACAATGAATGAACACGATATGTTCAACCCCTGTTTATGATGATACATGTAACTTGTTCATATGGATATCTACCAACTATTGACGCCCGCTTACCTAGTTACTTGATAATGTCAGTTCATTCAAAATTGGCTTTCCATAAATTATCTACTTAGTGTTGTATCATGCATCACTATTAATTGTTACACAACTTGGGTTGCTTGCGAGTACATTTAAAGTACTCATTGGATTACCACTGGTTATTTCATTGGCCAGGCATGGAAGAACAGGAGTGTGTTGAAGAGTTTGTTGGTGACAAACATGCGAAATAGGAGGCTTCCCAATCAGAATGCCTGTAGGTTTAAGGCAGATGGCATGGGTTCATGTTTTCGATCAAGATTTCCACTGCTTGTTCTATTTAAGTGTTTGGCCCTCGTGGCCCTATCTATGTAAGACTAGACCTTCTTGGTCTTTTTTTGTATAAGACACTAAATGTGGATGTAAGACTCTTGTTATTCAGCTTTTGTGTGTTTAGTGATCATTGATCTCTGGGATCACTGTACACGTGCATTTGGTGATCACGACTTATGAGTCGGGGTCCCCACACCGGGGCTTGATCCCACGAAGATAGCTACCGTTCCTCCGCCCCCTAGAAAGGAGTATAGGTGCCCTGAGCGATACTTCTCCATAGTGATGGCGGGTGCTTGGGCGATTGAGGCTCAGTGCTCAAAAGATAAATTTTATGAGTAAACTCGTGGTAATGTTTGCGAAGACCTTTTAACGCTTTTATGGTTATGATGCATGGTTTATCATGTCTTTTATGTTTTGCATTCGCTATAACTCCTGTGTGGCTGGTTAGACTGAAAGTTGTGAGCCGTCAGCTTCAGCCCGCATGTAGATACTACGCAAGGTGTCTCTGCCTCCGCACTGTGACCCTTAGACGAGAAATCGGTACCCAAAGGCGGCACTGTGATGTGACAATGCAATCGGACCATAATGTGTTATTGCTTTCACTTAGCCATAGGAGCGTGAAAAAGGAATGCTGGGGCTAATGACTAGCCCCTAGTGGTTTGTGTTGTTCAGATGAACCGTGGCTAAAGCCGGCATCACATGGTTTGTACGAATACCAAACCCATCGTATGCTATGGAATAACCTCTAACGAAGTTTTAAGTATAACACTTATGCTCGGATTCGCGGACCGGTTCTCGCGTACTATGACAGTTTTTTTTCGGCTTTCTCCCCTGATACGTCCATTTTGCATCATGTTTTCTTGCTGTTATTTATAATGTTTTTATCCATAATAATGCCTTTTGGAGTAATTCTAATGCCTTTTCTCTCATAATTTCCAAGGAACACACCAAGAGGGAGAATTCCGGAAGCTGGAAATCTGGACCTGGAAAAGCTACGCCAGGTACCTATTCTACACTACTCCAAACATGCTGAAACTTCATGGACATATTTTGTGGAATATTTAAGAATTATTGGAGCAAATAACTACTAGAGGGGCCCCACCAGGTGGGCACAACCCACCTGGGCGCGCTAGGGAGCCCAGGCGCACAATGGTGGGTTGTGCCCTCCTCGGCCCATCTCCGGCGCCCATCTTCTTGTATATAAGTCATTTTGACCTAGAAAAAATGAGGAGAAGGCTTTCGGGACGAAGCGCTTCTGCCTCGAGGCGGAACTTGGGCAGGAGCACTTTTGCCCTCCGACGGAGCGATTCCGCCAGGGGAATTTCCCTCCTGAAGGGGGAAATCATCGTCACCATCATCACCAACAACTCTCACATCCTGGGGAGGGCAATATTCATCAACATCTTCAATAGCACCAACTCCTCTCAAACCCTAGTTCATCTCTTGAGTTCAATCTTGTCACCGGAACTATAGATTAGTGCTTGTGGGTGACTAGTAGTGTTGATTACGTCTTCTAATTGATCACTATATGGTTTATTTGGTGGAAGATTATATGTTCAGATCCATTATGCTATGTAAGACCCCTCTAATCTTGATCATGATTATTAGGTGGGAGTAGTTACTTTTGTTCTTGAGTTCACGGGAGAAATCATGTTGCAAGTAATCATGCGAATTTGATATGTGTTCGATATTTTGATAGTATGTATGTTATGATTCCCTTAGTGGTGTCATGTGAACATCGACTACATGACACTTCACCATATTTGGGCCGAAGGGAATGTATTGTGGAGTAGCAATTAGATGATGGGTTGCGAGAGTGACAAAAGCTAAAACCCTAGTTTATGCGCTATTCCGTAAGGGACAATTGGATCCAAAAGTTTAATTCTATGGCTAGAATTTGTTCTTAATACTTTTCTCGTAGTTGCGGATGCTTGTGGGAGGGTTAATCATAAGTAGGAGGTTGTAACGCCCAAGATGCACGCCTATCCATATTTAGGCATGGGGGCTTCGACAGGGATAGAGGCGCATCTAGTCGTTTCACAAGTACAGTATCATCACATACATTTATGAAGACAGGAGTATATGGGTTGGCTTACACTCACCACACGCTAAATTACAATTTAGTGAAACATCAATCCAAAGACAAGGTTCGTCGACCGACGAAAACAAACAATAAAACATGCAATGAAACTATCTTGCTAGCCCCGAAGATCACGACCAAGGCCTCTCTACTCTTTTGGATATGTGACGTACATCCTGCCACACTCCTCGTCATACTCCCACTGGAGCTGCATCACATCATCTTGCAAGGTCTCATCTGCACCTGCACCTGTATTTGTTGTAGTAATCTGTGATCCACAGGGACTCAACAATCTCGCAACTGGGTACCGAGACTATTCAAGCTTATTGGGTAGGATGGGGGGTTAGTGTTTAGTTTACAGCACCAATAAGCATTTTATGGTCGCTAACTTACGAGAACATGAATGTAAATATGTAGACTACGACAGACGATCAAGAACTAGCATGATCGCTAAGCGATCCTGAACACCTACTTACATCAAACATAACCCCACCGTGTTCTTTCTCGATTCGTGTTCATGAGCAGAGACGATCACGGTTACTCACACAATTTGTGTATTTTATTGGAGTTTACTTCAAGTTAACTATAACCGGGTGTTAAACAAATATCGAAGTTGCCACCTAACCACGGGCAAGGCTTTCCGAAAGATTTAACCCTACAGGGGTGCACAACTAGTCCATCATAAATTAACCATAGTATGCGGGAATACCCTCGACCAAGGATCTTGTGATCATCCTAGGCAACTCCAAAGGAATTCCGACACCTCGAGATAGCCCGAAGCAAATCAGAGTTCCTCACGCAAGCAACTCCAGCAAGACCGCCCGATGTGTCGACGAACCCGATAACAGCCACGTATCTCGTTCTCAGGCCACGACAGATAAGCTACACGTACAGTGGCCTGTTAGAAATATCTCGGGTTGCCTCGGGTTGGACCCGCACAGTGCTCTAGTTTGGACCAACACTCACGAGGAGCACTGGCCCCGGTTGTTGATTAATTATCCACGGGTTACAAAGCCCTATGCAATTTTATTAAGTTGTTTAAGCAGATAGTACCAATGTTGGGTCTTGCCAGAATTTTTTTAATCTCAACCGAATAATCAAGGGGGTCCCCATAACAAACCCGATCATGTTAGGAGCGCAAAATATGGAAACATAACACCGGTAACAAGTAACTATGGCGGTAAAAGTGGCACAAAACACTGAGCAAAAGGCCAATCCTTCCACCATACCAATATATATATATATGTGCATTAAATTAAATAGCAGTAATATTGTCATATCTCCAGATATCCATGTTATCACATGGAAACAACCTGCACCTACAACTAAGAACGCTATAAGAGGGGGCTGAGCAGCGGTAACTTAGCCAAACAAGGTTTGCTAGGATGTGAAGGGGTTAGAGGCTATCATGGCAGTGTAGGAGGCTTGACATTCAATTGGTAGGTAACGCATATTTAACGATAAGAGCGAGACATCTAGCAAAGCAAAAATAGTGTCGGGATCCGGGTACGATCATCTTGCCTGTTGGTTCTTCAAAGGGAGAAAGTGCAGGGTCCTCGTAGTGGTACTCTCTTGGATCCTCGTACTCAGGTTCAACAGTCGCATCTACCCAAGAGAAACACCAAAAATAAACAACCAGCCAAGGTGCAACGCACAGACAAGATGATGCATGATTCATTTGAAGTATTTAGCATGGCAATCCTAAACTAGTCATGTTTCTCATGCATTAGTTAAGTTATTTAAAATTCTGGACATAACCTCATGTTAAGTTGTTTGAACATTCATTATCATGGCAAATATGGATGATTCATGCAAAATCGTGGCAAATGCATATGTAGAACATAGGAAACGGAGTAACGGATCTCTCGCTACGCTCATGGCAAGTTACGTAGGCAAAATACAAGACAATGAAGGCCATGGGCTATTCCTTGGTATTCCAAGGTAGCCACTGGTTAGGAAATGAAAAACAAACCACAATAGATCCAAAGATCAAGCAAAACAATGGAGGATAGCTCCCACAAGTCACAAAACACCAACACACACAATCTGTCCCAAATAGGAACATAACAACTTCCACAACAATTATCTAGAGCTACAGGATGCTTCCAACCTCATACAAAACATGTACATAAACTACATAACATGCTTATAAAATCATCTAACTACACAAACTGGAATGGAAACACATATCAATAAGCATGAAGCTCACAAGATGGCATGATGAAACAGATTCTAGGGACTTAGAGAAAATCACAGTTTTCTGGAATCTGAGTTAAGCTGATAGCAAGTTGAAAGCAGAATCTAATGGTGCTAGAGACCACCTCATGGCATGAAAATTAACAGGATGGCAGAGGACAACATCTACTCTAAAACACTAACACTGAGCTTGAGATAAAACACAACATATCACTTGGTAGCATCCACTTATCATGGCATAAAAATAATAACAGATTCTCAGACTTAGAAATATTTAGCATGTTGAAAACAGTAACATTTTAATTGCCACTTTGGAGCATAGTTCCCACACATATGCAAGATTATCATGTAAAAATAAAATACCATGGCATTCTACTCATTGAATACTACCACTTCCATGTTGACACCATCATCATAACATGCATGGATAAAATCATACAAAAATGACAAGGCAACATCACGACAGAAAAATAGCAGTTTTACAAACTTGCTCAAAAGTTAAATCTAATAGCACCAATGCCTTCATTGGGTGACTCTACCCCAAAAACATACGTCACACTCATATACTTGCATGGAACATCATAGCACAACACTAGCTCAAAAAATAACATACATTCCCATAAGTTAAAACTTGCTATATTTGCTCATGTCCAAATATGCTCATGTCTAGATTTAGTAAAATACCAGTAAAGGAAATAATCTATTTAAACACAAATAAACACTAAAACAAAACTAACAAGAAAATAGGAGGGACCCACCTGGCATAGACACCAGGGTCCCTTTGTGGATGACAAGTGGGGCCAGGGCCCACTTGTCATACACACACTAACACACATACACAGCCTACACACACACACTCACATAGCCACACCAAATCCTCAGGGATCCTTGTAGCCACAGTAGATCCACCACATACTCAGGCACACACCGCACACACACACAGCACATGGGATCCTGGTGTAGTCACACCGGATCCACAACACCACACACACGAACAACCAACCAAACATAAGAAAAAAGGGGGGGCAAGCCGGGGATTCGAACCCGCGACCGTGAGGTCGTCGCCCGAGTTGATTGACCACTGCGCTCCGTGCTCGCTACTAACCAAAGGGGGGGTTTAGCTAATTATCTACTATAAGACCTAGCGTTAACTGACGAAACTAATGAAAACGACACCGACGACAGGTTGACAACGGCGAGCAACTCCGGCGATAGCAGGGGCTCTCCAGTGAGGAGGAAGCCCAGCGGGGGCGCGGGATCCTTAGAGGAATCCATTATCGGGGCTAGGACGCAAAGGCGACTACGGCAGCAAGCACAAAATGATGACCCAGGCTCGAACCGTCTGGCCAAGGCAGCGGCAACGGCGAGAGGCGGCAACGGCTACGCTATGGCCTACGAGGAGAGATGCAGAGGGGGGAGGATGCGGAGGTCCTCATAGAGGACTCGACGTGGTCATACGGTCTTGGGAAAGAACCACGGCGGCGAATTCGGTCGGTGATGAGCTCGAGTGTAGGGGAAGGAGAAGCAGCCCCGGCGGCTCTTGGTGTCCCTCGAGGCAGCAAAGGATGACGAGGAAGAAGGGGGGACGACACGGAGCGACCCTGAGGCTCACCTGCTTGAGGGTCTCGCTAGAGAAGTTCCCTTGGCGACGAGCTCCTCTCTGAGCCCTCTTTGAATTATCTCTGAGCTCTCCCTTACCTGAGACAAAACAGGTGGAGATGTGGATGGCGGCGACACGAGGAGGGAGAACAAACCCTAGGGTGGTGGCACGAACATCGAGGGGGATAAATAGGCATGGGATGACGGCGTTTCGATGTTTGCGCTAATAGAGGAGGCCAAGTTCTTGCTCCCTCTCTCTATCGACTGACGGAGGAAGGAGACGGAGCAGGTCTTTGCTACACGCGCGGGCTGGGCTGGCTAGATGGCCTGCGTGGGAGGGAAAGCCCAGGTGACAGCTCACAGACACAGGAGAAAAAATAAGAAAGTTTTTTTTAAATAAAGCCCACGGCAAAATAAAACCACATAGAAAAGGACGGGGGCTTGACTTAGAACAAAAATACTTTTAAGCTCACAAAAATACAAGTTATTTAAATAAAATGGTTAGGGCATTTTTAGACCAATGAAATATTTAACCTAGTATTTAACTATTTATCTACATTGTGGTAGGCCCTACTTCTGAGGATACCCCAGAGTATTCCAACGAAGGAGAGAACCTTCCCGCTACCCAGCAAGGCAAGCAACCCCCATGATCATTCCGATAACATCCCACTCTCTTGCTCCTGCTCTTGTTTATTACATTAGGACAACTGTTCAAATGTCTGTCATACACGATAGATGAACCTATTCTTCTACATGACCTGTCATTGTCATAGTAAATAGCTAAACCATGAAACCTAGCAAACCTGGTAGATGCTTGTGCCATGATGTGCTTAGCTTACTTTGCCTGCTATGCTTGCTATGCTTAGAGTTGTGTCAGGTCTGATTCATATGGGTGATGAACTGGACTGAAACATTGTTGTTCTGATGTGCTAAGCTTATGATGAACTTGATTTGTAAAGGTATCGATGAGAGGCTACGTAGGAGTACATAGCGGGTTGTCTCATTGGGACCGTTCTTAGGAACTGAGTTCCGTGTTTGTGATCCAAGACTAGTTACTACCACACATTGGGTTCCGGTAACTCGACCCCTCTCGACTTATCAGTCGCTTAGTCCTTAGTCCAGGAGTTGCAAGTAGTTTTTGGTGTTTATAGCATGCTGGAGGCCATGCGTAGAGCTGACCCTAGGGGTGGGTTACGACGCGGTAGCCAGTGGCATGGTGTACCAAGGGTCACCCAAATGGTGCGCTTGGGAACCCTGCGCACATCGTTTGGGGCCGTAGCGGAAACTTTGGCCGGACTTCCATGCGGGTTCAGTCTCAAATAGGCGATAGCCTGGACTAGAGGTCTTATGTGGTTGACGGTCGTGGCCGACTCCCTCGCTGGGCTTCCGCTTGAAGGTTGCAGAGGTGCATGGTTTTATGAGCACACAACGATAAGTGGCGAGAGCGTGTGTGAAGAAGTACACCCCTGCAGGGTATGAAACTATTCGAATAGCCGCGTCCTCGGATATGGACTACTTGGATAACTTCTGCTATGCATAGATAAAAAAATGGATACTCATAAAAATATCAAGACAAGTGTGAGTACCGTGGATGGCACTCTCCCATGAGAGGGTGAATCCATGGTGGTGTATTGTCATGGAGTTAGTGGACTCGTGTGCAATATCCAAAATTTAAATAAAAAGTTAAAATTGTGTAGTGTAGGTTAGCCATGAGTCAAAGCTAGCATTACTGCATAAACTCCACCACTCCCCTTGTTGATACATGAGCATGAATAGACTAGGTCTGTTTTAAAGACTTGTTGAGTACGTTTGTACTCATGTTTGCTTAATAAATGTAGCAGATGAGACCCAAGACCCATTAAGTGGGTTCTTTCTAGATGTCGACAATGCCGAATAGCTGGTGTCCCAGTCACGACCTTTGCCCTGTGGCGGGTTGTAGATAGTCAGGCCATGTGCCTTTTTACCTTTTCATCTATTTGTACTCAGACAGCTTCTGCTTCCGCTTGGTTTGTATGAACTTGTTTGTATGACTTGAGTGTCGGGTCATGTGACCCCTATCTGTAAGAACATGTTATAAATGGCTCGTCTAAGCCCCTTAAATAAAAGTTGTTGTATGGTTACGTTGTGATGCCATGGTTGTATCTATGCATATCGGGCATGTCGTGCGTACGTGTGACGTGCAACGGTATGTATGGGATCCGACACATAGTGATGTGCATTTAGTAGTACTCTTTATGGGGAACTGCCTCTTTGTGCTTCCACCGAGCCATGGTAGCTTGCTACTTCTCCGGATACATTGATTGACCGGCGTGTATCCTTCTTTGTTGATGTGTCTGTCCCTTCGGGGAAATGTCTCGCAGTGTAATGGAGTCCCTATAGCCTACTAAGACTCGTCTACGTGCAGTGATGGCATTTATGTCTCATGGCATAATGGAGTCCTTGTAGCTTGCTATGACTCGTCTACACCTGCTTGAGGCCAACACCTACATTATTGGGTTACATATGTCTGTTTCCGTACGGATGTGCCACTTGGGTTCTATGACTAGTCATGTCGGCCCGGGTTCTCTGTCGTTTGATTGCCAGCGACATGTTCACATACGTGAGCCAAAAGATGCAAACGGTCCCGGCTATGGTAAGGCTGCAACCATGGAGCTAACCATGCGTGAGGCCGCAAAGTGATGTGATATGTTATAGTCTAGATTCATATGACTTAGTATCGAGGTCCCGACAATGTTGAAGAGTTTGTTGGTGACGAACATGCGAACTAGGATGCTTCCCAGTCAGAATGGTTGTAGGTTTAAGGCAGATGGCATGGGTTCACGCTTTCGATCAAGATTTCCGCTGCTTGTTGAGTTTAAGTGTGTGGTCAATGTGGCCCTATCTATGTAAGACTAGACCCTTAGGGTCTTTATTTGCGTAAGACGCTAAATGTGGATGTCAGACTCTTGTTATTCAATTTTTGTGTGTTCAGTGGGGATTGATCTTTGGGATCACTGTACACGTGGATTCGGTGATCACGACTTCTAAGTCGGGGTCCCCACAACTCCAAACCATCCCTCTCTCATGGCCATTTGTCGTCTGGGGGATGGACATGGTGGGACCACTCAAGACTGCGTGAGGCGGCATGACACATCTACTGGTAGCCGTCGACAAATTTACCAAATGTATCAAAGCTAGGCCAATCAAGAAGCTAGACAGCCCCACGACCGTCCGGTTCATCGAGGACATCACAGTCCGCTATGACATCCCCCACAGCATCATCACCTAGAACGGCACGAACTTCGCCAAGGGCACGCTAGCACGTTTTTGCGTGAAGCAAGGTATCCGGCTTGACATGGATTCCGTCGCCCACCCACAGTCAAATGGGCAGGTTGAGAGGGCGAACGGCCTGATCCTGGCTGGTCTCAAGCCCCTGCTCATGGCACCCTTGGTCAGGTCAGCCGACTACTGGATCGATGAGCTGCCGGCTTTCCTCTAGAGCCTCAGGACCACCCCAACCGATCGACCGGCTACACCCCTTTCTTTCTCGTGTACGGTTTCGAGGCAATCATCCCCACCGACATCGAATTCGTTTTGCCTCGGGTGCCCTATGTAAAGATAAGGACGTAAGGGAGGCAAGAGAATATGGTGATGACCTCCTCGAAGAAGTACGCAAACTTGCTCTGAGCCGAACGGCCATCTACCAGCAGAAGTTCCGGCACTGCCATAGAAACCGGATCCGACCAGTCTCTTTCCACAAAGGGGACTTGGTGCTAAGGCGCATCCAATGAACCGCCGGCCAGCACAAGCTATCCTCCCCATGGGAGGGCCCGTTCATCATCAGCAAGGCGTTACACAACAACAAGTATTACCTAATAGATGCCCAGAAGCCGCAGAAGCGCAAGAGAGAAGCCTTCGGCGAGGAGACGGAGCGCCCGTGGAATGCGGCGCTCCTTTGCCCGTTTTACAGCTAAGAACCAGTGTATGTATGTACCCCTCCCCTTTCGGGCTGATGAATGCAATGGAGGCCCCAAGCCGGCACTAGGGGCACGCCTCTTTTCAATCCCTTCAAAGGTTTCTCGTTACTTAGGCATGGCGCCCGGGTCAGTCTCCCTGGCCCTGGGGCTCGCCGGCTCTCCTCCGAGGCAAAAAAGTAATGTGGTCAAGCGACCCTTCACTACCCTCCCCTAGCCAGCCATAGACTGGCTCCGGCTGTCCGGCTGACTGGACCGCGGGGTAGGAAGGAACCTCCAACACAAAAGTAGTTTAATGAGTAGTAGCCGAACAGGTCCCGTCATACCACGTTGTTTCTACCAACTGGCCACTGCCGGCTCGACATAGCCCTAGCCGAATGACTCTAAAAACTCGCCCATTTTCCCAAGGAAGATGCCCCGTTCCTGCCCAGACCTGCTCCCGGCTGGCTGGCAGGCGGGGCGGAAGCCGGAAGGAATCCTGGCGAGAAACAGAAGTTAAAAGGAAAAAGGCAAAGGAAGAGTCGACACACATATATTTTTAACGCCACACAAGTTAAAGATATAAAAGGCCACATGCCATAGGTTCATTACAATACACCCCCAGTTGGTGGAAATGCGTCTTAAAAACGGTGTTGCAGCAAAAGGAAGAAACAAGTAAATGTGCGGGGTGGCTCACGCAGCCAGCACGTCGTTAGCCGACTCGACGCTATGCCCAGAAGAAGCTGCGGCCTTCGGGTCCGCCTCCGTGGTCTCCGTGGCATCAGCGCCGCCATCGGTGCTTGAGGAGGTGCTCTTGTCGGCAACCTCCTTGTCCTCTGGGCCTTGGCGGTTGCCAAAGGATTCCTCGGGAACCGGCTCACCGTCCTCGCCAAGAGCCGTGATAAGTTCGTCCGGGTCGACATACTGTAGGATCGAAAGTAGGTCTAGAGGGGGCGGGATTAGACTACTTGAACAAATAAAAGTTTTGCCCTTTTTCCAATTTTAGTTCTTGGCAAGTTTTAGCATTCATAGCATGTCATGTAACACCCTACACATGCATGTCTAAGAGTGTAGCAACGAAAAGTAATGACATTGCACATGTAAGTAAAGAGAGGGTTAGGAATGCAAAAACTAGTGATGACATGATCACTTTTCCTATGGTTCCGACAGGTGGTGCTATCGTACGTCCATGTTCATGGATTCTTCAACCCACAAAGGGTAACGGTCGCGAGAGTCCACAAAGGGCTCTACCCATGGAGGGTTCCACGGAGAAGCAACCTTGACTATTCCATGCGGCTTCCGTCCACGAAGGACTAGCCTCACTATGGGTAGATCTTCATGAAGTAGGCGATCTCCTTGCCCGTGGAAAATTCTAGGTTCACTCCACAACACGAAGTAGGAGGCTCCCAAGATACAGCTAACCAATCTAGGAAGCACCACCCTCCAAAAGGTAATAGTCTCGATAATGACGATGAACTCCTTGTTCTTGTGCTTCAAGATGATAGACTCCTTAACACACAATTACTCTCTCACAGATTTGGCTTGGTAGAAGAGATGGGATTGGTGGAAAGCAACTTGGGGAGGCTAGAAATCAAGATCCATATGGTTGGAGTGGAAGATCTTGACCTCAACACAAGGGTAGGTGGTTCTCTCTTAGAAAACTGAGTAGGATAGGTATGGATATTTCTGAGTGCTTCTTTTTTGAGTGGGTGGTGGTGAAGGGTATATATAGGCATCCCCAAAAATCCAACCGTTACACACAATAAGTTAGACTTGGTGACACCAAAGTGGAAAACTCGGTGGTACCGAAGTGACAAAAAGTGGCAACTTTTCAAACTCTGAGGCAGCGATATACAACACTCGGTTGCACCGACAAGGTGACCACTGGTCAGATTTACCAATCTCAGTGACGCCGATTCACCATTCTTGGTCATACCGAAAATGAGAACAAGCATAATAGAATCTTGGCAACCAAACTCGGTGGCACCAAGTGTAGTGTCGGCTGCACCGAAGTGTTAGGGTTTGGCTGAGTCTGTCTAGAGCTTAGAATTGGTGGCACCGTGATAGAAATGTTGGTTGCATCGATTTTGCATATTTGGCTTATGAAAGACTTTGGTGGGAGAGTTTGTGGACGTTTTGGTTACTATCACTTGTGCATGTTTGAGCATATTGTTCACCATCAAAACTTTACCCCCTTTTAATAGTATTGGCTTTCCTATGGACATGGAGTGATTTCTCACAAAAGTAAAATGTAGAGTCCTCTTGCTTGAAGCTTGGCCAACCTATTTCCTTGAATCTTGTGGTAATTCCACAATCCTTTTACCATTCCCATCATTGAACTTTTCCTGAAATATACTTGGTGAAGATATTAGTTCAATGACTTATATGTTGTTATTAATTACCAAAACCACCAAGGGGGCAAATGTGCTTTAAATCTCCCCCTTTTTGGTAATTGATGACACTATATAGATCAAAGCTTCGACAAAGATATAATTAATGAATATAATCATCACTTTGAGAAGTATGTGATAAGCAAGCGCTCCCCCTAAATTTCTGCATTATTTTAAATGTGCGTTTGAATGCAAATGCATAATCGATTAGGTACATGGGTCATTTCTTACATGTCACATACCACTTGGTGGTGTGTGAGAGTAATTGGAATGAATATCATAGCACAACACAATCAACCAAAGATGAATGATCATCACATAAGCATTAAGATGATAGGAAATAGTGGCATCACACATTAAAGCGTATGATGAAACATCATCAAGCGTGTATCACAAGCACGACAAAAGAGTATCACAAAAACAAAAAGCAATTGTTTTTTAAAAAGCAACAAAATAACAAACGCTCTCTCTCTCGAAGCCTAATGATCTATATACACTTCTCCCCCTTTGCCAACAAGTTACCAAAAAGTTCAAAGGTATCTATCTAAGCGTTCTTGGGCTGATCTCCTCCGGTTGTTGATGAAGGAGTCGAGAGTACGACATCGGCGAAGATCTCTGCAGATGACGTGGATGGAGCTGGAGTAGACACTAGGGGAACAGGAGATGATGGAGCAGGAGTTGTGCTGACAGTAGCAGGAGGATTGATGAAGAGGGCCTCGATTCTGGTGCAGGCACTATGGCTGATCTCATCTGAGTGGTGAGCTGGTGCCTGCCCCGAGAGGTAATTCATCCTCCTCCTCCTCATCATCAGAAGTAGAAGAGACCCAAGGGATGTGCACGGAGTCAACTTCCTTCTGAAGCTCTATACTGTCTTTGTGACCTTGTCCACCTTATCACCAAGCACCTTGATCCTTGACTCAAAGATCCTCACTAGGCTGTTTTGGTTCTCTAGAATCTCCTTGATATCCTTTTTCATGCCCTGGACGGCTGTGCTCAAAAGATCCATTTGCTCGTTCCTGGATCCAGGGGATTGAGCACTAGCGACTCAAATAGTTTTTGCCTCCACCTGTGATGTAGGAGATGTGGGATGATCTAGGTCCATCACCACGACATTATCCTCAAAATCTGGCTGTAGGGGCAGATGTGGACGATCTAGAGCAAAATTGTGTTTCTCCAACTGAGAGTTGATAAGCATCTGGATGTAGGGTGCATAGCAACAAGAGCGCTTTTGGTCAGCAGCAACCCTCTTGATTGTCTCAACAAACAAATCCATTACTCTAATCCTGCTGTTCCTGACAAGGTGGATCAACATGTTAATGGAGTAGCCTCGGATCATGTTGTCATCTCCTGACTTGGGCATCAATGTGTGCTTGAGAATAGTGTTCATAGTCCGGTGGCCTGCTAGCAGATAGTAGATGGATCCTATCTTGTGTGATTGCACCTTGTCAGCAGGGATAGGAGTATACATATCTTTCATGGCATTATCACTTGCCTTGGGTTCTGAGTATACATCCAGATCACCTTCCTAAGCTTCTAGAACTTCTAGAAGTGCAGCCCACTCCTCAATAGTGGACTCATACCTAGCACCTTCAGTCATCCATACTATTCTACCATCTCCATAGAAATGAGCAATGGAGTAGAATTGAATGATCATCTCGTCGTTCCATGTTGTAAGCTCTTTGCCAATGAACTTGTCCAGACCAATGCAATGGAAGTTATCTTGAACACTTGGGAAGTAGTCCACATTGTCCTTAATGAATTTCCAGTCAACATATCTCATGTCTCTAAAAGCTGGGCTCTTGTCAAGCAACATTGTCTCGTAAAAATCATGCTGCTCTCTTGTGTAGAACCTGTAGTCTACAAAAGTTTTCCTCCTCTGAGCATAAGGATCTATGGCTCTCCAGGCTCTCAAGCTTGAGTCTTTCCTATTCTTCATGTCCTCAATAACTAAGTGGTTGGCATCGTGCACTGGAAGATGTGTTCTGAGGTTCATCAAAGTAGTCGAGTCATCATCGTATTCAGTTCTGGAGGCAGTCCCCTTGTTCTTCTTTGAAGCTGGAATGTCTCTAGTAGTCCTCTTGGACTTCTGTGTAGCAGCTTTCTTGGTAGGACCCTTGGTAGGTGCCAGTCTTTGGCATAGCATCAACCATTAGCTTCTTGGCTTTCTTCTTGGGAGGGGCTACCACAACATGTTCTTCCTCGTCCTCCTTAGCAGCAGCACCAGCAGCCTCCTGTGGATCTTCAAACATAGAGGTAGGCCTACCAATCACATGGACAATCCTTTTCCTGGACTTCTTCTCCCCTACCTTCTTAGGCATAGCCTTCCTTGCGGGATCAACAGAAATAGTGGCTCTACCACTCTTATGTGCCTTGATAGTCTCTGAGCTGCCATAGATCTTGCTGACAACTTTCCTTGATCAGGTAGCTTCAGTTGCTGACTTCTTGGTAGCCTTTTCTAGCTTTTTAGCAAGAATCTCCCCAGGAATGAAATTTGAATCTTCTTCATGAGAGTTGAGCTTCTTCCTGGTCTTGGTGGCAGCTTTGGGTAACCCATGGGAGCTGGGGGGTGCCTAGATCTGACAAAGAACTAGGTTCAGGGCTTGTGCCAGAACTCATATCAACTCCCTGCTTTGCCAAATTCTGACTGTCCTCTGAGCTTGACATACTGACCCTATGAATAGAGTATAGGAGAGAAGAATAAGATGAGTTATCACAAAATGAGGCTGGTATTTGAAAAAGAATTTCAAGATTTTTGCATTCTGTCAAATAAATATCGATATAACCGAAACAGAATTTTTGGTGGGGCCGAGACTAACTGACTCACTAAACGAACCTTGGTACCCTTTTCGGTCGGTTCCACCGAGTGAGTTCTTAGCAACACTAAATTCCACATCGATGAGACCGATATGTCCGTTTCAGTTCCATCGAGATTTATCGGGCGGATCACAAAACCCTAGGAAAATTCATCTTTCCCGAGATTTTGGAGTTTTTAGTGGATAGAAACACATGCAAAGGGTGTATCAATGCTAAACAAGTATCTAATGCACAATAATTGTACGAGGAGCGCAATAGAGATTGAATCTGTACCCTAGTTTGGCGCAGATCCTCTACGGTGGCGACGAGCGAGAGGATTTTGTCGATGATGGCGATTCCCAGCGGCGGAGGAGCGTAGGGAGACAAGGGCGACGACCAGGGGTCTCATGGGCGGTAGCTTAGGGTTATGAGGCGCGACGTATGAGAATGAAATTCAAAGCATCGGGGTCCACAACTTTTATACCCATCACTGTCGGTGGCACCGATTCTAATTTTTCGGTGTCACTGAGTGCCTCAACTGTTAGCTGATAGGGACACTCGGTGTAATCGAGAAAATGGAATTGGTGGCTTCGAGATTGAAATCCAGATCAACCGTAGGCATTTAGTGAGACGGAGATTGTGTCGTTGGGTCCATCGATATGCACTTGGGAGGTTTTAGTGGTCATTCCTTGTCGATACGGAACTCTGAGTGCTCCTCACACACAGGGATCAAAAAGCACTTTTTCAAATTTTGTGATGCAACATGAATATAGTACGGGGTGAGAAAGCATATATAGCTACAGAAGTGATCCTAGGCATTCTTGTATATCCAATTGGCAAAAGATAAATCAAAAGCCAAATTGCAACAACTGGATATCCTCGAACGAGAAAATAAATGCAGACCAACATGCTCACACAATAAGATGTCAAATGAAATCATGGCAAGCATGCACAAACACTCTAGCATCTAGCAAGCACTTGGTTGATGACGAAGTCATATATATATGAGTATTTGACTTAGGAGCCAATTAAGAGTACTTGATCGTACGTCATACTCATCATTTAAGCACAAGTGGGGTTACCACTTTTACATAAAGCATTTAATGTTGTCACATACTATGAGATGCTTTGACACAAGTCTTAGAGTAAAGCTCCCCCTTGATGTGACATCCCCCATAAGAGGGATAAACTAACCTTGGGTTTTGTCGATGAAGACTTCATGTTGGTGAGGTAGTGGTGGATGCTCAAGGTTGATGAAGATCACCAAAAGTTGGGACCATCCTTGTTGTTTCCTTACTCTTCTCACCTGCATGGGTTAGTCCCAACACACAAGAGACAAATACAAGGATATCTATGGACATGGAGTGCAAAGCATGTATAATAATGTTCATTGATTTGTTGATTACCTTGTCCCTTGCTTACCTTTGAGGGAATGTGTGACTCCTTGATCTATTGCATAGGGTTGATGTGAGTGAATTTCATTGGCGGAGTCACCCTCAAATGGATTTCATTGGCGGAGTCACCCTCAAATAGATCTTGCCAAAAATGAATGTGAGTGAATTTCATTGGCGGAGTCACCCTCAAGAACTCTCTAGTTCTTCTTCTTGGGAATACACATCAAGTTGATGGGGATCCTTGGTGTTGAAGTAGCACTCGTAGAAGTTGAGCTTTTAGTAGCCTTGGGAACCCACTCCACCAAAGCTTGGGATTCATCTTCATAAGATTCAAAGTCCTCTTGGAGCTTGTTCTTGCCCTTGAGCTTGGTGTCTTGTGGTGGAAGGTCATCTTGAGTGTTTGTCCCCTTGGGAAGAGTATTTTCATACTTCTCCTTTTGAGGAACAAACTTGGGATTTGGATATTGACCTTCTTCCCATTCAACTCAATTAGCATTGAAGTAGCCAACACCACGATTCTTTCGGTATCCTCCATGCTTGCATACAATCTCATAAAATTGTTTGTACCCTTCAAGACTCTTGTAGATACCTTTCTCTATAATTACTTTCAATAAAGCATTTTATTGCTCAAGTGTAACTTGGCTAAGAGAATCATCATTAGTGGAATCAATAGAACTACTAGGAGCAACATCATTGGGTTTAGCATTTTTATTGTTGCTACTAGATGAAGAACCTTTGTTCCCTTTGTTACTAGTTTGCTTAGATTTGACTTGTGGCATGAATGTAGACAAGAGTAGTCGTTTGGAAATATAATATGAAGTCTTCTTTTGGAGATCGTCATTGATAGCTTTAAGAAATTAATGTTCCTGCTCCAAATTGAGCTTCTCAAAGCATAGCTTCGCATGAGTTCTTACAAGCTCTCTATGATCTTTAAGAGTAGATTCATGAGCTAACTTCAGAGTGTTGAGTTCTTTAGTTAGTTCTTCTATTTACATCTTATCATTGTCAATTGACTTATCTTGACTAGTATGAGAAATATCAAGTTCATTAACATCACTAGTTTTATCACCTAGCAAGTCATCATCGTAAAGCAAATCATCTTCATCACTATCGAAATCAAGATATTCGGGGTGTGATACCTTGGGGCCTTTAGCCATGAAGCAACTTCCATCTCCTCCATTTCGTGAATCAAATAAATCATAGGAGTTGGTTGTCACTAGTCCAATTCCGGCAAAACCATCATGTTGGCTATAGTCGGAGTTGGAGTGATAGCTTTTCTCGGATTGGTTGTCGGAGTCGGAGCCAAAAACCCATTCACCAACATGAGCTTCATGCTTTCTTCTTGAGTAGCTCTTGGTGTGCTTGTCCTTCTTCTCCGAGTCCCTAGTTCTCCTTGAGGGTCTTCGTTCATAACGATCATGTCTACTCCTTCTCTCTCTTTGAGGTGATTCATCTCTTGAGCTTCGATTTCTTGGTGACTCTTCTCTTCGTTTGTAGGGAGCTGAGCACTCATTGGAGTAGTTTCTAGGCTTCCCACAATTGTAGCAGTTTTGGTCACAACTTGACGAACACTTCTCTTCATATCTTGAGTTGGAGATTCGGTATTTCCTTCTATTCTTGTAGAACTTGTTGAATTCCTTGACCATGAGGCTTATCTCTTCATTTATGACAAGGTTGTCGCTTGAGGTAGCATGAGAATCACTTGTGGCTTTGTAAGCACCGCAAGACTTGTGATGAAAGTCTTCCTTGTCTTTGAGTGTCATCTCATGAGCAACAATTCTACCAATCACTTCCGTTGGTTTGAGATCTTTGTAGTTGCGCATCATTTGGATCAATGTGCATACGGTTTCGTATTTCTCATCCAAAGCTCGAAGTATCTTCTTGATGATGAACTTGTCAGTCATTTCTTTGCTTCCTAAGCCGGAAATCTCATTGGTGATGGGAGCTAGCCTAGAGTACATTTCAGTGACTCCTTCACCATCCTTCATCTTGAACTTGTCAAGTTGACCTTAAAGAACATCTAACTTGGATTCTCTCACAAACTCAGTTCCTTCGCGCATATCAACCAAAGTATCCCAAATATCTTTTGCATGTTCAAGATGGCTGATTTTGTTGAATTCTTCCGGACATAGGCAGTTGAAAATAATGTCACATCCTTGAGCATCGAGTTGCAATATCTTCAATTCATCCGTAGATGCTTCACGATCCGGTTCCTTTCCATCCGCAAAGAATTCACCTTGCAAGCCAACACGAACAACATCCCAAGCGACAGTATTATGACCAAGCAAATGCATTTTCATTTTATGCTTCCAACTAGCATAATTATTGCCATCAAAGTACAGACCTCTACGGTGATAATTTCCCTCACTAGATGTCATACTTCTCCTAGGTTGTGAAACCAATGCAATGGAGACCAAAGCTCTGATACCACTTGTAGGATCGAAAGTAGGGCTAGAGGGGGTGATTAGACTACTTGACCAAATAAAAGTTTTGCCCGTTTTCCAATTTTAGTTCTTGGCAAGTTTTAGCATTCATAGCATATCAAGTAACAATCTACACATGCATGTCTAAGAGTGTAGCATCGGAGGGTAAAGACATTGCACATGTAAGTAAAGAGAGGGTTAGGAATGCAAACACAAGTGATGACACGATGATTTTTTCCGTGGTTCTTATAGGTGGTGCTATCATATGTCCACGTTCATGGAGTCTTCAACCCATGGAGGGTAACGGTCGGAAGAGTCCACGGAGGGCTCTACCCACGGAGGGTTCCACGGAGAAGTATCCTTGACTATTCTGTGCGGCTTCCATCCACGAGGGACTAGCCTCACTATGGGTAGATCTTCATGAAGTAGGCGATCTCCTTGCCCTTACAAACTTCTTGGTTCACTCCACAACATGAAGTAGGAGGCTCCCAAGCAACACCTAACCAATCTAGGAGGTACCACCCTCCAAAAGGTAATAGGCTCGGTAATGACGATGAACTCCTTGCTCTTATGCTTTAAGATGATAGAACCTCAACACACAATCACTCTCTCAAAGATTTGGCTTGGTAGAATAGATGGGATTGGTGGAAAGGAACTTGGGGAGGCTATAAATCAAGATCCATATGGTTGGAGTGGAAGATCTTGACCTCAACACAAGGGTAGGTGGTTCTCTCTCACAAAACTAAGTAGCATAGGTATGGAATAGTACTGAGTGCTTCTCTTTCAAGTGGGTGGTGGTGAAGGTGTTTATATAGGCATCCCCAAAAATCCAACAGTTACACACAATAAGTCAGACTCAGTGATACCGAAGTGTAAAACTCCATGGTACCGAAGTGACAAAAAGTGGCAAATTTTGAATCTCGGAGGGACCGATATACAACAATCGGTTGCATCGACACGGTGACCAACGGTCAGATTTACCAATCTCGGTGACGCCGATTCACCATTCTTGGTCAGACCGAAAATGAGAACTTGCGTAAAAGAATCTTAGCAACCCAACTCGGTGGCACCGAGTGCAGTGTGGGCTGCACCGAAGTGTTAGACTTTGGCTGAGTCTGTCTAGGGTTTAGAATCGTAGAAATGTTGGTTGCACCGATTTTGCATATTTGGCTGAGGACACACATTGGTGGGAGAGTTTGTGGATGTTTTGGTGACTGTCACTTGTGCACGTTTGAGCATGTTGTTCACCATCAAAACTTTACCCCCTTTTAATAGTATTGTCTTTCCTATGGACTCAAAGTGATTTCTCACAAAAGTAAAATGTACAGTCCTCTTGCTTGAAGCTTGGCCAACCTATTTCTTTGAAACTTGGGGTAATTCCACAATCCTTTTGTCATTCCCATCATTGAACTTTTCCTGAAATATACTTGGTGAAGTTATTAGTTCAACGACTTATATGTTGTTATTAATTACCAAAACCATCAAGGGAGCAAATGTGCTTTCACATACAAGGCGAGCTCATTGGCCCGACAGACAATGGCATCTTCACGGGCCGCTCATTCCAACCGGTCCAGGTCGACCCCGCGATACCACGACGTGACAAACCGGAGCCCCATCTATGCACCAGCTCGAGCTGCCGAGGCCTTCCATACCTCGAGACAGGCCACAACGTTCTCCATGTGCATTGCCACATAGCTCTTCGGGGCCTCATGACCCGGCCACAAGGCGGCGATCACCTCCTTGCCGTTTGTCTTCAGCCGCTCCACACTACGCTAGAGGTGGATCAGCCGGTTCTCCATGGCCAACCAAAGCTCCGCCAGGTCCCAGCCGGCATTCTCTTCAAGCTCACGCCCACGCTCCCGCAAATACTCCCGGTGGTCTGCCATGGCTCACTCTGTGCGGCACTGGGTTTCTGGGAAACGCTCTAAAAGGAAGAATGGGGAATTGGAAAAACAACTCAAGGGCAAGAAAAACACAGCCGTCTGAGAAGAAAATCAACACTCATGCTAGAAGGAATCATCCAATTCAGGGGCGAAATTCAGTGACACGTTCTGCTCCCTCTCCAGCGCCGCCTCCGCCTGGGCAAGGTCAGCCCCGCGCGCCTTAAGCGCCTTGTCGAGGCGGGTCACCTCCCCTCGGAGGGCGGCAGTCCACTGGGCGGCATCAGCCGCCTACTTGATGACGTCTTCCTTGGCCGCCACCTCCCGCTGCACATCCGTGCTCAGGCGCTCTTGGGTCGCGCGCCCCCACCAGCAGGGTGCCCAGCCGGTCCCGCTCCGATGTGATCGCTTGGATGCTCTCTGCCAGTCTATCCTGCTCGAAGACCACCCCATCCTTCTCCTCCCGGAGGCCGTTCAACTCCTCTACAAGACAAAACCACCAACAGTTATCAAAAATGCTCAAGATCCGGCCCGGCTGCCCAGCAGCCAGCCCGACTCTCGAGGGCTACCCCCCTTGGGTGTTCTAGCGCGCTGCCACTGGATCAAACGTACTTGGGTCCTCTTCATCTCCTCCTCCAGCTGGTAGAAGCCGTGATTTCCGCGGTTGTGCATGGTGACCACTTCATCAAAAAGCTCCTACCGCCTGGCGCTCCTCGCCTGCTCCAAGAAGCCAAAGATTAAAGAACGCAAAAGGAGATCCGTCCTGGATGCCTCACAGCCGGTCAGCCGGGCCGCATCTTGGGGGCTACACCCAGTGGGTGCACTTGCGCGCCCTCATAGATTAATTCAATGGAAGTCAAAAAACTCACCTCCGCGCGCCAAAGGGCGTTGTCGGCAGCTTCCGCGAACATAGCCAGTCCTTCGTCGCACTGCGCCAGGATGCTGCCCAGCTCCACGGGCGCCAGGGCCGGGCCACCGGCAGGCCGAGTTAGAATAGCCAAGACGTGAGCCAACGCCTTCCATTCTTGCATCACGTCCCGCATGGTCCTCCTGGTCCTCCAGGTCCGTCTCCACCTGCCGAGGCTCCTCAGGGGCCGGCTGGGGGCTGCTCCTCCCGGCCGGGCCGTTTCCGCCCCAGACGCTGACACGACCATATCCAAAGCCGGTCCTCGCAGCTTGCTCGATGGAGGTCTCGACATGCGAGTCAACTCTGCCACCGAGTCCGACGCCCACACGGGGTTCGTGGACCTCCTCCCTCCCGCCACTCGATGCCTTAGAGTGTGAGGGTCCGCCCTGTGCTCCTGACTTCGAGGCTCGCAGTTCTGTGAGGCTCCTCTTCTCCTCGTGTAGCGTGGCTGCATGCTCTTGAGCCAGCCGGCTGGCGGCCTCCACTGGGACGACTGTCGACTCTGCATCATGCAGCTCGATAGGGTCCCTGTAGCAAGCAAATACTCAAACACCTACTGGCACACGACTTACAGAGAGAAACACCCACAAGAAACGAAATACTTACCCGACAACAACTGGCAAGGCCCGCTACGCACGCGCTGGCGGCTTCATCGCATCCTCCTTCGCTCGCTTGAGAGTCGGCGGTTATGTCGCCGGCTCCACTTGAGTCGGCCTCTTCCCTGGCTGGAGGTCCCAGCCGCCTGGGCGCGCACTGGCTGCTCCTCGCTTCGCCCATGTGAGCCCCACTGAGATATGGGGGAGGCGTGTTCAGGATCCGGATGTCATCATCATCATCGTCATCATTATCGGTCCAATCTTTGCTCGTGGGGCTAGATGGGAACTCACCAGTCCCTCTAGACCTTTCGGTTCCTAGGTCATCCGCCGCCTTGGCCCCTCAGCCTCTCCCGAGGAGTCGACCCCCTCTTCGGCTCTGCCTCCTAGTTCGATGTCCTCGGAGTCGGACTTGGCGTGCTCCGCCTCGAAAATTTGGGGGTGCGGGCCGTGCGGCGTGTACTGTCGAATGAAAACCTGTGGTCAGCATTGCAAGTGAGATCGGGGATCGGCTGGAAGGATTCAAAGAGAAAGAAAAATCACCTCGACGGGGCCTACCAGGGGTGCCGGACTGTACCGGCTGTACGGCTCCTTGCAAAAGGAGCAAGTCCCTGACGTCAGCTTGAAGGTCGTGATGGCGTTCACTGGCGCCGCCACTCGAGTTGGCGTCAGCTCGATGGTTGATAGCCGCCAGGGGTCCCGACGGAAGGACATATCACAGATCCGTTGCGGCCTCAACTAGAGAAGTAACACCCGACGCGTGATGAAGGCAGCCACTAAGTCGGAGGCGACCAGCCCTTCCCCGCTCCTTATGACCTAGAGCCGGACCAAGTCTTCAAGTGCGGCCCTGCACGGGCCGAGCCCCGACCAGTTCACTCCGGTGGATGGGGCATTGACGAACGCTAGCACCCGGATGTAGTTCTATAGCGGGTTCACATTCCTCACGTAGAAGAACGTTTAGTTCCACCCTTTGACGGAGTCAATGAGGCTGATGCGAGGAAATTGTGGGTCGTGTCAGCACACCACCACGCCCTCGCGGGCGTATGGCTCCTCGTCGTTCTTCAGAGCCATGAGAAAGTATAGTTTCTTGAAGAGCTCCACATAGGGAAGCATCCCAAGATAGCCCTCGCACAGGGTCACGAAGCTTGCGAGGTAGAGAATGGAATTGTGGCCGAGGTGGTGCGAAGGGAGATCAAAGATATCATTCAGAAGATGGAAGAAGAGGCTCGCCGGCATGCCGAAGCCACGCGAGAAGTGGCAGGCAAAGACGACGTGCTCCCCCGCCTGCGGCTCGGGCACCACCTCGTCGCCCGGCACGCGAGCGACCACGCGCTCCTCCGGCGGCAGCATGCGGGCGCGGCGGAGCTCCGCGATGCAGTCCTCCATGGCGATGGAGCCCGCCCAGCTTCTAGAGGGGTCATGGTCCATCGCTGTGGCAAGGGGCGTGAGGCGGCAAGTGGACGAAGTGGCGAGCGGACGAAGCGGCGACGCAAGACGAGCAGAGAAGGCGAAGAGGAAGCAGACGAAGGGGGCAAGAGGAGCGCAACTGCCTTCGCCTCTCGCCCTTCCCCCTTAAATAAGAGGGCAATGCCCGAGGGAGGTGAGGATTAACTATGCCCACTCCCTCGGTATACCCGCGAGATTGTCGGTGTCTCGGGCCGCAACTGTTGTGATCTGGGCGCAGAAGATCTCGGCCTGTGGCTCAAGGCCTACCGGGCTACACCCGCGGCCTAGCGGGCTAGGCCTAGAGCGACATCTTGTTTGCTCACCGGTGCAGGCCCCATAACATCAATACAACCCGCATGGCACGCTGCAAGCTGGCACGGGACCCGGAGCGACACGATAGAACCCGAGGCGTCGGGGGCAACCGTTGGCTCAACCAGTAGTTCGGTTCCGTCCGAGAGGTTGGCGCCGCATGAAGAAAGCCGCCGGCTCCCCCTCGTCAGGCAGACATGGGCCCCCGCCGGCTTCGAGGACTACTGATGGGGTTATTACCCCTAGGCAGGCCAAAGCTAAGGGGTAATCCCCCCGCCTCAAGAAAAACCACACCACCGGCTTGCCCTTGGTCGGCTGGCGCGCTGCCGGCTGCCTCGTGGCCAGCTGACGCATGGCCAGCAGGCTCGTTGCCAGCTGGCCCATGACCAGCTGGGCAAGGAGCCGACATTCCAACCCCCGACTGTTGTACGGCCAGTAGTCTCCAGTTTGGCTCTTCCGTTAACCTTCGGACGAACCAGCTCCCGTCCCATCCCTCCGCTTGCATGTATGGCCACAAGACAAGACCCCCATGACAGACCCCGGCGTGGGCACAGTGTCCGCTAACACACCGACACGCATGGCTACAGTCCAGCTGGTCGTATCGCTGACCTCGGTTGACCGCAACCGGGCGGGGTAACAGTGCCAACATGCCTCAACCTACTCCATTACCTGCCCCCGTGTAGCTACAATGTTGTTGGCCATACCGGAGACCTAGGCCGGCAGGCGGTAGGGGACGCCACTTGAGGCGGCCCGTGCCACGGTAGGTGAGCTTGGGCCAGTCACCGGACCAGCTGGCGGGCCCCAGTATGATGGGATCACGCAGCCGGCAGGCCCTACCGACGACGAGACGGCTTAGTGGGTGGTCCCCCTGGCCGGCCAGAGAGGCTGCCAGCCGCCCCCCTCACTAGTACTTTAGAGATATTGTAAGCCCCCCTCCATGCAAGGGGTGGATCAGACATTCACACACACGCGGGAACACTTCCCCCCACATCCACTTACGTAGCAAAGGGAGAGGGGCCGACTGCTCCTTCTTCCACCTCTAGACAACAACTCAAGGAGCACCATTGTAACCACGTCCATCTACCAACCTAGACCAATCAGGACTCGGGGCATTACCTCCCACGGAGGGCCCTGAACCTGGGTACATCATGTGTCCATAACCGCTTGTGCCTAATCTCGCTCCCGGAGCCTGTCAGCATTCTCCAGCCCCAACCACCCTCGATAAGCCTACCCATGGCATCTATCGTGAGAAAACAGCGATAGTCTATCCCTTCGGGGTAATGTCTTGCAGTGTAATGGAGTCCTTGTAGCCTTCTATGATTTGTCTACGCGTAGTTGATGACAGAAATGTCTCACAGCGTATTGGAGTCCCTGTAGCTTGCTACGGCTCATCTACACATGCCGGAGGCTGAGACTTGCATTGTTGGGTTATGTACGCCTGTCCCTGTATGGGTGTGCAACTTGGGTTCTACGACTAGTCATGTCGGCCCAGGTTCTTTGACATTTGAATGCTACCAACATGTTCACATATGTGAGCCAAAAGATGCAAACGGTCCCGACCCACGAAAGGTGGCAGCCTTGGGGATAACCGTGCGTGAGGCCGTAAAGTGATGTGATGTGTTACATGCTAGATTCTTATGGCTTAGGATCGGGGTCCCGACACCGAGTTTGTTTAATCGGCATCACCGAGTTTGGCAATCTGACCGTTGGTCACCTTATCGGTGCAGCCGAGTTTTATGTATTGGTCTCACCAAGATTAAAAAGTTCCTACCTTTTAGGCAACTCTGTACCACCGAGATTAACACATCGGTGTCACCGAGTTGGAATTATTAGGTGTAACGGTTGGATTTTTGGACATTCCTACATATACCCCTCCAACACCACTCACTCACAAGAGAAGCACTTAGAACAAATCCCCACTCATACTAACTGAGTTTATGAGAGAGAGAGCCACCTACTCATGTGTTCAGATCATGCCATTCCATTCCATTCCATTCCATTCTACCAAAGCCAAATCTTTGAGAGAGTGTTTGTGTGTTGAGGAATATATCATCTTGAAGCACAATACAAGGAGTTCATTGACATTATCGAGCCTATTACCTTTTGGATGGTGGTGCCTCCTAGATTGGTGACGTGTCGCTTGGGAGCCTCCTACTTCGTGTTGTGGAGTGAACCAAGAAGTTTGTAAGGGCAAGGAGATCGCCTACTTCGTGAAGATCGACCCCTAGTGAGGCTAGTCCTTTGTGGACGGAAGCCGTTATCGAATAGTCAAGGTTTCTCCTTCGTGGACCCTTATGGGTGGAGCCCTCCTTTGACTCTCGCGACCCTTACCCTCCGTGGGTTGAAGACTCCATAAACGTGGACATACGATAGCACCACCTATCGGAACCATGGGAAAATCTTCGTGTCCTTCATGCGTTTGATCTTGCTATCTCTACTCCATACTTTCATGGGCAGTGCTTTTACATTCTTCTGCTCTACTTGATGACTTGCATCTGTAGGGTGTGCTAGACTTGCTATATATGCTAAAATCACACTTAACTTTGCACCTTGTGTAGATTTTAAATTCCTGCTAGTAGTCTATTCACCCCCCTCTATACATACTCTTCTAGTGATCCCTCAACGAGTAAAGAGACTAGACAGTAACTAGATTGAACTAGTTATGGACATACCGATGATAGAATCTCGGGCAAGTAACATACCAATGGACAAAGGAACTGCATACGACATTGATTGAATCCTTTGCATCGTGCTTCGACCGATAAAGATCTTCGTAGAATATGTAGGGGCCAATATGGGCATCTAGTTCCCACTATTGGTTATTGAGCGTAGAAGTGTCTCGGTCATGTCTGCATAATTCTCGAACCTGCAGGGTCTGCACAATTAACGTTTAGTGACGACATAGTGTTGATGAGTTATATATGTTGGTGAAAGAAAGTTGTTCGGGGTCCCGAATGAGATCCCGGACGTCACGAGGATCTCCAGAATGGTTCGAAGGTAAAGATTTATATATGGGAAAAGTTTCGGGGTTTTCCGGTATAGTACCGGGAAGCTTCTAGAAGGTTCCAGAAACTTCTAGAGGAGTCTGGAAGACCACCAAGAGTTCCACCATGTCCCTAGGGTTTGCATGGGATGAGAGGAGACACCATGGACTTATTGGGCCAAGTGCACAAATCCCTCAAGGCCCATGCAGTTGGGAAAGGTGGAAAGTCCACCTTTGTATAGAAGGGAAGGAGGCGGACTAGGATTCCACCTCCTCTCCCCTTGGCTGTGACCTAGGGATTTGAGGGGATCTTCCCCACATCCCTCCTTATATATATAAAGGGGAGGGGCTCCCCAAGAGGACACATGAAGCCCTTGGTGCCCCTCTATCTCCCTAGATCGTTTTCTCCTTCGTTCGCAGTTTCGGTAGCGCTAGGCGTAGCCCTACCGGCATAGCACCACCACCACTGCCACCATGTCGTCGTGTTGCCACAGAACACATCTACTAGTCTGCCCTCTCTCACTGGATCAAGGAGGTAGAGATGTCATCGAGCTGTACATGTGCTGAACGTGGAGGTGCCATCCGTTCGACACTAGATCGGGACGGATCGTGATTGGATCGTAGGACGGATCTTGGATCGCGAAGACCTTCGACTACATGAACTGTGGTTATTAATGCTTCTGCTTAGCAATCTACAAGGGTATGTAGACACACTCTCCCACTCGTAGCTATGCATCTCCATGCATAAATCTTGCGTATGCGTAGGAATTTTTTTGTTTCCCATGCAACGTTCCCCAACAATGGCATGAGCTAGGTCTATACGCAGATGATATGCATGAGTAGAACACAAAGGAGTTTGTGGCCATTGATAGTCAGATTGCTTCCTCCCTTAGTCTTTTGTTGATTCAACGGTATTGTCGGATGAAGCGGCTTGGACCAACCTTACTCGTCGATGTACGAGAGACCGGTTCCATGGACCGACATGCAACTTGTTGCATAAAGATGGATGGCGGGTGTCTGTCTCTCCCACTCTAGTTGGATCGGATTCGACTAAGGAGATCCTTGTAGAATGTTGAATAGCAATTTGTGTATCACCGTTGTGGTTTTTCATAGCTAAGAATCTGTTGGGAGACGTAGTAGTAAATCAAAAATTTCCTACGTGTCACCAAGATCTATCTATGGAGAAACCAGCAAACGAGTGGGGAGAGATTGGATCTTCATACCTTTGAAGATCGCTAAGCGGAAGCGTTACAAGAACGCGGTTGATGGAGTCGTACTCGCAGCGATTCAGATCGCGGTAGATCCGATCAAGTGCCGAACGGACGGCACCTCCGCGTTCAACACACGTGCAGCCCGGTGACGTCTCCTACGCCTTGATCCAGCAAGGAGGAAGGAGAGGTTGGGGAAGAGCTCCAGCAGCAGCACGACGGCGTGGTGGTGGTGGAGTATCAAGGTATCCCGGCAGGGCTTCGCCTAAGCACTGCGGAGGAGGAAGAAGCAGAATAGGGCTGCAGCGAGAGAGAAAGAGTTCGTCGTCTCAAACCAGCCCCAAACCTTGAGTATATATAGGAGGAAGGGAGAGGGAGGGCTGACCTAGCCCCTCCTCCAAGGAGGGAGCTTCGGCCGAACTAGGGGGAGAGTCCACCTCCCACACGGGAGGTGGATCTCCTCCTTTTAAATTCCCTTAGCCCTTATCTCCAGATCCCTGGCGCATGGGCCCTTCTAGGAGGTCTTGGCTGGCCCAATATGGGCTGGCACACCTCCTCTAAAGGCCCACTAAGTCCTCTGGTCGTCACACCCCTCCCGGGGGTCCTCCGGCACCCTCCCGGCACTCCCGGTACAATACCGATGAGCCCGAAAACTTTCCGGTGACCAAAACTGGACTTCCTATATATCAATCTTTACCTCCAGACCATTCCGGAGCTCCTCGTGACGTCCGGGATCTCATCCGGGACTCCGAACAACCTTCGGTAATCACGTATACCTTTTCCCTATAACCCTAGCGTCATCGAACCTTAAGTGTGTAGACCCTACGGGTTCGGGAAACACGTAGACATGACCGAGACACCTCTACGGCCAATAACCAACAGCGGGATCTGGATACCCATGTTGGCTCCCACATACTCCACGATGATCTCATCGGATGAACCACGATGTCAGGGATTCAATCAATCCCGTATACAATTCCCTTTGTCTATCGGTATGGTACTTGCCCGAGATTCGATCGTCGGTATCCCCATACCTTGTTCAATCTCGTTACCGGCAAGTCTCTTTACTCGTTCCGTAATACATCATCCCGTGACTAACTCCTTAGTCACATTGAGCTCATAATGATGATGTCTTACCGAGTGGGCCCAGAGATACCTCTCCGTCACACGGAGTGACAAATCCCAGTCTCGATTCGTGTCAACCCAACAGACACTTTTGGAGATACCCGTAGCGTACCTTTATAGCCACCCAATTACGTTGTGACGTTTGGCACACCCAAAGCATTCCTACGGTATCCGGGAGTTACACAATCTCATGGTCTAAGGAAATGACACTTGACATTGAAAAGCTTTAGCAAACGAACTACACGATCTTGTGCTATGCTTAGGATTGGGTCTTGTCCATCACATCATTCTCCTAATGATGTGATCCCGTTATCAACGACATCCAATGTCCATGGTCATGAAACCGAGACCATCTATTGATCAACGAGCTAGCCAACTAGAGGCTCACTAGGGACACGTTGTGGTCTATGTATTCACACATGTATTACGGTTTCCGGTTAACACAATTATAGCATGAACAATAGACAATTATCATGAACCAGGAAATACAATAATAACCAATTTATTATTGCCTCTAGGGCATATTTCCAACAGTCTCCCACTTGCACTAGAGTCAATAATCTAGTTACATTGTGATGAATCGAACACCCATAGCATTCTGGTGCTGATCATGTTTTGCTCGTGGGAGAGGTTTAGTCAACGGATCTGCGACATTCAGATCCATATGCACTTTACAAATATCTATGTCTCCCTCCTGAATGTAATCACGGATGGAGTTGAAGCGGCGCTTGATGTGTCTTGTCTTCTTGTGAAACCTGGGCTCCTTCGCAAGGGCAATAGCTCCAGTGTTATCACAGAGTAGAGTCATCGGGCCCGACGCATTCGGAATCACTCCTAGGTCGGTGATGAACTCCTTCATCCAGACTCCCTCCTTTGCTGCTTCCGAAGCAGCTATGTACTCCGCTTCACATGTAGATGCCGCCACGACGCTTTGCTTGCTGCTGCTCCAGCTTACTGCCCCTCCATTCAAAATATACACGTATCCGGTTTGCGACTTGGATTCGTCCGGATCTGTGTCGAAGCTAGCATCGACGTAACCCTTTATGATGAGCTCTTCGGCACCTCCATAAACGAGAAACATGTCCTTTGTCCTTTTTATGTACTTCAGGATATTCTTGACCGCTATCCAGTGTTCCACTCCGGGATCACTTTGGTACCTCCCTACCAAACTTATGGCAAGGTTCACATCAGGTCTGGTACACAGCATGGCATACATGATAGAGCCTATGGATGAAGCATAGGGGATGGCACTCATCTCTTCTCTATCCTTTGCCGTGGTCGGGCATTGAGTCGTACTCAATCTCACACCTTGCAACACAGGCAAGAACCCCTTCTTGGACTGATCCATATTGAACTTCTTCAATATCTTTTCAAGGTATGTGCTTTGTGAAAGACCAATGAGGCGTTTTGATCTATCTCTATAGATCTTAATACCTAATATGTAAGCAGCTTCTCCAAGGTCCTTCATTGAAAAACACTTATTCAAGTAGGCCTTGATACTTTCCAAGAGTTCTATATTATTTCCCATTATCAGCATGTCATCCACATACAGTATAAGAAATGCTATAGAGCTCCCACTCACTTTCTTGTAAATACAGGGTTCTCCATAAACCTGTACAAACCCAAACGCTTTAATCACCTCATTAAAGCGAATGTTCCAACTCCGAGATGCTTGCACCAGCCCATAGATGGAGCGCTGGAGCTTGCATACCTTGTTAGCATCTTTAGGATCGACAAAACCTTCCGGCTGCATCATATACAGTTCTTCCTTGAGGAAGCCATTAAGGAATGCCGTTTTGACGTCCATTTGCCAGATCTCATAATCATAAAATGCAGCAACTGCTAACATGATTCGGACAGACTTTAGCATCGCTACGGGTGAGAATGTCTCATCGTAGTCAACTCCTTGAACTTGTCGATAACCCTTAGCGACAAGCCGAGCTTTATAGGCGGTCACATTACCGTCTGCGTCAGTCTTCTTCTTAAAGATCCATTTATTTTCAATGGCTCGCTTATCATCAGGCAAGTCCACCAAAGTCCATACTTTGTTCTCATACATGGATCCTATCTCGGATTTCATGGCCTCAAGCCATTTGTCGGAATCCGGGCCCGCCATCGCTTCTTCATAGTTCGAAGGTTCACCGTTGTCCAACAACATGATCTCTAGGACAGGATTGCCGTACCACTCTGGTGCGGAACGTGTCCTAGTGGACCTTCGAATAGCAACTTGATCTGAAGTTTCATGATCATCATCATTAACTTCCTCTCTAGCCGGTGTAGGCTCCACAGAAACAACTTCCTGTGCTGCGCTACTCTCCGGTTCGAGTGGAGGTACAATTACCTCATCAAGTTCTATTTTCCTCCCACTTACTTCTTTCGAGAGAAACTCTTTCTCGAGAAAGGATCCATTCTTGGCAACAAAGACTTTGCCTTCGGATCGTAGGTAGAAGGTATACCCAATAGTCTCTTTGGGATATCCTATGAAGACGCACTTTTCCGCTTTGGGTTCGAGCTTCTCAGGTTGAAGTTTCTTCACATAAGCATCGCAACCCCAAACTTTTAGAAACGACAGCTTAGGTTTCTTTACAAACCATAATTCATACGGTGTCGTCTCAACGGATTTAGACGGTGCCCTATTTAAAGTGAATGCGGCAGTCTCTAATGCATATCCCCAAAATGATAGCGGTAAGTCGGTAAGAGACATCATAGATCGCACCATATCCAATAGAGTGCGATTACGACGTTCAGACACACCATTTCGCTGAGGTGTGCCTGGCGGCGTGAGCTGTGAAACAATTCCACATTTCCTAAGGTGCCTGCCAAACTCGTGACTTAAATATTCTCCGCCACGATCAGATCGTAGGCATTTTATTTTCCTGTCACGTTGATTCTCGACCTCACTCTGAAATTCCTTGAACCTTTCAAAGGTTTCAGACTTGTGTTTCATTAAGTAGACATACCCATATCTGCTCAAGTCATCAGTGAGGGTGAGAACATAACGGTAGCCACCGCGAGCCTCGACACTCATTGGACCGCATACATCGGTATGTATTATTTCCAACAAGTCAGTTGCTCGCTCCATTGTTCCGGAGAACGGAATTTTGGTCATCTTGCCCATGAGGCATGGTTCGCATGTGTCAAATGATTCGAAATCAAGTGACTCCAAAACTCCATCAGCATGGAGCTTCTTCATGCGTTTGACACCAATATGGCCAAGACGGCAGTGCCACATGTAAGTGGGACTATCGTTATCAACTTTACACTTTTTGGTACTCACACTATGGACATGTGTAACATCACGTTCGAGTTCATCAAAAATAAACCATTGACCAGCGGGGCATGAGCATAGAACATTTCTCTCATATAAATAGAACAACCATTATTCTCGGATTTAAAAGAGTAGCCATCTCGTATCAAGCGAGATCCAGATACAATGTTCATGCTCAAAGCTGGTACTAAATAACAATTATTAAGGTTTAAAACTAATCCCGAAGGTAGATGTAGAGGTAACGTGCCGACGGCGATCACATCGACCTTGGAACCATTCCCGACGCGCATCGTCACCTCGTCCTTTGCCAACCTTCGCTTATTCCGCAGCTCCTGCTTGGACTTACAAATGTGAGCAACTGCACCGGTATCAAATACCCAGGAGCTACTACGAGCGCTGGTTAGGTACACATCAATAACAAGTATATCACATATACCTTTAACGTTGCCGTCCTTCTTATCCGCTAAGTACTTGGGGCAATTCCGCTTCCAGTGACCGGTACCCTTGCAATAAAAGCACTCAGTCTCAGGCTTGGGTCCATTTTTCTTCTTCTTCCCGGCAACTTGCTTACCGGGCACGGCAACAACTTTGCTGTCCTTCTTGAAGTTCTTCTTACCCTTGCCTTTCTTGAAACTAGTGGTCTTATTTACCATCAACACTTGATGCTCCTTTCTGATCTCGACCTCCGCTGATTTCAGCATCGAGTACAACTCAGGAATGGACTTCTCCATCCCTTGCATGTTGTAGTTCATCACAAAGCTCTTGTAGCTAGGTGGAAGCGACTGGAGGATTCTGTCAATGACCGAGTCATCCGGGATGTTAACTCCCAGCTGAGTCAAGCGGTTGTGAAGCCCAGACATCTTGAGGATGTGCTCACTGACAGAACTGTTCTCCTCCATCTTACAACTAAAGAACTTGTCAGAGACTTCATATCTCTCGACCCGGGCATGAGCTTGAAAGACCAGTTTTAGCTCTTGGAACATTTCATATGCTCCGTGTTGCTCAAAACGCTTTTGGAGCCCCGGTTCTAAACTGTAAAGCATGCCGCACTGAACAAGGGAGTAGTCATCGCAGCGAGAATGCCAAGCGTTCGCAACGTCTTGTTCTGCTGGGAGAAGGGGTGGGTCACCTAGCGGTGCATCAAGGACATACAGTTTCTTGGAAGCTATGAGGATGATCCTCAAGCCACGGACCCAGTCCGCATAGTTGCTTCCATCATCTTTCAGCTTGGTTTTCTCTAGGAACGCGTTAAAATTGAGGTTGACATTTGCGTTGGCCATTGGATCTACAATATAGATATTAAAGGCAATTTTAGACTAAGTTCATGATAATTAAGTTCACATAATCAAATTATTCAGTGAACTCCCACTCAGATAGACATCTCTCTAGTCATCTAAGTGACACATGATCCATGTCAACTAGCCCGTGTCCGATCATCACGTGAGACGGACTAGTCATCCATGGTGAACATCTTCATGTTGATCGTATCTTCTATACGACTCATGTTCGACCTTTCGGTCTTCCGTGTTCCGAGGCCATGTCTATACATGCTAGGCTCGTCAAGTCAACCTAAGTGTTTCGCGTGTGTAAATCTGGCTTACACCCGTTGTATGCGAACGTTAGAACCTATCACACCCGATCATCACGTGGTGCTTCGGAACAACGATCCTTAGCAACGGTGCACAGTTAGGGTGAACACTTCTCTTGAAATTTTATTGAGAGATCATCTTATTTACTACCGTCGTTTTAAGCAAATAAGATGTAAACATGATAAACATCACATGCAATCAATATAGTGACATGATATGGCCAATATCATCTTGCTCCTATGATCTCCATCTTCGGGGCACCATGATCATCATTGTCACCGGCATGACACCATGATCTCCATCATCATGATCTCCATCATTGTGTCTTCATGAGGTTGTCTCGCCAACTATTACTTCTACTGCTATGGCTAACGCTTAGCAATAAAGTAAAGTAATTACATGGCGTTTGTGATTGACTCGCAGGTCATACAATAAATAAGACAACTCCTATGGCTCCTGCCGGTTGTCATAGTCATCGACATGCAAGTCGTGAACCCTATTACAAGAACATGATCAATCTCATACATCACAATGCATCACATCACATCCTTTTGGCCATATCACATCACACGGCATATGCTGCAAAAACAAGTTAGACGTTCTCTAATTTGTAGTTGCAAGTTTTTACGTGGTTGCTATAGGTTTCTAGCAAGAACGTTTCTTACCTACGTCAAAACCACAACGTGATATGCCAATTGCTATTTACCCTTCATAAGGACCCTTTTCATCGAATCCAATCCGACTAAGGTGGGAGAGACAGACACCCGCTAGCCACCTTATGCAACTAGTGCATGTCAGGCGGTGGAACCGGTCTCACGTAAGCGTACGTGTAAGGTTGGTCCGGGCCGCTTCATCCCACAATACCGTCGAATCAAGATAAGACTAGTAACGGCAAGCATATTAACAAAATCGACGCCCACAACTGCTTTGTGTTCTACTCGTGCATAGATTCTACGCATAGACCTAGCTCATGATGCCACTGTTGGGAGACGTAGTAGTAAATCAAAATTTTCCTACGTGTCACCAAGATCTATCTATGGAGAAACCAGCAAACGAGTGGGGAGGGATTGGATCTTCATACCTTTGAAGATCGCTAAGCGGAAGCGTTACAAGAACGCGGTTGATGGAGTCGTACTCACAGCGATTCAGATCGCGGTAGATCCGATCAAGTGCCGAACGGACGGCACCTCCGCGTTCAACACACGTGCAGCCCGGTGACGTCTCCTACGCCTTGATCCAGCAAGGAGGAAGGAGAGGTTGGGGAAGAGCTCCAGCAGCAGCACGACGGCGTGGTGGTGGTGGAGTATCAAGGTATCCCGGCAGGGCTTCGCCTAAGCACTGCGGAGGAGGAAGAAGCAGAATAGGGCTGCAGCGAGAGAGAAAGAGTTCGTCGTCTCAAACCAGCCCCAAACCTTGAGTATATATAGGAGGAAGGGAGAGGGAGGGCTGACCTAGCCCCTCCTCCAAGGAGGGAGCTTCGGCCGAACTAGGGGGAGAGTCCACCTCCCACACGGGAGGTGGATCTCCTCCTTTTAAATTCCCTTAGCCCTTATCTCCATATCCCTGGCGCATGGGCCCTTCTAGGAGGTCTTGGCTGGCCCAATATGGGCTGGCACACCTCCTCTAAAGGCCCACTAAGTCCTCTGGTCGTCACACCCCTCCCGGGGGTCCTCCGGCACCCTCCCGGCACTCCCGGTACAATACCGATGAGCCCGAAAACTTTCCGGTGACCAAAACTGGACTTCCTATATATCAATCTTTACCTCCAGACCATTCCGGAGCTCCTCGTGACGTCCGGGATCTCATCCGGGACTCCGAACAACCTTCGGTAATCACGTATACCCTTTCCCTATAACCCTAGCGTCATCGAACCTTAAGTGTGTAGACCCTACGGGTTCGGGAGACACGTAGACATGACCGAGACACCTCTCCGGCCAATAACCAACAGCAGGATCTGGATACCCATGTTGGCTCCCACGTACTCCACGATGATCTCATCGGATGAACCACGATGTCAGGGATTCAATCAATCCCGTATACAATTCCCTTTGTCTATCGGTATGGTACTTGCCCGAGATTCGATCGTCAGTATCCCCATACCTTGTTCAATCTCGTTACCGGCAAGTCTCTTTACTCGTTCCGTAATACATCATCCCGTGACTAACTCCTTAGTCACATTGAGCTCATAATGATGATGTCTTACCGAGTGGGCCCAGAGATACCTCTCCATCACACGGAGTGACAAATCCCGGTCTCGATTCGTGTCAACCCAACAGACACTTTCGGAGATACCCGTAGCGTACCTTTATAGCCACCCAGTTACGTTGTGACGTTTGGCACACCCAAAGAATTCCTACGGTATCCGGGAGTTACACAATCTCATGGTCTAAGGAAATGACACTTGACATTGAAAAGCTTTAGCAAACGAACTACACGATCTTGTGCTATGCTTAGGATTGGGTCTTGTCCATCACATCATTCTCCTAATGATGTGATCCCGTTATCAACGACATCCAATGTCCATGGTCATGAAACCGAGACCATCTATTGATCAACGAGCTAGCCAACTAGAGGCTCACTAGGGACACGTTGTGGTCTATGTATTCACACATGTATTACGGTTTCCGGTTAACACAATTATAGCATGAACAATAGACAATTATCATGAACCAGGAAATACAATAATAACCAATTTATTATTGCCTCTAGGGCATATTTCCAACAGAATCGTTCTTGCTAGATACCCATAGCAGCCACGTAAAACATGCAACAACAATTAGAGGACCTCTAACTTGTTTTTGCAGGGTATGTTGTGATATTATATGGCCAAAGACATGATGAGAAATATGTGATGTATGAGATGATCATGTTTTGTATAGATTATCACGACTTGAATGTCGTTGAGTACGACAACCGGCAGGAGCCATAGGGTTGTATTTAATTATTGTATGACTTGTGTGTCAATCATTAAGCGCTATGTAATGCTTTGGTTTATCACTAAATGGTAGCAATAGTAGTAGATGCATGGTTGGCGCAACAACCCCGATGGCGACACAATGATGGAGATCATGGTGTTATGTCGGTGACGATGGAGATCATGTTGGTGTTTTGGAGATGGAGATCAAAAGCACAAGTACATGGCCATATCATGTCACGTATGATTTGTATCTAATGTTAATCCTTTTATGCACCTTGTTTTGTTTAGGACGACGGTAGCATTATAAGGTGATCCCTCACTAAAATTTCAAGATAAAATTGTGTTCTCCCCGAGTGTGCACCGTTGCGAAAGTTCGTCGTTTCGAAGCACCACGTGATGATCGGGTGTGATAGACTCTATGTTCACATATAATGGGTGTAAGCAGTGTTGCACATGCGTAACACTTGGGTTAAACTTGATGATCCTAGCATGTACACACATGGCCTCGGAACACAGGAGACCGAAAGGTCGAACAAGAGTCATATAGTAGATATGATCAACATGGAGATGTTCACCATTGAAACCACCTCATCTCACTTGATGATCCGACTTGGGTTGGTGGATTTGCATCATGTTACACTTAGACAACCAGAGGGATGTTGATTTGTGTGGGAGTTCTTAAGTAATATGATTAATTGAGCTCATTATCATGAATATAGTAAAAGTGTCTTTGCAAATTATGTTGTAGATCAATAGCTCACATTGTTGCTCCCCTGAATTTTGATACGTTCCTAGAGAAAAGGTAAGTTGAAAGATGATGGCAGCTATTATGCGGACTGGGTCCGTAAACTAAGGATTGTCCTAATTGCTGCATAGAAGGCTTATGTCCTTGATGCACCGCTTGGTGCGCCAACTCCTCTAGCGTCATCTGTGGATGTTGTGAACATCTGACAGGCATGTTTTGATGACTACTTGATACTTTAGTGCGTTAGGAATTATAACTCGGAACTGAGGCTCCGAACAAGTTTTGAATGTCACACAACATATGAGAGTTCCAAGAGCTGGAATTGAGATTTTGGGCTCGTGCCCGTGTTGAGAGGTATGAGACCTCCAACAAGATTCTTTGCATGCAAGATTAAGTAGAATAGGTCAATAACTAAGCATGTATTCAGATTGTCTAGGTGCTGCAAATCGCTTGAATCGAGTGGTAGTTGATCTTCCAGATAAGATAATGATTAACATAGTTCTTCAAGTCACTGCCACCAAGATACTAGAGATTCGTGATGAGATATAACATGCCAGGGATGGATGATGTCATGAGCTAGTCACGATGTTCGACACCGCGAAGGTAGAAGTTAAGAAGGAGCATCAAATGCTGATGGTTAGTAAAACCACTAGTTTCGAGAAGGGCAAGTAGGGAAACTTCATGAATGGCAAGCCAGTTGTTGCTCGAGTGAAGAAACCAAGGTTTAACACAAACCCGAGACTAAGTGCTTCTATTATGAGGAGAACAGTCACTGGAGCGGAACTGCCCTAGATGCTCGGTAATAAGAAGGCTGGCAACGTCAACAGAAGTATATTTGATATATGTGTTATTTGTGTGTACCTTACTAGTACTCCTAGTAGCACTTAGGTATTAAATACCGGTTCAGTTGCTAAATGTTGGTAACTCAAAATAAAAGCTAAGGAATAAAAGGAGACTAGCTAAGGGCAAGGTGACGATGTGTGTTGGAAGTGTTTCCAAGGTTGATGTGATCACCATCGCACACTCTCTCTACCTTCGGGATTAGTGATGAACCTAAATAAATGTTATTTGATGTTTGCATTGAGCATGAACATTATTAGATCATCTTTATTGCAATACAATTATTCATTTAAGTTAGAGAATAATGGTTATTCTATTTACATGAACGATACCTTCAATGGTCATGCACCCAATGTGAATGGTTTATTGAATCTCGATCGTAGTGATACACATGTTCATAATATTCATGCCAAAAGATGAAAAGTTAATAATGATAGTACCACATACTTGTGGCATTGCCACTAAATGTTATATTGGTGTAAAGCGCATGAAGAAACTACATGTTGATGTATCTTTGGACTCATTGGATTTTGAATCGGTTGAGACATGTGGATCATGCCTCATGGGCAAGATGACTAAGACCCTATTTTCATGGAGCGGGCAAGTAACTTATTGGAAATGATACATGTTGATGTATGTGGTCCAATGAGTGTTGTAGCATGCGGAGGATATCGTTATTTTCTTACCTTCACTGATGATTTGAGTACATATGGGTATATTTACTTCATGAAACACAAGTCTGAAACGTTTGAAAAGTTCAAGCAAATTAAGAGTGAAGTTTGAGATCATCGTGACAAGAATATAAAATGTCTATGGTATGATCGTGTAGGAGAATATCTGAGTTACGAGTTTGGTATACAACTTAAGACAATGTGCAAGTTGTTTCACAACTCACGCCACCTGGAACACCATAGTGTGATGGTGTGTCCAAACGTTGTAGTCATGCTCTATTGGATATAGCGCGTACTATGATGTCTCTTATCCTTCTGCCACTATCGTTTTGGGGTTATACATTAGATACAACTACATTCACTTTAAATAGGGCACCATCTAAATCCATTGAGATGACACCATATGAATTATGGTTTGGTCGAATCTAAGCTGTCATTTCTCAGAGTCTAGGAATGCGACACTTGTGTCTGATAAGCTTGAACCCAAAGAGGAAAAGTGCATCTTCATAGGATACCATAAGGAAACATTTGGGTATACCTTCTCTCTCAGATCCGAGGGCAAAGTGTTTGTTGCTAAAAACTGGTCCTTTCTCGAGAAAGAGTTTCTCTCAAAATAATTAAGTGGGAGGAAAGTAGAACTTGATGAGGTTGTTGAACCGTCACTTCAGTTGGATAGTAGAACGACGCAGAAAGATGTTTCTACAATGCCTACATCAAGTGAAGAGGAAGAAAATGATCATGATCATGAAGCTTTGGATCAAGTTACCACCAAACCTCGTAGGTCGACAATGACTCGTACCGCCCCTGAGTGGTACGTCAATCCTGTCTTGGAGGTCATGTTACTAGACAATAGTGAACCTACGACCTATGAAGAAGTGATGGTGGGACCGGATTCCAACAAATGGTAGGGCCATGAAATCTGAGGAAGGATCCATGTATGAAAAGCAGGTATGGACTTTGGTAGACTTTCTCGTTGAATACAAATGGACCTTTAAAGGAAAATACAATCGATGTAGGAGCCATGAAATCCGAGGAAGGATCAATGTATGAAAACCAAGTATGGACTTTGGTAAACTTGCCCATTGAACAATAGTTCATTCAATACAAATGGACCTTTAAAGAAGAAGACAGTCGCGAATGGTAATTGTCACCATTTATAATGATTGACTTGTCGCAAATAAGTATCCAACAAGTTCAAGGAGTTGACTACGATGAGACTTTCTCACCTACAGTGATGCTAAATCTGTTGGAATTATCTTAGCAGTTGCTGCATTTTTTGATTATGAAATCTGGCAGATGGATGTCAAAACATCATTTCCTTCTTAGGTTTTCTCAGTCCTAAGGATTCTAAAAGGTGTGCAAGCTCCAGCAATCCTTCTATGGACTGGAGCAAGCATCTCGGAGTTGGAATATACGCTTTGATGAGGTGATCAAAGCTTTTGGGTTTATACCAAGTTTATGAGAAACTTGGATTTGTAAGAAAGTGAGTGGGAGCACTATAGAATTTCTGATATGTATATGTGGTTGACATATTGTTGATCGGAAACAATGTAGAATTTCTCGAAAGTCTAAAGGGTTGTTTGAAAAATAGTTTTCAAAGGAAGACCCGCATAAAGCTACTTAAATATTGGGCATCAAGATCTATAAAGATAGATACCGACACTTGATAAGACTTGCCATCAGTATATACCTTGAAAAGATTTTGAAAGAGTTCAAAATGGATCAGTAAAAATTGAGTTCTTGCCTGATTTGCAAGGTGCGAAGTTGAGTAAGACTCAAAACTCGACCAAGGCAGAAAAAAGAGAAAGGACGAAGGTTGTCCCCTATGCCTTAGCCATAGGCTCTATACTGTATGCCATGTTGTGTACCACATGTGATGTGTACCTTGCCATTAGTCTAGCAAGGGGTACAAGAGTGGTCCAGGAGTGGATCACTGGTCGGCGGTCGAAATTATCCTTAGTAACTAGAGGACTAAGGAAATGTTTCTTGATTATGGAGGTGACAAAGAGTTCATCGTAAAGGTTTATGTCAATGCAAGCTTAGACACCGATCCGGATGACTCCGAGTAGCAAACCGGATACATATAGTGGAGCAGCCGTTTGGAATAGCTCCAAGTGGAGCATGGTAGCAGCATCTATAGTATAGAGAGTTGCAAAGAATACACAGATCTGAATGTTACGGACCCATTGACTAAAACCTCTCTCACAAGCGAAACATGATCAAACAAAGAACTCATTGGGTGTTAATCACAAGGTGATGTGAACTAGATTATTTAATCTAGTGCAAGTGGGAGACTATTGGAAATATGCCCTAGAGGCAATAATAAATTAGTTATTATCATTTTTCCTTCTTCATGATAATCATTTATTATCCAAGCTATAATTGTAATGATTAGAAACTCAAATACATGTGTGGATACATAGACAACAAACTATCCCTAGTAAGCCTCCACTAGACTAGCTCGTTGATCAAAGATGGTCATGCTTTCCTGACCATAAACATGACTTGTCATTTGATAACAGGATCACATCATTAGGAGAATGATGTTATGGACAAGACTCAACCGTAAGCATATCATATGACCATGTCAGTTTATTGTTATTGCTTTATCCATGTGAAGTATACGTTCCTACGTCCATGAGATCATGCAACTCCCTAACACCGGAGGAATGCCTTGTGTGTATCCAACGTCACAACATAACTAGTTGACTATGAAGGTGCTCTATAGGTATCTCCGAGGTTGTTTGTTGGGTTGGCATGGATCAAGACTAGGATTTGTCACTCCGTATGATGGAGAGGTATCTCTGGGCCCACTCGGTAATACATCATCACAAGACGCTTGCAAGCAATATGACTAGGGAGTTAGTCATGGGATCTTGTATTACGAAAAGAGTAAAGAGATTTGCCGGTAACGAGATTGAACTAGGTATAGACATACTGACGACCGAATCTCGGGCAAGTAACATACCGATAGACAAAGGGCACTACATACGAGATTGATTGAATCCTTGACATCATGGTTCGACCGATAAAGATATTCGTAGAATATGTAGGAGACAATATGGGCATCGAGGTTCCCCTGTTGTCTATCGACCATACAAGTGTCTCGGTCAATTATGCATAGTTCTCGAACCCGCAGGGTCTGCACACTTAATGTTCGGTGACGATATAGTGTTGACGAGTTATATATGTTTGTGAAAGAAAGTTGTTCGGAGTCCCGGATGAGATCCTGGACATCACGAGGAGCTCCAGAATGGTGTGTAGGTAAAGATTTATATATGGGAAGTCTTATTTTTGCTACCGAAAAAGTTTTGGGTTTTTTCGGTATTGTAGCGGGAAGCTTCTTGAATGTTCGGGAAACTTCTAGAGGAGTCCGGAAGTCCACCAAGGGTTCCACCACGTCCCAAGGGATTGCATGGGCTGAAGGGAGACACCATGGCCTTATTGGGCCAAGCACACAAGTCCCTCAAGGCCCATTTAGTTGGGAAAGGTGGAAAGTACACCTTTGTATGGAAGGGAAGGAGGGGGACTAGGATTCTTCCACCTCACCCCTTGGCTGCACCCTAGGGCTAGGAGGGGCTGTTTCCTATGCACCTCCACATATATATAGAGGGGCGGGTGTGCCCAAGGGGCACATGAAGCCCTTGGTGCCCCTCTCTCTCCCTTGATCGTTTTCTCCTCCATTCGCGGTTTCGATAGCGCTAGGCGTAGCCCTACCGGGATAGCACCACCGCCGCCACCACCATGCCATCGTGTTCCCGGATAACTCATTTACTACTCCGCGGTCGCTCGCTGGATCGAGGAAACGGAGACATCATGAAGCTATACGTGTGCTGAACGCGGGGGTATCGTCTGTTCAGAACTAGATCGGGACGGATCGTGGTTGGATCGTGGGACGAATCGTGATTGAATCGTGAAGACATTCGATTCCATCAACCATGTTTATTAATGCTTCCTCTTAGCAATCTACAATGGTATGCAGACACACTCCCCCTCTCGTAGAAATACATCTCCATAGATAGATCTTTGCGGGATCACTAGAAGGGTATGTATAGAGGGGGGCAAATAGACAATTTATAGGAATTTATAACTACCTCAAACACAAATCAAATGTTGGCAGTTTTTAGCATACATAGAAAATCCAGAACACCCTACGCATGCAAGTCATCAAGTATAGCATCGGAAAGTAAAGACATTACACATGGAAGTAAGGAGTAGATATAAAGGGATCAAACACATGAGGGACACAAGATTTTTCCCGTGGTTCCGATAGGTGGCACTATCGTACATCCATGTTCATGCAGTCTTGAACCCATGGAGGGTAACGGTCGTGAGAGTCCATAGAGGGCTATAACCACGGAGGGTTCCACGAAGAAGCACCCTTGTCTATACCATGATGGACTACGTCCACGGAGGACTAGCCTAAGTCGGGGAAGATCTTGAGGAAGTAGGCGATCTCCTTGCCTTTACAAACTTCTTGGTTCACTCCACAACACGAAGTAGGAGACCCCCAAGCGACACCTAACCAATCTAGGAGGCACCACCCTCCAAAAGGTGAAAGGCTCGATTGCGTCGATGAACTCCTTGCTCTTGTGCTTCAAGATGATAGACTCCTCAACACACAATCCCTCTCTCACAGATTTCGCATGGTAGAAGAGATTGATTGGGTGGAAAGCAATTTGGGGAGTCTAGATATCAAGATTCATATGGTACGAATGGAATGGCACGATCTCAACAGATGAGTAGGTGGCTCTCTCTTACAAAATCAGTAGGTATGAGTGGAGAACTGCTATGAGTTCTTCTCTGGTGAGTGAGTGGTTGTGGAGGGGTATATATAGGCATCTCCAAAAATCCAACCGTTACACACAAAATAACCAACTCGGTGACACCGATGTGTTAATCTTGGCGGTACCAAAGTGACCAAAAGGTGGCAACTTTTGAATCTCGGTGAGACCGATATAGGAAACTCGGTTGCACCGATAAGGTGACCAACGGTCAGATTGCCCAGTCTCGATGACACCGATCCAAAAATCTTGGAGGGGCCGATATTTTTCATAACAGAAAGTTGGCAGCTTAACTCGGTGGCACGGAAGCACAATCGGTTGCACCAAAGTGGTTAGGGTTTGGCTGAGTTAGTCTAGGTTCTGGAATCAGTGGCACCGAGTGGAGTGTGTTGGTTGCACCGATTTTGAATATTTGCTTTGGACAAACTTTTGTGGAAGTGCTTGTGGGTGTATGTGGTGACTATCACTTGTGCACGTATGAGCATTTTGTTCACCAACAAAACCTTACCCCTTTTAATAGTATTGGCTTTCCTATGTACTCAAAGTGATTTCTCACAAAAGATAAAATGTAGAGTCCTTTGCTTGAGGCTTGGCTAAGATAAAATGTAAAGGGTATTAGTCCAACAGACAATGTATGTTGTGATGAATTGTCAAAATCACCAAGGGAGCACATTGTGCTTTCAATCTCCCCCTTTTTGGTAATTGATGATAGCATACAATCAAAGCTTCAAATAAAGATATCTATGGATGTAATGAAGACTTTGAGAGACACATGTCTTAGACTTGCTCCCCCTAAATGTGTGGCATCTTTTTAATGGATAGTTGCGTTGGAATGCATGTACACACATACAGTAGATGGGACATAATAAGTCATGTGTATTATCTTGGTCATATGCACGAAATGTATATGAATGAGGTGTGTCTTAGTTTAAGACTTCACTCTTGCAAAAAATATGTGCAAGAAGAAAGAGATAATCTTGACCAAAGATATGATGCATATACTTACCTTGAGTTCTTGATCATTCTAGTAGTAGAAATACACTTGAGAAAACAATGCTAGGAAACACAAGAGTATTCTACCAATCAAAAAAGGCAATAGAACTCAAAAGTAACAAGATATGGAGAACATATATAAGGTAGTAAATCCTCTAGATTGATATGTCTCCAAGATAATTTAGAACTTTCTCCCCTTAGATATGGAAATAGTGGATCATCCTCTCCCCTTGAATCTTAGTATGTAGATATTGGGATTGGTAGGGTGAGAAAATTCTAACGTGTGAACATCAATTGCAATAAACAGATCTTTCTCCACAGTATATTTTTCTCCCCCTAATTTGCTATTCTCCCCTTGTTTATATATAAGTGTAAACTTTTGATATTGTTCTCTCCCCCTTTGCATCAGAATATATCTCCCTATTTAGCTTTGAAGCTTTGTATATTTCTCCCCCTTTGGCATTATTTTCCAAAAAGGTCATACACAACGTAGGATACAGGTATCATTGACTAAGAAGGGATCCTTGATTAAAGTTTCTCCCCCAATTTTCTTAAATAAGGGATCATTGAAGTAACAAGAACATCACTAGAAAGATCCAATCGAAAATTCTCTAACAAAACTTAGACTAAGAGGAGAAATAAAATCGGTGACACCGGGACAAATAAATTGGTGGAACCAAGATGAAGTTTGGCAGCTCATCTGCTAAATCGCTAGAACCAAGATATTTGTATAGGCGGCTCCGAGACAGAAACAGAAACTTGGTAAATGTGAAAATTTAATCCAAAGACAAAGTCGTAACTGAAAATCACACAGGGAAGAGAAACAAACAATTTGTAACAATTGCGAATAATTTAAAGAGAGGTATCAACTAGAAAATATTTGAGTGGTTCCAAGAAATTTTGTGAAATAGAGAATGAACCATCCAAAAACTTAACTAGATGATGGGTGGTAACTAGGTCACCTATATTAGAGTATATCGACTTAGGAGCCAAGAAAGAATACTTGATCATTGGTCATACTCATCGTTAAGATCAAAATGGGGTTACCATTTTTCGTTTTAGCATTTTAATGTCTTCATATCACTTGAGTTGCTCTAACTCATGTCTAGGAGTAAAGCTATATGAAGAATATGAGTACATACCTTTGAGTTGTGGGGACTCTGACTCATAAGTCGTGATCACCAAATTCACGTGTACAATGATCCCAGAGATCAATGCTCACTGAACACACAGAAGCTCAAGAGTCTTACATCCACATTTAATGTCTTACACAAATAAAGACCACGAAGGTCTAGTCTTACATAGATAGGTCCCCAAGGGCCAAATACTTAAACTTAACAAGCAATGGAAATCTTGGTCAAAAGTGTGAAGCTATGCCATCTGCCTTAAACCTACATGCATTCTGACTGGGAAGCTTCCTAGTTCACATGTTCGTCACCAACGAACTCTTCACCGAACTCCTGTTCTTCCATGCCTGGCCAATAAAATAACCAGTGGCAATCCAATGAGTAATTTTGAAGGTACTTGCAAGAAACCCATGTTGTGGAACAAGGTATAACAATGCATGATATAGCGCTAATAGGTATTTGGCAGAAAGCTAATTTTCAATGCAATGACATGATCAAGTAACTAGGTAGGCATGGATTATCTGTTGGTAGATATCTATATGAACAAGTTATCGACATCATCATGACCAGGGGGTGAACATCTCATCCTCAATCATCACATCGGGTCTTCTGACTATCTCAAGTGTCATCTGTATGCCACCCCCACACACACAAACACCAAGTTTGTGAAAACATCGGACGTAGTTTATGCAGGACCTCCAACTGTCCATGATCATGGACATGTCTATTCGAATAGTTTTACACTCTACAGAGGTTGTACGCTTTACCCACAAGACTCGGGGAACTTCTGTGTCATCCATGATTCGCAATATATTACATACCCGAGGTAAGCACCCGAACAATGGCTTACCCATGGTGATACTAAACAAAGAGTCCACTCGTTGGTGCCATCCCTCATGAGATACATCACACGTATCATCCATGAGGGCATGCAACAGTGTGCCCGGTGCCTGTAAAGACAACACATGGCCTTTCACTACCGGGATGACCCCGTCTAAAGAGTGACCACTTCACTCTCGCCACTGGTAACGCGGGCTCCCTGCTAGCACCAACCATAGTAACCAACAAAGCCCCGTCCCATAAGGGGTATCATGGTCGCACATGTAAGGTTGGGACGGTCAGCAAATCTTAAATCTGTCCATTTTTGAAAACACACACTCACTTCCTCCGGTGCACCACTTCTTTCTCAAGTGGTCACCCAACTCATCATCATCTCCCTCCGGCATTAGTAGCACCCGACGAGGTTTTCGAAAAGTCTTTGAAATCATTCCCTTATTTCCATCACCATGCATAATCTTGATCCCACTTGCGTAGCATCTACTAGCATCCTATCTATACCACCCGCATAACCCTCACAAGGAAGGTAGGGTCATCCCACCAAAAGTGGTCACCATATCACAAGATCAACAAGAAACAATATGGTGGTATATGACATGCATGAAAATGGTTTCTTAACATGGTCAAAGGGCTGCTTGCCTGGCTCAACAAAGTCTTCGGGTCCAACTCCCTCGACAATAGCGCAATCAATCATCACGATAAATAGCGATAATAATAAGCATCACACAAAACAGAGCACACAAAGCTACTATTAAAAATGCTACCCTATTCTGATAAATACTAAAAACTATAATAAAAATATTTATCGAAAGTTTTGTTGTGAAAATATTTTTAAAAACTATTTAAACAGAGGCAAAAAGGTGCCAAAATAGGTTTTAAAATAAAACATTGTATAAAAAGTTTTCAACATTTTCACAAATGGCATTATTAAATTCTATGGAATATTCTAGGATTTATGATGGAAAAATATTGGCCATTGGATTTTTATTTAGGTCTATGGAATTTTTGGAAAACAAATAAAAAAGAAAAAGAAAAGGGGTAATGTGCCCTGGGCTAGAACTGGCCGCAACTGGGCTGGCCTAGAGCAAAACAGGCCAGACGAGCTGGTGCCCTCGCGCGCACCAGGTTTCAAACCTGACGTGCAGGGCCCGGGGCCCAAAGACGGAGAGGGGAAGAGAGGCGAGGGAGAGGCTGACAGATGGGCCCCCCCTGTCGGGTCCTTCTCCCACCTCGAGACAGGAAACAGAGGAGCTCACCAGCAGCAGTGTAGGGCACGACAACGATGGGCAAGTGTGGGGTCGGGCTCGGGGTCGAGCCACCGATCCCCTGGAGGTCGAATGGGCGCCGGAGGTGGCCGGAGTCACCGGCGGCAAGCACCCGCGACAGAGGAGCTTCGGGTGGAGGACGCGCCGGTCACCCTGTGTATCAAACAGAGGGGAAGAAGGAGGGGAAAGAGTTAGGGCATTGAGGGGTACCCAATGGGATAGAAATGGGGCCGGAGGGGTGGCTCACCAGGAGATCAATGGTGGGGCTGCAGTAGCGGTCCTCGGCTTGATCCTGAGTGCTCAAGCACAGGGAGGTCGAGCTAGGCTCCTGGAGGGTGAGTGGAAGGAAGGGGAGGGATCTGGAGAGGAGAGCAGGTCGCGGGGAGGCCTTTTTATAGGGGGCCGGGATCGCCATGGACCGAGCTCACGGGCGGCCGCCAGACAGGCTCTGGTGGCCACAGGAGGGGCTCGAGGAAATTGTGCGGTCCTTGTGGGGGAGGACAGGGAGATAGGAAGAGAGAGGGGGAACGAGGTGAGCTCAAAGAGGGGCCCGACTCGGATGGGGAGTGGCCGACGCGGGCGGCGTCGGCCACGCACGGAGGAGGGAGGAGGAGAGGGAAGGGAGAGGGGGCCGACCGCCTGCAGTGCTACGGACATCAAGGCTGACCAGGGGGTCAAGCTCCCTCATCCCAAAGCGGTCGGGAGCCTCGGGATGCTCCTACTACAGTGCAATGGCACACTATAGCACGCTTCAAAGCGCCCAAATGGAATGCCATGACATGCCTTTGGCGTTTTGGGTGCGGCCACTTGTATCCAGGGACTCTAGGGGGCCTAGGCTAGGGCATTCTAGCATTGGATGCGCTAGGAGGTTACTAGAATAAGAGAGGAGGGGAGATAGAGGTATTTTGCTGCTGTCGAGAGGGTAAAAATGGGGATTACCCCACCTACCCGTTGATATGAGTCTTGAGATTCTTACTGGAGTGAAGGGGGAACCATGGAGTCATTGGTAAAAGTTTCAGGCTAAGGGAAATAGTAAAAGGTGGTCAAAACATGATTTTCCCAATCATGCAAAAGGTGTTTGATAGATTTTAGGGCAAGCAAATGTTCTTTGCTTGCCATGAGATTTTACAGGATCAAATGGTGGTTGGAATTAGGTCTGATCACCAAGTTTGAGGTTGATTGATGAAAGTTCACAATGTAACTTTGTGGAACCCTAGAAATCAACAGAATAAGATTTCTGTAGATCTAGTCATGCCAAGCTATCCCCTTGATGCACCACTTAGTGTAGGATTATTATTTGGTGATTAGAACATGCCCACATAGGCTGGGGTCAAGGGAAGAAACTTCGCAATATAAAGTTGTTCAAATTTGAACCAGGACAGGGAGGGTTTTGGAGTAGTTATATGAACCAAACTAATTTGGATTGCGATGAGACTTTGCAAGATCATGACCTATGATGATGTTGACTTGCTATAATTATCTTGGAATTTCCTGAAAATATTTCTTGTAGAAATATTTCAAAACCTTGATTTGGGAAGAAAGGGTTTTTGAGGGGTTTTGCCCATTATTTGAACAAGACCATGTGCTGGAACTCATATATATGGAAAATATATGTCCATTGAGTTTCCCTAAATTTTCTCAAATATTTTGAAAGAATTTAAATAATTTTTCCATACGAAAAACCATTTCTGGTCTAAAGAAAAAGCCTTTAAGTAAAATATTAAAATGTTGTTTAACATTTTTATTTGGTGGTTTTGGAAAGTCATATATATAGTAGGTTTGAAGTAAAGCCTTTGGGGAAAAAGGATCGACCCAATTTGTGGACTTGTAGTGCAAACCTCAACTTAGGTTTTTTTTTAAAACCTAATGTGAATAAATCCCTTTTGGTCAAAATAATATTTGATAAAAATAGTTTTGGGCACTACTCACATGGCATGATCATTAGGCAAGAAGTTTGGGTCAAGGAAGATGAATATGGAGAGGGATAGAATCTAAAAGTGCCAGACAGAAACAACCGAACAACCAAACAAACACCAAATCAAACAAGCACAAGCACTAAAAAAGTTTTAATTGGTTCCAAATTTTATAAATCCAAGCAAATCAAGGTGATACAAACACAAGGTGTGACATGAGTGATGTTGTTGACGTAACTTGTGGGTGAACTTAATGAGGATGGTCGAAGTTGACGAAGTTCATCTTCAGTTGGGAGAAATCCTTGTTGATTTCGTTCACTTTTCACCTACAAAGGTTAGTCACACAAGGAAGAACATGATATATTCAAATGAAATAATACCATTTGAGATTTAGCAATTGAGGGTTTTACGTCAAGGATATGTTTTGTTGTCTTCTTCCTTCCATCATCAAAGCAAGGTTGTGGATATTTGGTCATGACAATATTGCATAAGATATGAGTTGGTTGCAATCTTGTGGAGTGTTGTTCTTTAAAATACCTACAAAGGGTTATATGCAAGCCAAGGGAGCATATAATTCCAAGATATATGATATTCAAGGTAACAACATGGAATGGACATCGAAGCTCATCCCCTTGCAAGCATCCAAGTGAGCTTAGCTCAAGTTTGAAGCATCAATGATGTTCAACTCACTCATCAAATGAAAAAACACTTTTTAATCAAGTGGCTTAGTAAATATATCGTCCAATTACTTGTTAGTTCGAACATGCTTAAGATTAATATCCCCTTTGGCAACATGATCACGACTGAAATGATGTCAAACTTGAATATGCTTGGTTCGAGAATGTTGCATAGGATGATGACCAATCTTAATAGCACCTTCATTGTCACAAAGTAATGACACATTTTTAACATTATTTCCATAATCTTTAAGCATTTGTGTCATCCATAACAATTGAGCACAACATGATCCAGCAGCAATATATTAAGCTTCGGCAGTAGATAGAGATATCAAGTTTTGTTTCTTGGAGGACTAAGACACAAGAGATCTACCAAGAAATTGACATGTACCCTAGGTGGATTTTCTATCAACCTTTCCACTAGCATAGTCCGAGTCGGAGTAGCCATCAACATTAAAAGAAGATCCCTTGGGATACCAAATGCCAATGTTTGGTGTATGTATCAAGTATCTCATAATGCGTTTAACAGCCTCAAGATGACATTCTTTAGGTGCATCTTGATATCAAGAATGCAAACACTAAGCATAATATCAAGAGGGCAGGCACATAGATAAAGTAATGAACTAATCATTGATTGATAAACCTTTTGATCAACCGCTTCACCCTCCTTAGTGAGATCATCGTGTCCGCTAGTGGTCATGGGAGTTTCAATACCTTTGCATTCCTACATGTTGAACTTCCTGATCAAGTCATTGGTGTACTTTGTTTGAGAGATGAAAGTGCCTTCTCTCGTTTCCTTGATTTGTATACCAAGAAAGAATTTTAGCTCACACATCATAGACATCTCATACTTCTCTGACATCAACCTTGCAAACTTCTCACTAAAATGTGGGTTAGTAGATCCAAAGATAATATCATCCACATAAATTTGGCACACAAAAAATTCACCATTAACCCTCTTTGTGAATAAGGTTACGTATATTTTTCCAATTTCAAAACCTTTTTCAATAAGAAACTTCGTTAGGCATTTATACCAAGCGCGAAGAGCTTGCTTAAGTCCATATAAAGTTTTGCGACGTTTGTAAACATGGTCAGGTTTCTTAGGATTTACAAAACCAGGTGGTTCCTTAACATAGACCTCTTCTTCAATCTATCCATTCAAAAATGCACTTTTAATATCCATTTGGTAAAGCGTGATATCATGGTGATTAGCATAAGCAAGAAGAATTCAAATTGCTTCTAATCTAGCAACGGGGTCGTAGGTCCCACCGTAGTCCATACCTTTGACTTGCATATACCCTTGGGCTACGAGACGTGCCTTGTTGCGTACGACTTAACCGTCTTCATCTTGCTTGTTCTGAAACACCCATTTGGTTCCGATGATGTTTTGCTCATCCTCGGGCTTCTCCACACTTCGTTCAATGATAGATGATGTTAGTGTCCACACTTAGTTCCTCTCGAAGTTGTGAAGCTCTTCATGCATAGCGTTCACCCAATCTACGTCTTCAAGAGCTTGTTCTACCTTCAAGGGTTCAATGAAAGAGATGAAAGAATAATGCTCACAAAAGTTAGCTAGATGAGTTTTAGAGCGAGTGATTCTCCCGGTTTGTGTATCACCAAAAATTTGGTTTATGGGATGGTTCTTGGTCAATTGTGCTCTAACTCGCATCATCTTCTGATTGTTGGATGGTGGATCTTCTTCTTCATCATCATCTCCTTCGTCTTCGTTGTTGTCAAAGGTCTCGTTCCCTTGAGGAGGTGGTGAAGGAGGTTGGGGTGGATCTTCATGATGCACTTCCTCCTCTTCATCAACTCGTCGTGTACCGCTTGTGGATGCCTTCATGTCATGCTGTGGTTCACCTTGACTTGAAGTGGGGGCTTTAACTTGAGTTGATGAAGTACTTTCCTTCACCTCCATGGGATATATCTTGCTAATACACAAGTATTGGATAGCTTCCGAAGGGTCCTTATCACCTACATCATTTGGTAATTGTTCGAATTGTGAACCATTAGATTCATCAAACTTCACATCTACCGTCTCTTCAAATTTTCGAGTGAAGTTGTTGTAGACACGGTCAATGTGAGAGTTTGATCCATAACCAAGCCGGAATCCTTCATGAGATTTAGGGGCAAATTTAGTACGACAGTGCTTATAAAGAATGTAGCACTTTGAGCCGAATACCCGAAAGTATCCAACTTGGGGTTTGTTACTAGTGAGAAGCTCGTATGGGGGTTTTATCGAGAAGCTTGTGCAAGTAAAGTCGGTTTGTGGCATGTCACATTTTGTTGAGGTGTGTACATAGCCGAGAACTCATGTGAGACACCTTCTTCCTCAAGAAAGGTATCCACATGGGTGTTCTTGAACTCTGATCCGTTATCACTCCAAACCTTCTTGATCTTCACTTCAAACTGATTTTGCACTTTGCGAGCAAAGTTATTGAAGATCTTTTGTGCCTACGACTTATCATCGAGAAAGAATACCCACGTAAATCTGAAAAAATCATCAACTATAACTAGACCATAAGAGTTTCTATCGAGACTCTTGTAAGCATTGGGACCAAAGAGCTCCATAAGAAGTAACTCGAGTGGTCTCCTATTAGTCAGGATATTCTTGACCGGATGGTTTCTGCTTACTTGCTTTCCTTCTTGACAAGCGCTACAAAGTCTATATTTGTCAAGGATAACATCCTTAACACCTAGAATGTGATCGCCCTTGATAAGCTTATCTAGATTGTGCATGCCGACATGTCCAAACCTTCTATGCCACAACCAACCTTTAGAAGATTTTGCAATGAGACAAGTATGAGGTTGGGCCTTTTTAGTGAAATCAACAATGTATAGACCACCTCTAGGAATACCGGTAAAGACAATTTTATGATTATCAAATCGAAACACTTGGCAAACTACTTTAGTAAACAGCACATTCAAACCGAAGTCTCCTAGTATAGATAAAGAAAGAAGATTGTAGCCAAGGGATTCAACAAGCATCACATTTTGAATTGAGCTGTCATGAGATATGGCCACCTTACCAAGGCCAAGTACCTTACCCTTAGAGTTCTCTCCAAAGGTTACGTACCTCTGATAACCTTGATTAGGCGTGATCTCTTGGACCATGTCTTTATCGCCAGTCATTTAATCCATGCATCCACTACAGAGAATCCACTCTTTACCGTCGGACATGTAATCCTTGAAGTTTGCCATTAGTCCTAGATTCTTCATGATCTTTTCATGCTCGATGTCGAACAACTCATATTCATCATAGTAGCCATGTTCTTCATTGTCATCATTTGGTGGAATCTCCTCGTCATAAAAACCAAGAGACTCATTAGAATCATAACCATGACAATGTTCAAGCTTATGAATGTGAATGGCTTCAATAACAATTTTATTGATAGTGGTGACATCTCCTTTAGCACGGAGATGATCACGAAGCTCAAATAGGCATTTATCAAAGTTCGAATCACTAGGCTTCATTTTGTGAAAAGAAATAGTTTTATGAAGAATTTCATCAAGATTATCTAATGAAAGATTTAGATATCGTTTCTCCAAGTCATTCCATAAAGTATAAGCACATGCAAAGTTCTTCAACTGAGTAAGCACGAATGTTGGTAAACCTCTAAGAATAAGATTGACGGTCCTTAGGTTACCAAGCATGTTAATTTGCTCTTCGTGTGTGGAATGCAATTCATCAATTGGGAGCACATGGGTTTTTTCAATATATCCTCTCAAATGGAATTTATCAAATAGATCAATCATGGCATTCTTCCATCGACTGTAGTACTCACCATCAAGAATGGGCACTCTACAATACGAACTCTCCTCACTAGACACATCCATCTTCCTCCATGGTGTTGAAACAGAAGCAATGGATACCAATGCTTTGATACCAATTACAGGATCACTAGAAGTGTATTTATAGAGGAGGTGAATAGACTATTTCAGGAATTTAAAACTACCTCAAGCACAAATCAAGTGTTGGCAGATTTAGCATACATAGCAAATCTAGAACATCATACACATGCAAGCCATCAAGTATAGCAGCGGAAAGTAAAGAGATTGCACATGGAAGTAAGGAGTAGAGATAGAGAGATCAAACGGATGAGGGACACAAGATTTTTCCCATGGTTCCAACAGGTGGCGCTATCGTATATCCACATTCATGGAGTATTTAACCCACAAAGGGTAACAGTCGCGAGAGTCCACGGAGGGTTCCACGAAGAAGCAACCTTGACTATAACATGATGTCCTACGTCCACGAAGGACTAGCCTAACTCGGGGTAGATCTTCACCAAGTAGGCGATCTCCTTGCCCTTAAAAACTTCTTTGTTCACTCCACAATGCGAACTAGGAGGCCCCCAAGAGACACCTAACCAATCTAGGAGGCACCACCCTCCAAAAGGTAAAAGGCTCGATTGTGTCAATGAACTCCTTGCTCTTGTGCTTCAAGATGATAGACTCCTCAACACACAATCACTCTCACACAGATTTCCCTTGGTAGAAGAGATTGATTGGGTGGAAAGCAACTTGGGGAGGCTAGAGATCAAGATTCATATGGTAGGAATGGAATGGCGTGATCTCAACACATGAGCAGGTGGCTCTCTCTCTCATAAAATCAGTAGGTATGAGTGGGGAACTATTTTGAGTGCTTCTCTTGCGAGTGAGTGGTGGTGGTGGGGTCTAATATAGCCATATCCAAAAATCCAACCATTACACACAAAATGACCAACTCGGTGACACCAATGTTGTAATCTCGATGGTACTGAAGTGACCAAAAGGTGACAACTTTTGAATCTCGGTGAGACCGATATAGGAAACTCGGTTGCACCGATAAGATGAGCAACAGTCAGATTGCCCTATATTGGTGATGTCGATCCAACAATCTCGGAGGGCCGATATTGTGAATTTGCGTAACAGAAAGTTGGCAACCTAAACCGGTGGCACCGAAGTAGAATCGGTTGCACAAAAGTGGTTAGAGTTTGGCTGAGTCTGTCTAGGTTCTGGAATCGGTGGCACCGAGTGAAGTGTGTTGGTTGCACCTATATTGAATATTTGCTTTGGACAAACTTTTGTGGAAGAGATTGTGGGTGTATGTGGTGACGATAACTTGTGCATGTATGAGCATTTTGTTCACCAACAAAACCTTACCCACTTTTAATAGTATTGGCTTTCATATGGACTCAAAGTGATTTCTCACAAAAGATAAAATGTAGAGTCCTTCGCTTGAGGCTTGCCTAAGGTTATTCCTGCTCCTTCTTCTTCTTGGGGATACTCTCCACACTCCTTTTTGCCAACCCATCTCTCTTTATGGACTTTATCTCAAATAAACTAGATTGAGGTATTAGTCCAAGAGACAATGCATGTTGTCACGAATTATCGAAACCACCAAGGGAGCACATTGTGCTTTCAATCTTGGATGAGCGTAGGAAAATTTTTGTTTCCCATGCAACATTCCCCAACAGGAGGAGGCGCATCGTGGGACACGTCGCCTGTCTGGAAGGGCTAAGGACGGAGCGAGTGGGATGGCATCGGGGCCTCGCCGGTGGCATCAACGAGCTCGGCAATGCAGCCATGCCAGTTTTTGTAGCAGTCGTTGGTGGGGCAGTAACGCAGCCGCTCCCGTGCCATGAGCAGTGCAATCGGTGTGTTCGTCGGTCCGCGGCGGGAGTGGGAGGATGACGTTGTGGAAGGAATGTAAGACGGATTAGCAGTGTAGGTGTCGTGCTGCACGGAGGACAAACTGATGAGTCCTGCTCCTCTTGAGCAGCCAGGCTGGTAGCAGCGTTGGCTGCCGAAGAGATGGAGCGGCATGGGATGTCGTGGCCCATGGGCGTCTTCTCGGCGACGCGAGCGACCCGGTGCTTGGCACGAACTCGGCGGGCGTCGGTCCTGGGAGCGAGAGAGCGGAAACGGGGTGGAACCGGAGATATATTATGACATGCCCCTACCTGGCGCACCAAATGTCGAAATAAGGGCTCCGCAAAATCCAACAAGGTTTGAACACTGGGTCATGTGTGAAGAACACAAACGGCTCGAAGTCCCAAGCTTGTGACCCTACGACCTAGCTGTGTCGAGTAAGTGTGTGTGGGGAAGAAGATGGACTCAGAGACTTACCCGGGTTTGGCCCACCTTGCGGTGTAAAACCCTACTCTTGCTTGTGGTGGATTGGCCTCATGAGGGGGCTACGGATGAACTAATACAGTGGTTGGGTGGCCTCACGAGGGCTCTTGGTCTCGGCGATGACATCCGTCCTGCCCAGCTCGTAGTCTCGGTCCTATTGCACTCAGAAGGAAATCTTTGGGGTGATTCCTTGGGAACCCGCATACGTCCTCGCCTCCTTAGCACGAAAGAGGAAGCCGTCCCCCTCAGCGCCCGCTAGCGCCCGCCTGACTCAACTATCAGATCCGACGTCATCACGGCCCCACAAGGCCGGGAACTTGCATAGGAATCTCTGCCCCTCGGGAGGCAGCCTAGGGGATGCCACTCCTCTGGAGATCTTGGCGTTGTCCACCTCGGGAGATGGGGTCTCTCACAAGGGCCTTGAATTGAGGGGCTTGTTGTTGGGTCGTACCGAGCCATCATAGTGGGCCACGCGTTGGGCCGCAGGCACGCATGTCTGGGTACCCTCAATCCCAGAATGCCGATATCCGCGGCTGGGGGCTCGCCTGTATCTTCGTCATCTTCAAGTTCACGGAGGAGCTTTCTCTTCGACGGAGGGGACACCTTCTCCAGGTCATCATTCTCAGTCTCCTCCGAATCTTCCTCGCCGCTAGTGTCATCGGAAGACACCAGCATAGGGAATTGAGGCGCTCAGACGGCATGAGCCCCACCTCATCGAAGGTGGGCATGGCAGCGACCAACTCCGCCGGGACATCGTAGCATTACAACGGGCATAGGCCTCGGGGAGGTCCCTTGGATTGCTGGGGAGTAGGGTAGCCAAGACCCTATATAGCTCCTTGCCTCTCAGGCTGGCGGGCCGAAGCCTGATGTCATCCTCCATGCCCTGGTACTCCCACATGGGCTTTGAGTGCGCCTGGAGCGGCCCCAGGCGTTGCGTCAGGAACTCCTTCACCATCATCGCCCTGGTTGGCTTCTTGGCCTCCATATCCGATGAGATCTGCTCCAAGAAGGGTCTATCCCAAGGATCGGTGAGCTTCACGGAGCCCCACAAGAGGGTCTTCTTGGACACCTCCATTGGGAGCTCCAGGCACGGATTGAGACCCTAGGTATCGAGGAAGACCCACCGGTGCCTGAAGCCTTCCACCTTCTTCTTGGCCTTCAGGAGAACCTTCCCGCTCTGGACCGCGAGGAAGGAGACGCAGGCCGACCGATGCGTGTTGTCGTGGAGCCGCAGGAGGAAGTAGTGGTGAAAGAGGGCCACTCAGGGCCTCACACCTACGAAGGCCTTGCAGTTGAAGGCCAAGACAAAGAGGAGCAGGATGGAATTTGGCTGAAGATGGTGGGTCTAGATCCCTTAGTGCTCAAAGGTGGCGGTGAAGAACCCCGAGAAAGGCGGGACGAGCCTGGAGAAGATTCTATTGAGGAAGATGGGGTAGAGTGTTTTGTCCGAGGTGTGTAGCTCGGCAGCCGCACCAGATCAGGGTCTGTCCACAGTCATTGGAGTCGCCCGTCGACAGCGGGAGAACTGGGGTGAGGTCCCTCTCTTAGCAATGGCGGATGCCATGAGCACCGGCAAGGGGTAAGAGGAGCCTGATGCCTGAGCCTCAGGCTTCGACTTCCCGGGAAGCGCCATTTGAGAAATCCTCGAGGAAGAAGAGAAAGAGGAAGGGCGGCACTATGCCAAGATCTGGAGGAGGTCCACACGAAGGAAAGGGGATCCGAGAAGGGGAGCAAAAGCACAAGGAAGGAGAACAATGATGGCTCTATGGAAGGCTCTAGGCTTTTGTCTGCCTGGGCAGTTGCCAAGGCAACGTGGGAGAGGAGGTGTCCGCATCCTACCACGATCGAGCCTGGCCCATAGGCGATTGGGAGCCCGTGGTGTTTTCACTATTCGCTCCTTGCGTTCGCCTCGAAGCCCGGCCAGGCACAACTTGTGCCTCGGGGATACTATCGGTGTTATGGGATTTGGGGTACCTAGAACTGCCTGCCTGCGGCCTAGCGTGTGGCCCACTTCAACGGCCCAGTACAGCCTACTAGCAAGTCCCCCCAAGACAAGACCCTCGCGAGGGACCCGGCTACGCGAGGTGAACAACACCATGGACCCAGAGGAGTGTCCTCCCCATGCTGCCTCCCGAGGAGCAGAGTTTTCTATGCACGTACCCAGCCTCATGAGGCTAGGATGATGTGAGCCATGACAATCGAGGCAAGGAGGGTGCCAGCAGGCAGAGAGAGGACAATTTCCTCTTTGGTGCTAAGGGAGCAAGGGCAGGCGTAGGTTCCCAAGGAAGGCCCCAAAGCTTTCCATTCTTGTGCAACATGACCAAGACCACGAGCTCAGCAGGACGAATGTGATCGTCGAGCCCACCTCTGCGTCACTCCCCGAAGCTTTGCACGCGAAGACCACCTTTAGTCAGGATAAGATGTACCTCTTGTCCCATTTCAAATTTGGCCATTGTGGGATAACTTCCCGCCTGTATGACAAGGGAAGAGGACCAAGGCCGCTATAAACAGGGACAAGCCTCCACTGTCGAGGTGGACCAATTGATTTTCACCCCAGAGCCCTCGCGAGGTCTCTCAACTTTTGTACTAGTTCATCCCCATCCTCCTCGGGAGGCCAATCCAGCAAAATCAGGAGTAGGGTTTTACACCGTAAGGTGGCCCAGACCTAGGTAAATCTCTGCGTTCATCTTCTTGCCTGCTTGCGCGCATCTGACGAGGCTTGGTCATGGGGTAATGAGCTTGAGACTAGAACTGGTCAAGATCTTCGCACACGTCCCAGAGTTCGAACCTTGTTGGCTCTACGGATCCCCGATTTCGACAAGCTTGATTTAGCGGTGTCACTTGGTGTTGGTGTAGAGGATGAAGCACTTGGCTTGTATTTTCTTGAAGTAGGATGACGGCTTGACGAAGTCAGCTTGTCCTTGGAACTTGACTTGTCGCCAGTAGGTAGTGTATATTTCGTAGTCGAAGGCATCTTTGTCATAGAAGTTTGAGCACTTGAGTTGTAGGTCTTGGAAGAGAACTTGGAGTACTTGTAGTCATCTTGCACTTGACATCCCGCCTTGGTAGCTTGATGCACTAGCTCAAGTAGGTTGGAGTATGGTTGGAAGTCCAAGATTTTCTTGACTTAGTAGTTGAGACCATTCAAGAAGCACGCCATTGTTTGCTCATCATCTTCCTTGATATTGGCTCGAATCATTACAATTTCCATTTCTTGGTAGTATTTTTCTACGGATGTGGTGCCTTTCTTGAGTAGATCTAGTTTCTTGAAGAGATCCCGGTTGTAGTGTGTAGGCACAAAATGAGCTCTCATGAGATCCTTTATTTGAGCCCAAGTGGTGATAGGAGGTTCACCTCTTACTCTTGTTCGCTCAATCACTTGTTCCCACCAAATGAGAACATAGTCTTGGAACTCAAGTGAGGCCATGGCTGTCTTGTTCCCTTCCTCAAATTTGTCGAAACGGGATATCTTGTCAACTTTGACTACCTATGAAAGGTAGTCCTCAAGGTCGTTGCTTCCGGAGAACTTAGGTGTTGTGAACTTGAGCTTGCCGAAGCAATGTTCATCATTCTAGTTGTTTTGGCGATGCACTTGATGAGAAGGAGGTGTGTCAATGTTGTTGTCGAGTTCACGTTGTGGTTACTTGGGGTGTCACCGTCATTGTGCTTGACATGATGTGCTTGAGGCCAATGACGAGGTCCTCGCGTGTGGTTTCATCGCTCTTTTTGCTCCTCTTGGCGAGCGGCTTCTATTTGTCGTTCTTGTTGTTCCTCTTGGCGAGTGGCTTCTTCTTGTTGTTCTTGCTGGAGTGCTTCCCGTTTGCGATGAGCTTGGCTGTTGCGCTCCTCCAAGGCACGATGTGTTTGAAGAGCTTGTTCATGGATATGATAGTGTTCTTCTTCTTGGTGACGTTGTTCTTGCTCCAAAGCATCTTGATCTTATTATGGCAATGGTCTCGAGTGCAAATGCGATCTTGCAATCCACTACCATGTAATAGATTCTTGGTGGCTTGACGTTGATGACCTTGAGGTGAGCTTGGACCGGAGCGTTCGTCTTGGTGATGAACATGTGCTCACGGAGGGCTTGCTTCGGAATAATACTTCGACGAGTGGCGACTTGAGCGCCGTCTTGACGTAGTCGAAGTAGATGGAGCATGGTTGAGCATCAAGGACCAAAATTTCTCCATTTGTCTTGATAGCTTGGTGTAAAGGTAGTCCCATGTGCGCACCTCGGATTTGCACAAGTCGGTGGTGATTTGCTCGATGCGATCATTCAAGACATCTTGAGCTTGAGTAATTTCCCTGTTTGCGCCAAATAAGTGCAACTTGGTGACGTGGGTGTTTGCGTCGTCGTCATGCTCCTCGAATGTCGGGTTCGACATGATGTACCTATCCATATCACTCACCAAGATATAAGTGGAAGAGTGAGAAGACAATACCAATTACCATTCCAAAAGTTGAAGGTGGATCAAGATCACTCAATGTGCTAGTACGGAGAGACTAGAATTGGTACCGAAGATCGTCCCTCTCACACCTACACAAGTAATGCTTATGGAGTAGCTTGGTTAGCATGGTGGTAAAAAATTCAAGAAATTCGAGAATATGATTTAGTAATGTTGAAACAGATTCAAAAATTCCAAAATGAGACAATGGAGATCAATAGCAATGAGTGTACACAGAAAAACACACACCGATAGATAAGCGGGGTTGTGCAAATTTAGCGATGCTATTGCTTTTGTTCTTTTGTCCTTGCTTAAAAGCTTTTCTTCTCTTTCTTTTAGCAATTTTATTTGGATTGTCACTATGCGGTACGTGCACACGAAGATAGCAATTATTTATGCAGGTACTAAGTTGTAACACAAAAGATGATACCATGATATATCCATGCAATTGTAGCCATGCAGAGTATGTATCACTAAAGTGCACAAGTACCATAGATCGACAATACACAATGGCTAGTCTTGATAGGGAAGTGACGCAAATAGGCTCAGGGTAAAAATGCAATGGCAAGGGTATATGTGAAGAGTGTCTTTGCGATTACTGTCTTTGCTTACGGTTGGTTTCAACAAAGAGGTGGTTGGCGACGATCTAGGGCGACGATGAGCGGCGATGTCGATGAAAGGCCCACTCCTAATTAGCCGAACACCTTTGGAAGTGGCGAAGCTCACGACTCAAAATCTCAAATGCAAAGGGTTTCGGGAGAAAATGGTGGACGTTTATGGCAAATCTGTGGTGGAGAAAACCAATAAAATGGAAAACTTCAGAGGTGAAAGTTTTTGTAAAGGTCGGAAGGTTCGGGCCCACCGGAGGTTCCTAGGGGTGGAAGGTTCATGGTGGCCAGAGGGTTTGGGGGCCGGAAGGTCCGGGTTGGGCCGGATGTTCCAAGGGTCGGTAAAATTGGGATGAACCCTACTTTCCAGATCTAATACTTGGGTGGAAAATCGTGAGGAAAAACCCAAATATGACGGGGGAAAAGAAAATTTTGTGGGGATTGGATGGATGGAAAGCTAGATCCACACGTCCACAACAAAATCCATGGATCCAAATCAAGAAATTTTGGTATGGCTATTTTTGTGGGGATTTTCTAAATTAGGTCAAAACAAAGCAAAATTTGGCTAGAAAGTGGAGGGAGAGACTCCAAGGTGTGAATCAACGTGGCTCATGATACCAATATCATATTGGGCAAGCCTGGTAGCATAGATCTTTTCACACTTGTAGGGGGAAAAGGGAGAAAACCAAAGAGAAATCACAAACTCATGGACAATCTTCAATCACACATCCACCAGAAACACATGAACACACGAGATACATAGATCCATTGTCAACACAAGGATATATGGTAACTGATAGTTCTCCTCATTCCAAAGGAGGAGGCCTTGAATCCCGTAGGATCTTCCCTCTAGAGGGGCCTTCGCATCACTTTAGATCTTCTCATGTAGAGGTGTATTGTTCCACGAGGGAAGGAAGTAATGGAGCTAGGCTCAACAAAAGTATTTGCTAAACAAAAGCTAACCCTAACTCGAGGTGGAAGAGGAGTATATATGTTCTAGGTCGAAATAGGAGCAACAGATTACATGGGCCTTTGGACCCAAGTCACTTCGTGCATGCAGACCAGAACTTCTGGGTCAGGCCAGAAGTTTTGGGTGCCGGAAGTTTCGGGAAGGGTCCGACCGAGGTTAGGGCTGAGCAGAGTGTTGGCGTAGTCTTCACAGGCTGCGATGATGAGGGGCCGGAAGTTCCGGGACGGCCGAAGTTCCGGGCCAGGGTACGATCAAGTTCCGAGCTAAGCCGAAAGTCTATGCGACCGGGCTGGATCCTGGGATGCTGAGCGGCCGGAGGTTCCAGGCTGGCCAGAAGATCCGGTGTGGACAGATGTTCCGGGCTAGCCACAGAGATTCCCCTAGTGCTTGATCCTTCTTCTTCAAGGTCTTGGGGATGCTTCCTGGTCCTTTTTGGCCATCTTCTTCATACCTAAGAATGCACAAGGTTTCATTGTGAGGTAGAATCCAAGTTCCATTGATGTTCATGTCTAGCTCGAAGAGGAGTGAGTTCACCTTAGCTTCGATGACACGTGTGCGGGCTCTAGTCATATGGCCATTTGGGGCTTGATATGATGGTGTAGACTCCCCGGGGATGATGGTGGGATGCTCCGCATCACTTAGTGAGAACCAAGATTATCAAAGCAGTAGGGGAATCACGACAAATTCACATCGACAGTAGCTACACACACAAAACCAAACACTTGCAGCCAATGGGCAAGAGGGTTGTCAAGCCCCTTGAACTTGTTACTTGCAAGGATTATTTATGATAGTGATAGATTTATAAAAAGTAAAACTAAATTAAATTAAATAAATTGCAGCAATTTCTTTAGGGTTTAGCAATATGATTTAAATAGACCCATGGGCCATACTTTTTAGTTTCACTAGAGGCTTCTCTCTCGAACGCATAGCATACGGTGGGTAAACAATTGTACAATTAATAGAAAAGCGCATAGTTATAATGTTATTCATGGAAATAATCATGTATATAGGCATCATGTCTGTTACAAGTAGACTAAAACTATTCTGTATCTACTACTCTTACTCCACCAATCGACCAAAATGATTCCCCATCTATGGTATTAGGTTCCTAAAAATAAGTGTAACACATTAAGCAAGATGACATTACGTAGACAAAGTAAGACTAACAATATGTTCAGACCCCGTCGTTTTATCCTTACTGGCAACAATACGATACGTGTCTTGTCACCTTTTGTCACTGGGATACAGAGCACTACACAATTGAACCTACTACAATAAACTCCTCCCACTTAAGATAAATCAATCTAGTTGGCCAAACCAAACTAACAGATCAGAGATAATTACAAAGCTAGAATAATCATGCATAATAAAGTTCAGGAAAGTCTCAATTACTTCAATGAATAATCTTATCATAAACCCACAATTCATCGGATTGCAACAAGCACATCGCAAAAGAAGATTACATCAGATAGATCTTCGCGAGAATCACGAAGAACATGGTATTGAAGATCAAAGAGAGAGAAGAAGACATCTAGCTACAAGTTATGGACCTCTGGGTCTGTGGTGAACTACTCACACATCATCATAGAGGTAGCAAGGTTGATGTAGATGGCCTCCATGACTAATTCCCCCTTAGGAATAATACCAAAAGAGGCCTCCAGATGGGATTGCAGAAGAGTAGAGTCTTGTGGCATCGGAAAAAGTGTTTCGGGTGTCTATTTGTTCATTTTGGGGGTAAGAATGAGGTCAGGAGGTGCCACAAGGGGCCCACAAACTCGGGGGCTCCCTTTGTCCCAGGGCACGCCCTCTAGGATCATGGGGTCCTAGTAGGTCTTTTGGCCCCCTCCAAGGCTTTTAGGGTCTCTTTATGTCCAAAAGTAACTCCTGTAAATTTTCATCCAATTTGGACTCTGTTTGATATTGATTTTCTGAGAAGTCCAAAAACAGGCAAAAAACAGGAACTGGCACTATGCACTAGATTAATAGGTTAGTCCCAAAAATGATATAAAATAGCATATTGCATATAAAGTATCCAAGATAGATAATATAATAGCATGAAATAATCGAAAATTATAGGTACGTGAGAGACATATCAGACTACAGATAGATCTCGAAAGTAAATTGAATATGTGATGGACTCGGATTTGTAGAAGATAGGTGGTGGTGGTATATGGACGCGGATTGGTGGCGAATAAGCGGTGGTGGTATATTGACTCGGATTGGTGCACATTTGTTGTGGAGGTATATAGTAGCAGCGATGTATACGATGGGGTGGTGGTATATGGCAACGATAAAGATGGTGCAGCCGCGGCGTGACAACTTGTGAACAAAATTCGAAACTCTAAAAGAGTGGACGCTAAGACCAGCAACCCGACACGAAGATGCAACCGCAAATTCAACAAAGCAAACACCAAACATAAATTGGAAAAAGGCTCAGATTGGTTTATATATGATGAACTAACCCTAATTTTTGTGGCTTTTCGTGGATTGTAGGTATGAAAAATAGGGGCAATTTAGACTATGAAAACTGGTAAAATCTCACCGAGCAACCTGGAAATCTGATACCAATTGATAGAGGTGAAGCTCTCCCATCTTGCGATGAGATGGTAGCAATCAGTTTTAGTGAAGTAGACTTTGACGATCTAACTATGAATGTGCAAGGACGTCGCACCTTAGCACTCGCTAAACGAACTAAGAAAGGTCATTGCCCATGCGTGGAGCACAATCAACCTGACCACGAGGTTCTATTTACTACAGGCAAATGAAGAACAAGCAAGAAAGTGAAATTGAAATTTGAATATTGCGAATATAAGAGAAAAGCTTTACTGATGAAAATTGGGTTTTGTGACGTCTTGGTTTGGTCACAGAACACAAACGAACGACACGAGTTGCATGTATGGAGAGTTTAATCTAAACAAAACCCAAATTGCATGTATGGAGAGTTTAATCTAAAAAACCAATTCTAAACGGTACCTTAAGGGCTGTATTTATAGGGAAAAGGGAAGTGGATTTCGTCCACCATTGGCAAGGTGGTACTAAAACACATCTTGAGTCGTTTCCCCGACAATACATACTCTAAAAGTAGCCTGTGGCATAGTATTTCAAAATTACATGGGCTTGGCACAAAAATATGGTGGTGCAAAACTTATAATAACCTATGGACGAAATTTATGGAAGGTCACCTTGCATATTTCATCCATGTCCTTGTATGTCATCATGGGGGCTCAAAGTGCTGAAAACTCCACTACAAATGCCCTTTTGGTTCCCTTTGCGTGTGCCTTCGTCTTCATGCTTGATCCAAATTCAGTGTTCACCCCTATTGTCCATACTTGGCATTTAATTACTAATCAACACAAAAGCATCTATTTTAGGAAGCATATATTCTCAAGAACATCAAAATCATTCCCAAGAAACGAAACTACCAGGTAATTTAATTGGTCTACTTAAACTCTAGTAATTGGTCTAATATGTAAAGTAACAGGGCCTATGGATGTAACTATGGTATTCATGTCCTCATCAGTCGGCGTGACACTGGCCTCCCCTGACATGAGTAGATGATGGCACACAGGAGATGAGGGAGCGAGCAGTAGGATACGTGGGGAGTCGATGGCCATGACCCTGACTGCAGATCTGATCGTGGTAAAGTGTTGCAGAGGCAGTGGAATTTCGTCGACGATGTAGATGGGCGGAGACCATGGATTCTTAGCTCGGGATCTTGGGTTGTCTGTGGAGAAAAATGGATAGAATGAATAGGACAAAATAAAGAGAAAACATGGATTAAGAGTAGGTGGCAGGATGATGTAGGGAGGGGAGATCCAACGAGCGGCACTGCCTCACTCTTGGGTTGAGCACACAAGGGGTGCAAGTGAGGTGGGAAGATTGGATAAGGAAGAGGAAAAAAAGACGTGCGGCAGTGAAAAATGTGCTCGCTACGATAGACCCTCCTACCAAACGACTTCAAGTTGTTGACCTGTCTGCATTGTTTGTTTTAAGATTCATGCCTTCTGATCCAATGATCAGAAGGATGTTCAAGCTGAAATCCTTAAAATTGAATGTCAAGCCCTTATTATCCATCTATTATGTAATTAAGACAAAAGTTAAATAAGCCATCATGTTCGTCCATATATGCTAAAAATTGTTTATCCATTGATCTCGAAGATAATGGCTGAGATTTGATGTGCTAATAGTTACGTACAATATTGTCGGCCACAACAATACTAAAACATGTCACGCATGCAACACAGGAAAAAAAGACCACACTTAATGTATGGCAAAAAAACACAAACATATTTGTTCGTAATAAGAAAGGCTATTAGCCCGAGAAAAATAAAAGTTAAAAAAGATCGTCATCGTAAGAAAGTCTCCCAAGGTCTCCTTACAAAGGAGTCTATTTCTCCAAAAAGACACGCCAAGAAGAAATACGTGCACATCAAGAAACTCCCAAAACGAAACAAGGAGCCAGTTGCACGAGTTCGTGAAGGACTCAAACAAACCTCAAACCTGACACATGCACGTATGTTCAGGAAAAGAAAAGAAAATAGATGCATGAAGATTAAAACATAAGTTAAGGGCTCAAGCCTGCCTAACTAACTAAGGAAGCACATGCAAGTCGGGAAAACAAATGCATCCACGCATGTAGCTCTCAAATAAGAAAGAAGACATCACATGCATGCAGATTCAAAAGACAAGTCTCAAAAAAGACTCCCGTCCTATTTTATATATAAAGCAACAACACTAAGGATATATGGTCGAACGATACAATATGGTGAGGTAGTCCTCTAAGACAGCAGATCCCTATAAAGCACGCTAACATAAACCCACATGATTATGGTGCCGAGACACTACCATATTACTAACCGACTACAACACCATGACACACCCTTGGACACCTTGCCTCCACAACAATGCCTCAAGAGGGGAATGCGAGAACCGTCGTTGCCGATGCCAAGGTGGACAAGGGTTTTCACCCGGAGACTGTGACATGAAGAAAATAACCACGACGATGTCATCAAGAAGATAATGCCACCCACATGTGTGATCTTCACCGGTGCCAATGCATAGAGCTTTCACTCGGAAGCTCACTGGTGCCATCACGGAACACCAAGACCACACATGGCGAGAACTGGCCCCTAGATGCGGATCTAGGCAACAGCAATTGTGCTCGGACCACCCTCTGAGACACCTCCCGCCGCCCAAGTGACCGAGAAACGAAACCACCACCATAGTCATGAGGCTTGCTAGAAAGCCACCATACAGACCACCATTCGGCGCTGCCGCCCCGACATCCATGTCCCTATTTATCGCCAACCATCTGTTGGAAATATGCCCTATAGGCAATATTAAATTGGTTATTTTCATATTTCCATGTTCATGATAAACGTCTATTATCCATGCTAGAATTGTATTGATCACAATCTCAGATACATGTGTGGATACATCAATAACATCGTGTCCCTAGTGAGCCTCTACTATACTATCTCATTGATCAAAGATGGGTAATGTTTCCTAACCATAGAAATGAGTTTTCATTTGATAATGAGGTCACGTCATTAGGAGAATGATGTGATGGACATGAGCCAACCGTAAACATAGCATTTGATCGTATTAATTTCTTGCTACTGCTTTCTTCATGTCAAGTATCTATTCCTAAGACCATGAGATCCGGAAACTCCCTGGCACCGGAGGAATGCCTTATGTGTATAAAACATCACTTTATAATTGGGTGATCATAAAGGTACTCTATAGGTATCTCCAAGGGTGAGTGTTGGGTTTGCATGGATCGAGACTAGGATTTGTCACTACGTATGAAGGAGAGGTATCTATGGGACCTATCGGTAATACAACATCACAAGAAGCTTGCAAGAAATGTGACTAAGGAGTTAGTCATGGGATATGCTATTATGGGACGAGTAAAGAGACTTTCGGAAACAAGATTGAACTAGGTATGGAGATACCGACATTCGAATCTCAGGCAAGTAACATACCGTTGGACAAAGGGTGGAATATGTAGATCTTTGTGGTTTGACCGATGAAGATCTTTGTGGAATATGTGAAACCACTATGGGCATCTAGGTCCCGCTATTGGTTATTGGCTAGAGAGGTGTCTCGGTCATGTCTACATGATTCTGGAACACGTAGGGTCCACACGCTTAACGTTCGGTGACACTAGAGTAGTATTGTGATATGTACGTTGGTGACCTAATGTTGTTCGGAGTCCCGTATGAGATCCCAGATGTCACGAGGATTTCCAAAATGGTCCGGAGGTAAAGATTTATATATGGGAAGGCATATTTTGGCTACCAGAAAAGTTTCAGGTTTTACCGGTATTGTAGCGGGAAGCTTCCGGAAGGTTCTAGAAAGTTCTGGAGGAGTCTGGAAGGGTCCCTATAGCACCTAGGGAGTGCATGGGGTGTAGGGCCATCCTGTCCTTAATGTTACAGGAACACCAGCCCCCTAAGGCACATCCGCCTAGGAGAATGGAAACCCTAAGGGGAAGGCCCTCCACTTGGCTTCGAGGGCACTCCTCCCCCTTTAGCCGCCTCCCCTCCTTGGAGGAGGGGCTAGGTCTACGCCCCCAACCCTCCAACACCCCTATACATAGTGGGGAAGAGGCGCGAGGCTGGACAACAACAATTCCAACGCCCTACGGCCTCCCCTCTCTCTCGTACTTCCTCGTTTGCAGTTTCGGAGGCTCTTGGTGAAGCCCTACTAGGATTGCTCCACCACCATCTCCACCACGCCATCATGATGGTTGAGATACCATCTAGTTCTCCTTTTTCTCTTGTGAGATCAATAAGGAGGAGGCATCATCGAGCCACACGGGTGCTGAACACGGAGGTGTCGTCCGTTTGGCGCTAGATTGGATCGAATCACGATTGGATCATGAAGAGTACGACTACATGATACGTCTCCAACGTATCTACTTTTCCTAAAATAAAAGTTCTCGGATTGACCTGAAAATTTAGGGACAATATTTTTGGAATTACTAAAAAAATATTGGCGAAAGAATCAACTGCAGGGGGGCCACCACCTGGCCACAAGCCAGGGGGGCGCTCCCACCCCCTATGGCGCGCCACTGTGGCTTGTGGTCCCCCTGTCGCTCCTATGATCTCGTTTCCACTTCTATATATTCCTATTTGGGTAGAAAAAAAATCAAAGAGAAGAGTTCATCGCGTTTTACGATACCGAGCCACTGCCACCTCCTGTTCTTCCTCGGGAGACCAGATTTGGAGTCCGTTTTGGGCTCCGAAGAGGGGAATTCGACGCCTTCGTCATCACCAACCATCCTTCATCACCAATTTCATGATGATCTCCACCTTTTGTGAGTAATCTCATCATAGGCTTTCTGGACGGTGATGGGTTGGATGATATTTATCATGTAATCGAGTTAGTTTTTTAGGGTTTGATCCCTAGTGTCCACTATTTTCTGAGATTGATGTTGCTATGACTTTGCTATGCTTAATGCTTGTCACTAGGGCCCGAGTGCCATGATTTCATATCTGAAGCTATTATGTTATCATGAATATATATGTGTTCTTGATCCTATCTTGCAAGTTGTCGACACCTATTACGAGTTATGATCCGCATCCCCTAGGGTGACAATAACTGGGATTCTTTTCGGTGATTATCATAGTTTGAGGAGTTCATTTATTCACTAAGTGATAATGCTTTGGTCTGGCTCTCTATTAAAAGGATGCCTTAATATCACTTACTTTCCGTTAGGACCCTGCTGCCACGGGAGGGTTGGATAAAAGATGTCATGCAAGTTCTTTTCCATAAGCACGTATGACTATATATGGAATACATGCCTACATTACATTGATGAATTCGAGCTAGTTTTGTGTCACCCTATTTAATAAACATTGCATGATGAATGCCATCCAACATAATTATCCATCACAGATCCACTGCCTACGATCTTTTCACATATTGATCTTTGCTAAGTTACTTTTCCGTTGCTACTCTTACAATCACTACAAACTGCTACTATCACTTTCTCACCGTTACCATTACTTCCATATTACTTTGCTACTGAATACTTTGCTGCAGATATTAAGTCTTTCAGGTGTGGTTGAATTGACAACTCAGCTGCTAATACTCGAGAATATTCTTTAGCTCCCCTTGTGTTGAATCAATAAATTTGGGTTGAATACTCCACCCTCGAAAACTGTTGCGATCCCCTAGACTTGTGGGTTATCGAGACCTTTTTTTGGCGCCGTTGCCAGGGAACATAGCTCTATTCTCTGAGTCACTTGGGATATATATCCGTTGATCACTATGAAGAATCTGAAACATGCTAAGACTAAGATCTACCCCTCAACTACGAGGACATGTAAGGCACTGCCATCTATCTCTGTACTTGATTCACCTTCTATTATGAGTAAATTTGTGACACCAACATCTGCTAGTAATTCTAATATGTCGCAAGTAATTGATGATGATACTTATGCTATGCATGAAGCTGATGATGATACTTTGCTTGATACCACTATTACACTGGGTGAATTCCTTGATGAACAAATTGCTAGAGTCAATACTAAAACTGATGATATTTCCTAATCTGATGAAATTATTGAAATGGAACACTATGAGACACCTGTTAGGTCTAGCTCTCCTAGATATGAATTTCCTAATATACCTAAGGGTTATGTTATGGAAGGAGAGGTAGCTAGGGACTTTCTTGCTTGTAAGGATAGAGATGATCTTAAGAAATTTCTTCGCAAGTGGAAGGAAAATCTTTGAATGCTAGAATGCAATATGATCCTAAGTTTGCTACTTCACCTATCTTTGTTACTGATAAGGATTATGAATTCTCTGTCGACCCTGAGTTAATTACTTTGGTTGAATCTGATCCTTCCCATGGTTATGAATCTAAAATTGTTGTGGCACATCTTACCAAATTGAATTATATAGCCACCCTATTTACTCATGAGGAAAAAATGCTATTACTATATTCTTAAGTTGTTTCCTTTCTCATTAAAGGGTGATGCTAAGATATGGTTTAATTCTCTTGCTCCTGGTTGCGTACGTAGTCCCCAGGATATGATTTATTACATCTCTGGAAAATATTTTCTTGCCTATAAGAAACAAGCTACCTTGCAGGAAATATTTAACTTTATGCAAATTGAAGAAGAGAGTCTCCCACAAACTTAGGGGAGGCTTCTCCAGTTACCTAATGCTTTGCCTGATTATCCTCTCAAGAAAAACGAAATACTTGATATCTATTATAATGGACTAACCGATGCTTCTAGGGACCACCTAGATAGTTGTGCTGGTTGTGTTTTCAAGGAATGAACTATTGAACAAGCTGAGATACTATTGAACAATATATTGAGCAATGATAATGATTGGACTATTCCCGAGCCACCTCCAAAGCCAACTCCGAAGAAAAGAGGTATTCTATTTCTTAGTCCTGAAGATATGCAAGAGGCAAAGAAATCAATGAAAGGAAAAGGTATTAAAGCTGAAGATGTTAAGAATCTACCACCTATTGAAGAAATACATGGTCTTGATAACCCGACACAGGTAGTAGAGGTAAATAATCTTCGTAGATTTGATGAAGGAGATATTCCTTATAATAAGCCTGCTAGCTAGTGCTTGGATGAATTTGATAACTTTGTAGACAAGCAAGAAAATTTTAATGCTTATTTTAGTATACAATTTAAACATAATGCTTATATGCTTGATCGCTTGGGTGATTATTTGAGTAGAACCGTTAATGATCTTAAGCTTATTAGTAAAAATGCTTCCTTGGTAACTACTCAAGTAGAACAAGTACTAAAGGCGCAGAATGACTTACTTAATGAGATGAATAGTAAGAACAATGATCATTCTGTTGAAGTTGTGGCTAGAGGTGGTAGAATGACTCAAGAACCTTTGTATCCTGAGGGCCACCCTAAGTGAATTGAGCAAGATTCTTAGAGAGTTAATACTGATGCACCTACTCATTCTAGTAAGAGTAGGAAAAGGAATGACGATAGTACTTTGCATGCCGCTAGTGAACCTGTTATAGATACACCTGAGAACCCAAATGATCTTTCTGTTTATGATGCCGAGACACAATCTGGTGATGAACATGAGCCTAGTGATAATATTAATGATGATGTTCATGTTGATGCTCAACCTAGTAATGATAATGATGTGTAGATTGAACCTGATGTTGATCTTGATGACCCACAACCTAAGAATAAGATATATGATAAAAGAGACTTTGTTGCTTGGAAACATGGTAGAGAAAGAGAACCATGGTTTTAGAAACCCATCCCTTTCCCCCTAAGAGATCCAAGAAAAAGGATGATGAAGATTTTGAGTGGTTTGTTGAAATGCTTAGACCTGTCTTTTTACGTATGTGTTTGACTGATATTCTGAAAATGTCTCCTTATGCTAAGTATATGAAAGATATTGTGACAAATAAAAGAAAAATACCGAAATCTGAGATTTCCACCATGCTTGCTAATTATACCTTTAAGGGTGGAATACCAAAGAAACTAGGAGACCCCAGAGTACCTACTATACCATGCTTTATTAAAGAAAATTATGTTAAAACTACTTTATGTGACCTTGGAGCTAGTGTTTGTGTTGTGCCTTTCTCTTTATATCGTAGACTTGATTTGAATAAGTTGACACCGACTGAAATCTCCTTGCAAATGGTTGATAAATTAACTGCATTACCCATCAGTATTTGTGAACATGTACATGTTGTCGTTGCGAAGGTTACTATCTTAACGGACTTTGTTATCCTTCATATTCCCGAGGATGAAAGTATGTCGATCATCACCCTTTTTGAATATTGCAGGGTCTATTATTGATTGCAACAAGGGAAATGTCACTTTTAATGTTAATGGTAATGAGCATACGGTGCATTTTCCGAAGAAACAACCTCAAGTTCATAGTGTCAACTCCATTGAAAGGGTTTCCATGATTATTATCGGGGGCTTTGAATTCCCTCTTCCTACTGCCAAGAAGAAATACGATATACTTATTGTTGGGGACATGCATATCCCCATTGAGGTAACCTAGTGTTATTCGAACATTCTTCGGTTCCATGACATTCGAAAAAAGTTTGTCAATAAGACTTGATCAACCTTATTGATGGATTCTTCTTGATGAACGTGAGATGGATGAATTTAGAAAGCACTACCTTCTATACCCAACTTTTATTCTCTGTTCCTTAGTTTCATTCTAGTAAAATGCTATTATTTTCCTGTTTTCTATTTTATCCATGCATTATAAAAATGACCTGAAAATAGAAGTCTCCAGAATGCCCTGAAAATTTAGTATGATTTTTTCTCGAATATTTAAGAATGTTTGGCACTGAGTATGCATTAGGGGGCTGCACAAGTGGGCTACAAGCCTGTAAGGCGCGCCCAGCCCCCCACCCCTGGGCGCACCCTGGTGGCTTGTGGGTCCCATGTGGGGCCACCTCACTTATTCCAACACCCATCCACTTCGTCTTCCTCCAGAAAAAATCCCACCATTGCTCAAACTCGTGTTTTAGCCGATCTTGCTGCCATTTTTGATCTCCTTGCTCAAAGATCCATTTGCAAAACTGTGTTAGGGGATCGCTCATCGGTATTTGACTCCTCCAATGGTCCAATTAGTTTTTATTCTAGTGCCTTATATATTGCAAATTTTTGTTGTTGTGGTGTCCTTGTTCTTGATCTTGGACGTCAAATTTGTATGGTCCCAAGTAGTTTTGATGTGTGATATAGCTTTTAGGCACTTGTGGGAGTAGTTGCTATGAGTTTTGTTGAGTTTTGTTCACTTTTATTTAGAGTGACTAAAAATTTCAGAATTAATTTTCAGCAATAGAGATGATGAGGAGATTGTTTAGAGGCTCTTTAAGCCGGGGTTTTAAAGAAAAGCAAAGTGAGAAGCCTAAATACAATATCCCTCATACTGCGGAGGTTTGTCCATGTGAATGGCCAACTGAAGCATTCTGGAGAGCAGACGGAATTTATGAAGATTTCTATTATTTAGCAGAGAATGTAGGCATCGCCGACTTCCTCCACGAGAAGTGTGACAATACCTCTTACTCACTAATACTTTCGTGCAAAATTTTCACTTTTATCCTAGGAAAAATCCTCCCATGGTAGAATTTCATTTATATGATGTGCCTAAGTAAATGTCCCTTTATGATTTTTGCAATGTTTGCAAAATACCTTTTTGAGGGCAGCATCAGTGAACCACGTCCTAGGGACATGGAGGATTTTATTGCCGCAATCACTATGGGGGAAGAGAGAGGGGTGTCGAAGGCCAGAGCAGCTAGTGTACATTTTCCTGTTTTAAGTTATTATTCATTATTTCTGGGTTGATGTCTACTTGGTGGAGGCGAGAGTGGAAGCCTTAGTGCTCTCGACCTCGCGATTTTGCGCCATGCTTTACTTACTGATAGAACTTTTAGTCTGGCCGCCGTCGTGGCCCAATGGTTGAATTTCAACTGTTCAAAGGGGCCCATATTTGGAGGTATCTATGCATCTCGCTTAGCCAAACATTTTGAGATACCCATTAGGCTTTACGAGGAAGAGGAATTGTTGCTACCCTAGAAGTATTTAGACTATAATAGTATGGTAGCACATGATTTTATTAGAAAAAATAAGGATAGGAGGCTGCTTTACAACCTGGTATTTAGTCGGTGTACTTGTGAGATTACTACTCTGCCTGCTTCTTCCTTGTTTGATATTCATTCAGGCGGGTACACTATTATGCTCGATGACATCTACTGATATTGGGGGTTTTCACAACCCCCAGCACCTGAATCGGCACCGGCCCTATATCCATATCAGGCCCCGGTTTTTCAGTGGGAGCCACATGAGGTCGCTAATCAATGGAACCCTCAGTGTCCTCCGAAGTATCCTGGAGATGGTTATTTCCAGCCATGGCCCTAGACCAACTTAGGCCAAAAGCCTAAGCTTGGGGGAGTACGTATTTCTCACCGACATTACATTCATGTGCACACACTCAATTCAGTTGTCGGTGTTCATACTTTTTCATTGTACTATCCATGGTAGTTTATTTTTTTCTTTATGCTTTCTTCTTGTGTGTTTGATTAACCTTTAAGAAAATACAAAAAAATAGTTCTAGCTTTACCTTCTAGTTTGTTTAGTTGTAGCATTAAAAGAAAACCCAAAAAGATTTCTCGTTCTTCTTCTGCTTGTTGGGAGTTTCCCCGTGTAAATAGTTTTTCTCGTTCTTGCTTTGAAACTTCTTTTCTTTGGGTCATATGGAGAAGACCACGATGAAATGTTAAGTGGATCTCATATGCATTATTGTTTATCTTACATAGAGTCCATATTGCCTTGTCTTCTCCTTTGAGTTACTGCTTGCAGATTCCAGCTTAGTCCAATGCACATGCACTCTTATTATTCACATCGTTCGGTCGTGCAAGTGAAAGGCAATAATGATGATATATGATGAAATGACCGAGATGGAGAAAAGCTGGTACGAACTCTAACTATGTTATTTTTGTAAATATGATTAGCTCATCGTTCGGGATTCAAATCATTATGGGTTGAACATGTTTTCATTGACAATTAGAGATTATAGTTATTCATGACATGCTTAATTAGCTAAGAGTTGATGATGGTTTGTTTTGAGTGCCAACATGCATATTAAAATGGTTGTGATGTAGTATGATAGAATGGTATCCTCCTACGAATGATTCGAGTGGCTTGGCTTGGCACATGTTCACGCATGTAGTTGAAACAAAACCAACATAGCTTCCATGATGTTTATGTTCATGGTGATTTATATCATACTCATGATTGTATTAAATGTTGGTCAATCTCAAAGCATGTTTATGAGTGTTGTTGCTCTCTAGTTGGTCGCTCCCTAGTCATTTTCTAGCCTTCACTTGTACTAAACGAGAATACTGCTTGTGCATCCATCTCCATAAACCCAAAGTTGTTCCATATGAGTCCACCACACATACCTATATGCGGTATTTACCTACTGTCCCAAGTAAATTTGCATGTGCCACTCTCCAAACCTTCAAACAAATATTCTGTTTTGTATGCCCAAATTGCTCATGTATTGACTGGGGGCTGTGAGTATCTCCCATGCTAGGTGGGTTATTCGCACGATACATGTTGATTCACTATCATTCACGAGGAGTGGCTGGTATTCGCGATGCTCAGTCCCATGCTCAAAAATAAAATCAAAAGTATAATAAAGAAAACTCCTCCAGGATTGTGTTTGTATGGACGGTACCCATGGATTCGGCCCGCCATGGAGTGTGATTGATTTGGTGGAGGGGGGTAAAACAATTTACTATTCTGTTTGGGAACCGCCAATAATGTATCTAGCATGGAAGATATCGAGATCTCTTAGTTGTTATGTTGGCAATGAAAGCATACCGCTCAAAATTAGTATTCATCCCTATTTTAAAATTTTGAGCTCTGTCACCTCTGCAAATCAATGCTTCCATCTGTGAAGGGCCTATCTACTTTATTTTACTGTTGTGTCATCCTCCTTCTATAAAAGGCATAAGTTAGAGAGCACCATCGTCATTTGTATGCTTTGCTACTAATTGATGTTGAGTATGAGTGTGACTAGATCTCTTTAACCATGAATTATAATGTCTAGTCAGTCCTTGTTCTCTAGACGTGATCTGCATTTATGTTTTGCGGTCTCAAAAAGGGCTAGCGAGGTACCATTATGCCATATTGTATCATTATTTTTTTGATAAAATTGTTGTCATCTAAGACTTATTATTATTGCTCGCTAGTTGATTATGCCATTTATATGAGTAAATGTGATGCCTAAATGTTCTTGTGAATGTGGTTAGTTCACAATCTTTGCTAAAAACCTGAACATAAGTTAGACATATTTACAACAGCAAGATCAAAAAGAGTTTGTAAAAGTTTTTCACTATCACTTTCAGTTTATTAACTGAATTGCTTGAGAACAAGCAAAGGTTTAAGCTTGGGGGAGTTGATACGTCTGCAACATATCTACTTTTCCAAATTCTTTTGCCCTTGTTCTGGACTCTAATTTGCATGATTTGAATGGAACTAACCCGTACCGACGATGTTTTCAGCAGAATGGCCTTGGGGTTATTTTGTGCAGAAATAAAAGTTCTCAAATTGACCTGAAAGGGGCCCCACCACCTGGCCACAAGCTAGGGGGCGCTCCCACCACCCTATGGCACACCCATGTGGCTTGTGGGCCCCCAGTCACTCCTACGACTTTGTTTCCACTTCTATATATTCCTATTCAATGAGAAAAAATCAAGGAGAAGAGTTCATCACGTTTCATGATATGTAGCTGCCGCCACCTCCTATTCTTCCTTGGGAGACCAGATCTGGAGTCCGTTTTGGGCTTCGGAGAGGGGAAATCGATGCCTTCGTCATCACCAACCATCCTTCATCGCCAATTTCAAGATGCTCCACACCGTTCGTGAGTAATATCATCGTAGGATTGCTGGACGGTGATGCGTTGGATGAGATTTAGCATGTAATCGAGTTAGTTTTGTTAGGGTTTGATCCCTAGTATCCACTATGTTCCGAGATTGATGTTGTTATGACTTTGCTATGCTTAATGCTTGTCACTAGGGCCCGAGTGCCATGATTTCATATCTGAACCTATTATGTTATCATGAATATATATGTGTTCTTGATCCTATCTTGCAAGTTGTAGACACCTATTACGAGTTATGATCCGCATCCCCTAGGGTGACAATAACTGGGATTCTTTCCAGTGATTACCGTAGTTTGAGGAGTTCATGTAGTCACTAAGTGTGAATGCTTTAGTTTGGGTCTGTGTTCAAAGGAGGCCTTAATATCCCTTAGTTTCCATTAGGACCCCGCTGCCACGGGAGGGTAGGACGAAAGATGCCATTCAAGTTCTTTGCCATAAGCATGTATGACTATATATAGAATACATGCCTACATTACGTTGATGAATTGGAGATAGTTCTGTGTCATTGCATGATGAATGCCATGATGAATGCCATCCAACATAATTATCCATCACTGATCCATTTTATAACCGTTGCATGATGAATGCCATCCGACATAATTATCCATCACTCATCCATTGCCTACGAGCTTTTCACATATTGATCTTTGCTAAGTTACTTTTCCGTTGCTACTGTTACAATCACTACAAACTGCTACTATCACTTTGTCACAGTTACCGTTACTTCCATATTACTTCGCTACTGTATACTTTGTTGAAGATATTAAGTCCTTCAGTTGTGGTTGAATTGACAACTCAGCTGCTAATACTGAAGAATATTCTTTGGCTCGCCTTGTGTCGAATCAATAAATTTGGGTTGAATACTGTACCCTCGAAAACTGTTACCCTCGAAAACGGTTGCGATCCCCTATACTTGTGGGTTATCACTACATCAACCTCGTTATATACACTTTGGCTTAGCGATCTACAAGGGTATATAGATACACTCCTCGTCTCGTAGCCTTGCATATCCATGGATAGATTTTGGTGTTCGTAGGAAATTTTTAGTTTCCCATGCAACATTCCCCAACAATGATATCAGAGCTAGGTCTATGTTTAGATATGCACGAGTAGAACACAAAAGAGTTTATGGGCGCTGATGTTCAAGTTGATTACCTCCTTAGTCTTATTTCGATTCATCATTATTATGGGATGAAGAATCCTAGACCAACCTTACTTGTCCACATACAAGAGACCGGTTCCAGAGACTGGTATGTAACTTAGTTGCATAAAGCTGGCTTGTAATGCCCAAAATGTGGTCCTATCCTTATTTTGACTCGAGGGCCTCGATAGGGATAGAAGCACATCTCGTCGTTTCACAAGAATGGATATTGTTACAAGTACATGTAAAAAGGATATGAGTATATGGAATTGGCTTACACTCGCCACAAGCTAAACCATGAAAACCAAATAAAACAATACATTCAATCACCATATAGAAGAGCAAGGTACGATTACAGACAAAATCAAACAATAAAAGCGACATACATCCTTGCTATCCCAGGCCACTAGCCTAAAACACATCATATGATCGACAACGAATAAGAAGAACTCCAAGTCAAACAAGCATCGCTCTCACATCAAAGCATCGCATTACCTGCACCTGCAAATGTTGTGGTAGTAATTTGTCAGCCACAAGGAATCGACAATCTCATTTCCAAGGGTATGAAGACTAGCAATGCTTAAGGTGTGGTATGTTTAAGTGGTTAGGCTGCAGCAAGCACTAAGCATTTATTTGAGTGGCTAGCTTACGAGTAAAGAAATAAGAAGGGTCATCTACGCATAAACGGACGTGAACTATTAATGATCACTAGGTGATCCTAAACACCTACTTATGTTCAAACATAACCCAACCGTGTTCTCTCTCAGTTCAAAACTCACGAGTAGAGATAGTCATGGTTACGCCCACGGTTGGTGTATTTTATTTAAGTTTACTTCAAGTTTTCTACGACCGGGTGTTTAACAAATATCCAAGTTGCCACATAACCACAGGCATGGCTTCTCAAAATGATGTAACCATGTAGGGGTGCTCCAACTCATCCATCACAAACTAGCCATAAGCTGTGTCAGAAAACCTCAACCACGGGATAGCCTGTAGTATCCTTAGAATTCTAATGGAAAACCTCAACCTCGAGATAGTCCCAAAGTATCCTCGGAATCCCATGCACAAGATGTTAAAGAAAGGTAAAACTAATCTAGCAAGGCCGCCCGACGTGTCGACAAACCCTATAGGAGACGCGTATCTCGTTTTCAAGACACATCCGGATGAGCGATACGTACGGTGGCCTGATAGAAATCCCTTAAGTTGCCCTGAGGTGGCCCCTCAAATGGCCCTAGTTTGTACGAACACCCATGACGACCACTGGCCCCGGGGATTGACTAATTATCCGTGGGTGCCGGCCGGTCCCTATCCAATTTTATTAGTTATTAGGCAAATGGTGTACCAATGTTGGGCCTTGCCAAAAGAGTTTTATCCCAAAACAAAAATCAAGGGGACCCCATAACAACTGCAAGCATGTTAGGAGTGCTCAATATGGAACATAACACTGGTACAAAACTAACTAGGGCGGCAAAGGTGGAACAAAACACCGAGAAAAAGCCAAGCCCTCCACCTTTTATCAAGTATATAGGTGCATTAAGTTAAATATCAATAAAGATTGCGATATCTCAAAATTTCCATGTTATCACATGAAACAACATGCACCTGCAACTAGCAACGTAATAAGATGGCTGAGCAAGCGATAACATAGCCAAACAACTGTTTGCTGGGACGTGGAGGGGGTTAGAGGCTTATCATGGCAATTTGGGATGCTCGACAAACAAGTGATAGGTAACAAGACATAATGATAGAAGTGAGACAAATAGCATAGCAATGATACTAGTGGTATCCATGGCAATGGTCATGTTGCCTGAGATCCCGCTTGGAAGAAGAACGAATCCATGAAGAAGACGAGTCAACATAGTCAAATGAATCCTCACACTACTAATCGGTTTCGAAACTCTATCGACAAGAAAAAATCAGGAAACCAGCTATCAACACATGATAAACACCACAACATATGCATGACATGATGCGCAAACAAATATGATGCATGTTCATACGATTATGCAAGGCACGACAAAGCACAACAATAAATACTACACATTAAGTGAAGTTCACTATGCAACGAGTTGCATATTGATGAAACTCCACATTTCAGTTTACTTAATTCACTCTCATTTATTTACACAACAAGTTTATATGTTTCTAACATGGAAAGAGGTTTAGTATGATGAAACTACCTATCTAGGCATTTTGAATGAGCCCATATGCTAATTTCCAAAATGACCCCATATGTCAATTTCCAATTTTTTTCAATATATGAACTAAACATATTTTATATTTGTTAAACAGCAAAATAAAGTGCACCATGTGATTCTATACGTCGTTCTAGGGGATTTACATATATAGAATGTTTAAAATGGAGCTACGATCTAAAAGATATGGCAAACACAAGATGAATATGCCATCAATGCAAAATGCATGCAAACAACAACCACAAACATTCCAAATCAAGAATTCCGCAATATAGTATGAAATTACATGAGATTCTAAGCAAGTTTCATATATGGCATGTTCAAAACAGACCAACGGTTCACCAAATACAACCAACACAAGTTATAACTAAAAGTTGTCCAAATCAGCAACATAGCATATTGCAACCAACAAATCAACAAGATACAACAACCTAAAATGCACATCAAATACATGGTGATGTATCCTACATGATGCACAACAAATAACTCCATTGGAGCATCATCAAAATATTCTTAGAGACTTGGCCAGCATCCACCTAGAATGGCACATTGAACTAAGGAGTTCTTCAGACATAGAAAAATTATCATGGTGCGAGGCAAAGCAGTTTTATTAGATTGACATGTTTGATAGAAGAATTATGTATGATCCAAACCCTAATTATGGAAACAAATGGCACGACAAGATAGAGCATAACATGTTTAACAAAACATTCCATTGGGGCAATATGAAAAGTGTCCTATATCAATGGCAAATCATATGGCAACATCGCAACAAGATATAACATTTTCAGACTTAGTAAATTTAACTATCTCCCAAAACTACAGTTTTACTAGGCATGTTGACATGGCAATAACAGTAGCATAGCAATTATATATATGCATGGCAAGGATACTAGCAGCAAGTAGACATGACACACTTCCAATTACTCTATTGGCACAACTCCAAAGGAAGCATGGATTGCTTAATATGATGCTCACAAAACGTAAATTTTCGTTAACAGGTTATAGTTTTAAAATGATAGAAAACTTAGAGCAACAAATGGACATGTTAATGATGATCAACCTAACAACCAGAGGCATGGCATCAAGGTAGACATCCTATAGAACAAAATCCATGAAGGAATCAAATGCAAAAGGCCTATGTATTAGATGCAATCATCACCACAAATTTGAATAAAATAACAGACTGGACATTATGATGAGATGCACTTTTGCAACACAGGTTTGAGCATGAAGATGAATTCATATATGCATGCAAATGATTCTATCATGTAGATCACGAAAACTAGATCAACTTAATTATATAGCACATCACAATCAGATACATATGCAAAAAGTTACAAGTAGTCGAAATTGCATATATGAGTTTTAAAACAGACAATTTGGGGGACTTTGAGAAAAAATACCTCGAAATATCGGGACGGCGATGAATGGGTCAGCGGCGCTCGGGCGTTTGGTTCACTAGACGAGCTCGTCCAGGGACACTGTGGTCCCGCGGGATAGCTCGGCAGGCTAGGGTCGTGGCCGTAGCGGTTGCCGTCCCCGACGACGGCCAAAAAGGCCACAGCCGAATCCAAAGGCTATAGCCTTGGATCTGTCGGCGGAGTGGCCGGAGGCGACTAACGATGATGCTTGGCAGGGCGGCAGAGCATGGTGACGGGTCGACCTCCGGTGGCATCCGGTAGCGAGGCGGGGAAGGGCCGGCAGCACAGCTTGGAGGTGGGGCCGAGCATGGCGGAGGTCTGGCAGAGTGGGGAGCTAGCAGTTCGAGGTTCGTCGCCGACGGAGCTCCGTGGCCAGTGGCCGGAGCTGGCGATGGGGCAGCGCAGCCATCCTGGCCAGGGGCACGCAGGAGCTAAGGGGGCGGCGACACTCGGCTACGGGCTGGCACCGGGGCGGCGGCGGATCACGGGCCAAGACAGGCCCGTGATGGGCCTGGCGGGCCGGCGGCAGAGGTGGGTGTTGAGGGGCGATATGGCGGGCGCTGGTTGGTGGAGGGCGATGTCAGGTGGCGGTGGGGCTGGCTAGGCGATCGGAGGAGGCTAGGGCAGCGCAGATTTCGAGGCAGGAGCTAGGGGAGGCCATTTTTGGAGATCGAGCAAGTCTATATATAGAAAGAGGGCTACGGTTAGGGTTTTTTAGGTTGATTTTAACTATACAATCATGATCAAACGTACGGATCAAAGGGGCATGTTTTTTTTGTTTGTGGGTTGTGGAGAATGACCATGAGCTGAGATGAGGGGGGAGTTTGCGGCCCGGCACACAATTTATATACAAAAAAAGTCCGACATTTTTTCCGTCTATAATGCTGCTATATATTTAATGGTTGGGCTACCAAATGACCTACAAATGCGACCAAATTTGGTAGGCGGTCGATCTACAATAAATTAACACCGCACGCCAACTTTCGACCCATTCGAGGAAAGTTTATATACACTTTTGAAAAAAATATTTTCTTGATGTCGCAGGCGATGCCGCAGAGCAAGAACTTGATCCTCAGGCCAATTTTGCAAATCGACCCAAGTCTTAGGGGCTACTGCGATCAGTGGTTTTATTTTGATTATTTTCTTCCTTCACGCGCATCTTGGGTTATAGACCGACACACACCTTGAGGGCTACTAGCTATAAATCGGTAGTAAATAAGTTGCAGCGATCAGAAATAATTTGCACAAAAAAACAGCCCACTGCCAGGTGGTACACTAGTTCCGAAGCAGTTCGCTGTAAATCTCGGATCTAGGTGGTTGGCTCAATAGAGGGCATAGCCGGCATTAAGCTCGACCGAACACATTCAACCTTTTCAAAGACTAAAGAAATCTATGACAACTCGGACGCCGACCAGCGTTGGAGCTCGGCTGCAAAAAACACATCGGAAGCAGTCCGCCATAAAGCTCGGCTGCGAATGGCTAGCTCCATAAAAGAATATTCCTGGTATTTAAGCTCGGATGAACTCCTGAGAATTTTCAGAGACCGAGGTAATCTATGACACCTTGGATGTCAACCAATGTTGGAGCTCAGCTGCAAAAAGATTCCTCGGATGCAGTTCGACGTTGGAGTTCGGGCGCAAGTGGACACCGCCTCACGGGAAACACATTGAACGCGAAGTATGGCATAAAAATTAACAAGGCATCAATAAAAGCCAAAAACTTAAAGGGCTCCTCGGATGCCCAATGTGTGAACTCTTCAGATTCAGCTCAGCGATCCTCAATGTTAGACACGTGAAGATTTGTTGAACCAGTTTTCAAGACCGACAAACGAAGACAAGGAACTATGCGGAAAAACCGAGGAACGTCACCAACATGAAGACTGGTTCAGGGGGCTACTCATGGTGTCCTGCACTAGGGGGTACTCACCACTTCGTATCCCGACTAGTGGGTCAGGCCAAGGACCCCCGTGATGATTCACTAATGGGCCACTTCGGGTAGCTGATGATTCATACAAGGAATATTCCACAAGACTTGGTGCACAAGACAACGACTCTTCTAAAACCCTAGGCCCCTGGTGCAATATATAAATCGAGGCCAGGCTAGTGGATAGTCAATCTCATATTCATTACAGATCTCGTGGTAGATACCTGTATATCTCCTCGAGAGAGCCCGAACTTAGGTTAAATCTCATGTCCATCTTACCATCCTTTCAAGATGCCTAACTTAGGACCCCTATGAGATATGTCGGATTTGACACTGACATTCCCAACAAGCAAAAGAAGAAACAAGGAATCTTTTTGGATTTTCTTTTCATCCTGCAACTAATTAAACTAGGAAGAAAAACCGAAAAGAAGCAAGAAATATTTTTGGATTTTCTCAAAGTTTTTCAGACACACACAAAGAAAGCAAGAAAATAAATCTAGCATGGATAATACAATGAAAAAGTGTGGACACCGACAACTGGACTGAAATGTGTGAACATGAATATAATTTCGGTGGCAATACATACTCCCCCAAGCTTAGGCTTTTGGCCTAGCTCTCTAATCACCATCCGTAGCATGGGTAATAGTCAGAGTGGTAGCTCTCCAAGGCTCTTGGTGCAGCCTCCTCAACCTGTCGGGCAGCCTCGACCGCCGTGTTGTACTCACGGGCCTCCTCCTCGAAGAACTCCTAAAGAATTGCATTTTCATTTGCGAACAATTTCTGAAATTTTTTGGGACAGAAAATTCTGTTAACAAAATTTCACAAGATTGATAGCAACTACTCATATGGATGTCTAGAGGTTATATTAAGCATTCAAACTACTTGGAACTCCAAGAATTCAACATGCAAGCCCATTTACAGCAGCACCAAGAGTAGCTAATTATTCAACATATACACCACTAAATCAAAAACTAATTGGATCAATGGGGGAGTCACATACCAAGAAGCAATCCCCCAAAACAGTTTCAAAAATGGAGCTTCGAGCAAAGAGATCGAAATCCACGGGTTTGAGAGCAAGAACATGAGAGTGAGAACTATGCTGATTTTTTCTGAAGGTAGGAGATGACATGGGCTAAAGGGATAAGTAAGAGGGGCTACATGGGGCTCACAACCCACCAAGGCATGCTTGGGGTTGTTGGCGCGCCCTGGTGTCTTGTGGGCATCAAGGGCACCCCCCTCTGATGTATTTGCACCAAAAAATCAGAAATATTCAGAAAAAATGTATTTGGGTCATTTTCTGAGAACTTTTATTTTTGGGTCATTTTCTATTCCATGGAGAAATCGGAAAACAGGATAAACGTGGAATTTTATTTTAGTTAACTAAGAAAAATAGAAAACAAAAAGTGGGTACAAAAGGTGGTGACTATGAAATCCATCAACTTCATACCTCTAAAACATGATCCATCAACAAGGTTGATCAAGTCTTATTAACAACCACTTTCGATTAACATGAAACCGGAGAACTTTCGTAAAACACTAAGTTGCCTCAACGGGTATATGCATATCCCCAACAATAAGTATGTCATATTTATTTTTGGTAGTAGGTACATGTATTTGAAAACTTCCCATGGTGAGTGTCGTAGATTTTTCAATAACATTAATACCATTGACTTGGAATTTTTTTCTTTGGAAAATGCATTGTATGCTTATTAACATTGATATGAAAAGTGATCTTGCTTTTATTGCAATCAAAAATATCCCCTGTAGTATTCAAAAAGGGTCTACCAAGGATAATGCACATGTTGTCAACCTCGGGCATCTCAAGTATAACAAAGTCTATTAAGATAGTAACATTTGCAACAACAATGGGAACATCCTCACAAATACCGATAGGTATGGCAGTTGATTTGTCAGCCATTTGCAAAGATATTTCGGTAGGTGTGAGTTTATTCAAATCAAGTCTTGTGTATAAAGAGGAAGGTATAACACTAACACCAACTCCCAAATCACACAAAGCAGTTTTGACATAATTTCATTTAATGGAGCAAGGTATAGTTGGTATTCCAGGATCACCATATTTTTAGGTACACCTTCCTTAAAATAATAATTAGCAAGCATGGTGGAGATTTCAGCTTCATGTATTTTTATTTTATTAGTGATGATGTCTTTCATGTATTTTGCATAAGGGGCCATCTTTAAGATACCAGTCAAGCGGGTACGCAAAAAGACTAGCCTAATAATTTCAGCAAAGCGTTCAATTTCTTCATCATACTTTTTATTAGAAGGTTTAGGTGGATAGGGCATCGGTTTCTGAACCCATGGCTCACTTTCTTTACCATATTTTCTAGCCACAAAATCTGTTTTATCATATCATTTATTTTTAGGTTGTGGGTTATCAAGATCAAGAACAACTTGTATTTCAACATCATTATCTTGTTCTTTTTCATTATTTGGTTGGGTGTCCTCATGAACATCATTATAATTTTCAATACCACTAGGTGAATGTTCATTACCAGATTGAGTTTCAGCATCAAAAATAGAGACATCATTATTATCTTCAGGAGGTTTTTCTCTCTCAGGTTCACTAGAGGTATGCAAAGCCCTATCATTTTTATTTTTATTTTCCTTTTTAGAAGGACTAGGTGCATAAACATTAATTGTTTGATGGTCTTGTTCAGTTCTTTTAGGGTGTCCCTTGGGATAAAGTGGTTCGTGAGTCATTTTTGCCTCCTCTAGTTGCTACTCTAACAGCAAAATCTTTCATATTATTATTCATTTCACTAAGCAATTCTCGTTGAGATTTAGCAACTTGTTCTAACTGGGTTTGAACCATAGAGGCATGTTTCCGTACACCTCTAACATCATTAGTGATTCTAAATAACAAGTCACTCAAGCGAGCAATCATATTAGAGTTATATTTCAATTGTTTCATAACATTTTCATTGAAGTGATCTTGTTTTCGAATGTAGTTATCAGATGCATATAAGCATTGACTAGGATGTTTATTCTAAGGGATGTCACCTTCATTAAACTTTAATAAAGAATTTACCTCTCCCACATATGGACGTGGTGTGTCTAGACCATGTATTTCTTCAATAGGTGGTAAATTCTAAATTTCCCCAACTTTAATACCTTTTTCCTTCATAAATTTCCTTGCCTCTTGCGTATCTTTAGGACTGAGAAATAATATACCCCTCTTCAACATATTATTTAGAAGGTGGTTCAAGAAGTGTCCATTCATCAACATACTATTCAATAATTCCTCAGCTTATTCAATAGTTCGCTCCCTCAACACACAACCCACAAAACTATCTAGGAAATCGCTAGAAGCATTGGTTAGTCCATTATAGACGATATCAAGTTATTTCATTTCTCTTAAGTGGGTGATCAAGAAAAGCATTAAGCAATTGGAGAAGCCTCCCCCAAGCTTGTGGGAGACTGTCTTCTTCAGTTTGCACAAAGTTAAATATTTCCTGTAAGACCGCTTGTTTCTTAGGAGTAGGAAAATATTTTTCAGAGAAGTATTAAATCATATCATGGGGACTACACACACAACCAAGAGCAACAGTATTGTACCATATCTTAGCATCACCCTTTAATGAGAACGGAAATAATTTGAGAATATAGTAATAGCGAATTTTCTCGTCGTGAGCAAAAAGGGCGGCTATGTCATTTAGCTTAGTGAGATGTGTCACTACAATGTCAGTTTCATATCCATGGAAAGGATCAGATTCAACCAAAGTAATTATCTCTAGGTCGACAGAGAATTCATAATCCCTATTAGTAACAAAGATAGGTGGAGTAGCAAACTTAGGATCACATTTCATGGTAGCATTCAAATTTTTTCTTTCAGTTTGCATAGTAATTTCTTAAGATCATTGCTATCATCGCAAACAAGAAAATCTCTAGTTGTCTTGTCATCCATGACATAACCCACGGGTTTCTTAGGCAATTCAAATCTAGGAGAGCTAGGTATAATAGGTTTTTCATACTTCTCAGCTTCAAGGACTTCATCAATTTCAGTAATATTATCATTTTCAATAATTTCATTCTATTTATCTCTAGCAATTTTTTTATCAAGAAATACACCTAGTCGCACATTATCGTCACACATGGTACTAGCATCATCATAAGCATAATTCATATCAGAAGTAGCATCATCAATAACTTGCATCATATCAGGATTGATATCATGTGGTGTTGTTGCATGTCTACTCAAAATAGAAGGTGAATCAAGCGCAGAGTGTAATGGCAAATCCTTACCTCCCCTCGTCTTAGAGGGAACGATCTTGGTTTTAGTATCCTTCAGATTCTTCATAGTGATAAATTGATATAAATCCCAAGTGACTCAACAAATATAGCTATGCTCCCTGGCAATGGCGCCATAAAAAGGTCTTGATAACCCACAAGTATAGGAAATCGCAACAGTTTTCGAGGGTAGAGTATTCAACCCAAATTATATATTTGACAATAGGGGAGCCAAAGAATATTTGCAAGTATTAGCAGTTGAGTTGTTAGTTCAACCACACCTGGAGATTAAATACCTGCAGCAAAGTGATCAATAGCACAGTAATATGATAGTGTGATAGGAGTGGTAATAGTAGTAGTAACGGTAACAATGATAGTAAATGTTTTGTAGCAAGTGTAACAGTGACAACAGTAGTAGTAACTTAGCAAGAATGATATGTGGAAAACTCGTAGGCATTGGATCGGTGATTTCGTTGGATGATATTCATGGCAAATTCATAGCAACATCAATCTGAGAACATAGTGGATACTAGGGATCAAGCCCTAACAAAACTAACTCGATTACATGTTGAATCTCATCCAACTCCTCACCGACCAGTAATCCTACGAAGGAATTACTCACTCCCGGTAGGGAGCATCATGGAATTGTTGATGAAGGAGGGTTGGTGATCATGAAGACCAAAGATTCCCCTCTCTGGAGCCCCAAACAGGCTTCGGATCTGGCCTCCTGATGAAGAACAGGACGCTATGGAGGCTCTGTATCGTAAAATGCGATGAAACTTCCTCTCCTATTTTTCTGCAAAAATAGGAAATTATAGTGCTGGAATTAGGTTCAACGGAGCCTCGAGGGCCCCACCACACACTAGGGTGCTCCTGGAGGGGGTGGGGCGCCCTCCTGTCTTGTGGGCACCCAGGGCACCCCCTCTGGTGGTTCTTGGCTCCAGTATTTTTTATTTATTTTAAAATAATTCTCCAAAAAGTTGTCTAATTTTGAGAACTTTTATTTCTGCACAAAGACAACACCATGGTGCTTCTACTAAATACAACGTCAGTCTGGGTTAGTTTCATTCAAATCATGCAAATTAGAGTCCAAAACAAGGGCAAAAGCGTTAGGAAAAGTAGATACGGTGGAGACATATCAGGCTCAAGCTGGTTGTTATCCTCTCCAATTATTTTTGATCATGAGTAATTCCTTACATATCCATCCAGAGAATTTTAGCATGGTTTTCATTTTGATCCCCCGAAGGCCATCATTTCAGAAGATTTCATCGTTCTCAGCTTTCAGCTTCCGTTCTCAAAATGTTCTCAATTGGTGTCCCTTCATTCGTTCAATATTTTTTCTTCGTCCATATCTTCATTATTCCGGGGCCTTGTTGAAGTCTCTTTCTAGACAGATCATGATCTCTTTGTTCTCATGTGTCTCCATTCTTTTTTAATATCCCCATCCGTTTCAAATTCGCACCGGTGTTTCGTTGAAGACTACTTGAACTTTGTGCCCTATCTCTCTCTCCAAAAAAAATTAAGAAGGAAGAATTCTTATGCCAAATTCGTTGATTGTCATCAATTTAACTTGGTGAAGGATAAGCATAACATAATTCTTATTCTAGTTCATCAAGGAGTTTTCAATCCTTCTTCCAGAGTTGTTCATGATATCAAATTCTCGGTTTTAAGTTGTTCATCTTTTTGTTTTCCGGAGTTCCAAGTTTTCTCAAGTATCTCATCACGAAGTCCCATCTAAATCTTTGCAAGGCCATAATCTTATTCTTTTCAGCTTTCATTTATTTTGGTTATTCTTTTGTATAGAGATGTTCTTCATGGTGATTTATCAAGATTTTGATCAGCATGAAGTATTCTTCAAGATTGTTGGAGAGGCTCAAGTATTCTTCCTCTTTAATTTCAAAGGGCTTTGTTCTCCCTTATCTTTTGAGGTGGTGTTATAGCATTCTTGAGTTATGAGGAGTCTCAAAGGAAACTTCTCGAGAATGAGATAATTAAACCCACCAATTTCTTCAATCATGACGTTTTTTCAACCGATGATTTATTCATTGGAGATATCTTGGATTGGATTTCACCTAAAGCGTTGTTCTAAGGTTTGTGACCGTTTATCATTAGAGAGTGGCCGCTCATCGGCTTCTACCCCTTTGTAGATGCTACGCATGGTGTTTCCGTAGTAACAAGACAAATCTTAGCCGACGTCTCAGTGCCCAGAGGCGGCTGTGTTAGCGGAAAGGATGCAATTAGATATCTAGGATTTATAACTTTCACATAGTCATAGGAGCTTCATAGTTTGGGAAGCCAATTACTAGAACCGGTTAGTGTTCGGCATCGGCCGAGGTCAAACCATTAACACTTCGCCAATTTTATCGAAGGCCTGTGGGGTAACCTCCATCGGTCTATAGTTTGACACAGATATTGGATCGTTATCCAGTTTGCGCTCATTGTGACAGTCGGTTTTTGGCTTTTTCCATTGAGGTACTTGACCAGTTCAATCGGAAGTATAATCGCAGTGGTTCTCTCTTTGCACACCTATACGAACAAAGCAGAATGTGGTGGAAAACACAAGATCCGGGCAACCGAACTATTGAGCGAAGACACAATTTGAAACTGATGCATGTGAAGCAATATCCGAGAACGTTTTGCCGAGGAGTCCTCGGGGTACCTTGGCTTTTGGTGGGTTCAGCTCTAGTCGCAGTCCCCCATTGATACTGTCAATACTTTAAGGGCATCCGATGTTGTACTAAGAGAGTTATGTTGGAGACACACAGTATCCCCCAATACTCAGGTTGGGAGCGGCCGACCAACCTGAGGATCGAATCTCCTCGGGAACTAGTCTAGATGTCATGTGCGTTTCACCAATGCCGAGGTTTAAATTGGCAGGAAAGATACAGGGTTGTGGGTCAGAAAAGATCTCCCGAGCTGAATTATTACCCAAGACAGCTTGGTCATCAGGGTGACCCACCTCCTAAAAGAAATACATACAAATAGCTTAAAAGTGCCATAAGCTCGAAAAGAGAAAAAAACTTATGTAAAAACTTTGATGTCCGAACTAAATAAAGTTTTTGGTACGAATCCAAAATTGGTCTTAAAATTAATGCATGCTTGGGTCGTGATTTAACATGATACATCTGATCTCCGGACTACAAGTGGGTCCGCCTATGGCTTCAACTTCCATATCCCAAAGGCGGAGTGTTTCTTCGAGACCTGTTTAGCGATCTAAACTCGAGCGGTTTCAGAAGGAACTAGGCTATCCGGCTATTGACCACACACTAGTGTCAAAAAAGGAGTAGTAGAAAACATTTTTCAATGACCGAGAATAAAACACATTTATTAAAAAACGACTCATACAAATTTAAGAGCCTCAGGTTAAATCGTATAAAGAAATTTCTAAGAAACAATGTTTTTAACAAACAATTTTTTCAACAAAAATATAATGTTTGGTTGAACTGAACAAAAAGTAAAATTTCAAAGACAGTTCAGCACGAAAACAACTTATCTAGTTAATGTTCTCGGTGCGGTTCGAGATTGTGGTGGGACGGAGAAATAGTCCTCGGCCTGGCTGAGGACCCAGCCCCAAAGTTCGAGGCAATCAAACAAAGAGCTTGGGTCGAGAAGTGTCAACACAACACGGTTGCTGCGCGCGAGGCAAAGCCCCCGATCCAGCCAAGGAGACACACTAGTTCGACAATGTGACGGCGAAGCCCCCGGTTATCATGCGAAAAGGAAGTGTTTTTAGCAAGGAAGGTTTTTGTTTTGAGCCAAAAACATAACGCTCGATTGAACTGAACAAAATTTTAAAAACTTAAGAAATTTGAGCATGAAAGCGGATTAACTACTTAATATGCTTGGCGTTGATAACGTGGGCCGAGCTTGCGGCGGATCGACGTCCTAGCCCCCAAGCCATTCCATAGGTGCCTGAGTGAAGAGCTCGGCTTGATGAAGTGGCGACGCAGCGCGATCGATGTGGCGAGGCGAAGCCCCCGTTCTAGCTAACATGAAGAAGATGGTCGGCTGGTGACACCGAACTCCCCGGAGCAGGTTGCTAAAGAGATGGAGAAGCCCCCACGTCAGTAGGCCATGTCCATGACGCAATTTGGCTGATGAAGGCAGGATGATGATGTTAGCAAGTTGAGGTGACTGCATGATGAAGTCGAAGTCGATTACAGAGTGGCAGCGCGACGATGCTGGCATAGGGACGTGCGTCAAGGCACATATTATTCAGAGTGGTTTAAGGATTTTTGATGCACAAGCAGTATTCCCGCTTAGTACATGCGAAAGCTAGCGGGAATATGTGCCTTGACGCACGTCCCTATGACAGCATCGTCGTGCTACCACTCTGTAATCGACTTCGATTTCATCATGCAGTCACCTCGACTTGCTAACATCATCATCCCGCCTTCATCAGCCAAATTGCGTCATGGACATGGCCTACTGACGTGGGGGCTTCTCCATCTCTTTAGCAACCTGCTCCGGGGAGTTCGGTGTCACCAGCCGACCATCTTCTTCATGTTAGCTAGAACGGGGGCTTCGCCTCGCCACATCGATCGCGCTACGTCGCCACTTCATCAAGCCGAGCTCTTCGCTCAGGCACCTATGGAATGTCTTGGGGGATAGGACGTCGATCCGCCGCAAGCTCGGCCCACGTTATCAACACCAAGCATATTAAGTAGTTAATCCGCTTTCATGCTCAAATTTCTTAAGTTTTTAAAATTTTGTTCAGTTCAATCGAGCGTTATGTTTTTGGCTCAAAACAAAAACCTTGCTTGCTAAAAACACTTCCTTTTCGCATGATAACCGGGGGCTTCACCGTCACATTGTCTAACTAGTGTGTCTCCTTGGCTGGATCGGGGGCTTCGCCTTGCGCGCAGCAACCGTGTTGTGTTGCTACTTCTCGACCCAAGCTCTTTGTTTGATTGCCTCGAACTTTGGGGCTGGGTCCTCAGCCAGGCCGAGGACTATTTCTCCGTCCCACCACAATCTCGAACCGCACCGAGAACATTAACTAGATAACTCGTTTTCGTGCTCAACTCTCTTTGAAATTTTACTTTTTGTTCAGTTCAACCAAACATTATATTTTTGTTGAAAAAATTGTTTGTTAAAAACTTTGTTTGTAAGAAATTTCTTTATACGATTTAACCTGAGGCTCTTAAATTTCTATGAGTCGTTTTTTAATAAATGTGTTTTATTCTCGGTCATTGAAAGGGCTAGCGAGACACCACTGTTGTCATATTATATCATGATTGTTTTGACATAGTGTTTGTGTTTGAGATATTTTATTATTGGTCGCTAGTTGCTTATGTCATTGATATTAGCTAATGTAATTTTTATGAGTTATGGTTGACATGGTTAGTCATAATCTTTGTTCCAAACATGGGTGCTACTTAATCATATGTATGTAAACAAGAATAAAAGAGATCATCAAAGTTATTCTTTATCACTTTTAGTTTGTCAACTAAATTGCTTGAGGACAAGAAATGGGTTATGCTTGGGGGAGTCGATACGTCTCTGTCGATCTACTTTTCCTAACACTTTTGCTCTTGTTTTGGACTCTAATTTGCATGATTTGAATGAAACTAACCCAGACTGACGTTGTTTTCAGCAGAACTACCATGGTGTTGTTTTTGTGGAGAAATAAAAGTTCTTGGAATTGGACGGAAATTTTAGAAAGTTATTTTACAATAAATTAAAAATACTAGAGCCAAGAACCACTAGAGGGGGTGCCTTGGGTGCCCACAAGACACCAGAGCATGCCACCCCCTCCAGGCACGCCTTGGTGGGTTGTGGGGCCCTTGGGGCTTCGTTGACCCTAATTCCATGTATATAAATACCTATTTTGGAGAGAAAAATGGGAGAGGAAGTTTCATCGCGTTTTACGATATGGAGCCATCGCAGCCTCCTGTTCTTCATCAGGAGGCCGGATCTGGAGCCTGTTTGGAGCTCCAGAGAGGGGAATCTTCGGTCTTTGTCATCACCAACCGTCGTTCATCGCAAATTCTATGATGCTCCCCAACGGAAGTGAGTAATTCCTTCGTAGGCTTGCTGGTCAGTGAGGACTTTAATGAGATTCGTCATGTAATCAAGTTAGTTTTATTAGGGCTTGATCCCAAATATCCACTATGTTCTAACATTGATGTTGCTATGACTTTGCCATGCTTAATGCTTCTCACTAGGGCCCGAGTGCCATGATTTCAGATCTGAACATATTATGTTTTCACCGTTATATCTATATTGTTGATCCGATCTTGAAAGTCATATGCACCCATTACGTGTTATGATCCGTAAACCCCAAAGTAACAATAGTTGGGATACTTTCCGTTGATGACCATAGTTTGAGCAGTTCATGTATTCACTATGTGTTAATGCTTTGTTTTGGTTCTCTATTAAAAGGAGGCCTTAATATACCTTAGTTTCCTTATGGGCCCCGTTGCCACGAGAGGTCAGGACAAAAGATGTCATGCAAGTTCTTTTCCATAACCACGTATGACTATTTACGGAATACATGCCTACATTATACTTATGAACTGGAGCTAGTTCTGTGTCGCCCTAGGTTATGATTGTTTTATGATGAATATCATCCAACGACTTCATTGATCCAATGCCTACGAGTTTTCCACATATTGTTCTTGCTAAGTTACTATTGTTGTTGTCATTGTTAGACTTGCTAGAAAATATTTACTATCACCATTACCGTTACTACTACTATTACAACTGCTATCAAACTATCATATTACTGTGCTACTGATCACTTTGTTGCTAATATTTATTCTCCAGGTGTGGTTGAATTGACAACTCAACTGCTAATACTTACAAATATTCTTTGGCTCCCCTTATATCGAATCTATAAATTTGGGTTGAATACTCAACCGTCAAAATTATCACGATCCCCTATACTTGTGGCTTATCAGACCCATGAATCTTCACAAGAATGGATAGAGATTTAAGAGAAACACTTCTTCGGTCTTCATGCTGAGAATAATGACGAGAAACACCACCATGAATTACTGAGACACTCTGGAACAATGAATAAGGAACGGTTGAGCCAACGATCAAAATTAATTCGAAGAGATCTTGGAGAAGGAATATGACTGATGAATTCCATTCTTATGCCAAAGTTGAAAATAACTTGAGGAGATCACTGGAAAGATTAGAAGAGCCAAGTAAGATCCTTGGGAAAAACCTATGGGTTCTGTGACCACTCAAAAGAAACCACCATTGAAACAATTGCTTACAAAGAGAGATTGCACATGTACAAATTAAAACTTGATGAGGTGAGAACCCTCTAAATAATTTAAGAGGACATGAGTGGAAAAGAAAGTCTTCTCAGATATCTTGCCACTCTGGATAGAACAAAGAGAGATGTGAAAACAAGAGAGGCTTGGATAAGAATTACCAACAAGGAAAACATGAAAAGGATACGATGAACACCAACAACTTGACTTGAATTCAAAACACAAACAAAGAAATGATGAAATTGAAGCTCCTGGGCATCTTCACAAGGAATCACTAGATACAATATGGAAGAAAAGAAAGCGGAAACATCACATGAATAGAAAGGGTCTTGGATGATAATTTAATCACTAATGAAAAAGAGAGGGAGGGTGGGAAAAACAAAGACAACTTATATAGGTGAAAAGAACTTAGGAAAGAAATATGAGGATTGATCTTGAAAATATTTAATAGGATAGAATTATCTTGAAGAGAAGCACATTGGTTGGAAAAGACTTAACGTGACAACTCTGGTCGATCAAAAGGATTAGCATTCCCAAACAAATATGAGAATAGAGCTTAGAAAAGATATGAAATCACCACTTGACATCGAAGCAACATGAATTACCGTACTCCAAAACAAAACAAAGAATGAGGCTTGCAAATTAAGCCGAAAACAAATTACTCCAAAACCCCATTATGCATTTGTTGGAGAGATAATCCTTGGTAACTACTTGTTTCCACCTAAGAACTCCCCAAATCTTCTAGTGATGCAATCTGGTCCAACGGATACACACAATAATTACTAAATAAATCACATAACTCCTATCAATAATGAAACCTTGGAAAATCTTCTACCTGTGACTCTCTTAATCACAACGATACTAATTATGGAAGTACATCTGGATGCTCTCCCTAGTACTAGGTGACGCCAAACTCCTCTCGCCACCAAGAGTATTGAAGCAATTTCGGACATCTTCGTCCTGAGATACTAAGGAAACCGAACAATAGCGAGTGCGACAAGAGTCCCTTGGAGCTCTACTCCCTGGAAAAGAGAGGCACCAAGAACAGAATTCTGGTGACAATGACATCATAGAGGTTCCAGAATACCCGTGTGATCCTAAAAAAATTTAGTGAGAAGAGGGATAGAATTAAAATTCCTACATCACGATTCCTCACCAGAGCACGGAAGAGGAGTAAAAAATTCCTACTCTCCGTTATATAACTAGACTCTAAATATAGTTTCTTTTAGACTTGATAACGACCAAGTTCGATCAATCAAGGAGGCTCCTAGGCTGGCACTGCTCTGGTACCAACTTGTAACGCCCAAGATGCGGCCCTATCCTTATTTTGGCTCGAGGGCCTCGATAGGGATAGAAGCGCATCTCATCGTTTTGCAAGAATAGATATTGTTACAACTCATGTAAAGAGGAGATGAGCATATGGAATTGGGTTACACACGCCACAAGCCAAATTGTGAACACCAAATACAACAATACATTCAATCACCACACAAAAGAGTAGGGTCCGGCTACGGACAAAATCAAATGATAAAAGGGACATCCATCCTTGCTATCCCAGGACGTCGGCCTGGAACCCATCCTATGATCTACGACAAAGAAGAAGAACTCCAAGTCAAACAAGCAACAATCGCATGTCAAAGAATCACATTACATGTACCTACAACTGTTGTTGTAGTAATATGTGAGCCATAGGGACTCAGCAATCTCATGTCCAAGGGTATCAAAACTAGCAAAGCTTAATGGGTGAGGTATGGTTAAGTGGTGAGGCTGCAGCAAGCACTAAGCTTATATTTTAGTGGCTAACTTACGAGTACAAGGAATAAGAAGGGTGATCTCCGCATAAACGAACGTGAACTAGTAATGATCACTAAGTGTTCTTGAACACCTACTTAAAGTCAAACATAATCCCACTGTGGTGTCTCTCGGTTCAGAACTCATGAGTAGAGATAGTCACGGTTATGCACATAGTTGGTGTATTTTATTTGAGTTTACTTCAAGTTTTCTATGACCGGGTGTTAAGATATCTCCAAATTGGCCCATAACCGTGGGTACGACTTCTGGAAACGATTTAACCCTATAGGGGTGCTCCAACTCATGCATCACAAACTAGCCACAAGCTTCGTCAGAAAACCTCAACCACGGGATAGCCCATAGTATCGTCAGAATCCTGGTGGAAAACCTCAAGCTCGAGATATCCCCAAAGTAACCTCAAAATCCTGTGCACAAGATGTTCGAGAAAGGTAAAAAAATCTAGCAAGGCCGCCCGACGCGTCAACAAACCCGGTAGGAGCCCTGTATCTCACTCTAAGGACATGATCGGATAAGCAATACATACGGTGGCCTGATAGAAATCCCTCGAGTTGCCCCAGCCCCGCAAGTGGCTCTAGTTTGGAGCAACACTATGAGGAGCACTGGCCCGGGGGGGTAGACTAATTATCTGCTGGTGTTGACGGGTCACTTTGCAATTTTATTAGTTATTAGACAAATGGAGCGCCAATATTGGGCCTTGCCAAAAGATTTTTATCCCAAAACAAAAATCAAGGGGGTCCCCATAACAACCCCAAGCATGTTAGGAGCACTCAATATGGAACATAACACGGGTACACAAGTAACTATGGCGGCAAAGGCGGAAAAAACACCAAGCAAAATGCCAAGCATTCCACCTTTTACCAAGTATATAGGTGAATTAAATTATATAAGATAATATTGTGATATCTCAAAATATACATGTTATCACATTAAACAACCTGCATCTGCAACTAGTAACACTATAAGAAGGGCTGAGCAAGCGGTAACATAGCCAAGCAATGGTTTGTTGGGATGTGAAGGGGGTTAGAGGCTTATCATGACATTTTAGGAGGCTCGACAAACAAGTGGTTGACGTGGCTTAAGAATGCATTGGTATTTCCCCAAAGAGAAAGGGATGATGCTTTCGGCGTTCTGGGAACGGGGGTACCCAACCCTGCCTGCCTGCGGCCCATGGCGTGGCCCACTTCGTCAGCCTGGTTCAGCGCCACTCAAGACAAGGCCCTCGCGAGGGCTCGGGGCTCATGAGGAAAAATGACGCCAAGACCAGCGAGGATGGGCCTCCTCAGGCCCCCTCCAGACCAGCAGAGATCCCTATGTAGAACCCAGCCTCAGGAGTCAAAGATGACGCAAGGAAGGACAGGCGGGCGCCAGCGCGCCAGGCGGTGAAGTTTCCCCTTTGGTCCAAAGGGGGCAAGGACGTACGCAGGTTCCTGGAGTGCCACCCAAAGGTTTCCCTTCCAATGCAACAAGTCCATGACCACGAGCCCCGCAGGGTGGATGTCATCGCCAAGCCCACCACTGCATCATCGACAGCCACTTTGGAGGCGAAGACCACCTTTGGACAAGGCGCAGATGTACTTCCGTCCCCCTTTAGATTTGGCTGTTGTGAGATCCCTTCTCGCCATTGTGATAAGGGAAGAGAACCCGGGCCACCAGTATATATAGAGGCTACACCACACCATAGAGGGGACCCCCGATCCACGACTTAGACACCCAAACAACAAGTCAGGGCAGGAAGCCAAGAACACTTCTTGAGCTCCCTCATGAGGCTCGCCCTCACTGTGCTACTTCATCCACCACACCTTCCCGAGAGACAATCCACCAAAGCAGGAGTAGGGTATTATACTTCACAGTGTCCCAAACCTGGGTAAACTGCTATGTTCATCTTCTTCCTAGTCATCGTGTGAGTTTGTCGTTGTGTCCATCGTATAGTGGGCTGGGTAGGACGAGGCTGTAGGGGAACTTCGCACATGCCCCTATGTTCAAACCGTGAGGGTTTTGCGGAGCCTGAAATCCGACATTTGGTGCGCCAGGTAGGGGGGTGTCGAAGTCTTCCTCAAGCCAAGCTCTTCCCCCGCTCCACCGCACCGATGGCCGGCGCCAGACAAGCCTCCCCCACCCACGACGGATCAACTCTCGTTGGTTCCATCGCCACCGCCAGGGACCCGCGCCCCAGCGGCATGGTGCTGGGCAGATAGTATCAGACCAGCAGTATCGCCTCCGCCGTCGTATCACCTCGCCTCGCCCAAGCACACGGTGGGCGGACGACACCTTCAGCACTGGCGACACAGCGCACCTACGTGGAGGACCTCGACATGCACGATGCACTACTGCTGGCAAGCCACATGCTTCGCCACCGCCCAATGCATGGGGGCTTCGACGCGTGGGCCGATCACGTCGCGGAGCTGATCGCCTCGCACAGAGGGCCGTGTCTCCTCACCCGTCTTTAGGTGCTAGGGGCTCTTCCGCTGCGCCCACCCCTAGGACGGTGTGCCCTATCTGGCCACGGGCGAGCCCGAGTGGGACCCACCGCGTGCTATGGTCCTCCTCCTTCGAACTCTGGTGACTAATTCCGGGATATAGCTCGGCCATGAAATTCGAATGCACGAGGGAAACTATGGGGCGCCGCACACGCGCGCCAACACGCACCCCCGCGACCCAGTGGACCTTCAACACCCTGAAATGACCAGGCGAGAATGCGTCATCCTGTGTAGGGAAGAAGCCGGCCCAGCCCACCACGGGCGAACCGGTCTTCTTCCACCTCCGGCCAGAAGGACACCGGACGCGTTGTCGCCGCGCGCCGGCCACCTCCTGCCTATGTGTCTGCCTGGATGGAGGGATAGGCTCTAGGGAGACGTCCAGATCGAGCCCTCCCTCCATTTCTCCTCCTCCCAGTCGCCACAGCTCTCTCTCCCCCTTCTTCCTCCCTGCCTCCATGGCCGAGCCCTGCTCGAGCTCGCCGCCATCGTTCTAGCCACCCCTGCGCCCCTCTGAGCCACCAGCAGCCCCGCAGCGACCCCCTCGTCCCCCTCGTGATGCTAGAAGAAGCCGGAAGCCCTCGATGATGCACCGTCGCCGTTTCTTCCCAGCCGGACGCCAAAGCTCTTCTCCGGCGATTCGAGGTCGTCCGCGCGTTTCCGAGCTTGCCGTCTCCCCCATCAACCCCGTTGTGAGCTACTGCTCCGTTTCCCCCTCCTCACGCGGCCTGTCCGTCGCCGTAGGCGCCGTTCCCTTGCTGCCCGAAGCTCTCCACCGCTCGGGTCGTCGCCGGCCGTAGCTCTGGTGGCCCACGAGCCCCCTTTGCCGCAGCGCTGCATGCGCGTGTGCACGAGCTTCCTCCGGGTGCCCTCCGTGCGCGAAATGGTCGTCGGAGGCGCAACTCTGGTGGATCCCCGCCGTGCGGATGGTCGCCGCCAGCCCCGCTCTGGTGGGCACCAACGTGGTCATCATCAGGGTCTAATCCCCCCTGATTAGTTAGCCTCCTGCCACTGACCAGTGGGCCTAGGGTGGGTCAAACCCCTGGTCAACGTGGATTTTAGGCCCTGTCACTGACATGCGGGCCCCGCACGTCAGGTTTGACTTGGCATGGTCAGCCGACCAGCTGACGTCGTAGTGACGTCAGGCTGACGTCATATTTCATTTTCCAGTTTTAAAATAATTCCAAAACTTGTTTAAAACTTTAAAAATTCATATAAATTAATCTGTAGATCAGATGAAAATAAGTTATATATTAAAATTTATCAGTAAAATCAAATGAATCCAATGGTGCGATTATCATTCATGTTAGAGTAACCTAGGTAGAATAATATTGACATTTGCTAATAGGTTAGTTTATGAAATTTGAAATGAAGAACAATTTTGAACCTATATTCAAACTCCCTTTAAATTAACTTGGACACTAGTTGAATTAGCTCATCCATACGTGCAACCATGTCATGATCATGCAACATATTGTTGCACTTGCATGTATTGAATGCTATTTATCTGCATTGCGGTAGGCCCTGCTTCTGAGGATACCCCTGAGTATTCCATCGAAGGAGAGAACCTTCCCGCTACCCAACAAGGCAAGCAACCCCCCTTGATCATTCCGATAACATCCCACTCTCTCGCTCCTGCTATTGTTTATTGCATTAGGACAACCGTTCACTTGTCTGTCATACACGGTAGATGAACCTATTCTTATGCATGACCTGTCATTGTCATAGTAAATAGCTAAACCTTGCAATCTAGCATACCTGATAGATGCTTGTGCCATGATGTACTTAGCTTACTTTGCCTGCTATGCTTGCCATGCTTAGAATTGTGTCACTTCTGATTCATCTGGGTTATGAACTGAGTGAAACAATGATGTTCTGATGTGGTGAACTTATGATGAACCCGATTTGGTAAAGGTAGTGATGAGAGGCTATGTAGGAGTACATAGTGGGTTGTCTCATTGGGACCATTCTTAGGAACTAAGTTCCATGTTTGTGATCCAAGACTAGTTACTACCACGCATTGGGTTCCGTTAACTCGACCCCTCTCGACTTATCAGTCGCTTAGTCCTTAGTCCAGGAGTTGCAAGTAGTTTCTGGTATTTATAGCATGTTGGAGGCCATGCGTAGCGCAGACCCTAGGGGTGGGTTACGACGCGGTAGGCAGTGGCACGATGTACCAAGGGTCACCCGAATGGTGGGCTTGGGAACCCTGCGCACATCGTTTGGGGTCGTAGCGGAAACTTTGGCCGGACTTCCGTGCGGGTTCAGTCTCAAATAGGCGATAGCCTAGACTAGAGGTCTTATATGATTGACGGTCATGGCTAACTCCCTCGTTGGGCTTTCGCTTGAAGGTTGCCGAGGTGCATGGTTTTATTAGCACACAGCGATAAGTGGCGAGAGCATGTGTGAAGAAGTACACCCCTGCAGGGTATGAAACTATTCGAATAGTCGTGTCCTCAGATATGGACTACTTGGATAACTTATGCTATTCATAGATAATCAAATGGATACTCATAAAAATATCAAGACAAGTGTGAGTTTCGTGAATGGCACTCCCCCATGAGAGGGAAGTGAATCCATGGTGGTGTATTGTCATGGAGTTAGTGGACTCATGTGCGATATCTGAAATTTAAACAAAAGAGTTAAAATTGTGTAGTGTAGGTTAGCCATGAGTCAAATCTGGCATTGCTGCATAAAATCCACCACCCCCCTTGTTGATACATGAGCATGAATAGACTAGGTCTGCTTTAAAGACTTGCTGAGTACATTTGTACTCATGTTCATTTAATAAATGTTGCAGATGAGACCCAGGACCCATCAGATGGGTTCTTTCTAGATGTCGACAGTGCCGAATAGCTGGTGTCCTAGCTACGACCTTATGCCTTGTGGCGGGCTGTAGATAGTCAGGCCATGTGCCTTTTTATCCTTTCATCTGTCTGTACTCAGACAGCTTATGCTTCCGCTTGGTTTTTATGAACTTGTTTGTATGACTTGAGTGTCGGGTCATGTGACCCCTATCTGTAAGAACATATTATGCAAGGCTCGTCTAAGCCTCTTAAATAAAAGTTGTTGAAATGTTATGTTGTGATGCCATGGGTGTATCTATGCATATCGGGCATGTCGTGCGTACCTGTGACGTGCAACAGTATGTATGGGATCCGACACCTAGTTGTGTGTCTTTAGTAGTACTCTTTACGGGAAACTGCCTCTTTGTGCTTCCACTGAGCCATGGTAGCTTGCTACAGCTCCGGACACATTGATTGACTAGCATGTATCCTTCTTTGCTCCTGTGTCTGTCCCTTCGAGGAAATTTCTCGCGGTGTAATGGAGTCCCTTTAGCCTGCTACGACTCGTCTACGTGCAGTGATGGCATTTATGTCTCACGGTGTAATGGAGTCCTTGTAGCTTGCTATGACTCGTCTACACACGCTTGAGGCCGACACCTGCATTGTTGGGTTACGTATGCCTGTTTCCGTATAGATGTGCCACTTGGGTTCTATGACTAGTCATGTTGGCCCGGGTTCTCTGTCGTTTGATTGCCAGCGACATGTTAACATACGTGAGCCAAAAGATGCAAACGGTCCCAGCTAAGGTAAGGCTGCAGCCGTGGAGCTTACTATGAGTGAGGCCGCAAAGTGATGTGATATGTTACAGTCTGGATTCATATGACTTAGGATCAGGGTCCCGACACAAGCAACAACGGTGAAAGCGCGTCGGATCACCCTGGGAACAATCCACGTCAGGAGATGCGCGACCCACCCAACAGGGGTGGCAGAAGTAAGCAACTTTGCTCTGAGGCTTGACGCGAGATGGTCTGCGGGTTGCGCGCATAGGGCGGTGCCCCACCGCCATCGGGAGGAACCGTCCCCCGCATCCCGCCGGATGGCTCTGGAGGATAACTGGACCCCTATGTGGAGCCCTACATACAATTCTACGTCGTGCCTAGGGATACCGACCTGGAACAGGCACCTGCCGCTGGCACCAGCACCCCCCAAGAATAGGGGAAGCCCCGGGCGTCCTCCCCTAGCCGGGCCTGGGGGCTTCTCCCGACGAAGTACCAAGTCCGTACGACATGAGTAGGAGTAGGAGGGACGACGTCCCCAGGCCCGTGTGGGCACGACGCAAGCTGTCGTCCTCACGGGCAAGCGACGTCGAGTCGAGCTCCGAGGCCTCAGGAGTGATGACCTGGGGGAGGGGCAGCAAGACACATGTAAGTGGGCCACCCGCGGTAATTGGAGCACCGGCGTAGCCTCGGCAGGCTAGGCCTCACGAGGCTCCAAAGGCCCCATCTGGTCGGTGCCTCGACACCTCGCATGATGGCTTCATCGACAAACACCTCCACGGCTACGCTAGATGCGTTGTGCTCATGTTTGGGCCGCAAGAGTGCAATCCCGCAACTATGCGGGGAACAATGCATTCGGGTTTGGGTCATGGGGGTGCACAACAGAGTGGAAATGCACGGGAGGCTCTTGACGGAGCAGGGAGCTAGTAGGCCCAGCGCCTGGGGGTTGCCTAGCTATCTACGGTCGTGACACTCTCACGTAATAATGAGCGGGCTGTATATGGCCGGAGCCCCCCGAGGACGTGGAGGGGTTCCTCCCATGCAATGCGGCAGCCACAGCTCCGCGCTAGCGGAGAGGTCAACACTGCCCATCAATGGCTATGCCCATGCAACGTGGATGCCCTATGCTCAACGCTGGGGGAAGACGAAGACTAGCCTAGGTTCCGGACATGGCTTTTCATTTGCCCTTCTCGTGTATCAGTTTGCCGACTTTCCTGGAAAAAAACTATGGGCTTTTTCGAAACCATGTTTTCAAGAAACGGGTCAGGGATTTGTGTTCATCGCCATTCCCCATCTTGGGTTTTTTCTCTTCAGGACGGGCACTCGCCTACTCCCCTCCCCTTCGCACCCTGCGAGCGGGGGCTAGGGGCACGATGCTCGCACCTCGCCAAGGCCTTGGCACCTGGATCCTCGTGTGGTACTCCCGGACGAGTTAGCAGGCGTGTGATATTTCATACTCGCTTGGGGCCCCATTCACGACCCGACGCACCATCTCGGAGCCTCGGGAGGCCACCCCTCCCGGGGTAGGAAAGAAATATTTTCTTTGGGAACCGCTTGAGCGTCTAAGTGAGCTCCTGAGAAATGCGCCTCAGGAGCCTTACCGGTCATATAGCCACTCGGCACCCTCGATGCATTCCTCGGTGATCCGGTCGGCATCGAGGGTGTCGGGGCCTTGCCTTCATAGTTATGTCCTTGGTGATCCGGTCGTACACTACGATGGTAGGGAATTGTGCAGGACTAGGACCTGCTGATGTAGAGTTGCTTGAGCGTCAAAGGGGGCTCCTGAGCAACGCGCCTCGGGAGCCTTACCGGTCTTGTTTCCACTCGGCATCCACGATGTCGTCCTTGGTGATCCGGTCAGCATCGAGGGCGTCGGGGCCTCATCCCGTAGTTGCGACCTTGGCCAGTCGTACACTACGGTGGCAGGGAAATGTGCTAGACTGGGACCTGAAGACACAGAGTGTCGAAAGGGCTCCCAACCTGCCTCACTTGCAAGAAGAAGTCCATGGGACGTTCGGACTCCCCAAGCGCCATAGCCACACCACCCCTAGATCCTACAATGAGCATGTCAAGCTAAGTACCCTAATCGCGACTAGGAGGTCACCTCAATTAACGAAAACGCAAAAGCCAGGACATGTAACAGAAGCATGGATAGAAGAGGCTACTGCCCAAGTTCATTACACGCCCGCAGGGCGTCCCTTGGTTTTTTTATTACAGGAACAGGAGAAGAAGGAAAAGCCCCCCACGGGGGCTGCCGCATCGGGAGCTTCAGGGTCCATGCAACAACGCTCAGTCAGTGTCCTTCTCCTCCTTCACGGGCCTGTGGAGACGCGCCGACACAGAAACTTCAGGAGCAGAGGAGCGACGTCGTGGCAGCTGGCTTTTCCTTGAGGTCTGGGCCCGCCAGCGCATCATAGCTGTTGTCGCTGTTATCACTGCTGTCACTACCGTTGCTCGGGCTCCCCTCGGAGGGGGTGTCGCTGTCACTGGAGACGCGGTGCCCATCGCGAAGGACAAGCTCATCTCGACTATCGCCGCGACCGGCGTCCTCCGCGCAGCACCCCAAGCACTCGCCCTCTCCCCCGAAGACCTTGACGAAGAGCGTTGCCTCCCCATCGTATTTGAAGTGGAGGGTGCGCCTCCCCACCAGACCGCGGGCACGGGAAAATGTCTACCACCCATGGCTTAGGTACACATAACCCCTGGGGGTGAATTCGACCTCTACCCACGACGCCATGATGTAGCAGCCGTCGGCTTGCAGCCATAGGCTGTCGGGCCCCCTGGCAGCCAGCACCCCTATGAAGGAGCGTGGGAGTTGGAATGAGGCGGCCTCTGGACTCTCCGCTCACACCAGAACTCCTGGGCCGTATCAACTGTATGGAGTCGTGGGCGTGGCGGCCGGGCCGCCACCGCCGTCCTCCCATTGCGGACGTCACCTCCACGACTACTATAGGTGCCGGCGCTAGTCGGAGCCGCACCACGGTCGTCGATGGTAACCTCGGGCCATGCAAGAGCACGGCCGCGTCCACAGGGAGCGGCCACCGGTGTCGCGTCGTACTTTCGAGAGCGACCGCGGCCCCTCTTGGGCTACGGTGAAGGAGGGCTCTCCTCGGGGGCCTTCCCCTTCTCAACGACAAAGTGCTTCTTGACTAGAGCCATGATTGGGAGAATGACTGCTTGGAAGTTGGGAGGCAAAGAGGATGAAGGTGCGTTTAGGTTTTTCTCGCCCTCGCCAGCTTATGTATTACCGGGGGCCAACCAGAGCCCCTCACATCTCGGGAGGCGTGCAGCCTCCTAAGATGCACATCCGCGCGGCCCAAGGGCAGGAGGTCAAGGCGGCAGTAGTATTAGAGGAATGGTATTGATGGCCGGCGCGGCACGCAGGCGTCACATCAGGTCGGTTCCTGATGCCTTTGGGGTGCGGAAGCATCGCCACTCACGCGTCCGACGCATGTACAGCCTGACCCGTAGGCAATTGGGGACCACATCGCTGCTATCCATCTTCAACGGCTTTGCCTGAAGGCAACACGGGCACGCCTTGGGCCCAGGGGTTAGTGTCGGCATTTTGGGAACGAGGATACCTAGCCCTGCCTACCTGCGGTCCATGATGTGGCCCACTTCGTCAACCTAGTGCAGCGCCGCACAAGACAAGGCCCTCGCGAGAGCCCGAGGCTTGCGAGGAAGACCAACACCAAGACCAGCAAGGATGGGCCTCCTCAAGCCCCCTATGGAGCAGCGCAGATCGCTATGCAAAACCTAGCCTCGGGAGTCAAAGATGACGCAAGGAAGGACAGGCCGGCACCAATGCGTCAGGCGGTGTAGTTTCCCCATTGGTGAAAATGGGGCTAGGACGTACGCAGGTTCCCGGAGCGATGTCCAAAGGTTTCCATTCTAGTGCAACAAGGCCACGGCCACGAGCCCCACAGGTCAGATGTCATCACCAAGCCCACCACTTCATCATCAACAACCACTTTGCAGGCAAAGACCACCTTTGGACAATGCGCGGATGTACTCTTGCCACCCTTTAAATTTGGCCATTGTGGGATCTCTTCCCACCATTGTGATAAGGGAAGAGGACCCAAGCCATCGCTATATATAGAGGCTAGGCCACACCATAGAGGGGACCCCCAATCCACGACTTAGCCACCCAAACCAGAAGTCAGGGCAGGAAGCCAAGAACACTGCTTGAGCTCCCTCGTGAGGCTCGCCCCCATTGTTCTAGTTCATCCACCACACCTCCTTGAGAGGTAATCCACCAAAGCAGGAGTAGGGTATTATGCTTCATAGCGGTCTGAACCTGGTTAAACTGCCGTGTTCATCTTCTTCCTCGTCATCGTGTGAGATTGCCATTGAGTCCATCATGTAGTGGGCTGGGTAGGACGAGGCTGCAGGGGATCTTCACACACGCCCCTGTGTTCGAACCTTGAGGATTTTGCGGAGCCCAAAATCCAACAAATGTAGCACAACGACAGTAAGTATTTCCCTCTGTTATGAAACCAAGGTATCAATCCATAGAGGAAGATCACGCACCCGCGTAAGCAGCACCTACACACAAACAACAAATACTTGCAACCAAGCACGAAAGAGAGGTTGTCATGCCCTCTACGGTAATAAGATAGATTAGGTAATGATAGTTTTGGAAATATAGATCTCGCAAGATCACAAAGTAAAACAAATAAATAAAAAGTGTAGCAAGGAATTATTGGTTTTTTTGGATTAATAGATTTGAAAACAAAAGTTGCAAATAGTAGATCAGAAAGCAATATATTGGAAAAGTAAACCCGGGGGACATAGGTTTCACTAGTGGCTTCTCCGATGAGTATAACGCACAGTGGGTGAACAAATTACTGTTGGGAAATTGATAGAAGATCAAATAATCATGACGATATACAAGCAATGATCATTATAGGTACCACATCCAAGACAAGTAGACCAAAACAATTATGCATCTACTTCTATTATTCCACACATCGACTGCCATCCAGCATTCATCTAGTGTATTAATTTCATGGGGAAATGGAGTAACGCAATAAGAACGGTGACATGATGTAGACAAAATATATTCATGTCGGATTAGACCCCATCTTGTTATCCTTAATGGCAACAATGCATGTGTGGTTTGATGCCCCTTCTGTCACTTGGAAAGAACAAAGCAGGGTCGAACACATCACAAAGCACTAACGGTGTTCTGGACTAGGGGGTACTCACCACGTCGCCTCCCGACCTACGGGCCAGGCCAAGGACACCCATGAAGATTCACTAATGGGCCACTTTGGGCAGACCATGATGCATACAAGGGAGATACAACAAGACTTGGCACGCAAGACAAGGACTCCTGTAAACCCTAGGCCTCTAGTATTATATAAACCAATGCTAGGCTAGTCAATAGAAATATCATATTCATTACGACAATCTCGTGGTAGATACTTGGACTATGTACTATCCTCATATCAATACAATCAAAAGCAGGACGTAGGGTATTATCTCCTTGAGAGAGCCCGAACCTAGGTAAAATTATGTGTCCAAGTTACCATCGCTCCAAGCCGCTAGCTTAGGACCGCTACTATGAGATCCGCCGGTTTTGACACCGAAAATGGTGCTTTCATTGAGACCCTTCTGGGTAGTCACCGCGGTGTGATGGGAATTTAGATCGGCTCGCGATCTACATGCGGAACCGAGATACATCATTAACGTCGGCATCTTTGTCGCTGGTTTGACTGGTCACCTTGGCTATGCCGAGGACTACGCTCTCAACAAAGATCATGGAAGAATCCTCCATGGTGCTCGGGGGCTCAACGTCAACATTGCCATCGTGCGATCATGCAGTTTTTCTGGACAGTGGATTAGTGTTCGTCGTCCCTGCCTCCTCGAGCGTCATTTTGACGAGCGCGTTGGTGGAATTGTGTGTAGTTGCGTCTACAACAACCCTGTAAAATTTCGTCGCATTCCGGTGGAGGAATCTCCGGCGATCTACAATATACCGCAGACGTGTCAAATCTAGACGTGAATTTAGACGATTTTAGGCCGAGGACTCCAACGCCCAGCTCGTTCATCCATTGGACAATCCTACCGTTGATCCTCTGTATAAATCCTATATCGACAACTCCTCAAACTTTCAGCTCAATCCGACCGTTCAAACTCAGGGAACGGCCCGATGAGTGCATCAATTTTTGGATATGTTTCCTGCGCGAAAACAAATCCGACCCGAATTCATCTTTCGTCATGAACGAGATTTTGGACATCCTTTTTGAAGGATTTTTTTAGGGTATTGTGTTGTTCTCAAACATGGACCCACAAATTTTAAGTCTTTTTAAGGAAATTGTCACCATCGTGCCGATGTCAAACCGGCCCAACAACATTGCTCCACGGCTTCCAAATTGCGCTAGATCATCGCTTTGTCGAGTCGAGGTCAACCGCTTTAGATTCATCGCCTCGGCAAGCCAACCTAGAGTTCGGCAACCCAACAAAGAGTTCGGCATCGACGCCCCACAGATTGCACGGGGCTGGCACACTGGAATGGCCGCGCGGTCACTTGATCAAGCTGGCATCGACCGCGTCACAAATTTTGACCTGCCTTAGCACCGACATGCCGCCTTTTCTTCAAGCGAATAACCACCACGCCGATATGCTTTGACATGGAGACTCCAGCATCACTCTGCCAATCTGCTCCAACACCCCGGCTAGACCGGGGGCTTCTCATCTCTTCATGAGGCTGCTCTAAGGACTTTGGCGTCACAACCTGACCACTTTCGTCTCCTTGGATGGACCCGGGGCTTCGCATCATCATATCGACCATGTTGCATCACCACTTCATAAAGTTGAGCCCTCTGCCTAGGCACCTTGGGTATGGCTTGGGGGCTGGAACGACAACCGCCGGAAGCACGGACCACGTCATCAACACCGAGCACATTAATCAGCTAAGTCGCTTTCATGCTCAATTGTTTTTAATTTTTATCGGTTCGAACAACCATTATATTTATGTTAAATAAAAAGTTTGTTTGTAAAAAACACTTCCTTTTCCTATGATAACCGGTGGCTTCGCCATCACGCTGCCGAACTACTCTGTCTCATCGGCTGGACTGGGGGCTTCGCCTCACCACAGCAATCGTGTTGCGTTGCCACTTCTCGACCCGAGCTCCTCGCTCGATTACCTCGGGCTTGGGGTATGGGACCTCGGCCAAGATGAGGACTACGTCTCCATCCCATCACAACCCCGGACCACACTGAGCACATTAACCATCTAAGTCGCCCGTGCTCAGCTCTCTTTGAAATTTTACTTTTTGCTCGGTTCAACCAAGTGTTAAGTTTTTGTCTCAATACAAAAGCTTTATTTGTTAAAAACATTGTTTGTTCAAAAAACAACCCTCTTTTCTCATGTTTCATGGGGGATCTTAAATGATTATGTTAGTATATGTGTTTTCTTCTTGGTCCTTGCAAAGTCTTTATCCACTACTCCTTTTTTCAACACGAGTGTGTGGCCAATAGCCGGATAGCCTCATTTCTTTGTAAACCGCTCGAGTTTAGTTCGCTAAATAGGCCTTAGAGAAACACTCCGCCTTTCGGATATGAAGGTTGAAGCCAAAGGTTGACCCGCTTGGAGTCCGTAGATCGGATGTATCATGTTAAAGCACGACCAAAGAACATATTAATTTGAAGACCAGATTCGGATTGGCACAATTTTCTTTTATCTAAACAAAAAGCTTTTTGCATATTTTTTTTGTTTTTTCGAACATAACTCTCGCAGTACACTTTTCAAGCATTGGCAATATCGATGGGGGCTGCGACTAGAGCCGAACCAACCAAAAGCCAAGGCACTCCGAGGAGTCCTCAGCAAAACGTTCTCGGATATTGCTTTATATGCACCAGTTTCAAATTGTGTCTTTGGTCAATAGTTGGGTTGCCCGACTACTGTGCTTGCCTTCTATGTTCCGCTTTGTTCGACTAGGAGTGCAAAGGGAGAACCACTATGATTGTACTTCCGGTTTAATTGGTCAAGTACCTCGGTGGAGAAAGGTGAAAACTGACTGTCACGATGAGCGTAAACTAGTCGGCGATCCGATGACAATATTAAACAACGGGCCTTTCATAAAATTGGTCGGAGTGATAACGACTTGACCTCGGCTCATGCCGAACACTAACCGGGGGCTAGTAACTGGCCTCCCCAACTTTAAGCTCCCATGACCAAGTGAAAGTTATAAAGCCTAGATATCTAATTGCCTCGTTTCCACTAACACGACTGCCTCTGGGCACCGAGACGTTGTCTAAGGGTTGTCTTGTTACTGCGGAAACACCCTACATAGCATCTACAAAGGGGTAGAAGCTGACGATGGGTCACTCTCAAATGATAAATGGTCACAAAGGATTCAAAATAGCATATAGCGTAAAAGCATTTGTATTCAATATACGAGTGCTTCCTTCCATAATCATCGTTATAAAGCCATAAATATGCATCAATTTGACTTAAGATTTTGGCCAAGCTGGGTTCCCTGGCTCCTGCGCTTATCCCTTATGTTCTCGATTGTTCGGCTAGGGGGTAAAGGGAGCACCTCTATGATTATTACTTCCAGGTCATCCGTGTTAGTACCTCAGACTGGGTGAAGCCGAAATCTAGCCATCTTAAAAGTATAATTGGTCGGCAATGACAGAAGTGAAAATTTAGTTCACTAAGAACCACAGAACTCGGAAACATTCCCTGAACTAAATCCTCAATATTTTCCTCCCACGTTGATCGGAGTTAAGGTTTCACGATCATGGTCAACATGATACTCTGGGAAAAGGAACTTATAAAGGAACTATTTTTCCCATAAGATGTTTCTTACGTTAAATAGTAATATAACATATGTCTCCGTGTACCTTTGTTTATAAAGCCGTAGGGCCGGATTGGCTTTTTGCCATAAATCTTTTCCCTTATAAAGGCTTTATAAAGTAGGAAAAACACTCGTCGGCTACTGGCCAAGGAGGTTGAAGATGATGGTCGGTCAACAAAGTCTTGTACAATGCGGATCCGAGCATTAATGATGTAAAGTACTTGGATACATAGAATCATTAAACATAAATTGTGTCAAACATAACAAAGTTTGTGTCAAACAAATATCGATCCTTAAGTCAACCACTCATGCCTAAATTAAGGCTTGGGAGCTACTGCATTGCCTAATCAATGCAGCAAATCCAAAGTGTAGTATGGTTCCCGAGGAGATTCGATCCTCAGGTTGGTCAGCCACACCCAACCCGAGTCTCGGAAACTACTGCGTATCACATTCCCATCCCTTCCGTAGGCTGCAGAGGAAGACCTTGATCCTCGGGCCGATTTTGCAAATCGACCCGACTCTCAGGGGCTACTGGGATTAGTGGTTTTCTTTTATCCTTCAGGTGCATCTCGGGTTTTAGCTCATCACACACCTTGAGGGCTACTGGTTATATAGCTCGTCAGAGAATAAATTTCACCAATCGGAATTAAATATCCTCAAAAAATCAGCCTACGGCCGGGGTGGTACATCACCTCAGAAGCAGTCTGGCATAAAGCTCAGATGCGAAGGGTTGACTCCATAAAAGTCTATTCTGGCATTTAAGCTCGGGTTGACTCCTTCACACTTTCGGAGACCAAGGTAATCTATCACACAAGAGGTTGGAGCTCGGGTAGACTCCTTCAGACTTTCTGGCATTCTGGCATTGGAGCTCGGCTGCAAAAATAAACCTCGGATGCAGTCCGACATTCGAGCTTGGACGTAAGAGGACACCGCCATATAGGAAGCACTTCAAACCTAAGGTATGGTGTAAAAAATAACAAGGCATTAATAAAGGCCGAGAACTTAAAGGGGATCCTCGGATGCTCGACGTGTAAACTCTTCATATACACTTCGACGATCCTCAAGATGAAAGGTGGGAAGATTTGTTGAACCAGTTTTCATGACCGACGACCGAAGACAAAGAACTGTTCGAAAGAACCGAGGAGCATCCCCAACTTGAAGACCGGTCCAGGGGGATACTCACGGTGTCCTGGACTAGGGGGTACTCACCACATCGCCTCCCGGCCTATGGGTTGGGTCGCAGACCCCCATGACGATTCACTAATGGACCACTTCGGGAAGCCCATGATGCATACAAGGGAGATTTCACAAGACTTGGCGTGCAAGACAAGGACTCCTCTAAACCCAAGGACACTGGTATTATATAAAACGAGGCCAGGCTAGTCAATAGAAATATCATATTCATTACTACAATCTCGTGGTAGATACATGTACTATGTACTATCCTCATATGAATACAATCAAAAGCAAGACGTAGGGTATTATCTCCTTGAGAGAGCCCGAACCTGGGTAAAATTATGTGTCCATGTTACCATCGCTCCAAGACGCCTAGCTTAGGACCCCTACTACGAGATCCGCTGGTTTTGACACCGACAAGCACCTCTTCCCATGGCAAGAAAAATCGATCTCGTTGGCCTAACTAAACCAAAGATTCGAAGAAGAAATATGAGGCTACACGTAATCATGCAAACAAGAGATCAAAGAAGACTCAAATCATATGCATGGATAGAAACTGATCATGAACACAAAATTTATCGGATCCCAACAAACACAACGCAAAAGTCATTACATCAAATAGATCTCCAAGAGACCATTGTATTGAGAAACATAGAGAGAGAGGAAGCCATCTAGATACTGCCTATGGACCCGTAGGTCTATGGTGGACTACTCACGCATCATCGGAGAGGCACCTTTGAAGAAGATGAACCCCTCCGTGATGGTGTTAGATTGGATCTCGAGATTCTGGGACTTGCCGTGGCTGGGATTGTGTTTCATCGACTCCCCTAGGGGTTTTGGATTTTTTGGGAATTTATGGGCTCGATAGTCGGTTGAGGGGGTGCCCGAGGTGCCCACCCTCTACCAGGCCGCGCGAGGGGCCTTTGGCACGCCCTGGTGTAGGGTGGCCACACTGGGCCCCTCTTCTGGTGTTGTTTGGCCCATCTGCTTCCTTCTGGTCCAGAAAAAACACAAAAATCCCTGTGGCGTTTGGGCTAAATTTGGTACTCATTTTCTACGAAGTAAAAAACCAAGCAAAAACATCAACTGGCACTTTGGCACTATGTCAATAGGTTAGTCCCAAAAAATGATATAAATTTGCTGTAAAATGATTCTAAAAGATCCAAGATTGATAATATAACATCAGGGAACAAGCAAAAATTATAGATACATTGGATATGTATCAACATCCCCAAGCTTAATTCCTACTCGTCCTCGAGTAGGTAAATGATAAAAACAGAATTTTTGATGTGGAATGTTGCCTATCATGTTCATCACATATTCTTTTCTTTATAGCATGGACATTTGGACTTTTCATATGGATCAAAGCAATAGTCTAGTATTGACATGAAAACTTTAATACTCAAGCATATCAACAAGCAACATCTCTTCCAAAATATCAATGCTAAAGCAAGTTATCCCTAGCCTATCATGCTCAATCATTGATCCATTCACAATACACACTTAAATATTAGCTACAACTAATGCTCAAGTACGATCATAATGCCCCCTAGTTGGCACTTTATAAGAGAAGATGGAGACTCAAATTGAAAAAACAAAAATTGCATAAAGTAAATAGATATGCCCTTCGTAGAGGGAATTAGGGATTTTTAGAGGTGCAAGAGCTCAAGTGATTAAAGTGATAGAGAAAAATATTTTAAGTGGCATGCCTTTCCTGTCAACAAAAAAGATTGAGAGATTTCAATATCTTTCCACACTAGATGCATCATAGGCGGTTCCCCAAAAAAAACTAAAGTTTATTCCTTTTTCCACCATACTCTCACTTTCCATGGCTAGACAAATCCACGGTTTCCTTCCATACCAACACTTTCCAAGGAATTTATTATTTGACAACATAAAGTATTTTTTTCTTTTCATTTTGGAACTGGGCATCCCTATTACCGCCATACTCTTGTGCAATGACAAGTGGGTAAACACTTGTCTTGAGAATAACACATGTAGCATGAAAAAAATATTGGTCACCCCCTATCGTTTCATGAGCGGTACGAGCACGGGAAAAGTAGAATTTATTTTGAAGGTTTAGAGATGGCACATACAAACTTGCTTGGAACAGCATGGAAATACCATATATAGGTAGGTGTAGTGGACTCATATGGCAAAACTTGGTTTAAGGATTTTGGATGCACAAGTAGTATTTCTAGTTAGTAAAAGTGAAGGCTAGCAAGAGATTGAGAAGCATCCAACCAAGAAACAAAAAATAACATGAGCGAGCATTAAGCATAACTAATACTGAATAATACACTATAAGTTGGATGTAATTTTGTAGCACAACTATTGACTTTCGTGCTTGCATAGGCAATCACAAACATTAACACCAATATTCTTACTAAGCATAATTACTCATCAACATAACTCACATATCACTATTGTCATATTTCAAAACTATTAGGAAGAATCAAGTGTTAATTTATCCAATGATATTCATGAAAGTTTTTATTATATCCCTCTTGAATGTCTATCACTTTGGGACTAGTTTCATATGTTGCAATTGCTTTTGATACGCTCACATGGATACAAGTGAAGAACATAAGCATAGAAGTTAATCTCTCAAAATAATATAAGTGAATCATGAGATGATTTATTCAAAATTACTAACTCTCAAATTAATATAAGTGAAGCATGAGAGCATTTCTTCAAATATGTAAAAGCACGCCGTGCTCAAAAAAGATATAAGCGAAGCACTACAACAATTCCTTTGCTCAAAAGTTTCAAGTGAAGCATAAAGAGCAATTATGGCAAATCATAGCATATTTTTGGCTCTCTCAAATAGGTGTGTCCAGCAACGATAAAAGAAAAAGAAAGCAAAGATACAAGATGCTCCAAGCAAAACTCGTGATATGTGACGAATAAAAATATAGTTCCAAGTAGTATACTGATGGTTGCTAGAAGAAAGAGGGGATGACACTCGGGGCATCCCCATACTCAGTTGCTTGTTAATCTTTAGATATTACCTTGTAGTGCTTTAGCATCCCGAAGCTTTGACTCTTCTATCTCCTTATTCCCTCATCCATCATGATCACACCCAAAACTTGAGAACTTCAATCACACAAAACTTAACAAAATTCTCATGAGATCCGTTAGTATAATAAAGCAAATTATCACTTTAGGTACTGTTGTAAAACCATTAATTTTTTATTATTTGATTATACCTACTGTATTCTAACTTTAACATAACTTATACCCCCCGATACAAGCCATAGATTCATCAAAACAAGCACACAATGCAATGAAAACAAAATCTGTTTCAGACAGGACAGTCTGTAGTAATCTGTACTCTACCCAGACTTTTGGAACTCTAAAAATTCTGAAAAATATGTACAACATAAAGAATTATTAAATAAATTATGTGTTAAACTTTCATCTCAATATCACATTCCATTAAAAAATGAAAATGCATGCACTTGGAAAATAGTTTATGTTTCAAATTCAGCATTGTTTCTACTCATCTTATGGATCATCCTAAAGTAATAACTTCGCACAAACACTAAATAAAACATAAAAACACAATAATAACAGAATAATAATTGTGAAAAACACTCAAAAATAGAAAGCAAACATATAAAAATAACTTATTCATTGGGTTGCCTCCCAACAAGGGCAATTGTTTTACGCCCCTAGCTAGACATAACACATATATTCAAGTATTATCATCCTTCTTCATTTTCTTCATAGATGTATTTTCATCAAAGGGTTTTGTGAACACAAGTTGGAACACAATATCCATAGAAATTTTAGGATTATCAACTTGTCCATCTATATATCCTCTTTGATTATTGCCTACGATCCAAGAGTGCCGTTGATTAACATCATTGAAAGTTTGTTGGATCAATCTAAAATGGGAACTTCCTTACTAAGATTCTCATCAAAAAATTGATTATTCCCAAGCTACTGTATCAACATATAATCACTTTCATAAAGGATTTCATCGATTACTGGTTTTTCATGACTCTTACCAAAATGACCAAACATTTCCCTAGGTTCTCGTACGATGTGATCAAATTCATTCATGAGAACAAGGGTAGCTAACTTTTTAGCATTAGGATGTTTTAAATCAGGTAGCTCACAAAACAATCTTTGCAAGGTAGGATGTGTGTGGATAAATCTATTTTCAAGTTTAAGAACTAATGTTGAGATTGCTTCCGCATAAGTTTTAGTTCGTTTACGTATAGGAGCATCATTAAGAGTCAAGTTTCCAGCACAATTTAAAAATTCCTAGATAGTTCCTTTTCCTATAATGTTCCCTTGCCCCAAAACAAAGTTTATAATCCAGATTACCAGAATCGTCCAAGTTTAGGCGTCCTGCCATCATCTGTTTCTGCCATGCCAAAATCACTCATGATGACAAGCAAATAAGAGATCTAACGAGAAAAAGGCAAACGGAAAGAGAGGGCAAATAAAATGACAAATTTGTGAAGTGGGGGAGAAGAAAACGAGAGGAAAATGGCAAATAATATAAATTGCAAGGAGATGAGATTTATGATTAGGAACCTGGTACATGAGATTGCTTCCTCCCTGACAACGGCACTAGAAATTCCTTTGACGTGGCCTGAGACTCCATCGGTATTTCCCCAAAGTGGAAGGGATGATGCAGCACAACAAAGGTAAGTATTTCCCTTAGTTATAAAACAAAGGTATCAATTTGTAGAGGAAGATCACGCACCCACGTAAGCAGCACTTGCACACAAACAACAAATAGTTGCAACCTGACACGAAACAGAGGTTTTCATGCTCTCTATGATAATAAGATAAATTAGGTAATGATAGTTTTGGCAAATAGATCTCGCAAGAACACAAAGTAAAACAAATAAACAAAAAGTGCAGCAAGTTATTTTTGGGTTTTTTGGATTGATAAATCTGAAAAACAAAAGTTGCAAATAGTAGATCAAAAAGCAATATATTGGAAAAGTAGACCTGGGGTGTAGGTTTGACTAGTGGCTTCTCTCATGAGTATAGCACATGGTGGGTGAACAAATTACTGTTGGGAAATTGATAGAAGATCAAATAATCATGATGATATCCAAGCAATGACCATTATATAGGCATCAAATCGAGGACAAGTAGATCGGAACGATTCTGTATCTAATTCTATTACTCCACACATCGACCGCTATCCAGCATGCATCTACAGTATTAAGTTCCTAGGGAAATGGAGTAATGCAATAAGAACGGTGACATGATGTAGACAAGATCTATTCATGTAGGAATAGACCCCATCTTCTTATCCTTAATGGCAACGATACATGCATATCTTACTGCCCCATCTGTCACTCGGAAAGAACACCGCAAGATCAAACCCATCACAAAGCACATCTTCCCATGGCAACAAAATTGATCTAGTTGGCCTAACTAAACCAAAGATTCGACGAATAAATACGAGGCTATACGTAATCATGCAAGTAAGAGATCAAAGAAGACTCGAATCATATTCATGGATATAAATTGACCATGAACTCAAAATTCATTGGATCCCAACAAACACACCGCGAAAGTCATTACATCAAACAGATCTCTAGGAGACCATTGTATTGAGAACATAGAGAGTGAGGAAGCCATCTAGCTACTACATACGAACCCGTACGTCTATTGTGGACTACTTGTGCATCATTGGAGAGGCACCTATGAAGAAGAAGAACCCTCCGTGATGGTGTTAGATTGGATATCGATATTCTGGAACTTGCGCCAGCTGGAATTGTGTTTCGTCGATTCCCTTAGTGTTTTTGGATTTTCTAGGAATTTATAGGCTCGATAGTCGGTTAAGGGGGTGCCCGAGGTGCCCACCCTCTACCAGCCATGCCAAGGGCCTCTGGCGTTCCCTAGTGGAGAGTGCTCACCCTGGGGCCCCTCTTCTGGTGCTTTTTGGCCCATCTAGTTCCTTCTAGTACAAAAAATTCCACAAAATCCCCAAAGCGTTTGGGCTCCGTTTGGTTCTGATTTCTGTGAAGTAAAAAACAAGAAAAAATAGCAATGAGCACTTTGGCACTATGTCAATAGGTTAGTCCCAAAAAATGATATAAAGTTGATATAACATGATTGTTAAACATCCAAGATTGATAATATAACAGCATGGAACAAACAATAATTACAGATACGTTGGAGACATATCAGTGATAGGTAATGAGACATAACGATAGAACCGAGACACCTAGCAGAGCAATGATAGTAGTGTCTTTCAGGGAAATGGTCATCTTGCCTGAGATCCCGCTTGGAAGCAGAACAAATCCATGTAGAAGACGAGCCAACGTAGTCAAATGAATCCTCACACTCCGAATCGGTTTTCGAACTCTATCGAGAAGAAAAAATTGGGAAACAAGCAATCAACACATGATAAACACCACAACATACGCATGAAATTATGCGCAAACTAATATGATGCATGTTCATACGATTATGCAAGGCATCACAAAGCCAAACAATAAGTACTACACATTAAGTGAAGTTCAATATGCAATGACTTGCCTATTGACGAAACTCCACATTTGAATTACATAATTCACATTCATTCATTTACACAACAATTTTAAGTGTTGGTTAAGATGGAAAAAGGTGAAGCATGATTAAACTACCTATCTAGGAATTTTAAATGAGGTCGGAAACAACTTATAGTACTTCCGAAACGACCCTATATGTTAATTTTGAAATTGGTCCAGATCTAAACTAAACATATTTTATAGTTTTTAAACAGCAAAATAAAGTGCACCATGTGATTCTACACGTCATTCTAAGTGATTTACATATATATAACGTTTAGAACGGAGCTATGGTCTAAAATATATGACAAACACAAGATCAGTATGCCATGAATGCCAAATGCATGCAAACGACAACCACAAACATTCCAAATCATTAATGCAGCAAGATATTATGAAACTACATGAGATTCTAAGAAAGTTTCATATATGGCATGTTCAAAATGGAGCAACGGTTCACCAAATACAACCAACACAAGTTATAACTAAAATCTATCCAAATCAGCAACATGGCATATAACAACCCACAAATTAACAGGATACAACCACCTAAAATGCACATCAAAGGCATGGTGATGTAGCCTACATGATTCACAACAAATAACTCCATTGTAGCATCATCAAAATATGTTTAGAGACTGGGCTAGCATCCACTCAACATGGCACATTAAACTAAGGAGTTCTTCAGACTTAGAAAAATTATCATGATGCAAGGCAGAGTAGTTTTATTAGATTGACATGTTCGATAGCAGAACTCTCTATGATGCAAACCCTAATTATGGAAACAAATGGCACAACAAGATAGAGCATAACATGTTTACCAAAAGATTCCATTGGGGCAACAATAGAGTCCTAGATCAATGGCAAATCACATGTCAACAAGATATAACAGTTTGAGACTTAGTAAATTTAACTATCTTCCAAAACAGCAGTTTGACTAGGCATGGTGACATGGCAATAAAAGTAGCATAGCAATCATATATATGCATGGCAAGGATACTATCAACAAGTAGACATGACACAGTTCCAATTATTCTATTGCCACAACTCCAAAGGAGGCTTGGATTGCTTAATATGATGCTCACAAAACGTAACTTATCATTAACAAGTTATAGCTTCAACATGATATCAACTTTTGAGCAACAAATGGACATTTTAATGATGATCTACCTAACAACCAAAGGCATGGAATCAAAGTAGACAGCCTATAGAACAAATTACATGAAGGAATCGCATGCAAAAGGCCTATGTATTAGATGCAATCATCACCACAAATTTGAGTAAAATAACAGTTTTTTGTAGGGTCGAAAGTAGGTCTAGGGGGTGATTAGACTACTTGAGCAAATAAAAATCTACTTTTTACCAATTTTAATTCTTTTTGGATTTTAGGATCATAGTATGTCAAGTACACCCAACACATGCATGTCTAAGAGTATAGCAGCGGAAAGTAAAGACATTGCACATGAAAGTAAACAGAGGGTAAGGAAAGCAAACACAATTCATGACACGATGATTTTTCCCGTGGTTCCGATAGGTGGCGCTATCGTACATCCACGTTCAGGGAGTCTTCAACCCACGGAGGGTAACGGCCGCGAGAGTCCACGGAAGGCTCTACCCACGGAGGGTTCCACGAAGAAGGAACCTGACTATACCATGATGGCCTACGTCCACGAAGGACTAGCCTTACTTGGGGTAGATCTTCACGAAGTAGGAGATCTCCTTGCCCTTACAAACTTCTTGGTTCACTCCACAACACGAAGTAGGAGGCTCCCAAGCGACACCTAACCAATCTAGGAGGCACCACCCTCCAAAAGGTAAGAAGCTTCACCAAAGCTTGAGATTCATCTTCATATGAGTCAATGTCCTCTTGAAGCGTATTCTTGTCCTTGAGCTTGGTGTCTTGTGGTGGAAGTTCATATTGAGCTTTTCTTACCTTGGGATGAGTATTTTCATACTTTTCCTTCTGAGGAACAAACTTGGGATTGGGGTATTGACCTTCTTCCCACTCAACTCCATTAGCGTTGAAGTAGCCAACACCACGATTCTTCAGGTATCCACCATGCTTGCGTACAATCTCCTCAAATTGTTTGCATCCTTCAAGACTCTTGTAGATACCTTTCTCTATAATCCCTTTCAATAGTTCATTTTGTTGCTAAAGTGTAACTTTGCTAAGAGAAGAGTTAGTGGGATAAAGATAACTACTAGAAGCAATATCATTGGATTTATCATTTTTATTGCTACTAGTTGAAGAACCTTTCTTTCCATTGTTACTAGCTTGCTTAGACTTAACTTGAGGCATGAATGTAGATAAGAGAAGTCGTTTGGCTAGGTAAGAGGAAGTCTTCTTTCAAAGATCGTCATTGATAGCTTTAAGGAACTCATGCTCTCGCTCTAAATTGAGCTTCTCGAAGCATAGCTTCTCATGTGTCCTTACAAGCTCTCTATGATCTTCTAGAGTTGACTCGTGAGCTAACTTAAAAGTTTTTTGTGCTTGATTTATTCATTCCGATTCCAACTTATCATCATCACATGACTTATCTACACTAGAGTGAGTACTATCAAGTTCATTTTGACTCGCATTACTAGCTTTGTCAAATAGCAAGTCATCCTCATGACTATTGAAATAAAGATACTCGAGGTGTGATACCTTGGGGCCTTGAGACATGAAACAACTTCCATTCCCTTCGTTTGGTGAATCAAATAGATCACAGGAGTTGGTAGTCACTAGTGCAATTTCGGCAACACCTTCATCTTGACTATAGTCAGAGTTGGAGTGATAGCTTCTCTCGGAGTGGTTGTCGGAGTCAAAGCCGGAAACCATTTACCAACATGAGCTTGATGTTTCCTTCTTGAGTAGCTCTTGGTGTACTTGTCCTTGTTCTCCGAGTACCTACTTCTCCTTGACGGTCTTCGTTCAAAACGATCATCTCTACTCCTTCTCTCTCTTCGAGGTGACTCGTCTCTTGAGCTTCGTCTTCTTGGTGACTCTTCTCTTTGTTTGTAGGGAGCCATGCACTCATTTGAGTAGTGTCCGGGGTTCCCACAATTGTAGTAGTTTCGGTCACAACTTGACGAACGCTTATCTTCATATCTTTAGTTGGAGCTTTGATCTTTGCTTCTATTCTTGTAGAACTTGTTGAATTTCTTGACCATGAGGTTTATGTCTTCAATTGTGACAAGGTTGTCGCTTGAGGTAGCGGTAGCATCACTTGTGGCTTTGTAAGCACCGCTAGACTTGTGGTGAAGCTCTTCCTTGTCTTTGAGTGTCATCTCATGACCAACAATTCTACCAATCACTTCCGTTGGCTTGAGATCTTTGTAGTTGGGCATCATTTGGATCAATGTGGAAACGGTGTCATATCGATCATCCAAAGGTCGAAGTATCTTCTTGATGATGAATTTGTTAGTCATTTCTTCGCTTCCTAAGCCGGCAATCTCATTGGTGATGAGAGCTAGCCTAGAGTACATATCAGCGACACCTTCACAATCCTTCATATTGAACTTGTCATGTTGACCTTGAAGAACATCCAACTTGGATTCTCTCACGGACCCAGTTCCTTCGTGCATATCAACCAAAGTATCCCAAAGCTCTTTTACGTTTTCAAGACAGCTGATTTTGTTGAATTCTTTGGGGCATAGGCAGTTGAAGAAAATGTCACATGCTTGAGCATTGAGTTGCAACATCTTCAATTCATCCGTAGTCGCTTCACGATTGGGTTCCTTTCCTTTCGCAAAGAATTCACCTTGCAAGCCAACACGAACAACAGCCCAAACAGCGGGGTTATGACCAAACAAATGCATTTTCATTTTGTGCTTCCAACTAGCAAAATTTGTGCCATCAAAGTACGGACCTCTACGGTGATAATTTCCCTCACTAGACGCCATACTTCTCCTAGGTTGTGAGACCAATGCAATGGAGAACAAAGCTCTGATACCACTTGTAGGATAGAAAGTAGTTCTAGAGGGGGTGATTAGACCACTTGACCAAATAAAATTTTACTTTTTCCCAATTTTAATTCTTGGCAGATTTTAGCATTCATAGTATGTCAAGTACACCCTACACATGCATGTCTAAGAGTATAGCAGCGGAAAGTAAAGACATTGCACATGTAAGTAAAGAGAGGGTAAGGAAAGCAGACACACTTGGTGACACGATGATTTTACCCGTGGTTCTAATAGGTGGCGATGTCGTACATCCATGTTCATGGAGTCTTCAACCCATGGTGGGTAACGGTTGCGAGAGTCCACGGAGGGCTCTACTCACAGAGGGTTCCACGAAGAAGCAACCTTGACTATACCATGACGGCCTACGTCCACGGAGGACTAGCCTTACTCGGGGTAGATCTTCATGAAGTAGGCGATCTCCTTGCCCTTACAAACTTCTTGGTTCACTCCACAACATGAAGTAGGAGGCTCCCAAGCGACACATAAGCAATCTAGGAGGCACCGACCTCGAAAAGGTAATAGGCTCCGTAATGTCGATGAACTCCTTCCTCTTGTGCTTCAAGATGGTAGACTCCTCAACACACAATCACTCTCTCATAGATATGGCTTGGTAGAAGAGATGAGATTGGTGGAAAGCAACTTGGGAAGACTAGAAATCAAGATACATATGGTTGGAGTGGAAGATCTTGACCTCAACACAAGGGTAGGCGGTTCTCTCTCAGAAAACTGATAGGATAGGTATGGAATGGTTTAGAGTGCTTCTATTTTGAGTAGGTGGTGGTGGAGGGGTATATATAGGCATCCCCGAAAATCCAACCGTTGCACAAAATAAGTCAGACTCGGTGACAACGATTTGTTAATCTCGATGGTATCGAAGTGACCAAAGGTGGCAACTTTTGATTCTCGGCGGGACCGATATAGAAATCTCGGTTGCACCGATAAGGTGACCAACGGTCAGAATGCGCAATCTCGGTGATGCCGATTCGACAATCTCGGGGGGACTGAAAATGTGAACTTGCGTAACAGAAAGTTGGCAGCCCAACTTGGTGGCACCGAAAGCAGTATCGGCTGTATCGAAAGGCTAGGGTTTGGTTGGGTCTGTCTAGGGTTTGGAATCGGTGGCACCATGATTGAAATGTTTGTTGCACCAATTTTGAGTGTTTGGCTTGGGACAAACTTTGGTGGGAGAGTTTGTGGGCGTCTTTGGTGACTACTAGTTGTGTACGTATGATCATTTGTTCACCAAAAAACCCTTACCCCTTTTTAATAGTATTGGCTTTCCTATGGACTCAAAGTGATTTCTTACAAATATAAAATGTAGAGTCCTCTTGCTTGAAGCTTTGCCAACCTATTTCCTTGCATCATGGGGTATTCCACAATCTCTTTGCCAACCCATCATTGAACTTTTCCTGAAACATACTTGATGGAAACATTAGTTCAATGACTTATATGTTGTTATGAATTACCAAAACCACCAAGGGAGAAAATGTGCTTCCATTCTCCTCCTTTTTGGTAATTGATGACAACATATAGATCAAAGCTTTGACATATGATATAATCAATGAATATAATCGTCGCTTTGAGAAGTATGTGATAAGAAAGAGCTCCCCCTAAATTTGTGCATTATTTTGAATTTGCATTTGAATGCAAATGCACAATTGATTAGGTACATGGGGCACTTCTTCCATGTCACATACATCTTGGTGGTGTGCGAGAATAATTAGAATGAACATCATAGCACAACACAATCAAGCAATGTAGAAAGATCATCTCATAAAGCATTAAGATGATATGAAGTAGTAGCATCACACAAAAAGTGTATCACAAGCAACCAAAAGACAATTGTTTTTGAAAGGCAATAAACACCAAAACGCTCTCTCACTCGAAGCCTAAAGATCTATATACACTTCTCCCCCTTTTGCAACAAGTTACCAAAAAGTTCAAAGGCATATGTCTAAGCGTTCTTGGGTTGATCTCCTCCAGTTGTTGATGAAGGAGTCGAGAAAATGGCGTCGGCGAAGATCTCTATGGATGTCGTGGATGGAGTTGGAGTGGCAGTTGGAGGAACTGGAGCTGATGGAGCAGGAGCTGAGGTGACAGTAGAAGGAGCTGATGAAGAGGGCCTCAAGTCTGGAGCTAGAACAGTGGCTGATCTGGCCTGAGTAGGAAACTATGTGCCTGTCCTGAGGGGTGATCCATCCTCATCATCATCATCATCATCATCATCATCATCATCATCTAAAGTAGTGTGAGGAAGAGGCACTAAGTCAACTTCCTTCTGGAGCTCTGTGACTGTCTTAGTCAGCCTGTCCACCTTATCATTTAGGGTCTTGATCCTAGTTTCAAAGATCCTCAGAAGACTTTTCTGGTTGTCCAGAATCCCCTAAATGTCCTTCTACATGCCTGAACTGATGATATCAATAGATCCATTTTCTCATTTCTGGATCTAGGGACCTGAGCACTAGTGGCTCGAGTTGCCTTTGCCTCTGCCTAAGCTGTAGCAGATGTGGGATGATCTGGGTCCATCACCACAACGTTATCCTCAAGAACTGGCTGTAGGGGAAAATGGGGACTGTCAAGAGCAAATATGTGCTTCTCAAGCTAAGAGTTGATGAGCATCTGGATATAGGGTGCATAACAGCAGGAGCGCTTCTGATCAGCAGCAACCCTCTTGAATGTCTCAACAATCAAGTCCATGACTCTGATCTTGGTGTGTCTGTCAAGGTGGATCAACACATTGATGGAGTAGCCTCGGATCATCTTGTCATCTCCTGATTTGGGCATCAAAGTACGCCTCAGAATGGTGTCCATGATGTGGAGGCCAGATTGAAGAAAGTAGGTGGATCCTAGCTTGTGAGACTTCACATTAGCATAGGGATCTCATTGTACATGTTGGCCATAGCATTGTGGCTCCCCTTGGATTCTAAGTAGACATCCAATTCACCATCCTGTACCTCTGTGACTCCTAGAATTGCAGCACATTCATCAGCAGTGGACTCATATCTTGCTCCTTCTGCCATCCATGCAATCCTACCATCTCCATAGAAATGTGCAGCGGAGTAGAATTGCATGATCATTTCATCATTCCATGCAGTAAATTCTCTGGAAACAAACTCATCCAAACCAATGAAGTGGAAATTGTCTTGGACACTTGGAAAATAGTCCTCATTCTCCTTAATGAATTTCCAGTCAACATACCTAATACCACTCACAGCTGGACTCTTGTCAAAAAGCATAGTCTCATAGAAATCAGGTTGCTCTTTGGTATAGAATCTGTAGTGCACAACTGTCTTCTTACTTTGGGCATATGGATCAATAGCTCTCCATGCCCTCAAACCTGAGTCCTTCCTCTTCCTCATCTCTTCAGCAAGTGGATAGCCAGCATTATGTACTGGAAGGTGTGGTCTAAGTTTCATCAAGGTTGTCACATCATCATCATTCTCAACTCTAGAGGTAGTTCCCTTGTTCTTTTTAGAAGCTGGCATGTCCCTGGTAGTCCTCTTGGACTTCTATGCAGCAGCTTCCTTGGATGTTACCTTGGTGCTCTTGGAGGGGCCTGGCTTGAGCATAGCATCGGCTAGAAGTTTCTTGGCCTTCTTCTTGGGAGGAGACCTTGCAGCTGGCTGTTCCTCCTCTTTAGCAGCAGCTGCCTCCTCTGGATCTTCAAACATAGATGTAGGCGTGCCAGTAACATGGATTATTCTCTTTCTGGCTCTCTTCTTTTCCCCTACCTTCTTAGGAATAGACTTCTTTAGGGGATCAATGGTCATTGTAGCTCTGGCACTCTCAGGTGCTCTCATAACTTCACGAGGTGCATATGATTTGCTGACCACCCTCCTGCAAGAGGTGGCCTCATTTGTTGACTTGTTGACAGCTTTGTCTTGCTTCTTGGCAAGAACCTCCTCTGGCACAAAGTTTGACTCTTCCTCGTCTGAATTCATCTTCTTCCTGGCCCTAGTAGCAGCCTTGGGCAACCCATGGGAGCTAGGGATGCCTGGATCTAAAATGAAATAAGCTCAGGGCTAGTGCCTGACCTCAAGTCAACACTCTGCTTTGGCAAATTCTGACTGTCTTACCCTGACAAGCTGACCCTGTGAATAGAGTATAGAAGAGTGGAATAGGATAAGTGATCAAAAAATGCAGCTGGTTTTTCAAAGTTTGAACTGAATAATTATAGATGTAGTTCACTGCCAAATTAAATTTCGATGTCACCAAGTCAATCATTTCGGTGCTACCGATACTCACAAAACCCTAAACCGAAACTTGGCAATAGTTTCGGTCAGACCAAAAACTATCACTTGGTCTCACCGAGTTTTGTCCTCAGTAGTACAAAGAGCAATCGGTGGAACTGATCTTTTTGACTTGGTACAACCGAGATGCAATTTCACGGGCAACTAAACCTAATTTTTTTATTCTCTAGACTATGGAGTTTATCTTATGGATAGAACAATCTCAGACGGTGGCAAGATAATGGTGAAACCCTAATGCGCAAGATTCGGAGGTTGGACTGCAAGAGGGGGCCAAATCCGTAGCCTAGCTTGGTGACGTATCCGCTAGGGCGGCGACAGGGGCGAAGATATTGTCGATGGCGGCGATTCCCAACAGCAGAGGCGCACAGGAAGACAAGGGCGACGACCAGGGGGTCCTTCTGCGACAGCTTAGGGCTTGGGGAGTGACGGTTTAAAGAGTGAATTTTCGAACCGTCAGGACCACCGAACATATACCCTACGCTGTCGGTGATGCCAATTCTAAATTTTCGGTGTCACCGAGTTTCTCAACTGTCAGCTGACAGGGAAACTCGGTCTAACCGAGAATATGGAATCGGTAGTACCGAGGCAAGAAATCCAAATCAACCCTAAGCATTCAGTGAGACCGAGAATTATGGGTTGGTTCCATCGAGATGCACTTGGGAGGTTTTAATGGTCAGTCCTTGTCGATATGGAACTCTGAGTGCTCCACACATAGGGGGATCGAAAAGAACTTTTTCAAATTTTGTGATGCAGCATGAATAGAGTATGAGGTGAGAAAGCATAGATAGCTAAAGAATGGTCCTAGGCATTCTTGTTCATCCAATTGGCAAAAGAGAAAATCAAGAGCCAAATAGCAACAATTGGATGTCCACAAATGAGTAAATAAATGAAGACCAACATGCTCACACAATAAGATGTGAAATGAAATCATGGCAAACATGCACAAACACAATAGCATCTAACAAGCACTTTGGCGATGACAGACTCATTTATATATGAGTATATTAACTTAGGACCAAGTAAGAATACTTGATCATTGGTCATACTCATCATTTAAGCACAAGTGGGGTTACCACTTTCACTTAAAGCATTTAATGTCGTCACATTCTTATGAGATGCTTTAACTCAAGTCTTAGAGTAAATCTCCCCCTGGATAAGACATCCCCCCATAAGAGGGATAAACTAACCTTTGGTTTTGTCGAAGACGACTTCATGTCGGTGAGGTGGTGGTGGATGCTCAAAGTTGATGTAGATCACCAAGAGTTGGGAGCATCCTTGTTGTTTCATTACTCTTCTCACCTACATGGGTTAGTCCTAACACACAAGAGACAAATACAAGGATATCTATGGACATGGAGTGCAAAGCATATGTGATGATGTCCATTGATTTCCGATTACCTTGTCCCTTGTTTACCTTTCAAGGAATGGGTGACTCCTTGATCTATTGCATAATGTTGATGTTGATTGCAACTAGTTCTTGCCAATAATGAATATGAGTGAATTTCATTGGCGGAGTCGCCCCTCAAGAACTCTCTATTTCTTCTTCTTGGGAACCCACATCAAGTTGATGTGGATTCTTGGTGTTGAAGTAGCACTTGTATAAGTTGAGCTTTTAGTAGCCTTGGGAACCCACTTCACCAAAGCTTGGGATTCATCTTCATATGAGTTAGTGTCCTCTTGAAGCGTGTTTTTGTCCTTGAGCTTGGTGTCTTGTGGTGGACGGTCATCTTGAGCTTTTGTTCCCTTGGGATGAGTATTTTCATACTTCTCCTTTTGAGGAAAAAACTTGGGATTGGGCTATTGACCTTCTTCCCATTCAACTCCATTAGCGTTGAAGTAGCCAAAACCATGATTCTTCCGGTATCCTCCATGCTCGCGTACAATCTCCTCAAATTGTTTGCTTCCTTCAAGACTCATGTAGATACCTTTCTCTATAATCCCTTTCAAGAGTTCATTTTGTTGCTCAAGTGTAACTTTGCTAAGAGAAGAGTTAGTGGGATAAAGATAACTACTAGAAGCAATATCATTGGATTTATCATTTTTATTGCTACTAGTTGAAGAACCTTTCTTTCCATTGTTACTAGCTTGCTTAGACTTAACTTGAGGCATGAATGTAGATAAGAGAAGTCGTTTGGCTAGGTAAGAGGAAGTCTTCTTTCAAAGATCGTCATTGATAGCTTTAAGGAACTCATGCTCTCGCTCTAAATTGAGCTTCTCGAAGCATAGCTTCTCATGTGTCCTTACAAGCTCTCTATGATCTTCTAGACTTGACTCGTGAGCTAACTTAAAAGTTTTTTGTGCTTGAGTTATTCATTCTGATTCCAACTTATCATCATCACATGACTTATCTACACTAGAGTGAGTACTATCAAGTTCATTTTGACTCGCATTACTAGCTTTGTCAAATAGCAAGTCATCCTCATGACTATTGAAATAAAGATACTCGAGGTGTGATACCTTGGGGCCTTGAGACATGAAACAACTTCCACTCCCTTTGTTTGGTGAATCAAATAGATCATAGGAGTTGGTAGTCACTAGTGCAATTCCGGCAATACCTTCATCTTGACTATAGTCGGAGTTGGAGTGATAGCTTCTCTCAGAGTGGTTGTAGGAGTCGGAGCCGGAAACCCATTCACCAACATGAGCTTGATGTTTCCTTCTTGAGTAGCTCTTGGTGTACTTGTCTTTCTTCTCCGAGTCCCTACTTCTCCTTGAGGGTCTTCGATCATAACGATCATCTCTACTCCTTCTCTCTCTCTCTTCGAGGTGACTCGTCTCTTGAGCTTCGTCTTCTTGGTAACTCTTCTATTCATTTGTAGGGAGCCTTGCACTCATTTGAGTAGTGTCTGGGCTTCCCACAATTGTTGCAGTTTCAGTGACGACTTGACGAGCGCTTCTCTTCATATCTTGAGTTGGAGGTTTGATCTTTGCTTCTATTCTTGTAGAACTCGTTGAATTTCTTGACCATGAGGCTTACTCTTCATTTCTGACAAGGTTCTCGTTTGAGGTAGCGGGAGCATCACTTGTGGATTTGTAAGCACCGCTAGACTTGTGGTGTAGTCTTCCTTATCTTTGAGTGCCATCTCATGAGCAACAATTCTACCAGTCACTTCCCTTGGCTTGAGATCTTTGTAGTTGGGCATCATTTGGATCAATGTGCAAATGGTGTCATATCGATCATCCAAAGCTCGAAGTATCTTATTGATGATGAATTTTTCAGTCATTTCTTCGTTTCCTAAGCCGATAATCTCATTGGTGATGAGAGCTAGCCTAGAGTACATCTCAGTGACTCCTTCACCATCCTTCATCTTGAACTTGTCAAGTTGACCTTGAAGAAGATCCAACTTGGATTCTCACACGGACTTAGTTCCTTAGTTCATATCAACCAAAGTATCCCAAATCTCTTTTGTGTGTTCAAGATGGCTCATTTTGTTGAATTCTTTGGGGCATAGGCATTTGAAGAGAATGTCACATTCTTGAGCATTGAGTTGCAACATATTCAATTCATCCGTAGTCGCTTCATGATCGGTTTCCTTTCCTTCTGCAAAGAATTTACCTTGCAAGCCAACACGAACAACAGCCCAAATGGCGGGGTTATGACCAAGCAAATGCATTTTCATTTTGTGCTTCCAACTAGCAAAATTTGTGCCATCAAAGTACGGACCTCTACGGTGATAATTTCCCTCACTAGACGCCATACTTCTCCTAGGTTGTGAGACCAATGCAATGGAGACCAAAGCTCTGATACCACTTGTAGGATCGAAAGTAGGTCTAGAGGGAGGGTGATTAGACTACTTGACCAAATGAAAATCTACCTTTTCCCAATTTTAATTCTTGGCAGATTTTAGCATTCATAGTATGTCAAGTACACCCTACACATGCATGTCTAAGAGTATTGCAGCAGAAAGTAAAGACATTGCACATGTTTGTAAAGAGAGGGTAAGGAAAGCAAACACAATTGGTGACATGATGATTTTCCCTATGGTTCTGATAGGTGGCGCTATCGTAAATCCACGTTCATGGAGTCTTCAACCCACGGAGGGTAACGGTCGCGAGATTCCACGAAGGGCTCTACCCACAAAGGGTTCCACGAAGAAGCAAACTTCACTATACCATGACGTCCTACGTCCATGGAGGACTAGCCTTACTTGGGTAGAGGTTCACGAAGTAGGCGATCTGCTTGCCCTTACAAACTTCTTGGTTCACTCCACAACATGAAGTAGGAGGCTCCCAAGCGACACCTAACAAATCTAAGAGGCACCACCCTCCAAAAGGTAATAGGCTCGATAATGTTGATGAACTCCTTGTTCTTGTGCTTCAAGATGATATACTCTTCAGCACACGACGACTCACTCACATATTTGGCTTTGTAGAAGAGATGAGATTGGTGGAAAGCAACTTGGGGAGTCTAGAAATCAAGGTCCATATGGTTGGAGTGGAAGATCTTGACCTCAACACAAGGGTAGGTGCTTCTCTCTCGGAAAACTGATAGGATAGGTATGGAATGGTTCTGAGTGCTTCTCTTTCAAGTAGGTGGTGGTGGAGGGGTATATATAGGCATCCCCAAAAATCCAAACGTAACACACAATAAGTCCGACTCGGTGACCCCGATGTGTTAATCTCGGTTGTACCGAAGTGACCAAAGGTGGAAACTTCTGAATCTTGGAGGGACCGATGTAGGAATCTCGGTTGCACCGATAAGGTGACCAACGGTTAGAATGCCCAATATCGGCAACGCCGATTTGACAATCTCGGAGGGACCAAAAATGTGAACTTGCTTAACAGAGAATTGGCAGCCCAACTCGGTGGCACCGAACGCAGTATCGGCTGTACCAAAAGGCTTGTGTTTGGCTGAGTCTGTCTAGGGTTTCGAATCGGTGGCATCAGGATGGAAATGTTGGTTGCACCGATTTTGAGTGTTTGGCTTGGGATAGACTTTAGTGGGAGAGTTTGTGAGTGTCTTTGGTGACTATCACTTGTGCATGTATGAGCATTTTGTTCATCAACAAAAATCTTATCCCCTTTTAATAGTATTGGCTTTCCTATGGACTCAAAGTGATTTCTCACAAATATAAAATGTAGAGTCCTCTTGCTCGAAGCTTTGCCAACTGATTTCCTTGCATCTTGGGGTATTCCACAATCTCTTTGCCAACCCATTATTGAACTTTTCCTGAAACACACTTGATGGAAACATTAGTTCAATGATTTATATGTTGTTATGAATTACCAAAACCACCAAGGGAGCAAATGTGCTTTCATTTGCACATTATGATGAGATCACTTTTGCAACACAGGTTTGAGCATGAATATCAAATCATATATGCATGTAAATGATGCTATCATGTAAAGCATGAAAAGTAGATCAACTTTCATATATAGCACATCATATTTGGATACATATGGACAAAGTTACAAGTAGTCGAAATTGCATATATGAATTTTAAAACAGACAATTTGTAGGACTTGGAGAAAAAAAGACCTCAAGAAAATATGGTCGGAGGCGAACGAGTCAGCGGCGCACGGGAATTTGTTTCACTAGACGAGCTCATCCAAAGACACAGTGGTCCCACGGGATAGCTGGGCAGGCAATGGCCACGGCGATGGCGGTTGCTGGCACTGGGACGGCCGGAAGCGCCAAGAAGGCCGGATCTGAACGCTACAACCTTGGATCTACTGGCAGCACGGCCAGAAGCGAACGGCAGCGAGGCTTGGCAGGGCGGCGGAGCATGGCGGTGGGCGGACCTCAGGTGGCGGCTAGTGGCAAGGCAGGGAAGGGCCGCTGGCACAACGCGGAGCCGGGGCCAAGCCTGGCAGAGGTCTAGCAGCGCGGGGAGCTCGTGGTTTGGTGCTCGTCGCGAACGGAGCTCCAGTGGCCAGCAGCTAGAGCTAGCGATAGGTCGGTGCGACCACCTTGGCCAGGGGTGCGTGGGGGCTGAGGGGGCGGCAGCCCCTCGGCTGCGGGCTGGCAGCGGGGCGGCAGCGGATCAGGGCGACGTGGCATGTGCTGGTTGGTGGAGGGCAATGCTCAGGTAGCGACAGGGCTAGCTAGGAGGTGGGAGGAAGCTAGGGCGGCATGGATTTCGAGGCAGGAGCTAGGGGAGGCCATTTTTAGAGAGGGACCATGTGTATATATAGAAAGAGGGCTATGGTTAGGGTTTTTCAGGTCGATTTCGAACGTACGATCATGATCAGACGGACGGATCGGAGGGCCAGGTTTGGTGGGATGTGGGTCGTGTAGAATGACCATGTACTAAGATGAGAGGGGAGTTCGCGGCCCGACATAGAGTTTTATAAACCGAAAACGTCTCAAGATTTAGCCCTCTATAGTGTCGCTATATATTTAACGGTTGGGCTACAAAATGACCTCCTAATGTGGCAAAATTTGGCAGGCGGTCTATCTACAATAAATTAACACTGCACACCAACTTTCGACCCATTCCAAGAAAGTTTTATACACATATTTGAAAACAATATTTTAATGATGTCGCGGGCGCGTGTGTGGTTGGTCTCGAAACAGTCGTCGACGGGAACGGAGAGAACTGGCGACTATGAGTGTGTGCAAGTTTGAGAAAAATGATGACAACGGATTGCCGATGCCATGCACATGATAGGAATGATGTGATGATGAATGTGACAACCAAATGCAACACACGACGAAACTCAAAATAAAAGGGGAATCTTCTAAAGCGTCGATCTTGGGCTGTTACATGGCTGGCGGGTGTGTGTCTCTCCCACTTTTGTTGAATCGGATTCGACAGAGGCAGTCCTTGTAGAATGGCTAAACTCAACTTGATCATCACCGTTGTGACTTTGCATAGGTAAGAACGGATCTTACTAGTTTCCCATAGCAGGCACGTAAAACTTGCAACGAGAAAGTAGAGGATATCTAACTTGTTTTTCCAGGGCATGTTGTGATGTGATTTGGCTAATATGTGATTTGATATATGAGATGTATGAGATGATCATGTTTTGTAATAAGTTATCACGACTTGCATGTCGATGAGTACAGCAACTGGCAGGAGCCATAGGGTTGTCTTTAATTTAACTATGCCATTTGCTTTACTTTATCGCTATGTGTTAGCAATAGTTGTAGAAGCAACAGCTAGCATGATAACCACATGGCGACACAATGATTGAGATCATGGTGTCATGCCGATGATGAGGGAGATAAGTTCGTTGCTTTTGAGATGGAGATCAAAAGCACAAGATGATGATGTCCATATCATGTCACTTATATGATTTGTATGTGATGGTTATCCTTTTATGCATGTTATTTTGCTTAGGATGACGGTAGCATTATAAGATGATCCCTCACTGAAATTTCAAGATAAATTGTGTTCTCCCCAAGTATGCACCGTTGTCAAGGACTGTCGTTTAGAAGCACCTCATGATGATCGGGTGTGATAGACTCTATGTCCACATACAACGTGTGTAAGCCAGATTTACACAAATGTAGAATACTTGGGTTAACTTGATGAGCCTAGCATGTACAGAGATGGCCTCGGAACATAGGAGACCAAAAGGTCGAACATGAGTCATATAGTAGATTTGATCAACATGGATATGTTTACCATTGAAACCACCGCATCTCACATTATGATCCGACTTGGGTTGGTGGATTTGGATCATGTCACACTTAGACGACCTCAGGGATGTTGACTTGAGTGGGAGTTCATTAGTGATTTGATTAAATTAACTAATTATCATGAACATAGTCAAAATCTTTTTGCAAATTATGTTGTATACCAATAGCGCTAGTTGTAGCTCCCTTGTTTTTTATATGTTCCTAGAGAAAAGTAAGTTGAAAGATGATGGTAGCAATTATGCGGACGGGGTCCGTGGTGTGAGGAATGTACTCATTTTTGCACAGAAGGCTTATGTCCTTGGTGCACCGATTGGTGTGCCACCTTGAAAGCACAACATGCTCCCTTGGTTGTTTTGATAATTCATGACAACATAGATTGTCTCTTGGAGTAACACCTCTATCTAGTGCATTTCAGATAATAGTCCATGGAGATTTGGGCTGGCAAAGGGATTGAGGAGATTGTGGAATTACCCCAAGATGCAAGGAAATAGGTTGGCCAAGCTTCAAGCAAGAGGACTCTACATTTTACAATTGTGATAAATCACTTTGAGCCCATAGGAAAGCCAATACTATTAAAAGGGGTAAGGTTTTGTTGGTGAACAAAATGTTCATACATGCACAAGTGGTAGTCACCAAAAACATCCACAAGCTCTCCCACCAAATTCTGTCTCTAGCCAAACATGCAAAATCGGTGCAACCAACATTCCTATTGCGGTGCCACCGATTCCAAACCCTAGACAGACTCAGCCAAACCCTAGCCACTTCGGTGCAGCCGACACTGCTTTCGGTACCACCAAGTTGGATTGCCAACTTTCTATTACGCAAGTTCACACTTTCGGTCCAGCCGAGAAAGTTGAATCGGCGTCACCGAGTTTGGCATTTCTGGCCATTGGTCACCTTGTCTTGTGTTGAGGTCAAGATCTTCCACTCCAACCATATGGATATTGACGTGTAGCCTCCCCAAGTTGCTTTCCACCAATCCCATCTCTTCTACCAAGCCAAATCTATGAGAGAGTGATTGTGTGTTGAGGAGTCTATCATCCTTAAGCAGAAGAGCAAGGAGTTCATCGTCATTGCCGAGCCTATTACCTTTTGGAGGGTGGTTCCTCCTAGATTGGTTAGGTGTCGCTTGGGAGCCACCTACTATGTGTTGTGGAGTGAACCAAGAAGTTTGTACGGGCAAGGAGATCGCCTACTTCGTGAAGATCTACCCCAAGTAAGGCCAGTCCTCCGTGGACGTAGGCCGTCCTGGTATAGTCAAGGTTGCTTCTTCGTCGAACACTCCGCGGGTAGGGCCCTCCATGGACTCTCGCGACCGTTACCCTCCGTGGGTTGAAGACTACATGAACATGGATGTACAATAGCACCACCTATCGGAACCACCGGAAAATCCTTGCGTCTCCTATTGCGTTTCATCTTCCCATCCCATCTCCTTCATGTGCTATGTCTTTTACTCTCCTCTGCCATATTTGTAGACATGCATGTGTAGGGCTATTAGATTTACTAGACTTACTAAAAGAGTTAAAATCTGCCATCCAATTAACTTGGGAAAAGGTTAGGTTTTAAATTCCTGCTAATAGTCTATTCACCCCCCCCCCCTCTAGACACTCTTCTATCGATCCTACAAGTGGTATCAGAGCCTTGGTCTCCATTGCTTCGGTTTAATCACCGTGGAGGAAGATGGTTGTGTCTAGAGTAGAGAGTTTGAGTTCTAGAGTGCCCATTCTTGATGGAGAGTACTATAGTCAATGGAAGAATACCATGATTGATATATTTGATAAATTCCATTTGACAAAATATATTGAAAACCCCTATGTGCTCCCCATTGATTAATTGCATCCCACACACGAAGAGGAAATTAACATGCTTCGTAAGCTAAGAACTGTCAATCTTATTGCTCGAGGTTTACAAAGATTCGTGCTTTCTCAATTGAAGAACTTTGCATGTGCCTATACCTCATGGACTCATTTAGAGAAACGATATCTAGATCTTTAATTATGAAATCTTGATGAAATTCTTCATAAAACTGTTGCTTTTCACAAACTGAAGCCTAGTGATCCAAACTTTGATAAATTCCTATTTGAGCTTGGCGATATTATGCGTGCTAAAGGAGATGTCACCACTATTAACAACATTATCTTTGAAGCCATTCGCATTCATAAACTTGAACATTTTCATGATCCCTATTCTAGCAAATCCCTTATTCTTTATGCCAAGGATTTCCCACTTGATGATGACAATGTGGAACATGGCTACTATTTAGAAGATGAGTTGTTCGACATCGATCATGAGAAGATCATGAAGAATCTGAGTCTTATGGCAAAATTTAAGGATTACATGTCCGGAGGAAAAGAGTGGATTCTTGACAGCGGATGTACGGATCATATGACTAGCGATAAAGACAAGTTCCAAGAGATCACACCTAATCAAGGTCCTCGACGGTACGTGGCCTTTGGAGACAACTCTAAGGGTAAGGTACTTGGCCTTGGTAAGGTGGCCATATTCCATGATAGCTCTATTCAAAATGTTATGCTTGCTGAATCCCTTGGCAATAATCTTCTTTCTGTATCTAGACTAGCCGACTTCGGTTTCAATGTGTTATTCACGAAAGTAGATTGCCAAGTGTTTCGTCAAGATAATCATAAAATGGTCTTTACCGGTTCCATAGAGGTGATCTATACATTGTTGATTTCACTAAAAGATCCAAACCTCGTGCTTGCTTAATTGCAAAATCCTCTAAAGGTTGGCTTTGGCATAGAAGACTTGGACATATAGTCATGCGCAATCTAGATAAGCTAATCAAAGGTGACCATATGCTTGGTGTTAAAGATGTTATCTTTGACAAATATAGACTTTGTAGTGCTTGTTAAGATGGAAAGCAAGTAGGTGGAAGTCATCCCGTTAAGAATATCATGACTACTAGGAGACCACTCGAGTTACTTCACATGGATCTTTTTGGTCCCAATGCTTACAAGAGTCTCGATGGAAATTCCTATGGTCTAGTTATAGTTGATGAGTTTTCCAGATTTACGTGGGTATTCTTTCTTGATGATAAGTCGCAGGTTCAAAAGATCTTCAAGAACTTCGCGCGCAAAGCGCAAAATCAGTTTTTAGTAAAGTCAAGAAGCTTCGGAGCGGTAACGGAACGGAGTTCAAGAACACCCATCTGGATACCTTTCTTGACGAAGAAGGTGTCTCACATGGGTTCTCGGCTACGTACACAGCTCAACAAAATTGAGTTGTTGAGAGGAAGAACCGGATGCTCATTGAGATGGCAAGAACGATGCATGACGAATATAAGACGCCAAGACACTTCTGGGCAGAAGCCGTTGAAATAGCATGTCATGCTACAAACCGACTTTACTTGCACAAGCCTCTCGGTAAAACGGCATACGAGCTACTCACCAGTAACAAACCCCAAGTCGGATACTTTCGGGTATTTGGTTCAAAGTGCTACGTTCTTGATAAGCATCGTCGTACTAAATTTGCTCATAAGTCTCATGAAGGATTCCTACTTGGTTACGGATCGAACTCTCACAGTGACCGTGTCTACAACAACTTCACTCGAAAAGTTGAAGAGATGGTAGATGTGAAGTTTGATGAATCTAATGGTTCACAAGTCAAACAATTACCAAATGATGAAGGTGATAAGGATCCTTTGGAAGCTATTCTAGATCTACCATTGTCAAGATTGGTCCCATGGAGGTGAAGGAAAGTACTTCATCAACTTAAGTGGAAGCCCCTACTTCACATCAAGGTGAACCTCAACATGACATGGAGGCATCCACAAGCAGTACACGACGACATGATGAAGAGGAGGAAGTGCAACATGAAGACCTACCACAACCACCTTCACCACCACCTCAAGGGAACGACACCTTCAATAACAACGAAGATGAATGAGATGATGATGAAGAAGAAGAAGCTCCACCATCCAACGATCGGAAGCTGACCCGAGTTCGAGCTCAAGTGACCAAGAACCATCCCCTAAACCAAATCTTTGGAGATATCCAAACCGGGAGAATCACTCGCTCTAACACTCGTCTAGCTAACTTTTGTGAGCATTATTCATTCATTTCTAGCATTGAGCCTTTGAAGGTAGAACAAGCTCTTGAAGATGAGGATTGGGTGAACTCTATGCATGAAGAGCTTCACAACTTAGAAAGGAACAAAGTGTGGAAACTCGTGGAGAAGACCGAGGATGAGCACAACATCATCAGAACCAATGGGTGTTTCCGAACAAGCAAGACGAAGACGGTCAAATCATACGCAACAAGGCACGTCTCGTGGCCCAAGGATATACTCAAGTCAAAGGTATGGACTACGGTGAAACTTATGCTCCCATTTCTAGACTAAAAGCTATTTTAATTCTTCTATCCTATGCTAATCACCATGATATCACGCTTTATCAAATGGACATTAAAAGTGCGTTTTTAAATGGTGAAATTTAAGAAGAGGTTTATGTTAAGCAACCACCTGGTTTTGTGAATCCTAAGAAACCTAATCATCTTTACAAGCTTCGTAAAGCCCTTTATGATCTTAGGCAAGCCCCTCGTGCTTGGTACAAATGCTTAACAAAGTTTCTCATTGCAAAAGGTTTTGAAATTGGTAAAATTGATGCAACCTTGTTCACTAAGAGAGTTAATGGTGAATTATTTGTGTGCCAAATCTATGTAGATTATATTATCTTTCGTTCCACTAACCCTCAATTTAGTGAAAGATTTGGAAGGTTGATGTCCAAGAAGTATGAGATGTCTATGATGTCTGAGCTAAAATTATTTCTTGGGTTGCAAATCAAGCAATCAAGAGAAGGAAATTTCATCTCTCAAACTAAGTATACCAAAGACTTGATCAAGAAATTCAACATGCAAGAGTGCAAAGGTATGAAAGCTCCCATGCCAACTAGTGGACATGTTGATCTAACCAAGGAAGATGAACCGGTTGATCAAAAAGTTTATCGATCCATGATTGCTCATTGCTATATCTATGTGCATCTCGTCCCAATATTATGTTTAGTGTTTGCATGTGTGCTAGGTATCAAGATGCACCTAAGGAGTTGCATCTTTTGGCCATAAAATGTATTGTGAGATACTTGATACAAACACCAAACTTTGGCATTTGGTATCCCAAGGGATCTTCTTTTAACCTTGTTAGCTATTCCAATTCGGACTATGCCGGTGACAAGGTTGATAGGAAATCCACCTCGGGTACTTGTCAATTTTTGGGTAGATCTCTTGTGTCTTGGTCCTCCAAGAAAAAAATACGCTATATCTCTATCTACTGCCAAAGCTGAGTATATTGCAGCTGGATCTTGTTGTGCGCAATTACTATGGATGGCACAAACTCTTGAGGATTATGGAATTCATGTTAAAAATGGTCCATTACTTTGTGACAATGAAAGTGCTATTAAGATTGGTCATAATCATGTGTGCAACATTCTCGAACTAAGCACATTCAAGTTTGACATCATTTCATTCATGATCATGTTGCCAAAGGAGATATTAATCTTAAGCATGTTCGCACTAACAAGCAATTGGCCGATATCTTTATTAAGCCACTTGATGAGAAAACTTTTTGTCACTTGAGGAGTGAGTTCAACATAATTGATGCTTCAAACTTGAGCCAGACTCACTCGGATGCTTGCAAGGGCATGAGCTTTCTTCATACTTCCATGACATTGCTAACATGATATCTTATGCCATGGAATCCTATGCTCCCTTGTATTGCATCTAACCGCTTGTAGGTACTTGGAAGAACTTCATTCCACGAGATTGCAACCAACTCAAATTATAAGAAATCTTGTCTTAACCAAGTATCCACAACCCCACTTGATGATGGAAGGAACAAGATAACAGAAACATATCCTTGACATTTGCTTGATCTTTATTGCAAAATCTCAATTGGTATCATGTCAAATGGATATACAAACAGGGAGAATCACTCGCTCTTAAACCCGTCTAGCTAACTTTTTTCAGCATTATTATTTCATCTCTAGCATTGAGCCTTTGAAGGTAGAACAAGCTCTTGAAGATGTGGATTGGGTGAACGCTATGCATGAACAGCTTCACAACTTTGAAATGAACGAAGTGTGGAAACTTGTGGAGAAGCCTGAAGATGAACACAACATCATCCTAACCAAATGGGTGTTTCGGAACAAACAAGACAAAGATAGACAAGTCATGCGCAATAAGGCTCGTCTCGTAGCCCAAGGATATGCGCAAGTCGAAGGTATGGACTACGGTGAGACTTATGCCCCCGTCGCTAGACTTGAAGCTATTCGTATTCTTCTTGCTTATGCTAATCACCATGATATCATGCTTTATCAAATGGACATCAAAAGTGCATTTTTAAATGGTGAAATTTAAGAAGAGGTTTATGTTAAGCAACCACCTGGTTTTTTGAATCCTGAAACCCTAATCATGTTTACAAGCTTCGTAAAGCTCTTTATGGTCTTAAGCAAGCCCCTCGTGCTTGGTATAAATGTTCAACAAAGTTTCTCATCGAAAAAGGTTTTGAAATTGGTAAAATTGATGCAATCTTGTTCACTAAGAGAGTTAATGGAGAATTATTTGTGTGCCAAATCTATGTGGATGATATTATCTTTGGTTCCACAAACCCTCAATTTAGTGAAAGATTTGGAAGGTTGTTGTCCTAGAAGTATGAAATGTCTATGATGTGTGAGCTCAAATTCTTTCTTGGATTGCAAATCAAGCAATCAACAGAAGGAACTTTCATATCTCAAACTAAGTATACCAAGGACTTGATCAATAAGTTCAACATGCAGGATTGCAAAGGTATGAAGACTCCTATGCCCACTAGTGGACATGTTGACCTTACCAGGGAGGATTAACCGGTTGATCAAAAGGTTTCTCAATCAATGATTGGTCCATTGCTATATCTATGTGCATCTCGTCCCGATATTATGCTTAGTGTTTGCATGTGTGCTAGATATCAAGCTGCACCTAAAGAGTGTCATCTTTTGGCTGTGAAACGTTTTGTGAGATACTTCATACAAACACCAAACTTCGGCATTTGGTATCCCAAGGGATCTTCTTTTGATCTTGTTGGCTATTCTGATTCGGACTATGTCGGTGACAAGGTTGATATAAAGTCCACCTCGGGTACTTGTCAATTTTTAGGTAGATCTCTTGTCTCTTGATCCTCCAAGAAACAAAACTTGGTATCTCTATCTACTGCCGAAACTGAGTATATTGTTGATGGATCTTGTTGTGCGCAATTACTATGGATGACACAAACGCTTAAAGATTATGAAATTTATGTTAAAAATGTTCCATTACTTTGTGAAAATGAAAGTTATATTAAAATTGGACATAATCCTATACAAAATTCTTGAACCAAGCATATTCAAGTTCGACATCAGTTCATTCGTGATCATGTTGCCAAAGGAGATATCGATCTTAAGCATGTTCGCACTAACAAGCAATTGGCCAATATATTTACTAATCCACTTGATGAGAAAACATTTCGTCATTTCAGAAGTGAGTAAAACATCATTGATGCTTCAAACTTGTGGTAGACTCACTCGGTTGCAAGCAAGGGCATGAGCTTTCTTGTTATCTCCATGTGCTCGCAACCCGCTATCATATGCCATAGAATTCTATGGTCCCTTGTATTGCATCTAACCTTTTGTAGAGACTTGGAAGAACTTCATTTCACAAGATTGCCATCAATTCCAATCATAAGCAATCTTGTCATTACCAAGTATCCACAACCCCTCTTGATGATGGAAGGAAGAAGACAACAAAAACATATCCTTGACATATACTTGACCTTAGTTGCAAAATCTTAAGTAGTATCATGTCGATTGGATATATCCATTGTTCTTCCTCACGTGACTAACCTTTGTAGGTGACTAGTGTACTAGAACGAGAAGGATTGCTCCAAATTCAATAAGATCTTCATCAACCTCGAGTATCCTCAACAAGTTCACCTACGAGCAACATCATCAACATCACTCGAAGGTATGTACTCATATCCTTGAAAAGGCTTTACTCCAAGTCATGGACTAAAGCAACTCAAGTGATATGAAGACATCAAAATGATTAATCGAAAAATGGTAACCCCATTTTGAGCTTAAACGATCAGTATGACCTATGGTCAAGTACTTTTTCTTGGCTCCTAAGTCAATATACTCTAATATAGGTGACCTAGTTGCCGCCCATCATTTAGTTAAGAATCTTGCATGGTTTGCTCTCTATTTGCATGATCTCTCATAACCACTCAAATCTTAGCTATTTGATGTCCTTTGTAAAACTTTTGCATTTTCTTTTTGAAACTAATTTGTTTATCTCTATGAAAACAGAAACTTGGTCTCTCATTCAGAGTCACCGATATAAATAACTCGGTTCTACCAAATTTGCAGATGAGCTGCACTACACAATCTCTGTACCATCGATTTATTTATCCCAGAGTCACCGATTTTTTCTTACTTTTCTAAATCTGTGTCTCTTTAATATTGTTTATTTGTTTCTGTTCTTGTGATACTCTTGTTCCTTCAATGACGCCTTCATTAAAAAAATTAGGGGGAGAAGATCAAACAACACTTCAGGGGAGAAATTCTTTATTCAAGGATCCCTAGCTCCAAGGAGAAGAAAACTAAAATTTGCAAATGGGAGAGAAGCTACATTCAATGATTGCCTTAGTTTTTCTATGAACCCTACTTTCAATGACCCTTGTTCTCCAGGATCCCTTCCTTGTCAATGATCCCTGTCACTACTCCTAAGATTAACCATTTTGGTATTTTATGCCAAAGGGGGAGAATATCAAAGCTTCATGCTAAAGGGAGAGTTACATGCTTATGCAAAGGGGGAGATATGATTTAGGGGGAGAGGAAAATATCAAAAGTTCACACTTATATAAACATTGGGAGAATAACAATATAGGGGGAGAAAACTATTTTTGGAGAAAATTCGAATGTGAACAAAGGATTACTTTTTATCACCCTATCCAATCTCAATATCTACATGCTGAGATGCAGGGGGACAGGATGAACTACCACTTTCATATCTAAGGGGAGAAAATCTATAAAAGTTTTATGCTAAAGGTGGAGACATATCAATCTTAATGATTATCATATCTCATATGTTCATCATATCTTGGTACTCGTTGAGTTCTATTGATTTTGTTGAGTAGAATACTCTTGTGTTTCCTAACATTGTTTTCTCAAGTGTGTCTCTACTACTAGAATGCTCAAGAACTCAAGGTAAGTATATGCATCATACCTTTGATCAACATGATCTCTTGCTTATTGCACATATTGTTTGCAAGAGTGAAGTCTTGATCAAGGGTATACATTTCATTCACATATATTGATGCATATAGCCAAGATACACATGACTCCTTATATCCCTTTCATCTATATGTGTGTCCATGCATTCCAAAGAAACTATCTTTTAAAGGACTGCACACATCTAGGGGGAGCAAATCTAGGTCATGTGTTTGTCAAAGTCTTCATTGCATCCATGCATATCTTTATTTGATGCTTTCACTATATGTTGTCATCAATTACCAAAAAGGGGGATATTGAAAGCACAACATGCTCCCTTGGTGGTTTTGATAATTCATGACAACATACATTATCTCTTGGACTAACACCTCTATCTATTGTATTTCAGATAATAGTCCATGGAGAGTTTGGCTGGCAAAAGGATTGAGGAGATTGCAGAATTACCCCAAGATGCAAGGAAATAGGTTGGCCAAGCTTCAACCAAGAGGACTCTACATTTTACATTTGTGAGAAATCACTTTGGGTCCATAGGAAAGCCAATACAATTAAAAGGGGGTAAGGTTTTGTTGGTGAACAAAATGCTCATACGTGCACAAGAGATAGTCACCAAAAACATCCACAACCTCTCCCACCAAAGTTTGTCTCTAGCCCAACATGCAAAATTGGTGCAACCAACATTCCTATTATAGTGCCACTGATTCCAAACCCTAAACAGACTCAATCAAACTCTAGCCACTTCGGTGCAGCTGACACTACTTTCGGTGCCACCGACTTGAGTTGCCAACTTTCTGTTATGCAAGTTCACACTTTCGGTCCGGCCGAGAATGTTGAATCGGCGTCACCGAGTTTGGCATTTCTAGCCATTGGTCACCTTGTCAATGCAACCAAGATTCCTATATCGGTCTCACCGAGATTCAAAAGTTGCGACCTTTTGGTCACTTCGGTACCACTGAGATTAACACATCGGTGTCACCGAGTTGGTCATTTTGTGTGTAACTGTTGGATTTTTGGGTATGCCTATATATACCCCTTCACCACCACCCACTTGATAGAGAAGCACTCAGAACTATTCCATACCTATCCTACTCAGTTTTGTGAGAGAGAACCACCTACCCTTGTGTTGAGGTCAAGATCTTCCACTCCAACCATATGGATCTTGATTTCTAGCCTCCCCAAGTTCCTTTACACCAATCCCATCTCTTCTACCAAGCCAAATCTGTGAGAGAGTGATTGTGTGTTGAGCAGTCTATCATCTTGAAGCACAAGAGCAAGGAGTTCATTGTCATTACCGAGCCTATTTCCTTTTGGAGGGTGCTGCCTCCTAGATTGGTTAGATGTCGCTTGCGAGCCTCCTACTACATGATGTGGAGTGAACCTAGAAGTTTCTAAGGGCAAGGAGATCTCCTACTTCATGAAGATCTACCCCGAGTAAGGCTAGTCCTCCATGGACATAGGCCGTCATGGTATATTTAAGGTTGCTTCTTCGTGAAACCCTCCATGGGTAGAGCCCTCCATGGACTCTCGCGACCGTTACCCTCCGTGGGTTGAAGACTCCATGAATGTGGATGTACTATAGCACCACCTATCAGAACCACGGGAAAAATTCTTGAGTCTCCTATTGCGTTTGATCTTCCGATCACATCTCTTTTCTTCATGTCCGATGTCTTTTACTTGTCGCTGCCATATTTGTAGGCATGCATGTGAAGGGTTGTTAGATTTACTAGACTTACTAAAATATTTAAAATCTTCCAACCAATTAACTTGGGAAAAGGTTAGGTTTTAAATTCCTGCTAGTAGTCTATTCACCCCCCTCTAGACACTCTTCTATCGATCCTACACGCCCCCTCAAGCATTGTTTGTGGATGTTTTGAACATCTGACAGACATGTTCTGATGACTACTTGATAGTTCAGTGTGACATGCTTTCCGGCTTAGAATTGAGGCTCCAAAGACGTTTTGAACATGATGGAGCATATGAGATATTCCAAGAGCTGAAATTGGAATTTCGGGCTCATACCCATGTTGAGAGGTATGAGACCTCTAACAAAGTTCTTTGCTTGCAAGATGGAGGAGAATAGCTCAATCGATGAGGATGTCCTCAGAATGTTCGGGTGCTACAATCGCTTGAATCAAGTGGGAGTTCGTATTCCAGATAATATAGTGACTAATAGAGTTCTCTAGTCCCTATCACCAAGCCACTAGAGCTTTTTGATGAACAATAACATGTTAACATGACCACTAGTTTCAAGAAGGGCAAGGGCAAGAAGGGAAACTTCATGAATGGCAGGCCAGATGCCGCTCCAGTGAAGAAACCCAAGGTTGAACCCGAACCCAAGAGTAATTGCTTCTATTGCAGGGGGAACGGTCACTGGTAGCAGAACTAGCCCCAAATACTTGGTAGACAAGAAGGCTAGCAACGTCAACAAAAGTATATTTTATATACATGTTATTGATGTGTACCATACTAGTACCCCTAGTAGCATCTGGGTATTAGATATTGGTTCAGTTGCTAATATTGGTAACTCGAAAAAAAGTTGCGGGATAAACGGAGACTAGCTAAGGGTGAAGGGACAATGTGTGTAGGAAGTGTTTCCAAGGTTGATGTGATCACCATCGCACGCTCGCTATCTCTACCTTTGGGATTAGTGTTGAACCTAGATAAATGTTTTTTGGTGTTTGCATTGAGCATGAACATGCTTAGATCATGTTTATAGCAATACAGTTATTCATTTAAGTCGGAGAATAATGGTTATTTTGTTTACATGAATAATACCTTCTATGGCCATGCACCCAATGTGAATGGTTTATTGAATCTCGATCGTAGTGATACACATGTTCATAATATTGATGCCAAAAGATGCAAAGTTAATAATGATAGTATCACATACTTGTGGCACTGCTGCTTAGGTCATATTGGTGTAAAGCGCATGAAGAAGCTCCATGCTGATGGATCTTTGGACTCACTCGATTTTGAATCGCTTGAGATATGTGAACCATGCCTCATGGTCAAGATGAACAAGACCCCATTTTCCGGTATGATGGAGCGGGCAAGTGACTTATTGGAAACAATACATATAGATGTATGCAGTCCAATGAGGACTGAAGCACACAATGGATATCGTTATTATATTACCTTCAGAGATGATTTGAGTAGATACTGGTATATTTACTTGATGAGTCGCAAGTCTAAAACTTTTGAAAAGTTCAAACAATTTAAGAGTGAAGTTGAAGATCATCATGACAAGAAGATTGAATGTATACGATGCGATCGTGGAGGTGAATATCTGAGTTCCGAGTTTGGTATACATTATGACAATGTGGAAATAGTTTCCCAACCCACGCCACATGGAAAACCATGGTGTAATGGTGTGTCCATACGTCGTAGCCGTGCTCTATTGGATATGGTGCGTACTATGATGTGTCTTACCAATTTGCCACTCTCGTTTCGCGGTTATGAATTAGAGACAACTACATTCACTTTAAATAGGGCACCATCTAAATCAGTTAAGATGACACAATATGAATTATGGTTTGGCAGAAGCCTAAGCTGTCATTTCTTAGAGTTTGGGAATGCGATACTTATGCATGATAAACTCAAACCCAAAGCGGAAAATTGCATCTTCATAAGATACCCTAAAGCAACAATTGGGTACACCTTCTATCACAGATCCGAAGGCAAGGTCTCTGTTGCCAAGAATGGATCCTTTCCAGAGAAGGATGTTCTCTCGAAAGAAGTGAATGGGAGGAAGGTAGAACATGATAACGTTATCGAATCTTCACTTGAATTGGAAAGTAGTGCAGCGAAGAAAGGTGTTCCTATAATGCATATACCAATTGAAGAGGAAGCTAATGATGATGATCATGAAGCTTTAGATCAAGTTACTACCAAGCCTAGTAGGTCGACAAGGACTCGTACCGCCCCTAAGTAGCACTGCAATCCTGTCTTGGAGGTCATGTTGTTAGACAATAGTGAACCTACAAGCTATGAAGAAGCAATGATGGGACCGGATTCCAACAAATGGCTAGGAGCCATGAAACCCGAGATAGGATCCATGTATGAAAACCAAGTATGGACTTTGGTAGACTTGCCCGATGAACGACAGGCCGTTGAGTAAAAATGGACCTTTAATAAGAAGTCATACGTTGATGGTAATTGTCACCGTTTATAAAGATTGACTTGTCACAAAGAAGTTTCCGAAGAGTTCAAGCAGTTGACTATCATAAGACTTTCTCACCCGTAGCGATGCTAAAGTCTGTTCGGATTATGTTAGTAGTTGTTGCATTTTTTTGATATGAAATCTGGCAGATGGATGTCAAAACAACGTTTCCTTAACGATTGCCTTCAGGAAAGGTTGTATGTGATACAACCAGAAGGTTTTGTCGATCCTAAGGATGCTAAAAGGTATGCTAGCTCCAGCAATCCTTCTATGAACTGGGAAAAGTATCTTAGAGTTGGAATATATGCTTTGATAAGGTGATCAAAGCTTGTTGGTTTATACAAGGTTTATAAGAAACTTGTATTTACAAGAAAGTGAGTGGGAGAAATATAGCATTCCTGATGAGTATATGTGGATGACATATTGTTGCTCGAAAATAATGTAGAATTCATGGATAGCATAAAGGATTGTTTGAAAGGAGTTTTTCAAAGGATGACCTGGATAAATCTACTTAAATATTCGGCATCAAGATCTATAGAGATAGATCAAGATGCGTGATAAGACTTTCATAGAGCACATGCCTTGACAAGATTTTGAAGGAGTTCAAAATGGACAGGTCAAAGAAGGAGTTTTTGCCTGAGTTGTACAGTGTGAAATTTAGTAAGACTCAACGCTTGGCCATGGCAGAAGAAAGAGGAAGGACGATGGTCATCCCCTATGCCTTAGTCATGGCCTCTATAAGGTATGCCATGCTATGTACCGCACCAGAGTGTGTGTAACAGCCCGAGCCGACGCTCTAGAAGATTCCCCTTTTATTCCATTCTCGTCTTGTGTTTCGTTTGGTTGTTGCATTCCTCATCGCATCATTCGCATCATCTGCATAGCATCGGCACTTTGTCAACATGAGTTTTCAAACTTGCATCCGTTCGTAGTCACCGGTCCTGTAAGTTCTTGCCGTTGCCCGTTTCGAGACCAACCACACACACGCACGCCCACGACAACGATTATAAAAAAATTTAGAAGCACGTGCAAAATATTCTCTGATCGGGTTGAAACTGGGAGTGCGGTCTTATTTTGTTGTAGGTGGACCGCCCTGCCAAATTTCGTTGCTATCGGAGGTCATCTGGTACCTCAACGGACGACTTTAGCAGTGCGGTCATCGGTTTATTCGTCGGACGTTTTTTGGTGTTTTAAACCCATGTCACGGGCCACAATTCTTTCTCTCATCCCCACCTAGCCCAACTACACAGCCCAGTAGCCCAACCTAGCTTGCCCCTCCATTCGTGGTCATCGGATCGTGATCGGACGCGCGAGGTCCAATCCACCCTAGTTCCATCCCCTATATATAAACCACCTTGTGATCAGAGCCTCTCACTCCACTAGGGTTTCCCCCTTGCCAAATTGCAGCCACCCCCCAGAAGACTGCACCTGCTAGCTCCACCTTCCTCTCCCTCGAAATCCCACCTCCCTAGCCATTTCAGCACTATGATCTGAGATCTGGGGCTGAAGATCGCCCAATTCCCACCTATCGGACAATATCCGCGACCACCGGACAATGTCCGGCGACCATAGCGCAGCAGTCGCCCGCATCCCATGCTCGAGCTCCACACGCCTTGCCTTCCTCGTCGGACATCGCCAGCCCCACCACCAAGACCACCCGTCGGCCCCTGCCGAGCCTCCCGCTGGCTGGAGCGGCCGAAGTCGGACCCAGGTCGTCCCCGCGCCAGAAGCCCGCCATGCAAGACGCCATCAGGAGCCCTGCCAGGGTCGCCCAAAGCAAGGAACTCCGACGTCGGCGCTGCCAAGCTCCCACAGCCGAAGGCAGACTCCCCATGTCCGGATCTGAAGGCCCCCACACGGATCCAGCCTCCCCTCGACTTCCTCACGCTCGCCGGAGCAACGTCCGCTCGCAGCCATCGCTTCCTTGCACCGTCGCTCGATCCTCCCGCTCGGGTTGAGCAGGGAGACTAGGCGCTCACCTCGAGTGTGCCGCATCACCCGCATTGGCCCCGCTATAGGAGGCCCAGCCAGCTAGCCCCTCCAGCAGCAGGCCTCTTGGCCCATGGTGAGCCCAACAGCTTTTTCCCTTATCTGTCTATGTTACGCTATGGGCACAATTTAGTTTCCAACGCTCATGTCAATTTAAATCTCTTAGGAGATTCGGCCGATTAACGTTTTTTAATTGCAGAAAACACATGTTTTTAAAATGTTGTTAAGTAATTAACCGTGCACCAGATCCAAATGTGTTGTATATGAAAAATGTCTAGAATGATGTGTAGAATATTAATATTCCTTTTTCATGCATGAAAATGCTTATTGTGATGTTTGCATTCAATTCGCATAAATGTCACATTTTTTGGGTCGCGCATATACATTTAACCATGCATCGGGATTAAACAAAACCACATATGTAAAATGTGTAGATTATTTGTATTGTATTTTCATGCATGATAAATGATGTTTGATGTGGTGCTTGCATTTAATTGTCTTAAATAACAAGCTAGACGGTTTATGTCCTATTCTCGCATATATGTGGTGTCATTTGTCTTATAATAAAAACCCACATGTTATATATGGTTTTGGGGTAGATAAATCCATTGAAATTATCTGTGCATTTAGATTTGTCATTTGAGTAAGTTTATGTGCATGTTATTTTGCTGTAATGCCCTTTTGTTATTTTCGTGTGATTTAATCCATGCATGATATGAAATAATTTTGAACATGAGATATGCACTTTGACATGTGCACTAGACCCTCGTCATTTGTTTTCCATGATAATCCATGTTTAGGTATTGTTTTCTTGTTGCCAACATGATTAACCAATGTGTTATTTTGAGGGGTCTAAGTATTTGTAAGTCTGGAATCTGTAATATTTTGTTGATGTCTTGCCATGTGTTTTGCTAGTGATCTAGAACCCCTTTGGGGATGGTGCAATGGAGTTATTTGTAGTTCAGAATGTCATCTAGCATGCTGTTAATTTTCATACCAATAGATGCCCTGTAGCATATAGTTTTTCTTCTGTCAATATGCTTTCCTGATAAAAACTGCTCTGCTAAAAAACTGAGATTTTCACTAAGTCTGAAAACTGCTTAGTTCAATATGCCATCTTGTGAGCTCATTTCCTATTGATCCATGCTTCTAATAAACTTGCTATGAATAGATGAATTGATAAGCATCATGTAGGCTTTACCACCATGTCCTTGTTGAGCAGTTTAGAGGGCTGTAGCTTGTTGATGTGTGGGTTGCATTATGCCATGTTGCTATTTTTGGACAGATTATACCCAAACTTGTATTGTTGATTGTGGTTGAACCGTAGCTCCGTTTTCGGCATGCCATACCCAAACTTGTATTGTTGATTGTGGTTGAACCGTAGCTCCGTTTTCGGCATGCCATACGTTGATTGTGATTTCATGTAGTATCATAATATCTTGCTGCCTTCATGATTTGAGACATTTGTGGTTGTCGTTTTCATGCATTTTGCATTCATGGCATATTATCTTGTGTGGGTCATAACTTTTAGATCGTAGCTCCGTTTGAGATGTTCCATATATGTAAATCGACTATAATGATGTGCAGAATTGCATGGTATACTTTAATCTGTTATTTAACAAATGTATAATATGGTTAGTTCAGATCTGGACCGATTTTGAAATTAACATATGGGGTCGTTTCGAAAATGCTATAAGTTGTTTCTGACCTCATTTAAGATGCCAAGATAGATAGTTTACTTATGCTTCACCTATTGCCATGTTTAACAACATTTAATATTGTCGTGTTCCTAAACGAGAGTGAACTAAATAATCGATCGTGGAGTTTCGCCAATATGCAATGCATATTGACCTTCACTTTAATGTGTAGTAGTTGTTTGATGTGAATTGCCATGCCTTGCATATCTAAATCGGACATGCATCATATTTGTTTGTGCATCATGTCATGCATATGTTGTGGTGTACCATGTGTTGATTGTTGTTTTTGGATTGCTACTTCTCGATAGAGTTCCGAAAGCGTTCGGACTTTGAGGATTCGTTCGACTACGTTGGCTCCTCTTCTTCATGGACACGTTCTTCTTCCAAGCGGGATCTCAGGCAAGATGACACATTTCCTTGGATACCACTACTATCATTGCTATGCTAGTTGTCCGGATTTTTATTGTTATGTCACGCTACCTACCACTTATTTGACAAGCCTCCCAACATTGGCATGATAAGCCTCTAACCCCTCCAATTCCCAGCAAACCCTTGCTTTGCTATGATATTGCTTGGTCAGCCATCTTATAGTGTTTCTAGCTGTAGGTGCAATTGCTTCCATGTGTCAACATGGACATTCTTTTGTTATCACAATATTATTGCTATTTAATTTAATGCACATATATACTTGGTAAAAGGTGGAAGGCTTGGCCTTTTGCTTGGTGTTTTGTTCCACTTTTGCCGCCCCTAGTTACTTCTGTACCGGTGTTATGTTCCATATTGAGTGCTCCTAACATCCTTCGGGTTGTTATGTGGACCCCCTTGATTTTCGTTTTAGGATAAAGCTTGTCTGGCAATCCCCAACATTGGTACTACATTTGCCTAATAACTAATAACATGCATAGGGACCCGCCGGCACCCGTGGATAATTTAATCACCCCCCCCAGGCCAGTGCTCCTCATGAGTGTTGGTCCAAAACGGGCTGCATACAAGGACGCCTCGAGGAAACTCAGGGATTGGTTTTCCTCATAGCTAGTACCATCTGGTCATGTCCTGAGAACGAGATACGCGGCTCTTATCGGGTCCGTCAACACATTGGGCGGCCTTGCTCGATTTGTTTTACCTTTCTCGAATGTCTTGCATGAGGAATTCCGTTTTACTTTGGGCTATCTCGAGGTGTGGTCTTCCTGTGGAATTGCCTATGAAGATCGTGATATCCGTGGTCGATGTTATTCTCGCGGTGTGTGGTTAATTTGTGATGGATTAGTTGGAGCACCCTTGCAGGGTTAAATCTTTTGAAACGTCGTGTCGTGGTTATGTGGCAACTTGTAAACTTTATTTAACACCCGGTCATAGCAAACATGAAGTAAACTCTAATAAAATACACCAGCTGTGTGCGTAACCGTGATTGTCTCTTCTCATGAGTCCTTATCCGAGAGAGAACACAGTGGGGTTATGTGTGACGTAAGTAGGTGTTCAGAATCACTTAGTGATCATTACTAGTTCACATACGTTATGCGTAGACCACCATACATTACTTTCTGTACTCGTAAGTTAGCCACTCAAATAAATTCTTAGTTGCTTGCTGCAGCCTCACCACTTAACCATACCTCACCCATTAAGCTTTAATAGTCATGATACTCTTGGAAATGAGATTGTTGAGTCCCTGTGGCTCACAGTTTACTACAACAACTGTTGCAGGTACATATAATGCGATGATTTGATGTGAGTGTGATGCTTGTTTGTTTGGAGTTCTTCTTCCTCCTCATCGAGCTAGGATGGGTTCCAGGCGGCAGCCTGGGATAGCAAGGATGGATGTCATTTTATCATTTGGTTTCGTTCGTAGTAGGCCCCTGCTCTTATGAATGATGTTTGGGTATGTTGTTATATTGATGTGATCTTGTTGTAGCTTGTGGCGAGTGTAATCCAATTACATATACTCTCTTCTTCTTTACATATACTTGTAATGATATCCATTCTTGCAAAATGACGAGATGCGCTCCAATCCATATCGAGGCCCTTGACCCAAAATACGGATAGGGTCGCATCTTGGGCATGAAAAGTTGGTATCACAGCCTGTACCAACCTAGGAGCCCCCTTGATTGATCGAACTTGGCCGAGTCAAGTCTAGTGAAAAACTATTTTGAGTCAAGTTATATCGGAGAGTAGGATTCTTTTTACTCGTCTTATATGCTCTGGTGAGGAATTACGACTTAGGAATTTTGATTCAACCCTCTTCTAACTCAAAAAAATAGGATCACGCGGATATTTTGGAATCTATATGATGCCGATGTGACGGAGTTCTGTACTTGGTGCCTCCTATTATCGAGGAGTAGAGCTCCGAGGGATTTTTGCACATCGTTATCATTCAGTTTCGTTAGTATCTCAGGACAGAGGATGTTCAAAATTACTTCAATACTTTTCGTGGCGAGATAAGGCTAGAGTCACCCAGTACTGGGGAGGCGTTCGGGGTACTGTCATGTTGGTAGTGTTGTGTTTTCGACGATCCGAGATAGATGAGTTTCCGAGACCTCTGGTTATGTGTTGACGGATGTGTTACATTGGACCATAGTATTATTGTTAGGAGTTGAGTGATGGATTTTTCTCCTTGTATCCGTGGACCCGATTGCATAACCAGAATATTTCGGGAGTTCATAGGTGGGAATTCAAGTAGTTACCTAGGTTATCTTCCAACAGATCATGATGTGAGGTTGGGGTTCGACATCTAGTGGATTCGTTTGTTCACGGTCGTTCTTACAGAGGACAGTCTCGATATATTTTCTTCAGATATGCTTCATCAAGCCTTGTAGTTCGCTATGCCTAGGGAGCATATTCGAGCGTCATTTCAATATGACAATCCAATGTATGATTGAGCCCGTGCGAACCTTACCATGAAAATATCGAGAGGAATCTCCGTCATGAATTTATTCTGGATTCTTTCATAAGCCTCATCCTTTGCTTTATTTTGTATATGGTAATTCGAGTTGCTTCGATGTCAAGTGGTGATCTCATATCTTTCTGAAGTAGTGTTCTCATATTTCTGTGGGATTGCTAATTCTTGTTCTTAATCAAGCTATCATGTCAATTATTTTCAACCACTGTGCTTCTCTTCAAGATAATTCTATCCTCTTCAATATTTGCAAGATCAATCCTCTTATTCTTTCTGGAGTTCTTTTCATCCATCCTAAGTTGTCTTCTTTTTTCCCGCCCTCCCGCCCTTTTTCTTCAGTGATTAAATTCTCATCCAAGTATCTTTTCTATTCATGTGATGCTTCCGCTATCTTTCTTCTATATCGTAACCGGTGATTCATTATGAAGATGGTTAGTGCTCAATTTTATCATTTATTAGTATTCATCTTTGTTTTCTTTTCTGGTGGATTGAGTTCAAATTCTCGGTGTTCATCATATCATTTCCATTCTCTAATTGCTCTCCCATGTTGGAATTCTTATCCAAGCGTCTCTTGCTTATTCATCCCTCTCTATTTTATACGGAGTGCTGAAGATATCTCAGAAGACATTCATTTTCATTCTTATCCTCTTAAATTATTTTAAGGTTCTCACCTCATCAAGGTTTAATCTGTACCAGTGCAATCTCTTTTCTAAGCATTCATTTCAACGGTGGTTTCTTTTGAGTGGGCCCATAACCCACAGGTTTTTCCCTAGGATCTTACCTGGCTCTTCTATTCTTTCCGGAGATGTCCTCCAGCTCTTTTCTATGTGATGTAAGAATGATTTTTATCAGTCATATTCCTTCTCCATGATCGCTTCGAATTATTTTCATCATTGCCTCAACCGTTCTTTATTCATTTTCCAGAGTATCTCAGTAATTCATGGTGTTGTTTCTTGTCATCATTCTCAGCACTGAAGACCGAGGGAGAGTTTCTCTTAAATCTTATTCCATTCTCCTAGAGGTTCATGGTTCAGCTCATTGCTATCCTCTCAAATTGTTTTGATCATGAGTAATTCCTTCCTTATCTATCCAGAGCATTTCACAATTGTTTTCATTCTCGATCCTCCAAAGGTCGTCATTTCAGAAGATTTCTATGTCCTCACCTTCCAGCTTTCGTTCTCAAATTCTTATCAATTGTTATCTCTTCGTTCGTCTCTGAATTATTCCGGTGTTTCATTGAATAATTCTTCAAGTTTGTGTTCTATCTCTCTCTTCAATCTTTTCAAGAAGAATTAGTTGTGTGCTAAATCCGTTGCTTGTCATCAATTTAACTTGATGAAGGATAGGAATAACATAATTATTATTATTTCATCAAGGTGATTTCAATCCTCCTTACAGATTTTTTTCATCATATCAAATTCTTAATTTCAAGTGTTCTCATCTTTTCTTTCCGGAGTTCCAAGTTATTCTCAAATATCTCTTCGCAAAGCTTCAGCTAAAGCATAGCAAGGCCTCAATCTTGTCGTTTCGCAACCTTCAATTCTTTTCTATCGTCCTTTCATTCCAGAGTTCATCCCGATGCTTCTTCATGGTGTTTTGTTAAGGATGTAATTCATCTCGAATTGTTCTTCAAGATTCTTGTTGGAGGTGCTCAAGTGTTCTTTATCTTGGATGTCTAAGTTAAATTCCTTCTCCATTGTCTTTTGAGATGGTGTTATTAAATTCGTGATTATGAGGAGTCTTGAAGGAAAATTGTCAAGAATAAGATAATTAAACCCATCATGTCTTGTTGCAGTCATCTTGGATGGGTTTAACCTAAGACTTTTCCTAAGGATTGCTGCTATCATGGTGTCACAAATGATCCGAGTTTCCTCCTCCTCTTCTTGGTGAAAGATTTTTTGCATATCTTGTTGCTCTCAAGCAATCAATTGTTTCTATTGTGGCAGGCTGTCACCTCATAGTTTTGAGATGTTTTCCATAAGCCCATAACAAGCTATTCTTTCATTGTTTATTCTCCATCAACTTCGTTCAACCATGCTTTTCAAATTCATTGATGGTAGAAGTTGTGATTTTCTTCTCCGTTCTTTTCCTTCCATCAATCTAGTTTCTATTCTCTTGTTATAGAGGCCTTGTGATGTTTCTCTCTTCAATCTATCATCTTGCTTTGTCAAAATCATGCTCTTCCCTTGCTTGTCCATTAACCGGAGTGCTGTGAAATCTGTTCATGATCCTTCTATGTTATGAAGTTTTGGTTCTAATCCAACCAAAGTTTGGTGTCTCTCTTCCAATTTCTTCCCATCATATCAAAGTTTTCCTCTCTTTTCTACTGAAGTGCTTCCCAAATTTATTGTGAATTCTTCCTTGTTCCCTGTGTCATCCTTCATCTCGTTCAAACCTTCAATGATCATTGGTTTCACCTGTTTGTCCAAGCAGCACCTAAGTTTTACCTCTTGCTCTTTCTCTTCCCCTTCTCATTTTAGATCTCGGGACGAGATCCTCTTGTAGTGTGGGAGATTTGTAACAGCCTGAGATCGACGCTCTAGAAGATTCCCCTTTTATTTCATTCTCGTCTTGTGTTTCGTTTGGTTGTTGCATTCAGCATCGCATCATTCGCATTATCTGCATAGAATCGGCACTTTGTCAACATGAGTTTTCAAACTTGTATCGGTTTGTAGTCGCCGGTTCTCTCCGTTCTTGACGTTGCCCGTTTCGAGACAAACCACACACGCACGTGCCCGCGGCATCGATTATTGAAATGTTTTAAAAGTGCGCAAAAAATATTCTCTTATCTGGTCGAAACTGGGAGTATGGTCTTATTTTGTTGTAGGTGGACTGCTTGCCAAATTTCGTCGCAATCGGAGGTCGTCTGGTACCTAAACGGACGACTTCAGTGCGGTCATCGGTTTATTCGTTGGACGTTTTTCGGTGTTTTAAACCCATATCACGGGCCACAATTCTTTCTTTCATCCCCACCTAGCCTGACTAAACAGCCCAGTAGCCCAACCTAGCCTGCCCCTCCGTTCGTGGTCATCAGAACGCGATCGGACGGATGAGGTCCAACCCACCCTAGTCCCATCCCCTATATATAAACAACCTTGTGAAGAGAGTCTCTCACTCCACTAGGGTTTCCCCTTTCCAAATTACAGCCACCCCAAAAAAACTCCACCGGCTAGCTACACCTCCCTCTCCCCCCGAAATCCCACCTCCCTAGCCATTTCAGCCCTCAGATCTGAGATCTGGGGCTGAAGGTCGCCCAATTCCCACCTACCGGACAATGTTTGGCGACCACAGAGCAGCAGTCGCCCGCAGCCCATGCTCCACTGCACCATGCCCTCGAGCTCCCGCGCCTTGCCTTCCTCATAAGACGTTGCCAGCCCCGCCAACAAGACCACCCGTCGGCCCCTGCCAGAGCCTCCCGCCGGCTGGAGCCGCCGTAGCCGGACGCAGGTTGTCCCCACGCCGGCGGCCCACCATGGAAGACGCCATCAGGAGCCCTGACAGGGTCGCCCGAAGCGAGGAACTCCGGCGCCGGCGCTGCCAAGCTCCCACAGCCGGAGGCGGACTCCCCATGTCCGGATCTGAAGGCCCTCGCACTGATCCGCCCTGCCCCCGACTTCCTCACGCTCGCCGAAGCATCATGCGCTCGCAGCTGTCGCTGTCTTGCACCGCCGCTCGATCCTCCCGCTCGGGTTGAGCAGGGAGACCACGCGCTCGCTTCGAGTGGGCCGCATCACCCTCATGGGCCTCGCTGCAACAAGCCCAGCCAGCTAGCCCCTCCACCAACAGGCCTCTTGGCCCATGGTGAGCCCAGCAGCTTTTTCCCTTGTCTGTCTATGTTACGCTATGGGCGCAATTTAGTTTCCAACGCTCATGTCAATTTCAGTCTCTTAGGAGATTTGGCCCATTATTATTTTTAATTGCAGAAAAACACATGTTTTTAGAATGTTGTTAAGTAATTAACCGTGCACCAGATCCAAATGTGTTGTATATGAAAAATTTCTAGAATGATGTGTTGATTATTAATATTCATTTTGCATGCATGAAAAATTCTTAGTGTGACGTTTGCATTCAATTCGCATAAATGTCACATTTTTGCATCACGCATATACATTTAACCATGCATCGGGATTAAACAAAACCACATATGTAAAATGTGTAGATTATTTGTATTGCATTTTTATGCATCACAAAAGATGTTTGATGTGGTGCTTGCATTTAATTGGCTTAAATAACTAGCTAGACGGTTTATGTCCTATTATCACATATATGTGATGTCATTTGTTTTATAATAAAGACCCACATGTTATATATGGTTTTGGGGTAGAAAAATCCATTGAAATTATCTATGCATTTAGATTTGTCTTTTGAGTAGGTTTGTGTGCATATTATTTTTCTGTGATGCCCTTTTGTTATTTTCGTGTGATTTAATCCATGCATGATATGAAATAATTTTGAACATGAGATATGCCCTTTGACATGTGCACTAGACCCTGGTCATTTTGTTTTCCATGATAATCCATGTTTAGGTGTTGTTTTCCTGTTGCCAACATGCTTAACCAATGTGCTATTTTGAGGGGTCTAACTATTTCTAAGTATGGAATCTATAATATTTTGTTCCTGCCTTGCCATGTGTTTCGCTGGTGATCTAGACGCCTTTGGGGATGGTGCAATGGAGTTATTTGTAGTTCATAATGTCATCTAGCATGTTGTTAATTTTCATGCCAATAGATGCCCTATAGCATATAGTTTTTCTTCTGTCAATATGCTTTCGTGATAATAACTGCTCTGCTAAAAAATCTAAGATTTTCACTAAGTCTGAAAATTGCTTAGTTCAATATGCCATCTTGTGAGCTCATTTCCTATTAATCCATGCTTCTAATAAACCTGCTATGAACAGATGAATTGATAAGCATCATGTAGGCTTCACCACCATGTCCTTGTTGAGCAGTTTAGAGGGCTGTAGCTTGTTGATGTATTGGTTGCATTATGCCATGTTGCTATTTTTGGGCAGATTATACCCAAACTTGTATTGTTGATTGTGGTTGAACCGTAGCTCGGTTTTGGGCATGCCATACATGTAACTTGATTAGAATTTCATGTAGTATCATAATATCTTGCTGCATTCATGATTTGAGATGTTTGTGGTTGTCATTTTCATTCATTTTGCATAGATGGCATATTATCTTGTGCGGGTCATAACTTTTAGACCGTAGCTCCGTTTGAGATGTTCCATATATGTAAATCGATTACAATGATGTGCAGAATTGCATGGTATACTTTATTCTGTTATTTAACAAATGTATAATATGGTTAGTTCAGATCTGGACCAATTTCGAAATTAACATATGGGGTCGGTTCGAAAATGCTATAAGTTGTTTCCGGCCTCATTTAAGATGCCTAGATAGATAGTTTACTTATGTTTCACCTCTTGCCATGTTTAACAAAATTTAATATTGTCGTGTTCCTAAACGAGAGTGAACTAAATAATTGATCATGGAGTTGTGTCAATATGCAATGCATATTGAGTTTTACTTTAATGTGTAGTAGTTGTTTGATGTGAATTGGCATGCCTTGCAGATCTAAATTGGACATGCATCATATTTGTTTGTGCATCATGTCATGCATATGTTGTTGTGTACCATGTGTTGATTGTTGTTTTTGGATTGCTACTTCTCGATAGGGTCCCGAAAGCGTTTGGACTTTGAGGATTCGTTCGACTACGTTGGCTCGTCTTCTTCATGGACTCGTTCTTCTTCTAAGCGGGATCTCAGGCAAGATGACACATTTCCCTGGATACCACTACTATCATTGCTATGCTAGTTGCCCGGTTTATCGTTATGTCACGCTACCTACCACTTGTTTGACAAGCCTCCCAACATTAACATGATAAGCCTCTAACCCCTCCAATTGCCACCAAACCCTTGCTTTGCTATGATATTGCTTGCTCAGCCATCTTATAGCGTTTCTAGCTGCAGGTGCAATTTCTTCCATGTGTCGACATGGACATTCTTTTGTTATCACAATATTATTGCTATTTAATTTAATGCACATATATACTTGGTAAAAGGTGGAAGGTTTGGCCTTTTGCTTGGTGTTTTGTTCCACTTTTGCCGTCCCTAGTTACTTGTGTACTAGTGTTATGTTCCATATTGAGCACTCCTAACATGCTCAGGGTCATTATGGGGACCCCCTTGATTTTCGTTTTAGGATAAAGCTTGTCTAGCAAGGCACAACATTAGTACTCCATTCTCCTAATAACTAATAACATGCATACGGACCCCCGGCACCTGTGGATAATTTAATGACCCCCTCCCCCCCTCCCCCCCCCCCCCCCCCCGTGGGCCAGTGCTCCTCATGAGTGTTTGTCCAAAATGGGCTGCTTGCGAGGCCGCCTCGAGGAAACTCGGGGATTGGTTTTCCTCATAGCTAGTCCAATACGGTCGTGTCCTGAGAACGAGATACGCGTCTCTTATCGGGTTCATTGACACGTGGGGCGGCCTTGCTGGATTTTTTTACCTTCCTCGAATGTGTTGCGCGAGGAATTTCATTTTACTTTGGGCTATCTCGAGGTGTGGTCTTCCTGTGGAATTGCCTATGAAGATCATGAGATCCATGGTCGAGGTTATTCTCGCGGCGTATGGTTAATTTGTGATGGATTAGTTGGAGCACCCGTGCAGGGTTAAATCTTTCGGAAAGCCGTGCCCATGGTTATGTGGCAACTTGTAAACTTATTTAACACCCGGTCATAGCAAACATGAAGTAAACTCTAATAAAATACACCAACTATGTGCGTAACCGTGACTGTCTCTTCTCGTGAGTCCTTATCCGAGAAAGAACACGGTGGGGTTACGTGTGACGTAAGTAGGTGTTCAGGATCACTTGGTGATCATTACTAGTTCACGTCCATTACAAATAAATGCTTAGTTGCTTGGTACAACCTCACCACTTAACCATACCTTAGCCATTAACCTTTAATAGTCTTGATACCCTTTGAAATGAGATTGATGAGTCCATGTGGCTCACATTTTACTACAACAATAGTTGCAGGTACAACTAATGCGATGATTTGACGTGAGAGCGATGCTTGTTTGTTTGGAGTTCTTATTCTTTCTCCTCATTGATCTAGGATGGGTTACAGGTGGTAGCCTGAGATAGCAAGGATGGATGACATTTTATCGTTTGGTTTCGTCCGTAGTTGGACCCTGCTCTTATGAATGATGTTTGGATATGTTGTTGTATTTATGTGATCTTGTTGTATCTTGTGGCAAATGTAAGCCAATTCCATATACTCATCTCTTCTGTACATGTACTTGTAATGATATCCATCCTTGCAAAACGACAATATGCGCTCCTATCCCTATCGAGGCCCTCGAGCCAAAATAATCATAGGTCGCATCTTGGGCGTGACAGTGCGCCTTGCCACGTGTCTGGCAAGGGGGTACAAGAGTGATCCAGGAGTGGATCATTGGACAGTGGTAAAACATATCCTTTGGTACCTAAAGAGGACTAAGAAAATATTTCTCGATTGGGAGGTGATAAAGAGTTCGTCATAAAGAGTTAAGTCAATGCAAGCTTTGACACTGATCTAGATGACTCTGAGTCGCAATCCTGATGCATATAGTGCAGCAGTCATTTGGAATAGCTCCAAGTGGAGCATAGTAGCAACATCTACAATATGACATATATATTTGCAAAGTACACACATATCTGAATGTTGTAGACCTAGTGACTAAAACCTCTCTCACAAGCAAAACATGATCAAACCCCATAACTCATTGGGTGTGAATCACATGGCGATGTGAACTAGATTACTGACTCTAGTGCAAGTGGGAGACTATTGGAAATATGCCCTAGAGGCAATAATAAATTGGTTATTATCACATTTCCCTATTAATGATAAACGTCTATTATCGATGCTAGAATTGTATTGATCTGAAACTCATAACATGTCTGGATACATAGACAACACCATGTCCCTAGTGATCCTCTACTAGACTATCTCGCTCATCAGATGGTTAAAGTTTCCTAACCAAAGACATGAGTTGTCATTTGATAATGAGGTCACATCATTAGGAGAATGATGTGATGGACAAGACCCAACCGTAAGCATAGGATTTGATTGTATTAGTTCATTTCTACTCTTTCTTCATGTCAAGTATTTGTTTCTAAGACCATGAGATCATGCAACTCCCTGGCACCGAAGGGATGCCTTGTCTGTATAAAATGTCCCTTCGTAACTAGGTGATCATAAAGGTGCCTACAAGTCTCTCCAAGGTGACTATTGGGTGGCATGGATCGAGACTGGGATTTGTCACTTCGTATGATGGAGAGGTATCTCCGGGCCCTCTCGATAATAAAACATCACAAGAAGCTTGGAAGCAATGTGACTAAGGAGATAGTCAAGGGATCTTGTATTAAGGAATAAGTAAAGAGACTTGCCGTTAACAAGATTGAACTAGGTATGGATATATCGATGATCGAATCTCGGGCAAGTAACATACCGCCGAACAAAGGGAACTGCCTACGAGATTGACTGAATCATTGACATCATGGTTCGACCGATGAAGATCTTTGTGGAATATGTAGGAACCACTATGGGCATCCTGGTCCCGCTATTGGTTATTGGCCAGAGAGGTGTCTCGGTCATGTCTACATGATTCTTGAACCCGCAGTGACGCTAGAGTAGTATTGGGATATGTACATTGGTGACCGAATATTGTTCGGAGTCCCAGATGAGATACCGAACATCACTAGGAGTTCTGGAATGGTCCAGAGGTAAAGATTTATATGTGGGATGTCATATTTTGGCTACCAGAAAAGTTTCGGGTTTTACCGGTATTGTACCAGGAAGCTTCCGAAAGGTTTCAGAAGGTTCTATAAGGTCCTGGAGGGTTCTGGAGGAGTCTAGAAGGGTCCCTCCAGCACCTAGGGAGTGCATGGGCTGTAGGGGGCGCCTAGCCTTATTGGACCAGGCGTACCAGCCCCCTAAGGCCCATCCTCCTAGGGGAAGGGAAACCCTAAGGGGAGGGCCCTCCACTTGGCTTGGAGGGCACTCCTCCCCCTTTCGCTGCCTCCCCTCCTTAGCGGAGGGGTGTCACACCCTGTGTTTCTATCACCTTGTTATGCTTGGATTTCATAAATTTGGAACCAATTAAAACTTTTTCAGTGCTTGTGCTTGTTTGGATTGTTGCTTGTTTGCTTGTTTCTGTATGGCACTCTTAGATTCTATCCCTCTCCATATTCATCTTCCTTGACCGAAACTTCTTTCCCAATGATCATGCCATGTGAGTAGTGCCCAAAACTATTTTTACCAAATATTATTTTGACCAAAAGGGTTTTATTCAAATTAGGTTTCCAAAAAAACCTGAGTTGAGGTTTGCACAGCAAGTCCTCAAATTGGGTCGGTACTTTTACCCCAAAGGTTTTACTTCAAACCTACTATATATGTGACTTTCCAAAACCACCAAATATTATTTTGAAAGATTATTTTCCTATTTAATTAAAAGGATTTTTCTTAAGACCGAAATGGTTTTTCATAGGGAAAAATTATTTAAATGCTTTCAAAATATTTGAGAAAATTTACGGAAACTCAATGGAAGTATGTTTTCCATATATATGAGTTTCAACACATGGTCATGTTCAAAATCATGGGCAAAACCCCTCCAAACCCTTTCTGTCCAAATCAAGCTGTTGAAATATTTCTATAAGAAATATTCTCAATAAATTCCAAGAAAATTCCAGAAAGTCAACATTTTCATAGGTGATGATCTTCCAAAGTTTGATCTCAATCGAAGTTGATTTGATTCATCAAACTATTCCAAAACCCTCCTTGTCCAGATTAAAATTTGAGCAACTTTACATTGTGAAGTTTCTTCCTTTGACCCCAAACTTTGTGGAAATGTTCTAATCACCAAATAATGATGCTACACTAAGTGCTGCATCAAGGGGATTATATTAGCATGACTAGATCTATAGAAACCAGATTCTGTTGATTCCTAGAGTTTCACAAAGTTACATTATGAACTTTATTAAATCAAGCTCAAACTTGGTGGTCAGGCCTAATTCTAATGACCATTTGACCCTGTCAATTCCTATGGCAAGGAAAGTCCATTTGCTTGCCCTATCTCCATCAAACAGCTTCTGGTCATTTCTAAAAAGTAATATGTCCACCACTTCTACTCTTCCCCTTATTCTCAAACTTTTACCACAACCTCTCAGGGTTACCTGCTATTTCTAGTAAAACTTGTGTGGCCTCAGCTCAATAATGGGTGGGGAAAACCCCCCATTTTACACTCTGATTCACCATGCCAATAGCTTCTCACCCCCCATCTTCCTTCTCTCTCCACTCACCCTAGCTCCAGAGCATCCAAGGGGCATCTGAGAAACCCCCATGGGCTACAGGACAAGGTGGGGCACCCCAGAGCGTGCGGGCAGTGGCAATGTCGGGCATATGCACGCTCTGGAGCGTGCTACAGTGTGCTCCCGCACTGTAGCCACACCCATCCCGAGCCACCCGGCAGCCTAGGGATGCAGGGAGATGTTCCTCGAGATGCCCTCGACGTTTGCAAGCCTCCACCCTATCGGCCCCCTCCTCCTGTTCTCTTTGGCGACCTCCCGCATGCGTGCCCGGTGCCGTCCAGCTCGGCCAACCGCGGGGCTTGCACGCGCATGCTCCCTCGCCTCTCTCTCATGTCCCCTGGTCGAGGACGAGTCCTAGGTAGACCCCAGGCACGTCCCCTCCCCTCCCGTGGCCTCTGGGCTCGGCCACGAGCTCGCGGGCGCACCCGAGCTCGGTGGACCAAGGGCCGCCTACTTAAGGCCTTCCTAGAGCCTCCTCTCCCCTCTAGTCTCTCTCTCCTCGTCCCAAAAGAGCCTATGTGCCCCCCGGTGAGCTCTCGAAGCCTCTGTGCTCGGGATCGAGCCGAGCTCCGCCGCATTGGGCCACCGGCATTCGCGGGGTAACGGCCTCCTCCACCCCCACTCGGCCTCGATCTGGAACCCCCGCTCCCTCCTTACACGTCTCCCCCTCGTCCTCGTCCTTTTTGCAGCATAGAGCGGCCCTAGTGACCTCCTCTCGAAACCCTCCACCACGGCTTTCTCGCCGGCGGCGACTCCGGCCACCTCCGGTGCTCCCTCGACCACCAGGGGATCGGTGACTCGACCCCGAGCCCATCCCCGCACTCGCCCGTCGCCGCTGTGCCCTACACCGTCGCCGGTGAGGCCTTCTCCTCTCTGTCCCGAGGTGGGAGAAGGACCCGACAAGGGGGCCCCACCTATCGGCCTCTCACCTCTCCCTCCCGCGCTCTCTCTGTCTCTAGCCACCGGGTCGCGCCCATCAGGTTTGAAACCTGACGCGCGCGGGGGCGCCAGCGCGCTTGGCCTGGCTGGCTTCTAGGCTGGCCCAGCAGCTGGCTGCCTCTGGCCCAGGGCAAAGTGCCCCTTCTCCTTTTCTTTTTCTTCTGTAATACGAAAATCCCACAGGCTTAAATAAAAATCCTATGTCAAATATTTTTCCTCCATAAATCCTAGAATATTCCATAGAATTTAATAGTGCCATTTGAGAAAAATGTTGAAAACCTTTTTGTGCATTGTTTTATTTAAAACCTGTTTTAGGCATCTTTTTGCCTCTGCTAAATAGTTTTTACAAAAATATTTTCACAACAAAACCTTAGATAAATATTTTTAGTATAGCCTTTAGCATTTATTAGAGCTTGGTAGCATTTTAGTAGTAGATTTTGGTGCTCTGTTTTTGTGTGATTCTTATTTTATCGTTATTTATCGCGACGATAGATTTCGCGGTTGACGGGAAAGTTGGACCCAAAGACTTTGAAGACACCGGAGACTTTGTTGAGCCAGGCAAGCAGACCTTTGACCATGTTAAGAAACCATTTTTATGCATGTCATATAGCACCTTATTACTTGTTGTTGATCATGTGATGTGGTGACCACTTCAGTGAGATGCCTCTGTTACCTTTACCGTTGATACTTGCATCATGCATGACCCTATCATCCTTATGAGGGTTGTGCGGGTGCGAGTAGATAGAATGCTTAGTCAATGCTACGCAAATGGAACGGGAATATGCATGGTGATGGAAGATATATGATTTCAAAGACTTTTCGAAAGCCTCGCCGGGTGCCACTAATGCCCGAGCGAGATGTTAATGAGCTAGGTAGCCACTTAATAAAGAAGTGGTGTACCAGAGCAAGTGAGTGTGTGTGGTTTTCGAAAAGGGATTGGTGTAAGTTGTGACCGTTATTCCAACCTTACATGTACGACCATGATATCCCTTATGGGACGGGGCTTTGTCGATTACTATGGTTGGTGCTAGCAGGGAGCCTGCATTACTAGTGGCGAGAGTGAAGTGGTCATTCTTGAGACGGGGTCGTCCCGGAAGTGGAAGGCCATGCACTGTCTTTATAGGCATCGAGCACACCGTTGCGTTCCCTCATGGATAATACGTGTGATGTATATCATGAGGGATGGCACCAACGAGTGGACTCTTTGTTTAGTATCACCATGGGAAAGGCATTGTTCGGGTGCTTACATCGGGTATGTAATATACCGTGAGTCATGGATGACACGGAAGTTTCCCGAGTCTTGTGGGTAAAGTGTGATACCTCTGCAGAGTGTAAAACTATTCGAATAGCCCTATCCACAGTCAAGGATAGTTGGATGACCGCTGTTGTGCTACGTCCATGTTTTATAAACTTGGTGTGTGTGTGTGATGGTGACACAGAGATGACACTTGAGTTAAGTCAGATGACTTGACGTGATGACTGGGCATGAGATGTTCAACCCCCTGTTTATGATGATATCTATAACTTGTTCATATGGATATCTGCCAACTGTTGATGCATGCTTACAAAGTTACTTGATCATGTCATTGCGTAAAAAATCAGCTTTCTGCAAAACTACCTACTTAGTGATATACCATGCATTATTATACCTTGTTCCACAACTTGGGTTGCTTGCGAGTACATTCAAAGTACTCATTGGCCTGCCATTGGTTATTTAATTGGCCAGGCATGGAAGAACAGGAGTACGGTGAAGAGTTTGTTGGTGACGAACATGCGAACTAGGACGCTTCTAGTCAGAATGCCTGCAGGTTTAAGGCAGATTGCATGGGTTCACACTTTCGATCAAGATTTTCGCTGCTTGTTAAGTTTATGTGTTTGGCCCTTGTGGCCCTATCTATGTAAGACTTGACCTCCATGGTCTTTATTTGTGTAAGACGGTATGTAAGGATGTAAGACTCTTATTACTCAGCTTCTGTGTGTTCAGTGAGCATTGATCTCTAGGATCACTGTACACGTGCATTCGGTGATCACGACTTATGAGTCGGGTTCCCCACAAGGGGCTAAATCTGAGCCTCCAGCCCTTCATCACCCCTATATATAGTGGGCACAAGGCGCAAGGGTTGGACAATAACAGTTCCCACGACATGCGGCCTCCCCTCTCTCCCGCTCTTTGTCGTTTGCAGTTCCGGAGGCGCTTGGTGAAGCCCCACTGGGATTGATCCACCACCATATCCACCACATTGTCGTGCTGGTTGAGCTCCCATTTACTTCTCCTTTCTCTTGCTAGATCAAGAAGGGGGAGACGCAATCGAGCCGCACGTGTGCTGAACACGGAGGTGTCGTCCGTTTGCCGCTAGATCGGATTGGATCGTGATTGGATCATGAAGAGTACGACTACATCAACCGTGTTATATACGCTTCCGCTTAGCGATCTACAAGGGTATGTATACACACTACCCCTCTCGTAGCTATGCATCTCCTTGGATAGATCTTGGGTGTTCATAGGATTTTTTTGTTTCCCATGCAACGTTCCCCAACACCATCACCATCATAACACGGAGACCATTGTGGGAAGAGAAGAAGACATTCCTTCTACTCCTAGCTCGGCACCGGACCTGGGTGACCGCCTCCACGGTAGGAGGCGTCGATGCGTGCGTCCCCAGTCAGTCCCTATGGACCGGGGGGGGCACTGCCTAGTAGCTACCGATGGCCAATGAGAGCAAGCCCAACACTAGTCCCCGACCTTTGTCGAGACGAGCTCAAACACCAGCGGCGCTCCAATCAATGGCCCAACAGCAACACGGGCGCCAACTCGAACCGACTACATAATGGAGCAACAAAACAGGATGGCACAAACACGATGGCGAGAACCAAAGCAGACTAGGTCAGCCCCCTGCCTGCGTGCCGTCCACCGCCATTAAACACCACTTGCCACATCCATGCTGCCCGTCAGAAATAGCCCGCATCGAAACACACCGACCGCCATAGACCCGGATCGATCATTGCAAACCAAGGCAGCAGCCCCACCCCATCGCCGTTCGAGAAGCCCCATGCCACACCACCATGTCGGGCATGCGCTGCCCCTGGATCCGCACCAGCACCACGCACCCGTCGATGATGCCCAAACGCAAGAGTTTAAACGAGCTCCCTACACCTCCCCGCGCTGTCAGCGGGCCCTCCAGCCCCCAGATCCGGGCAGGTCTGGCCCGAAACCCCGTGCGCGCAACCACCATAGACCAGCTCACTAGGACCAGCCGCATCACACTAGGGCTAGACCACTGCCTCACCGCCACCACACGACCGCGCCTCCACCCGCACCATCGTCGTCGTGCCGCTAGGCCCCGCCAAAGCCCATCGCCCCCTAAGAACATCGCCCCGTGATGGACCCCCACGCGTAGAGGAGGCAAAGGCCCCCCTCCTCCATGCCAACTGGGGCTTTGCCCATCATCGCCTCCTGACGGGAGCTAGGGTTCCCTCCCCGCTTCTCACGGGAGCGACGCGTGAGGGTCAGGAGCCATTTTCCCACCACTTAAAATTATATATATATATATGGTGTGTGTGTAGAAGTTTATTAAACACCTAGGTTGAAGAATTAATAATTCTTCACCCCGGTCGATCAACAGAACCACTTTTCTCTCCCGACCTATCGCACCAGCAAGTCACATTCTAGCTCCATTGCCAAAGCAGTGAGGTAAATTTCTTTGGGTGGCGATAACACCCACACGTGTGGTAGAAGCAACAACGGATCACTCCCTCAATGATCACATGTTGCACCACATCACCGGCCGCATGCATGCACAATATGATGAAATGGCTGATGTCAACATGAATCTTTTGTCCTTTTAGTTCTTAAAATGTCCTATCTCTTAAATAAAAATGCGATTGAAAACCGTTTTCACCATCAAATCCGTCGTGATGAGATCTTTGAAACTAGATCTCATATTGATATGTTTCGACCATTGTTTTGCGGTTAAAAGTTGCCATGTCTATTACACATCATGATTACACTGAAGTTGTTATGACAATTTGAACTATTTGTTCTTCTACGTTTAAAATAAACTTTGATATGTTATAAAAAAGGAAATTAACAAACTAAACTTGACATGATGAATTACTATAATTTGCCATGACCCATGAAATAATTTTGACATGGTTCATTAGTACAAAAATACATCGTCAATTATTTAAAAATGTATGGCCATTCGTTCAAAACTGCCATGAAGCATAAACTAAAATTGCCATGGTGAATTACTTAAATTTTTCATGATACATGTACTAAAATTTGTCATGGTTCATACAAAAAATGTTCTTCATGTTCAAAATAATACAATTGTCATGGAAAAAATACTAAAATTGCCATGATCTATAAACTCAATTTGCTAGGATGAATTACCAAAAGTTGCCATGATCCACGAATTAAAATTTTATGGTTAATTACCAAAATTTTCCATCGCGAATTAATAAAAGTTGACGCGAAAAGTAGTTGAAATACAATGATAACCTCAAATATCGAAGAAAAAACTAGATGAAACATGTCATGACAACTTTATTGTAAACCCTATAACTACTTTAGTGTAAACATGTGGTAACTTGTAGCCCCCACAAGAATTGTCGAAACATATTAATACGGGATCTAGTTTTATACATCTCGTCGAGACGGATTTAATGGTGAAAACAGATTTTTAATTGGATTTTATATTTAAAAGATAAAATATTTTTAAGTCTAAAAAACAAAAACAAAAAATCGTTGATGTCATATATTTGATTTGGCAAGATTGATGGTTATAGAGAAGTATGGATCATATTAGCTCGTACCACACGCGTGGATGTTATCATTTAGGATTTGTCTTTCAATCGATGTAAATTTACACCCATGGAGAGCGATGGTTTTGACTATACCAGGACATACCTCGGCCTGTGCCAAAAAGAAGCCCGCCGCTAAAAACACAGGCCCGAGCCCGGTCTGGCCTTACCGTCAGGCCTAATTTCCAGACAAGCCCATCCCGTCATAGGCGTAAACTCAGGTTTTAGTAGGCCGAGCCCGGCCCGGCCTGACCACCGGACTCAAAATCTAGGCCCGAGACCGGCCCGTGGGCAAGGTCGGGCCGGGCCAGGTCAGGCTTTTTTGGGCCAACCGGGCCAGACTGCCCTTGGCCAGGGCTAGTTTCGACTAGTGGCCCATGGTTGCTGGCTTTTACGCGTGGAGAGCAGTTACAGACGGTGACTCAATGAGCGGTGGTGGGTGGACGCAATCACATCGTGGTTGATGGTAGGCTTGATGGCATTCAGCCTCGGCCATTGTCGTACCGTGATCCTGCCCAACCCGGCATGTCGGCTTAAGAGGTGGTGGCGGTGACCAATTGTTGTGGCTGCTACTCCATTACTTCTGCTGCTGGAGGATCTCCTCAGCCCGCCCAAGATTGGGATCTTCCTCGGAGGTTCACGTCACCCCTTGTCCAGCGTGAAACTGCAGCAGAGAAAAAGCCTTCGAGCTCATGCTCATCACTCCATGCCAGCCGCTCCAAGAACCAGCCAGTTTCCTATCTTCGACGTCGGCGCCGAGATGGCTCCATAACGAGGGGCGTAGCTACGGCTGGGCCAAACCAGGCCATGGACCGCCCAGCCCAGCAGGAATTTAGTGAAGACTAGTACTGGATATGGGCCCTAAAAGCAAAATTTACATTGTATTTGCTAACTAGGCCTATTTTGACCCGTCCATAGAAGTGGCTCAAGCTCCGCCACTGTCCATAACCATGGACCCTCATCATATGGACATGTGGTGTGTGGACACAACGGTAAAATAGTCCTTGCAGCCAGGTGAGGTAGGATTCAGAACACATTTCCCAGGTGAGATAAGCTTTGTAACCAAATATATGCCATTGCATAGGAGTCAATCTGTTTCATAGAAATCAATCTTGCACGTGTGTTCCCTTTGTTGTTTCTTTGAATCCATAGCAGTCTGAATTGCTCACAACCTGTTTGTTGGAATGCCTACAAGGAGTCATTTTTCTATCTCCACAAATATCCTTGGGCTCTTCACATTAATTCCATCTCAATCGAACTACCCTTTTTTGAAGATTAGTTTGTCTGTCTAATATTTATTTCTGTACTTGTGTTGATTAAGTAAGTTATTATTGTCAGGAATCATGCGCCAGACAGCTGCAAGCCAGCTGGCCGTACGCCAGCCAGCCGGGTACCAGTCGACCGCACGCCAGTCGGCCACACGCCAGCGGGCCGAACTGTTTTGAAAAGAGGTTGATCCTCCCTGCTTTGGAATACCCAGTGGTTATAACCCCGTTAGTAGTCCCCGAAGCCGGCGGTATCCCGCATCCTCCCAACAATGGGGAGCCGACAGCTTCATCCTTCCCTGAAAGATAAGGCGTGCGCTTCGGGGTGGTGGCCCAGCTGGCCAAAAGCGGCGGCACACGTGCCTGGCGCCTCAGGACCCGTGGTGACGCTTCGCAAGGCACGCCGAGCCGCGGAAAGCCACGCGTGGTGCCGCCGGCGTCGTGGGCCCTGCCCCTGGGGACGCGACGAGACGTCGCCATAGGCCTAGCCCAGTAGGCCTCGGATTGGGGCAGGGGATCCTTTGCGGCTGGGTCCCGACGGTTGTGGCCTATTGTGCCCATGTCTTGCGGATTTCTTGGGGGCGTGGGCGCAGTAAATACCCACGTCCCCCAGCCTTCGCCCCTTATTTATAAGGGGAAGGGGAGAGGCGGAGGCAGTTAGCACTCCCCTCTCCCCATCGTCTTCTTGCTCTCACCGCCCCACGCCTCGAGCCCGCATCGCTCTACTGGTGCTCATCCCCTCATAAATGTCGCGTCCACTGGCAGGGGATTGCTGGGATCTGCAGCGCTAACAATCTTCGTCGTCCCTGCCCTAGTGCACACATCCACCCCGAAGATGGCCGGCGGCCCTTTCGGCAGTTGGAGCAGTTCCGCCGTGACCAGGAGGACTTCAAGTACCACCGATGCGCCCGAATGTTGCCATCGGAGGACCGCATCGCCGCCCGTCCTCTGGGCAACGAGGTGGTGCCTGAGCCTGAGTAGGGGGAGTTTGTGGTCTTCGCCACGCATTTCTCGAGCGACTTCAGTATGCCGGTTTGCATATTCTTCAGGCTCCTCCTTGACACCCTCGACCTCTAGCCGCATCATTTGGGGCCAAATTCGGTCTTGCAGCTTTCCAGCTTCGTGACCTTCTATGAGGGCTACCTCGGCCTCCTCCCCTTTCTAGAGCTATGAACGAAGCTTTTTTATCTCAAGGCTTTGAACAACGGCAACGAGCCGTGCACCCGTGCGAGGGACGGTGGTTTGCGCTCACGGAACGCTTTTCCCCCGCATCATCCTCATCGAATCTGTCAAGAAGTGGAAAAGGACGTTCTTCTACGCGAAGAACGTCGACCCTATTGGGGAAAGTTGCATGGGAAACAAAAAAATTCCTACGCACACACAAGATCTATCCATGGTGATGAGCAACTATGAGAGGGAGAGTGGATCTACAAACCTTATAGATCGCTAAGAGGGATGCATTAAGAAACGCGGTTGATGTAGTCGAACATCTCCGCGATCCAAATCCCTAGCAGTCCCGCGATCCAATCACGATCCATCCTGATCTAGCACCGAACAGAGGGAACCTCCGCGTTCAGCACACTTATAGTTCGATGACGATCTCCTCCTTCTTGATCTAGCAAGAGGGAGCGGAGAGGTAGATGAGTTCTTCGGTAGCACGATGGGGTGGTGGTGGTGGTGAACTAATCCGATAGGGCTTCACCGATCTCCACCGAACTAATCTAGAGGAGAATATGATCTAGAGAGAGGGCAGCACGTGGCTTTTCAGATTGGGGCTCCCCTAAAAAAACCTCCAATATATATAGGAAGAGAGGGGTAGGTGGGAGGCAACCCTAGTGTCACATTGTGTATTTTGCCTCATGACTAAGTTAACCTGATTCAAAAATTAGGGCCAATCAAAACTTTTTCCGTGCTTGTGATGATTGACTTGATTGATGATTGCTTGTTTGCTTGTGGGTGCTCTATATTCATAAAATCCCTCCTACTCTCAAAACTCATCTTCTTGCTCCAAATCTTTGTCCAATGATCATGCCATGTGTATAGGACATAAAACTATTTTTATAAAATATTATTTTGGACAAAATGGATTTATTCAAATTAGGTTTTCCAAAACCCCTGAATTGAGGTTTGTACTACAAGTCTTCAAATTAGGTGGATTGTTTTTCCCCAAAGGATTTATTTGGAACCTACTATATATATATATATTACTTCCCAAAATCACCAAATATTATTTTACTATTTATTTAAAGGCTTTTTCTTAAGGCCAGATATGGTCTTTTATAGGGAAAATTTATTTATATTCTATCAAAATATTTGAGAAAATTTAGGAAAACTCAGTGGACATATATTGTCCATATATAAGAGTTTAAACACATGGTCATGTTCAGAATATTGGACAAACCCCTTCAAAACCATGGCTGCCTATTTTAAGCATTTGAAATATTTCTATTATAAATATCCTCCAATAAATCCAAGAAAATTCTAGAATGTCACATATGATATATGTGATCATCTTGCCAAGTTTCATATTAATCCGAATTGTTTTGATACACCAAAACAACCCAAAACCCTCTCTGTCCAGATCCAAATTTGAGCAACTCTACATTGCCAACTGTCTCCTATTGATCTTAAACTATTTCTACATGTTGTAATCCTCCAATAATGCATCCACACCAAGTGGTGCATCAAGGAGAACATACTAACTTGTCCCAATCCCCTCAAACCCCTTTTCTGTTTGGTCCCAAAATTTTTGTGCATGCTCTAATACCCAAATAATGCCACCACACCAAGTGGTGCATTTACGGGATTAGTTTGGCATGCCTAGATCTATAGAAGCCTCATTCTGTTAAATTCTAGGGCTTACAAAGTTTACATTGTGAACTTTCTTCAATAAAGATCAAGCTTGGTGATCAACCTTGTTTCTACCTTGTATTTGATCCTGGTAAATATCATGGCATGCAGACTCCTTTTACTTTCCCAAATCAACATCAAACACCTTCTGCTAAGTTACCAAACTTGTTGTTTGGGAAACATCCACTATTCTCCTTGATACCAAACTTTTACCTCAACTCTCCCTAGTCACCTTCCACCTCTAGTAAAGGGCCCAAGGCCTCAGGTCACTGATTGGGGGTGGTGAAAACCCCATTTTTACCCCCTGGACAGCAGAAAACCACCTCTCTCTCCACCTTCCTCTCATCGTAATCAGCTCCCAAGGTATCCAATGCCAGATTCCCCTAGTCTAGACCCCCCTTGTACCCCTAGCCACTAGTGGCCATGCACAAGACACAATTGGCATGCCTTGGCATGCCAAATGGGCGCTCGAGCTACATTGCCCGACCGCACTGTAGCCACCGCCCAATGCATGGCTTGGCCACCTCGAGCTCCCCCTCTTGCCAACCGTTCGGCCTCGATGCCTGGGACATGCAAGGCCCCTGTCCCCCTCCTGTCTCTCCCTCCTCTGTCCCCTCCTTGCACGCGCGTCGGCACCCGCGAGCTCCAATGGACAACCTCGCATGTGCGGGCTCCTGGCATGCCCCCGCTCCCCCTCTTCCTCTCCCTGGACGTGGAGCACATCCACGAAGGCCATAGGCAAGCCCCAAGGTTCCCTCATGACCCCTACCAGCTCCGGTGTTGTGGCTGTGGGTGCAACCCACGACAGAATCGCGCCCTGACCACATATGGCCTCCTCGATCGCCCCTCTTAGCTCCCTTGGCTCTCTCTCCCTCCCCTGAACCTCCTGGATCTCCCCCTTTTCCTCTATTTCCCTCTAGCCAATTCCATGGCTGAAGCCCCGCTGGCGGTACCTGCTTAAATTCGAGCACGGCGGGCGACCTATCCCCCTCTATGCCTCACCAAATCATTCCCACTGTCGTGGGAATGAGCGTGATAGTAGATGGTAGGGGTACGAAGGGATAGGGCAGAGTCCTAGCTACAGTGAGGGTGTATACACGGATGTATGAGTTTAGGCCCCTCTCGTGGAGGTAACAGCCCTAAGTCTCAGTGCTCGGGAGCTTTATGTCGTGTGGAATGTAAAGATTACAGTGGTTGTGAACCCTTGTGCAGGAGGGGAGGGGTGGCTTATATAGAGTTTGCTGCCCCTCATAACTGCCTTGCATCAAAGGGCTTGGTCATGGGATTAAACTCTGCCGTTACAGGTAACGTACGTAATAAAAGTTATTAATGACCATTGAACCAGCGTCTGCCTGTCGTGCTCTTCATGATGGCTCCTGGTCTTCTGGCGTCGAGTGAAAGTGAGGTTTTCCGAGTGATACACGACTACCGAGTGAGAGCGAGAGTCTCCGAGTGGATTACTGTCGAGTGACTTTGAGCGTCTCCAGGGATCCACTCGGAAGTTCATTCTTGATCTTCAAGTCCTCCCATGTGGTGTCCTTAGGTAGGGTATGTAGGTCGTGCCTATGACCCTACCCTAGGTACATATCCTCATCATTAGCCCGCGAATGGATCGGGGTTTGATTGGTGGAAAGAGGTATCTTCGAGGGCCTTGAGTTAGTGCATCAGATCTTGCGAATGATATTTGGGGTTTCCATGAAACTTGTGTTGATTGAACTCTGAGCATTAGCATTCATTCAGGGTCAACACGCAATATCTTCTGAATGATATTTGGGGCTTCAACGAAACTTGTGTCGATTGAATTCTTCTCCGCTCGCCCGGATCCATTCAGCCTTAAAGGTGTCCGAGTGGATGTTCAGCATTTGTTTTGGTCCGAGTGAGTTGGTAGTATCTTGGGAGGCGACGGGTCGGTCTGACACACCAGGATTTTCTAGGATACGAAAATTTGGGAAGCGCGCGCTCGCGCGAAGATTACACCACGATCGGGGCAAGTGGGGGCGCGACGCCTCGATTTTCATGCCGATCGTATCGCCACGTATCGAGCGTTGTCAGCGGTTGGCGTGTGCGGTAACCTCGCGGGTCCACTAGTCAGTGAGACACTCGGCAGCGTATAAAGCTGTCTTCGCTGCGGTTTGCACAGTACCTCCGCCAGTTCTTTCTCTCTTTTCCTTTGCTTCCTCCACTCCCGGCGCCCAACGCCGATCTCCCTCGACGAGAGCCGCCACGACGAAGATGAAGAATCCGATGGCGAAGCTGGAGCGAGCGAAGAAGGGGGCAGTGAAGCTCAAAGGTAAGAAGCCCTCGACCGCCCGATTCATCGCGCTGGCGGGCTGGATGCAGGGGGATTTTCTCCCCTCTGTCGTCACCCGCGAAGATATGGAGGGCCTCATCTCCGACGGGCTCGTGGCAGACGGGGCCTGGAGGCTGCCCGGGGAGGAGCGCGAACCGGAGCCGCACGATGGGGAGCAGATCCTCCATCTCTCCCACGTCGAGCGAGGTTTTTCTCTGCCGCCCCACCTGTTCTTTAGGGGTTTCTGAATTTTTTCGGTGCCCAATCGCACCACCTCTTGCCTAAGACCATAGCCTATCTGTCCTCATTCGTCACTCTGTGTGAATGTTTCCTAGGCTGCCCTCCCCATTGGGGATTGTTCAAACACCTCTTGACGGTCAGATCCGAGACTGTGAAGAAAGCCCTCCCCGCCAATGGGGAGACCCACGTGCTCTAGCTGTGCGGAGGATCAGGAGTTCAGAAAAGAGCTCGTAGCTCCTTCCCCGCCATGACCTTTCTTGAGTCTGTAAGGGGTTGGCAGTCGACCTGGTTCTACTGCAAGGATGCAGCATCGCCCAATATGTCGACTCGCCTTCCCCCCTACACACCCGACCGTCGGGCTGTTCCCAAGTCCTTGAAGGTGACTAAAGAGGAGCACGTCCAAGTAGGCATCTTGGTTGAAGCGGTGGTGCAGCTGATCCGGGGCGGGGTGACCGGCACGGATCTGTTGGAGATGTTTCTTGGTCGACGTATCCAGCCGCTCCAAGCTAGAGACCACACCATGCGGCACTACGCGGGCCCTAAGGACTCGACAAGGGCGCATCCTGAGGAAGTTCCTTAGAAAAATGTCGAGCAGTGGCTCCGTAGCATCACCGGGGCCTGTGACAATCCTTTGGGAGCCAAGAGGATCTGGCCATATTCGGTCGAAAACCCACTGAAGAACCTGGTGAGTTGTGTAATGTCGATTGATGTATTGTAATGTCGAGTGATATATTGAATAGACTTCTTTGCTTGAATCATGCAGGAATGGATGCACATGCACTCACATGTTCCTAACGGAAACCATGCTGAGGACGGCATGGTGAGTGAGGCGGCAGTGTGGACGAGGACGGTTCTTCTGACTTCAGGGAAGAATACGAGACTCTGGCAAGGAGGAAGAAATCGAGTCACCTCCCCACCGCGAAAGTCGCACCAAGTCCCGCCAAGATCCGTTGACTGTTGAGGACAGGGCTCCGGGCCCTAGCGAGAAGAACCTGAAGCACAGCCGCCCCTCGACCGCTGAGCCGAGCGAAAAACTAGCTAAGCAGCCCAAGGAAGCAGTCACCAAGCCTCACAAGGCTCTGCCTCGCATGAGGGTGGCAGTGCCTGTCGTCTCCACGTAAGAGTTTATTTCTGTAGTTGTTCTGTCGACTGAAGTCTGGAGTTGTATTTGACCGAAGGCCACTCAATTCGTTAGGGCTGCTACATCTGTGTCTTCGCCTCATCGAGATGGAGGGGATGCAATGGATGTCCACACTACTGACGCGGCCACTTCTCATAGAGGTTAGATAGTTGTTGGTTCATCCTAATGGAACTCGACATATGCGAATGTTAACACCGTCGGCTGTCGATGCAGAGGTCATTTAGGTGGAGCACGACGAGGAGTGACTCGGCACTTCGCGCTCTCGCATCCAAGGAGCGTCATCGGCACAAGCACTTCAGCGGTCGACTACAGAGTCTTCCCAGGGGGTGGCTTTACACAACCCAGGGCTGAACCTAGAGTACCACTATCGCATGCTCCTCCAACTGTTTCAACCGTTGTGGCATCAGCTCTAACCGGGCCCTCTCAGATTGCCTCAACTGCTCCTACAACCACGCCGACCCCGCCTGTGACGGCCTTTTCTCTGCATTGCACCCCAGAAGATCAGACCGGGGCTGCGAAGGAAGCCATGATCTAGGCGGAAGCGTACAATGCCAGCAAACTGGCTTTTGACGTCAGCGCAGCCCTCCGCACCAATGTCCGAGTAAGTTCGATTGTAAGTCCATTGTTGATTGACTTCTTGTCTTTTCTTGGCTGCTATACACCAACTGGGTGATTGCCGTAGAATGTTTGAACTTTCTCCACTCGAACATATCGGATCGTAGTCAAGTAGGATTGGGATTGATAGTACGTGTGGTACTAGTGTCACTCGACATGTCGAGTGTATTTTCTGACGAGTTACTCGACGGATCAAGAATTAAACGTCTCAGTGGGGGCGCTCTTAGCGCACCCACTGGGTGTAGTCCTCAAGACCGTTGTTGAATTCTTGCATCGGCAGGGGGGTTTAGAGTTTATTGTATACGAGATACATTTTTTTGAATCACACCACTCCGTAGCTACCTTGCAGGTTTCATGGACATTAGTGGCAAACCATGATATGACACTACATAAGGATAGACTGCACTTCCTAGAGTAGAGAGGCGCGTCACTCGACGAGTCGAGTGTCGTGACCGGGCTGACCTTGTCGAATGTTTGAATAACCAGTGGGGGCATGCTAAGTGCACCCACTGGGTGTAGTCCCTGAGGCTACTGTTCATCGCAGACGATAAACAGTAGGCTTGAAAACTTGTCGTCCGCGTGGTACTGGGGTCACCCGACATGTCGGGTGTTTTTCTCTGACGAGTTACTCGACGGATTGAGACTTAACCGTCTCAGTGGGAGCGCTCTTAGCGCACCCACTAGGTGTAGTCCCCGAGACCGTTGTCGAATGCTTGCATCGGCAGGGGTCTTACTAGAGACAGCTTTTGAATTAGTTTATGGCACGTGGAGCGCCAAAGTCACTCGACATGTCGAGTGGATTTTTTGTTGAATTCTTCCAAGATGATTATTCGTTGGTTTTCATAACTCAGTCGATTGTCCATGAACTACTTGCTCATTGGACTCCTGTATTTTGTGGGTTCCAGATGGCTTGCGAACTTGGGACGCAGTACAAGGACATGGAGGATGAGAGGAACGGATTGCAGGTGGATCTGGCGGTCGCCAACAACGCCCTAGAGCGAGCGTGTGCTGAGCTGAAGTCTCTGGGAGGTAATTACTGTCGACTATCAGCATTCCCATCTTCACTTTCCATGTTTTGAACCGAGTGCTCTCGCTCGAACAGATGTGCGCAATGAAAACTGTCGACTCCAAGCGCGACTCAACAATTTTGTTTCTTTAGATTCCATGAAGAAGGCACTGGAGGAGAAGCACAAGACACTCACGGACGCCCAACGGGTGCCCAGGGACAAAACTGAAGCTGCTGATCAGAAGCTGGCGGCTGCCCAGAAGCTGGAAGAGGAGAACACCAAGCTGAGGCAGCAGCGCAAGGACCTCGTCCAAAGGGCCGAGCAGCTGAACAAGGGGAGCAATGGCCTGGAGAGGCATTTGGGCGATTTCTCGAGGAAGATGTATATTTTGCTCGACGGTAAGTATTTTTGTCGACTGAGCTTTGTAAAATCTTTGAGGGTCACAGTTCACCAATTCTCCTCCCATTCCCCATTGATCAATAGAATTCTGCCAAGATTTTGAGAAGGAGACGGAGGAGGTTGAGCCCAATCTGGATCCCACCAAGTCTCCTGTCGCAGACGCGATGGCCATGAACATGCTCTGACTCAATTTCCGACTCCAGGGCGTCCAGGCGTATCTTGTCCGGTTGAAGTCTGTGATGGAGAGAATCGACAAAGAGCTATGGCGAGAGGACACCCTTCAGCTTGACCTCAACTCTATGATGGCTCGCCTGGATGAACTTCCAAGTCGAGTGCAAGCTTGGAAGAAATTTGCCGCTCGTTGTGGGGCCGACGTGGCGTTATCACTCGTCAGGGTCCATTGCAGGGATGTGAAGGAGGAGGGCCTGAAGGAGCTTCAGGTGGTCAACACGAAGAAACTCCAGTTCGAGGACTTCATAGAGACCTTCATCGAAGCAGCCACTAGAATCGCCGACGGCATCGATCTCGACACTTTCGTCGAGCCTGCCAGTCCGTCTCCTGCTTGAAAAACTTGTCATTGAAAGAAACAGTTAAATTTGCCTCGGTATGCCGAGTGGATTTGTATCCTTAAAAACTTCGTTCAGGCCTTGGGTCCGAGCACATTTGCTTTCATACGAAATGTTTATCCGTGGTTTATCCTTTAGATTTTGTTTGAATTTGGCTTTCGATCGTCTTTTCGACTGAGTTTGTTTTTAACTTAGGCGAAGCGTGTTCGTAGCTAAGCCCCCCGAGCGTGAGGATTGCTCATCACTCGAAGTATATTTAAACTTAGGCGAATGTCGATTCGCAGCTAAGTTGGAGAGTGAATGGATTACTGTCCACTTGACGAGGTTTTTAACTTAGGCGAAACGTGTTTCGCAACTAAGAGCCCGAGTGTGAGGATTTCTCATCACTCGGAGTATTTTTTTAAACCTAAGAAAAGACGGATTCACAAATAGGCCATCGAGTGAATGGACAGCTATCCATCCGACAGGGTTTTTAACTTAGGCAAAACATGTTTCGCAGCTAAGCCCCCGAGTGTGAGGATTGCTCATCACTCGGAGTATTTTTGAACTTAGGCGAATGTCGATTCGCAGCTAAATTGTCGAGTGAATGGATTATTATCCACTCGACGAGGTTTTTAACTAAGGCAAAACGTGTTTCGCAGCTAAGCCCCCGAGTGTGAGGATTGCTCATCACTCAGAGTATTTTTGAACTTAGGTGAATGTCGATTCGCAGCTAAGTTGTCGAGTGAATGGATTACTATCCACTTTATGAGATTTTTAACTTAGGCGAAACGTGTTTCGCAGCTAAGCCCCCGAGTGTGATGATTGCTCATCACTTGGAGTATTTTTGAACTTAGGCAAATGTCGATTCGCAGCTAAGTTGTCGAGTGAATGGATTACTATCCACTCGACGAGGTTTTTAACTTAGGGGAAACGTGTTCGCAGCTAAGCTCCCGAGTGTGAGGATTGCTCATCACTCGAAGTATTTTCGAACTTAGGCAAATGTCGATTCGCAGCTAAGCTGTCGAGTGAACGGATTACTATCCACCCGACGAGGTTTTTTTTTAACCCAAGCAAAGACGGATTCGCAAATAGGTCGTCGAGTGTATGGACTCCTATCCACCCGACAGGGTTTTTAACTTAGGCGAAACATGTTTCGCAGCTAAGCCCCCGAGTGTGAGGGTTGCTCATCACTCGGAGTATCCCCAAGAATGTAACTGCATGGTTGGAATCGACGAAGTATTAATCGCAGAAACACGAATTGCATTGATGAAGTACTCTTATTACATCAGAAAACTCTTGTCTCAAGTGTAAAAACACCGGAGCAGGTCTGTGTTCCAGGCTCGTGGCTCATCTATCTATTTCATGAGATTATATAGGTGATAGGCTCCATTGTTTAGCACCTTAGTGATGACAAAAGGGCCTCCCCATGCAGGAGCAAGCTTGTGAGGTCGGTGTTGATTCACTCAGAGCACCAAATCTCCTTCATGGAATGCTCGGCTTTTGACATTCCTCGCATCGAAGCGCCGTAGGTCTTGCTGATAGGCAGTGCTCCGGATCAGAGCCATCTCATGCTCCTCCTCTAGAAGATCTACCCCATCCTGTCTGGCATGTTCAGCTTCAGCCTCAGAATATAGTTTCACTCAAGGAGAACTGTGGGCCAAGTCACTCGGCAATATGGCTTTAGCACCATAGACAAGGAAGAAAGGAGTTCGTCCAGTCGACCGATTAGGCATTGTCCTCAATCCCCGCAAAACAGACGGCAGCTCAGTTACCCACGCACCAGCGGCATGATCCAAATCGCGCATGAGACGAGGCTTTAGACCTTGCAGAATGAGACCATTAGCCCGCTCAACTTGCCCATTGGTTTGAGGATGTGCAATGGAAGCGTAAACCACTCGGGTGCCTTGGGAGTTACAGAATCTCTTGAATTCTTCCGAGTCAAAATTAGTGCCGTTGTCTGTGATGATGTTGTGCGGAATGCCATACCGGATAATGATCTCCCTCATGAACGTGACCGCCGTGCGGAAATTCAGCTTCTTGATGGGCTTGGCTTCAATCCACTTAGTGAATTTGTCAACTGCTACCAACAGGTGGGTGAATCCTCCTTTTCCAGGTCAGAAGGGACCAACCATGTCGAGTCCCCAAACTGTAAACGGCCAAGCGAGAGGGATTGTCTTCAGAGCATATGCTGGCTTGTGTGACAGATTCGCATAGAACTGGCAGCCTTCGCAGTGATCAATGATGTCCTTAGCCATCTCACTAGCTCGCGGCCAGTAAAAACCAGCTCGGTATGCTTTAGCGACGATCGCCCTTGAAGACGCATGATGGCCGCAAGTTCCCGAGTGGATTTCGTCTAGAATCATCCGACCTTCCTCGGGGGAAATGCAGCGCTGGGTGACACCAGTCATGCTCTCTCTGAATAGCTGATCTCCCATCACAGTGAGAGCCTTGGACCTGCGCACAATCTGTTAAGCCTCTACTTCATCTTCAGGGAGCTCTTGTCTGAGGATATAGGCAATGTACGGCATAGTCTAGTCGGGTATCATAACTAGTATCTCCATGACCAAGTCAATCACAGCAGGAACAACGACTTCAGAGGAGATTAAAGCTTGTGGGGGATCTTCGGTGAAGGGATCCTCTTGAATCGAAGGAGTGTCCAAATGCTCCAGGAACACCCCGCTCGGGACAGGCCATCGAGTGGAACCAATCTTGGACAACTCATCAGCAGCTTGATTTTTCAGTCGAGGAACATGGTGAAGTTCTAGGGCTTCAAATTTCTTCTCCAACTTCCGGACTGCATTGTAGTATACGATCATCGTGGGGTTTCTAACATCCCATTATTTCATCACTTGATTCACCACCAAATCTGAATCGCCATAAACCATCAGGCGCTTGACGCCGAGTGAGATAGTCATGCGCAACCCATACAAAAGTGCTTCATATTCTGCCTCATTGTTGGAGGAATCAAAATGAATCTGCAAGACATAGCTGAGCTTGTCGCCTCTGGGGGGTATCAAAACAACACCAGCGCTGGACCCATTCAACATTTTGGAGCCGTCGAAGAACATTGTCCAATGTGCCGAGTGAACTTGGATGGGTTGTTGCTGTTCAGTCCACTCGGCCATGAAATATGTCAATGTTTGGGACTTGATTGCCTTCTTGGCCTTGAATCTGATGTCAAAGTGTCCAAGCTCAATTGCCCATTTAGCCACTCGACCTGATGCGTCACGATTATTGAAAATCTCGGATAAAGGAGCATCACTGACGACTGAGATCGAATGGTCTTGGAAATAATGTGCCACCTTCTTCGCTGATAGGTAAATACCATACACCAGCTTCTGATAGTGTGGATATCTTTGCTTTGAGGGGGACAATACTTCCGAGACATAATAAACTGGCTGCTGGACTTTATAGGCTTTACCCTCCTCTTCTCGCTCGACAGTCAGCATTGTACTGACGACCTAATTTGTGGAAGTGATGTACAGGAGCAAGGGCTCTTTGCTGGCAGGAGCGGCAAGCACCGGCTGGGTGGAGAGCAGGGCTTTGAGCTCAACAAACATTCCTTCGGCTTTGGGAGTCTAGTCGAATGTGTCGGACTTCTTCTTCAACTGATATAAGGGCAGAGCCTTCTCACCAAGACGAGAAATGAATCGACTCAATGCTGCCAAGCAACCTGTGAGCTTCTGAACGTCGTGCACTCGCACGGGAGTCTTCATACGGGTAATGGCACTGATCTTCTCGGGGTTGACATCAATTCTTTGCTCGGAAAAGAGAAAACCGAGCAACTTGCTGCCAGGGACACCGAAGGAACATTTGGCCGGATTCAGCTTTATGCCGAATCACCTCAGATTGGCGAATGTCTCAGACAAGTCAGCCAGCAGGTCGGAACCTTTGTGGGACTTGACAACTATATTGTCCATGTACGCCTTGACATTCCGAGGGATCTGGTCGAGTAAACATTTCTGAATCATGCGCATAAAAGTAGCGCTGGCATTCTTAAGACCAAAAGGCATGGTCATGTAGCAAAAGCACCCAAACGGGGTGATGAAGGCTGTTTTTATTTCGTCCGGGCCATACAGACGGATCTGATGGTACCCGGAATAGGCATCCAAAAACGATAAACGCTCGCACCCTGCTGTCGAGTCAACAATTTGATCTATGCGGGGGAGCAGAAAATGGTCTTTTGGACACACCTTATTGAGATGTTTGAAGTCAATGCACATGCGCAACGACTTATCTTTCTTGCACCATCACAACATTCGAGAGCCACTCAGAGTGGTAAATCTCCCGAATGAACTTGGCTTGCAAGAGACGGGCCACTTCTTCCTCGATTACCTTGCGCTTCTCCGCCGTGGATTGACACAAATGCTCCCTGATGGGCTTGGCCTTCGGATCCACTTGCAGACGGTGCTCAGCCAGCTCCCTGGGAATCCCCGGCATGTCAGCAGGCTTCCATGCAAAGATATACCAGTTCTCACAGAGGAACTGGATGAGCTCGGCTTCCTATTTACTGTCGAGCATTGTTGAGATAATTGTCGGGGCAGCAGTTGGATGTGCACCTTCTTCACTTCCCCTGCCATCTGAAATGCCGACTCGGAAGCCGGCTTTTTTGCGTGGAGCAAATCAGCAGGGTCAGCGGTTTTCTTGGACTCCTCCAACTTGACCATGGCCATCTGTTGATCGGCGATCTTGGATCCTTGATGAAGACACTCTTTGGCCCGTTGTCGATTGCTAGTGACTGTGATCACGCCCTTAGGGCCTGGCATTTTCAACTTGAGATACGCGTAACATGGTCGGGCCATGAAACGTGCATAAGCGGGTCGACCCAAGATGGCGTGGTAAGCACTCTTGAAATCCACGACTTCAAATGTCAACTTTTCTTTTCGGAAATTTTTGCTATCTACGAATGCCACATCCAATGCTATCTGGCCGAGTGACTTGGCCTTCTTTCCTGGGATGACCCTGTGAAACTGCATGCTGCTCTCGCTCAGACGGGACATCGGAATGCCCATCCCTTTCAGGGTATCCGCATACAGAATGTTCAGGCCGCTGCCGCTGTCCATGTGGACCTTTCTGAGTCAAGTCCCCTACACCACCGGATCGACTACCAGAGCCTGTCGACCGGGAGTGGCCACACGAGCAAGATGGTCTGTCTGATCGAATGTGACAGCATATTGAGACCATATGAGGTAGGTGGGGGTGTATGGCACAGCCATGTTGATTTCTCTATTGATGACTTTTAGACGACTCTTGCTCCCGACATCAGCAAAGATCACTAGTGTTGCAGTGACATGTGGGAATGTTTCCTTTTCCTCATCTTCATCTTCTTTTTCAGGAGACTTCGCACTCGACTGGTCTCCCTTGAATTGATGGATAAGGGTTCGACACTGTCGAGTGGTGTGCTTGTGCAAAATCAGGTTGCCCTCTGCATCTTTCCTCGTGTGAATTACACACGGCTGATCCAAGATATCAGTTCCTAACTGACCTTTCCCCTTCTTGGGGGCATACTAAGCTTTGGCCTTGCCCTTGTTCTTTGACTGAGTCACTAGTGTTGTTGCCTCTGCTGGAGCCAGGTCTTCAGCCTTTCGCTTTTGTTTCCGATTGTTCCCACCGCCAGACCCATTAGTGACTGCTTTTCCTTTGCCGCTACGGAGGTGGTCTTATTCCTCGCCATTAGCATAGCAAGTGGCAATTTCCATCATCTTGCCGAGTGAAATGTCACCAGTGCGCATGAACTTCAGGTACAACTCCCTATATCTCACACCGGCCTTGAAGGCACAAATAGCCTGGTGTTCTAAAACATTCTCCATCGTATGATGCAGGGTGGACCATCGCTGAATATAATACCTTAAGGTTTCATTGGGTTTCTGGACGCAGTGTTGTAAGTCGACCAGACCCACGGGGCGCTTGCAAGTGCCCTCAAAGGTCCGGACAAACACTCGGGCAAGATCTTCCCAACAATGTATACTGGAAGGAGCCAAACGATTCAACCAAGCTCGAGTTGAACCATCCAACATGAGGGGTAGGTGCTTCATTGCGACATTGTCATTTCCGTCGCCAATCAGCATAGCCACTCGGTAATAATCTAACAAAGTCTCTGGTTTTGTTTCACCAGAAAACTTTCGGATCCCCGCCGCCAATCTGAAATTGGGGGCAATCTCTGCAGAACGTATAGCTCTGCTAAAACACTCAGGACCAGACACCACAGCTAAGCTTCCACTTGGAACATCTCTGTCGAGTCCTTCCCTGTAGGCTCTGCTCTTGTCGATCCGCTTCTGAACCAGATAGGTGCAAGCATCAAAGTCCGCATCCCGCTCATCACCACTGGAGTGCCTGTCGTCCTGGCGCCGAGACGCGTACGGACCACTCCGCGGAGGAGTGGGCACTCGATGGTGGTCTTTGTGGTGATGCTGATCTCTATCTTGCCCTTCACGGAAACCGCCGCCTCGACGACGCAGCGGTGATCTAGGGCTATGTGCCGACTGAACGGTCTCTGCCTTGGGTGAATTACTATATATCCTGTTACGAGACTGAGAGACTACGGAATTCTGACGTTGTGCTGCATCCAACAGCGCCCTGATCTGCAATAGCCTTCTACCAGCCTCTAACCGGGATGGCTGAATGGAATCCGCTATCCTAGCAGCAACAACAACATTTAGCATAGGAGTTTGGTATACCTCAATGCCATCGTGAGATCTAGTCAGAAACAGTTGTCGATGACGTCGACTGGGGAGCGGCGAGCGCTGGCGAGCGCGCTCATCAATCTCAGCCTGGAGCTCTTCCAGACGGATGCACGTGGCCTCCAAAGCTTGGGCCTCGGCAGTCGCGGCGACAATGGGGGTATGAAGAACCTCCTCATCATGATGTAGCTACACGTTCGACAGTCCTCCAGCTTCGCGCTTGACACGGCCGAAGCCAGGTGGTGAACTCTGATGAGAGCCCGCCATCAAGACCTCCGCTGCGGGATCACAGCTTTCACACTCGGAAGGCACGTTGGATGGATCAAAATCCAACTCGAACACGCCATGAAAGAACTCGACGGGCTCAAGCGCTGCAACCTGTGGAGAAGCCTAACGCGCCTCTACGTGTTCGACCAACTGCTGGAGTCGTGAGCGATCGAACCGCTTGCGACCACAAATGGCGAGAGGAGCCGATGCGTAAGGGGTCGACAGCTGATGCAGCAACATGCCGCAGGGACTCGTGCAGAAATGCGTGGCCCTGCAGACCGGGAGTGCCTCGACATCGAGAGGCGCCTCCTGGAGCCTTGCCAAATTGACGGCGATGAAGGTGAGCGCTCCGAAACGGATCTCGTGGCCTAGAGCAAAAACACCGCTAGAAGACATGTTAAAGGATGAAAATCGCAACCTCACTGAAAATCGCTTAGACGCCTGCCCCACGGTGGGTGCCAACTGTCGTGGGAACGAGCCTGACAGTAGATGGTAGGGGTACGAAGGGATAGGGAAGAGTCCTAGCTACGGAGAGGGTGTACACACGGATGTATGAGTTCAGGCCCCTCTCGTGGAGGTAACAGCCCTACGTCTCAGTGCTCGGGAGCTTTATGTCATGTGGAATGTAAAGATTATAGTGGTTGCGAACCCTTGTGCAGGAAGGGAGGGTGGCTTATATAGAGTTTGCTACCCCTCATAACTGCCCTGCATCAAAGGGCCTGGTCGTGGGATTAAAGTCTGCCGTTACAGGTAACGTACGTAATAAAAGCTATTAATGACCATTGAACCAGCGTCTGCCCGTTAGGCTCTTGATGATGGCTTCTGGTCTTCTGGCATCAACTGAAAGTGAGGTATTTTGAGTGATACACGACTGCCGAGTGAGAGTGGGAGTCTCCGAGTGGATTACTGTCGAGTGACTTTCAACGTCTCCAGGGATCCACTCGGAAGTTCATGCTTGATCTTCAAGTCCTCCCATGTGGTGTCCTTAGGTAGGGTATGTAGGCCATGCCTAGGACCCTACCCAAGGTACATATCCTCGTCATTAGCCCCTGAATGGATCAGGGTTTGAGTGGTGGAAAGAGGTATCTTCGAGGGCCTTGAGTTAGTGCATCAGATCCTGCGAATGATATTTGGGGTTTCCATGAAACTTGTGTCGATTGAACTCTTAGCATTAGCATTCTTTCAGGGTCAACACGCAAAATCTTCTGAATCATATTCGGGGCTTCAACGAAACTTGTGTCGATTGAATTCTTCTCCGCTCGCCCGGATCCATTCAGCCTTAAAGGTGTCCGAGTGGATGTTCGGCATTTGTTTTGGTCCGAGTGAGTTGGTAGTATCATGGGAGGCGACGGGTCGGTCTGACACACCCGGATTTTCCGGGATACGAAAATTTGGGAAGCGTGCACGCTCGCGCGAAGATTACACCACGATCGGGGCAAGTGGGGGCGCGACGCCTCGATTTTCGCACCGGTCGTATCGCCACATACTGAGCGATGTCAGCGGTTGGCGTGTGCGGTAACCTCGCGGGTCCACTGGTTAGTGAGACACTCGGCAGCGTATAAAGATGTCTTCGCTGTGGTTTGCACAGTACCTCCGCCAGTTCTTTCTCTCTTTTCCTCTGCTTCCTCCGCTCCTAGTGCCCAGCTCCGATCTCCCTCGACGAGAGCCACCGCGATGAAGATGAAGAATCCGACGGAGAAGCTGGAGCGAGCGAAGAAGGGGGCGGTGAAGCTCAAAGGCACGAAGCCCCCGACCGCCCGATTCACCGCGCTGGCGGGCTGGATGCAGGGGGATTTTCTCCCTTCTGTCGTCACCCATGAAGATATGGAGGGCCTCGTCTCCGACGGGCTCGTGGCGGACGGCGCCTGGAGGCTGCCGAGGGAGGAGCGCGAGCCGGAGCCGCGCGATGGGGAGCAGATCCTCCTTCTCTCCCATGTCAAGCAAGGTTTTTCTCTGCCGCCCCACCCGTTCTTTAGGGGCTTTCTGAATTTTTTCGGTGCCCAACTGCACCACCTCTTGCCCAACACCATAGCCTATATGTCTGCATTCATCACTTTGTGTGAATGTTTCGTGGGTTGCCCTCCCCGTTGGGGATTGTTCAAACACCTCTTCACGGTCAGATCCCAGACTATGAAGAAAGCCCTCCCCGCCGATGGGAAGACCCACGTGCTCCAGCTGTGCGGAGGGTTAGGAGTTCAGAGTGAGAGCGGGAGTCTCTGAGTGGATTACTGTCGAGTGACTTTGAACGTCTACAGGGATCCACTCGGAAGTTCATGTTTGATCTTCAAGTCCTCCCATGTGGTGTCCTTAGATAGGGTATGTAGGCCGTGCCTAGGACCCTACCCTAGGTACATATCCTCGTCAACCCCCTCCGTATGAACCTTCCCAGTACTCCAGTTCTTCCTCCCGATGGCTGTAGCTCGACGTTCATCTTGGCCGCCGCTGTTTTCCTCCATGGTGGACGCCGCGCTCGACCCCGACTTCCCCAAGGACCAAGAACCTCCCAGGCGCATGAGGCTCTGCGCCCCGAGCATGCCGATGGCTAGAGAGCTGTCGGTGGTGGCCGAAGTCGCTGGGACGAGTGCCTGCACGCGATCGGCCTTGCCTTCCATGTTTCTCCCCTGCTCGGGCGGGAGGTCAGGGATGATCCTGACAGGCAGGGGCCGCCTATAAACGACTAACGGGACGGGCCCACCGGTTTAAGTGGAAATGGGCTGGCATTGGAGCCGCCTTCACACAAGGAAGGCGCATTACCCTGAGGCGCCTTCGACATCACCACTTCCCCCGCTCGGCTAGGGTGATGGGCCAGCCCAATTCCCGTTCGGTGCCCTGTGAGCAACATAGCCCGAGGGTATTTCTTTCCCTTTTTCTTTTTCTTAGATACCAAATAAATCCTAGAAAAATCATCATAATCCCAAATTTGATGATTCAAAATCTTTTGTGTTTCTAAATTCAAGATCTATCAAAAAGAGAGGCCTATACATTTTCCTAGAAACTTTCCTATGTAGTTCAAATTTAAATTTAGATTTGAACTATGAAGGTCCTCCATTGCAAAATTACTAGAGGATTCAAATCAACTCCAAATGGAGTGATTCAACTTCCTAGATGACTATAAAATAATACCCTATTTATCTAGGCATGGTTAACATATTTCTCATGCCCCTATTCTGCTTGACCTAATAAATGCTCCATTTTCCCATTTATTTCCTCTTAGGAAATTCATAGGAGAATCATCACAACTCCAAACCCAGTGAAACCACTTCCTAAATGTTTCTAAAATCATGCCTTATTTGTTGGGACCATCCACTCCTTTTTACAAGAAAACTTTCTGTGGACATCTCATAGGATCATCATTTCCTTCATTCAAGACATTCCTTTGATCGACATCCAATGAAACATTCTCAGTCATTTCTATTATAACCAAAGATATCCTAGAAAAATAAAAGTCCTATTATAGAGCGCTTTTATTTTCTGCTTGTTGTGTTGCTTATTGCGGTTGTTTCCGGCGATAGTTGACGAAGTAGATGAAGTGCTCGGAGTGGACGAGAATCGCGTGAAGACCTTGAAGGCATTGCTAAGCCAGGCAAGCAGCCCTTTGACTATGACTAATAACCCTTTTTATTTGGATGGCATATAGCACTTATTTCCGTGATGTTGATCATGTTGATGAGGTACCCTTCCCCCTCCTTTGGTGGGATGCCTCTGATACTTTACTGTTGATACTTGCATCATGCATGACACTACCATCCTTATGAGGGTTGTGCAGGTGGGAGTAGTTAGGTTGCTAGTAGTTTCTACGCAAGTGGGATGGGTATATGCATGGTGTTGGAAACAAGATGATTTCAAAGACTCTTCGAAAACCCCGTCGAGTGCCACTAACGCAACTTGATAAAGAAGTGGTGTACTGGAGCAAGTTGTGTGTGTGTTTTCGAAAACAGAGAGTTTTAAGATTTGTTGATCATCCCAACCTTACATGCATAACCACGACACCCCTTATCGGACGGGGCTTTGTTGACTACCTTGGTGGGTACTAGAATAGAGCCCGCATTACTAGTGGCGGGAGTGAAGTGGTCACTCTTGATATGGGGTCGTACTGGAATGGATGATCATGCGATGTCTTCATAGGCACCGGGCACACCGTCACGTGCCCTCATGGATGATACGTGTGATGTATATCATGAGGGATGACATCAACGAGTGAACTCTTTGTTTAGTATCGCTAGGGGAAAGGCATTGTTCGGGTGCTTACCTCGGGTATGAAATATACCGTGAGTCGTGGATGACACGGAAGTTCCCCGAGTCATATGGGTAAAGTGTGCAACCTCTGCAAAGTGTAAGAGTATTCGAATAGCCGTGTCCATGATCATGGACAGTTGGAGGTCCTTCTTAAACTGTGTCCATTGTTTTCACAAAATTTGGTGTGTGTGTGTGTGTGACACAAAGATGATACTTGAGTTAAGTGAGATGACTTGACGTGATGACTCAACATGAGATGTTCAACCCCCTGTTTATGATGATATCTGTAACTTGTTCATATGGATGTCTGCCAACTTTTGATGCATGTTTAAACAAGTTACTTGATCATGTCATTGCACTCAAAACTAGCTTTCTGCAAAACTTACCTACTTAGTGCTATGCCATGCTTTGTTATTGTCTTGTTCCAAACATGGGTTGCTTGCGAGTACATTCAAAGTACACATTGGCTTGCCACTGGTTATTTTATTGGTCAGGCATGAAAGACCAGGTCATGATGAAGATTACCTTGGTGATGTACGTGTGAGCTAGGATGATTCCAAGTCAGAATGCCTGGAGGGTTAAGGCAGATTGCAATGGGTTCACGCTACCTTTGAAGACTCTCGCTGAAAATATATGAAGACTTGGCCATAAAGGCTATATTTGAGTAAAACGGTACGTAATGGATGTAAGACTCTTGTTATTAAGTTTCTGTCTGTTCAGTGAGCATTGATCTCTAGGATCACTGTGCACGTACATTTGGTGATCACGACTTATGAGTCAGGGTCCCCACACCTAGCCCCTCCTCCAAGGGCTTCGGCCAAACTAGGGGAGGAGTCCACCTCCCACAAGGGAGGCGGGCTCCTAGTAGGACTCCTCCCACTTGGCCCCTCTCCCACCTCCATGTGCATGGGCCCTTAGGGGTGAGTTGCCCATCCCACCAGGGGATGGTGCACCACCTCCTAGGACCATGTAGCCCCTGGTGTGAGTGTGCCTCTCCCGATGGACCCCCGAAACCCTCCCGGCACTCCCGGTAGACTACTGGAAATACCTGAAACTTTTCCAGTCAACAAAATGGGACTTCCTATACATCAATCTTGACCTATGGGCCATTCCGGAGCTCCTCGTGACGTCCAGGATCTCATCCGGGACTCCAAACAAACTTCAGTCACCAACACACATAGCTCAATAATACTGAAACGTCACCTAACGTTAAGTGTGCAGACCCTGCGGGTTCGAGAACTATGTAGACATGACTGAGACACCTCTACGGTCAATAACCAATAGAGGGACCTAGATGACCATATTGGGTCCTACATATTCTACGAAGATGTTCGTCGGTTGAACCTCTATGTCAAGGATTCAGTTAATCCCGTATGATGTTCCCTTTGTTCTTTGGTATGTTACTTGCCTCGATCATCGGTATCTCTATATGTAGTTCAATCCCGTTACTGGCAAGTCTCTTTACTCGTTCCATCGTACAAGATCCCTTGGATAACTCTTTAGTCACTTTGCTTGCAAGGCTCATTGTGATGTTGTATTACCGAGTGGGCCCTGAGATACCTCTCCGTCACACGGAGTAACAAATCCCAGTCTTGATCCATGCCCACTCAACAGACACCCTTGGAGATACCTGTAGAGCATCTTTATAGTCACCCAGTTATGTTGCGACATTTGATACACATAAGGTATTCCTCTGGTGTCAGTGAGTTGCATGATCTCATGGTCATAGGAATAGATACTTGACATACAGAAAACTATAGCAATAAACTGACACGATCATATGTGATGTTTATAGTTTGGGTCTTGTCCATGACATCATTCTCCTAATGAACCGATCCCATTATCAAATGACATTCAAATCTTTCCTTATGAATTCTTGATCAAATTCTTCATAAAACTGTTGCTTTCCACAAAATGAAGCCTAGTGATCCAAACTATGATAAATGCCTATTTGAGCTCCATGATCTTATGCGTGCTAAAGGAGATGTCACCACTATCAACAACATGATCTTTGAAGCCATTCGCATTCATAAACTTGAACAACGTCATGATCATAATTCTAATGAATCTCTTGTTCTTTATGACGAGGATTTCCCACTTGATGATGACAATGTGGAATATGGCTACCTTGGTCAAGATGAGTTGTTCGACATCGAGTATGAGAAGATCATGTAACGCCCAAGATGTGACCCTATCCTTATTTTGGCTCGAGGGCCTCGATAGGGATAGGAGCGCATCTTGTCGTGTTGCAAGAATGGATATCATTACAAGTACGTGTACAGAAGAGATGAATATATGAAATTGGCTTACACTCGCCACAAGCTCCAACAAGATCACATCAATACAAAAACATATTCAAAAATCATACAAAAGAGCAGGGTCTGACTACAGACGAAAACAAACGACAAAATGACATCCATCCTTGCTATCCCAGGCTGCCGCCTGGAACCCATCCTAGATTGATGAAGAAGTAGAACTCCTAATCAAAACAAGCATCGCTCTGACGTCAAAGCATCGCATTACCTGTACCTAAAACTGTTATTGTAGTAATTTGTGAGCCATAGGGACTCAGCAATCTCATTTCCAAGGGTATTAAGACTAGCAAAGCTTAATGTGTGAGGTATGGTTAAGTGGTGAGGCTGCAGCAAGCGACTAAGCATTTATTTGAGTGGCTAACTTACGAATACATAAAGTAAAGTATGGTGGTCTACGCATAACGGACGTGAACTAGCAATGATCACTAAGTGATCATGAACACCCACCACTATGTTCTCTCTTGGATAAGGACTCACGAGAAGAGACATTCACTGTTACGCACACGGTTGGTGTATTATATTAGAGTTTACTTCAAGTCTGTTATGACCGTGTGTTAAACAAAGTTTCCAAGTTTGTCACATAAATGTGGGCATGGCTTTTTGAAAGATTTAAACCTGCAGGGGTGCTCCAACTCATCCATCAAAAATTAACCACATGCAGCGGGGATAACCTCAACCACGGATCTCGTGATCTTCCTAGGCAATTCCATAGGAAATCTGCCACCACGAGATAGCCCGAAGAAAATTGGAATCCCTCACTTAAGACGTTCGAGCAAGGTAAAACAAATCTAGCAAGGCCGCCCGACGTGCCGAAATCCCGATAAGAGCCGCGCATCTCGTTCTGACGGCACGGCAGATGAGCTACACGTATAGTGGCCTGATAGAAATCTCCCGAGTTGCCCCGGGTCGGCCCCGCACAGTGCTCTATTTTGGACCAACACTCATGAGGAGCACTAGCCGGGGGGTTGATTAAATTATCCGCGGGTGCCGGCGGGTCTCTATGCCTTTTTATTAGTTATTACGAAAATGTAGTACCAATGTTGGGCCTTGCCAAATAAGTTTTATCCCAAAACGAAAATCAAGGGGGTCCCCATAACAACCCCGAGCATGTTAGGAGCGCTCAATTATGGAACATAACACCGGTTCACAAGTAACTAGGGGCGGCAAGAGTGGAACAAAACACCAAGCAAAAGGCAAAGCCTTCCACCCTTTACCAAGTATATATGTGCATTAAATTAAATAGCAATAATATTGTGATAACAAAAGAATGTCCATGTTGACACATGGAAGCAATTGCAACTACAGCTAGAAACGCTATAAGACGGGCTGAGCAAGCGATAACATAGCCAAACAATGGTTTGTTGGGAAGGTGGAGGGCTAGAGGCTTTTCATGGCAATGTTGGGAGGCTTGACAAACAAGTGGTAGGTAGCGAGACATAACAATAAAAGCCAAACAACTAGCATAGCAATGATAGTAGTGGTATCCAGGGAAATGTGTCATCTTGCCTGAGGTCCCGCTTGGATCAAGAACGAGTCCATGAAGAAGACGGGCCAACGTAGTCGAACGAATCCTCACACTCTGAATGCTTTCGGAACTCTATCGAGAAGGAACAATCCGAAACACAATCAACACACAAGAAACACCACAACATTTGCATGGCATGATGCGTAAACAAATATGATGCATGTTTAGTTTAATATGCAAGGCATGGCATGGCTGGCAAGAACAACAAGCAACTACTACACGTTAAGTGAAGTTCAATATGCAACGAGAGTTGCATATTGACGAAACTCCACAATCGAATTATTTAGTTCACACTCGTTTAATTACTCATCAATATTAAATGTTGTTTAACATGCCAACCAGTGAACCATACATAACTACATCAACTAGGCATATTAAATGAGGCCGGAAGCAACACATAACAATTCCAGAACGACCTCATATGCAATTTAAGATTCTGGTACTGTTCTGCCCTAATCATCATTTTAGAGTTGTTAAACAGCAAAATAAATGTCACCATGAGATTCTACGCATTTTTCTAGCCAAGTTACATATGTAAAACATTTGCATCGGAGTTACGGATCAAAAGTTATTAAATAATTCATTTTGACTTGGCAATTATGCAAATTACGTGAAAACTACAAGTTAAATATTTTTATCACGGATGAAAGTTGTAAATTATTAATCTACATAAAATTTCAAGCATTGTACATATATATAAAATTATTTTGATCCGATACACAGATATTTATTTATGAGCAACACGAAAAACATCGCATTTTTTTGGAAATATGCATGCATTGGAAAATGACTAAAATCTACATGTTTGAAAAAAAACATATAAGGGCCCGAAGCATCGTAGTGCAGCGGCCTAGGAATAGATCAGGCCCAAACGTAGATGAGTACCCTTCTGAGGATGACAAACGGGGCAAAGTGTCAGGACACATCACATAAAAACCAACGCAGCAAAAATTTAGGAGCCTGGGTTTCGAACCCTGGACCTCCAGGTTCCAACCGAGCAACCCAACAACTGGGCCAGTGCTTACGTCCGAATAAAACCAGGGCCTCCTTTTATTTGAACCAGCCAAAGGCCATGCCTTCTTCATCCACGGATACAGGGAACTGACGAGGAAAACTGAACCTTGGTGCGGCAAGGACGAGGCTTGAGGGGGCTGGAGGGGAGCTGGGGCTGCGGCGAAGGTCGCGGGAACGGGCGGATCAACTCGTTCCCATCCAGATCCGGCTCTTGGAAATGCGTTGAAGGTGTCCGGATCAAACGGCGATGACCATCCATGGCGGTCATGGGGCTCCTGTCCAGTGAGAGAGAAAGCAATTGAGAGAGACAGAAAGATGCAACGGGAGGAAGGAGAGGTTCTGCAGGGGCGCTGGTCGCCGGGGCTGGACCTGCTCATGCGAGGCTGCGGCTAGAGACGACCTCGCGGACGAGCTGACTGTGGCACTCTTCTCCAGGTGCCATGGACAAGAACTCCTGTGGAACAGAGACAAAAGAGAGAGATAGTGAGAGGGAGCAAGAGCTAGAGGAAGGAGGAGAGGGGCGAGGGGAACCTGCTGCGGCGGGGCTTTGGCGTGAGGAGGCGAGCTGAACTAGCTTGGCCTGCCTTGGGCATGAGCGGGGCGCACGGCGCCATGGATGCTTCAATTCCTTGCGAACAGAGAACGAGAGAGATACGGGACCGAAGAGGAGAGAGAAGGAAACAGGGGAAGGGGATGACAGCGCCTGGACCTTGCTGCCGCTGATGGGGTTGGTCGTCGACTAGGGCATAAGAGCTCGCCGGCTCGCACGAGGGTTGCAGGAACGGGGCAGCTCGGTCTCGGGAGTCAGAGAAGACGCACATGGAGGAGCTCCTCTTCCATGGATGAGGGAAGAGACAGGGGGCTTCAGAAGCGCGAGGTGGTCTCTGGTTGGATGGATGGGAACTCCGAGGATGAAATCAAGGAGGGAGATGGATGGATTATATCTGGGAGGATCCCGATGAGAGACAACGGCAGCGGTGGGAGGGACAAGCCTCTAGATTTTAGGGATTAGGTCTAGGTAGGTCTATTTAAAGCAAATGGGCTAGGTTAGGGGAATTTTGCTTCGTTTTCGGACGGTGCGATCTCGATTGGACGTCCGAAAACGGAGGGGGCTAGCTAGGTGGGCTTGTGGGCTGTGTAGTTGGGCTAGGGGGATGAAAGGGAGGTTGCGGCCTGTGACACGAGTTTAAACACCGCAAAACGTCCGACGAATTGCCGATGATCGCACTGCTACGGTTAATCGTTCGAATAACAAACGACCTCCGATTGCGACGAAATTTGGCAGGCGGTCCACTTACAATAAACCAAGACCGCACGCCAAGTTCCAACCCAATCCGGGAAAGTTTTATGCGTGCTTTAAAACAAAATTTTATCGATGTCGTGGGCGCGTGCATGTGTGTTTGGTCTCGAAACAGTCGACGACACGAACGGAGAGAACCGGCAGCTACGAACGGATGCAAGTTTTCAAAAATGAGTGACGATGCCATGCATATGATGCGAATGATGCGATGATGAATGCAACAACCAAACAAAACACAAACGAGAATGGAAACAAAAGGGGAATCTTCTGGAGCATCGATCCTGGGATGTTACAACTCTCCTTCACTACATGAGGATCTCGTCCGGAGATCTAGAATGAGAAGGGGAAGAGAAAGAGAAAGAGGTAAAACTTAGTTGCTTCAGAGACAAATGAGTGAAACCAATGATGATTGAAGGTTTTAACAAGATGAAGAATGACATGAGGACAAGCAAGAATTCACAAGAAATTTCGGCAGCACTTTGGTAGGATAGAGGGGCAAAATTAGATAAGAATGAAAAGAACTTGAACATAGAACACAACACTCCGGTAAATGAATAGCAAAGAAAGAACATGATCTTCATCAAACTAGGTGTGAGTTGAAAAGAGCAACACCACAATGCCTCCGGAACAAAGAATAGAAGCTAGATCTTTGTTGTGGAGAGAACGGAAAGAAATGACAACTTCTACCACCAATGAACTTGAGAAGTATAGGTTGAACGGAGTTGTTGAAAAACCAACAACAAAAAGAATATCTTGTTATGGGCTTACGGAAAACATCTCAAAATAATGAGGTGATAACCAACCACAATAGAAACACTTGATTGCTTGAGAGCAACAAGATATGCAGAACTTCTTTCACCAAGAAGAGGAGGAGAAAACATGGATCATTTAAGACACCATGATAGCAACAATCCTTAGGAAATGCTTTAGGTGAAATCCAACCCAAGATAACTCCGAGAAGACAAGTTGGGTTTACTTATCTTATTCCTAACAATTTTCCTTCAAGACTCCTCATAATCAAGAATTAATAACACCATCTCAAAAGACACTGGAGATGGAATTGAACTTAGAAATCCAAGATAAAGAACACTTGAGCACCTCCAACAAGAATCTTGAAGAACAATTCGAGAAGAATTACATCCTTAACAAACATCCACGAAGAAGCATCGAGATGAACTTTGGAATAAAAGGATGATAGAAACGAATTGAAGGTTCGAAATGACAAGATTGAGGCCTTGCTATGATTTAGCTGAAGCTTCACGAAGATATGCTTGAGAAAACACATGGAACTCCGGAAAGAAAGGATGAACAATTATAACCAAGAATTTGATGCCATGAACACTCCGGAAGAAGGATTGAAACCACCTTGATGAAACAAGAATAAGAATTATGTTATGCTTATCCTTCATCAAGTTAAATTGACGACAAACAACGGATTTCGCACACCACTTATCCTTGTTGCAAAGAATTGAAGAGAAGAGAGAGAGAGATCACAACCTTGAAGAAGTCTTGCACGAGAACACCGATAAGTATTCAAAACGAAAGAGGATAATACAAATGAATGATATAACATGAGAGCGAAGAGAGCATTATCCACCTAATAGAAAACTTGAACGAAGCATAGGAATAATTGAGATACGAATGAAGAGACAACAATTAAAAAGAATTTGAGAACGAAAGCTTAAAGCTGAGAACGAAAAAATCTTCTGAAATGATGGCCTTCGGAGGATGAAGAAATGAAAACAACTCTGAATGTGCCGGATAGATATGGTAGAAATTTCTCATGAATGGAAAAAAATTGAGATGAAAGCAACAAGTTGGAACCATGAATCTTTGGAAGAACAAACAACGATTTAAGAGAAACTCTCTTTCGATCTTCAATGCTAAGAATGATGACGAGAAACAACACCATGAATTACTGTGATACTCCAGAAGAATGAATGAGGAAAGGTTGAGCCAACAATAAAAATAGTTTGAAGCGATCTTGGAAGAGGAATATGACTGATGAAATTCATTCTTAAGCCATATTTAACAAGAACTTGAGGACATCTCCGGAAAGGTTGGAAGATCCAGGTAAGATCTTAGGGAAAACACATGTGGGTTATGAGCCCACTCAAAGAGATCACCATTGAAACAATTGCTTAGGAAGAGAGATTGCACCGGTAGAAATGAAAACTTGAAGAGGTGAGAACCTCAAAATAATTTGGAAGGATTGAAAGAAAACATGAATCTTCTGAGATATCTTCAGCACTCCGGATAGAGCAGAGAGAGACGAATAAACAAGAGAGGCTTGAGAAAGAAATTCCAACATGGAAACCATTGGACGAATGAGAAAGGATATGTTGAACACTAAGAGATTGAATTGAATCCACCGAAGAAGAAAACAGAAATGAAGAAATGATGAACTTGAAGCACTTGAGAATCTTCACAATGAATCACCGGATACGAAATGGAAGAGAAGATAGCGAAAGCATCACATGAATAGAAAAGGCACTTGGATGAGAATTTAAACACTGAAGAAAAAGGGCGGGATGGGGAAAACAAAGAAAACTTAGAACAGATGAGACAAACTCCGAAACAAAATATGAGGATTGATCTTGCAAATATTGAAGAGGATGGAATTCACTTGAAGAGAGCACACCGGATGAAAAGAATTGATATGACAACTTTATTGAGCAAAACAATTAGCAATCCCACAGAAATATGAGAACACTACTTAGGAAAGATATGAGATCACCACTTGACATCGAAGCAACTCGAATTACCATATACAAAACAAAACGGGGGATGGGGCTTACGAAACAAGCTAGAACAAATGCATAACAGAGATTCCGTGCGATATTTTTGTGGTCAGGTTCACACGGGATCGATCTTATAGTAGCCATCATGTACAAGGCAGTGCATACGACATACGAAGCATCCCTGAGTCGTAGCAAGCTACAAGGACTCTTTAAGACACAACGCGAACCGCTGTAAGAAAGACAGTGAACAAACGAATCCGCTAGATGTCAAACCCCAACCTCACATCATGATCTGTTGGAAGATAACCTAGGTAGCTACTTGAATTCCCACCTAAGAACTCCTGAAATCTTCTGGTTATGCAATCGGGTCCATGGATACAAGGAGCAAAATCCATCACTCAACTCCTAACAATAATACTATGCTCGAATGTAACACATCCGTCAACACATAACCAGAGGTCTCGGAAACTCATCTACCTCAGACCCTTCAAAACACAACGATACCAAACATGGCAGTACCCCGGACGCCTCCCCAGTACTGGGTGACGCCGACCTTATCTCGCCACGAAAAGTATTGAAGTAATTTCGAACATCCTCCGTCCTGAGATACTAAGGAAACTGAATGATAACGATGTGTCAAGAATCCCCTGGAGATCAACTCCCCGGAAGAAATCAAGTCATATAGGAGGCACCAAGACAGAACTCCATCACATCGGCATCATAGAGATTCCAAAATACCCACGTGATCCTAAAAAAATTTGAGTGAGAAGAGGGTAGAATCAAAATTCCTAAGTCGTAATTCCTCACCAGAGTATAGAAGAGGAGTAAAAAGAATCCTACTCTCCGATATAACTAAACTCAAAATAGTTTTTCTCTAGACTCGACTCGGCCAAGTTCGGTTAATCAAGGGAACTCCTAGGTTGCTACAGGCTTTGATACCAACTTATCACGCCCAAGAAACGACCCTATCCTAATTTTGGCTCGAGGGCCTCGACAGGGATAGGAGGGCATCTCGTCGTGTTGCAAGAATGGATATCATTACAAGTACATGTACAGAAGAGAGGAGTATATGGAATTGGATTACACTCGCCACAAGATACAACAAGATCACATCAATACAACAAAATTTTCAAACATCATACAGAAGAGCAGGGTCCAACTACGGACGAAAACAAACGACAAAATGACATCCATCCTTGCTATCCCAGGCTGTCGCGTGGAACCCATCCTAGATTGATGAAGAAGTAGAACTCCAAATCAAAACAAGCATCGCTCTGACGTCAAAGCATCGCATTACCTGTACCTACAACTGTTGTTGTAGTAATCTGTGAGCCACATCGACTCAGCTATCTCTTTTCCAAGGGTATCAAGACTAGCAAAGCTTAATGGGTGAGCTATGGTTAAGTGGTGAGGCTGCAGCAAGCGACTAAGCATTTATTTGAGTGGCTAACTTACAAATACAGAAAGTAAAGTATGGTGCTCTACGCATAACGGATGGGGATAGAAATGATCACTAAGTGATCATGAACACCCACTTACGTCAAACATAAACCCACCGTGTTCTCTCTCGGATAAGGACTCAAGAGAAGAGACAGTCACGGTTACGCACACGGTTGGTGTATTTTATTAGAGTTTACTTCAAGTCTACTATGACCTGGTGTTAAACAAAGTTTCCAGGTTTGCCACATAACCATGGGCATGGCTTTTCGACAGATTTAACCCTGCAGGGGTGCTCCAACTCATCCATCACAAATTAACCACACGCAGCGGGAATAACCTCCACCACGGATCTCATGATCTTCCAAGGCAATTCCACGGGAAATCCACCACCTTGAGATAGCCCGAAGAAAATCGGAATTCCTCACTCAAGACGTTCGAGAAAGGTAAAACAAATCTAGCAAGGCCGCCCGACATGCCGACAATCCCGATAGGAGCCACGTATCTCGTTCTCACGGCACGGCAGATGAGCTACCCGTAGAGTGGCCTGATAGAAATCTCCCGAGTTGCCCCGGGTTGGCCCCGCACAGTGCTCTATTTTAGACCAACACTCATGAGGAGCACTAGCCCGAGGGTTGATTAAATTATCCGCGGGTGCCGGTAGGACCCTATGCATTTTTATTAGTTATTAGGCAAATGTAGTAGCAATGTTGGGCCTTGACAGATAAGTTTTATCCCAAAACGAAAATCAAGGGGGTCCCCATGACAACCCCGAGCATGTTAGGAGCACTCAATTATGGAACATAACAACGGTTCACAAGTAACTAGGGGCGGCCAGAGTGGAACAAAACACCGAGCAAAAGGCCAAGCCTTTCACCCTTTACCAAGTATATATGTGCATTAAATTAAATAGCAATAATATTGTGATAACAAAAGAATGTCCATGTTCACACATGGAAGCAATTGCACCTGCAGCTAGAAATGCTATAAGAAGGGCTGAGCACGCGGTAACATGGCCAAACAATGGTTTGCTGGGAAGGTCGAGGGTTAGAGGCTTTTCATGGCAATGTTGGGAGGCTTGACAAACAAGTGGTAGGTAGCGAGACATAACGATAAAAGCCGAACAACTAGCATAGCAATCATAGTAGTGGTATCTAGGGAAATATGTCATCTTGCTCGATATCCTGCTTGGAAGAAGAATGAGTCCATGAAGAAGACGAGTCAACGTAGTCGAATGAATCCTCACACTCCGAACGCTTTCGGAACTCTATCGAGAAGGAACAATCTAAAACATAATTAACACACGAGAAATACCACAACGTATGCATGGCATGATGCGTAAACAAATATGATGCATGTTCAGTTTAATATGCAAGGCATGGCATGGCAAGAACAACAAGCAACTACTACATGTTAAGTGAAGTTCAATATCCAACGATACTTGCATATGGACGAAACTCCACGATCGAATTATTTAGTTCACTATTATTTAGGTACTCATCAATATTAAATGTTGTTTAACATGTCAACCGGTGAAGCATACATAACTACATCAACTAGGCATATTAAATGAGGCCAGAAGCAACACATAACAATTCCGGAACAACCTCATATGCAATTTAAGATTTCAGTACTGTTATTTCCTAATCACCTTTTTAAAATTGTTAAACAGCAAAATAAATGTCACCATGAGATTCTACGCATTTTTCTAGCCAAGTTACATATGTAAAACATTTGCATCGGAGTTACGGATCAAAAGTTATTAAATAATTCATTTTGACATGGCAATTATGCAAATTACGTGAAAACAGCAAGTTAAATATTTTTATCACGGATGAAAGTTGCAAATTATTAATCTACATAAAATTTCAAGCATTGTACATATATAAATTGTTTTTATCTGATGCACGGATATTTATTTATGAGCAACACGAAAAACATGACATTTTTTTCAAAATATCCATGCATTGGAAAAATGCTAAAATCTACAGGTTTGAAAAAAAAAACATACAAGGGTCCGAAGCATCATAGTGCAAAGGCCCAGGAATAGATGAGGCCCAAACAAACATGAGTGACCTTCTGAGGATGACAAACGGGGCCAAAGTGTCATGACACATCACTTAAAAACCAACACACCAAAAATTGAGGAGCCTGGGTCTCGAACCCTCCCCAGATTCCAACCGAGCAAGCCAACGTACTGGGTAGTGCTTAAATTCGAACAAAATCAGGGTCTCCTTTTATTTGAACCAGCCAAAGGCCATGCCTTCTTCATCCGCGGATACAGGGAACCGACGAGGAAAACTAAACCTTGGTGCGTCAAGGACGAGGCGGATGAACTCGTTCCTAGCCAGATCCGGCTCTTGGCAATGCGTTGAAGGTGTCTGGCTGGATCAAACGGCGACGACCATCCATGGCGGTCATGGGGCTCCTGTCCAGCGAGAGAGAAAGCAATTGCGAGAGAGAGAAAGATGCAACGGGAGGAAAGAGAGGTTCTACAGGAGCGCTGGTCGCCGGGCCTGGACCTGCTCATGCGAGGCTGCGGCTAGAGACGACCTCACGAACGAGCTGACCATGGCACTCTTCTCCAGGCGTCGTGGACGAGAACTCCTGCGGAACAGAGACAAAAGAGAGATAAAGTGACAGGGAGAAAGAGCTAGAGGAAGGAGGAGAGGGGCGAGGGGAACCTGCTGCGGCGAGGCTTTGGCGCGAGGAGGCGAGCTGAACTGGCTTGGCTGCCTCGGGCATGAGCGGGGCGCACAGCGCCATGGATGCTTCAATTCCTTGCGAACAGAGAACGAGAGAGATAAGGGACCGAAGGGAAGAGAGAAGGAAACAGGGGAAGGGCATGACAGCGCCTGGACCTTGCTGTCGCTGATGGGGTTGGTCGCCGACTCGGGCAGAAGAGCTCGCCGGCTCGCGCGAGGGTTGCAGGAACGGGGCAGCTCGGTCTCGGGAGTCAGAGAAGACGCACATGGAGGAGCTCCTCTTCCATGGATCAAGGGAAGAGACAGGGGGCTTCGGAAGCGCGAGGTGGTCTCTGGTTGGATGGATGGGAACTCCGAGGATGAAATCAAGGAGGGAGATGGATGGATTATATCTGGGAGGATCCCAATGAGAGACAATGGCGGCAGTGGAGGGACAAAGCTCCTAGATTTTAGGGATTAGGTATAGGTAGGTCTATTTAAAGCAAACGGGGCTAGGTTAGAGGGGTTTGCTTCGTTTTCGGACCGTCTGATCTCGATCGGACGTCCAAAACGAAGGGGTTAGCTAGGTGGGCTAATGGGTTGTGCAGTTGGGTTAGGGGAGATGAGAGGAAGGTTGCGTTCCGTGACACAAGTTTAAACACCGCAAAACGTCCGACGAATTACCGATGACCACACTGCTACGGTTGATCGTTCGAATAACGAACGACGTCCAATTGCGACGAAATTTGGCAGGCGGTCCACCTACAATAAAACAAGACTGTACGCCAAGTTTCGACCCAATCCGAAAAAGTTTTATGCATGCTTTAAAAATAATATTTAATCGATGCCGCGGGCGCGTGCATGTGTGGTTGGTCTCGAAATAGTCGACGACACGAACAAAAAGAACCGGCAGCTATGAACGGAAAACGAGTGACGATGTCATCCAAATGATGCGAATGATGCGATGATGAATGTAACAACCAAGCGAAACACAGACGAGAATGGAAACAAAAGGGGAATCTTCTAGAGCGTCGGTCCCGGGCTGTTCCAGATCATGAAGAATCTAAGTCTCATGGCAAACTTCAAGTATTATATGTCCGGAGAAAAAGAGTGGATTCTCGACAATGGATGTACGGATCATATGACTGGTGATAAAGACATTAAGAGATCACGCCTAATCAAGGTCCTGGAAGGTACGTGACCTTTGGAGACAACTATAAGGGTAAGGTACTTGGCCTTGGTAAGGTGGCCATATCCCATGATAGCTCTATTCAAAATGTTATGCTTGTTGAATCCCTTGGCTATAATCTTCTTTCCGTATCTAGACTTGCCGATTTCGGTTTCAATGTGTTATTCACGAAAGTAGATTGCCAAGTGTTTCATCAAGATAATCATAAAATGGTCTTTACCGGTTTCCATAGAGGTGTCTATACATTGTTGATTTCACTAAGAGATCCAAGCCTCACACTTGTTTAATTGCAAAATCTTCTAAAGGTTGGCTTTGGCATAGAAGACTTGGACATGTAGACATGCACAATTTAGATAAGCTAATCAAAGGTGATCATATTCTTGGTGTTAAAGATGTTATCTTTGACAAAGATAGACTTTGTAGCGCTTGTCAAGCAGGAAAACAAGTAGGTGGAAGCCATCCTGTTAAGAATATCATGACTACTAGGAGACCACTCGATTTACTTCAGATGGATCTTTTCGGTCCCAATTCTTACAAGAGTCTCGGTGGGAATTTTTATGGTCTAGTTATAGTTGATGATTTTTCCAGATTTACGTGGGTATTTTTCCTTGATGATAAGTCACAGGTTCAAAAGATCTTCAAGAACTTCGTTCGCAAAGCGCAAAATCAGTTTCAAGTGAAGATCAAGAAGGTTCGAAGCGATAACAGATTGGAGTTCAAGAACACCCATGTGGATACCTTTCTTGACGAAGAAGGCGTCTCACAGGAGTTCTCGGCTACATACACGCCTCAACAAAATGGAGTTGTTGAGAGGAAGAACCGGACACTTATTGAGATGGCCAGAATGATGCTTGACGAATACAAGACGCAAAGACACTTTTGGGCAGAAGCCGTGGAAACAACATGTCATGCCACAAACGGACTTTACTTGCACAAGCTTCTCGGTAAAACGGCATACGAGCTACTCACCGGTAACAAACCCCAAGTTGGATACTTTCGGGTATTCAGCTCCAAGTGCTATATTCTTGACAAGAATTGTCTTACTAAATTTGCTCCTAAATCTCATGAAGGATTCCTACTTGGTTATGGATCAAACTCTCACACTTATCGTGTCTACAACAACTTCACTCGGAAAGTTAAAGAGACGGTAGATGTGAAGTTTAATGAATCTAATGGTTCGCAAGTCGAACAATTGCCAAATAATGTAGGTGATAAGGACCCTTCGGAAGCTACCCTAGATTTAACCATCGGCAAGATTCATCCCATGGAAGTGAAGGAAAGTACTTCATAAACTCAAGTGGAAGCCCCTACTTCACGACAAGGTAAACCACAACATGACATGGAGGCATCCACAAGCAGTACACGACAAGATGAAGAGGAGGGGGAAGTACATCATGAAGATCTACCACAGCCTCCTTCACCATCACCTCAAGGAGATGATCACGTTGACAACAACAAAGATGAAGGAAATGATGATGAAGAAGAAGCTCCACCATCCAACAATCGGAAGCTGACCTGAGTTCGAGCACAATTGACCAAGAACCATCCCCTAAACCAAATCTTTGGAGATATCCAAACCGGGAGAATCACTCGCTCTAAAACTCGTCTAGCTAACTTTTGTGAGCATTATTCATTCATATCTAGCATTGAGCCCTTGAAGGTAGACCACTCGATTTACTTCACATGGATCTTTTCGGTCCCAATGCTTACAAGAGTCTCCGTGGAAATTCCTATGGTCTAGTTATAGTTGATGATTTTTTCAAATTTACGTGGGTATTTTTCCTTGATGATAAGTCACAGGTTCAAAATATCTTCAAGAACTTTATTCGCAAAGCGCAAAATCAGGTTGAAGTGAAGATCAAGAAGGTTCGAAGCGATAATGGATCGGACTTCAAGAACACCCATGTGGATACCTTTCTTGACGAAGAAGGCGTCTCACATGAGTTCTCGGCCACGTACACGCCTCAACAAAATGGAGTTCTTGAGAGGAAGAACCGGACGCTTATTGAGATGGCCAGAACGATGCTTGACGAATACAAGACACCAATACACTTTTGGGCAGAAGCCGTAGAAATAGCATGTCATGCCACAAATGGACTTTACTTGCACAAGCTTCTCGGTAAAACGGCATACGAGCTACTCACCGGTAACAAACCCCAAGTTGGATACTTTCGGGTATTCGGCTCCAAGTGCTATATTCTTGACAAGCATTGTCTTACTAAATTTGCTCCTAAATCTCATGAAGGATTCCTACTTGGTTATGGATCAAACTCTCACACTTATCGTGTCTACAACAACTTCACTCGAAAAGTTAAAGAGACGGTAGATGTGAAGTTTGATGAATCTAATGGTTAATTCGAACAATTGCCAAATGATGTAGGTGATAAGGACCCTTCGGAAGATATCCTAGATTTACCCATTGGCAAGATTCATCCCATGGAGGTGAAGGAAACTACTTCATCAACTCAAGTGGAAGCCCCTACTTCATAACAAGGTGAACCACAACATGACATGGAGGCATCCACAAGCAGTACTAGACAAGATGAAGAGGAGGGGGAAGTACATCATGAAGATCCACCACAACCTCCTTCACCACCACCTCAAGGAGATGATCACATTGACAACAACAAAGATGAAGGAAATGATGATGAAGAAGAAGCTCAACCATCCAACAATCAGAAGTTGACCCGAGTTCGAGCACAAGTGACCAAGAACCATCCCATAAACCAAATCTTTGGAGATATCCAAACTAGGAGAATCACTCGCTCTAAAACTCGTCTAGATAACTTTTGTGAGAATTATTCATTCATATCTAGCATTGAGCCTTTGAAGGTAGAACAAGCTCTTGAAGATGAGGATTGGGTGAACTCTATGCATGAAGAGCTTCACAACTTAGAAAGGAACGAAGTGTGGACACTCGTGGAGAAGACCGAGGATGAGCACAACATCATCGGAACCAAATGGGTGTTTCGGAACAAGCAAGACGAAGACGGTCAAATCATACGCAACAAGGCATGTCTCGTGGCCCAAGGATATACTCAAGTCGAAGGTATGTACTACGGTGAGACTTATGCCCCCGTTTCTAGACTAAAAGCTATTTGAATTCTTCTTTCCTATGCTAATCACCATGATATCACGCTTTATCAAATGGACATTAAAAGTGCATTTTTAAATGGTGAAATTGAAGAAGAGGTTTATGTTAAGCAACCACCCGGTTTTGTGAATCCTAAGAAACCTAATCATGTTTACAAGCTTCGTAAAGCCCTTTATGGTCTTAAGCAAGCCCCTCATGCTTGGTACAAATGCTTAACAAAGTTTCTCATTGAAAAAGGTTTTGAAATTGGTAAAATTGATGCAACCTTGTTCACTAAGAGAGTTAATGTTGAATTATTTGTGTGCCAAATCTATGTAGATTATATTATCTTTGGTTCCACTAACCCTCAATTTAGTGAAAGATTTAGAAGGTTGATGTCCGAGAAGTATGAGATGTCTATGATGTGTGAGCTAAAATTATTTCTTGGATTTTAAATCAAGCAATCAAGAGAAGGAAATTTCATCTCTCAAACTAAGTATACCAAAGACTTGATCAAGAAATTCAACATGCAAGAGTGCAAAGGTATGAAAGCTCCCATGCCAACTAGTGGACATGTTGATCTAACCAAGGAAGATGAACCGATTGATCAAAAAGTTTATCAATCCATGATTGCTCATTGCTATATCTATGTGCATCTCGTCCCGATATTATGCTTAGTGTTTGCATGTGTGCTAGGTATCAAGCTGCACCTAAGGAGTGTCATCTTTTGGCCGTAAAATGTATTGTAAGATACTTGATACAAACACCAAACTTTGGCATTTGGTATCCCAAGGGATCTTATTTAACCTTGTTGTCTATTCCAATTCGGACTATGCCAGTGACAAGGTTGATAGGAAATCCACCTCGGGTACTTGTCAATTTTTGGGTAGATCTCTTGTGTCTTGGTCCTCCAAGAAAAAAACTCGATATCTCTATCTACTGCCGAAGCTGAGTATATTGCAGCTGGATCTTGTTGTGCGCAATTACTATGGATGGCACAAACTCTTAAGGATTATGGAATTCATGTTAAAAATGGTCCATTACTTTGTGACAATGAAAGTGCTATTAAGATTGGTGATAATCATGTGCAATATTCTCGAACTAAGTGTTGGGGAACGTCGCATGGGATACAAAAAATTTCCTACGCACACGCAAACCTATCCATGGTGATGAGCATCTACGAGAGGGAGAGTGGATCTACGTACCCTTGTAGATCACTAAGCGGGAAGCGTTAAGAAACGCGGTTGGTGTAGTCGAACTTCTTCGCGATCCAAATCGCCGAGCGTCCCGCGATCCAATCACGAACCGTCCCATGAACACATCATGATCCGTCCCGCGAACAAATCACGATCCATCTCACAATCTTGATCACGATCTGTCCCGCGAACTCATCACGATCCGTTCCGTGATCACATCACGAACCGTCTCGCGATCTCGATCACGGTCCTTCCGATCTAGCGCCGAACGGACGGCACCTCCGCGTTCAGCACACGTGCAGCTTGATGACAATCTCCACCGTCTCCATCCAGCGAGAGGAGGTGGAGAGGAGAGAGAGTTCACCGGCAGCATGATGGCGCTTTGGTGATGGTGGTGGAGCAATTCCGGCAGGGCTTCGCCTAAGCGCTGCAGAAAACCGATCTAGAGGAGAAACTATGCACCGATGGAACGGGTAGCACGTGGCCGGAAATTCTGTCCAAAAACCACCCAATCCACTAGTATATATAGGAGGAGAGGAGAGGAGAGGCATCCAAGGCCTTTGGGTCGGCTGAAATAGGAGGTGGGAAGCAATCCTACTTCACCTCCAATCCTAGTTGGAGTAGGATTGCCTCCTATTGGCTGATTTTCCACTTTTTGCTTTAGGACTTTCTCTCCTGCGCCATGGGCCTTTGTGGCTGTTGTCCCAGCCCACTAAGGGCTGGTTATTATTCTCCCACAGCCCATGGACCTCTTGGGGTCGAAATACCCCTCCCGAAGGCCTCCCGGTACACTACCGGCACTCCCGGTACACTACCGGCACTCCCGGTACACTACCGATGAGCCCGAAACTTTTCCGGAAACCAAACTGGGACTTCCTATATATGAATCTTTACCTACGGACCATTCTGGAGCTCCTTGTGACGTCCAGATCTCATCCAGGACTCCGAACAAACTTCGGTCACCACCATACATAACTCTACACTACCGAAACGTCACCGAACCTTAAGTGTGCAGACCCTGCGGGTTCGAGAACTATGTAGACATGACTGAGACACCTCTACGGTCAATAACCAATGGCAGGACCTGGACATCCACATTGGTTCCTACATATTCTACGAAGATCTTTATCGGTCGAACCTCTATGTCAAGGATTCAGTTAATCCCATATAACGTTCCCTTTGCTCTTCGGTATGTTACTTGCCCGAGATTCGATCGTCGGTATCTCCATACCTAGTTCAACCTCGTTACCGGAAAGTCTCTTTACTCGTCCCATAATACAAGATCCCGCAACTAACAATTAGTCACATTGCTTGCAAGGCTTATTGTGATGTTGCATTACCGAGTGGGCCCCGAGATACTTCTCCGTCACACGGAGTAACAAATCCCAGTCTCGATCCATCCCAACTCAACAGACACCATCAGAGATACCTGTAGAGGACCTTTATAGTCACCCAGTTACGTTGTGACGTTTGATACACACAAGGCACTCCTTCGATATCTGTGAGTTGCATGATCTCATGGTCATAGGAACACATACTTGATATGCGGAAAACAGTAGCAATAAACTGACACGATCATATGCTACGTTTGCAGTTTGGGTCTTGTCCATCACATCATTCTCCTAATGATGTGACCCCATTACCAAATGACATCTCATGTCCATGGCTAGGAAACCTTAACCATCTTTTGATCAACGAGCTAGTCTATTAGAGGCATACTAGGGACATGGTTTTGTCTATGTATCCACACATGCATCTAAGTCTCCGATCAATACAATTATAGCATGGATAATAAACGATTATCATGAACAAGGAAGTATGATAATAACTAATTTATTATTGCCTCTAGGGCATATTTCTAACACTAAGCACATTCAAGTTTGACATCATTTCATTCATGATCATGTTGCCAAAGGAGATATTAATCTTAAGCATGTTCGCACTAACAAGCAATTGACCGATATCTTTATTAAGCCACTTGGTGAGAAAAAAATTGTCACTTGAGGAGTGAGTTCAACATCATTGATGCTTCAAACTTGAGCTAGACTCACTCAGATGCTTGCAAGGGCATGAGCTTTCTTGATACTTCCATGATATTGCTAACATGATATCTTATGCCATGGAATCCTATGCTCCCTTGTATTGCATCTAACCATTTGTAGGTACTTGGAAGAACTTCATTCCATGAGATTGCAACCAACTCAAATTACAAGAAATCTTGTGTTAACCAAGTATCCACAACCCCTCTTGATGATGGAAGGAACAAGATAACAAAAACATGTCCTTGACATTTACTTGATCTTTATTGCAAAATCTCAATTGGTATCATGTCAAATGGATATACCCATTATTCTTCCTTACATGACTAACCCTCGTAGGTAACAAGTGCACTAGAATGAGAAGGATTGCTCCCAACACTAGATGTTCTTCATCAACCTCGAGCATCCTCAACAAGTTCACCTACGAGCAACGTCATCAACATCACTCAAAGGTATGCTCTCATATCCTTGAAAAGGCTTTACTCCAAGTCATGAGCTAAAGCAACTCAAGTAATATGAAGACATTAAAATGCTTAATCGAAAAATGGTAACCCCATTTTGAGCTCAACGTAGAGTATGACCTACTCCCTCCGTCCCAAAATAAGTGACTCAAAAGTGACTCAACTTTGCACTAAAGTTAGTACAAAGTTGAGTCACTTTTGAGTCACTTATTTTGGGACGGAGGGAGTATGATCAAGTATTCTTGCTTGGCTCCTAAGTAAAAATACTCTAATATAGGTGACCTAGTCACTACCCATCATCTAGTTAAGAATCTTGGTTGGTTCATTCTCTATTGCACAATTTCCTGGAACCATTCAAATCTTCTCTAGTTGATATCTCTTGTAAATTATTTGCAGCTCTTTTTCACAAATTTGCAAGTTTCTCAAACGTTACCAAGCTTATGTTTTTAATCCTCGGAGCCTCCGATACAAAGGACTCGACTCAGCAGATAAGCTGCATAACATCATATCGGTATCACGCACAAATTTGTTTCAGAGCCACCGACTTTATATCATGTTTTCAGTCAATGTTTGAATATATAAATCCTTGTGTTCCTTCTGTGATTTCTCAGTTCTTCGATGATCCCGTTTTATTTAAATAAAATCTTGCCCCCTTATTCTTTTCTTTCGTATTTAGCCTCGGAGTCGCCGACTCAGATTTCTCGGTTCTACCGAAATTGCAGACAAGCTGCACTACAAAATCTCGGTACCACTGATCTATCTGTCTCGGAGTCACCGATTTGTTTTTCTTATCTTATCTGCTTTTTGTTACTTCAATGATCTCTCAAAAAATAATAGGGGGAGATGAACAAACAACACTTAGGGGGGGGAATTGTTTATTCAAGGATCCCTAGCTCCAAGGAAAAGAAGACTAATATTTTCCACAGGGAGAGAAGCTTCATTCAATGATTCCCTCAGTTCTTTTCTATGAACCCTACTTTCAATGACCCTTGTTCTCAAGGATCCCTTACTTGCCAATGATCCTTGTACTCCTAACTTTGACCTTTTTGGAAATTAATGCCAAAGGGGGAGAAGAAGAAAGCTTCATGCTAAAGGGAGAGTTACACACTTATGCAAAGGGGGGTATATGATTTAGGTGGAGAGGAGAATATCAAAAGTTAGATATTCCTAAACAAGGGGGAGAAGAACAAAGATTCATGCTAAACACGGGGAGAATACCAAAGTAAGGGGGAGAAAATTCCAAGCTCTAAAGGATTTATGCTAAAGGGAGAGACATATTAATCTTAAGGATTATCATATTTTATATGTTCTCCACATCTTGGTATCCTTTGAGTTCTATTGCTTTTGATTAGTAGAATATTCTTGTTTTTTCTAACATTGTTTTCTCAAGTGTGTTTCTACTACTAGAATGCTCAAGAACTCAAGGTAAGTATATGCATTATATCTTTGATCAATATTATCTCTTGCTTCTTGCACATATTGTTTGCAAAAGTGAATTCTTGAACGAGGATACATCTCATTCATATATTTTGACTCATATACCCAAGATACACATGACACTTTGTATCCCTTCATCCATATGTGTGTCCATGCATTCCAAAGTAACTATCCTTTACAGGACTGCACACATTTAGGGGGAGCAAATCTAAGTCATGTGTCTCTCAAAGTGTTCATTATATTCACGCATATTTTTATTTGAAGCTTTGATTGTATGTTGTCATAAATTACCAAAAAGGGGGAGATTGAAAGCACAACATGCTCCCTTGATGGTTTTGATAATTCATGACAACATACATTTTCTCTTGGACTAATACTTTTATCTAGTGCATTTCAGATAATAGTACATGGAGAGTTGGGTTGGCAAAGAGATTGTGGAAAACCCCAAGATGCAAGGAAATGGATTGGAAAAGCTTCAAGCAAGAGGACTCTACATTTTATATTTGTGAGAAATTACTTTGAGTCCATAGGAAAGCCAATACTATTAAAAGGGGGTAAAGTTTTGTTGGTGAACAAAATGCTCACACGTGCACAAGTCATAGTCACCAAAGACACCCACAAACTCTCCCACCAAAGTTTGTCCTAAGCTAAACACTCAAAATCGGTGCAACCAACATTCCACATTTGGTGCCACCGATTCCAAACCCTAGACAGACTAAGCCAAACCCTAACCCTTTGGTACAGCCGATACTGCTTTCGGTGCCACCGAGTTGGGCTGCCAACTTTTTGTTACGCAAGTTCACAGTTTTGGTCCCTCCGAGATTGTAGAATCGGCGTCATCGAGAAGGGGCATTTGACCGTTGGTCACGTTATCGGTACAAACGAGATTCGTATATTGGTCCCTCCGAGATTCAAAATTTGCCACCTTTTGGTTACTTCGATACCACCGAGATCAACACATAGGTGTCACCCAGCTGGTCATTTTGTGTGTAATGGTTGGATTTTTGGGGATGCCTATATATACCCCTTCACCACCACCTACTCGAAAGAGAAGCACTCAGGACTATTCCATACCTATCTTATCAGTTTTCTGAGAGAGAACCACCTACCCTTATGTTGAGGTCAAGATATTCCATTCCTACCATATGAATCTTGATTTCTAGCCTCCCCAAGTTGCTTTCCACCAATCCCATCTCTTCTACCAAGCCATATCGGTGAGAGGGTGATTGTGTGTTGAGGAGTCTATCATCTTGAAGCACAAGAGCAAGGAGTTCATCGACATTACCAAGCCTATTACCTTTTGGAGGGTGGTGCCTCCTAGATTGGTTAGGTGTCTCTTGGGAGCCTCCTACTTCGTGTTGTGGAGTTGAACCAAGAAGTTTGTACGGGCAAGGAGATTGCCTACTTCGTGAAGATCTACCCCGAGTAAGGCTAGTCCTCCGTGAACGTAGGCCATCATGGTATAGTCAAGGTTGCTTCTTCGTGGAACCCTCCGTGGGTAGAGCCCTCCATGGACTCTCGCGATCATTACCCTCTATGGGTTGAAGACTCCATGAACGTGGATGTACGATAGCACCGCCTATCGGAACCACGGGAAAATCCTTGCGTCTCCAATTTTGTTGATCTCCATATCTCATCTCTCTACTTCATGTGCAATGTCTTTACTTTCTGCTGCTATATTTGTTGACATGCATGTGTAAGGTATATAGGATTGCTAGCCTTGCTAAAACTGTTAAAATCTGCCAACCAATTAACTTGGGAAAATGTTAGGTTTTAATTTTCTACTAGTAGTCTATTCACCCCACCTCTAGACACTCTTCTAGTGATCCCTCTGGAGGTCTTCAGCCGATCGGCCAGGTCCAGCTTGATCTGGTGGTAGCCAAAATAGGCATCTAGGAAGGACAGCAGAACACAGCCGGCTGTGGAGTCGATCACCTAACCGATACGGGGCAGGGTGAAAGGGTCCTCCGGACATGCCTTGTTTAGGCTAGTGTAGTCGATACACATGTGCCAAGTCTTGTTCTTCTTCAGCACCAAGACTAGGTTGGCCAACTAGTCCGGGTGGAAAACTTCCATGATGAAACCGGCTATGAGCAGCCAGGCGATTTCTTCTCCTATAGTAAGTCGCTTCTCCTGAGAGAAACGACATAGGGGTTGCTTGATCGGCTTCGCATTCGGCCGCACATGAAGTTTGTGCTCGGCGTACTTCCTTCGAACACCCGACATCTCTTTGGGAGACCATGCAAAGATGTCCCGATTCTCATGGAAGAAGTCGATGAGCTCGCCTTCCTATTTGCTATTGAGGTTGGCACCAATAGTGATGCACTGCTTGGGGTTGTCCGGGTCGAGCATCACTTTCTTGGTATCCTTGGACAGCTGGAACGTCGCCTTGCTGGCCGGCTAGGACGGAGGAGTCTGTACGGCCGGCTGCTTGGCGGCATGAGACATGAGTCGGTCGAGCTACCGCCTCTCCTCCGTGATCACCAGAGCCTTGGCCAGCCGGCTGCCGTCACGCGCGACATCTTGTTGTTGTCGTCGATGGCGATGATGCCCTTTGGACTCGGCATCTTGAGCTTGAGGTAGGCATAGTGGGGCACCGCCGTGAATTTGACGAGCGCCGGCCGGCCCAGTAGCGTGTGATAGGGACTGTCGAGGTCCACCATCTCGAAGCATACCAGTTCGCGGTGGAAGTGGCTCTTGTTACCAAATAGGACGTCGAGCCGGATCTTGCCGATGGGATAGCCAGACTGCCCGGTCACGATGATATGGAAGACCGTCCCGCTGGGCTGCAGGTTCTTCTCTTTGAGCCCGAGCTTGAGTAGGGTGTGACGATAGAGGATGTTGATGTTGCTCCCTCCGTTGATCAGCACCTGCGAGAAACGGTAGGTGAGCCTCTCGGAGGCGTTGGTGGGATCGAGAACAAGGGTGTAGCTGCCCAGGTTTGGCATTATCGTTGGGTGATCCGCCCGGCTCCAGGTGACTGGCTTCTTGGACCATTGCATGAACTAGGGAACGAAGGGCACAGTGGCGTTCACCTCGTGTCGAAGCCGGTGTTGCGCATGCTTGTCTGTCACCTCACAGGTGAAGACGACGTAGGACCCATCCTGGTCGAGGAACTAGTCGTGCAGACGGCCGTCATGCGGGGCTAGAGCCGACACCGGTGCTTGAGTAGGAGTCGGTGCCAAAGCACGGGGAGGTAGTAGTGGGTGAACCGGAAGGTCTTCGCCCTGGGCCATCCGCCGCCGAGAAACTGCATTGTCGAAGCGTGTGCGTTGCCGGCTTGGCCCCGGTGTGCATCTTGCAGGGTGTGTCGAGCATCTGCTCGAAGGTGAGTTTGGGCTGCCAGGCGGCCTTGCCGGTTCACTGATGCTGGCTAGTGGCCTGGGCAGCCGGTTGCTCTTGTTCAACGGTGGCGACCTGCCGGCTCCCATAGAGGGGATCCGGTTGGTCGGGCTATTGCTTGTTATTTTGCTGCTATCCGTTGTCAGCAGCCGGCTATGGCACGACAGGTGGCGAGATCGCCTTGTGCTACCTATTGAGTGTGCATTGGTTTTCCCTTGAAGAGGAAAGGGTGATGTAATGAAGTAGATAAGTATTTCCCTCAGTTGTTGAGAACCAAGGTATCAATCCAGTACGAGGAACAAGAAAGTCACCAATGGTTGCACCTACACAAACAATCAAACTCTTGCACACAACGCTATAAAGGGGTTGTCAATCCCTTCATGATTATTTGCAAGGATTAGATCCAATAGATATATATGTAAACAAGAACGGGAAGTTAAAGGTAAGTAAATTGCAGCAAAGTATTTTTGGTTTATAGATCTGAAAGTATATTATGGAAAGTAGAACCGGGGCCATAGGTTTCACTCGAGGCTTCTCTCTTGAAGGCAAATATCATGGTGGGTAAAAAAATACTATCAAGGATAGAAAAGCGAATGATCATGTAGTTATCCAAGGCAATGATCATGCATATAGGAATCACGTTCGTGTCAAGTAGACTGAAACGATTCTGCATCTACTACTATTACTCCACACATCGACCGACTCCTGCCTGCATCTAGAGTATTAAGTTCATGAAGAACAGAGTAACGCATTAAGAAATATGACATGATGTAGAGGGATAAGCTCAAGCAATATGATGAAAACTCCATCTTGTTACCCTTGATTGCAACAATACAATACATGCCTCGCTACCCCTACTATGTCACTGGGTGAGGACACCACAAGATTGAACCCGAAACCAAGCACTTCTCCCATTGCAAGAATTTCCAATCTAGTTGGCCAAACCAAACCAATAGCTCGAAGAGACTTGCAAGGATATGAAATCATGCAAATAATAATTTAGAGGAGAATCAAATAAGATTCATGGATAAACTGAACATAAACTCACAATTCATCGGATCTTGACAAACACACCACAAAAGAGGATTACATCGGATAGATCTCCATGAAGAGCATGGTATTGAAGATCAAAGAGACAGAATAATCCATCTAGCTACTAGCTATTGACACGTAGGTCTATGGTGGAATACTCATGCATCATCGGAGCGGCAATGGAGTTGATGTAGATGCCCTCCATGATCGAAACCCCCTCCGGCAGATTAGCAGAAAAGGCTCCAAGATTGGATCTCTCGGGAACGGAGGCTTCTGGCGTGGAAAAGTATTTGTGTGGCTCGTTCTGGTGTTGGGTGAATATTTTGGAATTTATAGGCGAAGAATTAGGGTTAGGAGACCTGCCGGGAGGTGACAAGCCTGCTAGGCGCGGCAAGAGGGCGTGTCTAGCAGGCTTGTGGCTCCCTGGCACCTCCCTTGATGTGCACTCCAAGCTTGATCGATTTGTTTCCTTCCAAAAAAATACCTTCCGAAGGTTTTATTCCATTTGGACTCCATTTAATATTCCATATCTACAAAACTCAAAAACAAGGAAAAAACAGAAACTAGCACTAGGATCTAGATTAATAGGCTTGTCCCAAAAATAATATAAAATAGCATATTAATGCATATAAAACATCCAAAATAGATAATATAATAGCATGCCATCATAAAATATTATAAATATGTTGGAGATGTGTCAGCATCCCCAAGCTTAATTCCTACTCATCCTCGAGTAGGTAAATGATAAAAACAGAATTTTTGATGTGGAGTGCTACATAACATATTTATCCATGTAATATTCTTTATTGTGGTATGAATATTCAGATCCGTAAGACTCAAATCAAAAGCTTAATATTGATATAAAAACAGTAATGTTTCAAGCATACTAGCAAAGCAATTGTATCTCTTCAAAATATAATGGCGAAAGAAAGTTATCCCTACAATATCATATGGTCTGGCAATGCTCCATCTTCCCTACACAATGTATTTATATCATGCACAACCCCGATGAAAAGTCAAGAAATTGTTTTCACACCTTTATTTTCTCAAACTTTTTCAACTCTCACGCAATACATGAGCGTGAGCCATGGATATAGCACTATAGGTGGAATAGAATATGGTGGAGGTTGTCAAGGAAAGGGAGAAGATAGTCTCACATCAACTAGGCGTATCAACGGTCTATGGAGATGCCCATTAATATATATCAATGTGAGTGAGTAGGGATTTCCATGCAATGGATGCACTAGAGCTATAAGTGTATGAAAGCTCAAAAACGAACTAAGTGGACGTGCATCATGAAGAAAAATTCCACAAGCTATATGAAAGTGACAAAATAGGAGACTCTCTATCAAGAATATTATGGTGCTACTTTAAAGCACAAGTGTGGAAAAAGGTAGTAGCAATTTCCCTTCTATCTTTTCTCTCATTTTTTTGGTGGGCATCTAAGGCCTCATTTATTCATTTTTTTTATTTGGGCTTCGCTGGCCTCTTTTTTTCATAAAGTCTGGAATCTCATCCCCACTTGTGAGGGAATCATAGCTTCCATCATCCTTTCCTCACATTGGACATGCTCTCTTAATGATAATCATCACACTTTTATTTACTTACAACTCAAAAGAAAATTACAACTCTATACCTATGACAAAATATGACTCTATATGCAATATGGAAGTGATGGTGCATGTCATAAAAGGAAAAGGTGGAAGTTGCATGGCAATATATCTCGGAATGGCTATGGAAATGCCATAATAGGTAGGTATGGTGGATGTTTTGTGGAAGGATATATGGTGGCTATTTTGAGGAAGGTATATGGTGGCTGTTTTGAGGAATGTGTGTGGTGACTGTTTTGAGGAAGGTGTTTGTTGTACTGGCGAAACTTGCACTGTACTAGAGAGGCTAGCAAAGGTGGAAGGGAGAGAGTGTGTATAATCCATGGACTCAACATTATTCATAAAGAACTCACATACTTATTGCAAAAGTCTATTAGTCATTGAAGCAAAGTATTAAACGCATGCTCCTAGGGGAGAGGTTGGTAGGAGTTAACCATCGCGCGCTCCCGACCCTCACACAAAGGTCGACAATCTATAAACCAGTCATAACTTTATACAAGTATTTTTACCAAATCACAATTACTTCCTAACATGTCTCTTAATATTACCACATTTATATCTCAAAACTTTATGCAAGGAATCAAACTTCTCATAAATACCCAATGCACTTAATATGGAAGCTTTTATTATATCCTTCTTGGATGTTTATCATATTAGGACTAAATTCATAACCTAGACCAATTACCATGCTGTTTTAGAGACTCTCGAAATAGTATAAGTGAGGTACGAGAGTTCGATTATTTCTATTAAATGCAAGCACCATTGTGCTCTAAAAAATATAAGTGAAGCACATAGAGCAAAATTGCCCAACTCAAAAGATATAAGTGAAGTACATAGAGCATTCTAACAAATTCATGATTCAATGTGTCTCTCTCAAAAGATGTGTGCAGAAAGGATGATTGTGTCAAACTAACTAGCAAAGACTCATATCATACAAGACGCTCCAAGCAAAACACATATCATGTGCTGAATAAAAATATAGCCTCAAGTAAATTTACCGATGGATTGAAGACAAAAGAGGGGATGCCTTCTAGGGAATCCCCAAGCTTAGGCTATTTGGCATCCTTGAATATGACTTGGGGTGCCTTGGGCATCCCCAAGCTTAGGCTCTTGCCACTCCTTATTCCATAGTCCATCAAATCTTTACCGAAAACTTTAAAACTTCACAACAAAAAACTCGTGAGATCCGTTAGTATATGAAAATAAGTCACCACTTTAGGTACTGTTGTGAACTCATTATTTATTTATATTGGTTCTATACCTACTTTAATCTAACTTCTCCATGGTTCATACCACATGATACAACCCAAAGATTCATCAAAATAGGCAAACAACTCAAAGAAAACAGAATCTGTCAAGAACAGAACAGTTTGTTGCAATCTGAAAACTTCGTATACTTCTGTAACTCAAACAATTCTGAAACATTAGGACAACCTAGAAAATTTATATATAAATATTTTTTAAATAATTCAGACTCATTCGACTCTTTGAAAAAATTAAAAATTCCCGAACCGAGCGCAAAAGTTTCTGTTTTGCAGCAAGATCAAATCAACAACTACCATAGATCACCCCAAAGGTTTTACTTGGATCAAACACTAATTAAAACACCAAAACACAATTACTACAGAATTAATAATGTGGGAAACACTCAAAAAAAGCAAAAACAGAACACAAAAATAAAATTGGGTTGCCTCGCAACAAGCGCTATTGTTTAAAGACCCTAGCTAGGCAAAACGCAATAGATCTAGGTATTGTCATATTTGGTATTAAATCCGTTCTCATCACCTGGATCATCACCATAGATATCATCATATAAAATGTGTATCTTATTTTTAATGGGTTCACCCATTTTTTCTAACAAATCATCATCGAATCCTACATAAATACCCCTAGTGATCCAACCAAATTCATCATAGGTTTCAAGGTAAATAGTTTGGGTAATTTTGTAATAGGGAACTCTTCTTAGATTATCTTGGTAAGATTGATAATCCCCAGACTCAAAGCCATGCAAGGTTTCTTTATCGTATAGGATTTGTTTAATCGGAGGATGCTCAATATCCTTTTTATAGAAAGCAAACAATTCCCTAGCTTCTTGTACGATAAAATCAAATTCATGCATAAGGATAATCGTGGCAATCTTTTTGGCCTTAGGATGATTAATTTTGGGAAGTTCATAGAATACTTCTTGCAAAGCAGGATGAAGACGCACAAATTTCCTTTCCAATTTTTCAACAAGCATGGCAATGGCATCAGCATAACAATTTGTGTTAAGGAAAATAGATTTCTTGTTTATAGGCATTACTCTAGTACAATCAAAGAACTCTTCAGTAACACTCTTCCGAATAATATCACCGTTTCCTACTTGAAAAGTTTTAACTTTATAATTAGGAGGGGGTTTAGATTCATGATCTATAGAGCAAGATCCAGATTTGTTCTCAAGATTAGCAGTGGTAATACCCTCAAAATTTCAATGGTAACCTTCCCAAATTCAGACATGGTGGCAACGTATCGATAAAACATGCAAGCAAGCAAAAGGCAAACGAAAGAAGGGCGAAGAAAAAGGCAAATCTTTTTGGTATTTTCTGAAAATCGTTTTAGAAGTGGGGGAGAGGAAAACGACAAGAAAATGGCAAATAATGTAAATGCAAGAGATGAGTTTGTGATGGGTACTTGGTAGGCATGATGTGAATCCTCCCCAACAACGACGCCATAAATTCTTCACGCTACCTCTTAAGTGTGCATTGGTTTTCCCTTGAAGAGGAAATGGTGATGTAGCGAAGTAGATAAGTATTTCCTTCAGTTGTTGAGAACCAAGATATCAATCCAGTAGGTGGAACAAGCAAGTCACCAATGGTTGCACCTACACAAACAATCAAACTCTTGCACCCAATGCTATAAAGGGGTTGTCAATCCCTTCACGATTATTTGCAACGATTAGATCTGATGGATATAGATGTAAACAAGAACGGGAAGTAAAAGGTAAATAAATTGAAGGAAAGTATTTTTTGGTATTTTTGGTTTATAGATCTGAAAATATATTATGGAAAGTAGACCCGGGGGCCATACGTTTCACTAGAGGCTTCTCTCTTGAAGGCAAATATCATGGTGGCTAAACAAATTACTGTCAAGCAATTGATAGAAAAGCGAATAATCACGTAGTTATCCAAGGCAATGATCATGCATATAGGCATCACATTCGTGTCAAGTGGACCAAAACGATTCTGCATCTACTACTATTACTCCACACATCGACTGACTCCTGCCTGCATCTAGACTATTAAGTTCGTGAAGAACAGAGTAACGCATTAAAAAATATGACATGATGTAGAGAGATAAGCTCAAGAAATATAATGAAAACCCCATCTTGTTACCCTTGATGGTAACAATACAATACGTGTGTTGCTACCCCTACTATGTCATTAGGTGAGGACACCGCAAGATTGAACCCAAAACCAAGCACTTCTCGCACTGCAAGAATTACCAATCTAGTTGGCCAAACCAAGACAATAACTTGAAGAGACTTGCAAGGATATGAAATCATGCAACTAAGAATTCATAGGAGATTAAAATAAGATTCATGGATAATCTGAACATAAACTCACAATTCATCTGATCTTGACAAACACACCACAAAAGAGGATTACATCGGATAGATCTCCATGAAGATCATAAAGAACATGGTATTAATATCAAAGAGAGAGAAGAAGCCATCTAGCTACTAGCTATGGACCCGTAGGTCTGTGGTGGACTACTCACGCATCATTGGAGGGGTAATGGAGTTGATGTAGATGTCCTCCGTGATCGAAACCCCCTCCAGCAGATTACCGGAAAAGACTCCAAGATTGGATCTCTTGGGAACAGAGGTTTCCGGCGGCGGAAAAGTATTTGGATGGATTTTTCTAGTGTTGGAGGGATATTTGGGAATTTATAGGCCAAGAATTAGGGTTAGGAGACTTCTCGGGAGGCGATAAGCCTGCTAGGTGCAGCCAGGGGGTGCCTAGGAGGCTTGTTGCTCCCAGGAACCTTCCCTACCATGCACTCCAAGCTTGATCGATTTGTTTCCTTATGAAAAATTCCTTCCCGAAGGTTTTATTCCTTTTGGACTCTGTTTAATATTCCATATCTGCAACACTCAAAAACAAGGAAAAAACAGAAGCTGGCACTAGGCTCTAGATTAATAGGTTAGTCCCCAAAAAAAATTAAAAAATCATAGTAATGCATATAAAACATCCAAAACAGATAATATAATAGCATGTCATCATCAAAAAGTATAGATACATTGGAGACGTATCACCTTGCCAGACACACTCACATTGATCCGCGTTGCGGAATCGGCCGTGGCGTACTTGTCCGCCTTGGCCATGAGGTCCACTAGGGTTGTCGGCTCGGAGCACATGAGCTTGTGCTTGAGGAGGGTGTCATCTCGGCAGCCCCCGAAGAAGTATTGGATGGCCTGCACCTCATGCACCCCTTCGCAGGAGTTGCGGAGTTGGGCCCAGCGTGTGAGGTAGTCACTGAGGGACTCGTCTGGACCCTGGACGCACATGTCCAGCTCGCGGGGGCGGCCAGGCTGCTTGTAGGTGCCGGTGAAGTTGCAGACAAACGCCTCTTTGAAGTCCGTCCAGGCGTTGATGCTGCTGGGCGACAGGTTGTTGAGCTAGGTTCGGGCCGAGCCGATCAGCATGAGGGAGGACGTAGCAGACCGTGATGCGCTTATTTCCTCTGACGATGCCAACCATGGTGGTGTAGTCGATCAACTAGTCCTCCGGCTTGGCGGTGTCGTTGTACTTCGAGGTGTCGCGAGGCAGCGTGAAACCGGTGGGGAACGGCTCCTCGCAGATCTAGGGGCCGAAGCATGCCGGACCAATCGGGCCCTCCTCCTCCAGGAGGGCCGACTGCGCCAGCCAGTCGATGTGGGTCCGGGCATCGTCCTCGCTCCGGGTGACGCGCGGGTCGAGCCAGTCCCCGAGCTCGGGCGATCTATCAGGGCACATCATTGCACCAGCTGGTGAAGGCCGACTGCTCGTTCCCGTGCCGAGAACATCCATTGCGGGATCCACCGGCCCGTCGGGCGGAGTCGTGGGGGGAGGAAGCCTGCTGGGCCGGTGGGCGCTGGCCGACAATCGACGAGGCATCCCCCTAGGGAGGGGGAATCTTGGAGCCGGCGTTGGCCCGATCGATCCGGGCCTGCTGCGCGTTGGTAGTGGCGATGAGATCTTGGACGTGTCGATCATGCTGCACACGTTCTTGGACGTGCCAGATATGTGTAGGCCACCTGGACGACCCTCATGTTGGCCGCTGGCGTGTCGTAGGTGGTTAGCCTGCCACCAAGGATCTTCGCGACCATGCAGCCGCGGCTGTGAACTTCCCTGCACTGGCTAGGCTCGTTGCCAGCAGGGGTGAGGTCGTAGGTGGAGTTGTACTCGCGTTGCATGGACTCCATCCGTCGCTTGGCGGTGGCAAGAGAGGTATCCTCCGGAAACAGCAGTTGGTGAGATGCCTCCAGCTCGGTCGTAGCCGTAGCTGGGTTCGCTGGTGACGCGATGAGGGTGCTGAGGCCCCAAAGTGCGGAGCCGAGGGGGTCGGAAGTGCCTGGGCCGACAGCCGCGACGGTCGCCAGCGCCTCCGCCCTGGCGCGAGCAGCCATGGTGTCTGTGGCCTCGTCGCCCCTAGCACGGCCGAAATACGTGGAGGAGCCGGTGGTCATCACCTCTGCGAGGATGTTGAGGCCATCCGTACCGCCCGAGGAGGTTGCGCTCACACAAGGCGGCGGGTCACTGCAGTCGAGTACCACGTTGGGGTACTCATCCAGTGTTGGTGTGTCGACTTTGAGCGGGGTGTCGGCGCGGCACAACTTGGTGGAAGGGACGATGGTGACACCTGGGGAGCAGGTGGAACCGAGGCTTGGTGCCGCGGAAGCTTCCATGGGGGCGGGCTCCACGGGCATGCTGATCAGTCCAGACGTGAAGTGTCTGGTGGAGTCGGCGAAGGGTCCCGCCCACAGTATGACTCCGGCCAGCGCTGCGGACGGCCCCACGGTGGACGCCAACTGTCGTCGTTTTCTCACGACATATGTCATGGGGTGGCATATCGAGAGTGGTTGGGGCCGAAGGACGCCGGTGGACTCCGATAACGGGATTGGGAACAAGCGGTGCGAGACACACGAGGTACCCATATTCGGGGCCCTCTGTGGGAGGTAACACCCCTAGTCATGCATGTCTAGTTGATGAACTAAGAGGACTACAATGGTACTACTAGAGCTATTGGCTAGAGGAGGAAGGAGGAGCTAGCCGGCTCTTCCCGCCTCTCTACGTGTGTGGATGTGTGTGGAGTGGTGAGAATGCTTGCCCCTCAAATGGTGGGCACCAAGGGGGTTTTATAGGCCAACCCCCTGGCTTACAATATGCATGGATGGTACTACGATGGGGGACCTGGCTGGCAGCCTCCCTAGTCGGTCGGGGTTCCCACCGGCCGAGCCCTCTTGTCGCTCGTAGGGCCCGCCAACTACGTGGCCCTGCTAGGGCCCACCAGCCGGTCACCACTGTTGGTTAGCAGCTACCTGCCTTGGCACGGGCCGCACTATGTGGCGTTGGCTTGCGGTAGTCAACCGCGGTCTTCGATACGGCCGGCCGCCCTGTAGCCATGCGGGGGAAGGTAATGGAGTGGACGAGGGCATGTCGGCATTGTCGCCCCGCTTGGTCGCGGTCAGCACTACGACCGCCCGAACTGTAGCCATGTGTGTTCCTTCGTCAGCGGTCACTGCAGCCATGTGGGACCTGCCGTGGAGGTCGCGTCTTGTCACCGTACGCGGGTACGGTGAGAGGGGACCGGTGCTTGCTTCCCGGGGGTCAGCGGGAGACCGGCCGTTGTTATGCCTGTCGGTCGTGCGTCGAACGTGGACCAGCCGGCGGTACGCCAGCCGGCCGGGTACCAGCCGACCCGTGTGCCAGCCGGCCATACTGTTTTGAAAAGAGGTTGAACCTCCCTGCTTTGAAATTCCCATGGGTTATAACCCCGTCAATAAGCGTATCCAATTTTTCCTACAAACCCCCTTCCCGACACATGGACCTAAACTAGTTGTTATTGTGTAAAAGGTTCCCATCGATCTGGGCACCACTAGCAATCAGACTAATGATATTTTGTTTCCTATCACACTAGTCATAAGCCGTTGGGTTGGAAGCGTGATAGTCGTCCAATTTGTGGTATGGATCTGCATGAGTTTTCTAGATTTGCTTCCTTTATTTATATAGTGGTTTTCGTCGGACCTGTATTCCCTTAAATTCCAGCCCACTTCCTTGTATACAAACAAGTTAACTACCTCTTAAGCACCATCCAAACAAGCTTCTCATTTTCATGCCAGATCCAAATCAGATCCCTATAATCACGCTTGCTTCCACTTCCCTATAATCACACTATTTTCCTTACCAGGATCATTTCTTCCTTTCTATTATGTATTTTTCCATCATAAGAAAGTCGTCCTTCAACTCCGCCTATGTTGTCTCAACATAGTTGGTCCCAAGCCCGGGTAAAGGAGGAGGGTTGTGATAGGCTTGGCGAGCCAACGTGAAAACCCAGCCACTCTTATGGAGATGAAACCCAAAAGATTTTCGTTGGGGCATAACCCTCTTAGCGACGCGCCACATCGGAACCCGGGTGTGATGGAAAATGGGCAAGGGCCGGTCCGTCACCCCCTAGGTGGCGCGCCGTATCGTGATCTGGATACAGTCGCAAGCGAGCAAGGATCGGGTCGTCGCATCCTTAGTGGAGCGCTACATCGGCGCCCGGGTGTAGTGGAAAATGAGCGAGGGTCTTCGCATATGACTCGACGAGTGCGAAGGGTAAGGAAGCTAGCCGAGCCTAGGAGGATTCGATTAGGTAGCTAGAACGTAGGGTCTCTGACAGGTAAGCTTCAGGAGGTAGTTGATACAGCGGTGAGGATAGGCGTTGGTATCCTTTGCGTCCAAGAGACCAAATGGAGGGGACAGAAGGCAAAGGAGGTGGAGGGTACCGGCTTCAAGCTGTGGTACACGGGGACGGTTGCAAACAGAAATGGAGTAGGCATCTTGATCAGCAAGAGCCTCAAGGATGGAGTGGTAGACGTCAAGAGACGTGGGGACCGGATTATCCTGGTCAAGCTGGTAGTTGGGGACTTAGTCCTCAACGTTATCAACGCATATGCCCCACAAGTAGGCCACAATGAGAACACCAAGAGGGAGTTCTGGGAAGGTCTAGAGGACTTGGTTAGGAGTGTACCGATTGGCGAGAGGCTCTTCATAGGAGGAGACCTCAATGGCCACGTGGACACATCTAACTCATGTTTTGAAGGGGTGCATGGGGGATTTGGCTATGGCATCAGGAATCAAGAAGGAGAAGATGTCTTAAGCTTTGCGTTAGCCTACGACATGATCGTAGCTAACACCCTCTTTAAGAAGAGAGAAACACATCTGGTGACTTACAGTTGTGGGCAGCACTCTAGCCAGATTGATTTCATCCTCTTGAGAAGAGAAGACAGGCGTGCATGCATAGACTGTAAGGTGATACCTGGAGAGAGTGTTGTCCCCCAGCATAAGCTTGTGGTTGCTGACCTCCGCTTTCGGATTCGTGTCCAGCGGGACAAGCGTGCCAAAGTCGCTAGAACAAAGTGGTGGAAGCTCAAGGGGGAGGTAGCTCAGGTGTTCAAGGAGAGGGTCATTAAGGAGGGCCCTTGGGAGGAAGGAGGTGATGCAGACAACATGTGGATGAAGATGGCGACTTGCATTCGTAAGGTGGCCTCAAAGGAGTTTGGAGTGTCCAGGGGAAGTAGAAGAGAAGCTAAAGATACCTGGTGGTGGAATGATGTTGTCCAGAAGGCAATCAAGGAGAAGAAAGATTGTTTCAGATGCCTATATCTGGATAGGAGTGCAGACAACATAGAGAAGTACCAGATGGCAAAGAAGGTCGCAAAGCGAGTTGTGAGTGAAGCAAGGGGTCCGGCGTATGAGGACCTCTACCAAAGGTTAGACACGAAGGAAGGCGAAAGGTACATCTATAAGATGTCCAAGAGCCGAGAGAGGAAGACGAGGGATGTTGACCAAATCAAGTGCATCAAGGACGGAGCAGATCAACTCCTGGTGAAGAACGAGGAGATTAAGCATAGATGGAGGGAGTACTTTGACAAGTTGTTCAATGGGGAGAGTGAGAGCTCTACCATTGATCTGGATGACTCCTTTGATGATACTAGTAGGTGTTTTGTGAGGCGAATCCAGGAGTCAGAGGTCAAGGAGAGGATGAAAGGAGGCAAGGCGATGGGCCCCGATTGTATCCCCATTGAGGTGTGGAGAGGCCTCGGGGACATAGCGATAGTATGGCTAACCAAACTTTTCAACCTCATTTTTCGGGCAAACAAGATGCCAGAAGAATGGAGACGGAGTATATTAGTACCAATCTTCAAGAACAAGGGGAATGTTCAGAGTTGTACTAATTACCGTGGAATTAAGCTGATGAGCCATACAATGAAGCTATGGGAGAGAGTCATTGAGCACCGTGTAAGAAGAATGACAAGCGTGACCAACAATTAGTTTGGTTTCATGCCTGGGAGATCGACCATGGAAGCCATTTTCTTGGTGCGACAACTTATGGAGAGATATAGGGTGGAAAAGAAGGACCTGCATATGGTGTTCATTGACTTGGAGAAGGCCTATGATAAGATTCCGCGGAATGTTATGTGGTGGGCCTTGGAGAAACACAAAGTCCCAACAAAGTACATTACCCTCATCAAGGACATGTACGATAATGTTGTGACAAGTATTCGAACAAGTGATGGCGACACTGACGACGTCCCAATTAAGATAGGACTGCATCAAGGGTCAGCTTTGAGCCCTTATATTTTTGCCTTGGTGATGGATGAGGTCACAAGGAATATACAAGGAGATATCCCATGGTGTATGCTCTTTGCCGACGATGTGGTGCTAGTCGATGAGAGCCGGACGTGGATCAACGGGAAGTTGGAGTTATGGAGGCAAACCTTGGAATCGAAAGGTTTTAGACTTAGTAGGACTAAAACCGAGTACATGAGGTGTGCTTTCAGTACTACTAGGAACGAGGAGGAGGAGGATGTTAGCCTTGATGGGCAAGTGGTGCCTCAGAAGGACACCTTTTGATATTTGGGGTCAATGTTGCAGAAGGATGGGGATATCGATGAAGATGTGAACCATCGAATTAAAGCCGGATGGATGAAGTGGCACCAAGCTTCTGGCATTCTTTGTGACAAGAGGGTGCCACAAAAGCTAAAAGGCAAGTTCTATAGGACGGCAGTTCGACCCGCAATGTTGTGTGGCGCTGAGTGTTGGCCGACTAAAAGGTGACATGTGCAACAGTTAGGTGTGACAGAGATGCGCATGTTGAGATGGATGTGTGGCCACACAAGGAAGGACCGCATCCGAAATGATGATATACGAGATAGAGTTGGGGTAGCTCCAATTGAAGAGAAGCTTCTCTAACATCGTCTGACATGGTTTGGGCATATTCAGCGCAGGCCTCTAGAAGCCCCAGTGCACAGCGGACGGCTTAAGCATGTTGATAATGTTAAAAGAGGCCGGGGTAGACCGAACTTGACATGAGAAGAGTCCGTAAAGAGAGATCTGAAGGACTAGAGCATCACCAAAGAATTAGCCATGGACAGGGGTGCGTGGAAGCTTGCTATCCATGTGCCAGAACCATGAGTTGGTCGCGAGATCTTATGGGTTTCATCGCTAGCCTACCCCAACTTGTTTGGGACTAAAGGCTTTGTTGTTGTTGTTTTTGTTGTTGTTGAAGAAAGTCATCCTTCCTAACATGTGAATTGTACTTTTGAATTTTGTGCTTATATCCATTATATAAAAGCCATGCTTCCAAGACTAAAAGCCATGATTCCCTATATAATTCATTCAGATATGATTCCATGTGACATGCTGCAGTTTTTTGGTACAATGTTTAACCATGATGCAAACTTTGCTTCCACCAAGATTTAGATTTATTTATTTCTAACAAAAAAATGCATCCAGTGTAAGGCTACATTTTCTTTACAATGATGCACAAATTTTGTTCACATCCACTTGAATACAACATAGCATATGTTTGTTTCCAGCCAACATTCAATGCTAGTTTTCGATTCGATTACAAATGTTTCTAAAAATAGAAACTACAATCTATAGTGTGCCTAAACATGTTGTAGCAACAACATCTACTTCACTTTGGTTGTCGTCACCCTCTTCCCCATTGTAGGCTCCGATGATGTCCAGAAGGTGCATCCGTCACATCCTCCTTAGTTGTCACATACGCCAAAAATAGCCTCCAGTAGGATAACGAGCAATCCATTATCTACACCAGCGACAAAACAAGTTGCATACATAAGCTCACCTAAATAGTAACCGAATCACGTTAATAGGGACTGAAGCAAAACACAATTTCATTTGAAATAATAACATGTTTGGCTGGAACTTGGAAGCATAGATGGTGAATTCCTATGGAAGAGATGTGTATGGCTAAAACATAAAAGCTGACATTTAGAAGCGATAATAAAGTAGTATGGAAGCTATATGAACTAAAGCCATTGCAGTCCTTAATTATGAGATGAAGCCACAGAAGCATTTTTCTATAGAACCATAGCAAAATGGGTACAATGTAGAAGCACAAAGGTATGAAGCTAGAAATGAATGCAAATGGTGCACTATCAGTGTTGGTCAGAAGCATGTAATTCTCGGAAATGAAACCAAAAAAATTTGCACCAGTTGTGGATACATATATTTGGAAGCACTAAGTGGCTGGAATATTTGCACGGAAAGCATACCAACAAGCAAGCCTTTTAACAATAATTCTAACAAACAACCCTCGAAGCATATATTTGCTATAGGCATGCTTCCATTTTTCTAGATGTATGAATCAGCTGGTAAATAATGCAAATGGTGCATTATTGGCGTTGGATGGCATCATGAAATTTTGAAAAATGAAACCAAAGAATTGCCATCAACTACGAATGCATTTATTTTGGAAGCTCTTTATGCAGGAAGCAATGACACAATGTTTTCTCAGAATTTTTTAGAATGACTCGAAGCACTGAATATTGAAACTACGGATTGCCACGATTGCCTGCATACATAGATGTGTTCATCAAACTATCTACAAAGCTCGACCTACAAAAGTTTGATGATAAACCAGAACAATATTGTCAGCCAATGAGCAAACAACCAAAGGATTACTCGGCTGTTGGCTGAAATCTCCGTAGAAAATTACAATGCAGGATTACACTGTACACTCTTACCTCTTGTATTCCTGTATGTACGTACCTAACAACAAGGATGGCTGGCTAGCTGACATGAGAGTAGGCCTGTACCTGCTCCACAGCAGTTTCTCCACCCGGCCGGGGCTACACCTGATTTGATGTGGCTAAGCACAAAACGTAGATGAGATGACGCGTCAGCGTTGTCGCCCGGGGGGTCACATCGGTTTTGATACCCGATGTGCTTTGGAGATGGAGAAGCAGGGGCGGACCTAGCTGGTGGGGTGGCCGTGCAGCTTGATGGAGAGGGGAGCAGGAGGCATCTGCAAGGGAGGCGGGGGGGAGGGGATCTAGGCGAGGGTGGCTCCGGGCGGTGCGGCTGCAATTGGAAAGGAAAGAATTAGGCCGATGCTGCTGTGATTGGAAACGAGAGAAATCAGGGAGAGGTTCACGAGCGGAGATTGCGACACAACTCGTGAGCCGTTAGATTTTGGTAGAATCGACGGCGTTAGACTCGTCTGACGTTGGACCTGTTTCAGACTATAGATAAGAAAGGTTTCCCGATCTAATAAGCGTAACCCAACTGGGCACCTCCATTAACGGCCGGAGGCACATCGTGGAGTCAAGGCAAGCATGTTGACCCATGGATGTAAATGTGCAATGTAAATTTACCTCGACTCTTTTGTGTTTGACTGTGATGGGCGTTGGTCCGATAGGTCTCCTATGCACCGTAAATTTACCTTGGATTAATTTATTTTCTTACGTTGGTTGTGGCACAAAGGGCCTGGTTTGTATTTAAACGTGTGATTGTTGTGGTGCGTACAGAATGGATGGGATGAAGAATAACAACTCTTCAGTCAGAATGACGAATAGTCGATCTCTGAATTTGCTTTATATACACAATATACACATACTACTGGAACGGATCTCATATCAATGGATTTGCTCTATCGGATAAACGTGATCATTTATCAGCTAAGTCGATAGCATATCTGATGGCCAAGCCATACTACCATATCTTATGACTATGTATGAAAACATATACAGAATATACGGCGTAATCCCAGTCAATAAAAGAAAACCAAATGCTTTGACTAGTAAATAGTACACCATGATGTCTAATAAATTAGCGTTTGGTGAACTTCAACACAGAAGATATATATGTATATAATTTTTTCTACATGTTGGTAGCTTTATCGTTTGATGAATTTACCATAGCAATTACGTAATCCTAGGTATATCTCCTTTTTCAACTAATTAAGTGCAAAATATATGTCGTGCATACAGAGCTTAAAGATAGTTGCATATATAACAAATTGATATTCATAAGTACTTCATATGACTAAAATACTACATTTGAGAATAATTAATTTACAGTTTGATCCTTATATATTTGTTATTCAACCAAAGAAGTGTAAATAAAGCTAAAAGGAATGGTTCACATGCCTCATATGTATCGAAATTCAATATGCATTGATTAGCTAGATGTATAGTCAAACAAGCTACAAATAAGGGAGGCTAAGAGTGAATGGTTGCGAAAAAGATGTGAAATACATAAATCAATAGAAAGCAAAATACATATATAAAGGAACATACAAATAGGCTGACCATTCAAATCCATTGAAAAATCTACACAAGTATGCTGGCAATGCACATCTTTGTTACGTACTAATAGTATATATCACTAGTAGAAAATTGACTTTTCATCCGGAGCATTAGTCCTGACCGGGTTTGGTCCTGGGACTAATGTGAGCATTAGTTCCGGTTTCAACGGCTAGAAGCGGACGGGGGCACGACCAGGATTAGCCCATGTTCAAATGGGACCTCTAGTCCTAGTTGGTGATACCAATCGAGACTAAAGGGGTTGCGGTATGCTGGGAGGGCCCTGGAGCCCCTTTAGTCCCAGTTGGTATATCCAACTGGAACTAAAGTCTTCCCTATACAAGTTGCTTCGTCCAGCCTGAGTCCAAGCTTTCTCTCCTCTTTGTTTCCTTCCCCAAGCTCGAGTGCATCATCAAAAGGCTAGCAACTTCATCATTTGATCTCTCATTGCTAGTTTAGCTCGTTTCATGCTCTATAAGTATAGTGATTTGTGGGTTTTAGTTTGGGAGTAATTATGTGGGAGTTTATTTGATTTATATGCAATTTGAGCTCAAATTTACTTCTTAGTTTGCATATGTGTAGGTGTGGTTTACTTAGTGCCTTCCCGTCCCCATCCTCATTGCCGTCGATCGCCTGCGCCGTCCCGTCGCCGGCACCACCTTGGTGAGCCTCTTATTCTTATCATTTATGTAAAAAAATCTTATTTGTATGATTTAGATAGTTACTTGTATAATTTTCTTACTTGTATGATTGTTTGTTATCTATAGTGTCATGGTTTTGATATTCGTCCCCGTCGGCCCTCATCCGATTTATGATTCAGATGTGCTATATTATCTTTTATAACTATTTGTTTCATTTCGTATTTATGACAATTATGCCTATCAAGTTGGCATAGATATTTTTATCTATGAGGTATGTGAACTGGAAATTGCAACCGACCCTCTTGTTGAGAAGATAAATTTAGTTGAAAAAGAAAATGATTATTTGAAAGAAAAATTGAAAAGAATTGAAGTAGAGAAGATGAAATTAGATTTGTATGTTGCCAATGTCGTCGATGATCATAAGATCAAGATGGATGCAATGCATTTGAAGATTAGAAATATTAAAAAATATACCATTAATAAAGAGGCTTGGTATCATTATGTTGTTGGATCAATTATTACCTTAGTTACAATTTTGATCGCATTTTTTGCTACATTTAAATGCTTTATATAGTTGTATGTTGTATTATGAGAAGTATGTATGAACTTTATGTATATATTTTTGCAGTAATAACATTTGGCCACTACTCTACTTTGGTTTTAATGTGATGAACTTGTATTAATTTGGTCGCTTCAATGTTATGTAACGAAGATGAGCCGGCAATGGATGTACGAGGACCGATGCTCTCCCGAGTTCATTAATGGCCTGCATAATTTTATGCGTGTGGCTGAGGCAAACAAGCTGAATGGTTTTATGTGTTTCCATGTGGTGTCTGTAAGAATAATATGGATTACTCTACCTCAAAAATCCTTCACAGCCACCTGCTTCAGTCTGGTTCCATGTTGGGCTATAACTGTTTGACCAAGCACGGAGAAAGAAGGATTATAATGCAAGACAATGAAGAAGAAGAGGGTGATGACAACTATCCTAGGTTCCCTGAATATGATGGTACTACAATGGGGGAAGCTGAAGAAAAGGCATCAGATGAGCCCGCTAATGATCTTGGTCGGGCCATTTGTAACAGCCCGGGACCGACGCTCCAGAATATTCCCCATTTATTCCATTATCGCCGTGCGATTCGTTTGGTTGTCGCATTCATCATCGCATCATTCGCATAGCATCAACACTTCTTTTTCATCGTATTCAAAAGTTGCATTCGTTTGTAGTTGTCGGTTCTCCCCGTTGAGCGTTTCGAGACCAAGCACACACGCACGCGCCCGCGGCATCGATAAAATGTTGTTTTTAAAGTGCGTATAAAATATTCTTGGATTGGCTCGACAGTTGGTGTGCGGTCTTATTATATTATAGGTAGACCGCCTGCCAAATTTCGTCGCATTCCAAGTTCGTTTGATACCCGAACGGTCGACCGTAGCGGCACTGTCATTAGTTTAGTATCGGACGTTTTTGGCATTTTAAAAATCTGTGTCATTGGCCACAAATTTCCCTCTCTTCCCCACCTTGCCTCCCTAACCTAATTTACTCAACCGTCCGATTAAATCAAAGGGTCCAGATCTACCATGAAAATCCCCCTACCTATATATGCAGACTAACCCTAGCCATACCTTATCCCATCCACCAATTCTCATCGCCCGCCGCCACCCACCTCCTTGTTCCTCGGGAGCTCGTCCCATCGCTGCTATCAGCCCACTCTTCTTCCTTGGGATCTGATCCAATCCACCTTGCTTTCAGCATCGAACCAACCTACATCGCCGGCGACCACAACGTCACGTCGCCGCGGCCCTGCCTCTCCTTCACCCTCTCTATTTCTTTCTTCTATTCTCTCTCACCCCATGGTCTCTCTCTCCAGGAGCTCCCTGTCATGGCCGTTGAGAGGAGCTCATGTTCCCATGCCCAGATGCTTTGTCGCCGCCTTCATCTGCCCACCGTCCTCCCGTCGGTGAGCAGCGCCCACGTCCGTCATACCTAGTGACAGTCTCCGTTCGTCCATCCGTTTGTGTCAGATTTGCGTTAGCATATTGGGTCATATTCAGAAGTTTCCTGTTGCATCTCAAACTGAATCGCAGCGCACTGGCGAGGGCATATGTGTTTGACCCTGGCCAAGGGTTAAATCCCCACGGCCGCGCCTTTATTTTGCGTTTTCGCGTCTCTAGAGAATCAACTCTTGCCGTATTTTATCTATGGTCGAGCCAATTTGGCTCACAAGCATTGGTCGTAGCTTGGTGGCTACTGCTACATCTCTTAGCTGAGAGATCCTGGGATCAAATCCCAATGTAAGCATTTTATTTTGTCTCTTTAGTTTTTCATCCCTCAATGACAACTTTGCCCTACAGCCCCATTGACCGGTCCACGTTGACCTGGTGACCACCCTCGCAGCCCCACTGTCAGTGGGAGAGGCTAGCCCAGCCTGTCTATTGTCGGTAGTTTTCTTTTCTCAAATCAACTTCATATTTACCCAAAATGACATGTTTTAAAAAGCTAATAAGTATTTAACCATGCATTGGATGAAAATGTTTCATTTATGTAAAATGCTTAGAATTTTGTGTAGATTCACAATTTCCAACTTTCACGTGTGATAAAAATGTTTAAACTTGTTGTTCGCATTGATTTGCTTAAATGCCATGCTAAAATGAAATATGTCATAACTAATTAACCGTAGCTCCGATGCAAATGTTCCATATATGTAACTTGACTAGAAAAATGTGTAGAATCACATGGTGCAATTTATTTTGCTGTTTAACAAAATATAAAATTGTGTTAGGACAGATCTGGATCAAATTCGTGATTTGCATATGGGGACGTTTTGGAAGTGTTATACGTTGCTTCCGGCCTCATTTAATATGCCTAGATGTTGTAGTTGTTTATGCTTCACCTCTTGCCATGTGTAACAACATTTAGCATTGATGTCTACTTAAATGGGAGTGAACTAAGTAATTCAAATATGGAGTTTCATCAATATGCAACTCGTTGCATATTGAGCTTCCCTTAATGTGTAGGAGTTGATTGTTGTGGTTTGCCATGTCATGCATAACATGCATCATATTTGATTGTGCATCATGTCATGCATATGTTGTGATGTTTATCATGTGTTGATTGTTTGTTCCGGATTGCTTCTTCTCGATATAGTTCCGAAAGCGTTCGAAGTGTGAGGATTCATTCGTCTACTTCACGAATCGTCTTCTTCATGGATTTGTTCTTCTTTCAAGCGTGATCTCAGGCAAGATGACACATTTCCCTGGATACCACTACTATCATTGCCATGCTAGTTGTCTCGCTTCCATCATTATGCCTCATTACCTACCACTTGTATGTGCAGCCTCCCAACATTGCCATGATAAGCCTCTAATCCCTCCACATCCCAGCGAACCTTTGTTTGGCTATGTTACTGCTTGCTCGGTCCTTCTTATAGCGTTTCTAGCTACAGGTGCAATTGCTACCATGTGTCAACATGGACATTCTTTTGTTATCGCAATATTATTGCTATCTAGTTTAATGCACATATATACTTGGTAAAGGGTGGAAGGCTTGGCCTTTTGCTAGGTGTATTGTTCCACTCTTGTCGCCCTAGTTACTTGCCAACCGGTGTTATGTTTCATAACTGAGTGCTCCTAACATGACCGAGGTTGTTATGGGGACCCCCTTGATTTTCGTTTTAGGATAAAACTTGTCTGCCAAGGCCCAACATTGGTACTATATTTGCCCAACATAATAATACTTAACAACGTTTCTAAAGCATAGGGCATCATGAACCCGGGGAGTAATTTAACATAATACAGGGGGGCCAGTGCTGCTGGTGCTGGTCCAAAACAAAGTACTGTGTGGGGCCACCTCAGAGCAACTCGAGGGGTTTCTATGAGGCCGCCGTACGCGTAGCTTATCCGCCATGTCCTGAGAACGAGATATGTGGCTCCTATCGGGATCGTCGACACATCAGGAGGCCTTGCTCGATTTGTCTTACCTTTCGCGAACGTCTTGCGCGCGGGATTTGGATAAATCTTCGGGACTCGAAGTTGAGATTTTTCATCGGGATTCCGCAAATACTACGGGTGATTCCGCGGTTGAGGAATTCCATCATGGCGTGTGGTTAATTTGTGAATGATGAGTTGGAGCACCCCTGCAGGGTTAAATCTTTCGGAAAGCCATCCTCGCAGTTATGTGGCAAAGTGGAAACTTTATTTAACACCCGGTCATAGCAAACTTGAAGTAAACTCAAATAAAATACACCAACTATGTACGTAACCATGACTCTCTCTTCCCCTGAGTCCTTATCCGAGAGAGAACACGGTGGGGTTATGTTTGATGTAAGTTGGTGTTCAGGATAACTTCGTGATCATTTCTACCTCTTGAGCTTGTGTTGGTTTTCCCTTGAAGAGGAAAGGTGATGCAGCGAAGTAGATAAGTATTTCCCTCAGTTAATGAGAACCAAGGTATGAATCCAGTAGGAGGAACAAACAAGTCACCAATGGATTCACCTCCACAAACAATCAAACTCTTGCACCCAACGCTATAAAGGGGTTGTCAATCCCTTCACGGTTATTTGCAAGGATTAGATCCGATAGATATAGATGTAAACGAGAACGAAAAGTAAAAGATAAATAAATTGCTACAAAGTATTTTTGGTTTATAGATCTGAAAATATACTATGGAAAGTAGACCCGAGGGCCATAGGTTTCACTAGAGGCTTCTCTCTTGAAGGAAATATCATGGTGGGTAAACAAACTAGTGTCAAACAATTGATAGAAAAGCGAATAATCATGTAGTTATCCAAGGCAATGATCATGCATATAGGCAGCACGTCCATGTCAAGTTGACCTAAATGATTCTGCATCTACTACTATTACTCCACACATCGACCGACTCCTGCATGCATCTAGAGTATTAAGTTCATGAAGAACAGAGTAACGCATTAAGTAAGATGACATGATGTAGAGGGATAAACTCAAGCAATATGATGAAAACCCCATCTTGTTACCCTTGATGTCAAAAATACAACACGTGTCTCGCTACCCCTACTATGTCACTGGGTGAGGACATCGCAAGATTGAACCCAAAACCAAGCGTTTCTCCCATTGCAAGAATTACCAATCTAGTTGGCCAAACCAAACCAATAACTCGAAGAGACTTGCAAAGATATGAAATCAGGCATATAAGAATTCAGAGAAGATTCAAATAAGATTCATGGATAATCTAAACATAAACTCACAATTCATTAGAACTTGACAAACACACCACAAAAGAGTATTACATCGGATAGATCTCCATTAAGATCATGAATAACATGGTATTGAAGATCAAAGAGAGAGAACAAGCCATCTAGCTACTAGCTATGGACCTGTAGGTCTTTGGTGGACTACTCACGCATCATCGGAGGGGCAATGGACTTGATGTAGATGCCCTCCGTGATCGAAACCCCCTTCGGCAGATTACCGGAAAAGGCTCCAAGATTGGATCTCTCGGGAACAGAGGCTTCTGTCGGCGAAAAAGTATTTGCGTGGCTCCCATTTGTGTTGGGGGAATATTTGGGTATTTATAGGACGAAGAATAGGATTAGGAGACCTGCTAGGAGACTGCAATCCTGTTAGTCACAGCCAGGGGGTGGCCACGCCTACTAGGCTTGTGACCTCCTGGTAGATCCCCTGGCGTGCACTCCAAGCCTAGTGGATTTGTTTCCTTCCAGAAAAAATCATTCAAAGATTATATTCTGTTTGGACTCCGTTTAATATTCCAAATCTGCAAAACTCAGAAACAAGGAAAAAACAGAAACTGGCACTAGGCTCTAGATTAATAGGTTAGTCCCAAAAATAATATAAAATAGCATATTAATGCATATAAAACATCCAGAATAGATAATATAATAGCATGATATCATAAAAAATTATAGATATGTTGGAGATGTATCAATCATTACTAGTTCACGTCCATTATGCATAGACCACCATACTTTACCATCTGTATTCATAAGTTAGCCACTCAAATAAATGCTTAGTTGCTTGCTACAGCCTCACCACTTAACCATACCTCACCCATTAAGCTTTGCTAGTATTGATACGCTTGGAAATGAGATTGTTGAGTCCGCGTGGCTCACAGATGACTACAACAACAGTCGCAGGTACAGGTAATGCGATGCTTTGACGTGAGTGCGGTGCTTGTTTTGATTTGGAGTTCTTCTTTATCATCGATCTAGGATGGGTTCCAGGCGGTAGCCTGGGATAGCAAGGATGGATTTCATTTTATCGTTTGTTTTCGTCCTTAGTCGGACCCTACTCTTCTGTATGATGTTTGAATATGGTGTTGTATCGATGTGATCTTGATGTAGCTTGTAGTGAGTGTAAGCCAATTCCATATACTCATCTCTTCTATACATGTACCTGTAATGATATACATTCTAGCAAAACGACAAGATGCGCTTTTATCCCTATCGAGGCCCTCATGCCAAAATAAGGATAGGATCGCATCTTGGGCGTGACACCATTATTGATGCACAAAGAAACTGTGAAAGTGAACAAGCGAAGTTGAAGTTGGAGCGCATGCTAGAAAATCACACAAAATTGTTGTACCCAAATTGTGAACATGACAAGAAAAAGATGGGTACCACACTGGAATTCCTACAATGGAAGGCAAAGAATGGTCTATCTGACAAGGGATTTGAAAATTTGCTGAAAATGGTAAAGAAGATGCTTCCAAAGGATAAAGAATTTCCCTCTAGTATACGAAGAAAAGAAGGTTGCCTGGCCTCTAGGATTGGTGGAGCATAAGATACATGCATGCCCTAATGACTGCATCATCTACCATGGTGAGGAGTTCGAAAATTTGAATGCATGCCCGATATGAGGTGCATTCGCTATAAGATCAATCGTGATGACCCTGGTGATGTTGAGGGAGAGCGCCCTAGGAAGTGGGTTCCTACTAAGGTGATGTGGTATGCTCCTATAATACCACGGTTGAAACGTTTGTTCCAAAACAAAGAGTGTGCCAAGTTGTTGCGCTGGCACAAAGAAGACCATAAGAAAGACACGATGTTGAGACAATCCGCTGATGGGTCGTAGTGGAGAAAATCGAGAGAGAGTTCCCGGGCTTTGTAGTTGACGCAAGGAACCTCTGGTTTGGTCTAAGTACAGATGTCATGAATCCTTTTGGCGAGCAGAGCTGCAGTCATAGCACCTAGCCTATGACTCTATGTATCTATAACCTTCCTCCTTGGTTGTGCATGACGCGAAAGATCATTATGATGCCAGTGCTCATCCAAGGCCCTAAGCAACCCGGCAACGACATTGATGTCTACCTAAGGCTATTAGTTGAAGACCTTTTATAGTTGTGGGATAAAAAAGGTGTACGTGTGTGGGATGAGCACAAACAGGAGGAATTTGAACTACGAGCGTTTTTGTTTGTAACCGTCAATAATTGGCCTGCTCTTAGTAACCTTTCAGGACAAAAACACAAGGGATACAATGCAAGCACGCACTATTTAGATGAGACTGAAAGTATATATTTGGATAAATGTAAGAATAATGTGTACCCGGGTATCATCGATTTCTTCTAATCAGGCATCTCTTAAGAAAGAAAGGCAAGCATTTCAAAGGTGAGGTGTATCACCGGAAGAAGCCTGGCCACCATACTAGTGATGAGATATTTGCTATGGTCAAGGATTTAAGAGTAATCTTTGGAAAGGGTCCTGGTGGACAATTTGTTCCGAATGATGCTAAGGGACACGCACCCATGTGCAAGAAGAAATCTATGTTTTGGGAGCTACCCTATTGGAAAGTCCTAGAGGTCTGCTCTGCAATCGACGTGATGCATGTGATGAAGAATCTTTGCATGAACCTGCTAGTTTTCTTGGGCGTGTATCAAAAGACAAAAGATACATCAGGGGCACTTCAGGACCTACAACGTATGAACAAAAAAGACGGCATGCATCCAAAGTAGTATCAAGGTCCTGCTAGCTACGCTCTTACCAAAGAAGAGAAGGAAATACTTTTTGAATGCCTAAGCAGTATTAAGGTCCCGTCTGGCTTCTCGTCGAATATAAAGGGAATAATAAATATGGAAGATAAAAAAATTCAAAACTAAAGTCTCATGACTGCCACGTGATTATGACGCAATTATTTTCGGTTGCATTAAGGGGGATTCTATCTGAAAATGTTCGAGTACCCATTGTGAAGCTATGTGCATTCCTGAATGCAATTTCTTAGAAGGCAATCGGTCCAGAATTCCTACGAAGGTTACAAAATGATTTGGTCCAATGTCTTGTCAGTTTCGAGCTAGTGTTCCCACCATCCTTCTTCAATATTATGACGCACATCCTAGTTCACCTAGTCAAAGAGAATACCATTTTGGGTCATGTATTTCTACACAATATGTTCCCCTTTCAGAGGTTCATGTGAGTCTTAAAGAAATATGTTCATAACCGTGCTAGGCCAGAAGGAAGCATCTCCAAGGGCTATGGAATAGAGGAGGCTATTGAGTCATGTGTTAACTTTATTCCTAACGTTAAGCTGATTAGTGTTCCTCAATCATGACATGAGGGGAGACTGAGTGGAAAAGGCACGCTAGGAAAGAAAGCAAAAATAAGTATGGACGGGCATTCTTTCACTCAAGCATACTACATAGTTCTACAAAATTCCACCTTGGTGGCTCCGTATATAGAGGAACACATGGATATTGTATACTCCAAGAACCTGGAGTTGTCTGACTCCTGGATTAAACATACACACATGGTGACTTTCTGCGGTTGGTTGCAAATACATCTCATGAATAACACCACTGTTGGAGATCAGCTGTACTTGGCCAAGTCACCATCTTTGACTATATTGACTTTCAAAGGGTACGAGATAAATGGGAATACATTTTACACGATCGCCCAAGATAAAAAGAGCACCAATGAAAATAGTGGTGTCTGCTTTGATGCAACAAACAACAATGGGAAAAGGAAAAATATTATGTTTACATAGAGGAGATATGGAACTTGTCTATGAACCTTCTTTTAAGGTCTCTTTGTTTCGGTGAAAATGGGTCAATCTGACATGAGGCGGGGTAAAGGTAGACCCGCAGTACAGAATGAAAATAGTAGATCTCAACAATCTTAGGTACACAGACTAACCATTCGTCCTAGCCAATGATGTGGCTCGGGATTTCTATGTGAAGGAGATGTCTACCAAATCGAGAAAAAGAAAAGATAAGGAAGCGAATACATCATACGATGATCCATAGCGCCACATAGTTCTTTCAGGGAAAAGAAACATTGGGGGAGTGGAGGACAAGACACACATGTCATAAGATTATAATAAGTTTCATAAAATTTCTCCCTTCACAGTGAACACTAACCCAAGCATCCTGTTAAATGATGAAGATTCTCCATGGTTATGATGCAATCATAAGCAAGAGGCATACACGAAGAAAAAGTTTTATACCCCAAGATCCCACTCTCGGATGTGATCAGCTTCACTGTCATCACTTTCTCTCTAGTAAGTTTCCGGAGTTATAGCCACTTCGGACAAACCGAAGGGAATCTTTGGAAGAGTTAGGTATATATCTGTTTTGGGTGTTCCTAGGTGGACTCCAGAGCGTCGGTATCCAACCAAAAATCTCGGGCATTGGCATTTGAAACATGTTTTTTGAATAATTATTTATTAAGTTATGAATTTTCGAAATTAGGAATTATTTCTGTCCTTTTAGTATTTTAATTATACAGAGGAGTTAGTCAATGCAATTATGTCCAAAAAATATATGAATGTGTAGTTTATGTTAAGATAAACAATTCGACATCTTATTTGCTCCACTTGGCATAACAAAACTAAAGGTATGGATTTTTGAAGTTTAAAATAATGTCTTCAATTACTGTATTTAATTAATATGTGCAAAATTAATTATGCAACTTCCTGTCAAAATGATACTAGTTGACAGAAATCTTCAACGTGAATCTACAAAAATTTGAATCAACTCATTTGGTTTAGTTTTCAAATTGTTATGCATTTTACAAGAATTTATTTCAATCTGTAAAATTGATTTTTTCAAATAATTTCTTCAAAATGAAAATTAATTGGAATACACCTTTAGTCCCGGTTGCAACCACAAGCCGAGACTAAAGGTTTCACCTCACACGTGGAATTTCGGCCGCCAAAAAGGATGGCCTTTAGTCCCGGTTCATGGATGGAGCCGGGACTAAAGGTTGGCCTTTAGTCCTGGTTCGTGGCTGGAGCCGGGATTAAAGGTCACGAGTATATAACTTCCAGGACTTGGTGGCCCGAAGCCAAACACCACCGGGAGAAGGAACAGAACCATGCCGCCAGGCTGCCAGATTTCACTGTCGTTCCGTCATCGTTCTCCGGCGATCCGCACCGCCGCTCGGTGCCCCATTTCCGATCCACACGTGCCTACTCCGATCGAGGTACCCCCCCCCCCCCTCTCCGCAACATCGCCATCGAGCACAACATCGTCCTCGGCCACCATGGATCGTCGCTGGCGATTTTGTTGGAAATATGCCCTAGAGGCAATAAATAAAGTGTTTATTATTGTATTTCCTTGTTCATGATAATCGTTTATTATCCATGCTATAGTTGTATTAATTGGAAACACATTACATGTGTGGGTAAATAAACAACACTCTGCCCCTAGTATGCCTCTAGGGAACTAGCTCGTTGATCAAAGATGGTTAAGGTTTCCTAGCCATTGACATGTGATGTCATTTGATAACGAGATCACATCATTAGGAGAATGATGTGATGGACAAGACCCAAACTACAAACATAGCATATGATCGTGTCAGTTTATTGCTACTATTTTCTGCTTGTCAAGTATATGTTCCTATGACCATGAGATCATGCAACTCACGGACATTGGAGGAGTGCCTTGTGTGTATCAAACGTCGCAACGTAACTGGGTGACTATAAAGGTGCTCTACAGGTATCTCCGAGGGTGTCTGTTGAGTTGGCATGGATCAAGACTGGGATTTGTTACTCCGTGTGACAGAGAGGTATCTCAGGGCCCACTCGGTAATACAACATCACAATAAGCCTTGCAAGCAATGTGACTAAGTGTTAGTTATGATATCTTGTATTACGGAATGAGTAAAGAGACTTCCCAGTAACGAGGTTGAACTAGGTATGGAGATACCGACGATCGAATCTCGGGCAAGTAACATACCGAAGAACAAAGGGAACATCATACGGGATTAAGTAAATCCTTGACATAAAGGTTCGACCGATAAAGATCTTCATAGAATATGTAGGAACCAATGTGGACATCCAAGTCCCGCCATTGGTTATTGACCGTAGAGGTGTCTCGGTCATGTCTACATAGTTCTCGAACCCGTAGGGTCTGCACACTTAAGGTTTTGTGACGTTTCGGTAGTATAGAGTTATGTATGGTGGTGACCGAAGTTTTTTAGGAGTCCCGGATGAGATCCCGGATGTCACGAGGAGCTCTGGAATGGTCCGGAGGTAAAGGTTCATATATAGGAAGTCCTATTTTGGTCGCCGGAAAAGTTTCAGGCTCATCGGTAGTGTACCGGGAGTGCCGGTGGTGTACCGGGAGGCCTCCGGGAGGGGTATTTCGACCCAAGAGGCTTCATGGGCTGTGGGAGAGTGAATATCATCCCTTAGTGGGCTGGTGGAAACTCCCACACAAGGCCCATGTGGCTAGAGGGAAAAACCCAACAGGAAAAGGTGGAAAAAAAGGCCAAAAGGAGTAATCCTAGTCCTACTAGGATTGGAGGAGGAGTCCTCCTCTCCTAGTAGGTTCGGCTGAACCAGCTAGGCTTGGTGGCCAAGCCACCTCCTCTCCTCCTCTCCTCCTATATATACTAGAGGTTTTTGGGTTTTTGCACTAGAATTTCAGCCACGTGCTACCCGTTCCTCTAGTGCATAGTTTCTCCTCTAGATTGGATTTCTGCAGTGCTTAGGCGAAGCCCTGCCAGAATTGCTCCACCACCATCGCCGGAGCACCGTCAGGCTGCCGGAGAACTCTTCTTCCTCTCCACTCCTTCTTGCTGGATCAAGATGATGGAGATCGTCATCAAGATGTACGTGTGCTAAACGCGGAGGTGCCGTCCGTTCGGTGCTAGATCGGAAGGATCGTGATCAAGTTCGTGGGACGGATCGTGATCAAGTTCGTGGGATGGATCGGGATCGGATCGCGGGACGGATCGTGATTGGATGGCGGGACAGATCGTGATTGGATCGCGGGACGCACGGCGATTTGGATCGCGAAGACGTTCGACTACACCAACCGCGTTTCTTAACGCTTCCCACTTAGCGATCTACAAGGGTATGTAGATTCACTCTCCCTCTCGTAGATGCTCATCACCATGGATAGATCTGCGTGTGCGTAGGAAAATTTTTGTTTCCCATGCAACGTTTCCCAAAAGTGGTATCAGAGCTAGGTCTATGTGTAGATGAGATCTCGAGTAGAACATAAAAGGTTTGTGGGCGTTGATGCTTAGATTGCTTCCTCCCTTGGTTTGATTTTGGTTCAGCAGTATTGTGAGATGAAGCGGCCCGGACCAACATTACTCGTACGTTTACGAGAGACCGGTTCCCTCGACGCAACTTGTTGCCTAGATGGCTTGCGGGTGGCAGTTTCTCTCACTTTAGTTGGATCGGATTCGACAAAGGCGGTCCTTGAGAAGGTTGAAAAGCAAATTATGTATCACCGTTGTGGTTTATGCGTAGGTCCGTTCTTGCTAGAAACCCGTAGCAGCCACGTAAAACATGCAACAACAATTAGAGGACGTCTAACTTGTTTTTGCAGGGTATGTTGTGATGTGATATGGCCAATTACATGATGTGATATATGTGATGTATGAGATGATCATGTGATGTATAGAATTTCACGACTTGCATGTCGATGAGTACGGCAACCGGCAGGAGCCATAGGTCTTTAATTATTGTATGACATGCGTGTGAATCATTAAGCGCTATGTAATGCTTTACTTTATCGCTAAACGGTAGCAATAGTAGTAGAAGCATGTTGGGCGCGACAACCCCGATGGCAACACGTTGATGGAGATCATGGTGTCTTGCCGGTGACGATGGAGATCATGCCGGTGCTTTCAAGATGGAGATCTAAAGCACAAGTTCATGGCCATATCATGTCACTTATGAATTGCATGTGATGTTAGTTCTTTTATGCACCTTGTTTTGCTTAGTACGACGGTAGCATTATAAGGTGATCCCTCACTTAAATTTCAAGATAAATTGTGTTCTCCCCGAGTGTGCACCATTGCGAAAGTTCGTCGTGTTGAGACACCACGTGATGATCGGGTGTGATAGACTCTACGTTCACATACAACGGGTGCAAGCCAGTGTTGCACGCGCAGAACACTCGGGTTAAACTTGACGAGCCTAGCATGTACAGACATGTCCTCGGAACACAAGATACCGAAAGGTCGAACATGAGTCATCTAGTAGATATGATCAACATAATGATGTTCACCATTGAAGCCACCTCAACTCACGTGATGATCGGACTTGAGTTGGTGGATTTGGATCATGTGACACTCAGATGACCTGAGGGATGTCAATTTGAGTGGGAGGTTTAGTAATTTGATTAACTAAACTCATTATCTTGAACAATAGTCTAAGTAAACTTTGCATATTTATGTTGTAGATCAATGGCTGACACAGTAGCACCCCTGAATTTTAATGCGTTCCTAGAGAAAGCTAAACTGAAAGATGATGGAAGTAACTTTGTTGACTGGGCCCGTGATCTGAGGATTATCCTCAAGGCTTCCCAGAAATCATATGTCCTTGATGCACCGCTTGGTGACCAACTAGAAGACATGACCTCCGAAGACGTTAAGAACGCTTGGGAGGCACGTACTGGAGATTACCCAATAGTTCAGTGTGCAATATTGTATGGCTTAGAACCGGGACTTCAAAGACGTTTTGAACGTCATGGAGCATATGAGATGTTCCAGGAGTTGAAGTTTATCTTTCAGAAGAACGCCCGGATCGAGAGGTATGAAACCTCCGATAAGTTCTATGCTTGCAAGATAGAGGAGAACGGGTATATCAGTGAACATATACTCAGAATGTCTGGGTATTCAACTCGTCTAGCGGAGTTGGGAATTTCCCTTCCGCCAGAGGCGATCACTGACAGAGTTCTTCAATCACTGCCACCTAGTTACAAGAGCTTTGTGATGAACTATAACATGCACAGGATGAACAAGTCAGTCGCCGAGCTGTTTGCGATGCTAAAAGTCGCTGAGTCTGAAATCCAGAAAGAACATCAAGTGTTGATGCTCAATAAAACCACTAGTTTCAAGAAAAATGGCAAAGTTAAGGGCAAGGGCAAGAAGGGTAAAACCAAGAAGGATGGCAAAGCAGTTGCTACTCCTGTAAAGAAGCCCAAGCATGGACCCAAGCCAGAAACTGAGTGCTTTCATTGCAAGGGAACTGGTCACTGGAAGCGGAACTTCCCCCAAGTACCTGGCTGACAAGAAGGCGGCCAACGACAAACAAGGTATATATGATATACATGTTATTGATGTGTACCTTACTAGCTATCATAGTAGTGCATGGGTATTTGATACCGGTTCGGTTGCTCACATTTGCAACTCAAAACAGGAACTACGGAATAAACGAAGGCTGGCAAAGGACAAAGTGACGATGCACGTGGGAAATGGTTCCAAGGTTGATGTGATCGCCGTCGGCACGCTCTCTCTTCGATTACCATCGGGATTAGTGATGAACCTGAATAATTGTTATTTAGTGCCTGCGTTAAGCATGAACATTATATCTGGATCTTGTTTATTGTGAGACGGTTACTCATTTAAATCAGAGAATAAAGGTTGTTCTATTTATATGAGTAATATCTTTTATGGTCATGCACCCAATGTTAGGGGTTTATTCATATTGAATCTTGATAGTGATGACACACATGTTCATAACGTTGATGCCAAAAGATGTAGAGTTGATAATAATAGTACCACTTTCTTGTGGCACTGCCGTTTACGTCATATTGGTGTAAAATGCATGAGGAAGCTCCATGCTGATGGACTTTTGGAGTCACTTGATTTTGAATCACTTGACACATGTGAACCATGCCTCATGGGCAAGATGACTAAAACGCCGTTCTCTGGAACAATGGAACGGGCGAGTGACTTATTGGAAATCATACATACTGATGTGTGCGGTCCAATGAATGTTACAGCGCGTGGTGGATATCATTATTTTCTCACCTTCACTGATGACTTAAGTAGATATGGGTATATTTACTTAATGAAACACAAGTCTGAAACGTTTGAAAAGTTCAAGCAATTTCAGAGTGAAGTTGAGAATCATCGTAACAAGAAGATTAAGTTCCTGCGATTTGATCGAGGAGGTGAATATCTGAGTTATGAGTTTGGCAGTCACTTAAGATAGTGTGGAATTGTTTCACAGTTGACACTGCCCGGAATACCACAGCGTAATGGTGTGTCCGAACGTCGTAATCGAACCTTATTAGATATGGTGCGTTCTATGATGTCTCTTGCTGATTTGCCACTATCGTTTTGGGGTTATGCATTAGAGACAGTTGCATTCACTTTAAATAGGGCACCATCAAAATCCGTTGAGACGACGCCATATGAACTGTGGTTTGGCAAGAAGCCAAAGTTGTCGTTTCTTAAAGTTTGGGGATGTGATGCTTATGTCAAAAAGCTTCAGCCTGAAAAGCTGGAACCCAAAGCGGAGAAATGCGTCTTCATAGGATACCCGAAAGAGACAGTCGGGTATACCTTCTATCTTAGATCCGAAGGCAAAGTGTTTGTCGCTAAGAACGGAACATTTCTTGAGAAAGAGTTCTCTCGAAAGAATTGAGTGGGAGGAAAATAGAGCTTGATGAGGTTATTGAACATTTACTTCAACCGGAAAGTAGCGCAGTGCATAAAGATGTTTCTGTGGAACCTACGACGGTAGAAGAGGATGTTAATGATGATGATCATGAAGCTTCAGATCAAGATGCTATTGAATGTCGTAGGTCGACAAGGCCGCGTACTACCCCTGAGTGGTACGGCAACCCTGTCTTGGAGGTCATGTTGTTGGACAACAATGAACCTACGAGCTATGGAGGTGCTGTGATGGGCCTGGATTCCGAGAAATGGTTAGAGGCCATGAAATCCGAGATGGGATCCATGTATGAAAACAAAGTATGGACTTTGGAAGTATTACCTGAAGGGCGAAAGGCCATTCAGAACAAATGGATCTGTAAGAAGAAGACAGACGCAGACGGTAATGTCACTGTCTATAAAGCTCAACTTGTGGCAAAGGGTTTTTCACAAGTTCAAGGAGTTGACTATGATGAGACTTTCTCACCCGTAGCGATGCTTAAGTCTGTCAGAATCATGTTAGCAATAGCTGCTTATTTCGACTATGAAATTTGGCAAATGGCTGTCAAAACAGCGTTCCTCAACGGTTTCCTTGAGGAAGAGTTGTATATGATGCAACCCGAAGGTTTTGTCGATCCAGAGAATGCTGACAAAGTTTGCAAACTCCAGCGATCCATTTATGGACTGGTGCAAGCATCTCGGAGTTGGAATAAGCGCTTTGATGAGGTGATCAAAGCGTTTGAGTTTATACAAGTTTATGGAGAAGCTTGTATTTACAAGAAAGTGAGTGGGAGCTCTATAGCATTTCTAGTATTATATGTAGATGACATATTGCTGATTGGAAACAATATAGAAATGCTGGAAAGCATGAAGGAATATTTGAACAAGAGTTTTTCAATGAAGGACCTAGGAGAAGCTGCTTTCATATTAGGCATTAAGATCTATAGAGATAGATCGAGACGCTTAATAGCACTTTCACAGAGCACATACCTTGATAAAGTTTTGAAGAAGTTCAAAATGGATCAGTCCAAGAAGGGGTTCTTGCCTGTGTTACAAGGTGTGAAGTTGAGTAAGACTCAATGCCCAGTAACTGCAGAAGATAGAGAAAAGATGAGTGCCATCCCCTATGCTTCAGCCATAGGCTCTATCATATATGCAATGTTGTGCACAAGACCCGATGTCAGCCTTGCCATAAGTATGGCCGGAAGGTTTAAAAGTGATCCTGGAATGGAGCACTGGCAAGCGGTCAAGAATATCCTTAAGTACCTGAAAAGGACTAAGGAAATGTTTCTCATTTATGGAGGTGATGAAGAGCTCGTCGTAAAGGGTTACGTCGATGCAAGCTTTGACACTGATCCGCACGACTCTAAGTCGCAAAACGGATATGTATTTATTCTTAACGGGGGAGCGGTAAGCTGGTGTAGTTCCAAGCAAAGCGTGGTAGCCGATTCTATGTGCGAAGTGGAGTACATCGCAGCCTCGGAGGCCGCGAAGGAAGGTGTCTGGATGAAGCAGTTCATGACAGATCTTGGAGTAGTGCCTAGTGCACTGAATCCAATGAACCTGTTCTGTGACAACACTGGTGCCATTGCTCTAGCCAAGGAACCAAGGTTTCACAAGAGGACCAGACACATAAAGCGATGCTTCAACTCCATCCGCGATTACATCGAGGAGAAGGACATAAATATTTGCAAAGTGCACACGGATCTGAATGTTGCAGACCCGTTGACTAAACCTCTTCCAAGGGCTAAACATGATCAACACCAGAACTGCATGGGTGTTCGGTTCATTACAATGTAAATCACATAGTGATGTGAACTAGATTATTGACTCTAGTGCAAGTGGGAGACTATTGGAAATATGCCCTAGAGGCAATAATAAAGTGTTTATTATTGTATTTCCTTGTTCATGATAATCGTTTATTATCCATGCTATAATTGTATTAATTGGAAACACATTACATGTGTGGGTAAATAAACAACACTCTGTCCCTAGTATGCCTCTAGTGAACTAGCTCGTTGATCAAAGATGGTTAAAGTTTCCTAGCCATTGACATGTGATGTCATTTGATAACGAGATCACATCATTAGGAGAATGATGTGATGGACAAGACCCAAACTACAAACATAGCATATGATCGTGTCAGTTTATTGCTATTGTTTTCTGCTTGTCAAGTATATGTTCCTATGACCATGAGATCATGCAACTCACGGACATCGGAGGAGTGCCTTGTGTGTATCAAACGTCGCAACGTAACTAGGTGACTATAAAAGTGCTCTACAGGTATCTCCGAGGGTGTCTGTTTAGTTGGCATGGATCAAGACTGGGATTTGTTACTCCGTGTGACGGAGAGGTATCTCAGGGCCCACTCGGTAATACAACATCACAATAAGCCTTGCAAGCAATGTGACTAAGTGTTAGTGACGAGATCTTGTATTATAGAACGAGTAAAGAGACTTGCCAGCAATGAGGTTGAACTAGGTATGGAGATACCGACGATCGAATCTCGGGCAAATAACATACCGAAGAACAAAGGGAAGATCATACGGGATTAACTGTATCCTTGACATAGAGGTACGACCGATAAAGATCTTCATAAAATATGTAGGAACCAACGTGGACATCGAGGTCCCTCCATTGGTTATTGACCGTAGAGGTGTCTTGGTCAGGTCTACATAGTTCTCGAACCCGCAGGGTCTGCACACTTAAGGTTTGGTGATGTTTCGGTAGTATAGAGTTATTATGTATGGTGGTCACCGAAGTTTATTTGGAGTCACGGATGAGATCCCGGACATCACGAGGTGCTCCAGAATTGTCCGGAGGTAAAGATTCATATATAGGAAGTCCTGTTTTGGTCGCTGGAAAAGTTTTGGGCTCATCGGTAGTGTACCGGGAGGCCTCCGGGAGGGGTATTTCGACCCAAGAGGCTTCATGGGCTGTGGGAGAGTGAATATCAACCCTTAGTGGGCTGGTGGAAACTCCCACACAAGGCCCATGTGGTTGGAGGAAAAAACCCAATAGGAAAAGGTGGAAAAAAAAGGCAAAAAGGAGCAATCCTAGTCCTACTAGGATTGGAAGAGTCCTCCTCTCCTAGTAGGTTCGGCCGAACCAGCTAGGCTTGGTGGCCAAGCTGCCTCCTCTCCTCCTCTCCTCCTATATATACTAGAGGATTTTGGGTTTTTGCTCTAGAATTTCAGCCACGTGCTACCCGTTCCTCGAGTGCATAGTTTCTCTTCTAGATTGGATTTCTGCAGTGCTTAGGCGAAGCCCTGCCGGAATTGCTCCACCACCACCGCTGGAGCGCCATCAGGCTTCCGAAGAACTCTTCTTCCTCTCCACTCCTTCTTGCTGGATCAAGACGGTGGAGATCATCATCAAGCTCTACGTGTGCTGAACGCGGAGGTGTCGTCCGTTCGGTGCTAGATCGGAAGGATCGTGATCAAGTTCGTGGGACGGATCGTGATCAAGTTCGTGGGACGGATCGTGATCGGATCGCGGGACGGATCGTGATCGGATCGCGGGACGGATCGTGATTGGATCGCGGGACGCATGGCAATTTGGATCACGAAGACGTTCGACTACACCAACCGCGTTTCTTAACGCTTCCCGCTTAGCGATCTACAAGGGTATGTAGATTCACTCTCCCTCTCGTAGATGCTCATCACCATGGATAGATCTGCATGTGCGTAGGAAAAATTTTGTTTCCCATGCAACGTTCCCCAACAGATTTTCCTGCTCTAGGTCCTCCCCGGGCTTGACGCGCTGCTTCCCTGAACCGTCATGAGCCTCTGCCCGCTGCCCCTCCATCTTCGCCGTCGTTCTATTGACATAGCCATGCTAGCTATCGTACCGAGCGCCGCCATCCGCCATGGATGTCGGGAATGGCACTGTCGAGCCTCTTTGCTCCACCTGATGAGCCTAGTGCGCTCTTGGGGTCCTCGGGAGACCGTAGCGCACTTAAGATGGCCTCCCCATGCCACGTAGCGGTCGCCGCATCATCAGCATGCTCCGGATGCCGTGGAAGTCATCGTCACCGTCAACTTCGGTGTCTTCGCAACCCGTAGCCTGCTCTGCTGTTTGCGACCGAGCACGCGCTACACCCCAGTGGCCTGAGCCGCCGCTCCTGTGGCCTGTAGCGCGTACACCGCTGTGTTCAGAGGTCGCCGGCAATGAGCCCCATCGCCTAAGCCACTCGTCGGTTGGTCTCGTCGTCCGGGAAATTAATTAGGAACTAATCGTCCTTCTAATCACCCTCCCCCCCCCCCCCCCCGGTCGCTGACATGTGGCCCTTCACTCTGTTAATTTATAGTTTAGGTTTATTTAAACTTGTTATCTAACTGTGTCAATGACACGTGGGCCCTTGCCCGCACACCATCCCATTCATGTCACAAAAGGAGTAGATCCCCGGCGAGCTACCCCGAACGCACACCATCCAATTCTAGGCGTGCATCCCCAGTGTTGTCTGCCTTGTCGGCACCGTCGGCACGCCCGTGCAGCTCTAGCACCTCCCCAACGGCCGCTTCTCCGCTTGTTTGCACTCGTGCAAAACCGCCAAAATGACTTCCCCATGTTCTGGTGCATGCAACACTCCTCTTCTCTACTATGTCGTTGACTGCTTACTAATGTTTTGGTTCCAATAGGATGGATTAAAATGCTAATTGAGTTGCCTAGTTATCTATGTTCTTTTGTTTCAGGTATCATTGTTCTTTCTGCTACTCGATCAAATTAATTGTCTAGTTGAAGGTTTTGTCATTGGACATTAACTCTGATCACTAAATTGAAACAAAATTGATAGGGATCATTACAAGTTCAGAATAGCTAGCATTAGTAGCATTTTATAGTTCTACTTCTTAAAGTCTTCGATAGACAATTTTAGCAAGTTTGCTTGATTGACATGCACACATATATTGACAAGGGGCAATTTCTAGCAGGACATAACAAATACTACGCCCATTTTATGCAAAAAATTATATTATCCGACAATATGCTAGGTAAAGAAAATAGTTTCTTCCAAATCAAGGGCACACAGCCTGCCATATCATGGGATGTGGAAATATATGAAGGCTTGTAATGTGAGATATTCATTGAAATGCTTTAGTCCATCACCGTGAGATTCAGTTCACTTTCCGTTGGTAACAAAATTTGACTACTATGATTTAGTTTTTCCTTATAGAATGCATTCTAATTTAAATACTAAATTGTTTTATCTTTCTTCTGTATTAGTTAAGCTATGGACGATGGCGACAGATACCATGAAGAGGAGATATTTGACATCATACACTCCTTCCAAAACCCAAAGAATGAACAAGATGACGGCTCACAATTTGTGAACGACTCCGGTGAGGGACTTGAGTAAGAACCAAGAGACGAAGGGCAAAAAAACAATGATGGCAAAGAAAATGTCAGGCAATTAACAAAGTCTAGCAAGGTATATATATTAAGCCTCTGGTGATCATTAGATGTATTAATTAATTTGTATATGTATATTAATGAATCTTTCTTCTTTTATCCCTCCGGATCGAGCCAAACTCCTAGAAGGGTACGAGGCCGGGCCCAAAAGTTGGGCGATGACATAAAGTTCAACATCGATGAAGTCGCAGAAGATGGTGAACCGATTGCTCCTGAATAGAATGCCCATAAATTTATAACTCAATGCGGAGTTATTGTTAGGGATAACATCTCGATCACCATTCGAGAATGGAATAAGCCAAGGTAGATTGAGGAGTTAGTTATGTCAACGAAAGATCGAAAAAAATTCTCTGGGATACGCTCATGTCACATTTCAACCTACCAAATGGTCTCACAGATGGCAACCGGTTGAAAGTCAAGTAATTTGCTCTTACAAAGATGGCCACACAATTCCAAAGCTGGAAGAAAAGATTATACAACGACTACATCAAGGCAAAAGAGAATAGTCCAGAATTCACTAGAGTACTAGAGAACATAAAAGATCACTCAGACGTATTTGTGGAGTACAAGGACTCGGTTGAAGCTTTGGAAAGGTCGAGCAAAGTAAAATAAATGTTGAGAAAAAGAAGTATCACCACTACAAGAGAGTCGTGCCTAAGTGGGAAGCAGCTGAGGCCAAGATGCTTGCAGAAGGGGTCATTCTAGCTACAACGGTTTGGCCCCATAGGTCCAAGCATTGGTTTTATGCGCATGGGGGACATTTGGACCCAGCGATAGGGAAGATTATTGTAAAGGCAGATCTTAAAAGAGCCTCAGACACTTCAAGCAATAGAAGATGCTCGAAAGGGGTTGTTCCAGCCTGAGAGAGAGAACGACAAGCTTACACATGCCCTCAAGAATCCTAAACATGGAGGACGGACACGAGGCAAAGGCTTTGTTCCATGGGTTGAGGGGTTTTCGGAGTGGAACAACACTCATAGAAACCATTAGAGAAAAAAGAAGCAGGATGCAGACCGGCTTCAGAAGATAGAAACAAAGAACGAGGAGGTCGAACACGTATTAAAGTGGAAGCAGGAGCAACTAGACACAATTAGCCAGCAAAAGGCATCTCTACGACAGGAGCAAGTAGGTCCAACATTGGATAGTATCGTCCCATCTATGAGGAAAAGCAACATGGGTTCCACGGGGGTCCGGGCCAATGATGCACTGTTGGCTCCCTACCCCATGGATGATATCGAAGAGAGGACAAATTGTGAGCTACACCGGAAAATGAAGAACATATATATGAAGGTGGAGATCGACGTTGATTTACCGAATGCACCTGAAGCAACCATCAGTGGCAATCTGATTCTAGCTGGCTATGCTCGTGTCGAGGTGGATGAAGTTCTGTCGGGATATGTCTTACTAGAGCTTGACATTCCTGGAGGTGAAGGGGAGAAGAAACTGGGAGATGTCATTCATGGTGTTGTATGGAGAAAGGAATGCATCGTGTTTCCAAGCTCGGCGTCAAGGACACCGACTCCTCTGAGTAGCAATACACATCTAAGTCCACCCCACCTCGATAGGGAGCCATCGCGAGTCCATATCGATCTCCGCCACATCAGCCAACTCCACACCCTATGTCCCACCAGGGCCAAAAGTGAAAGACCACCATTCCGTCGACTAGTCCTATTCGGAAGAAAGCTACAAAGAAGAAAGCCAACGATGAGCCTCCCGCCAAAAAGAAGTTAGCTTATGATATGACTAGTGAGGAAACAAAAACTGTCGTGGTTTCCAAAGTGAGGTCCCATTTTGCACAGAAACCGCCCCCCGTCGCCAAAGGAGATAATATCTATGAAAACCATAAAGCACTTTGTGGACTTTCTTGAGCGACTCCCGACACATGTGGAGAATAGGCCATCAGACTATGACCGCTCTATTAGGAAATCATATAAGGAAAAAATGCAGCAATCGAGACATATAAGTAGTAATAAAAAACGGGAAAATAGTACCCCCAACTCGGAGAACATGCAATGCAATCGACCCCCCGCTCAAGGTGATTACCGATAAGGTAAGAGACGCTGCTAGAAACATTGGTATCAGTGTTGATCAACTCCTAGGCACCGAGGAAATCCCCGTGGGTGACGTAGCATGGCAATATGCCTGCGGGAAAACCCTCGTCAGACCGGAGCAGGTCCGGCATCTATGAACACAAATGTGAAGATTGCATGAGTAGTACATGAAACAAGTAAAGAATGGGTGAATGACGCTCATGGTGAAAGTCAAGGAAGAGCATTACTTCTATGAAAACGAGCTATGCGGTAAGTTTAACGTAAATTTTCAGTTATACAATCAAGACTCACTTGACTAATCCATCATCGATTGCTATTATCTGTAAGTGATTTCTTTCTGTAATTTAAGCTCTAGCTCAGCTCGTTCATTGCATGTAATTATCCTTACTATATTGTTTTGTTCTATAGGACGGCAGTTCGACCTGCAATGTTGTATGGCGTTGAGTGTTGGCCGACTAAAAGGCGACATGTGCAACAGTTAGGTGTGGTGGAGATGCGCATGTTGAGATGGATGTGTGGCCACACAAGGAAGGACCGCATCCGGAATGATGATATACGAGATAGAGTTGGGGTGGCGCCAATTGAAGAGAAGCTTGTCCAACATCGTCTAAGATGGTTTGGGCATATTCAGCGCAGGCCTCCAGAAGCCCCAATGCACAGCGGACGGCTTAAGCATGCTGATAATGTCAAAAGAGGCCGGAGTAGACCGAACTTGACATGGGAAGAGTCTGTAAAGAGAGACCTGAAGGATTAGAGCATCACCAAAGAACTAGCCATGGACAGGGGTGCGTGGAAGCTTGCTATCCATGTGCCAGAACCATGAGCTGGTCGCGAGATCTTATGGGTTTCACCTCTAGCCTATCCCAACTTGTTTGGGACTAAAGTCTTTGTTGTTGTTGTTGTTGTTGAAGATTCTCGAATGCAAAAGATAGAGAATATATGACATTGGGTTCATTGACCCATGTATCATTACTGAAAAAATGATACAAGACTATCCAAGACTCGAGGATAACTTGCTAAGGTTTTTAAAGGCACAAATACCAGAACAGAAATACTATTTTCTTAAAACCTCAAGTGAGTGTTACTTTCTTGTACTACAAATTCTATTTGGCTTACTCGATGTTCCATGTAGTTGATGAGTTATGTATGCCTGCTCATATAAACATGCGCAGGTACCATTGAATCCTGCTAATCATTAAAGTTGACGCTGGAACTGTTGAAACCCTGGGCTCACTAGGTAAAGACCCTCGAGAATACACCAGCGTGTTTTTGATGTTTGACAGGTAATTTCCATCATTATTGCAATATATCGGCCTCTTTCGTTCATTTCTTGATATCAAATAATTAATAAATCCTTTATTGATTTTCTAAGCCGAGCAGGGTTCGGGAACGGTTCATCAATGATGTCTTTGGTGAATGGAAACCGGAGCTGCGTTGGCGACGACCCAAGGTAATTACGTAGTACTAGCTAGGTCTGCGCATCTCTTTAATTATAGTTTTAATACTATTATCATGATTGATTATTATCTGATTCAATTCTATTTTCTCACAAAGTGCATGAGCCAGAACCAGGCGACTAATTTATGCGCATATTACGTTTGTGAGAACATTCGTGTGACGACCGATACCCGTGATTTGCGTTGGATTTTTCGTGATGAGGAATGGGTTATCGCAACACAAAGTGGGTAAGTATTTTCCTCAGTTATGAAATAAGGTTTATTGAACCAATAGGAATATCAATCTTCAACCGCCTTCAAAATCTGCACACAAAAGAACAAACAACTTGTACCCAACGTCAGCAAGAAGGTTGTTAATCCCTTAATCTCGTTATTTGCAAGCAAGAGTTGTGTAGATAATTATAAATTTTAAAATAAAATAAAAACAAATAAATAACAGCAAGGTAATAAAAGTGTTTTTGAATATATAAGTGAATAGACCGGTGACCGTAGAGTTTTCTAGTGGCTCTCATAGAAATAATATATACGATGGGTAAACAAATTACTGTTAGGCAATCTATTATTATATATATAAGATATTTAAGGGGATCACCAGAATAAAGATAAGTATCTTAGAAAATCCCCCAATAATTAAAAATATCTAACCTTTGATTCGGTATGTGTATTTCCGAACAACCAAGTACAACCATTAGATCTTCGTAAACCAGGTGGGACCATACTGCAAGATACAACAGGTTCGACCTTCGCGTTCAGTTTCACGATCCCAACAGGTCAACCCAACAAGTTTGACAATCAAATAAAAAGGTTAGGCCACGTATAACCCTTGAGCAATCAGGCTATAAAAAGAAGCGATCTTACAACAATAAAGAAACACGTACAGGTTGAGCGATGAGGCCATCCCATAAAAAACAAAAAAATGATGCGTGCAGGGTTATCTCTTGGTAACTAGACCAAACTCTCACGATCATGTACATAGATGCAATCTCTCCAAACAAATCCAAAATCTCACGAATAATGTACAGAGATTCAATCGCTCCAAACAGAATTTCTCTCCACACAGAACAAAACTCTCACGTACAGGTTAGACCATCCCACCACCTCAGAGGTTCATTGTCCCCTAGATTTTAGAGTGCGACTTCTATATCATCTTCCTCCGGCAAACAACACTTTGATCTCAACTTCCTCCAACCAGTGGCACTTCGGATTTCAGAATTGTCTTCCTCCAACGGGTACAAGCCATCTCCGTCGAGCAATCAGACAACATCAAGTAAGTACCATCTGCATGAAATTATAGATCAAACCTAATAATGGATCGATAATAGTTCAATTATGCTCTAGGCAGTGCTCATCTAAAAATATTTGACATGTAAGCTCAGAAGGTTGATTATCTAGAAACAGAAAAAACTATCATGCGTATTCTAGATTACATAATACAATTCCATAGGTGTTGGTTCATGTCTTAATGGTATCATGTTCATACTTTTTACTCATCTAGAGAAGGCTGATGCCATGGATGTTGCTTCCAGTGTATTCACGTTAAGATATTATACTCTAAAGTCTAGAACCATAGTGCAGCTATAACAGAAACAATGGGATCGCTTGCTGAAATATAGAGAAACATATATGGTGCATCAGATGGTTTTCATATTTGATGAACCTCAAATTCGATAGCGGGTCCATGTCTTAATGACACCAGCTCCATCTGAAACACAAATCCAGACCAACTATCAAATACTATACATTTTCATCTACTATAATTTCATATATCTATTCCAGTTCAAAAAAATCTCCAATTTACTTTGTTGTCACATAATCACTAGACGGAAGTTGCAACAAAAACAATTGTATTTATAAAGCTATAAAGCCAGCATGTCATTATATTACTTACTTTACTAATCAACATCCTGTATTTATATATTTTGAGGGCCTCGAATAATATGGCACCTACACCGTTGGATGCATTAACTACATGAAAGACACATGGACAGTAGGATAGGTGTTGAAGATGGATACCCGCTATATAGTCTGTTGGTTTTGAACCCTCAAAACCCTCCCGGAGCTCCACGTACGTACGGCTAGCAAGCAAGCTAGCAAGCAGCTGGATGGATTCTATAGCTAGCTTGCTTAGACTCGTACGTCCTTGCTTCGGCTGGCTAGGATCGGTTCGATCTACACGGAACGCAGCTACTTCTCTCGACGGAACTTGCGTAACTAGCGACACGTAAAAACTGATTGATGGATTTGATAGCTACGGGCCCGTATCGAGCCTGTGTACTTTTGTATTGCTTTTCTTTTCTTCGTTGGTATAATTACATCGGGGTATCTTGAGTATATATACTAGCTAACCTGACCAACTAGCAGTCCTACTCGGTGATGGTTTAGGAAACCTACTCGGACACGTGCATACACACGTGTATAAAACGGACACGAACAAGTAGTCGTGTTTAATCCTAATATTCACCCCCTTAAACATGACATCCTTACTTTACAGTTTGGACGCCGATCGTTTCTCGCATCTTCAAGAACTTCTGTCGTCCGAGAGACTTCGTGAGAATATCGGCAAGCTGGTCTTTCGTGTTGACGTGTTGAACTTCGATCATCCCTTCCTCAATGCACTCCCGGATGTGGTGGAACCGAGTATCTATGTGCTTGCTCCTTTCGTGATGAACCGGATTTTTGCACAATGAGATTGCAGCTTGGTTGTCGATCTTCAATGACACCTTCTGCACCTCCCGCTTCGTAAGAATAGCTAGGAGTCTTCTCAGCCACACTGCTTGACAAGCCGCCGTGCTTGCCGCTATGTATTCTGCCTCGCATGAAGACAGTGCCACCACCTTTTGCTTCTGAGAATTCCAGCTAATCGGATTCGGACCAAGGTAGAAAATCATGCCCGTTGTGCTCTTCCGGTCATCCACATCACCTGCCATGTCGCTATCTGAATATCCACAAAGGATCAATCCTTCCTTTCCTTTTCTGTACGTGCAACCAAGATTAATAGTGCCTTTCACATAGCGTAAGATTTGATTGACCGCGCTCATGTGTTCGGTTGTCGGATTCTCCATGAAACGACTCACGATCCCGACTGAATAAGCCAAGTCAGGTTGGGTGTGCATCAAGTATCTTAGGCTGCCCACAACGCTTCGATACATTGTGGTGTCCACCGGCGGATTTGAGCTACGCTTGCTCAACTTGTGACGTTGGTCCATTGGAACTTGTGTCTCGTAGCAATCTGACATGCCACACTTTTCCAATAACTTGACCGCATAAGCCGATTGACAAAGGAAAATCTCTCCGGAGCTTTGCTTCACTTCGATGCCCAAGTAATAGCTGAGTAATCCCAGATCGCTCATGCTAAACTTGTTCTTCATTTGCGCCTTGAAACGTTCAATTTCTTGTACGCTATCTCCGGTGATAATCAGATCGTCGACATAAACTCCCACAAGCAGGTTTGAGCCTTTGGAGTTCTTTGTATAGACTGCGTGCTCGAGGGGACATCTCTTGAACCCGAGCGAGACCAAACTTCGGTCTAACTTTGAGTTCCAAGCTCTCGGCGCTTGCTTTAACCCATAAAGTGCCTTCTTGAGCTTGTAAACTTTTCCTTCTTCACCTTTCTTCTCGTAACCGAGGAGTTGTTCTACGTACACTTCTTATGTGAGATCACCGTTGAGGAAAGCGGATTTAACATCCATATGATGAACCTTCCAATCCTCTTGTGCTGCCAAAGCTAGGAACACTCTCACCGTCTCGAGTCGAGCAACCGGTGCAAACACCTCATCGTAGTCAACTCCTTGACGTTGTACATAGCCCTTCGCGACGAGTCTTGCTTTGTACTTCATAATAGCACCCCGTGTGTCCTTCTTTAACTTGTAAACCCACTTCAAACCTATGGCTTTTTGGTTTGGAGGTCGGGTTACCAAAGTCCACGTGCCATTGCTCTCAATCGCCTTCATCTCCTCATCCATGGCGTGCATCCAGCTAGGACTTTTCCTTGCCTCTACGAAGTTCGACGGCTCCTCAACTCCGAGCAGACATAGTCCGGAGTACTCGAGCGTAACTGGCTTTGTGTACTTGTAGACTTTCTTGAGGGTCTTGTAGCGGCGAGGCCCGGAGGAGTCCGTTGTGGCTTGCGAAGGAGGCGACACAAATTGTGTCGGTGTTGATGCACTTGAGGAAGACGGTTGAGTCTCGGGCGTGTCATCGACATCCGTGTCGACGTAGTCGTTGTGACCATGACCATCATCTTGATTGTCGTTGTCACTATGCGCCTCGTTGTCGATGTCGTCGCCAAGATCTCCGCTTGTGTCGTGCACGTCGTTGTCGCTATCACTTTGCGACCCATGTGCGCCGTCGTCGGTGTCCGCACCATGATGATCACTACCATTGTGGTCACCTTGGTTGGGCGTCTTGCCAACCACCTGGACGTCTTCCACTGCATCATCACCTGGACGTCTTCCACTGCATCATCATCAGGAAACTCAACTGTGAATATGTTACCGTTCGGAGCATCGTTGGCTGCTGTGCTCCAATTCCACGCTTTGTTTTCTTCAAACACGACGTCGCGTGAAATCCGTAGACGCTTGGTTTGTGGATCATAGAAGCGGTATGCCTTGGTGCAGGAACTGCTCTCGTATCCGATGAACACCATCTTGGTGCTACGATCGGCAAGCTTTGAGAGATGCGGCTCCGCCGTCTTCACATGCGCCACGCACCCGAACGTCCGTAGATGAGACACATTCGACTTACGTCCATAAATTGCTTCATACGGAGTCTTGCCAATCACCGTCTTCGTTGGAGCCTGATTGAGAAGATAGACCGCCGTTGAGACAGCTTCTCCCCAAAAAGTCCCCGGCAGGTTCTTGCTCTTGAGTAAACTCCTTGCCATGTCAACGACGGTTCGATTGCGCCTTTCAACACCCCCGTTCTGCTGCGGCGTATAAGGTGCCATGAGGAACCTTTTTATGCCAATCTTCTCACAGTAGTCGCTGAACTCGTTCGACGTAAACTCTCCGCCACGATCTGTCCGTAGAGCGCGAACCTTCAACTTGTGTTCCATCTCCGTTGCAGCCTTTAGCTTCTTGAACGCTTCAAACGCCTCATCTTTAGATCGTAGGAGAACGACCCACATATATCTCGAGTAGTCATCTACCACAAGGAAGAAGTACTTCCTTCCTGTGTGAGTTGCTGGGGTGATGGGGCCACATAGATCACCATGGAGCAGCTCGAGTGCATCACTTGCACGATAGGTAGACTGAGCAGGGAACGGCCTGCGGTGCTGTTTTCCAACCAAGCACCCGTCACATACTCGATCAACATGGTCGATAAATGGCATCTCGGATACCATCTCCATCTATGACATCTTCAAGGCGTAGAAGTTAACGTGTCCAAATCTAGCATGCCATAACCACGAATCATCATCACTCTTGGCGAGCCAACACTCCAGTTGAGATTGATCAAGGTTGAGGATATAGAGTCTGTTCCGTGTGCGATTAACACGAGCCAGCACGTTTCGGAGGTTGTCGAAGATCGTCATCACTCCGTTCTCGATATTCACCTTGCATCCATTCTCGTCAAGCTTCCCGATAGAGATGATGTTGTTGCGAAGCCGTGGGATGTAGTACACTCCGGTGAGTATGCGAAGTTCGCCTGTGAGACCCTCGAAGAGGACAGATCCTTGCCCGCAAATCTCCACAGCTGAACCATCACCGAACTTGACCGAGCCTTCAACATCGTATTCCAGCTCGAGGAATTTCTCCTTGCACCCCGTCATGTGGTTACTGGCACCCGTGTCGAGATACCACGACACGTTCTGATCCCCGGATAGCTTCGGTGTCACTTTCTTCTCATGAAGTAGCACCTTCCGGCTTGGTTTCACAACCACCGTTTCAGGGAGATCACAAACTTCGGCCATCAGAAGACCTGGACCTTCGCCTTCTTGCTTCGCCAAATTTGCCTTGATCTCCCGCTTGTTAGGCTTCGGACAATCCTTTGCAAAGTGACCCATCTCGTTGCAGTTATAGCACTTGACCTCGGATAAATCCAAGTTCCGTGGCTTCCGCCCTTTAGATTGGTCCGCCTTACCACGACCTTGTGGCTTGCCTTTTCCTTTGCCTTTTCCGGTTTGTCCGTCGCGCTTCGCGTTGCTTGAGCTTTCGCCACCGTCACGCCTTCCTTTGCTACTTGGGGCCTCCCAATCTGTGCGCGAGTACATGAGTTGGTCACTACCTCCTCCTTTGCCTTTCCGACAGCCACGAGCATTCTCTTCCCACGTTCGCAGACGTCCGATCGCCTCCGTTATGGTCATGTCGTCGATGTCGTAAAGCTGCTCGAGCGTGCCGATGATGTACGTGAATTTGTCAGTCACCGAACTGAAAAATTTCTCCACAATCTCGGTCTCCTCGAGCTTTGCACCAAGCGCGCGGATCTCTCCCACCAAAGTAGTAAGACGCATGGCATAGTCGTTCACCGATTCAGTTTCCTCCATCTGCAACTTGTGAAATTGGCGCTTCAGCACTTGTGCCCAAGCCTTGGTGACGCGATCTTCTCCGATCCTCATCTCCTTGAGTGCGTTCCACGCCTCTCTTGCCGTCTCGAACTCCGCCAATGTCATCAGCACGGAATCCGGCACAGACTGGGCTATGGCGGCCATGGCACCTTCGTCGCACTCCTCGTCGACGTCATCGTCCGTGATTGCCTGCCACACTCGAAGAGTTCGGAGAATAATCTTCATCTTCACCGCCCACACGCCATAGTTGGCGTCAGTGAGCATCGGGTACTGGATGGGGATGTTGCGATGCGCCTGGACGTTGGCGCCGCCCGTTCCGCCACCAGTAGTTGCTGACTTGCCGCCCTTGTTCACCTTGTCGCCGTTCTTGTTCGCTTTGGAACCGCCGTTGCCGGACTTGTTTCTCTTGGAACCGCCGTTGCCGGACTTGACCGACTCAGCGTCGTTGTCCGTCATCGTAGATCGTAGATCGTCGAGGCTCTGATACCAATTGTTGGTTTTGAACCCTCAAAACCCTCCCGGAGCTCCACGTACGTACGGCTAGCAAGAAAGCTAGCAAGCAGCTGGATGGATTCTATAGCTAGCTTGCTTAGACTCGTACGTCCTTGCTTCGGCTGGCTAGGATCGGTTCGATCTACACGGAACGCAGCTACTTCTCTCGACGGAACTTGCGTAACTAGCGACACGTAAAAACTGATTGATGGATTTGATAGCTACGAGCCCGTATCGAGCCTGTGTACTTTTGTATTGCTTTTCTTTTCTCGTTGGTATAATTACACCGGCGTATCTTGAGTATATATACTAGCTAACCTGACCAACTAGCAGTCCTACTCGGTGATGGTTTAGGAAACCTACTCAGACACGTGCATACACACGTGTATAAAACGGACACGAACAAGTAGTCGTGTTTAATCCTAATATAGCCGGCAGCGCGTTGTCGCAAGTTTGCGCCTGGGGGGCATGATCGGGCAGCCTCCTCCCCATCGGACGAGTCTGGCTGGTCCAAGGTGACGCGGCGGCGCCATGGTTCTGGTAAGTTTTCGACCCCCTCTCCGACGCGCAGTGTGCTTGGCACCCCGCCCGTCGCTCCACTGGTGGACCTTGTATGCTCTCGCTCCTCCTCCCCTTCCCCACCATGCTCTCCGAGTTCTTCTTGTGCCTCCCTTCCTCCTCCGGTGGCTTCGTCTGCGGCGGAGCGGCCCACGGTGGTGGTGGCGGCGGCGGGTGTGGAGCGTACCCTAACCCTAGCGCTCCCTCCCCGGTCGGTGTGTTGTGCTCCACGGGCCTCTTTGGGTTCTGGGCCATCCTTGGGTGGGTGGCCCACGACGCCCCTCCTCGCATCTCTGTCTGTCTTCCCACCGCTCGCATCTGTGGGCTCGGGGCTTGCTGGGCCTCCTTTGCTTACCTCCCTGACCCTCTCGACCCAACCTGTTCGCCAGCCCGTCGTTGGGTCCGCCTCTTCAGGATATCTATGGGTCCGGAAGGGATCCATTCCCCCATTTCTAGGGTTTCTAGTCTCTGCTGCGGACGTGCGTAGACGGCGCTCTCCCATTCGCTTCTTCCATAGATCTAGCCCTCCACCCCCCTCCCCCGCCTTTCCCTCTCCTTTGTGAAGGTCCTCGCGATGGACAAATCCAGGGGCTCCTCCAGCGAGGCGATCTCTGGTAGCAAGCGGCGCCATGACGAGCCGTCGACCGATGGGGCGGATCTGTAGTATGAGGCCTCTCTCAGATCTAAGCTTGAAGCGAAGCAAGCGGTCCGTGAGCAGGTGGCTCGCGACCGTGAGGCTTGGGCGGCTGGGCCGGAGTGGCGGCAAAGGGATGAAATGGCCCAGTCGCTCGGCGGTTCTAGTTCCTTGGCCACGGGATCTGGCGGTGGCGCGGCGCCAGTGGCGGATCCTTGGGAGGTGGCAGCGGCGAGGGGTGCGGCTGGATCTGCTACCTCTCACCCTCGCCCTCCGCCTCCTCCCTGAGGTCAGGCGCCGCCCTCACCTTCCTACTCGCGGTCCTGGATCTGGGGCCGGTTCTCATCCTCGTCCTCGCAACAACAACTTTGGCCCTCCTTCCCAGCAGTTCAAGTAGGGACTGGGGCCGGTTCTCGTCCTCATCGGCTGTCAGAATCGCATCAAACCTCCCTCTTTTGTGCAGTATGGGATGGGGCTCCCGAGATGCTCCTTCTTTGCCTTGGATTGTGACCCGCCGCGTGTGGCTATTGCTCCTTCACTCTCAAATGCTGCTGACATTTCCGTGCAAGGGCAAAAGATCACTCCTCAAGTCCTACTGGAAGGTTTGCGGGTATGGGCCGTGGATGGCTGGGATTGGCAGGTGAATCAACCGACAGACTTTGAGTTTGCTATGGTGTTCCCCTCTTCCGAGAGCTTAAGGATGATTGCCTCTTTTACTAGTTCACCCTCCCGCTTAATCAATTGGTGATCTCTGTCAAAGCTACGGCCAATGGCTCAAGTCTGTAGGTCAGCTCTGAAGTTTGGGTGTTGGTGGAGGATGTTCCTACGAAGCTCATATCTGTCCCTTTTCTTATGGCCTTTGGTGTTTTGCTAGGGAAGCCTATCGAGGTGGATGGTAAGTCTTTGACCAGGTTGGGCCCAGTTCGTCTGAGGATTTGGTGTGTGGATCCGGTGTGTTTGCATGGTCAGGTGGATGTGTTCCCCTCCGTTGATGGAATCCGGCTACGGGTGCGGCTCGAGGGTACTAAGGCCTTCCAGGCACCTCCGCCTCCCCCTCCTACCGCTCCCTCCTCTTCGAAGAAACACGACGATGGCTCTGCTGGTGGTGGGATGAACCCGAGTGGTGGTACGGGTGGGGACACTGATGCCCGTTTCACCCAGTCCGAACGGGATGGACTGGGTCCTGAGGTTCAAGATCTTCTCAAGGAGAATGCACCCAAAGATGATGTTCGGCATATGGAGACGGTGCCAGCTACTGTGGTCATTGAGAAGACGCCTTCGGTGGGCACCCCCATCTCGGGAGTCTGTTCTAACATGCTAGTTAGGCCTCTGTCTCCCTCCACGTCTGGCATCGAGGATCTGGCCTCATCTCCTGCTCGTGATGTGATGGCTCCGTTGAGCAAGAAGTCCACGGTTAGGAAGTTTTCAGCTAAAAGCAAGGCGTCTTCGGGTTCCAAGACCTCGGTGGCAGGGATGTGTCGCCGTCTTGATGTCGACCTGGGGGCTGGGGATCTCCTCCCAGGGCGGCACCGCTTTCTCCTTGGGCTCCTTCCCCGTCCATCCGCACGCCCACCTCCACGGCCCGCAAGGGCAGACGGATGCGTGACTCGGGGGAGCCTGTGGCAGTGCGTGCGGAGCGGCGGGCTACGGCCAGAGACCTTCCTCCTTCAGGTATTCCTCTCTCCCCCTCCCCCCTCCTTCCTCCCCTATTAGGCTAGTGTTGCCCTCTCTGTCCGATGATCATTTATTGCATGTGCTTGAGGACGTGGGGATTTCCATTGATGCGGGTTTTGGGTCTCCATCTACTGTTCTTTCCATTATCTGAGTTAATGAGATGGCCTAGGCGGCCATTGCTACGGCTAAAGATTTGGTTGCGGCGAATGGGATCGCTGCAACCTCGACGGGTGTGGATGGTGGTGGCCAGTCGCCCCCTCCACCTTCTAAGCGGGCTATCTCTAAGCGTGCCAAATCCTGCGTTGCCTCCTGCAGGTCGAGTCTTCGTATCAAAAACCTGTCTTTCAAACGAGAGCCCTCTTCTGGAATATTAGAGGTTTCAGCGCTAGGAGGCGTCGCGACCAAATTAGGGATGTAGTTAGAGGTGATAATATTGATATTACTGGGCTTGTCGAGACTTTTAAGGAATCCTTCTCCCCCAATGAGCTCTCCGCAGTTGCGGGGATGGACAGATTTGATTGGAACTTCCTTCCTTCTTTAGGGCATTTTGGTGGGATTCTTCTGGGCACCAAGCGCGACATGTTTGATTTTGTGACCTTTGACCATGGCATTTTTTGGGCTAGCACGGCGGTGCACCATCAGAGTTTGAATCGCTTATGGGAAATCATGGTTGTCTATGGACCTGCAGATCATTCTTTGTCTTCCCTCTTTCTGGATAAGATCGCGTCCAAAATTGATGCATGTGCGCTTCCTCTGCTGGTTGGGGGGACTTTAACCTTCTACGCTCCCCTGCGGATAAGAGCTCTAACATTTTTTCTTGGCCTCTGGCTGATGCTTTCAACGCCTTCATCCGTGATTGCGCTCTTCGAGAACTTCCTAGGGTGGGAGCCCGCTTCACATGGACGAATCGCCAGTCTAACCCTATCCGGCGGGTGCTCGACCGCGTTTTTATTTGCTCGAACTGGGATTCTCTTTCCCCCGTGCTTCCGTGAAAGTCAAGTCCATCATGGTTTCGGACCATGCGCCTCTTATTCTAGATGCAGGTTTGGATTATCCTATTATTTCTTCGCGCTTTTAGTTCGATGCTTCGTGGCTTCTTGTAGAGGGTTTTCCTGATTAGTTAGCTACTAAAATCTCTGGGCTGCTTTCTTTTGTTCGGCGTTCCTTTGGGCCCATGGATGATTGGCACAAGTGCTCCTATGCTCTTTGCAAATTTCTACGTGGTTGGTCGCATAACAGGGCGGCGGAGGCTCGCCGCGAGAAGGGCTCTCTGGAGGCCCAGATTACGAGCCTTGACGCGTAGGCTGATGGGTCAGGTCTGTCTAAGGGGGAGTGGGGCTTGCGATACGTTCTTGAAGAGGCCCTTATGCTTTTGCATCGGCAGTCGGAGATATATTGGCGCCAAAGGGGTACTTTGAATTGGACCTTGAAAGGTGACGCACCCACGGCTTTTTTTTGCGATTGCTAATGGTAGAAGGAGATGTGCTCTGGATAGTTTACTCATTGATGGGGTGAAGGTCTCTGATCAGGCTCAAATTTTGGATCATGTGGTCGAATTCTTCTCTTCCCTCTATGCTGCTAGGACGGAGTCTGGTCTATCTATCTCTCATTCCTTATGGGACGCCCCTTCTAGAATTTCTCCTTCTGAGAAGGATGCCTTAATCCTGCCTCTTTCTAATGAGGAGATTTGGGAGGTTATTAAGTCTGCTAATCCTAAAGCTGCGTCGGGCCCTGATGGTTTTTCCATCCCCTTCTTTAAAAAATTCTGGCCACAGCTTAAGGCCCTCGTTTGTAACATCATCCAAGGGTTCTGTCTTGGGACAGTGGATATCTACCGCCTAAACTACGTTGTTATCTCCCTCATCCCCAAGGTCAAGGGCGTGGAGCTGATCTCCCAATTTAGGCCGATTGCCCTTATCAATAATATGATGAAATTTCTTGCCAAGGGTTTTGCCACGCATCTGTCTCCTGTTGCGCATCGTACGCTTAGCCCTTCCAATCTGCCTTTGTTGAAGGTAGATTTATCCTTGATGGGATTCTCATTGTCCATGATCTTAAGTCCCGCAATTCGAAAGCGGCGATCCTAAAGTTGGACTTCGAAAAAGTTTACGACTCGGTCAGTTGGCCTTTCCTTAGACAGGTTTTGCTCGCCAAAGGCTTTGACGGGGCTTATGTGCATCGGATTATGCAGTTGGTTTCGGGTGGGCACACGGCGATTTCGGTCAATGGTCAAGTTAGTAATTTTTTTGCCAATGGCAAGGGCCCGAGGCAAGGGGATCCGGCTTCCCCGATCCTTTTTAATTTTGTTGCCGATGCCTTATCGCGTATTCTGTCTAGGACTGTTGCTTCTGGCCACATTTCTCTGGTAATATCTCATCTCATCCCCCATGGGGTCACCCACCTTCAGTATGCGGACGATACCGTTATCATGGTGGAGCTCAATGATTCCTGCCTTGCTCATCTTAAGTTCATCCTGTTATGCTTTGAAGCCTTGTCGGGGCTCAAAATTAACTTTGCAAAGAGTGAGGTCATTGTCACTGGTGTTGATGATGTGGAGGCTTTACGAGTGGCGCACCTCTTAAATTGTAGCCTGGGTTCCTTCCCTTTTAAATACTTGGGCCTCCCGATTGCCCCGGATAAGCTTTGTGCCAAGGAGTTCGTGCCTATTCTTACCAAGGTTGGTAATCGAGTGCTGCCATGGAGGGGTAGATATAATAAGAACGCTAGGAAAGTTGCCTTGACTAATTCTTGTCTCTCCTCCCTGCCCATGTTCCTTATGGGCTTCTACCTTCTTTCTGTGGGTACGCATGATGGTTTCGACAAGCATAGAGGTGCTTTATATTGGGATTCAACGAATAATAAGCGTAAGTATCGGTTGGTCAAATGGAACATTATTTGTAGGCCCAAACATGGGAGGGTTGGGCATCATTAATACCGCGATGATGAACAAATGTCTTATGATCAAGTGGTAGTGGAAAATCATGTCCTCGGGCCGGAAATCCCTTTGGTTCTCTATTCTCAAGGCGAAATACTTCCACTCCTCTAATCCTATGTTTGCCTCCCCTAGGGGGGGTCGCAGTTCTGGAAGGATTTGGTTAAGATCCGTCCTCTTTTTAAGGACCATGTCAAATTTTTGGTGGGTAATGGCACCTCGACCCGTTTTTGGCTTGACTGGTGGTGTGGGGATTCTACTCTCTCAATGACTTTCCCCATGTTGTTTTCCTTTTGTCCTAAGCCTGAGATCTCCATCGCGGAGCTTGCGGATGATATTTGGGACTTGGCCTTCCGACGCTCGCTATCTCTTGAAGAGTTCGTTCAATGGCACCGTCTTGCTGCCCTTTTCCCACGCTCTCGGAGGCGAAGGACTCGGTGGTCTGGCCCCACTCTGCTTCGGGTCGCTTCTCTGTTAAGTCCCTTTATTCCAAGCTTATTGCTGGCACACCTACGAATAAGTTTTGTCAGATTTGGCGTTCGCGTATTCCTCCTAAGATTAAAATCTTCTTGTAGCAAGCTTTCATGGGCCGTCTCTCGGCGGCCGATCAGATTCGAAAAAACGCAATGGCCCGGGTTTGAACCGTTGTGTCCTATGTGATGCTTTGGAGGATACCAATCATATCTTTTTCAATTTTGTCTTGGCTAAGTTGATCTGGTGCTGCTTTTGATCTTGGTTGCAAGTGTCTTGGGCTCCGACTTCTTTTTCTGAGCTCCGGACCCTCACCATCCCTCTGGTCGGTGTTACGAAACGGTTGTTCTGGATTGGGCTGGCAGCGGTCTGTTAGGCCTTGTGGACCACCAGGAACAAGTTTACCATTGAACACATTTTTCCTGCTAAACCTGTCAATTGCTTATATAAAGCTTGCATGTTCCTGTGGCAGTGGAGATTATTGACAAAGCATGAAGGCCGCGACTGCTTCGACTTGCTACTATCTAAGATTCGGGCCTCGGCATCTTCCCTTTCGCGGCAGGAGCCTGATGCCTAACCTCTTGGTGGTCTGCGAGCATGGTTGTTGATCTTCCTTTTCTCTTGGAGTTTATGCTTGTCCGGCCTGCGTGCTGTGGTTGTGGCCTGCGTGCCCTGTATCTCATACTTTGCTTATTGTTTGGCCTTGTGTGGCTGTTGAACTTGTGGTGTTGTCATGGTTGTTACTCTGCCTGGTGGCTTTATTTATAAAGTCGGGCTCATGCCTTTTCTCTAATAAAAAAAGAAGACTAGACAGTGGAAGAGACATACAAAAAGGGGAAGTAAAGTATGGCAGACCTACCAAAGAAGATGTGACATCAAACAACGTCCACACTTGGTAGACCTACCAAAGAAGATGTCGCTAATACTATGGGATGAAGCTTCAATGGCGAACAAGATATGGTTTGAGGTGCTCGAAAGGAAGGGATATATTATGGCATGAAATGTGAACATCGGGCAGAGACCATTCGGTGACATGACAATGGTTCTAGGAGGGGACATCAGCCAGATCCTTCATGTTATACCAAAGGGAAGAAAACACAACGTAGTAACTACATCCATTAAAAGGTTGTCTCTTTGGAAGCACTTTCATATAATGAAGCTAACAAAGAACATGCGACTAAACTTCACAACACATGATGAATAAGAGAAACAAAGGATAGCAGAATTTGCAGGGTGGATTCTGAATGATGGCGATGGAAAAAATACATCATCATAAGGTGAGGAATTGATAAAAATACCAAGTGATATACTACTCAAAAGGGAAATGATCCCATAAAAGCATAAACCAATTAACACTACAACTTAAGACGTATTTCGCATTTAAAACTTACTCTCATCATTTATATTATTTTGGATTGGTATGTTTGCTCAGCGTATAATGACATTTTAACATTTTCACTAACTTATTACTAGCTACTTATGTACCTCATTCAACACTTATAGTCCAATTAAAAAAGAATCACATGTCTTTCCAAGATTTGATAGAAAAATGATTAATTATTTTCCACCGGCAGTCATTTTGTTAACTACATTATATTGGTTGAATCGCAAAGACACGGGAAAAGTATAAGAAAAGGGGGAAATACTACAGAGTCGGTCAAGGAAAAATAGGGACCTTCAGGTCGAGCTCCGAAGAATGTTATCGTCCTGGAGGATGAGGATGATGTGCCGAGCTACCTCCAGCGGAATTAGAGACGAAGCATCTGGCTTGCGCGCTTCTGGAAGAAAACGTCTCCAACAACCTCATACAAAAGCTGGATTAAAGACGGTTGCGGGTCTACAGAAGATGAAATCAACGACCAAAGCAATTGCGAGACCGATGAAATGTACGAGGACACAAACCAGCAGCTGTCGGTCAACGTGTGACAGAACCAGCAGTGGGGGTGGATCCAGGTGAGGTCGACCAATCTCAATGCAGTGAATCAGGAAAGGAAGCCGATTGGAGCTATCTGGCAGCGAAATCCTTGAGTGAGACGAAAGATTTAGAAACAGAGAAAATAGATCGGAGAAGAAAACACTATCACTGTGTTGAGTGGGGGAAAGAAGAATGGATAAGTCAAGAAGGCTACAGAATGGGAAAGTGATGGATAATAATGGTGGGACCCATCAACCAATGACGTTTTGTACATGCACCTTGCTATTGTGAGTTCACGTGTCATATTAAACAAAAACATATTCCGTAATAAGAAAAAGAAAATTGATACTATTTTTTGCGAGGAAAAGGGATTGGTACTATAGTTTGACCTTTTACAGTTTACTCTCTCACAATGTACACCCTTGGTACTCCTGTGCACGTCTATAGAAGCATGACATCTTCTATGGATATTTATATATACTATATAAAAATAAAATAAATTTAGTACAAAATCATTGGCAAAAACAAAACAGTACAAAATCACTAAATAAAATATGTCAGTCTTCCATACTGTTAGAAAATTAAGTTATGACTTTCAAGAATGTAGTCGATCATAAAACTACATTTACTGTGGCATGCACAATTAGCAATTAAAGAATGAACAGACAATATATATACCAAAGACAGAAATATATGTTTGCAAAGTTCCTATAATCTAAAATGTTATCACAATTGAGCTTTATTTTTTTATGGACATATCAATTATATATTTTTTAAATTTAACTTCGTAAAGTCCTAGCCTCGACGTGGGTCACTTTGCTAGTTGGTTGAAAAACGAATAGTTATGCAATTTTCACGACAGATCATGTGTATATATGCATCACGTCCATAAAAAAATAAGACGACTCCTGCCTGCACCTATTACTATTACTTCACTCATCGACCTCTATCCAGCATACATCTAGAGTATTAAGTAAAACAGAGTAATGCTTGGAGAACAATAACATGATGTAGACAAAGTAAACTCAATCAATATGAATAAACCCCATCGTTTTATCCTTAGTAGCAGCAACACAAAGATGCAACTTGTCCCCTTTTGTCACTGAGATATGGAAACTCGTCAGGTTAAACCTACTACAACGCACCACTCCCACCTAAGAAATATCAATCTAGTTGGCCAAACTATCTTAATAGATCGGAGAGCATTACGAAGCTATGATGATCATGCAAATAAGAATCTTATTATTCAGGTTTGACTCGGTTACTTTTCATGAATAATCTGAACATAAACTCACAATTCATCGGATCCCAACAAGTACACCATACAAAGGGATTACATCAAATATATCAAGGCAAAGATGCGATGGACATTGTATTGAAGATTGAGAGAGAGAGGGAGGGAGAGAGCGAGCCATCTAGGTACTACCTACAGAACCGTAGGTCTGTGGTGAACTACTCACACATCATGGTGTGGATAGCAAGGTTGATGAAGAGGCCTTCCGTGATCGATCTTCCCTCCAAGAGGGTGCCGGAACGGAGGTGTAGATGGCCTCTCGATAGAACACAGACTTGCGGCGGTGAAAAAAGTGTTTCCGGAGCACTTCTAGGGTTTTTAGAACATATGTAAACTTATAAGCCAAAGAGGGGCGTCGGGAGGTGCCCGAGGGAGGCACAAGCTATCAAGACGCCCCTAGGTGTCGCGCCATGTTGTTTTGTGGGTCCTTGATGGCTCTCTCGGCCTCCCGAAGCTTCCAAGTCTTCATTTGGTCCAGAAAAAATCATCAAAAAGTTTTGTGGCAATTGGACTTCGTTTGGTACTGTAAACCTGAAAAGTCAAAAACACGCAGAAAACAACTACTAGCACTGGGCACTAGGTCAATAGGTTAGTGCTCAAAAATAATATCAATTGGTAAATAAACGCCCCAAAAGTACCCTAGAATGATAATATGTTAGCATGTCACAGTTAAAATTTATAGATACGTTGGAGACGTATCAGCATCCACAAGATTAATTCCTGCTCGTCCTCAAGTAGGTAAATGATAAAAACATAATTTTTGATTTGACATGCTACCCATTATGTAATCCTTTGTATCTATGCTCATTGAGAAATGTTGAATTAAAAAACAACAACATAGTAATATTTATAAGTATAAGAAACAAAATCATTGATTTTTGAAAGTATATGATCCTAAAAGAGTGTTTACCCTTACTCATCTTATTATATTAGCAAGGCATGACTCCTTCTTGACCACATAAATACAAATTTTAAGCACCACGGTGTCCAAGTCAGGCATTTGGATCGTACCTTTTCAATATGCATCAAATTTTTATTCTTCACGCAATACATGAGCGTGAACCATTGGACATAGCATATAGGGGGAATAGAGTATGATGGTAGATATCAAAGGGATAAAAAGTGAAGAAGATAGTCTCGCATCAACTAGGCATACCAACGAGCTATGGAGATGCTCGTCGATAAATAGCAATCCAAGGAGTAGGGATTGCCATGCAAATGATGCACTAGAGCTATAAGTGTATGAAATCTCAAGTGAAGCTAAGTGGGGTGTGCATCCAACTTGCTTGCTCATGAAGACCTCGGACATTTGAGGAAGCCCGTCATCGAAATATACAAGCCAAGTTTATTATATGAAAAGGTAATTCCCACTAGCATATGGAAGTGACAACATAGGAGACTCTCTATATGAAGAACATGATGCCATTTTGAGGCACAAGTGTCGTAAAGGATAGTAGCAAAGACCCTTCTCTCTTTTTCTCGCATTTATTTTTATTTCGGTTTTTTAATGGTAGGTTTTTCTCTTCTTTTTTTGCCTCCCCCATTCATATTTTTTATATGGTGGGCTCATTTGGCCTCCCCCATTATTTTTTCTCTGGAGTCTCATTCCGACTTGTGGGGGAATCATAGTCTCCACTCTCCATCATTCTTTCCTCACTGGGAAAATGCTCTAATAATGATGATCATCACACTTTTATTTACTTATAACTCAATATGAAGAGCTGATAGGAAGATATGACTCTATATGAGTGCCTCTAGCAGTGTAGCAGGATGTGCAACGATCTAGCATGACATGTATCAAAAACATGATGAACGGTGGCTTTGCCATGAATACTATGTTAGCTCTACATGATCATGCAAAGCAATATGATGATGAACGAACTAGTCATGTGAAGTGACGATGGAATTTTCATGGCAATATATCTCGGAATGGCTATGGAAAGCCATAATAAGTAGGTATGTTAGCTGTTTTGAGGAAGATATAATGAGCCTTATGTGAAACAGAGCGTACCATATCACAGGGTTTGGATGCACCGGCGAAAGTTGCACCGATCCTCGAGGTGAGAATGGGCTATGCATGGTACCGAAGAGGTTAGCAAATATGACGTGGTGAGAATGGGTATGTCCATGGTGTCACATTAGTCATAAAGAACTCACATACTTATTGCGAAGTTTTATTAGTTTTATCAAAAATCAAAGTACTCCTCGCATTCCCCGATGGAGGAGGTTGGTAGGAGTTAATCGTTGTGCGCCCCCGACTCGAAACAACACTAGGATTTCAACGAGGAATAAAAATGCTCACACATCATCACCATGCCTCTTTAATTTTTAGATGAATAACAATTTAACACCTCTTAATCTCGACACTTCTACTAATCAGAAATTGTGGACTCACACCTTTTTCATATTACCACGTAAATGTCATTAACCCATGACCTCTCTATATGTGCTACATGATGGTTTTGATTATCATTAATTGAATACCTATTATTTTTGGACTAGTCTTATGACCCATGAAAATTACCTTCACTATTTATTCAGCTCTCAAACAAATATAAGTGAATAATGAGAGCATATTATTTCTATAAAATCTACACGCCACCATGCTCAAAAAGATATAAGTGAAGTACTAGAGCAACTGCCAAGCTCAAATGATATAAGTGAAGCACATAGAGTATTCTAACAAATTATCATGAAGGTGTCTCTCAAATAGGCGTGTCCACAAAATGATGATTGTGACAAACTGAAAGTAAAGTCAAACAAAAGCAAATGGCGCTCCAAGCAAAACACATATCATGTGATGAATAAAAATATAGCTCCAAGTGACATACCGATGGATTGAGACGAAAGAGGGGATGCCTTCCGGGGCATCCCCAAGATTAGACGCTTGAGTCTCCTTAGAATTTTACTTGGGGTGCCTTGGGCATCCCCAGGCTTAGTCTGTTGCTACTCCTTATTCCATAGTCCATCGTGATCACACCCAAAACTTGAAAACTTCAATCACACCAAACTCAACAAAACTTCATGAGATCCGTTAGTATAAGCAACATATTGCACACTTTAGGTACTATGATAAATTGATTCTTAATTCATTTTTTCATAATAGGTACTGTATTCTAACTTCTCCATGGCTTATACCCCGCGATATAAACCATAGCATAATCAAAATAAGCAAACTATGCAAGCGAAACAGAATCGGTTTAAAACAGAACATTCTGTAGCAATCTGTAAAGAGCCCATACTTCTGTACCTCTACAAATTCTGAACAAATTAGGATAACTTAAGAATTTGTCTATAAATGTTGTGTAAAAAAATTAGATCATTATCATGTTTTGGTAGAAAACAAAAATTCCTGTAGTGGAGTCAAAGTCTTATGTTATGTTTCAGCATCATTTCTACTCATCTTGTGAGTCATCCCAAAGGTTTTACTTGGCACAAACACCAATTAAAACATAAAAACATAATAGTTAGACAGGAACAATCATGTTATCACAAAATAACAGAAACTAAAAACAAAAATTAAGATACATATTGGGTTGCCTCCGAACAAGCGCTATTGTTTTATGCCCCTAGCTAGGAATAATGCATAGTTTCAAGTGTTATCATGTTTGACAATCAATCCATAAGTGGCTCTCATGATTTATTCATAAGGTGGTTTAATTCTCTTCCTAGAGAAGTTTTCCATCCCTTTCTTTAATGGGAATAGGAATATTATGTTTCCCTCTTTTATATCAATAATTGGACCTATAGTTCATAAGAATTGTTTTCCAAGTATTATGGGACAAGAAGGAATGCAATCAATATCAAGCACACTGAAATATTCAGGAACATAATTTTTTATTTTCAATAATAAGCACATCATTAATTCTACCTAATGGTTTCTTGATGGTAGAATCCGCAAGATGCAAGTTTAGGGAACACTCTTCAATATTAGTGAGACCATGCAAATCACAAAAAGTTTTAGGTATGGTTGAAACACTAGCATCTAGGTCACACAAAGCATTGCATTAATATTTATTTATCTTTATTTTGATAGTAGGTTCCCACTCATCATGCAATTTTCTAGGAATATAAACTTCAAGCTCAAGTTTTTCATCATAAGCTTTTATCATAGCTTCTACTATATGTTCGGTAAAAGCTTTGTTTTGTTCATAAGCATTGGGTGAGATAATAATGGATTGCAGCAAGGAAATAAATTCTACTAAAGATAATTTATCACAATTAAATTCCTTGTAATCCAATATAGTAGGCACATCACTAGTTAAAGTTTTGACCTCTCCAAACCCACTTTTTCAGTTTTAGCATTAAAATCATCACCCTCCAAGCAAACGGGATGCTCCTGAACTAAAGTTGACTCATCTTCAGTCCCTTTATCATTAATATATAGAGAATTAAACAAATACTTAATAGGATAAACACCAATCATTTTAAGATCTTCATCATGATTCCGATAAAAAATGGGTGGAGGGGCTTTTTCTAAGAATTCCTGCTTAGCTCTCAACTTAGCGGTCCTCTCCTTACTTTCAATAATAGATAATTGGATAGATTTAATAGTATCATTAAAATCATGCTTGGGTGTCAAAGGTTGTCAGATTTCAGGCTCCGCAAAACCCTAAGAAGTTTGAACACAGGGGCGTGTGCGAAGATCCTTTGCAGCCTCGCCCAACCTAGCTAACTACTCGGCGATTTCTACGACGAACTCGCTCGATGATGAGGAAGCAGATGCACATGATGATTTACCCAGGTTCGGGCTGCTGCGAAGCGTAATACCCTACTCCTGCTTTAGTGGATTGCCTCACGAGGAGGTTTTGGTGGATGAAGTAGTACAAGGGCGAGCTGCCTCACGACGGTGCTCAAGTAATGTTCTTGGCTATCTACTTTTCTCTCTGTACCCCCCCCCCCCCCGCTCTATGGTGCTGCCTATCCTCTACTTATAGTGCCCCATGTCCTCTTACCTTATCTCTTTGGTGGGAAGGGATCCCACAATGGCCAAATTCAAAGGGGGTCAGGAGTACATCCCTGCCCTGTCCAAAGGTGGTCTTCGCCTGCAAAGTAGTTATGGATGATGTAGAGGTGGGCTCAACAATGATATCCGGCCTGTTGGCTCGTGGTCGTGGTCTTGTTGCACCAGAAGGGAAACCTTTGCATGGAGCTTTGGTAACCCAAGTACATCCTTCCCCCTTTTCACCAAAGGGGAAAATGTCCGCCTGGCACGCTGGCGCCCGCCTGTCATGCCTTGCGTCATCCTTGAACTCCTGAGGCCAAATGCTGCATAGGGATCTTTTCCGCTGCGGAGGGGGCCTGTGGAGGCCCGTCCTTGCTAGTCTTGATGGCGCTTCCCTCGCGAGCCCAGGTCTTCACGATGGCCTTTCTTTGAGTGTGGTCTCACCAGCCGTGCTTGACTGACGAGGTGGGCCACGCCCTGGTCCGCAGGCAGGTAGGTCTGGGTACCCCCATTCCTAGAACACTGATAGTAGCCCTTGGGCCCAAGGCGTGCACGAGCTGGCCTCCTGGCGAAGCTGTTGAGTACAACCCGAAGCGTCACAGGCCCAACACGCCTGCGGGCCAGGCTTAACACGCGTTGCGCGCCCTGCGAATGATGTATCCACTCCCGAGGTCGGCAAGGACCTCCCAAGTCAAACGGATGCGAGCCTGCACGCTGCGTCGGCCATCATTATCTTTTCTTGAATGGGGCTGCTCCCTTGGCCTTCTCCCTTTGGGTCGCGCGGAAGTGACCCTTCGGGGGATGACGAACTGACATGAAGGAGAGACGCCCGCCACCCAGGCTTGCTCCATGGTGCCTGAGGAGCGCCCGACGCCCATACTCCCCACGATACTCCGGCTGACAAGGGCTGGGCCGCGCAGCGGCGTCATCATTGCTCGGGATGCAAGGGGGCGCCGGTTGGCCCGTAGTAGTATATAAGTGGGTGAGGGCAAGAAAACCCTCAGCTCATCTTCATCTTCTTTGCCTCCTAAACTCCGAGCCGCCGCTCTCCTAGTCATGGCACCACTAAGGAAGTTCTCCGTCGTCGAGAAAGGGAAGGCCTCTAAGGAGAGCCTTGCCTTGTCGCCGCCCAGGAGGGGTCACGGTCATCCCCGGAAGTCCACCATGACGCCGGTGGTGGTTCCCCACGGGCGCGGGCGTGCTCCAACGTGGCTCGGGATTACCATCGGCAACTGTGGGGAGGCTCCGTCCAGCACGGGCGGCCGCAGTAGTCATGGTGGTGGCGCCCGCGGTGGCAAGCTGGCGGTGGCCACCCGACCACCGGGCCCATGGCTATATTCAGCCAACATGGCCCGGGAGTTCGTGGTGTGGGTGGAGAGGATGGAGAAAGCTTGGTTCCAACTCCCTGGCTCCTTTGCTGAGGTGTTGCCGGCCGGGGGGCCTGCTGGCCTATGGCTGCAGGCCGATGGCTGCTGCAGCGCGGCCTCATGGGTGGAGATCGAGGTCACCCTCGGGGGCTACGTGTACCTAAACCGCGTGTGGTAGACGTTTGACCGCGCTCATGGCTTGGAGGGGAGGTGAACCCGCCACTTCAAGTACGACGGGGTGGCGATGCTCTTTGTCAACACCTTCGGAGGAGAGGGCGAGCACCTAGGGTGTTGCCCGGAAGATGCCAGCCACGTCGATCTTGGAGATGAGCTTGCCCTTCATGACGGGCGCCGCGTCTCCAGCAGCAGCGACACCCCCTCCAAGGAGAGCCCGAGCTATAACAGCAACAGCAGCTACGGCACGCCCGGATCTCTAAGGGGAGCAAGCCGCCGCGGCGTCACTCCTCTGCTCTAGAAGCAGCCACACCGGCGCGCCTCCACGGGCCCGTGAAGGAAGAGGAGGACTCCGACTGAGTGTTGGTGCTCCGATGCCAGGGCTCCTGGAGCGGCAGCCCCGGGGGGCTCCTCACTTTCTTTCTCCTCCTCTTCTTCCTTTCCTGTAATCAAAGAACCATGGGGGCCCTATGGGCGTGTAATGAGTGTCGGCGCTTGTGCCGTTGTTAGTACCCTTATCATGTGTCCCGGTTCTTGTGTCGTTGCTAATCAAAACATTCTGCGATCGCGGTTAGGGTACTTATCTTGGCATGCTCGCGGTAGGCTTTTCATCGGGGAGGTTCAGTAATGGCGCTTGGGGAGTCCGGACGTCCTGGGGACTTCTTCTTCTTACGAGTGAGGCTGGTTGGGAGCCCTTTCGGCACTCTGTGTCTGCAGGCCCCAGTCCCGCACATTCCTCGACCACCGTAGGATGCGATCGAATCACCAGGACACAACTACAGGGTGAGACCTCGACACCCTTGATGCCGACCGGTTCGCCAGGACGACATCAAGGGGCGAGTGGCTATATGGCTGGTAAGGCTCCTGAGGCGTGCTGCTCAGGAGCCCCCTTTGACGCTCAAGTAGCTCTATGTCGGCAGGTCCCAGTCCCGCACATTCCTCGACCATCGTAGGGTGCGACCGGATCACCAGGACGCAACTATGGGGTGATACCTCGACACCCTTGATACTGACCGGATCGCCAGGATGACATCAAGGGGCGAGTGGCTATTTGACCGGTAAGGCTCCTGAGGTGCGCTGCTCAGGAGCCCCCTTTGACGCTTAAGCGGCTCCCCAAAAAAGAATTTGTTTCCTGCCCCGGGAGGTTCATGCCTCCCGAGGCTCCGAGATGGCGCGTCGGGCCGTGGGCGGAGCCCCCGAGCGAGTATGAAGTGACATGCGCCTGCTGACTCCCCCGGGAGTGCCACGTGAGGATCCGAGCGCCAACGTCTTGGCAAGGTGCGAGCACCGTTCCCCCCAGCCCCCGCTCGCCGGGTGCGAGAGGGAGGTGAGTAGGCGAGTGCTTGACTTGAATGGAGAAAAATTCAAGATAGGGAACGATGATAAGAAGAAAACCCCTGACCCTTTTCTTTAAAACATGATCGGGGAAAAGCCCCCGAGTTTTCTTCCAAAAAAGTTGGCAAATGTGAACACCAAAAAAGCAAATAACAGCTACGTTCGGCGCATAGGCTAGTCTTCATCTTCTTCTTCCCCCAGTGCGGAGCGTAGGGCATCCACGTTGCGTGGGCATAGCCATTGGAGGGCAGTGTTGTCTGCCAGCGCGAAGCATGGGGCTTCCACTTGGGCATGGGTGGGAACCCCTCCGCATCCTCAGGGGGCTCCGGGCGTATACAACCCACTCATTATTACGTCAGAGTGTCACGTGTAGAACTTTTGGAGGTGCTGGATGTTTCAGGCATTCTGGATGGGGACCCCTTCCTAAGTCTCCAGGCGCACGACGCTAGGCCTGAAGAAGTGAGCGACCTTGAACAGGCCCTCCCACATGGGCGAGAGCTTGTGCAAGCCCTCCCTGGAGAGGACCAGCCTCAGGACGAGGTCTCCGACTTCGAGGGTCCTAGGGCGTATGTTGCGGTAGTGGTAATGCCGCAACGCCTGCTGGTACCTCGCAGCTCGGAGCGAGGCTTGGTGATGGACCTCCTCCCCGAGCACAAGTTATGTTCCCCGTGCAGCATCTTGGTGCTCCTCGTCAAATGCCAAGACCCGCGACATCCTTGATACCAACTTGTGATGCCCCCAATTTCGACCGTACGCTAAACATACACGCAATGCGTACGACCAAGATTAGGTACTCACTAATCAATATCACAAAAAAAACTCTAGACACAAATTAAAGTCATACATCTTCATATTACAAGCCAGGGGCCTCGAGGGCTCGAATGCAAAGCTCGAGCACGAGTTAGCGGCAGCAAATAATATCTCAGTATGGACATAAGTTAAACAAGTTTTGCCTTAAGAAGGCTAGGACAAACATAACACGGATCGAAAGCGGCAAGGCCTCCTGCCTGGGAACCTCCCAACTACTCGTGAGCGTCAGCACTCTCCATATAGTAGTAGGCTCCAGCGGGTGTTGCAGTCGTCTCCGGCGTACTCCATCTCCTAGGCTCATCCGAACACAGAATTGTATTGAGGGGGAAAGAGAAAGCAAAGCAGCAGTGAGTACTCATTCAAAGTACTCGCAAGACTGACATCAGAACTATGCTAAGTATGCATCAGTATCAAGGAATGGGGTTATATCTGGGCTGACTACAGAAAGCAAGAATAGGGGGAAGGCCTAGTCCTATCGAAGACTAGCATCTTCAGCATCTTACAGCATTAGGAGAGAGTAGACTGGTATCTCATATGTCATATTATTGTAGCAATTTTATTAAGCATCCACGCTAGAGATTCTTCCTCGACTCCCTGTGAGGAAACAATCCCGGAGCCAACATTCATTTCAATTAAAGTCACAATTATAGTTGTAGTAGGTTAAAGTACAACTCCAAGTCGTCCTGTTACCATGGACACGACTATTCGAATAGATGATATCATCCTTGCAGGGGTGCACCACATTTCCAACATGCTTGATCACCTCCGGCCAGACACACTTTTCTGGGTAATGACCGGCCTCGGGATAGCAACAAGTCATCGCCCCACCTAGGCTCAACAAAGAGGCCAGCCCGCCGGTCTAAATCCTAAGTACACGGGGGTCATGGGCCCACTTGCCCTATATGCTCCTGCATGATGTGTATGCGACCAAGGTCATCCTAAGTACACCCTAATCCAAGAGATGTACCATCGAGGCCACTCGAACGTGTGCCGCTCCATTGCTGACGTCTGAAGAGCTTCGGCTGATACAACGACGCTGAGTATCCATAACTTCTCCCACGTGAAGGTTTAGTGCGTAAAAGGTCAAACGGCCAACTCAGATCAAATACCCAACCCATTAGCATTTTATTAATGCGGGGCAAGCGCGACCCATAAAGTGCGGTCCCGTCGCCCCGTCCTGAGGATGTGTGGCAAGGGCCTCTCCTGCCCGTCCACGCCCCATCGTAATCGCTTTGGATGCCTTACCGGCGTATCCCACCTTATCTCACACACACGGATACCCTTGGCGCCGGCCCGTCTCAAGACTGTCGGGAACTCAGGTCCACCTCAATAGAGTGGTATCGCCTATCCCTTTAGTCCCGTCACGTTAGTATAATATCAAGTCAATAGTTGTTGTGTGTTATACGCCAAGTGGATATCCGAGGAATCACCCTCGATGAATCCCACTCGAGGTATGTGTATTACAAGAGTCGCTATCGATAGTGGGTAAGGAGGAATCACCCTCGATACCCACGATCGAGTAGCTATGCCACAGAATTAACATCGGGAGTGCTAAATGAGGTATCACCCTCATCACTCGATAGTAGCTCTGCAGTGCCATACGTAAGGGGTGTGAGGTGATGAGTTAGTAAGCGTTTATCAGTCAGTCATGATGACCGAGTCTTCTGTATTCAAGTCCTCGATGACGTCGAAGGTGAAAGCAGGGGCAATTAGGACAATGTTGGGGTATGTGGGGTATCACTGACCATACCTATACTAAGCATTTTAGGATAGCAGGTGTAGTAGCAGTTTATCAAAAACAGGCTATGCATCAGAAATAGGAGCTAGCTAATACAGTATCAAAATCTAATTCAAGAATGAGAGGGAAAGAAATGGGCGATATCGGAATGCTCAAGGAGGGTTGCTTGCCTTGTTGCTCTGCGGCAAAAAAGTTGATCGTCAACGGCGTAGTCGTACTCGGCAGTAGCGTCAGTCTCGGGGTCTACCGATAAGAAGAGGGGGGAAGAAAGAATAAATATAAAAGCACAGATACAATCACAATGCATGACATGGTAATATGCAAGGCTAGGCATGCACTAATGTTGTATTACATGTCGTAGGCGGGTCAGAAGAATATTTGACGATATTTTCCTGGTCTGGGGCTACTACCGAACAGACGAAATTGATGGAAAAGTTCCATGTTTGCTATGCTAGTGGCATGTTACAGACTAACGAACTAGGTATTTGGACTCATGGGATTTTTCCGATCAACTTTCATGTATGAAACCTTTTCATTTGAGGTACGAATTATTTTCTATTAATTTTGAAAGTTTTAATCTTTTTCTGAAATTCACAGAATTATATTAATTCGACAAAGCATTAATGACGTCAACAGTCAAGTGTACTATTGAGTGGGTCAAACTGACGTGTGGGTCCCACTTGTGAGTGATTTGTTTAGCTTAATTAACAGATTAATTAAGTTAATTAGTCATTAAGTTAATTGAACTTAATTAGTTAATCCAAATAGACTTAATTATTAAATTGATTAGTAATTATTAAATTAATTAATTAATTACTATTTATTATCTTTTTTATTTTTTTATTTTTAACGTTCTTTGGGTGTGGGCCTCGTCTGTCATAGGGCCAGGGGGTGTGGGGCCTCCTTATCAATGGGAGTGGGGGTTGGCCCCACAAGGCAGTGGCCCACCGGCCACATAGCGGCCGCAACCAGGGGCGGCACCCAGCGGCGGTTCCGGCCAGGGAGGCCAGGGTCACCGGGGGGTCCCCGACGGTGGGGCTGGCCACAGCGAGGGTACGAGCGCGGTGGCATGCGCGAGCAGCGCATGGGGTCGACGCGGGTGCGTGCGCGGGGAGCACGGACGGGACCGCAGGCGAGTGGGGGCCAGTGGTGACACGGATGATGGCTCAGCCGAAATTGGCGGGGGCAGCGGCGAGGCCTTGCGGGAGCAGCAGTAGCGGATGGGTGCGACGGTGGGAGGCTGTAGGGACACGGCGGCGGTTGCGCGAACCAGCGAGCACGACGACGGGGCCGGTGCGGGCCGGGGGTGCGGTGGGCACAGCATGGCTGGCCACGCCGGAGCGCGACCAAAGTGGGGGGAGGGGAAGATGGGAGGAGCCGGAGGAGCCGGAGGCTCACTGGCGGTGCGTAGGGGTGCAGGTTGGGCGAGGCTCGATGGCGACCTACGGGGAGGGAGATGGGGAGGTCCGGCGGGGCGGTCGACATTGTGGCGCCGACGGGGAAGGCACCGGCGCCGGCATGGCGGCGCGGGTCGGGTCCTTGATCTAGATCTAGACTGGGAGGGGAGAGCGAGGGGGGTGAGGGGAGTGGGTCGACGGGGGTGGATGTGTTGGTGCGAGGGGGGTTGACCCCACGGGGGCAGCCGGTTGGGCTGGTCGGGCCGACCAGCTGGGCCGGGGGCCTAGTAGGGGGGTTGCTTTTCTTTTTCTTTTACTTTAGTTCTTTTTTATTTTTTATTTTTATTTAATTCTGTTTTATTTATTTTTGGCTATAATTCTTCACACCGAAAAGGTGAGACATGGCCCAACAATTATCTTGCAATATTTTGAATGGCCACAAAAATAATGGGGCTATTTGGAATTTGTCTGGATTTTCCATTGAATTTAATACCACTTTAAAAATGCAATTTGGTGTTGTTAGTGATGGTGGGGTCCACACCAACAGAAAGGTGATGTTGTTTTCCTTAACAACATTTGTTTTGTGAATTTTAGCAAATGTGCAACATTTTATTATGTTGTTTGAGGATTTATTTTATCACAATAAAATCCCATGCCCTAGTTAATGGAATTTTAAATGAGATATGAATTTTCAACTTGATCATATCTTGTTTGGCAAAATTATAAGGCATTGATCATGGTCATCACTATGCTTAATTACAATGATCATTGTAGCCAAAATCCAAGGTGTCACAACTCTCCCCTACTAAAAAGAATTCTCGTCCCGAGAATTAAGAAGTAGAAGGGAAGAGCCCGGGGTATTCTGCACGAAGGTGATCCTCGCGTTCCCAAGTGGCTTCATCCTCAGAATGATTTTCTCACTCAACCTTGAAGAACTTGGTAACCTTCTAACGAGTCTGACATTCAGTTTCACCAAGAATGCGGACTTGTTGCTCTTTGTAAGAAAGGTCTTGTTGCAGTTCAATGATCCACTGCTCGGATAGGATCCTTGAAGCAGCGATGAAGTTGTGACGCATGGAACACATCATGAACCTGAGAAAGGTTTGGCGGTAGCTCCACTTGATATGCCACTTTACCACGCCTTTGGAGAACAGTGAAAGGACCAATGTATCGAGGAGCCAACTTGCCCTCGATCCCAAAACGGTGTGCACCTCTCATTGGCGTGACTCGAAGATAAGCCTTTTCGCCAGGTAGATAGACCATATCCTTGTGATGACGGTCATACTAACTCTTCTGGCGAGACTGAGCAGCCTTTGGATTTGCATGAATAATGCAGACTTGATCTTTGGCATGTCGGATAATATCCGGACCGATAAGTGTATGTTCCCCAGTTTCTGACCAATTCAGAGGAGTCGACACTTACGTCCATATAACACTTCAAAGGGAGCCATCTTCAGACTAGCTTGATAGCTATTGTTGTAGGAGAACTCAACATACGGGAGAGATTCCTCCCATTTCTTGCCGAAAGAAATGACACAAGCTCGAAGCATGTCTTCGAGAATCTGGCCGACTCTTTCAACTTGTCCCTGGGATTGAGGGTGAAAAGCGGTGCTAAATGACAAATGAGTTCCCATAGCTTCGTGGAAACTTGTCCAAATCTTGAAGCGAATAAGCTGCCACGGTTTGAATTGATAACCAATGGAATACCGTGAAGTGAAACAATTCTGGAGATGTAGAGGGTAGCCAGCTGACTAGTAGTAATAGTTTCCTTGATAGCCAGGAAATGTGCAACTTTGGACAGTCGGTCAATGACGACAAGAATAGCATCATTATCTTTCTGCGACCTGGGAAAACAAAAAATGAAGTCCATTTCAACATGATCCCATTTCCATTCAGGAATAGAAATAGGTTGTAGAGTTCCAACAGGCTTTTGATGTTCTGCTTTGATTCGACGGCAAATGTCACATTCTGAAACATAGCGTGCAATGTCTTGCTTCATGTTAGACCACCAGAATCTCCAACGAATGTATTGGTACATCTTGGTACTACTAGGATGAATAGACAACGGAGTGTCATGTGCTTCCTTCATGACCTCCTGAGTCATATCATTGTTTTTCTCCTTACTCGGTACCACTAGGCGGCCTTTGAAGTACAAAGCTCCATCCTCAGCAATAGTGAAGAATGAGGGTTTACCTTCTGTCAGATAGCGTTTAATCTTTTTGACTTCATTGTCACACTTCTAGATCCACTTGATGACATCCACAAGATCTGGTTTAGCAACCAGGGTATTAAGAGAACCCTGGGAAACAACATGGAGGTTCATTTTGTAGGACCCTTCGGGAGGGGGAGCGAGATAACCCTGAGGAAAAATATGGAGGTTCAGCTTGCGAAATTCTGCTTGAAGAAGGTGGTGAACTTGATGAACCTGAAGGTGATTGTAGTATGACTTGCGGCTCAAAGCATCAGCCATTACATTAGCCTTTCTCTGGTGTATAAGAAATACACACGTTGTAATCTGTTATGCGCTCCATCCATCTCTGTTGACGGAGGTTCAAATCTGCTTGAGTAAATAGGTACTTCAGACTTTGATGATCGGTGTAGATCTCGCATCGATTACCAACAAGGTATTGCCACCACTCCATCAATGCATGTGCTTCTATAGCAAGTTCAAGGTCATGAACTGGGTATTTCTCTTCATTTGGACGCAATTGACAAGAGGCATAAGCAACCACTCCGCGTTCTGCATTAGGACACATCCCATTCCTTGACATGAAGCATCACAATAGATGACGAAGTCCTTACGAGTATATGGAGGAGCAAGCACTGGAGCAGAAGTTAGTTTGTCTTTAAGTGCTTGAAAGCTCTCCTGACATTTTCTGTACACTTATATTTAACACCTTTGTGAAGCAGATTGGTTAAGGGCTTGGCAATCTTGGATAAGTTCGCGACGAATCGACGACAATAGCTGGCGAGTCCAAGAAAACTTCTGACTTGCTTGACATTCTTCGGGGGGGAGTCTAGTCAAGAATAGCCTGAACTTGTTCAGGGTTGACTGCAATACCATCCTTGGAGATCACATGACAAAGGTAGGTTACTTCGTCCATCTAAAACTCACACTTTGAATACTTTGCATAAAGATGATGCTCTCGAAGCTTCTCTAGTATAAGAAGAACATCTTGATCATGCTCTTCTTTATTCTTGGAAAATACCATAATATCATCCAGATAAACCACGACGAATTTGTCGAGGTAGTCCATGAAGATGTAATTCATTATACGAGAGAAGGTTGCTAGAGCATTGGTTAAACCGAAGGACATGATGGTGTACTCGTATGAAGCATAGCGAGTAATAAATGTGGTATTCGGAATATCCTCTTCAGGAACATGGATCTGATGGTAACCCAACCTCAAGTCGAGCTTAGAGAAAAATAAGGAACCAACAAGTTTATCATACAAATCATTGATCTGAGGAAGTGGATATTTGTTCTGAATTGTAGCTTGGTTGATGGGACGGTAATCTTGGACCAATCGATTCGTACCATCTTTCTTCTTGACAAAGAGAGAAGATGCTCCCCAAGCAGAGGAACTTGGACGAATGAAACCCAGACGAAGTGAATTGTCAATTTCTTGCTTAAGTTCAAGGAGTTCATGTGGTGGCACCTTATACGGACGCTTGGCTATAGGAGTGGTACCAGGTACCAAGTCGATGACAAACTCGACAGCTCTAGTAGGAGGGATCCCTGGAAGTTCTTCAGGAAAAACAACTTGGAAATCCCGGACAACTTGAATGTTTTCAATCCCTTCAAGAGGTGACACATTTAATGCATACAAGGCATAAAGTTGGGCTTCGGCATCTCGAACAAGATGAGCATGGTCAAGCTCTAGCATGATGATAATGATGGGGCCTAACAGCTTGGAGAGACATGATTGAGTACAACATCATAAGCAAAGAAAATTCTAAGAGTTGTTGAATCACAAAGTGTACTCAATTCAGATATCAGTGTCCTTGAGTGTCCCACAACTCAGAACACGAGGGAAACTGGAATCCGTGAAATATCATAATTAATGAGGAGCTCATAAGAAGTTATAAACTCTATGATATTCTCGAGATACCAGGGATAATACCTGGAGGTTGATCAGAATAGAGGTTAAACAGTGTATTGATCTGTGGAAGACAAGCATTTTAAACTATCTGAGAATAAAATCAAAGTAGAACAACCTGGTCGGAACCACGACTGCAAAGGACAAGATCAAAGATACAAGATCAAATCATACAATGAATGATTATATGAAAGGAGAAGCTTATATGATAAGATCAACATCGTTTCCATGGGCATGAACACAGGGTTCAATGTCGACTCCCACTTCATCAGTGTATCACCTTCCATTTACACTTCTCCTTTGAGTAAATTATAGTTTTGAAAGATTATCTGGCAAAAATAGCAGAAAAGTATGACTCGTGAAAACTGTTGGGTTCACACGAATTAAGGAAGGCATAGGTCCAACCCCTCGGGGCATCTTAGGAACATATACCACAAGCTTTAAGAGTAATTAACACATGCTTGACAACAGAGCATGGATGACAAAAGCATAGGATACAACTTATTAGGGCGAGAAGGCACAATTTACCAATGGCATCATGTATCAGGGGAAGAATAACACAATAATTTTGAATGTGAAGGATGCTATCAGATAATAACCCAACAATGGGTCTGGCGGTCCACAAAGGACCTAGTGTGAGTATCGGTACTCAATGAGAGGGAGAAAGAATGCAAGGCATCAGATTATAGAACCTCCAATAATTCGATGCTTAAGTAACCAAAGGAATTAAGATTCCCTATTTGGTGTAGCAGAATCAGGTGCCTCGATCAATACAGATAAGTTGAAGGGACCTAGATGGACAATCAACCAAGGTTGATTTAACGAGAACCAACTCCTGATTGGAAAGACGTCTGAGCGAGAAGGAAAATTTTACGAGAAACCACTAATGACTGCATGCATTCGCACACAGGTTGAATCAATAAGATCAAAATGACAATCACAAAGGATTTTAATGAATGTTGCAAGACATATGGAATTAACCATAATGCAAGCAGGTGAGGAAGGTCAAGAACAATAGGCTACTGAGAATTTTGGAAGGTCGAATAGCAATTCGAAGGACATGTGAAACCCATGAGAACTGAGGATGAACGAATCCCCGATAATATAGTTCGTTGTACCTTATAATAACAAGAGCAACTGGAAATGAGTATGAACGACAGTTGTATGTAGTTATCCATAGGGGTTGACGATGGAAGGGAATCCCAAACGCGATGAGCACAAGTTCTCGGGTAAACATTGGAGAGTATCTTTAGAGTCTTCCGATGAATCAAGTCATCGTCTGGAATGAGGGGCTCTCCGGGAGGAAGTAGTTACGAGAACCTAGAGTTAGAGTTAGCAAAAATTTTAACCCGAAAGAGGAGAGAGATAAGAACCCAGAGTATAGACGAGGAATAAAAGATCCTAATACCATCCGATTGAGATGTGGTCGCATAACCCACAGGTCCTAGGATCGAAACCTGGCAATGATACCAACTTGTGACGCACCCAATTTCGACCGTACGCTAAACATACACGCAATGCGTACGACCAAGATTAGGGACTCACTAATCAATATCACAACACAACTCTAGACACAAATTAAAGTCATACAACTTCATATTACAAGCCAGGGGCCTCGAGGGCTTGAATACAAAGCTCGACAAGCACGAGTTAGTGGAAGCAAATAATATCTGAGTACAGACACAAGTTAAACAAGTTTTGCCTTAAGAAGGCTAGCACAAACATAACACGGATCGAAAGAGGCGAGGCCTCCTGCCTGGGAACCTCCTAACTACTCCTAAGCGTCAGCACTCTCCATGTAGTAGTAGGCTCAAGCGGGTGTAGCAGTCGTCTCTGGCGTACTCCATCTCCTAGGCTCCACCGTCTGAACGCAGAATCGTATCGAGGGGGAAAGATAAAGCAAAGCAATGGTGAGTACTCATCCAAAGTACTCGCAAGACTGACATCCGAACTATGCTAAGTATGCATCGGTATCAAGGAATGGGGTTATATCCTAGAGATTCTTCCTCGACTCCCTGCGAGGAAGCAATCCCGGAGCCAACATTCATTTCAGTTAAAGTCACAATTATAGTTGTAGTAGGTCAAAGTACAACTCCAAGTCATCCTGTTACCTTGGACACGGCTATTCGAATAGATGAATTCATCCCTGTAGGGGTGCACCGCATTTCCAACACGCTTGATCACCTCCGGATGTGTGTCAAAGGCCTCTCCTGCCCGTCCACGCCCCATCTTAACCCCTTTGGATGCCTTACCGACGCATCCCACCTTATCTCACACACATGGGTACCCTTAGGGCCGACCCGTCTCAAGACTGTCGGGAACTCAGGTCCACCTCAATAGAGTGGTACCGCTTGTCCCTTCAGTCCCGTCATGTTAGTACAGTGTCAAGTCAATAGTAGTTGTGTGGTTATACGCCAAGTGGATATCCGAGGAATCACCCTCGATGAATCTCACTCGAGCTATGTGTATGACAAGAGTTGCTATCGATAGTTGGGAAGGAGGAATCACCCTCGATACCCACGATCGAGTAGCTACGCCACAGAATTGACATCAGGAGTGCTAAGTGAGGTATCACCCTCGTCAGTCGATAGTAGCTCTGTAGTGCCATACGTAAGGTGTGTGAGGTGATGAGTTAGTAAGGGTTTGTCAGTCGGTCATGATGACTGAGTCTTCTATCTTCAAGTCCTCGATGATGTCGAAGGTGCAAGCAGGGGCAATTGGGACAATGTTGGGGTCTGTGGGGTATCACTGACCATACCTATACTAAGAATTTTAGGATAGCAGGTATAGTAGCAGTTTGTCAAAAATAGGCTATGCATTAGAAATTGGAGCTAGCTAATACAGTAGCAAAATATAATGCAAGAATGAGATGGAAAGAAATGGGTGATATCGGAATGCTCAAGGGTGGGTTGCTTGCCTTGCTGCTCTGCGACAAAAGGCTGACCGTCAACGACGTAGTCGTACCCGACAGCAGCGTCAGTCTCGGGGTCTACCGGTAAGAAGAGGGGGAAGAAACTATAAATATAAAGCACAGATGCAATCACAATGCATGACATGGTAATACGCAGGGCTAGGCATGCACTAACGCTGTATTACATGTCATAGACGGGTTGGAAGAATATCCGACGATCTTTTCCGGGTCTCAGGCTACTACCGGACAGACGAAATCGATGGAAAAGTTCCATGTTTGCTATGCTAGATACATGTGATAGACTAACGGACTACGTATTCAGATTCGTGGAATTTTTCTGATCAACTTTCATCTATAAAACTTTTTCATCTGAGCTACGGATTATTTTCTATTATTTTTCAAAGTTTTAATCATTTTATGAAATTCACAAAATTAAATTAATTCGAAAAGGCATTAATGACATCATCATGACGTCAACAGTCAACTGTACTGTTGACTGGGTCAAACTAACGTGTGGGTCCCACCTATCAGTGGCTGTTTGGCTTAATTAATAGATTAATTAAGTTAATTAGTCATTAATTAATTAATTGATTACTATTTACTATTTATTTTAATTTATTTTCATTTTTTAACGTTCTGTGGGCGTGGGGCCCGTTTGTCATAGGGCCAGGGGTGTGGGGCCTCCGTGTCAGTGGGAGTGGGGGGGTTGGCCCCACATAGCAGTGGCCCACAACCACTCACTGGCCACGGGAATGCATGGGCACGAGGCCACAACGGCCGTAGCCAGGGGCGACTCCTAGCAGCGGTTCCAGCCAGGGAGGCCAGGGCCACCAGAGGGGTCACCGGCGGTAGGGACTGGTCGTGGCGAGGGTGCAAGCGCGAGTGCGCGAGCGGGGAGCACGAACAGGGCCGCAGGCGAGTGGGGACCAGCAGTGACGTGAACGACGTCGCAACTGGAATCGGCGAGGGCAGTGGCGAGGCCTTGCGGGAGCAGCAACAGCGGATGGGCGTGACGGTGGGAGGTTGCGGGGACACGGCGGCGATTGCGCGAACGGGCGAGCATGGTGACGGGGTCGGTGGGGGCCGAGGGCACGGTGGCCGTGGCATGGCTGGCCACACCGGAGCGTGGCCGAAGTGGGAGAGGGGAAGATGGGAGGATCCCGGAGGCTCACCGACGGTGTGTAGGGGGGCGGGTTCGGTGAGGCTTGATGGCGACCGACGGGGAGGGAGATGGGGAGGTCCGGCAGGGCGGTCGACGGTGTGGCACCAGCGAGGAAGGCCCCGACGATGGCGTGGTGGCGCGGGTCGGGTCCCTGATCCAGATCTGGATCGGGAGGGGAGAGCGAGGGGGAGTGGGGCGAGTGGGCCGATAGGGGTGGGGGTGTCGGTACGGGGGGGGGGGGGGGGTGACCCTGCGGGGGCGGCCGATTGGGCCGGTCGGGCTGGCCAGCTGGGCCGAGGGGCCAGTAGGGGGGTTGCTTTTTTCATTTAGTTTAATTCTTTTTTGTTTTTGTTCTTTTTATTTAATTCTGCTTTATTCATTTATGGCTATAATTCTTCACAACAAAAAGGTGAGACATGGCCCAACAATTATCTTGCAATATTTTGAATGGCCACAAAAATAATGGGGCTATTTGGAATCTATCTGGATTTTCCATTGACTTTAATAGCACTTTAAAAACGCAATTTGGTGTTGTTAGTGATGGTGGGATCCACACCAACATCAAGGTGATGTTGTTTTCCTTAACAACATTTGTTTTGTGAATTTTAGCAAATGTGCAACATTTTTATGTTGTTTGAGGATCTATTTTATCACAATAAAATCCCTTGGCCTCGTTAATGGTATTTGAAATGAGATTTGAATTTTCACTAATCATGGTCATCACTGTGCTTAATTACAATGATCACTGTAGCCAAAATCCAGGGTGTCACAGCCTTCGCGTCCTTGGGGGTCTCCGGGTGTATACAACCCACTCATTATTACGTGAGAATGTCACATGTAGAACTTCCGGAGGTGCTGGATGTTTCAGGTATTCTGGATGGGGACCCCTTCGTGAGTCTCTAGGCACACGACGCCTGGCCTGGAGATGTGAGCGACCTTGAACAGGCCCTCCCACATGGGCGAGAGTTTGTGCAAGCCCTCCCTGGAGAGGACCTGCCTCAGGACGAGGTCTCCGACTTTGAGGGTCCTAGGGCGTAGGTTGCGGCAGTGGCAACGTCGCCGTGCCTGTTGGTACCTCACAGCTCGGAGCGAGCCTCGGCGACGGACCTCCTCCCCGAGCACGAGGTATTTTCCTCACACGACATCCTGACGCTCCTCGTCAAATGCCAAGACCCACGGGGATCGGTGCTTGACCTCATGCGGGAGGACGGCTTCGGCTCCGTAGACGATGAAAAACGAGGCTTCGCCGGTGGGCTTAGTGGTAGTGGTGCGGATGGACCACAACACGGACTGAAGCTCATTGACCCAACCCCTTCCGCAAGCTTTGAGCTTCTTCTTGAAGATTCTCGCCTTGAGGCCCCGTAGGACCTCCGTGTTGGCACGCTCCGCCTTGCCGTTGCTCCATGGGTGGGCCACTGAGACATAGCATATCTGCGTTCCAAGGTTAGCACAATAGGTCCTGAAAAGGTTACCGTGAACTGTGAACCTTTGTCGGTGATGATGCAGTTGGGGACGCTGATGCGGCTCACGTGTCCCTTGATAACCTTGACGGTCGATCCGGTTGGGATGGTGCGGACGGGCTCCACCACCTTCCACTTGGTGAACTTGTCGATGGCAAGGTATAGGTAGCAATACCCGCCTGCCATCCGCGGGAAGGGCCCGAGTATGTCCAACCCCCAGAGCGGGATGGTTTGTAGGCCCTACACGGGCTAATGAATCTGCTTGGAGTGAAACTGGCAGGCCTCGAAAGACCGAACCAACTTGATGGCGTCGTTGAGTGACGTGGGCTAGTAAAAGCCGGGCCGGAACGCCTTTCCTCTAAGGGTGCACGACGAGGAGTGGTGCGGTCTCCTCCGTGGATGTCGGCCATCAATTCGCACCTTTGCTCCTTGGATATGCACCGCAACACGACATCATTTGGGCACCTACAGTATAGGTCGCCGTCTTGCAGGCAGTAAGCCGTAGCCTATCGCGCCACTTGCTTCGCGTCTTCCTCCTTTCCCACCAGCGTGCCATGAAGTAGGTACGCCCTGAACTCCTGCGTCCAGTCGTCGGCCTGGGGCTCCAGTGCCAGGAGCAGTCGGGCCCCTAAGGCCTAACCACAGTCCGGAGCACCGAGGGCGGCACTGGGGGGAGCTCCTCACTCCGTGGTGCCACATGCTCGGTTGGTGGCACCACGGAGGGCTTGAAGAGCCGCTCCTCGAAGACGCCCAGCTCCTGAGGCTCGCGGCCCAACGCCCTCTTGGCAATGTCATCGGCCTCCTTGTTTGCGCTGCGCAGGATGTGCTGCAATTCCAGGCCTTGAAAACGTTTTTCGATCCTATGTACCTCTTCCAAGTACGCCTCCATGTGCTCGTCCTTGGGTGTATACTCTTTGTTGGAGAAGTTGACGAGGAGCTGGGAGTCACCCTTCATGGTGAGGCGTCAAATCCCCAAGGCCGCCGCCACCTTGAGGTCGACTATGAGGTCCTCGTACTCTGCAATGTTGTTGGAGACCTTATCATCGTGCTGGAAGCAGAGCTGTGCAGCGTAGCGAAGCTTGTCCCCCGCTGGGGAGATGAGCACGACGTCGGCCCCTACTCCCATGCGTGTGAAGGCCCCATCGAAATGCATGGTCCAGCTCTCAGGTGCCTCGTTGTTAGGGTGAGGGCCTAGATCTCATCTAGCCCTCGGTCGGGAGCGTCCGTCCATTCCACCATGAAGTCTGCTAGGGACGCCCCCTTGATGACCCTAGTCATGTTGAACTCTATGTTGAAGGCATGTAGCTCGATGTTCCACTCAGCGACTCTCCCAGCCGCGTTGGGGTTACGCAGCACCTTCTCCAGGGGGTATGCGGAGACGACCTTGATGGGGTGCCCCCGGAAATAGTGGCGCAACTTCCTTGAAGCGACGAGGAGTGCGAGTAAGAGCTTGTGTTGCATGGGGTAGCAAGAACGTGCGCCCCGCAACATTGTACTGACCTAGTACACTAGGTGCTCAACGAGGGTGAAGCCCCTTGCGGTGCCTTGCTCGGCTGCGGGCCCATGAGATTCGAGCGCCCCGTAGGCTGCTAGGGCAGTCGAGGCCTCATGGGGGTCAAGTGCCTCGGGGGCCGGTGGAGCGGCCGGGGCCTCATGAGGATTGAGTGCCTCGGGGTCCATTAGATCGGCCGGAGCCTCATGAGGATTGTCTTGTGGAGGAGCGGGTTCCTTGGTGTCCTGCGAGCCCCTTGCTCCATGTCGGAGGGCCTGCTTGTCCCCGTGGATGTGGTGCACGCATCGACGTGCTCCTCCCTGATGGCCACCAACGCGGCGCTGGCGGAGTGCGGGGTGGCAGCCAGGTACAACAGCAGGGGCTCCCGAGGACGAGGCGCAACCAATACCGACGGGCTTGTGAGGTACCGCTTGAGTTCCTCGAACGCCGCGTTCGCCTCCGGAGTCCATCTGAAGGGGCCCTTCCTTTTCATCATCTTGAAGAAAGGTAGCCCATCGCCATTTTGATCATCATCGCCATTTTCGACATTCACCATCGCCATTTTGATCTGATGGTAGCCCGAGAAAGCATCGGGAAGCACAGGAAGTCACACTTGGCGGTGGAGTCCACGATCTAATCGATGCGTGACAGTGGAAATGGGTTCTGGGGACAGGCTTTGTTGAGGCTCGTAAAGTCTGCACACATGCGTTCCTTTTCACACTTCTTTGGAACGACCACTGGGTTGGCGACCCACTCCGTGTAGCGTACCTCCCGGATGACCCCGGCCTCCTTTAGCTTGCTGACCTCCTAGGAGATGAGCGCATGTTTCTCCTGAGATTGCCTCCTTGCGTTTTGCTTCACCAGGCATGCATTCGGGCACACCATGAGGTGGTGCTCGATCAAGTCTCTTGGGACCCTCACCAGGTCAGAGGCGCTCCACGCGAACGCATCCTTGTTTGCACGGAGGAAGGCCACCAACGCCACCTCTTGCTCCTGGGGAAGGTAGGCGCCTATGGTGAAGGTGGGGCCTGGGTCTCCGTCGTCCATGGGCACCTGCTTCGTCTTCGCCCGGCTCTGAGAGAACAACTACCTCTTCTTTACTGGCGCAGCGTCGAGGACACTCCGAGAGTCCTTCGTGGCCTGCATGGTGTCCCCAGCATTGGGACGTGCCGTGGTCGCCGCTCTCTAGGCAAGCTTGAGTGCGTAGGGCGCGTCCTTGACACTCCCCACGATGGTGAGGATGCTGCCGCTCCCAGGCATCTTGACAACGTTGTAGACCGGGTGCGTTGCTGCCATGAACTGGGCAAGGGTGGGGTAACCAATTATTGCATTGTACGGGAGGTGGATGTGGGCGACATCGAAGTTAATCTGCTCGGTGCGGAAGTTGGAGCGGGTGTCGAAGGTGACAGGGAGGCGCACCCGTCCCACGGGGACGACGGAGACCTCGGCCACTCCAGAAAAGGGCCTCAAAGGCACGAACTGGTCACGGGGTGACTGCAGCGCGTCGAAGGCCTCCACTAAGATGACGTTGAGGCCGGCGCCACCATCTATGAGGGTCCTGGAGACGGCCACACCCTTTATGGTCGGCGTGCACAACATGGGGAGTACTCCGACAGCCGTCGTTGCCTTGGGGTCGTCGTCGGGGCCAAAGGTGATGTCGGTCTCCGGCCACGTCCGAGGCGGCATGGTCTCGGACCGCAGCCGAATCGCTCCTACGTGGCGGAGGAACTGCTTGACCTGGCGGTCAGAGGAGGGCGCATATGACCCGCTAAGGATGCACGCGACCACGGGGCCAACCCTGCGCGTCTTGGCGCCACCGCGTGCCAACGGCCGGCCGGTGCCGGGGATCTTGTCCACCATGGGAGTGCTGAACCAAGGCTCGATTGTCACCGCAGGTGGGGAATCTTCGACACGCACCCTACCTAGCGTGCCAAATGTCGGATTTTGGGCTCCGCAAAACCCAAAGAAGTTCGAACACATGGGCGTGTGCAAAGATCCCCTACAGCCTCGCCCAACCTAGCTCATGTAACAGCCTAGGACCGACGCTCTAGGAGAGTCCCCTTTTATTTCCATTCTTGTCGTGTGATTCGTTTGGTTGTCGCATTCATCATTGCATCATTCGCATCATCTACATAGCATCGTCACTCATTTTTTGAAAACTTGCATCCGTTTGTAGTTGCCGGATCTCTCTGTTCTCATCGCCGACCATTTCGAGACCAACCACACACACACGCATCCGCGGCACTAATAAAATATCGTTTCTAAAAGTGCATATAAAACTTTCCCGGATTGGGTCAAAATTTGGCTTGCAGTCTTGTTTTATTGTAGGTAGATCGTAGCGGCACCGTCATCGGTTTATTCGTGAGACCTTTGGGTTTATAAAACTCCGTGGCAGGCGCAAACTCCCCTCCCATCTCAGCCCAATGATGACCCACAAGTATAGGGGATCTATCATAGTCCTTTCGATAAGTAAGAGTGTCGAACCCAATGAGGAGCAGAAGGAAATGACAAGCGGTTTCTAGTAAGGTATTCTATGCAAGCACTCAAATTATCAGTAAGAGATAGTTTTGTGATAAGATAATTCGTAACGAGTAACAAGTAACAAGTGTAACAAAGGTGCAGCAAGGTAGCCCAATCCTTTTTGTATCAAAGGATAGGCCTGTACAAACTCTTATATAAATCAAACTACTCCCGAGGACACATGGGAATTTATGTCAAGCTAGTTTTCATCATGCTCATTTGATTCGCGTTCGTTACTTTGATAATTTGATATGTGGGTGGACAGGTACTTTGGTGCTGTCCTTACTTGGACAAACCTCCCACTTATGATTAACCCCTATCTCAAGCATCCGCAACTACGAAAGAACAATTAAGGTAAACCTAACCATAGCATGAAACATATGGATCCAATCAACCCCTTACGAAGCAACGCATAAACTAGGGTTTAAGCTTCTGTCACTCTAGCAACCCATCATCTACTTATTACCTCCCAATGCCTTCCCCAAGGCCCAAATAACGGTGAAGTGTTATGTAGTCGACGTTCACATAACACCACTAGAGGAGAGATAACATACATCTCATCAAAATATCGAACGAATACCAAATCCACATGATTACTTATAACAAGACTTATCTCATGTCCTCAGGAACAAACATAACTACTCACGAAACATGTTCATGTTCAAGATCAAAGGAGTATTAATTATCATAAAGGATCTGAACATATAATCTTCCACCAAGTAAACCAACTAGCATCAACTACAAGGAGTAATCAACACTACTAGCAAACCATAGGTACCAATCTGAGGTGTTGAGACAAAGATCAGATACAAGAGATGAACTAGGGTTTGGAGAGGATATGGTGCTAGTGAAGATGTTGATGGAGATTGACCCCCCTCAATGATAGGATCGTTGGTGATGACAATGGCTTCGATTTCCTCCTCCGGAAGGGAAGTTTCCCTGGCAGAACAGCCCTGCCAGAGCTCTAGATTGGTTTTGCCCAAGTTCCGCCTCGAGACAATGGCGCTTCGTCCCGAAAGCTCTCTTCTAATTTTTTCCAGGTCAAAACGCTTCATATAGCAGAAGATGGCTGTCGGAGGAGCCACATGGGCCCCACAAGCCTGCTAGGCGCGACCAGGGTGGCCACGCCTAGCAGGCTTGTGGCCTACAGGTGCCCCCTCTGGTTCATTCTTGTGCCAGTATTTTTTATTAAATCCAAAAATATTCTTCGTAAATTTTCAGGACTTTTGGAGTTGTGCAAAACAAGTATCTCAGATTTGCTCCCTTTCTAGTCTAGAATTCCAGCTGCCGGCATTCTCCCTCTTCATGTAAACTTTGTAAAATAAGAGAGAAAAGGCATAAGTATTGTACCGTAACATGTAAATAAATATGAATATAAAATCATGGTGAAAAATGGACGTATCAACTCCCCCAAGCTTAGACCTCGCTTGCCCTCAAGCGAAAGCCGAGATCGATCAATATGTCGAAATGTTTAGAGATAGAGGTGTCGATAAAAATAAAATACGGACATGAGGGCATCATGATCAACTTTAGAACAACAATACTCATTGTATTAGATTCTTTATACTAGAGTAACAATTCATTCACAAGATAAAGTATGAAACAAGAACTCTGTTGACAACTAACAAACTATGATCTTAGTCATTGAAGCAATTCACAATTTATCATAACATCAGAAAGAGTCAATATAAGTGCTTGTAAAGCAAATCCATATACTCAATCATATTTTAGTCTTTCACAATTGCTATCACTCACACGGTACCCACGAGATCAAAGCTTCAATCGAACATAAAGAAAGATAGGGCTTACAGTTTTGCCTCCCAACTATTCACCTCAAGGGTGATGTCAACAATAATAACTCATGATCACCCACATCCGAGTGGATATATAAGTCTAGATCATTCCCCAACACATAATTCTTGCCAAGAGAGACGGGATATAGGAAGTGGTGAATACCACCATGACTCTTGCATAAAGGTAAGTACTAGAAAGTAAAAGTAACAGATAGGCCCTTCGCAGAGGGAAGCAGGGGTTGTCATGCGCTTTTTGTTTTGGATGCATAAACTCTTAGTGCAGAGGAACGTCGCGTTGTATTGCCTTTGTGATAGCAACCTTTAATATGCAGTCTGTCGCTTTTATTTCTTCACTATCACAAGTTTGTACAACGCTTATTTCCCTTACAATCAAAGATCACACATATTTAGGAGCAATTTTTATTGCCTTTTTGCACCGATGACAACTTACTAGATGGATCTTATTCAATCCATAGGTAGGTATGGTGGACTCTCATGGCAAAAATGGGTTGAGGTGTTTGGATGCACAAGTAGTATCTCTACTTGGTGCGGAAGTTTTGGCTATTATAGGTGGAAGCAAGCACTACATGTTGGAGGATCTAAAACCATATAACTTCTATCCGGAGGCAAGCAAACATAACCTATTGTGTTGTCTTCCTTGTCCAACATCAACTTCTTGGCATGTAATATTTTAATGAGTGGTCACAATCATAAAAGATGTCCAAGATAATATATTTATATGTGAATCTCTCTTTATTTATCACTTCCTTTCAATTGCACCAATGACCAATTACCATGTTTCTTAACTCCCAACAATTTTAAATCACCATACGTTTTTAGATGTGAAGTCATCACTCCCCATAAGATCACAATGTAATCTCTATGCTTTTGTTCTATTGTTCCATATTCATTACTTTCGAGAGCATAGTAATCTAGCAAAGCCCTCTCATCAAAACTAATTTTTATTATATATATCTCGGACTTTCTTACATAAGGGGAGCAAAAGCAAAAACTAAAACGTAGATCATACTAAAAAATATTCTACTAGATCAAAACAAAATCAAAAAGGATCGAACTAGGAAAGATAATAAAAAAGGAGAAAGGAAAAAGGTGTGGTGTGATACGATACCGAGGCACCTCCCCCAAGCTTGGCACAAGCCAAGGGGAGTGCCCATACCCATGTGCTCAGGTGTCCTTCTTCGGAGGTGATGGTGGTGGAGTTGTTGATGAGGATGGAAGCTTGTTCAGTTTCCTCTTAAGCATAAAATTTTGTTCCCACAAGTCATCTACTTCCTGCTCGAGCTTCAATATCCTTTGACATAATTCTTCCTTGCTCTCCTGTAGAAATCGAGAAGGGATAAATAGAACTTTGGCTTTTCTTCTTGTGTTTGGGAGGCCTGATTTCCTAAAATCCATGTGCATATCTCCCAGTTGAGGTATAGGAGTCTCCTCTTCATCTAAGCTTTCTTCTCTATACTTGTCTTCTTGTTCCTCCTCTGGTAATAATCCATAAGGATCTAGGTCCCCATAGAGCTTGGGATTGGCAAGATAATGTGATATATAGCTCTCCCCATCAGACTCTTGGGACGACATCTTGCTCTAAATCTGTTGAAGAAACAACTCAAAACGAAAATAGGAGGCATTGTTGTGATACTAAAGTGCAAACCTTCGGGATATTATATAATGAATTTTGCATACCCGAAGGGGTGTTCCACAAGAAAACGGAGTCCGGGGGGGCGCACGGGGTGGTGACAAGCCCCCTAGGTGCGGCCAGGGGGGTGCCTGCGCCTAGCAGGATTGTCACATCCCCGTGCGTCCTTCGTACTGCTTTTTATTTTCCTAATTTTTTAAATATTCCAAAATTGAGTAAAATTACTATTGGGAAAGTTTTGGAGTCGGTTTACTTACCGTACCACTTACCTATTCCTTTTTGGAGTCTGAAACGTTCTGGTAAGTCTCCCTAATATGCTCTTTGGGAGTTATGGTATTGATAACATTAGTTTCAACATTAATGGGAGTACCTAAAATATAGTGTTTGATTCTTTGCCCGTTTACCACCTTCGGATTTGTGCCTTCGGCGTTGTTGATCTTGATGGCACCGGAACAATATACTTCCTCAACGATATAAGGCCCTTCCAATTTGGAGAGAAGTTTACCTACAAAAAATCTAAACCGAGAATTGTATAGCAAGACATGATCACCCACATTAAATTCACGCTTTTGTATCCTTTTATCATGCCATCTCTTAACTTTTTCTTTAAACAACTTGGCATTCTCATAGGCCCAGGTTCTCCATTCATCAAGTGAGCTAATGTCAAATAACCTCTTCTCACCAGCAAGTTTGAAATCATAGTTGAGCTCTTTGATTTCCCAATAAGCTTTATGCTCTAGCTCTAGAGGTAAGTGACATGCTTTACCATAAACCATTTTATACGGAGACATACCCATAGGATTCTTGTAAGCAGTTCTATAAGCCCAGAATGCATCATCAAGTTTCTTAGACCAATTCTTCCTAGATCTATTATCCATCTTTTGCAAGATCAATTTAATTTCTCTATTGCTTAATTATACTTGACCACTAGACTGAGGATGATAAGGGGATGCAATTCTATGATTAACATCATACTTAGCAAGCAATTTACGGAAAGCACCATGTATAAAATGTGAACCACCATCAGTCATTAAATATCTAGGGACTCCAAATCTAGGGAAAATAACTTCTTTAAGCATCTTAATAGAGGTGTTGTGATCAACACTAATAGTTGGAATAGCTTCTACCCACTTAGTAATGTAATCAACATCAACTAATATATGAGTATACCCGTTGGACGTTGGAAAAGGTCCCATATAATCAAAAACCCAAACATCAAATGGTTCAATAACAAGAGAGTAATTCATAGGCATTTCCTGACGTCTACTAATATTGCCAATTCTATGACATTCATCACATGACAAGACAAACTTAAGAGCATCCTTGAGGAGAGTAGGCCAATAAAAACCAGATTGTAATACCTTATGTGCAGTCCTATCTCCAGCATGATGTCCTCCCTAGGCCTCGGAATGACACTTCCATAGGATCTGTTCCTGTTCATGCTCAGGTACACAATGTCTAATAACACCATCTAGTCCTTCTTTGATATCCGTAGGGCACGACATTTTTTCAATAGCATCAACTTTAGCCTTATCAACTTCAATACCTCTTTTGGAAATTTTATGTCCCAAGACAATGCCTTCATTCACCATAAAGTGGCACTTCTCCCAATTCAAGACAAGATTAGTTTCGTCAAATCTCTGCATACCTCGATCAAGGTTGCTCAAACAATCATCAAAAGAAGTTTCGTAAATGGAAAAATCATCCATGACAACCTCAACAATCCTTTCACAAAAATCAGAGAATATAGTAGTCATGCATCTTTGAAAGGTAGAAGGTGCATTGCATAAACCAAAAGGCATACGTCTATAAGCAAAGGTACCAAAAGGGCAGGTAAAGGTGGTCTTCTCTTAGTCCTCTTTTGATACATGTATTTGAGAGAAACCGAAATAACCATTTAGAAATCAGAAATGTGTGTGTTTGGATAATCTTTCTATCATTTTATCAATGAAAGTTAGAGGGTAAAGATCTTTTTTAGTAGCTTTATTCCATTTCCTAAAATCAATTAACATTCTATAACCTGTAACAATTCTTTGCGGGGTCAATTCATTTTTATCATTAGGAACTACGGTAATACCTCCTTTCTTAGGGACACAATGAACGGGACTAACCCATCTACTATCAGCAATAGGGTAAATGATACCTGCCCCTGGAAGCTTTAATATTTAATTTTTTACCACTTCCTTCATTTTAGGATTCAACCGTCGTTGGTGATCAACAACTGCTTTAGCATCCGGCTCCATAATTTTGTGCTGAAATAGAGTGGGACTAATGACCTTAAGATCATCAAGAGTATATCCAATAGCAGAACGGTGCTTCTTCGGAGATTTCAATAATCTATGTTCTTCATGCTCTGAAAGGTTAGCACTAATAATAACAGGATATATCTTCTTTTCATCAAGATAAGCATATTTCAAAGTATCTGGTAATTGTTTAAGCTCAAACATGGGATCACCCTTGGGTGGAGTAGGATCCCCAAGTATCTCAACAGGAAAGTTGTGTTTCAGGATAGGATGCTGATCACAGAAAATCCTATCCATTTCATTCCTTTCATTCATATGCATATCATTTTCATGGTCTAGCAAATATTGCTCTAAAGGATCAGTAGGCGGAACAACAATATAAGCAAGACCAATAATTTCATCCTTACTAGGCAATTATTTATCATGGGCCTGTCTATGAAATTTAGAGAAATTAAACCGTCACGCCCAAGATGCGTGCCTATCCTTTTTAAGACACGAGGGCCTCGCAAGGGATAGAGGCGCATCTTGCCGTTAGCAAGCATAGTAACATTGCATCATACATTACAGAAGAGATGAGTCTACAAGTTGGCTTACACTCGCCACATGCTAAATTACAATGCACTTAGAGTTCAATCATCAAGATGAAAACAGGGTCCGGCTACGGACGAAATCAAACGATAAAAACAGATGCAAATGAAACTATCTCGCTGCCCAAAGATCACGACCAGGTCCTCTACTCATCCGGATACGTCACGTACATCCTGCCTCTTTCCTCGTCATACTCCCACTGGAGCTGGGTAAGATCATCCTGCATGAACTCATCTGAACCTGTACCTGGATTGTTGTAGTAAACTGTGAGCCACAGAGGACTCAGCTATCATGTGCCCGGGTACCGAGACTATTCAAGCTTAAAGGTTGGGAAAGGTAGTGTTTAGTTTGCAGCAACACTAAGCATATATGGTGGCTAGCTTACACAACCTGAATAATATGAGTGGCCTACGAAGAGCGATCGAATCTAGTATAATCTCTATGAGATCCTGAACACTTACTTACGTCAATCATAACCCCGCCATGTTCTCTCTCGGATCATGTTCACGAGCAGAGACGATCACGGTTACTCACACAGTTGGTGTATTTTAATTAGAGTTTACTTCAAGTTTGCTATAACCGGGTGTTAAACAAATATCCAAGTTGCCACATAACCGCGGGCATGACTTTCCGAAAGATTTAACCCTGCAGGGGTGCTCCAACTAATCCATTACAAAATTAACCACACTCCGTGGGAAAGCCTCGTTCGCGGATCTTGCGATCATCATAGGTAATTCCAAAGGAATTCCAACACCTCGAGTAAACCCGAAGAAAGTCAGACTCCACACGCAAGACACTCGATAAAGGTAAAACAAATCCAGCAAGACCACCCAACGTGTCGACGAACCCGATAAGAGCCGCGTATCTCATTCTCAGGACACGACGGATAAGCGACGCATATGGAGGCCTAATAGAAATCTCCCAAGTTGCCCTGGGTTGGCCCCGCACAATGCTCTAGTTTGGACCAACACTCATGAGGAGCACTGACCCGGGGGTTGATTAAATTATCCACGGGTTTGCAAGACCCTATGCAATTTTATTAAGTTGTTAGCGAATGTAGTACCAATGTTGGGTCTTGCTAGAAAAGTTTTAATCTCAACCGAATAAACAAGGGGGTCCCCATAACAACCCCGAGCATGTTAGGAGCGCAAAGTATGGAAACATAATACCGGTAACAAGGAACTAATGGCGGTAATAGCGGAACAAATCACTTAGCAAAAGGCCAAGCCTTCCATCGATACCAAGATATATATGTGCATTAAATTAAACAACAGAATTTATTGTGATATGCAATCCATGTTATCACATGGAACAACCTGCACCTGCAACTAAGAACGCTATAAGAGGGGCTGAACAGCGGTAACTTAGCCAATCAAAGGTTTGCTAGGATGTGGAGGTTAGAGGCTGTCATTGCAACATGGGGGATGATATCAAGTGGTAGGTAGCGCAATTGTAATGATAAGAGCGAGAAACTAGCAAGCAAAAATAGTATCGGGATCCGGGAACGATCATCTTGCCTGTTGGTTCTTCAGCGGAACAAGTAGCGGGATCCTCGTAGTGGTACTCTTCTGGCACCTCGTACTCAGTATCAACACTCGCGTCTACCCAAGAGGAACAACAACAATAAACATCCAACCAAGGTGCAATGCACAATAAAAATGATGCATGATCATTTATGAAGAATTATAACATGGCAACCACAAACTAGTCAGGTTTCACATGCAAAGTTTGTATATTAGTGAATCTGGACAGAACCTCATGTTAAGTTATTTAGGCATGCATGTACATGGCAAATATGGATTCATCATGCAAAGTCGATAGAAATGCATATAAAGATCGCAAGAAACGGAGTTATGGTTCTTACGATACGCTCACGACAAGCTACGGAGGCAACATCACAGGATCACCAAGCCATGGGCTGATTCTTGGCATTACAAGGCAGCCACTGGACAGGTGATGAAAAATCAATCACAATAGACTCAAGAATCAATCAATTCCATGGAGCATAGCTCCCACAATCCACAAAACCATAAAACACTAAATCTGCCACTAAACAGCAACATAGCAACTTCTACATCTCACCTCTGGAGCTACAGGAAGCCTACAACCACAAACAAGACATGGACAGAATCTACTCAACACACACAACAAATCATCCAGTTACCCCACCAGCAAAGGAGCCACACATCAATAAGCAAGAAGCAATCAAGTTGGCATGATGAAACAATTTTCTGGGACTTAGAGAAAATTCCAGTTTTCTGGAATCTGAGATTATAAAGTAGCAAGTTGACAGGATAGGTTAAATATGTTATAAAGCTCCTATTGGCATGAAAATAAACAGGAAGGTAGATGACAATATCCACTACAAATAACTAACACCGAGCATGAGCAAAATCCAATCACATCACTAGTTACAACCCACTCTTCATGGCAAAACAATAACAGCAGAACTCCCAGACATTCATTTTTTAAGCAAGTTGAACAGAAACATAAAGTTGCTCTCTAAACAGCATGGTTCCCACTTATCTGGTAACTTAGCACAAATAAAACAAATACTGGGACATTACCAACAACTTTAACTAGCAATCTCATGTTGGCAAGAATTTAAAATCATGTCTAGATTAAATCATATAAAATGGACAAAAGGGCATCACAGCATAAAAATGCACTTTTGTGATGTTGCCCCAAAGACAAATCTGACTTCATAGATACATTCCTGGGTTGATTCTACCCCAAATGCATTACTCATAACCCTATACTTGCTTGGAGCAATAGGGAGTAATCCTAGGTCAAAATTGACCCCTATAAGTCATGAGTGACTTATGACACATGCACACACTTATGTAAGAGGCCAAAATGGCATTCCCTCTATTGGACACTTGATGGGAAAGGTAAAGAGGCATGAATAAGGTACTTAGGCATAGCATAGCATCAAGAACAAGAAAAGAAAAACAAGCTAGAAGGGATATACATGCACATATACACATGAGAGCTCTCACATACACATAGATCTACACATGCACAAGGTTTTGCATCCACTCAATTACCCATGTTTACTAATCATGGCAAAAAGATGCAAGAAGAAAAACCCCACAACCTACACATGCATATCTACACATGACCATCTACTCACATGCACATGTGGGTGTATGTATAACATACACACACCTCTCACTACACCTACACACACAAGCACACCATACTCAAGCATGTGTGTATATATAACTCATACATATACACACCCACAAAACACACACATGCATAGGTGTGCAAAGAGCACACACACACATGGGTCATGCATGGTGCACCATACACCCACATGCTCACACACACACATGTAGGTATGTATGCATATCATACACACACACCCACAACTCACAATCATGCACTCTACACTCACACAAGAACCACAAGAACACCCACACAAACACATGGAGACACACACCTCTCACCATGCCACCTACACACATGTGTGTATGCCCAAGCACACACACACAAACATGTGCATATGCACTACACATACACACACAGATCATGGCAAAAGAAAAAAAAAGAAAACACACACATACACACAGGGCATACATAGCAGGTTTAACAACAAAGAAGAAAAAGAAAAACAAATAAAAAGAAAACAGCAAAAAAATGGGGCTTGCTGGGCTCGAACCCGCAGCCTCCTGGGTCTACTATCGTTGCGCTACCACTCTGCTACGGCTCGGGTTGTTAACAGAGGGAGGTCCTCTGCTCTCTAATACACACACACACAAACATGCTATCTGACGAAACTGAAACCCAACACACACATGGACAGAGCAACAACGGCAGCGACAGCGGCAGGGCGACGGCGATTCCCGGTGATGCAAGGGGTCTCCGGCGATGGGGAGCGGCGGAATCGAAAGAGGAAGCTACGGGGGCTCCATCCCTCACCTCATCTCGCGACGAGGGGGACCGGAGGCAAGCTCAAGCTCGGAGCTTTGAGCGGCGTGATGGCACTACGGTGATGAGCCTACGACTTACGGCGAGGAGAGGGGACAGCGAGGACGGGCTGCTCATCGAGGGTCTCAGGAGACGGGGACGCGTGTAGAGAGGAAGAAGGTCCGGCGACGATCCGACGACGAGGAGGAAGAAGAAGAAGGCCTCCCGAGGCCTTCTAGCACCGGAAACGGAATGCTAACGGCAGTGGCGAGCTCCACGCCATCACCAGCGGGGACGAGGTCGTCAGAGGCGACAACGACAACGAGCACCCGCGCCTCTGAACTTCTCTGAAACTTAGCTGCGCCTTGCGCTCTCTGACAGAGAAGGGGGAGGAAGGAGGAAGAAGGATAGGGGGAAGCGGCGGCGGCAAGGAGAAACCCTAGAGGGAGGCACGGATGCCCAGGCATAAATAGGAGGGGGGCCTCGACGTCTGTGAACGGCTAACGGCGACGCGACACTCCTCTCTGCTCTCTGCTCTCTCTGCGTCTGACGGAGGTGGGAGACGGAGCAGGTAGCCATCCCTACTCACGTGGGCTGGGCCGCGGCCCACTCTCTCCCTCTGACCCTCTCTCAACTAAAACAGAGAAAAGCAAAGGTTTTTTCCCATTTAATAAAACCAGCCACCCCAACATAAATTCCCAGAGCAATTTAAAAGGGTTTTGAGCAAAACAAAAATAATTTTGAGGAGGAAATAATGTGCACCTTTTATTAAAAATATTAAGTTGATTCATAAAACAAGTATTTTATTTAATATATAAAAATGACAGCTCTTGTTAATTTAAAACACAAATCAAACAAACCCCAAACAGTAAATCTAACATACTTACATTTCATAAAACACATGGGGCCATCTCATGAACATTTTTAAACAATTTTCAAAACAACTTAAATCTGAAGATGAAAATAATAGGAGAAAAGGGGTTTTGGAGGGGATGTTGCAAAGGAAAAAGAGAGGGGAAGGGAATAGGTTGCACCCATGGATCCAACCACTCACAAACATCTCACACATCACAAAACAACACCTCGCCACCATACATCATAGCAAGCACAAGAAAAACCAACATGGCACATAAACATGAAATGAGAATGATGCATGATGATGCATGAATGCAAACACATGAATACCAAGTTGGAAAAAATCTCATAGCTCATGACACAAGGTTCATACATGGGTTACATGCCAAATAAGGTAGGGACATCACTTGGGATGTCACATAAACTCATGAAACATATCCCCAAAACTTACGACAACCGTTTCCTTCTCACAATCTATCTTGGAATTAATGGTATTCGAGAAGGGTCTACCAAAGATAATGGGACAAAAACCATCTTGTGGGGAACCAAGAACAAGAAAATCAGTAGGATATTTTATTTTCCCACACAAGACTTCAACATCTCTAATAATCCAAACTGGTGATATAGTGTCTCTATTAGCAAGCTTAATTGTAACATCAATTTCCTCTAACTCAGCTGGTGCAATATCATTTATAATCTCTTTATATAAGGAAAAGGGAATTTCGCTCACACTAGCACCCATATCACATAAGCCATGATAACAATGATCTCCTATTTTAACAGAAACAACGGGCGTGCCAACAATGGGTCTATGTTTATCTTTAGCATCAGGTTTAGCAATTCTAGCGGCTTCATCACAAAATTGAATAACATTCCCATCAATATTATCAACCAAGAGATCCTTAACCATAGCAATACTAGTCTCAACTTTAATTTGCTCAGGGGGTGTAGGTGTTCTAGCACAGCTCTTACGAACCACAGTTGAAGCTTTAGCATGATCCTTTATTCTAACAAGGACAGGTGGTTTCTCAATATAAGCAGTGGGAATAATAGGATCAACATTATAAGTAATAGTTTTCTCTTCAACTTTAATAGATTCAACTACTTTCACTTCAATGGGAGGATGATATTTAAACCACTTCTCCTTGGGGAGATCAACATGAGCAGCAAAAGATTCACATGCAATAATTTCTCTCGAGAGCTCATGATTGGGGCATGAATATAACATTGACTTAAGACTCCCCCAAGCTTGAGCGATTCTTTCTCCTTCACGAGGCCAAAAGTTATAAATATAATTCCGATCATGATGAACTAGATGCATAGGATAAAACTTTTGATGAAATTCCATGTTCAATCGGTTGTAGCTCCATGATCCAATATCATCACATAGCCTATACCATGTCAATGCCTTCTCCTTAAAAGATAAAGGAAAGACCTTCTTAACGTGATCCTCGGGTAGACCTGCAAGCTTAAATAATCGACAAACTTCATCCACACAGATTAGATATAAATCAGGATGTAGTGTTCCATCTCCAGCATAAGGACTAGCCAGCAGTTTCTCTATCATACCCGAAGGAATTTCATAATAAATATTTTTCAGTAGGTTTAGTAGGTTGAGGGACAACTCTTTGGGCTTCCGGTCGAGGTGAAGATACCCCGAACAATCCCCTCAAAGGATTAATTTCCATAGTGACAAGTGACAGTAAATTTCAGCACACTATATAGATTTTTCCTTACCAAGTTCCACTTACCAAAGGAGCTTCACTCCCTAGCAACGACGCCCGAAAAGAGTCTTGATGACCCACATCTAATCGGAGGTTTGGGTTTATAAAACTTCATGGCAGGCGCAAACTCCCCTCTCATCTCATCCCAATGATGACCCACAAGTATAGGGGATCTATCATAGTCCTTTCGATAAGTAAGAGTGTCGAACCCAACGAGGAGCAGAAGGAAATGACAAGTGGTTTCCAGTAAGGTATTCTCTGCAAGCACTGAAATTATCGGTAACAGATAGTTTTGTGATAAGATAATTCGTTACGAGTAACAAGTAACAAGTGTAACAAAGGTGCAACAAGGTAGCCCAATCCTTTTTGTAGCAAAGAACATGCCTGGAAAAACTCTTATATAAAGGAAAGCGCTCTTGAGGACACATGGGAATTTTTGTCAAGCTAGTTTTCATCATGCTCATTTGATTCGCGTTCGTTACTTTGATAAATTGATATGTGGGTGGACCGGTGCTTGGGTGCTGCCCTTACTTGGACAAACCTCCCACTTATGATTAACCCCTATCGCTAGCATCCGCAACTACGAAAGAAGAATTAAGGTAAACCTAACCATAGCATGAAACATATGGATCCAAATCAGCCCCTTACAAAGCAACACATAAACTAGGGTTTAAGCTTCTGTCACTCTAGCAACCCATCATCTACTTATTACTTCCCAATGCCTTACCCTAGGCCCAAATAATGGTGAAGTTTTATGTAGTCGACATTCACATAACACCACTAGAGGAGAGACAACATACATCTCATCAAAACATCAAACGAATACCAAATTCACATGATTACTTATAACAAGACTTATCCCATGTCCTCAGGAACAAACGTAACTACTCACGAAACATGTTCATGTTCAAGATCAGAGGAGTATTAATTATCATAAAGGATCTGAACATATAATCTTCCACCAAGTAAACCAACTAGCATCAACTACAAGGAGTAATCAACACTACTAGCAACCCATAGGTACCAATGTGAGGTGTTGAGACAAAGATCAGATACAAGAGATGAACTAGATTGGTTTTGCCCAAGTTCCGCCTCGAGACAGCGGTGCTTCATCCTGAAAGCTCTCTTCTGATTTTTGCTAGGTCAAAACGCTTCATATAGCAGAATATGGGCGTCGAAGGAGCCATAGGGGCCCCACAAGCCTGCTAGGAGCGGCTTGGGGGGGTGGTCGCACCTAGCAGGCTTGTGGCCTGCAGGTGCCCCCCTTGGTTGATTTTTGTGCCAGTATTTTTATTAAATCCAAACATATTCTCCATAAATTTTCAGGACTTTTGGAGTTGTGCAGAATAGGTATCTCAGATTTGCTCCCTTTCCAGTCCAGAATTCCAACTGTCGGCATTCTCCCTCTTCATGTAAACCTTGTAAAATAAGAGAGAGAAGGCATAAGTATTGTACCATAACGTGTAATAACAGCCCATAATGCAATAAATATCAATATAAAATCATGGTGCAAAATGGACGTATCACCCAACCCCTCTCCACAGCCCACCATAGCCCCTCCGCTTTCGGACCATCGGATTGTGATCCAAAGGTCCGAAAACGGAGCAAAACTGCTAACCCTAGCCCCTAATTGCTATAAATAGACCCTAGCCTTGCAACCCTAGCCCCTCTTCCTCGTTTTGCATGCGCACCCAACCCTTCGCTGCCGCTAACCTCCACCTCCCACCGCGTAGGGCCCGCTGAGACCATTTGGAGCCCGCCCGGGCCCGGATCCCGCCGCCGCCGCCCAAGCTACTTGCAACCTCCCCTGAGATCCTCCTAGCAGCTCCCATGGCCGCTCGAGCCACGCGCCCAACCGCACCACCCGGCCGGCCAATGGAGCTCCAGCGAGCCCCGATGCCGGCGACCTCTAGGCTCGGACCCGCGCCCTCAGGATCCTCCCCTCTGGCCTCTCCTTTCTCTCTCTCACCTCGACGCTCTCACTCTGTCCCGTGTAGGAGCTCTGCCCCGATGAACTCGGAGCGCACCACCAACCGTCCGGATCCGCCTCCCCAAGCTCCATTCCGACCGTCCTAGGAGCCTCCCCATCGGTTCCTTGCCGTCCCGCCTTGCCGTTCGCTGGCCTCGAACTCCCAGCCACCATGCGTTGACCTGGGTGGCTCGATCCAGCCGGATCGAGGACGACAACGATTGGCCAGCGGGATGTGGGCCTCCTGCCGCATCGCCTCGCGAAGCCCACATCACCCAGCCCAGCTCCTCCGCCCAACTAGACCGCACACCGACGGGCCAAGGCCCACAAGGTGAGCCCCCATTTTTGTCTATTTAACGCCCATGTACACGATGTAGCTACCCGATACTCTGTTTATATGTAAATATAACTAATTGGTGCTTAATTAATTGTGGTGCATTTTATATAGTACCATATGCATGTTATATATGTTTTCGGGGTAAAAAATCCATTGAATTTATCTATGTATTTAGTTTTATCATTTGAGTAAGTTTGTGTGCATATCATTTTCGTTGTGATGCCCTTTTGTTATTTTCGTGTGATTAAATCCATGCATCATACTCCCTCCGTTCCTTCATATAAGGTGTATTTGGTTTTTGATAAAATTTCAGAATGTAAGGTGCATTTCTTCTAATTCATCATAATTCCCTTGTTATCCCTCTTGAAAAACAAAATTATCTCTTTCCTGATGTTCCTATCTCTCCTTATAGCAAGAGAAGGAAACTATCTCTTTGTCGATTGCATCTATCTAACAATTTTCTAGACTAATTAATTCACTTGCCACTAATCAACAAATTTGTCAGAGGTAATTTTGTCTTCACATGTCTATAATTATGTGTCTTGGTCGCCGTGCCTAAAATAATACACCTTACATAAAGGAACGGAGGGAGTATGATTTATGTTTGAACATGAGATATGCCCTTTGACATGTGCACTAGCCCCTGGTCATTTTATGTGTCATGATAATCCATGTTTAGGTGTGGTTTTCTTGTTGCCAACATGTCATAAAAATAGTGCTGTTTTGAGGGGTCTAAATATTTCTAAGTCTAGAATCCGTAATATTTTGTTGTTGTCTTGCCATGTGTTGTGCTAGTGATCTAGAACCCCTTTGAGGTTGGTGCAATGGAGTTATTTGTAGTTTGTAATTCCCTGTAGCATGCTGTTAAGTTTCATGCCAATATATGCCTTGTAGCTTATAGTTTTATTGTGGTCAATATGCCTTCGTGATAAAAACTGCAATGTCAAAAACTGATATTTTCACTAAGTCTGAAACTGTTTCCAATTAGCCATGTTGTGAGCTTCCTACCATGTGATCCATTACACTTTTGAGTATGATAGGTGAAGACGAAATGAAGTGTGTGTTATACTTGGTAAAGGGTGGAAGGCTTGGCCTTTTTCTCGATGTTTTCTTCCACTCTTGCCACCCTACTTACTTGTGAACCGATGTTATGTTCCATAATTGAGCGCTCCTTACATGCTCGGGGTTGTTATGGGGACCCCCTTTATTTTCGTTTCAGGATAAAACTTGTCTGGCAAGGCCCAACTTTGGTACTACATTTGCCCAACATAATAATATTGATCACCTTATTAAAGCATAGAGGGTCGCCCCCTCGTGGATTAATTTAACATAATACAGGGGGCCAGTGCTGCTGGTGCTGGTCCAAAACAGAGCATTGTGTCGGGGATTTCTATTCGGCCATCGTACACTAGCTTATCCACTGTGGCTTGAGAATTAGATACACGGATCCTATTAAGATTGTCGGCACATCGGGCGGCCTTGCTAGACTTGTTTTACCTTTCTCGAACGTCTTGCGCGTGGGATTTTGACAAAACTTTCGACTATCTCGAAGTTGAGATTTTTCATCGGGATTCCGCAAATACAACAGGTGATTCTGTGGTTGAGAAAATCCAACGCGACGTGTGGTTAATTTGTGATGGATGAGTTGGAGCACCCCTACAGGGTTAAATCTTACAAAAAGTCGTGCCCGCGGTTATGTGGCAACTTGGAAACTTTGTTTAACACTCGGTCATAGTAAACTTGAAGTAAACTCAAATAAAATACACCAACTGTGTGCGTAACCGTGACTGTCTCTTCTCGTGAGTCATTATCCGAGAAAGAACACGGCGGGGTTATGTTTGACGTAAGTAGGTGTTCAGGATCACTTAGTGATCATTACTAGTTCACGTCTGTTATGCGTAGAACACCCACTTTACTTTCTGTATTCGTAAGTTAGCTACTCAAATATATGCCTAGTTGCTTGCTGCAGCCTCACCACTTAACAATACCTCACCCATTAAGCTTTAATAGTCTTGATACCCTTGGAAATGAGATTGCCGAGTCCCTGTGGCTCACAGATTACTACAACAACAGTTGCAGTTATAGGTAATGTGATGATTTGACGTGAGTGCGATGCTTGTTTGATTTGGAGTTCTTCTTCTTCATTAATCTAGGATGGGTTCTAGGCGGCAGCCTGGGATCGCAAGGATGGATGTCATTTTATCGTTTGTTTTCGTCCATAGTCGGACCCTGCTCTTCTGTATGATGTTTGAATATGATGTTGTATTGATGTGATCTTGATGTAGCTTGTGGCAAGTGTAAGCCAATTCCATATACTAATCTCTTATGTACATGTACTTGTAATGATATCCATTCTTGCAAAACGATGATATGCGCTTCTATCCCTATCGAGGCCCTCGAGCCAAAATGAGGATAGGATTACATCTTAGGCATTACAAGTTGGTATCAGAGCCTTTACCGACCTAGGAGCCCCCTTGATTGATCGAACTCGGCCGAGTCGAGTCTAGTGAAAAACTATTTTTGAGTCTAGTTATATATCAAAGAGTAGGTTTCTTTTACTCCTCTTCTATACTCTGGTGAGGTATTCGACTTACGAATTTTTAATTCTACTCATCTTATCTTTTTCACTCAAATTTTTTTAGGATCACACGAGTATTGTTGGGATCGTTCCGATATCTTTGTGATGAGAACATTGTTCTCGATGCCTCTTGACATTTAGGGGTTGTGGTAGTGTCCCGGGGAGTTGAGCTCCGAGGTGTTGTCGTCACATTTGTATCATTGTAGTTCCGGAATACCAGAGGTCGTGGACATCGAAAACACTTCTATACTCTTTGTGCTGAGAGTAGTTGGCACCACCCAGTACTGGGGAGGGCGAACAAATGTATTGCCACAACTAATATATCGGATGTTTTTCGAAGGTGTGAGGTACACGATTTCTGAGGTTTTCTTGGTTATGTGTTGACGGATGGATACAGTTGGAGTGTAGGGCTTGTTAGTTGTGTGAGATATTTAGCCTCCCTGTATCCCCAACACCAGATTGCATAACCAGGAAGTTTCGGGAGTTCTTAGGTGGGAATTCAAGTAGTTACCTAGGCTATCTTCCAACATATCATGATGAGAGGTTGGGGTTCGACATCTAGTGGTTTGTTTGTTCATGGTCTTTTTTACAAAGGACATTCTCAACATGCTTCGTCAAGCCTTGCAGTTCGCTACGCCTAGGGAGCATATTCGAGCGCCATTTCAATATGAAAATCCAATGTACGATCGAGCGTGTGCGAATTTTACCATGAAAATATCGATCGAAATCTCTATTATGTATTTGTTTCCAGCTTCTTTCGTAAGCCTCATCCTTTGTTTTGTTTTTGAGTATGGTAATTCAAGTTGCTTCGATGTCAAGTGGTGATCTCGTATCATTCCAAAGTAGTGTTCACATATTTATGTGGGATTGCTAATTCTTGTGCTCAATCAAGCTATCGTATCAATTCTTTTCAACCGGTGCGCTCCTCTTCAATATATTCAATCATCTCCAATAGTTGCAAGATCAATCCTCATGTGTCTCTTCGGAGTTCTTTCCATCCATCCTAAGTTGTCTTTGTTTTTCCCCACCCTCCCACCCTTTTTCTTCTCTGATTAAATTCTCGTCCAAATGCCTTTGTTTTCATCGATGCTTCCACTATCTTTTCTTTTGTATCGTATCCGATGATTCGTTGTGAAGATCCTCAAGTGATTCGGATTCAAAATTTCCTTATTCTTGTTTTCCTTCCCGGTGCATTCAATTCAAGATCTCGGTATTCTTCATGTCCTTTTCAATCGCTAAATGCTTCCCCATGTCGGAAATTCTGTCCAAGTATCTCTTGTTTTTCATCTCTCTCTATTCTATCCGGAGTGCTGAAGATATCTCAGAAGACTTTAATTTCCACTCATATCCTCTTAAATTATTTCGAGGTTCTCACCTCATCAAGTTCTTAATTCTTCTAGTGCAATATCTCTTTATAAGCAATCATTTTACCGGTGGTTTCTTTTGAGTGGGCCCATAACCCATAGGTTTTTTTCTAGGATCTTACCTGGCTCTTCTAATCTTTCCGGAGATGTCCTCAAGTTCTTTTCAAATAGGATGTAAGAATGATTTTCATCAGTCATATTCCTTCTCCATGATCGCTTCGAATTATTTTAATCATTGGCTCAACCGTTCTTTATTCATTATTCTAGAGTATCTTAGTAATTCTTGGTGGTGTTTCTAGCCATCATTCTCATCTTTGAAGACCGAAGGAGAGTTCTCTCAAATCTTTTTCCATTCTTTTCAAGAGTCATGGTTTCATCTTGATGCTATCCTCTTAAATTGTTTTCGAGCATGAGTAATCCCTTTCATATCTATCCGGAGCATTGAGTGTTATTCTTGTTTCTTGATCCTCCGAAGGTCATCATTTCAGAAGATTTCTTCGTTCTCAGCTTTTAGCTTTCGTTCTCAAATTCTTCTCAATTGTTGTCTTTTCGTTCGTATCTGAAATATTCCGGTGCCTTATGAAGTTTTATATTAGGCAGATCATGATGTCTTCATCCTCATGCCATGTATCTCCATTCATTTGTAGTATCCCCATTGATTCCAAATTCTCACCGGTGTTCTCGTGCAAGACTTCTTCAAGTTTGTGATCTATCTCTCTCTTTTCTTCAATTCTATGCAAGAAGAGTAAGTGGTGTGCGAAATCAGTTGCTTGTCATCAATTTAACTTGATGAAGGATAAGCATAACATGATTCTTATTCTAGTTTCATCAATGGGATTTCAATCCTTCTTCCAGAGTGTTCTTGGCATCAAATTCTTGGTTATAAGTTGTTCATCTTTTCTTTCCAGAGTTCCAAGTTTTCTCAAGGATCTCTTCGCGAAGCTTCATCTAAAGCATAGCAAGGCCTCAATCTTGTCGTTTCGCAACCTTCAATTCTTTTCTATCATCCTTTCATTCCGAAGTTCATCCCGATGCTTCTTCATGGCGGTTTGTTAAGGATGTAATTCTTCTCAAATTGTTCTTCAAGATTCTTGTTGGAGGTTCTCAAGTGTTCTTTATCTTGGATTTCTAAGTTCAGTTCCTTCTCCATTGTCTTCTGAGATGGTGTTATTAAATCCTTGATTATGAGGAGTCTCGAAGGAAAATTGTCAAGAATGAGATAAGTAAACCCATCTTGTCTTCTCGGAGTTATCTTGGGTTGGGTTTCACCTAAAGCATTTCCTTAGGATTGTTGCTATCATGGTGTCATAAATGATCCAAGTTTTCTCCTCCTCTTCTCCGTGAAAGAAGTTTTCCATCTCTTTTGCTCCCAAGCAATCGTTGTTTCGTTAGTGGCCGGTTGTCACCCCATAATTTTGATATGTTTTCCATAAGCCCATAACAAGCTATTATTTCGTTGTTGATTCTCCATCAACTCCATTCAACCATGCTTTTCAAATTAAATGGTGGTAGAAGTTCTCGTTTTCTTCTCCGTTCTCTTCTCTCCAAAGATCTAGCTTCAATTCTTTTGTTCCGGAGGCATTGTGGTGTTGCTCTTTTCAACTCACATCTAGTTTGATTAAGATCATGTTCTTCCCTTGCTTGTCCATTTAATCGGAGTGCTGTGAAATCTTTTCATGATCCTTCCATCTTATGAAGTTTTGATTCTAATCCAACCGAAGTTTGGTGTCTCTCTTTCAATTTCTTTCCATCATATCAAATTTTGCCTCTCTTTCCTACTGAAGTGCTGCCTTTCTTGTGAATTCTTCCTTGGTCCTTGTGTCATCTTTCATCTCGTTAAAACCTTCAACAATCATTAGTTTCACTTGTTTGTCACAGAAGCAACTAAGCTTACCTCTTGCTCTTTCTCTTCCCCTTCTCATTGTTAGATCTTGGGGCGAGATCCTCGTGTAGTGTGGGAGAGTTGTAACATCCCAGGACCGACACTCCAGAAGATTCCCCTTTTATTTCCATTATCGTCGTGGGATTCATTTGGTTGTTGCATCCATCATTGCATCATCTGCATAGCATCATCACTCGTTTTTTGAAAACGTGCATCCGTTCCTAGTTGTCGGTTCTCTCCGTTCTCGCCGTTGACAATTTGGAGACCAACCACACACGCACGCGTCCGCCTCACCGATAAACTATTGTTTTTAAAAGTGCGTATAATTTTTTTTCGGATTGGGTCGAAAGTTGGCTTGCGGTCTTTTTTTATTGTAGGTAGACCGCCTGCCAAATTTCATCACAATCAGATGTCATTTGATACCCGAACGGTTGACCGTAGCAGCACCGTCATCGGTTTATTCGTCGGACTTTTGGGTTTATAAAACTCCATGCCAGGCGCAAACTCCCCTCTCATCTCAGCCCAACCCCTCTCCACAGCACACCATAGCCCCTTCGCTTTTGGACAGTCGGATCATGATCCAAAGGTCCAAAAATGGGGCAAAACTGCTAACCCTAGCCCCTAATTGCTAGAAATAAACCCTAGCCTTGCAACCCTAGCCCCTCTTCCTTGTTTTGCATGCGCACCCAACCCTCCGCTGCCGCCAGCCTCCTCCTCCCACCACGCAGGGCCTGCCGAACCCATCTAGAGCCCGCCCGGGCCCAGATCCCAAAGTCGCCACCCGATCTCCCTGGAACCTCCCCCGAGCTCCTCCTAGCAGCTCCCATGGCCACCCGAGCCGCGTGCCCGACCCCGCCACCCGACCGGCCACCGGAGCTCCGGCGAGCCCCGACGTCGGAGATCTCCAGGCCCGGACCCGCGCCCTCAAGCTCCTCCCCTTCGGCCTCTATTTTTTCTCTCCCACCACGACTCTCTCCCTCTGTCCCATGTAGGAGCTCTGCCCCGCCGAACCCCGGCAAACTCGGAGCACGCTGCCAACCGCCCGGATCCACCTCCCCAAGCTCCATTTTGACCGTCCCAGGAGCCTCCTCGCCGGTTCCTTGCCGTCCTGCCTTGTCGTTCGCTAGCCTTGAACTCCCAGCCACCGTGCGTTGACCTGGGTGGCTCGATCCATCCGGATCAAGGACGATGACCACTGGCCATCGGGACGTGGGCCACCTGCCGCATCGCCTCGCGAAGCCCACATCGCCCAGCCCAGCTCCGCCGCCCAGCTGGACCCACACTGACGGGCCAAGGCCCGCTAGGTGAGCCCCCCTTTTTTGTCTATTTAACGCCCATGTACGTGATATAGCTACCTGACGCTCTGTTTATATGTAAATATAACTAATTGGTGCGTAATTAATAGTGGCACATTTTATATAGTACCATATGCATGTTATATATATTTTTGGGGTAGAAAAATCCATTGAATTTATCTATGAATTTAGTTTTGTCATTTGATTAAGTTTGTGTGCATGTCATTTTCGTTGATGCCCTTTTGTTATTTTCGTGTGATTAAATCCATGCATCATATGATTTATGTTTGAACATGAGATATGCCCTTTGACATGTGCACTAGTCCCTGTTCATTTTATGTGTCATGATAATCCATGTTTAGGTGTGGTTTTCTTGTTGCCAACATGTCATAAAAATCGTGCTGTTTTGAGGGAAATATTTCTAAGTCAGGAATCTATAATATTTTGTTGCTATCTTGCCATGTGTTTTGCTACTGATCTAGAACCCCTTTGAGGTTGGTGAAATGGAGTTATTTGTTTTTTGTAATTCCTCTATAATGTTATTAAGTTTCATGTAAATATATGCCCTGTAGTTTATAGTTTTATTGTGGTCAATATGCCTCCATGATAAAAACTGTAATGTCAGAAACTGCTATTTTCACTAAGTCTGAAACTGTTTCCAATTAGCCATGTTGTGAGCTTCCTACCATGTGATCCATGACTCTTTTGAGTATGATAGGTGAAGAAGAAATAAAGTGTGTGTTATATTATACCGCCCCGTGCTTAGTTTGTGCATTTTAGGATCTTGTAGCTTGTTGTTTTCATATGTGCAAAATTCCATGTTGCTGTTTTGGGCAGATTTCATATAAAACTTGTGTTGGTTGTTGTGGTTGAACCGTACCACCGTTTTGGGCATGCCATATATGAAACTTGCTTAGACTTTCATTTAGTATGATAATATCTTCCTACATTCATGATTTGAAATATTTGTGGTTGTCATTTTCCTGCATTTTGCATTCATGGCATATAAATCTTGTGTTGGTCATATCTTTTAGACCGTAGCTCCGTTTGAGACGTTCTATATATGTAAATCGACTATAATGACGTGTAGAATTGCATGGTATACTTTATTATGTTGTTTAACAAATATAAAATATGGTTAGTTCAGATCTGGACCAATTTCGAAATTAACATATGGGGTCATTTTGGAAATGCTATAAGTTGTTTCCGACGTCATTTCAGATGCCTAGATAGATAGATTATTTATGCTTCACCTATTTCCATGTTTAACAACATTTAATATTGTCGTGTCCCTAAATGGGAGTGAACTAAGTAATTCAAATGTGGAGTTTCGTCAATATGCAACTCGTTGCATATTGAGCTTCAATTTAACGGGTAGTAGTTGTTTGATGTGATTTGCCATGCCTTGCATATTTAAACCGGACATGCATCATATTGGTTTATGCATCATGGCATGCATATGTTTTCATGTATTGTGTGTTGATAGTTTGTTCCGGATTGCTTCTTCTCGATAGAGTTCCGAAAGTGTTCGGGGTGTGAGGATTCGTTCGTCTACTTCACGGATCGCCTTCTTTAGGGACTCGTTCTTCTTCCAAGCGGGATCTCAGGCAAGATGACACAATTCTCTGGATACCACTACTATCATTGTTATGCTAGTTGTCTCGCTTCCATCATTATGTCTCGCCACCTACCACTTGTTTATCAAGCCTCCCAGCATTTCCATGATAAGCCTCTAACCCTTCACCTTCCCAGCAAACCATTACTTGGCTATGTTACCGCTTGCTCAGCCCTTCTTATAGCTTTTCTAGCTGCAGGTGAAATTGCTTCCATGTGTCAACATGGACATTCTTTTGTTATCGAAATATTATTGCTATTTAATTTAATGCACATATATACTTGGTAAAGGGTGGAAGGCTTAGCCTTTTGCTCGATGTTTTGTTCCACTCTTGCCACCCTAGTTACTTGTGAACCGATGCTATGTTCCATAATTGAGCGCCCTTTACACACTCGGGGTTGTTATGGGGACCCCCTTGATTTTCGTTTTAGGACAAAACTTGTCTGTCAAGGTCCAACTTTGGTATTACATTTGCCCAACATAATAATATTGATCACCTTAATAAAGCATAGAGGGTTGCCCCGTCATGGATTAATTTAACATAATACAAGGGGCCAGTGCTGTTGGTGCTGGTCCAACACAAAGCACTGTGTGAGGCCACCCCGAGGCAACTCAAGGGATTTCTATCCGTCCACCGTACACTAGCTTATCCGTTGTGGCCTGAGAATTAGATACACAACTCCTATTGGGATTGTCGGCACGTCAGGCGGCCTTGCTAGACTTGTTTTACCTTTCTCGAACGTCTTGCGCGTGGGATTTTGACGAAACTTCGGGCTATCTCGAAGTTGAGATTTTTCATCGGGATTCCGCAAATACAACGGGTGATTCTGCGGTTGACGAATTCCAACGTGGCGTGTGGTTAATTTGCGATGGATGAGTTGGATCACCCCTGCAAGGTTAAATCTTTCGGAAAGCCGTGCCCGTGGTTATGTGGCAACTTGGAAACTTTGTTTAACACTCGGTCATAGTAAATTTGAAGTAAAATCAAATAAAATACACCAACTGTGTGCATAACCGTGACTGTCTCTTCTCGTGAGTCCATATGCGAGAGAGAACATGATGGGGTTATGTTTGACGTAATTAGGTGTTTAGGATCGTAAGTGATCATTACTAGTTCACGTCCGTTATGCGTAGACCACCCACTTTACTTTCTGTATTCATAAGTTAGCCACTCAAATATATGCTTAGTTGCTTGTTGCAGCCTCACCACTTAACCATGCCTCACCCATTAAGCTTTAATAGTCTTGATACCCTTGGAAATGAGATTGTCGAGTCCCTATGGCTCACAGATTACTACAACAATAGTTGCAGGTACAGGTAATGCGACGATTTGACGTGAGCGCGATGCTTGTTTGATTTGGAGTTCTTGTTCTTATTCATCGATCTAGGATGGGTTCCAGGCGACAGCCTGGGATAGCAAGGATGGATGTCATTTTATCATTTGTGTTCGTCCGTGGTCGGACCCTGCTCTTCTGTATGATGTTTGAATATGTGGTTGTATTGATGTGATCTTGATGTAGCTTGTGGCGAGTGTAAGCCAATTCCATATACTCATCTCTTCTATACATATTTGTAATGATATCCATTCTTGCAAAACGATGATATGCGCTTCTATCCCTGTCGAGGCCCTCGAGCCAAAATGATGATAGAATCGCATCTTGGGCGTTACAGCTCACTACTCAGTGAATTCTACGACAAACTCACTCGATGACGAGGAAGCAAATGCATATGATGATTTACCCAGGTTCGGGATGCTGCGATGCATAATACCCTACTCCTGCTTTGGTGGATTGCCTCATGAAGACGTTTTGGTGGATGAACTAGTATAAGGGCGAGCTACCTCGCGAGGGTGCTCAAGTAGCGTTCTTGGCTATCTACTTTTCTCTCAGTCCCCCCCCCCCCCCCACTCTATGGTGCTGCCTATCCTCTACCTATAGTGCCCTGGGTCCTCTTCCCGTATCTCTTTGGCAGGAAGGGATCCCACAACGGTCAAATTCGAAGGGGGACAGGAGTACATCCCTGCCTTGTCCAATGGTGTTCTTCGCCTGCAAAGTAGTTGTGGATGATGCAGAGGTGGGCTCGTCGATGACATCCGTCCTGCTGGCTCGTGGTCGTGGTCTTGTTACACCAGAAGGGAAACCTTTGGGCGGAGCTTTGAGAACCCGCGTACGCCCTTCCCCTCTTTGCACCAAAGGGAAAAATGTTCGCCTGGCACACTAGCGACCGCCTGCCCTGCCTTGGGTCATCCTTGGACTCCTAAGGCCAAATGCTGCATAGGGATCTCTGCCACTTCGGAGGGGGCCTTAGGAGGCCCGTCCTTGCTAGTCTTGATGGTGCTTCCCTCGTGAGCTCAGGTCTTCACGAGGGCCTTGCTTTGAGTGTGGTCTTGCCAGGCCATGCTTGACTAACAAGGTGGGCCATGCCCTGGGCCGTAGACAGGCAGGTCTGGGTACCCCCGTTCCCAGAACACCGATAAAGGTTAATTTTTATGGGTTTCAACATCAAGAGCAATTATATCCATGTTTTTAGCCAAAGTATCAATCACATGAAACTTTTCTTCGATCATGCCTAGTGTTGAAAACCTTTTGAGAATTAATAAATTCCTTAATTAAGTTCAAGGTATCCTTTTAGGATTTGTATAAGAATTTCCATAAGAATTACCATAAGAATTTCCATAGTTGTTAGATGAATTACCGGGATACGGTATAGCATTGAAATTTCCTCTATAAGCATTGTTATTGAAATTATTTTGTGAGATAAAGTTCACATCAATGGCATAATTATTTTGCTCAATCAAAGTAGACAAAGGCATATCATTGGTATAAACATTAGTATTTTTATTAGCAACCATATTCCTAAGGGCATCCACTTTGTCACTCAAAGTAGCGATTTCTTCGACAGAATTTACCTTCTTACCAGTTGGAGCTCTTTCAGTATGCCATTGAGAATAATTTGTCATAATGTTTCCCACAAGTTTTCTGGTCTCTCCTAAGGTCACATCCATAAAGGTACCACCTGCGGCAGAATCTAGAAGATTTCTAGACACAAAGTTTAGTCCACCATAGAAATTTTGGATAATTATCCACAAGTTTAAGCCATGAGTTGGACAATTTATTATCAACAATTTCATTATCTCCCAAGCTTGTGCAATATGTTCTTGATATTTCTATTTAAAATTCATTATTTGATTTCTAAGGGAGATGATCTTAGCAGGAGGAAAACACTTGGCAATAAAAGAATCTTTACACTTATCTCATGTTCCAATACTATTATGAGGTAAATGCAAAAACCAAGCTTTAGCTTTATCTCTTAGTGAAAAAGGAAATAATTTTAATTTCACAATATCATTATCCATATCTTTTTCTTTTGCATATCACATGATTCAACAAAGGTATTGAGATGTGATGTGGGATCCTCATTAGGGCTTCCCAAAAATTGATCTTTCATGCCAAGATTCAGCAATGCAACATTAGTATCAAAAGGCTCCGCACTAGTGGAGGGTGGTATAGGAGTACTAATAGAATCATTATTATTAGTATTTGATAAATCACACAACTTAGTAGTATCTTGAGACATGGTGACTGCACAAGCAAAGTAACAAGCAAGACAAGTAAACTAGCAAGTAAAGCAAACTAGGAAGTAAACTAGTAACTAGCAAAGATATATTTTTGTTTTTTTGTTTTTAACGAGACAAAATAAATATAACAGCAAATAAAAAGACGGATAAGTGAATGAAAATTTGTGTGAAGTTACTTGATAGTTGGTGATTGTATTCCCTAGCAACGGCACCAGAAATCCATCCTGATACTCGTGATTTGCGTTGGGTTTTCTGTGAAGAGGAACGGATTATCGTAGCACAAAGTGGGTAAGTATTTCCCTCAGTTATGAAAATAAGGTTTATCAAACCAATAGGAATATCAATCCTCAACCGTCTTCAGCGGTTGCACAAAAAGGAACAAACAACTTGCACCCAACGCGGGCAAGAGGGTTGTGAATAACCTTGATCTCGTTATTTGCAAGAGGTTTGACTCAAATAGTTTTCATGAATAATCTGAACATAAACTCACAATTCATCGGATCCCAACAAACACACCATACAAAGGGATTACATCGGATAGATCAAGGAAAAGATGCGATGAACATAGTTTTGAAGATCGAGAGAGAGATTTTCATCTAGGTACTAACTACGGACCCGTAGGTCTATGGTGAACTATTCACATATCATGGTGAGAGCAGCAAGGTTGATGAAGAGGCCCTCCGTGATCGATCTTCCCTTCGGCAGGGTGCCAAAACAGAGGTGTAGATGGCCTCCCATCGGAACAAAGACTAGCGGCGATGGAAAAAGTGTTTCGGGAGCTCTTCTAGAGTTTTTGGAATATATGTGAATTTATAGGCTAGAGAGGGGCATCGGGAGGCTCTCGAGGGAGCCACAAGCAATCAGGGCGCCCCCTCGTGGCGAACCCTGTTGGCTTGTGATTCCCTCGTGGCTCTCCCGGCGTCCTCCCGAAGCTTCCAGATCTTCTTTTGGTCTAGAAAAAATCATCTAAAAGTTTCGTGGTAATTGGACTTCGCTTGGTAATGTAAACCTAAAAAGTCAAAAACACGCAAAAAACAACAGTTGACACTAGGCAATGAGTCAATAGGTTAGTGCTCAAAAATATTATAAATTGGTAAATAAATGCCAAAAAATATCCTAAAATGATAATATATTAGCATGGAACAATAAAAAATTATAGATACGTCGGAGACGTATCAACGACCTAATGGTGCGGAGATGTAAGACAACTTCAGGTACATCAACACTATTCACATTTTTTTTATGATTATCGAATATATATACAAATAACTAATATATTCATATTGATGTCCTTCTTTAAAGATGGAAGACATGCGGGAGAATCTCCAACTAGGGAACCACCTACGAGCAATTCAAGAGAAAATTGCAGGTTTTTTGCTTACGGAGGTCATATCTGAAAGCGGAGAATACCATTGCCGCTAATGCCTGCATGTAATGATCTCCAAATTGTAGGAGAAATTGTATATACGAAATTATATATATATAGAAAGTCTATTCATCACCCAGGGTCTAGAATAAGTTATTCTTCATCCGAGGTAATATTATGACCGTTTCATAAATAAATTACATTTCAAATGCAAATAGTTACATTTATATTGATTTACTACATAAAGTTTGACATAAAAAAATAAAAAATAAGTCATAAGATCAGAAAAATCACATTTTATGTATATTTTACACTATATTTTTATGTTTGCAAATTTACATGACATAAGTATTTTTTACGTTGACTATATTTTTTTTTACTGTCTCTTTTTACGTATGGAATATGATAAAATTTACTGAACGTAAAATTACGGTGCATTGATGTGAAAATAGAGGGAGGGTGAAGAATAATTATTCCTCCCCCGGGATGATGAATAGTCGATCCCTACGTCTCATATAGAAAATACATCATACGACCGGGTATAGTTACTTCCATGTCTCATATAGTATCATGTGGTAGTATATATACTACTTTATTATTTTTAGTATGTTCATATACTATATCTAAGATACTCCAAAGTGAATTCTATGGAAAAAATTGCAAGTTAACTTATATTTTTATTATATTTATAAAATACGTATATATTTATACGTAACAAAGTATATGCTCAAAATACGAGACATATTACCAAAAATTTTGTATATATACTACCTAAATATTCTTATATACTACATACTACGTGTACATACATTTCAGAATGATAGATACTACCTATAGCATACGAAACAAAAGTGAGAGTAACTACACCCGGTCGTACCAAACATTTGTCATATATATATATATATATATATATATATATATATATATATATATATATATCTGTGTATGGTTGTACGAGAAATTATATTATATATGTATGGTCGTACGAGAAATTATATTATATATGCATCAACGTGTGCAGTATGTAGTAACGTAAAAATGTTTGAAATGAAAAATAATTGAATGGAAAACATAAAAGAAAAAGAAAAAATAAAGGTCCTCCAATCGGGACTAAAGGTCCTCCAACCCTCAACGCATGCTCACGGCCCCGAACGCATGATTGTGGCCACATGGAGGGACCTTAGTCCCATTTGGTGTCACCAACTAGCACTACAGGTCCTCCTTCCCCAAGCGCATGCTCGCGGCCCCCAGCACATATTCATGGCCACATGGAGGGACCTTAGTCCCGGTTGGTGTCACCAACCGAGACTAAAGGTCCTCCAGCCTCCAGCGCACGCTCACGGCCACGTGGTGGGATTTTAGTCCCGGTTTATGACCAATCGGGATTAAAGTCCCCACCCTTTAGTCCCTGTTGGTAACCTGGGACTAAAGGTCGTTGCCAACCGAGATTAAAGCCCCGTTTTTTACTAGTGTATAAAGGAAAATTTAGATCATCCAGATAAAAGTAAGATAGTTATATGTACAATGGGTTATTGAGATTGCTTATGTGTTCTTTTTATGTACAATCATACCTGTATTTTAATATAATCGTAAAAGTTATGCATCAAAGTTTCTTTCAGATAATATGACATCTTTAAAAGGTCAATCACAGCGTCAAAATAATAATCTATGTTGAGAGTAGGTGGGAACAAATGCTTTCATAAGTTTCCGTAATATACACTAATTGTTGCATTACCTGGCATCCAATGTCAAGCGGCAAAGACAATTAGAGTTGGATGGACTCGCATGGAATCATAACGGCGGCATGGTAGGATAAAATAGAAGTCACCACGTTCAATCGTATAGGCTAAATTGCATTCATAAATTGGACTATGGTGATTTATTAACCTAAAAATTAAAACAGGAATAAAAGATAGCAATTTTATTTTCATTCCTTAAAATGTAGTAATAGAGTGAGAAAATGTAAATGTAACATTGCTTAGATTCATGGAATTATACTTTTTACGTCTGACAATGGAAAATACAAAGCATGCATTATATATACCAACATGAACGGTTTGAAGTATAATTAAGTAGTTCAACACCATTTTTAGAGTAAATAAAAGAGTTTGATTCATGTAGAGTCCGGATAATTGAGCTGGCACATTCAGGAGTTCGTCCTCACACGTTTATTGGGTTCACGGCAACCCCAAGCAATCAAAGATTATATGCATAAATATATATCATGTCGAGAAGGTGGGCATAACACCGAGTCACTAGTGTAAAACGAGTATTTAGTCTTGGTTGGCAATGATCTTTAGTCCTGGGTCACCAACCGGAACAACGAAATTGGGACTAAAGACCACCACTTTTTAGTTTCGATGACACTAACCGGAACTAAGGATTTTGTGTTGGGTTTAGGGTTTTAGGTTTACGGTTATGGTTTATTTGTCCTTTTCATATTGTGTTTTTCATTCAATTATTTTTCATTTTAAACATATTTTACGCTACTACATACTCTGCATGTTGATGCATATATAATATAATTTATCGTACGGCCATACATATATAATATAATTTCTCGTAGGACTATACATATACACACACATACACACCACACATAATTTGGTATATATACAATTTTTCCTACAATTTGGAGATCATTACATGCAAGCATTAGCGGCAATGGTTGGTATTCTCTGCTTTTAGATATGACCTCCGTAAGCAAAAAAAATCGTAATTTTCTCTTGAATTGCTCGTAGGCGGTTCTCTAGTAGGAGCTTCTCTCGCATTATTCCATCTTTAAAGAAGGAGATCAATATAGATATATTAGCTGTGTGTATATATATTAGATCGTCATAAAAAATCGTGAATAGTGTTTACGTACGTGAAGTTGTCTTACATCTCTATGTCATTCGATCTTCAGACGAATGTTCTCGCAAACGTAGTATGCACATAAATTAGTCTCATGTTTCTGTCTCGTGCACTCTACGAATAGAATTCAATCAGATAATAATCCTGCACGATAATGGTATTGAGACTAGAATCCTATATACTTAAGAAGTTCATCCCCACTATCATATTTATCTAAACATGCAGGCCGTGCACATCAGCATCTAGCCATGTCAGCAACTTTAAACATTCACACGTGCCATGTCATCCCTTCAGTTTCCATTTGCACGCAAACAAACCGAGCCCAGGCCCTTCTTGCGTTTTGTTTCCTGCGCTAGTAAGCAACTTCACCCACTTTATGCATTCTCCCGTGTCATTAGTTACAATTCTTGTCTACTCCTACCATATAAAGTTGGGAAATGCTTCCTTAATCAGCGGCGTCATTACACCCATCTCCTTAAACTTCCCTCATGCCATCCAACTTCATGAGAATCGCAGCCAGTAATAATGGCAAATCAAGGATTAAAAGCCTCCGTTGGAGCATTGTGTTGTGGTGACCGCAGGCTCAGCATCAGTTAGATCACCTGCCTTGATCATGTATCCGACCGGAGCGGCCGGTGACCTTGGGCCTCGCCATTCTCTTCCTCTCGCAATCTCCCTACCCGGGCCATTCTGTCCTCACGTACCAAGCACCTACAAGTTACCACTGTTGTAATTGCTCAAGGCGTTGAATTTGAACACCTCCATCGTCGACCGGCCATATGTCGCATGTTGCAACCCCCATGACCTTCGCTCCATGATCGAAGTTTGGTGTCATCTCCAGCGCCTCCACCCTGTCTCTCTTGCCTGTTGCACATCATGGAGAAGTCCCCTGCTCTTATCTAGCCTTTGACTCCAACAAAGACCTCGCCCATGAGCAGGTAAATAACCAATGGTGTCAATCCTCAATTATGTCTCGTAAATTAATCTGGCCATGCGGCTAATTTTCTTCATGCACCTCTATTTCTTTTCATACTGATTATAGTGCTCGGCGAAATTTGGGTTCTCTATTGCCCGCAGGTCCTCGACATCTGTACCATGTAGTTTGTTATTCTTTCTTTTTTGTGTGAAATGTAGCAGTTTATTTCTGATTGATCCATTCCAAATTCTCCTATTATCTTGCTACTTTAACTTGAGGTTATGCTACATGATTAGCTTATTATGTCCTCCCTCTCATGGCATCTATACCACGTGGAAGGATGTTCCTTTTTCCGTTTTGAGGGAATCGTAGCAGACTATTCTTGATTGCTCCATTACTAATCCTCCTATTATGTTGCAACTATATCATAAGGTTGTGCTACATGATTTGCTTTTTTTTTTTGCAACGCCTTCTGTAATTCTGTTCATATATGGATGAAAGATCGAATTATCTTTCACCCCAAGGATGCATGTTTATTGATTTGTTTTTGGGGGTTTTGTCAAATTGTGTTATCTGATCTCATTTCTTATATCAGAATAATGAAGCATATATGATTAAGGTACATGGAGTGTTCAGTCGCACAATTTATTTTCATAGGACACAGTAGGATGCCTTATAAAAATAAGTTAATCTTAGCAGGCACGCATAAGATGAAAATAAGGAAGATGATCACATCAGATTATCGAGCTATTTTGAGTAATATATATTGCTTTCCTAACTTTATGGGGTAACGCCATATGTAATTCGTGTTTAAAAGTGTCCTTCCATTTACCAAAAAGCTCATGTGCCTCACCATCATGCCTCTGATCTTACCAGAATATGAAGCGTCCATGAATATGAAGCGTCCATTTGGTTCCCGATTAATTTTCCCAAAGTGTGTTCCTTATTTCAATTTCTTTCATGACTGCCAAGGGCAACCCATGTAAAAATAAATAAATAGTTTAATGTACTAATTAAGAATGAAGCGCTAACGACATGTTCTGACAAAAAACATAGATTAACTAGCTGTATGGATAATATGATTTCCTCATCATATACTTTTACCAATAATAAATCATGTATCATGCATGAAAAAATGATGCTTAAATAAATATTTTAAAATTATAATATGTATATATGGATTTAGGTAGTTATCATATTATTGACCCAAATATTCACCTTCAATAAAATCAAATCATATTAATATATGTTGCAACCTATAACGCAACAACGCTCAGGATATTATCTAGTTAAAGAGATGCGCGGACCTAACTAGTACTACTTAATTACCTTGGGTCGTCGCCAACGCAACTTCGGTTTCCATTCACCGACAACATCTTTGATGAACCGTTTTCAAACTCTGCTCGGCAAAGAAAATGAATAAAAGAGTTATTAATTACTTGATATCAGGAAATGAACGAAAGAGACCGATATAGTACGGTAATGATTGAAATTACCTGTCGAGCATCAAAAACACGTTGGTGTATTCTCGAGGGTCTTTACCTAGTGATTCAAGGGTTTCAATAGTCACAACGTCAACTTTAATGATTATCAGGATCGGGTGGTACATGCACACATTTATATAAGCAGTCATGCATAACTCGTCAACTACACTTAATATCGAGTAAGCAAAATAGAGTTTATAATACAAGACAGTAACACTCACTTGAAGTTGTAAGGAAATAGTAGTTCTATTATGGTATTTTGTGTCTTAAAAACCTTAGCAAGTTATCCTCTGGGTCTTGGGGTGGTCGTGTATCATTTTTTTCATTAGTGATACATGGGTCAACGGACCCAATGTTATAGATTATCTCTCTTTTGCATTCGAGAATCTTCATTCTGCATAATAGCTTACAAAAGAATATAGTAAGGATAATTACAGGCAATGAACGAGCTGAGCTAGAGACTTAAATTACACAAAGAAATAACTTAAAGACAATAGCAACTCATGATAGATTTGTCAAGTGAGTCTTGATTGTATAATTGATTTTTTTGTCAAACTCAATGGATATCTCGTTTTCATAAAAGTAATGCTCTTCCTTGACTTTCACCATGTGCATCACTCGCCGGTTCTTTACTTCTTTCATGTACCACTCATGCAATCTTCACATTTTTGTTGATAGATATCAGACCTGCTCAAGTCTAACCAGAGTTTTCTGGGGGCATATTTCCATGCTACATTAGCTGCGGGGACTTCCTCGGTGTCTAGGAGTTGATCAACACTGGTTCCAATGTTTCTAGCAGCTCGGTTACCTTACCGGTAGTCACCTTGAGGGGGTGGGTCGATTGCATTGCATGTTCTCCGAGCTGGGGGCTTGTTTTCCCGCTTTTATTACTAATTTTACGTCTCGACTGTTGCATTTGTTCCTTATATGTCTTCCTAATAGAGCGGTCATAGTTTGATGGCCTATTCTCCAAATGTGCTGGGGATCGCTCAAGAAAGTCCACAAAGTGCTTTATGGTTTTCGTAGGTATTATCTCCTTTGGCGACGGGGGCGGTTTCAGTGCAAAATGGGACTTCACTTCAGAAACCATGACTGTTTTGGTTTCCTCATCAGTCATATCATAAGTTAACTTGTTTTTGGCAGGAGGCTCGTCGTTGGCTTTCTTCTTTGTAGCTTTCTTCCGAATAGGACTAGTTGACGAAGCGATGGTCTTCTGCTTTTGGCCCTGCTAGGACATGGGGGTGGAGTCGACTGATGCGGTGGAGATCGATATGGACTCGCGTTGGGCTCCCTCTCGAGGTGAGGTGGACTTAGAGGTGTATTGCTACTCGATGGACTTAGACGTCGAGTTTGGAAACACAATGCATTCCTTTCTCCATACAATGGCACCATGTATGACTTCTCCTAGTGTCTGCTCCCCTTCACCTCCAGGAATGTCAAGCTCTAGTGAGTCATATCCCGACAGAACTTCGTCCACCCCGACACGAGCATAGCTAGATGAAATTGGATTGCCATGGATGGTTGCTTCAGGTGCATTCGGTAAAGCAACGTCGACATCCATCTTCATGGATATGTTCTTCATTTTCTAGTGTAGCTCACAATTTGCCCTTTCTTTGATATCATCCATGGGGTAGCGAGCCAGCAGTGCATCATCGGCCTGGACCCTCGTGGAACCCACCTTGCTTTTCCGCATAGATTGGACGGCACTATCCAATTCTGGATCTACTTGCTCCTGCCGCGGAGATGCCCTTTGCTGGCTAATTGTGTCCAGTTGCTCTTGCTGCCACTTTAACATGCGTTCCAACTCCCCGTTCTTTGTTTCTATATTATGAAGTCGGTCTGCATCCTACATCTTTTTTCTTTGTCGGCTTCAATAAGTGTCGTTCCACTCCAAAAACCCATCAACCCATGGAACAATGCCTTTGCCTCGTGTTCGTCCTCCATGTTCAGGATTCTTGAGGGCGCGTTTAAGCTCGTCGTTCTCTCTCTCTCTCTCTCTCTCTCTCAGGCTGGAACAACCCCTTTCAAGCATCTTCTATTGCTTGAAGTAAAGTGTCCGAGGCTGTTTTAAGATCTGCCTTTACAATAATTTGCCGTTTCGCTGGGTCCAACTGTCCCCCATGCGAATAAAACCAATGCTTGGACCTCTGGGCTAAACCATTGTAGCTGGAATGACCCCTTCTGCAAGCATCTTGGCCTCAGCTGCTTCCCACTTAGGCACGACTCTCTTGTAGCCACCTATCCCCGGAAAATGGTGATACTTCTTTTTCTCGGCATTTATCTTATTTTTTCTCGACCTTTCTAGATCTTCAACCGAGACCCTATACTACACAAATGCGCCTGAGTGATCTTTTATCTTCTCTAGTGCTGCAGTGAATTCTGGAGTCTTCTTTTTTGCCTTGGTGTAGTCGTTGTATGATCTTTCCTTCTAGTTCTAGAATTGTGTGGTTGTCTTCTTAAGAGAAAATTGCTTGCCTTTCAACCATTTTTCACCTGTGAGACCCTTTGGTAGGTTTAAATGTGACATGAGTGTATCCCAAAACAATTTTTTTGATCTTTCGTCCACATAACTAACTCCTCGATCTACCTTTGGCTTATTCCATTCTCGAATGGTGATTGGAATGTTGTCCGTAACAATAACTCCGCATTGATTTATAAATTTATGGGCATTGTGTTCAGGAGCAATCTGGTCGCCATCTTACGCGACTTCATCAATGTTGAACTGTATGTCATCGCCCAACTTTTTTGCCCAACCTCATACCCTTCTAGGAGATTGGCTTGATCCGAAGGGCTAAAAGAAAAAAGATTCATTAATATATATATATAATCAATTAATACATCTAATGATCACGAGAGGCTTAATATATATGTACCTCGCCAGAGTTTGTTAATTGTCCAACATTTTCTTCGCCATCATTGATTGTTTGCCCTTCGTCTCTTGGTTCTTGCTCAAGTTCCTTACTAGAGTCCTTCAGAAATTGTGACCCGTCATCTTGTTCATTCTCTTGGTTTTGGGAGGAGCGTATGATGTCAAAGATCTCCTATTCATGGTATCTGCCGCTATCGTCCATATCTTAACTAATCTAGAAGAAAGATAAAATAATTTAGTATTTAAATTAGAATGCATTCAATAAGAAAAAAACTGAATCATAGTAGTAAAATTCTTTTACCAACAGAAAGTGAACTGAATCTCAGGATGATGGACTAAAGCATTTTAATGAATATCTCCCATTAGAAGGCTTCATATATTTCCACATCCCATGATATGGCAGGCTACGTGCCCTTGATTTGGAAGAAACTATTTCTCTTACCTAGCTCATTGTCGGATAATATAATTTTTTGCATAAAATGGGCGTAGTATTTGTTATATTCAGCTAGAAATTGCCCCTTGTAAATATATGTCTGCATGTCAATCAACCAAACTTGCTAAAATTGTCTATCGAAGACTTTAAGAACTAGAACTATAAAATGCTACTAGTGCTAGCTGTTCTAAACTTGTACTGATCCCTATCAATTTTGGGTTGAATTTAGTGATCAGAGTTAATGTCCGATGACAAAACCTTCAACTAGAAACTTAATTTGATCAAGTAGCAGAGCTACCTTAACTTGTGACAGAACACAGATATCTGAAACAAAAGAACAAAGATAACTAGGCAACCAAACTAGCATTTTAATCCATACTCTTGGAACCAAAACATTAGCAAGTAGTCAATGAGCACAGTACAGAAGAGGAGTGCTGCCAGCACTAGAACATGGGGAAGTCATTGTGGAGGTCCTGCACGAGCGCAAACACGGCGGAGAAGCGGCCGTTAGGGAGGCGCTGGAGCTGCACGGGCACACCGACGGTGCTGACGAGGCAGACAGCCCTGGCGACGCAAGCCTAGAACATGAGGGTGTGAGGGCAGGGTAGCTCGCTGGGGATCTACTCCCTTTGTGACATGAAAGGGATGGTGTGCGGGCGAGGGCCTACGTTTCTTTGACAGTGTTAGATAACAAGGTTAAACTAAACCTAAACTATAATTAATAGGCCCTGGGCCACATGTCAGCGACACGGGGGGTGATTAGCAGGGAAATTAGTTCCTAATTAATCTCCTGGCCAGCGGGACCAACTGGCCAGTTGCTCAGGCGATGGGGATCATTGCCGGCGACCTTTGGACGTGGCGGTATTCACGCTATGGGCCATGGGAGCAGTGGCTGAGGTCACTTGGGTGTAGCACGTGCTCGCCCACAAACAGGGGAGCAGGCGATGGGTCGCGGGGACGTCGAAGTTGACGGCAGCGATGACTTCTAGGTGGCTAGAGCACAATGATGATGTGGTGACCACTACATGGCATGGGGAGGCCATCGTAAGTGCGCTACGGTCTCCTGAGGACCCCAGGAGTGCACAAGGCTCATCGGGTGGAGCGGAGAGGCTAGACACTGCCATGCTCAGCATCCATGGTGGACGACGGCGACCAGTACAATGGCTAGCATGGCTACGACAATAGAACGATAGGAAAGACGGAGGGGGAGAGGGCGGAGGCTCATGGTGTCGCTGTCAAATTCAACATATCTCGTAGTAGGGGTCCTAAGCTAGGCGTCTTGGAGCGATGGTAACATGGACACAGGATTTTACCCAGGTTCGGGCTCTCTCAAGGAGATAATACCCTATGTCCTACTTTTAATTGTATTGATATGAGGATAGTACATAGTACATGTACGTACCACGAGATTGTAGTAATGAATATAAGATTGTCTATTGACTAGCCTGGCCCCGGTTTATATAATACCAGAGGCCTAGGGTTTAGAGGAGTCATTGTCTTCTGCGCCAAGTCTTATGGAATCTCCCTTGCATGCATCATGGGCTGCCCGAAGTGTCCCATTAGTGAATCATCATGGGGTCCTCAGCCCGACCCACTGGTCGGGAGATGACGTGGTGAGTACCCCCTAGTTCAGGACACCATTAGTAGCCCCTGAACCGGTCTTCAAGTTGAGGACGCTCCTTGGTTCTTCTGAATAATTTTTCATCTTCGATCGTTGGTCTTGAAAACTGTTTCAACAAATCTTCCCATGTCCGATCTTGAGGATCGCCGAGCTGAATCCGAAGAGTATACATGTCGGGCATCCGAGGAGCCCCTTTAAGCTATCAGCCTTTATCAATGCCTTGTAATTTTTTACAACACACCTGGGTTTGAAGTGTTTCCCATGCGGCGGCATCCTCTTGCGTACGAGCTCTAATGCCGAACTATATCTAAGGCGTCTTTTCACAGCCGAGCTCCAACACTATTCGATATTCGAGGTATCCTCTTGCGTTCGGGCTCAACGTCGGACTACATCCGAGGTGTCTTTTTGCAGCCGACCTCCAACGCGGGTCGGCATCCAAGGTGTCATAGATCACATTGGTCTCTAAAACTTTGAAGGAGTCCATCTGAGCTTAAATGCCAAAATTAGTATTTTATGGAGCCATCCGTCCGCATCCGAGATTTATGCCACACTGCTTCCGAGGTGTTTTGCGCAGCCGAGCTCCAACGCTGGTCGGCATCCGAGGTGTCATAGATTACTTCGGTCTTTGAAAAGGTTGAACGTGTTCGGCCGAGCTTAATGTCGGCAATGCCCTCTATTGAGGCAACCACCTGCATCCAAGCTTTACACTGGACTTCTTGGGAAATAGTGCACCACCTTGGCAATGGGCTGATTTTTTGTGGAAATATTTTCCGATCACTGCAATTTATTTACTACCGAGATTTATGGCCGGTAACCCTCAAGGTGTGTGTCAGTCTATAACCCGAGATGCACCTGAAGGAAAATATAATAATCAAAATAGAACCACTAATCCCAGTAGCCCCTGAGACTTAGGTCGATTTGCAAAATCTGTCTGAGGATCAAGTTCTTGCTTGGCGGCATAAGTTAAGGATGTAAACGCAGTACGTAGTAGTTTCCAAGACTTGGGTTGGGTGCGGCCGACCAACCTAAGGATCGAATCTCTTCGGAAACCATATTGCACTTTGGATTTGCTGCATTGAATAGGTAACATAGTAGCTCCCGAGCCTTAATTTAGGCACGGGTGGTCGAATTAAGGATCAATATTTGTTTGACACAATCTTTGTTAGGTTCGACACAATTTATGTGTGATGATTCTATGTATACAAGTACTTTACATCATTAATGCTCAGATCCGCATTGTATAATACGTTGGTGACCGACCATCGGCCTCGACCTCCTCGGTCAGTAGTCGAGAAGTGTTTGTCCTACTTTATAAAGCCTTTATAAGGACAAAGATTTGCGACAAACAAGGCAATCTGGCCATACATTTTTATAAACAAAGGTATGCGAAGAGATATGTTATATTACTATTATCGTAAGAAACATCTTCTGAGAAAATAGTTCCTTTATAAGTTCCTTTTCCCAAGATATCATGTTGACCATGATCGTGAAACCTCAACTCCAATCAATGTGGGAGGAAAATATTGAGGATTTAGTTCAGGGAATGTTCCCGAACTCTATGGTCTTTAATGAACCAAAATTTTCACTTCTGTCATTGCCGAACAATTATTTTCTTAAGCTGGCTAGATTTCGGCTTCACCCAGTCTGAGGTATTAACTCGGATGACCCGGAAGTATCAATCACAGAGGTTCTCCCTTTACCCCCTAGCGGAACAATCGGGAACGTAGGGGGTAAGCACAGGAGTCAGGCAACCCAGCTTGGCTAAGATCTTAAGTCAAATTGATGCATATTTATGGCTTTATAATGATGATTACGGCAGGCAGCACTCGCAAATTGAATACAAATGCTTTTATGCTATATGCTATTTTGACTCCTTTGTGACCATTTATTATTTGAGAGTGGCCCACAATCGACTTCTACGCCTTTGTAGATGCTACGCAGGGTGCTTCCGCAATAATAAGACAACCCTTAGCCGACTCTTGGTGCCCGAAGGCGGTTGTGCTAGTGGAAACAAGGCAATCAGATATTCGGACTTTATAACTTTCAATTAGTCAAGGAGCATATGTTTGGGGGCAACTTAATAGTCCCGGTATACGTTGACTTCTTGGATTATTCGAGGTCGAACCACCCACAACTTTGCCTTTTCAAGAAAGAAAGGCCCTTCATTTTACTTAATAATCTCGATCGGCTATATTTGGTTGAACACCGCCTGCGGTTCGCTGACTGATTTACACTTGTTGTGGCAGTCAACTTTCGGCTTTCTCCAACTGAGGCACTTAACCAGTTAAACCAAAAGTGATAATTGCAGTGGTTCTCCCTTTACCCCTTAGCCGAACAAAGCGGAAACGTAAGGGGTAAGCACATGAGCTGGGCAATCCAGCTATAGACCAAAGACACAACTCGAAATCAATGCATATAAATGCGAAAAACCGAGGACTGTACGGAGTACCTCGGCCTTTGGTGGGTTCGGTGCTGACCGCAGACCCCCTTTAATATCGCCAATGCATGAAATGCATCTAGCGTTGTACTGCGAAAGTTATGCTCGGGAAACAAAAAAACTTATGCAAAATTATTTTTTATGTTTAGATAAAATTGTGCCAATCCAAAATTGGTCTTAAAATTAATATGTGCTTCGGTCGTGCTTTAACATGATACGTCCGAACTCCAGACTCCAAGCGGGTCAGCCTTCGGCTTCAACCTCCATATACCGAAGACGGAGTGTTTCTCTAAGACATGTTTAGCAAACTAAACTCAAGCGGATTTAGAAAGAAACCAGGCTATCTGGCGATTGACCACACACTGGTGTCGGCAAAAGGAGTAGGAGAAAATACTTTGCAACGACCAAGAAAAAAAGATATTTATTATAAAGTGGCTCGTACAAATTTAAGAGCCTCAGGTTAACTTGGGTAAAGAAATTTTTAACAAACAATTTTTTTGTTGAACAAAAAATTTAATGTTTTGTTGAACCAAACAAAAAATAAAATTTTAAAGAGAGCTGAGCACAAAAACTACTTAGCTGGTTAATGTGCTCGGTGCGGTCCGGGGTTTTGGCGGGACAAAGACGTAGTCCTCGGCCTAGCCGAGGTCCCAGCCCCGATGCCCAAGGTAACCGAGCAAAGAGCTCGGGTTGAGAAGTGGCAACGCAACACGGTTGCTGTGGCGAGGCAAAGCCCCCGTCCAGCCGAGAAGACAGAGTAGTTCGACAGTGTTACGAAGAAGCCCCCAGTCATCATGGAAAAAGGAAGTGTTTTTAATAAACAAACTTTTTAATTTAACATAAATATAATGCATGGTCGAACCGAATTTTTTTAAAAAAAAAATTGAGCATGAAAGCGACTTAGCTGGTAAATGTGCTCAGTGCTGATGACGTGAATCGAGCTACAGCGGGACAAGGCCCAAGCCCCCAAGCCGGCCACGAGGTAGCCGATGAAGAACTCGGTTGGATGAAGCTGCAACAAAACACTTCCGAAGGGCCATGGAGAAACCCCTGGTCCATCCGAGGAGATCGAGTAGTTTGGCAACGTGACGACGAAGCCCCCGCGCGAGTCGACCATGTCGACGACGCAATTTTGTTGATGGAGGTGGGGCGACGATGTCGGCACGCCGAGGCGACCACATGATGCAGTCAAAGTCAATTACCATGTCTACACAATATAGTGTAAGACAATAATAATAACAAATAAAGGTAATAAAAACTCTTCTACTTATTTAATTTAAGTGAAATAAATAACTAAAGAAATTTGGCCTGAGCATCGAGGTTGGCTCAGCGGAGTGGTGCGCTGAGACGCCGGCATAAGGACACGCATCGAAGCAATGCCGACACAGGGCAGCACACAAAAGTGATAATAGAACTTGGCGATGCGAGCGGACGATGACGGCTGCACACCGAGGTGACGACATGGACTGTCCAAGCCGATTACCTGTGCACAAAAAATAGTGCAAGTCCAATAGTAATAATAATAATATTTGCATAATGAATACATGCAACGTAAATTAGAACTACTTGGCATGGATGCCAAGGTCGGTTGTACGAAGTTCCAACGTGTAGGTCGGCTAACCGAGGTATCGACATGGCTCAGTTCCGGGTAATACTTAATATCCGCTAAGCGGCAGACAAAGAGTTGGCCAACGAGAAGCTGGCCATATTGAGGCGGACACCATGTATAAGCGTCTGTATAGTATTTCTGCAAAAATTACGCAGTACAAAGCAACAAAAAGGAAAAACTTTGTGTATAATAATTTTACATGCTAAAAATAATCAAGGAAAGATAAAACCTATTTATGGATGATGTCCATTGCATACCGAAGCAAATAAAATGCGGTATGTACAGATCCATGATACCGTCTGATGCATGCTCGAAGATCCTTCTCTCGAGGTAATCGATGTAGCAATCTTAAGAAAAGACATGTGTTGCTTCCATTACATGGACCGATGCAGCCATAGTAATAACAGTACTAGTACTTGCACACGAGAAGTGCATGAAGACTAGTTGATTAACGAAAACAAGAAGGTTGTCCGTATTAAATAACAAAGAGCATATAAAGATGGATGGGAGTTTCCTGTGTAGGTTGGTGAAGTGATGTCGAAGCCCTCAATCCATCTGAGGTGAGGTCGGCAGTGTGACGCTGACTTAACGGAGTGATGACAGGGACAATGGGCAATGCAGCAAGATGACGACGCAATTCAGACGAGGAAGGCAGGACGACAATGTCAACACACGAGGGTAATAGTGCGGTCCGGTCTAAATCAGTTACGTGCACACATAAAACAGTGCAAGCCGAAAAGAATATTATCCACATATAATATAACTTGCATAATTAATTTACATAAAGTAGATTATAAATAATGTGGCCCTTTCATTAAGTTTTGCTTGACGGCGTGACGATGTTGTGGCACCACAGTGTTGTCACATGTCGGAATTGACAGAACGATGATCTCGTCAGCTTGATGAGGCGCCGGCGCGATCGGCACTTGCACGTATTTGGTCTTTGGAAAGCCAACCATCACATGAAGTTGTAGTAGTGCTTGAGTCGTTCTTTGGCTGATCCAATCTTTCGTATAGGCAAGCATGGCAATACTACCATTAATAGAAATCTATTAGTAATAGCCTTATCAAATCAGATCAGAATAAAAAAGCCAAAACATGTGCTACTAGTATTCGACTTCCCTGCCATTTAATGAATGTGGCGTTTTACTGCGTTAACACGATAGGCGTGGAGAAGGCTGCCACGATTATTAGTTTGAACGGCACCGGCCGGAGAACGCCCCGCCGCAACCTGCAGTCCTTGTTGGATGTTGTTTACTGATCGGATCAGCTTGGCCGCGGACGTCGTTACAAACGCCACGGTCGAAAATTTCTTTGCTCCAGTCTCGGAGAATACTGCAAATAAATATTGTGAGACGACGGTAATAATTCTCACAGAGATTAACTCAGAATAAACAAATCTAATCTGGAAAAATATCACTTGATCATCCCTTCGATTCGCGTCGATCGCCCAGCAGGCTCTCAATAAAAGCAACGATGTCGATGTCAAATCCGACATATCTCGTAATAGGGGTCCTAAGCTAGGCGTCTTGAAGTGATGGTAACATGGACATAGGATTTTATCGAGGTTCGGGCTCTCTCAAGGAGATAATACCCTACGTCCTGCTTTTGATTGTATTGATATGGGGATAGTACATAATACAAGTATCTACCATGAGATTGTAGTAATGAATATAAGATTGTTTATTGACTAGTCTGGCCCCGGTTTATATAATACTAGAGGCCTAGGGTTTAGAGGAGTCCTTGTCTTCTGCGTCAAGTCTTGTGAAATCTCCCTTGCATGTATCATGGGTTGTCCAAAGTGGCCCATTAGTGAATCATCATGGGGGTCCTCGGCCCGACCCACTGGTCGGGAGACGATGTGGTGAGTACACCCTAGTCTAGGTCGCCATCACATGGCGGTTCGGGGAAGAAGCGCGTCGAGGCCGAGGAGGACCTAGAGTAGGAAAATCGCCAACGACGATCCACGGTGGCCGAGGACGGTTGATGCGTCTCCAATGTATCGATAATTTATAAAGTATTCATGCCATATTCAATTATGTGTACAATTTCTCGGAATCGCCTGAATTTTTTTGATGATTTTTTTGGAATAGAAGAGGCCTTCAGAGCTTCGTGGGAGGACCAGAACAGTCACGAGGTGGTCACCCTCCACCAGGGCGCGCCAGGCCCCCTACCCGTGCCCTGGTGGAGCGTGCCCACCTCGTGGCCCATCTCCACGTGAAACCAACGCCAAAAATTCCTATAAATATAGAAACCATCAGAAATAACCCTAGACTCCTCGTTTCGCCGCCGCAAGGCCTCTGTATCAACGAAAAGCCAATCTGGAGAGAAAACAGTACCCTGTCGTAGAGGGTAGATCATCTCCGGTGGCCATCTTCATCATCCCGGCGGAGTCCATAACGAGGAGGCAGTAGTCCACCCTCGAGGCCGACGGTTCGTGCCAGTAGCTATGTGTTCAGTCTCTCTCTCTCTCTCTCGTGTTCTTGAGATGGCATGATCTTGATGTATCACGGGCTTTGTTAATATAGTTGGATCACATGGTGTTTTCCCCTCTCTATCTTGTTGTGATGAATTGAGTTTTCCCTTTGAGATGTCATTATGTTGGATTGAATATTGGATTTAAGAACACTTGATATGTCTTGCATGTGGATACCCGTGGTGACAATGGGGTGTTCTATTGATTCACTTGATATATGTTTTGGTACTCAACTTGCGGATTCCCGAGGTGACATTGGGGTAATCTATGCATAGGGGTTGATACATGTTCTTGTCCTAGCTTCTCCGGTAGAAATCTTGGGCCACTCTTTGAGGTTCTTTGTGTTGGATTGAGTATTGTGAATCTGAAATTGTTTGATGTGTACCATATAATTAACTCATGGATACTTGTGGTGACATTGGAGTATCTAGTTGACATTAGAGTTGGTTGATGCATATCATATGGTGTTATTCTAGTACAAACTCTTAGATAGATCGATCGGAAAGGATACCTTGGTTATTTTCGTATTAACTCTTGGATAGATCGATCAGAAGGGATAACTTTAAGGTGGTTTCATACCCTACAAACAATTTATTCTTATGCTCTCCGCTAGATAAGAACTTTGGAGCGATTATTCGTTGCACGTTGAGGGATGGTTATGTGATCCAATTATATTAGCATGGTTGAGAGATTGCACTGGCGAAAGTATGGACCGTAGACCTTGTTTTCAAGCATTGCAATACCGTTTGTGCTCACTTTTGTTACTTGCTACCTTGCTGTTATTATAATTTCAGATTATAAAAACCTACATGTATCATACATTTTGCACTTGTATCACCATCTCTTCGCTGAACTAGTGCAGCTATACAATTTGCCATTGTATTGGGTGTGTTGGGGACACAAGAGATTTCTTGTATTTGATTGCAAGGTTGTTTGAGAGAGACCATATTCATCCTACACCTCCCATGGATTGATAAACCTTAAGTCATCCACTTGAGGGAAAATTGCTACTGTCCTACAAAACTCTGTGCTTGAAGGCCCAACATAGTCTACAAGAATAAAGTTGAGTAGTAGACATCAAGCTCTTTTCTGGCGCCGTTGCCGGGGAGGTGAGTGCTTGAAGGTATATATCTAGATCTTGCAATTAAATCATTTAGTTTCTTGTTTTTCACTAGTTTGATTTTTATAAAATAAAACTACAAAAAATGGAGTTTAGGTTGCATCAATTGTTTCGTCTCTTTGATGTCTTTCGTGAAAATGATGGTTCGGAAAATTGTGCTCGATTGGTAGAGGAAGAATTTATGAAAATACGTGATTAAAATTCCTTGAATGATGAGCATGATAGAAATATTGTTGGTATGAATTCCATGAATATCCAAAATATTAATGATGATTGTACTAGTCATGATAAAAATGTTTCTTATGAGCATATCAATTTTTGCGGGGTGCATAAAGTTTGTGAAGATGTGCCTTATATGGAGGATAGATTTTGCAAGAAGCATAAACATGATAGAACCAATTTTTTGCTCAAAGTGATAGATGAATTTGCTACAAAATTATGTTCTCTTTTTCCTATTACTTGTGAACTTTGCAATAAAGTTGGTCATCGTAGTTTCCAATGCAAACTTTTTCATGATCAAATCATGGCCAAATATTGTAATGACTTGATCACCCTTGAACTTTGCAATGAGCTTTCTCTATTTTGGGGGAGTGAAGAATTGACACATAAAAATAGTTTTTGAAGTATTCATCCTCATGGACAACATTGAAACTAAACTAAAGAATATCTATATGTTTTGCATGGTAAATTTCAATGAGAACGCTTATATTGCCAACTATAGAAAGATGGGAAAACCAATAGAATATAAAATGAATACTAATGAAAGGGTAAATATTTCCACTTTCCCTCCTATTTTCTCTCATGATGTAATAGGTGACTAGGAGGAGCTCCCTATTCAACTAATATCATCCATAAGAAGCTCGAAAAGATTAATTAAACCCACACATGATGTGGTGAAGAAGAAGAAGAGAAGAATAAATAGTAGAGGTAAAAGGGTATCTCTCCCAAATGACGTTGCTCCTATTATTGTTGTGCCTCACGAGGATGAATCAAAAATAATTGTGGAAGATGATACACTTCATGATGATTTTGTTATACCTATTGCTTATTTTGATGACTATGATTGGGAAGATAATGATACTTATTATAATCTTGAAAATATTTTTGGCACCAACTTGGTAAATTATGATGATAATAATTGTTATACTATTGGTGCTATTCATACTATTAATGATGAGAGTGATTATGCTTATGATATGTCAAGCCACAAGGTTGGGGATGCTATGTTTGATGAGAATGACATGTTTGAGAATTTATTTGCTGCGATTAATGTTTGTCCCAATCTTGGGGATGTTATGTTTAATGAAGATGATCTTTTTAGTTCCCTTATTTTGAATGATCAAATTTGTTATGATGATTGCATGCCTCCTATTTATGATGATTGCGATATCTATGAAAGTGGGTTTGGTCAACTTTAGATAATTGTTATCCCACTATTTTGAGGGTGTTGAATTTTATTATAATAGTGGATTTGGAGAGGTCATGACTTTATTTATTAATGATTCCACTATTTTGGAAGAGGTTTCACTTGACTATGATGAGCACAAAGTTCCTACCTATGATGATTATTGTGATGATACTTATGTTATAATAAGTAGTGATGATTATTGTCATAATTTTGAATATACTTTTACTGAACATTACTCTTTTAATGTTGAACAATTTATAGTATTCGAGTCTCATTTAATGCTCCCACTATTATGAATGAGAAGAAATTTGCTTATGTGGGTAGTAATAAAAATTATATGCTTGTGAATCATGAAAAGAATGATGTATGTTATAGTTATATTGTTGAATTCCTTCATGATGCTACTGAAAACTATTATGAGGGAGGAACTTATGCTTGTAGGAATTGCAATAATATCAAGTTCCCTCTCTATTTGTTCAAATTTTTGAAGATATGCTTGTTTTGCCTTCCTATGCTAGTTGATTCTTGCTCCCATGAATTGTTTGCTCACAAAATCCCTATGCATAATAAGTGGGTTAGACTTAAATGTGCTTGTCATGAGATTCATGATGCTCTCTTGCATGTTTCAATTACTACTGTTTATGTGAGCATCATTGAAATCATCATGCCAACCTAAAAGTCTTTAAAGAAAAGCGCTTGTTGGGAGATAACCCAACACTTTTACTTTCTGTTTTTGAGTGTTCACGTGATTAATCTACTATAGTAATCATGTTTTGTGTCTTTATTTCAATAAAGTGTCAAGTAAGACTATTGGGATGACTCACAAGATGAGTAGAATTGATGCTGAACCAAAACAGAAACTTTTGACTCCGGTACATGAATTTTAATTTTTTACCGGAGCATGATAATGATCTTAAATTTTTACACAATATTTATATGCAAATTCTTCATGTTTTCCTATTTTTTCAGAAATTTTAGAGACAGGGAAGTATGATTATCATTCAGATATTCACAAACTGTTCTATTTTTGACAGATTCTATTTTGCATGCATAGTTTGCTTCTTTCAAGTGTTTCCATAGCTTATATTTGGTGATATTAATTGTGGTAATAATGGAATACAATATGTATTATTTGATACAATTATGAGTATTATCTTAACAATACTTAAGTGAATGATCTATCTTTACTACACTAACCCATCTCACGAAGTTCTGTTAAGTTTTGAGTGATTGAAGTTTTCAAGTTTCGGGTGAGATACCGATATGAGGTGAGTTAGGAGAAGAAAGGACCTAAGATTGGGGATCACCAAGGCACCCACATGGTAATATCCAAGGAATACTCAAGCGTCTAAGCTTGGGGATGTCCCGGAAGGCATCCTCGCTTTCGTCTCCAACATTATCGGTACATCTTACTTGGAGCTATATTTTTATTCATCACACGATATGTGTTTTTCTTGGAGTGTCATTATAATTTATTTTTATATGTTAGATGTTATTTATAATCTTTTTTTCCAATAAAAGTTCCAAGAACTGCATTAGGATGCTTGAATTACATGTTTGATATGTGCTGTGTAAAAACAGAAACTTTTGTTGTAGTGTTTGAATTTTCCTATTTTACTTGAACGTGGAAAGTTTCTGAAATTTTTACACAGTGTTTTCATATAAATTATTTAGCATGTCATAAATTGTCAGAATGTTTGGAGTTACAGAGGTACACTAGTTTAATAGATTGCTACAGGCTATTCTGTTTGGATAGATTGTTGTCATAGTTTTGTTATCTACTTATCCTAGAGTTTTCATGACTAATATTATTAGATATAAATTTTAGAAATGATAGTATACATTAACTAATATTTGAAAATTATTTTGCGACTTGCCTTGACAGTACATGAATTTTTTATTTATTATTATGTGTACTAACCTATCTCACGAGTTCTTTTCAAGTTTTGTGTGGATAAAGTTTTTGAGAATAGGTGAAACTGGGATATGAGAGGATTGAACGAGACACAAAAGCTCAAGATTGGGGATTCCCAAGGCACTCCAAGTATATATTTCAAGAAGTCTCAAGAATCTAAGCTAGGGAATGCTACGCATCCCACCTCTCTTCATCAAACAAATATCGGTCAGTATCGGTTGAGCCTAAGTTTTTGCTTCTTCACATGATGTGTGCTATTCTTGGCATGTCATTTTATGTTATTTTGCTTGCTGTTTTAATAAAATACGCAGATCTGAAAATCTTTATTGAGAGAGAGCCTTTACATAGCTGCTTGATTGTTTACCTACTCATTGATCTTCACTTATATCTTTTGAAGAGTAGTTTGGTGTTTACTCTTGAGCTTCACTTATATCCTAAGAGTAAATTGTGAATGAATTGAATATCATAAATCTTAAATTATCAATGTGCTTTATGCTTAGTATAGCTTCACATCTGGTTTAGAAAGTAAAATCTATTGAAGTTTGACAATCACAATATTGGTCATACAAGCAATTCGTGAATGACTAGTATAAGGAAGAGAACTTTCACATACAAATATATTATCTTGGACATCTTCTATGATTGTGAATACCCAGTAATTATTTTCAAACTTGAGAAAATTAGTTGAAGTTGGACAAGTAAGACAACATAACGAGTTATGGTTGTGGCATAAAAGTTATATTGTCATGGATCCTCCAACATGTGGTGTTTGCTTAGGATCTTTTGCTAGCCAAAAATTCGTACTAGGTAGAGATACTACTTGTGCATCCAAAAACCCTTAAACCCAGTTTATTGCCATGAGAGTCCACTATATCTACCTATATATGGTATTACCCTGCCGTTGCAAGTAAATTTGCATGTGCCACCTCTACAATTTCAAATGAACATATGTTTTGTGTGCCTGGACCGCTCATGGAGTGACAGGGGGCGGTCAGTATCTTCTATGTTAAGCGGGTTATTCTCATGATGAGTGTTTATTCACTCGTCCTTGCACGAGAGGAGCGGTAATAGGGATTCCCAGTCCCGAAATATAAAAAATACAAATACTTAAACAAAACTCCCCAGGAATGTTGTTGGTATGGATAGTGCCCGTGGATTCGGCTAGCCGTGGAGTGTGTTTGTTGGTGGACGGGGGGTGGTAAACCTTTACTTTTACCGCTTGGGAACCACCAATAATGTGTTTAACATGGAAGATATTGATAACTCTTGGTCGTAACGTTGACAGGAAGGATTCACCTCTCAAAATTATATTTATCTCTGTTTTAAACAATGAGCTCTGGCACATATGCAAATCCCTGCTTCCCTCTGCGAAGGGACAATCTATTTACTTTCATGTTATTTACTTTTCATGTTGAGTCAACTTCTTATTCCAACCTACTTATATTAGTAGGCAAGCATCATGTGGTGGGGAAAGATCTAGGCACATATGGCCAGTCAAATATATTTGATCATGACTTATTATTGTTGACAATTATCTTTATGATAATTATGTTGGGAGGCCAAACATTAAGCCCCTATCTTTCTATGTGTTCTATGGATACCATTTATTCTAAAAATATGCTTTGAGTACTAGCAATCATAGAAGACTAAATGATGATTGAGTATGTGGAGATCTTACTTAGACTTTGTTGAGAATAAGTTGAATTGCAATTATTTGGTGACTAAGAACATAGGTTGTTAAGTTTAAAGAGAATTCATTGTTTGAACCATAACACGTGAATTGGTTGCTACTTTATCATGATGAGTTCTTTGAGAAAGAGTTTCTGTTATGATGCTAAGAAAAGTGGTTGAAATTATAATTGATCAAACTTATGCACTATGCTAGCATTCACACTTCATAAATTATTTCTTTTGTCATTTACCTACTCGAGGACGAGTAGGAATTAAGCTTGGGGATGCTGATACGTCTCCAACGTATCGATAATTTAGGAAGTATTCATGCCATATTCACCTATGTTTACAATACTTTTATATGATTTTGATGCACTTTATATGATTTATTTTGAACTAACCCGGACTAACGTTGTTTTCAGCAGAACTACCGTGGTGTTGTTTTTGTGTGCAGAAAATGAAAGTTCTCGGAATTGCCCAAAACTTTTTGATGATTTTTTTGGAACAAAAGAGGCCTTCGATGCTTCGTGGGAGGGCCAGAAGAGTCACGAGGTGGCCACCCTCCACCAGGGCGCGCCAGGCCCCCTACCCGTGCCCTAGTGGAGCGGGCCCACCTCGTGGCCCATCTCCGTGTGAAACCAACGCCAAAAATTCCTATAAATATAGAAACCATCAGAAATATCCCTAGACTCCTCGTTCCTCCACCACAAGGCCTCTATATCAACGAAAAACCAATCTGAGAGAATACAGTACCCTGTCGGAGAGGGTAGATCATCTCCGGTGGCCATCTTCATCATCCTGGTGGAGTCCATGAGGAGGAGGGAGTAGTCCACCCTCGGGGCTGACAGTTTGTACCAGTAGCTATGTGTTCAATCTCTCTCTCTCTCATGTTCTTGAGATGGCATGATCTTGATGTATCGCGGGCTTTGTTAATATAGTTGGATCACATGGTGTTTTCCCCTCTCTATCTTGTTGTGATGAGTTCAGTTTTCCCTTTGAGATTTCATTATGTTGGACTGAATATTGGATTTGAGAACACTTGATATATGTCTTGCATGTGGATACCCATGGTGACAATGTGGTGTTCCATTTATTCACTTGATCTATGTCATGGTACTCGACTTGCGGATTCCCGAGGTGACATTGGGGTAATCTATGCATAGGGGTTGATACACGTTCTTGTACTAGCTTCTCCGGTAGAAATCTTGGGGCACTCTTTGAGGTTCTTTGTGTTGGATTGAGTGTTATAAATCTGAAATTGTTTGATGTGTATCGTATAATTAACTCATGAATACTTGTGGTGACATTGGAGTGTCTAGGTGACATTAGAGTTGGTTGATGTATATCATATGGCGTTATTCTAGTACGAACTTTAGATATATCGATCGGAAAGTATAACTTAGTTATTTTAGTATGAACTCTTGAATAGATCGATCGGAAAGGATAACTTTAAGGTGGTTTCATACCCTACAAATTTTTTATTCTTATGCTCTCTGCTAGATAAGAACTTTGGAGTGATTACTCGTTGCACGTTGAGGGATGGTTATGTGATCCAATTATATTAGCATTCTAGAGAGATTGCACTAGAGAAAGTATAGACCGTAGGCCTTGTTTTCAAGCATTGCAATACCGTTTGTGCTCACTTTTGTTACTTGCTACCTTGCTGTTTTTATAATTTTAGATTATAAAAAACTATACATATCATCCATATTGCACTTGTATCACCATCTCTTTGCCGAACTAGTGCACCTACACAATTTTCCATTGTATTGGGTGTGTTGGGGACACAAGAGATTTCTTGTATTTGATTGCAAGGTTGTTTGAAAGAGACCATCTTCATCCTACACCTCCCACGGATAGATAAACCTTAGGTCATCCACTTGAGGGAAAATTGCTATTGTCCTACAAAACTCTGCGCTTGGATGCCCAACATAGTCTACAAGAATAAAGTTGAGTAGTAGACATTAACGATGTTGTGCTCGATGGCAATGTTGCGGCGACGGGGCCTTGATTGGAGCTCACACATGTGGATCGGAGATGGGGCATCGAGCGGCGGTGCGGATTGCCGGAGAACGACGACGGAACGACGGTGAAATCCGGCAGCGTGGTGGCGTGGTTCTGTTCCTTCTCCCGGGCGGTGGCTAGCACTGGGACACCAAGTCCCGAAAGTCATATGCCCGCGACCTTTAGTAGCGGCTCCAGCCATGAACCAGGACTAAAGGTCATTTAGTCCCGGTTCCAGCCACGAACCGGGACTAAAGGCCAACCTTTTCGGCAGCCAAAATTGCGCGGGAGCTAAAACCTTTGGTCCTGGCTGGTGGTTGCAACCAGAAATAAAGGTGTCTTTCAGTTAATTTTCATTTTGAAGAAATTATTTGAAAGATTCAATTTTAAAGATTGAAATTAATTCTTATAAAATGCATAACAATTTGAAAACTAAACCAAATGAGTTGATTCAAATTTCTGTGGATTCATCTTGAAGATTTCTATCAAGTACTATTATTTTGACAGGTTTGCACTTATTAATTAAATAAAGTAATTGTAGACATTATTTTAAACTTTAAAAATTCATATCTTTAGTTCACTTAAGCCAAATGGAGCAAATACGATGTCAAATTGCTTGTCTTAACATAACATACACATTCATATTTTGTTTGGACATTATTGCATTAACTAACTCATCTATATAAATAAAATACTAAAAGGACAGGAATAATTCCTAATTTGGAAAATTCATAACTTAGTAAATAATTTTAAAAAAATCATGTTTCAAATGCCAAAATTCCCTAGCTTCTTGGTTGGATTCCGACGCTCCAGAGTCCACCTAGGAACACCCAAACCACATATATATCTTAACCCTTATAAAGATTCCCTTCGGTTTGTCCAAAGTGGGACTTTCTAGCTATAAGTCCGGAAACTCCCTAGAGAGAAAAGTGATGATGGCGAAGCTGGTCACATCCTAGAGTGGGATCTTGGGGTATAAAACTTTTTCTTCGTGTATGTCCCTTGCTCATGATTGCACCGTAAGCATGAAGAATCCTCATCATTTCAGGATGTCTGGGCCAGTGTTCACTGTGAAGGGAGGAATTTCATCAAACTTATTATAATCTTCTGACATGTCTGTCTTGTCCTCCACTCCCACGATGTTTCTTTTCCCTAAAAGAACTATGTTGCGCTTTGGCTCATTGATATGTCTTCAATCTATCGATAATTTATGAAGTACTAATACCATATTCACCTATGTTTATAATACTTTTATATGGTTTTGATGCACTTTATATGATTTATTTAGAACTAACTCGGATTGGCGTCGTTTTCAGCAGAATTACTATGGTGTTATTTTTGTGAAGAAAATGAAAGCTCTCGGAATCACCCGAAACTTTTTTGTTATTTTTTTGGAGGAAATAAGCAACACCGGAGCTAAGAACCACTCGAGGGGAGCCACCTGTGGGCCACAAGCTAACAGGGTACGCCCCTAGTGGCGCGCCCTGATGGCTTGTGGGACCCACGTGGCTCCGTTGCATGTGATTCCAATGCTGGAAAATCCTATAAATCCTAGAAACCCCGGAAATAAAGAGAGACTCTTCATTCAGCCACTGCAACTCTCTGTATAAATGAAAAACCAATCTAGAGGCATTCCAGTACCCTGCCGGAGAGGGTAAATCATCTCCGGTGTCCATCTTCATCATCCCGGTGGAGGTCGAGGAGGGAGTAGTTCACCCTCGGGGTTGATGGTTTGTACCAGTAGCTATGTGTTAAATCTCTCTCTCTCTCTCTCTCTCGTGTTCTTGATATGGCATGATCTTGATGTATCACGGGCTTTGTTAATATAGTTGGATCATATGGTGTTGTTCCCTTGTCATCTTGTTGTGATGAATTGAATCTTTCCCTTTGAAATCTCGCTATGTTGGATTGAATCTTTTGGTTTAGAACACTTGATGTGCGTATTGCATGGGATACCCGTAGTGACATTGGGGTATTCTATTGATTCACTTGATATATGTTAAGGCATCAACTTGCACATTCCGGTGACCTTGGGGATCTATGCATGGGGGTTGATTGCACGTTTTCATACCATAATCTCCGATAGAAATCTTGGGGTGCTCCTTGAAGTTCTTTGTGTTGGATTGAATATGATAGATCTGAAATTGTTTGATGCATGTCACATAGTTTACCCACGGATACTTGAGGTGACATTGGAGTATCTAGGTGACATTAGGGTGGATTTATATGTATCATTGGTGTTATTTACTATGAACTCTAGGGCTGTTTGTGACACCTATAGGAATAGCTCAAAAGATTGGTCGGAAAGAATAACTTTGAGGTGGTTCTACTACCTACACCAATTTCATATATTTGTCTCCGCTAGATAGGAAGTTTGGAGTGATTATTTGTTGCACGTCGAGGGATGATCATATGATTCAACTATGTTAGCATTTTTGGGAGATTGCACTAGTGAAAGTATGAACCCTAGGCCTTGTTTCCAAGCATTTTTACAAGATTTTGCTTGTTGTTTTACACTTGATACCTTGTTGTTTTTATATTTTAGATTACAAAAACCTATTTCTATCATCCATATTGCACTTGTATCACCATCTCTTCACCGAACTAGTGCACCTACACAATTTGCCATTGTATTGGGTGTATTGGGGACACAAGAGATTTCTTGTATTTGATTGCAGGTTTGTTTGAGAGAGACCATCTTCAGCCTACACCTCCATGGATTGATAAACCTTAGGTTATCCACTTGTAGGAAAATTGCTACTGCCCTACAAAACTCTGCGCTTGGAGGCCCAACATAGTCTACAAGAATAAAGTTGTGTAGTCGACATCACTCATCGCATTATGTATTCGCTTCCTTATCTTATCTTTTTCTCAGTTTGGTAGACATGTCCTTCACATAGAAAACTTGAGCCACATCATTGCCTAGGACGAATGGTTCGTCTGTGTACCCAAGTTAATAATGATAGTACCACATACTTGTGGCACTACCGCTAAATGTCATATTGGTATAAAGCACATGAAGAAACTCCATGCTGATGGATCTTTGGACTCATTTGATTTCGAATCGGTTGAGACATGCGAACCATGCCTCTTGGGCAAGATGACTAAGGACCCCGTTTCCAGATGGATGGAGCGGGCAAATGATTTATTGGAAATGATACATGTTGATGTATGCAATCCAATGAGTCTTGTAGCATGCGGTGGATATCGTTATTTTCTTACCTTCACTGATGATTTGAGTAGATATAGTGTATATTTACTTAATGAAACAAAAGTTTGAATCATTTGAAAGGTTCAAGCAAATTCAGAGTGAAGTTTAAGATCATCGTGACAAGAAGATAAAAATGTCTGCGATATGATCGTGGAGGTAAATATCCGAGTTACGAGTTTGGCATACAACTTTAGACAATGTGAAAGTTGTTTCACAACTCACGCCACCTGGAACACCATAGTGTGATGGTGTGTTCGAACGTCATAGTCGTGCTCTATTGAAAATGGTGCTTGCTATGATGTCTCTTGTCGTTTTGCTACTATAACTTTGGGGTTATGCATTAGAGACAACTACATTCACTTTAGATAGGGCACCATCTAAATCTGTTGAGATGACATCGTATGAATTATGGTTTGATAGAAACCTAAACTGTCATTTCTTAATGTTTGGGGCTACAACACTTATGTGAAAAAGGTTTTCACCTAATGAGCTCGAACCCAAAGCGGACAAATGCATCTTCATAGAATACCCTAAAGACAGTTGGGGTAAACCTTGTATCTTAGATCCAAGCATAAAGTGATTGTTGCTAAAACTGGGTCCTTTCTCGAGAAAGAGTTTCTCTCGAAAGAATTGAGTGGGAGGAAGATAGAACTTGATGAGGTTGTTGAACCTTTGTTCAACCAGAGAGTAGTGCAGCGCATGAATTTGTTTTTGTGAAGCCTACTTAGTTGAAGAGGAAGTTAATGATGATGATCAAGAAGCTTCGAATCAAGTTACTATCGAACCTCGTAGGTCGACAAGGATGTGTACTGCTCCTGAGCGGTACGACAACCCTGTCTTGGAGGTCATGTTGTTGGATAACGATGAACCTACGAGCTGTGGAGAAGCGATGATGGGCCCGGATTCTGACAAATGGTTAGAGGCCATGAAATCCGAGAAAGGATCCATGTATGAAAACCAAGTATAGACTTTGGTAGACTTGCTCATTGGACGGCAGGTCGTTGAGTACAAATGGATGTTTAAAATGAAGACAGACGCTCATGGTAGATGTCACCATTTGTAAAGCTCGACTTGTTGCAAAGAAGTTTACAACAAGTTCAAGGAGTTGACTGCGATGAGACTTTCTCACTCGTAGCGATGCTAAAATCTGTTGGAATTATGTTAGTAGTTGCTGCATTTTTCAATTATGAAATCTAGCAGATGGTTATCAAAACATAGTTTCCTTAACGGTTTACTTGAGGAAAGGTTGTATGTGATACAACCAGAAGGTTTTGTCAGTCCTAAGGATGCTAAAAGGTGTGCAAGCTTCAGTGATTCTTCTATGAACTGAAGCAAGCACCTCGGAGTTGGAATATACACTTTGATGAGGTGATCAAAGTTTTTGAGTCTATACAAAGTTTACGAGAAACTTGTATTTACAATAAAGTGAGTGGGAGCACTATAGAATTTCTGATAAGTATATGTGGTTGACATATTGTTGATCAGAAATGATGTAGAATTTCTGGAAAGCATAAACGGTTGTTTGAAAAGAGTTTTTAAAACGAAGACCTGGATAAAGCTACATAATTGTTGAGCATCAAGATCTATAAAGATAGATCAATATGCTTGATGAGACTTTCAATGAGTACATACCTTGACAAGATTTTGAAAGAGTTCAAAATGGACCAGTCAGAGAAAGAGTTCTCGCTTGATTTGCGAGGTGTGAAGTTGAGTGAGACTCAAAGCTCAACAACGGAAGAAGAAAGAGAAAGGACGAATGTCATCCCCTATGCCTTAGCCATAGGCTCCGTATAGTATGCCATGCTGTGTACCGCACTTGTGTGTGCCTTGCCATGAGTCCGTCAAGGGGTACAAGAGTGATCCAGGAGTGGATCAGTGGACAACGGTCAATATTATCCTTAGTGAATAAAAGACTAAGGAAACGTTTCTTGATTATGAAGGTGATAAAGGGTTCGTCGTAAAGAGTTACGTCGATGCAAGCTTTAAAACTAATCCGGATGACTCTTAGTAGCAATACGGATACGTATAGTGGAGCAACCATTTGGAATAGTACTGATTGGAGTGTGGTAGCAGTGTTTATAGTTTGACATAGAGATTTGCAAAGTACATATGGATCTGAATGTCGCAGACCCATTGACTATAAGACCTCTCTCACATGCAAAGCATGATAGAGCCCTAGAACTCAGTGGGTGTTAGATTCATAACAATGCGAATCACATGGTGATGTGAACTAGATTATTGACTCTAGTGAAAGTGGGAGACTATTGGAAATATGCCCTAGAGGCAATAATAAATTTGTTATTATCATATTTCCTTGTTCATGATAATCGTTTATTATCCATGCTATAATTGTGTTGATTGGAAACTCAGATACATGTGTGGATACATAGACAACACCATGTCTCTAGTATGCCTCTAATAGACTAGCTCGTTGATCAAAGATGTCTATGGTTTCCTAGTCATGGACATGAGATGTCATTTGGTAACAGGATCACATCATTAGGAGAATGACGTGATGGACAAGACCCAAACTACAAACGTAGCATATGATTGTGTCAGTTTATTGCTACTGTTTTCTGCATGTCAAGTATATGTTCCTATGACCATGAGATCATGCAACTCACTGACACCGAAGGAGTACCTTGTGTGTATCAAACGTCGCAACGTAACTGGGTGACTATAAAGGTGCTCTACAGGTATCTCCGAGGGTGTCTATTGGGTTGGCATCGATCAAGACTGGGATTTGTTACTCCGTGTGACGGAGAGGTATCTCAGGGCCCACTCGATAATACAACATCACTATAAGCCTTGCAAGCAATGTGACTAAGTTTTAGTAACGGAATCTTGTATTACGGAATGAGTAAAGAGACTTGCCAGTAACGAGGTTGAACTAGGTATGGAGATACCGACGATCGAATCTTGGGCAAGTAACATACCGAAGAACAAAGGGAACATCATACGGGATTAACTGAATCCTTGACATAGAGGTTTGACCGATAAAGATCTTCGTAGAATATGTAGGAACCAATATGGGCATCCAGGTACCGCTATTGGTTATTGACCGTAGAGGTGTCTCAGTCATGTCTACATAGTTCTCGAACCCGTAGGGTCTGCGCACTTAAGGTTCGGTGACGTTTTAGTAGTACAGAGTTATGTATGGTGGTGACCAAAGGTTGTTCGGAGTCCCAGATGAGATCCCGGACGTCACGAGGAGCTCCGGAATGGTCTGGAGGTAAAGATTGATATATAGGAAGTCCTATTTTGGTCACCGGAAAAGTTTTGGGCTCATCGGTAGTGTACGGAGAGTGCCGGTAGTGTACCGGGAGACCATCGGGAGGTGTATTTCGACCCAAGAGGCTACATGGGTTATGGGAGAGTTAATACCAGCCCTTAGTGGGCTGGTGGAAGTCCCACACAAGGCCCATGCGGCTGGGAGAGAAAGCCCAAAGAGAAAAAGGTGGAAAAAGGCAAAAAGACCAAAATAAGGAGTCCTAGTCCTACTAGGATTGGAGGAGGATTCCTCCTCTCCTCCTTGGTTCGGCCGACCCAAAGGCTGGCTCCTTGGGAGCCAAGCCTCCTCCTCTCTTCCTCCTATATATACTAGAGTTTTTAGGGTTTTTGGCATTTGATTTTCAGCCACGTGTTACCCGTTCCTCTAGTGCATAGTTTCTCCTCTAGATCGGATTTCTACAGTGCTTAGGCGAAGCCCTGCCGGAATAGCTCCACCACCATCGCCGGAGCACCGTCATGCTACCGGAGAACCCTTCTACCTCTCCGCTCCCTCTTCCTAGATCAAGAAGGCGGAGATCGTCATCAAGCTGTACATGTGCTGAACGCGGAGGTGCCGTCCGTTCGGCGCTAGATCGGAAGGACCGTGATGAGATCGCGGGACGGATCGTGATGAGTTCACGGGACTAATCGTGATGAGATCAGGGGACGGATCGTGATGAGTTCGCGGGACGGATCGTGATTGGATCGCGAGACGGATCGTGATGAGATCGCGGGATGCTCGGCGATTTGGATCGCGAAGACGTTCGAGTACACCAAGCGCGTTTCTTAACGCTTCCCGCTTAGCGATCTACAAGGGTATGTAGATCCACTCTCCCTCTCGTAGATGCTCATCACCATGGATAGGTCTTGCAAGAGCGTAGGAAATTTTTTGTTTCCCATGCGATGTTCCCCCACACGTGTTGCAGGTCTACCTTTACCCCACCTCCTATCAGATTGAGCCATTTGCATCGAAACAAAGGGACCTTAAAAGAAGGTCCATAGTAAAGTTCCCATATCTCCTCGATGTAACCATAATATGTGTCACTTTTCCATTGTTGTTTGTTGCATCAAAGCGGACACCACTATTTTCATTGGTGCTCCTTTTATCTTGGACGATCGTGTAAAATGTATTCCCATTTATCTCGTTCCCTTTGAAAGTCAATATAGTTTAAGATGGTGACTTGGCCAACAAGTATAGCTGATCTCCAACAGCGGTGTTATTCATGAGATGTGTTTGCAACCAGCCGCCGAAAGTTTCCATGTGTGTATGTTTAATCAAGGAATCAGACTACTCCGGGTTCTTGGAGCATACAATATCCATGTGTTCCTCGATATACGGAGCCACCAAGGTGAAATTTTGTAGAACTGTGTAGTGTTCTTGAGTGAAAGAATGCCCGTCCATACTTATTACTGTTTCTTTCCTAGCGTGCATTTTCCACTCAGTCTCCCCTCATGCCACGATTGAGGAACACTAATCGGCTTAAGGTCGGGAATAAAGTCAACATAAAAATAAATAACCTACTCTGTTCCATAGCCCTTGGAGATGCTTCCTTCTGGCCTAGCACGGTTATGAACATATTTCTTTAAGACTCCCATGAACCACTCAAAGGGGGGAATAATTGTGTAGAAATACAGGACCCAGAATGGTAATCTCTTTGATTAGGTGAACTAGGACGTGTGTCATAATATTGAAGAAGGATGGTGAGAACACCAACTCGAAACTAACAAGAAATTGGACCAAATCATTCTGTAACCTTGGTAGGATTTCTGGCTCGATTACCTTATGAGAAATTGCCTTGAGGAATGCACATAGATTCACAGTGGGTACTCAGACATTTTCTGGTAGAATCCCCCTCAATGCAACCGGAAGTAATTGTGTCATAATCATGTGGCAGTCATGAGACTTTAGGTTTTGGAATTTTTTCTCTGCCATATTTATTATTCCCTTTATATTCGATGAGAAGCCATACGGGAACTTCATACTGCTCAGGCATTCAATAAAGATTTCCTTCTCTTCTTTGGTAAGAGCGTAGCTGGCAGGACCTTGATACTGCTTTGGATGCATGCCGTCTTTTTCGTTCATACATTGCTGATCTTGTCGTGCCTCCGATGTATATTTTGTATTCCCATACACGTCCAAGAAGCCTAGCAGGTTCAAACAAAGATTCTTCATCACGTGCATCACGTCGATTGTAGAACGGACCTCTAGGACTTTCCAATAGGGTAGCTCCCAAAACATAGGTTTCTTCTTCCCCATGAGTGCGTTCCCGTTAGCGTCATTCGGAACAGATTGTCCACCAGGACCCTTTCCAAAGATTACTTTTAAATCCTTGACCATATCAAATATACCATCACATGTACGGTGGCCAGGCTTCTTTCTGTGATCTGCCTATCCTTTGAAATGCTTGCCTTTCTTTCTTAAGAGATGCCTGATCGAAAGAAATCGACGATGTCCCGGGTACACTTTATTATTACATTTATCCAAATATATACCTTCAGTCTCATCTAAACAGTGCGTGCATGCATTGTATCCCTTGTTTGTATGTCCTGAAAGGTTACTAAGAGCAGGCCAATCATTGATGGTTACAAACAGCAATGCTCGTAGGTCAAATTCCACCTATTTGTGCTCATCCCACACATGTTCACCTTTTTATCGCACAACTATAAAAGTTCTTCAACTAATGGACTTAGGTACACATCAATGTTGTTGAGGGGGTGCTTAGGGCCTTGGATGAGCATTGACATCATAATGAACTTCCGCTTCATGCACAACCAAGGAGGAAGGTTATAGATACATAGAGTCACAGTCCAGGTGCTATGACTGCAACTCTGCTCCCCAAAAGGATTCATGTCATCTGTACTTAGAGCAAACCATAAGTTCCTTGCGTCGACTGAAAAGCCCGGGAACTCTCTTTCGATTTTTCTCCACTGCGACCCATCAACGGGTTGTCTCAACATCGCGTATTGCTTATGGTCTTCTTTGTGCCATCGCAACAACTTGGCATGCTCTTTGTTTTGAAACAAACGTTTCAACCATGGTATCATAGGAGCATACCACATCACCTTGGCCGGGACCCTCTTCTTGGGGCTCTCGCCCTCAACATAACTAGGGTCGTCGCGGTTGATCTTATAGCACAATGCACCGCATACCAGGCATTCATTTAAATTCTCGTACTCCTCACCGTGGTAGAGGATGCAGTCATTAGGGTATGCATGTATCTTCTGCACCTCTAGTCCTAGAGGGTACACAACCTTCTTTTCTTCATACGTACTAGCGGGCAATTCGTTATCCTTTGGAAGCATCTTCTTTATCATTTTCAGCAACATTTTAAATCCCTTGCTAGATACACCATTCTCTGCCTTCCATTGCATCAATTCTAGTGTGGTACCCATCTTTTTCTTGTCATCTTCGCAATTTTGGTAACAACATTTTTTTGTGATCCTATAACATGCGCTCCAACTTCAACTTCCCCTTTTTTACTTTCGTAGTTTCTTTGTGCATCAACAATGGCCCGACCATGATCATCAGCGGGCTCATCTGATGCCTCTTCTTTAGCTTCCCCCATTGTAGTACCATCATATTGAGGGAACCTAGGATAGTTGTCATCATCCTCTTTTTCTTCATCGTCTTCCATTATAACCCCTCTTTCTCCGTGCTTGGTCCAGCAGTTATAGTCGGACATGGAAGCGGACCGAAGCAGGTGGCCGTGAAGGATTTTTGAGGTAGAGTAATCCATATTATTCTTACATACACCACATGGACAACACATAAAGACATTCCTCTTGTTTGTCTTAGCCACACACATAAATTTATGCAGGCCATTAATGAACTCGGGAGAGCTTCGGTCAATGTACATTCGTTGCCGGCTCATCTTCATTACACAACATCCAAGTGATCAAATTAATACAAGTTCATCACAATTAAACCAAAGTAGAGTAGTGACCAAATGTTATTACTGTAAAATATATACATAAAGTTCATACATACTTCTCATAAAACAACATACGACTATCTAAAGCATTTAAATGCAATAACAAATGCGACCAGAATCAAAACTAAGGTAATACTTGTTCAACAACATAATGATACGAAGCCTCTTTCTTAATGGAATATTTTCTAATCTTTCTAATCTTTAAGCGCATTGTATCCATCTTGATCTTGTGATCATCGACGACATAGGCAACATACAACTCCAATTTCATCTTCTCTTTTTCAATTATTTTCAATTTTTATTTCAAATAATTGTTTTGTTTTTCAACTAAATTTAACGTCTCGACAAGGGGGTCGGTTGAAATTTCCGGTTCACATATCTCCTAGATAAAAATGTCTATGTCAACTTGATGGACATAATTGTCATAAACACGAAATGAAACAAATAGTTATAAAAGATAATACACCACATCCAAATCATAAACCGGACGAGGGCCGACGGGGACGGATATCAAAACCATGTCATTATATATAACAAATAATCATACAAGTAAGAAAATTATAGAAGTAACTATCTAAATCGTACAATTAAGATTTTTTTACAAAAATGATAAGAACAAGAGGCTCACCAAGGTGGTGCCGGCGACGGGACGGCGTGGGCGATCGACGGCGGTGAACGAGAAGGCACTAAGTAAACCACACCTACACATATGCAAACTAAGAAGTTAATTTGAGCTCAGATTGCATATAAATCAAATAAACTTCCACATAATTACTCTCAAACTAAAACCCACAATGAAACGAGCTAAACTAGCAATGAGAGATCAAAGGGTGAAGTTTCTAACCTTTAGAACCCTTGGATGGATGGTGTGCCGCCAATCTTGACAAATCTTGTTGAAAATGGAGGATGAGCTCGAGCTTGGGGAAGGAAACAAAGAGGAGAGAAAGCGTGGACTCGGGCTGGACGAAGCACCTTTATATAGGAAAGACTTTAGTCCTTGTTAGATATACCAACTGGGACTAAAGTTCTACCTTAGTCCCAGTTGGTAATACCAACCGGGACTAAAGGGGTTCGCAGGGGCACCAGTCTGCCGCAACCCCTTTAGTCCCGGTTGATACCACCAACCGGATACCAACCGGGACTAGAGGTATCATTTGAACCGGGACTAATCGTGGTCGTGCGCCCGTCCGCTTCTAACTATTGGAACCGGAACTAATGCTCACAGTAGTTTCGGGCCCAAACCCGGCCAGGACTAATGCTCCAGATGAAAGGTCAGTTTTCTACTAGCGAGTAAGAAGAATAAACAAACCAGTGCTAATATATATGTTTTATGTGTGAGTCAGCATATCATGCAATCCATGGAACAGTTCTAGCAAACCTAACCGTGCAAAATAATTAGTTGTTCTAAAGAATATAATTTCAGCAGACAACATGGGCATAGGCTCGAAGAATAGTGTGAATGATTCGTGCAGGGAGAATTCTTTAGCAGACTTTGGTGAGTATATTGATTAATACTCCATTCGTTTCTAAATATTTGTGTTTCTAAAGATTTAACTATGCACTACATACAAAACAAAATGAATGAATTTATACTCTAAATTATGTCTATATACATTCGTATATTGTTTATAATGAAATCTTTTAAAGGACAAATATTTATAAACGAAGAGAGTATAATCAATTATATGTGCACATGGCATTAAAAATTCGAGTAACATGAGCTTATGGTAACGAATTCAGCGGACAACAATTGAATAATGAAATCTAGCAACGCAAATTGTGCGGGTCACACTGCTTTGTCCCAAGCAGCCCCAACTAATTTATCTGCCTTGTCCCTAAAAAAAAACATCTGCCTTGTCCTCTCCCACCATCCTCCATTTTCATTTTTCCACTTACTTCTCCAACCCCTCAGAAAGGGACATCACCGAGAGAGAAGAGAGGAGTGTCTCTGCGTGCGTGTATATCTGCAGCGGAGGGTGAGGTGAGGCCGCGAGGTGGAGAGGGAGAGCACGAGCCCACCTCCCGTTTCCACCTCTCTATCCTATGGATAGAGCCGCCGCGACAACCATAGATATCCTCGTTATGATCCCATCAGCGCCTTCTCCTTTGTAGCACCATCTCCCCTCCCCCACCCCCACCCCCCGGTTTATTTGACAAGATTTGATCTCAATCCCTGCATGTTTCTTGGCCGAGTGGGGGAGAATATTCCACAAATGGCCGTCGCCGTAGCCGCCGGGACCCTTCGTACCTGCTCCGGCGTATTTCCGGCGGCGTCCGGGAACCATCCGCTTGCCGGGTGGCGGCCACTTGCACCGGCAGCGCCCGCTAAGCTGAGGTGAGCAGACTGGCCCAAATTTTCTTCCGCTTTTGGCACATTAGATTCAGAGTCTTTCTTTCCCGTTTCGATGGTAAGATGCTTTGCTCGGGTTTGAAGATCGTAGCCTTAGCTCCAAAGATTCCAGCTCTTAATTTAGAACGGATGACCCTTCAAAATGAATTCTGCATAATAGTGTTCTTCAGTGGGATGCAGAATTTTTTTGTTTGATTTATGGGTCATCCTTGGTGCTAATTTACATAATCATTTCGTCATGATATAACTTGATGCTTAGACTCTTTTGTTTTGTTTCAGCTGCAGAATATACCTGATAGTTGGTTTAATTCTGGTTTTAAGTGTGATGCTTTTGTGAAATTCTGGTTCCACTGGGTGATTTTATTGTTCAAGTGGTGGCAGCGCTAATTATTTTAGGGCGCAGTAATGTTTACGATTAATCAGTTCACTGTTTCGTTACAGCTAGTTTAGCTAAAGCAGTGGTAATAAGTGTAGCTGATGGAAATTTTATGGTACTGAGGGGTTAATTACGTTTGCACATAGTCATGCCGCGATATATTTCTTTCTTCCTTGCTGGAGTTGTGAACTTATTACTTATGTGTTATAGTTTCTTGTGCAGACTGCTATGGTCAAGCTTGATACTATATTCTTTGGTTTGTCATGTTGGAAAATTTACCCTTGTCTGATGCTAGAATTGTGTCGAATATTTGTACAAGGTAGGTTACAGTTGGACTTGAATTTGGACTGTGTGTAGACAGGATAGGAGTCTATTAGGACACATGCACCCCTAGGCCTCTTATATAATGAGAGGGTAGACACACGATGTAACCTATGCCAACATAATAGCACGGGCACGCAGGAGGAGCCGGCGGCGTGTGCTGGTGCCCGGGCGGCCGGGGTGCGGTATTGTGATGGTGTCACGGGGAGGAGCGTCCATAGTCAGGCACTAGGGATGTAGCCAAATCGGTGAATCTCGTTAACAAATCTCGGTATCGTGCTCATGTGATTGCTTTGTCCTCCGTAGATCGATGGTGCAACTCGGATTTATTCTAACAAGTGGTATCATGAGCAAGGTTCAAGGAGGTCGCGGATCGTTAATCTAGAGGATGGATCGTCGTCAAGTTTTGATACAAAGACGATGAGTGGAAGTGATGTTCCGCGGAGGTCGTTGGGTGCTTCCACTTTCCATGCATTTACGCCGTAGCCCCTCCATCAGCACAAAGTGTAGTCATCCATCAGACTCCAACTCTACCTTCAACCATGGTAGATGATCAGTCCACAGTGAGAGACACGTGGATCAGACTGGGCCCAGTGGTTCGATGGAGACGTGATACTCAACATCGGTCGGTGATGATCGATGGTTCTCTGCAATGGGGGTTGAGTGGTGTGGGTTCGCGACCTTAGAGACCAGGACATAGAGGCTCGACGCTATGATATATAGCGGCGAGGCGTGCGGTAAGCACGGGATACATTGACAGGCCAAGGCACTGGTGATCAGACATGTGGTCAGATAAAGGTGTGCAGAGGGTGCTAAAGCAGTGTTGACGAGTACCAGATTCAAATTGGTGACTGGATCTATTGGTGCTAGCTGATGGACGGGAGTTGACCATGGAGAATCTGAGAAAGTGACGGAAAGTTTGAAATTGTCAAAAGCGAAGAGAGTACATGGCCGTATATTATGTGGTGTTTAGTGCATATGGCAAAGTGCAGATGACAAGTACAGAAGGAGGTGGAGTGCTATAGCTGTGGGACATGTTAGAGACTATCCGGGAAAAGGATGAGAAAACCGTGAATTTGACTTAGGGTGACACAGGGCGTCTGTGAAATTTCTTCAAGTTTCAGACAGACGGTCAAGACAGAGCGAGTATTTTGAGTTCCGATAACTCTTATATATGGCAATCCAATATGTGAGTTGTTCACTTTCACATAGATCAGTTATCAGCATGTGATGGCGTTGACGGATACTCCGGAAGTTGGGAGCACAAAGTAGAGTAATAAGGAATTTAATTTTGTTCGAGTGTTGACTGTGAAGAGGACGAGAAGGGTCTACAGTTACAGGTGGAGTCACATGGTGTTTGGGAGTAGCAGCGATGCTCATGACCTATCTCAAGTCCAATGTACATGGAGGTTCAACGCATGGACGAATCTAAGGTGGTGGAGAATACTCGCCAAGGTGGAGTTTGTTAGAATTGTGTTGAATATTTGTACAAGGTAGGTTGCAGTTGGACTTGAATTTGGACTGTGTGTAGACACTAGACAGTATAGCCGTCGTGTTCTATTAAGACACCTGCACCCCTAGGCCTTTTATATAATGAGGGGGTAGACACACAATGTAACCTATGTCAACATAATAGCACGGGCGCGCAGGAGGAGCCGACGGCGTGTGCCGGGGTCCGGTACTGTGACGGTGTCACGGGGAGGAGCGTCCGTAGTCAGGCCCTGGGGATGTAGCCATATCGGTGAATCTCATTAACAAATCTCGGTGTCGTGCTCGTGTGATTGCTTGGTCCTCGGTAGATCGACGGTTCATCTCGGATTTATTCTAACATCTGTTGCAACTAACAATAGGTTATAAGTGTTTCCGTCATTCTATTTTATTGTGTCATAAACACTGGCTGTGCCCTGTGAATACTTGCTTCTTTGGATCAATTTGTTTCCATCCACTGATTAAACAAGTTTAAACTCCTATTAATACACTTTCTGTTGTTCAAACTGTTATGATTTGCATCCATTGTTCAAGTGAGTGGTCTAGTTGCTATACAGTGCATTGATGTTATTTTGACGGAACATTTTTATTAATTGTTTTTCTCGTTAAGCCCTTTAATATTTTGTCTTATTTATCACAGCCTCTTACAATTCTCAATATATATTGCACATGTGTATTATTTACAACTGTTTTTCCTTTTGTTTAGATTATTGTCTCCAGCTTTGAGGGTTCCTAGAGCTGCTTCGCCTGCAGCTGTTGAGGTAGATAGCATTGCTTATGACAAGACATTGGATGAACCTCCATGTTCAACTGCAGATACTTTGTTTTGCAGAATGGGAGCTCTAGCAACACTGATACAGTCCCTACACCGAAAGTTATAATAGATCAAGACTCAGATCCGGATGCAACTATTGTGGAAGTAACCTTGGGTGACCGTCTTGGGGATCTTCTTGATACTGTGTGTTGTTTACATTGCCTTTTCAATTTACCTTTACCATTCATCACTCTTAGGTTCTTATTTTCACCATCTTGGATTCATGAAATGCTGATTAGTTTTATCTTCTATTCTACGTGCAGATGAGTGCCCTAAGGAATTTAGGGTTAAATGTTGTGAAAGCTAGTGTTTGCCTCGATTCTTCCGGCAAGCACAATAAGTTTGCTATAACAAAGTCGTGAGTGGATCATTTTATTATTCTTCCAGATGTGCAAAGCTTGGCATGAGGAATCTCTCATATAAGCTTGATCTTCCACTTATAGCAGCAGAATGTGACATCTTTCTTCAATGTGCTTTTCTACACATATCATTTCTTGTCTAGAATGAGTGACAACAATACTCTACAGGTCAACTGGTCGCAAAATTGATGACCCAGAGTTGTTAGAAGCAGTAAGACTGACAATTATTAACAACATGCTCGAGTATCATCCTGTAATTTCCCTCAATCTCTTTTTTTCTTTGCTAAGATGTCTTGACTTTAAATCTCGTAAACTAATGTCTGCATCTTTTATTTATTTGACCCTAGGAAGCTAGCAGTCAATTGGCCATGGGTGCAACTTTTGGGCTAGAGCCCCCTACAGAAGTGGTACTTGTTTAAATCCATCCTTAAATCAAAGAGTCCGTACCTTCTATCTTATCGACCTTGAAATGAATACCTGAAAACATCTCAATTATATGGACGACCTTGAAACCATATTACTCATCTATGTGTTATGAGAAGGAACAACACATGAATGTTTACAAGATACTATATTCTAGTAAACTTCATGCTAGGAATGCCTTGTCTGTAAATTTATATATACCCCATTGATCACTAAACCTGACCACATAAAAAGTTATTATGGTAGATATGATTTTGACAACACCTTGTTGCAAAATAGATTCATATGTTTTGAGTACACAAATTTGGATGAACTGCTCATACTATACCCATGAAATTGCAGTCTGATGTCACATCATAATAATTTTTTGCCTTATTGGTGTGCTCGAGATTTGTATTTTTTCTATATGTAAATTGTTTTTGCATGTAAATTGGCAGGTTGATGTGGACATAGCAACTCACATAGAAATCTATGACGATGGTCCTGAAAGAAGGTAGTCTTTCCTGTTGCTTTATTTTTCAATCTTGATAATACAAGGAAACTTCATGTACTTTGTCTTTCATCGTAATAAAGTGCGGAGTACATGTTATGGGGCTAGAAGCAATATAATGATTCGCTCTTGGTTCTTCCGTCGATCAAGCTTTGGTCCTAACGAAGATATCTGACTAGTGATTTAGCTGTCATCTCGAATGACTGACCAGTTTTTTTTTTTTTGTGAGAACCAGATTTTTTGTTTTTCAACGTCTTTGAGTAACAAAATGCATTGCCAATAGGCTATAAGTTATCCCTTAGCATTATCTGCACTTTGCTTTCCTTGACCGCAGTAAGATCATCGGTTTGCTATATTGTTGTTATTCCCCATATGTATAAGATCGCTTTGATTTGATCTCCTCCAATGTTCCATTTCAGTTTACTTGTTGTGGAATCAGCTGACCGTCCAGGATTGTTGGTTGATCTAGTTAAGATCATTGCTGATATCAACATCACTGTCCAATCTGGAGAATTTGACACTGAGGTGACACCAGTCATTTGGAGCTTTGCTTTATTGAAAAGTTCTTCTGCTGAGATTTTGTATCTTGTAGGGGCTACTAGCCAAGGCAAAATTTCATGTCAGTTACCGGGGCAAGCCATTAATCAAGGCTTTGCAACAGGTAAACTCATCATGCATACAATTATCTATTGGGTACCACATCAGATTATCATGGAAACAGGACATGTATAGAAGTCCTGTCCTTGATCTAGTGAAAAGGGAAAAATATAAGTAGCAGACCATCCTGATTGGAGCCAAATGTCATCTATATAATTTTCACTGGTCAACAAAGTGTATTTTCTCATTTAGTTTGTTCCTGCAGGTTCTCGCTAATAGCTTGCGTTATTTCTTGAGGAGGCCGACGACAGAGGATGCCAGTTTCTAGGCAGATGGTTACAAATCCACATTTTATGATAGCTCATGAGACATGATATTTGCATGAAGTTGGAACTATCGTCCAAATTATTCCTGAAATTTCCATAATTCCCCAAAAAAGTGAGGTACACGATATATCATTCTAGTTTCATGTGAAGGCAGGTTCTTGCTGTGTGAATTGCGCTAGTCTTCCAAGTTAAATTATGAGCTGGCTGGATTCAAGTATGTATAACACGGTTATTTTGCTACCGGGGATGCATGTTTGATGATAAAATAAGAGGGCGCTTGTGGGGCCAATCATTCAAAAGATTGGTTGGGTTGCAAGCCGTCAGATCTGATGGATCAAGCGGCCAAGCGGTGCCTCTACCATTGCAACAGAAGTCTTCTTACAGTTTTTTCTTAATAGATGTTTTGTTGCAGATATTCTTTTTGCAACAAAGATTTCGTTGTAGATTTTGTTTGCAATAGAGGTGATGTTGCAAAACCTTGTCGAAGTTGCCGCTGTTGAGCAGTGTCATTCGCAACGAGACCTTTGTTGCAAAATATCATCTGTCGGTCGTCATATGGCCATGGGCAAGCTCAAGCTCGGGCTCTCTAAAAAAGCCTGAAAAAAAAGCTCAAGCTCGGGCCGACCACTTCTTGCCACCAACGGGTGGTGCTGCGCTGATGTGGCTGCGGGAGATTGTGGAGAGCAACTAGTTGATGAGCAAGGAATGTTTTGCGAGCGCGTGACACTTGTCACGTGCGAAACGAACCCCCAGGATTTTTGGTTTTTCTTTTCCTGTTTCTGGTTTCGTATATTTTTCAGCTAATCCCTTGAACCATCTTGGTTTTCCATTTTCCTTTTCTGCAGCAAGGGGAGGTTGGTTCATGTTTCCCTTTTCATTTTTTCTCATTATATTTTCGGAAAATTGAAATTTAGAAGTTACGGGTGAGGGCTTCCAACACAATCAAATGTCAACTTTCAAATCGGTTGTTGAACGTTTGACAACTTTGAAGTAAAGGCAAGTTTCATCAATGTTCCCAATTTACTTCATGAACCTTTAGAGGCACGCATCACGAATCTTTCCGGGAACGATTCATGCACCTTCAGATCCACGGTTCATGAATCTTTAGACGCACGTTTCACCAATTTACAGAGCCAAGGTTAAGGAATCTACGGAGACACGCTTCATGTATCTTTGTAGACACGACTCATCAACCTTCAGATCGATAGCTCAAAACGGCGCCTTCGGCGACGCAATCCCCGTTCACCTTCGGCTCGGTTAGCATTCATATAAATCCTGAAGGGGCATATAAATCCTGAAGGGGCGGGGGTTCATTGGTCGTAGCGCGTGTTTTATCGTGCAGCGTGTTTTGTCGTGTAGCGTGTAGACGACGCCTCCAACGGCGCAACCCCGGCTCGCCTTCGGTTCGGTTAGCATTCATATAAATCTTGAAGAGGGGGTCATAGGTCGTAGCGCATGTTATGTCGTGCAGCGTGTTTTGTCATGCAGACGGTTCCTCCGGCGGCGCAACCCTGGCTCGCCTTCGGCTCGGTTAGCATTCATATAATCTTGAAGGGGGGCCATAGGTCGTAGCGCATGTTTTGTCGTGTAGCGTGTTTTGTCGTGAAGCGTATTTTGTCGTGCAGCGTGCAGACGACGCCTCCGGCGGCGCAACCCCGGCTCGCCTTCGGCTCGATTAGCATTCATATAAATCTTGAGGGGGGGTCATAGGTCGTAGCGCGTGTTTGTCATGCAACGTGTAGACGACGCCTCCGGCGGCGCAACCCTGGCTCACCTTCGGCTCGGTTAGCATTCATATAAATCTTGAAGGGGGGGGGGGTCATAGGTCTAGTGCGTGTTTTGTCATGCAGCATGCAGACGGCACCTCCGGCGGCGCAACCCCGGCTCGCCTTCGGCTCGGTTAGCATTCATATCAATCTTGAAGGGAGGCCATAGGTCGTAGCATGTGTTTTGTCGTGCAACGTGCAGACGGCGCCTCCGGCGGTGCAACTCCGGATCGCCTTCGGCTTCCATGACTCTTGTGCCTACACTCCCGTGACTCTTGTGCCTTCACACCCGTGCTTTACACGGTGGCTATCTAAATGTCTATTTCGTGACTCTTGTGCCTACATTCCCGTGACTCTTGTGCCTACACTCCTGTGACTCTTGTGCTTACACACCCGTGCTTTACATTGTGGCTATTCTAAATGTCTTTTCCGTGACTTGTGCCTACACTCCCACGTCTCCTGTTTCTACACACCCGTGCTGTACGTGGTGGCTATTCTAAATGTATTTGCCTTGACTATTTTGCTTACACACCCGTGCTTTACATGGTGGCTATCTAAATGTTTATTTCGTGACTCTTGTGCCTAGACACCCGTGCTTTACACGGTGGCTATTCTAAATGTCTTTTCCACGACTCTTGCGCCTACACTATCGTGACTCTTGTGCGTACATACCCGTGATTTACACAGTGGCTATCTAAATGTCTATTCCGTGATTCCTATGTCGACACACCTGTGCTTTACATGGTGACTATTCTAAATGTCTTTTCGATGACTCTTGCGCCTACATTACCGTGACTCGTGTGCCTACACATCCGTACTTTACACAGTGGCTATATAAATGTTTATTTCGTGACTCTTGTGCCTACACACCTATGCTTTACACTATACCTGGCCAAACGGGCCGGGCTTAACGGCCCGGCCCAGCGGCACGCCGCGCCGGCCCGGCACGAGCTAAACGGGCTGTGCCAGGCCCGCGGCCCGCCTTGGACCGTGCCTGGGCCGCCACCCCCAACACGCGGGCCGGCACGGCACGACCCGATTAGCTTTTTTAAATTTTTTTTTATATGGCCCAATAAGTAAAAATAGACTAAAAACGCTCAATACGTCAAATAGTAGGCATTTTAGCGGGCCTGGCGTGCCGACGGGCCGGCCCGATTAGCAAACGGGACGTGCCTGGGCCGGCACCCCGAGCACGCGGGCCGGGCCGGCCCGGCCCGGTTAGTAATCGTGCCGCGGCGGGCCGGGCCGTGCCGGGCACGATTACCAGCAGGCCGTGCCGGGCCATGCCGTGCCGGCCCGTTTGGCCAGGTATGCTTTACACGATGGCTATCTAAATGTCTAGCCCATGACTTTTGCGCCTACACACCCGTGCTTTACAAAGTGGCTATCTAAATGTCTCTTTAGTGGTTCTTGTGACTACACACCTGTGCTTTACACATTGACTTATCTAAATGTCTATTGGAACCCATGTGTGTGGTGCGACACGCCCGTGAATATAACGTCACGCCCTATGACGGTTGAGAATAAAGCAAAAAAACAAACGGGCTCTTCACCAATCTTGATGCAAGATTCAGGACGGTTCCATCGGTTCCCTCGCTCTCTCTACTACTGCCTTCCTTCTTCCCCCAATCGAAAACCTCAAACACTTCCCCTCGCATACGCTCTGCTTTTATCCTTCTCAAGCGTGCGGAATTCAAAACCGTCGCTAGCCTCACCGGTAACCGCCGCCACGCTTTGACAACCGCCCTTCACTCCGACACAAGCACTCAAAAGGTGCCCGCCACAAGATCCCGTCCCGCCGGTGGCGACCGTCGACGAAGAACCACGCTTGCAAAACCAGCGGCGGAGATAACAACAAAGAGCAACGACAGAACGAGTGGATGGATTCGAGGAGTCCCGCACGCGAAATCGAAGGTAAACATTTCTGCATTTCAACCCATTGCACCAGGTCGCTCGTAGTATCCATTTCCCCTCACCTTGGATGAACAGAAACCCTAGCAGCCGCACCAAATCTTCTTTCGAATACTTTGTCTCAACTTATCTAACAAGTAGAAATAGGGTAGGAAAATAGTTACCCACGATTGTTTAGGTACCTACATTTTATGGATTTCAAATTACGTGACCTTGATTTTCAAAATCCGTGCTCCATGTGTAGATAATACGTGCTTCAAGCATCAAACAAGCCGTGACGTAATTTGCTGTCAAATCCAAGTAGGTCCCTCAAAACACATCGTTTTACATGCAGAAATCGTTGGTGCGAAGGACTTCATAGAAAATGAGCAAGAGAAAATAGGTAATATTGTTGATTCAACAGTCATACATCAACAACATGCAGTCAATCAAGGTAATTGTTATCATCCAACTGTGCTTCTAAGTAACAACTCTTTTTTGCTGTACCGTGATTTCAATGACAAAGAGATGCTGCATTCCAATGTCAACTCTTTTAGAATGCTTTCATAGTACCTTATTATCACCGAAAGGAAGTATATCATGTATAAGCCACCAATATGATTTAGATCTATGTCTTACTGTTTATAGTAAATATTGCGTCACAAACCTTATCTTCTAACTCGTTATTGAGCAGGGCATGTAGACGCTGATATTCAAACAATCATTTCTAAAATTAATACAGAATATCTAGATGGACACAACATCTCCCTTGGCCAACCAGGAACAAGGACGGGACCAAGCAAGCACAAAAAGGCTCCTGCCGCTGTATCAAAGCCACAGAAAACCACGCTAACTTACAACAGGTAAAAAGCAAAGATACTTCCAGAAAGAACAGATGGTGCTAATGTTGTGGAAAAGACACATAAGAGAAGGAAAAGCACTGAGCCCTTAGTCATGAGTGATACCTTGAAGCAACAGCCGAAGCCTCTAATGGTAATCCCACAAGCTCATCATCAAGCAAAACCATCTGTAAACAAAAAACAAATCGACAGGAAGAACAGAAACAAACTACAACGAGATGAAGAAGGAGAGGATTCAAAAAACAAAGTTTCAGAGGAGTCCAGCGGTGCCAACGCCAACACAGAAATAGACAATGATTTCAATCCTGCACACGACAGCGATGCCGGAGAGGATGATAGCTGTCGGGGATATACCCCGTGGTATGACACAGAGACAGTTCTATGCCGGCAAACAGTTCTAAGCCGGCAGACAGTTCTAAGCCGGCAGACAGTGATAACCCGGTTGACAGTGATAACCTGGCAGACAATTATGACCCGACAAACAATTATGACCCGTCAGACAGTTATGACCCGTCAAATAGTTAAGTTCCGGAGACGAGTCTCTGAAGATGAGTATTGAAGATAAGCCCTGGTTGTAAGCCGCCCGGTACTCAGAAGCCCATGAAGAGAAGCCCATGATGGGAAGTCATAATAAGTTAAGTCTCAATCCGACTTAGACTCTACATGTAAACCGTCCCTTCAACTTATATAAGGAGGGGCGGGTCACCCCAAGAGGGTCAGATTTTTAGACGTCTCAATAGACAAGTTAAATAGACACAAGTCATTAGAGATAGACAAATTATAGGCTCTCGAGATTAGAGGTAGAAAGACAACACCCTTGTAATCAAGAGATCTTCCTCATCATCAATATAAACACAAATCAGGACGTAGGCTTTTACCTCCATCGGAGGGGCCGAACCTGGGTAAACTCACGTCTCTTGATTCTGACCAACCCCTCTCAAGCCGCCACATAGTTGCGATGGCCTCACACCTAAGTCCATTGACCGCACATCTTGCCGTGACAAATCCACGACAGTTGGCGCCCAACGTGGGGCGCACGCATCATGGTTTTGTGTTCTTGGAGGGTGCCTCTCCGAGGATCGAGAAGTTTGCTCTTTAGCCGGATGAGGAAGAGCTGGCTCAAAAGGATTTGCATGCATAAGGATTCATATTTCGAAGGGTTCATAGTCATCAACAACGGTGACGACTCACCGTACAAGGGTGCCGTTTCCCAGCGTTCCAGCAGCCCCAAAGGAAATACTACTTTGACCCGGATATGGATCAAGTCCAAAAGGAAAAACTGCCCACGCAAAACACCAAAATCGAACAAGAGAAAAAAAGGGGAGCAAGCCGCCTCCGACTCGATCTCAGCCTCCGCTGCGCCTGGCCGGCTCGGACTCAGTCTACGCCTGCCACCGTTGCGATGTGGCCGACTCGCCTCCACCGTGCCGTGGCCGGCTTCACCTTCCCACCACGCCCTGGCCGCCTCGGCCGCCTCCCCGCCCTCCTCCAATCATCCGGCTCTCATGCACCCCGCGCCCGAATCGCCGCAGCCGCGACCTACTTCGCCCCGGCCGGCGTAGGCATGCTGCTGTCGTTACCCACTGGTCGCCCGAGCCGCCTGCGCCTTCGGGCCACCTCGGCCATGCTCTGCCTCCGGCTGTCTTCAAGATGCCGTCGCGCTACGAGCCACCACACCTCGAGCCAGCCAGCCAACAGCAACTGTGGCCCCGCCGTGCCTACATCTGTCGTGAGGCTTGCCCCGCCGCCTCGTCCGCGTCTGCACATCCGCCTTGCCTCTGCATCCCCAAGTCTCCGTTTCCGCCTCGTCTCGCTTCAAGCCACGGCCGTGCCGGGCAAGCCTCAGGTCTTGCGGGCCGCCGCACTGCTCCCACCGTGACGCTGCTCTTGCGCCCGTTGGCTCGCCACACCTCGTGCGCCCCCGGCTCACCGCTCCTCGCGTCTGAACCGTCGCCGCTATGCCGGCCTCCGTCGTGACTCAACTCCAGCTCGCCTCTGCCCCTGTGGTTTCCACTGCTCTGCTCCGCGCTACCTTGCATGTTCGTCGAGCCGCTGTTCTTCTACGCCCCGCCGGATTTTGCCTACGTCAGCGGAGCGTAACCCGCCTGCATCCATCACGGCGCAACATCGTCTCCGCTCTGCCTGTCCACCAGCTCGCCACCCCGCTGCTTTAGTTCCGCGTCTCACCCTCGCCTCCATAGCCGTTTTGCCGCATTCTGGCGCCTCGCCGTTTTCCACGACTCCGACCCGGAGATTGGACGCGGGCGCAGACTCGGATTCGCCGAGCCGTTGCGACGGCCTGCATCTGCCGGAGCTGGCCTCCCTTCACTAGGGAGTCTCCGCAGCCGCTGTTCGCCTCGCCCTGCTGTGTCGGAGTCGCCGCGGCCACTGTGGCCTTTCCGAGCCGAGCTACCTTTCCGCCATGGGCCGGATCCTCCCGCGGCCTTCGGCTCTCCCGCGCTCGCCACCTGACCGCTGCGCCATCACGCGCCTCGCCTCGTGCGGCCGCCTCTACCCCACCATCGCTTGCATCCACGCCCCTGCTCAGCTAACTCCACCTCCAGGTTCAGCCGCCCACGCACGCGCCTGCGCCAGGCCAGCTCCGCTCCGCGAGCCGCCATGCCGCTGCCTCAAGCCGGTCTTCCTCCGCTCGCTCGCTGCATCGGTCGGGTTGATCCCGAGCGTTCGCCCCGTCTAGCCGCCACCTCGCCGCAATGCTCGGGTCACCTCCGAAAGCTGTAGCCATGGCTCCCCTCGCCTCTCTCACCCACCGTCATGTCCCGGTCGGCCCAGCCTTGCCTCCGCTACACCTACTGTTGGGGAACGTTGCATGGGAAACAAAAATTTTCCTAGGCACACGCAGATCTATCCATGGTGATGAGCATTTACGAGAGGGAGAGTAAATCTACATACCCTTGTAGATCGCTAAGCGGGAAGCGTTAAGAAACGCGGTTAGTGTAGTCGAACGTCTTCGCGATCCAAATCGCCGTGCGTCCCGCGATCCAATCACGATCCGTCCCGCGATCCGATCACGATCCGTCCCACGAACTTGATCACGATCCGTCCCACGAACTTGATCACGATCCTTCCGATCTAGCACCGAACGGACGGCACCTCCGCGTTCAGCGCACGTACATCTTGATGACGATCTCCACCGTCTTGATCCAGCAAGAAGGAGTGGAGAGGAAGAAGAGTTCTCCGGCAGCCTGACGGCGCTCCGGCGGTGGTGGTGGAGCAATTCCGGCAGGGCTTCGCCTAAGCACTGCAGAAATCCAATCTAGAGGAGAAACTATGCACTTGAGGAACGGGTAGCACGTGGCTGAAATTCTAGTGCAAAAACCCAAAACCCTCTAGCATATATAGGAGGAGAGGAGGCAGCTTGGCCACCAAGCCTAGCTGGTTTGGCCGAACCTAATAGGAGAGGAGGACTCCTCCAATCCTAGTAGGACTAGGATTGCTCCTTTTTGCCTTTTTTTCCACCTTTTCCTATTGGTTTTTTTCCTCCAACCACATGGGCCTTGTGTGGGAGTTTCCACCATCCCATTAAGGGCTGATATTCACTCTCCCACAGACCATGAAGCCTCTTGGGTCGAAATACCCCTCCCGGTACACTACGGGCACTCCCGGTACAATACCGATGAGCCCAAAACTTTTCCAGCGACCAAACCAGGACTTCCTATATATGAATCTTTACCTCCGAACCATTCTAGAGCTCCTCGTGACGTCCGGGATCTCATCCGGGACTCCGAACAAACTTCGGTCACCACCATACATAACTCTATACTACCAAAACGTCACCAAACCTTAAGTGTGCAGACCCTGCGGGTTCGAGAACTATGTAGACATGACGGAGACACCTCTACGATCAATAACCAATGGCGGGACCTGGATGTCCACATTGGTTCCTACATATTCTACGAAGATCTTTATCGGTCGAACCTCTATGTCAAGGATTCAGTTAATCCCGTATGATGTTCCCTTTGTTCTTCGGTATGTTACTTGCCCGAGATTCGATCGTTGGTATGTCCATACCTAGTTCAACCTCGTTACTGGCAAGTCTCTTTACTCGTTCCGTAATACAAGATCTCGTAACTAACACTTAGTCACATTGCTTGCAAGGCTTATTGTGATGTTGTATTACTGAGTGGGCCCTGAGATACCTCTCCGTCAAACGGAGTAACAAATCCCAGTCTTGATCCATGCCAACTCAACAGACACCCTTGGAGATACCTGTAGAGCACCTTTATAGTCACCCAGTTACGTTGCGACGTTTGATACACACAAGGCACTCCTCCGATGTCTGTGAGTTGCATGATCTCATGGTCATAGGAACATATACTTGACAAGCAGAAAACAATAGCAATAAACTGACACGATCATATGCTATGTTTGTAGTTTGGGTCTTGTCCATCACATCATTCTCCTAATGATGTGATCTCGTTATCAAATGACATCACATGTCAATGGCTAGGAAACCTTAACCATCTTTGATCAACGAGCTAGTTCACTAGAGGCATACTAGGGAGAGAGTGTTGTTTATTTACCCACACATGTAATGTGTTTCCAATCAATACAATTATAGCATGGATAATAAAAGATTATCATGAACAAGGAAATACAATAATAAACACTTTATTTATTGCCTCTACGGCATATTTCCAATAGTCTCCCACTTGCACTAGAGTCAATAATCTAGTTCACATCACTATGTGATTTACATTGTAATGAACCGAACACCCATGCAGTTCTGGTGTTGATCATGTTTAGCCCTTGGAACAGGTTTAGTCAACGGGTCTGCAACATTCAGATCGATGTGCACTTTGAAAATATTTATGTCCTTCTCCTCAATGTAATCACGGATGAATTTGAAGCGTCGCTTTTTGTGTCTGGTCCTCTTGTAAAACCTTGGTTCCTTGGCTAGAGCAATGGCACCAGTGTTGTCACAGAACAGGTTCATTGGATTCAGTGCACTGGGCACTACTCCAAGATCTGCCATGAACTGCTTCATCCAGACACCTTCCTTCGCCGCCTCCGAGGCTGCGATGTACTCCGCTTCGCATGTAGAATCGGCTACCACGCTTTGCTTGGAACTGCACCAGCTTACCGCTCCCTCGTTAAGAATAAATATGTATCCGGTTTGCGACTTAGAGTCGTCCAGATCAGTGTCAAAGCTTGCATCGACGTAACCCTTTACGACGAGCTCTTCATCACCCCCATAAACGAGAAACATTTCCTTAGTCCTTTTAGGTACTTAAGGATATTCTTGACCGCTTGCCAGTGCTCCATTCCAGGATCACTTTGAAATCTTCCAGCCATACTTATGGCAAGGCTGACATCGGGTCTTGTGCACAACATTGCATACATGATAGAGCCTATGGCTGAAGCATAGGGGATAACACTCATCTTTTCTCTATCTTCTGCAGTTACTGGGCATTGAGTCTTACTCAACTTCACACCTTGTAACACATGCAAGAATCCCTTCTTGGACTGATCCATTTTGAACTTCTTCAAAACTTTATCAAGGTATATGCTCTGTGAAAGTGCTATTAAGCGTCTCAATCTATCTCTATAGATCTTAATGCCTAATATGAAAGCAGCTTCTCCTAGGTCCTTCATTGAAAAACTCTTGTTCAAATATTCCTTCACGCTTTCCAGCATTTCTATATTGTTTCCAATCAGCAATATGTCATCCACATATAATACTAGAAACGCTATAGAGCTCCCACTCACTTTCTTGTAAATACAAGCTTCTCCATAAACTTGTATAAACTCAAACGCTTTGATCACCTCATCAAAGCGCTTATTCCAACTCCGAGATGCTTGCACCAGTCCATAAATGGATCACTGGAGTTTGCAAACTTTGTCAGCATTCTCTGGATCGACAAAACCTTCGGGTTGCATCATATACAACTCTTCCTCAAGGAAACCGTTGAGGAACACTGTTTTGACATCCATCTGCTAAATTTCATAGTCGAAATAAGCAGCTATTGCTAACATGATTCTGACAGACTTAAGCATCGCTACGGGTGAGAAAGTCTCATCGTAGTCAACTCCTTGAACTTGTGAAAAACCCTTTGCCACAAGTCGAGCTTTATAGACGGTGACATTACCGTCTGCGTCTGTCTTCTTCTTAAAGATCCATTTGTTCTGAATGGCCTTTCGCCCTTCAGGTAATACTTCCAAAGTCCATACTTTGTTTTCATACATGGATCTCATCTCGGATTTCATGGCCTCTAACCATTTCTCGGAATCCGGGCCCATCACAGCTCCTCCATAGCTTGTAGGTTCATTGTTGTCCAACAACATGACCTTGTCGTACCACTCAGGGGTAGTATGCGGCCTTGTCGACCTACAAGGTTCAATAGCAGCTTGATCCGAAGCTTCATGATCATCATCATTAACTTCCTCTTCTACCATCGTAGGTTCCACAGAAACATCTTTCTGCACTGCGCTAGTTTCCGGTTGAAGTAAAGGTTCAATAACCTCATCAAGCTCTATTTTCCTCCCACTCAATTCTTTCGAGAGAAACTCTTTCTCAAGAAATGTTCCGTTCTTAGCGACAAACACTTTGCCTTCGGATCTGAGATAGAAGGTATACCCGACTGTCTCTTTCGGGTATCCTATGAAGACACATTTCTCCGCTTTGGGTTCCAGCTTTTCAGGCTGAAGCTTTTTGACATAAGCATCACATCCCCAAACTTTAAGAAACGACAACTTTGGCTTCTTGCCAAACCACAGTTCATATGGCATCGTCTCAACGGATTTTGATGGTGCCCTATTTAAAGTGAATGCAGCTGTCTCTAATGCATAACCCCAAAACGATAGTGGCAAATCAGCAAGAGACATCATAGAACGCACCATATCTAATAAGGTTCGATTATGACGTTCGGACACACCATTACGCTGTGGTGTTCTGGGCGGTGTCAACTGTGAAACAATTCCACACTGTCTTAAGTGACTGCCAAACTCATAACTCAAATATTCACCTCCTCGATCAGATCGCAAGAACTTAATCTTCTTGTTATGATGATTCTCAACTTCACTGAAATTGCTTGAACTTTTCAAACGTTTCAGACTTGTGTTTCATTAAGTAAATATACCCATATCTACTTAAGTCATCAGTGAAGGTGAGAAAATAACGATATCCACCACACGCTGTAACATTCATTGGACCGCACACATCAGTATGTATGATTTCCAATAAGTCACTCGCCCGTTCCATTGTTCCAGAGAACGGCGTTTTAGTCATCTTGCCCATGAGGCATGGTTCACATGTGTCAAGTGATTCAAAATCAAGTGACTCCAAAAGTCCATCGGCATGGAGCTTCCTCATGCGTTTTACACCAATATGACCTAAACGGCAGTGCCACAAGAAAGTGGTACTATTATTATTAACTCTACATCTTTTGGCATCAATGTTATGAACATGTGTGTCATCACTATCAAGATTCAATATGAATAAACCCCTAACATTGGGTGCATGACCAGAAAAGATATTACTCATATAAATAGAACAACCTTTATTCTCTGATTTAAATGAGTAACCAGCTCGCAATAAACAAGATCCAGATATAATGTTCATGCTTAACGCAGGCACTAAATAACAATTATTCAGGTTCATCACTAATCCCGATGGTAATCGAAGAGAGAGCGTGCCGACGGCGATCACATCAACCTTGGAACCATTTCCCTCGCGCATCGTCACTTCATCCTTTGCTAGCCTTCGTTTATTCCGTAGGTCCTGTTTTGAGTTGCAAATATGAGCAACCGAACCGGTATCAAATACCCAGGCACTACTACGAGAGCTAGTAAGGTACACATCAATAACATGTATATCATATATACCTTGTTTGTCGTTGGCCGCCTTCTTGTCAGCCAGGTACTTGGGGGCAGTTCCGCTTCCAGTGACCAGTTCCCTTGCAATGAAAGCACTCAGTTTCTGGCTTGGGTCCATGCTTGGGCTTCTTTACAGGAGTAGCAACTGCTTTGCCATCCTTCTTGGTTTTACCCTTCTTGCCCTTGCCCTTGACTTTGCCATTTTTCTTGAAACTAGTGGTTTATTGACCATCAACACTTGATGTTCTTTCCGGATTTCAGACTCAATGACTTTTAGCATCGCAAACAGCTTGGCGACTGACTTGTTCATCCCATGCATGTTATAGTTCATCACAAAGCTCTTGTAATTAGGTGGCAGTGATTGAAGAACTCTGTCAGTGATCGCCTCTGGCGAAAGGGCAATTCCCAACTCCGCTAGATGAGTTGACTACCCAGACATTCCGAGTATATGTTCACTGATAGACCCGTTCTCCTCCATCTTGCAAGCATAGAACTTATCGAAGGTTTCATACCTCTCGATCCGGGCATTCTTCTGAAAGATAAACTTCAATCCTGGAACATCTCATATGCTCCATGACGTTCAAAACGTCTTTGAAGTCCCGGTTCTAAGCCATACAATATTGCACACTGAACTATTGAGTAATCTCCAGTACGTGCCTCCCAAGCGTTCTTAACGTCTTCGGAGGTCATGTCTTCTGGTTGGTCACCAAGCGGTGCATCAAGGACATATGATTTCTGGGAAGCCGTGAGGATAATCCTCAGATTACGGGACCAGTAAACAAAGTTACTTCCATCATCTTTCAGTTTAGCTTTCTCTAGGAACGCATTAAAATTCAGGGGTGCTACTGCGCGAGCCATTGATCTACAACATAAATATGCAAAGTTTACTTAGACTATTGTTCAAGATAATGAGTTTAGTTAATCAAATTACTAAAGCTCCCACTCAAATTGACATCCCTCAGGTCATCTGAGTATCACATGATCTAAATCCACCAACTCAAGTCCGATCATCACGTGAGTTGAGGTGGCTTCAATGGTGAACATCATTATGTTGATCATATCTACTATATGACTCATGTTCGACCTTTGTCTCTTGTGTTCCGAGGCCATGTCTATACATGCTAGGCTCGTCAAGTTTAATCCGAGTGTTCTGCGCGTGCAACACTGGCTTGCACCTGTTGTATGTGAACGTAGAGTCTATCACACCCGATCATCACATGGTGTCTCAACACAACGAACTTTCGCAATGGTGCACACTCGGGGAGAACACAATTTATCTTGAAATTTAAGTGAGGAATCACCTTATAATGCTACCGTCGTACTAAGCAAAACTAGGTGCATAAAAGGATTAACATCACATGCAATTCATAAGTGACATGATATGGCTATGAACTTGTGCTTTAGATCTCCATCTTGAAAGCACCAGCATGATCTCCATTGTCACCGGCAAGACACCATGATCTCCATCAACGTGTCGCCATCGGGGTTGTCGCGCCCAACATGCTTCTACTACTATTGCTACCGTTTAGCGATAAAGTAAAGCATTACATAACGCTTAATGATTGACACGCAGGTCATACAATAATTAAAGACAACCCTATAGCTCCTGCCGGTTGCCGTACTCATCGACATGCAAGTCGTGAAATTCTATACATCACATGATCATCTCATACATCACATATATCACATCATGTAATTGGCCATATCACATCACACCATAACCTGCAAAAACAAGTTAGACGTCCTCTAATTGTTGTTGCATGTTTTACGTGGCTGCTATGGGTTTCTAGCAAGAACGATTCTCACCTACGCATAAACCACAACGGTGATACATAATTTGCTTTTCAACCTTCTCAAGGACCGCCTTTGTCGAATCCGATCCAACTAAAGTGAGAGAAACTGCCACCCGCAAGCCATCTAGGCAACAAGTTGCATCAAGGGAACCGGTCTCTCGTAAGCGTACGAGTAATGTTGGTCCGGGCCGCTTCATCTCACAATACCGCTGAACCAAAATCCAACCAAGGGAGGAAGCAATCTAAGCATCAACGTCCACAAACCTTTTGTGTTCTACTCGAGATCTCATCTACATATAGACCTAGCTCTGATACCACTATTGGGGAACGTTGCATGGGAAACAAAAAATTTCCTACGCACATGTAGATCTATCCATGGTGATGAGCATCTACGAGAGGGAGAGTCAATCTACATACCCTTGTAGATCGCTAAGCGGGAAACGTTAAGAAACGCGGTTGGTGTAGTCGAACGTCCTCGCGATCCAAATCGCCGTGCGTCCTACGATCCAATCACGATCTGTCCTACGATCCAATCACGATCCGTCCCGTGATCCGATCACGATCCGTCCCGCGATCCGATCACGATCCGTCCCACGAACTTGATCACGATCCGTCCCACGAACTTGATCATGATCCTTCCGATCTAGCAACGATCGGACGACACCTCCGCGTTCAGCACACGTACATCTTGATGACGATATCCACCGTCTTGATCCAGCAAGAAGGAGTGGAGAGGAATAAGAGTTCTCCGGCAGCTTGACGGCGCTCCGGCGATGGTGGTGGAGCAATTCCAGTAGGGCTTCGCCTAAGCACTGCAGAAATCCAATCTAGAGGAGAAACTATGCACTGGAGGAACGGGTAGCACGTAGCTGAAATTCTAGTGCAAAACCCCAAAACCCTCTAGTATATATAGGAGGAGAGGAGGCAGCTTGGCCACCAAGCCTAGCTGGTTCGGCCGAACCTACTAGGAGAGGAGGATTCCTCCAATCCTAGTAGGACTAGGATTGCTCCTTTTTGCCTTTTTTTCCACCTTTTCCTATTGGTTTTTTTACTCCAGCCACATGGGCCTTGTGTGGGAGTTTCCACCAGCCCACTAAGGGCTGATATTCACTCTCCCATAGCCCATGAAGCCTCTTGGGTCGAAATACCCCTCCCGGTACACTACCGGCACTCCCGGTGCACTACCGATGAGCCCGAAACTTTTCCGGCGACCAAAACAGGACTTCCTATATATGAATCTTTACCTCCGGACCATTCCAGAGCTCCTCATGACGTCCAGGATCTCATCCGGGACTCCGAACAAACTTCGGTCACCACCATACATAACTCTATACTACCGAAACGTCACCAAACCTTAAGTGTGCAGACCCTGCGGGTTCGAGAACTATGTAGACATGACTGAGACACCTCTACGGTCAATAACCAATGACGGGAGCTGGATGTCCACATTGGTTCCTACATATTCTACGAAGATCTTTATCGGTCGAACCTCTATGTCAAGGATTCAGTTAATCCCGTATGATGTTCCCTTTGTTCTTCGGTATGTTACTTGCCCGAGATTCGATCGTCGGTATGTCCATACCTAGTTCAACCTCGTTACTAGCAAGTCTCTTTACTCCTTCCGTAATACAAGATCTCGTAACTAACACTTAGTCACATTTCTTGCAAGGCTTATTGTGATGTTGTATTACTGAGTGGGCCCTGAGATACCTCTCCGTCACACAGAGTAACAAATCCGAGTCTTGATCCATGCCAACTCAACAGACACCCTCGGAGATACCTGTAGAGCATGTTTATAGTCACCCAGTTACGTTGCGACGTTTGATACACACAAGGCACTCCTCCGATGTCCGTGAGTTGCATGATCTCATGGTCATAGGAACATATACTTGACAAGCAGAAAACAGTAGCAATAAACTGACACGATCATATGCTATGGTTGTATTTGGGTCTTGTCCATCACATCATTCTCCTAATGATGTGATCTCGTTATCAAATGACATCACATGTCAATGGCTAGGAAACCTTAACCATCTTTGATCAACGAGCTAGTTCACTAGAGGCATACTAGGGAGAGAGTGTTGTTTATTTACCCACACATCTAATGTGTTTCCAATTAATACAATTATAGCATGGATAATAAAATATTATCAAGAACAAGGAAATACAATAATAAACACTTTATTTATTGCCTCTAGGGCATATTTCCAACACCTACCGCAGCCGCTGTTCGCTTTGCCAAACCGACAGCTCAATTTGGGGCCTAATAGCGTCAGCAAGTCAAACACGGGATAGCCGCTACCACCTCTGCAAAAAAAGCACGTGTGTGACAATGACCATCTACGGCGGGGCATGCACGTGCGTGATGACGACCGTGGTGGGCGCGACTGTGCTCTGCCATAGAGATAATTGAGAGCCCATGACAGCGTCGACCGCCCCTACCTACGTTAACTACAGATACCTTCCTGTTGTTTTTCTCTGAAGCTCAGCATCAGTGTCCATATTTCTTTCAACAAAAAGAATCAGGTGATATTTTTCTAAATTAATATTTAGTATAATTGAGTATCATTGAAAGGTTTTACCTTCGAGCTATGTTGTTATGTACGTAGGTTGATTAGCTCATAGCCAGAACACGGTCCGGTCCTAACGCGCCTTCATCGGAGGCTGTGTCCACATATGCGCCACGACAAGCTACCAGATGGATGCGTACAACCCGCCGTTCATATGGTCGGGTCTACATCAATACGCCGCCTGACAACGCCACGGCCGCCTCTCACGGTCGCACCAGCTTACAACGCCGTGGCTGTCTCCCGTAGTCACATCGGCTTACAATGCCGCAACCGACTCCAACGTTTATACCAACTCACCGGACAGTTTTTGCATTCAACTCAACGTGTCGGTGCAGTGCTCGTCTGTACGGGCCGCCCAACGGACGGTCACGAGTCGCCGTCTTGCGGTCTGATCTACATCAACATATCAGTGCAGTGCTCGCTTGTACGAGCCGCCCAACGTACGACGCAAGACGCTGCCCGTAGTCTGATCTACATCAACATATTGGTGTAGTGTTCGTCTTTACGAGCTGCCCAAACGGACAAGTGCACAAGTCGCCACCACTGCAGTTTGGTTAACTTCAACAACCAACCGGGACGAACCATCGGCCGGATTATTGAAACAATTCATACGGGACCGTCTACAACCCGCCACAGTCAACCTCAACCTTAAGTGGAGACTCTCAAGATGCCTCTTCGAGTCAACTTAAGACTCGGGGGCTATAGACATGGCTCGACGCATTTTGGTCATTTTTCAATGGAAACCCCGGGTCATTGCAAGAAAGTTAACCCGATCTTGGGGGCTACCACATTATTGGCGGAATAATTAAAAGTTGCACAAGAGGATGAGCCGCTGTGATGCATCGTTCAAACATGGGTGCCTGGATTTATTGGATCATCATAAGGTCACTTGGAGGCTTTCGCCGTTTCTTCTTACAAGATGGCGGCTTACAAGATGGCGATTTACAAGATGCTGCACAAGTTGATATCATCGACAAGGTTGTTTGGGGGCTTTCAACCCACCGGGTTAAACTTCAACCCTCTCGATCAGGGTCTTCAGCCACCGCAAGTTCGGGTCATGTACCCAATAGTTAATTACGTCAACATGGTCAATAGGGGTGCAGCAAGTTATACCCCCTTTTGATCCGCAAGTTTGGGTTATACCTGCCTGTAAGCTAATGCCGCTCTGCCAGGTGACCCGCCGAACTCTTACAAGTTAATCATCGCTTAGAGACATTGTCTGTCCAACGTACCTAACAATTAATCTCGCCAGGAGACCCCGAGCACTGGTTAAGGTTCAAAGGGAGGATTGTGTCACGTGAGAGCCTCTTACAGAAAGCGAGGATAGACTCACCCATCTGTAGCCGACTCTCCGCTATGTGGCCCGTTCGTACTCTTAAACAGTTATTCTTTTAAAGACCCTGCACTGTTTAAGGTTCAAACGACGGATTTATGTCACGTGAGAGGTAGCTTATGGGCCCTAAGGATACTCATGCCCTTCTGCGTCTCTCTCTGGTTTGTTGCGCTCTTAACAGTTAATCTCGTTAGAGACCCTGAGCCGCTGAAAGGAGTTGCCGTTCAATCTCGCTAGAGACCCTGTACTGTTATGAGTTCAAGCATCGAGTCCACCTAGAAGAACCAGCGTCTGTGTATCTTTCTGGTTCGTTGCGCTCTTATCAGTCAATCTCGTCTAGAGACCCTGTACTGTTATGTGCTCAAGCAATGAGTCCACCCAGAAGAACCAATGGATGTGTCTCTTTCTGGTTCGTTGCGCTCTTATCAGTTAATCTCGTCTAGAGACCCTGAGCCGCTCAAAGGAGTTAACGACCACTCTCGTTAGAGACCCTGCACTGGTATGAGTTCAAGCAGCGAGTCCACCTAGAAGAACCATCATAAGAGTTTTCGAAAAATGAAAAGGAAGAAAAGCTAGAGTCATACATTGCATCTTGCATTTCATCATCCTTCATTGCATCATCACATCATGCATCATTATACATGCATATCCATATTTGTGTATGCTGCGGAAAGCCGGTCACCAAACTGGGTTACATCGTAACCTCAGTAGGAACAAATATATCTTTAATAGCTAACATGGCCAGATCTTCATCATGGTTTATCGTAACCAGTATTAAAAGTTCGGGTTTTTTTCAAGCCAGCTCGTAATTGATTATTCTTGAAGAGGAGCCCTATCAGATATAATGTCGTGTCATTTGATTGACTGGCTATTGGATTTCTTCAACCTGTGCTCTATAGTATACTACAACACTCGTGGATTTCTCAAACATATATTTGCCGGATTGCACCGCAAGCACGAGCAGGGGTTTTCATTTTTCAAGGATAAAGGCATTATTCCAGGATATTCGACAAAATACCGGGTTACAACCACGGCCAAGGATTCATTCAACAAATTATGATGAGTCATATTATTCTCATACAGTCCCAAGTTGCCGCAGGTAGACGACCCGACACTTGGGGGCTACATTATTCAAGTCCAGTTTATATCAAGTATGCAAGTCCCGTGTCGCTGCAAGCATGCATCACAACACTTGGGGGCTAATGCAAGTTGCTTTTCAAATCATTACATGGTCAACAAATCCCGTTGTCTCAAGGAGATGAGCCAACCTTTCTGTATGTTTCTAAGTCCCAGACCAGTGCTTCTTACTAACCCGACACTTGGGGCTACAACATTCAGCCGATCAAGCAGATTATAAGGTCCGAACTAAAGACCCGACCCATCAAATACTGATGAGCCGGCCCTTGGGGGCCACACTTGTGAAATACAAGACACTCAGTATATATTTGGCAACTCAGATGACAACCCAGGTTTCTTAATATTCAACATCAAGTTCAGAAGTCCCAGGTTGTTGCAAGCAAAACAACCCGGTCCTTGGGGGCTACATCAGCCGAAGCTTTATAAGACAGTTATAACTCCCAGGCTGCTGAAGGCAAGACAACCTGTCACTTGAGGGCTACACAATCAAAGATATTATTGCAAAGCGCCAAGTCATCATGGATAAACTTGGAGCTTGGGGGCTATAGGTAATATGGATATATCAAAAAATTGAAGAGAGTTTTGAAGATGTAAATTGTGAGTGAGACCAGATCAACAGATTTTTATTTAGCCGAAGCATTAACAGACCGCCTCTACATTATATGGATTTTCATCCCAATATATTTATCAAGTCAACTGGAGTCCGTTTGTTTTGACCCGGTGTCACCAACGACCATGACCCGGTATCATCAATGATTATGACCCGATAGAGTTTATATAAGGAACCTGGCTTCACAAGTTGAAGAGTGTTGGAGGCCGACTCAATGGCATATGGGTGTTGTATTCCCAATATTTTACTTCAAAAGACACTGATAAGCAAGACAACTGAGAAGACGACTTGATCGTATGAAGAAGAAACCCGGATTTTAAAGTAGCTACTTCATTAAGCTGGCCAGTGGAGCGAGCCGGTCACTTAGCATATTTATTCTTGTTTCAGGAGCTTAGCATGAATAAATTCAAGCTAACCTGGGGGCTAATGTCGGGTTTATACCCCGTGGTATGACCCGGAGACAATTCTAAGCCGGCAGACAGTTCTAAGCCGGTAGACAGTGATAACCAGGTTGATAGTGATAACCCGCCAGACAATTATGACGCGACAAATAGTTATGACCCGTCAGACAGTTATGACCCATCAGACAGTTAAGTTCCGGAGACGAGTCTCTGAATATGAGTATTGAAGATAAGCCCTGGTTGTAAGCCGCCCGGTTAAGCCGCTCGGGACTCATAAGCCCATGAAAAGAAGCCCACGATGGGAAGTCATAATAAGTTAAGTCTCAATCCGACTTAGACTCTACATGTAAACCGCCCCTTCAACTTATATAAGGAGGGACAGGTCACCCGAGAGGGTCAGATTTTTAGACGTCTCAATAGACAAGTTAAACAGACACAAGTCATTAGAGATAGACAAATTAGAGGCTCTCAAGATTAGAGGTAGCAAGACAACACCCTTGTAACCGAGAGATCTTCCTCATCATCAATATAGACCCAAAGCAGGACGTAGGCTTTACCTCCATCGGAGGGGCCAAACCTGGGTAAACTCGCGTCTCTCGATTCCGACCAACCCTTCTCAAGCCGCCACATAGTTGCGATGGCCTCACATCTAAGTCCATTACCCCGGACATCTTGTCATGACAAATCCACGACAACAACGATCATGTAAGAGATGATTTCTCTACAAGTATTTGTTGCTACTGAAAATAGAACGGTACTTCCTAACAAAACATTTGTTTCTGTTTTTTCTAAATCAAGGAAATACAAGCCAAAAGAGGAGAAAGAGGAAAAGGATGAGCAGAAAACAATCGCTATCGATGATAGTCAATGAAGTAGATAAAATAGAGACTAACGAAAAATGTCAAATCAAGGCTGGAGCTAAATTTCATCAGGTCAAGCAAGCATGGGAAATTCTTGAAGAACGTCACTGACAAGATGTTATGACGGCTAGCTTTGGCAGCATAGAGGGCTGCAAAATAACGGGGTCAATCAACAGGAACCTCGCAACATACATCTACAAAAATATGGACATAAATAACTTGACGATAAGCTTCCGTGACGGTGATGGAGACAAGGAAATAAGGATTACCAAGGAAGGGATCGATAAAGTTTTTGGAAACCCAATCGACAACAAAAAGACAGCACCAATGCCTATGATTTGCACTGAATCAATGAAGGAGCTCCAGTCAGACCTTGGCTTCAGAAATACCGAGTTCATATCAGATCTGATTAGGATACTAAGGGAGCTTGTACAAATAGATCGATAAGAAGAAAACAAGAAGGCTATCAAAATCTTTTTCCTCATATTTTTAACAAGGTTGTGTGTGGGACAACCTTCCCTCGCTACAACAAACAAGCAATAATGGTCAAGAATATGAATTATAAAGAAATGGCAGAGATGGATTTCTCCAAGGTCATTGTCGAAACAATCCAAGCTGGAGCCATTGATTGGCAACAAATGTAAAAGGGTGTAAAAGGAAACCAAGACCACCTCTACGGCTTGGCGCACGGACCAGTAATCATGTACCTCGACTCCCTACTGTTACCAAACACAAGAGAAATGACCAAATTATCTAAGATTATGAACAATACTTCAACGCCCAAAGTGAACTATCTTGATGAGAAGGATCTAAAGAAGATAGATAAAGAAGACATAAAGAAGGATGGAAAAGGACGTCCAGATGACTATGAATTTGGCAGGATAAAGGTAGCTTTGTTGTCTATGAATTCCTCATACCGTCTAAAAACACTTTTATTCTAACAAACTTTGTCTTACCGAAACAATGCAGACATGGAAAGGGACAACAGATAGGATATTCTACACGAATCACGGAAATGCAGGATCACCTTCAACTTCAATGCAATTGGTACCATCACAGAGTAAGAGACATGACCAGCAAACAATAAAACTGCTACTAGATCCACCCAATCTTAGGCATGAAGCAACGACTAGCACCAGAACGAGAAGCGAACACGAGACAAGCACCAACGAAAGATCTGAAGAAGCCTTCAAAAAGATCAACAAATTGTTGGAAAACGTGCTTGATGAAGCAAGATAGTTACCCGCGTTGTGGCAGAATAATGTGGCAAGATGCACTGAAGATGAGGCAAATTATGACCAATCAACCAGAGAAAGTCTGATAAACCAAACGGTGAAACTGTTTGGTACTTTCAATCGACACAATGCCTATTAATGCATGATTCACAATAGGAACCTGACAGCAATAGTGAAAACAGTAGAAGAACCACCAAGAAGACCGAAAAGAAGAACTAATGAAGTAGAAGAGAAGGAAGGGAGAACGAAAAGAACCAGGACACAAAAGACGACAGATGCAAACCAGGCCAGAACAAAGAAGTAGAAGATAAAAGATGGCAACAACAATGAGCACGAGCATCCAAAGAAGAAATCACCTATCATCTCTGAAGATACGTGAGAACTGAGAAGGAAAGGCTCATCCTCGGACGTTGTAACCAGCCAAAAAGTGAGTACAAATAACTTTTTTTTTCTTTGAAGCTGGATACGTACGTGTTTTACAAGCTAACAGACCTGGAACAAAATGTAGACTCGGTTGGACAAGAAACAACAAAGTAGTCCAACAGAGATAGGCTCAAGCAGCGACAGATCACAAGATGGACAAGAAAAAGAAGAAGAAAACAGTAATGAGGTGACCTTCCATAACCAACTTACCCACATACAACAGGTCTTCTAAACAAAATGTACCACAAAACACACCATATTTCATACCCAGGTATTACATGAAGAGGAAATAGTAGAGGATGATGTGCAAAGGCACACTCAAGATGAAGTTGCTCCTGATACAAAGATAGAAGCCTCAGAGATGGCAGTTGATGACAAGCTCAAAACTATTTTTCTCAAAAAGAAATAACAGTGGACGCAGAGACAAACACCACAACTACCGAAGGACATGTAAAATCAAGTGACAAGAAAAAACCTATCTCGGAGATTTATCCCACGGTCCAGTTTATTACAGTAACATTTTTTTATCTGAATGGACACATGAACGAACGAGATCACTGCTGTGAAAGAACGACAAGTAACAGAACAGGAGGAAACCAAAATTTCAGGGGAGCTTGTCAGTACAACAGAATGAATTGCTGTAACAGAAGAAGAGGCTTCGCTTGACACAAAAAATCTAGGAGAGATCCCACAAGCGCCAATGACACAAGAGGTAAAGTTGGACAAGAGTTATAAGAGATCACACATTCCAAATGAAGGTCTATCATTTTATGCCGACCACACATTCCAAACGAGATCCCACAGGCACCAATTGATGTTCTATGCCGATTGTTTCGTTTATATCTTTTCTTGTTTATGTTTAGACATGTTTTGAGGAAGCACTAGATGAAGAAGAACAAGCAAAAGTATAAGGCATGGACCAGGACACGAACATTAAACAGGTGAACACAACCAACCAACAATTCATGTCTCTACATCATTTTTTTAAAGATTGGTAGTCAAGGAAGAAATAAAATCCCTAATAATTCATGAGAAATAAGGGAGAGTACCGATGTTGTACATATACTGTAGTCTCATCATTTCCAAAGAAAAATGAACTGCTAAACCCACCATCTTTCTTCTACAGGTACTACAAGAACAAGGAAGACAACAGGCAACGTAGGTCGACCCCGGATCTCATGATGAATCTAAGTCACATCAAAGCTACACTCAAGACGAAGTTAGTCCTGACACTGAGATACAAGCCTTAGAGATGGCAGTTGATGAGAAGCTCTTGGAACCTCTTTTACCTCAAAAAGAAATAGCAGTGTAGATAGATACATACACCACAACGACCGACAGACCGGTAAAATAAAACGACAAGAAAAAACTTATCTCAGAGATTTATCTTGGGGTTCTGGTTAATTACAGTAACATTCTTTTATCTGAATGGACACCGGAAACAAACGACACCACTAACACAAAAGGACAACTATAAAGCCTACAAGAACAAACCCTACAGGAGGACACCACTGCTGCAAAAGAACAACTAGAAAGCCTACAGGAGGACACTGTCACGCCCAAGATACGGTCCTATCCTTATTTTGGCACGAGGGCCTCGACAGGGATAGAAGTGCATCTCGTCGTGTTGTAAGAATGGATATCATTACAAGTACATGTACAAAAGAGATGAGTATACGGAATTGGCTTACACTCGCCACAAGCTACATCAATAACACATCAATACAACAACATATTCAAACACCATACAGAAGAGCAGGGTCCGACTAGGACGAAACCAAACGATAAAACGACATCCATCCTTGCTATCCCAGGCTACCGTCTGGAACCCATCCAAGATTGATGAAGAAGAAGAACTCCAAATCAAACGAACATCGCTCTCACGTGAAAGCACCGCATTACCTATACCTGCAACTGTTGTTGTAGTAATCTGTGAGCCACAGGGGGCTCAGCAATCTCATTTCCAAGGTTATCAAGACTATTAAAGCTTAATGGACGAGGTATGGTTAAGTGGTGAGGCTGCAGCAAGCAACTAAGCATTTATTTGAGTGGCTAACTTACGAATACCAAAAGTAAAGTGGGTGGCCTACGCATAACGAGCGTGAACTAGTAATGATCACTAACTAATCTGAACACCTACTTACGTCAAGCATAACCCCACCATGTTCTCTCTCGGATAAGAACTCACGAGAAGAGACAATCATGGTTACGCACACAGTTGGTGTATTTTATTTGAGTTTACTTCAAGTTTTCTATGACCGGGTGTTAAACAAGGTATCCAAGTTTGCCACATAACCGTAGGCACGGTTTTCCAAAAGATTTAACCCTGCAGGGGTGCTCCAACTCATCCATCACAAATTAACCACACACCGTGGGAATAACCTCGACCACGGATCTCATGATCATCCTACGCAATTCCAAAGGAAATCCGACACCTCGAGATAGCCCAAAGAAGATCAGAGTTCCTCATGCAAGACGTTCGAGAAAGGTAAAACAAATCCAGCAAGGCCGCCCGACGTGCCGACGAACCCGATAAGAGTCGCGTATCTCGTTCTCAGGACACGACCGGATTGGCTAAGTTTCCGGCTGGCACACCCGTTGGTGGCCTTGACTACTGCCATTTTGGACCAACACTCATGAGGAGCACTGACCCGGATTGTTGATTAATCACGGGGTGATCATGCCCTATGCAAATTTTAGTTGTTATTAAGAAAATAGTACCAATGTTGGGCCTTGCCAGACAAGTTTTATCCTAAAACGAAAATCAAGGGGGTCCCCATAACAACCCCGAGCATGTTAGGAGCGCTCAATTATGGAACATAACACCGGTTCACAAGTAACTAAGGCGGCAAGAGTGGAACAAAACACCAAGCAAATGGCCAATCCTTTCACCCTTTACCAAGTGTATAAGTGCATTAAATTAAATAGCAATAATATTGTGCTAACAAAAATTGTCCATGTTGTCACATGGAAGCAATTGCACCTGCAGCTAGAAACGCTATAAGAAGGGCTGAGCAAGCGGTAACATAGCCAAACAAAGGTTTACTAGGATGTGGAGGGGTTAGAGGTTTTTCATGGCAATGTTGGGAGGCTTGACAAACAAGTGGTAGGTAGCGAGACATAGCGATAAAAGCGGGACAACTAGCATAGCAATGATAGTAGTGGTATCCAGGGAAATGTGTCATCTTGCCCGAGATCCCGCTCGGAAGAAGATCGAGTCCATGAAGAAGACGATCCAACGTAGTCGAACGAATCCTCACACTCCGAACGCTTTCGAAACTCTATCTAGAAGGAACAATCCGAAAACAACAATAAACACAAGATACACCACAACATATGCATGACACGATGCGCAAACGAATATGATGGATGTCCGGTTTAATATGCAAGGCATGGCAAAACACATCAAACAACTACTACACATTAAAGTGAAGCTCAATATGCAACAATTTGCATATTGACAAAACTCCACGATCGATTATATAGTTCACTCTCGTTTAGGTACACGACAATATTAAATATTGTTAAACATTGCAAGATGTGAAGCATGAACATCTATATCATCTAGGCATTTTAAATGAGGCTGGAAGCAATATATATCATTTCCGAAACAACCCCATATGCATATTATGAATTTGGTCCAGATATGTACTAAACGTGTTTTATATTTATTAAACATGGAAATAAAGTGTGGCATGAGATTCTACATGTTTTTCTAGTCAAGTTACATATATAAAACATTTTCAACAGAGCTATGGTTAATTAGTTATGAAATAAATCATTTCAACATGGCATATGTGCAAACCAATGCAAACAGCAAGGTTAAACATTTTTATCACATGTGGAAGTTGGGTATTGTGAATCTACACAGAATTCTAGTCAAGTTTCATATATTAAGTTTTCTCATATGATGCACGGGTGAAAAGTTATGATATGCATGATCATTGAGGGTTTTTCTGCAATTTTAATATTCAGGAATAATTGGAAAATTCGCCAACAGGAAAAAAATACACTATGGGCCAAATCTGGTTGGCACAAGATAACTCAAAAAGCGCATAGGGCGCTGGATAGCGGGCAGGGGGCGCTCACCCATGGGCTTGGCCCGGTCGGTGGAGCGGCTGGGGAAGCTGGGCCGCAGCTGGGCCGGCGGCCCATGCGGGCGCTGGTGCTGGCCAATACGAGCGGGCAGGCGGAGGCCTCGACCTCTCGCACAACCATGAAGGCGGCCATGGCGGTCAACAACGCCATGGCTCCGGTGAGAAGGCACGGAGGGCGTCGGGGCGGACGGGAATGGGCGGAGGCTGCTGGATCCGGGCGGCTCCGGCCTAGATCTGAGGCGGCGACGTCGGGGCGGAGGTCTGGCCGGCGGACCTGCGAGAGGAGATGCGCCCGGGGTGAGCTCGGGTTGGGGAGAGGGAGGAGAGAAATGGAGAAGGGGGAGGAAGGAGAGGAGGTCCGACAGCTCTGGCCGGAGTGGTCGCCGGCGCTGGCTCCGGCGAGGACGACTACGGGGCCGGCTCGGGCGGCGGGAGCTGATGCGGGCGATGGTCGGTCTGCTCGCTCGGGCACCTACGGGGAGCATTGGCAGCGCTTCGGGCCCGGGCGGGCCCAGATGGGCTTGGGCGGGCCACGGTGGGTGAGGAGGGAGGCCGGCTACGCGGATTTCGAGGAGGAGAGAGGAGAAGCCAGATTAGGAAGGTGGAGGGTCTATTTATACTAATTATGGCTAGGGTTAGGAGTTTTTGTCCGTTTTCGAACCGTTCGATCTCGATCGGACGACCCAGAAGCGGAGGGGGCTAGGTGGGCTGCAGTGGCTCTGTAGATGGGCTAGGTGGGGATGATAGGGAGGTTTGCGTCCCGTGACACGAGGTTTTAAAACACCGAAAACGTCTGACGAATAACCGATGACCTCACTGCTACGGTTGACCGACGGGGTGTCAAACAAACTCGGAATGCGACGAAATTTGGCAGGCGGCCTACCTACACTATAATCAGACCGCACGCCAAGTTTCGATCCAATCCAAGAATATTTTTTGCGCGCTTTAAAAACGGTTTTGTTAACGATGCCGCGGGCGCGTGCGTGTGTGGTTGGTCTGGAAACAGGCAACAGCAAGAACGGAGAGAACTAGCAACTACGAACAGATGCAAGTTTCAAAAACGGGTGACGATGCTATGCAGATGATGCAAATGATGTGATGATGAATGCGGCAACCACACGAACCATAGACGAGAACGGAAATAAAAGGGGAATCTTCTAGAGTGTCGGTCCCGGGCTGTTACAACACAAACATTAAACAGGTGAATGCAATGAACCAACAATTCATGTTTCTATATCATTTTTGAAAGATTGGTAGTCAAGGAAGAAATACAATCCCTAATAATTACCTTTTAGCTTCAAGAGACATGAGAAGAAAAGGAGAGTACCGATGTTGTACACATACTGTAGTCTCATCACTTCCAAAGAAAAATGAACCGCTCACCATCTTTCATCTACAGGTGCTACAAGAATAGGAAAGACAACAGGCAACCCAGGTCAAATCTGGATCCCATGATGAATCTAAGTCACATCAAAGCTACACTCAAGACGAAGTTGGTCCTAACACGGAGATACAAGCCTTAGAGATGGCAGTTGATGACACCAAAAAATCAGGGGACCTTGTCAATACAACAGAACGAAGTGTTGTAACCGAAGAGCAATCTTCACTTGACACACAAAAACTAGGAGACATCGCACATGCACCAATCACTGAAGTGGTAAAGTTGGACAATAACTATAAGAGATCGCACATTCCAAATGAAGTTCCATCGTTATTTGCATTTTTTAGTTCATCAAACAGGAAAAAGAAACAAACGAAAGCATCGGCATGGAACAGCAAGACAGTGATGTCGCTAGAGTAGAAGACTTGCAAAAACAGACCCAAGAACTTCAATAGATGAGGAAGAAGAAGCGAGAGTGCAAGGCACAACCCAGCTCACAAACACTGACGAGGTCAACACCACCAACCAAGAATTACTGTTTCTACATCATTTAAAAAATAATTGGTGGTCAAGGATGAAATATAGTCCCTAATAATTTCTTTTTAGTTTGAAAAGCCGCAAGAAACAAAGGAGAGTACTGACGTTGTACATGTGAGCAAGCAACCAGAAGAGGTCAACAAACGTATTATTCCAATGGCATACAACGCTGAAACTGGAGATACGAAACATTCACTCAGTGAGAAGGAAATATCAAGAACTACAATGGCAACAACATCTCAAGAGGTAAATTTACATAAGTTGCTTCTTTGAATTGAAAAAATAGCTCTTCAGGCACAAATGAAATCACATTTTAAGTTACCTCTCTCTTTTGAAATGCCGCAAAAGAAACGAGAGGACAGTGGCAATGAGCAACAAGTAACGGGACCTCAGGACATGACACCGACGGCAACATCTGAAGAGGTGGTATTCCACAAGTTGCTTTTATAAAAATAAATATTGCAATTTTATTTTGATTTAACTATAAATCTCCGTCATGACATAGAAAGCCTAAGAAGATGAGCTCACACATATACAAGTTGAAGCAAATGTTCAGAGTGTTCTGGACAAAAACAAGGACAGAACAGAAACCAAGGCAGGCCGTGGCACACCAAGGCAGGAAGCCCAAGAATACGAGCTCACACATATACAAGTTGAAGCAAATGTTCAGAGTGTTTTGGACAAACACAAGGATGCAACAGAAACCCATGCACCTCATGGCACACCAAGGCAGGAAAGTGATGACAAAGGACATAGAAAGCCTAAGAAGATGAGCTCACACATATACAAGTTGAAGCAAATGTTCAGAGTGTTCTAGACAAAAACAAGGACAGAACAGAAACCAAGGAAGGCCGTGGCACACCAAGGCAGGAAGCCCAAGAATATGAGCTCACACATATACAAGTTGAAGCAAATGTTCAGAGTGTTTTGGACAAAAACAAGGATGCAACAGAAACCCAGGCACCTCATGGCACACCAAGGCAGGAAAGTGATGACAAAGGACAAGGTACAACTCGTTGCAACAAATCAGGCAATTAAATAAACACAAAGTACCAAGTAGTACGATGACAATTAAACCTAAAATCCCGTCCTATTCAGGTACAAAAGGCAGCAATGACACTGAGCCCACGAAAGAAACCATCGAAAAAATATACAACGATGTATGCAGCAGGGAATGGACAGTCGAAGAAAAGTAAGTCCATGTTACTTCCACGGAATAAATTATTTCAATGTTTTTTCCTGTGAACAAATATACCCTTTATCTCTATCTATCTATGTATATATATATTGTAGAAATAATGATATCAGAATAGCGAGGGATGTTATTACCAAGATCGGAGACGCTGCCAGAAGCTTCGCAGATGGTAATGTGGTCAACACTGTAATCATAGAGCCCATGTTACTACTCCTACAAAATGAATTCAAGGGCACACAGAGGAAGAACCTAATAGTAAACAACACTGTAAGTAAAAATCTCGATGTAATATCATGTTTTAAGTAAATGAATATCAGGATGTGTACATGTGGACTTAGCAATTCTTTATATGTACGTTTCACAAAACAAGCGGTATGTAATATACCGAGCCGATAGCAAAGATCCATTGAACTTTAGAGACTACGATGACAAAAATATAAAAGAAAAAATTCGGCCTGGGAAGCTTAGCAGGTTTTTCAGTATCGAAGAAGAAGAACATCTTCAAGATCATGACATGGTAGACAAAACAAACTACCATACCTAAGAACGATTACAAATGTTTACGTTTATGCTACCAATGTTTATGTTTCATTGTTGTCCTTTTGCAGTTCCTTCTGCCAACTGCCATAGGGGGATTCATGAAAGACAAAACTATCGGTCACTATGTGACCATAGCACTCAACATGAAAAAACAGCGCTTTGAGCTGCTTGACTCCATAAAGGATAATAACGAGCCAAGAGAATTCTTCAATGTTCTAACAAGTAATTTAAAGAGGATATGGAAAGAAGTAAGCTCAAAGGTTCAACTTTCACCAAGTAACATTGACCATCTCAAGAAGGTCATCATGGACGTGCCACTTTAGGGACCAGACACGTGAACACTACTAACATCCTTGTTCTTTATCTCGTTGAGACAGATTAACTTCAAAAACATAGAAAATATTTTCATACCAAGGGGCCAACAACATTAACTAATCATTCTCCCAACTCGTAGACTGGACTGTGTGTTCTACATGTACATGAACCTCAAGCACTACTCTGAAGAAGGAATAACTATCTCACTGACACAAGAACAAGTCCCTGAGTTAAGTAAGAGGATTTTGTATCATTTAATGAGCAAACACATGGGAAATACAAACCTAGTATTGCTAAACTCTATGACAGGTTCGTCTTTTGAAAACAAAAAACTATTCTCTACCGAGTGGTAGTTTTTACAAGCAAAACCTCACAATATTTATATGTTTGTTTGATCGGGATAGATATGCTGAAACATAAAGTTTTAATCAAAGACAGAGAAATGAAACAAGTTAATTGTGCATAACTGAAGAAGAAATTCCTCAATCTCCCGAGCAAATTGATGTATGCACTGGAGAGATAGAAGTTATTGAATTGGTGGATAGTGAAGTGGAAGAAGGCAAACAAGACAACAATTCATGTAGTCAAGAGAAAGAACTTAACCAAGAGGGTCAATAGCAACATGTGCAACAAGATGTTGATTTGCAGATGGAGCATGAATGCAAGGATCCTCCAATAGAACCAGATCGCCCCCAGCCCAACCGAGGAGAAGACTGAAAAAGAAAATGTCGACGGGAAGAGAAAGATATCTAAACAGAGGATGCTTGAACAACAGAAATGCGATGCCACCATGTCCGTTCTTAAAGAAGGAAACAAAGTTGTCAATAGAAAATTAGAAAAAAGCTCAGCAGTAAGCAACACAGCAAGCACGGGACCAGACGTGCCTTTGAACTTCTTGCTCCCAAAAATGCTATCCCTTAAAGAAGTCCTGGTAGACTTTCTAAAGGGCCTTACACCTGCTCAACTAGAAAGTTACGATGAACTTGTAGTTCAAGTAGGTATGAATTTTCAAGATTTCAAAACAGCGTTAACTATGGCTAATGAGGAGGAATTTAACAAGAAACAAGTGGAGCTGCTGGCAAGGTTGTAGTCGGATTCCCCAGGTACCTCAATACATCAGGCATCTGAGATCACGCCGACAAATATAATATCTATCAAGAGGGCAAAAAAACGGTCAACCAGGCTCTACGGCGTAACTAACATTCCAACATTTGAGCATCAACACTTCATTCACATGGACAAGTCCAAGGCCCTTCATAAATATCTAATGAGCAACGAAGGGCAGGAGAATTGCGGAGAGTAAGTAGCCTCTGTGCCCTGAAAAAAGAAAGACAAGTGAATCTACCTAACCAGTGACTGTTTTTTGTGTAAACCTTTTTGCTTTGCAGAGCACCCCTGTATAAAAGCGCAAATCTTGAAGATTACATTACCGGAAAACTCATGTTGGGGCAGCTCCAGAAAGGAACAAATGGACAAATGGAGGCCAACATCTATAACACATTGTTCAAAGAATGGAAAGAACAGAAACAATACAACACAAGTGATAAAGTTATTCTCACAACAGAATACGCAAATGTATGTGGAACCCTCTTCCACGAAAGCACTTCCATCACATAATCGATCGAAAAATGTTTTTCTAAACGTACACTCCTTTGTTGCAGCTTGTACTCGGCCTCGACTATAAAAATGGAGGACTAAAAGAGTTCAATGAGGATGAATCACTACAATAGTTCGAAACACTCGTGAAAGAAAAGAACCTTCTAGATAAGAAGCTGGTAAGTTCACTTCACATCAGTTATTCTCCTTCTTAAGCCTGCATGTTCACATGAGATTTGACTCTCTATTTCATCCAATGTAGATCATGATATCTCATAACACCGCTTCACACCACATGTTGTATGTCCTAAACAAGTACGAGGAGACAATTGACATTCTGGACTCGCTAGAGTACAAGCATTATAGTAAGTTGACATGGAGAGAACACCATAGAAGTCATGAAGAACTGGTATGTGGGTCTGAAGCCTTTTTTATCTCTCTGCTGATAACACGGTATGATTAAATTTCTTAACAACAAAACAAAATTGAAATCACAGATTGAAAGGATGTATCTACTAATGAGGAGGCATTATGGGGAAGTGGCACTAAAAGCCCGTGACGAACCAAATTGGGGAAAATTAGCAGCCAGGCCTAACAGAGTTTCCATGCCAAAACAAAGGGATACATAATGCAGACAATTCATGGTCCAATTTGCAAAATACTGGAATGACCAATCACTGGTGAAGGATGATGACGAACTACACGCAAGTTAACAATATAACAATTTTTTTATTTTGAGCATCATAGTTTCCATGAAAATAATAATTATTCGGATATCATAACTGCAACATAGTAAGGTAGATGACGAATGGAAACAAGAGTTCCTATTCAGAGTGATATTTGGTAAAACAAACAGCTTAAAGTGGGACCAGCTGCATGCATGAATACAAGAATTCAAACCAACAGATTTAAAGTTTTTTTCAACCAAGGAAGGTAAGATAACTTTTCTGGAACGACACACGCGGAAAAGCTATGACTAGATAGTTTGACATATATTTTCTAGCATAGAAACAATGACAATTAATTTTTACGTGCTTTGACAGAGACAAGTAGCAAACACAAGGGTAGACAACGAAGCAGCGTGACATATCCAAAACATGAAGCACCACGCTTCGACCACATGGACGACGCAACCAAGCTCCTACAAATAATCATGAACAACAACTGGCAGAAGGAATTCAAAAAGTGACTTGTTTACTCATGCACGCAGAAAAATACCCCAAGATACTTTTTATAGACCGCCCCACATCAATAATTCTTTTTTTCTCTAACAACAAAAATCTATATAAGCGGAGGCATAGAGACTCCACAGAATCAATTTTATCTGGAGCGCAACTGAAGGCGGCATTTGGACCAATACCAGGTCTGAACAATGCTCGCATTGAAAAAAGGGTCCTCAATGAAATAACACATATCTGGGAAAGCATAAAACTTTCACAAGAAAGTGATGAAGACAGGTTAATATTAGGCCCTTACTTTGCAAAGGTAAATTTTAAAATAGCACGCACATCCTTGTAAATTTGCACGTTTCATGTCGATAACAATTTATTTATTTTTGGTGCAGCATATACTGAAAATAAAGAATCACACTCTAGGCATTAGCAAGTTTAAATCTGAATTGGATAAAGAGAAAAACAATTAATTCCCTTGTACCTCAATGAACATCAGCAGAAGAAGCTCTCAAAAACAAATATGGTAAAAGCCCTCACTCCAAAACGTAGTCAAAATACATGTTTCAGCATATTCCTTCATATAGCATTGAATGTCAAAAAAACTTCCATGTTTGTAGATATTCTTAATAATGGAGTTGGAAAGCCATTACGTTGTATATATGCTGGACAAATACACGAACAAAGTCCACATCATCGATCCTCCTGAAGTATCTCGCAAGGAAATTCAGGAAGAAAGTGATCCAAACATTTATCGATCCTCCTGAAGTATCTCGCAAGGAAACCAAGCAGAAGGGTAATTGGAAAATAAAGTTCGTTGAAGACATTCCAATGGTTGACAAGGGTGAATCGGCATATGCTACTCTGAAGCTTTCATTCTTGTACAATGGCAAGAAATTCGTTGAAGACATAGATCATTTCGACGTAAGTTTTCCCTCAAATTGTACATCGTGCTAGGAGCATATAAAAAATTAGAATATTTTTTACTTCTTCTTATACTCAGTGAAGAATTTTGTTGGTGAATTTAATTTTTGTTGGTGAATTTTTGTAGGATGAACTAGAAATCTGGAAGGCGGAAGCACTATACATGCCATTCCTCAGTGAAGAAAACAAAGTCAAACCTGATGCGATGGGTCAACAGATTCGAAGGATCTTAAAAAAGGATGAAGACTAATACTTGTGAAATGGCATGGTTAAACTGTCACCATGGCTGTTTTCCCAACGTAAACATGTAATTGAAAGCATGTAAATGAAGTCCATCTCCATGTGTATGTGCATGTAATCGAAGACTCGTGGATCGTTTGTCTAGGAAATTCATACACATGCATTTTGTCGACGGCTCGATGCCAAGCCTTTGCAAGAATCACCCCCGTGACTTTGTAACAGATAAACCATGAATCACACACATGCCTCTAGAGACTGATGAATCATGTGTCCAAAAATCATACACCTACCTGTGTCAACTCATATACCGTACCTCTAGACGATTGCACGCTGCACGACAAAACATGTTGCAAGACCAATACACGCGTGCTTTACACTGTGAAGCCTCCACAGGCACGGGAGTGAAGCCTCTACTCGCACGGGAGTGAAGCCGCTATAGGCACACGAGTCAAGCTTTTACACGCACGGGAGAAAAGCTTCTACTGGCATGTGAGTGAAGCCTCTATAGGCACTGGACTGAAGCATCTATAGGCATGTGTGTGAAGCCTCTACAGGTACGTACGTGGGGTTCTTGAGGCACTACATGGAAGCCTCTATAGGAAAGTTTGTGTAGCCACTACAGGAACGTAATGAAGCCTTTACAAGCATGGCCGGTACAGACAGATGAATGAAGCCTGTACAGGCACGGGAGTGAAGCCTCCACTAGCACGCGAGTGGAGCCTCTATAGGCACGTGACTGAAGCACGCACAGGCACGGGAGTGAAGCCTCTACATGCACAATACTGAAGCATCTATTGGCACGTGTGTGAAGCCTTCACAGGCACGTGACTGAAGCCTCTACATGCACGGGACTAAAGAATCTACAGGCATGGGTGTGAAGCCTCTACAGGCACGACGGTGAAGCCTCCACAGGAACGGGACTGAAGCATCTACAGGCACGTGTGCGAAGCCTCTATAGGCACGTACGTGGGGTTCTCGAGGCATGGTGTGGAAGCCTCCACAGGCACGTTTGTGTAGTCACTACATGGACGAGAATGAAGCCTTTACATGCACGACCGGTACAGGCAAGCGAATGAAGCCTGTACAGGCACGAGAGTGAAGCCTCTACAAGCACGCGAGTGAAGCCTGTACAGGCACGTGACTGAAGCACACATAGGCATGGGACAAAAAACAATGAATCACAGACATGCCTTCAGATACTGATGAATCATGTGTCCAAAAATCAGACACCTGCCTGTGTTGACTCATACGACGTACCTCTAGACGATTGCGTGCTGCACGAGAAAACATGCTACAAGACCAATATACACGTGCTTTACACAGTGAAGCCTCCACAGGCACATGAGTGAAGCCTCTAGACGCACGGGAGTGAAGCCGCTACAGTCACGCGAGTCAAGCCTTTACATGCACGGGAGTAAAGCTTCTATTGGCACGTGAGTGAATCCTCCATAGGCATGGGACTAAAGCATCTACAGGCACCTGTGTGAAGTCTCTACAGGCATGTACGTGGGGTTCTCGAGGCATGGTATGGAAGCCTCTATAGGCATGTCTGTGTAGCCGCTACAGGCACGGTAATGAAGCCTTTATAGGCATGGACGGTATAGGCACGCGAATGAAGACTATAAATGCACGGGAGTAAATCCTCTACAAGCACGGGAGTGAAGCCTCTACATGCACGAGAATGAAGCACACACATGCACGGGAGTGAAGCCTCTACAGGCACGTGACTGAAGGACACACAGGCACGGGAGTGAAGCCCCTACAAGCACGTGTGTGAAGCCTCTACATGCACGGCGGTGAAGCCTCCACAGGCACAAGACTGAACCATCTACATGCCCGGGTGTGAAGCCTCTATAGGCACATACATGGGGTTCTCGAGGCACGGCATGGAAACTTCTACAGGCACATTTGTGTAGCCACTACGGGCACCGTAATGAAGCCTTTACAGGCACGATCGGTACATTCACGCGAATGAAGCTTGTACAGGCATGGGAGTGAAGCCTCTACAAGCACGCGAGTGAAGCCTCTACAGGCACGTGACTGAAGCACACACATGCACGGGAGTGAAGCCTCTACATGCACGGGTGTGAAGCCTCCACAGGCACGTGACTGAAGCATCAATAGGCACGTGTGTTAAGCCTCTACAGGCACGTACGTGGGGTTCTCGAGGCACGGTGTGGAAGCCTCTACAAGCACATTTGTGTAGCCGCTACATGCACTGGAATGAAGCCTTTACAGGCACGGTCGGTACAGGAGAGCGAATGAAGCCTCTACAGGCACGGGAGTGAAGGCTCTACAAGCACGGGAGTGAAGCCTCTACAGGCACGTGACTGAGGCACACACAGGCACGGGAGTGAAGCCTCTACAGACACGAGTGTGAAGCCTCTATAGGCACGGCGATGAAGCCCCCACAGGCATGGGACTGAAGCATCCACAAGCACGTGTGTGAAGCCTCTACAGGCACGTACGTGGGGTTCTCGAGGCATGGTGTGGAAGCCTCAACACGCACATTTGTGTAGCCACTACAGGCACGGGAATGAAGCCTTTACAGGCACATCCGATACAGGTGAAAGCACATTTGCTCCCTTGGTGATTTTGGTAATTAATAACAACATATATGTCATTGAACTAATGTTTCCACTAAGTATGTTTCAGGAAAAGTTCAATGATGGGTTGGCATAAGGTTTGTGGAATACCCCAAGATATAAGGAATTAGATTGGCAAAGCCTCAAGCAAAGTACTCTACATTTTATCTTTTGTGAGAAATCACTTTGATTCCATAGGAAAGCCAATACTATTAAAAGGGGGTAAGGTTTTGTTTGTGAACAAAATGCTCATACGTGCACAAATGATAGTCACCACATACAGAAACAACCTCTTCCACAAAAGTCTGTCCAAAGCCAAATATTCAAAATTAGTGCAACCGATTCCAGAACCAAGACATACTCAGCCAAACCCTAGCCACTTTGGTGCAACCGATTCTGCTTCGGTGCCACCGAGTTTAGGTTGCCAACTTTCTGTTATGCAAATTCACAATATCAGTCCCACCGAGATTGTTGGATCGGTGTCACCGAGATTGGGCAATCTGACAATTGGTCAGCTTATCGGTGCAACCGAGTTTCCTATATCGGTCTCACCGAGATTCAAAAGTTGCCACCTTTTGGTCACTTCGGTACCACCAAGATTAACACATCGGTGTCACGAGTTGGTCATTTTGTTTGTAACAATTGGATTTTTGGAGATGCCTATATATACCCCTCCACCACCACTCACTCATAAGAGACGCACTCAGAACAGTTCCCCACTCATACCTACTGATTTTCTGAGAGAGAGCCACCTACTCATGTGTTGAGATCATGGCATTCCATTCCTACCATATGAATCTTGATCTCTAGCCTCCCCAAGTTGCTTTCCACCCAATGAATCTCTTCTACGAAGCCAAATCTACGAGAGAGTGATTGTGTGTTGAGGAGTCTATCATCTTGAAGCACAAGAGCAAGGACTTCATTGGCACAATCGTGCCTTTTACCTTTTAGAGGTTTGTGACTCCTAGATTGGTTAGGTGTCGCTTGGGAGCCTCCTACTTCATGTTGTGGAGTGAACCAAGAAGTTTGTAAGGGCAAGGAGATCGCCTACTTCATGAAGATCTACCCCAAGTTAGGCTAGTCCTCCGTGGACGTAGGCCATCATGGTATAGTCAAGGTTGCTTCTTCGTGGAACCCTCCATGGGTAGAGCCCTCCATGGACTCTCGCGACCATTACCCTCCATGGGTTGAAGAATCCATACACGTGGGTACGATAGCGCCACCTATCGGAACCATGGGAAATTCATCGTGTCACCAATTGCGTTTGATCTTCCTACTCTTCCTTTACTTACATGCTTGTCTTTACTTTCTGCTGCTATACTCGTAGACATGCATGTGTAGGGTGTACTTGACATACTATAAATGCTAAAATCCGCCAAGACATAAAATTGGGAAAAGTAGATTTTATTTGGTCAAGTAGTCTAATCACCCCCCTCTAGCACTACTTTCGATCCTACAAGTGGTATCAGAGCTTTGGTCTCCATTGCATTGGTCTCACAACCTGGCAGAGTATGGCATCTAGTGAGGGAAATTATCACCGTAGAATTCTGTACTTTGATGGCACAAATTTTGCTAGTTGGAAGCACAAAATGGAAATGCATTTTCTTGGTCATAACCCCACCGTTTGGGCTGTTGTTCATGTTGGTATGCAAGGTGAATTCTTTGTGGAAGGAAGGGAACCGGATCGCGATGCGACAACAAATGAATTGAATATGTTGCAACTCAATGCTCAAGCATGTGACATTCTCTTCAATTGCCTATGCCCCGAAGAATTCAACAAAATCAGCCGTCTTGAGAATGCAAAAGAGATTTGAGATACTTTGATTGATATGCATGAAGGTACAAAATCTGTGAGGGAATCCAAGTTGGATGTTCTTCAAAGTCAACTTGACAAGTTCAAGATGAAGGATGGTGATGGAGTCGCTGAGATGTACTCTAGGCTAGATCTCATCACCAATAAGATTGCCGGCTTAGGAAGCGAAGACATGCTGACAAATTCATCATCAAGAAGATACTTCGAGCTTTTGATGATAGATATGAAACTGTTTGCACATTGATCCAAATGATGCCCAACTATAAAGATCTCAAGCCAAAAAAAGTGATTGGTAGGATTGTTGATCATGAGATGACACTGAAAGACAAGTAAGAGCTTCATCACAAGTCTAGAGGTGCTTACAAAGCCACAAGTGATGCTCCCACTACCTCGAGCAACAACCTTGTCACAAATGAAGAGATAAGCCTCATGGTCAAGAAATTCAACAAGTTCTACAAGAATAGAAGCAAAGATTGAAACTCCAACTCAAGATATGAAGAGAAGCATTCATCAAGTCGTGACCGAAACTGCTACAATTGTGGGAAGCCCGGACACTACTCCAATGAGTGCATGGTTTCTTACAAAAGGAAAGAAGAGTCACCAAGAAGACGAAGCTCAAGAGACGAGTCACCTCAAAGAGAGAGAAGGAGTAGAGATGATCGTTATGAACGAAGACCCTCAAGGAGAAGTAGGGACTCGGAGAACAAGGACAAGTACACCAAGAGCTACTCAAGAACAAGACATCAAGCTCATGTTGGTGAATGGGTTTTTGGCTCCAAATCCAACAACGACTCCGAGAGAAGCTATCACTCCAACTCCGACTATAGTCAAGATGAAGGTGTTACGGGACTTGCACTAGTGACAACCGACTCCTATGACATATTTGATTCACCAAATGAAGGGAGTGGATGTTGCTTCATGGCTAAAGGCCCCAAGGTATCACACCCAGAGTATATTAATTCCAATAGGGATGAAGATGACTTGTTAATTGAAGATGACTTGCTATTTTACAAATCTAGTAATGTTAGTCAAAATAGACTTGCTAGTACTCACTCTAGTGTAGATAAGTCGTGCGATGATGATAAGTTGGAAATAGAACGACTAACTCAAGAACTAAAAATTCTTAAGTTAGCTCACGAGTCAAATCTAGAAGATCATAGAGAGCTTGTAAGGACACATGAGAAGCTACGCTTCGAGAAGCTCAATTTAGAGCAAGAGCATGAGTTCCTTCAAGCTATCAGTGTCGATCGTCGAAAGAAGACTTCGTCTTATCTAGCCAAGTGACTTCTCGTATCTACATTCATGCCACAAGTTAATTCTAAGCAAGCTATTAACAAAGGAAAGAAAGGTTCTTCAACTAGTAGCAATAAAAATGATAAATGCAATGATATTGCTTCTAGTAGTTCTCTTGATCCCACTAACTCTTCTGTTAGCCAAGTTACACTTGAGGAAGAAAATGAACTCATGAAAGGGATTATAGAGAAGGTTATCTACAAGAGTCTTGAAGGGTGAATTTTTTTTGAGGAGATTGTATGCAAGCATGGAGGATACCGGAAGAATCGTGATGTTGGCTACTTCAACGCTAATGGAGTTGAATGGGAAGAAGGTCAATATCCCAATCCCAAGTTTGTTCCTCAAAAGGAGAAGTATGAAAATACTCTCCCCAAGGGAGCAAAATCTCAAGATGATCTTCCACCACAAGACCCCAAGCTCAAGGACAAGAACAAGCTTCAAGAGGACATCGACTCATATGAAGATGAATCCCAAGCTTTGGTGAAGTGGATTCCCAAGGCTACTACAAGCTCAACTTCTACAAGTGACACTTCAACACCAAGGATCCGCATCAACTTGATGTGGGTCCCCAAGAATAAGAACTAGAGAAGTTCTTGAGGGGTGACTCAGACAATGAAATTCACTCATATTCATTATTGGCAAGAACTTGTTGCAATCGACATCAACATCATGCAATAGTTCAAGGAGTCACACATTCCCTCAAAGGTAAGCAAGGGACAAGATAATCAACAAATCAATGGACATCATCACATATGCTTTGCACTCCATGTCCATAGATATCCTTGTATCTATCTCTTGTGTGTTGGGACTAACCCATGTAGGTGAGAAGAGTAATGAAACATCGAGGATGCTCCCAACTCTTGGTGATCTTCATCAACTTTGAGCATCCACCACTACTTCACCTACATGACGTCTTCATCGACAAAACCCAAGGTTAGCTTATCCCTCCTATGGGGGGATGTCACATCAAGGGAGAGCTTTACTCTAAGACTTGAGTTAAAGCATCTCATAGAATGCGACAATATTAAATGCTTTGCGTAAAAGTGGTAACCCCGCTTGTGCTTAAACGATGAGTATGACCTATGATCAAGTATTCTTACTTGGCTCTTAATCAATATACTCATATATAGATGACTCTGTCATTGCCAAAGTGCTTGTTAGATGCTATTGTGTTTGTGCATGTTTTCCATGATTTCATTTGACATCTTATTGTGTGAGCATGCTGGTCTGCATTTATTTACTCATTCGAGGATATCCAATTGTTGCTATTTGGTTTTTGATTTTCACTTGCCAATTGGATATACCAGAATGCCTAGGACCACTACTCTAGATATCTATGCTTTCTCACCTCGTACTCTATTCATGCTCCATAACAAAATTTGAACAAGTACTTCTCGATCTCTCTCTATGAGGAGCACTCGGAGTTCCATATTGTAAAGGACTGACCATTAAAACCTCTCAAGTGCATCTCAGTGGAATCAACTCCAAATTCTTGGTCTCACCGAATGCCTAGGGTTGATCTGGTTTTTTAATCTCGATACTGCCGATTTCATATTCTCGGTTACATCGAGTTTCCCCGTCAGCTGACAGTTGTGAAACTCGGTGACACCAAAAATATCAAATCGGTGTCACCGATAGCGATGGGTATACAATCGGTGGACCCTGATGTTTTGAACTCCATTCTTCAAATGTCGTTCCTCCACAACCCTAGCTGCCGCTCCGAAGACCCTTGGTCACCGCCTTGCTTCTCCGAGTGCCTCCGCCGCTGGGAATCGCCGCTGTCAACGTTTTCTTCTCCAACATCGCCGCTGTAGCGGATCCTTTGCCAAATTAGGGGTCAGACATGTCAGGCTCAGAAGATAGTCAGAATTTGCTGGAGCAGAACATTGAGATGAGTTCAGGTACTAGTCCTGAGTCCAGTTCTTCCATAGATCCAGGCACTCCTAGTTCTCATGGGTTGCCTAAAGCTGCCACTAGGACAAGGAAAAGACTCAACTCAAAAGAAGAATATTTTGATTTTGTCCCAGAAGATGTTCTTGCTAAGAAGCAAGAGAAGGCTGCAAGGAAATCTGCCAATGAGGCCACCTCATCTAAGAGGGTGGTCAGCAAAATTTATGCACCTGCAGATAGCTTCAAAGCACATGAGAGTGCTAGGGCAACTATGTCTGTTGAGATTCCAAGGAATTCTTTGCCTAAGAAGGTAGGAGAAAAGAACACAACCGGGAAGAGGATCATCCGTGTGATGGGAAGTCCTACCTCTATGTATGAGGATTACTTTCCATGTGTCCAAAACAACTTCCACTGCATTGGGCTAGATAAATTTGTTGGCAAGGAGTTCACTACTTGGAATGACGAGATGATCATGCAGTTCTACTCCACTGCTCATTTTTATGGAGATGGCAGGATTGTTTGGATGATTGAAGGAGCAAGATATGAATCTACTGTTGATGAGTGGGCTACCATCTTAGGAGTCCCCGAGGTTGAGGATGGAGATTTGGATGTCTACTCAGAATCTAAGGAGAGCCACAATGCTATAAAGGATATGTATCATCCTATCCCTGCTGCTAATGTGCAATCTCACAAGTTGGGATCTATTTACTTCCTCCAGCCAGGCCTCCGTACCATGAACACCATCCCGAGGCATACTTTGATGCCCAAGTCTGGAGATGAGAAGATGATTCGTGGATACTCCATCAATATGCTCATCCATATTGATCATCACACCAAGATTTGAGTGATGGATTTGATAGCAAAGATTGTGAAGAGGGTTGCTACTGATCAGAAGCGCTCATGCTGCTATGCACCCTATATTCAGATGCTTATCAATTCTAAGCTTGAGAAGCACATCTTTGCTCTAGATAGACCCCACTTGCCACTTCAGTAGATCCCGAGGACAATGTTGTGGTGGACCCAAACCATCCCACATCAGCTGTAGCTCAGGCACAGGCAGAGGTAGCTCGAGCCACTAGTGCTCAAGTCCCCATATCTAGGAACGAGTAGATGGATCTCTTGATCACCACTGTCATGGACATGAAGAAGGATATCAAAACCATCATGGACACTCAGGAGAGCCGTGTGAACATCATTGAGGATAGAGTGAAAACTCTTAATGACAAGTTTGAAGGGCTGACTAAGACAATCAATGAGCTTAAGAAGGAGGTTGATGAAGCCCCAATTCGTCACACTTCTTCAGAGTCCAAGTCTGATGATGATGAGGATAGTGCACCTATCAGGATGACTACCCAGTTCACAACTAAGGATAGGACACCTACAATGCCAGCTCCAGAGACGAGGCTTTCATCTTCTGCTCCAGCCATAGTGACATCAGCTCCATGAGCTCCAGTGCCTCCAGTATCTACACCAACTCCATCGAGGACTTTAGCGGAAGTCTTCGCCGATGCAGTTCTCTCGACTCAGACATCGACTACCAGAGGAGATCAGGCATAGAAGAACGATTAGCAATATCTCTTCGAGCTTTTTGGTAACTTATTGCCAAAGGGGGAGAAGTTGTATATATATCTTAGGCTTAGAGTGAGGGAGTGTCTGTTTTATTTGCTGTTTTACAAAACATTTGGTTCTTTGGTTTGATGTTAGATACTTTTGTTCGTGTTTGATCATACACTTTAATGTGTGTTGCTACTATTTCCTATCTTTTGATGATTATGTGATGATCATTCACTTTGCTTGATGTGTTGTGCTATGTTGTTAACTCTTATTACTCTCGCACACCACCAAGTTGTATGTGACATGGAAGAAGTGCCCCATGTACCTAATCGATTGTGTATTTGGATTCAAACACAAATTTAAAATAATGCACAAATTTAGGGGGAGCTCTTGCTTATCACATACTTCTCAAAGCGATGATTATATTCATTGATTATATCATGTGTCGAAGCTTTGATCTATATGTTGTCATCAATTACCAAAAAGGGGGAGATTGAAAGGACATTTGCTCCCTTGGTGGTTTTGGTAATTAATAACAACATATATGTCATTGAACTAATGTTTCCACTAAGCATGTTTCAGGAAAAGTTCAATGATGGGTTGGCATAAGGTTTGCGGAATACCCCAAGATGCAAGGAAATAGATTGGCAAAGCCTCAAGCAAAGGACTCTACATTTTACCTTTTGTGAGAAATAACTTTGAGTCCGTAGGAAAGCCAATACTATTAAAAGGGGGTAAGGTTTTGTTGCTGAACAAAATGCTCATACGTGCACAAGTAATAGTCACCCATACACCCACAAGCTCTTCCACAAAAGTCTGTCCAAAGCCAAATATTCAAAATCGGTGCAACCAACACTCTTCACTCGGTGCCACCGATTCTAGAACCTAGACAGACTCAGCCAAACCCTAGCCACTTCGATGCAACCGATTCTTCTTTGGTGCCACCAAGTATAGGTTGCCAACTTTCTGTTAGCAAATTTAGAATATCGGTCCCACCGAGATTGTTGGATCGGCATCACCGAGATTGGGAAATCTGACTGTTGGTCACCCTATCAGTGCAACCGAGTTTCCTATATCGGTCTCATCGAGATTCAAAAGTTGCCACCTTTTGGTCACTTCGATACCACCGAGATTAACACATCGGTGTCACCGAGTTGGTCATTTTGTGTGTAACGGTTGGATTTTTGGATATGCCTATATATACCCATGCACCACCACTCACTCGTAAGAGAAGCACTTAGAACAGTTCCCCACTCATACCTACTGATTTTCTGAGAGAGAGCCACCTACTCATGTGTTGAGATCATGCCATTCCATTCCTACCATATTAATCTTGATCTCTAGCCTCCCCAAGTTGCTTTCCACCCAATCAATCTCTTCTACGAAGCCAAATCTATGAGACAGTGATTGTGTGTTGAGGAGTCTATCATCTTGAAGCACAAGAGAAAGGAGTTCATTGACACAATCGATCCTTTTACCTTTTGCAGGGTGGTGCCTCCTAGATTGGTTAGGTGTCGCTTGGGAGCCTCCTACTTCGTGTTGTGGAGTGAACCAAGAAGTTTGTAAGGACAAGGAGATCGCCTACTTCGTGAAGATCTACCCCGAGTTAGGCTAGTCCTCCGTGGACGTAGGCCATCATGGTATAGTCAAGGTTGCTTCTTCGTGGAACCCTTTGTGGGTAGAGCCATCCGTGGACTCTCGTGACCGTTACCTCCGTGGGGTTGAAGACTCCATAAACGTGGATATACGATAGCGCCACCTATCTGAACCACGAGAAAAATCATCATGTCACCAATTGTGTTTGATCTTCCTACCCTTCCTTTACTTACATGCTTGTCTTTACTTTCCGCTGCTATACTCGTAGACATGCATGTGTAGGGTGTACTTGACATACTATAAATGCTAAAATCTGCCAAGACATAAAATTGGGAAAAAGTAGATTTTATTTGGTCAAGTAGTCTAATCACCCCCCTCTAGCACTACTTTCGATCCTACAAGAGGCAAGTGAATGAAGCCTGTACAGGCACGGGAGTGAAGCCTCTACAAGCACGCGACTGAAGCCTCTACAGGTGACTGAAGCACGCAAAGGCACGGGAGTGAAGCCTCTTCATGCACGGGACTAAAGCATCAATTGGCACATGTGTGTAGCCTTCATAGGAATGGGAGTGAAGCTTCTACAGGCACAACGATGAAGCCTCCACAAGCACGGGACTGAAGCATGCACAGGCACGTGTGTGAAGCCTCTACAGGCACGGGTGTGAAGCCTCTACAGGCACAACGGTGAAGCCTCCACATGCACGGCACTGAAGCATCTATAGGCACGTGTGTGAAGCCTCTACAAGCACGTACATGGGGTTCTCGAGGCACAGTGTGAAGCTTCTACAGGCACGTTTGTGTAGCTGCTACGGGCACGGGAATGAAGCCTTTACAGGCACGGCCGGTACAGGCAAGCGAGTGAAGCCTGTACAGGCATGGGAGGGAAGCTTGTACAGGCACAGGAGTGAAGCCTCTACAAGCACGCGAGTGAAGCCTCTACAGGTGACTGAAGCACGCACAGGCACATGAGTGAAGCCTCTTCAGGCACGGGAGTGAAGCATCGATTGGCACGTGTGTGAATCCTCCACAAGCACGGGAGTGAAGCTTCTATAGGCACGGGACTAGAGAATCAACATGCACGTGTGTGAAGCCTCTACAGGCACGGGTGTTAAGCCTCTACGGGCATGTGGCTGAAGCATCTACAGGAACGTGTTAGAAGCCTCCCCAACCACGGGACTGAAGCATCTACATGCACGTGTGTGATGCCCCTATAGGCACGGACATGGGGTTCTCGAGGCACTGGTATCAACACCGTCTACATACACAAAAGTGTGGTAGAAGTGGATGCGTTCGAAGCTCCCACGGGCATGTTGCACTACAGGGGCCCGAGGCACGAAAGTCATGGCACTACAGGATCGAGCGTAACCAGTGTGTAAAGCATGTGTGTGTTGGCACAAGAGATATGGGAGAGTGAAGCCTTTACCTGTAGGGACGTGGTGCAGGGTTACGGGAGGGAAGCGTCTACACGCACGGGAATGAAGCCTCTACAGGCATGTGGTTGTAGCGTTTAAGGGCATGCTTTTGTTGCCGCTAAAGGCACATGAGTGAAGGCCTTACAGGCATGGGAGTGAAGCCCCTATAGCCACGGGTATGTTGCACTACAGGCGCCCAAGGCACAGAAGTCAAGGCACTACAAGAACGGATGTAGACACTTTGTAAAGCACGACTCTGTAGGCACAAGAGAGATGGGGGAGTGAAGTCTGTACCTGCAGGGACGTGGTGTAGAGGCACTGGACTGAAGCCTTTACACGCATGGTGGTTAAGCCTCTACATGCATGGGAGTGAAGTCTCTACAGGCACGTGTGTGCAGCCCCTACACGCACGGCTGTGCAGCCCCTATAGGCACGGGGGTGAAGCCTACACGTGCATGGAGGTGAAGCGCACGCAAGCATGGACATGGGGTTCCCGAGGCACTGGTATCAACATGCTCTGGATACATCTAAAAATAAGGTTATTGCCCGCTGATGACGTGCTTCTGTTTCATTGCAAGCATGCCTGACCTGCCCGTCAAGCGATTGCGTCAAAACTAGTCTCACGAACCCTAACACTCTTTACAGATCTACGTCACATAGAGTTTCAGCGGAGTCGCCACGAACACCGTAACAGACATGGAATCGGCTGCCTCCAGTAGCAAGAAGACGAGGTTCGCACCACCATGGAGGTCGGCTGTACATCCGCCGACGAGGATGGAAGAGTGTGCTTCCACTAGCTGCAAGGATAGGAGGGGAAAGTGTATGCTCTCTAGGAGCATGCATATGTTAGTCAAGTGCACAGGTGGATCTGAGCAACAAGAAGGTGGATCTTCTAAGGACCACATTAGCAACCCCTAGACGCCATCCTTGGCAAGATCATCTACCATCTGCCGCTCAAGGATGGCATCCGCACCCAAGCCCTAGCCTCTCGGTGGCGAAATCTATGGCGCACTACTCTGCTGAACCTCGACTGCCGTGAGATCTCGGTCACTCGTGTCTTTAACAGTCTAGAAACAATCAGGTGCGAAATCATCTACATTCTGCTCACCAAGGAGGTAGCCCAGAGCACTCATGTCGGAACTCAATTCTATCCTCTCGGCATCGACTGCCATTTAGAATCTGCCGCTGATGATATTATCCTTCCTAGAGCCATTCTCTCTGACCACGAGGGGTCCGTTCATTGTCTCTGCATCCCGACGAGCTACCTCCAGTCCCAACCCGTTATCGTTGATGAGTTGCTCCAATCCGCAAAACTGGACAAAATCCAAGTGATCAAGTTCTATCATTTGTTCCCAAAATTCTTCCATCGGCCGTCAGCCAACCACACCGATGCCCTTCATATATGCCCTCAGCACCAATGTCCATCTCGAGGTTCTACTCCTCCCTCCACGCGGTCACATTCGTCCTCTCCAAACTAGCAGACAATGTAGTAGAACCGATTCGCCTCCCACTACTCAAGAGACTTTCACTGGTGGAAGTTTGCATATTGGAGATCTCGCTACACAACATGATCCACTCTTGTTGCCCTACCGTGCAATACCTGCTACTTGTTTGCAACAAGGAATTCCGTTGCCTGTGAATAAACTCACCTAATCTTATCAGCATCGCCATTCGTTGTGACAGAGGGAAGCTCAACATCAAGGATGCCCATTCACTTCAAAGATTTCTCCACGATTCTATAGATACACGGTTGGAATTAACTATTGTTTCTGTGCCTAAACTGGACACCTTGGGAAAAATTCCGGATTTATCTGATGAACCAAAGATCGTCTTTGGTTCTACAGTCATTCAGGTAGTTATTCCACAATACATTGTGTTGCATTCACTTTCATAAACACAAACTAATAATATAATCTTGTATGATCAAATGAAGGATCTGTCCATACACAACATACGCGGAGTGATGGATTCCGTCAAGACCTTATATATCTCGCAGATATGTTTTAAACTAGATGGGGTTGTTGGATTGTTGCGATGCTTCAGATGCCCGGAGAACCTATTTATCGAGGTGATTATCTAATACACAATGAGAACCCGTACATAGTATTCTATGGGCATCCACATACATGGTATCCCATGGGCTTCCCAATACTTAGCAGTAACACAAGAACATTTTTTGTTGCTCTTTATATATATTTATTTCGTGTATGTACAACCAGTGAACATTCTTGATGGTATTTTTGGTGCTTTCCAGACATTAACTGTTTTTCAGTCTCCGTGTGTATTTAGGCAACAGGGTGGGATCAGAGAGGTTTAACAAATGAATGGCGCCTAAAGCACCATGTGTGTCTCGAGAGACATGGAATTTACTTGAAGACAATAACACTTGAATAATATGAAGACACAAGGGCAAACATTGAGTTTGTGACATTCTTTACTTAGAATGCAAGCATGCTACAAACCATCAAGCTCAAGTTCCACTTGCACAAAGATTTTAAGTTTAATTTTTTCAAACAGCAAGAAAAGGTGCTTCAGATGCACAAAATGGCTTCTAAGCGTGCTCGTCTTGAACTAACAACAAGTTGCGAGCATATGCACCTGGATTTAGCAAACACACGCGTGGAGTGTTTGGAATTGTCAAATCCATTCATTTGCGATTGCTGAAATCAGGGCTTGTGTTGTCATCTTCTAATTACCGTGTAAAGCATAAATGTCTTGTGTAAGACTTGTTAGACTAATAGCTTGTGTTTTGTAGCAGGAATAATTATGACATCAGTATTGTGCTTTCTCTTACTATGTTGACTACGTGTTTGTACAACCATGAAGGGCTTAACAAAAAAATGGGGTTGAGGATGCTAAAAGACAAACCTATTTTCTTCTCCTCTCAATCAGTGATTTAGCATCTAATTTCGATGCACTACCGCATGTGGGGGAATATGATGTTGTCCGAGCCTCCTCAACTCTCATGGCTTCAAGCCTATGCCTATGACACTAAACTAGAGTGGACAGATAGAGTGATCAGACATACAATACCATGCTTTTGTAGTCCATGCCTCCTCTCATTGAACTTCCCGTTAGAGAAAGACATCTCATTCACAAGCATACAAACATGCTTTACCTAGAGTCAGATCCATGCCCACTCTCTCTCACTGAATCTGTCGTCACGGGAAACATGAAGGAAATGAACGGAACACCATGAATCTGCTTCATGTAGTCTCATGCCTCAACTAGAGCGTCAACGGCCCTCTCATACTCCACTGGTCAATTAAAATATTTGCAATTCATTCGCACTGACGTGCGTCCTTCAATTGTAAGACCGTGACTATCTAAGTGAATGTTCAACTAGAATATTTCAAAGCAAAAGGCATGACTGTGATTCCTGAGGCAACTGAAGCTTTCTACGTGCAAATCTAAAACCTCAGCATGCGCTTTGGTAGCCCCACAAGTACAACCCCCTTGTTATAGTAAAAAAATATCCAACTAACCCGGTGTACAACACTTTCTATTCCTCTCTCGCCCTCTCTTCTCTCTCCGTCCTCAAACTCACTCTACGATTCATACGCTATCTCTCCATTTCCGCATCAATTTTTTTGTATGACTGTTCCATCCTTGGAGATTTTAGTTTCTTCGTGTTGTAAATCGATAGACCTATGCTATTACGATTTAAAATTTTGCGATGATGTCATACAAATCCGCTAAATGCCAGGACGAAGCTGTGCACGCCGTCAATATCCGACATGAACGACCTCGTCGGAGCAGGACAAAGCTCTACAACCAACAGCGAGGTACGACGTCCCAGTCGTAGGAGACAAATAAAATCCACTAGTGTAGGTGGGAACATTAGAGAAAACCTAGTGACTCTGTGGCTAAAAACAGCATGGGCGGAGGTTAAAGGGGGAAAGTGGAGGAAGTGTTGCATGGTATCCCTTACCGACAACGTTGTGGTGAGACCGGCCCTGGGGGCGTGGATGACACTGATAGATCATCAATTCAGAAAGGTTCTGGGATTAGAAAGGAGATCCGAGCGTGTGGACGCAAAACTGACGTATTATTAGATATAGATGTGTGTAATACAATGCAAGTGCCTAATACCATACATAATTACTTAAATAAGTTTTCAGGAAAAATATATTTCGCAATGGTACTTCCATAACTAGCTGGGCATACATCTTTGCATTGGCAACAAAGTAAACACTAGTTTCCTGTTATAACTACTACACGAACTGAGTTGTCGCAAATCAAGCCATTGGACATATCTTTTCAGGACTTTGCATGTAAACAACTCTTTACTGGAACATGCTTGTCTTGATAATTTCGTACATATCCAAATTCACATTTAACTTCTTATACCTTAGCTATATATTTTGCAAGAGAATTGTGAGTTGCAAAACCTATAAGAATGTCAACTGCCATGGATAAGAAACATGCGTTCTCTACGCTAAAATAGCACTTCACCTGCTGCTGTGTTACAAAACATGCAGCGTAAGGAGAAACGTTTTGGTACGACACATGCACATAAATTACTACCATGTTACGTTTCTCACGGGATGACCTAAAAGTTTCTCTAATACCATTTCAAGCAGATCTGTACAATCAACAAAATGATTGCATTTTCAAAGCACATCTTTTACCAAATGCTAGACTACCGGGTGAAGCGTTTTTTTGGAATCAGGAAAACCCTACATTTTAACCGATTGAAGAATTCCTTCTTACTGATTTAAGTATTTTAACTTTTTTGCAGTACATACCATGCTATTGTAGGGAGCACGTGGTTTCTTTAGTGAACCAATGGAAGCAACGAGCTCTGGAAGAAGAGGGCAAAATTAAGAACCCCATGCTTCTGACAAATGAAAATCTGTCATATGAAGTATACATCACTGCTGAAACTGTCAGGTCTAAAATTCATGGACCTGGCTGGACAAAGTTAATGAGTGATTAGGTCTAAAATTCATGTACCTGGCTGGACAAAGTTAATGAGTGATAATGACCTTTGCCACCAAGATATCCTCATCATAAACTTAGATGGTGAAGGTCTTTCTATTCAAATTGATCTCAGGCTCAGTGAATGTCGAGGAGGTCATAGAGCACAACCAAAACCTTCAGTTCGTATGGTTTTCATCTACCCCTACAACAACTTGTGATTCGTGTTATCATTTTTCTTTTGGTAATGTACTCTGTTTCAGCTACTTGTGATTTTAAATAAAACATTACCAATTCTATCGCCTATGCCTTTAACTGCACTAACTGAATCCAAAGATTCTCTCTCAGTATAACTCCCTGTACTTTTCCACACCATTATTACTTCAAGCAAATTGGCATAACAAGTTTTTATATATTTAGCTCTAGATGAACTTATTGCTTCAGAGAAAGAATACATCAACAAGATTGTTCGTGGTCCAGGGTTAGAACTGTCATACAGACAAATGGGAGACCTTATTTACTTTGTCTTCAACACCCATGACTTGCCAACAATACTATTTGTCCACCGTCTCAACGTCACAGATATCATGCTGGCAGACTAGCAAGTAATTTTGTTTGGTTTTCGCCTACTTCTAATTTTCACTAGTAATTAATATGTTTTGTGTGCGTGCTAAAAAATTCTTGTTTATCCATAATAACAATCTATAGAGAATCCCATCAGCTATTGTAAAAACAATGAAAGGCCAATCTTGTTTACCTTCCGCCAACACGTGTCGTAAGCCTTGTACAAATGTACGATGATATCAAAGTTAAGACGACTTACTCAATACAAGCTGATGGGAGAATGGAAGTAAAAGGGCTTTCCAATTTTGCGGAAGAATGTCAGCTGAGAGTTAGCTCAATAGTCCTTATCACAATTTAAAAGCACATGCCAAGAATGCGAGATATGAGCTTACTGCATCTTATAATCAATGATCTCTCCTGAATAGTGTTTTGGTAGTGTCCTACCCAACATATCGCACGATGCGTTTTACTATATAATTGTGACAGGAGGTGGTCGTATATAATAAATATATAGTTATGTCCAACTAGACAATGGTGTGAAATCAGATTCAAAAATGGTCTAATGTTTACCTTCATCACTTTGATATATATAATTGTGGTGAATTACAAATGTTCATTTCGGTTGTTTTCTGCACATTTGGGTGATGCTTCGACACCATCTCGTGACTCTATTACAAAAAGTTTGTGGACAACTTGATCTCACAAGCTAACTCATAAGTGCTATTGTCACTATGTTGAATGACAATGCTTCTGACCAAAGACATAGCAGTGCCCATTGTTCTTCTCCTTTGCCCGTGCAGAGTCATTGTTAATATTCTAGTACACGCCCGTGGCTTTGCCACACACGGAACCGTGCCTATACAGTCAGCGCACGCACGGAAACACTATCGCAGGGGCACGCGCGTGCCACTTCTCATTGAACAAGCATACCCCAAAGGTCTAAAGATTCATACCCTCGTTGAATTTCGCTGATCGAAGACATGCACCACGGGAGAGGCACGAATGCCGCCTCTCAACTAAGATAAGAGGGTAAAACATGTTACTGTGTAAAATCGTGCATGCAGAGGCTACAAGACCGTGACAGTCACTATTAAAAATCCAGTACATGACAGAGACTTTGTGACACAAGGGGCCGTGCCTGTAGAGCCATCACATGGAATGCTTGCAAAACCGTGCCTACAGAAGGCTACAATACCATGCGTAGTCACAAGGAACCATGCCTCTATTGAGCCTCAATGGATACCCGGGACCCCACATGTCAGTCAAATTGATAATAACATCATATATATATATATACAGAGGAAAGTGAAATCTAACCCTAACCCACTCCACTCGTAGTCCCAGCCACCTCCAGCCTCCTCCTCTGTTCCTGCTGAGTCCCGATCGAGCCGCCTCGACCCTCCAGTCTCCTCCTCTGTTATTCCCAATCTAGACAACCATCAGTCCACCACCGGCCATCGGCTCGCTCTCCTCCGGATCGCAGCTGCCTCCAACCGCCTCTTCCTCCCATCGATCCATCCATCCATCCCGTCGCCCCATCCTGCACAAAGCGGTTCTCGTAGGTGGCGCAAACCAAGAAATGGAGATGGATATGGAGTTCTAGACCGGTGCCTCGACGACCAAGATGGCGAGGCTCGCGCCACCGACGACGTGCTCCTCTGGGGGTTTGACAGTAGCGGCTGGAAGCGGTGAGGGTGCCCTCGATGGAACCGAGGATCAGGACAAGGAGTCTGGTCCGGACCGCATCAACGACCTCCCGCACGCCGTCCTCGATGAGATCATCTCCTGCCTCTCCACTAAGGAGTTCATCCGCACTCAAATCCTCTCAACCCGGTGGCGCCCTCTTTGGCGTGCCGCTCCTCTGAATCTGGACCGTCGTGAGATCCCTCTCGCTCGAGTTTTTAACCCCCTCGAAAAATTAGATTTCGAGTTGATTTCCGCTCGCTCCATCGCACCAGGGGAGCTCATCCGCATAATGTACACTGGAACTTTTTTAGTGGAGAACCTATTGACGATGTTGATTTGAACATTCCAGAGGCCATCTTCTCCGGCCATGTGGGTGCAGTTCACAACCTATGCATATCGGCATTCTGCCTCAAGTACAAACCCTCGACTATTGACGCCTGGCTCAAATCCCCCAGATTGTACAATCTTCAGGTGCTTGAGTTTTACTACATGTTCCCACGATTTATGAGACAACGTGACATACTACCATTCTCATGCCATTCGCTTATGCCATCACCACCGACATTCAACTCTCTGATTTCCTCTTCTCTCCACACCATTGCCTTTTCTCTTTGCAAGTTACCAGAAAATTATGTACGGACGCTTAAACTACCATTGCTCAGGAGACTCTCGCTTGTGGATGTTGATACATCTAAAGTCTCATTACAAAACATAATCCACTGTAGAAGTTGCCCTGCACTCAAATGCCCGATGCTTGTTTGGACAATCAAGAGCCATTGCATCAGAATAAACTCACCTAACCTTATAAGCATTGGCAGTTGTTGTCACCATGGCAAAGTTGTTATAGAGGATGCCTCCTCAGTTCAATGGTTGATTTGTGATGATCATAGCGAGAACTTGGACATAGTTATCATATCTGCACCTAAACTGGAGGTCTTCGACAAATTATCTGATATTTTTGATGAGTCTAGCAACCCACCACACCGTATAGAAATTCAGGTAATGACTTCCCACAATATTTTCAGTTGCATTCGTTCAAACAAGCAAGTTCCATGTAATCCATTTTTTGCTATATTAATATTATGTTTTATTGTTCTTGAAGTTCTTGCCATCAGTCAGCACATCCACAACGGTTCAATCTGTCAAGACGTAGCTTATCAATATGGATTATAATGTGAGCTCAGTCGTTGCCTTGGTGCAATACTTCAAAAGCTTAGAAAACTTGTATATCAAGGTGATCATTCTCACACACAACGAAAACACATACCATGCATGGTGTACTACTGCATTCATCTAAAAAAGGCTTGTCTTAGATTTGTATGTGATGGACAAATATGTATGTATTAGACACATCTGTGTCTAGACAAAAAAGTAAAAAAAAAATCAGAACAGAGGTAATTAGGATGAATCATTCACTTGTTGTTTCAGCAGAATCTTTTTTTATAGACCTTACACATTTTAAATCTGTGTGCCTATTTAGGGAGGAGTCTGTAATGAGGAAAGTCTTACGAACGCCTATTCTTGTGAGCTCCATCAGGATGTTCGTTTGAAGTCAGTGACGCTTTTAAGCTATATACAATGTGGGAAAAACATTCAATTTGCAACATTCTTTATTCTCAACGCAAGACAGCTGGAGACTATCAAGCTTATGTTTCTTTCTCATAAAGACTTCACAGAAGGATTTTACAAACAACAACAAGAGATGCTTCAGTGGGATAAAAAGGCTTCTAAATGTGCTTGCCTCCGATAATCGGCAAGTTGCGACCACAAGCAATTGGATTTAAGACACGCACACATTGAGCACCCAAATTTAACGGGTCCATTCACTTGTAAGTGCTGAAAATAGCGTTGGGGTTAGAAGTTGCTGCCATATATCTATCTCAGTTTTATGTAGGGGTGGTGAAACATTGCCTGTACCTTTTGCTGAATCTGTAACTTTGTTAACATCATTGTTATTGTGCTAAAACAATTCCTGTACCTTTTGCTGAATTTGTAACCTTGTTAGCAGCATTGTTATTGTGCTGTGCACCCACGAAGGAGCTCGCAACTGCCAAAACCAAACTACTTAGTCTCCTTTTATCTTGGTGCAACAACATTTTATACTCTCCAGCTATGTGCTGTAAGAAAAAACATTTTTCCTCTCTGCCGAGTGATCTCGCACAGGATAGTGACCAACGAGTTTCATGGGTCTCATTGATGACCTCACCTCTTTTTCCGCGAGGAATGCATAAAGTTGAGAGGCGTTATGAGTTTATTTGTAGATACATGTGATTGTCAAAGGGTTCAAACGACAACCACTCTAGAGCAGGGCAGTAGTGGTGGATCATGTAGATCATTGCACCATTGGATATTCCAACTCTTGATACAGAAAGTCTTTTGAGCAACGAGATTTGAAGCATTAGTACCAGGCTATCCTCCAGTATGCAAAGGGCAAGGCTGGCAATGGTGGATCATTTGACGCCTGGACACAGAGGCGCTAGACGGAGCCCTTGTGGGAAGAGATAATTGTTCCGGGGAATTTATAATCATTTAGATTGAGAAGGGCCTTGCACCATAGGGGTCACAAACGATCTCACCCAGGATTGCGTCTAGGATGGCGCTGATGATATCTAGACCAGATCGAGGGGCATCGCCGCTTCTTGCCTCTTTGACCACCGTTGAAATCCTAGAGGAGGGCGTCGACGGTGGTTTGAGCCTCGCCCTGTTGCAGCAGGCTCCATATTTGATTTCATCCTCCTCTTCGTGTCCATATCCATGTGAATCTCTATCTCTATTTCCATTTGTCGTATGGTAGAAGGAAATGCAAAGCACAATTTTGTATTACGGACATGCACGGGTGTGTACGCAGCAGATCCACGGGTGAGAGTGCGAGAGGCACGCCTGGTACAACAACACGAAGCATAGTTTTAGACGGGAAAAATATGAAATCATGGGATTTATGGAGGAGCAGGGATTTATTATCAGGAAGAAGCACTGATATGTATGCGGCATGTCCATGTCTGGGCCAATGCTGTTCCATATATAAAACAAAAGTCCGTAATGTAAAACAAAGGTCCGTGATGTAAATCTAGAGCACAGTCCTATATAAGGAAGATGCACGAGTTTGTTTGTCGGACATGCACCAGTGGGCGTGTGAGAGAGACACCGCTGTAAGAGAGACACCTTTTGTTTACTAAAAGTCGAGCACACTTAGAAGCCTTTTTGTCTTCCCCTTCGGGTCCACATAAACACCACATGCACAATTCTGTACGTAGTAGAACCACTGTTGTGCCTATGCAAGATGCACGACTGGTAGAGAAGCAGGGAGTAGGATTTTAGACAGAAATAGGAAGAGGAAGCAGGAATATATCCATCAAGGGTACTGGGAGGGAAATTTGTGGAAAGTTCACAATGAATAAACATGCATCGATCAAAAAAATCAAGGCCAACAAGAGCATGACTTTGCATTCAGAAGACGCATGGGTTTACATACAGAAGATCCATGATTTCTTAGTCCCACATGCATTTGGTCAACCAGAACGATGCAAAAGTTGAATGATTGTTTGCGCAACCGAGCCCTGCCGCAAGTGCCACACTTCAGACAGTTTTCTTGCAGAGATCAGCAATTACATGTGAGAGCAACTCCTTATCGGCCACGGCTCCCTTGAGGATTGTGAAGAGCACAACCGACTCTATTGTCAACATAGCTGCATTTGTCAAAGCAGATAACCCAGGTATTTCCAACCTTCCATCTTTATGCAAGCAGTACGTGCCAGGCAAATCGACGAAACTAGAAAGTTCAACAAGTCTGATGCTGCCCTTTATAGGAAAATACCCAAGCTTCTGCCTGAGAGCATCGGTAATAACAGTAGGTATTCTCTGTACAAAAACAAATCATTGTAAGTTGTGCCATTGCATCAAGGGGAGTGACATGTGGAGATTGTCTTGTAGAAAGAAAAAATGACTAACCAAACGACCTTTCTGAACGTTGCTAAAATTTAGACAGTGCACGAAGGCAGTGACAGTGATGTCCGTAGCACTTAAAACAAGGTTGGTCACGCACACCATTTCAGTATATGAAAGTTTTATGCCTCAGGTGTAGAGAGTCTTGTCTATGTAGCTTCTCTGGGATAGACTGAGATCTACAAGAGCTAAACAATAAAATCATCTATAAGTCAACATGTCTGAAGCAAAAAATGGTGTTTGCATGGTAAATCAATTTGTGAGAATGAATTGAAAAGTTAAATACAATATACTTAGAAATATATTTTACAGGGTCACTATAAAGGATAAATATCACACTACATGGTAAAAACAAATATTTACTCCGACGATCATCGTCGAGATTCAGATCACATTGTCTCTTCATAGGCGAGTGTAACATACCAATGGCAGGTTTGGGAACGAATTTGTGACTCCCTCAAGATTCATTCAACTGCATATCAATGTGGAAGAAGAAATCTTTGCCTTGCAAATCAAGTTTAATAATATCACCGTAACATAGTTCATAGTCTTGTATCATCTTTTCCCACCCACGACCATGAAACCTGGACCTATCAGCGCAATTGGTAAACTTAATATTGTATGAAAACTCCTCGTCGATGCCAAACACAAGGATCACATCATCATCTTCAAATCCATCATATAAAGATTCTTCTTTCCATAAAGAAATCAAAGAGAGGGCTTGCTTCCGGTAATAGCAAGGGACATACTACCAAATAAGAAGAAAAAATAAGTATGGTTCATAGATCAAAACAACCATGCCAAAACGCTACCAACAAGAATGATTATGTGTCATTATTTATATCTCTTATATTGCTCGATTAATATTATTCCTTATGTAAGAACGGTAGAAGGAAAGGCACAAAACAAATGTTCTTGTTGCCGATACCCAAAATTTACAAGGTACGACTCATAACAACGAGGCAAAGGGACAATCAAGAAAGAGCGGCCAACAATGGACTCACCACCATGACAACCGAGGTTCCAACAAACATCACAGTTCATCGCTGTCTACGAATATAAAACAATACATAAGACTGCGATGCATAAGATCTGGAAAAAGACTATATAGATCTAAGACAACATGTGCAACCATTTATGCCCAGAGACAATTAAAAGACTATGCATCAATGTTAGATACTCAATATAATGAGATAAGACAAAGTTATATAAATAAAAGTTCTCACATCTACCACGAGTGGCAGAGACTTGCAAAAAACAACCAACTCCATTCCCTCAAGATTGTTCGCCCAAATACTTAAAAAGGGGTAAAATGTGTAATCCCAAGAGATCGGCGGAATCCAACACACGCTAACTGAAAAACACAGTAAAAAGTATGGAAATCTAAGTTGGAGGGGAATGAACCGTAGACAGAATCCGATAGACGAACCGTAGACAGAAAGAGGGGAATGAGCTAAAGTGAAAGAATCAGATTTGAGGATAAAGCGGAAGAGCAAGTAACTCTGTTTACGAGATACATACAACCTCGTATTTATGGAGAAATTATTGGAGATATGGTTGTCTTGATGAAATGAAAAACTGTCTGTAATAAGAGAGAGGTAGAGGTAGAGAGGGAGATAGAGAGACGTGAGATGGCGAGAGATAGAAGTAACGTCTACGAGTTCACCCCATTACTTCCCTCTGTATATGCCGCTTCGCCACGCCAATCACTACTCCCGACACAAGAACAAAGTGGTATGTCAGTGGGATGTATCGTCACCCAGACAAACGTTTGGTGGAGTGGGACCATGTGAAAACTCCCTGCGAGGATTGGGCCACTAACATGTGGGTCAGGTTCCCCACGGACTCACGTGTTAGTGCCAGAACGGGAAGGTGCCAAATGGCAGAGGATCCTCGTGCCCGGCATGGTGCCTTCTTCGTGGACCTAGCGCGTCCTTAGATCTCTTCCCCTCTCTCCAAGCCACCCAACCCCCTTGTATATTCACTGATACGATGAGTAAGACGGCGCTGCTTCTACCCACAGCTGCTGTACCATGTCGACATCTAAGATCAGCAAAGAGATGAAGAATGAAGAGATGTACTTCCATGACATGGACTGTCATTTCTATGTAAGAGTTTTCCACTTACATGAGCAGTTCTAATTTTGGTGTTTTGTTTTGGGAATATTTGATTTGACCTCAAAGGGTACTTGTCTTCTTGTAGGAGAACCCTAATACAATCGTAGACCAAGATTTTCATGGTGAAAAAGAAGGCCCCCCTCTGTACTGCGTGCTCCACGACACCAAGCCTCTAAGGTGTGTGGCCTTCAAAGGAATTGACACAGGAAGGAGGTTCTATGATTGTGCTGTCAATCTTAGCCACTTTTGAAATCCCAGTTACTTCCTTTTTACATCAAGTTGGTTGTAGATACGAGACATAGTTACAAACAAAACCTTTTTAGTTGGAACCATTCCAAGAGGCATTTACAAACAAAAATTTAAGGTCGTTGTTTATTGCCTATTATATCTAGCTTTCTACTAGGCTACTGTTTAACGTTCACTAGTTCCTCGAGGAAAACATATTACTTGTACTGAGATACTTTCTAACTTAATGCATACTTTCTAAATAAGATAGTTTTACTTGTGTTGGCTGTTCCCATTTGTTTCTTCGCCAGGTGCAATTAATTGATGCTCGTTAGAAGAAAGTTAGTGCAATTTTAAATCTCGCATAGTATGTTAAGAATCTCTGTTCACATTTGTTTCTACCCTTTTTGTTTCCCTTGTAGAGAGGTGTGAACTATGGAGTCATGAAATAGGTCGATCAGCCTTGGCCTTTTATAATGCAGAGGTGCCTGCTCAAGCTTTGGCAGATGTTGCACAAGGGTAATGGCAAATGCCAGGAATAGAAAGAAGAGATAAACAACCTTAAAAAGGATGTCAAACAATTGATCCTTAAGCTCAAGAACCTTGAAAGGCAGAAGAAGCAACTCGACATCGATCATAAAGAGCTCAAGTCCATTCACGCGTGTCTCATGGGTGCTATTTGGAATATCGAGGAGGAGAGGGATGAGACCAAGCTGGACAGAGGCTTTCTGGAGCAAGAGGTGAATATGCGGAAGGGGAATAAGAAGAAGCTGGAAACCGTCCTCTCTAATCTTGTTGCGAAAGGCTCCACGAATAGGTATGAGCTTCTCATGATCAAGGAGTTCTTGAAGAATGATTGCTAGGTATCCTATTGATTGGACAACACTGGCAAAACTACTCGTCTGGTATAAATCTAATGATTGGACATGGAACTGGCTGTTCATGTTATTTTTTGCAACCTCACATAGAGGCCGTGTAGTTGTAGTGTTCTAGATATGAATGTCATATTGAAATATTAATGGAGATCCAAAAGACACATGACATGCTGTTCATCTCATATATATTAGATTGCAAACATCGTTGGTTCATTCCAAGTGTCATAGATTAGCTGCATGAGACAGTTTTACTCTTGCTTCGCCTGATAAATATTTCTGTTCAAAGTAAAATATGAAGCATGGATTTATACTAGCGAGATGCACGGGCGTGTATGCAGCACGTCCACTACGCGATAGGCACGAATACTATGGAATTAGGAAGCATGGTATTACATGGAAAATATGAAATAGGAAGCAACATTTTATGTTGGGACGTCCGTGATGTAAACTAGAAGCATGGATTTACATTAAGTAAATGCACGGTTATGAAGGCAACACATCCACGAGTCGAGCAGATTTTGTTTAGGGATAAGTGTATTACAAGCCAGTGTTAATAAGGCAGCACATCCACGGTAATGAAGCGAAGGGATGCATGGCATTAATAGAATGAGAGAAATTTGTTTACGTTTACAAGCACGAGGGACTTTCGCCCCGACATTGGACGCACGCTTATGCCTGGACACATGAAGCACAGTCCATGATGTGACATCTTGAGCACAGTTAAATATTATAAAGCATCACACTTTTGACTGCAGGACATGCACTGGGTGTACGTGTGCGGGATGCACGGCTGGCAGGGAGACACGAAGCACACTGGTAATAGTAAGCATGGATTTATACTAGTGAGATGCACGAGTATGTACGCAACAGGTCCACTGTGCGAAAGGCACGAATACTATGGAATTAGGAAGCATGGTATTACACAAAAAATATGAAACAGGAAGCAGCATTTTATGTAGGAACGTCCATCCGTAATGTAAAATAGAAGCACAGATTATATTAAGGATACTAGCGAGATGCACGGGTATGTACGCAACAGGTCCACTAGGCGAAAGGCACGTATACTATGGAATTAGGAAGCATGGTATTACACGGGAAATATGAAACAGGAAGCAACATTTTATGTAGGGACGTTTGTGATGTAAAATAGGAGCACATATTTACATTAAGTAAATGCACAATAATGAAGGCAACACATCCACGAGTCGAGCAGATTTTGTTTAGGGATAAGTGTATTAAAAGCCAGTGTCAATGAAGGCAGCTCATCCATGGTAATGAAGCTAAGGGATGCTAAGTATTAAAAGAATGAGAGGAATACGTTTACGTTTACAGGCACGAGGGACTTTTGCCCCAGCACTGGACACACGCTTCTCCATGGACACACGAAGCACAGTCCGTGATGTGACATCTTGAGCACGGTTAAATATTAGAAAGCATCACACTTTTGACTGTAGGACATGCATAGGGTGTACGTGTGTGGGACACATGGCTGGTAGGGAGACACGAAGCACACTGGTAATAGGAAGCATGGATTTATACTAGAGAGATGCATGGGTATGTACGCAACACGTGCACTATGCGAAAGGCATGGATACTACGGAATTATGAAGCATGGTATTGGACAGAAAATAGGAACAGGAAGCAGCGTATTATGTAGGAACGCCCATCAGTAATGTAATATAGAACTATGGATTTATATTAAGGATATGCACGATAATGAAGGAATCACATGGATTGATTCATTTGACAAAATGGACCATCCACTGTGTGACACACCTGCCATACATCCAAAGGTGGGATGGATACCATTCGAAATAAAAAAAATGGCGAGATGGATACGAGGGACCAGGGGCAGGTTGTCCGTCAGCATTTTCACTTTGATAATACCGACCGATGCCTCTTTCGTCGCCGCCGTGTGAACGCCGCATGTCACCCCTCTGGCTCGCTGCCCGACACCAAGTTCCTCCATTTAACCCAGCCGGCGTTCCCAAGACCTATCACACCCACCTCGTTTCTCTCCGCGGCGCCACACAAGCCCTTCTGTTTCCTCTATACACTGATCGCCCAGTCTCTCCGGCATTAGCATGGTCTGCCGTAAGATCACCACCTACGCGATGCTCACTCCTAAGCGCTGGATGCAGATTGATGCAGAGATCCAAGGTAGGCGCGCCGCCCGCGTTGGTGCCGGCCTGCCTCCGGACTCGCTGGAGCAAGATGAGGATGAGAAGGAGGAGACGGAAGACGATAAAGGAGGGCAGCTGCCGGAGCTAGTGGAGGTGGCGGTTCAGGAGAAGGATGAAGCTGAGCATCCTGCTCCGGTGCTCAACATGGAGGGGTCAGAAACAGACTTTTCCGCCGCCCTAGTCGTGATGATGGTGGAGCAATAGGCCATCATGGAGTCCATCCAGGATGAGGCTGAGGTGGAGGCCAACCGACAACTTATCCGAAAGAAGCAGGGGGAGGCGGATACTGTATTCGACGAACTTGATGCGGATAAGGCGGCAGAGGAGGCCGAAGCGGAGCAGGAGGAGGTGCCGAAGGGGGCCGAGCTGTAGCTGACACGTATGAACTCGTCGGAGGTCGCAGAGATAGTTCACATCTCCTATGAGGAGTAGCTACGTAGTATGTACTTTTTTTTGCATGCTTTTGTATGGATGTAAGAATCTAAGCATGGGATGAACTGCTGCTAATTTGGGATCACTCCTCATGGGCGTCTTCAAGTTCATAGGGATGCTTTTTTTCCAGGAAGTTCGGGGATGTAAAACGAAAACCATAGGTGTGTACGCAGTACGTCCACGGATGTGCGTGTGTTGGAGGGAAACATCAAGGATTGGGTGTATTGCCAGGAACTTCGGTGATGTAAAACAAAAACCACAGATATACACTAGGCAGACGTACGAGTGAGTACGCTATAGGTCCACGGGTTTGGGTGTGCGTGTGCTTTTGGTTTTTTTTCAGGAACCTCGATGATGTAAAACGAAAACCACAGATATACGTTAGGCAGACGCACGGGTGAGTACTCTATAGGTCCATAGGTTTCGGTGTGCGTGTGTGATACGTCTCCAACGTATCTATAATTTTTTTATGATGGCATGCTATTATATTATCTGTTTTGGATGTTTTATATGCATTAATATGCTATTTTATATTATTCTTGGGACTAACCTATTAATCTAGAGCCAAGTGGCAGTTTCTCTTTTTCCTTGTTTTTGAGTTTTGCAGATATGGAATATTGAACGGAGTCCAAACGGAATAAAACCCGCGGAAGTAATTTTTCTGGAAGGAAACAAGTCATCCATGCTTGGAGTGCACGTCAGGGGAGGTGCCAGGGCGCCACAAGCCTGCTAGGCGTGCCCCCTGGCCGTGCCTTGCAGGCTTGTCACCTCCTGACAGGTCTCCTAACCCTAATTCTTGGCCTATAAATACCCAAATATTCCCCCAACATCAAAATGAGCCATACAAATACTTTTTCGCCGCCGAAAGCCTCCGTTCCCGAGAGATCCAATCTTGGAGCCTTTTCCGGTAATTCGCCGGAGGGTGTTTTGATCACGGAGGGCATCTACATCAACTCCATCGCCCCTCCAATGATGCGTGAACAGTCCACCACAGACCTACGGGTCCATATCTAGTAGCTAGATGGCTTCTTCTCTCTCTTTGATCTTCAATACCATGTTCTTCATGATCTCCATGGAGATCTATTCGATGTAATCCTATTTTGTGGTGTGTTTGTCAAGATCCGATGAATTGTGAGTTTATGTTCAGATTGTCCATGAATCTTACTTGAATCTCCTCTGATTTCTTATATGCATGATTTAATACCCTTGCAAGTCGCTTCGAGTTATTGGTTTGGTTTGGCCAACTAGATTGGTAATTCTTGCAATGCAAGAAGTGCTTGGTTTTGGGTTCAATCTTGCGGTGTACTCACCCAGTGACATAGTAGGGGGTAGCAAGGCACGTATTGTATTGTTGCCATCAAGGGTAACAAGATGGGGTTTTCATCATATTGCTTGAGTTTATCCCTCTACATCATGTCATCTTTCTTAATGCGTTACTCTGTTCTTCATGAACTTAATACTCTAGATACAGGCAGGAGTCGGTCGATGTGTGGAGTCATAGTAGTAGATGCAGAATTGTTTCGGTCTACATGATATGGGCATGATGCCTATATGCATGATCATTGCTTTGGATAACTACATGATTATTCACTTTTCTATCAATTGCTTGACAGTAATTTGTTTACCCACCATGATATTTGCCTTCAAGAGAGAAGCCTCGAGTGAAACCTATGCCCCCTGGGTCCATTTTCCATCATATATTTTTAGATCTATACTTGCTGCAATTTAGTTATGTTGTACTTTCCGCACTCGTTACATCTATCTCTATCTCTAATCCTTGCAAATAATCGTGAAGGGATTGACAACCCCTTTATAGCGTTGGGTGCAAGAGTTTGATTATTTGTGTAGGTGCATCCATTGATGACTTGCTTGTTCCTCCTACTGGATTGATACCTTGGTTCTCAACAACTGAGGTAAATACTTACCTACTTTGTTGCATCACCCTATCCTCTTCAAGGGAAAACCAACGCATGCTCAAGAGGTAGCAAGAAGGATTTCTGGTGCCGTTGCCGGGGAGGATACACATCAAGCCTACCAAGTACCCATCACAAACTCATCTCTTGCATTTACATTATTTTCCATTTGCCTCTCGTTTTCCTCTCCCCCACTTCTAAAACGATTTTCAGAAATTACTAAAAATATTTGCCTTTTTATTCGCCTTTCTTCTGTTCGCCTTTTGGTTGCTATGTTTGCTTGTGTTGCCATGTGCCTTCTATTTGCTTGCATCTTCGCTTGCTAAAAATCTATTGATATGGATCCTCATCCACTTGCTAATCTTTTCAAAAGACTAAATTATGATGAACCAATTGCTAGTGAGTTGAGTGTACTTGATTATCTTTATGAATTTTTGTTTGAAAATCATGAATCTAATGTTTTTGATGAAGTGTTGAAAGAATAAATTTATAAGGTGATTCATGATAGTTCCTTAATGAAAAGCATGATTTGCATGTTCTTGGTATGAATTCTCTGAATATCCATGATGCTAATGATATGCAAAACCACAAGCTTGGGGATGCTATGCTTGATGAAGATGATATTTTTTGTTCCCCAAGTTTTGGTGATGACACGTATGCTACAATTGATCATGAAAAGAATGCTTTGTGTGATAGTTATATTGTGAGATTCCTTCATGATTATACTGAAATTTATTATGAGGGAGGAACATATTCTTGTAGGATTTGCAATAATATCAAGTTTCCTCTCTATTCATAGGAAGTGGGTTAGACTTAAAAGTGTTTTTAATGCTATTCCTGATGCTCTTTTGCATATCTCGATTACTACTTTTTATGTGAGCATCATTGAAATTGTTATGCCTAGCTAGGGCGTTAAACAATCACGCTTGTTGGCACGCAACCCAATTTCATTTTCGTGTTCTGTTTTTGAGTGTTTCCCACATTATTACTTCGGTAGTAATTGTGTTTTGGTGTTTTAATTAGTGTTTGAGCCAAGTAAAACCTTAGGGGTGATCTATGGTAGTTATTGATTTGATCTTGCTGAAAAACAGAAACTTTTGCGCTCAGTCCAGGAATTTTCTCATTTTTTTAGAGCGTCGAATTGATCTGAAATTTTTACGAAAGATTTATATATAAATTTACCTGGTTTTCCTATTTTTCAGAAGTTTTTGAGTTACAGAAGTGTACGAACTTTCTAGATTTCTAAAGACTGTTCTGTTTTTGATAGATTCTGTTTTCTTTGAGTTGTTTGCCTATTTTGATGAATCTATGAGTTGTATCATGTGGTATGAGCCATGGAGAAGTTGGATTATAGTAGTTATAACACCAATATAAGTAAAGAATGAGTTCACAACAGTAACTAAGGTGGTGATTTATTTTCTTATACTAACGGATCTCATGAGTTTTCTGTTAAGTTTTGTGTGGTGAAGTTTTGAAGTTTTGGGTAAATATTTGATGGACTATGGAATATGGAGTGGAAAGAGCCTAAGCTTGGGGATACCCAAGGCACCCCAAGTAATATTGAAGGATGCCAAAGAGCATAAGCTTGGGGATGCCCCGGAAGGCATCCCCTCTTTCGTCTTCAATCCATCGGTAAATTTACTTGAGGCTATATTTTTATTCAGCACATGATATTTGTTTTGCTTGGAGCATCTTGTATGATATGGGTCTTTGTTTGTTATTTTGCCACAATCAACCTTTCTGCTCACATCTTTTGAGAGAGACACGCTGAATCGTGAAATTATTAGAATGCTCTATGTGCTTCACTTATATCTTTTGAGTTGGGCAATTTTGCTCTATGTGCTTCACTTATATATTTTAGAGCACGGTGTGGTTTGCGTTTTTATTGAAATACTCGAACTCTCGTACCTCACTTATATTATTTTGGGAGTTTCTATAACAGCATGTTAATTGGTCTAGGTTATGAATTTAGTCCTAATATGATAGGCATCCAAAAGGGATATAATAAAAGATTCCTTATTAAGTGCATTGAGTATTTATGAGAAGTTTGATTCCTTGCATAAATTTTTGAGATATAAAGAGGGTAATGTTAATAGACATGTTAGGAAGCAAATTTGTGATTTGGTAAAAATACTTGTGTAAAGTTTTGTGATTCCTGTAGCATGCACGTATGGTGAACCGTTATGTAAGGAAGTCGGAGCATGACTTGTTTATAGATTGTCGACCTTTGTGTGAGGGTCGAGGGCGCTCGATTCTTAACTCCTACCACCCACCTAGTAGCATGCGTTTAATTCTTTTCTTGAATGAATAATAGCTTTTGTAATAAGTATGTGAGTTCTTTATGACTAATGTTGAGTCCATGGATTATACGCACTCTCACCCTTCCACTTTTGCTAGCCTTTCGAGTACCGCGCAACTTTGGCCGGTGCAACAAACACTTTCCTCAAAACAGCCACCATATACCTTCCTCAAAACAGCCACCATATATATTTACTCAAAGCAGCCAACATACCTACCTATTATGGCATTTCGATAGCTATTCCGAGATATATTGCCATGCAACTTCCACCGTTTCCTTTTATGGCGTGCACCATCGCTTCCATATTGCATATAGAGTCATATTTTGTCATAGGTATCGAGTTGTAATTTTATTTTGAGTTGTAAGTAAATAAAAGTGTGATGATTTTCATTATAGAGCATGTCCCATGTGAGGAAAGGATGATGGAAGCTATGATTCCCTCACAAGTGGGGATGTGATTCCAGACTTTATGAAAAAAATAAAAGAGGCCAGCGAAGCCCAATAAAAAAATGAATAGAACGGGCCTTAGATGCCCACCAAAAATGAGAGAAAAGAGATAAGGGACATTGCTACTACCTTTTTCCACACTTGTGCTTCAAAGTAGCACCATGATCTTCATGATGGAGAGTCTCCTATTTTGTCACTTTCATATAGCTAGTGGAATTTTTCTTCATGATGCACGTCCACTTAGTTTCTTTTTGAGCTTTCATACACTTATAACTCTAGTGCATTCGTTGCATGGCAATCCCTACTCATTCACATTCATATCTATTGATGGGCATCTCCATAGCCCGTTGATACGCCTAGTTGATGTGAGACTATTCTCCCTTTCCTTGACAACCTCCACCATATTCTATTCCACCTATAGTGCTATATCCATGGCTCGCGCTCATGTATTGCGTGAGAGTTGAAAAAGTTTGAGAAAATAAAGGTGTGAAAACAATTCCTTAACTTTTCATCGGGGTTGTGCATGATATAAATACTTTGTGTGGGGAAGATGGAGCATAGCCAGACCATATGATATTGTAGGGATAACTTTCTTTTGCCATTATGTTTTGAAGAGATACAATTGATTTGCTAGTATGCTTGAAATGTTATTGTTTCTATATCAATATTAAGGTTTTGTTTTGAGTCTTACGGATCTGAATATTCGTGCCACAATAAGGAATATTACTTGGATACATATGTTAGGTAGCACTCCACATAAAAAAAATCTGTTTTTATCATTTACCTACTCGAGGACGAGCAGGAATTAAGCTAGGGGATGCTAATACGTCTCCAACGTATCTATAATTTTTGATGATGGCATGCTATTATATTATCTTTTTTGGATGTTTATATGCATTAATATGCTATTTTATATTATTTTTGGGACTAACCTATTAATCTAGAGCCAAGTACCAATTTTTGTTTTTTCCCCTTGTTTTTGAGTTTTGGAGATATGGAATATTGAAAGGAGTCCATACGGAATAAAACCCGCGGAAGGAATTTTTCTGAAAGGAAACAAGTCATCCAAGCTTGGGGTGCACGTCAGGGGAGGTGCCAAGGCGCCACAAGTCTGCTAGGAGCACCCCCTGGCCGTGCCTAGCAGGCTTGTCACCTCCTGGCATGTCTCCTAACCCAGATTGTTGGCCTATAAATACCCAAGAATTCCCCCAACATCAAAAAGAGCCATGCAAATACTTTTTCCCCGCCGGAAGCCTCCTTTCCCGGGAGATCCAATCTTGGAGCCTTTTCTGGTAATCTGCCGGAGGGGGTTTCGATCACGAAGGGCATCTACATCAACTCCATTGCCCCTCCAATGATGCGTGAGTAGTCCACCACAAACCTACGGGTCCTAGGTAGTAGCTAGATGGCTTCTTCTCTCTCGTTGATCTTAAATATCATGTTATTCATGATCTTCATGGAGATCTATCCGATGTAATCCTCTTTTGTGGTGTGTTTGTCAAGATCTGATGAATTGTGGGTTCATGTTCAGATTATCCATGAATATTATTTGAATATCCTCTTATTTCTTATATGCATGATTTCATATCCTTGCAAGTCTCTTTGAGTTATTGGTTTGGTTTAGCCAACTAGATTGGTAATTCTTGCAATGGGAGAAGTGCTTGGTTTTGGGTTCAATCTTGCGGTGTCCTCCCCTAGTGACATAGTAGGGGTAGTGAGGCACATATTGTATTGTTGCCATCAAGGGTAACACTATGGGGTTTTCATCATATTGCTTGAGTTTATCCCTCTACATCATGTCATCTTTCTTAATGTGTTACTCTGTTCTTCATGAACTTAATACTCTAGATGCTGGCAGGAGTCTGTCGATGTGTGGAGTAACAGTAGTAGATGTAGAATCATTTCGGTCTACTTGATATGGACGTGATGCCTATATGCATGATCATTGCCTTGGATAACTACATGATTATTTGGTTTTCTATCAATTGCTTGATAGTAATTTGTTTACCCACCATGATATTTACCTTCAAGAGAGAAGCCTGTAGTGAAAACTATGGCCCCCGGGTCTATTTTCCATCATATATTTTCTGATCTATACTTGCTGCAATTTATTTAGATTTTACTTTCCGCACTCATTACATCTACCTCTATCGAATCTAATCCTTGCAAATAACCATGAAAGGATTGACAACTCCTTTATAGAGTTGGGTGCAAGAGTTTGATTATTTGTGTAGGTGCATGCATTGGTGACTTGCTTGTTCCTCCTACTGGATTGATACCTTGGTTCTTAACAACTAAGGGAAATACTTACCTACTTTGCTGCTTCACCCTTTCCTCTTCAAGGGAAAACCAACGCATGCTCAAGGGGTAGTAGTGTGCTAGAGGGAAACAAGAAAGTTTGGTTTTTTTGCCAGGAACCTCTATGATTTAAAACGAAAACCATGGATATACACTAGGAATACGCACGGGTGTGTACTCTCTAGGTCCACGGGTTTCAGTGTGCGTGTGCTAGAGGGAAACACGAAAGTTTGGGTTTTTTGTCAGGAACCTTGGTGATGTAAAATGAAAACCACGGATATATGCTAAACAGACGCACGGGTGAGTACTCTGTAGGTCCACAGGTTTGGGTGTGCGTGTGCTAGAGGGAAACACGAAAGTTTGGGTTTTTTGTGAGGAACCTCGGTGATGTAAAATGAAAACCACACATATACGCTAGGTAGACGCATGGGTGAGTACTCTGTAGGTTCACGGCTTCGGGTGTGCGTGTGCTAGAAGGAAACATGAAAATTTATTTTTACCATGGATATACGCTAGGTAGATGCACGAGTGAGTACGTGATAAGTCCACAGGTGTTTCTCTTGTGCTAGAAAAAATAGTTCTACAACTGTTATTACAAAAAAATCTACTTCATAAGTCCTACGAACACACGCGTGTTTCAGGAACATTAAAAACTTCAAACACCATGTTGATAAAAACATAGTTTCCACACATTCCATTCAAACAAGGTTAAAACCTAAAAAAATGGAGGTAGCTGGTAGTTCATTAATAGATATTCATACAATATATAGATCATTAGACATAAAACAGATAAATTACTTTCTACCAGAACTTCAGCGGAACCAGCACCTTATGCATTTCCTCAAGCATAACCACTCGCGCCCCCATGAACATCTTTGGGAGCTTCACGAGCACCAGAATCGACAGTAGAGACACTATCGGAAGAAGGGACAAGTTGAATGATTTGAGTCTTCATAAGACCAAACCAATCAGGCTTGCAAGGCTTTAGCTCCACAACTTTGTTAGCCATCAAAACTGCATAATTGTTAGTACTTGCACCTTGCTTGAAATTCTTTCCATGGACAACATTCACAGAGAACAAGTTGGCAAATATGAAAACAACCTCGTCTTTGATGAAATGGTCTGCTACCTTAAATGACCAATCACCAAGATAGTCGTGAAGTGCATAAGCAACACAAAATGATGCTGGGAACAAGTGGCTTGACACAGAGAAGACAACAACATTGTCAACCAGACCATAATGGAGGCCTAGCTGCTCCTTTGTGGAAATGGAAATCTCTAGGACATGCGGTGCTCGATCATACAACTACAAAAAGAAAAAAAGAATGAAGAAATTAATAACTTGAGAAATAGATAATCAACAGGACAAGTAAACAAGCATTTTAAGCATATAAATAATAAAAAAGATGAACAAAAACAGTAATAATTAATAGTTTGTAGCTTTAAAAAATATAAATAGTAAGAAAGCTTTTACAAACTTGAATTGCGAAAGAAAAATCAACTTACGCGACAAGTGTCATCATCAACTTCATCACAATCCACTCTGGGCCTTTTGGCCTACAACGGAAAGATAAACATGTAAATAACAATATGAAAACATAACACAAAAAACATAATAATACTATTATAGTAATTATAGAGCAACTTTGTAACCTTAGAAACCTCTCCTTTTCTCTTTGATGATGCACAAGCAAATGTGTCCATCTACAAAAATTGAGAACCCAAATAAATCAGATCCAGAAGAATAAGAAAGTCTATTTGATTGATAATTGTTCCAACAAACCAGATCTACAATAAAACTATCGGGAACTAAACGAATGCTTGCTCTAGTTGAAGGCATAACATCTACATTGGAAAACAACAACAAAAAAAGAAACCGTGAACAAATGGTTGCTTCAGGGTTTCAGTCAGAAAAATGGAGCTAGTATAATTTTTTTAATAAGCACATGAAATTTATAAGAGGAACCTATAGAATAAGGGCCACGCTAATCGCACAGAGAATCATATTAATGATTTAGGAACCTAAGATTTACACTACTGACATAGGAAACCTTTTCATAAAAAACATCTGAATAAATAACAAGAAATAGAAAGGAAGATGGAACAACCGCAGAACTCAATGAAGTGCCTGAACAAAACGACCCAAGGAAGAAAAAAAGGGATCAAATCCCTTCGAAATATCATCGTTTCCGAGGAAGACGATGAGAGGAAACGCCGGACAAAGAGATGGGGAATGGACAAGAGGAGAAAGCAAGGAAAAAATAAATAGTTCGAATGGCAAGGGACTCTATGACTATGGTGGCGCCTATATAAATGTTTGGGAAACTGAACCAGCGGTAGTGTTGTAGTGGGGTGCGTGGAAGGGTAGTGGGGTGCCACGTTTGAGTAAGTTAACATTTGCTCTGTGAAATGGGACGTGGCTTTCCTGCGGCCACAGCGTGCGACCATTAGCCCAACTAGAAGTTTTTGTTTCGTGTGTCTGTCTGTGTACACGGCTGTTTAAAAATATCTGTATGTACACTACTGTTTGAAAATGTATTTGTAGCTTTATTTGTCTATACACGGCTGTTTAAAAATTTAACAACATCAATCAAAAAAATGAAAAAAACATAAAATTAAGAGAAACCCCAAATAAATAAATTAAAAAAAATCAAAGAAGGAATTATTTTAAAAAATAAAACACAAAAAAGATAAAATTGTAAACATAGAAAAGATAAAAAAATATAGGGCAGTATCAAGAACCATTGCGAATCATGAATGTATGCACAAAGTATGCACGGGTGTTTACGCTGTAGGTCCACGGGTATGCTTGTTGTAGAGGGAAACACGAAGCACAATTATTTTTCCAGGAACTTCCATGATGAAAAAATGAAAGCACTGATCTATGCTAACAATACGCACAGGTGTTTATGCGGTAGATCCACGGGTCTGCGTGTGCTAGAGGGAAACACGAAGCACGGTTTTTAGCAGGGAACTTCCGTGATGTAAAACGGAAAGCACAGATGTATGCTAACTAGACGCATAGGTGTGAGCGGGTTAAATCCAAGGGTGCGCCTGTGCTAGAGGGTCACAGGAAGCACGGTTTTTTGCCAAAAACTTCTGTGATGTAAAATGGAAAGAGCGGCCATGCGTTTACTAGTAGCACATTTTTTTGTAAAGCAGATCCGTTGTAACAGAGGAAAAGACATGCTGCTACGGCAGAGGCCTTCGAAGGAAGTGACACATGAAGGAGGTTCTATGGTCGTGGTATGTTAGAGGGAAAACTTCATCTTCACCAGCATACTACTCCAGCATCCAGTATTGTACATCAGACTACGCTTGTTTCTTACTTAAGCAAACTACCACATGGTTCCAAAGCAAAACAACTACAACAAAAGCATACTGGGGAAAGCAAAAGAAAACTAACAGCTCGTAAACAAATTAACTTGTAATCTAAGATGGCTAGGAGCAATCTTGAAGATACTTCTTGGGGTGCATCATCTTCATCTTCACTAGTTCCTGGCACGCTTCTTGGATTTCTCCAGCTTTGCGCAGCAAAGTCCGTCTTGGGTAACGGTGAGGATGCTCCATATCTTGTACGTGGTGTAAGCATCCTTTGACGCATACTCGATGTACTTCTCGGGCAGGGGCATCTTGTCCCAGAGTGTGTGATCTTGGTTGGTGATCTTGTACTTCATGTCGATATAGTAGTCATCGATCAACATGGAGGATACGTCGCCAAGCGAGTCCAAGTACTTGGTGCTTTCGGGCACCCTCCATTCATTCTGGATGTCGACGAAGTGGCTGATCTCCAGGCGACATGGTCAAGCTTCTTGATGTCCTGGTCGATGGAGAAGCTAACAAAAGTGTACCTTGTGTCTGCAAGGAAGTTGTCAAACGTCGTGCACTTGTGTTCGGCTACACTCAGTTGGAACAACAGCACCAACTGGATCTTGCCGACAGAGAGCTGGACGAGGGCAGCCTTCTGCGTGTGCGCTGGATCGTTAGTGTACTCGACATCAACACCGAAGATCTTGTTGCACTGGTACTTGAGGTGCTGCTCGTAGTTCTTGATCGTTTCCTCCACCTTCTTCAGGTCGTTGGTGTAGATCACGTGCAACTTGATGGTGCCGTGTGCCTCCACCTCCTTAAGTTCCCTGATGAAACCCATCATCGGGAGCCCTAGAGAAGGATTCGTGGATTTCTCGTGGAGAGGGAAGAGTGGGAGGGGAAGTAATGACAGCGCAATATGGTGATCTATGTTGTTCTGGAGGTCTGTATTTATGGGCGGGAATGGCCGCAAGGGAGGAACAACACAATCTCCCATGGTGATGGTATCGTGGGTTCTTCTTTGATCGTGTTTTTTTTCTTTCATCAATATTTTTTGTTAACCACCGTGTGGATAGCGATTACATCATCAAATGTTTTAGCTAATTTAACAACATCAATCAAAAAACAGAAAAAATACTTAAAATTAAGAGAAACCCAAAATATATAAATTAAAAAAAACAAGAAGGCATTATTTTAAAAAATAAAACACAAAAAAGATAAAATTGTAAACACAGAAAAGATAAAAAAATATAGGGCAGTATCAAGAACGGTTATTTGGTAAGTCCACGGGTGTACACGGGTGTTTACTTGCTAAGTCCACAGGTGTGTTTGTGGTAGAGGGAAACACGAAGCACGATTTTTTGCCAGTAACTTCCACGATGTAAAACGGAAAGCACGGATGTATGCCGCCTAGACGCACGGGACTGCACACGTTCGGTCCACGGGTGTGCTTCTGGTAGAGGGAAACATGAAGCACAGTTTTTTGCTAGGAACTTTTGTGATGTAAAATAGAAATCATGGATGTATGCTAAGTAGATGCACGGGTCTACATGCGTTAGATCCACGGGTGTGTGTGTGCTAGAGGCTCACACGAAGCATAGTTTTTTGCCAGGAACTTCCCCAATGTAAAACGGAAAGCACGGATGTATGCTAACTAGACGCACAGGTGTGCGCGCGTTAAATCCACGGGTGTGCCTGTGGTAGAGGGAAACACGAAGCACGGTTTTTTGCTGGGAACTTCCATGATGTATAACGGAAAGTGTGGATGTATGTTAACTAGACGCACGGATCTGCACGCGTTAGGTCCACAAGTGGTAGAGGGTCACACGAAGCACGGTTTTTTGTCGTGAACTTCTACGATGTATAACGGAAAGCACGGATGTATGCTAACTAGACACACGGATCTGCACGCGTTAGTTCCACGGGTGGTAGATGGTCACACGAAGCACGGTTTTTTGCTGGGAACTTCCGTGTTGTAAAACGGAAAGCATAGATGTATGCTAACTAGACGCACGGATTTGCACGCGTTAGGTCCACGGGTGGTAGAGGGTCACACGAAGCACGGTTTTTTGCTAGGAACTTCCGTGATGTAAAATGGAAAGCACAAATGTGTGCTAACTAGATGCACGGGTCTACACGCGTTACGTCCACGGGTGGTAAAGGGTCACATGAAGCACGGTTTTTTGTCGAGAACTTTCGTGATGTATAACGAAAAGCACAGATGTATGCTAACTAGACGCACGCGTCTGCACGCGTTAGGTCCACGGGTGGTAGAGGGTCACACGAAGCATGGTTTTTTGCCGGTAACTTCCGCGATGTTTAACAGAAAGCACAAATGTATGCTAACTAGATGCACGGGTCTACACGTGTTAGATCCACGGGTGTGCGTGTGCTAGAGGGTCACACGAAGCACGGTTTTTTGCCAGGAACTCCCGTGATGTAAAATGGAAAGCGTGATCGTGCGTTTACTAGAAGCACAGTTTTTCGTAAAGCAGATCCGTTGAAATAGAGGAAAAGACATGCTACTATGGCAGAGGCCTTCTAAGGAAGTGACAAATGAAGGAGGTTCTATGGCCGTGGTATGTTATAGGGAAAGACGAAGCATGGTTTTCCCGCCAAAATGCCCCACAAACAGGGAAAAAGATGTGCTGCTACGACAGAGGTACGGTCATGATATAACGACAAGCACGTGCAGGGAAGGCCTGGCCAGTCACACGTTTAATTCCCATAGAGAAACATGTTTAACTCGGCAGGTGTGCATGAGAACCAAATCCGTTGCAACTAAAAGCTAGCTCTGTCATGTAAGACGACAACCATATCAATGTGTCTGAATTTGTGATGTGTCAAATGCGTGATTTTGCATATTTCCATAGGATTGACATGAAATCAAAAACTGATAAACATGCAGGCATAACAGTGTCATAACAACAATACACATGGTGTGTTGATGTTCAAAAGACATGTTTAGATAAAACTGAGACTAGAAAGGGCGCAACAACACGTAACTCTACCAGCCTGAGCACTATTATCAACAACCAGAATTGAATGGATCTGGTAAATCTAGGCCTGGGCACTGTTTCATCCACATATATGTTACCAAGTGCAAGTCCATGTGGTTGCAGGATGTTGATAACTTAAGTTGAGCACGTCTAGAGGCCTTGTTTTCCCATAGAAGGACTTTCCGTTGCTGTTTGTAAAAGTTTTCCGTCAGGACCGGGGGGGACGAAACTTAAGCCTCATTGTCTCTAGCTCCCTTGCATTATGGATAAAGAACATCGCAAAGTCAATGTTTTTCTGGTAGTGCCAGTACTTTTCTAGCGTTACTGTCTTCAGGCGAATGTCATGATGCCTACGGAACAACTCCTACCTATGACGCCACTTATTTGTTACACCTTCTTGATGATTGAATCCTCCCTAAGGATACATGAAGAGCGAAAAAACTCAATAATGCCTATAAAGAGAGAGACTGCAAAAATGGTAAACCAATGATTAATTATACTACAACGTGTTTGAAAATCATCACCTTTATAAGTAGGTTCTGCAAGCTTGGAAAGCATTGCATCAAGGGAATTACCTTGTTGAGGTCGAATGACATGTGGATAAGCAACGTCTTAACAGAATGAACCATTGTTGATATGTTGACTATGGATAAGGCCTTCATTGAGCATATATCATAAAATTAATAGAGTAGAGATGTTGGATGACATGAAACTTATGTGCTCAAAAATAAGCAGATCATTATAAGGTGCAAAATCGGTACCTGAATAACCATAGAGCCAAACAAAATCTTGGAATCAGGGTACCCTGAATAAAATTTACCCAGTGCCTCATGTTTAGGCGCCGACACAACATTTATCTCCAAGTGTCTGCTATGGATGTCATGAATCAGCCGTACAAGTGAGGGGGCATCCTCGATAATGAGTTTGGCATTGTCACAAAGGATGCTCATACTTTCAAGCAAAGGAGAGTTTATTCTGATGTAGTGATCTAGGTTATTACAGACAAGGAGCAGCCACCTTAGAGTAGGGCAACTAGAATGGATTATTCTTTGCAGCGACACATCTGATATATCAACGTCAAGAAGAGAAAGTCTCTTGACCAGTGGTAGTTAAAGCATTCCAACATAGGTGTCTGGTATTTGGCAAAGAGCAAAGGTGACACTATGGAGAGACGAGGAAAACCGCAAGCTGGACGTCGGTGGTGAGGACATAGATGAAGGGCACATGAATGGTAGACTCATAGTCTTTCGCAAGAAATGCGGGAACATGTAGTAGAACTCAAGCACCTGGACATTGTCCAGTTTGGGAGATCAAAGCCAGGCATCGACGGTAGAGGTTCTACACTTTAGGTAGCATGCCGAGATGCAGAAGCGGTGAACTGAGCTCTCATGACTGGAGAGTATGGCTTCCGGAACGCTCACATAATCAATGATGGATTGTCCATGGCATCGAGTTCCAAAGTATCTTCTTTGGATCACCTCCTTGGTGTGGAGCATGGATATTGTGTCGATATGCACTGCTTCTAGAGGGTTAAAACTACGTCCGACAGAGATCTCACTGCAGTCGAGATTCAGAGGAATGGTGCACCAGAGATGGCGCCACCTATGTGCCAGTACTTGAGTTCGTATGGCTTCTTTCATGGTGAGACGGAAGATGATCTCACCTAGGATTGCGTCCGGGATGTCGCTGATGTAGTCAAGACAAGATTGATCTTGCTCTAAAGATCTAGTACACGGACCCTCGGTGCTCCTCGCCCCCTCATCCACCACCACACACGCAGAGGATGGCGTTACCGATGGTGCGAGCCTCGATCTCTTCGCACTAGGGGCAGCGGACTCCACCTCCACCTCCATCTTCGGGGTGTCGCTGCGCCCCGAAGCAGCGCTATGTGTGGTGGATCTGGAAAGATGGTTAGGTATTGACTGTGCCGATAGAGAAACTCTAGAGGTTAAATGGGAAGGGGGAGCAGGGGAGGGGAGGGGAGGTGTGCTTTCCTATGTCATTCATTCATCGGGCGCTATTAGAATGTATGCTAGTAAAAGCACGGACGTGTGGGAGAATCTGCACTGTTGCTACTTGAGCAAACACACACTACTAGCTAGATTCTAGTGTGTGGTCCATGGAATGCACAGTTCATTGCTATAGAGACGGCCTTGAGGTACATGGTTCTACATGCCGGTAACACAATGTCGTGACTATGTGTTTGGCCCTCATCTATTAGGTCACATTAACAAAGCAAACGTTCATCACATCGTTTCCACGGGACTATAGATTCTTTAAAACATTGAGAGAAAATGACAGAAACTGGATTGATTTTACGACATGTGAACTACTTCATCAAGTACAACAAACAACCTTACATGGACAAAAACAAACAACCTTACAGACGATGCAAAAATTACAAAGGTTTTTTGATCATGCCTAAATCTCTAATCTCCGTAAGCTTCCCCACAGAAGGCGCTACAACATGTAACTCTGTAAGCTTCCCTGCACAGAGCTGTTTTCAACATTCACAACCGAATGGATTCGTCAAGTCCAGGTATTCAACACGTCTATTTGTTAAATCCAGGCGAGTGCGTTTGCAACTTGAAGTTAATATAAGGCGAGTGCATTCAGAAGTCCTCTTGTCCCACTGAAACACCTTATGTTGCTTTGCATAAAAATATAACTTGGTTGCTGGGGACGTGAAGTCTGGGAGGTAACGAAACTAAATCTTGATGGTCTCCAACTCTTGTCACAAATTCAATGCGTTCCTGATAGCTTTCGTAATCTTCCAGTGTTACTGTCTTCACACGAATGGGATGGTGTTTGAAAAATAGTTGGAACTTACGGCGCTAATATGTCCGTTTACCACGAGAATGATTAAATCCTCCCTAAAACATGCGAGTAGGTTGAAAATACTTAACATCAGTGGAGACAACAAAGGAACGATTAATTATATTATGCCCATCCCCAAAAGCTTGCCATATATTTGTCTAGATCCGGATGTATCTATCGGTAAAGCTTTTGTAAACACAGGTGTACCAATCCAGACAAATGTAAGACAAGATTTTTGAGACGGAGGTATGAGTGCTACACTATGAAATGTTTGTAAAAACCATTACTGCAACAAAAAAGCTCTCCAGGTTTGGAAAGAGTTCCAACAATTAAAAGCAAGGTGAACTTCATAACGCCATATTTTTGTTAGCCCAACAGACATTGAACCCTTCAGGAAACATAGAACAAAGTTAAATAAAAGGTTGGATGACATCAAACTCGTTTTCTCCAATGAAACAAGGTGAAAGTATTGTGGAAATTTAGTACCTCGAGAGAATCATAGACACCCGGGTTAATGAATTCACCCAATTTCTCCAATTTAGGTGGAGAGACAATGGTTAACTACAGGGGTCCGCTATCCAAATCATAAATCAGATGTTGAAGTGCAGGGGCATCCTGAATAATGAGTTCAAATTTCCCACAACAGATGCCAACGCTTACAAGCTTAGCTGAGTTTATTCTGATGCAATGGTTTTTTGTTCAAAACAAGCAGCAGGCACTCGAGTGAAGGACAACTAGAGTGGATTATGATGTCCAGAGAGGCGTCTGATATATCAACCAGCACAAGGGAAAGCCTCTTGAGTAGCGACAATTCAAGCATTTGGACATAGTTGTCAGCTATCTGGTAAAGAGCGAAGGTGACAGTGTGCAAAGAAGACAAAAAACGGAAGATGGACATCAGTGGTGGAGGCGTAGGTGAAGGGCATGCCTCTAGTAATGTGACCTCGTGATTCACGAATTGCAATAACAAGTAGTAGAACTCAAGCACCTGAATAATATTGTCGAGTTTTGGCGATCGAATCCAGGCATCGACGATAGATGGTCTGCACTGGAGGTAGCACGTCGGGATGCATAACCGGTGAACTACGCCCTCATGACCGGAGAGGATGACTTCAGGGAGGCTCAAATAATCAGCTACAGGTTCTCCACTAACCCAAGTTCTGTAGTGACTTTTGTGGACGATCTTCTTGCTGTAGTTGGAGAAACTAGAGGTGGTCTCTATATGAACTGTTTCTAGATGGTTAAAAAGACGAGCAACAAGGATCTCACAACAGTCAGGATTCAGAGGAGCGGTGTGCCATAGGGGTCTCCACCGCGATGCAAGAATTTTCTTGCGCAGGGCATCCTTGGTGGGGAGACGGGAGACAATTTCACCTAGGATGGCGTCCGATAGGCTGTTGATGATGTTCAAACTAGATCCCTCTCCATGTTCTCTGGTCAAGGGGGACGGCCATCGCCGCCTCTTGCACCTTCGACCACCACCGCATACCCAGAGGACGGCATTGTCGGTGGAGCGAGCCTCTCCATCTTACTGCTAGGGTCAACGCACATCCCCATGTCCATTGCTGGGGTACGATAGCGATGTGTACGGTGGATCTGGAAAGACGGTTAGATCTTCACTGCCTCTATGTATATGACTCGTAACCCATTTGTTGGCCCTACATGTCATAAACCCTAAGGCACAACAATCTTTTTTTATTTACAAGCATTGGCCTTAATTCATTCAAAAAAACATCACAAAACATTAAAAATGAGAGGCAATATCATGAATGTGCAACGTGCGCTTTAACATTAAAGCAGGAGCACGGGTGATGATGCAGCAAAACCACGGTACTGCCTGTGGGCTATAAAATGTTATGTCTGACACGTCCGTCGTAGAGGCAAAACTATGACTCTAGTGGAGGCGCTCCATGTGAAAAATCATAGGAATAGGGCATCCCGTCATTAGAGGCACGTTTATAATTGCATAAAATCTACGTCCATGACTTTGTGTTCAAAATGTCTTCGGTCGCTCCGTCTATTCAAGTAGAGTGCCAAAACATAATTACCACAGGTGCAACACCGTCAGGACAAAATAGGCATAGCTGCACATGCACGGCCTTGTGTTCAGACGTTAATTATCAGATGGCCCAACCGCATCAATGGGTAAATATAGAAGTAAACCTCTTATTCTTGTATGGTCTTGTATGTCGCTTCTATTGTACCATAAAACAGAACTTACAAGTCATTTTTTATTACAACGCCACAAGAAAAATAAATCTTGTTGTCTCTTTCTCTCCTACAAACACAAGAAAACTTACAATAAACTTTACTACAATGGATGGTACTATTTTTTGAATAGTAAAATATCCATTATTCTTTCTCCAAATCTGCACATACTTTCCATACTTCCTCGCCGTTCTCCTATTAAAAATAATAGACGGCAAAAATAAAAAATAGAATAATTTGTCATGGGTATATTTCTTGAAGCCGTAGCAATATTCTATGGTGCTAGATAATTTACTTTATATTATTTCTATTCAGGCTCTCTTTTTACCTTTTAATTCTTCACTCATATTGTTCGCTGGTACAAAATAGTCTCCATTCAATTCTTTCTCTTCTCAAGGTAGGCTGCGCACATTCTGTTCCTTGAACCAAGTCGGCTTGCGGATATTTTGTGTGTCTTCCTTGTGTGATACTAGATTTTTGTGTGGTTGGAGGAATTTGCTTTCGATGCTCTGTTGTCATGCGGTTGTTGGCGTTGATAGTGGGGTTGTTGGCGTTGATAGTGGGGTTGTTGGCGTTGATGCTCGTGTTAACCGTCTTGGTCCTAGGCTTGGAGTGCATTCTCCTCTTACGTTTGATATTCTCGATGCAGTCGTCAGTGTTGTTGGCCATTTCATTGACCTTGCCTTCTTCTCCTCCCATGCTTTCCTCTTCTCCTCTTGAATCCTCATTTTTTTCAATCACTTCTGGGTTAGTCGGACAATTCATTTTCGGATGACCTTTTGTCCTACAATGTCCGCAAATGGGTTTGCTTTTTCCCTTTCTTCTCAGAACCAGCTTTTATTCGGTCTCGTTTTTTCATTCCCTTCGAGCCACTCATGAGAGGATTTTTGAGACTTGCGTCAAATCGATTTTTCCCGTGGTTGTTTCATCTACAAGTGTCGTCATGACTTTTATTTTCATTTCTTGCATACACTCCAGTAGCACATTGTATGCTTTGTCCTTTATGCAAGCATGTGAACATATATCAGACAGCTGTGCGTATGTGAGACCAAATCTAATAGTTTCATCTTCTTGTGCGGTCATGCCGTTACCTCGACTTGTAGCCAGTAGTCTCAAGCTATCTAACCAATTCCTTGTCCATCTGGGGATGATAAAAGACTTTGGAAGGTGTTCAACCATACTTGTCTGGTCCATAACCTTAAGTACATGGCAGCAGTGAATGTCATCCCTAGTCATCTTCTTGCAGCTGCACGTGTCTATTTCCTTATGCCATCCACATCTACCCTGAATTCAGACCTATCAAATTCCTCACCTGGGTACGTTTTCCTGTCTTTTTCTTTCAATGAGATCCTTTTTAAAAGCTATTACCTACCTTTTACCAGGTCATGGCACTTATAGTATGTGCGGTTGCATAGCTCTAGCTGAAATTTCCTGAAAATTTCATTAGTGTATATTTCGCTTGCTTCTGTTTCGATTGGAAAACCTGTCTCTCGTGATGGTATCTTCTCTTCTGTTCAGTGGCTTTTCTTGTCAAGCATGGCAAGGAAATTTTGCTGAATGATGTTATACGCACCGACAAATCTCGTTATAGTATCCTTGTGGTTCACATAATTTTTCCACATTGATTTTGTGCTCTCACTGCACATGGTTATTGATGAGAATGGATAAAAGCAGCCCTTGAAGTAGGCCGGCACCCAAAATGTGTGTAGATCCCATAATGTATTCAGATGCGTGTTTCCTTCTACATTGTATTTTGAAATCGCTCTTTTCCATGAACCTTCAAACTCATCTGGATTTTGTGAGTTTTTGACTATTAGAAATAACTCATCAGACATCCCTGGGTGTTGCGCAAACACTGTTGCATTGTTCTCCTTCATGTTCTTCTGTATATGCCACAAGCAGAACCTGTGCCTGGTCCGCGGAAGTACTTGCTCTATTGCCGCCTTCATCACCTTGTCCTGGTCTATTATTATATACTTCGGTTCCATTCCCCCCATTGCCTCGACAAATGTACTTAGGAGCCACTTGAATGACCCTATGGTCTCATCCTTTAAGAGGCCTATTCCAAACATGATGGTTGATCCATGGTTGTCAACACCTATGATTGGTGCAAACGGTAAGCCATAGATATTCGTGGAAAATGTTGTGTCAAAAGATACGAAATCTCCGACAAGTCGTAATTCATCTTGCATAAGGAGTGTGTCAAGAACAGGTTTCGCACCATGTTGTTTCCATTGGCCTCTTCCACATGGTGAAACCCTGCCCTCTTCCTCTGCATTTACGCAGAGAGCTTCATGGTGTCCTCGATATCTGTATTCCTTTCTCCAGCCCTGTCCTTGATTGCAATGTTGCTTATCTCAATCATGTCGAAAATAAGTTCTCACCTTCGTTTACCCATAGTAGTGAAGATCCGCATGACTTTCCTTGGCTCTAGCCTTGCCTTTTGCATGATCTGGATAAAAAAATTCTCCTCGGGTCTCATGTTCTCATAGCACCTCATAAATTCTAGCATCCAGTCAGACGGGTGTAGCACGTGGTTGTGCTCTAGGCGTACATTCCTCAGGTACCATATACCTCTCTCTATATCTCTCTTTGCTGTTATCTCAACGGGACAACCTGTCTTAATCAAGAAATTTTTCCTTCTGTGCTTCACAAGTCTCTCGGTTGTTTTATTAGCACCTTCATTTGTGCACCAGAACACTTGCTTGTCAATCTGATGTTTGGGGCCTGTTCTTCTAGTGGTTGATCGCTTCATAGAAAAACCAAGCTTTCTGGCATATGTGCAGAAGAAAAATAAGGCATCGTCCCTTGTTTTGAAATAAAATCCATCCTCTGGTTCACGTGCTTGCATCACTTCCTCAATCGACGGGAATGCGCTTCCTTTGAACATTTCTCCATATCTTTCTCTTCTTATGTTGCCTTCCCCATATCAATGTTGTCTATTGTGTCTCCATTGGGGTAATTGTTATCACTTGAGATATCCATACTTTCATGACCAGACGTTAGCTAGTTTCTGACAGAGCTACTGCAACTCACTTGTTTGTCGGGTGCGGGTGCACCATCAGTGCTTGAGGTCTAGTCCATCACTATTTCTCGAATGTTGTTGCCTCCTTCTCTCCCGTCATCTTCACGAATGCTGTTCTCTGTTCCTCCAGTACCCGTAAACCCATGGACCTATGCTGCTTCCACCACAACATTTGTGTTGTCACCATAGCCGTCTCTGTATACTACTTGCTTCTATGCAGGTTATTTTCCCTTAACTGTGGGTAAAGGAATCTTGCAGTTATTTGGCTCATCTGTCATGCTCTCTGTCAAGTCCTGCACATGAAGGTTGCAACAAATTAGATATCAGAGTCACCTGAGACATATGCATCTTATTTTCTCATGTAGAAAGTGTTAAAACAGATGTTTGTATGGTCCATCATTTGTTCCACTCAATTGTTGAAGAATCATATAACAGGATTGAGTAGTAGGTTTTTGACAGGAACATCTGTGATGTAAACAGGTAAGATGCACGGCTATGGATGCACCAAATCCACGTGGGTGGGTGTTCCAAAGGCATGACCGTGCTTTTGTTTGCACTTTACAATCAGAGAGGCACGGTCGTGCTTCTGCTTGCACTCTACAATCTAAAGCAGGTGAGATCATAATTTTGTAGTCACCTTTCTTTCCTTCTGTCTCTCCTGCTCAACACATCTTGGTGACATCCTCCGTGCATTGGAGATTTTGTTGACAATCCTGAATGCCATCAGAGATCCTCTAGAAGGACCTCTCATGCTGAACACCAATGGAGATCCTCTCAAAGGACCTTGCCTTGTCATCTTTAAATTGTCACGAGTATATGCAATCCATTGGAGCCTTTATTCCTGACGTGGACTGGCCTGATCCTTGTTTCTTTGCTCATAGGCCTATGGCACACAAAAAGACAAAGCAATTTTCACGATTAAATTAAAATAACACAATTGTTTGACATATTTTTTGGTTGTTGGACATTGCTATCACCTCTACTATCTTTCGGTGATGCAAATCAGTAAAGATTCTTCCTCCAATTGTTGGGATACTTCTTCTATCAATCATGCTTGATGATTCATCATTTGTGCCTTTATTGAAAACATTCAATGTGCTGACATCAACGATTCTTCTGTTACCATGTACCTCTTCATCACGACCATCAGAAAACACTACTCCATCGGAAGGACTGCTCTGCACAACCTTGAGTTTTGAAGCATATCTTCATTAGATGCACATGTGTGTATTATGAAGCATTAGCAATTTAACAAATAAAACCTATGAAATGATCTTGTGTTTCCAGATTTGCAAAACAAGGATGAGTTTTCAAGTTTTTTATCGTTACTTGGAGCGACTCATTTGTACGGTTTTTGTGTTACAACTTTGGATTACAGGGCAAAGTCGGGGACATTGCAGCAAAATTTACTCTGCTACTTAGAATGCTCCTCTTAGCATGTGTCTGCTGCACAACTTGTTCCTAGTTGGGACACTTACCGAGCACTTGTTTCTCGACCTTGAATACACTTACCCCAGCACACCAGGCATGTGCGTGCTGAACGTCATCTGCACTCTTTTTTTGTTCTCCACTTGCAGCAGTTTCTTTTTCTTTCATCTATCGATCTTTAACTGCAGAGCACATAGATGGAACAGTGACGCGTTACAACACTGAACCAAGAAATATTCATGAATTTTTCTACCCGTTATTGGTGCCCATGGGCCAAAACATTACATTAATCAATAGTGACACGTTACGCCTTGAGAGTATATAATGCAGAGAAAGAAAGACAAGATAGCATCCAAAACCTAAGGTTCAATTGATTCCGCAACAAATGACTCTAGTGTGATTCACTTGTTGCGGTTACCTTCTTTTCATATGCATTTGCGATATCATTTAGAGATACGCAAAACTTATTGCCCTGATTAGCTGGTGCGATCCTGAACATCAGCAGGGAAAAAAGTTATACAAAGAGCTAAAAATTGTTATACAGTGTTGTTTGAACACGCTAGTTTTTTTAGCTGACATCTAAATAACTTCTGTTCACTACAATAGAATTGACATGTAATTTTAGTTAAATAGAATTGGCGTATATAATATATTTAGTTTCACATACTGCACGGGATACCAAATGCAAGTAAGATCCTTGTGCTAATATGACACTAGGTCATAATATAACAAGTAGATCTCCATGAAATATGGTAAAAAACATCCTGTTCCTGCAAAAGTATCAATGCGCAAAAGCCAACATAGAACAGAGCAATTTCATTCCTCATGCACCACATCGCTAGGGAAATTAACTACCGTGACACAACAATTACGGCCTGAAGCTTCTATCTGCACCCCCGTGAAGACCAACTAAGGCGGTTGCGTCACCGATTACATAAGAATAAGGATACAGAAACGAAATCCAATACGAATTATAGCACACGCTAACTGCTGCTACGAGCAAACTGAAACTATGCTTAAAAAATAAGGATACAGAATACTAACAAGAACATCGAAGACGCATGGCCAAAACATAAATATATTGTGGTGACCATGCTAGTTAATAAGGAAGGATTAAAAACGCCGAGTGGAAAAAATTCAATCTACCACGTGCGTCAGGAAACATCACGGGATGACTTGATCATTTTTTAGCTAACCTTTGTTTGATGAATCTAAACCCTAGAGCGTTCGGACCCGGATCCACTTAAATTTTGTGTGTGGTCTACTTTCCTGATCAAGGCAACTCTCAAATCTCCATGTGTGATTTTGAATTTGAACGAGAGACAGGAAAAGGGAGAGAGATGCGAAAACATAAAGAGAGCATCCTTCTCTCTTTGCGTGTAGGAAAAGTCTGGAGCTAGACCTAAGCCGTCGTACTGACACATGGGCCCTCCAAAGGTGTCTTTGATAGACTAGTGGGGTCACTTTTCGGGCAACAACACGGAAAGTCCTAGATGCAGTCGAGCCGTACTGACATGCGGGCTCTAGAATGGTTGCTGTTAATGACTAGTGGGGTCCATCGTCAATGAATTCCAGATCTTAGTTCGTTCACTCCCCATCTAGCATCATTGAAAACAATTTGGGGGTGGATATCCTAGCTCTCCCGAGGAATTCCTACTGATTGGTCACATAATTTCTCTCTACTCCTCCCTCTTCCCTTGAGAAATCGCCCATACTCTTCCTCCATGCCGTGAGCCTCCTATTGATGTAACACATTACAGCTTGTACCTACTACTTTCTTCCTCGTCGCAGCACTTCACATGTTGTTTCAATTTTTGGACGAAAAAATTTCGGCAAGACAAGCTAAATTCACGTTGGATGAGGAACGCAACACTAGAGAGATGGGACGTAAATTAAATTTATAAAAATATTTTTTGAAATCCCACGGGTCAGGGTCGCTGGTCGGGGTCATGGAATTTCTTCACAGGAAAAGGTTGATGGGCGTTACTTACAGTTCCGACCGAGGTTTCATTCGACTGACCCGCAATTCTAACCTATCAGCTATATGTTGATTTTAATTTCGATCCTGCTATTCATAGTGTTACGAACACCTTTGATCCTCTATCATAGCCAGATATTACTTACGCTAGTTAACTCGGAGTTAACATCTTTCTCAATTAATTCAGATGTCAATGATAATGTCACAACAGTTGTTAACATCTGTCCTAGCTAGTTGAGGTAGTAATCATCATATCTCATGGCCTGTTATGTAGCAATGGATGGGATGGACTCCACTCCACGGCTCTTAGAGACCCAGTCTCAGTATGTGGATGGCATAGAGCTCGTAACACAAGATTTCATGGTCCCTGACCAACTAGAAAAGGAAAGGATAAGGACTGAGTCCAAACATACATCGCATGAAAAGCTCGTTCAGGAGTACAGAAAGAAGAAGCAAATATGAAGCTCGCAGTAGGTTCTTTTTTCAGTGATTCCCATGTGTGTTGTTGCATTTGCTTTCAAAAATGAGTAATAATCATCTCATACATGTTTCTTATTCGCAAGACAATTATATTGAAGATTCAATACATTTTTTCAAATTGAATTCTTAATTTTGTTCGCAGAGCAGTTAGATTGGCCGAGTATGAAGAAGATTTCAGTACAAAACTGAGCCTTAAGAAGTTCATATTTGTTTGTGACAAGCTGACAGACTACCAGAAGCAACTTGTCAGAGACATTGGTTTTGGAAACCTACTAGACTTGTCCTGCCAAGAGCTCCCGAGGTGTTTCATTCGATGGCTTGTACGTTACTTTGATAGCAGGTCAAGTTCTTTAATATTACCTAGTGGATTCACATTCCTTATCAAGTCTTACACCTTGCACCGCATACCGGGAATTCCACTAGGAGGCAAAATGATTGCTAAAAGGTGCTCAAAAGCTTTCAGATGTTAGGTTAAGTCCGAGATAAATTGTGCCGCACAGACTCCAAGCATCCGAGAACTGATTGATATCATGACCCAGGGACTGACAGGAGAATTATTTTAGTGGGTTTTTGTGATGTTTGCAACTTCAGCATTTCTATGCCCGACAACATATGAATGAGTAAGCCCAGATTAACTAGCAGCTCTTGAAGGACCAGCATCAGATATCCCATCATATGATTGGTCCGGAGCTACTCTAGACAAGTTGGTGACATCACTCGAGACATTCAAGGATAAGGAATTCATCGGCACATTGTGTGGATGCCTCCTGATACCCGTGGTTGGTTCACTACTTTTTTCTTTGAATTCTCTTCTGTCGTAAGTCCTGAGCATCTGATCCATTTTTAAGCTTTTTATCTCCGGCAGATAACCTACTTTCAGTACCTGGATATCAAGGTGATGCATATGAAAAATGATTTTCCATCAAGGCTACCTATCTGGGATACGGACGCTATTAAGAATTAGACTAACCTAGATAGACTATTATCAGAGGAAGGACATTTTGCCAAAAACCCTGTGAGTGAAGTTCATTCTTTGTTAGTCGTTGGACTCTTACCTCTCAGCACAATGATTTAGCTTCCATACCTTAATTTAATTTGACATGTACTTATTTGTTTTCTTGCCCATTATCACAGCTAAAGGATATAAGGAGCACACCTTTCTACCCACCAAATGGCTCTGAAGGGTCATTCTTTTGAATGGGTACCAAACTAGAAGCCTACTTAGAACAGTTTGTGCCAGAATGCATATTATCTTCGGTGAGTCATTTTGAAACAATGGCATGTATTATTTTTTTAAATTGCCAATCATTGCACACCCTCTAATTTTTCAAACTGATTCAACATATAAGTGAGCATATATAGAAAACAGGTACGTGGACTCATTGCATCAGCATATAACTGCCCCTACTCAATCATTATAGGTGTGCTACCTACAATAGGTTACATGTTGGCCGTAGTTTCTATAGCAGGGTTTGTTTACGTTACATGTGCCTCCTACCTATGGTAGGTTAGTTGTGCTGCTTGAGAGCCAACAATAGGTAGTTTCTTGTTCTATGATGGTTATAGCCCTTCCTCACACGATAAATTAGTTGTGCTTTGTAACATCCCAAAATTCCATTTTGGAATGTTATGAAATATAGCTACGCATCACCATCATCATTGCTTGAATGTATGAATTAGTTGAAATGCTTCTTCTGACTTTCTGAAAGCCCCTTTCTATTTCCCCTATGTTGCTTTCACCTATTTGAAAACCTTGGTAAAAGTTCAAAATAAGAGGGAGAAACATGACACTCCACACCAGGGACTTCTTGGTGATTTATTTGAACAATAAAAACCAGGGGTTATTTTGAAAAAATATTTGCAAAAGGTTTTAAAAACAAATAGGCCATTTTTGAAAATATTATTTTTTCCAAAGTATTCAAATGACAGAATAAAAATGTTCAATAAATGGCATTTATTATTCTGTTAATTTTAATATATATTACTCCTATATTTGGAATTACATTGAATGCATTAAAAGGCATTTTATTTCGCTGGAAATTAGAGAAGGAAAGATTTTAAAGCAATCGGGCCAACCCACCGCAGTTAATACCCGACTTACCTTAATACCGGCCGACCGACGCCCCACAAACCCCTCCCTCTCTCTGATAGCGGGCCCCGCCCTGACCGTCCGCTGATTCCGCGCAGTCACCGCCCTCCTCGCGCCCGCGACCCTCGCCAGCGATCTCTCCTTTGCCGGATCTCCCTCCCCTTCCTTTCCCTCGCTCTGCCTCGCCCCTATATAAGTGTGGCCACTCTCCGCACTCCGCCCCCCCCCCCCAAAACCCCCTCTCTCCCTCGCCAGACCGCCGACACTCAAGCTCGCCGGAGCTCGGACTCCACCGAAGCTTCCACCGCTCGTGGTCGTCGCCTCCCTCGCCCTCAGCCTCGTCCGGCACCACCACTCGACGTCGGACGCCAGCCGCCGTCGCCTGGACCCCTCCGACACCTCCCTCGACCATCGGAGCGCCACCCCGACGACTTCACCGCCTCGGCCTCACGAGAGAACTTCCTCGCCGGCGACCTCCTTCACTATGAGCCCCCTCTCCCGCTCATGTCCGTTCGATCTGGATCCTACGATCTAGATTAGAACCTTTTAATCCATGAACCATTTTTTCCTATGGATCGGTCGACCGCCGCAAACACCAGCGCGCCTAAGCTAGCAACCAATAGGAATCTGCCACGTAGCCTTAGCCGTTAGTTAGGGTTTTTTTCTGTTTTTTTTAGAAAACAGAAACTTTTCTAATTTTGTTTTAGCTGTATCTTTTAAACCATTAGGTCACATATCACTTGTAGTTTATGTCTGTAGTTTTAGAATTTAAATTTGAATCTTAAAATTTGAATTTAATCAAATTTTCTCAAACTACTCAAATCTAAATAACTAGAGTTTAAAAATAGATTTTTATATGAATCTTTTTGCTACTGCTTGGTATTAGTTAGGACTATCATCATGCTTAGTTTGAAGATTTTTAGGATAGATTTGTTTAGTGTTTTATCTAAAAACAGAATCTACCTAGTGGTTAGTATAGTTAATTTAATTTAGTTTTAGTTAGTTTAAATCAGATTTAGTTATATTTTGTTTCAGTAGATTCTATTGTCTCAACACTAGGTGTTTTACCTGCTGTTAATAAGTATATATATTTGCTTAGTTTATTTCTATATTGTTATAGGAATCTTTACTCTTTTTCAATTAGGTTTAGTTTGATAAAAACAAACTAGTTAGTAATAGTTTCCTTTAACTAAGTTTTAGATAAAAAGATTTCGTTTTCTAAGAAAAGTTTTAGTAAATTCTTTTCTATTAAAATAATGTTTTGTTAATAAAAATAATAAGTTTAGTTTTACTCTTTTGCTAGAAAACCCTAGCCCACTTCATGTAGTAGTGTTTATCAAAACTTTTAAAACCCTACTAAGATATTTCTTAACAAAACTTTAAATGGATTTAATTCTGTTTATTAATAAAATATTTTATTGTTCTTTTCTATCAACTATTGTTTTAGGTAATTACAATGCAAATAAATTCTATTTTGTTAGTAGTAGTTAACCACCAACTTTTAGAAAACAAAACTATGTGTTGATTTCTTTTCTTGTGATTGTGCCCGATTTTGTCTTGAGTGATTCTAGTTCATTCCTGATTTTGTGAGTCACATCTTTTGTTGTATGCTTATTGAGTGCTCTCGTTTGATTCGTTAGATCAACTGGAGTGCAAGGCTTGTTACCTAGAGTCCCTCGAGTACGAAGATCGTCGATCAGGCAAGTCACTTTGACCATGTATACCTATGTTTTATTACATTAGTTCTTCCATCACCCCAATTGCATGCAAAGTAGGTAAATTGGAAACTTGGTTACTGTTGTAGTATCATGTGGTAGGTACCCCCTCAACCCCTTTGACACATTGGCCCCGGGAAATGTTGTTTTACTTTTTGCTATGCTATTAGTAGACGGAGTTGGTTGTGTGATTCATGAGAGTTGAGAGTTAATAATTTCAAGACCTACATGATGATCAAGTCTTCAAGACTTCAAGTTTTCAACTTACCACTGGGTGGATGATGGTTGAACGGCACCCTGGAGAAACCAGTGGTTAGCCTAGATGATGCTGGAGATGTGCCAGTATTCATGCGGAAAGGTCCACCCAGGCACAAAGAGATGGATGGATGCTTCAAGACCCAAGGCTTACCTGCACAGCCACAAGTCATTATGGGCTCTGGCTTGGTTGGATATCGTGGTGACCCTGGACAGGCAGTGCTATGAGATGTAGAAGAACGGTAGGAAAGGATGAGCACCGACAGAGTTGTAGGGAAACCCTTTGGAAGACCATGTTTTGGTCATCCGTTTCTCAAACACCCTGAAGTGCGAGAAATCAAACGGAGGCGACCAAATCTTGTGGGGAACGTGTGCAAAACTCTGCAGAGTACCCAAACCTAATCAATTAGCCGTGTCCACGGTCATGGATGACTTGAGCCAAAGGAACTGAAACTTTCGGAACTCTCAACACAATTAATATGATGATGTGGGTATTAATGACTTGGGTATGAGAATTGGTTGGTGGAACCATCTCATTAATCAACCAACTTAGTAATAATTTTGCTTAGCCCTCTCTTGATGTAGGAAAATTTGGCTTTACGCAAAAACTTACTACCCCACCTGCCATATATGCATGTAGATTAGATGATTATCTTTTCACCCCTCTCTTGTGACTTTGCCGGCATATTCAATATGCTGACCTATACGGCTGCAACGTATCATGTTGCAGAATATTTTTCCGACCAGGAGTGAGGATACGCTCTACGCTCGGTGAGATGCCCTTGGAGTCAGATGGACTCATCTACCTTCGATGCTTCCGCAAGATTTAGATATTCTCATGAGTTGGCCTTCAGCCACTTTATTGTAATCTATATTGTAATAAAGGACTCGATATGAGATTTACGATTAATAAATGCTGTGTGATTTCCCTTTGATATATACATTGATGTACCGTGTGTGTACCAACATGATCTTGGGATGGTACAGAAACACCGTAGATTTGACCTTTCAGGTCGGGTCGCTACATGCTTCGTACAGTAGGCTAGCTGTGTTACCCAACAACAATCCAGCTATGATTATGTGATTATTATAACTGTGATTCTTGGATAGGTCATGTGTGATTCCTCATCTACTTCATGCAGTAGTCTAACTATGCTTCATGTAGTCCAACATTCCATGCAGATTTTTTGCATGTTATTATTCATTTAACGTCATATTAATATCAGATGCTGTTTTTTATGTCGCATTTGTAGGCTAAAACAGATCTTGGCAAAATAATTAACGAGATGTACACAGAAGTTTTCTCTGTGATTCAACCCGTCATTGAGTCGAAACTAGAAAAGGTTCTTTCTGTTGGTAGGGAATTTGGTGTGCAGGCAGTCAAATGAACTAACCGCGACGTATATTGTAACTTATAGAAAGATGAATTCAACGGAGAAGAAACCTTTTCATCACTTCCTTCCACTTTTCCATCACTTGCTTATTACCACAAAGAAAATCCTCAAAGATCATGTAGCAGTGGCTCAAGCAATTTTGCACGTGCCTCATCATACTCGATGGATAAGGTAAATTGTTGTTGCGGTACTCCCGTGTCACCCTCCCAAAACCAGTATGATAAGGAACAGTTCAATACCAAGCAATCCTTACAGCGTCAAGCATCAACCGAGCTTAAATTGCGCTTGGAGGTGATTGAGATAGACCTCAAGACCAATGACTTGGATGCCAATGCTAGGTCACATCTAGAAACTTTGAGACACTTTTATAATACCTGCCTTGATGGGATACCTGTTCATGAACATTTCGTGTAAACATCTGACTTGTTGGACGAGAACACAACAATGATACTAGCTAGCGAAAATTCATTCGAGAATACTACACCCACTGCAGCCAACATCTGCACAGCTTCCACGGAACACGAACATGTAATCATAGAACCAACACAATCAAGCAAAGTTACTGCTGCTGAAGCTCACACCTTAGACTGTGCAGATGAGAAACAGTTAAACATCGTCTCTCCATTGACAAGTGAGACTATTGAGCAGCCTGCTTCTCTGATTATTCAAATGCCAGACATTATTGCATGTTCCAACAGTGATGACACAATTGTCAAAATTTTCCAACAAGCACGGAGAAGCTCATTGTATCCAAAGCTGTAACCAAGATAGACACCGCTACCGACAAATGTTCTTCTCCCACCATGAAATCCTAGGTCAATGCTACTAGGAATTTGAATGATGAGAACAAGATTGGTGGGTCCAAGTTCATCCACACACCCACAAATATAACAACTATCCCCTGCGGTTCCGGCAGCGGTTCTAGAATTGAACTGGTTCACACAACTAGTGAGCATGCTTGACAAAAAAACTTGCATCCACCAATGATGCTCCATCCGTTGTTGCCACTTTTAACAGCACAACCAAAGATGTCACTGTAGAAATACAGGCACCAGCTACCGAGAATCCAACTAACAGTGTGAGTGCTAAAGTCTTCATTAGCCAGCATGTAAAGCAGGCCAATGAACGAATGACAGCTGACAAGAGACCCTCACTGATAATGCCCAATGCGGCAAACAGGGCCACGCCGCCAACGAAGAAAAGATTCAGGATAATAGAGCCTTTAGGACAGTCACCCGAAGATCTTTCCAATAAGCGACAAGTTGTTAACAACCAAAAAGCCCTACATGATGTTGCATTCATTGAAGATGATAACATATGGTCTGACCCATCAATATATGAAGAAATTGACAAGGCAATAAAACGACAGAACAGGCCAGCCAACTCTGAGCATGTAGGCTTCAAAGAATGTCAACCTAATACTCCGATGCACATATTCGGGGCTACAAGCTCATCAGTGAGGTCCACCCTTACTTATACTGAAGGGTCAACTATACCTACCACATCAGCTCCTCGGTCAATGCTAAACGTTAGTTGCCTCTCACAGCCCATTGCTACATCATATTCTGTGGGTTTAACCCGATCTCCTTGGTCACAAACTCCCATTGCTACGTCATACTCCGTCGATTTAACCCAATCTTCCTAGCCACAAACTCCCAGATCAAATACTCTATCCACACATTACCAGGAACATCCCCCCTCTAATTATAATCTCTAGTTCTTCAACCAACAATACCAGCAACAACCTTCTGATTGTAATTTCCAATCCTCCCATCGTAGAAATGTCCAAAATAATCTTCGCTTGCAAAGCCACCAGCACCCACCCAATGAATACAACCATCAGCATAACCATGGGCAAAGTTACAGCAGCTCACATTCATGGACGAATAATACACAGTCTTCATGCCCACATCAACACAATACATCACCAGACATTGCTCCAAACCAAATCAACAAACCAGGCGTCGATATGTCTACAACACAGATGCAGCAGCAGCAAACAAGAGGCCCTGTATTACAGAGAAACAACAGTTATAATGTGAGCCTGCACCAAAACCATTATCATGGCCAACAACATATCAGTAATAGCCAAGTCGATTCCAGTGCACATCACTCCCAGAACAATCATTATGATCTGTAGCAACAGCCTCGGCTAACTGATCCAACAAATAAACAACATGATTGCTTCCGATTGTTGGATATAAGAGATTCTACGCTTGTAGAGAAACTCATCTATGAAACAGTTGTGGAGAACACACCACCGCCAGGCAGAGATGACAGGTAACGAGATCATTGTTCCCGTTGTACAAAAGTTCTGGTCAATTGAAATATTGTTATTATTATTATAATTATTATAATGACTAGAAACTTGGAGCTAAGACATTCAAGTGGTTCGCTTGCAGTTTTCATTTTTTGTTTACATATTACTTTGAAACAAAGTTTCGGTTTTGCCACGTTTCAACGTAACTATCCTTCTAGTTTGATCATGTTGTTGTTCTTCTTGTCACTGTAGATTAGGGCTATATTTGCATTTTGAAAACTCGTCGCCTCTCATCAAATTAAATGTTAAAATAAATAATTCATAAAATTTAGTGGGCCTTTTTTGGAAGCAAGACGATATTTTTCATCAATCGACGCTGGGCTAACCATCGGACCTTTGGTCTATAGGTGAAGGTCTACGGTTATATGAACAAAGACGTGATGGATGCTTACTCACAGTTGTTGCTGAAAGAATAATTTTACAGTAAACACAACTTACACAAGCCCATAATGTACATCAAAGCTTTAGTAAGTTTCAATTTAATTCCTCTACCTTTTTTAAATATTAATAAAAAACCATACCAAAGAATAGTAAGGAAGGATCTTCTTTTGTAGGACAAATTTCAGATCAAAGATGTAAGCATTGAACTTCTGCAACAATACATTGTAGAAAAAACAATTGGCTACAGGATGTCAAACGTCTACAACTTTGTGAGTTGATCTTGCTAACTTCGCTCTACTGTGTTGGTCTTTGTTTATCTAGTTTTTCCTATTCTTTCCCTTCACAAACATTCATGCTCACTGTTTTAGGTGTTGATTCTTGTGAGACAAGGCCACTTTATATACTTGATAATCGTTAATTTCGAGAAGAAATGCTTCAAGATCTCGTGTCCTTATATCAGTTGTGAGGATATAAAGGAACATTCAGACATTGTGATTGGAAACTTCAAGAGAGTGTACCATTCAGCTTACAATACCCATCCTCACAGAATAAAAAATTTGAGTGTACAACCTATGACATGCATAACTAACTCCGAAAGAGAGCGAGTCTCTTGTTACTATACATGTACATCAATATGTGCTTGTCAACCTGCAATTCATAATTCATATGTGTTATTCATCCTGTAATCACCGATATATTAATCTCATTTGACAGGGATGACAGCGGTATATTCATAATGCACTTCATGCTGCTCATTAATATGAGGTCATCCTTTTTTATCAACAAAGTAAGTTTGATTTGTCTCAAATCACAAGATGTTACACTATATATTGTTGAAGCAAACGAGCTGTACCATTGAGTTTTAGAATATTTTTTCTTAAATTTATTATTTCTCTTCTTGCATATCTATGTGAAGTCGTTGCGAGAACAACTTACAAAATGATGACATCTGGCCACAACAAGGGCAAAATATTCGAAGAACTGCAAAATGTCTTCAACCAGCACAACATAGAACGTAGAAGACCAAACATTTGAAGTCTACTATTCTAACACCTAGTTGTCAGAACAAGAAAAATTCACCTATTTTGTCTGGTGCTTTGTGATTCGATATATATTTATATCTATACCAGATATTTGTCGTATCAAAAGTATGTTTGCCGTACTTAAATTCCTACTGTTCTTTTAGAATAAGGTGGTGAAATTTTGGCAGAGAGAAACAAGACCGTGACTATTCCTATCATAGGTCTGTGGCTCCTCATAACAAGGGACAGTGCTTCTCCGAGGAAACTTCTCAGAAGAAATGGTTGGCACAATCACGCACGACTGTGACTCTAAATAACAGAATTCGGCACCTCTCCTAACTTCACCGTCATACCCACGACGAAATCTGAATGCTTTGATATTGTCATCCTTCAGTTCCACTAGTGTATGCACAACTATGTTTCTTTTGCCTCAGCTTCTCAAAGTGCCATTCTAAACACTTTAACTCCTGACCAATAAAAAAACTTGAACTCCCGTGTCAGGGTGGTGCGTGAGAGACAGGCATGAAGGACATTTTTTGACAGGAACATCCATGTGTAACACAGAAGCCCGAATTCATACCAGGAAGATGCACGTATTTGTACTATGGCTATGCACTATGATTCGTGTGCGAAAGCCACGCCTGGCAGACAACACAAAGCAAAGGTCCGTCATGCAAAACCTGAGCACAGCTTTATAATTGCAAAATGCATAGTTGTGTACTCAGTGGGTCCACCGGGTCACATCTCCAAGAGGCACGCTGAATATGGAAACTTGAAGCATTGTTTTACCGAGAAAAGTCGATGATGAAAAACGGAAGCACGGTTCATATGAGCAAAAATACACGTATGGGCACTATGGATATCCATTGTGCTTCGTGTGTGAAATGCATGGCTAGCACGAAGACACAAAACAAAGGTCCATGACGTAAAAAAAGAGCACGGTTTTATAATATCAAGATGCACTAATGTCCATGCAGAGGAACGGGGGTGCGTGTGCGAGAAGCATAGCTACCATGAAGCCAAGAAGTCACAAGTTTTTCAAAGTACAACTTCCTCGGGTGAACAAATACCACAACATTTTACACAAAACAAAATAGTAACTAGCTGCAAGTGAGAGAAGTTAACCACCAGGTATTTCTCTTGAGACCCCATCCAGAAGGAGATTGCTCAAAAACGCCGACTCTTGTAGCAAGGGAGCAAGCGCTTATGCAGACGGTCCTTCATCTTCAGAATACGGCGGTAAAGATCATAGCTAACGTACCCATCCTAAAGAAAAAGTAAATGGACATGAAAATTTAGAATAAGAACAAGCATCTTTGTGAAAATTAAAACTCAAATTAAAAAATTAACATACAATTGCTGCATATTTCAAATTCTCCGGAGAAAGTGGCTTCCAGTCCCAGTAGCGATGCTTATCTCTTGGGAACATTGACTTCATATCCCTGTAAGATACATCTATGATGTCTGCCGCCAGGTCTGCCATGGAGTCCCTTTGTTCGCCATGTTTGATCATATACTCCTCCTGAATGTTGATGTGATACACTCTTGGAATATTAATGTAACTTTGAAGGAGAACCCTTCTGTCCATCCTGACATCTATGCTAGTGAATGTTATACCTCTATTTTCGAGGAAATCCTTCAAAGCCAGACACTGCGATCTCGCCTTGCACATGTTATAGAGCAAAACATGCTTGCGCATCGCTAGTTGAATCACGACAACTTCCCTATTCCCCCAATAATCCATCCGAGTGTACTCCAGGTCCAGACCAACAAACTTGTACTTGTCCTCCCACAATTATTGCTCATACATGACAATGATCTCCTTGACCTTGTAAGGCTCGTTGGTGTACCACACATCCAGCATCATGTTCCCATCATGTCGTATCTCGTAATACTCAGTAGTGTTCTTCCCGTCATCCATGGCACACAAGAAAGGTGACATTGGAATCTAGAGCTGAGGTTCTATGAAAAGAATCGAACGTGGTGAGGACGATGGGGAAATGGCTACGTGTCGCTTCCGTCACGAGAATGGGGACATGTGGTGACCTACAGGAACTGAATGGTATATAACCTTGATGGAAGACAACCTCAATTACCATGTCCATCAATGTGAATTGCAAACTGTCAATAGACGGTTCTGCTTCACAAGAGCGTCGAACCATGATTCCTCCTACACTCATGGCTGGGCAAATTTTTTAATGGGGCGTCAAATCCAAATTAATTATGACGAGGTAACTGAATAGTCACATCCAATAGGCGCGACCTTAATCATGAGTTGGTCCTTTGACCAGTGTACACACCTAGAGAAGAGTGCGGTAAAGCTAATGGACATCCTATTGTTCAAAGCACAACATGCACCCTTGGTGGTTTTGATAATTCATGACAACATACATTGTCTCTTGGACTAATACTTTTATCTAGTGTATTTCAGATAATATTCCATGGAGAGTTGGGTTGGCAAATGGATTGTGGAGATACTCCAATATGCAAGGAAATAGGTTGGCCAAGCTTAAACCAGAGGACTCTACATTTTATATTTGTGAGAAATCACTTTGAGTCCATAGGAAAGCCAATACCATTAAAAGGGGGTAAGGTTTTGTTGGTGAACAAAATGCTCATACGTGCACAAGTGATAGTCGCCAAAAACACCCACAAACTCGCCCACAAAAGTCTGTCCAAAGCCAAATATTCAAAATTGGTGCAACCAACATTTCCATCCCGGTGCCACCGATTCTCAACCTCAGACAGACTCAGCCAAACCCTAGCCACTTCGGTGCAACCGATTCCATACCGGTGCCATCGAGTTTAGGTTTCCAACTTTCTATTACAAATATTAACAATATCAGTACCACCGAGATTGTTGGATCGATGTCACCGAGAATGACAATCTGACCGTGGGTCACCTTATCGGTGCAACCGAGTTTCCTATATCGGTCTCACCAGGATTCAAAAGTTGCCACCTTTTGGTCACTTCGGTACCACCAAGATTAACACATCGGTGTCACCGAGTTGGTAATTTTGTGTGTAACAGTTGGATTTTTGGGGATGCCTATAGATACCCCTTCACCACCACCTACTCGAGAGAGAAGCACTCAGAACTATTCCATACTTGCCCCATCCAGCTTTTCTGAGAGAGAACCACCTACCCTTGTGTTGAGGTCAAGATCTTCCACTCCAACCATATGGATCTTCATTTCTAGCCACCCCAAGTTGCTTTTCACCAATCCCATCTCTTCCACCAAGCCAAATCTATGAGAGAGTGATTTTGTGTTGAGGAATCTATCATCTTGAAGCAAAAGAGCAAGGAGTTCATCGTCATTACCGAGCCTATTACCTTTTGGAGGGTGGTGCCTCCTGGATTGGTTAGGTGTCGCTTGGGAGCCTCCTACTTCATGTTGTGGAGTTGAACCAAAAAGTTTGTACGAGCAAGGTGATCGCCTACTTCGTGAAGATCTACCCATAGTGAGGCTAGTCCTTTGTGGACGGAAGCCGTTATGAAATAGTCAAGGTTGCTACTTCATGGACCCTTATGGGTGGAGCCCTTCGTGGAGTCTCGCGACCGTTACCCTCCATGGGTTGAAGACTCCATAAACGTGGACGTACGATAGCACCACCTATCGGAGCTACGGGAAAAATCCTTCCGTCTCCAATTGCATTTGATCTCCATATCTCAGCTCTTTACTTCTTGTGCAATGTCTTTACTTTCCGCTGCCATATTTGTTGACATGCATGTGTAGGGTATATAGACTTGCTAGTCTTGCTAAAACTGTTAAAATCTGCCAACCAATTAACTTGGGAAAAGGTTAGGTTTTAATTTCTTGCTAGTAGTGTATTCACCCCCCTCTAGACACTCTTCTAGTGATCCCTCAATTGGTATCAGAGCATTGGTCTCCATTGCTTCGATTTAATCACCGAGGAGTAAGATGGATGTGTCTAGTATAGGGAGTTTGAGTTGTAGAGTGCCTATTCTTGATGGTGAGTACTATAGTCAATGGAAAACTTTGATGCTTGAGTTGTTTAATGAATTTCAATTGAGCAAATCTGTTATGCGCCCCTATGAGCCTCATATGATCCCTTGCATCCCACACACGAAGAGGAAATTGATAAGCTATGCAATCTTAGAACTGTTAATCTTATTGTTAGAGCTTTGCCTAGAAATTTTCTCAACCAAATGAATAATTTTACGTGTGCTTATACTTTGTGGTATGATTTGGACAAACGATATCCAAATTATTCATTGAATAATCTTGATGAAATTCTTCATAAAACTATTGCCTTTCACAAAATGACGCCTAGTGATCCTAAGTTTGATGATTGTCTATTTGAGCTTAGAGACCTCATGCGTGCTAAAGGAGATGTCACAACTATCAACAATATCATTATAGAGGCCCTTCGCATTCATAAACTTGAACATTGTCATGATCACCATCCTAACGAATCTCTTGTTCTTTATGACGAGGATTTCCCACTTGATGATGACAGTGTGGAACATGGCTACTATGATGAAGATGAGTTGTTCGACATCGAATATGATAAGATCATGAAGAATCTCAGTCTCATGGAAAACTTCAAGGATTACATGTCCGGAGGAAAAGAGTGGATTCTCGATAGCGGATGTACTGATCATATGACCGGAGATAGAGAAATGTTTGAAGAGATCACACCAAACCATGGACCGCGAAGGTACGTAACGTTTGGAGACAACTCCAAGTGTAAGGTACTTGGTCTTGGTAAGGTGGCCATATCCCATGATAGCTCTATTCAAAATATTATGCTCGTTGAATCTCTTGGCTACAATCTTCTTTCCATATCTAGACTTGCCGACTTTGGTTTCACTGTGTTATTCACGAAAGTAGATTGCCAAGTGTTTTGTCAAGATAATCATAAAATGGTCTTCACCGGTATCCGTAGAGGTGATCTATACATTGTTGATTTTACTAAGAGATCCAAGCCTCGCACTTGTTTAATTGCTAAATCTTCTAAAGGTTGGCTTTGGCATAGAAAATTAGAACATGTTGGCATGCATAATTTAGACAAGCTTATCAAAGGTGATCATATACTTAGTGTTAAAGATGTTATATTTGACAAAGATAGACTTTGTAGTGCTTGTCAAGCTGGAAAGCAAGTAGGTGGAAGTCATGTTGTTAAGAATATCATGACTACTAGGAGACCACTCGAGTTACTTCACATGGCACTTTTTGGTCCCAATGCTTACAAGAGTCTCGGTGGAAATTCCTATGGTCTAGTTATAGTTGATGATTTTTTCAGATTTACGTGGGTATTCTTCCTTGATGATGAGTCGCGGGTTCAAAAGATCTTCAAGAACTTCGTTCGCAAAGCGCAAAATCAGTTTGAAGTGAAGATCAAGAAAGTTCGAAGCGGTAACGGATCAAAGTTCAAGAACACCCATGTGGATACCTTTCTTGACGAAGAAGGTGTATCACATGAATTCTCGGCTATGTACACGCCTCAACAAAATGGAGTTGTTGAGAGGAAGAACCGGACGCTTATTGAGATGTCTAGAATGATGCTTGACGAATACAAGACGCCAAGGCACTTTTGGGCAGAAGCCGTGGAAACAACATGTCATGCCACAAACTGACTTTACTTGCACAAGATTCTCGGTAAAAGGACATACAAGCAACTCACCAATAACAAACCCCAATTTGGATACTTTTGGGTATTTGTCTCCAAGTGCTACATTCTTGATAAGCATTGTCGTACTAAATTTGCTCCTAAATCTCATGAAGGATTCCTACTTGGTTACAAATCAAATTCTCACACTTATCGTGTCTACGACAACTTCACTCGAAAAGTTGAAGAGACGATAGATGTGAAGTTTGATGAATCTAATGGTTCGCAAGTCGAACAATTGCCAAATGATGTAGGTGATAAGGACCCTTCGGAAGCTATCCTAGATTTATCCATTGGCAAGATTTGTCCCATGGAGGTGAAGGAAAGTACATCATCAACTCAAGTGGAAGCCCCTACTTCATGACAAGGTGAACCACAACATGACATGGAGGCATCCACAAGAGGTACACGGCAAGATGATGAAGAGGAGGAAGTACATCATGAAGATCCACCACAACCTCCTTCACCACCACCTCAAGGGAAGGACACCGTCAACAAAAACAAAGATGAAGGAGACGATGACGAAGAAGAAGAAGCTCCACCGTTTTAACAAGCCCAATCTACCCCGAGTTCGAGCACTGAAAGCACATTTGCTCCCTTGGTGGTTTTGGTAATTAATAACAACACATAAGTCACTGAACTAATGTTTACACCAAGTATATTTCTGGACAAGATCAATGATAGGGATGGCAAAAGGATTGTGGAGATTGTGGAATTACCCCAAGATGCAAGGAAATAGGTTGGCCAAGCTTCAAGTAAGAGGACTCTACATTTTACATTTGTGAGAAAACACTTTGAGTCCATAGGAAAGCCAATACTATTAAAAGGGGGTAAGGTTTTGTTGGTGAACAAAATGCTCATACATGCACAAGTGATAGACACCAAAAACATCCACAAGCTCTCCCACCAAAGTTTGTCTCTGGCCAAACATGCAAAATCGGTGCAACCAACATTCCTATCCCGGTGCCACCGATTCCAAACCCAATACAGACTCAGCCAAACCTAGCCATTTCGGTGCAGCCGACGCTGCTTTCGGTGCCACCAAGTTGGGTTGCCAACTTTCTGTTACGCAAGTTCACACTTTCGGTCCATCCGAGAATGTTGAATCGACGTCACCGAGTTTGGCAATTCTGACTGTTGGTCACGTTGTTGGTGCAACCGAGATTTCTATATCGGTCTCACCGGGATTCAAAAGTTGCCACCTTTTGGTCACTTCGGTACCACAGAGATTAACACATCAGTGTCACCGAGTTGGTCATTTTGTGTGTAATGGTTGGATTTTTGGGGATGCCTGTATATACCCCTTCACCACCACCCACTCGATAAAGAAGCACTCAGAACTATTCCATACCTATCCTACTCAGTTTTCTGAGAGAGAACCACCTACCCTTGTGTTCAGGTTAAGATCTTCCACTCCAACCATATGGATCTTGATTTCTAGCCTCCCCAAGTTGCTTTCCACCAATCCCATCTCTTCTACCAAGCCAAATCTGTGAGAGAGTGATTGTGTGTTGAGGAGTCTATCATCTTGAAGCACAAGAGCAAGGAGTTCTCGTCATTACCGAGCCTATTACCTTTTGGTGGGTGGTGCCTCCTAGATTGGTTAGGTGTTGTTTGGGAGCCTCCTACTTCATGTTGTGGAGTGAACCAAGAAGTTTGTAAGGGCAAGGAGATCGCCTACTTGGTGAAGATCTACCTCGAGTAAGGCTAGTCCTCCGTGGACGAAGGCCGTCATGGTATAGTCAAGGTTGCTTCTTCGTGGAACCCTCCGTGGGTAGAGCCCTCCGTGGACTCTCGCGACCGTTACCCTCCGTGGGTTGAAGACTCCATCAACGTGGATGTACGATAGCACCACCTATCGGAACCACGGGAAAAATCATCGTGTCTACAATTGCGTTTGATCTTCCTACCATATCCTTTTACTCATGGTTGTTGTTACTTTCCGCTGCTATACTCTTAGACTTGCATGTGTAGGGTGTACTTGATAAGCTATGATTGCTAAAAATTGCCAAGAATTAAAATTGGGAAAAAACATAGTTTTATTTGGTCAAGTAGTCTAATCACCCCCGCCCCCCTCTAGACCTACTTTCGATCCTACAAGTGGTATGAGAGCATTGGCCTCCATTGCATTGGTTTCACAACCTAGGAGAAGTATCGCATCTAGTGAGGGAAATTATCACCATAGAGGTACGTACTTTGATGGCACTAATTTTGCTAGTTGGAAGCATAAAATGGTAATGCATTTGCTTGGTCATAATCCTACCGTTTGGGCTGTTGTTCGTGTTGACTTGCAAGGTGAATTCTTTGGTGATGGAAGAGAACCGGATCGTGAAGCGAACGCGGGAGAATTGAAGATGTTGCAACTCAATGCTCAAGCATGTGACATTATCTTCAACTGCCTATGCCCCGAAGAATTCAACAAAATCAGCCGTCTTGAACAGGCAAAAGAGATTTGGGATACTTTAGTTGATATGCACGAAGGAACTGAGTCCGTGAGAGAATCCAAGTTAGATGTTCTTCAAGGTCAGCTTGATAAGTTCAAGATGAAGGATGGTGAAGGAGTCGCTGAAATGTACTCTAGGCTAGCTCTCATCACAAATGAGATTGCCGGCTTAGGAAGCGAAGAAATGACTGACAAGTTCATCATCAAGAAGATACTTCGAGCTTTGGATGAGATATATGACACCGTGTGCACATTGATCCAAATGATGCCCAACTACAAAGATCTCAAACCAACAGAAGTGATTGGTAGAATTGTTGCTCATGAGATGACACTCAAAGACAAGGAAGAGCTTCACCACAAGTCTAGCGGTGCTTACAAAACCACAAATGATGCTCTCGCTACCTCAAGCGACAACCTTGTTACAAATGAAGAGATAAGCCTCATGGTCAAGAAATTTAACAAGTTCTACAAGAATAGAAGCAAAGATCATAGCTCCAACTCAATATATGAAGAGAAGCGTTCGTCAAGTCATGACCGAAACTGCTACAATTGTGGGAAGCTCGGACACTACTCCAATGAGTGCACGGCTCCCTACAAATGAACAGAAGAGTCACCAAGAAGACGAAGCTCAAGAGATGAATCACCTCGAAGAGAGAGAAGGGGTAGTGATGATTGTTATGAACGAAGACCCTCAAGGAGAAGTAGGGACTCAGAGAAGAAGGACAAGTACACCAAGAGCTACTCAAGAAGGAAACATCAACCTCATGTTGGTGAATGGGTTTCCTTCTCCGACTCTGACAACCACTCCTAGAGAAGCTATCACTCCAACTCTGACTATAGTCAAGATGATGGTGTTGCCGGAATTGCACTAGTGACAACCAACTCCTATGATCTATTTGATTCACCAAATGAAGGGAGTGGAAGTTGATTCATGTCTAAAGGCCCCAAGGTATGACACCCCAAATATCTTGATCTCGATAGTGATGAAGATGATTTGCTTTACGATGATGACTTGCTATGTGATAAAACTAGTGATGTTGCTCATAATGAACTTGATATTTCTCATGCTAGTCAAGATAGGTCAATTGACGATGATAAGATGAAAATAGAAGAACTAACTAAAGAACTCAATGCTCTTACATTAGCCCATGAATCTACTCTTGAAGATCATAGAGATCTTGTAAGAACTCATGAGAAGCTACGCTTCGAGAAACTCAATTTGGAGCAAGAACATGAATTTCTTAAAGCTATCAATGACGATCTCCGAAAGAAGACTTCATCTTATCTTGCCAAACGACTACTCTTGTCTACATTCATGCCACAAGTCAAATCTAAGCAAACTAGTAACAAAGGCAAGAAAGGTTCTTCATCTAGTAGCAACAATAAAAATGATAAATCCAATGATGTTGCTCCTAGTAGTTCTATAGATTCCACTAATGATGACTCTCTTAGCCAAGTTAAACTTGAGCAAGAAAATGCTTTATTTAAAGGAATTATAGAGAAAGGTATCTACAAGAGTCTTGAAGGGTACAAACAATTTGATGAGATTGTACCCAAGCATGGAGGATACTGGAAGAATCGTGGTGTTGGCTATTTCAATGCTAATGGTGTTGAATGGGAAGAAGGTCAATACCCCAATCCCAAGTTTGTTACTCAAAAGGAAAAGTATGAAAATACTCTTCCCAAGACTACTACAAGACACCGAGCTCAAGGGCAAGAACAATCTCCAAGAGGACTTTGACTCTTATCAAGATGAATCCCAAGCTTTGGTGAAGTGGGTCCCCAAGGCTACTACAAGCTCAACTTCTGCAAGTGCTACTTCAACACCAAGGATCCCCATGAACTTGATGTGGGTCCCCAAGAAGAAGAACTATAAAGTTCTTGAGGGGTGACTCCGCCAATGAAATTCATTATTGGCAAGATCTATTTGCAGTCAACATCAACCCTATGCAATAGATCAAGGAGTCGCACATTCCCTCAAAGGTAAGCAAGGGACAAGGTAATCAACAAATCAATGGACATCATTACATATGCTTTGCACTCCATGTACATATATATCCTTGTATTTGTCTCTTGTGTGTTGGGACTAACCCATGTAGGTCAGAAGAGTAAGGAAACAACAAGGATGCTCCCAACTCTTGGTGATCTTCATCAACTTTGAGCATCCACCACTACCTCACCAACATGAAGTCTTCATCGACAAAACCCAAGGTTACTTTATCCCTCTTATGGGGGGATGTCACATCAAGGGGGATCTTTACTCTAAGACTTGAGTCAAATCATCTCTTAGTATGTGACAACATTAAATGCTTTATGTTAAAGTGGTAACCCCACTTGTGCTTAAACGATGAGTATGACCTATGATCAAGTACTCTTACTTGGATCCTAAGTAAAATACTCATATATAGATGACTTCGTCATCGCCCAAGTGCTTATTAGATGCTAGAGTGTTTGTGCATGATTGCCATGATTTCACTTGACATCTTATTGTGTGAGCATGTTGGTCTGTATTTATTTACTCATTCGAGGATATCCAATTGTTGCTATTTGGCTTTTGATTTATCTTTTTCCAATTGGATATACAAGAATGCCTAGGACCACTTATTTAGCTATGTATGCTTTCTCACCTCATACTCTATTCATGTTGCATCAAAAAATTTGAACAAGTGCTTTTCGATCCCTCTGTGTGTGGAGCTCTCGGAGTTCCGTATCGATAAGGACTGACCATTAAAACCTCCCAAGTGCATCTTGGTGGAACCAACCACAAAATCTCGGTCTTACCGAATGTCTAGGGTTGATCTGGTTTTCAATCTCGGTACCACCGACTCCATCTTCTCGGTTACACCGAGTTTGCCTGTCAACTGACAGTTGAGGAACTCGGTGACACCGAAAAGTTAGAACCGGTGACACCGATAGTGGTGGGTATATATACTTTGGACCTCGACGCTTTGAATTTCACCCTCAAACTATCGCGCCTCAGAACCCTAAGCTGCCTTCGAGACCCCTGGTCGTCCCCCTTGTCTCCCTACGCTCCTCCTTTGCTAGGAATCGCCGTCGCCGATGAAATCCTCTCCATCGTCACCGCCGTAGCGGATCCGCGCCAAGCTAAGGGTCAGTATTTCAGATGCTGAGGACAGTTAGAATTTGCCAGAGTAGGGTGCTGACATGAGTTCAGGAACAAACCCAGAGTCCAGTTCTTTTTCAGATCCAAGCACCCCCCCAGCTCCCATGGGTTGCCCAAGGCTGCCACCAGGACCAGGAACAAGCTAAATTGTGATGCAGAAGATTTAGATTTTGTTCCTGAGGAGATTCTTGCCAAGAAGTAAGAAAAGGCTGTTAAGAAGTCAACTACTGAAGCTACTTCTTCCAGAAGAGTTGTCAGCAAGGTCTATGCCAGCTCTGAAACTATCAAAGCACATGAGAGTGCTAGATCCACAATGTCTATTGATCCCCCAAGGAAGTTTATGAATAAGAAGGCAGGGGAGAAGAAAGCCAAAAAGAGGATTATATATGTGATTGGTAGGCCTACCTCCATGTATGAAGATCCAGAGGAGGCTACTGGTGCTACTGCTGAGGAAGAGGAGGAAGAACATGTTGAGAAGGCTCCTCCCATGAAGAAGGCCAAGAAATTTATGGCTAATGCTATTCCAAAGACTAGCACATCCAAGAGCACCAAGCCTACATCCAAGAAGGCTACTGCTGAGAAGCCAAAGAGGACATCCAGGCAGATTCTAGCTTCTGAAAAGAACAAAGGAACTGCTTCCAGATTTGAAGATGATGATGACTTGAAAACCTTGATGAAGCTTAGACCACATCTTCCAGTACATGATGCCAGCCACTTAGTTGCTGAAGATATGAAGAAGAGGAAAGACTCAGGATTGAGGGCGTGGAGATCTATAGATCATTATGCCCAAAGGAAGAAAACTGCTATTGACTACAGGTTCTACACCAAAGAGCAATAGGACTTCTATGAGACAGTGCTCCTGGACAAGAGCCCAACTGTTAGTGATATGAGATATGTTGGTTGGAAATTCATTAAGGAGAATGAGGACTACTTTCCAAGTGTCCAACATAATTTCCACTGCATTGGTCTGGATGAGTTCATTGGAAGAGAGCTTACTGCATGGAACGATGAGATGATCATGTAATTCTACTCCACTACACATTTCTATGGAGATGGTTGAATTGTATGGATGACTGAAGGAGCAAGGTATGAATCCACTGTTGATGAGTGGGTTGCACTTCTAGGAGTTCCAAAGGTTCAGGATGGTGATCTGGATGTATGCTCAGAATCCAAGGCAAGCCACAATGCCATGAAGGATATGCTACAGACAAACTGCAATCTCACAAGGTAGGATCCATCTACTATCTGCAAGCAGGCCTCCGTACCATGAACACTATTCTAAGGCATACCTTCATGCCCAAGTCAGGAGATGACAAGATGATCCGAGGTTACTCCATCAACATGTTGATCCACCTTGACGGACATACCAGGATTAGAGTCATGGATTTGATTGTTGAGACAATCAACAGGGTTGCTGTTGATTAAAAGCGCTCTTGCTGCTATGCACCCTACATCCAGATGCTTATAACCTCTCAGTTGGAGAAGCACATATTTGCTCTAGATCGTCCACACTTGCCCCTATAGCCAGAACTTGAGGATAATGTTGTGGTGATGGACCCAGATCATCCCACATCTGCTACAGCACAAGCAGAGGCAGAGGCAGTTCGAGCCGCTAGTGCTCAAGCCCCCAGATCCAGAAATGAGCAAATGGATCTTTTGATCTTAGCAGTTCAGGGCATGCAGAAGGATATCAATGGGATTCTGGACAACCAGAATTGTCTTGTGAGGATCTTTGAGACAAGGATCGAGACTCTTGGTGATAAGGTGGAAAGGTGACTAAGACAATCATAGAGCTTCAGAAGTAAGTTGGCTCAGTGCACATTCCTCGGGTCTCTTCTACTTCTTCAGATGATGAGGAGGAGGAGGAGGAGGAGGAGGATGGATCACCTCTCAGGCCGAGCACACAGTTCACTACTCAGGCTAGATCCGTCATAGTTCCTACACCAGACTTGAGGCCCTCTTCATCAACACCTACTACTGTCAGCACAACTTCTGCTCCATCAGCTCCAATTCCTCCAGTGTCCACTCCAGCTCCATCCACGACATCTGCAGAGATCTTCACGGATGCTGTTCTCTCGACTCCTTCATCAACAACCGGAGGAGATCAGCCCAAGAATGCTTAGATATATGCCTTTGAACTTTTTGGTAACTTGTTGCCAAAGGGGGAGAAGTGTATATAGATCTTTAGGCTTCAAGTGAGAGAGCATTTGGTGTTTGTTGCTTGTTTTAAAAAACAATTGCTTTTGGTTGCTTGTGATACACGCTTGATGATGTTTGATCATATGCTTTAATGTGTGATGTTACCATTTCCTATCATCTTAGTGCTTATGTGATGATCATTCATCTTTGGTTCATTGTGTTGTGCTATGATGTTTATTCTAATTACTCTCGCACACCACCAAGTGGTATGTGACATGTAATAAGTGACCATGTACCTAATCGATTGTGCATTTGCATTCAAACGCGAATTTAAAATAATGCACAAATTTAAGGGGAGCTCTTGCTTATCACATACTTCTCAAAGCGACGATTATATTCACTGATTATATCTTTGTCGAAGCTTTGATCTATATGTTGTCATCAATTACCAAAAAGGGGGAGATTGAAAGCACATTTACCCCCTTCGTGGTTTTGGTAATTTATAACCACATATAAGTCATTGAACTAATGTTTCCACAAAGTATATTTCAAGACAAGTTTAATGATAGGGATGGCAAAAGGATTGTGGAGATTGTGGAATTACCCCAGGATGCAAGGAAATAAGTTGGCTAAGCTTCAAGCAAGAGGACTCTACATTTTACATTAGTGAGTTATCACTTTGTGTCCATAGGAAAGCCAATACTATTAAAAGGGGGTAAGGTTTTGTTGGTGAACAAAATGCTCATACATGCACAAGTGATAGACACCAAAAACATCCACAACCTCTCCCACCAAAGTCTGTCTCTGGACAAACATGCAAAATCGGTGCAACCAACATTCCTATCCCGATGCCATCGATTCCAAACCCTAGAACAACTCAGCCAAACCCTAGCCACTTCGGTGCAGCCGAGCCTGCTTTCGGTGCCACAGAGTTGGGTTGCCAACTTTCTATTACGCAAGTTCACACTTTCGGTTTGTCCGAGAATGTTGAATCGGCGTCACCGCGTTTGCAAATCATGACCGTTGGTCACCTTGTTGGTGCAACCAAGATTCATATATCGGTCTCACCGAGATTCAAAAGTTGCCACCTTTTGGTCACTTCGGTACCACCAAGATTAACACATCGGTGTCACCAAGTTGGTCATTTTGTGTGTAACGGTTGGATTTTTGGGGATGCCTATATATACCCCTTCACCAGCACCCACTCAATAAAGAAGCACTCAGAACTATTCCATACCTATCCTACTCAGTTTTCTGAGAGAGAACCATCTACCCTTGTGTTGAGGTCAAGATCTTCCACTCCAACCATATGGATCTTGATTTCCAGCCTCCCCAAATTGCTTTCCACCAATCCAATCTCTTCTACCAAGCCAAATCTGTGAGAGAGTGATTGTGTGTTGAGGAGTCTATCATCTTGAAGCACAAGAGCAAGGAGTTCATTGTCATTACCGAGCCTATTACCTTTTGGAGGGTGGTGCCTCCTAGATAGGTTAGGTGTCACTTGGGAGCCTCCTACTTCGTGTTGTGGAGTGAACCAAGAAGTTTGTAAGGGCAAGGAGATCGCCTACTTGGTGAAGATCTACCCGGAGTAAGGCTAGTCCTCTGTTGACGTGGGCCATCATGGTGTAGTCAAGGTTGCTTCTTCGTGGGTAGAGCCCTCCGTGGACTCTCGCGACCGTTACCCTCCGTGGGTTGAAGACTCCATGAACGTGGATGTACGATAGCACCACCTATCGGAACCATGAGAAAAATCATCGTGTCTACAATTGCGTTTGATCTTCCTACCCTATCCTTTTACTCATGCTTGTTGTTACTTTACCCTTCTATACTCTTAGACTTGCATGTGTAGGGTGTACTTGATATGCTATGATTGCTAAAACTTGCCAAGAATTAAAACTGGGAAAAGCATAGTTTTATTTGGTCAAGTAGTCTAATCATCCCCCCTCTAGACCTACTTTCGATCCTACAAGCACAAGTGACCAAGAACCATCCCCTAAACCAAATCTATGGTGACATCCAAACCGGGAGAATCACTCTCTCTAACACTTGTCTAGCTAACTTTTGTGAGCATTATTCTTTCATCTCTAGCATTGAGCCCTTGAAGGTAGAGCAAGCTCTTGAAGACGCAGATTGGGTGAATGCCATGCATGAAGAGCTTCACAACTTAGGAATGAAGTGTGGACACTCATGGAGAAGCCTGAGAATGAGCACAACATCATCGGAACCAAATGGGTATTTCGGAACAAGCAAGACGAATATGGTCAAGTGGTACGCAACAAGGCATGTCTCATGGCCCAAGGATATACTCAAGTCGAAGGTATGGACTACGGTGAGACTTATGCCCCCATCGCTAGGCTTGAAGCTATTCGCATTCTTCTTGCCTATGTTAATCACCATGATGTCATGCTTTATCAAATGGCATTAAAAGCGCCTTTTCAAAATAGTGAAATTGAAGAAGAGGTTTATGTTAAGAAACCATCTGGTTTTGTGAATCCTAAGAAACCTAATCATGTTTACAAGCTTCTTAAAGCCCTTTATGGTCTTCAGCAAGCCCCTCGTGCTTGGTACAAATGCTTAACAAAGTTTCTCATTGAAAAAGGATTTTAAATTGGTAAAATTGATGCAACCTTGTTCACTAAGAGATTAATGGTGAATTATTTGTGTGCCAAATCTATGTGCATGATATTATCTTTGGTTCCACTAACCCTCAATTTAGTGAAAGATTTGGAAGGTTGATGTCCGAGAAGTATGAGATGCCCATGATGTGTGAGCTGAAATTCTTTCCTAGATTGCAAATCAAGAAATCAAAAGAAGGAACTTTCATCTCTCAAACTAAGTATACCAAGGACTTGATCAAGAGGGTCAACATGCAGGAGTGCAAAGGTATGAAAACTCCCATGCCAACTAGTCGACAGGTTGATCTTACCAAGGAGGATGAACTGGTTGATCAAAAGGTTTATCAATCTATGATTGGTTCATTGCTATATCTATGTGCATCTTGTCCCGATATTATGCTTAGTATTTGCATGTGTGCTAGATATCAAGTTGCATCTAAGGAGTGTCATCTTTTGGCCGTGAAACGTATTGTGATATACTTGATACAAACACCAAACTTTGGCATTTGGTATCCCAAGGGATCTTTAACCTTGTTGGCTATTCCTATTTGGACTATGCCAGTGACAAGGTGGATAGAAAATCCACCTCGGGTACTTGTCAATTTTTGGGTAGATCTCTTGTGCCTTGGTCCTCCAAGAAACAAAAGTCGGTATCTCTATCTACTGTCGAAGCTGAGTATATTGTTGCTGGATCTTGTTGTGCACAATTACTATGGATGACACAAACGCTTAAGGATTATGGAATCCATGTTAAAAATGTTCCATTACTTTGTGACAATGAAAGTGCTATTAAGATTGGTCATAATCCTGTGCAACATTCTAAAACTAAGCATATTCAAGTTTGACATCATTTCATTCATGATCATGTTGCCAAAGGAGATATTAATCTTAAGCATGTTCGCACTAACAAGCAATTGGTTGATATCTTTACTAAGACACTTGATAAGAAAACTTTTTGTCACTTGAGGAGTGAGTTGAACGTCATTGATGCTTCAAACTTGAGCTAGACTCACTCGAATGCTTGCAAGGGAATGAGCCTTCTTGATACTTCAATGATATTCCTAACATGTTATCTTACGCCATGGAATCCTATGCTCCCTTATATTGCATCTAACCGTTTGTAGGTACTTGGAAGAACTTCATTCCACAAGATTGCAACCAACTCCAATCATAAGCAATCTTGTCTTGACCAAGTATCCACAACCCCTCTTGATGATGGAAGGAAGAAGACAACAAAAAAATATCCTTGACATATACTTGATCATTATTGCAAAATCTCAATTGGTATCATGTCAAATGGATATACCTATTGTTCTTCCTTGCATGACTAACCTTTGTAGGCAATAAGTGTACTAGAACGAGAAGGATTGCTCCCAACTCAAGATGTTCTTCATCAACCTCAAGCATCCTCAACAAGTTCACCTACGAGCAATGCCATCAACATCACTCAAAGGTATGCACTCATATCCTTGAAAAGGCTTTACTCCAAGTCATGAGCTAAAGCAACTCAAGTGATATGAAGACATTAAAATGCTTACTCAAAAAATGGTAACCCCATTTTGAGCTTAACGTAGAGTATGACCTATGATCAAGTATTCTTGCTTGGCTCCTAAGTCAATATACTCTAATATAGGTGACCTAGTCACCGCCCATCATCTAGTTAAGGATCTTGTGTGGTTTGTTCTCTATTTGCATGATCTCACGTAACTACTCAGATCTTCTCTAGATGATGTCCTTCACTTTCCCTTTGAAAATATTTTCTTTTGACTCTTTGAAAAGAGAAACTTGGTCCCTTATTCCTTTCTTTCTATTTTAGCCTCGGATCCGCGGACTCAGATATGTCGGTTCTACCAAAATTGTAGACAATTTGCACTATAAAATCTCGGTACCACCGATCTATCTGTCTCGGAGTCACCGATTTGTTTTTCTCTTATCTGTTCTTCTTCTGTTACTTCGATGATCCCTTCTAAAAAAACTTAGGGGGAGAATAACAAGCAAAACTTAGGGGGAGAAATTATTTATTCAAGGATCCCTAGCTCAAAGGAGGAGAAGACTTAACAAGACCTCGCTACTATTTGCCACAGGGAGAGAAGTTTCCTTCAATGATTCCCTCAGTTCTTTTCTATGAACCCTACTTTCAATGACCCTTGTTCTCGAGGATCCCTTCCTTGTGAATGATCCCTGTACCTACTCATAAATTTGACCTTTTTGTAAATTAATGCCAAAGGGGGATAATAACAAAGCTTCATGCTAAAGGGAGAGTTACATGCTTATGCAAAGGGGGAGATATGATTAAGGGGTAGAGAAGATATCGAGCTTTTACTTATATAAACAAGGTGAGAATGCCAAAGCGGGGGAGAAAAACATGTTTGGAGAATATTATTGAGCTTATTCTATTTGACTGTTCACTTTAGAACTTTTCTCACCCTATCAAATCCCAATATCTACATGCTGAGATTCAGGGGGAGAGGATGAACTACTACTTTCAAATCAAAGGGAGAAAGTTGTAAATGATCTTGGAGACATATTAATCTTAAGGATTATCATATTTTATATGTTCTCCATATCTTGGTAATTTTGAGTTCTATTGTCTTTATATTAGTAGAATACTCTTGTGTCTCCTAACATTGTTTTCTCAAGTGTGTTTCTACTACTAGAATGATCAAGAACTCAAGGTAAGTATTTGCATCATACTCTTGGTCAAGATGATCTCTTGCTTCTTGCACATATTGTTTGAAAGAGTGAAGTCTTGAACAAGAACACATCTACTTCATATATATTTCGATGCATATAGCCAAGATACACATGACTCCTTATATCCCTTCATCCATATGTGTGTCCATGCATTCCAAAGCAACTATCCTTTAAAGGACTGTACACATTTAGGGGGGGGGGAATCTAAGTCATGCGTCTCTCAAAGTCTTCATCATATCCACGCATATCTTTATTTGAAGCTTTGATTGTATGTTCTCATCAAATACCAAAAAGGGGGAGATTGAAAGCACAACATGCTCCCTTGGTGGTTTTGATAATTCAGGACAACATACATTGTCTCTTGGACTAATACTTTTATCTAGTGTATTTCATATAATAGTCCATGGAGAGTTGGGTTGGCAAAAGGATTGTGGAGATACCCCAATATGCAAGGAAATAGGTTGGCCGAGCTTCAAGCAGAGGACTCTACATTTTATATTTGTGAGAAATCACTTTGAGTCCATAAGAAAGCCAATACTATTTAAAGGGGGTAAGGTTTTGTTGGTGAACAAAATGCTCACACGTGCACAAGTGATAGTCACCAAAAACACCCACAAACTCTCCCACCAAATTCTTACCAAAGACAAATATTCAAAATTCGTGCAACCAACATTTCCATCCCGGTGCCACCGATTCTCAACCCCAGACAGACTCAGCCAAACCCTAGCCACTTCCGTGCAACCGATTCCATACCGGTGCCACTGAGTTTAGGTTGCCATCTTTCTGTTATGCAAATTCCCAATATTGGTACCACCAAGATTGTTGGATCAGCGTCACCAAGAATGACAATCTGACCGTTGGTCACCTTATCGATGCAACTGAATGTCCTATATCGGTTTTACCGAGATTCAAAAGTTGCCACCTTTTGGTCTCTTCGGTACCGCCGACATTACACATCAGTGTCACCGAGTTGATCATTTTGTGTGTAACGGTTGGATTTTTGGGGATGCCTATATATACCCCTTCACCACCACCTACTCGAGAGAGAAGCACTCAGAACTATTCCATACTTGCCCCATCCCGTTTTTCTGAGAGAGAACCACCTACCCTTATGTTGAGGTCAAGATCTTCCACTCCAACCATATGGATCTTCATTTCTAGCCTCCTCAAGTTGCTTTCCACCAAGCCAAATCTATGAGAGAGTGACTGTGTGTTGAGGAGTCTATCATCTTGAAGCACGAGAGCAAGGATTTCATCGTCATTACCGAGCCTATTACCTTTTGGAGGGTGGTGCCTCCAAGATTGGTTAGGTGTCACTTGGGAGCCTCCTACTTCGTGTTGTGGAGTTGAACCAAGAAGTTTTTACGGGCAAGGAGATTGCCTACTTCGTGAAGATCTACCCATAGTGAGGCTAGTCCTTCGTGGAAGGAAGCCGTTATGGAATAGTCAAGGTTGCTACTTCGTGGAGCCTTATGGGTGGAGGCCTTCATGGACTCTCGCGACCGTTACCCTCCCTGGGTTGAAGACTCCGTAAACGTCGACGTGCGATAGCACCACCTATCGAAACCACGGGAAAAATCCTTGCGTCTCCAATTGCGTTTGATCTCCATATCTCAACTCTTTACTTCTTGTGCAATGTCTTTACTTTTCACTGCCATATTTGTTGACATGCATGTGTAGGGTATATAGACTTGCTAGTCTTGCTAAAGCTGTTAAAATCTGCCAACCAATTAACTTGGGAAAAGGTTAGGTTTTAATTTCCTGGTAGTAGTCCATTCACCCCCCCCCTCTAGACACTCTTCTATTGATCCCCCAATCGTCCATCTTAGATCCAATGGCACCACATAAATGGCTCTCCTAGCCTATATGTGTACAACCTCATATAGGCTATAGATTTGTGCACAGATCTGTAGGCAAAAGAGGCATGGGGGTGAAGACTCTACATGGACGCATGTGGGGTTCTCGATGCACTGGTAACAAGACCCTCTAAATACACAAAAGTGTGGTACAAGTGCCATGCGTCCGAATAGCCAGCTAGAGAGTTGTAAACTCTCTATACCCATAGGCATGTTGCACTACAGGCGCCCAAGGCACGGAAGTCAAGGCACTATAGGCATGAATGTAGCCACTATGTACAACATGGGTGTGTAGGCACAAGAGACAAGGGAGAGTGAAGCCTGAACCTGCAGGCACGTGGCCTAGAGGCACGTGCTTAAGCCTCTACAGGCACGGGAGTGAACCTATATAGGCACGCGAGTGAAGCCTATACAGGCACAGGACTGAGCCTCTATAGGCACAGGAAATAAAAATACAAGGTTCCTTATATATTATTCCATTCCTCTGACTCTCTCAATCACTTGGCTACCTCCATCTCTCCCTCCTCGTGGGTCTGAAACTATCACTCTCCCCATGGGCCGCCTCCAGGGTCCGCCTCTAGGGTTCGAAGTTCTTCACCGATCCCAATTGGTCCGCCTTTAGGGTTCGTGGTTCTATACCGATCCCAATTGGTCTGCCTCTAGGGTTCGTGGTTTTTGCCGATCTCCATTGGTCCAGCTCTAGGGTTCGTAGTTCTTTGCCGATCCCCATTGACCCGCCTATAGGGTTCCTAGATCTTCCCCGATCGTCTTCCACTCTACACTTTCTTATTGTTTATTAATTTCGAAGTTGTGCTTGAACAAAACTTTCACACCCTTCGTCCTTTGTATTGCTCTGCTCCATCCTCATTCGCACCCATCTACTTGTCTGTATTCACAAGTATGGCTTCCACAGGTATGGATCCCATTAAAATGTATCCATCGGCTCCAAAATTGAATCCTTGATTATGTTTTTTTAACAGGTTCATTTGATTTTTCTTTTTTTAAGTTCAGGGTTTAAGTTAGTTTCGTTAATCATCGACTATGTGTGCTACAAATTAATCCTTCTCTAAAGAAATCTAAGATGGTTAGAAAAATAAATTACTCATCTCATCATCACTCCTGTAGTTCTATACTGACGAGGGGACTGTAAAAATAGATTTGTTGCTCAGTTTCTAATTACTTTGCCACAAAGCTGGTTGATTTATTTTATGAAAAGAAGGATGAATTTGCAATAGATTTTTGTTTAACCTAATGTGCTTTTTGTTATCTAATTTCACCAATTTCTAGTTGCTCCATAACTTTTTTGCTCTTAATTTAACCAGGTATGGTTTTCCCTACTTGCCGCAATCCAAAAGGCCGTTGCAAACATTACACTCGAGAAACGCAGGAGTTTGAGAGATTAGAATTGCTCGAGACGCATGGTTAGTGGACAAATTTACCATACTTATCTTTGTATCTTATTCAGAAGACATTGAACATGATCCACTTTTGATGTCCGCTTTTGGACTATCAAGTTTTTTATATCTTATTCCATCTCTTTGCCTCTCACAATCACTTCTTTGTCTCCATATCTATACATTCAAACATGCAAAACATTCTAGTCATTAATTTATCATACTATATCACTATGAATTACGCAAATTCTAACTAGCGAATTCCCAAAGAGTTTGAATTTTTACTTACAGTTTTTCAATTTTCACAATGTGTGCCTTGCAATGCCAGAGCATTTCTTGTTGATTACATGAATCAAAAAATGTCATGGCAAGTAGATTGAGCCTACACTTGTTACCCAGAAAACAAGTCCTATCAAGTTACCTTTAAGCACAGTCCAAACCACTCAAAGCTATAGGGTGATGGTTGGATGGAATTTGCTATTGATTATGGTCTTCGGCCTGGAGACCGCATAGAAATTTTCACACCTGACCATGAACTGAATCTGGAGGTCGTACCTAATCGCAGAATTCGAAGGCTGTCTCCAATGCCTCATCTCGGTAAGACTATAAAATTCAATTAAAGTTTTTGCTAGCTTTTATAATCATGAATGATTTAGTACTAATTTTATACATCTTGTTATTCTAGATCTCGACGATATTTCTTCCAATGACCACGAGTACGTTCAATGTTGTGTCTACACGCGCGATATTGAGCTTATGTACAATGATACACGGTTCTTTTTGCATTGCCTTTTTGGAGATACATTCATCTGTTGCCGCCCATTTGTCCATGTGTTGACAACGACAAACACAAAAGATGCTATCATGGTTAGTTATCACTCTCCGTATTTATTGTTTTTCAACGAAATTTATTCCTAGAACTTGATGTTTTTCACCATTCAGTGTGAAGTTCAAACGTGACTTTTGCCATGCTGACAATCTATTGTACCTGCAAGTAGTGATAACTTTTGACCTCCTCATAAACTAACAAGCTCTGCATTTCTATTATGCCTAGCGTACTAAAAATACATATCACTATGTTGTTGTTCTCCTTTCTTGATCTATCTATTGTTTTTTTCAATTACTGGTTCCATAACAAATTATATTTATGTAATATTATTTTCAATTAAATAAATTAGATGGTTTCCACACTGAACGTTCCCACTATTTAATTCAACGACAAAATAACCATTTTTTCTATTTATTTTATATCTATTTCCTTTAGAAAATTGCAAGGAGTGTTGTCTCAACATTGAAGACGTGGGTGGATGTGCCTACCAACGCAAGTATGACCCTTGAAGCTGTAGTAAAAGGCTCTCGTGTCATCACACCTTCATCATACTCCATCTACAAAAAATACAGCAGGATGGTGATTGAGAAGTATTCTTTCGACGAATTCCTGTTCGATACAGGCTTTGCTGAAAACAACATTCTTCTGATAACATTCAAAGAGTGCAATGATCATTCTATGTCCATTATCTTTTAGCGCATTGTATAGCTAATGTTAGTGCCATAGTTAAAACGCAGCCCCTAAGGACTGCTTTGTTTGTTAGGTTGAAGTTATCTTTTGCCCATATCAAGATGGTGCTACATTGGTAGTGGTAATGGCACTTATGAAGCTCATATGAACCAACTGGATATTTGAAGTCTAACAATGTTCTATAATCTGAATTTGTGTGCAACACAGTTGAGAAGAATAAAACTGCACTGAGTGCTTTGTGTGCAACACGCACGCATGGCAGGGAATAAAAAAGAATGGTTCTACACACAATTTTCGTGATGTAAATAAAAAGCATGGATTTACATCAGGAAGATGCATTGTATGTGTACACGGCAAATACACAGTGGTGAGTATACGGGACGAACGTTGTCATGGAGACACAAAGCACGGTTTTAAGTACGAAAGATGGGGATGCAAAACAAAGCACGTATTCATCTAATCAAGATGCATGTATGTCTACTGTGGATATGCATTGTGCTTTGTTTGCGAAACACACGGCTGGCAGGGAGACACGAACCAAACTTTCTTGCGACCTATATTTGTACACAACACTGTATCTCTACATAGCTGGTGCGTGCAGTCGTGCACAAGGCACGGCTGGCAGCGAGAAATGAAGCACGGGTTTAAACACAATCCCCGTTACATGGTTTTAGAAACAAAGCATGGTTTTAGATACATCAGATCCATGGCGGTGCGTGCACGAGAGGCACAACTCATATGCAAGACAGAGCAATGTTATATATTAGGAACATGCACCGTATCTATACATAGCAGATCCATGTCGGTGCGTGCACGAGAGGCACAACTCATATGTAAGACAGAGCACTGTTTTATATTAGGAACATGCACCGTATATGTACACAGTAGATCCATGGCGGTGCATGCATGAGAGGCACGGCTCATATGGAAACATGATGCACGGTTTTTAGATAGGATCATCCGTGATGCAAAACAGAAGCATAGATTCATAATAGGAAGATTCACGTATTTGTAATCCGGATATGCACTGTGCTTTATGTGTGAGAGTCATGCCTGATAGTGAGACATGAAAACACGGTCCGTGATGTAAAACTATAGGACGATTTTATACTAGGAAGGTGCACGGGTGTAACAATGTGAGAGACGCACGACTAGCTGGGAGACAAGAAGCACATTCCACATATATACATATAAGTTTTAAATATCTGCATATCTATAATTCTAAATAACAATCTTTTGTAACATATATTTTATTAAAAATATCTGCATACAACTATATGCCACATAAATGTAGGATCACTGCGACGGAGGGCTGAAAATAACAGCAAGCTCCTGATCATGCTCTTTGAAGGTTATGAGGACCAAATTGTTGACTTCAATAGACGATGCCCGAAGAAAATTACCGGAACCTTCCTTCTAGAACACCAATCTACCACCCAAGCCAATAAAGTAGGAAGGAACCAGGAATGCTAACAAATATATCATCATCTTCAGAATCCAAAGTAATTTCAAGAGTTAAAGAACCAGTCCTAGGAATTGACAAAAAATCCTTTAAACTCCTCACAACCCTGCTCGGAATAACCTGACAAAAAACTTCAAGTTATATGATATTAAACATACAAATTTAAAATAGTACACAAGAGCAAAGAACAAAAAAATAAACAGTAGCCAAAACAAAGATATGTTGACAATTAACATTCATGGAATCAATCCTATGAACAAAAGGAGTACACAATATGTAGTTGTCATCAAAGAGTTGTCGTGACATGAAATACATTTGTTGATAATTCAGACTAACACCACGACTATAAAAACAATTCTCAACAAGTTCCCTCTTAGTTTCACACAGATCCTCAAAAGCTACAAAAAACTAATTTCACAAGTTCAACAGAACAGCAAAATTTTGTAAGCTGAAACAAACTATAAAATCACTCAAAAAAACTTACCAACACAGTGTAAAGGGAACAACATAACACCACCCCAATGAAAATCAACACCAATCATAGTTCCGTAGTGCTCAAGCCTAACAATCATAATGTGACAATGACGGAGACCATAATCATTCACAAGTTCCTCCTAGGAATGTCCATGGAATTTACTGCTGACCCGGCCATGTCTAAACAGAACACCATATAAGTAACCCTCACTTCTGTGAAGAGCAAGACCAATATCTTTGTCACCCCTCCAAATAGCTAAATCTCTGAACTCCTCAATGACCCGACCAAGATGTGATCTAACACTGCAAGGAACATACTACAAAAAGAATGGAAGCAAACATCATAATCATATAAACAAAGGCATTAGAATACATTCCAACCAAAACAACATCAACCATATGCCACAATCAGATAAACAAAAAATAGAATCTTACAACATGCCTTGAACAACGACGATCCCCAGCACCACAATGAACACAGACGCACAAGAATCAAAGGAAGAACAAGGGCCACCTGGAGCGCGGCAAAAGGGGCAAGCCATTACCTGCAAAGAAACGGTGACCAATATGAACCGATTCAACAACCGAGTTGAAAGTTGACATTTGATTGTGTTGGGAGCCCCCACCCGTTATTTCCCCTGAAATCTCAATTTCCCTCAACTATAATGAGAAAAAAGAAAACACGAAAAGGGAAACCCGGGGACGAACACTGCGGGGCAACGACGGTGGGGCGACGACGCAAGGACGACGACAGCGGGACGAACAACGACACCAGAGGACGAACGACGGCACCGAAGGACGACGACAGCGGAGGATGAATGACGGCACCGGAGGACGATGGCATCGAAGGACGAACGACAGCAACGGAGGATGGTAGCGGAGGTTGAACGATGGCACCAGAGGACGAGGACAGCAGGGCGAGACGAAACAAATCTAAACAAATAAATCGATGCATTACTAGAAAACCTAAATTGTTAAGGGACTTAATTGCAAAAGGGAAAACCAGATAAAGGAAACCGAAAACCGGAAATAATGGGACTCTTCCGCGCGCAACAAGTGTCACGCGCTGAGCGCGATTCAAAGGTCTCCAAAGCGACCAGAACGCGACACTTGTCGTGCACGGAGTACACCCCACGTAATCGTCGCGAGGCGTTCTCCCTAACTAGTGATTTCGGCCTTGCCAAGCATAGCCAGGCATTGGTCCTGCTCGTGGGCCCAAGAAGCACAAGGCTGACCCAACTTAGCCTACCTCTCCCTGCTGCACCGCGACGCCCATGCCCAGGGTGTGTGCCGCCGTCTAACCCTTGCCCAGTGTGTGTATTAATTATGTTGCGCCCAATCTCTGCTCAGATTCAGCCCATGTTGTTTCTTTTGTCCGGTGGACGAATTTATCCATTAAACACGACATGTATAATTACAGAAAAATGTCATATTTTAAAATGCTAATAACTCAATAACCGTGCATCATATTAAAAAATTTTATATATGAAAAATGAGTATAATTTTGTGTAGATTAATTATATCCCCTTTTCATCCATGTTTAATTTTTTTTAACTTGTTGATTGTATTAATTTGCATACATAACTTGCTAAAATGGTTTATGTCATAAGCATGCAAAATTGTGCATCATTTTTTTAATGTAAACACCCACACATTATATATGTTTTCGAGGTAGAAAAATCCATTGAATCCATCTGTGTAATAATTTTGGTCATTTGAGTAAGTTTGTGTGCATGTTATTTTTGCCATGATGCCCTTTTTTTTTATTTACGTGTGATTAAATCCATGCATCGTACGAATTATTTTTGAACATCATATATGCCCTTTGACATGTGCACTAGCCCCTGGTATTTTTGTTTGCCATGATAATCCATGTTTAGGTGTTATTTTCTTGTTGCCAACATGCTATAAAAATGTTGTTGTTTTGATATTCCCAAAATAGTTCTAAGTCTAAAAACTATGTTATTTTGTTGCCATGTTGTCATGTGATTTGCAGGTGCATGCGTAGGTTGTTAGTTGCAGGTGCATGTGTAGGTTGTTAGTTGTAGGTGCAGGTTGTTTCCATGTAGCAACATGGATATTTTCTTTTTATATCACAATATTGTTGTTATTTAATTTAATGAACATATATACTTGGTAAAAGGTGGAAGGCTTGGACTTTTGCTTAGTGTTTTATTCCACCTTTGTCGCCCTAGTTACTTGTGTAGCGGTGTTATGTTCCATATTTAGCGTTTCTAATGCGCTTGGGATTGTTATGGGGGGCCCTTGATTTTCATTTTGGGATAAAACTCTTCTAGCAAGGCCCACCATTGGTTTTACCATTTTCCTAACAACTAATAAAATTCCTAATAACTAATACAATTGCATAGGGACCCACCGGCACGTGTGGTTAATTTAATAAACAACCCGGGCCAGTGCTCCTCATGAGTGTTGGATCAAGCGATGTCCTGCACCCCCTAGTCACGCGGGGTTTTAGCCAACCCCATGTTTATCCCATCTGGTAGTGCCCTGACAACAAGATATGTGCGGCTCCTATCGGGATCTGACCTGCCGGGCGGCCTTGATGGATTTGTTTTATGTTTCTTGAACGTCTTGTGCATGGGATTCCGAGGATACTTTGGGCTATCTCGAGGTTGAGGTTTTCCACTAGAATTCTGAGGATACTACGAGCCATTCCATGGTTGAGGTTGTCCACGCAGCGTGTGGTTAGTTCGTGATGGATGAGTTGGAGCACCCCTGCAGGGTTAAATCTTTTCGAGAAGCTGTGCCCGTAGTTATGTGGCAACTTGGAATATTTTTAACACCCGATCATAGAAAACTCAGAGTAAACTAAAATAAAATGCACCAATCATCTGCGTAACCGTGACTATCTCTACTCGTGAGTTCTGAACTGGGAGAGAACACGGTGGGGTTATGTTTGACTCGTAAGTAGGTGTTCAGGATCATTTATTGATCATTCATAGTTCACGACCGCTTATGCTTAGATCACCCCCTCTTATTCTTGTACGCGTAAGTTATCCACTCAATTAAATGATTAGTGCTTGCTGCAACCTCACCACTTAATCATACCTTACCATTAAGCTTTGCTAGTCTTGATACCTTTGGAAATGTGATTGTCGAGTCCCTGTGGCTAACAGATTCCTACAACAATAGTTGTAGGTACAGGTAATGCGATGATTTGACGTGAGAGCGATGCCTGTTTGATTGTAAGTTCTTCTTCTTCTTCTTTAATCTAGGATGGGTTTCATGCTAGCAACCTGGGATAGCAAGGATGGATGTTGTTTTTATCATTTAATTTCATCTGTAGTCGAACCCTGCTTTTATGTATGATGGTTGATATTGATGATTGTATTGAGATGATAATGATGTAGCTTGTGGCGAGTGTAATCAAATTCGATATACTCATATCTTCTTTACATGTACATGTAATGATATCCATTCTTATGAAACGACGACATGCCCTTTTATCCATATCTAAACCCTCAAGCCAAAATAAGGATAGAATTGCATCTTGGTTGTTACAAGTTGGTATTAGAGCATGTATAGATCTAGCCCCCTTGATTGATCGAACTTGGCCGAGTGAAGTCTAGTAAAAAAAGATTTTTTGAGTCTAGTTATATATTGGAGAGTAGGATTATTTTTTTCTCCTCTCCTACGCTCTTGTGAGGAATCCTGCGTAGGAATTTGAATTCTACCCATGTTCTCACTCAAATTTTTTTTAGGATGACGCTGGTATTTTGGAACCTCTATGATGTCGTTGTGACCAGGATTTTGTTCCCGCTGCCTCCTGTTTCCGGGAGCAGAGCTCCAGGGGATTCTTGACACATCACTATTGTTTAGTTTCCTTAGTATTTGAGGATGTTGATGTTCAAAATTGCTCCAATACTCTTTTCGGCAAGAGGACTTTGTCGTCACTCAGTACTGGGGAGAGCGTCCAGATGTACTGCCATAATTGGTATCTATGTGATTACGAGGGTCTGAGGTAGATGAGTTTCCGAGGATTGTATGGTTATGTGTTGACGGATGTGATACACTGGACGAGTCGTATTATTGCTAGGAGTTGGGTGATTTGTTAAGTAATTAGTGTGTGTTTCCGTTGGACCAGATTGCATAACCAGAAAAATTTGGGAGTTCTTAGGTGGGAATTCTAGTAGTTACCTAGGACTATCCTTCAAACAAATGCATAATGGTTATGTATACGTTTCCGTCTTGTTTCGTCAGCCTCATCCTTTGTTTTGTTGGAGTATGGTAATTCGAGTATCTTCGATGTCAAGTGGTGATTACATATCTTTGCTAAGTATTGTTCTCATATTTCTATGGGAATTCTAATCCTTTTGATCATCCAAAGTTGTCATATCAATTCTTTTCAATCCGTAGTGCTTCTCTTCAAGTTAATTCAATCCTTTCCAATATTTGCATGATCGGTCCTCATATTTGTTTTTCCAGAGTTCTTTTTCATCTATATAAGTTTTCTTTGTTTTCCCACCCTCCCACCCTTTTCATTCAATGATTAAATTCTGATCTAGTGCATTTTCTATTCATGTGATGCTTCCGCTATATTTTGTTTCATATTGTATATGGTGATTCATTGTGAAGATGCTCAAGCGCTATGAATTCATCCTTCTTCTTTCATATTTTCTTTCTTGGTGGATTCGATTCAACCTCTCGGTGTTCATCATATCCTTTTCATTCATGAAACATTTTTCGTGTTGGAAATTTTTATTCAAGCCTCTCTTGTTATTCAGGTCTCTCTGCTTTTCTCCGAAGTTTTAGCATATCTCACAAGACTCGTGTTTCCATTCAAAATCCTTCCAAATTATTTAAATGTTCTCTCCTCATCATGTTTTCAGTTTGTACTGGTGTAATCCCTATTTCCAAGCAATCGTTTGAATGGTGTTTTCTTTTTAGTGGGCCCATAACCCCCATGTTTTCCCAAGGATCTTACCTGGCTCTTCTAATCTTTCCGGAGATGTCCTCAAGCTATTTTCAATATGACGTAAGAATGAATTTCATCAGTCATATTCCTTCTTGAAGATCACTTCTAAATCATTTTCTTTGCTGCCTCAACCTTTCCTTATTTATTGTTCTGGGGGATCTCAGTAATTCTTGGTGGTATTTCTCGTTATCATTCTCAAGATTGAAGACCGTAGGAGAGTTTCTCTTAAATCTTGTCCGTTCTTCTGAAGATTCAACATCTTAGCTTGTTGCGATCATCTCAAATTGTTTTCAATCATGAGTCATTCCTTTCATATCTGTGCGGAGCATTTCAGTGTGATGTTAATTTATCCACCCTCTAAAGGTCATCATTTCAAAAGATTTCTTTGTTCTCAGCTTTCAGCTTTCGTTCTCAAATTCTTCTCAATTGTCGTCTCTTCATTCGTATCTCGATTATTTCGGTGCGTTGTTCAAGATTTCTCTAAGCAGATCGTGATCTTTTCATTCTCATGTATTCCATTCATTTTTTTATCCCCATCTGTTTTAAATTCTTACCGCTATTCTCGCTCAAGATTTATTCAAGTTTGTGCTCTTATTTCTAATCAATCTTTTAAGAAGAATAAGTAGTATGCCAAATATGTTTCCTTGTCATCAATTTAACTTGATGAAGGATAAGCATAACATAATTCTTACTTTTGTTCATCAAGGTGTTTTCAATCCTTCATCGGAGTAGTTCATGATATCAATTCTCAATTATAACTAGTTCTTCTTTTCTTTTCTGGAGTTTCAAATTTTCTCAACTATCTCATTGCAAAGCTTCATCTAAATCATGGCAAGGCTTCAATCTTGTTATTTTGGCAACATTCAGTTCTATTCTATCATCCTTTCATGTCGGTGTTCCCCAAAAGGTACTTCATGGTGGTTTATTAAAGATGTAATTCATTCCCGAAGTGTACTTCAAGATTCTTGTGGTAGTACCTCAAGTATTTTTATCTTGCATTTGAAAGAGCAATTCTTTCTTAATTATCTTTTGAAATGGTGTTATAGCATTCTTGATTCATGGGGAGTGTCGAAGATAAGTTGTCAAGAATGAGATATTAAAACCATCATGCCTTTCTTGGAGATATTGGATTGGATTATCCCCTAAATCACTTCCTAACGATTGTTTCTATCATGGTGTGTATCAATGATCCAAGTTGCCAATGTATCCTATTGGTGAAACAAGATATAATCTCATCGTGACCTTAAGCAAATCAATTGTTTTCCATTGTGTCTGGTTCTCAACTCATAATTTTGAGATGTTTTCCATAAGCTGACAACAAGATTTTGTTTTTGTTGTTGAATTTACAATTATTCCTTAAACCTTATTGTAAGGATTATTTTCAAATTCAATTGTGGTAGATGTTGTCATTTTATTCTCCGTTATTTATTTCCAATAATCTAGCTTCTATTCTTTTGTTCCAGAGGCATTACGATGTTGCTCTCTCCAACCCATCATCTCGTGTTATCAAGGTCATATTAATCCATTGCTTGTCCATTTAACCGGAGTGTTATGTCCTCCTTTCAAGTTCTTTCCATCGTATCAGGTGTTGCCTCTCTTTTCTATCGAAGTGCTTCCCAAATTTCTTTTGAATTCTTGCTTGTTCCAAATGTAATTCTTCATCTCTTGCATCCTTCAAGTTCCGTTGGTTCCACTTGTTTGTCAGTGAAGCAACTATGTTTGCCTATTGATTTCCTCTTTATCTTCCTCTCCTCATTCTAAGATCTCGGGGCAAGATCACTTGTTAGTGGTGGAGAGTTGTAATAACCCGAGACCGATGCTCCAGAAGATTCCCCTTTTATTCTGCTATCATCATGTTATTCATTTGCTTGTCGCATTTATCATCGCATCATTCTCATCATCCGCATTGCATTTGCACTTCATTGCCGTCATTTTTCAAAACTTGCATCCGTTCATAGTTGTCGATTCTCTCCGTCCGTGTCATCGACCATTTCGAGACAAACCACACACGCACGTGCTCGCAGCATCGAAAAAATATTGTTTTTAAAGTGTGTGAAGATATTCTCGGATTGGGTCGAAATTTGGTTGTGGTCTTGTTTTATGGTAGGTAGACCTCCTGCCAAATTTCGTCGCAATTAGAGGTCGGTTGATACACGAACGACCAACCATAGCAGCACCGTCGTCAGTTTATTTATCAGATGTTTTGGTGTTTTAAAACTCGTGTCACGAGCTGCCATCTTCCCTCCATGCCCTATTTAAACACATCCTCATGCCATTTTGGGCAAACCTATCCCCTCCCCTAACCTCCAGCCGCCGCCACCTCGAAATCTGTTCCGACCGAACCCCTCTCTGCCACTTGTCGGCCAGCCTCGCCGCGGCTCGCCGGGCCTAGCCGTAGCCCGCCCAAGCCTGAAGCGCAGCCGTAGTTTGAGGCGCCCATGCCCGAGCATCCTGCAGCCTCCTCCCGAGCTCCTCCTGTTGCTTCCCCATGCCGTCCGCAGGCCGCGCCGTGCCTCCTCCTGCAGAAAACCTTGCCGCTCGCCGGAGAACCGTCGGCCACCGCAGCCCAGCCACATGACCCCTCTCCTTGCGTCTTGTTTCTTCCTCTCCTTCCTTTAATCTTTTCATCTCTCTCTCTTTGCTTCATGGGCAGGAAACCGCCATGGATCCCAAGCCCGACGCCATGGCTGCCGAGAGCCTCTTCCCGCCGGATCCGATCGGAAATCGAAAGATCCGGGGAGCCCCATCGAATATCCGACCGTTTCCCTCGCCTCCTCGCCGTCCCGAGGTACGTATGTTGTACCCAGTGCTCTGCTCAGATTCAACACATGTTTTTTTACCCGGTGGATGAATTTACAAATTAAACAGGACATGTATAATTAGAGAAATATGTCATATTTTAAGATGCTAATAAATTAATAAGTGTGCATCATATTAAAATGTTTTATATATGAAAAATGATTAGAAGTTTGTGTAGTTTAATTATATCCCACTTTCATCCATGTTTAAATTTTTTAACTTGTTGTTTGTATTAATTTGCATACATAACTTGCTAATACGGTTAATGTCATAATCATGCAAAATTCTTGCATCATTTTCTTATGTAAACACCCACATATTATATATGTTTTCGGGGTACAAAAATCCATTGAATCCATCTGTGCAATTAGTCTGTCATTTGAGTAAGTTTGTGTGCATGTTATTGTTGATGCGATTCCCTTTTTGTTATTTTCGTGTGATTTAATCCTTGCATTGGATGAATTACGTTTGAACATGGGATATGCCCTTTGACACGTGCACTAGCCCCTCCTATTTTTGTTTGCCATGATAATCCATGTTTAGGTGTTATTTTCTTGTTCCCAACATTGCATAAAAATGTTGCAATTTTGATATGCCCAAAATAATTATATCTGAAAACTGTAATATTTTGTTGCCATGTCATTTGCCATTGATCTAGGGGTCTTTTGTTGTTGCCCCAATGGAGTCTTTTGTTAAGCATGTCATTGTCTACCAGGTGGTGCCATTTGCTTCCATGTTTAGGATTTGCATCAACCAAGTCAATCGGTTAAAAACTGTTGCACATGTCTACTCTAGTTTTCACTAAGTGTGAGAAGCTGATTATGTCAAATTGCCATGTTGTGTTGATGCTATCCATGTTTCTGTGCATAATTATACCTTGCCACTAGGGAATGAAATGTAGTGCATCATGTCCTCTACCATGTTGTAAATTTTCATGCCATGATATTCCATGTAGCATATAGTTTTATTGCTGCCAATATGCCTGCGTGAAAAATTGCTCTGTTGAAAACTGTTATTTTCACTAAGTCATAATCTGCTATATTTTATTTCCATCTTGTGAGCTCATTTCCTATTGATCCATGCTTATATTAAATTTCTTGTAATGAGATGAACTGTTGTGCATCATGTACACTACAACACCATGTCTTTGTTGTGCATTCTAGATGGCTGTAGCTTGTTGATTTTTGGGTTGCAATATGCTATGTTGTTGTTTTCAGTAGATTATAACTAAAACTTGTGTTGGTTTTTGTGATTGAAATGTTACTCCGTTTTGAAGATACCATATATGAACCTTGCTTAGAATTTAGTGTAGTATCATATTATCACGTTGCATCCATGTTTTGAAATGCTTGTGGTTACCATTCTCATGCATGTTGCATTCATGGTATATTCATCTTGTGTTGGTCATATCTTTTAGAGCGTAGCTCCGTTTTAAACGTTCTATATATGTAAATCGCCTAGAATGACGAGTAGAATCACATGGTGCATTTTTTTCCTGTTTGAAAATATATAATATGATTAGATCATATATGGACCATTTTTGAAATTAACATATGGGGTCGTTTCAGAAATACTATAAGTTGTTTTTGACCTCATTTAACATGCCTAGATATATAGTTTATTTATCCTTCACCTATTGCCATGTTCAACAACCTTTAATATTGTCGTGTACCTAAACGAGAGCGAACTAAGTAATTCAAATATGGATTTTCGTCAATATGCAATGTGTAGTAACATGCATGATATTTGTTTGCGCATCATGTCATGCATATGTCATGGTGATTATCATGTGTTGATTGGTTGTTTCAAAATTGCTTCTTCTCGATAGAGTTCCAAAAGCGTTCAAAGTGTGAGGATTCATTCGACCAGCTCCCGTTCGTCTACTTCACGGATTCGTTCTTCTTCCAAGCGGGATCTCAGGCTAGATGAAAATTTTCATGGATACCACTACTATCATTGCTATGCTAGTTGTCTCGCTTCTATCGTTATGTCTCGTTACCTACCACTTGTCTGTCAAGCCTCCCAACATTGCCATGAAAAGCCTCGAACCCCCTCCACATCCCAGCAAACCATTGTTCGGCTATGTTACCGCTTGCTCATCCCTTCTTATAGTGTTGTTTGTTGCAGGTGCAGGTTGTTTCCATGTGACAACATGGATAATTTCTTGTTATATCACAATATTATTACTATTTAATTTAATGCACATATATACTTGGTAAAAGCTGGAAGGCTTGGACTTTTGCTCGGTGTTTGTTCCACCTTTGCTGCCCTAGTTACTTGTGTACCAGTGTTATGTTCCATATTGAGCACTCCTAACATGCTTGGGGTTGTTATGGGGACCCCATTGATTTTCATTTTGTGATGAAACTCTTCCCGCAAGGCCCTACATTTGTTTTACCATTTGCCTAATAACTAATAAAATTCCTAATAACTAATAAAATTGCATTGGAACCCGCCGGCACCTGTGGTTAATTTAATCAACAACCCGGGCCAGTGCTCGTCATGAGTGTTGGTCCAAACCGGGCGATGTCCGGCGCCCCCTGGTCACCCGGGGTTTCAGCCAACCCAACGTGTAGACCATATGATAGTGCCCTAAGAACAAGATACATGCGGCTCCTATCGGGATCTGGCCTGTCGGGCGGCCTTGCGGGATTTGTTTTACCATTCTCGAACTTATTATGCATGGGATTTCAAGGATGCTTTGGGCTATCTCGAGGTTAAGGTTTTCCACTAGAATCCCGAGGATACTACAGGCCATTCTGTGGTTAAGGTTTTCCATGCAGCGTGTGGTTAATTTTAGATGGATAAGTTTAGCACCCCTGCAGGGTTAGATCTTTTCGAGATGCCGCACCCGCGGTTATGTGGAAACTTGGAAATTTTTTAACACCCGGTCATAAAACACTTAAATAAACTCAAATAAGATATACCAATCGTGTGCATAACTGTGACTGTCTCTACTCGTGAGTTCTTAACCGGGAGAGAACATGATGGGGTTATGTTTGACTCATAAGTAGGTGTTCAGGATCACTTAGTGATCATTAATAGTTCACGACCACTTATTTGTAGATCACCCTCTCTTATTCCTGTACTCGTAGCTTATCCACTCAAATAAATGCTTACTACTTGCTGCAACCTCACCACTTAACCATACCTTACCTATTAAGCTTTTCTAGTCTTGATACCCTTGGAAATGAGATTGCAGAGTCCCTGTGTGTAACGCCCAAGATGCCATCCTATCCTTATTTTGGCTCGAGGGCCTCAACAGGGATATAAGCACATCTCGTCATTTCGCAAGAATGGATATCATTGCAAGTACATGTAAAGAATATATGAGTATATGGAATTCGCTTACACTAGCCACAAGCTACATCAAGATCACATCAATAAAACAACATATTAAAACATCATACATCAGAGGAGGGTCCGACTACGGACGAAACCAAACGATACAATGACATCCATCCTTGCTATCCCAGGTTGCCGTCCTGGAACCCATCCTAGATCGATGAAGAAGAAGAAGAAGAAGAAGAAGAGCTCCAAATCAAACAAGCATCTCGCTCACGTCAAATCATCACATTACATGTACCTATAATTGTTGTTGTAGTAATCTGTGAGCCAGGGGGACTCAACAATCTCATTTCCAAGGGTATCAAGACCAGCAAAACTTAATGGGTGAGATATGGTTAAGTGGTGAGGCTACAGCAAGCACTAGGAATTTATTTGAGTAGCTAACTTATGAGTACGAAAAAAAGTAGGGTGGTCTACACATAACATAAGTGAACTAGTAATTATCACTAACCGATCCTGAACACCTACTTACGATCAAACATAACCCCACCGTCTTCTTGCTTGGTTTAGGACTCACGAGTTGAGACAATCATGGTTACGCACACGGTTGGTGTATTTTATTTGAGTTTACTTCAAGTTTGACATGACCGGGTGTTAAACAAATTTCCAAGTTGCCACATAACCACGGGCACGACTCTCATGAAAGATTTAACCCTACATGGGTACTCCAACTCATCCATCACAAACTAACCACACGCTGCATAGAATGGCCTCAACCACGGAAAATCATGGTCTCCAAGGAAATTCCGGGTGAAAATCTCAACCTCGAAATAGCCCAAAGTATCCTTGGAATCCAATGCACAAGACGTTCAAGAAAGGTAAAACAAATCCAACAAGGCCGCCCAACAGGCCATCTCTCGATAGGTACCGCACATATGCCGTTCTCAAGGCACTACTAGATGAGCTAGATGTCTGGTTGGCTGAAACCCTGGGTGACCAGGGGGCGCCGGACATAGCTCGGTTTGGACCAACACTCATGAGGAGCACTGGCCCCGGTTGTTGATTAAAGATCCTTCGATTAATTACTCCCTATGCAGGTTTATTAGTTATTAGGCAAATGTAGTACCAATGTTGGGCCTTTCAAGAAGAGTTTTATCCCAAAACAAAAATCAAGGGGGTCCCCATAACAACCCCGAGCATGTTAGGAGCGCTCAATATGGAACATAACACTGGTATACAAGTAACTAGGGCGGCAAAAGTGGAACCGAACACCAAACAAAAGGCCAACCTTCCACCTTTTACCAAGTATATGTGCATTAAATTAAATGGCAATAGTATTCTGATATCTCAAAAATCCAAGTTGTCACATGGAAGCAACTTGCACATGCAACTAAAAACGCTATAAGGAGGGTTGAGCAAGCGGTAACACAGCCAAACAATGGTTTGCTAGGATGTGGAGGGGTTAGGTGATTCTCATGGAAATGTTGTGAGGCTTGACATGCAAGTGGTAGGTTGTGAGACATAACAATAAAAGCGAGAAAACTAGCATAGAAATGATAGTAGTGGTATCCATGGAAATGGTCATCTTGCCTGAGATCCCGCTTGGAAGAAGAACAAAACCAAAGACGAGCCAATGTAGTCGAATGAATCCTCACACCCCGAATCAGTTTCGAAACTCTATCAAGAAGAAATAATCGGGAAACAAGCAGTCGACACATGATAAACACCGCAACATATGCATGACATGATGCGCAAAGAAATATGATGCATGTTATGTATGACATGGCAAAGCACAACAATCAACTTCTACAGATTAAGTGAAGCTCAATATGTATTGATGAAACTCCATATTAGAATTACTTAGTTCAGTCCCGTTTAGTTACATGAAAATATTAAATGTTATTAAACATGGAAAGAGGTGAAACATATTTAAACTACACTATCTAGGCATCTTAAATGAGGTCGGAAACAACACATAGTATTTCCGAAACGACCCCATATGTTAATTTCGAAATTGGTCCAAATTGAACTAAACATGTTTTACATTTGTTAAACAGGGAAACAAAATGCACCATGTGATTCTACATGTCTTTCTAGGCAATTTACATATATAGAACGTTTAAAATAGATCTACGGTCTAAAAGATATGACCAACACAAATGAATATGCCATGAATGCAAAATGCATGAAAATGATAACCACTAGCATTTAAAATTATGGATGCAATAAGATATTATGAAACTATATGTGATTATAAGCAAGTTTCATATATGGCATGTTCAAAACGGAGCAACGGTTCAACAAATATAACCAACACAAGTCCAAAATAGCAACATGGCATTTGCAAGCCACAATTCAACAAGCTAGAGCCACCAAAAATACACAACAAGGACATGGTGAGGAAGTCTACATGATGCACAACAATATATTATATGTCAGCAAGTAGAATAGAAGCATATATCGATAGCAAATGAGCTCACAAAATGGCATATTGAACTAACAGTTTTCCAGACTTAGAAAAAATACAAAGGTGATAGGGTAGAGCAGTTTTATCAGGTTCGCATGTTTGACAAAAAAAACAGGATGCAACACCTATACTTGCAAACTATTGGCACATACTAATAAATTATAATATTATTAACAATCCATTCCATTGTGCCAACCACAAAGGACCTATAGATTCATGGCAATCATCATCGAAACATGGCAATAAAACAACAGCTTCAGACTTAGTGAAATTTAACCATCTCCCAAAACTGCAATTTGACTAGGTCAGTTTACATAGTAACAATAGTAGCATAACAATCACCTATGGGCATGTCAAGGACTCCAACATCAACTATACATGTCACACTACAAAACATACCATTGTCACATGTTCATATGGGTCATGGATTGCTTAATATGATGCTCGCAAAACTGAACCTATCGTTAACAGCAAACAATTTTTAACATGGTAGCAACCTAAGACCAAGAAATTGACATGTAAATGATATCCTACATGGCAAGAAATGGCATGGCATCAAAGTAGGCATCACATAGGGAAATTCTCATGAAGAAACCATATGCAAAAGGCCTACGGACTTGATGCAATTATCCGTGCAAAATTGAATATCATAATAGTTTTGCAAGCTATGACACGATGCACTTTTGCAACAGACTTTTGAGCATGCAAATGAAATCTATTATGCATGGAAATGGCAACATGCTATAGAGCACAAAGAGTATATCATTATTCATATAATATGCATCTCCACCGAGTACACAGTTTAAGAGCTACAAGCAACTTAATATTCCGTCATAATTGATTTCTGGGCAAACCCAGGGACTGAGTGAAAATTCACACCCCGACGAGAAATGGATGGAACAAATCCGGGATGGGGTGGTGCAGGGATGGTTCGAGTCATTTGTTTGCAGGGACGCTGCTAGGGATATAACATCGTGGTAAGACCCGCCCAGGAGGGGCCGGGTCATACATGGCGGCTCATAATCAAGACCTGTAAGGTGGGCCAAAAAACATAGGCCTTGTTATACAATGGCTTACTAAGATGGACCAAGATGAAGGCCTAGACAGAAGATGGTATGAAGACCCGGGCGGTTAAGCCGCCCGGAGATGGCTTGCCCAAGATGGCAAGGCGTCTTAGAGACAGGATTGAGTACGTTGTAAGAGTCGGTGTAGGACTCATGTAACCCAAGGCTTCGACCTCCTATATAAAGGCGAGACCCTGGGGCGGCTTAGACAGAAACCATCAATCGAGAACTAGGCCAAGCGAATCCGCTCCCTTGTAATCGATACTCCAATCAATACAACACAAGCAGGACGTAGGCTTTTACCTCTTCTTGAGGGGCCGAACCTGGGTAAACTCGTGTCCCTCGTCTCGACCAACCCCTTCGAGTCCACCACCTTAGCGATGGCCTCAAACCCAAGTCTTCGTACATCTGCCGTGACAAAACCACGACAGTTGGCACCCACCGTGGGGTCGCGCTCGGTGGTGTTGAGTTCTCAAAGGACTCTCTCCCAGGGATCGAGGGGTACGCTGTTGGCAAGATGAACAAGAGTCGCCATGGCCGGATCTACATCGACGACGCCGGCTGGGGTCCTGAGGCTAACTCAATTGAGCACGGTTTCCGGGTTCCCTTCAGCGGAATCCACGTCTTCATCGGCAAGATCGGCGGATCTAAACTCAGGCCAGACATCTGCACCGACATCGTCGAGCCGGCCTGGCGCGCGCAACCCGCGCGACACATGCAATCCGCCCGTGCTAACCCAGGCAGGAAGCATGTCTTCATCGGCTTTACTCAGGGCTTGGATCTTGAAGAATCTATGTCACAGGAAACTCTCGTCTGCTCGGAGGATGGATCTTCGAGCGGAGAGACGGAATCAATTTACCAGCTTCACAATGGCAGGCTCGGGGGCTACATCGAGCCTTACCACAAGTCAGAATATCATGAGCTGGAAGATTATGAGCCGCTAAGCCACGTTGCCGTCTTCATGGCGGGTTCAGCACCGACCCCGAGTAGCACAGCCGCCGACGCAGCTGGATCGGGGGCTGACAGGCCACTGGCTCAGGTTCTTCTGGATTTGATGAACGAGCTTACAACCCTGATGGCAACTGAGGTTATAGCTGAAAAACAAACGGCTCGGAACACGGAGATCGCGAGGCTGAAGGATCAGATGACCGAGGTCCAATAGGAGACCACTGTGCTGAAGGCTCAGATGGATGCAGAGGCGGAGCGCCTTAAGGTAGATGCTTTCCGCCTTGAGCTGGAGCAGCAGTCTGCACTGGCGGTTCAGCGGATGGGGTATCCGTCCCACTTGCCAGATCAGTATGAGGCTAGAAACCATTTCAACATGCCAGGAACAGGATGGAACGTACCTTTAACCTTAACCCGGACAGCGGAAGTACCTGTAAGCCGGCCGGCGGTTCAGCATCAGCAGCTTGATCCGTCCCGACGGAACCAGACCTCACCAGTGTCTTTCCCAACGCCGGTGGGTCACTATTCCAACCCCGCGGAGAACATGGTGGCTGCAGCAACCCATCTTGGTAAAATCCCTATCCTAGATGAGGCGCCTTTCGCAAGAGAACACTACCGGATACCTGCAAACGGCGGTGGTCCAGGAGGAGAATTACACATACAGGCGGAGTCGCGTGCACTCAACCCCCATCCCCAGCCGCAACTACAGCCGGTGTTATGAGTCGCCGATGGTTTCTAGCAATGATCAACATCGGAACCCACCACGAGTTGACCGGGCGGCTCTAGATGCACAGGCGCTGGTGGATCGGGCGAGAGCATAGTGAGAGGCGGCGGCGGCGGTTCATCAAGAACCCACAAACGCACCTTCCATCCCGGTAGGAGCAGGAGTAACCTCCAGGGCTGTGGGAGTGTCGTGCTTAGCGTCGGCTTTGCGGAATGAGCATATGCCTAAGGATTTCAAGGGCCCTCGCAAGGTCCCAAACTATACTGCCGACCTACCTCCGGAGGCATGGATTGAAAGCTATGACCTAGCCATGGAGATGTTAGACGTCAATGATGTAGTATGTGCCAAATATTTCATCATGATGCTGGAAGGACCGGCTCACACATGGTTGAAGGGCTTGCCACCCAACACCATTAATTCCTGGGCCGATCTAAAGGCAAAGTTCATCAAAATTTTCCAAGGAACTACAAGCAGCCCATGACGATTGTGCATTTGGATCATTGTGTGCAACAGGAAGACGAATAAGCTCATCATTGGGTTCGGCTGGTCTCAACTATCATCCACTCGTCTGAGCAGATTGCGGCGGCTCAAGCGGTTTTGATTCTAGAAAAGAATTGCCACTTTACACCTCTGAAGCAGAAGCTTGGCCGGCTCAAGCGTTCGTGTCAAGACATGAGGGAACTCATGGTGGCCCTCGCCAAGTATGCCGACTCTGACAACACGAAGGACCCAGGCTCTGATGAGGAGAAATCGGGTTAGGGTAAGTAAGGTAACGATGGCAAGGGTGCGGCTGGAAACGGCAACCATGGCAAGCGGAAGAATCTGGACGGTGGGTCAGAATTGGTGGCAAACACCAGCGCTAGAAACAATCGTACTAAGGGCAACGAGAACTTTAGGTAGCCCTTTAATAAGGGTAAAACTCCTTTCAACCTGGAAGAGATGCTCAATAAACCTTGTCCAGAGCACAGCCGCCCGACAGACTAGCAAACCATACATGGAGGAATTGCAGCATTATGCGGCAGTTTCGGGATTACAGATTTCGGCTACATCATAATAACGCTGGTGGCCCGTCAAGCGGCTCAAGGCCAGGCAGGTCAGGAGCCGGTTTTGGTGCTGGCGGCTTAGGATCCGGCTATCAGGGTCGGGGCAATCAAGGAGGCCATCATCACCGATCTGGCAGCGGTAACCAGTAGCAGAATAACCAGTCTGGGTATCAGAGTAACCCGAAGCAGCTCAGCACGGGTTAGTACCATGTTTTTACATCCTGCCTTGACAAGCGAGACCAGAAGGTGTGCAAGCGGGCGGTTAATGCGGTCACACCGGCTCTCCCGCAATATTTGAAGTGGTCTGAGTACGACATAACTTGGAGTAGAGAGGATCACCAGCCGCGTGTTGATAACCCGAGGCAGGTGGCTTTGGTAGTTGCCCCCAAGTGGGAGGATACGTGTTTACTAAGGTACTTATGGATGGCGGCAGTAGCATTAATATCCTGTACTACGACACTTTCCGTTGGATGAAGTTGCTTGATAAGGATCTTAGGCCTTCTTTGACAGTCTTTCATGGCATGGTACCCGGAAAGTCGGTTTATCCAGTGGGTAAGATCTATTTGGAGGTTGCTTTTGGTGATGAATACAACTATAGGGTGGAGTCTTTGTGGTTTGAGGTGGTCAAAATCAAAAGTCCATATCATCCTCTGTTTGGATGACCGGATTATGCCAAGTTCATGGCTAGGCCTTGCTATGTCTACTTACAGCTCAAGATGCCTGGGTTGAACGGGATGATTACTATGCATGGTGATCGGAAGACGGCTATTGAGTGTGAGGAAGGGGACGCAGCTTACGCAGAATCAAGTTGTGCTGAACCAGAGCTCAAGTTCTATACAGAAAATGTTGACCCGGAGGACATGACTCCACTCAAAAAGCCTAACACGGAATCTGAGCCACCCCTCAAGTTTGCGGCGGACGATACCAAGCTGGTGGATTTCAATCCGGGCGACACATCACAATAGTTCACTATTGGGGCCAATATGGATCCCAAATAGGAAAGCGCGCTCATCGAATTCATTCGCGAGAATCAGGACATCTTCGCATGGAAACCTTCTGACATGTCGGGTGTATCGAGGGAGTTCACTGAGCACCATCTTAATGTGGATCCTAAGTTTTAGCCAGTTAAACAGTTCCTCCGGTGATTCAATGAAGAAAGGCGCAAGGCTATTGGGGAAGAGGTGGCCTGTCTTCTGGTAGCAGGGTTCATTGTTGAGGTGTTTCACCAGGAGTGGCTTGCTAACCCGGTACTAGTGCTTAAGAAGAACGGCACGTGGCGTATGTGTGTGGATTACACGGATCTTAACAAGGCCTATCCAGTTGACCCATTTGCTCTCCCCCGTCTCGACCAGATTATTGATACAACGACGGGTTGTGAGAGCTTATGCTTCCTGGACGCTTATTCCAGTTATCACCAGATGAAGATGGCAGTCAAGGACCAAGAGAAGACGTCTTTCATCACGCCTTTTGGTGCTTTCTGCTATGTGTCTATGCCTTTCGGGCTCAAGAGTGCCTAGATGACTTACCAGCGTTGCATGCAGAACTGTCTTCAAAGTCAAATTGGATGCAATGTTCATGCATATGTGGATGATATTGTGGTCTAGTCAAGGAAGAAGGAGACTCTACTTGACGACCTGAAGGAAACTTTCGATAACTTACGGGTCTACAAGATGATGCTTAACCCGGCTAAGTGTGTTTTTGGAGTTCCTGCAGGCAAGCTCTTGGGTTTCTAGTCTCCGAGCGTGGCATTGAGTCTAATCCGAACAAAATAAAGGCTATTACTTCCGTGTCTGAGCCGGCATCCATCAATGATGTTTAGCGCCTGGCGGGTCGAATCGCTGCATTAAACCGGTTCATAAGCTTCCTGGGTGAGAAGGCTATTCCTTTATACCAGATGATGAATAAAACAGACAACTTTGTCTAGAATAAGGCGGAGGGTGCGGCGTTTGAAGCACTCAAGAAGCAACTCACTGAGCCGCCGGTTTTGGCCGCTTCGGCTGAGAAGGAACCCTTGCTCCTATACGTGGCGACTAATAATAGGGCAGTTAGCTCCGCGATTGTTGTTGAGCGTAAGGAGGCAAGGAAAGAATATCCGGTTCAGAGGCTGGCTTACTACATCAGTGAAGTCCTGATAGAGTCCAAGTAGAGGTACCCACATTGGCAGAAGCTGATATATGGGGTGTTCATGGAAAATCATAAGCTGAAGCATTACTTCCTGGGACACCAGGTCGCGGTACTTAGCTCTACCCCGTTGGGAGACATAATCCAAAACAGAGAAGTCACCAACAGGATTGCTAAGTGGGCATTGGAGCTTGGAACTCTTAATCTGAAATACGTACCTCGCACGGCCAGAGTGTCAGGTGCCTAAGGAGAAGCTGGACAACAGGTACTGGACGATTCACTTTAACGGATCCAGACAATTGCATGGATCATGGGCTGGGGTTGTCTTAACTTCCCCTAAAGGTGACAAGTTCTTTTATGTGCTAAGGTTGATGTTTCCTTGTACTAACAATGCAGCTGAGTATGAAGCTTTACTCCATGGCCTCCAGGTGGCTAAGGAGATGAACCTAAGCCAGGTTCGATGTCTCGGCAACTCAGATCTTGTGGCCCAACAAATTTCCGGCACGTGGGATTCCAAGGACCCGCGGCTGGCGGCTTATCGTCAGGCGGTAGATATCATTGCTAGGCACTTCAAGGGGTATCGGGTGGATCATATTGATCGTCGTAGAAACGAGGCGGCTGACGTGTTATCAAGACTGGGCTCCTAGCATAAGCCAGTGCCACCTAACGTTTTCTTGGACGTGCTACATCACCCGCCAGTTAAGCTACCTTCAGAGGAAGACCTGGCTATACCTGACCCGGAGGGACAGCTAGTGGCGGCTCTGCATGCTATCCCTGACTGGACGTTGCCTTACCTGGCGTACCTGACTCGCAGCGAGTTACCTAAGGATGAGACCTTGGCAAGACAAATCATCAGGCAATCTAAGTCTATGACAATCATCAATGGTGAGTTACATAAGTGCAGTGTTACCGATGTTTTTCAACATTGTGTTTCACCTGAAGAAGGTAAAGAAATCTTGAATTAAATTCACGCTAGCAATTGTGGTCATCACACCGTCTCAAAATCTCTGGTGGCCAAGGCTTTTCGGCATGGTTTCTTTTGGTTGACAGCTCGTAAGGATGCGGAAGACTTGGTTCTCAAGTGCGATGTATGTCTGAAGTTCGGGCGGCGTGCTCATGTGCCGGCTCAGGAATTGCGAATGATTCCAGTTACCTGGTTGTTTGCGGTCTGGGGGCTTGATATGGTCGGGCCCTTCAAGATATCCAAGGACAAGAATACCCACCTCCTGGTGGCGGTGGACAAGTTTACCAAGTGGGTGGAGGCTGAGCCGGTCAGCAAGTGTGACGTGGCTATGGCGGTTCAGTTTGTCAAAAAATTGATCTACCTCTTTGGTTACCCTCATAGTATCATCACAGATAACGGTACTAACCTATCAAGTGGGGATATGCAAGCATTTTGTGAAAGTGAGCACATCTGGCTTGACGTTTCTACGGTTGCTCGTCAACAATCCAATGGTCAGGCAAAGCGTGCTAACCAGGAGATCTTGAGAGGCATCAAGCCCCGGCTTATGGTTCCTCTATAGCGAACGCCGGGTTGTTGGGTAGAGGAGTTGCCATCAGTCTTATGGAGCATCAGAACTACTCCCAACAGATCAACAGGCTATACGCCTTTCTTCATGGTTTATGGCTGGCGCAGAAGCCGTGTTACCAAGCGATATACGTCATGACTCGCCGCGGGTGGCGACTTACATTGAGGCGGATAACGAGACAGCACGTCAAGACGCGTTGGATGCTTTGGATGAAGAGCGTGATCTGGCGGCAGCTCGATCGGCAATTTATCAACAAGACCTGCGTGGCTATTATAGCCACAGAGTTAAGACCCGGACGTTTCAAGAAGGCGACTTGGTGTTGCGTTTGATTCAAGATCAGAGAGATGCGCACAAGCTATCTCCTCCATGGGAAGGACCTTTCGTGGTCAGCAGAAATCTCAACAACGGGTCGTATTATCTCATTGATATACGAGACGAGTCAAGCACTTCTGGGCAGGAGATCTGCCGGCCGTGGAATATAGCTCATCTGCGGCCTTATTATACTTGAGTCATCAACTCCCACCATTGTACATCATCACTATACATATCATATATATATATAATAAAGTTAGCATCCCTGTAAGCCGGGGCCTATGCCATTTTACGTATCCCGGCTTGTGCAAAAGTTTTCTTCATCAACATGATCATGTGGGGGCTTCTAACCCGTCGGGGTTCAGATTACACACCCTTTTGATCGGCTTTTCAGCCACCGTAAGGTGGGCTGTATACCCAAAAGTTAACTCCGTCAACAAGGTCATTTGGGAGCTTCCAACCCATCGGGTTTAGCTTACACACCCTCTTGATCGGCTCTTCAGCCACCACAAGTTTGAGTTAAACCTGCCTGTATGCTACTACTGCTCCGCTATGTGACCCGCCGAACTCTTACCAGTTAATCTCAATTAGAGACCTTGAGCTGTTCAAACATATTTGACAGTCACTCTCGCTAGAGACCCTGTAATAGTCAAGGTTAAACCGGCGGCTCTAGTCACGTGAGGGCCGGCTTCCGGAAGACAAACTCACCCATTTGCTGCCGCCTCTCCGCTATGTGGCTCGTTCGTACTCTTAACCAGTTACTCTTTTAAAGACCCTACATTGTTTAAGGTTCAAACGACGGATTTGCATCATGTGAGAGGTAGCTTATGGGCCCTAAGGGTAGTCATGCCCTGCTACGTCTCTTTCCGGTTCGTTGCCCTCTTATCAGTTAATCTCGCTTAGAGACCCTGAGCCGTTCAAAGAAGTTGACGGTCACTCTCGATAGAGACCCTGTACTGTTAAAGAGTTCTAGTAGCGAGTCCATCCAGAAGAACCACCATATGATTTTTTGACAAAGCAAGGTCAGGAAAGATTTAATATCTTCAGGTTGTGCTTTTTGAAGCTGCCCTCACAGCAACGCAGACCATATTCGGCTATTTGTTTTCACAGGCTTTGTCTCTTAAGATAAGCCGCCATGAAGTCTGTTGGGGATATGACCCCACGATATGAGCCGCCCTGGAGGCTCTGGGTCATGTTGCTGGCTCGTGAGCCGGCACAAAGGTGAGTCGTAAGACTAGTGGCCCAGGAAGATAGGCGGCTCAAGGTGTGGGCCGTACAAACGGCCCGGACGGAGAAGACCCGGGCGTGCAAGTCGACTCATAGACAGCTTGGACAAGAAGATAGAGAGAGACTCGGTTAGCAATTGTAACAACCCGATGGTCCTGACGTCTTATATAAAGGCAGACCCGGGGCAACTTAGAGGAGGGGGAATCGAGAACTAGGTCAAGTTTCTAACTCCTTGTAATCGATACACAAGCAATACAAGCACAAGCAGGATGTAGGCTATTACCTCGACTTGAGGGGCCGAACCTTGGTAAATCCGTGTCTTTCGTCCCGACTAACCCCTTTGAGTCCACCCCGTTAGCGATGGCTTCGAATCTAAGTCCGTTCACCCGGACATCTGCCGTGATAAAACCACGACAGTTGGCACCCACCCTGGGGCTAGCGCTTGGTGGTGTTGAGTTCTCAAAGGGATCTCTCCCAGGGCTCGATGGATACATGGTTGGAAGGATGAGCAAGAGTCGCCGTGGCCGGCTCTACATCGACGACGCCGACTGGGGGCTTGATGCTGGTTCTATGGAGTATGGATTCCGGGATCCGTTCGGCGGGATCCAGGTTTTCATCGGAAAGGTTGATGGATCTACACCCGGGCTGGACGTCTGCACCAACATCGTCGAGTCGGCTCGGCGCCTCCAATCTATGGGTGTTGTGCGGCCTGCCCGTGCCCATCCAGGTCAAAAGCATGTTCTCGTGGGCTTCACTCAAGGCATGGACCTGGAAGCGTCCGGGTCACAGGGAACTCTTGTTTGCTCGGAAGATGAGTCCTCCAGTGGGGAGACAGAATTAGTGTATCGGCTCAGTAACGGTGGCCTTGGGGGCTACTACAACACCTATTCTGAGGTAGAAGGCTTTGAGTCGGATGATCTGAGACCCCCTGTTCATGCCGCTTGATGGAACGCCCGGCGATTCATCCACCCCAGCATAACCAGATCTCACCTAGGGCTTTTCCAACACTAGCGGGTCATTACTCTAACCCGGCCGAGAACATGGTGGCAGCGGCCGCCCGGCTTGAGACGATTCCCATCCCAGATGAAGCACCCTTTGCGGAGGATGTGCGAAACGCCATTGGATATTTACAGACGGCCATGGCCCAGCAAGAGAGGTATGCTCATAGTTGGAGCCAAGTTCACTCCACCCCCCTCCCCAGTTGAAGTTTCAGCCGGCGCTACGAGTCACCAGCGTGTTCCAGCAGTCATCCGTGTCTCGGACCACCAGAGGACGAGCGGGCGGCTCTAGATGCACAAGCCCTCGCGGACCAGGCGAGAGACAGGCGAGAGGCAGAGATAGCGGCAACCCATCCAGAGCTAGTGCTTTCCGTCTCAATGGGAGTAGTTAGTACCAGAGCCGTAGGGGTGCCATGTTTAACTTCGGCTCTGAGAAGTGAACGGCTACCGAAAGATTTCAAGGGGCCTCGAAAGGTTCCGAATTACACAGCTGATCTACCCCCTGAGGCGTGGGTTGAAAGTTATGAGCTGGCCATGGAGATGTTGGATGTCAGTGAGGCGGTATGCGCAAAGTATTTCATCATGATGCTTGAGGGTCCGGCTCGTACATGGCTGAAAGGTCTGCCGCCTAACATGATAAGCTCATGGGCGGAGCTGAGGGCGAAGTTTATTAAGAATTTCCAGGGGACCTGTAAGCAGCCTATGACCATTGTCGATTTGGACCATTGTGTTCAGCAGGAGAATGAGTCGGCCCATCATTGGGTCCGGCGGGTGTTGACCATTATTCACTCTTCAGAGCAGATCACGGCGGCTCAAGCGATGCTTATTTTAGAGAAGAACTGTCATTTTGTTCCATTGAAGCAGAAGCTCGGCCGGCTCAAGCGCACGTGTCAGGATATGGGAGAGCTCATGACGGCCTTGACAAAGTATGCCGACTCAGATAACACCAAGGATCCAGGCTCGGATGATGAGAAAGCCAATCAAGGGAAGAAAAACGATCAAGGAAAAGGTTTTGTGAACAATGGGAATCAGAATAAGCGGAAGAGCGCCGATAGCGGGTCAGAGCTAGTGGCAAATACCAACACAGGACAAAACTATCCCAAGGGGAGTGGAAAATTCAGGCCATTTCATCAAAGGAACAGAGGCCCTTTTAATTTAGAAGAAGCGCTTAGGAAGCCTTGTCCGGAGCACAGCACGCCTGACAAGGCGGCGTTGCATGTGTGGGGTGATTGTTTTATCATGCAGAGATTCAAAAACCAGCATTCCCAGCCGCGTAATAATCAGGGTGGTGGCCCGCCTGGCAGATCAGGGCATGGCGGATCAGGGGCTGGATTCGGCGCCGGCGGTTCAGGAAACGGGCATCCAGGTCAGAATAACCAAGGGGGGCACCAACAGCATCCTGGCAACAACAGCAATAACAACAATTAGCAGCAGCGCAATCAGTCCGGGTTTCAGAATAACCCGAAGCAGCTCAGTTCTAGACAGTATCACGTATTCATGACCGGTCACAGTAAACGAGACGAGAAGTTGTGGAGGCGAGCAGTTAATGCGGTTGCTCCGGCTCTCCCGCGATATTTACCGTGGTTTGAGTATAACATAATGTGGAGCCGGGAGGATCACCCGCCACGGGTAGATGACCCGGGCCGGCTGGCAGTAGTTGTGGCCCCTCAGGTGAATGGCTATATGGTGAACAAAGTGCTTATGGACGGAGGTAGCAGCATCAACATCCTTTACTATGACACTTTCCGGCGGATGAAGTTGCTTGACACAGACCTTAAACCTTCTTCCACCGTTTTTCATGGTGTGGTCCTGGGTAAATCGGCATACCCGGTGGGCCGGATTTCATTGGAAGTAGCTTTTGGCGATGAGTATAATTACAGGGTGGAGTCCTTGTGGTTCGAGGTGGTCAAAATCAAAAGTCCCTATAATGCGCTATTTGGGAGGCTGGCTTATGCCAAATTTATGGCCAGGCCTTGCTATGTATATCTGCAACTCAAAATGCCCGGTTTAAATGGTACAATTACCGTTCACGGTAATAGGAAAATGGCTCTCGAGTGTGAGGAAGGAGATGTAGCGTATGCAGAGTCTAGTTGTGCTCAAGAGGAGCTGAAATTCTACAAGATGTAGCGTATGCAGAGTCTACCCGGAGGATATGACCCTGCTGAAGAAGCCTATGACAGAAGTTGAGCCGCCACTCAAGTTTTCAGCGGATGATACCAAGGTAGTAGATTTCAATCCGGGCAACTCATCCAAGCAGTTCGTCATTGGGGCTCACATGGATCCCAAATAGGAAAGCGCGCTCATCGAATTCATCCGTGAGAATCAGGACATCTTTGCATGGAAGCCTTCTGACATGCCGGGTGTACCGAGAGAGTTTGCTGAGCACAATCTTAATGTGGATCCAAAGTTTAAATCGATCAAACAGTTTCTATGATGGTTCAACGAAGAGAGACGTAAAGCTATTGGGGAGGAAGTTGCTCGGCTCTTGGCCGCAGGCTTTATAGTGGAAGTTTTTCACCCGGAGTGGTTGGCTAACCCGGTGCTAGTGCTAAAAAAGAACGGCACGTGGCGTATGTGTATAGATTACATGGACCTTAACAAGGCTTGCCCGGATGACCCTTTTGCACTCCCTCGTATCGATCAAATTATTGATGCTACAGCCGGATGTGAAAGTTTATGCTTCCTGGATGCATATTCAGGATATCATCAGATTAATATGGCAATGAAAGATCAGGAGAAGGCGGCGTTTATTACACCTTTTGGGCATTCTGTTATGTCTCCATGCCTTTCGGGCTCAAGAGTGCCCAGGCGACTTACCAACGCTGTGTGCAGAACTGCCTCCATAGTCAGATTGGACGAAATGTTCATGCTTACATAGACGATATCGTGGTTAAATCCAGAAAGAAGGAAACTCTCCTAGAGGATTTGAAAGAAACCTTTGACAATCTCCGGGTCTACAAGATGATGCTTAACCCGACGAAGTGTGTCTTTGGTATTCCAGCAGGAAAGCTTTTGGGTTTCTTGGTCTCTAAGCGGGGCATCGAGGCTAACCCGGATAAGATTAAGGCTATCACTTACTTAGGGGAGCCGACATGCATTAATGATGTTCAGCGCCTTGCAGGACGGATTGCTGCGTTGAGCCGCTTCATAAGCCGGCTTGGGGAGAAAGCCATTCCCTTATACCAGATGATGAAAAAGACAGACAAGTTTAAGTGGAGCACAGCAGCGGCCAAAGCACTTGAAGCTCTTAAAAAATAGTTGACTGAGCCGCCAATGTTAGCTGCTCCGGTTGAGAAAGAGCCATTACTCCTTTATGTGGCAGCTAACAATAGAGCGGTCAGTGTAGCAATTGTGGTTGAGCGCAAGGAGGCAGGGAAGGAGTATCATGTGCAAAGGCCGGTTTATTACATTAGTGAAGTTTTGGCAGAGTCTAAGCAGAGGTATCCGCATTGGCAGAAGTTAGTATATGGAGTTTTCATGGCCAACCGCAAGTTAAAACACTACTTTTGGGGCACCAGATAACAGTGGTCAGTTCTGCCCCGTTGGGAGATATCATTCAAAATAGAGAAGCTACAGGGAGGATTGCCAAATGGGCCTTAGACCTGGGTCCTCTTAACATCAAGTATGTTCCTCGTACAGCAATTAAGTCTCAAGCTTTGGTGGATTTCATAAATGATTGGACCGAATGTCAAGCCCCCGAAGAGAAGTCGGATAACACGTATTGGACTATACACTTTGATGGGTCCAAGCAGCTAGAGGGGTCCGGTGCAGGAGTTGTTCTCACCTCCCCCAAGGGTGACAAGTTTTCTTATGTGCTCCGATTAATGTTCCCTTGTACTAATAATGCAGCTGAGTATGAAGCACTGCTCCATGGTCTCAGAGTCGCTAAAGAGATGAATTTAAGTCGGGTCAGATGTTTAGGCGACTCAGATCTGGTGGCTCAGCAAGTTTCAGGTACTTGGGACTCCAAGGATCCGTGGATGGCGGCTTATCGACAGGCGGTTGACATCATTGCCGGTCACTTCAAGGGGTACCAGGTGGATCACATTGATCGTCACAGGAATGAGGCGGCTGATGCTTTGTCACGGTTAGGCTCTCAATGAAAGCCGGTACCACCTAATGTTTTTCTGCATGTATTGCATCATCCGACTGTCAAGATACCCTCTGAGGAGGATCTAGCTATCTCTAACCCGGAAGCGGAATTGGTGGCAGCTCTGCATGCTACCCCAGACTGGACTATTCCTTATTTGGCGTATCTGACATGTGGCGAGTTACCTTAGGAGGAGGATCTGGCCAGGAAGATCACCCGGCATTCTAAGTCTATGACGATTATCAATGGTGAGTTACATAAGTGTAGTGTGACGGGTGTCTTTCAGCGCTGCGTCTCACCGGAGGAGGGCCGGCAGATCTTGAGTGAAATTCATGCTGGCGACTGTGGACATCATGCCGGGTCAAAATCTTTAGTGGCCAAGGCTTTTTGACATGGGTTTTTCTGGTTGACGGCTCACAAGGATGCAGAAGACTTAGTCGTAAGTGTGACGGCTGTCAGAAGTTTGGCCGGCGTGCTCACGTTCCGGCTCAGGAGTTGAGGATGATACCAATCACTTGGCCGTTTGCGATCTGGGGGCTCGATATGGTAGGACCTTTCAAGAGATCCAAGGATAAGAAAACACACCTTCTGGTGGCGATTGATAAATTTACTAAGTGGGTAGAGGCAGAGCCGGTCAGCAAATGTGACGTGGCTACAGCGGTTCAATTTATTAAGAAGCTGATCTATCGCTTTGGTTACCCGCACAGTATCATTACAGACAATGGAACAAATCTATCCAAAGGAGCTATGAAAGCGTTCTGTGGGAAGGAGCATATCCGGCTCGACGTTTCAACTGTGGCACATCCACAGTCTAATGGTCAGGCGGAGCGAGCCAATCAGGAAATTTTAAGAGGAGTCAAACCACGGCTCATGGTTCCTTTGAAGCGGACACCCGGATGTTGGGTTGAGGAGTTGCCTTCCGTCTTATGGAGCATCAGAACTACCCCTAACAGATCTACAGGTTTCACGCCTTTCTTCATGGTGTATGGTGTTGAGGCGGTTCTAGCCAGCTATATCTGGCACGACTCACCAAGGGTGGCGGCTTACGTTGAGACGGACAATGAGGTAGCACGCCAAGATGCGTTGGGCGCCTTGGATGAAGCACGAGAGTTAGCAGCAGCCAGGTCGGCAATTTATCAACAAGACCTGTGACGCTATCATAGCCGTAGGGTGAAGACCCGGACGTTCCAGGAGGGTGACCTGGTGCTCCGGCTGATTCAAGACCAATCTGGAATGCATAAGTTATCTCCACCATGGGAGGGGTCTTTTGTGATCAGCAGGAACCTTAAGAATGGGTCATATTACCTCATTGATATCCGAGATGAATCGGAAACCGCGGGTCAAGAGACGTTGTGGCCATGGAATATCGCACATTTGCGACCATACTTTACTTAGCAGGCATTGAAAGCCGCTATCATTGTACATATCATGCTTACAGGAGTAAAAGCTAGCATCCCCACAAAGACAGGGGCCTCCGCTCTTATGTATACCTTTGTGCAATCAAGATGAAATTTTTCCGGCTCAAAAATTTGAGTTAAAGTGGTTTATTTGCCGTCAAAATGGCTGATCCGGCTTTATGCCCTATCAAGCGCTATTGCGAGGAGGCTTCTTGCCTTCGGGTATAGCTCACATCTCCCCTGCACAGTCTGCTTTTACGCTGTTGCAAGGAGGCTTCTTGCCTTCGGGTATAGCTCACATCTCCCTTGCACAGCCGGCGTTATGCCCAATTAAGCACTGTTGCAAAGAGGCTTCTTGCCTTCGGGTATAGCTTACATCTCCTTTGCACAGCCAGCTATCATTAAACTGTTGCAAGGAGGCTTCTTGCCTCCGGGTATAGCTTACATCTCCCTTGCACAGTTGGCTTTATGCCTAGTTTGGTTACATTAAGCGTTGTTGTTGATGGAGGCTTCTTACCTTTGGTATAGCTTACATGACCCTAAGACAACAGCGTGTACACCAAATTCCAGTTGCTTATCAACTGCGGCCATTGAAGGGGGCTTCTTACCGACGGGTATCGCTTATCTCACCCTAATGGCCGGCTTTATGCCACTTCCGGTTACTTATTAACCACGGTTGTCGAAGGGGGCTTCTTACCGACGGGGTCACTTATCTCACCCTAACAACCAGCGTTTACGCCAAAACTTAGTTGCTTATCAACTGTAGCTTTTGAAAGAGGCTTCTTGCCTTCGGGTATAGCTTAAATCTCCTTTCAAACAGCCGGCTTTATCAGTTAGCCATGGTTGTCGATGGAGGCTTCTTGCCTTTGGGTATAGCTTACATTACCCATCGACAGCCGGCGTCCGCACCTACAACTGTAGCTGTTGAAAGAGGCTTCTTGCCTTCGGGTATAGCTTACATCTCCTTTCAAACAGCCGGCTTTATGCCGTCTCAGGCTGATTATTAGCCGCAGCTATCGATGGAGGCTTCTTGCCTGAAGGGATAGCTTACATCTCCCATCAACAGCCGGCGTTCGCACATACAACATTTGCTGTTAAAAGGAGGCTTCTTACCGTCAGGTATAGCTTACATTACCCTTCATACAGCCGGCTTTAAGCCGCTTCCGGTTCATAAATAGCCGCAGTTGTCGATAGAGGTTTCTTACCATTAGGTATAGCTTACATTATCCTACGACAATCGGTTCCTTAATGGATTCATCTGACAAGAATTGGAGCCATGTTGCTCCGGTTGACAAAAATTGAGTTTTCAAAGAGATTATCCGGCTCTAATATTCTGGCGAAGGAATGGCGTCTTCAAAGATAGACACCCCTCATTAGAAAAGCTCAAGGTATATCCATGGAGAGTCGGCAACACATTAAATTGAAACACAGAGAGAAGGAAAGTGCACACAAAGAGGTGAAAAATATATACAGCCGCCAAACGGTAGGGTCATGATTACTCTATTATAAAAACTACTCTCAGAAGGAGCAAATAGCATTGTCAACCGCCGGTCATTACATGAGTCTGTGCTCAGAAAGGTTAAAAGAATAAAAGTTCAGTTATTGGCTGGCTCATCCTGCTCCGGGTCTTCTGCTGGCTTTATCTGGAGATTTCCCAATTCCCAATTACAGTCAGCCAGAGCAGCGAAAGACCCTTCAAGGAAAGGGGACGCGTCAAGCTCACAAGGGAAGAGATCCTTACTGCGGGCGGGTGTCAGATCCTTCCACTCGTAGAGAGGCCCGCGGATCCTCTTCTCCTCTGCGTCATAAGCCGCCTGATAAGTGCTCAAGTCAGCTTCATCCGCCAGTATAGAGGCCAGATAACGCGACTCTTTGACACACCGGATGTAATCTTCTTCGATGAATTCTGAGCCGTCATCTCTTTTGGACGGGTAACCATCCATCATTTCAGTCGGCGTTAGCTCGGGGGCGAAGGCCAGAGCCCGTCTCAATCCAGCGACGGCTCCTTGGCGGAAGGCGGACTTCTTTAGCTCTTCTATCTGCTTGGGCATTGTGGAGAAGAGTTCCAAGACCCCTTTCAGAGCGGTGGGGATCTTCTCCTTATACTGAACACTCTTGATCGTGAAGATGGTGTCGCAGTATAGCTGTTCCGCAAAGGTGTAGATGGCCTTTAGTTGAAGAAGGCTATCAGAAGCCAACTACTGGCTCCTAGGACCTGGATAAGCCGGATAAAGTTAATGAGTCGCCAGTTTTTCAATAGCAATGTTAAAATACAAAGTAAAATAGAAACTTACCAAATAGGGCGACTGACATCTTCGCTATGTGCCGCTTCAGGCCTTGGAGTTCCTCCGCCACAGCTATAAGCCGCTGCTCGGCGTCGTCCGCCCGTTTGATCAGAGCGGCCTTTTCAGATTCTGCCGTCTCTTTCAAAGAGGTAAGCTCAGCAGTGACATTGGCCAGCTCCTCAGAGAGAAGCCGACACTTTTCGTCAGCAATGCTTCGGGCTTCTTGTTGAGCCGCAAGGTTGGCCTTCAGATCCGTTAACTAAGAACCGGCTTCATTTAAAGCTTCCTATAATACATCAAAATACAGGATAAGTCGCCAAAATACAGGACGAGTGCTAAAAGCAAATTTATGCAAGTCTCAAACAGATTGCAAGCAATATATTTGACACTTGGGGGCTAATGTATATTTGATCTTTCAGTATGCAATGCAGTTCCGGTTCATCTCCTTTGAAGCTTGTCCGGAACTTGGGGGCTACACTATGGCTCTTCAAATGTACTAATAATGGAAGCACCGACTCAACTTGATCAAGTTTGAGCCGGCCCTTGGGGGCTACGATTAGATCTTCAAGTTGTCTACATTAAAGACCCGACTCAAATATAATCTGAGACGGCCCTTGGGGGCTACGATTGGCGGTTCACTTTATCTACAGTACTAAGCTAAAGCAATTCTAAGGGAATTTGGCATGACAATATCTACAGGGGTCACAGAAATACCCGGCTCAACGATTGAGTACGTTAAATCGGCTCTTGGGGGCTAAGTAAGGATATGGTAAGAAGGAAAAGTACCTCATATTTTGTCTTCATTGAAGATACCAACCGAAGTTCCAGATCCCGGCTGGAGGTAACCCGGTTTATATACTTGGCGTGGACCTCTTCGACTGTCATCTTCTCGCACGAAGAGTCAAAGTTCAACTTCTTCGAGGCTTCAGCCGGCTCTGTATGTTTGGTCAACACATGAGCCGGAGGCGTTTGATGACTAGACCCGGTGATAACAACATCTGGAGTTTCAGGGGTCTTGGCAGGAGTCACCGGCTTTGAAGGAGCCCTTGGAGGGCTCTCCATGATGACATCTTCAACGGTCGGCTCCGTGGAGGCAGCCGGCGGGTTTTCTTCTGGTTGAGTCTCCTCCAGTTGTTCGGGCTCCGGCTCTTCAATAACTAGGCTGGAGGAGGGCTTGTTGGTCTTACGACGTTTAGCTTGAGCACTGCAAAATAGAAGGATCAGCAGTTGAAGATATTGTTAGCATATTAACAGGCGGATATCCAGATATCATGGTAAGGAATGCTTACAGCCGATTGATCTTGGGCGGTGGTAGAATTGACGCCGAAGAGTCGCTGGAGGAAGGGGATTTCTAAAAAGAGTAAAACAGGAAAGATGGGAAAGTGTCAAGATTACAAAGGAAAGTCAAAGGAAATGTAGAGACTTAAACCTCGGCAGGGCGTTTCTTTGGAGCCGGAGAGTTCGGTAGCCCGGACATGAGCTTAGTAGAGTCGGTGCTTCGAGTCTGTCGATGCTCGACTTGCTGTTGCTTTTTTAAGAGAAAATCGGGAGCTATATAAGCAAGAGGGTGAGAAAGAGGAACTTTTATGATAACCCGCCGCGGCTTTCGGGGGACGAAACATTCTGAGCCGGAAGAAACGTAATTTACCTCAGGAGCATTGGCACGGCTGGTTTCCACTTCATCCTGTGAGTAAAACAAGCATTAATAAAGCAGGAAGGTAAAAGATCAAACAAAGCAGTTAAAAATTTACCTCTGAGCTGGATGATGGTGGCGGGTCAAGCAAATTATCTTGCGGCATCTTTTTTAGCCCTCTTAGTCGCGATCTTCTTCCTAGACTTCTTCGGAGGGGCAACATATTCCTTCTTCTAGAAATCTGAGTCGGCCTATAGGAATGACCCGGAGAGTGAATACCAAATCAACAAAGTATAAACGACGTCTAAGAGATAGATGGGAAGAGATTAACTTACATCGGGAGCCAGATTATTGACGCAGAAAGGCGCCAGGCCGACTGCACTGCATGAGCCGAAGGCCTCATGGACAAGGCTCCGGATGGTAGTGGTAATATCGTCCTCTGACAGTGTTGATTCGTTGAAGCACAATGAGCTATCATATTTGCCTGCATACTCGCACATAAGCCGACCTCTGCGGCTTAAAGGCATGATCCGCTAGGAAATCCAGCAGCGGATCAAATCCAATCCTATTAAGCCGTTGGCCAAGAGCGCTTTGATCTTGGCATGGAACGGCTCATATCTGGCAAGCTCCGAGGCTGAGAGCCTGCCGGGAAGCTATGTATCTGTCCTAAGCCGGGAGGGGCAGTAACCCCCCAATGAGCGCTCTTTTTCGGGAGAGGTCTCTAGGCAATAGAACCATGTCTTATTCCAATCTTTTGGGTGACTCGGCACTGGAGTAGCGGGAAAGATGATGTCTCGGCGGCGTTGAATAGAAATGCCGCCCAGCTCCAGACTCGGGCCACCCTTCATTTCAGTTTGGCGGTTGGCGTAGAAGAATTCACGAAGAACCCCACAGACGGCTTACTTAGTAGATAACCTTCACAGAGAACTTGGAAGTTGCAGATATTGGAAACAGAGTTGGGTGCCAAGTCTTGAGGATGCAGCTTATAAAAATGAAGGACGTCCCGGAAAAACTTAGAGCCGGGCGACACGAACCCTCGCTTGATGTGATCAGCAAAGACTACTATTTCTCCTTTTTGGGGAGAAGGCCGGGTCTCGTTGCCCGGAACCCGCCAATTGAGAACCTCTTTGGGAGGAAGAGCACCCGATTCAATGAAGCCTGCTAAGTACTCCTTCGTAACACAAGAACCAACCCAGTTGCATGAGTTGGACGCACGAGACATATTGGCGGCTTAAGTGCTGTGCAAGATAAAAGGCGCGATGAGTAAAAGCGCAAGCAAATATTTTTGACGGCTTAAAGGTTTAAGGGCTCTACAGATAAAGTGGAAAGACCCGGTTGATGAGAGCCGGAGAAGCTTAGCGACTCAACAGAAGGAAGGAAGATTGAAAAATTGGCTAAGTCCTAAAAACAGATTCCACAAACTATCACTATGGCTACGGATCTACAAAAGCGGCGAAAAAGGATTTAAATCCAGACCTAGCGATGAACAGCAGAAAGAAAGAAAATGGAGCGGGGCTATCGCAGTCCACGCATTACATGCGGCCGGCCCGCGTGCGGCGTTGGGACGAGAGCATGACCTGAAAGTAACAACGGCGTCAAGATATGCTCGTGGTGGCGGTGCCGGAGCCCTACTACGGCGGAGCCCTACTACGGTGGAGCCCCATTACGGCGGAACCCTGCTACGATGGAATCTTACTACGGCGGTGAGCAATCTAAAGAAAGGGGAGAACTCACCAGAGATGTTGCGGCGGCGGCGGAAGAAATCTGGTCCGTATCAGGGTGATGCAGCGGCCCGGTTGGTGCAGATGTGAAGACAGTGCCGAATGACGAGGATGTTGGAGCGGCGGCGACAGGAAGAAGAAGAAGAGGCACGAGCAGGAGGATGGAAAACTCCGACCCGCACGGGTCATATTTAAAAAGGGGATTAAGGAAGGCGCGAAAATCTAGGCGACGACACCGTTTGACCGAGGCGTACGCCTCGATTCTCGGGATGACAGTTAATGAAAGATTCGGTGGTACGTCAGCAGATCTCATGACGTCACGCCGGGTCATTTCCGAGCGACTCACCAAAAAACGGAAGAGAAGGATGAAGTGAGCAAGCTCAATTCAACCTGGGGCCTAATGTTGGGGATATGACCCCACGATATGACCCGCCCTGGAGGCTTTGGGTCATGTTGCTGGCTCGTGAGCCGGCCCAAAGGTGAGCCGTAAGACTGGTGGCCCAGGAAGATAGGCGGCTCAAGGTGTGGGCCGTACAAACGGCCCAGACGGAGAAGACCCGGGCATGCAAGCCGACTCATAGACAGCTTGGACAAGAAGATAGAGAGAGACTCGGTTAGCAATTGTAACGACCCGGTGGTCCTGACCTCTTATATAAAGGCAGACCCGGGGCGACTTAGAGGAGGGGGAATCGAGAACTAGTTCAAGTTTCTAACTCCTTGTAATCGATACACAAGCAATACAAGCACAAGCAGGACGTAGGCTATTACCTCGACTTGAGGGGCCGAACCTGGGTAAATCCGTGTCTTTCGTCCCGACTAACCCCTTTGAGTCCACCCCGTTAGCTATGGCTTCGAATCTAAGTCCGTTCACCCGAAAATATGCCGTGATAAAACCACGAGAAAGTCCGATGATAAGATATGAGTGAAAGACAAAGCAGCTAAAGATATATCACATTGTGTAGTTTCCTACATGCACGATGGCACGGTTCAGGCAATCAAGGTTTTCCCTAAGCCTATTACAACGCTCTCCACAGAGCCAAAAAAGCAAGACTTAAGTTTTTGTACACTGCTAAAGTTTTGGCGGGTCAAGGAGCCGGGTTATCCCACCGCGGGATCAACTTGTTCAGCTTGACGGCGGGTCATCCCGCGGCGGGTCTTCGATCCCCTCGATCTGAAGATTGTCCATGTCCCAGTTGTAGTTTGTTAATGCTTCAAACTAGGCCTCGTCAAAGAGGGGAGACGATTCAATTTCAGGGGCAAAGAGGTGCTTACGGCGTGTAGGAGTTAAGTCCCTGGCTTCAAAGGTTGGGCAGCGTACTCGTTTGTTAGCTACGCTGTAAGCCACCTGATAAGTAGACAGATCAACTTCATCCACAAGTACCAATGCGAGTACCCTAGAGGCCTTCATACAATGGGCATAATCAGCTTTTGTGAACTCTGAGTCATCGTCTTTCTTGGACGGAAAGCCATCCATCGTATCTTCTACAGTTAGCTTAGGGGCAAAGGCCAAAGCCCGGCTTATCGCAGCCATTGCTCCCTTCCTGGCGGCTGATCATTTGAGCTCTCCGAATTGCTTAGGCAAAGTTGATAAGAGTTCTATCACTCCTTTCATGAATTTGGGGGTGCTATCTTTATTCAGCATTGCTTTGATAGTGCAAAGGGTCCCGAAGTACAACTGCTCTAACAAGGTGTATACGGCTTTCAGCTACAACAGGTTGTCTGAACAGAGCTGGTGGCTTTTTTGACCTGCAAAGACGGGTTTGGCATTATAAGCCGCCTCCGCAAATTTTTCAAACAAGGAAATTTGCTAAGTTTCCAGTACTTACCAAATATAGCAGTAGTCATCCTCGAGATATGGCGCTTAAGGGTCTGCAACTCTTCTGATACAAGCTTGAGCCGCTGGTCAGCATCATCTGCATGCTTTGCCAGGGCGGCTTGATCTGCTTCAGCGGTCTTCTTCAAAGTAGCAAAGTCAGATTGAACCTTTACAAGTTCTTCGGCAGCAACCCGACATCTCTCCTCCTCTTCACCCTAGGCAGTTTGTTGGGAAGCAAGACTGTTCTTTAAGCCGGTCAGATCAGACTCGGCCTTTCTTAAAGCTTCCTGTGACATACAAAAACAAAGTTCCCCAGGAGGGGTAAGTCGCCAGATTAAAATATTAGCGGATGATCGGCTAAGGGAATATAATACAAGTCTCAAGCAGATTGCAAGCAATATGCTTGACACTTGGGGGATAATGTCTGTTCGCTCTCCAATTCTACAATGAAGTTCTGGTTCATCTTCATCAAGTTAAGCTGGCACTTGGGGGCTACATATGGCTCTTCGTTCAAGTAAGTTTTGGCTCAACTTCATAAAGTTAAACCGGCACTTGGGGGCTACATCGACGTTTTCCAAGATTACATGGAAGTTCCGGCTCATTATTTCTTTACTGACCCGGACTTGGGGGCTACCATTGATCAATTCATTAAACCTAAGTACCGGCTTAATATATACATATTAAACTGATACTTGGGGGCTACAGGCTAAGTTATTCTATTTACGACAAGGATTGGAAGACCCAGTTTACCATTTGCAATACTAAACCAGCTCTTGGGGGGCTAGATAAGAGTATAAGGGAAAAGCAGGAGTACCTCATATTTTTTTCTTCATCAAGCCGACAAGTTTGAGCTCCATGTTCCGGCTTTTGGAGAGGCGGTTCAGATAACCAGCATGTAATTCATTTGCAGTTAACTTCTCTAGCACGGGTAATTCAAAGTCAAGTTTGTCAGGAGAGGAAGCTTTAGCCTTGTCGGTGTGCTTCGTCAATACATGAGGTTTGGGAGACTAAAACCCCATCCCAGTGATGATGACGTCCGGACGAACTGTGTCTTCGACGGCTGTTGAAGGGCTGGGCGTGTTAGAATTGGCCCTTGGAGGACTATCAGTTGCCATCTCATTGGCCGCCGGCTTAGAGGACCGATGAATATCTTCAGGTGCATCTTTCATAGCTTCAGTGGATTTAGCATGAGCTGCAGGAGAGTCTGGCTTAGTAGTCTCCTGCTCTTGGGTAATGGGGGCAGAGGTAGACCTGCCAGTCTTCCTTCGTTTTGCTTGAGCCCTGGAAAATACAGAAGATTATTATATAAAGAGCAAGGACGGTAAAAGGATATGATGCAGACACAAGGATACGTACTCCGGGTTGATCTTCAGAGGTGGCAGCTTAGTCGCCGTAGAGCCACCTGATGACAGGGGCGTTTCCTGAAAGCAATTAAAGCAATATAAAATAGGGTAAGGTTATAATATACGGTTGAAAAAGCTGGACTTAGTTAAACGAGTACCTCGGTCGTCCGTTTCCGCTAAGCCGGAGAATTGGATAACCCGACCACAAGATCTTCAGAGCCGGCACTCCCAGTTTGGCATCGAGAGGTGTGTTGTTGCTTTTTCAAAAGAAAATTGGGGTCTAAATGAGCGAGAGGATGAGAAAATGGGACTTCTCGGAGGACCCGTCGTATCTTCTTTGGGGGAAGGTGTTCTGAGTCAGATGAAATGTAGGTTACCTTAGGAGCGTTTGCATGGCTTGCCTCCGTTTCCTCCTGTGAATAATTATTGTCAATAAGGCGCATAAAGAGACAGCCAAGAGAGTCAAGTTCTACCTCCGAGTCGTCAACCTCAGGCTGCTCTTGAACAACAGTTTTCTTCTTACGGCCGCCGGTTTTTACCTTAGACTTCTTCGCAGGAGGAGTATATCTTTTCTTCCAGAAGCCGGAATTAGCCTGAAAGCAAGAGCAGCCGAAAGAGGTTAAAGGTTGCTACATATATATAGTTAACACGGAGATAAAAGAGATTTGAAAGTCATCATTACATCTGGGGCCGGGTTTGGGGTGCAGAAAGGCTGTAACCCGATGGTGCGGCAAGCCTCTTGGGGCTCACGGGTAAGTCACTTGATGGCAAAAACAATGTTCTCTTCTGTCAGAGTGGTGTGATTGAAGCAGAGGGGGTCATTTGCGTCACCCATATATTCACACATAAGACGGTCCCACCGGCTCAGTGGCATAACCTTCCAAGAGATCCAACAGCGGGTTAGGTCAATTCTTGTCAGACTGTTTGCCATAAGGGCTCTATTCTTGGCGAAGGCCGGAACATACTTCGCTCGTGCTGAGGCCGACATCCGATCTAGAAGTTCAGTCGTGGTGAAGAGCCGGGTACGATGATAACCTGGCAGTGGATGTTCTCCCTCTGGAGAAGTGTCTTTACGGTAAAACCAAGTTCTATTCAAATCTTTGGGGTGACTTGGCATTCGAGCAGCTGGAAAAGCCATATCACGTCTTCTTTGGATGGAGACTCCGCCAAGTTCTAAGCTTGGGCCAGCCGCCACTTCCGTACGGTGGTTAACATAGAAAAATTCATGGAAGAGATCAACTGACCGCTCTTCTTGTAAGTAAACTTCGCAGAGGACTTGGAAGTTGCACAAATTGGAGACAGAGTTGGGCGCAATCTCTTGAGGATGCAGCTTAAAGAAATGGAGGACGTCTCGGAAAAATTTAGATCCGGGCGGGCTGAAACCGCGCGCAAGGTGGTCAGCAAAGATAACAATTTCACCCTCTTGAGGGATGGGTTTCTTCTCTAGACCCAGAACCCGCCAATGAACAACATTCTGAGCCGACAAAGTTCCCGCGTCTACAAAATCCTCCAGGAATTCTTCAGAGACTGCAGAGCTGACCCAATTACAAGAAGAAGACGCCCGAGACATGATGGCGGGTTAAGGCTGTGAAAAAGTGGCAGTACGTGGCGGGTCACAAAGTGTCTAGGCAACTAAGATGGATGATGAAATTGAATACAATAATGCTAAACCGCTGATACGGTTTAATGGAAGAGCCAGAAGTTTGGCGGCAGGTTAAGGTGGACAAGGTCGTGATGCAAAAAAAAAGGACCTATAAGAAAATTTTACATGATAAACTGAAGCTGCAAGATCTACAAGCACAGGAAAAATCAGATTTTATTCAACCCTAGCCAGGAACTGAGGAAGAACAAACAGTCTAGCACGGGAAGGGGAAACAACTACAGATCTATGTTGAGTTGTTGGTGACTTTACACGACTTGCCGCAGTAGGAAGACAAACATCGCAAGATCTAAGGGGCTACTCATCGGTTGGCATTTTGCTTCTGCACTGATGGTGCCAATGAACTCTACGGGGTTGAAGTGCTAAGATACACATCTAAGGGAGGACGAAAGACATACCAGGAAGGTCGCGGCGGACACGGGCGAGAATCTAGATCGTTTAGGTTGATGTAGCGGCCTGGGTTGATGACGGTGACGGAGCTTCACCAGTGCAACGGAGCTCGGGGGGTGATGGCATCGAGAGGAAGAAGAAGAAGTGGGGGCAGCGGAGAAAAATGAGAGAACCCCTCGCGGTCCTATTTAAGAGGCTGGAAGGCCAAACGGGTGCGGGAATCAAGGTGACAGATACTAACCGATCGAGACGGACGCCTCGATTTTTGGGCCGGCCGTTTAATGACAAGATCTGCGGCATACGTCATGGAATCTTTCCAAAGTAAATGAAGGTGACTTCAAGGCAGGTTATGTGTTTTCTTTCCCTTTCAGGTGGCAAGAGTGTGAGACTCGCCGCAAGTTAAAAGATGAAGACTGAGATGAGCAGGCTCAAATTAACCTGGGGCCTAATGTTGGGGATATAACCCCGTGGTAAGACCCACCCAGGAGGGGTCGGGTCATACCTGGAGGATCATAATCAAGACCTGTAAGGTGTGCCAAAAGACGTAGGCCTGGTTATACGGCGGCTTAGCAAGATGGACCAAGATGAAGGCCCAGACAGAAGATGGTATGAAGACCCGGGCAGTTAAGCCGCCCGGAGACGGCTTGCCGAAGATGGCAAGGCGACTTAGAGACAGGATTGACTACGTTATAAGAGACGATGTAGGACTCATGTAACCTAGGGCCTCGACCTCCTATATAAAGGCGAGACCCCGGGGCGGCTTAGACAGAAACCAATCAATCGAGAACTAGGCCAAGCGAATCCGCTCCCTTGTAATCGGTACTCCAATCAATACAACACAAGCATGACGTAGGCTTTTACCTCTTCTTGAGGGTCCGAATCAGGGTAAACTCATGTCCCTCGTCTCAACAAACCCCTTCGAGTCCACCACCTTAGCGATGGCCTCAAACCCAAGTCTTCGGACATCTGCTGTGACAAAACCATGACAGACGCGCAGATCCGGGACGAGGCCATCCCGGCTAGAGGCGGAGGAGGCCCATGTGAGGCCATGGACAGCAGCAGGTCGGAGGCGACGCCGACGAGGCCAAGAGGACAACAGGGGGTGCGGATCCGGCCATACTCTGCCCGGATCTGGCCAACTCCAAGGGGGAGAGGACCGGTGATGATGACATGCGAGGCGATGGCTCCATGGGGTGGCAAGCTCTGGCGGCCAACAACGGGGCGGCGAGGTGCTGTAGCGGCGGCGGGGTCGGGCCATGGTGACGACAGAGGGACGCGGCGATGACGGCTTGGTCCACCTGTGACATCCCAAGTGATGTCCCTGCCTTTTTGTCATGTAACCTATTGTATGAACCTTGTGCCATGAGATTTATGATGTTTTGCAACTTGTCATCCATGTCTTGTTCTTGCATTCATGCATCATGCATCATGCATCCATCATGTTATGCCTTGTTGTGAACTGACCATGTATGTGAGTGTTATGATTTGGTTTGAGTGTGGGTGGAGTTCTTGTGTGCATCTCCTCCTTCTTCCCCTCTCTTTTCTTTTCAACAAAACCCCCATCATAATGCCTTAATCCCCATGTTAATTAATAATCAGAATTAAGTTACTATTTAAATTATTTACAAATGTTCAAGTGTTAGCCTAATATGTTTTAAGAGTGAATGTGTTGGTCTTTTATTGTTTTGAGCTTTATGCATCTGTGGCATTTAAATAACAGGAGCTGTTATTTTAAAAATATTTAAAATTACTTGTCCAAAAATTCAACTTAATATTTTATTAAATGGGGCATATTATTTTCTTTACAAAGGTATTTTTGTTTGCCCAAAAACTCCTTTATTTTATCTCTCGGGTTTTCCCTTTTGCTGTGGTGTTTTAAAAAGAAAAAAATGCTTTCTGTTTTGCTGGATTAGAGAGAGTGTGTACGTGTGGGTTGTGCCCTCCCGGCCCACGCGGCACAGCAGGTAGCTGACGGCTACCTGCATCGTCCTCCTCCGTTAGCAGGTTCAGAGAGAGTGAGAGCGTAGGGAGCCAACACCGTCGCCGTCAGGGGCTCACGCATGTCGAGCCCCCCCCCCCTTTATAAGAGCGTGTAGCCCTAGGGTTCTTCTTCCTCCTCGCCGCCGCCGCTGCCGCTCCCCTTCTCCCCTCCTTCTTCTCCCTCCTCCTCTGCTCTTCTTCCCCCTTCAGGTAAGGTTTCAGAGAGCAGGGGATTTCAGAGAGCAAGAGGTCACCGTCGTATTCGCGCCTCCGGCGGGCCTCATCATCGGCGGAGATGGCGTGGAGCAAGCCGGCATCACCCTCGATCCATTCCCGGTGCTTGGAGGCTTCAGGAGGTCGTCTTCTTCCTCCTCGCCGCCGGGTCGGCGTCGGGTCTTCTTCCTCTTCGTCGCCGCCGCGTCTTCGCCTCTCCTTCCTCTCCACGCGATAGGGTCGCCATCGTCCTCCCCTAGGTGAGCAGTCGACGTGCAGCCTCCTCCCCTTGTAGCTAGAGTCGTCGCCTTCATGCTCGTGTCGCTGTCGTGCTCGTGTCGCCGCCGGTCCGAAAAGCTCGTGCTTGAGCTCGCTTCCGTCCCCCTCGTTGCAAGATGAGCAGAGGGATGGGTTCCCTGTTGTGTCCGTAGTCCCCGTGGTAGCTCCCTCTCGCTGCTAGTGCCATTGCTCACCCGAGCCGCTTGCCGCCGTTGCTCTGTCGCCGCAAGCCGTTCGGGTTCAGTTTCGTCAGGCATTTGTGGCATGTGTGTATAAGAGGGCAGGTGTCCCTCCTCTGTTACCAGTCTTGCTAGTAGCCCAGTGGTGTGGTGCGTGGGAGGCAACCAAGAGGTTGCGGGTTCGAATCCGAACCCCTCCCCATTTTTATTCTGTTTTTTTCCTTTTTTGTTGTTTTCTTTTGTTTTTCTTCCTTTGCATATATATATGTGTGTGTAGATGCAACCAGCATTTGTTGGTTTTCTTTTCTGTTATAATTGAGGTGTGTGTGTGCTTTGCACATGTATGGATGTGCTTGTGTGTGTATGTGTCACATAGTGTGATGCATTCATATGCGTGTGTGTAAGGGTGTTTGTGAGTGTGTGCATGTGCATATGTGTATGCATGTAGCGACCCGACCTGAAAGGTCAAGTCTCCGGTGTTTCCGTACCATCCCAAGATCATGCTGGTACACACACGGTACATCAATGTATATATCAAAGGGAAATCACAGAGCATTATATTAATCGAAATCTCATATCGAGTCCTTTATTACAATAAATATTACAATAAAGTGGCTAAAAGCCCACTCATGAGAATATCTAAATCTTGCGGAAGCGTCGAAGGTAGATGAGTCCATCTGACTCCAAGGCCATCTCACTGAGCATAGAACGTGTCCTCACTCCTGGTCGGAAAAGTACTCTGCAACATGATACGTTGCAGCCATGTAGGTCAGCATATGGAATATGCCGGCAAAGTCATAAGAGAGGGGTGAAAAGATAATCATCTAGTCTATATGCATATATGGCAGGTGGGGTGGTAAGTTTTTGCGTAAAGCCAGGTTTTTCCTACATCAAGGGAGGGGTTAAGCAAAATATTACTAAGTTTGTTGATTAATGAGATGGTTCCACCAACCAATTTCTCATTCCCAAAATTATTAATATACCCACATCATCATATTAATTGTGTTGAGAGTTCCGGAAGTTTCAATTCCTTTGGCTCAAGTCGTCCATGACCGTGGACACGGCTAATCGATTAGGTTTTGAATACTCTGCAGAGTTTTGCACACGTTCCCCACAAGATTTGGTTGCCTCCGTTTGATTTCTCGCACTTCAGGGTGTTTGAGAAACGGATGACCAAAACATGGTCTTCCAAAGGGTTTCCCTGCGACTCTGTCGGTGCCCATCCTTTCCTACCGTTCTTCTACCTCTCGTAGCACCGCCTGTCCAGGGTCACCACGATATCCAACCAAGCCAGAGCCCATAATGACTTGTGGCTGTGCAGTTAAGCCTTGGGTTTTAAAGCATCCATCCATCTCTTGGTGCCTGGGTGGACCTTTCCGCGTGAATACTGGCCATCTCCAGCATCACCTAGGCAAATCCACTGGTTTCTCCAGGGTGCCGTTCAACCATCATCCACCCAGAGGTATGTTGAAAACTCGGAGTCTTAAATCATGATCATTATGTAGGTCTTGAAATTATTAACTCTCTCAACTCTCATGAATCACACAACCAACCCCGTCTACTAATAGCATAGCAAAAGGTAAAACAACGTTTCCCGGGGCCAATGTGTCAAGAGGTTGAGGGGGGGTACCTACCACATGATACTATTACAATGTAACCAAGTTTCCAACTAACCTATCTTGCATGCAATTGGGGAGATGGTAGAACTAATGCATATAAAACATGGGTAAAAATATGATCAAAGTGACTTGCCTGATTGATGATCTTCATACGTGAGTGACTCTAAGTAACAAGCTTCGCACTCCGGATAATCTAACGAAGCAAACAAACACTCAAATAAGCATACAACAAAATATTGTAACTCACAAACATCAACCAAGAACTAGTAAACAATCAAGACAAAACAATGCACAAATCTCAAGTAAGAAAACACACAAAGTTTTGTTTTCAAAAGGTGAGGGATGAAAACAATACTGACATAATGAAACCATTTGTATAATCTAAACATTAGTTGACAGCAAAAAAAACAATAAAATATTTTATTTATAAACAGAATAAAATAATTTAAGTTTGTTGGGAAAACTTTAGTAAAGTTTATACAAGTTTGTGATAAACACTATATGAATCAACTATAGTTATATTAACAAAAGAATGAAAAACTAAACTTATTATTTATTTGTAAAACATGTTCTTAACAGGAAATAATTTACAATTAAATCTGTCTTAGAAAACAGAATTAAAATATACAAAACTTTGTTTGAAAACAAAACTATTACTAGTTAGTTGTTTAGTCAAATTAAGCCTATTTGAAAAGACATTGTGATTCCTATGTTAAATAAAATTAAACTAAGCAAATTTATATTTTTTATTAACAGTGAGTGAAGACACTAAGTGTTTACTACAGAACCTAATAAACAAATAAAACCAAATTCTAAAACAAACTAATTAAAATCAAGTTTATAAAACTATATTATAATACTAGACAGATTCTGTTTATAGCTAAAACACTACTCAAATATATCCTAAAAATCTTCAAACTAAGCATGAAGGTAGTCCTAACTAATACCAAACAGTAGCAAAAAGATTCATATCAAAATCTATTTTCAAACTCTAGTTATTCAGATTTGAAGATTTTGAGCAAATTTGATTAAGTTCAAATTTTATAGTTCAAATTTGAAATTTAAAAGTACAGGGTGAAACTACATGAAAATTGTGAGCTATTGCGAAAAGAATCAACTCAAAACACTAAATAGATTAAAAGTTATAAGCAAAACAAAATTTGAAAACATTCTGTTAATTAAAACAAAACTGAAAAAGAAACCTGACTTTGCGACGGTCAGGGGGCTACGTGGCGCTGTCCGATTGGCTAAGGGGGGTGTGCGCTCGAGGATTACGGGCGGGCGACCGATCGGAAGAAGAAAACGGTTCGGAATAAATCCGATCTAATCACGGTCGTTGATTCGGGATCCGATGGTCGAGGGAGCTTACGGGGAGAGGTTTGCCGGCGTCGGGGTTCTCCGGCGATCCGAAGGCGGCGAGGACGACGGCGAGGCGTTCCGGTGGTCGGGGAAGACGGGGAAGTGGTCCGGGCGACGGCGACGGGCCTCCGGAGTCGATTGGTGGCGACGGTGGGGCGAATGGTGGTCGGATGTGGTGGCTACGGTCGATGGCGACGTCCGGTGGTGGCGCAACTCCGGCGACGAAATGCGGCAGCTCCTCGGCAAGGTAGGAGGGGGTTTGAGGGGGAAAAGGATGCGGGGAAGTGTCCGGTATTTGTAGGGTGCTCGGGGGTGCGGGGAGTTAAGAGGGGAGAGAGATCCGGCGAGGGGAGAAACTGCCGGCGTCGCGTCCGGCGTCGCGGGGAGGAAGGGGATGACCGAGCGAGGGTAACGGTCGGTCGGGGGTGGGGTCCAGCGTCAGTGAGAGAGAGAAGTGTCCGTTGCGCGCGGTCGGCCGGCTCGTAGTTAATGCGCGAATAAAACCTGCGGGCCGGCCCGTTTAATACCGGAAACGGTTACCGTTTTTTTTAAATAATTTTCCAGAGACATTCAAAAGCTTTTAAAGCATTCAAATCATCTATAAAAATAGGGGTATTATATATCAAAATTAACAGAATAATAAATGCTATTTAATGAACATTTCTATTCTGTCATTTGAACACTTTGAAAAAATATATTTTCAGAAATTGCCTAATTGTTTTTAAACCCTTTTTGCAAATATTTTCAAAATAACCCCTGGTTATTTTTGTTTCAAATAAACCACCAATTAGTCCCTGGTGTGGAGTGTCATGTTCCCCCTCTCTTATTTGAACTTTTAACCAAAATTTCAAATGGGTGAAAGCAACTTAGGGAAAAGTAGAAAGAGCTTTCTGGAATTCAGAAGAGGCATTTCAACTAACACATACAATCAAGCAATGATGATGATAGATGCATAGCTATATCATAACATTCCAAAATGAAATTTTGGGATGTTACAAACCTACCCACCTTAAGATGAATCTCGCCCTCGAGATTCGGGTTGGCTAGAAAATAGGTGCGGGTGGTCTCTACGAAGATCTTCTTTGCGTTCCCAGGTGGCTTCTTCCTCGGTATGGTGACTCCACAAAACTTTACAGAACTTGATAATCTTGCTGCGGGTAACTCGGTTGGCAGTCTCGAGGATCTTGACAGGCTTCTCCTCGTAAGTCAGATTATTGTCGAGCTGTATGGCCTCTAGGGGCACTGTATCTCTCAAAGGGATGTCAGCCATCTCAGCATGACATTTCTTCAGCTGGGAAACATGGAACACATCATGAACCTAGGATAATCCTTCCGGCAATTCCAGTTTGTATGCAACTTCGCCTCTACGTTCAAGAATTTTATAGGGGCCTATGAATCTGGGTGCTAATTTCCCTTTAACAACAAATCTCTTGATTCCACGAAGCGGGGATACACGAAGATATGCTCTGTCTCCCACTTCATATGTCACTTCCTTGCGCTTGCTGTCAGCATAACTCTTCTATCGAGATTGAGCTATCTTGAGTCTGTCATGAATCAACTTGACTTTCTCTTCAGAATCTCGGATAAGGTCGGGACCAAAAAGTTGTCGGTCTCCAACACCATCCCACGTCAGTGGTGTTCTGCATCTCCTTCCGTATAAAGCTTCAAAAGGGGCCATCTTTAGACTGGTCTGATAACTGTTGTTGTATGAGAATTCTGCATAAGGTAAGTTATCGTCCCAACTAGATCCATAGTCTAGTGCACAAGCTCTCAACATGTCTTCCAGAATCTGGTTGACTCTCTCAGTCTGTCCATCTGTCTGCGGATGAAAAGCTGTACTGAACTCTAGCCTTGTACCCAAAGTTTCATGTAACTGATGCCAAAACTTTGAGGTAAACTGTGTTCCTCTATCTGACACGATACTCCTCGGAACTCCATGCAGACATACGATCCTGGTCATATATATCTTGGCTAGCTTAGCACTGGTATAAGTGGTTTTCACTGGAATGAAATGAGCTACCTTGGTCAAACGATCTACCACTACCCAGATGGAATCATAACCTGAACAGGTCCTGGGTAATCCTGTGATGAAATCCATACCAAGCTTTTCCCATTTCCACTCGGGTATCGGCAAAGGTTGGAGTAACCCTGCTGGTTTCTGATGTTCTGCCTTTACTCTCTGACAAACATCACATATTGCAACATGTTCCGCAACATCTTTCTTCATACCTGTCCACCAATAACTTTCCTTTAAATCCAGATACATCTTGGTATTGCCTGGGTGTATCGAGTAAGGTGAATCGTGGGCTTCCTGAAGTATCAACTTCCTGAGCTCTGGTTCATTGGGCACATAGATTCGGTTCTCAAACCACAAAGTTCCGTGTTCATCCTCACGAAAACCTTTAGCTTTACCATCTTCCATTCTCTGTTTAATCTGAGCTATCTCCTTGTCCGATTTCTGGGCTTCTCGAATTCTTTCGGTCAAGGTGGACTGAATTTCCAGTGTACCAACATATCCTCTTGGAACTATCTCCAGCTTGAGCTTACTGAGATCATCGGCTAACTCTTGGGGTAATCCTCCAGCTGTGAGTGTGTTCACATAAGTTTTACAACTCAAGGCATCGGCTACAACATTAGCCTTACCTGGATGGTAGTGTAATCTCATGTCATAGTCCTTGATTAACTCTAACCATCATCTCTGTCTGAGGTTCAACTCTTTCTGCGTGAAAATATACTTCAGGCTCTTATGGTCAGTGTAAACATCACAACTATTTCCGATAAGGAAATGTCTCCAAGTCTTGAGTGCATGCACTACGGCTGCTAATTCCAAATCATGCGTGGCATAATTCAACTCATGAGGTCGTAGCTGTCTGGAAGCATAGGCTACAACTTTTCCATATTGCATAAGTACTCCTCCGAGTCCTTGACGTGAAGCATCACAGTAAACCTGGAAATCCTTCCGAATATCGGGCAAGATCAATACTGGGGCTGTGACCAAACGTTCCTTTAACTCCTGGAAACTGGCTTCACATTCCACAGTCCAAACATACTTGGATTCTTTCTTCAACAACTCTGTCATGGGCTTGGCAATCTTTGAGAAATTCTCAATGAATCTCCGGTAATATCCTGCAAGTCCGAGGAAACTGCGGATCTCCTTAACTGAGGTAGGGGACTTCCACTCGGTGACGGCTTCAACCTTAGCAGGGTCCACCGCTATTCCATCTCCGGAAATAACATGTCCAAGGAATCCGACTTCCGTCAGCCAAAATTCACATTTGCTGAACTTGGCATATAGTTGATGCTCTCTCAGCTTCTCCAGAACTAAACGCAAATGTTCCTTATGTTCTTCCTCGTTCTTGGAGAATATCAGAATGTCATCGATGAACACCACGACAAACTTGTCTAAATATTCCATAAACACTTTGTTCATCAAATTCATGAAGTAGGCAGGAGCATTAGTTAATCCAAAAGACATGACCGTATACTCATACAAGCCATACCTCGTGGTGAAAGCTGTTTTGGGTATATCCTGTTCACGAATTTTCAACTGGTGATACCCTGATCGAAGATCGATCTTGGAGAATACTTTGGCTCCTACTAGCTGATCAAACAAATCATTAATCATCGGCAGAGGGTACTTGTTCTTGATAGTCACCTCGTTCAAGGCACGATAATCGACTACCATTCTCAAGGATTTATCCTTCTTCTCCACCAAAAGAACTGGGGCTCCCCAAGGTGAAGAACTTGGGCGAATATAACCTTTGTCCAATAACTCCTTAATTTGCTTCTTGATTTCCAACAGATCATTTGCGGGCATCCGATAGGGTCTCTTGGAAATTGGGGCTGTCCCTGGCTGTAGCTCTATTAGGAACTCAATCTCCCTATCTGGTGGCATTCCTGGTAATTCTTCCGGAAATACATCCAGATAATCTTTTACCACAGGTACTTCCTCCTGAACAACTCCTGTGAGGGCATTTAACCTAGCACTCATACGTGTGCGTCGGGATACATACTTAATCCTCTTGTTCTCCGGGGTGGTGAGTGAAACAGACTTGCTAGGGCAATCAAGATTACCTTCATACTTGGTCATCCAATCCATGCCTAGGATTACATCCAATCCTTGTGACTCTAAGACGATGAGGTCGGTGGGAAAACATGATTTCCTATATTGAGTTTCAAGGCATGGCATCCTATCCCTGCCATCATCATACCTCCTGGGGAACTGACCTTAATGGGCTGACTAAGGGTTTTGGTGGGCAAACCATACTTATCCACAACTACCCTTTATATGAATGAATGAGTTGCACCGGAATCAAAAAGTACTGTAACCGAACGTGAATGCAATAAAAACTTACCAACCACAGTCTCGGGTTGATCATAGACTTCTTCCACGTCAAGGTGGTTCACCTGGGCACGAGGAAAAAGGTTTGGCTTCTTGGCTGCGGAGTTGCCGTTGTTGTTGCCGTTTCCATTGCCTTGCTTGCTCTGGGGACACTCAGTAGCATAGTGCCCTGTCTTCTGGCACTTGAAACAGGTGATGTGACTCAGATCCTTCTGAGTAGGAACTTGACGGTGCTGGTTGTTGTTCCCATTCCTATTGTCAGTCTTGAAATTGCCAAGGTTGGGACGGTTGTTCCCATTTCCTCCATGATGGTGGCCTCCATGGTTGTGCACAACATGAGTGTGCCTTCCAAACTTACCGGTACCTGATCCGGTATTTCCTGAGTACGGGGAGTAGCGAAGCTTCTGATGAGCTCCAAAGCTGAACTTCCCCTGAGTGTACTTCCGCTTGCGGTTCTCAATCTGCTGTTGTTTACCCTCCAGAATAAGGGCCTTGTCCACCAGCTCTTGGTAGTTGTTGAAATTAGCCACTACCAGCTGCATGCTCAACTCATCGTTGAGTCCTTCCAGAAATTTCTCTTGCTTGGCCGCATCATCGGCCACGTCTCCTGGTGCATAACGTGCCAATGTGTTGAAGTCGTCCACGTACTAGGCCGCAGAGCGATTTCCCTGGCGCAAGTTGCGAAACTCGCGCTTCTTCAGACTCATGGCTCTAGCTGAAACATGAGCGGTGCGGAAAGCAAGCTTAAACTGCTCCCAAGTCACATCTGCAATAGGATATGTGGTGGTGTAATTCTCCCACCATGAAGCTGCTGGTCCTTCCAGTTGATGTGCGGCAAATCGCACCTTCTCAGCATCAGTACATCCAGCGGTGATGAGTTCTCTCTCCATCTTGCGGAGCCAGTCATCTGCCACAATGGGCTCAGTGCTGCTAGAGAAAGTTGGAGGATTCAACCTCAGAAAACGGGTGAGATTGTCAGCCTGGGGTGGATGTTGGTGGTTCTGGTTGTTGGTGTGATTCTGAATCAATAACTGCATCAGTGCATTCTGCTGCTGAAGGAGTTGAGTGAGTTCCGGCGGAAAAGTGAAATTGGTCTCACGTCGTGGAGGCATCTTGCTGTTTTCAGAGGGATGAGAATTTAGAATAGAACAAGGGTCTAGAAGAAATTCACTACCCATATGCAATGCAACAAACATATCACACCAAACACTCATTCATTTATTCAATCAATGTCAAACATCGGGAATACAAATCTCAAACAACTAAGCATCGACCTACGCTTTAACGACGAAAATAAAAGATACATGGAGGGCATAACTAATGTTTTTCCTCAGAAGTGCATAGTCGTAGGTCTTCCGGTGGTGCTTTCCTCATAGTCTTCATTGTCGCTGATGAAGGGTGCCATGTCTCCTTCGGGATGAAGGTTTTCCCCCATGTCTAGCTGCTGCTCCAGAGTTGCGATGCGTGCATTCTGCTCATCAATCCTCTCTAGGAAGTCCTTCACTTCATGCTCGTGTTCATAGTTGGCCTCTCGCAGATCAGCTTCAAGGTCCAGCTCGCAGTTCATCAGATTCTTGATTGTCTTTGTATCAGCACGAACTCGAAGCTCCAGAGTCCTGATGTGAGTCTCCAGGGTCTGGATATAGGAAATAGTGGTGTCTGCAGTGGGAGGAATTAAGATGTTTCCATTGGCATCTCTGCGACAAACCACGCTGAGTCCTGGTGAAATGGTTCCACCTCTGTATTCCTCCTGAATACGTCCAAGGGCACGATGAATGGCCATGTCTCTTCCAAGTATCCAACTGGGTGCCACGAACTTGAGATCTATGGGTTCCTTCCGATTCCCAAAAGTCTTCCCTGGAATATGCACCTCGATCCTGTAGCGTCCATCTTGGGGAAATGACATGATAGGAATCCCGGTGATGCTTGGCAATGCAATCCTTACGTCTTTGACGATCCTCATCAGCTCCTTACCAAAGGGCATCGTTGCGTCAGGCTGGCAAAACTCCGTGATCAACACTGGTATGAAGGTGGCCATCTATAAGTTTTGAAATAATCGGAGAGGAGTCAGAAACGAATAGATGAGAGTATAAGATATTTAAAGACAAAGAGAAACAATCCTAAGGCTTTCCAATCCTAGAGGTTACGTCCTACGGTCAGCGTGTGCTCTGATACCATTTCTGTAGCGACCCGACCTGAAAGGTCAAGTCTCCGGTGTTTCCGTACCATCCCAAGATCATGCTGGTACACACACGGTACATCAATGTATATATCAAAGGGAAATCACACAGCATTATATTAATCGAAATCTCATATCGAGTCCTTTATTACAATAAATATTACAATAAAGTGGCTAAAAGCCCACTCATGAGAATATCTAAATCTTGCGGAAGCGTCGAAGGTAGATGAGTCCATCTGACTCCAAGGCCATCTCACTGAGCATAGAACATGTCCTCACTCCTGGTCGAAAAAGTACTCTGCAACATGATACGTTGCAGCCATGTAGGTCAGCATATGGAATATGCCGGCAAAGTCACAAGAGAGGGGTGAAAAGATAATCATCTAGTTTATATGCATATATGGCAGGTGGGGTGGTAAGTTTTTGCGTAAAGCCAGGTTTTTCCTACATCAAGGGAGGGGTTAAGCAAAATATTACTAAGTTTGTTGATTAATGAGATGGTTCCACCAACCAATTTCTCATTCCCAAAATTATTAATATACCCACATCATCATATTAATTGTGTTGAGAGTTCCGGAAGTTTCAATTCCTTTGGCTCAAGTCGTCCATGACCGTGGACACGGCTAATCGATTAGGTTTTGAATACTCTGCAGAGTTTTGCACACGTTCCCCACAAGATTTGGTCGCCTCCGTTTGATTTCTCGCACTTCAGGGTGTTTGAGAAACGGATGACCAAAACATGGTCTTCCAAAGGGTTTCCCTGCGACTCTGTCGGTGCCCATCCTTTCCTACCGTTCTTCTACCTCTCGTAGCACCGCCTGTCCAGGGTCACCACGATATCCAACCAAGCCAGAGCCCATAATGACTTGTGGTTGTGCAGTTAAGCCTTGGGGTTTAAAGCATCCATCCATCTCTTGGTGCCTGGGTGGACCTTTCCGCGTGAATACTGGCCATCTCCAGCATCACCTAGGCAAATCCACTGGTTTCTCCAGGGTGCCGTTCAACCATCATCCACCCAGAGGTATGTTGAAAACTCGGAGTCTTAAATCATGATCATTATGTAGGTCTTGAAATTATTAACTCTCTCAACTCTCATGAATCACACAACCAACCCCGTCTACTAATAGCATAGCAAAAGGTAAAACAACGTTTCCCAGGGCCAATGTGTCAAGAGGTTGAGGGGGGGTACCTACCACATGATACTATTACAATGTAACCAAGTTTCCAACTAACCTATCTTGCATGCAATTGGGGAGATGGTAGAACTAATGCATATAAAACATGGGTAAAAATATGATCAAAGTGACTTGCCTGATTGATGATCTTCGTACGTGAGTGACTCTAAGTAACAAGCTTCGCACTCCGGATAATCTAACGAAGCAAACAAACACTCAAATAAGCATACAACAAAATATTGTAACTCACAAACATCAACCAAGAACTAGTAAACAATCAAGACAAAACAATGCACAAATCTCAAGTAAGAAAACACACAAAGTTTTGTTTTCAAAAGGTGAGGGATGAAAACAATACTGACATAATGAAACCATTTGTATAATCTAAACATTAGTTGACAGCAAAAAAAACAATAAAATATTTTATTTATAAACAGAATAAAATAATTTAAGTTTGTTGGGAAAACTTTAGTAAAGTTTATACAAGTTTGTGATAAACACTATATGAATCAACTATAGTTATATTAACAAAAGAATGAAAAACTAAACTTATTATTTATTTGTAAAACATGTTCTTAACAGGAAATAATTTACAATTAAATCTATCTTAGAAAACAGAATTAAAATATACAAAACTTTGTTTGAAAACAAAACTATTACTAGTTAGTTGTTTAGTCAAATTAAGCCTATTTGAAAAGACATTGTGATTCCTATGTTAAATAAAATTAAACTAAGCAAATTTATATTTTTTATTAACAGTGAGTGAAGACACTAAGTGTTTACTACAGAACCTAATAAACAAATAAAACCAAATTCTAAAACAAACTAATTAAAATCAAGTTTATAAAACTATATTATAATACTAGACAGATTCTGTTTATAGCTAAAACACTACTCAAATATATCCTAAAAATCTTCAAACTAAGCATGAAGGTAGTCCTAACTAATACCAAACAGTAGCAAAAAGATTCATATCAAAATCTATTTTCAAACTCTAGTTATTCAGATTTGAAGATTTTGAGCAAATTTGATTAAGTTCAAATTTTATAGTTCAAATTTGAAATTTAAAAGTACAGGGTGAAACTACATGAAAATTGTGAGCTATTGCGAAAAGAATCAACTCAAAACACTAAATAGATTAAAAGTTATAAGCAAAACAAAATTTGAAAACATTCTGTTAATTAAAACAAAACTGAAAAAGAAACCTGACTTTGCGACGGTCAGGGGGCTACGTGGCGCTGTCCGATTGGCTAAGGGGGGTGTGCGCTCGAGGATTACGGGCGGGCGACCGATCGGAAGAAGAAAACGGTTCGGAATAAATCCGATCTAATCACGGTCGTTGATTCGGGATCCGATGGTCGAGGGAGCTTACGGGGAGAGGTTTGCCGGCGTCGGGGTTCTCCGGCGATCCGAAGGCGGCGAGGACGACGGCGAGGCGTTCCGATGGTCGGGGAAGACGGGGAAGTGGTCCGGGCGACGGCGACGGGCCTCCGGAGTCGATTGGTGGCGACGGTGGGGCGAATGGTGGTCGGATGTGGTGGCTACGGTCGATGGCGACGTCCGGTGGTGGCGCAACTCCGGCGACGAAATGCGGCAGCTCCTCGGCAAGGTAGGAGGGGGTTTGGGGGGAAAAGGATGCGGGGAAGTGTCCGGTATTTATAGGGTGCTCGGGGGTGCGGGGAGTTAAGAGGGGAGAGAGATCCGGCGAGGGGAGAAACTGCCGGCGTCGCGTCCGGCGTCGCGGGGAGGAAGGGGATGACCGAGCGAGGGTAACGGTCGGTCGGGGGTGGGGTCCAGCGTCAGTGAGAGAGAGACGTGTCCGTTGCGCGCGGTCGGCCGGCTCGTAGTTAATGCGCGAATAAAACCTGTGGGCCGGCCCGTTTAATACCGGAAACGGTTACCGTTTTTTTAAATAATTTTCCAGAGACATTCAAAAGCTTTTAAAGCATTCAAATCATCTCTAAAAATAGGGGTATTATATATCAAAATTAACAGAATAATAAATGCTATTTAATGAACATTTCTATTCTGTCATTTGAACACTTTGAAAAAATATATTTTCAGAAATTGCCTAATTGTTTTTAAACCCTTTTTGCAAATATTTTCAAAATAACTCCTGGTTATTTTTGTTTCAAATAAACCACCAATTAGTCCCTGGTGTGGAGTGTCATGTTCCTCCTCTCTTATTTGAACTTTTAACCAAAATTTCAAATGGGTGAAAGCAATTTAGGGAAAAGTAGAAAGAGCTTTCTGGAATTCAGAAGAGGCATTTCAACTAACACATACAATCAAGCAATGATGATGATAGATGCATAGCTATATCATAACATTCCAAAATGAAATTTTGGGATGTTACAATGCACATAGGTGTATATGCATGTGTGTGTATGTGTATGTGTATGTGTATGTGCATGTGAGTGTGCATATATGCATGACCTTGTGTTGTGTGAGTTTATATGCATGCGATCTTGTGTGAGAGTGTGTGTGTTTTGCCATCTACATATGCAAATGCATATATGCATTGTGCATATATGTATGCATATGTGTGTGGATGACCACCCACACACATGAGCTTGTGTGAGAGAGTGTATGTGCCTAGTGAACTTGTGAGAGTGAGTGTGTGTATGCCTATGTGCATTATGCATATATGGTCATGTGAGTGTGTGTGGGGGGGTGAACACCCCCTTCTTGGGTGGTATGCTCATGAGTGTTGGTGCTCATAAGCCTTGGGCATATATAGAGCATGTGTGAGTGCTTGCTTGTTGTGTGTGTGTGTAGTGTGTATGTGTGTGGGGGGGGGGACTAGTGGGTTTCCCCACTTGATAACCCATTTGTTGTATATATATTCATGCTTGTAGTTTGTTAGATAATTTCCATCTCTAGCTAAGTTACAAATCTGGTTATGATCATTTATGCTCATGTCCAAATTAGAGTTATGATTCACTTATGAGAATAGGTGGTAGTTTTGCTATCTTGTTTGTGCCTTGTTGTTTCACATGAACATATGAGTATGATACTTGTTTTGGGGGTAGAAAGAGCCAACGAATCCATTTGTGCCTTCAGGTTTCACTTTTGAGAAAGTTTATAAAACTGTCATTTTCAGCTGAGATGCTACTTTGTCATTTTTGCATGATTTAATCCTTGCTTGCTTTGGGGCATGTGCCAACATGGAAGTGCTAGTGTTTTATATCTTTTATGCCATGGTATTTTTTAACATGAGAATCACCCATATAAGTGGGAACCATGCTGCTAAGTAGCCAACTTGATGTTTCTGTTTCAGCATACTTAAAACTACTAAGTGTGAGAATCTGCTCTTATTTTTATGCCATGTAGAGTGGATGGTATCTTGTGATGTGTTGTGAATTTGAGCATGCTCAGTGCTAGTGTTTTGGAGTAGATGTTGTCTAATACCATCCTATTAATTTTCATGCCAAGAGGTTCTCTCTAACATATTTAACCACTGCTGTCAACTTGCTACTTTATTAACTCAGATTCCAGAAAACTGATATTTTCACAGTCCCAGAAAACTGTTTCGTCTTGTCAATTTGATAGCTTCATGCTTATTGATGTGGGCCTCCTATGCATATGGTGTAGTTGGATAAGTTGTTGCATTTGTTATGTAGTTGTTGCATTTGTTATGTGCATACACATGTAGGGTTCTTGTAGCTCAAGTTGTGGGTTGTGTAAGTTGCTATGTTGCTGTTTTGTGGCAGATTGTTTGTTTTATTGTTTTGTGACTTGTGGGAGCTATACTCCATGGAATTGATTGATCTTTGAGTCTATTGTGGTTGGTTTTTCATGGTCTAACCAGTGTCTACCTTGGAATTCCAAGAATTAGCCCATGGTATTGGTTGTCTTGTGTTTTGCCTTCGTACCTTGTCGTGAGCATATCGTGAGAACCGTAACTCCATTTCTTGCGTTCTTTATATGCATTTCTATCGATTTTGCATGATGCATCCATATTTGACATGTTCATGCATGTTTAAATAACTTAACATGAGGTTCTATCCAAATTCATTAATAAACAAACTTTGCATGTGGAACATCACTAGTTTTGGACTGCCATGTTAAATTCTTCGTAAATGAATCATGCATCATCCTGGTTGTGCGTTGCACCTTGGTTGGATGTTCATGGTTGTTGTGTCTCTTGGGTAGACGCGAGCATTGATACTGAGTACGAGGACCCAGGAGAGTACTACTACGAGGATCCTGCTACTTGTTCCATTGAAGAACCAACATGCAAGATGATCGTACCCGGATCGTGATACTATTTTGGCTTGCTAGTTTCTCGCTCTTATCGGGTTCGTTGACACGTCGGGCGGTCTTGCTGGATTTGTTTTACCTTTATCGAGTGTCTTGCGTGTGGAGTCTGACTTTCTTTGGATTTTCTCGAGGTGTTGGAATTCCTTTGGAATTACCTATGATGACCACGAGGTCCGTGGTCGATGTTATTCCCGTGGAGTGTTGTTATTTGTGATGGACTAGTTGGAGCACCCCTGCAGGGTTAAATCTTTTCGAGAAGCCGTGCCCGCGGTTATGTGGCAACTTGGATATTTGTTTAACACTCAGTTATAGTAAACTTGAAGTAAACTCTAATTAAAAATACACCAACTGTGGGAGTAACCGTGATCGTCTCAGCTCATGAACATGATCCGAGAGAGAACACTGTGGGGTTATGATTAACGTAAGTAGGTGTTCAGGATCTCATAGAGATCATACTAGAGCCGATCGTTCGTCGTAGGCCACGCACATTTATTTTTCATGTTGCGTAAGTTAGGCACCATAAATGCTTAGTGCTGCTTCAAACTAAACACACACCCCATCCCAACTTTTAAGCTTGAATAGTCTCAGTACTCGGGCGCTTGATTGTTGAGTCCTTGTGGCTCACAGATTACTACAACCCTCCAGGTACAGGTACAGATGAGTACGTGCAGGATGATCTTACTTAGCTCTAGTGGGAATATGATGAGGAAAGAGGCAGGATGTACGTGACTTACCCGGGTGAGTAGAGGACCATGGTCGTGATCTTTGGGATAGCGAGATAGTATCATTTGCATCTATTTTTATCGTTTGATTTCATCTGTAGTCGGACCCTGTCTTCATCTTGATGATTTGAACTCTGTGTGGAATTGTAATTTAGCATGTGGCGAGTGTAAGCCAACTTGTATACTCATATCTTCTATAATGTATGATGCAATGATTCTATACTTGCGAACGGCAAGATGCACCTCTATCCCTTGCGAGGCCCTCATGTCTTAAAATGGATAGGCGCGCATCTTGGGCGTGACAAGTTGGTATTCAGAGTCATACGACCATAGGAGCCTTTGCTTGATCGAACTTGGCCGAGTCGAGTCTAGTAAAACTATTTTGAGTCTAGTTATATCGGAGAGTATGATTCTTTTTACTCCTCTTCTATGCTCTGGTGAGATATTCGACTTAGGAATTTTGATTCTACTCCTCTTCTCGCTCAAAATTTTTTAGGATCACGCGGGTATTTTGGAGTCTATATGATACCGATGTGACAGGGTTCTGTCTTGGTGCCTTCTGTCTGACTTGATTTCTTCCGGGGAGTCGAGCTCTAGGGAATGTTGGCACATCGTTATCATTCAGATTCCTTGATATCTCAGGACGGAGAGTGTTCGGAATTACTTCAATACTTATCGTGGTGAGATAAGGTTGGAGTCACCCAGTACTGGGGAGGCGTCCGGGGTACCACCATGGTTTAGTATCGTTGTGAGTTCGAGGATTCGAGTTAGATGAAGTTGTGAAATCCTCTGGTTATGTGTTGAAGGATGGATACAATTGGGGTGTAGGATTGCTAGTTGTGTGAGATATTTCCTCCTTGTATTCCCCACACCGGATTGCATAACCAGAAAGTTTTCGGAAGTTCTTAGGTGGGAAATCTTGTAGTTATCTAGGATCATCTTCTTCAGATGTATGTGGGCATATACATTTGTTTCGAGCGCTTAGCTCAATAATTTTGTGTTATTGCAAGTGGCTTCTATTTTCTGATGATGTTATCATAATCGAAGAAGCGTTCTTACTATTTTTTCAAGTAGGAAGGTTGTGTTGTTATTTGTTCAATTTCTTTCAAGCATTTGATTCAGCTTTGGATTCATCCTTTCAATGAGGTGCTGATGCAGTTTGTCCATCTTCAGGATGGCTCCACCAACTCGCAACAATCCGGGTCGTGGTGAGGAGCAGACTGATGTTCCACCACCACCACCACCCTCGCGGCCGCCACCTCCGCCTCCTACTCCAGAAGCTTGGCAAGTTGTGATGGCCGCAACCAATGCGAACACTTAGATGCCGCTCAGGTTGTTGCTCAGGCCACTCATATTTATTTTCATGTTGCATAAGTTAGCCACCATAAATGCTTAGAGCTGCTGCAAACTAAACACACACCCCATCCCAACCTTTAAGCTTGAATAGTTTTGGTACCCGGGCGCTTGATTGATGAGTCCTTGTGGCTCACAAATTACTACAACCCTCCAGGTACAGGTACAGATGAGTACGTGGAGGATGATCTTACCCTGCTCCAGTGGGAATATGACGAGGAAAGAGGCAGGATGTACGTGACTTACCCAGATGAGTAGAGGACCATGGTCGTGATCTTTGGGATAGCGAGATAGTATCATTTGCATCTGTTTTTATCGTTTGATTTCGTCCATAGTCAGACCCTATCTTCATCTTGATGATTTGAACTCTGTGTGGAATTGTAATTTAACATGTGGCGAGTGTAAGCCAACTTGTATACTCATCCCTTCTGTAAGGTATGATGCAATGATTCTATACTTGCGAACGGCAAGATGCGCCTCTATCCCTTGCGAGGCCCTCGTGTCTTAAAATGGATAGGCGCGCATCTTGGGCGTGACACCACTGGTGGCCGATCGGCGTGAGCGAAGCGCGACAGCTCGGAGGCGGGCGATGCGGTGAGAGGCGCCGACTCCGGCGAGCTCTTGGGCGGCATTGGCTTGCAGGGTTGCTGATACGGGCCTCGTTGGGCCTGGCCTAGGCCCTGCGGGCTGTGGGGAAGACGGAGACCGCCGGGGTGACATGTCATCCGCTTGTTTGCCGGAGGGGCGGTTGTGGCGGCGGTTGGCTACTGAGGGCGCAACTTGGCATCGGGGAAAGGTGGCTGGCAGCACGGATCCTAAGGAAGGGAGAGACGGGCTCAAAATTGTAGGGGAGGGTTTCCTTTTATAGTAGGGGGTGCTAGGGTTAGCTGTTTTGGGGGCTTTTTGGACCCTCCGATCGCGATCCGACGATTAGGTCGAAGATGTGGGTTTGTTGGGCTTTAGGTGGGCTGTGTAAATGGTGATGGCTAAGATGAGAGAGAAATGTGGCCCAACATCAAGTTTTATAAACCGAAACGTCAGATAATAAACCGATAACAGTGCCGATACGGTTGACCGTTTGGGTATCAAACGACCTCTGAATGTGATGAAATTTGGCACGTGCTCTACCTACAATAAAACAAGACTGCTCACCAACTTCCGACCCATTCCGAGAAAAAAAATTCATGCACTTTTAAAAACAATATTTTACGATGTCGCGGGCACGTGCGAGTGTGGTTGGTCTCGAAATGGAAGATGACACGAACAGAGAGAACTGGCAACTACGCCGCATGCACGTTTTGAAAAAATGATGGCGACGGAGGGCCGATGCAATGCATATGATGCGATAATGAATGCAACAACAAAACGAATCACACGACGAGAATGGAAATAAAACGGGAATCTTATGGAGCGTTGATCTCGGGCTATTACACTGTGGCTCACGGATCACTACAACAATAGTTGCTGGTACATGTAATGCGATGATTTGACGTGAGAGTATTGTGTGTTTGATTTGGAGTTCTTCTTCTTCATCATCTTCTTCATCGATTTAGGATGGTTTCTAGGCTGACAACCTGGGATAACAAGGATGCATGGCATTTCTATTATTTAATTTTGTCCGTAGTCAAACCATGCTTCTATGTATGATGGTTGATATTGATGATTGTATTGAGATGATAATGATGTACCTTGTGGCGAGTGTTAGCCAATTCCATATAGCCATCTCTTCTTTACATGTACTTGTAATGATATCCATTCTTGAGAAACGACGAGATGTGCTTTTATCCATGTCGATGCCCTCGAGCCAAAATAAGGATAGGATCGCATCTTGGGCATTACAAGTTGGTATCAGAGCCTGTATCAACCTAGGAGCCCCCTTGATTGATCGAACTGGGCCGAGTATAGTCTAGTAAATATATATATATATTAGTCTAGTTAAGTATCGGAGAGTATGATTCTTTTTACTCCTCTTCTATGCTCTGGCGGGGAATCCTGATGTAGGAATTTGAATTCTACCCCTCTTCTCACTCAATTTTTTAAGGATGATGCGGGTATTTTGGAACCTCTATGATGTCGTTGTGACCAGGATTCTGTTCCTGCTGCCTCCTGTTTTCGAGAGTTGAGCTCCAGGGGATTCTTGACACATCACTATCGTTCAATTTCCTTAGTATCTGAGGACGCTGACGTTAGAAATTGCTTCAATACTCTTTGCGGCGAGAGGAGTTTGGCATCACCCAGTACTGGGGAGAGCGTCCAGATGTACTTCCATAATTGGTATCGTTGTGGTTACGAGGGTCTAAGGTAGATGAGTTTTTGAGGATTGTCTGTTTATATGTTGACGGATGTGATACACTGGACGAGTAGTATTATTGCTAGGATTTGAGTGATTTGTTCAGTAATTACTCTGTGTTTGCGTTGGACTAGATTGCATAACCAGGAAATTTTGGGAGTTCTTAGGTGGGAATTCTATTAGTTACCTAGGACTATCCTTCCAACAAACGCATAATGGTTATGTATTTGTTTCTGGCTTGTTTCATAAGTCTAATCCTTTATTTTGTTAGAGTATGTTAATTTGAGTTGCTTCGATGTCAAGTGGTGATTTCATATCTTTTGCCAAGAAGTGTTCTCAAATTTTTACGGGAATGTTAATCCTTTTGATCATCCAAAGTTGTCATAGCAATTCTTTTCAATCCGGAGTGCTTCTCTTCAAGTTAATTTGATCCTTTACAATATTTGCAAGTTCGGTCCTCATATTCCTTTCCAAAGTTCCTTTTCATCTATATAAAGTTTCTTATTTTCCCCACACTCTATTCAATGATTAAATTGTCATCCAGTGCATTTTCTATTCATGTGAAGCTTCCACTATCTTTTCTTTCATATTGTATCATTGTGAAGATGCTCAAGTGCTATGAATTCATCATTCTTCATTCATGTGTTTCTTCCATGATGGATTCGATTCAACCTATCGGTGTTCATCATATCCTTTTCATTCATGAAATGTTTTTCGTGTTGGGAATTTTATCCAAGCCTCTCTTATTATTCAGGCCCCCCTATTCTTATCCGGAGTTTCAGCATAAATCAGAAGACTCGTGTTTCCGTTCAAAATAGTTCCCAGTTATTTCAAGGTTCTCTCCTCGTCATGTTTTCAGTTTGTACCGGTCTAATCTCTCTTTCCAAGCAATCGTTTCAACGGTGTTTTATTTCAAGTGGGCCCATAACCCAAAGGTTTCCCAAGATCATACCTGACTCTTCTAATCATTCCGGAGATGTCCTCAAGTCCTTTTCAATATGACGTAAGAATGAATTTCATCAGTCATATTCCTTCTCGAAGATCGCTTCTCAATCATTTTCTTCGCTGCCTCAACCTTTCCCTATTCATTGTTCCGGGGTATCTTAGTAATTCTTGGTGGTGTTTCTCGTCATCATTCTCAGCATTGAAGACCGTAGGAGTGTTTCTCTTAAATCTTGTCTGTTCTTTTGAAGATTCATCATCTCATCTTTAATTGTTTTCAATCATGAGTAATTCCTTTCATATCTGTCCGGAGCATTTCAGTGTGATGTTAATTTTTCCACCCTCTAAAGGCCATCATTTCAAAAGATTCCTTCGTTCTCAACTTTCAGATTTCGTTCTCAAATTCTTTTCAATTATCATCTCTTCATTCGTATACCAATTATTCCGGTGCGCTGTTCAAGATTTCTCTAGACAGATCGTGATCTCTTCATTCTCATGTATTCCATTCATTTTTCTTATCCCCATCCGTTCCAAATTCTTACCGGTGTTCTCGCTCGAGACTTATTCAAGTTTGTGCTCTTATCTCTAATCAATCTTTTAAGAAGAATAAGTAGTATGCCAAATATGTTCATTGTCATCAATTTAACTGGATGAAGGATAAACATAACATAATTCTTATTCTTGTTCATCAAGGTGTTTTCAATCCTTCATCGGAGTAGTTCATGATATCAATTCTCAATTATAACTGGTTCCTCTTTTCTTTTCTGGAGTTCCAAATTTTCTCAAGTATCTCATCGCGAAGCTTCATCTAAATCATGGCAAGGCTTCAATCTTGTTATTTTGGCAACATTCAGTTCTTTTCTATCATCCTTTCATTTCGGTGTTCTCGAAAAGGTTCTTCATGATGGTTCATTAAAGATGTATTCATTCTCGAACAGTAGAGGAATCAGCTATTTTGCCTACATGAAGCATCTTTGCCATCAACTAATCATCGGGGCAGACAACAAAGATTATTTCGCCGTCATGAACCTAACGACAAATGATGACTGACGGCAAATAATAGGATTGACTGGCGACAAAGAATGACTAACGACAAAGGCATATTTTGCCGTCTGTAAAAAAAATAATGACGACAAATACATATTTTGCTGTTTGTAAAAAAACTGATGACAAAGACATATTTTGCCGTCTGTTTTCATTTGGGAGACGGCAAAGAATTTGCCGTCAGTTTTGAAACAATCGTAGGCAAAATGACATTATTGACTTTTTTAATTTTTTGAAAATGTAAACGAGGTCTAAAGAATATGAAATTTGGCGTGGTTTTGGTTTATAACTACTAGAACGCGTGGAAAAAGTTTGAGAAAAATTGCAAAATGTTAACATGTTTATTTTTCCGAAAGTAATAGGATAAAGAAACACAAATTCTTTGCCGGTTTCCTATTGGTTGAAACCACCTTCCCCTGGATCGATGACGTGGCAGGGCAGCCACCCCACCACGCATCGCACGCACCGGCCCAATTCACGCAAGTACAGCAGTACAACACCACCATCTACAGCCCCAGCCACGCGCGGGGTCCTCTCCCTCATCTCTTTTTCTCCTGCTCCACCCATCCGACACCCATCTCCTCCGCCACAGCACCACCGTCCAGCGCGGCCGCAGCACCTCCCACCCCGCCCCGTGCCGCAGCACCTTCGGCCCAGCACCGCACCACCTCCTGCCTGGCGTCGCCGCCGCCGCAACACCTCCCGCCCGGATCCAGCGCCACCGCACCTCCCTCCCGCGAACGCCGCACCACCTCCTGTCTCGACGAGCCGCGGCCTGCGGCGGCCCTCACCGCATCGAGGAGCGGCGGCCTAATCCAAATCGTGGAGTGGCGGCATCCCTCACCGCGTTGACGAGCGGCGGCCTTCACCGCGTCGAGCCTGTCCCTCTGTGGCCTACACCAGATCGAGGAGCGGCAGATCGAGAAGCGGTCATTCATCTTCACTAGATAGAGGTCGCGGTGTCAAGCAGATATTCTCGTGTATTTTTATTTGAGAATGGATATTCTTGTGTATCATGACGTATTGTGTAACATATATTATGTCTATTGTGTACATCCTAGTGTGGTATCTTTCGTGATTAATTTTTTTAAACCAAGAAATATCTATCAGCGTTGTACAACGAAGCGGAGACTGGTAGTGGGTTTCCTTGACCTCACCTATACCTGTACTACAGTCTCAACTTTTTAATACATCATTTTCTCTGCCGTCTAGGTTGTAGGAGGATGACGGCAAAAATGCTTCTCTTTGCTGTCTGTAAGATAGCCGAGCTTACGGCAAAAATAGCTAACGCCGTCCGTTCCGTCTGTTAACTTTTTTTTGCCTTCTATATGGTTAGAAAAATAACTAACGGCAGCCGTCCGTTAGGCCGGCCGTTCCGTCTGTTAACTTCTTTTGCCTTCTACACGGTTAGAAAAATAACTAACGCCGTTCCGTCTGTTAACTTTTTTTGCCTTCTATACGGTCTAGCTAACGGCAAAACATATTTGTTGACGGCAAAATCTTTGCGGTCTGCCCGTACAGCAGCTAACGGCAAAATTACCATTTCCTAACATTGTATATGTTGACATTGTTTGCTGTCAGCTTCTGACGGTAAAATCTTTGCCGTCTGTAATCATTTCTTTGCTGTTTGTAACGTCCTGATGGTCAAGTTCTTGATTCCTGTAGTGGAAGTCTTTTTCAAGATTCTTGTGGTAGTACCTCAAGTATTCTTTATCTTGCATTTTAAATAGTGATTCTTTCTTCATTATCTTTTGAAATGATGTTATAGCATTCTTCATTCATGAGGAGTCTCGAAGAGAAGTTGTCAAGAATGAGATATTAAAATCATTATGTATTTCTTGGAGATATTGGATTGGATTTTCACCTAAAACTTTAACTAAGGATTGTTGCTATCTTGGTGTGTATTGATACGTCCATTTTGCATCATGTTTTACTACTGTTATTTATATTTTTTGATGCATAATAATATTTTGTGGAGTAATTCTAATGTCTTTTCCATCACAATTTGCAAGGTTTACACCAAGACGGAGAATGCCGGCAACTGCAATTCAGTACCAGAAAAAAGCATGTCAGATATACCAATTCTGCACATCCCCAATGAAGCTAAAAATTTACGGAGATTTGTTATGCAATAAATAAGAAATATTGGAGCTGAAAACTACTAGAGGGGGGCCACCAGGTGGCCATCCTCCACCTGGGCGCGCCAGGCCTCCTAATTGTGCCCTGGTGGAGGGAGCCCATCCTGGCCCACTTCCGGAGCCCATCTTCTGTTATAAATTCCTAAAAATCCTAAAAAATCAGGAGGAGGACTTTCGGGACGAAGCGCCGCCTCCTCGAGGCGAAACTTGGGCAGGAGCACTTTCACCCTCTGGCGGAGCAAATCCGCCGAGGGAACTTCCCTCCCGAAGGGGGAAATCGAAGCCATCGTCATCACCAACAACCCTCTCATCTCGGGGAGACCATTCTTCATCAACATCTTCAACATCACCATCTCCTCTCAAACCCTAGTTCATCTCTTGTGTTCAATCTTTGTACCTGAACCTCGGATTGGTACCCGTGGGTGACTAGTAGTTTTGATTACCTTGTGTAGTTGATTGTTATATGGTTTATTTGGTGGAAGATCATATGTTCATCTCCATTATGCTATTCAATACACCTCTGATCTTGAGCATGCATATTATTTGTGAGTTGTTACCTCTGTTCTTGAGGTCACGGGAGAAGTCATGTTGCAAGTAATCATGTGAATTTGATATATGTTTGATATTTTGATGATATGTATGTTGTGATTCCCTCAGTGGTGTCATCTGAACGTCGACTACACGACACTTCACCATCCTTGGGCCTAAGGAATACATTGTGGAGTAGTTATTAGATGATGGGTTGCTAGAGTGACAGAAGTTTAAACCCTAGTTTATGCGCTACTTCGTAAGGGGCTGATTTGGGTCCACATGTTTAATGCGATGGTTAGACTTTGTGTAAGAGCACATTTCTCCATGTGTGGTTTTGGGTAATTGATGACACCCCTACAGACTAATGGTTGCCTTGAGTTATATTCGAAGGATTTGTCCATAGGCACTTCTTGAAGTCCATCTGTTGGGTTTGAAGGAGTTTATATGGTGACCAAGGTGGTATTCAAGGTTTATCCAAAGATTGTTCATGTGGGAGTTGAGCTTATTGCAAGCATGTCTTGAAGAATAAGATTGTGTAAGCATTCATGTTTACCTTCAAGACATCACCTTTAGGAAGAGAGAAGCTAAGATACAAGGTTGATCAATACTAAGTCAAAAAGTGAACCAAGTTGATCAACACGCAAACCATACAAGATGTACCGAGAGGGATCAAGTGATCCCATGATGTGGTAAGATTGTCCATTACGCTTTGTGTACTAATCCATGGTCTACGTGAGTGTTCTTTGTGGGATTAGGTATATTTCCATGGGCTTGCATCAAGAGGCAGATCCCATACATCCCATGGAAGATGACATCAAGTGGAGATCGTCATCAAGGTTGCGACGTGCAAGATCAAGTGAAGCATCATGGAGAGATCATGCTTGAGGCTCGCCGTTCATTGTGGCGATAATGGACTTGTGAAGATGTGCCGAAGAGTGGCTCACCCAGAGTGGAGTATGGGGGAGCAATCATCTAGTCTTCATCAAACCAACGCAATCAAGAAATGTGGTCCATCTTGAGGAAGTCAAGATCGTCATCATCTAGCTCAAGTGGACTATGCGCAAGGCTAAGGTTTGACATTGATAGGGTTTTCTATTTTACCGGTCTCATGGTGGTAGTTGAGAGACCGGGTTATAGGATCGATTGTCGGACTATCAAGGGGGCTCTCAAGTGAGTAACTTGATCGTATCGTTCATTGAGAGCTCAAACCATTGCATTCTTAGCATCATCATATTTCTTGGTTCTTGGTCGATTTTCTCTATGTTGGTTCTTGAGCTTGTGGTTATCTTCGTGACAAGCTCTAGTACATCAAAAACGGATTTCATATGCTTCGTCTATTGCGTTTTCGGTGTTGAAAGTTTTACCGGTCTTATTCGAGGAAGGGTTCTCACCATTTTCTTATGGGACTTTTATAATTGCTTATTATTGATATTTAAATCAAGATTGTGTTAGCACATGTCGTTAGCTTTCCATCAAAACTTGTTTCATTGAATTCCGAGTCCGTTTGCAAAAGTTGTGGCAGTTTTGGTGTTCTTAAAAGGCTGCAGCAGTACTACCGCGGCTAGAGCGGATGTAATTTTTTACTACCGCTCCGAAGCGGTACTACCGCAGCTCCAAGAACGGTACTACCGCTCCAGACCAAAATCTCGTGTTATTTACAGCCGTGGTAGGCACGAATGTAATTTTTTAGTACCGCTCCCAAGCAGTAGTACTGCTACCCGTAGCGGTAGCACCGCTATCCATAGCGATAGTACCATGAGGACGAGCGGTAGTACCGCTCCGGAGGTTCTACTGGCCTTTTGCCTCCTCGGTGTTGTTTTTCAAAGGATACTACCGCCCTAGCGGTATTACCGCTCCTTGGAGCGGTAGTACCGCTCTGTGCGGGCTGTGAGGATAACGGTTGGATTTTCCCCACCTATAAAAGGGGGTCTTCTTCTCCAATGGACCTCATCTCTTGAGCTCGTGTTCTTCCCCCATTGTTGACCTTCTTCGAGCTTGCTAACTCTCAATCCCTCCAATGATTCTTGCTAGTTCTTGAGGGAAAAGAGAGAGGAGATCTAGATCCACATTTCCACAATCACTTTCTCCTCTAAGTGAGGGGAACCCCTTGGATATAGATCTTGGAGTTCTTCGTGTTCTTCTTCGTTCTTCCTCTCATTTCCCTCCCTAGAATTAGTTGCTTTTGTGGGATTTGGGAGAGAAGGACTTGGGCACTCCGTGTGCCCTTGCCATTGCATTTGGTGCATAGGTTTGAGTTCTCCATGGTGATACGTCGAAGTGAGAAGTTGAGAAGCTATTACTCTTGGGTGTTTGAGCACCCTAGAGCTTGTTCCTTTTGGGTGCTTTGGCGCCCTAGACGGTTGGTGGTGCCTCGAAGCTCAATCATTGTGGTGCAAAGCTCCGAGCAAGCTTCGGGGTCTCCAATTAGGTTGTGGAGATTGCCCCGAGCATTTGAGGTCACCTCGGAGCCACAATCCATTAGGTGAAGCTTCGTGGTGTCGTTGGGAGCCTCCAATCAAGTTGTGGAGATTGCCCCAACCTTGTTTGTACGGGTTCGGTGACCACCCTCAAGGGTCCCTTAGTGGAATCATGGCATCTTGCATTGTGCGAGGGCGTGAGGAGATTATGGTGGCCCTAGTGGCTTCTTGGGGAGCATTGTGTCTCCACACCGCTCCGAACGGAGATTAGCATCCACAAGGGTGTGAACTTCAGGATACATCGTCGTCTCCACGTGCCTCGGTTATCTCTTACCCGAGCCCTTTTACTTATGCACTTTACTTTGTGATAGCCATATTGTTTCTTGTTATATATCTTGCTATCACTTAGTTGTCTATCTTGCTTAGCATAAGTTGTTGGTGCACATAGGTGAGCCTAGTTGTTTTAGGTTTTTTGCTTGACTAATTAAACGATAGTTTTATTCCGCATTTGTTCAAGCCTAAACCATAATTATTTTAAAGCGCCTATTCACCCCCCTCTAGGCGACATCAACGTCCTTTCACCTTGTCTTAATACTTTTCTCATAGTTGTGGATGCTTGCGAGGAGGTTAATCATAAGTAGTTTGTTAGTTCAAGTAAGAACAACACCTTAGCACCGGTCCACCCACATACCAAATTATCAAAATAGCGAACACAAATCAAACCAACATGATGAAAGTGACTAGATGAAATTCCCGTGTACCCTCAAGAATGCTTTGCTTATCATAAGAGATAGTTTTGGCCTGTCCTATGGCACAAAAGGATTGGGCTACCTTGCTGCACCTTACGTATTGTTACCGTTACTTGCTCTTTACAAATTACCTTGCTATCAAAATACTTGCTACTTACAGTTTTAGTGCTTGCAGAAATTACCTTGCTGAAAACCGCTTATCATTTCCTTCTGCTCCTCATTGGGTTCAACACTCTTACTTATCAAAAGGAATACGATTGATCCCCTATACTTTTGGGTCATCATGTATCAACGATCCAAGATCTAAATGTATCCTATTGGTGAAAGAAGATATATTGAGATGTTTTCCATTTGTGATCTCAAGCAAATCAATTGTTTTCCATTTGTGGCTGGTTGTCAACTCATAATTTTGAGATGTTTTCCATAAGCCCACGACAAGCTTTTGTTTCCATTGTTGAATTTCCAACAACTCCGTTCAATCCTTCCTGTAAGGATTCTTTCAAATTAAATTATGGTAGAAGTTTTCATTTTCTTCTCCGTTCATTCTTTCCAATACTCTAGCTTCTATTCTTTTGCTCTACAGGCGTTGTGAGGATGCTCTCTCCAACCCATCATGTTGTGTTATCAAGGTCATGATCATCCCTTGCTTGTCCATTTAACCGGAGTGTTATGTCATGTTTTATAGTTATTTTCATCTTATCAAGTTTTGCCTCTCTTTTCTATCGAAGTGCTACCCAAATTTCTTTTGAATTCTTGCTTGGTCCAAGTGTCATTCTTCATCTCTTGCATCCTTCAAGTTCCATTGGTTCCAATTGTTTGTCAGTGACACAAATAAGTTTTACCTATTGATTTCCTCTTTCTCTTCCTTTCTCATTCTATGATCTCGGGGTGAGATCACTAGTTAGTGGAGGAGAGTTGTAACAGCCCGAGACCGATGCTCCAGAAGATTCCCCCTTTATTCTGCTATCATCGTGTTATTCATTTGTTTGTTGCATTCATCATCGCATCATTTGCATCAACCGCATTGCATAGGCATTCTGTTGCCATCATTTTTCATAACTTGCATCCGTTCGTAGTTGCTGGTTCTCTCCGTTCATGTTGTCGACCGTTTCTAGACCAACCACACATGCACGTGCCCGCGACATCGCCAGAATATTGTTTTGAAAAGTGCTTGAAAATATTTTCGGATTGGGTCGAAAGTTAGCATGCGATCTTGTTTTATTTTGGGTAGGCTGCCTTCCAAATTTCCTCACAACGAGAGGTCGTTTGATACCTGAACGACCAATTGTAGTAGCACCGTCACTGGTCTATTTATCGGATGTTTCAGTGTTTTGAAACTTATGTCACGGGCTGCCATCTCCCTCTCTTCTCATCCCCAACCCATTTACACATTCCACTAGCCCTGCTAGCCCCCTCAACTTCCGGACCGTCGGATCGGGATCCGAAGATCCGAAAACAGGCAAAAACTGCACCCCTAGCCCCGTGCCCTATTTAAACACCTCCCCATGCCATTTTTGGGCAAACCTAGCCCCTCCCCTAACCTCCAGCCACCGACACCTCGAAATCCACGCTGACCTAACCCCACACCGCCACTTGTCGGCCAGCCTCACCATGGCCCGCTGGGCCCAGCCATGGCCCGCCCAGGCCCGAAGCGTCGCCGTCGTTCGAGGCGCCCACGCCCGAGAACCTTGTAGCCTCCTACCGAGCTCCTCTTGTTGCTCCTCATGCCGCCCGGAGGCCGCGCCGTGCCTCCTCCTGCCGGTGACTTTGCCGCTCGCCGGAGCACCTTCAGCCACCGTAGGCCAACCCCGTGACCACTCTCCTTGCGTCCTATTTCTTCCTTTCCTTCCTCTAATCTCTCGCTCTCTCTGTTTGCTTCATGGGGAGAAAACCGCCATGGATCCCAAGCCCGATGACATGTCTGCCTCGAGCCTCTTCCGCCAAATCCGACCGGGAATGGATAGATCCAGGGAGCCCCATTGGAGATCTCCCCATTTCCCTTGCTTCCTGGACGTCCCTGGCTTATTAGTCCATCACCGCGCCGCGTTGACATCGCCAGGAGGCATTGTTCATCGCGATCCAGTCAGATCAGGGACGATGACACCTCGCCCCACGTGGGCCACGCCAACCTCAACCCGCTCCAGTGTTGCAGCTCCTAGGCTGCAGCCTTGCCAAGCCTAGCTAGGCGCTGGTCCTGCTCGTGGGCCCAAGTAGCACAAGGCCAACCTAGCTCAGCCTACCTCGCCATGCTGCACCATGAGGCCCATGCCCAGGGGGAGCGCCCCCGTCTAACCCTCGCCTAGTGCGTGTTTTAGTTATGTTGCGCGGAGTGCTCTGCTCAGATTCGACCCATATTTTTTTACCCGGTGGACAAATTTATCCATTAAACACGACATGTATAATTACAGAAAAAAATTATATTTTAAAATGCTAATAACTTAATAACCGTGCATCGTATTAAAATGTTTAATATATGAAAAATGATTAGAATGTTTAATATATGAAAAATGATTAAAATGTTTAATATATCCCACTTACATCCATGTTTAAAAATGTTTAACTTGCTGTTTGTATTAATTTGCATACATAACTTGCTAAAACGGTTTATGTCATAATCATGCAAAATTGTTGCGTCATTTTTTAATGTTAACACCCACATATTATATATGTTTTCGAGGTAGAAAAATCAATTGAATCCACGTGTGCAATTAGTTTTGTCATTTAGTAAGTTTGTGTGCATCTTATTTTTGCTGTGATGCCCCTTTTGTTATTTTAGTGTGATTAAATCCGTGCATCCTATGAATTATTTTTTAACATGAGATATGCCCTTTGATATGTGCACTAGCCCATGATATTTTTGTTTGCCATGATAATCCATGTTTAGGTGTTATTTTCTTGTTGCCAACATGATATAAATATGTTGCTGTTTTGATATGCCCAAAATAATTCTCTATCTGAAAATTGTGTTATTTTGTTGCCATGTTGCCATGTGATTTCCCATTGATCTAGGGGCTTTTTTTGTTGCCCTAATGGAGTTTTATTGTTAAGCATGTCATTGTGTACCAGGTGGTGCTATTTGCTTCCATGTTTAAGATTTGTATCAAGGATATTTCTTCTATCAAACAAGTCAATCGGTTAAAAACTGTCGCACATCTCTGCTCTAATTTTCGCTAAGTCTGAGAACTCGAATATTTTTAATTTCCATGATGTGTTGATGATATCCATGTTTTTGTGCATAATTATATCTTGCCACTATGGAAAGAAATGTAGTGCATCATGTCCTCTACCATGATGTAAATATTCATGCGATGATATGTCGTGTAGCATATAGTTTTATTGCTGCCAATATGCCTTCGTGAAAAACTACTATGTTGAAAACTGTTATTTTCACCAAGTCATAATCTGCTATATTTTATTCTATTTTGTGAGCTCATTTCCTATTGATGCATGCTTATATTCGATTTGCTGTAATGATATGAATTGTTGTGCATCATGTAGAATACATCACCATGTCTTTGTTGTGCATTTTAGATGGATGTAGCTTGTTGATTTGTGGGTTGCAATATGCTATATTGTTGTTTTGGACAGATTATAACTAAAACTTGTGTTGGTTGTTGTGGTTGAACCGTTGCTCCGTTTTGAAGATGTCATATTTTAAGATGCTAATAAATTAATAAATGTGCATCATATTAAAATGTTTTATATATGAAAAATGATTAGCATTTTGTGTAGATTAATTATATCCCACTTTCATCCATGTTTAAAAATGGTTAACTTGTTGTTTGTATTAGTTTGCATACATAACTTGCTAAAACGGTTAATGTCATAATCATGCAAAATTGTTGCATCATTTTTTAATGTAAACACCCACATATTATATACGTTTCGGGGTACAAAAATCCATTGAATCCATCTGCATAATTAGTTTTGTCATTTGAGTAAGTTTGTGTGCATATTATTTTTGCTGTGATTCCCTTTTTGTTATTTTTGTGTGATTTAATCCTTGCATCGGATGAATTATGTTTGAACATGGGATATGCCCTTTGACATGTGCACTAGCCCCTGCTATTTTTGTTTGCCATGATAATCCATGTTTAGGTGTTATTTTGTTGTTCCCAACATGGCATAAAAATGTTGCTGTTTTGATATGCCCAAAATAATTATGTGTGTAAACAGTGATATTTTGTTGCCATGTTGCCATGTCATTTGCCATTGATCTAGGGGTCTTTTGTTGTTGCCCCAATGGAGTCTTTTGTTAAGCATGTCATTGTCTACCAGGTGGTGCCATTGGCTTCCATGTTTAGGATTTGCATCGACCAAGTCAATCGGTTAAAAACTGCTGCACATGTCTACTCTAATTTTCACTAAGTGTGAGAAGCTAATTATTTGAAATTGCCATGTTGTGTTGATGGTATCCATGTTTCCGTGCATAATTATATCTTGCCACTATGGAATGAAATGTAGTGCATCATGTCCTCTACCATGCTGTAAATTTTCATGCCCTGATATTCCATGTAGCATATCGTTTTATTGCTGCCAATGTGCCTGCGTGAAAAATTGCTCTGTTGAAAACTGTTATTTTCACTAAGTCATAATCTGCTATATTTTATTGCCATCTTGTGAGCTCATTTCCTATTGATCCATGCTTATATTAAATTTGCCATAATGAGATGAAATGTTGTGCATCATGTACACTACCTCACCATGTCTTTGTTATGCATTCTAGATGGTTGTAGCTTGTTGATTTTTGGGTTGCAATATGCTATGTTGCTGTTTTTAGTAGATTATAACTAAAACTTGTGTTGGTTTTTGTGATTGAAATGTTAATCCGTTTTGAAGATGCCATGTATGAAACTTGCTTAGAATTTAGTGTAGTATCATATTATGACGTTGCATCCATGTTTTGAAACGGTTGTGGTTGTCATTTTCATGCATGTTGCATTCATGGTATATTCATCTTGTGTTCGTCATATCTTTTAGAGCGTAGCTCCGTTTAAACGTTCTATATATGTAAATCGGCCAGAATGACTATTAGAATCACATGGTGCATTTTGTTTTCCTTTTTAAAAAATATAAAAGATGATTAGATCCGATCTGGACCATTTTCGAAATTGACATATGGGGTCGTTTCAGAAATACTATAAGTTGTTTCCGATGTAATTTAAGATGCCTAGATATATAGTTTATTTATGCTTCACCTCTTGCCATGTTTAAAACATTTAATATTGTCGTGTACCTAAATGGGAGTGAACTAACTAATTCAAATATGGAGTTTTGTCAATATACAACTCGTTGCATCTTGAACTTCACTTAATGTGTAGTATTTTATCGTTGTGCTTTGTCATGCCTTGCATAATCGTGTGGACATGCATCATATTTGTTTGCGCATCATGTCATGCATATGTTGTGGTGTTTATCATGTGTTGATTGGTTGTTTTTGGATTGCTTCTTCTCGATAGAGTTCCGAAAGCGTTTGGAGTGCGAGGATTCATTCGACTACGTCCTGTTTGTCTACTTCACGGATTTGTTCTTCTTCCAAGCGAGATCTCGGGCAAGATGAACATTTCCCTGGATACCACTACTATCATTGCTATGCTAGTTTTCTCGCTTCTATCGTTATGTCTCGTTACCTACCAGTTGTATGTCAAGCCTGGCAGCATTGCCATGAAAAGCCTCTTACCCCCTCCACATCCCAACAAACCATTGTTTGGCTATGTTACCGAAACCCTTCTTATAGCATTGTTAGTTGCAGGTGCAGGTTTCTTCCATGTGGCAACATGGATATTTTCTTGTGATATCACAATATTATTGCTATTTAATTTAATGCACATATATACTTGGTAAAAGGTGGAAGGCTTGGCCTTTTACTCGGTGTTTTGTTCCACCTTTGCCGCTCTAGTTACTTATGTACCTGATGAGGACATCCCTACTAATTTTCAACCCACAACCCCGACTACTATACATACATGACCAATTACTAGAGCTCGTGCACGTCAATTGAATTACCAGGTACTTTCGTTTCTTGGAAATCCTTCTAATGTTCATGAACATATGATGCTGCCTAAATTAGATACTTTTTTTACTTATGAATGAAGGACCTAGCATGGACAATAAGGATGACCACTGGAGCGGGATCAAGCATGGAGGAGAAGGTGCGCGTGGGGGAAAGAACAATGGAGCTTCCAGTGATGATTTTCGCACATTGAAGCCACAATAATGGGAGCGAGAAGCCTTGGACAAAATATGCATGATGCCACTTTATAAAATTCATCCATAGGGTAATATAGGTGCCGCGCCACCTTATTTTTGGGCCAGGCCCATGTAATTTTGAAATACCATATTAATTATAGGCTGTTTGTAGAGTCCCTATGTATGGGGAAACTGAGTTAGGGTCGGTTTCGGACCCCTCCTCCAAGGGGCCACAAAATTCCCCTCTATTCCCCCATATATACAGCCCTTAGGGCTTCGTTTTAGGTTTGGGTTTTGTTTAGAGTACAAGTTCGCCATAGCTGCAACTTTGCATTCTTTGTTTGTGTTCCACGACCAGACAAAGGCGTCACAGAACCCCACTTCATCAATAAAGCTTTCCTCTTATATTCGCAATATCTAGATTGCAATCTCAGTTTCTTGCTTCTTCTTCATTTGTGTGCAGGAAACAGACCTTCGTGGTCAGGTTTATCGTGCTCCGGCGTGGTCAATAACCTCTCAGAGTTGGATTAGCGATTGCTAAGGCACGGCGTCTCACACGTTCATAGTCGGATCGTCAAAGTCTACTCCACCAAAAACGATAGCCACCATGTCTTCGAAAGACAGGGACAACTTCGCCTCTATCGAGTGGTATCAGATTTCCAAGTTGCTCGGTGAGATTTTACCAGTTTTTCTTAGTTTAGATCGCATCTGTTCTTCATACCTATAGTCCACGAAAAAGCCACAAAAAATTAGGGTTAGATCATCATATCCGAACCAATCTGAGCCTTTGCATAGTCTTTTCAGTATTTTGCTTTGTTGAACTTGCGGTTACATCATCGTGTCGAGTTGCTGGTCTTAGTGTCTAGTCCTTTAGAATTTCGAGTTCTATTCACAGGTTGTCATGCCACCACTGCATCGTCTTCATAGTAGCTATATATCAACACCATCATCACCGCTGCCATATATCACCACCCACCATCCCTATCCATTGGTGTCCATATATACCACCACAAATCCGCCACCAATCCAAGTCCATCTCATTTTAGGTTTAGTTTCGAGATCCTTTTGATTTCGGATTCGCGTTTTGCTACCTGAGTAGGTGTCGGAAAAAGAGTCTGGCACGCTTTGCAAAGCACGTTTTGGCCCAAAAAAATTTGGCTAAAAATATTTTTCCCTATCTTGATTTTAGGTTCTCCGAAGCATTTCGAGACACTTGCCATCATAGTGATTTTTGTCAAAAATTTTGGTCGTCGCAGCCCCCAAATCGCTCTAGAAAAAAAATTAGTCAATTTTTTTTGTGTCTATCTTGCTTATACGACTTGAGAAGAGTTTTGAGACACTCGCCATTGTAGTGATTTTTTGAGCAAAAAAAAGGGCAAAAAAGGCGCCAAAAAAAGAACAAAAACGAAAAAATAAAAATAAAGTTTCAGAGTGTGCTCTTCCCTTGATTACGTGTAGCGTCGTGATTTTGTTGGTGTTTTAGGCTCGCGTCTCGAGCACTGTCTAGCCTAGGACCAGCATAGTACCATCGTTGAGCGTTTATTCAACTTTACATCTCTGAATTGTATATTGCTGACCCTTTTTGCTACCATATTATAAGCTATCCCAGCTCCACATACATCTACGTAGTGTGTTTTGACACCACGTGGCAATTGCTCTGTCCAAGCTTTGAGAGTTTTGACTACAACGGTTGCCGATCACCGCCTGCTGTTGGGTAAGAACTGGTAAGAATTTGAGATTTGCTTGAAGGATTTGTGACACACCACCACCACCACGTACCAGTAGTCTGTAGGTTTCATATTTCCGTGTGTTTCCTCTTGCTGCTAACCATGCCAGGATCACAAGACGATGAGATCGACTGGGAGAGCATGACAAACAAAACGCTCCATGATAAATTTCAGCAAATGATGGTTGACCAGGTACAAGACTTCGTGAACAACCTTGGAGAGGCCATGGAGAAGCTAGATGGTTTGGAAAAGTCATTTGACACCAAGATGGATGCCAAGTTTAATGAGGTGCTTGCCCGTCTACCACCATCAGCTACAGCTCATATCCCTCTCGAACGATGAGCGCGACATGTGCCTCTTGGCCAAGCCCAACATAATGGTACTATTAACACTGCTGCTACTTCTGTGGCTCCTACTGCTACTGTCTTTGAGCAGGTTGAGGATTATGATGGTGATTATGATGCTGAGGGAGAGGTTGCTCCAGATCAGCCTCAGGGGCAACCACCACCATACGCACCAGGTCATCCACATGGCTACAACCGTAACGGTAGGGCTGCACCGCCCCCTCAGGTACGGGATCATGACCATCTCCCTAAACTTAAATTGAATATTCTGACATTTGAGGGTAGATATGTTCCTGATATATATCTTACATGGGAGTTAGAAACAGAACAACGTTTTACATGCTTACAATTTCCTGAGCATAGACGTGTTGCTATTGTTGTTTGTTCATTCACTAGTTTTGCTTGTGTTTGGTGGTCAGAACATTGTAGAATACATCATGCTAATATTCCAACTACTTGGGCTGCTTTGAAAGCTGCTATGCGTAATCATTGGGTTCCACCTTATTATCAACGTGAATTGCTTCAAAATTTGTAGCATTTAAGACAAGAAAAAAAATCTGTAGAGGAATATTATCAGGAATTACAAATTGGCATGATTAGATGTGGTATTGTTGAGGAGAATAAAGCTATGCTTGCACATTTTACGGGTGGGTTAAATAGAGAGATTCAGACTATTCTAGAGTATAAGGAGTATAAGACTATCACTCATTTATTTCATCTTGCTTGCAAAGCGGAACGTGAAGTGCAGGATCGACACGCAATGGCGAGAACTACTTTTTCTGCAGGTCGCACTTTATCATGGACGCCACGTACATCCTCTACTTTTGCAAGTCCTGCTGCAACACCACCTACTTCAACCTCCAAATCCAACCGAGATACCAGGAAGTAGGCTCCTACTCCACCCTCCGTGAAGAGCACACCTTTTGGGCCTGCACAGAGCTCTTCTTCATCTATTGCATCCACAGGGCAAACACATGAGGTCATATGCCGTCGTTGCAAGGGTGGCGGTCACTTTGTGAGAGAATGCCCTTCCAAGCGTGTAATGATTGTTATTGAGGATGGTGGATATGCGTCCGCTAGTAATTATGATGAGGAGACTTTGGCTCTCATTGCGAGTGAAGAACAGGGTGGCGAGGATACAGAACCAAAGACACACTACATGGCTGCTGATTACGCTGACAGGTATGAAAGTTTAGTTGCTCAACGTGTTCTCAATGTGCAGGTTACATAGGCTGAGCAAAATCAGAGGCACAACTTGTTCCACACAAAGGGAGTTGTGAAGGAGCGTTCTGTTCGCGTCATCATCGATGGAGGGAGTTGCAATAACTTGGCTAGCATGGAGATGGTGGAGAAGTTGTCTCTAACCACCAGACCACATCCTCATCCTTATTACATCCAATGGTTCAACAACAATGGCAAGGTTAAGGTAACACATACTGTTCGTTTGCATTTTAGCATTGCTACATATTCTGATTATGTTGATTGTGATGTGGTACCCATGCAAGCATGTTCTGTTTTACTTGGTAGACCATGGCAATTTGATAAAAATTCTGTACACCATGGTAGGACAAATCAATATACTCTTGTTCATAAGGATCAAAATATCACGCTGCTTCCTATGTCTCCTGAACATATTATGAAAGATGACATTGCTAGAGCTAGTAAAGCAAAATAGGAGCTACATAAGAGTGAAAATCAGATTGTAGCAAAGGAATTTGAGCAACAACATAAGCCTAATAAACCATCATCTAATGTTGCATCTGAAATAAAATTAAAGAGTGGATGTTTACTTGCTACTAAATCTGAGATTACTGCATTGGATGTTACTAAATCTGTTTGATGTGCTTTTGTATGCAAAGAGGTGTTATTTTCATTCGAGGACATGCCTCCCTCTTTGCCTCCTGCTGTCATTAACATCTTGCAGCACTTTGCTGACGTCTTTCCACAAGATGTGCCACCGGGATTGCCGCCTATTCGAGGGATTGAGCATTAGATTGACTTAATTCCTGGTGCATCGCTACCCAACCGTGCGCCATACCATACCAATCCAGAGGAGACAAAGGAGATTATGCGTCAAGTACAAGAGCTGCTTGACAAAGGTTATATACGTGAATCCCTTAGTCCTTGTGTTGTTCCTATTATTTTAGTGCCGAAAAGGATGGTACATTGCGTATGTGTGTGGATTGTAGAGGCATTAATATTATTACTATTCGTTATCATCATCCTATTCCTAGGCTAGATGATATGCTTGATGAATTAAGTGGCTCTACAATTTTCTCTGAAGTTGATTTGCGTAGTGGATACCATCAAATTCGTATGAAATTGGGAGATGAATGGAAAACAACGTTTAAAACTAAGTTCAGATTATATGAGTGGTTAGTCATGCCTTTTGGGTTAACTAATGCACCTAGCACTTTCATGAGATTAATGAACGAGGTTTTACGTGTTTTCATTGGACGATTTGTGGTAGTATATTTTGATGATATACTGATTTTTAGTACATCTTTGGAGGAACATTTGGAACATTTACGTGCTGTTTTTATTGCTCTATGTGATGCACGTTTGTTTGGTAACCTTGGAAACTGCACCTTTTGCATCGACCGAGTCTCTTTTCTTGGCTATGTTGTTACTCCACAGGGAATTGAAGTTGATAAAGCCAAGATTGAAGCTATTGAGAGTTGGCCGCAGCCCAAAACGGTCACACAAGTGAGGAGTTTTCTTGGCCTCGCCGGTTTCTATATGCGTTTTGTGAGAGATTTCAGCACCATTGCTACGCCTCTCAATGAGCTTACAAAGAAGGACGTGCCTTTTGCTTGGGGTACCGCACAGGAAGAAGCGTTCACGGTCTTAAAAGATAAGTTAACACATGCTCCTTTACTCCAACTTCCTGATTTTAATAAGACTTTCGAGGTTGAATGTGATGCTAGTAGAATTGGGTTAGGAAATGTGTTATTAAAAGATGGTAAACTTGTTGCGTACTTTTTTGAAAAATTGAGTGGGCCTAGTCTGAATTATTCTACTTATGATAAGGAATTATATGCTCTTGTTCGGACTTTGGAAACATGGCAACATTATTTATGGCCCAAAGAATTTGTTATACATTCTGATCATGAATCTTTGAAACATATTAAAAGTCAAGCAAAACTGAACCGTAGACATGCTAAATGGGTTGAATTCATTGAGACTTTCCCTTATGTCATTAAACACAAGAAGGGTAAAGAAAATGTTATTGTTGATGCATTGTCTCGTCGTTATACTATGCTTTCACAACTTGACTTTAAAATATTTGGTTTGGAGACCATCAAAGACCAATATGTGCATGATGCTGAATTTAGAGATGTGTTGTAGAATTGTAAAGAAGGGAGAACATGGAACAAGTTCGTTATTAATGATGGATTTGTGTTTCGTGCTAACAAGCTATGCATTCCAGCTAGCTCTGTTCGTCTTTTGTTGTTACAGGAGGCGCATGGAGGAGGATTAATGGGACACTTTGGCGTGAAGAAGACGGAGGACGTACTTTCTACACATTTCTTTTGGCCAAAGATGAGACGGGATGTTGAGCGTTTTGTTGCTCGCTGCACTACATGTCAAAAAGCTAAGTCACGACTCAATACTCATGGTTTATATATGCCTTCCTGTACCTAGTGTTCCTTGGGAGGATATATCTATGGACTTTGTTTTAGATTTACCTCAAACAAACAAGGGGAGGGATAGCATATTTGTTGTCGTGGATAGATTTTCCAAAATGGCACACTTTATACCATGTCATAAAAGTGATGATGTTGCTAATGTTGCTGATTTGTTCTTTCGTGAAATTATTCGGTTGCATGGTGTGCCAAATACCATTGTTTCAAATCGCGATGCTAAATTTCTTAGCCACTTTTGTAGATGTTTATGGGCTAAGTTGGGGACTAAACTGCTTTTTAGTACTACATGTCATCCCCAAACTGATGGCCAAACCGAAGTAGTCAATAGATCATTGTCTATGCTTAGGGCTGTTTTGAAGAATAACCTGAAAATGTGGGAAGAATGCTTGCCTCATTGAATTTACTTATAATCGTTTGCTACATTCTACCACTAAGATGTGCTCTTTTGAAGTTGTGTATGGTTTCTTATCTCGTGCACCTATTGATTTGTTGCCTCTTCCATCTTAGGAGAAGGTTAATTTTGATGCTAAAGAACATGTTGAATTGATATTAAAGATTCACGAGTTAACTAAGGAAAACATTGAGCGTATGAATGCTAAATATAAACTTGGTGGAGATAAGGGTAGAAAAGATGTTGTCTTTGCACCTGGAGATCTTGTTTGGTTACATTTGCGCAAGGATAGATTTCTTGATTTGCGCAAGTCAAAGCTAATTCCACGTGTTGATGGTCCTTTTAAGGTGTCAGAGAAAATAAATGATAATGCATATAAACTTGAGCTGCCTGCAGAGTTTGGGGTTAGCCCCATTTTTAACATTGCAGATTTGAAGCCTTATTTGGGTGAGGAAGATGAGCTTCCGTCGAGGATGACTTTAGTTCAAGAAGGGGAGGATGATGAGGACATCCCTACTAATGTTACACCCACAACCCTGACTGCTATACATACATGACCAATTACTAGAGCTCGCGCACGTCAATTGAATTACCAGGTACTTTCGTTTCTTGGAAATCCTTCTAATGTTCATGAACATATGATGTTGCCTAAATTAGATACTTTTGTTTTACTTATGAATGAAGGACCTAGCATGGACAAGAAGGATGACCATTGGAGCGCGATCAAGCATGGAGGAGAAGGTGCGCGCGCGGGAAAGAACAATGGAGCTTCCAGTGATGATTTTCGCACATTGAAGCCACCATAATGGGAGCGGGAAGCCTTGGACGAAATATGCATGATGCCACTTTATAAAATTCGTCCATATGCTAATATAGTTGCCGCGCCACCTTATTTTTGGGCCAGGCCCATGTAATTTCGAAATACCATATTATAGGCTATTTTTAGAGTCCGTATGTATGGAGAAACTGAGTTAGGGTCGGTTTCGGACCCCTCCTCCAAGGGCCACCGAATTCCCCTCTATTCCCCCATATATACAGCCCTTGGGGCTTCGTTTTAGGTTTGGGTTTTGTTTAGAGTACAAGTTCGCCATAGCTGCAACTTTGCATTCTTTGTTTGTGTTCCACGACCAGACAAAGGCGTCACAGAACCCCACTTCATCAATAAAGCTTTCCTCTTATATTCGCAATATCTAGATTGCAATCTCAGTTTCTTGCTTGTTCTTCATTTGTGTGCAGGAAATAGACCTTCGTGGTCAGGTTGAAACTCTTCCAGCAAGGCCCAACATTAGTTTTACCATTTGCCTAATAACTAATAAAATTACATAGGGACCGTCGGCACCTGCGGATAATTTACTCAACAACCCGGGCCAATGCTTCTCATGAGTGTTGATCCAAACCGGGCAATGTCCGGCGCCGCCAGGTCACCTAGGGTTTCAGCCACGCGATATCTAGCCCATCTAGTAGTGTCCTGACAACGAGATACGTGCAGCTCCTATCAGGATCTGGTCTGCCGGGTAGCCTTGCTGGATTTGTTTTGCCTTTATCGAACGTCTTGTGCATGTGATTCCGAGGATACTTTGGGCTATCTCGAGGTTGAGGTTTTCCACCAGAATTCTAAGGATACTACGGGCCATTCTGTGGTTGAGGTTTTTCACACATCGTGTGGTTAGTTTGTGATGGATGAGTTGGAGCATCCCTGCAAGGTTAAATATTTTCGAGAAGCCGTGCCCGTGGTTATGTGGCAACTTGGAAAATTATTTAACACCCAGTCATAGAAAACTTAAAGTAAACTCAAATAAAATACACCAGTCGTGTGCGTAACCATGACTGTCTCTACTTGTGAGTTCTGAACCGGGATGGAACACGGTTGGGTTATGTTTGACTCGTAAGTAGGTGTTTAGGATCACTTAGTGATCATTACTAGTTCACGACTGCTTATGCGTAGATCACCCCCCCTCTTATTCTTGCAATTGTAAGTTAGCCACTCAAATAAATGCTTAGTGATTGTTGCAACCTCACCAATTAATCATACCTTACCCATTAATCTTTGCTAGTCTTGATACGCTTGGAATGAGATTGCTGAGTCCCTGTGGCTCATAGATTACTGCATCAACAGTTGTAGGTACATGTAATGCGATGATTTGACGTGGGAGCAATGCTAGTTTGATTTGGAGTTCTTCTTCTTCTTCTTCATCGATCTAGGATGGGTTCCAGGCCAGCAACCCGGGAGAGCAAGGATGGATGTCGTTATTATCGTTTGATTTCTTCTGTAGTCGGACCATTCTTTTATGTATGATCGTTGATATTGATGATTGTATTGAGATGATAATGATGAAGCTTGTGGCGAGTGTAAGCCAATTCCATATACTCATCTCATCTTTACTTGTACTTGTAATGATATCCATTCTTGCGAAACAACGAGATGCGCTTGTATACCTCTCGAGGCCCTCGAGCCAAAATAAGGATACGCTCGCATCTTGGGCATTATAAGACAGTTGCGGTTTGATATTCCCATTGGTTCGATAAACCTTGGTTTCATAACTGAGGGAAATACTTACCCGTATTGTGCTCCTATTACCCGTTCCTCTTCACAGAAAACCCAACGCAGATCACAGGTATCACATCCATAGATAGGAGCCACCAAGAATAGAATTCCGGTGACAACGACATCATAGAGGTTCCAAAATAGCCGCATGATCCTAATAAATTTGAGTGAGAAGAGGGATAGAATTAAAATTCCCACATAACGAATCCTCACCTAAGCGACGAAGGGAAGAGGAGTAAAAAGAATTCCTACTCTCTCATACATAACTAGACTCAAAATATAGTTTTCTATCTAGACTCGACAATGACCAAATTCGATCAATCAAGGGGGATCCTAGGTCGGTACTGATCTGATACAAACTTGTCACACCCAAAATGCGGTACTATCCTCGTGACGGCTCGAGGTCCTCGATAAGGATATAAGCGCATTTCAGGTCACTTCGAAAGAATGTAAATCGTCACAATACATGTAAATAAGAGATGATTATATGGAATTGTCTTACACTCACTACATGCTATAGCATAAATATATCAACATATCAATTCATACAATCATCATACAGAAGAGTGGGATCCAACTACGGATGAAATCAAATGAAAAAGAAGACGACGTCCACCCTGCTAATCATAGGTTGCCGACCTGTGACCCATCCTATGATTGATGAAGAGGAAGAACCCCAAATAGAAAAATCACCGCTCTCACATCAAAGAAAAAAACGCATTACCCATACCTGCATCTATTGTTGTAGGAATCTTTGAGCCATGGGGACTCAACATACTAATTTCCAAGGGTATTAAGACTAGCATAGCTTAATGGGTGAGGTATGGTTAAGTGGTGAGGTTGCGACAGTACTAAGCATATCTAGCTAACCTAAGAGTATGAAAACAAGAAGAGTGATCTACTCATAAAAGGATGTGAACTATAAATGATCAAGAAGTGATCTGGAACACCTACTTACGAGTCAATCATAACCCTATCGTGTTCTCTTCCCAAACACCCTCGAAAAGAGACGGTCACAGTTATGCACATGGTTGGTGTATTTTAACTGGGTTTACTTCAAGTTTTTTATAACCTCGTATTATAAATCTCTAATTTGCCACATAACCGCAGTCACAACTTTCAGAAAGATTTAACCCTGAAGGGGTGCTCCAACGTATCCATCACAAACTAGCCATAAGCTACGATGGAAAACCTCTACCTTTGGGATAGCCCATAGTATCTTTGGAATACCGGTGCACAAGATGTTCATTAAAGGTAAAACAAGGAGCTAACGTATCTCATTCTTAGGTCACTACAAATTGAGCTAGCATACGGTGGCCAAATTAAACACCTAAGTTAACCCGGGGTGACCCCACACGATGCACTTTTCAGGACCAGCACCATTAGCACTGGCCCTCCATGTAATATGTTGAATTAAATCCACGGGTAGCACTGGCCCTCTGTTTGAAAGGTGCATTAATTTAAATATCAAGAATAAGTTTGTATCCCAAGGTATCCATATTTTCACATGGAACAACCTGCACCTACAACTAGGAACGCTATAAGAGGGGCAGAGCAAGCGGTAACGTAGCCAAACAATAGTTTGCTAGGATGTGGAGGGTTAGAGGCCCATCATGGAATTTTGGGAGGCTTGAAAAACAAGTGGTAGGTAGCAAGACATAGCGATAGAATCGAGACAAATAACATATAAATGATAGTAATGGTATAGAGGGTAATGATCATCTTGCCTGAATACCTGCTTGGAAGAAGAACGAATCCATGAAGTAGACGACCATGCGTAGTCAAACGAGTCTTCACACTTTGAAATGTTATCGGAAGTCTAGCGAGATGAAGCAATCCGGAAACAAACAAACAACACAAAAATCCATCACAACATAATCATGATATGATGTGCAAATAAGTATGATGCATGTCCTTTTAAATATGCAAGGCAGGGCACAAAACAAAACAAACAACTACTACACATTAAGTGAAGCTCAATATGCAACGAGTTGCATACTGACGAAACTCCACATTTGAATATTTAGTTCACTCCCATTTATGTGAAACTAAATGTTGTTAAACATAGCAAGAGATGAAACTTAAGTAAACTACAACTACCCATCTAGGAAATTTAAATGAGGTCGTAACCAACACATAACAATTCCGGAAAATCCCTATATGTAATTTTCGAAATTGGTATTGTTGTGCCCAAAAAAAATGTTGTTCTTAAATAGGAATACAAAGTGCACCACATTATAGCTCACATTTTGTCAGCCCTTTGGGACTGGGGGTACCCATGCCTGTGTGCCCATAGCCCAGGACGCGACTCGTACTTTGCACATTGCGGGGGACATCGACAGGTTCCACGGTCGTACCCCTCGCAAGGGATCAACCTCGCAAGGCATACGGTGCCTGCATCGTCTGGGACCTCCCGAGCCCCCCCCCCCCCCCCCCCCGCAGGGTTACCTCCCAAGGCCCTCGTGAGGCGTTTCTGTCATGGTAGGCCGATGGGGATGAACAACTCTACGGAGTCACATGGGTGACAGGGGCCGTGCCAAGGGGCGCCAGGGGACATGTCATCAGGTGCGAGCGGGGAGTTTGCCCCTTTGTTGCTGATACGTCTCCATCGTATCTACTTTTCCTAAAGCTTTGGTTCTTGTCTTGGACTCTAGTTTGCATGATTTGCATGAAACTAACCCGGACTGGCGCTATTTTTAACAGAACTACCATGGTGTTGTTTTTCTGCAGAAATAGAAGTTCTCGGAATGAAACGGAACTTTTTGGAGAATTGTTTCAGAATATATGAGTAATATTGGAGCCAGAAGCCTCGAGAGGGGGCCCAGGGTGCCCACCACCCACTAGGGCGCGCCGGCCCCCCTCGCGCGGCCTGGTGGGTGGTGCTCACCTCGTGCCCCCCGAACCTAATTCCAGCGCTATAAAATCCTATTTTTCTAAAAAAATCAAGGAGAAAGTTTCATTGCGTTTCATGATACGGATCCGCCACCACCTCTTGTTCTCCGTCGAGAGGCCAGATCTGGAACCCGTTTGGGGCTCCGGAGAGGGGAACCTTCGGTCTTAGTCATCATCAACCCTCCTTCATCGCCAGTTCCATGATGCTCCCCACCGGGAGTGAGTAATTCCTTCGTAGGCTTGTTGGTCGGTGAGGAGTTGCATGAGATTCATCATGTAATCGAGTTAGTTTTGTTACGGCTTGATCCATAGAATCCACTACATTCTAAGAATGATGTTGCTATGACTTTCAAATGCTTAATGCTTGTCACTAGGGCCTGAGTGCCATGAGTTCAGATCTGAACCCTTTATGTTATCATCATTATATCTATGTTCTTGATCTGATCTTGCCTAGTCATATGCACCTATTATGTGTTACGATACGTAAACCACGGGTGACAGAAATTGGGATACTTTCCGGTGATGACCATGGTTTCAAGAGTTCATGTATTCACTGTGTGTTAATGGTTTGTTCCGGTTCTCTATTAAAAGGAGGCCTTAATATCCCTTAGTTTCCTTATGGACCCTGATGCCATGGGAGGGTAGGAAAAAAGATGGCATGCAAGTTCTTTTCCATAAGTACATATGACTATTATTGGAATACATCCCTACATTACATTGACTAACTGGAGCTAGTTCTATGTCACCCTAGGTTATGACTTTTATATGATGATTATCATCCAACGAGTACACCGATTCAATGCCTACAAGTTTTCCACTTATTGTTCTTGCCAAGTTATTACCATTGATGCACTTGCTACAAAACTATTACTACTACTGTCGGCATTCTGGGAACGGGGGTACCCAGACCTGCTAGCCCGTGGCCGAGGGCGCGGCCTACTCCACCGGCCAGGACCATCGCAGTCTTACTCAAGAGAAGGCCCTCGTGAGAGCCCTGGGATCGCGAGGGAAGCATCATCAAAACTAGCAAGGATGGGCCTCCTTAGGCCCCCTCCGGAGCGGCGGATATCTCTATGTAGCACCTATCCTCGGGAGGCCGGGGATGACGCTGTTGGAAATATGCCCTAGAGGCAATAAATAAAGTGTTTATTATTGTATTTCCTTGTTAATGATAATCGTTTATTACCCATGCTATAATTGTATTAATTGGAAACATGGATACATGTGTGGATACATAGACAAACACAATGTCCCTTGTATGCCTCTAGTGAACTAGCTCGTTTATCGAAAGATGGTTAAGGTTTCCTAGCCATGGACATGAGATGTCATTTGATAACGGGATCACATCATTAGGAGAATGATGTGATGGACAAGACCCAAACTACGAACGTAGCTTATGATCGTGTCAGTTTATTGCTACTGTTTTCTGCATGTCAAGTATATGTTCCTATGACCATGAGATCATGCAACTCATAGATATCGGAGGAGTACCTTGTGTGTATCAAATGTCGCAACGTAACTGGGTGACTATAAAGGTGCTCTACAGGTGTCTCCAAGGGTGTCTGTTGAGTTGGCATGGATCAAGACTGGGATTTGTTACTCCGTGACGGAGAGGTATCTCAGGGCCCACTCGGTAATACAACATCACAATAAGCCTTGCAAGCAATGTGACTAAGTGTTAGTTGCAAGCTCTTGTATTATGGAATGAGTAAAGAGACTTGCCAGTAACGAGGTTGAACTAGGTATGGAGATACCAACGATCGAATCTCGGGCAAGTAACATACCGAAGAACAAAGGGAACATCATACGGGATTAACTGAATCCTTGACATAGAGGTTCGATCGATAAAGATCTTCATAGAATATGTAGGAACCAATGTGGACATCCAGGTCCCGCCATTGGTTATTGACTGTAGAGGTGTCTTGGTCATGTCTACATAGTTCTCGAACCCGCAGGGTCTGCACACTTAAGGTTTGGTGACGTTTTGGTAGTATAGAGTTATGTATGGTGGTGACGGAAGTTTGTTCAGAGTCCCGAATGAGATCCCGGATGTCACTAGGATCTCCAGAATAGTCCGTAGGTAAAGATTCATATATAGGAAGTCCTGTTTTGGTCGCCGAAAAAGTTTCGGGCTCATCGGTAGTGTACCGGGAGTGCCGGTAGTGTACCGGGAGACCTCCGGGAGGGGTATTTCGACCCAAAAGGCTACATGGGCTGTGGGAGGGTGGAAACCAGCCCTTAGTGGGCTGGTGGAACAACCACAAGAGGTCCATGTGGCTGGAAGAAAAAATCCCAAGAGAAAAGGTGGAAAAAAAAGGCAAAATAGGTGAATCCTAGTCCTACTAGGATTGGAGGTGGACTCCACCTCCTCCACCTCCTTTCGGCTGAAGCCCTTGGCTTGGGAAGCCAAGTCTGCCTCCTCTCCTCTCTTCCCCCTATATATACTGGTGGTATAGAGGGTTTTTGCACTAGAATTTCAGCCACGTGCTACCCGTTCCTCCAGTGCATAGTTTCTCCTCTAGATCGGATTTCTGCAGTGCTTAGGCGAAGCCTTGCCGGAATTTCTCCACCACCATTACCGGAGAGCCGTCAGGCTACCAGATAACTCTTCTTACTCTCCACTCCTTCTTGCTGGATCAAGACGGTGGAGATCGTCATCAAGGTGTACGTGTGCTGAACGCGGAGGTACCGTCCGTTCGGTACTAGATCGGAAGGATCGTGATCAAGTTCGTGGGACAGATCGTGATCGGATCGCGGGATGGATTGTGATTGGATCGCGGGACGCATGGTGATTTGAATCATGAAGACGTTCGACTACACCAACCAAGTTTCTTAACGCTTCGCGCTTAGCGATCTACAAGGGTATGTAGATTCACTCTCCCTCTCGTAGATGTTCATCACCATGGATAGATCTACGTGTGTGTAGGAATTTTTTTGTTTCCCATGCAATGTTCCCCAACATTGGTATCAGAGCTAGGTCTATGTGTTGATGAGATCTCGAGTAGAACACAAAAGGTTTGTGGGCGTTGATGCTTAGATTGCTTCCTCCCTTGGTCGGATTTTGGTTCAACGGTATTGTGAGATGAAGCGGCCCGGACCAACATTACTCGTACGCTTACGAGAGACCAGTTCCCTCGACACAACTGTTGCCTAGATGGCTTACGAGTGGCAGTTTCTCTCACTTTAGTTGGATCGGATTTGACAAAGGCGGTCCTTGAGAAGGTTGAAAAGCAAATTATGTATCACTGTTGTGGTTTATGCGTAGGTGAGAATCGTTCTTGCTAGAAACCCATAGCAGCCACGTAAAACATGCAACAACAATTAGAGGACGCCTAACTTGTTTTTGCAGGGTATGTTGTGATGTGATATGGCCAATTACATGATGTGATATATGTGATGTATGAGATGATCATGTGATGTATAGAATTTCACGACTTGCATGTCGATGAGTACGGCAACCGGCAAGAGCCATAGGGTTGTCTTTAATTATCGTATGACCTACATGTCAATCATTAAGCGTTATGTAATGCTTTACTTTATCGCTAAACGGTAGCAATAGTAGTAGAAGCATGTTGGGCGCGACAACCCCGATGGCGACACGTTGATGGAGATCAAGATGATGGAGATCATGGTGTCTTGCCGGTGACGATGGAGATCATGCCGGTGCTTTCAAAGATGGAGATCTAAAGCACAAGTTCATGGCCATATCATGTCACTTATGAATTGCATGTGATGTTAATCCTTCTATGCACCTTGTTTTGCTTAGCACGACGGTAGCATTATAATGTGACCCCTCACTTAAATTTCAAGATAAATTGTGTTCTCCCCGAGTGTGCACCATTGCGAAAGTTCGTCATGTTGAGACACCACGTGATGATCGGGTGTGATAGACTCTACGTTCACATACAACGGGTGCAAGCCAGTGTTGCACGCGCAGGACACTCAGGTTAAACTTGACGAGCCTAGCATGTACAGACATGGCCTCGGAACACAAGAGACCGAAAGGTCAAACATGAGTCATATAGTACATATGATCAACATAATGATGTTCACCATTGAAGCCACCTCAACTCATGTGATGATCGGACTTGAGTTGGTGGATTTGGATCATGTGACACTTAGATGACCTGAGGGATGTCAATTTGAGTGGGAGCTTTAGTAATTTGATTAACTAAACTCATTATCTTGAACAATAGTCTAAGTAAACTTTGCATATTTATGTTGTAGATCAATGGATTGCGCAGTAGCACCCCTAAATTTTAATGCGTTCCTAGAGAAAGCTAAGTTGAAAGATGATGGAAGTAACTTTGTTGACTGGGACCGTAATCTGAGGATTATCCTCACGGCTTCCCAGAAATCATATGTCCTTGATGCACCGCTTGGTGACCAACCAGAAGACATGACCTCCGAAGACGTTAAGAATGCTTGGGAGGCACGTACTGGAGATTACTCAATAGTTCAGTGTGCAATATTGTATGGCTTAGAACCGGGACTTCAAAGACGTTTTGAACGTCATGGAGCATATGAGATGTTCCAGGAGTTGAAGTTTATCTTTCAGAAGAATGCCCGGATCGAGAGGTATGAAACCCCCGATAAGTTCTATGCTTGCAAGATGGAAGAGAACGGGTCTATCAGTGAACATATACTCAGAATGTCTGGGTATTCAACTCGTCTAGCAGAGTTGGGAATTGCCCTTCCGCCAGAAGCGATCACTGACAGAGTTCTTCAATCACTGCCACCTAGTTACAAGAGCTTTGTGATGAACTATAACATGCACGGGATGAACAAGTCAGTCGCCGAGCTGTTTGCGATGCTAAAAGTTGCTGAGTCTGAAATCCAGAAAGAACATCAAGTGTTGATGGTGAATAAAGCCACTAGTTTCAAGAAGAATGGCAAGGGCAAGGGCAAGAAGGGTAAAACCAAGAAGGATGGCAAAACAATTGCTACTCCTGTAAAGAAGCCCAAGCATGGACCCAAGCCAGAAACTGAGTGCTTTCATTGCAAGGGAACTGGTCACTGGAAGCGGAACTGTCCCAAGTACCTGGCTGACAAGAAGGCGGCCAATGACAAACATGGTATATATGATATACATGTTATCGATGTGCACCTTACTAGCTCTCGTTGTAGTGCCTGGGTATTTGATACCGGTTCAGTTGCTCACATTTGCAACTCAAAATAGGAAATACGAAATAGGCGAAGGCTGGCAAAGGATGAAGTGACAATGCACGTGGGAAATGGTTGCAAGGTTGATGTGATCGCCGTCGGCACGCTCTCTCTTCGATTACCATCGGGATTAGTGATGAACCTGAATAATTGTTATTTAGTGCCTGCGTTAAGCATGAACATTATATCTGGATCTTGTTAATTGCAAGACGGTTACTCATTTAAATCAGAGAATAAAGGTTGTTCTATTTATATGAGTAATATCTTTTATGGTCATGAACCCAATGTGAGGGGTTTATAAATATTGAGTCTTGATAGTGATGACACACATGTTCATAACATTGATGCCAAAAGATGTAGAGTTGATAATGATAGTACCACTTTCTTGTGGCACTACCGTTTAGGTCATATTGGTGTAAAACGCATGAGGAAGCTCCATGCCGATGGACTTTTGGAGTCACTTGATTTTGAATCACTTGACACATGTGAACCATGCCTCATGGGCAAGATGACTAAAACGCCGTTCTCTAGAACAACGGAACGGGCGAGTGACTTATTGGAAATCATACATACTGATGTGTGCGGTCCAATGAATGTTACAACACATGGTGGATATCGTTATTTTCTCACCTTCACTGATGACTTAAGTTGATATGGGTATATTTACTTAATGAAACACAAGTCTGAAACGTTTGAAAAGTTCAAGCAATTTTAGAGTGAAGTTGAGAATCATCATAATAAGAAGATTAAGTTCCTGCGATCTGATCAAGGAGGTGAATATCTGAGTTATGAGTCTGGCAGTCACTTAAGACAGTGTGGAATTGTTTCATAGTTGACACCGCCCGGAACACAACAGCGTAATGGTGTGTCCGAACATCGTAATGGAACCTTATTAGATATGGTGCGTTCTATGATGTCTCTTGCTGATTTGCCACTATCGTTTTGGGGTTATGCATTAGAGACAGCTGCATTCACTTTAAATAGGGCACCATCAAAATCCGTTGAGACGACGCCATATGAACTATGGTTTGGCAAGAAGCCAAAGTTGTCGTTTCTTAAAGTTTGGGGATGTGATGCTTATGTCAAAAAGCTTCAGCCTGAAAAGCTGGAACCCAAAGCGGAGAAATGCGTCTTCATAGGATACCCGAAAGACATAGTCGGGTATACCTTCTATCTCAGATCCGAAGGCAAAGTGTTTGTCGCTAAGAACAGAACATTTCTTGAGAAAGAGTTTCTCTCGAGAGAATTGAGTGGGAGGAAAATAGAGCTTGATGAGGTTATTGAACATTTACTTCAACCAGTAAGTAGCGCAGCGAAGAAAGATGCTTCTGTGGAACCTATGACGATAGAAGAGGAAGTTAATGATGATGATCATGAAGCTTCGGATCAAACTGCTATTGAACCTCGTGGGTCGACAAGGCTGCGTACTACCCCTGAGTGGTACGGCAACCCTATCTTGGAGGTCATGTCGTTGGACAACAATGAACCTACGAGCTATGGAGGAGCAGTGATGGGCCCGGATTCTGAGAAATGGTTAGAGGCCATGAAATCCGAGATGGGATCCATGTATGAAAACAAAGTATGGACTTCAGAAGTATTACCTGAAGGGCGAAAGGCCATTCAGAACAAATGGATCTTTAAGAAGAAGACATACGCGGACGGTAATGTCACCGTCTATAAAGCTCGACTTGTGGCAAAGGGTTTTTCACAAGTTCAAGGAGTTGAATACGATGAGACTTTCTCACCCGTAGCAATGCTTAAGTCTGTCAGAATCATGTTAGCAATAGTTGCTTATTTCGACTATGAAATTTGGCAGATGGATGTCAAAACAGCGTTCCTCAACGGTTTCCTTGAGGAAGAGTTGTATATGATGCAACCCGAAGGTTTTGTCGATCCAGAGAATGCTGACAAAGTTGGCAAACTCCAGCGATCCATTTATGGACTGGTGCAAGCATCTCGGAGTTGGAATAAGCGCTTTGATGAGGTGATCAAAGAGTTTGAGTTTATACAAGTTTATGGAGAAGCTTGTATTTACAAGAAAGCGAGCGGGAGCTCTATAGCATTTCTGGTATTATATGTGGATGACATATTGCTGATTGGAAACAATATAGAAATGCTGGAAAGCGTGAAGGAATATTTGAACAAGAGTTTTTCAATGAAGGACCTAGGAGAAGATGCTTTCATATTAGGCATTAAGATCTATAGAGATAGATCGAGACGCTTAATAGCACTTTCACAGAGCACATACCTTGATAAAGTTTTGAAGAAGTTCAAAATGGAACAGTCCAAGAAGGGGTTCTTGCCTGTGTTACAAGGTGTGAAGTTGAGTAAGACTCAATGCCGAGTAACTGCATAAGATAGAGAAAAGATGAGTGTCATCCCCTATGCTTCAGCCATAGGCTCTATCATGTATGCAATGCTGTGCACAAGACCCTGTTGTCAGCCTTGCCATAAGTATGGCCGGAAGGTTTCAAAGTGATCCTGGAATGGAGCACTGGCAAGTGGTCAAGAATATCCTTAAGTACCTGAAAAGGACTAAGGAAATGTTTCTCGTTTATGGAGGTGATGAAGAGCTCGTCGTAAAGGGTTACGTCGATGCAAGCTTTGACACTGATTCGGACGACTCTAAGTCGCAAACCGGATACATATTTATTCTTAACGGGGGAGCGGTAAGTTGGTGCAGTTCCAAGCAAAGCATGGTAGCTGATTCTACATGCGAAGCGGAATACATCGCAGCCTCGGAGGCGGCTAAGGAAGGTGTCTGGATGAAGCAGTTCATGACAGATCTTGGAGTAGTGCCCAGTGCACTGAATCCAATGAACCTGTTCTGTGACAATACTAGTGCCATTGCTTTGGCCAAGGAACCAAGGTTTCACAAGAGGACCAGACACATAAAGCGACGCTTCAACTCCATCCGTGATTACATCGTGGAGAAAGACATAAATATTTGCAAAGTGCACAAGGATCTCAATGTTGCAGACCCGTTGACTAAACCTCTTCCAAGGGCTAAACATGATCAACACCAGAACTGCATGGGTGTTCGATTCATTACAATGTAAATCACATAGTGATGTGAACTAGATTATTGACTCTAGTGCAAGTGGGAGACTATTGGAAATATGCCCTAGAGGCAATAAATAAAGTGTTTATTATTGTATTTCCTTGTTCATGATAATCGTTTATTATCCATGCTATAATTGTATTAATTGGAAACATGGATACATGTGTGGATACATAGACAAACACAATGTCCCTAGTATGCCTCTAGTGAATAGCTCGTTTATCGAAAGATGGTTAAGGTTTCCTAGCCATGGACATGAGATGTCATTTGATAACGGGATCACATCATTAGGAGAATGATGTGATGGACAAGACCCAAGCTACGAATGTAGCTTATGATCGTGTCAGTTTATTGCTACTATTTTCTGCATGTCAAGTATATGTTCCTATGACCATGAGATCATGCAACTCACAGATATCGGAGGAGTATCTTGTGTGTATCAAACGTCGCAACGTAACTGGGTGACTATAAAGGTGCTCTACAGGTGTCTCCGAGGGTGTCTGTTGAGTTGGCATGGATCAAGACTGGGATTTGTTACTCCGTGTGATGGAGAGGTATCTCAGGGCCCACTCGATAATACAACATCACAATAAGCCTTGCAAGCAATATGACTAAGTGCTAGTTGCGAGATCTTGTATTATGGAACGAGTAAAGAGATTTGCCAGTAACGAGGTTGAACTAGGTATGGAGATACCAACGTCGAATCTCGGGCAAGTAACGTACCGAAGAACAAAGGGAACATCATACGGGATTAACTGAATCCTTGACATAGAGGTTTGACCGATAAAGATCTTCGTAGAATATGTGGGAACCAATGTGGACATCTAGGTCCCGCCATTGGTTATTGACCGTAGAGGTGTCTCGGTCATGTCTACATAGTTCTCGAACCCGCAGGGTCTGCACACTTAAGGTTTGGTGACGTTTCGGTAGTATAGAGTTATGTATGGTGGTGACCGAAGTTTGTTCAGAGTCCCAGATGAGATCCTGGACGTCACGAGGAGCTCCCGAATAGTCCGGAGGTAAAGATTCATATATAGAAAGTCCTGTTTTAGTTGCCAGAAAAGTTTCGGGCTCATCGGTAGTGTACCGGGAGTGCCGGTGGTGTACCGGGAGACCTCCGGGAGGGGTATTTCGACCCAAGAGGCTACATGGGCTGTGGGAGAGTGGAAACCAGCCCTTAGTGGGCTGGTGGAACAACCACAAGATGCCCATGCGGCTGGAAGAAAAAATCCCAAGAGAAAAGGTGGAAAAAAGGCAAAATAGGTGAATCCTAGTCCTACTAGGATTGGAGGTGGACTCCACCTTCTCCACCTCCTTTCGGCCGAAGCCCTTGGCTTGGGAAGCCAAGGTTGCCTCCTCTCCTCTCTTCCTCCTATATATACTGGTGGTATAGAGGGTTTTTGCACTAGAATTTCAGCCACGTGCTACCCGTTCCTCCAATGCATAGTTTCTCCTCTAGATCGGATTTCTGCAGTGCTTAGGCGAAGCCCTGCCGGAACTGCTCCACCACCATTGCCGGAGCGCCGTCAGGCTATCGGAGAACTCTTCTTCCTCTCCACTCCTTGTTGCTGGATCAAGATGGTGGAGATCGTCATCAAGCTGTACGTGTGCTGAACACGGAGGTGCCGTCCGTTCGGTACTAGATCGGAAGGATCGTGATCAAGTTCGTGGGATGGATCGTGATCGGATCGCGGGACGGATCATGATTGGATCGCGGGACAGATTGTGATAGGATCGCGGGATGCACGGCGATTTGGATCGCGAAGACGTTCGACTACACCAATCACGTTTCTTAACGCTTCCTGCTTAGCGATCTACAAGGGTATGTAGATTCACTCTCCCTCTCGTAGATGTTCATCACCATGGATAGATCTGCGTGTGCGTAGGAAATTTTTTGTTTCCCATGCAACGTTCCCCAACAGACGCATGGCAGGGCAGGCGGGTGCTAGCGTGCCAGGCGGATAGTTTCCCCTTTGGTGCAAAGGGGGTAAAGGACGTACGCAGGTTCCCAAAGCGCCCCCAAAGGTTTCCATTCTGGTGCAACAAGACCGCGACCACGAGCCCAGCAGGAAGGATGTCATCGCCGAGACCACCTCTGGATCATCAATAGCTACTTTGCAGGCGAAGACCACCTTTCGTCAGGATAAAGATGTACTCCTGTACCCCTTCGAATTTGGCCATATTGGTATCCCTTCCCGCCATAGCGATAAGGAAAGAGGACCCAAGGCACTATAATAGTGTGTAGGCTGCGTTGTAGAGGGGACAACAAAATAGAGGGGCAACCGAAGAGAGGCGACACCACCAGAGCCCCCTCGCGAGGCAAGGCACCACTGTACTAGTTCATCCACAAACCTCCTCGTGAGGCAATCCACCAAAGCAGGAGTGGGTATTACGCTTCACAACAGTCCGAACCTGGGTAAATCATCATGTGCATTTGCTTCCTCGTCTTTGTGCGAGTTCATCGCAGAAATCATCGAGTAGCGAGATAGGTAGGGTGAGGCTACAGGGGATCTTCACACATGCCCCTGTGTTTGAACTTCTTTGGGTTTTGCGGAGCCCAAAATCTGACATTTGGCATGCCAGGTAGGGGATTGTCGGAACCCACGCGCAAACCTCGCCTCACCGCCGCTCGCCACACACATGGCCAAAGGCCGCCGAGCCCGTGCTGAGCGACGGGCTGCTCGCATGGCGCAGGTGGCCCTGGTGGGGCTTGGCACCCCGCTTCATTCTGCCTCCCCGTTGACCGACACCATCATCGATCGGGCCCTCGACAGGCGTCGGGGGCTGGCGCCTTCACCAAACGCACGACCCGCCCTTGCCTCCCCGGCCTTCCCGGCATCCGGGCCGCTTCGTCGCCCTTTCATGTCTGCCACAACCCGAGGCACATACATGTCGCGCTCCTCGTGGCACATTGAGCTACAGCGCCACCACGCTGCACGCGATCGCCGCAACGACTAGGCCAGGCGTACCCCAGGAGCGTCAACGCCACCAGCGGGACCCATGCGTACCATAATGGGGCTCGTGCCCGTGACTCGCTCAACTGACTAGCAAAGTGCCTGGATGGCACGGGCGCGCTCGGGACGTTTGCTATGACCCGCGCTCAATGGGGGTCTCACCCGAGTCGCCGAGGATGCAGGAGCTGGCCGCAGGCACCAATAAAGACCGATGGGTAGTGCTGACCATGTGAGAGGGGCGTCGCCTCGCACCCCTCGGTGCACCCACCAGGACCAGGGAGGAGGACCAGAGGCTCGACTAAGCCGGTGCGCGGGGGCTCGAGCAACTCTATAACGAAAATGTTGACGAGCGCCCGAGCCGCAAAGGAAGCAACGTCGGCTACCATGGCAATGGGACGAACATACGCGACCTCACGAGCGTCTCTTGTCTGGGCTGGTATGCACAACCTCGCGAGGGCCACTTGCGGGGTTGGCCTCGAGAGGATGCCCGGTGTTGGCAGCCTCGCGAGGCACACCCAGTGGTAGGGAGCTGCCTTGAGCAAGTGTCACGGGAATGATTCCGACATTAGAGAGGGGTAGGATAATGGAGCATGATCTATCGAGATGCAAATGGGTGACAAGGTGGTTTTAGCGAGTTCGGGCCTCTCACGGTGGAGATAACAACCCTACATCTCGTGCTCCGGAGAGGCTTTGCATATCTGTCCTGAACACGGAGTTACATAGTGAGGGAGTGAGAAGAACAAATCTCCATGCTTGAGCTAAGTCCTGAGACTAATGGCAAGAGAGACAAGGAAGAGAAAGCTAGCCCAAGCTATGTGGTGGGGGTGGCTTATATAGAGTGCTCCACCCCCTCGCCTCTTGTCTTACAATATGGTGGCATTAAATGCCAAATGCAGCCCACTACGAAACCTCCGATGATGCTCCGACTGCCCTGTTGACTGGTAGTCTTCGCATAACCAAGTGGGTCATACGTCCGAGTGGTCGACTGTCATCCGAGTGTATGGGACGTTCCTTGTCCGAGTGAATAGTATGTATGTATTTATCTTGACCCACCTGATGTGTGGACCCCATGATGTTATGATATTTCGACCCTTCATGGGCCTACCTATTTTGTTTATCCCCAACAGTAGCCCGTGAGACTCTGACTTATTGCTGGCAATCAGTTGGAGACTGTGGAGTCAGTTGGACTTGAATGTTGTTGCCGGACTTGACCAAGCAGAATGTTTTTTTATTTGTCTTCCAGTGGGGGCACGCTGAGTGCACCCACTTGGTGTAGTCCCCGAGCCTCTGTCGGACTAGATGAGTCGGGTAGAGGGTTTAAGTCTTCCAGTGCAGAACTGAACTAAATAGGTGAACTTTGATGGGCTTGGCATAGTAAATTGTTGCAATCTGGAGCTGAATCAGTCAGACTTACCGCTGTGCGCTGGGCCCGGTAAATAAATATAGCCTGGAACTAGGCCAGCCAGGTAAAGCTTCATGTGCTTGGCATGTTGAATGCATATTGAGTCTGCCTTATATGATTTCCGGATCAAGGCTAAGTCATTGAGTGTGGGTGATGTCCTCACTCGGAATAATTTTTAACTTAGGCGATACAGAGTCGCAGCTAAGCCCCCGAGTGTGGATGATGTCCTTACTCCGAGTAGTTTTTAACTTAGGCGATACAGAGTCGCAGCTAAGCCCCGGAGTGTGGATGATGTCATCACTTGGAGTAGTTTTTTTAACATAGCCGATACGGAGTCGCGGCTAAGCCTCCGAGTGTGGATGATGTCCTCACTCGGAGTAGTTTTTAACTTAGGCGATACGAAGTCGCAGCTAAGCTTTCGAGTGTGGATGATGTCCTCACATGGAGTAGTTTTTAACTTAGGCCATACGGAGTCGCAGCTAGGCTTCCGAGTGTGGATGATGTCCTCACTTGGAGTAGTTTTTAAGTTAGGCGATACGGAGTCGCAACTAAGCTCCCAAGTGTGGATGATGTCCTCACTCGGAGTAGTTTTTAACCTAGGCGATACAAAGTCATAGCTAAGCCCCCGAGTGTGGATGATGTCCTCACTCAGAAGTGTTTTTTTAACTTAGGCGATATTGAGTCGTAGCTAAGCCCCCGAGTGTGGATGATGTCCTCACTCGGAGTAGTTTTTAACTTAGGCGATATGGAGTCGCAGCTAAGCCCCCCGAGTGTGGATGATGTCCTCACTCAGAAGAGTTTTTTTTAACTTAGACGAAATCAGGTTCCCTGCTAAGTCGTTCACCCACTGGGGGCAATATAGCTTCTGATGTAAGGAAAATCACCAGAGTGAGCGGCGACGCGCAAGGGGTTCGAGTGATGAAGACGCGCCCCACAGAGAGGTGATGCATGGGGCGGCCGAATGAAGAAGGAGCGCCCAGTCGAGTGGCGATGCCCGGGGCGGCCAAGTGTTGTAGATGCATTCGTCGGAGTGGTGACACGTGGGGCGACCGAGAGTTGAAGATGCATCTAGTCGAGTGACGACGCGCGGGGCGGCCAAGTGATGAAGACGCATCCAGCGGAGTGGTGACATGCGGGGCGGACGAGTCGAGCTTGTCGTCGAAGATGAGTCCGACCAAGTAACGCCGCGCGGGGCGGCCGAGTCGAGCTTGTCATCGAAGAGGAGTCCGACCAAGTAACGAGGCGTGGGGCGGCCAAGTCGATCTTGCCGTCGAGGAGGAGTCCGACCAAGTGCCAACGCACGCAGTGGCCAAGGCGAGCTTGTAGTCAAGGACGAGTCCGACCAAGTGACGGCGCACGGGGCAGCCGAGTCGAGCTTGTTGTCAAAGAGGAGTCTGACCAAGTGACGGCGCACGGGGCATCCGAGGAGAGCTTGTCGTCGAAGAGAGTCCGACCAAGTGATGGCTCGCGGGGCTGTTGAGTCGAGCGTGTTGTCGGGGAGACGTACGGACAAGTGACGACGCGCGGGGCGACCAAGTCCAGCATGTCGTCAAGGAGGCGTCCGAACAAGTGACGGTGCACATGCCGACTGAGTGGAGCATGTCATTGAGAATTGCGCACAGAGACGTCCAGTGATCGTGTAACCTGTGTATGAAAAATAGAAAAAGCTAACATAAACACTTCTCGAAATAATTTCATGTTTGCTGAAATGATTTTTGTAAATTACACCCCTAGACACCCATTGGGTGTGCTAGGTTCTTGTTGGTCCGGAACCAGCAAGAGTCTAGAAGGGTGAAGGATCCGATTGAACTTGTGAAAGTGAAGGATCCGACTGAACTTGTTTTGAGTATTGAACCCAAATGAAGCGGAAGTGTAGTGTCCCAACATGAAAATAAACAACCGAGCACAAAGGTACACTCGGTTGCATGGCCTCTGAGTGGACGTCACGTGCGACTTACGTGCCACTATATAATGGGGAAATAACTATTTAATTGAATGCAGTCTGTGAAGAATGACTTAGCTATCTAACAACACGCGGGGTGGTCGAGCGAAGCAGACACGTTCGACTGAGTGGCGATGCGCGGGGCGGCCAACAGACGAAGACGTGTCTCGCTGAGTGGCGATGCGTGGAGCTGCCGAGTGATGACGACACTTCCAGTAGAGTGACGTTGCGCAGGACGGTCGAGTGACGAAGGCGCGCCTCATCGAGTGGCGATGTGCGGGGTTGCCGAGTGATGATGACGTGTCCAGCAGAGTGACGATGCGCGGGGCGGCCGAGTGACGATGGAGCGTCCGGCTGAGTGATGATGCGCTGGGCGGCCGAGTGACGAAGACGTGTCTCGCTGAGTGACGATGCGCGGAGCTGCCGAGTGATGACGACACGTCCAGTAGAGTGATGTTGCATAAGACGGTCGAGTGACGAAGGGCTGCCGAGTGATGACGACGCATCCAGTAGAGTGACGGGCGCGGGGCGGCCAATGGAGCGCCCAACTGAGTGGCGATGCGCGGGGCGCCCAAGTGACGAAGACGTGTCTTGCCGAGTGGCGATGTGCAGAGCTACTGAGTGATGACGACGTGTCTAGTAGAGTGATGGCGCGTGGGGCGGCCGAGTGACGATGGAGCGTCTGGCTGAGTGGCGATGCGCGGGGCGGCCAAGTGATGAAGGCATTTCTCGCCGAGTGGCGATGCGCGGAGCTGCCGAGTGATGACGACGTGTCCAGTAGAGTGACGTCGCGCAGGACGGTCGAGTGACGAAGGAGCGTCTAGCTGAGTGGCGATGCGCGAGGCGACCAAGTGACAAAGATGTGTCTCGCCGAGTGGCGATGCGCGGAGCTACCGAGTGATGATGACGCGTCCAGTAGAGGGACGTCGCACATGATGGTCGAGTGACGAAGGAGCGTCCGGCTGAGTGGCGATGCACGGGCGGCCAAGTGACGAAGTCGTGTCTCACCGAGTGGCGATGCGCGGAGCTGCCCAGTGATGACGATGCGAACAGTAGAATGATGGAGCACGGGGCGGCCGAGTGACGATGGAGAGTCCGACTGAGTGGCGATGTGCGGGGAGGCCAAGTGATGAAGACGTGTCTCTCTGAGTGGTGATGCGTGGAGCTGCCGAGTGATGACGACGCGTCCAGTAGAGTGACATCGCACAGGACGGTCGAGTGACATACGAGCGTCCGGCTGTGTGGCGATGCATGGGGCGGCCAAGTGATGAAGACGTGTCTCGCCGAGTGGCGTTGGGCGGAGCTGCCGAGTGTTGACGACGCGTCCAGTAGAGTGACGTCGCACATGCAATTGTTGTTGTAGTAATCTGTGAGCCACAGGGACTCAACAATCTCATTTCCAAGCAACTAAACATTTATTTTAGTGGCTAACTTAACGAATACAGAAAGTAAAGTATGGTGGTCTACGCATAACAGACGTGAACTAGTAATGATCACTAAGTGGTCCTAAACCCCTACTTACGTCAAATATAACCCCACCATGTTCTCTCTTGGATAAGGACTCACGAGAAGAGACAGTCACGGTTACGCACAGTTGGTGTATTTTATTTGAGTTTACTTCAAGTTCCCTATGATCAGGCGTTAAACAAGGTTTTCAAGTTGCCACATAACCGCGGGCACGGCTTTTCAAAAGATTTAACCCTAAAGGGGTGCTCCAACTCATCCATCACAAATTAACCACGTCGCGTTGGAATTCCTCAACCGCGGAATCACCCATAGTATTTGCGGAATCCCGATGGAAAATCTGAACTTCGAGATAGCCCGAAGTGTCGTCGAAATCCCACACACAAGATGTTCGAGAAAGGTAAAACAAATTCAGCAAGGCCGCCTAACGTGCTGACAATCCCGATAGGAGCCGCATATCTTGTTCTCAGGGCACAATCGGATGACCTAGTGTACAGTGGCCTAATAGACATCACCCGAGTTGCCCCGGGGTGACCCCGCACAGTGCTCTATTTTGGACCAGCACCAACAACACTGTCCTCCTATATTACGTTAAATTACTCCTCGGGTTCATGACGCCCTATGCTTTAGAAACTGTGTTCAGTATTATTATGTTGGGCAAATATAGTACCAATGTTGGGCCTTGCCAGAAGAGTTTTATCCTAAAACAAAAATCAAGGAGGTCCCCATAACAACCCCGAGCATGTTAAGAACGCTCAATTACGGAACATAACACCGGTACACAAGTAACTAGGGCGGCAAAGGTGGAACAAAACACCGAGCAAAAGACCAAGCCTTCCACCCTTTACCAAGTATATACATGTGCATTAAATTAAATAGCAATAATATTATGATAACAAAAGAATGTCCATGTTGATACATGGAATCAATTGCACCTGGAGCTAGAAACGCTATAAGAAGGGTTGAGCAAGCGGTAACATAGCCAAACAAAGGTTTGCTGGGATGTGAAGGGGTTAGAGGCTTATCATGGCAATGTTGGAAGGCTTGACAAACAAGTGGTAGGTACTGAGACATAACGATGGAAGCGAGACAACTAGCATAGCAATGATAGTAGTGGTATCTAGGTAAATGTGTCATCTTGCATGAGATCCCGCTTGGAAGAAGAACAAATCCATAAAGAAGACGGTCCGTTAAGTAGACAAACGAATCCTCACTCTGAACGCTTTCAGAACTCTATCGAGAAAGAACAATCCGAAACAACAATCAACCCACGATAATACCACAACATATGCATGACATGATGCGCAATCAAATATGCTGCATGTTATGCATGACATGGCAAAACACAACAATCAACCTCTACACATTAAGTGAAGCTCAATATGCAACGAGTTGCATATTGATGAAACTCTATATTTGAATTACTTAGTTCACTCCCATTTAAGTAGACATCAATGTTAAATGTTGTTAAACATGGCAAGAGGTGAAACATAAGTAAACCATATGTCTAGGCATCTTAAATGAGGCCAAACACAACACATAGCATTTCCGAACGACCTCATTTACATAATAAGAATGTGGTCCAGTTTTGCATAAACATATTTAATATTTGCTAAATAGGAAAATAAGGTGCACAATAGTATTCTACACATTATTCTAGGCCAGTTACATATGTAAAACATTTGCAGCGGAGTTACGGATATTTAGTTATGCAATAAATCATTTTTGCATGGCATTTAAAGAAAACAATGCAAACAACAATTTTAATCATTTTTTTATCATGGATGACAGTTGGATAAAGTGAAACTACATAAAACTCTAATCATTTTACATATATAACATGTTTTGTTTAGATTAATCATTTTAAGAGGTATGATCATCCCAAGATGCATGTAAACCTGTCAAAGATGAAATAAAACGAAAGGGGAAAAACACATCAGGGAAGCACTAGACCAAACCTCTGGACACACTGAGTCCCAGCCCTGATTCGGGAACTTACGGCTATATGTGTGTGCGCAAATGACACAAAACAGAAATCAAAATAATAAAACAACAAAAAAGGGGTTAGGATTTGAACACCAGATCCCTCTGTGTCAACGTGATAGGAAGACCAGTTGGGCTGGCTGGGTGCTCGTGCCAAATAAGAGTAGGACCCAATCAATTTGTGCACGCTGGAATAAGAAAAACAAAACAGCCAGACAAAATAATTTGGGCAAGCTGGAATTTGATCCCTAGATTTCCTGAGTGTGTGCACGGGCGGCAAACCACTTGAGCTACAAACAAGTACTGATAAAAATGGCAGTGGACTCTACTTAAACAACTATAAAAAGCTCGAGCTTTAGCCATCACGTCACCGAGGTTCTTGTCGGCGAGAGGAGCAAGCAACGGCGGCTAAGGAAGCTCTAGAGCCCGACGGGCGTGCGGGAAGAGGTGGGGGTGCGGTTCCTCACCTCGCTTGGCTGGCATGGCTTGGGTTCGGGGCGAAGAGAGCGATGAGGCAGAAGCTTACTCGGGCGGCCATCCATGGCTACACCGCTGCCTGAGGACGACACAAGGCTCGCGACGTCGGGGTTGGTCTCGGCTAGGGAGGCCGGCGAGGCTTGGGTCCGCCGTCTCCGGTCACCGGATGGGGCTCCTGTCCATTGCGTCGTTCCTGTCCATGGTTCGGGGCGAAGAGAGGGGTGAGGCAGAAGCTTACTCGGGCGGCCATCCATGGCTAAACCGCTGCCCGAGGGCGACACAGGGCTCGCGAGGTCGGGGTTGGTCTCGGCTAGGGAGGCCGACGAGGCTTGGGTCCTCCGTCTCCGATCACCGGATGGGGCTCCTGTCCATGGCGTCATTCCTGGAACAGAGGCGAAGAGAAAGTTCAGAGAGGAGCAGAGAACGGAAGGAAACGGGACGGAGGAAAAGCATGGAGAAGAGGGCTCACCGGGCATGGGTTACGGCGAACGACAGGAAAGGCAGCGCCAGCCATAGCTGCAGAAGGCGACGGCGACGGGAATCCCGTGAGGTCACGCGGGAGGAGAGGCACGTAAAAGAAGAACTTGGGGACGTGCTGCGCTCTCCTCCGGCGCAGGAGCTCCCAGCGACGAGGATCATCAGAAGGGCGGCCATCCATTGCTCCTGTCCTTTCCTGTGAAGAAGAACAAGAGAGAGACAGAGAGATGTTGAGAGAGAGCAGCAAAAGGAGCACGAAAGAGAGCAGGGGTGGTCGGGCGGCTCATCTGCAATGAATCTTGTCGGCGACGAGGAACAGGCAAGGATGGGATGGATCTGGCGCGGCTAGAACATCACTAGTAGTGTCCTCAAATCCTCCAACTTGAGATTTGATATTTTCTGGCACTTTTAAGGGCTGAAAAACAGGGGCAAATACTAGAACCCTTAAACCCAACCCTTATAACGGAATATTTTGTTATAAGGATTGGATTTAAGGATTCTAGTCTTTGCTGCAACCCCAACTTTTAAAAATGTCATTTGACATATCATAAATTTCATTGTCTCAATAACGGTTTGAAGAAAAAACAATAATCATTCTAGTTATTCAAATCAAATAGGACATAGAGAAGTAAAAGAAAGGTAGATCATGGGCCTTGGTGCCGCCCATCCAACTGCCACTGGTGCTCTACTAGATCATCCCGGAGCTGACCATGAGTTTTTGCATCCTCAATCTCACGATGTGCTTCAAGAAAAGCTTGTATGCGACAATGGTTTCTTTCCGGTTGCACATGGGTACCTGCAGGGAGCGGGCGGCCGTGGGGCGAGACGGCTGGGGGCGGGGCTGCGGCGGGGCGAGGAGGCCTGGGGCTGGCCTGCCTCTGGCTGCTGCGGGTCGTGGGGAGGGCTGTCAGCGGGTCGAGGCGGCAGGGGGCGGGGCGTGGGCGGTCGTGGGGCGAGGCGGTTGGGGGCGACGGGCGGGGGCTGCGACGCGACGATAGCTGGCGGCGGCGTGGTGGCTGGGGGCGGGGCTCGTGGGGTGCGGCGCGGCCGAAATGGCGGAGGGCGACGGGCGACGGCTCAGGCGGGCGGCGGGCGGGATGTTGGGGACGGGAAAACTCCCTCCCGCGCTCAGCCGGAACACGAGTGCGGGTTGGGGTAGTTTTCCCTCCCCAACCCTCACTTCTACAGGTCGGGAGGCGTTTTGAGGGTTGGACCCTTGATTTTTTTTGAGGGTTTGAGGGTTAAGGGGTTCTAGTCTACGCGTTTTTTCGCTCGCAAACTGTAAAAAAGCGGTTATTTTTAAGGGTTTGAGGGTACTACTAGTGATGCTCTTAGGTGGCCGGCTCTGCGGGCGCTGGGCCTGTCCCGTTGGGTGCAGGGGATCTGCTCGGGCATTGTTGCTGGTTGGCTGGGTTCACAAGACGAGGTGGGGGCCATGGTTGGTCTGCTCAGGATCCCGACGGAGACATGACGAGAGGAGTGGCGACCACGGGGATGGGACAACGTCCCTAGGATTTAGGGTTCCCTAACTATATATAGCAAGAGGGACTAGGGTTAGGGGTTTTTGTTCCGTTTTTGGACCTTCGGATCTTGATTTGACGGTCCGGAAGTGGAGGGGCTATGGCGGGCTGTGGAGAGGGGGTGTAGGCTGAGATGAGAGGGAAATGTGAGCCCGTGGCACGAGTTTTAAACACACAGAAAACGACCGACGAATAAACTGATGAGGATGCCGCTACGGTAGACCGTTTGGGTATCAACGAACTCAGAATGCGACGAAATTTGGCACGCGGTCCACCCACAATATAACAAGACCGCACACAAAGTTCCGACCCAATTTGAAAATATTTTGTACGCACTTTTAAAAATAATATTTTATCGATGCCATGTCCGCGTGCATCTGTGGTTGGTCTCGAAATGGTCAGCGACGAGAATGGAGAGAACCGGCACTACAAATGGATGCAAGTCTTGAAAACGAGTGACGATGCCATGCAGATGATGCGAGTGAAGTGCTGATGAATGCACAACCAAATAAATCACACGATGACAACGGAATAAAAGGAGAATCTTATGGAGCGTCGGTCCCGGGCTGTTACAGTCTGACTGAGTGGCGATACGCGGGGCGGCTAAGTGACGAAGACGTGTCTCGCCGAGTGGTGATGCGCGAAGCTATCGAGTGATGACGACGCGTCCAGTAGAGTAACGTCACGCAGGAAGGTCAAGTGTCGAAGGAGCGTTCGGCTGAGTGGCGATGCACGGGGCGACCAAGTGACGAAGACGTGTCTCGCCGAGTGGCGATGCGCGGAGCTGTCGAGTGATGAGGACGCGTCAAGTAGAGTGACGTCGCGTAGGATAGTCAAGTGATGAAGGAGCGCCGGCTGAGTGGCGATGCGGGGGGCGGCCAAGTGATGAATACGTGTCTTGCCGAGTGGCGATGCGCGGAGCTGCCGAGTGATGACGACGCGTCCAGTAAAGTGACGTCGTGTAGGACGGTCGAGTGACGAAGGAGCGTCCGGTTGAGTGACGATGGGCGGGGTGGCCAAGTGACGAAGACGTGTCTCGCCGAGTGGCGATGCACGGAGTTGCCGAGTGATGAGGACGCGTCCAGTAGAGTGACTGCGCGTTGGGCGGCCGAGTGACGATGGAGCGTCCGGCTGATTGGCGATGTGCGGGGCGGACAAGTGATGAAGACGTGTCTTGCCGAGTGACGATGCGCGAAGCTGCCGAGTGATGACGACGCGTCCAGTAAAGTGACGTTGCGCAGGATAGTCGAGTGACAAAGGAGCATCCGACTGAGTGACGATGCGTGGGCGGCCAAGTGACGAAGATGTACCTCACCGAATCGCAACACGTGAAGCCGCCGAATGATGAAAGTGTGTCTCATCAATTGACGACGCGCGGGACAAGTGACGGAGACACATCCAGCAAAGTAATAACAAAGTAATGACGTACGGTGCTACATGTTAGTCTGAACATATAAAAGAAAACGAAATGTTCCTGAACATAGCGTCTGTCCGAGCGATTAAATCCATCCGAGGAAGCTGGAGACATATCTTTTTTTTGACCGTGACTAGTCCTGAACAAACTAACTGAATGGCCAATTAATTAGGTGGCCAATTAACCGTGCGTTGAAGATCTCACGTCCTTCACTTTCCGTTTTCCTGTATGCCGTATAATTGACTGAGGAAGTTGCTCACGTTACGTATGTATGTACGCCACATTGATTCCTTCAATCCTGAACGGCCATCAGTTGCAGCTTGAGGCTGATTTGTACGTTATACTTGAAGTGCGCCTCGACCACGGAGACTGTCGCCGGTGACGAACGCCGTAGAAAGGAGCGATGTGCGCCTGCGCCGTGCCGGGCCCATGCCTCCACTACGGAGGACGCCGCTGAGTGGCCAAGAACACAAGCACGGTGTTAGTGGCGTGGACGAGGCCAGAGACGATTGACATTGCCACCATTCGTGTGCCGGAGTACAGTGTTAGCAGTGCGGACGTCGGAGACGGCGAACGGCGCCGCACACCAGGCGGAGGCGGTGGACGGTGCCAGCATCCGTGCGCTGGAGCGCGGACAAGGCCGGAGACAACGACATGCCGATTCATCGAACGCGAGTTGAGCCACCGATCGAAACTGCATGAGGCGATCGTGTGCTCCCTGTTCTTTTAGTATAAGTATTTTGCCTTCTCGTAGTCCAAGTGATAGATGAAAATTCTAAAAGTCAAGCATCTGGTGATGATTGTTTGATCTTCAGGAGATCACCCCAACAGTGCTTGGCTTGCTGAATATTGAAGAAGAAAAACCATGTGCATCATGGCTCGATAGACGCCATGCCCCACGGTGGGCGCCAAATGTCGTGGGAACGATTCCGGCATTAGAGAGGGGTAGGATAACGGAGCATGATCTATCGAGAAGCAAATGGGTGACACGATGGTTTTAGCGAGTTCGGGCTCTCATGGTGGAGATAATAACCCCACGTCTCGTGCTCTGAAGAGGCTTTGCATATCTATCATGAACACAGAGTTACATAGTGAGGGAGAGAGAAGAACGAATCTCCATGCCCGAGCTAAGTCCTGGGACTAATGACGAGAGAGACAAGGGATAGAAAGCTAGCCCGAGCTATGTGGTGGGGGTGGCTTATATAGAGTGCGCCACCCCCTCACCTCTTATGTTACAATATGGTGGCATTAAATGCCAAATGTTAGCCCACTACGAAACCTCCGATGATGCTCCGACTGCCCTGTTGACTATTATTCTTTGCATATCCGAGTGGATCATACATCCGAGTGGTCGACTATCATCCGAGTGGATCGGACGTTGCTTGTACGACTGAATAGTATGTATCTATTTATCTGGACCCACCTGACGTGTGGACCTCATGTTGTTATGATATTTCGACCCTTCATGGGCCTACACGTTTAGTGTATCCCCAATAACAGGCATCTGGGTCAGGGGACCGGGGTCACTAAGATGGAGACGGAGGGTGGAACACACGCCCATGTCCCCAGGTCAGATGGCCCCAGCTTGGAGACGGAGGGTGGAACGTATGCCCATGTCTCCGGGGCGCGTGACGGCCGCTTGGAGACGGAGGGTGGAACACACGCTCATGTCTCCGGGTCGGGTTTCATTCGATATCCAGCGGGTGATCACGTACTCGCCCATGTCCCCAGGCCCAGCTCGCCGAGCCTGGGGGCAGTGTCTCGGGTACTTGCGTGGGGGCCCCGGGCGCCCCAGCAAGGCGCGCTGGGGCACTGTCCAGGGTGCCGACCTCGCGTGCAATGGAAGGGACCCGCCGAGCCCAACCCACGGTGCAGGGGGTTGCGCCATCACCACGACGACAACACTCGGCCACGGGCTCTAGGGCCCTCTCCCAGGGCGGGCCTTCCGGTCGGAGAGCGCGAGGGCCCCCCCTACGCTCGAGGGCCCGTCTGGAGCCGACGCCATGCCAAGCTTGGGGGCTGGGAGCGGGCTTCATGTCCGCGGGGCATGGAGCTCCCTCTACCCCCCCAGCACCAACCCGTGAAACTCTCACGTAATAATGAGTGGGTTGTATATGCTCGGAGCCCCCCGAGGACGCGGAGGGGTTCCTTCCCACGCCCAAGTGGAAGACCCATGCTCCGCGCTGGCGGACAACACTACCCTCCAATGGCTATGCCCACGCAACGTGAATGCTGTATGCTCCGTGCTGGAGGATGACGAAGACGAAGACTACCCTATGAGCCGGATGCGGCCGTCTCTTGCTCCTTTTTGTATTCGAAATTGCCGCCTTTGAGAATCCTTTTTGTACTCGAACTTGCCACCTTTTGGAATAGAATTTCGTTTTTTTGCATTTTTCTTCTGGAGGGAAGGGGTGTCGTTCTCTTGGATAACAGTCCTCGTTTTACGCCTCACTTTCTTTGGGGCAAGCACTCGCCTACTCCCCTCCCCCTTGCACCCCGTGCACAGGGGCTGGGGGCACGGTTCCCGGACCTCGCCAAGGCCTTGGCGCCCGGATCTTCACGTGGCGCTCCCGAGAGAGTTAGTAGGCGCGTGTCGCTTTACGCTCGCTCGGGGGCTCCGCCCATGACCCGACCTGTCCTATCAAGAGCCTCTAGACGCTCGCACCTCCCGGGGCAAAAAAAAATTGGGAGCCTCTCGAGCATCAAAGGGGGATCCTGAGCAACGCGCCTCAGGAGCCTTACCGATAATATAGCCACTCACCCTTTGATGTCGTCCTGGCGATCAGGTCGGCATCAAGGGTGTTGAGGCCTCACCCCGTAGTCACGTGCTGGCGATCCCGACGCCCCTTACGGTGATCGAGGAATGTGCGGAACTAGGACCCGCTGACGTAGAGCTGCTCGAGCGTCAAAGGGGGCTCCTAAGCAGCGTGCCTCGGGAGCTTTACCGGTCATATAGCCCCTCGCCCCTTGATGTCGTCCTGGCGATCCGGTCGGTATCAAGGGTGTCAAGGCCTCACCCTGTAGTCGCGCCCTGGTGATCCAGACGCCCCTTACGGTGTTCGGGAAATGTGCGGGACTGGGACCTGTAGATGCAGAGTGCCGAAAGGGCTCCCGACTTGCCTCACTCGTGAGAAGAAGAAACCCCTAGGACATCTGGACCCCCAAGATCCACTTCTAAACCTCCTCGACGCAAGAACCTTGGGCAAGAGGGAGCGTGGCACAACACACCTCATCATTCAGAAGCACATTCAAGGATATTCTTCAAAATACATTAGAGTTGCCACTAGGACACATGCATAACCCTGCCAGGTAAACAAAAAGACTACTCAAGGGGACATAAAGTCGCCACTGTTTTCATCGTCACCACCACCATCGGCCTCATGCTCCTCTTCTTGAGCCTGGCCCTTGGGTTTGTCAGAAGAAAGCTCCGCTATCAAGTCCTCCACATGGTCCTCGACCCAATCGGCAAGGGTAACGCGGGTCACTTCAGGTACGGGACCGAGCACCACCGTGAAGTCAAAGTGCGGGTCAAGGCGAATGAGGTGGCTAAAGACGCGTGAGGCCGCCTATGCAAGAGAATCACGACGCTTCTCCTCCGCAAGATCACTGATCTTCTCCGCGCCCCTCTCAAGACACTCCACAACCCTGGAGAAGAAGCTCAGGTACCCGGTGTTGGAAATATGCCCTAGAGGCAATAAATAAAGTGTTTATTATTATTTCCTTTTTCATGATAATCGTTTATTATCCATGCTATAATTGTATTGATTGGAAACACATTACATGTGTGGGTAAATAGACAACACTTTGTCCCTAGTATGCCTCTAGTGAACTAGCTCGTTGATCAAAGATGGTCAAGGCTTCCTAGCCATTGACATGTGATGTCATTTGATAACGGGATCACATCATTAGGAGAATGATGTGATGGACAAGACCCAAACTACAAACGTAGCATATGATCGTGTCAGTTTATTGCTACTGTTTACTACATGTCAAGTATATGTTCCTATGACCATGAGATCATGTAACTCATGGACGCCGGAAGAGTGCCTTGTGTGTATCAAACGTTGCAGCGTAACTGGGTGACTATATAGGTGCTCTCCAGGTATCTTCAAAGGTGTCTGTTGAGTTGGCATGGATCAAGACTGGGATTTGTTACTCCGTGTGACGGAGAGGTATCTCAAGGCCTACTCGGTAATACAACATCACAATAAGCCTTGCAAGCAATGTGACTAAGTGTTGGTCATGGGATCTTGTATTACAGAATGAGTAAAGAGACTTGCCGATAACAAGGTTGAACTAGGTATGGAGATACCGACGATCAAATCTCGGACAAGTAACATACCAAATAACAAAGGGAACATCATACGGGATTAACTGGAGCCTTGACATAGAGGTTCGACCAATAAATATCTTCGTAGAATATGTAGGAACCAATATGGACATCCAAGTCCCGCTATTGGTTAGTGACCATAGAGGTGTCTCAGTCATGTCTACATAGTTCTCGAACCCGCAGGGTCTGCACACTTAAGGTTTGGTGATGTTTCGGTAGTATATAGTTATGTATGGTGGTGACCGAAGGTTGTTTGGAGTCCCAGATGAGATCCTGTATGTCACGAGGAGCTCCGTAATGGTCCATAGGTAAAGATTGATATATAGGAAGTCCTATTTTGGTCACTGAAAAGTTTCGGGCTCATCGGTAGTGTACCGGGAGACCATCAGGAGGGGTATTTTGACCCAAGAGGCTACATGGGTTGTGGGAGAGTGAATACCAGCCCTTAGTGGGCTGGTGGAAGTCCCACACAAGGCCCATGCGTCTGGGAGAGAAAACCCAAAGAGATAAGGTGGAAACAAGGCAAAATAGGGAGGAATCCTAGTCCTACTAGGATTGGAGGAGGAATCCTCCTCTCCCACTTGATTCGGCCGAACCAAGGGCTGGTCCCTTGAGGGCCAAGCCTCCTCCTCTCTTCCTTCTATATATACCGGAGGTTTTAGGTTTTTTGGCACTAGATTTTCAGCCACGTGCTACCCGTTCCTCCAGTGCATAGTTTTTCCTCTAGATCGGATTTCTGTAGTGCTTAGGCGAAGCCCTGCCGGAATAGCTCCACCACCATCGCCGGAGCGCCGTCACGCTGCCGGAGAAATCTTCTACCTCTCCGCTCCCTCTTGCTCGATCAAGAAGGTGGAAATCGTCATCAAGCTTTATGTGTGCTGAACGCGGAGGTGCCGTCCGTTCGGTGCTTGATCGGACGGATCGTGATTGGATCGCGGGACGCTCGGCGATTTGGATCGCGAAGACGTTTGACTACACCAACCGCGTTTCTTTATGCTTCCCGCTTAGCAATCTACAAGGGTATGTAGATCCACTCTCCCTCTCATAGATGCTCATCACCATGGATAGGTCTTGCGTGAGCGTAGGATTTTTTTTGTTTCCCATGCGACGTTCCCCAATAGTGGTATCAGAGCTAGGTCTATGTGTAGATGAGATCTCGAGTAGAACACAAAGAGTTTGTGGGTGTTGATGCTTAGATTGCTTCCTCCCTTGGTCGTGTTTTGGTTCAGCGGTATTCTGGGATGAAGCGGCCCGGACCAACATTACTCGTACGCTTACGAGAGACCGGTTCCCTCAACTGCAACTTATTGCAAAAGATGGCTGGCGGGTGCCAGTTTCTCCTACTTTAGTTGGATCAGATTCGCCAAAGGCGATCCTTGAGAAGGTTGAAAGCAACTAATGTATCACCGTTGTGGTTTATGCGTAGGTGAGAATTGTTCTTGCTAGATACCCGTAGCAGCCACGTAAAACATGCAACAACAATTAGAGGACGTCTAACTTGTTTTTGTAGGGTATGTTGTGATGTGATATGGCCAATTACATGATGTGATATATGTGATGTATGAGATGATCATGTGATTTATAGAATATCACGATTTGCATGTCGATGAGTATGGCAGCCGGCAGGAGCCATAGGGTTGTCTTTAATTATTGTATGACCTGCGTGTCAATCATTAAGCCCAATGTAATGCTTTACTTTATCGCTAAACGGTAGCAATAGTAGTAGAAGCATGATGGGCACAACAACCCCGATGGCGACACGTTGATGGAGATCAAGATGATGGAGATCATGGTGTCGTGCCAGTGACAATGGAGATCATGCCAGTGCTTTCTAGATGGATATCAAAAGCACAAGTTCATGGCCATATCATGTCACTGATGATTTGCATGTGATGTTAATCCTTTTATGCACCTTGTTTTGCTTAGGACGACGGTAGCATTATAAGGTGACCCCTCACTTAAATTTCAAAGATGAATTGTGTTCTCCCCGAGTGTGCACCGTTGCAAAAGTTCGTCGTGTCGAGACACCACGTGATGATCGGGTGTGATAGACTCTACGTTCACATACAACGGGTGCAAGCCACTGTTGCACGTGCAGAACACTTAGGTTAAACTTGACAAGCCTAGCATGTACAAACATGGCCTCAGAACACAAGAGACCGAAAGGTCGAACATGAGTCATGTAGTAGATATGATCAACATGATGATGTTCACCATTGAAACCACCTCAACTCACGTGATGATCGGACTTGAGTTGGTGAATTTGGATCATGTGACACTCAAATGACCTAAGGGATGTCAATTTGAGTGGGAGCTTTAGTAATTTGATTAACTAAGCTCATTATCTTGAACAATAGTCTAAGTAACCTTTGCATATTTATGTTGTAGATCAATGGCTTGCACAGTAGCACCCCTGAATTTTAATGCGTTCCTAGAGAAAGCTAAGTTGAAAGATGATGGAAGTACTTTGTTGACTGGGCCCGTAATCTGAGGATTATCTTCACGGCTTCCCAGAAATCATATGTCCTTGATGCACCGCTTGGTGACCAACCAGAAGACATGTCGTCCGAAGACGTTAAGAACGCTTGGGAGGCACGTTCTGGAGATTACTCAATAGTTCAGTGTGCAATATTATATGGCTTAGAACCGGGACTTCAAAGACGTTTTGAACGTCATGGAGCATTTGAGATGTTCCAGGAGTTGAAGTTTATCTTTCAGGAGAATGCCCGGATCGAGAGGTATGAGACCTCCGATAAGTTCTATGCTTGCAAAATGGAGGAGAACGGGTCTATCAGTGAGCATATACTCAGAATGTCTGGGTATTCAAATCGTCTAGCAGAGTTGGGAATTGCCCTTCCGCCAAAGGCGATCAGTGACAGAGTTCTTCAATCACTGCCACCTAGTTACAAGAGTTTTGTGATTAACTATAACATTTATGCCAAAATATGTAGAGTTGATAATGATAGTACCACTTCTTGAGGCACTGCCGTTTAGGTCATATTGGTGTAAATGCATGAGGGAGCTCCATGCTGATGAACTTTTGGAGTCACTTGATTTTGAATCACTTGACACATGTGAACCATGCCTCATGGGCAAGATGACTAAAACGCCGTTCTCTGGAACAATGGAACGGGCGAGTGACTATTGGAAATCATACATACTGATGTGTGCGGTCCAATGAATGTTACAACGCGTGGTGGATATCGTTATTTTCTCACCTTCACTTATGACTTAAGTAGATATGGGTATATTTACTTGATGAAACACAAGTCTGAAACGTTTGAAAAGTTCAAGCAATTTTAGAGTGAAGTTGAGAATCATAGTAACAAGAAGATTAAGTTCTTGTGATCTGATTGAGGAGGTGAATATCTGAGTTATGAGTTTGGCAGTCACTTAAGACAGTGTGGAATTGTTTCACAGTTGACACTGCCTGGAACACCACAACGTAATGGTGTGTCCGAACGTCGTAATCGAACCTTATTAGATATGGTGCATTCTATGATGTCTCTTGCTGATTTGCCTCTAGCATTTTGGGGTTATGCATTAGAGACAACTGCATTCACTTTAAATGGGGCACCATCGAAATCCATTGAGACGACACCATTTGAACTATGGTTTGGCAAGAGGCCAAAGTTGTCGTTTCTTAAAGTTTGGGGATGTGATGCTTATGTCAAAACGCTTTAGCCTGAAATGCTGGAACCCAAAGCAGAGAAATGCGTCTTCATAGGATACCCGAAGGAGACAGTCGGGTATACCTTATATCTCAGATCCGAAGGCAAATTGTTTGTTGCTAAGAACGAAACATTTCTTGAGAATGAGTTTCTCTCGACAGAATTGAGTGGGAGGAAAATAGAGCTTGATGAGGTTATTGAACCTTTACTTCAACCACAAAGTAGCGCGGCGCAGAAAGATGTTTCTGTGGAACCTACGATGGTAGAAGAGGAAGTTAATGATGAAAATCATGAAGCTTCAGATCAAGCTACTATTGAACTTCGTAGGTCGACAAGGGCGCGTACTACTCCTGAGTGGTATGACAACCTTGTCTTGGAGGTCATGTTGTTGGACAACAATGAGACTACGAGCTATGGAGGAGCGGTGATGGGCCAGAATTCCGAGAAATGGTTAGAGGCCATGAAATCCGAGATGGGATCCATGTATGAAAAGAAAGTATGGATTTGGAAGTATTACCTGAAGGGCGAAAGGCCATTCAGAACAAAAGGATCTTTAAGAAGAAGACAGACGCGGACGGTAATGTTACCGTCTATAAAGCTCAACTTGTGGCAAAGGGTTTTCACAAGTTCAAGGAGTTGACTACGATGAGACTTTCTCACCCGCAGCGATGCTTAAGTCTGTCAGAATCATGTTGGCAATAGTCACAAACCAGATACGTACTTATTCTCAACGGGGGAGCGGTAAGCCGGTGCAGTTCCAAGCAAAGCATGGTAGCCGATTCTACATGCGAAGCGGAGTACATCGCAGCCTCGGAGGCGGCGAAATAAGGTGTCTGGATGAAGCAGTTCATGACAGATCTTGGAGTAGTGCCGAGTGCACTGAATCCAATGAACCTGTTCTATGACAACACTGGTGCCATTGATCTGGCCAAGGAAGCAAGGTTTCACAAGAGGACCAGACACATAAAGCAACGCTTCAACTCCATCCGTGATTACATCGAGGAGAAGGACACAAATATTTGCAAAGTGCACATGGATCTGAATGTTGCAGACCCGTTGACTAAACCTCTTCCAAGGGCTAAACATGATCAACACCAGAATTGCATGGGTGTTCGATTCATTACAATGTAAATCACATAGTGATGTGAACTAGATTATTGACTCTAGTGCAAGTGGGAGACTGTTGGAAATATGCCCTAGAGGCAATAAATAAAGTGTTTATTATTATTTCCTTGTTCATGATAATCATTTATTATCCATGCTATAATTGTATTGATTGGAAACACATTACATGTGTGGGTAAATAGACAACACTTTGTCCCTAGTATGCCTCTAGTGAACTAGCTCGTTGATCAAAGATGGTCAAGGTTTCCTAGCCATTGACATGTGATGTCATTTGATAACATGATCACATCATTAGGAGAATGATGTGATGGACAAGACCCAAACTACAAACGTAGCATATGATCGTGTCAGTTTATTGCTACTGTTTTCTGCATGTCAAGTATATGTTCCTATGACCATGAGATCATGTAACTCACGGACACCGGAAGAGTGCCTTGTGTGTATCAAACATTGCAGCGTAACTGCGTGACTATAAAGGTGCTCTACAGGTATCTCTGAAGGTGTCTATTGAGTTGGCATGGATCAAGACTGGGATTTGTTACTCTATGTGACGGAGAGGTATCTCAGGGCCCACTCGGTAATATAACATCACAATAAGCCTTACAAGCAATGTGACTAAGTGTTGGTCACGGGATCTTGTATTACAGAACGAGTAAAGAGACTTGCCGATAACGAGGTTGAACTAGGTATGGAGATACCGATGATCGAATCTCGGGCAAGTAACATACTGAAGAACAAAGGGAACATCATACGGGATTAATTGGATCCTTGACACAGAGGTTCGACCGATAAAGATCTTCATAGAATACGTAGGAACCAATATGGACATCCAGGTCCTGCTATTGGTTATTGAACGTAGAGGTGTCTCGGTCATGTCTACATAGTTCTCGAACCCACAGGGTCTGCACACTTAAGGTTTGGTGAAGTTTCGGTAGTATAGAGTTATGTATGGTGGTGACCGAAGGTTGTTCAGAGTCTCGGATGAGATCCCGGACGTCACGAGGGCTCCAAAATGGTCTGGGGGCAATATTGATATATAGGAAGTCCTATTTTGGTCGCCGGAAAAGTTTCGGGCTCATCGGTAGTGTACCGGGAGACCATCGAGAGGGGTATTTCGACCCAAGTGGCTACATGGGCTGTGGGAGAGTGAATACCAGCCCTTAGTTGGCTGGTGGAAGTCCCACACAAGGCCCATGCGGCTGGGAGAGAAAACCCAAAGAGATAAGGTGGAAAAAAGGCAAAATAGGGAGGAATCCTAGTCCTACTAGGATTGGAGGAGGAATCCTCCTCTCCCACTTGATTCGGCCAGACCAAGGGCTGGTACCTTGAGGGCCAAGCCTCCTCCTCTCTTCCTCCTATATATGCTGGAGGTTTTAGGGTTTTTGGCACTAGATTTTCAGCCACGTGCTACCCGTTCCTCCAGTGCATAGTTTCTCCTCTAGATCGGATTTCTGCAGTGCTTAGGCGAAGCCCTGCCGGAATAGCTCCACCACCATCGCCGGAGCGCCGTCACGCTGCCGGAGAAATCTTCTACCTCTCCGCTCCCTCTTGTTGGATCAAGAAGGCGGAGATCGTCATCAAGCTGTACGTGTGCTGTACGCGGAGGTGCCGTTCGTTCGGTGCTTGATCAGGACGGATCATGATTGGATTGCGAGACGCTCGGCGATTTCGATCGCGAAGACGTTCGACTACACCAACTGCGTTTCTTAAGCTTCCCGCTTAGCGATCTACAAGGGTATGTATATCCACTCTCCCTCTCATAGATGCTCATCACCATGGATAGGTCTTGCGTGAGCGTAGGAATTTTTTTGTTTCCCATGCGACGTTCCCCAACACCCGGCGTCTTCGGGGACAAGGGGCTGGTGACGCTCTCACCACAAATGTCACCCAAGGCCCGGTGGGCCCTCCTCTCGAGGGACTAGAACATCTTGGAGCGCGTGTGTTGAAGGCCGCGGGCCCGATTCGCCTTGTCTGAAGCCCTCTCAATGAGGGAGGTCACTCCCTTCACCTTCTTGAAGAGGAAGGACAACTCGAACTCGCCAGCTGCTTGGGCATCCACCGCGGCCTCTTGATGTCGTTTCGCCACCGCTAACCTCCTCGTGAGGTCGTTCGCCTTGTCCCTCAGCTGGTCGTGTCACCTGCAGAAATGAGGCTCCTGAAGCTTCAACTTGGCGCGATGATCCTGGAGAAGCATGCGTCGAACCTTTGCCACCTTGACGTCGATCTTCACTATAGACTTTACCTCGCGGGTGGTGAGGGATTCCTTGGAAAGTGACACCTGACGCCCCCTCACGTCCAGCCTCTCTTGCTCCATGCTCTGCTATAGTGCCTCCATCGCAAATGTGTCCTCGGGCACACAGGGGATAGCACTAGAGGTGAGGAACTTGGTTGCAGGTCAATCAAGTGTGGCCCTCCGCAGGCCCGCCTAAAGGCTCTCCAGGAGGAGAAGTTCGTGCTTGTGGTGCAGCTGTGTCAGCAAGAAGAAGCCCTCGATACCTACAAGGCCGAGCTCGCCGATCGAGACTCCATGCCGTCCAAGGCGATGGCCACCCAAGCCGTGGAGCGCAAGCACTTGGACATGCTGGAGAAGGAAGTTGCTGTGGAGAGGGCTCGGCTCAACACCAGGGAGAAAGCCCTCATTGTGGTTGAGGAGAAAAAGGCTTCGGAGCTCAAAGCCTTTCCCTCCGTCGAGCTCAGGCTCCACCGAGCGCTCCGCTCCCTCTGCCGGGATGGGTTTACGGAGCCCCTGGTGGATCCGGAGAGCGGCTTCGCAGGGCATTCTTTAAATCTCATCGAGGCATTGGAGGGTGTCATTGTCAAGGTGGAGGAAGTCTTGGAGAGTGAGTGTCGCGGCCTCTTTTCCTAGTCCGCGAGGCGCGTCTTCAGCCACCTCCACCTTCGCGAGCCGAGGTTTGACTTCAGCTCCGTGATTTTCCCGGTCGATCCTAGGGTTTGTGTCACCGCTTCAATGGACATGGAGGTCATCGTGGGGGCGCTGATGAAGAAGTTCACCTGCATCACTGTTCCTCTGCCTCCGGAAGATGCAAGGGTTAGTGGCGAAGAAGACGACGTCGGTGATGTCGAGGACGAGTTCCCCGTGGCTGGGACGAGTGGTGGCGACGGCTCCTCCTAATTCCTCCTCTTGGTTCCTTTCCTGCAATCTTCATCGTACCTTGTGGAGGCGTTAGACTTGTTTGCATTTCCGAAACACTCAAGGCTTGTAATTACTATTGAATTGTGTGGTTGCTTTCTTCGCCTTGTTTCCTTCTTGCTTGCTGTGATGCTTTGCATCAGCAGGGCCCAGTCCCGCGCATACCGCAGCCACCGTTGGGCCATTCGGATCGCTAGGATGGTGCCAAGGGGTGAGGGGCTACGGGGCTAGTGAGGCTCCTGAGTCGCGATGCTCACGAGTTCCCCTTGACGTACGAGCAACCCCCATGAAGGGAACATGGTGAAGACATGACTGACTTGGGGATTCTGAACACCTTGAGATCTGCGTCGGCAGGGCCCGACCCCGCGCATACCTCAGCCACCATTGGGCCGTCTGGATCACCAGGACAGTTCCAAGGGGTAAGGGGCTATAGGACCAGTCAGGCTCCTAAGTAGCGATGCTCAGGAGTCCCCCTTTACGTATGAGCTCTGGCGTCCTCCTTAGAGATTTTGAGCACTTTGAAATTTGCATCGGCAGGGCCCGGTCCTGTGCATACCTCAGTCGTTGTTGGGCCGTACGGATCACCATGATGTTGCCAAGGTTTGAGGGGCTATAGGACAAGTGAGGCTCCTGAGTCGTGATGCTCGGGAGTCCCCCTTGACGTACGAGCGGCTCCCATACCTTTCTTCGTCAGCTTTTGCTGAGAGAGGCACGTGAAGACCAGGTTTTGTAGACCTGGGAAGTAGCCCCCGTGATGACCCCTCACGCGAACATCCCAAGGGAATGCAGCGGAACGTGTCCGCGAGGCGCCTTCCTGAGGTTGGATGCAACCGAGAGGGGGGGGGCTTAGTTGTTTATCCCCAGCGCGGAACATAGGGCTTTCACGTTACATGGGCATAGTCATTGGAGGACCGTTTCATCCGCTAGCACAGAGCATGGGGCTTCTACTTCGGCATGGGAATGGGGCCCCCAGCTCTTGAGCCCCCAGGGCATGTACAACCCATTAAGTTTGTACGCGTGGCTTGCACGGTAGAACTAGGAGGTGTATCTGGGCACTAGCGAGGGCGCTTTGGGCTCGCGGGGCCCTACCTCAAAGGAGGTTTGCGCCTGAATCTTCATGTAGAGAGCGTTGTTCAAGGTCCTTTAAATTTTGAGAAACCTGCGCTGAATGCATTTCTAGGGGCCACCGCATGAGAAGGCCAAACACCAGTGACCCCAGGAGGTGACATGAACGGGTCTGGCCCATCAGACAGAGCTCAACCACTTGATTTATTAATGCTGCAGGGACGTACCCGAGGACAGAGGTCATGCCCATACTTCTCATGCGACAACTCAGAGGAGAAAACACCCGGCGCATCGCGACAGTCATGGCGGTGATGCGCTGCGCAGGAAAGACAAGCCATTAGGAAATATATCATATGCATGAATGGTACTGAAACATGCATAAATGGGGCAACTGCAGGGGTGTGCCCTGATCGCCTGAGAATAATGTAGCCCGGCGGGCGCCCTCAAACGGAGAAAAGCAAAAAGTTACCTGTCATGAATCAAAAAGTGACCTGGTGGCCATGCCGCTGAAGAGTCAAAGCGGTCGATGCAGCCTGACCTTGTGTCTTCGTGAATGTGTCCCTTAGGAGCCCGTCGCCTCCTGGGGCTCAGACCCCCGCTGGGTCCGGGAACCTATTCCAACTCCTTGCTGCGCCTTGCCCAATAAGGCATGAGCATGGCCTGGGAAAGGCGCTGGAATGTGGCGGCCCCGTTCCCCAGGCCGAAAGGCATGCAAACATAGTTGCACGGGTAGACCCAACCGCGATCAGCACACGTCAGCCACAAGACGTCCTGGGACGTAGCCCTATTGATCGTGAGCGCACTGACGCAAACACGCAGCTTGTCGACTGGGCCGATGATGACGGCTGTGCTTGGTGGTGTAGGGCATCTCCCATCTCGTGTGGCCTGTGCTTCCTGAAGTTCCTCGATTTCTCTGGTGATGAATTCTTGCAAGCTCGACGCCTCACACCGTGCTCTTGACTTGGGTAGACGTGATACGGAGCATGCCTCCAGGTTGTGCCCGAACGCCTTCCCTGTCTCATTGGAAAATTGGATCCTTCCTAGATGGAAGACCCAGCCCGACCCAAGGGGGGCGTCGAGTGCACCTTCCTATGCGATGGAGGGAGGGGCCTCGGCCCTGGGTACTGATCCTGAGGCGTTGTCCTTGGAGATTTCAGCCCCCTGGCGCCCTGCGGGGAGGAGCTATTTCTTCTTCCTAGGTACATCCTTAGGAGGCAAGGCATCTCCCTCATCGTCTGAGTGCTCGGCTGCTACGGTACGGTATGCACGCTCGAGGGAGCAGACGACATCCTTCTCTTCATAGGCGACGGTGATGACGCCACCACTCCTCGACATTTTGAGGACGTTATAGCCATGATGAGTCACCGCCATTAACTTGGCGAGGGCTCGGTACCCAAGGATCAGATTGTATGGGAGGTGGATGTGCGCGACCTCGAAGACTATGATCTCGGTGTGATAGTTCTTGCGCCCGTCGAAGGTGATGGGCAGGCGTACCCGCCCAATGGGCACCGTGGACCTGTCGGTGACTCCTGAGAAGGGTTTAGTCGGCATGATCTGGTCGTATGACACTTGGAGCGTCTCTAAGGTCTCAATGAAGGGGACATTGACTCTCGCTCAACTATAAATGAGGGTCTTGGTGACGAGGACATTGGTGATGGTCGGTGTGCACAACATGGGAAGTGTGCATGCCATGGCTGAGCATCTGAGCTGATCCCTCGAGTCAAAGGTGATCGCGGTCTAGGACCACCTGAGGGGATGCATGGACTCGGGCTTCGGGAGGGCTGCGTTCACCTCCTGTGAGAACTTCTTGAAGATGCGAATTGATGCTGGGGGTTGGGCGCCGCCCAGGATACAGGCTATCGCCCTGACCACCTAGAAGCCCCCGGCCCTGTCGTCCTGCCTGTCCTCTTCCTTCCTCCTAGGTGGTGGCGGTAGTGGTGGTAGGCCGGCCTCACGAGGACGGGCCTCACGAGGTTGGCCATGGCATGACCCCTCCAGAGGGTCGTCGCGCCAACGGTCCTCCCAAGCCTGATCGAGCCAGCAGTCCTCCAGAGGCCGGTCTCGCCACTCCTGACGCGGTTCCTGATTGTCCCAACGGCCTCCGTCATGGCCTCCTCCACGTCGGAAACCACAGTCACTACGTCCAGGGCACCGTCCGAAGTGCTTGCTACGGACCAGCCTGAGCTCCTGGCAATCGATGGTGTTGTGGCTGTTGGTGCCATGGAAGAAACAGGACGATCATCTTCCTCAGGGGGGTTCCTCGTCTTGGCTGTGCTTCGCCTCAGGCTCGGCCGCAAGCACCACTGGGGCCTTGCGCTTCGCCTCCTTAGCCTTGGTCTTCTAGTCCTCTGCCTCCATCGCCGAAAGCTCACGGAGCGAGAGGCGGCCCTCCTCGGCCTTGCCATACTTTTCGCCAAATTGAACATCTCCAGGGCTGAGCACAGTTTGTCGTTGATAGCGAGCTCCTCCTTCATCCTGAGGTCCCTAATGCCGTCGGTGAACACGGAGATGACAGCCTCATCCAACGCCCTCGGGATCTTGAGGCGGGTGATCGTGAAGCATTGTATGAACTTGTGTAGGGTCTCTCCCTCGTGCTGCTTAACACGTCGTAGGTTGTTCACTATGAGTGCACGATCTCGGGTACCTTGGAAGTTGGCGACGAAGCGCTTGCGTAGGTCGTCCCAGGAGGTGATGGACCCCTCCGGCAGGTTGAGGAACCAGGAGAGCGCGCCTCCCTTGAGCGCCATGGGGAACCAACTCGCCATGACCTTGTCGTCGCCACCTGCCGCTTGGATCTTCAGTGAGTAGAGCTGTAGGAACTCAAAAGGATCTGAGGTGTCGTCGTAGTGTGGGGGTCAGTTAAGCTGGAACTTGCAGGGCCACATGGCCAGATGGAGCTCCGGAGCGATGGCGCGACACCCCACCAGACTAGTGAGTGCCGCACACACAGGGCGGGGGGTCTTGACGCTCCTACGGGGCCGCTTCGGGAGGTTCCCGGTAATGGTGCTGGTTCAACGATGCGGGGAGTGCACGCATGTCGACGCGCTGCCTCGACACTACCTGGCGGCTTATTTCATCTCTTGACCTCGCCCATGGCTCATAGGGTGGGTCGTGTGGGCGTGCTTCATGCCTGGGCTTGGGGTCGACGTCACGCTGTGGAGGAGGGGTTGGGGCATCATCGACCTCGTCATTTGCAAGAGAAGGCTGGGGCCGGAGCGAGTAGGAGAGTGCTGATGCGTCGCCGGCGGCACTGACGAGCTCTGCGATGCGGCTGAGCCAGTCGTCATGGCGTTTGGGGGCAGGGCAGCAGCGTAGTAGCAAGCATGCCATGGCGAGCGCGCCCATCCCATCCGTCGGCCCTTGGCGAGAATGGGATGACAACCCGATTGCTGGAATGATCGACGGAGTGTCGGTGCAGCCGTCACGCCGCGCGGTGACCGGCTGGGAGGAGTCCTGTTGTTCGTGGGCCTCCGGGACCATGGAGGCGTTGGACACAAGAGAGGCGGACTGGCGCGTGGCGACGCGGCCCATGGTCACCGCCTGGGCGACGCGGGCAGCTTGGCGCTCGGCGTGGTCCCGGCGAGCGTCAGGCATCGATGCGTCGAGGCATAGAAAGAGTGTGGCTTGAGGAAGACTTAGACACGCCCCCTACCTGGCGCGCCAAATGTCGGATTTCAGGGTCCGCAAAAACCAAAGAAGTTTGAACACAGGGGCATGTGCAAAGATGCCCAGTAGCCTTGCCCCGCCTAGCTCACAACTTGATGATTTCTACGAGGAACTCGCGCGATGACGAGGGAGAAGATGCACATAGTGAGTTACCCAGGTTCGGGCCGTTGTGAAGCATAAAACCCTACTCCTGCTTTGGTGGATTGCCTCACGAGGATGTTTGTGTATGAACTAGTATAGTGGTGAGTTGCCTCGTGAGGGCGATCTGGGGGTGTTGTCTCTGTTCTGTTGCCTGTCTTTTTTGTTGTCCCTCTCTGCGGTGCAGTCTAGCCTCTATTTCTAGTGCCACCTCTTCCCTTATCGCTATGGCGGGAAGGGATCCCACAACGGCCAAATTCAAAGGGGCACAGGAGTACATCTTTATCCTGACGAAAGGTGGTCTTCGCCTGCAAAGTAGCTATTGATGATGCAGAGGTGGGCTCGGCGATGACATCCTTCCTGCTGCGCTTGTGGTCGTGGTCTTGTTGCACCGGAATGGAAACCTTCCCACTGCGCTCTTGGCCGTGGTCTTATTGCACCAGAATGGAAACCTTTAGGGGCGCTTTGGGAACTCGCGTATGTCCCTGCCCCTTTGCACCAAAGGGGAAACTGTACCACCTGGCGCGCTGGTGCCCTCCTGTCCCACCTGGAGTCATCCTTGGCCTCCCGAGGCCAAGTGCTGCATAGAGATCTCCGCCACTCCGGAGGGGGCCTGAGGAGTCCCATTCTTCATTGGTCTTGATGTTGCTTCCCTCGCGAGCCCAGGCTCTCACGAGGGCCTTGTCTTGAGCACGGTCACGCCTATCATGCTTGGCTGATGTGGTGGCCCATGCCCTGGGCTGTAGGTAGGTAGGTCTGGGTACCCCCATTCCCAGAACACCAACACAACATGACACCTGCTCATCTTGTTGGCTTACTCAATGAACCGGGTCCTCAAAAATACTTATTTCTTGTTCATATCAACAAGTCGTGTTCACAATAAGGTTGCTAACATTTGTTCCTTGTAGAAGAATATTAGGGATAATATGCCATCTCATGTGGAGTCAACTTCCATTGCTTCATTTTGATGAAAATATTGAAATATAAAAAAACTGATGTTGAGTCGACTTTCAATTATATTTCCTAATATGAACTTGGCAAGATTTCAAGAAACTAAGACATGGTTCGGTCAAAATTAATAGCTTGAAGATGTTTTTAATCTCTATTTTTTATATCTCCGTATTACCTATAGCCAGCAAGTTCCAAGATTATCAGTTCGTGATGACTTGGTTCTTTGCATAGAAAAATATCTTGACTGTGTAGCCCCCAAGTGCCTAGATGTGTTGCCTGTAGCAGCCTGTGAGTTGTAAAACTTTAGCGAGTATATCTCCCAAGGGTTTGGTAGTTCTGCCTACAAAAACCTAGAACTTGAACTTAGTTTTTCATGTTGTAGATAGATAGCTTGGAGAAATCTGGGTTGTCCATGTGAGATGCCGGCTATAAACTGAATGTTTAGCATTTCGAATTTGTAGCCCCCAAGGATCGGCTCATCCGTATGTTCCGGGTGGATCTTCAACGTGGCCATTATAATCTGTTTAAACAACTGAACACTATAGCCCCCAAGTGTCACATCGTACGCCTATAGCGACTCGAGACTTACTTGTACTTCTCCTTTGAAATAAATAACAACATATTATCTAACCCCCAAGTGTCGGGTCGCATGCCTACAACAACTTGGGACTATGAGAATAATATAACTCATCTTTATTGATACACGCAATGCTAAATTGGGTTGGATCCGAAATTTTTGAGTTGAAGGATTTAGACTTGTTGCTTTATTGTGCAATGTCTTAATGCACTACAAGAATTATTTTGAACCGATATTAATTTGTCTTGAACGAATCCTTGACTCCGGGTGCAATGCAACCCCATAATTTATCGTTTGTACAAATATCCTCGAATAATGCCTTTGTGCTTGAAATGAAATCCCTAGCAGTGGTTGTAGTGCAAGCCGACAACTGACTTTACAAGCTTGTTTTGCTTGGAATAGAAAACCATGAATCCTGCTTTTCATGGAACCCTACAAATCATGTTGCCATAATTGCTATAAATTTGGAAATTTATTTAAAAGACTCGGCCTTCCATAAGATAAAGTCGGCTTCTCTTTGCTTAACCCAGTCATATAGAATTGACACTACTGCAGGATGTTGCTAACACGCCACTACAATCAGGGACCCTTTGACGAAACTGTGTGCAATGCATGAATCGTAAACGGTATAGTTCAAGCTCCGTCGCTAATGACATGAACTATGTGCGATGGAGGATCCATCAAATACGACAGAATCTATTTGCGTCTGCGATCTACGACAAACAATTGACTTTTAAGAACTACTTGTGATGATAAGAAAAGGCACAAATGGTTAATCAAACATATATGTGTGTGATGTATGGCATACTGTTCCCTTAGATGAACTGTTTGCGATGATATGGAAGAACACAAACGGTTTGGCGTAACAAGGTGTGTGTGATATGCTGCAAACATTTCGATAGTCAGAACTGTGTGCTATAATTCTTGGCAACACACACGATTTGTTTCTCTAAATTGTGTGCTCGATAGGGCACACAATTCAAAAAATCAAATGTGTGCGATATTGTGAACGATCACACACGAATCTGTATTCTTAATCATTTGTGATGAGATCGAGAGGGTAGACAGAGTTAAGGAATAAATATGAGCAAACGACAACAGATTTAAGGAGTACAGTCTATTTTACTTCTTCTTATTGTTATTAGATGTCCCCATGCCATCGTATTGACGTGGATGCCTCTTGCCATTGACCGCTGGATTTTCATCGCCATCATCGTTGATGTCCTCATCGTCGTCCTCCTTGTTCGACCATTCCTCCTCCTCCTCATCGTCTTGTTCCTCCTTCAGGGGCTCCTCGTCGCCCTCCTCCTTGTCCGACTATTCCTCCACCTCTTTATCATTTTCGTCTTCTTCGTCCTTCAGAGGCTCCTCCTCTGTCTGGTCATCGTCCGATGACTTTGATGGCGGCATCCCTTCGATGAGCCGGATAAATGCAGGTCAGGGCTTGATGCGGGACTCATGGAAGATGAGCTTGATGATTCCGTGGTTGACCCCAGACTGGCGGAAACATTGTCATCGCTGTCGCTCAGCATTGTTGCGCTACATAATTAAACAACCAACGAGAAAGCGAGATTACAGAGTGTGCGGAAGTGTAGAGTGGTCGGCTGGGCCGATGAAGATGGTGGAAACTGAAGCATGGTGTGAAGACAAGAGGAATGTCAATTCAAGCGGGGGATTGACGAATTATATTGGCGCCTTGGTAGGCAGTTAGAATTCCGATATAATCAACCACAATTGTGTGCACCAGGCCTGTTACTCTAAATTTCCTCTATTGTACATTTCTCGATACACCTAATATTTCACATGTGTACATTTTAGCAGTTCACACGGTTCTCTAGATGCAATGTTTAACTTCCCACACACTTATGTGAAACACAACGGGTGTGAAATAGTAAGCATTTAACATATGACAGTTGGTAAGAAATAGATGAGCTATGCTTATTTATGTAGCCATTAATAATCAAACAAAACACCAAATGATCATTGCAAACAACAATAGAAGATGGCTAATGCAGAAACTACAAATACACATGCTAGTTCCTTCTTGTCTCTTGCTTTCAACTGTTACGTGTGCTTGATTCTTTCTTGTTTCATCGTAGTCATTGTACACTCTAGATTTTTTAGTTTCTTCTTCAGCTTTACGCTATCTTCCGCAAGCTTGGTGATAAAACTCTGAGCCCTTCCATGCCATCCATCATCTAGCTAGTTAACAAAGTGTAAATCCCAAGATGAGATCCTATCCTTATATTGGCTCGACAGCCTCGACAGGCATAGAAGCGCATCTCATTATTTTGCAAGAGTGGATATCATTACAAGTACATGTAAAGAATATATGAGTATATGGAATTGACTTACACTCGCCACAAGCTAATCAAGATCACATCAATACAACTACATATTCAATCATTATACATAAGAGCAGGGTCTGACTACGGACGAAATCAAACAATAAAAATGACATCCATCCTTCCTATCCCAGGATGCCGGCCTGGAACCCATCCTAGATGTATGATGAATTATAATAACTCCAAATCAAACAAGTATCGCCCTCACGTCAATCACCGCATTACCTGTACCTGTAGCTATTGTTGTAATAATCTGTGAGCTACAGGGACTCAACAATCTCATTTCCAAGGGTACCAAGACTAGCAAAGTTTAATGGGTGGGGTATGGTTAAGTGGTGAGGCTGTAGCAAGCACTAAGCATTTATTTGAGTGGCTAACTTGCGAGTACAATAATAATATGCGTGGTCTATGCATAAACGGACATGAACTAGGAATGATCACTAAGTGATCCTAAACACCTACTTACGTTCAAGCATAACCCCACTGTGTTCTTGCTCGGTTCAGAACTCACGAGTTGAGACCGTCACGGTTACACACATGGTTGGTGTATTCTATTTAAGTTTACTTCAAGTTTTCTATGACCGAATGTTAAACAAATTTCCTAGTTGCCACATAACCACGAGCACGACTTCTCAAAAAGATTTAACCCTGCAGGGATGCTCCAACTAGTCCATCACAAACTAACACAAGCTTCATGGAAAAACCTCAACCACAGAAAAACCAGTAGTCTCCTCGGAATTTCTGGTGGAAAACCTCAACCTCGAGATAGCCCAAAGTATACTCGGAATATCGTGCACAAGACGTTCGAGAAAGGTAAAACAAATCCAGAAAGGCCACCCGGCAGGGCAGATCCTAGTAGGAGCTGCGTGTATCTGTTTCTCGGGGCACTACCAGATGAGCAATACGTATAATGGCCTGATAGAAATCCCCCGAGTTGCCCCTTGGTGACCCCGCAAGTGCCTCTAATTTGGACAAGCACCATCAGCACCGGGCCCCCTCTATTATGTTGAATAACGAGCCTTGGGTAATGCTAACTCCCTATGCGCCGAATTAATTATCAGTACTATTATGTTGGGCAAATGTAGTACCAATCTTGGGCCTTGCTAGATGAGTTTTATCCCAAAACCGTCGGATTTCGGGCTCCACAAAACCCTCAAGGTTCGAACACAAGGGCGTGTGCGAAGTTCCCCTGTGGACGCGCCCTACTTAGCTTGCTATTCGATGGTTACGATGGCGAACTCGCACGATGACGTGGAAGAAGATGAACACGGTGGTTTACCCAGGTTCAGGCCGCTGGGAAGTGTAATACCCTACTCCTGCTTTGGTGGATTGCTGCTCGGGGAGGTGTGGTGGATGAACTAGTACAGTGGTGTTGAGCCTCGCGACGGTGCTCTAGGGGTGTTCTTGGCTCTCTGCCTTGCCTTGTGGCTCGTTGGGTGGTTCTCTCGGATCCCCTCTCTAAGGCGCAACCTAGCCTCTATATATAGCAGTGGCCCGAGTTCTCTTCTCTTACCTCAATGACAGGAAGGGATCCCCCAACAGCCACATTTGAAGGGGGACAGGACTACATCCGAGCCCTGTCCTAAGGTGGTCCCCGCTTGCAAAGTGGTTGTCGATGATGCAGAGGTAGGCTCAGCGATGACATCCATCCTATGGGGCTCGTGGTCGTGGTCTTGTTGCATCGAATGGAAGCCTTTGGGGTTGCTTCGGGAACTTGTGTGTGTCCTTGCTCCCTTTGCACCAAAGGGGAATCTACACAGCCTGGCACGCTGGTGCCCACCTGTCCTTCCTTGCGTCATCTTTGACTCCTGAGGCTGGTTTCTGCATAGAGATCCTCGTAGCTCTGGACGGGGCCTGAGGAGGCCCATTCTTGTTGGTATTGATGTTGTTCTTCCTCGCGAGCCACAGGTCCTCGCGAGGGCCTTGTCTTGAGCGAAGCTACACCTGGACATGCCTGGCTGACGAGGTGGGCCATCTCCTGGGCCGCAGGTAGGCAGGTTTGGGTACCCCAGTTTCCAGAACACTGACAGTGGCCCTCGGGCCCAAGGCGCGCCTGAGATGGCTTCCGGGCGAAGCCTTTGAGGATGGCCCGAAGCGTCGCGGGCCCCAAACGCATGCGGGCCAGGCTTTACAGGTGTTGAATGCCCGGGCGGTGACGCCCCTGCTCCCGAAGGCGTCAAGAACCTCCCCAAGTCAAAAAGATGTGACGCCTATGCGCAGCGCCGACCATCATTGCCCTTCCTTGAATGCTGCTACTGCCTCAACCTTCTCTCCTTGGGTCGCGCGGATGTAACCCTTCAAAGGCTGCACGCCTCTCGGGATGCGAGGTGGCGCTACTTGGCCCCTGGTTGTACATAAGCAGGCGAGGGCGAGAAAACCCTCAACACATCTTTGTCTTCTTTGTATCCCAACTTCGAAACCGCCGCTCTCCCAACCATGGCTCCAGTGAGGAAGTTCTCGGCTGCCAAGAAGGGGAAGGCCACCGAGGAGAGCCCCACCTCACCGCCGCCCAGGAGGGGTCGCGGTCGCCCCAAAAGCATGCCATGACGCCAGCGGTGGCTCCACATGGGCACGGTCACGCTCCAATGTGGCCCAGGGTTACGATCGACGGACGCGGTGGGGCTCCAACCAGTGCGGGCGGTCGTGGTAGTCGAGGAGGTGGCACCCGATGTGGGAGGACAGCGGTAGCGGCCCGGCCGCCACGGCCGCGACTCCTTTCGGCCGATACAGCCAAGAAGTTCGTGGTGTGGGCGGAGAGGCCGGAGGCTGCCTAGTTCCAAGGAAGGACCTATGGGCGTGTAATGAATTTGGGCGCTCACCTCTTTTTATCTATGCTTCGGCTATGTGTCCTGGCTTTTGCGTTTTTGTTAATTGAGGCGGCCTTCCAGTCGTGATTAGGGTACTTAGCTTTGGCATGCTCGCGATAGGCTCCAGGGGAGGCGCGGCTATGGCGCTTGGGGAGTATGTATGTCATGTGGATCTCTTCTTCTTGCATGTGAGGCAGGTTAGGAGCCCTTCCGGCACACTGTGTCTGCAGGCCCTAGTCCTGCATATTTCCCTACCATCGTGGTGTACGACCGGATCACCAAGGAGGCAACCACAAGGCAAGCCCTGGACACCCTTGATGCCGACCGGACCACCAAGGATGACATCGAGAGGTGAGTGGATATATGACCGGTAAGGCTCCTGAGGCGTGTTGCTTAGGAGCCCCCTTTGATGCTCAAGCAGCTCTATGTCGACCAGTCCCAGTCCCACACATTTTCCTACCAGCATAGTGTACGACCGGATCACCAAGGATGCAACCACGGGGCGAGGCCTCAACACGCTCGATGCCGACCGGATCACCAAGGACGGCATCGAGGGTGTCGAGTGTCTATATGACCGGTAAGGCTCCCGAGGCGTGCTGCTCAGGGTCCCCTTTGATGCTGAAGCAGCTCCCCAAAGAAAATTTCTGTTTCCTGCCTCGGGAGGGGTGGGCTTCCCGAGGCTCCGAGATGGCGCGTCGATCCATGAATGGAGCCCCCAGGCGAGTATAAAGCACCACACGCCTGCTAACTCATCCGGGTGTACCATGCGAGGATCCGAGCGCCATGGCCTTGGCAATGTGCGAGCATCGTGCCCCCAGCCCCTGCTCGCGGGGTACGAGGGGGAGGGGAGCTGGCGAGTGGTTGTCCTGAAGAGAGAAAACCCAAGATGGGAAATGGTGATGAAAACAAATCCTTGAGCCGTTTGGAAAAATCCTTGAGCTTGTGTTAGTTTAAAACATGATTTTGGAAAAAGCCCCGAGTTTGTTCTAGGAAAGTCGGCAAATCCAAATACGAGAAGAGCAAATAATAGCTGCGTCCCACACCTAGACTAGTCTTCGTCTTCCCCCAGCGCTGAGCATAGGGCATCCATGTTGCATGGGCATAGACATTGATGGGCGGTGTTGACTTGTATGCTAGCACGGAGCTGTGGTTTCCACATTGCATGGGAGGAACCCTGCCGCATCCTTGGGGGGCTCCGGATGTATAAAACCCACTCATTATTACATGAGAGTGTCACGGGTAGAACTTCCGGAGGTGCTGGATATTCTAGGCATTCTGGATGGGGACCCTGTCCTGAGTCTTCAAGCGCATGGCACCAGGCCTGGAGACATGAGCGACCTTGAACGGGCCCTCCCACATGGGTGACAGCTTGTGCAAGCCCTCCCTAGAGAGAACTCGCCTCAGGACGAGGTCTCTGACTTCGAGGGTACTAGAGCGGATATTATGACAGTGGTAGCACCATAGTGCTTGCAGATACCATGCGGCATGGAGCGAGGCTTGGCGACGTGCCTCCTCCCCAAGCACAAGGTCCGTTCCTTGCACAGCATCCTGACGCTCCTCGTCGAATGCCAAGACGCATGAGGAGCGGTGTTTGACCTCGTGGGGGAGGATGGCTTTGGCTCCATAGATGAGGAAGAATGGGGTCTCGCTGGTGGGCTTGGTCATGGTGGTGCGGATGGACCTCATCATGGACTTGAGGTCATCGACCCAGCCCCTGCCGCAAGCCTGCAGTTTCTTCTTGAGGCTCCTTGTCTTGTGGCCTTGCAAGACTTCTGCGTTGGCGCGCTCCGCCTGGCCGTTCCTCCTAGGGTGGGCTACCGAGGCGTAGAAAATATGCGTTCAAAGGTCAGCGCAATAAGTCTTGAAGAGGTTACTTGTGAACTGCGAACCATTGTCGGTGATGATGCGGTTGGGGACGCCGAATCGCTTATGATGCCCTTGATAAACTTGACGGTTGATCCAGCCGGGATGGTGCGCACTAGCTCCGCCTCCGCCCACTTGTTGAACTTGTTGATGGCAATGTAGAGGTAGCGGTACCCGCCCGCTTCCCACGGGAAGGGCCCTAGTATGTCCAGCCCCCAGACCTCAAAGGGCGAAGAGAGTGGGATGGTCTGGAGGCCTTGGGTGGGCTGGTGAATTTGCTTGGTGTGGAATTGGCAGGCCTCGCAAGACCGAACCAACTCAATGGCGTCATTGAGCGTCGAGGGCGAGTAGAAGCCTAATCGGAATGCCTTACCTACAAGGGTGCGTGACAAGGAGTGGTGCTCGTAGTCCCCTCCATGGATGTCTGCCAGTAGCTCGCACCCCTGTTCCTTGGAGATGCATCACAATGCGACGTTGTTCGGGCGCCTTCGGTACAAGTCACCGTCCTGCAAGTAGTAGGCCGTGGCCCGCCGTTCTACGCGCTTCACGTCTTCCTTCTTTTCCGGTAGCATGCCATGAAGCAGGTACGCCTTGAACTCTTGCGTCCAGTCATCGGCCTGAGGCTCCAGCACCAGGAGCAGCCGGGCTCTTGAGGCCTGGCCACAGTCCGGCGCCCCCGAGGTTGGCGCTGGGGGAGATCCTCTCTTCGCAACGCCAGGTCCTTAGTGGGTTTGAAGAGTCGTTCTTCGAAGACGCCTGACTCCTAGTGCTGTCATGACGCCCTCTTAGCGATGTCATCGGCCTCCTTGTTTGCGCTACATGGGATGTGCTACAATTCCATGTCCTGAAAACATTTTTTGATCTTAGGTACCTCTTCCAAATACGCCTCCATATGCTCGTCCTTGGGGTATACTCTTTGTTGGACATGTTGTTGAGGAGCTGGGAGTCGCCCATGACGGTGAGGCACCAAACCCCCATGGCCGCCGCTACCTTGAGGCCTGCGATACGGCCCTCGTACTTCGCGATGTTGTTGGAGACCTTCTCTCCACACTGGAAATAGAGCTGCATAGCGTACCTGAGCTTGTCTCTTGATGGGGAAGTGAGGACGACCCTAGCCCCTTCTCCCATGCGCATGAAGGCTCTGAAGAAATGCACGGTCCAGCCCTCAGGTGCCTCATCTTCGGGGGTGAGGGACTAGCTTCTGTCTAGCTCCCAGTCGGGGGCGTTCGTCCACTCTGCCATGAAGTCCGCCAGGGCTGCCCCTTTGATGAGCCTAGTCGTGCTAAACTCTATGTTGAAGGCCTACTTCTCGATGTTTCATTCGGCGACTCTTCCCTCCGAGTTGGGGTTGCGAAAGACCTTCTACAGGGGGTATGCAGAGGTGAACTTGATGGGATGCCCCTAGAAGTAGTGGGTAGTTTCCTCGAAGCACAAGAAGTGATAGGAGGACCTTATGTTGCATGGGGTAGCATGAGCATGCGTCTCGTAGCACCATACTGACGTAGTAGATAGGGTGTTCGACGAGGGTGATGCCTCCTGTGGTTTCCTGTCCCGCGGCAGGCTCAAGAGGCTCGGGTGCCTCGGGAGCCGTCGGAGCCGTCAGAGAATCATGAGGGCTGACCGCTCCAGGGGCCGTCAGTACGACTATGGCCTCAGGAGCTCTGACTTGGGAAGAAACATGTTTCTTGGGATCCCGCGAGCCCCCTTGTTCCATGCTTGGGGACCCGCCTACGCTCAGTGATGTGGCGCAGTGTCGGCTCGCTCCTCCCTAACCGCCACCAATGCAGCGTTGGCAGAGTGGGGGGTGGTAGCAAGGTATAGTAGCAGTGGCTCCCGGGGGCGAGGCGCCACCATCATCGATGGGCTTGTCGGGTACTGCTTGAGCTCCTCGAATGTTGCGTTCGCGTCCGGGCTCCATTCAAAGGGGCCCTTTCTTTTCATGATCTTGAAGAATGGCAGGGCCCGCTCACCAAGTTTGGAGATGGAGCGCCATAAGGAGGTCACGCAGCCCGCCAATTTCTGCATTTCCTTGAGGGTCCAGGGCACGTTCATCTTGCTTATGGCCTTTATCTTCTCCTGGTTCTCTTTGATTCCCTGGTGCGACACCAGGAAACCGAGCAGATTGCCCAAGGGGACCCTGAGGACGCACTTCTCGGGGTTGAGCTTCAGTTTCACTTGTCTTGGGCTGGCGAATGTCTCCTCCAATTCCTCGATCAGGGTCTTGGCCACTCTGGACTTGACCACGATGTCACCGACGTAAGCTTCTGCATTCCTCCCGAGCTGCGGCACCAGGGTGATGTGCATCAGCCGTTGGAAGGTTGCCCCAGTGTTCCTTAGCCCGAAGGGCATGCTCGTATAGCAAAACACCCCGCACGAGGTGAGGAAGGCCGTTTTCTCGTCATCCTTCACTGCCATTTTGATCTGATGGTAGCTTGACAAAGAATCCAGGAAGCATTGGAGCTTGCACTCCATGGTGGAGTCCACGATTTGGTCGATGCGGGGCAGCGCGAATGGGTCTTTGTAGGACGGAAAGTATGTCTAGAGGGGGGGGGGTGATTAGACTACTTTACCAAATAAAAGTTTTGCCTATACCAATTTTTAGGGTTGACAGTTTTAGCATTTCATGGCAAGTCAAGTACACCCTACACATGCAAGTCTAAGAGTATATAGCAATGGAAAGTAACAACAAGCATGTATAGAAGGGATATAGTAGGAAGATCAAACACAATTGTAGACATGATAATTTTTCCCGTGGTTCCGATAGGTGGCTCTATCGTACATCCACATTTATGGAGTCTTCAACCCATGGAGGGTAACGGTCGCGAGAGTCCACGGAGGGCTCCACCCATAAGGGTCCACGAAGTAGCAACCTTGACTATTCCATAATGGCTTCCATCCACGAAGGACTAGCCTCACTATGGGTAGACTTCACGAAGTAGGCGATCTCCTTGCCCTTACAAGCTTCTTGGTTCACTCCACAACACGAAGTAGGAGGCTCCCAAGCAACACCTAACCAATCTAGGAGGCACCACCCTCCAAAAGGTAATAGGCTCGGTAATGACGATGAACTCCTTGCTCTTGTGCTTCAAGATGATAGACACCTCAGCACCCAATCACTCTCTCACAGATTTGGCATGGTGGAAGAGATGGGATTGGTGGAAAGCTACTTGGGGAGGCTAGAGATCAAGATCCGTATGATTGGAGTGGAAGATCTTGACCTCAACACAAGGGTAGGTGGTTCTCTCTCAGAAAATCTGATAGGATATGTATGGAATAGTTCCGAGTGCTTCTCTCTCGAGTAGGTGGTGGTGAAGGGATATATATAGGCATCCCCAAAAATTCAACCGTTACACACAAAATGACCAACTCGGTGACACCGATGTGTTAATCTCGGTGGTACTGAAGTGACCAAAAGGTGGCAACTTTTGAATCTCGATGAGACCGATATAGGAAACTCGGTTGCACCGATAAGGTGACCAACAGTCAGATTTCCAATCTCGGTGACGCCGATCCAACATTCTCGATGGGAACGAAAATGTGAATTTGCGTAACAGAAAGTTGTCAACCTAAACTCGGTGGCACCGGTATAGAATCGGTTGCACCGAAGTGGCTAGGGTTTGGTCAAGTCTGTCTAGGTTCTGGAATCGGTGTCACCAGTATGGGAAAGTTGGTTGCACCCATTTTGAGTGTTAGCTATAGAACATACTTTGGTGGGAGAGTTTGTGGATGTTTTTGGCGACTATGACTTGTGCAGGTTTGAGCATATTGTTCACCAACAAAACCTTACCCCCTTTTAATAGTATTGGCTTTCCTATGGCCTCAAAGTGATTTCTCACAAATATAAAATGTAGAGTCCTTTTCCTTGAAGCTTGGCCAACCTATTTCCTTGCATCTTGGGGATATGTCCACACTCTCCTTTTGCCAATCCTATCATTGAACATTTCCTGAAATATACTTGGTGGAAACATTAGTTCAATGACTTATATGTTGTTATTAATTACCAAAACCACCAAGGGAGCAAATGTGCTTTTAATCTCCCCCCTTTTGGTAAATGATGAAAACATATAGATCAAAGCTTCGACATATGATAAAATCAATGAATATAATTGTCGCTTTGAGAGGTATGTGATAAGCAAGAGCTCCCCCTAAATTTGTGCATTATTTTGAATTTGCCTTTGATGCAAATGCACAATCGATTAGGTATGTGGGGCACTTATTCCATGTCATATACAACTTGGTGGTGTGCGAGAATAATTAGAATGAATAACAATGCACAACACAATCAAGCAAGGGTGAATGATCATCACATGAGCACTTAAGATGATAGGAAATAGTCGCATCTCATCACATAACAACATATGATCACACATAAACACAAAAGTATCTCACATCAAACCAAAAGAACCAAATGTTTTGAAAAGCAACAAACACCAAAACATTCTCTCACTCGAAGCCTAAAGATCTATATACACTTCTCCCCCTTTGGCAACAAGTTACCAAAAAGTTCAAAGGCATACATCTAAACGTTCTTGGGCTGATCTCCTCCAGTTGTTGATGAAGGAGTCGAGATAACAGCGTCGGCGAAGATCTCAGTAGATGTCGTGGATGGAGTTGGAGTGGCAGCTGGAGGAACTAGAATAGATGGAGCAGGAGCTGAGGTAACAACAGCAGGAGCTGATGAAGAGGGCCTCAAGTCTGAAGCTGGCACAGTGGCTGATCTGGCCTGGGTAGGAAACTGTGTGCCTGTCTTGAGAGGCGAGTCATCCTCCTCCTCCTCCTCCTCATCATCATAAGAAGTGGTGTGAGGAAGTGGCATCGAGTCAACTTCCTTCTGGAGCTCTGTGACTATCTTAGTCAGCATGTCCACCTTATCACTAAGGGTCTTTATCCTAGTTTCAAAGATCCTGACAAGACTGTTCTGGTTGTCCAGAATCCCCTTAATGTCCTTATGCATACCCTGAATTGATGCTATCAAAAAATCCATTTGCTCATTCCTGGATCTAGGGACTTGAGCACTAGTGGCTCTAACTGCCTCTACCTCTGCCTGAGTTGCAGCTGAAGTGGGATGATCAGCATCCATGACCACAACATTGTCCTCGAGATCTGGTTGTAGGGGTAAATGTGGATGATCTAGAGCAAAAATGTGCTTCTCCATCTTTGAATTGATAAGCATCTGGATGTAGGGTGCATAACAACAAGAGCGCTTCTGGTCAGCAACAACCCTCTTGATTGTCTCAACAATCAAATCCATGACTCTGATCCTAGTATATCTGTCAAGGTGGATCAACATATTGATGGAGTGGCCTTGGATCATCTTGTCAGTTCCGGACTTGGTCATCAAAGTATGCCTCATAATGGTGTTCATCGTGCGGAGGCCAACCTGAAGAAAGTAGATGGATCCTAACCTGTGAGACATCACATTGGCAGCATGGATCTCCTTGTACATATTAGCCATAGCATTGTGGCTAGCCTTGGATTCTAAGTATACATCCAAGTCACCATCCTGTGCTTCAGGAACTCCTAAGATAGCAGCCCATTCATCAATAGTTGATTCATACCTTGCTCCTTCAGTCATCCATACAATTCTACCATCTCCATAGAAATGTGCACTAGAGTAGAATTGCATGATCATTTCATCATTCCAAGCAGTGAACTCCCTGCCAACAAACTCATCCAATCCTATGAAGTGGAAATTGTATTGGACACTTGGAAAGTAGTCCTCATTCTCCTTGATGAATTTCCAGTCAACATACCGCATATCACTCACAGCTGGACTCTTGTCAAAAAGCATAGTCTCATAGAAATCTTGTTGCTCCTTGGTATAAAATCTGTAGTCCATAGTTGTCTTCTTCCTCTGGGCATATGGATCTATAGCCCTCCAAGCTCTCAATCGTAAATCCTTCCTCTTCTTCATATCTTCAGCTAGTGGGTAGCTGGCATTATGTACCGGAAGGTGTGGTCTGAGATTCATCAAAGTTGTCAAGTCATCATCAACTTCAGCTCTAGAGGCAGTCCCTTTGTTCTTCTGAGAAGCTGGAATCTGCCTGGATGTCCTCTTGGGCTTCTCAGCAGCAGGCTTCTTGGATGTGCCAGTCTTTGGCATAGCATCAATCATAAGCTTCTTGGCTTTATTCTTGGGAGGAGCTTTTGTAGCTGGCTCATCCTCCTCTTCCTCAGCAGCAACACCAGTTTCTTCCTCTAGATCTTCATACATGGAAGTAGGCCTGCCAGTCACATGAATAATCCTCTTCCTAGACTTTTTCTCCCCCGCGTTCTTAGGCATAGCCTTCCTGGGGACCTCAACAGACATAGTTGCTCTAGCAGTCTCATGAGCCTTGAAGGTTGAAGCAGGTGCATAGATCTTGCTGACAACCCTCCTGGAGGAAGTGGCTGTAGTAGCAGACTTCTTAGCAGCTTTTTCTTGATTCTTAGCAAGGATCTCCTTAGGGATAAAGTCTGAATCCTCTTCATCTAAGTTCAGATTCTTCCTGGTTCTAGTGGCAGCCTTGGGAAACCCATGAGAGCTAGGGGTGACTTGATTTGAGAAAGAATTGGCTTCTGGGCTTGTTCCAGAACTCATATCAACTCCCTGCTCCGGCAAATTCTGACTGTCTTCTGAGCCTGACATACTGACCCTGTGAATAGAGTATAGGAGAGCAAAATAAGGTGAGTCATCACAAAATGAGGCTGGTTTTTGAAATTTGAGCAATGAATTTTCAAAAGTTTTGCAATCTGTCAAACAGATATCGGTGCAGCCGAAAAGAAACTTTCAGTGGGGCCGAGACATACTCAATCTTTAACATGAACTTGGAAGCCCTTTCGGTCGTACCAAAAAGAGCTACTCGGTTCCACCGAGTTAGTTCTCAACCACACTGAAAAGCATATCGGTGAGACCGATATTTTCATTTCGGTTCCACCGAGATTTATCGGGCGAACGGCAAAACCCTAGAAAATCCATCTAACTCGAGATTTTGGAGTTTTAAGTGAATGGATATATGAGCAATGGGTGCAAAGATGATTAACAAGTATCCAATGTGCAAGAATCGGAAGGGGAGCGCACTAGAGATCGAATCCGTACCCTAGCTTGGCGCGGATCCTCTACGGCGGCGAAGAGGGCGCAGATTTCGTCGACGGTGGCGATTCCCAGCGGCGGAGGAGCGCAGGAGGACAAGGGCGACGACCAGGGGTCTCGAGGCGGCAACCTAGGGTTCCGAGGCGCGACGTTTGAAGATATAATTTCAAAGCGTCGGGGTCCACAACATATATACCCTTCACTGTCGGTGATACCGATTTTATGTTTTCAGTGTCACTGAGTTCCACAACTGTCAGCTGACAGGGAAACTCGGTGTAACCGGGAATATGAAATCGGCAGTACCGATATTGAAAACCAGATCAACCCTAGGCATTCCGTGAGACCAAGATTGTGGGGTTGGTTCCACCGAGATGCACTTGGGAGGTTTTAATGGTCAGTCCTTGTCGATACGGACAAGTGCTCCACACAAAGAGGAATCGAAAAGCACTCGTTCAAATTTTGTGATGCAGCATCAATGGAATATTAGGTGAGAAAGCATAGATAGCTAAAGATTTATCCTAGGCATTCTTGTCCATCCAATTGGCAAAAGATAAAATCAATAACCAAATAGCAACAATTGGATGTCCTCGAATGAGAAAATAAATGTAGACCAACATGCTCACACAATAATATTTCAAAAGAAATCATGACAAACATGCACAAACACACTAGCATCTAACAATCACTTGGGCAATGATGAAGTCATCTATATATGAGTATTTGACTTAGGAGCCAAGTAAGAGTACTTGATCATAGGTCATACTCATCGTTTAAGCACAAGGTGGGTTACCACTTTTACATAAAGCATTTAATGTTGTCACAGGCTAAGAGATGCTTTGACTCAAGTCTTAGAGTAAAGCTACCCCTTGATGTGACATCCCCCATAAGAGGGATAAACTAACCTTGGGTTTTGTCGATGAAGACTTCATGTTGGTGAGGTAGTTGTGGATGCTCAATGTTGATGAAGATTACCAAGAGTTGGGAGCATCCTTGTTATTTCCTTACTCCTCTTATGGTGGAAGGTCATCTTGAGTGTTTGTCCCCTTGGGAAGAGTATTTTCGTACTTCTCCTTTTGAGGAACAAACTTAGGCTTGGGATATTGACCTTCTTCCCACTCAAATCCATTAGCGCTGAAGTAGCCAACACCACGATTCTTTCGGTATCCTCCATGCTTGCGTACAATTTCCTCAAATTGCTTACATCCGGCAAGACTCTTTTAGATACCTTTTTCTATAATTCCTTTCACTAAAGCATTTTCTTGCTCAAGTGTAACTTGGCTAAGAGAATCATCATTAGTGGAATCAATAGAACTACTAGAAGCAAACTTCATTGGGTTTAGCATTTTTATAGTTGCTACTATATGAAGAACCTTTCTTGCCTTTGTTACTAGACTGCTTAGTTTTAACTTGAGGAATGAAGGTAGACAAGAGTAGTCGTTTGGCTAGATAAGATGAAGTCTTCTTTCGGAGATCGTCATTGATAGCTTTGAGAAACTCATGCTCTTGATCCAAATTGATCTTCTCGAAGCGTAGATTCTCATGAGTTCTCAAAAGCTCTCTATAATCTTCGAGAGTAGATTCATGAGCTAACTTAAGAGTGTTTAGTTCTTTAGTTGTTCTATTTTCATCTAATCATCATCAAATGACTCATCTTGACTAGCATGAGAATTATCAAGTTCATTTTGATCAACATCACTAGTTTTATCACAAAGCAAATCATCTTCATCACTATCAAAATCAAGATACTCGGGGTGTGATACCTTGGGGCCTTTAGCCATGAAGCAACTTCCACTCCCTTCGTTTGGTGAATCAAATAGATCGTAGGAGTTGGTAGTCACTAGAGCAATTCTGGCAACACCATCATCTTGACTATAGTCGGAGTCGGAGTGATAGCTTCTCTCAGAGTTGTTGTCAGAGTCGTAGCCAAAAACACAATTACCAACATGAGCTTGATGTTTTCTTATTGTGTAGCTCTTGGTGTACTTGTACTTCTTCTCCGAATCTCTACTTCTCCTTGAGAGTCTTCGTTCATAACGATCATCTCTACTCCTTCTCTCTCTTTGTGGTGATTCATTCCTTGTGCTTCGTCTTCGAGGTGACTCTTCTCTTCTTTTGTAGGGAGCCGTGCACTCATTTGAGTAGTGTCCGCGCTTCCCACAATTGTAGCAATTGCGGTCATGACTTGACGAACGCTTCTCATCATATCTTGACTTGGAGTTTCTTTCTTTGCCTCTATTCTTGTAGAACTTGTTGAATTTCTTGACCATGAGGCTTATATCTTCATTGGTGACAAGGTTATTGCTTCTAGTTGTGGGAGCATCACTTGTTGCTTTGTAAGCACTGCTAGACTTGTGATGAAGTTCTTCCTTATCTTTGAGTGTCATCTCATGAGCAACAATCCTTCCAATGACTTCCGTAGGCTTGAGATCTTTGTAGTTTGGCATCATTTGGATCAATGTGCACATGGAGTCGTATCTCTCATCCAAAGCTCTAAGTATCTTCTTGATGATGAATTTGTCGGTCATTTCTTCGCCTCCTAAGCCGTCAATCTCATTTGTGAAGAGAGCTAGCCTAGATTACATCTCTACGACTCCTTCACCATCCTTCATCTTGAACTTGTCAAGCTGACCTCGAAGAACATCTAACTTGGATTCTCTCACGGACCCGGTTCCTTCGTGCATATCAACCAAAGTATCCCAAATCTCTTTTGCATTCTCAAGACGGCTGATTTTGTTGAATTCTTCTAGGCATAAGCAGTTGAAGAGAATGTCGCATGCTTGAGCATTGAGTTGCAACATCTTCAACTCATCTGCGGTCGCTTCACGATCCGGTTCCCGTCCATCCGCAAAGAACTCACCTTGCAAGCCAACACGAACAACAGCCCAAACAGTGGGGTTATGACCAAGAATATGCATTTTCATTTTGTGCTTCCAACTAGGAAAATTTGTGCCATCAAAGTATGGACCTTTACGGTGATAACTTCCCTCACTAGACGCCATACTCTCCTAGGTTGTGAGACCTAAGCAATGGAGACCAAAGCTCTGATACCACTTGTAGGACCGAAAGTATGTCTAGAGGGGGGGGTGATTAGACTACTTGACCAAATAAAAGTTTTGCCTATACCAATTTTTAGGGTTGACAGTTTTTAGCATTTCATGGCAAGTCAAGTACACCCTACACATGCAAGTCTAAGAGTATACAGCAGCGGCAAGTAACAACAAGCATGCATAGAAGGGATATTGTAGGAAGATCAAACGCAATTGTAGACACGATAATTTTTCCCGTGGTTCCAATAGGTGGTGCTATCGTACATCCACTTTTATGGAGTCTTCAACCCATGGAGGGTAACGATCGCGAGAGTCCACGGAGGGCTCCACCCATAAGGGTCCACGAAGTAGCAACCTTGACTATTCCATAACGGCTTCCATCCATGAAGGACTAGCCTCACTATAGGTAGATCTTCACGAAGTAGGCGATCTCCTTGCCCTTACAAACTTCTTGTTTCACTCCACAACACGAAGTAGGAGGCTCCCAAGTGACACCTAACCAATCTAGGAGGCACCACCCTCCAAAAGGTAATAGGATCGGTAATGACGATGAAATCCTTGCTCTTGTGCTTCAAGATGATATACTCCTCAGCACCCAATCACTCTCTCATAGATTTGGCATGGTGGAAGAGATGGGATTAGTGGAAAGCTACTTGGGGAGGCTAGAGATCAAGATCCATATGATTGGGGTATGTCCACACTCTCCTTTTGCCAATCCTATCATTGAACATTTCCTGAAATATACTTGGTGGAAACATTAGTTCAATGACTTATATGTTGTTATTAATTACCAAAACCACCAAGGGAGCAAATGTGCTTTCAGTCTTGGGGGTAGCTTTGTTGAGTCTCGTGAGGTCGACGCACATATGATCCTTCCCACACTTCTTCGGGACAACCATCGGGTTGGCAAGCTACTCCGAGTAGAGCACCTCTTGGATGACCCCGGCCTCCTTCAGCTTGCCAACCTCGTGGGCGATGAATGTCTGCTTCTCCTGAGCTTGCCTTCTCGCCTTTTGCTTGACTGGGCGCGCGTTCGGGCCCACCATAAGGTGGTGCTCGATTATGTCCCTCGGGACCCCGCAAGGTCGGAGGCGCTCCATGCGAATGCAGCCTTGTTCGCATGGAGGAAATCCACCCACGCCTCCTCTTGATCCTAGGGCAAGTCAACCCCGATGGTGAAGGTAGGACCAGGGTTTCCTTCATCCACAGGCACACGCTTGGTTTCCGCTCGACTCTGGGAGAACAGCTGCCTCTTCTTCACCAGCGCGACATCGAGGACACCCTCGAAGTCCTCAGTGGTCTGGGCGGAGTCCCCAACGCTGGGGCCCGCTGTGGCCGCCGCCTTGTAGGTGAGCTTGAGCGCGTGGGATGCGTCCATGATGCTTCCCATGACGGTGAAGACGCCACCGCTCCCGGGCATCTTGATGACGTTGTAGCCCGGGTGCGTTGCCGCCATAAACTGGTCGAGTGCGGGGTTGCCGAGTATTGCGTTGTACGAGAAGTAGATGTGAGCGACGTCGAAGTCGACATGCTCAGTGCGGAAGTTGGAGCGGGTGCCAAAGGTGATGGGGAGGCACCCCCCACGGGGATGACGAACCCCCCGGCCACCCCAACGAAGGACCTTGAGGGTGTGAGTCTATCTCGGGGTATCTGCAGCACGTCGAAGGCTTCCATGGTGATGACGTTGAGGCTGACGCAACTGTCTATGAGGGTCGTGGAGACATCCATGCCGCTATGGTGGGTGTGCAGAACATGGGGAGCGCTCTGGCAGCTGCCGTCGTCTTGGGATGGTCGGCTGGGCCGAAGGTGATGTCGGTCCCCAATGACGCACGGGGCGATGTGAGCTCGGGTTGCGGCTGGGCTGCTCCTACGTGGCGGAGGAACTGCTTGACCTGGCAGTTAGAGGAGGGCGCCTGTGACCCGCCGAGGATGCAGGCAACCACATGGCCGGCCTCGCGCGCCCCGTCGTCACTGCGCGCCAGGGGCCGGCTGGCGTCGAGTATCTCACCCGCCATGGAGTTGCCGGACTAGTGCTTGACTGTTGTTGCAAGAGGGGAGGGTTCGACATGCTCCCTACCTGGCGCGCCAAATGTCGGATTTCGGGCTCCGCAAAACCTTGAAGGTTCGAACACAGGTGCGTGTGCGAAGTTCCCCCGCAGCCTCGCCCTAGTTAGCTTGCTACTCGATGGTTACGAAGACGAACTTGCACAATGACGAGGAAGAAGATGAACACGGTGGTTTACCTAGGTTCGGGCTGCTGGGAAGCGTAATACCCGACTCCTGCTTTGGTGGATTGCCACTCGGGGAGGTGTGGTGGATGAACTAGTACAATGGTGTTGTGCCTCGCGAGGCTGCTCTAGGGGTGTTCTTGGCTCTCTGCCTTGCTTTGTCGCTTGTCGGGTGGTTCTCTCGGGTCCCCTCTCTACGGTGCAGCCTAGCCTCTCTATATAGTAGTGGCCGGGGTCCTCTTCCCTTATCTCAATGGTGGGAAGGGATCCCACAACGGCCAAATTTGAAGGGGGACAGGAGTACATCCGCGCCCCGTCCAAAGGTGGTCTCCACGTGCAAAGTGGATGTCGATGATGCAAAGGTGGGCTCGGCGATGACATCCGTCCTATGGGGCTTGTGGTCGTGGTCTTGTTGCACCGGAATGGAAACCTTTGGGGATCGATTCGGGAACCCGCGTGCCTCCTTGCTCCCTTTTCACCAAAGGGGAAGCTGCACAGCCGGGTGCGCTGGGGCCCACCTGTCCTTCCTTCTATCATCTTTAACTCTTGAGGCCGGGTTCTGCATAAAGATCCATGTCGGATTTCAGGCTCCACAAAACCCTTAAGGTTCGAACACAGGGGCGTGTGCAAAGATCATTTGCATCCTAGCCTGACCTAGCTCCCTACTCGATGAACACAACAAAGAACTCACACGATGACGAGGAAGAAGATGAACACGATAGTTTACCCAAGTTCGGGCCACTGCGGAGCGTAATACCCTACTCCTACTTTGGTGGATTGCCTCTCGAGGAGGTGAGGTGGATGAACAAGTGTAGTGTTTCAGAGCTTTCTCCGGGCTCTTAGTGGTGTTCAAGGATCCTTGTGGTTTGGTTAGTGGTGGAGCTTGATGATAGGGTTCGGAACCCCCTCTACGAGGCACCCTACCCTCTATATATAGAGGTGGCCCAGGTCCTCTTCCCTTATCACAATGGCAGGAAGGGATCCCACAACGGCCAATTTTGAAGGGGGACAGGGATTCGTGCTCGCCCGTAACAACCCGAGTGCATCCCTTGCCATTTTCGTCATGTATCCCATGTGGACCTTCCATGTTTGCTTCCATGTGTTGTGCTTAATATAATTTTATTTCATGCCATTCATGCATCATGCATCATGATCATCATATTGCATAGTATGTTTTTGCCTTGTTGCTTGTGCTTGTGAATGTTATGATGTGAGGTGGTATGTGGATGAATGCATGTGTGCTTGGTGTGTTGCTCTTCTCCCTTGTCTTATTTTCCATAACCCCCCTCTTTCATTTCAACTCAAAAACACCATTTTGCTCCAAATTATTTATGCCACAAATTAAGTTGTCCAATAGATGTTTCAAAAATGTTGTCGTGCTTATGTTAATTGCTTAGAGTGGAGTAAGAGAGCTCTTCCATGTGTTGCTGTTTTTGTCATTAATATCTCTAATAAATCAGTAGGTTTTATTTAATAAAAGCAATTAGTTTACTTTGTCAAAAAAGGCTAGTTCCTTTTTTTATTAATAGGTTGCATTTATTTGTATTGCCAAAGTATTTAAGTTTCCCAAAATCCTTTTGTTTTCTTCTATGGGGCATAAAACCTTTTTTTCCCCGAGAGAGAGAGAGAGAGAGAGAGAGAGATCTTGCCTCTTGGGCCTCCTTGCCCCGCAGCGGCCGAGTAGCAGCAGAATCCGCAGCCCGTAGCCCACCAGTGTCGTGTTTGTCCTCCTCCTCTTGTACGGCATTAATCCAGAGCGCCACATCGCCGTCTCTATTGATTTGACGGTTGTCGACGCCCCTAGAGCCCAATATAAGGTGTCCTCCATGCCCTATCTTGACCCCTCACTCCATTCCCCCACCCTCTCGCATCGCTGCTGCTCAGGTAAGGTAGCCAAGTGCCGCCGTCGACCTGCTCGCCATGCTCCGGCTGAGCACGAGCTCGAGCTTGGGGTAGCGTCCCCGCCTCATCTTGTTCCTCCCCGATGCGTGAATCGAACTCCGAGAGTCCCTGCCGTCTTCTTCGCCTTCGCACGCGTCGTCTGCGAGCCCGAAGTGCCGTCCTCATCGTCGTCTTCCTCATACAGAACCGATGCAGCAGCATCGCCGGAGTCTTGGCCTCGTCGCCGTCTCTTAGCTGCGTCCCCGACCTCTTCGTCGCGCCAAGGTAGTGGAGGTACCTTCCTCTCCACCTCCTTGCCGTTTTCTTCGTCGATTGCCGCCCGTAGCTCTCATTCGTGCCGTGTCCTTGCCGTGCTCCCCCTGCCCCGCGCCCGTATCTGAACTTGGTCATCAGAGGGGGTGCAGATCGGAACACCATGCCGTGCTTCGCCCTCCGTGCTCTCGCTGGTTCCATCGCATGCTGTGTCGTTCCCGCATGCCCGCATCTGCTGGCTCGTGCGCTCCCTGCCCTGCATCACATAGCTGCCGCCGTTGTCGCCATGTCCGAGCCGAGCATTAGCTCGTGCTCGAGCTCTTTGCTGCCGCGTGCGTAGCAAGTAGGTGACCACAGGAATGGATCCGCCACAGACCCCGCAACTCCCGCCGGTGGCCCGTTGGGCAGCTGGTTGCCATAGTTGTCGCCGCCGACGATCCCCTCTTCTCTGCCTCGAGGTAGGAGGCGGCCGTCTGCTTTCTGTTAGTATGTCGTGTGTTGATCCCCTTCAGTCAGTAGTCCGTGTCGTAGCGTAGTGGTAGCCAAAACGGGGGGTGACCGCGAGGTCGCGGGTTTGACCCCCCGTCCCCCTTTTCTTTCCTTTTTTCGGTGGTGTGTGTGTGTGGTGATCCGCAGGATCCGGTGTGGCTACACCAGGATTGTGTGTGCGTGTGTGCTAGTGCATGTGTGTGCAAGTGTGTGTGCGTGTGTGGTGGGATCTGCTGTGGCAGATGGATCCCATGTGCATGCGTGTATGTGTTGTGTGTGTGTGTGTGTGTGTGTGAAAGCATGACAGTGGGCCGTGGCCCACATGTCAGCCTAAGAGGGGCCCTCGTGACTATGTCAGGTGGGTCCCCTCCTTCCAATATTTTTTTCTTTGTTTTCTTTTCCATTAGTTTTGTTTGTTTATTTTATTATTTCCATATTTAGTAAATTTCCATATCTATCCATAGGCATTTTTGGGCATGTGCATTTATAGTAAGTTTTGACTTATAAGTTCATGGAGATTTTGATGCTAGTAGTAATTTAGAGTGTGGGCAATTTTATCTACAACAACATAGGGGTGTGATATATGGATTTGGGGTAGAAAAATCCCAGGAATCCATTGGTGTGATTAATTTTAGATTTTGAGCAAGCTTTGGAAATGTCATTTTGTTCCAAAATGCCATTTTGTCATTTTTGTTAGAATTAATCCATGCATGCTATAATAATGGTGTCAACATGAAAGTGGTAATTTTTTATGAGTTTTATGCATAAGTGGGATTCTTGCTTGAAAGTAGCTAATAAAATGTTGTTGTTTTCCACATGCTAAATATTTCTAAGTCTGAGAATTTGTTATTATTTTTATGTCTTGTTGAGTGGATGCTACCAAGTGCTCTGTTGTATTTTAGCTCAGGCCCAGTGCTAGTGTGTTGTAGTAGATGTTGCCCTCTACCATCCCGTTAATTTTCATGCCATGAGGTGGTCTCTAGCATCATTGTTTTCTGCTGTCAGCATGCTACCAGCTTAACTCAGATTCCAGAAAACTGTGATTTTCACTAAGTCCCTAGAATCTGTTTCATTATGCCATCTTGTGAGCTTCATGCTTAGTGATATGAGCTTCCTTTCAAGTTTGTGTAGTTGGATGATTTGATTAGCATGTCATGTAGTTTCTTCTCATGCTTTGTTTGAGGTTGGAGACCTCATGTAGCTCTAGATAATTGTTGTGAAAGTTGCTATGTTACTGTTTTGGGGCAGATTGTGTGTGGTAGAGTATTGTGACTTTTGGGAGCTATGCTCCATTGTTTTGCTTGATCTTTGTATCTATTGTGGTTGGTTTTTCATTTCCTAACCAGTGGCTACCTTGGAATACCAAGTAATAGCCCATGGCCTTCCTTGTCTCGTATTTTGCCTTCGTACCTTTCCGTGAGTGTAGCGTGAGATCCGTTACTCCGTTTCCTACGTTTTACATATGCATTTGCATCGATTTTTCATGAAACATCCATATTTTCCATGATCATGCATTTTCAACCAACTTAAAATGAGGTTGTGTCCAGAATTGTAAATAACTTAACTATTGCATGAAAAACATGACTAGCTTAGGATTGCCATGTTAAATACTTTAAATGAATCATGCATCATCTTGTTTGTGCATTGCACCATGATTGTTAGTTTATTGTTGTTGTTTCTATTTGGGTAGACGCGAGTGTTGAACCTGAGTACGAGGGTCCAGGAGACTACCACTACGAGGACCCAACTCTTTGTCCCTCTGAAGAACCAATAGGCAAGATGATCGTACCTGGATCCCGACGCTATTTTTGCTTTGCTAGATGTCTCGCTCTTATCATTACAATTGCGTTACCTCTCACTTGAATGTCAAGCCTCGTACATTGCCATGAAAGCCTCTAACCGCTCCACTACCTAGCAAACCTTGTTTGGCTAATCGCTGCTCAGCCCCTCTTATAGCGTTCTTAGATGCAGGTGTAGGTTGTTTCCATGTGATAACATGGATATATGGAGATATCACAATATTTACTGCTATTTAATTTAATGCACATATATATCTTGGTATGGTGGAAGGCTTGGCCTTTTTCTTGGTGTTTCGTTCCACTTTTACCACCATAGCTACTTGTTACCGGTGTTATGTTTCCATATTTTGCGCTCCTAACATGCTCGGGGTTGTTATGGGGACCCCCTTGTTTATTTGTTTGAGATTAAAACTTGTCTGGCAAGACCCAACATTGGTACTATTTGCTTAAACAACTTAATAAAATTGCATGGGCCTTTGCAACCCTGTGGATATTTAATCAACAACATGGGCCAGTGCTCCTCATGAGTGGTGGTCCAACCTAGAGCCACTTGCGGGGGCACCTCGGGGCAACTCGAGTGATTTCTATCCGGCCGCTGTACGTAGTGTTTATCCGATCGTGTCCTGAGAACGAGATACGCGGCTCTTATCAGGTTCGTCGACACATCGGGAGGTCTTGCTAGACTTGTTTTACCTTTCTCGAATGTCTTGCGTGAGGAACTCTGATCTTCTTCGGGCTATCTCGAGGTGTCGGTTTTCCTTTGGAATTGCCTATGATGATCACGAGATCCTTGGTCGAGGTTATTCCCGCAGAGTGTGGTTAATTTGTGATGGATTAGTTGGAGCACCCCTATAGGGTTAAATCTTTCGAAAAGTCGTGCCCACGGTTATGTGGCAACTTGCATATTTTGTTTAACACTCGGTTTTAGTTAACTTGAAGTAAACTCCAATAAAATACACCAAATGTGTGTGTAACTGTGATCGTCTCCGCTCGTGAACATGAACCGAGAGAGAACACGGTGGGGTTATGCTCGACGTAAGGAGGTGTTCGGGATCACTTAGTGATCATGGTAGTACTCGATCGTCTTTCGTAGTCCACTATATTTACATTCATGTTTTCGTAAGTTAGACACCATATAATGCTTAGTGCTTGCTACAAACTCAACACTTACCCCCATCTAACCCAATAAGCTTACATAGTTTCGGTACCCGGGATACAAGATTGCTGAGTCCCTGTGGCTCACAGATTACAACAATACAGGTGCAGGTGTAGATGAGACCGTGCCAGATGATGTGACCCAGCTCCAATGGGAGTATGATGAAGAATGTGGCAGAGTGTACGTCACATATCCAGACGAGTAGAGAGGCCTTGGTCGTGATCTTTGGGGCTAGCAAGACAGTTTCATTGCTTGTTTTCTACGTTTGTTTTCATCCGTAGATGGACCCTGTCTTCTGTATGATGTTTGGAATAATTGTGTGAACTTGTAATTTAGCTTGTGGCGAGTGTAAGCCAACTCATATACTCATCTCTTCATACATGTATGCGATGTTACTGTGCTTGCGAAATGACTAGATGCGCCTCTATCCTTGTCACGGCCCCCGTGCCTAAATATGGATAGGTGCGCATCTTGGGTGTTACATCACCCTGCCCAAAGGCGGTCTTGGCCTGCAAAGTAGATGTCGACACCGCAGGGACATGCTCAGCGATGACATCCTCCCTGTGGGATGAGTGGTTGTGGCTAGGGCCCTCGCGAGGGCCTTGTCCTGAATGGGGCCACACCTTGCTGCGTTTGGTCGATGAGGTGGGCCATGCCCTGGGCCACAGGCAGGCAGGTCTGGGTACCCCCATTCCCAGAATGTCGACAATAGCCCCCGGGCCCACAACATGCTCGGGCCATCCTCGGGGAGGATCCCTGAGGGCGCCCAGGAGCGCTGCGGGCCCCATTCACCTACAAGTCAGGCCTGGCGCGTGTTGTGTGGCTGATGTCGGGTGCCCCTCGCCCTTTTTGCCTCCGCAAAATTGCCAAGAGCCTGACTTCTAGCGTTTGGTTATTATTGTTTTCCCTTCCCGCGCACCTGCTCTTGCTTCCCAGTTCTCCCACTCTCTCAGGTGCCTCCCCAGATCCAGCGCCGCTCCGTCTTCTTCCTTGCTGCTCCGGTCCTGCTAGCCCTGTGATGGCTCCTGCCGGCAAGGAGAAGCTAGACGCGCAGAGCTCTGCCTCCGCTCCCGTCTCGCCGGTGCTCTCGGGGTCTACCATCGCCAAGGACTCGGACCTCCTCTCCGTGCTCCCATGGACAGCGGATGGGTCCAACGAGAAAGGGCGTACCTTGATCTGGGGTGGCTCCTCGGCGAAGCGGCCTTCGTCCAAGCCGGTATACCCCTTCTTCCTCCATAGCATCTTCGCCGGGCTCGTTCCGCCCTTCTCTGCATTCTTCACCGCCATCCTTGACCACTACGGGATCCAGGCCCTTCACCTCCATCCTAATTTCATCTTTCTCCTGTCCGTCTTCGCTTTGTACTGCGACGCCTTCGTGGGCGTGCTGCCTTCGATAGCTCTATTTCGTCATTTCTTCAGCTTGCGCTTGCATGACGACGCCCAATGGTCGGCGTGTGTCTCTTTGGTCGTGGTCCAGAGCGGCAACATGCTTCTAAAGGCCGAGAAGAAGGTGCAGAATTTCAGGCACCACTGGGTCCTCATGGATCTCAAGGGCACCAACCCTCGGTTGGATCTTCCGAAGGCGTTGCCAGAGAAGACTTCTGTGTGGAGCTCCGCGAAGCTTTCTGACGCTCGGGCCGAGCCTCTTCTGGAGCGCTTCACCCGCGACATAAGCGCCAAGAAGCTGACTGGTGGGATGATAGTGAAGGAGTTCTTGGTGCAGCACATGGCACCCCTTCAGGCCCATTCTAGATCCTTGTGGGACTATCAGGGAAACGGCGATGACCTCAGGCTTCGATCCGCGTGCATATCTCCCGAGGAACTGAGCAGAGCTGTGGCGACCTTGCTCGGTGGTGACCCTGGCGACCTCCCCGAGGCTCACGATCCGCTGTACTACCGCGACAACGGGGCTGACCTGGTTGCTGTGATGCCTGTCTTCAACGAGCTGGGACTTTTCACAGCTAAGAGCCCTAGTCAAGTGGTGGTGTCTTTCAGCGATATCTCGTGTGGGGAGAACTTGGAGAGGAACGCCGTCGACGGCCCGGCGGGGGTGTCCCCCCTGTCGCAGGGCACCCTTTGGCGCGAGCTTGAAGATAACGATGACGTTGGTGAAGTTTCTGCTGCGGGCTCCTCGCATGCTGCTAAGGCCTCTAGGTGGCTAGGTCCAGCCCCTCGCGCGAGGCGGTCAACGTGTGTGTCGACTCCCCAGAAGCGTGGAGCTGAGTCTCCTCCGGCGTGCCCTGCCACCGCTGGCAGGACGATTGAGGCGTCAGCATGGCCCCCGATTGAACCGCAACCCGCAGGCAAGGTGGGTGAGGGTGGGGCTATGGCAGTCGCTTCTGCTGCCACCTCGGCTGTCAGCGAATCTTCTCTTCTCCACGGCGGCCCCCTCTGCATGGGGAGCTCGGGTGCCTATGTCATTGCTGGTACGGAAAGGAAGAGGAAGTGAGTCGACGTCGAGGAGTAAGCGACCTGACTTGGCTTGGCTCACATGTCTATGGCTTGAGCATTGCTGACCTCCCGTTGCTTGGTGACCATGAATGTTGCTGTGTTAAAGATGAGGAAGAAGAAGGCGGGCGTTAAGCTGAAGGCGACTTCCAGCGCGCCGCCTGCCCTTGCCGACACGTTGCCGCCTGCTGCTGAGGAAGAGAGGGCTCGCGAGGCGACCCCTCGGGCCACCATCGCCGAGCCCCATGAGCCCCTGATGCTTGTTGAGGTGATCACTCCTCTCCTTGGGGATGTGGCGATGCCAACGTCTAGAGGACCAACCCCTGAGGACCTGGCGCCCGCCGATTCATCCGTGTCCACAGTCGTCGAGCGGCCTCCAGAGCCCCCTGTCCTTCGTGGCGCCGCTTCCCCGAGGGCGCTCCCCACGACCGCGCTAAGGATTACTCTGGGGGAGACATTGACGCCTCCGGTGTGTGTCCATGACGTCCTGGATGGGGCCTTCTTTGCTTTGTGTCAGGTTTGTGATGCCTTCGGGAGCGCCGATGATCGCCTCACGGGTGGACGCCTAGAGCTCCACTCAGGGTGGCTCTGGGCCGACACCGCCACTGTGGTGATGTTGGGTCAGGCTATGGCTGCTGCGGCGAAGAGCGAGGAAGAAGCCGCGGCCACTCACGTCGTGCGCGAAGAGTTGGAGGCCCATCAGAAGACCTTCCATGAGGAACATGCCAAGCTTGAGGGGCAGTTTCGTCAGCAGATGGAAGACCTCGAGTCCCATGAGGCCAAGCTTGCCGCTCAGGAAGCCAAGCTGTCACAGGTGGCGGGCCGTCAGGACATGGAGCGGGCATGCCTGGACGTGCAGGAGAAGGAGATTGCTTCGAGGCAGATCCTTCTTGACACCAAGGGTGCAGCTATTGCCGCGGCCAAGGAGAAAAAGGCCGTAGAGCTGAGCGCCTTCCCTGCCGTCGAGCTCAAGCTTCACTAGGCGATCCACACCCTCTATCGTGATGGATTCGCAGAGCCTCTGACTACCTCGGAGGACGGCTTCGCGACGCTTGCTTCAAAGCTCGTCGAGGCGCTGGAGGGTGCCATCGTCAAGGTGGATAGGGTCTTGGACGGTGAGTGTCGCGACCTCTTTTCTGAAGCCACGACACATGTATTAAGCCATCTTCATCTTTGTGAGCCGGGGTTCAACTTTGACTCAGTGATCCTCCTGGTCGCCCCTGAGGTCCGTGCTGGAGCCGCGATAGTGGTGAAGGGTGCCGTGGAGGCGTTGGTGAAGAGGTTCACCCGCGTCACGGTTCCTCCGCCTCTAGATGCTGCTGAGGCTGGCGGCGGGTAAGACGATGCCAGTGATGTCGATGACGAGTCCCCCGAGGGTGGGACGAACGGTGGTGAAGGTTCCTCCTCATTCCTTCCGCTTGCTCCTTTCCTGCAATGCACACTGTGCCTCGTGGAGGCGTTAAACTCATTTGCGTTTGCAAGAACTTGTAATGCTTGTAATAACTATTGGACTGCATGATTGCTTTCTTCGCCTTGTTTCCTTCTTGATTGCTCTGATGCTCTGCGTCGGCAGTGCTCGGCCCATGCATACCTCAACCGCCGTTGGTCCAAACGGAAACCAAGGATGGTCCAAGGGGTGAGGGGCTACGGGTCCAGTGAGGCTCCTGAGTCAGGATGCTCAGGAGTCCCCCTTGACGTGCGAGCAACCCTCATGAAGGGAACATGGTGAGGATTGAGATAACTTGAAACTTCCAAACACCTTTAGCACTCTGCATTGGCAGGGCCCGGCCCGCACATACCTCCAACGCTGTTGGGACGATCGGAAACCAAGGACGGTCCAAGGGGCGAGGGGCTACGTGTCTAGTTAGGCTCCTGAGTCGCGATGCCTGGGAGTCCCCCTTGACATGCGAGCTCCAACGTCCTTCCTAGGGATTCTTGAGCAGTTTTTTGAGTGCTCTGGGCTCTACATCGGCAGGGCCTGGCATGCGCGTACCTCCACCGCCGTTGGGCCGACCGGAAACCAAGTACGGTTCAAGGGGCGTGCGGCTACGGGTCCAGTTAGGCTCCTGAGTCGCGATGCTCAAGAGTCCCCCTTGACATACGAGCGGCTCCCATACCTTTCCTCACCAGCTTGTCCGGAGATGGGCACGTGAAGACCAGGTTCAGCAGACCTGGGAAGGCAGCGTGTACCAGGCTTGGCCTGGTAGCAGCCCCTTCCTGTGTGCATCCCTGGGGAACGCAGCGAGAAGGGGGGCGCTAGGGACCTTCCTGAGGTTGGATGTAGCAATTGGGGTTGCCCTCAGTTCTTTATCCCCCCGCACCGGGCGTGGGGTTTCCACCTTGTGTGGGCATAGTCATTGGTGGACCGTATTTACCGCCAACATGAAGCTGTAGCGTCGACATTGCGTGGGCATAATCATTGGTGGACCGTGTTGACTTCTCCGCCAGCACTGGGCTATGGCTGCCACATTGCGTAGGAAGGGACCCCTCCTCATCCTCGAGGGGGGGTGTATAGCCCATAGAGTTCGTATGCGTGGCCAGCATGGTAGAACTAGGAGGTGTATCTGGGAGGTCGCGAGGACGCTTTGGCCTCACGAGTGTCCCTACCTCAAAGGCGGTTTGCGCCTGAATCTTCTTTTAGATGGGGCCATTTGAAAACCCACTTCTTCTTCTTCTTTTTCTTCTTCTTGAGTGAGGTAGTTTGGGAGCCCTCTTGGGATTCTACGTCCTCAGGTCCCGGTCCTACACATTTCCCCACCACCATTAGGTACGACGGGAAACCAATGATGCACTTTACGGGGCGAGGCCCCGACACTCCTAATGCCGTCCGGAAACCAGGACGACGCTAACAGGCCGAGTGGCATTATGACCAGTAAGGCTCGTGAGGAGCCCCCTTTGACTTTCAAGCGGCTCTACGTCTGTAGGTCCCGGTCCCGCACATCTCCCCACCACTATTAGTTACGACCGGAAACAAAGGTACGCTTCATGGGGCAAGGCCCCGACGCTCCTGACGCCGACCGGAAACCAGGACGACGTCTGGAGGCTGAGTGGCATTATGACCAGTAGGGCTCCAAAGGCTGAATGATCAGGAGCCGCCCTTGACGATCGAGCGTCCCCCATTCCATCCTGTGGGCTGCTGCCATGAGAGGCCGCGGGGCCTCCCGAGACTCCATGTGACGCACCGCGGACGCAGCCCCCAAGCGAGAGGTCGACCGCCCAACGATGCAAGTAAGGTAGAACGTCAGGGCATAGAATAGACACACAAGAAACTATTGAAATATGCATAAACGAAGCAACGGCAGGGGCGTGCCCTGATCACCTGAAGATCATGTGGCCCAGTGCGCGCCCTTGGATAGAGTGAACCAAAAATTTACCTTGCAACAACCAACAAAAAGTCACCTGGCGGCCATGCCGTTAAAGAGCCGATGCCATCGTCGTTGCTCGATCTCCCGCTTCCACGTGCGCGATCTTCATGGGTCCGTCATCTCCCGAGGCTGGGAACCTTCGGTTGGTCCAAGCACCTCCTCCAAACCCTCGTTGCACCCCGCCAGGCAAGGCATGAGGATGGTCGATGAAGCCGCTGGAAGGTGACGCCTGCTTTCGCCAACCTGAAGGGCATGCGAACATAGGTGTTCGGGATGACCCATGCATGATCGGCATGCACTGGCCAGAAGGGGCCTTGATCCGTGGCCCGATTGATCGCGGGTGCATTGACGCAGACGCGCGGCTGATCGACCGTGGCGACGACGGGGATTGCGATTGGTGGTGCAGGGCAGTCCCCGCCTCGCACGGCCTGGGCTTCCTGAAGCTATTCGATCGCTCTGAGGACGGACTCTCGCGAACTAGGCCCCACGCGTCATGACCCCAGCTCGACCTGACGTGTGTTGGAGCGCGCTTCGAGGTTGTGCTCGAGCGCCTCTCTTGCCTCACTGAGCAGGCCAGAAAGTTCCCTGCTGTGAGCCCCCAGGCCCGATCCAATAGTGGCGCAGAGCATTCTTTCCTATGCGATGGGAGGTGGGGCCCCACCCCAGAGCGCAGAGGCTGAAGTTGTAGGACGCCCTGTGAGGAGGAGTTGCTTCTTCTTCTTGTGTGGGTCCTCACGAGGCAGTGCATCTTCCTCGTCGTCCGAGCACTCAGCTGCCGCAGCGCGGTAAGCACCCTCGAGTGTACAGATGACATCCTTCTCATCGCAAGCAATGGTGATGGCACTTCCACTTCCTGGCATCTTGAGGATGATGTAGCCGTGGTGGGTTACTGCCATGAACTTGGCGAGAGCCAGGTATCCAAGGATGGCATTGTACGGAAGGTGGATGTGCGCGACGTCGAAGACGATGATCTCGATGTGGTAGTTCTTCCACTCGCCGAAGGTGACACGCAAACGCACCTGCCCGATGGGTACGGTGGACCTGTTTGTGACCCCCCCAAAGGGCTTAGTCGGCATGAGATGTTCATACGACACCTGGAGCGTCTCGAAGGTCTCGATGCAGAGGATGTTGAGCCCCGTCCCACTATCGATGTGGGTCTTGGTGACGAGGACGTTACTTATGGTTGGGGTACACAGCATGGGGCACTTGCTAGCAATAAACGAACACCTGAGCTGATTGCTTGAGTTGAAGGTGATGGTGGTGTGGGACCAGTTGAGGGGGCGCATCGCTTCAGGCTTCGGGAGAGCCGCATTCACCTCCCGTGAGAATTGCTTGAAGGCACGGTTCGATGCTGGAGCCTGGGTGCTGCCCAAGATACAGGGCACCGCCCTGATTTCCGGGAAGCCCCCAGCCGCATCGTATTGCTTGTCTTGCTCTTTCCTTTTGGGTGGCGGAGGTAGCACGGGTAGTCCTGTCTCACAATAGCGAGCATTGTGAGGCTGACCGCATCGTGACCCCTTTGGAGGGTTGTCGCGCCAGCAGTCCTCATGAGGCGGGTCGCGCCAGCGGTCGTCCCGAGTTTGGTTGCACTAGCGGTCCTCGTGAGGCTGATCGTGTCACCCTTGACACGGCTCCCGGTTGTCCCAGCGGCCTCCACTGCGGCCTCCACCATGCCCGAAGCCTCAGTTGCCTCTGCCGGGGCGCCTGCTGAAGTGCTCGGCACAGATTAGTCGAAGTTCCTAGCAGTCCGCAATGTTTTGGTTGTTGGTGCCATGGAAGATGCAGGCCGGCCTTCCTCCTGGGGGGTGTTCTTCTCCCCAGCTGCGCTTTGCCTCCGGTTCAGCCGCAAGCACCGCCGGCGCCTTGCGCTTTGCTTCCTTGGCCTTGGTCTTCTCTTCTGGCTCCACTGCCAGAGGCTTGCGGAGCGATAGGCGGACCTCCTCGGCCTTGGCGCACTTGTTTGCCAGGTTGAACATCTCCAAAGCAAAGCACATCTCGTCATTCATGGCAAGCTCTTCCTTCATCTTGAGGCCAGTGACTCCGTCGGTGAAGGCCAAAATGATGGATTCGTCCGACGCCTTGGGGATCTTGAGGCGTGTGGTCGTGAAACATTGTCTGAACTTGTGCAGGGTCTCCCTCACTTGCTGCTTGATACGCCGCATGTCATTAATGATGGGCGCGCGGTCGCGAGTGCCTTGGAAGTTGGCGATAAAGCATTTGCGCAGACCATCCCAGGAGGTGATGCATGCCTCTGGGAGGTTGAAGATCCTGTAGAGTGTGTCGCCTTTGAGCGCCATGGGGAACCAGCACGCCATGACCTTGTTGTCTCCTCCTGCCGCCCAGATACTCAGCGAGTAGGGTTGTAGGAACTCGGTTGGGTCTGCTGTGCCATCGTAACGAGGGGGCAGGCCAGGCTTGAACTTGCAAGGCCACGCGGTAGGGTAGAGCTCCAGAACAATGACGAGGCACCCCACCGGCTAGACGGACGCCACGTGCGCAAGGGTGACCTGGTCCTGATGCTCCTGTGGGGCCGCCTTGAGCAGTATCCGTCCACGACATTGGATCGGCAGCGCAGGGAATGCACGCGTGTCGGCGCGTGGTTGGGGAATCACTTGGCAGCTTACTTCATCGCCCGGCCTTGCCCTCGGATCGTGAGGCCGGTCATGGGGGCGTGCTTCTCGTCTGGGCTCGGAGTCAGCATGGCGTCGCGGAGGCGGAGGCTGCGCGTCTTGTACCACGTCATTTGCCAGGGACGGTTGGTGTCGATGCGAGTAGGAGAGCGCCGATGCATCGTCGGCAGCACCGACGAGCTCAGTGATGCACGGAAGCCCGTCGTCATAGTGATCGGGAGTGGGGCGGTAGCGGAGCAGTTCGTTAGCCATGACGAGCATGCCCTCGCTGCGCACCGGCCCTGGCTGAACATGAGAGAATGAACCAGAGTCTGGGACGATCGACGAAGTGGCGGTGTGGCCGTCGTGCTACGCGGTGTCCGGCTAGGAGGAGTCTTGTTTCTCGTGGGTGTCGGGGCCCATGGCGGCGTTTTCCATGGGCGAGGGCGACCTGCGTGCAGCAGCGCGGCCCACCAGCACCGTCTGGGCAACACGGGTGGCCTAGTGCTCGACGCGGGCTCGGCGAGCGTCAGACATTAGAGCAGCGAGGTGGGAGAAGATCTTGGCTTGAGGGAGACTCCGACACGCCCCCTACCTGGCGCGCCAAATGTCGGATTTTGGGCTCCGCAAAACCGTTAAGGTTCCAACACAGGGACGTGTGTGAAGATCCGTTGCAGCCTCGCCCGGCCTAGCTTGCTACTCGATGAACACATCAAAGAACTAGCACGATGACGAAGAAGATGAACACGACAAATTACCCAGGTTCAGGCCACTGCGAAGCGTAATACCCTACTCCTGCTTTGGTGGATTGCTCTCGAGGAGGTGAGGTGGATGAACAAGTACTGTGTTTCGGGGCTTTCTTCGGGCTTTTAGTGGTGCTCGAGGCTCCTTGTGGTTTGGTGAGTGGTGGAGTTTGATGATAGGGTTCGGATCCCCCTCTACAAAGCAACCTACCCTCTCTATATAGCGGTGGCCCTGGTCCTCTTCCCTTATCACAATGGCGGGAAGGGATACCACAACGGCCAATTTTGAAGGGGGACAGGGGTTCGTGCTTGCCCTGCCTAAAGGCGGTGTTTGCCTGCAAAGTAGCTATGGACGCCGCAGGGACAGGCACAACGATGACATCCACCCTGCGGGACGGGTGGTTGTGGTCTTCTTGCACCGGAATGGAAACCTTTGGGGGGCACTTTGGGAACCCACATTTGTCCTTGCTCCCTTTGCACCAAAGGGGAAACTGCGCCGCCTGGCGCCCTGGTCCTCGCATGTCCTTCCTTGACTCCTGAGGACGGACCTTGCATAGAAAACTCCGCCGCTCCGGAGGGGTCCTGAGGAGGCCCATCCTTCATGGGTCTTGTCGATGTACTTCCATGTGAGGCTAGGGCCCTCGCGAGGGCCTTGTCCTGAATGGGGCCACACCTTGCTGCATTTGTTCGATGAGGTGGGCCATGCCTTAGGCCGCAGGCAGGCAGGTCTGGGTACCCCCATTCCCAGAACGCCAACAATCCGTGCCGCTACGGAGCGGGCTTGAGGAGGCCCATCCTTGCTGGTCTTGATGTCATTCTTCTTCGCGAGCTAGGGGTCCTTATTAGGGCCTTGTCTTGAGCGGAGCCGCGCGAGGCCGTGCCTTACTGATGAGGTGCACGATGTCCTCGGTCGCAGGCAGGTAGGTCTGGGTACCCCGGTTCCTAGAATGCCTACAAAAACGATAATGAACAGGGTCCCTATAACATCCACATGCATGTTAGGACCGCTCAATATGGAACATAACACCGGAACACAAGCAACTAGTGCGGCAAAGGTGGAACAAAACACCGAGAAAAAGGCCATGCCTTTCACCTTTTACCAAGTATATATGTGCATTAAATTAAATAGCAATTATATTTTGATATCTCAAATAAATATCCAAGTTGCCACATGGAAGCAACTACACTTGCAAATAACAACGCTATAAGAAGGGCTGAGCAAGCGGTAACATAGCCAAACAATGGTTTGCTGGGAAGGTGGAGCGTTAGAGGCTTTGCATGGACATGTTGGGAGGTTTGACATACAGGTGGTAGGTACCGAGACATAACGATGGAAGGGAGACAACTAGCATGGCAATGATAGTTGTGGTATCTAGGTAAATGTTCATCTTGCCTGAGATTCCGCTTGGAAGAAGAACGACTCCATAAAGTAGACGAACGGGAGGTAATCGAACAGATCCTCACACTCCAAAATGGATCGAACTCTAGCGAGGAGAAGCAATCCGGAAACACACAAATGACACACCGTAAAAACTACAACATGTGACATGATGTGCAAACACATAAGATGCATGTCCATTTAATTATGCATGGCATGGAAAAACACAACATCAAATTGTACACATTAAGTGAAGCTCCATATGCAATAAATTCCATATTGACGAAACTGTTGGGAATATTGCATGGGAAATAAAAAATTCCTACACAGACGCAAGATCTATCCATGGTGATGAGCATCTATGAGAGGGATAGTGGATCTACATACCCTTGTAGATCGCTAAGCAGGAAGCGTTAAGAAAGGCGGTTGATATAGTCCAACGTCTTCGCGATCGAAATCGCCGAGGGTCCTGCAATCCCATCACGATACATCTCGCAATACAATCAAGATCCGTCCCGCGATCCCATCACGATCCATCCCACGATCAAATCACGAATCATCTCACAATCCTGATCACGGTCCTTCTGATGCAGCGCCGAACGGAGGGCACCTCCGCGTTCAACACACATATAGCTCGATGACGATCTCCGCCTTCTTGATCCAGCAAGAGGGGCGGAGAGGTAGATGAGTTCTTTGGCAGTGTGACAGCGCGGCAGTGGTGGTGGTGGAACTATTCCGACAGGGCTTCGCCTAAGCACCGCCGAAACTAGACTAAAGGAGAAAACGATCTAGATGAAGTAGAGGGAGCACGTGGGAATTAGGGTCAACTCTCCCCTCTAAAGCCTCTAGTATATATAGGAGGGAGGGAGGGGAGGTGGCAGCCTCAAACCCTCAAGGGTTGGCCGAAATTGGAGGTGGAGGAGTCCTACTCCAATCCTACTAGGAGTAGGATTCCTCCTCTCCACTTGGAAACTCATTCCACCTTTCCACCTTTGGGTTTTCCCACCCCTAGACCCATGGGCCTTAGTGGGGGGTTCGACCAGCCCACTAGGGGCTGGTTTGACTCCTCCCACAGACCACAAGGTCCTTTGGGTCGAGACACCCCTCCCGATGGCCCCTGGTACCCTCCCGGCACTCCAGGTACACTACCGAAGTACCCAAAACTTTTCCGGTGACCAAAATAGGACTTCCTATATATCAATATCTACCTCCGAACCATTCCGGAGCTCCTCATGACGTTCAGGATCTCATCCTGGACTCCAAAAAACCTTCGGTCACTACCATACATAACTCTACTATACCAAAACATCACCGAACCTTAAGTGTGTAGACCCTGCGAGTTCGACAACTATGTAGACATGACCGAGACACCTCCACAGTCAATAACCAATAGCGGGACCTAGATGCCCATATTGGTTCCTACATATTTTACAAATATCTTTATTGGTTGAACCTCTATGTGAAGGATTCAGTTAATCCTGTATGTTGTTCCCTTTTTTCTTCGGTATGTTACTTGCCCGAGATTCGATCGTTGGTATCTCCATACCTAGTTCAATATCATTACCGGCAAGTCTCTTTACTAATTCTATAATACAAGATCCCATGGCTAACACTTAGTCACATTGCTTGCAAGGCTTATTTTGATGTTGTATTACCGTGTGGGGCCTGAGATACCTCTCCGTCACACAGAGTAACAAATCCCAGTCTTGAACCATGCCCACTCAACAGACACCATCGGAGATACCTATAGAGCATCTTTATAGTCACCTAGTTACGTTGTGACGTTTGATACACACAAGGTATTCCTCCGGTGTCAGTGAGTTGCATGATCTCATGGTCATAGGAACATATACTTGGCATGCAGAAAACTATAGCAATAAATTGACATGATCATATGCTATGTTTATAGTTTTGGTCTTGTCCGTCAAATAATTCTCCTAATGATGTGATCCTGTTATCAAATGACATATCATGTCTATGGGCAGGAAACCTAGACCATCTTTGATCAACAAACTAGTTAACTAGAGGCATACTAGGGACATAGTGTTGTCTATGTACCCCACACATGTATTTTAGTTTTGAATCAATACAATATTAGCATGGATTCTCGGATTTCGGGCTCCGCAAAACCCTTAAGGTTCAAACATAGGGGCGTCTACGAAGGCTTTCCCGCAGTTTCACCCAACCTAGCTCGCTACTCGATGGACACAACGGCGAAATCGTTCCATGATGAGGATGAAGATGAACATGATAGATTACCCAGGTTCGGGCCACTGCGAAGCATAATACTCTGCTCCTACTTTGGTGGATTGCCTATCGTGGAGGTTTTGGTGATGAACTAGTACAATGGGCTTGAGCCTCATGAGGGCGCTCAAGGCGTGTTCTTGGCTCTTCATCTGGAGGTGGTGAGTGGAGTGGCTAAGTGTTCGATCGGATCTCGCCCCTTCTCAGCAGTGTGACCTATCTTCTATATATAGCGGCAGCCCGCTCTTCTCCCCTTATCACAATTGAGGGAAGGAATCCCACAACGGCCAATTTTGAAGGGGGGTAGGAGTACATCCGCGCCCTGTCCAAAGGCAGTCTTCGCCTGGAAAGTAGCAGATGGTGATGTAGTGGTGGGATCAACGATGACATCAGCCCTGCGGGGCTGGCGGTCGTGGTCTTGTTGCACCAGAATGGAAACCTTTGGGCGACGCTTTGGGAACCCGCGTATGTCCTTGCTCCCTTTGCACCAAAGAGGAAACTGTGCAGCCTGGCATGCTGGCACTTGCCTGTCCTTCCTTGCGTCATCCTTGACTCCGGAGGCGGGGCCTTGCATAGAGATCTCCGCCCCTCAGAAGGGGGGGGGCGAGGGGGCTCTTCCCTGATGGTATTGATGTTGTTCTTCCTCATGATCCCAGGGTACTTGCGAGGGCCTTGTCTTGAGTGATGCTGCGTTGAGTCTCGCCTGGCTGACAAAGTAGGCCATGCCCTGGGCCACGGGCAGGCAGGACTAGGTACCCCCAGTGCCTACAACGCCGACAGTAGCCCCCGGGCACAAGGAGCGCTCGAGACGGCTTCGAAGCGAAGCTTTGGGGCTGGCCCAGAGTGTCTCGGGCCCCGAACGCCTGCGGGCCATGCTTTACACGTGTCAGCCACCTGCGCAGCGGTGCCAGTGCTCCTCGAAGGCGTCAAGGGCCGCCCAAGTCAAACCGACGTGATGCCCGTGCCTGCACTGGCCATCATTAGCCTTCCTTAAATGCTCTCGATTCCTTGAACTTCCTGATCTCGGGCCATGCGGACATGACCTCATAGTGTTAGGCGAGGTGACATGCGGCAGAGCCGCACGTCGATCGAGTGGCCCTTTCGGAGTCCAAGGGGCGCACGTTGCCTTCTCTCCCATGACGCTTCGTGGCCTTGGTCTTTCCTATAAATCCTCCTCCTCGTGACGTAACCCAGCTGCTTCGAAGCGTCCGCCTGTTTCCGCGACTCCAGAGAAAACCCTCTTCGTGTCCCTGCTTCTTCCTTTCTTCATGGCGTTCGGTGGAGGCTCTGCCGGTGTTAGGGAGCGTGCGGGGCCATCAGCCCCGTTGCCTCCCTCCAGAGGTAGTGGTGGGGGCCACCAGAGCCATCATGCATCCGACAACACTAGACCATGCTGGGGGAGTAAGTGTTCCGTCGCCTTCCTCCTTCTTTGCTGGTCACATCCAATGCTCTTGGCTTGCCTATCTCCTTCTTCCAGGGCATCGCCGACCAAGAAACGCAAGCGTGCCGAGTTCGATGAGGAGGCAGGCATGCTGCGCGCCTAGCTGGCAACCGCCGCCGCCGCCTTGCAGGCCGCCCTCAGGGGCGAGGCGGAGGCGAGGGCGGAGCTGGCGGCTCTGCAAGCCTAGGTTAAAGAAGCTACCGACGTCGTGCAGGTCGTGCGTGACGAGGCGTCCTATGCTAGAATGCTGGAGTCCCAGCGGTCCAAGCTATACTCTGACATCGCCCACCGTGTAGCCGGAGCGGTGGAACGATTTGTTGGGGATGCCCCCGCCCTCCCCAATGTGCAGGGTGATGGTGGTTAGCTTTACTTCTTCCGCCGGGTGGTGGAGGAGCTGGAGACCGACGTCTCCTATGTGAACGAGGATAGCGAGGCTGACGCCCGAGACCTCTTGGCGCTGGCGTCGACGCACGGCATCTCCAACTTATGCCGCCTCGCACCGCAGCTCGACCTCCAGCATGTGGTGGAGCACGCGCCCGAGGGATTCCCGAGGCCTCTCCCGGAGGAGGTGCGTCCGCATGTGGGCTCCCTGGTCGCGCAGTTCATCCGGGCGCCCCCTCCCGACCGAGAGGGTGGCCCCGGCGCCGTGGCGGCCGTCAGCTCGGGCAGTGACATCGACTCCTCCGCTTAGATCCCCCTTCTTCTTCCTCCTAGTACCTGTAACACTTTAAAGTGAACTTAGCCCTCATGGGCATTAATCTTTTGTGCCTTACTTAAGTTTCATTTCTCGCCTTTGATTTGCCATCGACCGCTCGTAGTTGCGCGATTTGATTTCTTCGTGCCTATCTGGGGCCTCCGTCGGTGCGGCCTGATGGCGGTAGCTAGTTGGATCCTCGTGGAGTCCCCCCTCCTGAGGGGAATCCTGCAGCCGCTAGCCCAGGCTCACGGATCAGGAGCCCGTCGTCGTCGGGCCTCTATTCCCATGTCGCCCCCTGACGCTCTAGATCCCTGTGGTGTTTGTAATTGTGCGCATTTGTCCCGTAGTATCTGTGTATTCACATCAGTATGCACAAGCATCGCCTGACCCTAGAAGCGCTATTAAATTAGGGAATTGATGTTTGATTTGATAGTGTACTTAGCTCGCGGGTCGCGGACGATTTTGTTGCACGGTCAGGTAGTCCATATACTCTGCTGCTCTGCCTGGGGCGCTTCCTCCTTGCTTACGGGTGAATTGGTGGCCTTTTTCATGCTTTGTGTCTGCAGGTCCCAGTCCCCGCGCAATTTTCTACCACCATGGTACACAACTGGCCAAGGTCATGACCACGAGGTGAGACCGCGACACCCTCGATGCCGACCGGATCACCAAGGATGGCATCGTGGGTGCCGTGTGGCTATATGACCGGTGAGGCTCCTGAGGTGCATTGCAGGAGTCCCCTTCAACACTCAAGCATCTCTATGTCGATGGGTCGTAGTCCCGCACATTTCCCTACCGCCGTGGTATACAGCCGGATCACCAAGGACGCAACCACGAGGTGAGACCCTAGCACCCTTGATGCTGGCCGGATCACCAAGGACGGCATCGAGGCTGCCAAGTGGCTTTATGACTGGTAAGGCTCCTAAGGCATGGTGCTCAGGAGCCCCCCTTGACGCTTGAGCGGCCCCCATTCCGTTTTGACGGGCTTTGCCTTAGGAGGCCCAAGCTCTGGGCCCCCCTGAGACTCCATGTTGCAACGCCGTACCACGGTCGGGGCCTCCAAGCGGGGGTCGGCCGTGAAAGTTGCGAGTCCCTAAGGTGACAGGGTCTCGCTCTCTGGACCCGGGACATCTCGGATAGGGCCTCAATGTGGGCCCCTTACAAAAACACCGATCCAAAAGAAAGAGAACTCAAGATTGATAAAAAGCGAAAGCAACAAGAAAATATTCCCTGCCCTTTTTCTTTCAAATTTAGAGCTCTACGACCTTCAAATTCGTTTGAAAAGTTGGCAACTTGAACACCAAAAGAAAGCAAGCATATGCCGCGTTCGGCACCTAGGCTAGTCTTCGTCTTCCCCTAGCACTGAGCATAGGGCATCCAGGTTGCATGGGCATAGCCATTGATGGGCAGTGTTGACTTCTCCGCCAGCGCGGAGCTGTGGCTGCCGCATTGCATGGAAGGAACCACTCCGCGTCCCCGGGCGGCTCCCGGCGAATACAGCCCACTCATTATTACATGAGAGTGTCACAACCATCAATAGCTTGGCAAGCCCCTGGGCACCACACCCGGTAGCTCCCAACTCCGTCAAGAGCCATCTCGTGCATTTCTGCTCGGTTCCATGCCTGTACGACCCAAACCCGAATGCATTGTTCCCAGCCTAGCCGCAAGATTGTGCTCTCGCGGCCCAAACACCATCAAGAGCCATGCCGTGCATTTCTGCGTGGTTGCGTGCCCCTACGACCCAAAACCGAATGCATTGTTCCCCGCGTAGCCGCAAGATTGCGCTCCCGCGGCCCAAACATGAGTACAATGCATCCAGTGCAGCCGTAAGGGTGTTTTGTCGATGAAGCCGCCTCATGAGGCATTTGGGTGGTGACCGTGTGCTGCCTCGTGAGCCTCATGAGGTCCGGCCTCTCAAGGTTTCCCTGATGTTCCAGTTGCCGCAGGTGGCCCGCATTACTTGTGTCTTGCTGCCCTTCCCCAGGGCATTACAGCCAACACCCCGGTGTCTGGCTCGTCGATGCATGCCCATGGTGGGGAAGGCGGAAGCCTACGCCACGCCCCCACGGATCCCGTGACGTCCTCCCTCCTTCTCCGGTTCATGCTGTCCGAACTTGGCACTCCTTCGGGGGGAGCCCCCAAGCCCGGCTCGGGGAGCACGTCTAGGGCTCCCCCTACCCTTGGAAGGTGCTGTCGCCTACGGCAGGCGCCCGATCCTAGTCGTCCTCCCTAGGCATGATGTAGCAAGGTACGTAGGGCTCCACATGAGGGCCTTGGCCTTCTCCCAAGCCATCCCACGCGATGCCTGGAATGACCCCTCCGGGCGGTGGCGGGGTGGCACCCTGCACACGCAGGCCATAGACTCTCCTGCGTTGGGCCTCCGAGCATAGTTGCCTACCTTTGTTGCCCCGTCCGGTAGGCCACGTGTCTCCTGACGTGAGTCAACTCCCCGACGGTCTGGTGCACCTTGGTTGTTGTTGCTTTCTTGCCTGGATACCCGCGCCATGTGTTCCCTGCGCAGGGTGGTGTGCTCGCGTCTAGTTAGCCCGGTTGTTGGTCATCCATTGGGTTGTGGGGGCACGCGCTGGCGCACGCGTGGGGTGCTCTGTTGTCTTCTCCGCGAGCTCAGTCACCGTAGCCGGGTTGTGCCCCGAAATTAGTTACCGAGATCCGCAGGAGGAGGAGCACAACGTTCGGAGGGCCCCGCCCAGGTTCGTCTAGGGCCAAAGGTGGCGTGCCGTTGGAGGGCCGGGGGCAGGCGCAGGGAATGAGCCCCAGCACTTGAGGAAGGACGAGGGACCGTGGCGTCGCACGCAACGATGATAAGCTCCATGATGTGGTTGGCCCACACGTCGAAGCCCCCCTGAGTTGGACGATGGAGGAGCACCTCGCTTGCTAGCAGAAGCACGTCATGTGCGTCTAGGTCCCTGATGTTGGAGCGACACGACGCATATGCCAAAGGCGCCGCCCGGCCGTCGTGCGCTTGGGTGGTGCGAGGGTCGGCGACGAGAGAGGCGACACTGGCGACTTGATACTGCCCACCCACCACTGGGCCGTCGAGACGTGGGTTCCTGACGACAGCGTTGAGGTCGATGGTGGCTAGTTTGTCGCGACCGCCAGGTGCTCGTGGGGCGTCGGACATTGTAACAGCAAGGCAGATGGAGAGCCTGGCTTGAGGAGGACTCCAACACGCCCCCTACTTGGCGCGCCAATTGTCGGATTTTGGGCTCCGCAAAACCCTCAAGGTTCGAACACAGGGGCATGTGCGAAGGCTTCCCCACGACTTCACCCAACCTAGCTCACTACTCGATGGACACAACGGAGAACTCGTTCGATGACGAGGAAGAAGATGAACACGATGGTTTACCCAAGTTCGAGCCGCTGCGAAGCGTAATACCCTACTCCTGCTTTGGTGGATTACCTCTCGTGGAGGTTTTGGTGATGAACTAGTACAATGGGCTTGAGCATTGCGAGGGCGCTCAAGGTGTGTTCTTGGCTCTCTGTCTGGTGGTGGTGAGTGGAGGGGCTAAGTGTTTGATCGGATCTCGCCCCTTCTATACGGTGTCACCTAGCTTCTATATATAGCGACGGCATGGGTCCTCTTCCCTTATCTAAATGGCTGGAAGGAATCCCACAACGGCCAATTTCGAAGGGGGGCAAGAGTACATCCAAGCCTTGTCCAAAGGCGGTCTTCTCCTGCAAAGTAGCTGATGGTGATGCAATGGTGGGCTTGACGATGACATCCGCCCTGCGGGGCTGGCGGTCATGGTCTTGTTGCACCGGAATGGAAACCTTTGGGCAACGCTTTGGGAACCCGCGTATGTCCTTGCTCCCTTTGCACCAAAGAGGAAACTACGCCACCTGGCGTGCTGGTGCTTGCCTGTCCTTCCTTGCGTCATCCTTGACTCCTGAGGCCAGGCCTTGCATAGAGATCTCCACCCCTTAGGAGGGGGCCTAAGGGGGCTCTTCCCTGAGGGTCTTGAAGCCGTTCTTCCTCGCGAGCCCAAGGTTCTCGCGAGGGCCTTGTCTTGAGTGATGCCATGCCGGCCTCGCCTAGCTGACGAAGTGGGCCATGCCCTGGGCCGCGGACAGGCCGGACTGGGTACCCCCATTCCTAGAACGCTGACATGGATAATAAACGATTATCATTAACAAGGAAACATAATAATAACCAATTTATTACTGCCTCTAGGGCATATTTCCAACAGTCTCCCACTTGCACTAGAGTCAATAATCTAGTTCACATCACCATGTGATTGCCATTGTTATGAATCTAACACCCAATGAGTTTTGGGGTTCGATAATGCTTTACATATGAGAGAGGTCTTTAGTCAACGGGTCTGCAACATTCTGATCCATGTGTACTTTCCAAATCTCCATGTCATACTGTAGACACTCCTACCACACTCCACTTGGATCTATTCCAAATGGCTGCTCCACTATATTCATTCGGATTGCTACTCAGAGTCATCCGGATTGGTGTTAAATCTTGCATTGACGTAACCCTTTATGACGAACTTTTTATCACCTCCATAACCGAGAAATATTTCCTTATTCCTCTAGTTACGAAGGATAAACTTGACCGTTGTCCAATGATCCACTCCTGGATCACTCTTGTACCCCTTGACAAACTCATGGCAAGGCACACACAGGTGCGGTACACAGCATGGCATACCATATAGAGCCTATGTATAAGGCAAAGGGGACGACCTTCATCCTTTCTCTTTCTTCTGCTGTGGTTGAGCTTTGAGTCTCACTCAACTCCAAACCTTACAACTCAGGCCAGAACTCTTTCTTTGATTGATCCTTTTTGAACTCTTTCAAAATCTTGTCAAGGTATGTATTCATTGAAAGTTTTATCAGACGTCTTGATCTACCTCTATTGATCAAGATGCACAATATTTAAGTAGCTTCATTCCAGGTTTTCCTTTGAAAAAATCCTTTTCAAAAAACCATTTATGCTTTCTAGAAATTCAACATCATTTCTGATCAACAATATGTCATCCACATATACTTATCAGACATTCTATAGTGCTCCCACTCACTTTATTGTAAACACAAGTTTCTCATAAATATTGTATAGACTCAAAAACTTTGATCACCTCATCAAAGCATATATTCCAACTCCGAGATGATTCCTCCAGTCCATAGAAGGATTGCTGGAGCTTGCATATATTTCAGCATCCCTAGATCTGATAAAACCTTCCGGTTGTATCACATACAACCTTCCCTCACGGATACTATTAAGGAAATGATGTTTTCACATCCATCTGCCAAATTTCATAATCGAAAAATACAGCAACTACTAACATAATTCCAACAGACTTTAGCATCGCTACGCGTGAGAAAGTCTAATCATAGTCAACTCCTTGAACTTGTGAAAAACCGTTTGCCACAAGTCGAGCTTTATAGACGGTGACATTACTGTCCGCGTCCGTCTTCCTTTTAAAGATCCATTTATTCTGCATGGCATTTCGCCCTTGAGGTAATACTTCCAAAGCCCATACTTTGTTTTCTTACATGGATCCCATCTCGGATTACATGGCCTCTAACCATTTCTCGGAATCTGGGCCCATCATCGCTTCTCCATAGCTCGTAGGTTCATCGTTCTCCAACAACATGACCTCTAAGACAAGGTTGTTGTACCACTCAGGAGCAGTATGCGTCCTTGTCGACCTACGAGGTTTGATAGTAACTTGATCCTAAGCTTCATGATCATCATCATCAACTTCCTCTTCAACTAACGTAGGCTCCACAGAAACAACTTTCTGTGTTGCGCTACTCTTTGGTTGAAACAAAGGTTCAACAACCTCATCAAGTTATATGTTCCTCCCACTTAATTATTTGGAGAGAAACTCTTTCTTGATAAAGGACCTATTTTAGCAACAAACACATTGTTCTTGGATCTAATATAGAAGGTTTACCCAACTGTTACGTTAGGGTATTCTATGAAGAGGCATTTGTCCGCTTTGGGTTCGAGCTCATTATGTGAAAACCCTTTTTCACATAAGCGTCACAGCCCCAAACTTTCCGAAATGACAGCTTAGGTCTCCGCCAAACCAAAATTCATACAGTTTCATATCAACGGATTTAGATGGTGCCCCGTTTAAAGTGAATGTAGTTGTCTCTAATGTGTAACCCCAAAACAATAGTGGCAAATCAATAAGAGACATCATAGTTCGCACCATATCCAATAGAGCATGACTATGACATTTAGACACACCATCATACTATGGTGTTCCAGGTGACGTGAGCTGTGAAACAAATTCCACATTGTCTTAAGTTGTATACCAATACTCGTAACTCAGGTATTTACCTCCACGGTCATCGTAGGAATTTTATCTCCTTGTTACAATGATCTCAAACTTCACTCTGATTTTGTTTGAACTTTTTAAACGTTCGAGACTTGTGTTTCATTAAGTAAATATCCCCATATCTACTCAAATCATCAGTGAAGGTAGGAAAATAACGATATCCACCGCACGCTAAAACACTCATTGGACAGAATACATAAACATGTATCATTCCCAATAAGTTACTTGCCCGCTCTACCATACTAGAAAACGGGGTCTTAGTCATCTTGCCCATGAGGCATGGTCTGCATGTCTCAACCAATTCATAATCGAATGAGTCCATAGATCCATCAGCATGGAGTTTCTTCATGCGTTTTATACCAATATGAAATTTAGCGGCAGTGCCACAAGTATGTGGTACTATCATTATTAACTTTGTATCTTTTGGCATCAATATTATGAACATGTTTGTCACTACGATCAAGATTAAATAAACCATTCTCATTGGGTGCATGACCATTGAAGTTATTATTCATGTAAATAGAATAACAATTATTTTCTAACTTAAATGTATAATCGTATTGCAATAAACATGACCTAATCACGTTCATGCTCAACACAAACACCAAATAACATTTATTTAGGTTTATCACTAATCTCGAAGGTAGAGAGAGTGTGCGATGGTGATCACGTCAGCCTTGGAAACACTTCCAACACTCATCGTCACCTCACCCTTAGCTAGCCTCCGTTTATTTCGGTAACTTTTATTTCGAGTTACTAAGTTTCACACCCTGTGTTTGTAGCACCTTGTTATGTTTGGATTTATAAATTTTGGAGCCAATAATAACTTTTTCAATGATTGATCTTGTTTGAGTTATTGCTTGTTTGCTTGTTGATTGTGGTATATGGCACTCTCACATTCTATCCCTCTCCTTCCTTGACCCAAACCTCTTGCAAAATGAGCATGCCATGTGAATAGTGCCCAAAACTATTTTTATCAAATTTTGTTTTGACCAAAAATGATTTATTCAGATTCAGTTTTCAGAAACCCCTGAGTTGAGGTTTGCATTGCAAGTCCTCAAATGGGGTCGACCCTTCTTCCCCAAAGGCTTTATTTCAAACCTAATACATACATGACATCCCAAAATTACCAAATATTAATTTTAAAGAATATTAATATATTTTATTTAAAGGATTTTTCTTAAGACCAAAAATGGTTTTTCAAAGGGAAAAGTTATTTAAATGCTTTCAAAATATTTGAGAAAATTTAGGGAAACTCAGTGGACATATATTTTCCATATATATGAGTTTCAACACATGGGCATGTTCAAATAATGGGAAAAACACCTCAAAACCCTTCTTGTTCAAATCAAGCTTTTGAAATATTTCTATAAGAAATATTATCAATAAACTCCAGGAAAATTCCAGCAAGTCAACTCTATCATAAGTTTCGTCTCTATCCAAGTTGATTTGGTTCATCAAACTATTCCAACCCCCTTCCTGTCCAGATTCAAACTTGAACAACTTTACATTGCGAAGTTTCTCCCCTTGACCCTTAACTTTCTGGACATGCTCTAATCACCAAATAATGATGCTAAACTAAGTGGTGCATCAAGGTCAAAAGCTTAGCATGACTAGATCTACAGAAACCAGAATCTGTTAATTTCCAGGTTTCCACAAAGTCACATTGTGAACTTTCATCAGACCCTCTAAAACTTGGTGATAAGCCCTACTTTTGACCACCCTTTGATCCTGTTAATTATCAAGGCATGTAGAACTCATCTACTGGGTCAAATCACCATCAAACACCTTCTAGTCAAATCTAGGAATTACCCTTTTCACCATTTTTACTATTTCCCTTGCCCCCGAATTTTTGCCACAGCTATCTGGTAATGCATTTAACCTCCAGTAAATTTCTCTGGCCAAGCCTCAATAGGTGGCTTCTCACCTCTTCTCTCATTTTACCTCTTGGACAACAATAAAACCCTCTTCTCTCCCCTTCCCTCTTATTCTAAGCTTCTCACCAGAGCATCCAAGGCCATTTCCTACTTTCTTATTCCCTCCTCTACCCCATAGACACTTATGGCCGCACCAAGGACACCGTTGGTATGCCATGGCATGCCAAATGCGTGCTCCAGAGCGTGCTATAATGCGCATCTACACTGTAGCTGCCACCCAACCAGAGCCTCCGACAGCCTCAGGACCCCCAGCCTTGTCCCTCGAGATGCCCTCGACGTTCGCAAGACGCCAAGTGCTTGGGCCCCTCCTCCCTCCTACCTGCAGAGCCCGAGCTCCTCTCCCTACCTCTATGCTCGGGATCGAACCGAGGACCACCGCGGCAGCCCCGCCATCGATCTCCAGGTACAAAGCCTCTCCGGCCCTCTTTCTTCTTTGGTTGGTCCTCTCTCCCTCCTCTGATGCGAATCCCCCTCGTCCCCGTCCTTTTTGCAGCACGAGACGGCCCCGACGACCTCCTCCTGAAGCTCCTCCACCGCGGGACCTCGTCACTGGCGATCTGCGCCTCCCCGTCGACCATATCCAGCACTTCCCAACGGCGGCGAGCCCCTAAGCATGACGGTGCCCTCCGCTCGCCTTCCCGTGCCCTAAGCCAGGCTCGTGCGTGTCGGCTCCGCCGGCTAGGCCGGTTCGGCCAGCTGCTTTGGTCCATTCTCCCGAGCCTTTCGTTTTTCCTTTTCCGTGAAAACCCCAAAAAAACACCCAGGACATATTATTTGTCCTAATGAGATAATTCCAACTCCACAAATCTTAGAATATTCCATAGGATTTAATAGTGCCACTTCTGAAAAATGTTGATTGTTTTTAGTATTGTTTTATTTTAAAACCCCCTTTTGGCATTTTTAGCCACTATTAAAAATAGATTTGAAACCTTTTTCACAACAAAACCTTAGGCAAATATTTTATCATAGTTTTTAGTATTTATTAGAGTAGTGTAGCATTTTTAATATTAGCTTGTGTGCTCTGTTTTTGTGTGATGCTTATTTTTACCATTATTTATCGCGATGATAGATTGCGCTATTGACGAGGGAGTTGGACCTGAAGACTTTGAAGACCCTGAAGACTTTGTTGAGCCAGGAAAGCAGCCCTTTGACCATGTTAAGAAACTTTTTCATGCATGACACATATAGCACTTGTTGTTTCGATGATTGATAATGATGTAGTGTCCACCCCCTTCGGTGGGTTGCCTCCGATACTCTTACCGATGACACTTGCATTGTGCATGACCCTACCACCTTATGAGGGTTATGCGGGTGGGTGTAGATAGAATGCTAGTAGATGCTACGCAAGTGGGTTTGGGATTTATGCATAGTGATGGAAAGAAAAGAGATGATTTCAAAGATTTTTCGAAAACCCTGTCAGGTGCCACTAATGCCTGAGGGAGATAATGATGGGTTGGGTGACCACTTGAGAAAGAAGTGGTGTATCGGAACAAGTTGAGAATGTGTTTTTGAAAACGGAGACTTTTAAGGTCTGTAGACCGTCCCAATCTTACATGCGCAACCATGATACCCCTTATGCGATGGAGCTATGTTGATTACTTTGGTGGGTACAGGCAAGGAGCCCGCATTACTAGTGGCGGGACTGCGTGGTCACTCTTGATACGGGGTCATCCCGGTATGGACAATCATGCGCTGTCTTCACACGCACCGGGCACACCGTTGGTCCCTGCATGGATCATACGAGTGATGTACATCATGTGGGCTGTGTACCAGTCGAGTGGACTCTTTGTTTAGTATCGCCAGGGGAAAGGCATTGTTCGGGTGCTTACCTCGGGTATGTTATATACCGCGAGTCGTGGATAACATGGAAGTTCCCCGAATCTTGTGTGTAAAGTGTGCAACCTCTGTAGAGTGTAAAACTATTTGAATAACTGTGTTCGCGGTTATGGACAGTTGGGGGTCCTTCTTAAACTATGCCCAGATGTTTTCGTAAACTTGGTGTGTGTGGGGGGGTGAGGAGATGGACAGATGATACTTGAGACAAGTCTGAAGACTTGATGTGATCAATGAACATGAGATGATCGAGCCTTGCTCATGATGATATCTGTAACGTGTTCATATGATTATCTACCAACTATTGATGCATGCTTACCAAGTACTTGATCATGTCATTGCATTAAAAATTAGTTTTCCACAAATTACGTACTTAGTGCTATATCATGCATCATTATTTCCTCTTCCACAACTTGGGTTGCTTGCGAGTACATTCAAAGTACTCATTGGCTTGCCACTCGTTATTTAATTGGCCAGGCATGGAAGAACATGAGTATGTTCAAGAGTTCGTTGGAGACGAACATGCGAACTAGGACGCTTCCCAGTCAAAATTCCTGTAGCTTAAGGCAGATGGCATGGGTTCACGCTTTCGATCAAGATTTCCGCTGTTTGTTCTATTTAAGTGTTTGGTCCTTGTGTCCCTACCTATGTAAGGCTAGACCTTCATGGTCTTCATTTGTGTAAGACACTAAATGTGGATGTAAGTCTCTTGTTATTCAGCTTCTGTGTGTTTAGAGAGCATTGATCTCTGGGATCATTGTACACGTGCATTCGGTGATCACGACTTATGAGTCGGGGTCCCCACAGAGCTTGTATCAGAGCCATCCTGACTGTAGGAAGCCCATAGTTAGCATGGGTGTTAGTCAGGATAAAACCATTTTCAAAACTACACCTAACACCTATACTTAGTAATTCTATACTATTTAGCTCTTCTATTCTTCACACAATACTTTGCTAACTCTCCTCCTTTCAAACCTTTGTAGATGGCCGTCGTACCTGAAGCCTTCCTGACATCCAGCTTTCCCTTACTCCTTGGGGATAGCACGAAGAAGTGCTAGTTTCTTCAACCACCCATTTTCCTCTACGACGAGCACTGGGTCGATGCCATCATGAAGGAGTACCACGTGGATGTGTTCATGAAGGCAAACGACTCCCCAACCAGTTGGTTCTTTGTAGGACCACGGATGGAGACCATGATACTCATGTTGGAAATATGCCCTAGAGGCAATAATAAATTAGTTATTATCATATTTCCTTGTTCATGATAATAGTTTATTATCCATGCTATAATTGTATTGATCGGAGACTTAAATGCATGTGTGGATACATAGACAAAACCATGTCCCTAGTATGCCTCTAATGGACTAGCTTTTTGATCAAAGGATGGTTAAGGTTTCCTAGCCATGGACATGAGATGTCATTTGATAAAGGGATCACATCATTAGGAGAATGATGTGATGGATAAGACCCAAACTACAAACATAGCATATGATCGTGTCAGTTTATTGCTACTGTTTTCTGCATGTCAAGTATATGTTCCTATGACCATGAGATCATGCAACTCACGGATATCGGAGGAGTGACTTGTGTGTATCAAACGTCGCAACGTAACTGGGTGACTATAAAGGTGCTCTACAGGTATCTCCGATGGTGTCTGTTGAGTTGGCATGGATCGAGACTGGGATTTGTTACTCCGTGTGACGGAGAGGTATCTCAGGGCCCACTCGGTAATACAACATCACAACAAGCCTTGCAAGCAATGTGGCTAAGTGTTAGTCACGGGATCTTGTATTACAGAACGAGTAAAGAGACTTGCCAGTAATGAGGTTGAACTAGGTATGGAGATACCGACGATCGAATCTCGGGCAAGTAACATACCGAAGAACAAAGGGAACGTTATACGGGATTAACTGAATCCTTGACATAGAGGTTCAACCGATAAAGATCTTCATAGAATATGTAGGAACCAATGTGGACGTCCAGGTCCCGCCATTGGTTATTGACCATAGAGGTGTCTCGGTCATGTCTACATAGTTCTCGAACCCACAGGGTCTGCACACTTAAGGTTCGGTGACGTTTCGGTAGTGTAGAGTTATGTATGGTGGTGACCGAAGTTTGTTCGGAGTCCTAGATGAGATCCCGGATGTCACGAGGAGATCTAGAATGGTCCGAAGGTAAAGATTCATATATAGGAAGTCCCAGTTTGGTTTCCGGAAAAGTTTCGGGCTCATCGGTAGTGTACCGGGAGTGCCGGTAGTGTACCGGGAGGCCTCCGGGAGGGGTATTTCGACCCCAAGAGGTCCATGGGCTGTGGGAGAATAATAACCAGACCTTAGTGGTCTGGGAAAACAGCCACAAAGTCCCATGGCGTAGGAGAGAAAGTCCTAAAGCAAAAAGTGGAAAATCAGCCAATAGGAGGCAATCCTACTCCAACTAGGATTGGAGGTGAAGTAGGATTGCTTCCCACCTCCTATTTCGGCCGACCCAAAGGCCTTGGCTGCCTCTCCTCTCCTCTCCTCCTATATATACTCGTGGATTGGGTGGTTTTTGGACTGAATTTCCGGCCACGTGCTACCAGTTTCATCGGTGCACAGTTTCTCCTCTAGATCGGTTTTCCGCAGCGCTTAGGTGAGGCCCTGCCGGAATCACTCCACCACCATCACTGGAGCGCCGTCACGCTGCCGGTGAACTCTATCTCCTCTCCACCTCCTCTTGCTAGATCAAGACGGTGGATATTGTCATCAAGCTGCACGTGTGCTGAACGCGGAGGTGCCGTCCGTTCGGCGCTAGATCGGAAGGACCGTGATCAAGATCGCGAAACGGTTCGTGATGAGATCGCGGAACGGATCGTGATGGGTTCGTGGGATAGATCGTGATCAAGATCGTGAGACGGATCGTGATGAGATCGCGGGACGGATCGTGATGAGTTCACAGGACGGATCGTGATTGGATCGTGGGACGGATCGTGATGAGATCGCGGGACGCTCGGCGATTTGGATCGCGAAGATGTTCGACTACACCAACCGCGTTTCTTAACGCTTCCCGCTTAGCGATCTACAAGGGTATGTAGATCCACTCTCCCTCTCGTAGATTCTCATCACCATGGATAGGTTTGCATGTGTGTAGGAATTTTTTTGTTTCCCGTGCGACGTTCCCCAACAACTCACAGTCGAGTCAGTTGCATCCAAGGAACTCCTACACCTTCGAGACATCATTCCAGAGATGGCTGACGAACTGGCTACTCACTACCTTCCCTTTAGGAAGGATGATCTTGGTGAGAGTTGGATGCTGATTCCATCCAAGGAGGATGGCACACCCCTCAGGTTCCATACCTACTTCAGCCTCTCTGTTGATAGTCTGGTTCACCACTTGATTAAGGAGTCCGTGAAGCTCCGCGAGGAACTTCACAAAAACCGAGAGCTACTTCGGCAAGTCAAGATGAAGCCAGACAAGATCAAGAAGGTTGGAGCCCCCGAGGGACGACCAGCTATCGCTTACAGAGGAGGAGTACCCCCCAGATAGTGATGCACCCACATGACGTCATCGCATGAGTGCGAAGGAGTACTGTGAGCTCTTCACCAACCAGCCAGCAAAGCGTCGTCGGGATGGACCTCCTCGTTCCCCAACCCCTTCGACCGGGAATGATGCCTGTTCAAATGACGAACAGGAGGAAGACCCAAAGGAGCGTGACTACGAGACTGAGCACTCCACCACCTAAGTCCGAGAACCCCTAGGGTAGGATCAGTCATGTATCCCTCATGCGAAGTAGAGTCCGTTTAATGGTTCATATGAAACCATGTGTGCTTGTTGTTTGTTTTGTTGTTTGTGTCCCGATGCAAGTCACGCTTTTGCCTTAGGCAACATGTAAGCGACTTCATCGTCTATCTTAATGTATGTTAGTCTTTTGACCTTTGTTCTACCACACTTGCACTCGACCGACCCCCTTAGGCGTGCTCTTCCATTGTTGCTTTTCCTCTCGTCTATCCCAATTGTTTGACTTGGCTGCTCCAAACAGGATGGTGACTGCTACCCGTAACAGCTCCTTCGCTAACTCTGAAGCCGGCAACTCGAGCCAGCAATAGGGGGCTGGTGGGGCTGCTCACGCTGGAGGACACCAGGAGCAACCACAAGGCAACATTCCTCCGCCACCACCTCCACCTGAGAACATGACCATAGCTCATATTCTCCAAGTTCTCCGGGAGGAGCGCCAAGCCAACAATGCTGATATCCAGCAGATGGCTCAGGCCCTTGTGAACAACCAGCAACAAGGCAGTAACGACAATGGCCGCTCCACTCTGTCTGAGTTCATGAGGAACTCGCCCCCAACCTTCACCAAGACTGCTGAACCATTGAATGCTGATGACTGGATCCACACTATCGAAGACCTCCTTTCACTGGTCAATTGCAATGAGGATCATGAGAAGGTTCTTTATGCCTCTTAGTACCTCGGAGGTACCACCCGGGCTTGGTGGGACGGATTCAAGGTCATGCAAGGTGAGTGTGCGATCACTTGGAATGACTTCAAGGAAGGATTCCGCACTGCCCCCATTCCTTCTAGGATCATGGCTATCAAGAAGAGAGAATTATGAGCGCTGAAGCAAGGAAGTGGCTCTGTCAAGGAGTACCTGCAGAAGTTCAACCTGCTGTCAAGGTATGCACCTAAAGATGTCAGCACAGAGGCTGCCAAGAAGGAACGCTTCATGGAAGGACTTCAACAGACCCTGCATTATCAACTCATCGTCTGCGACTATCGTACCTTCTTCGACCTGGTGAAGAAGGCCCTCATGCTGGAATACAAGCATTGTGCCATAGACGACACTCACAAGCGCAAGATGATTAGCAAGGGTAGCTCTAGAAACCAGAAGCCTCGCCCTGGCAGCTAGACCCAGCCAAGCCAACCTATCAGCCACAACAGGCTAGACCTCCTGAGCCTCGTCCGAGCTACCAGCCTCAGCAGTATGCCAATCCCAGGCCAGCTTACAACAACCCCAATAACAACAACGGCGGCAAGAACTACAGCAACAACCCTGGGCAAGTCGCTTGCTTTGGATGTGGTCAGCCAGGACACATCTCTAGGCTGTGGCCCAACAAGAAACCAGATGCACCGCACCCCAATGCGCCAAACCAAGGTCAAGGCCGTGGAGCACCTCCAAGGAACCCCGCTCCCTGCAACCAGCCCAACAATGGCAAGGGTCGTGTGAACCACGTCACCGCAGAGGAAGCCCAGGAAGACCTGGACGTCATACTGGGTACGTTCCTCGTCAACTCAACCCTAGCAACAATATTGTTTGATTGTCGAGCTTTGCATTCTTTTGTCACCCAAAAGTTTTCACTATAAAGTGGCATGAAGCCTACACCCCTGGGTAGTCGTATGTTGATACAAACCCCGCGATCGTTTATGACGTTTGGGATAGGTTGTGAGGGTGTTGAGATTAACATCAACGGGGTAGATTTCCTAGCAGACCTTATCATCCTACAGTCAAAAGGCTTGGATGTGATCCTAGGCATGGACTGGTTGACCAAGCACCAAGGCTTGTTAGACCGTGCCAAGAGGATTGTCACTATGACCAATTGCCAAGGAGTGAAAGTCAAGTATGTCCCCAACCCTACCTGCACTCAAGCCCCTTAGGCTAACTGTCTATCAGGAGGTGAGTTGGATCAAGTGCCAATGGTATGTGAATACCCGGATGTGTTTCCAGATGAGCTGCCCGGAATGCCTCCTGACCGCGAAATTGAATTCATCATTGAGCTCATGCCCGGATCAAGGCCCATCTATAAGAAGGCCTACAGGATGGGGTCCGGAGAGTTGGCTGAATGGAAGAAGCAACTGGCTGAGAAGCTCAGAAATGGATTCATTCGCCCAAGTGCCTCTCCTTGGGGATCACCTGTTTTATCCGTGTCAAAGAGGGACGGGACTATCATACGCTGTGTTGATTACCGTTCTCTCAATGAAGTCACAGTAAAGAACAAGTACCCACTCCCCAGGATTGAAGACCTGTTTGATCAGCTGAATGGAGCCAAGGTGTTTTCCAAGATCGTCCTCAGGTACTATCAGCTGAAGATCAGACCCCAAGACATTCCTAAGACGGCATTTATAACCCGGTATGGCCTGTATGAATACACGGTCATGTCATTTGGGTTAACCAATGCCCGTGCCTACTTCATGTACCTCATGAATAAAGTCTTCATGGAGTACTTGGACAAGTTCGTTGTCGTCTTCATTGATGACATACTCGTCTTCTCCAAGTCTGAAGAAGAACATGAGGAGTACTTGAGATTGGTCCTAGAGAAGCTTCGAGAGCACCAGCTTTGTGCCAAGTTCGGCAAGTGTGAATTCTGGCTGCATGAAGTTGGATTCTTGGGTCATGTGTTGACTGGAGAAGTATTATCAGTGGATCCTCCTAAGATTGAAGTCGTGACTGAATGGCAAACCCCTACCACCGTAAAGGAAGTCAGGAGCTTCCTCGGACTCGTGGGATATTACCGCAAGTTTGTGGAAGGGTTCTCGAGCATTGCACCCAGGACCCAGCTTTTGAAGAAGGACAAGAAGTTCGAATGGATATCTAAGTGTGAGGAAAGCTTCCAGGAGCTCAAGAAGAGATTGACTACAACCCCAGTTTTGGCCACCCCTGATATTCACAAGGAGTTTGTGATATATTGTGATGCATCAAGCATCGGGCTTGGAGGTGTTCTGATGCAAGAAGGCAGAGTCGTAGCATATCTATCCAGACAGCTATGTCCTCATGAAGAGAACTACGCAACTCATGATCTAGAGTTGGCAGCCGTGATTCATGCCTTGAAAACATGGTGACATTACCTCCTAGGGAAGCGATGTGAGATATGCACAAACCACAAGAGTTTGAAGTATATTTTCACCCTAAGGGAATTGAACATGAGGCAACAAAGATGGATGGCGTTGATCAAGGACTATGACCTCAGTGTTCAATACTACACCAGAAAGGCCAACGTGGTAGCAGACGCCTTAAGCAAAAAGGCTTGTTCCTTGAATGCTATGATTAAGGAAAGTCTACCCGCCCTGTATGAAGAACTGGAAAGCTTCGGCTTGGAACTGGTTGCACCCAGATTCCTCGCCAACCTCGAAGCAAAGCCTACCTTGATGGATCACATCAAAGAAGCTCAGAAGGGACACGAGAGCATTGAAGGCATCAAGCGGAAGATCAAGGCATGCAAGGCCCCAGGATTCTCAGTGGATGAACAAGGAGTTGTATGGTTTGGGAATCGCATCTGTGTACACAACAAAGATGAGATCAAGAACTTGATCTTGCGAGAAGCTCATGACACTCCATACTCCATCCATCCTGGAGGAACCAAGATGTACCAAGACCTCAAGGCAAGGTTCTGGTGGCATGGCATGAAACGGGAGATAGGCACGTTTGTTGCTAAGTGCGACATATGCCAAAGTGTCAAGGCTGAGCACCAGCGACCTGCTTGGCTATTGCAACCTCTCAAAGTGCCTGAATGGAAGTGGGACAAAGTCGGGATGGATTTCATCACCAGTTTACCAAGGTCAAGTAAAGTACATGATTCTATTTGGGTCATAGTCGACCACCTGACCAAGGTAGCCCATTTCATTCCCGTCAAGACCACCTATGACGGTAACAAGCTAGCCAGTCTCTACATCAAGCGTATCATGAGCCTCCACGGAGTTCCTGTCGTCGTTTTCTCACGACAGATGCCATAGGGTGGCTTATCGTAGGTGGTTGGGGCCGGAGGACGCCGACAGGCTCCTGTAGGACGGGAAGTATGTCTAGAGGGGGGGTGATTAGACTACTTGACCAATTAAAAGTTTTGCCTATACTAAGTGTAGCGACCCGACCTGAAAGGTCGAATCTCCGGTGTTTTCGTACCATCCCAAGATCATGCTGGTACACACACGATACATCAATGTATATATCAAAGGGAAATCACACAACATTATATTAATCGAAATCTCATATCGAGTCCTTTATTACAATAAAAATTACAATAAAGTGGCTGAAAGCCAACTCATGAGAATATCTAAATCTTGCGGAAGCATCGAAGGTAGATGAGTCCATCTGACTCCAAGGGCATCTCACCGAGCATAGAACGTGTCCTCACTCCTGGTCGGAAAAGTACTCTGCAACATGATACGTTGCAGCCGTGTAGGTCAGCATATGGAATATGCCGGCAAAGTCACAAAAGAGGGGTGAAAAGATAATCATCTAGTCTACATGCTTATATGGCAGGTGGGGTGGTAAGTTTTTGCGTAAAGCCAATTTTTCCTACATCAAGAGAGGGCTAAGCAAAAATATTACTAAGTTGGTTGATTAATGAGATGGTTCCACCAACCAATTCTCATACCCAAATTGTTAATACCCACATCATCATATTAATTGTGTTGAGAGTTCCGAATGTTTCAGTTCCTTTGGCTCAAGTCGTCCATGACCGTGGACACGGCTAATCGATTAGGTTTGAGTACTCTGCAGAGTTTTGCACACGTTCCCCACAAGATTTGGTCGCCTCCGTTTAATTTCTCGCACTTCAGGGTGTTTGAGAAATGGATGACCAAAACATGGTCTTCCAAAGGGTTTCCCTGCGACTCTGTCGGTGCCCATCCTTTCCTACCGTTCTTCTACATCTCGTAGCACCGCCTGTCCAGGGTCACCACGATATCCAACCAAGCCAGAGCCCATAATGACTTGTGGCTGTGCAGGTAAGCCTTGGGTCTTGAAGCACCCATTCATCTCTTTGTGCCTGGGTGGATCTTTCCGTGTGAATACTGGCCATCTCCAGCAACACCTAGGCAAATCCACTAGTTTCTCCAGGGTGCCGTTCAACCATCATCCACCCAGAGGTATGTTGAAAACTCGGAGTCTTGAAATCTTGATCATTATGTAGGTCTTGAAATTATTAACTCTCTCAACTCTCATGAATCACACAACCAACCCCGTCTACTAATAGCATAGCAAAAAGTAAAACAATGTTTCCCGGGGCCAATGTGTCAAAGAGTTTGAGGGGGTACCTACCACATGATACTACTACAATGTAACCAAGTTTCCAACTAACCTATCTTGCATGCAATTGGGGAAGATGGTAGAACTAATGCATATAAAACATGGGTAAACATGATCAAAGTGACTTGCCTGATTGATGATCTTTGTACACGAGTGACTCTAAGTAACAAGCTTCGCACTCCGGATAATCTAACGAACCAAACAAGAGCACTCAAATAAGCATACAACAAAATATTGTAACTCACAACCATCAACCAAGAACTAGTAAACAATCAAGACAAAACAATGCACAAAAATCACAAGCAAGAAAACACACAAAGTTTTGTTTTCTAAAAGATAATTGATAAAACACTACTAACATAATGAAACTATTGGTACTAACCAAAACAATAGTTGACAGCAAGAAAACAATAAAATATTTTATTAATAAACAGAATAAAACCAAATTAAGTTTGTTGGGAAAACTTTTAGTAAAGTTTTTGAAAGTTTTGATAAACACTATATGAAACAACTATAGTTTTACTAACAAGAGAGCAAAACAAAACTTATTATTTATTAACAAAACATGTTCTTAACAGGGAAGAATTTACAAACAAACTTGTCTTAGAAAACAAAATTAAATTATATAAAACTTTGTTGAAAGAAAACTATTACTAACTAGTTGTTTTAGTTCAAATTAAACCTATTTGAAAAATGTGTTGAGATTCCTATGTTAATAAAGAAACAAACTAAGCAAATTTATATTTTTATTAACATAAGTAAAACACCTAAAGTTTAACTAACATAACCTATTAAACAAATAAAACTAAATCTAAGTTAAACTAACTAAAACTAAGTAAATAAAACTATACTATAATACTAGGCAGATTCTGTTTGCAGATAAAACACTAAGAAAAATCGTCCTAAAAATTCTGAAAGTAAGCATGAAGGTAATCCTAACTAATACCAAACAGTAGCAAAAAGATTCATATCAAAATCTATTTTCAAACTCTAGTTATTCAGATTTGAGTGATTTGAGCAAATTTGATTAAATTCAAATTTTATAGTTCAAATTTGAAATCTAAAGCTACAGGGTGAAACTAGATGGAATATGTGAGCTAATGAAAAAAGAATCAACTCTAAACACTAAACAAATTAAAGTTATTCACAAAACAAAATCAGAACAGGTTCTGTTTTCTAAACAAAATCAGAAAAGGGTGAAATATCTACCGGACGGCCAGGGGTGACGTGGCACTATCCTATTGGCTGGCTAGCGCGTGCGTTGGATGGTTGCGGGCGGTCGACCGGACCGAATAGGAAAACGATTCGGGGATTAAGGGTTCTAATCCTAGCCGTTGCGTCTGGATCGGAGGGAGGGGGTGAGCTCGAAGATTTTACCGGAGGGGGAGGTGGACTCCGGCGATGGTGACGACGGCCGATGGTCGAGGACGCCGCCGGAGGTGGCTCCGGTGGTCGAAATGGAGCGCGGACGGGCTCAGACGGCGGAGGAGGTCCTCCGGTGCCGATTGGTGGTGTCAGAGAGAGGCGAGGATGACCGAGGCGATGGCTACAGGCGATGGGAGCTCCGGTGGTGGAAGCAACTCCGGCGAGGAATTTGGCAGCGCCTCGGCGAGGGAGAGAGGGGGCTCGGGGGGGAAATGGAGAGAGGAGGGGCAACGCTACTTATAGGATGCTCGGGGGGTGCGGGGGAGGAGAGAGGAGAGAGATCCGGGGGGAAGAAACTGCCGGCGGCGGCGCGCGCGGGAGGAAGAAGGCGACCGCGCGGGGCGAATGGTCGGTCGGGGTGGGACCCAGTGTCAGAGAGAGAGGGAGCGAGGACTGCGCGTCGGTCGGCCGGCTCGTATTAATTTCGCGAGTAACTGCCGTGGGCCGGCCCGTTTAATACTAAAACCGTTACTCTTTTTATTAACCAGAGTAGTAAAACGTCTTTAAAAGCATTCAAAACATTTTTAACAATAGGAGTATTATATATCAAAATTAACAGAATAATAAATGCCATTTATTGAACATTTTTATTCTGTCGTTTGAACACTTTGAAAAAAAATAATATTTTCAGAAATTGCCTAATTGTTTTTAAATCATTTTTGCAAATATTTTCAAAATAACTCCTGGTTATTTTTGTTCAAATAGATCACCAAATGGGTCCTGGTGTGGAGTGTCATGTTCCTCCTCTCTTATTTGAACTTTTTACCAAGATTTCAAATAGGTGAAAGCAACACATTGAAAGTAGAAAGGGGTTTCAGAAATTCAGAGAAGGCATTTCAGCAATACATGTATTCAAGAAATGATGATGATGGATGCATAGCTATATTTCATAACATTCCAAAATGGAATTTAGGGATGTTACAAACCTACCCACCTTAAGATGAATCTCGCCCTCGAGATTCGGGTTGGCTAGAAAATAGGTGCGGGTGGTCTCTACGAAGATCTTCTTCGCGTTCCCAAGTGGCTTCTTCCTCGGTGTGGTGACTCCACAAAACCTTACAGAACTTGATGATCCTGCTGCGGGTAACTCTGTTGGCAGTCTCGAGGATTCTGACAGGCTTCTCCTCGTAGGTCAGATCATTGTCAAGTTGTATGGCCTCTAGGGGCACTGTGTCTCTCAAAGGAATATCAGCCATCTCAGCATGACATTTCTTCAGCTGGGACACATGGAAAACATCATGAACTCCGGATAATCCTTCCGGCAATTCCAGCTTGTATGCAACTTCGCCTCTATGTTCAAGAATTTTGTAGGGGCCTATGAATCTGGGTGCTAACTTTCCTTTAACACCAAACCTTTTGATTCCTCGAAGCGGGGACACACGAAGATATGCTCGGTCTCCCACTTCATACGTCACTTCTTTAAGTTTGCTGTCAGCATAACTCTTCTGTTGAGATTGAGCTATCTTGAGTCTGTCGCGAATCAGCTTGACTTTCTCTTCAGAATCTCGTATAAGGTCGGGACCAAAAAGTTGTCGGTCTCCAACACCATCCCACGTCAGTGGCGTTCTGCACCTCCTTCCATATAAAGCTTCGAAAGGGGCCATCTTCAGACTGGTCTGATAACTTTTGTTGTACGAGAATTCTGCGTAAGGTAAGTTGTCATCCCAACTAGATCCATAATCTAGCGCACAAGCTCTCAACATGTCTTCTAGAATCTGGTTGACTCTCTCAGTCTGTCCATCTGTCTGCGGATGAAAAGCTGTACTGAACTCCAGCCTTGTACCCAAAGTTTCATGTAATTGATGCCAAAACTTTGAGGTAAATTGTGTTCCTCTATCTGACATGATACTCCTCGGAACTCCATGCAGACATACGATCCTGGTCATATATATCTTGGCTAGCTTAGCGCTGGTATAGGTGGTTTTCACTGGAATGAAATGAGCCACCTTGGTCAAGCGATCAACCACTACCCAGATGGAATCATAACCTGAACGGGTCCTAGGTAGTCCTGTGATGAAGTCCATACCAAGCTTTTCCCATTTCCACTCGGGTATCGGCAAAGGTTGGAGTAACCCTGCTGGTTTCTGATGTTCTGACTTTACTCGCTGACAAACATCACATATTGCAACGTGTTCTGCAATATCCTTCTTCATACCTGTCCACCAATAACTTTCTTTCAAATCCAGGTACATCTTGGTGTTGCCTGGGTGTATCGAGTAAGGTGAATCGTGGGCTTCCTGAAGTATCAACTTCCTGAGCTCTGGGTCATTGGGCACATATATTCGGTTCTCAAACCACAGAGTTCCTTGCTCATCCTCACGAAAACCTTTAGCTTTTCCATCTTTCATTCTCTGCTTAATCTCAGCTATCTCCTTGTCCGATTTTTGGGCTTCTCGAATTCTTTCAGTCAAGGTGGACTGAATCTCTAGTGTGGCAACATATCCTCTTGGGACTATCTCTAGCTTGAGGTCTCTGAGATCATCGGCTAACTCTTGGGGTAATCCTCCCGCTGTGAGTGTGTTTACATAAGTTTTCCGACTCAATGCATCGACTACAACACTAGCCTTACCTGGATGGTAATGTAATCTCATGTCATAGTCCTTGATTAACTCTAACCATCTCCTCTGTCTGAGGTTCAACTCCTTCTGCGTGAAGATGTATTTCAGGCTCTTATGGTCGGTGTATACATCACAACTATTTCCGATAAGAAAATGTCTCCAGATCTTGAGTGCGTGCACTACGGCTGCTAGTTCCAAATCATGGGTGGCATAATTCAACTCATGCCCAAAAATCCGATTGTTACACACAAAATGACCAACTCGGTGCCACCGATGTGTTAATTTCGGTGGTACCGAAGTGACCAAAAGGTGGCAACTTTTGAATCTCGGTGAGACCGATATAGGAAACTCGGTTGCACCGATAAGGTGACCAACAGTCAGATTTCCAATCTCGGTGACGCCGATCCAACATTCTTGGTGGGACCGAAAATGTGAATTTGTGTAACAGAAAGTTGGCAACCTAAACTCGGTGGCATCGGTATGGAATCGGTTGCACCAAAGTGGCTAGGGTTTGGCAAAGTATGTCTAGGTTCTGGAATCGGTGGCACCGGTATGGGAAAGTTTGTGGCATCGATTTTAAGTGTTAGGTATAGAACAAACTTTGGTGGGAGAGTTTGTGGATGTTTTTGGCGACTATCACTTGTGCACGTTTGAGCATATTGTTCACCAACAAAACCTTACCCCCTTTTAATAGTATTGGCTTTCCTATGGACTCAAAGTGATTTTTCACAAATATAGAATGTAGAGTCCTCTTGCTTCAAGCTTGGCCAACCTATTTCCTTGCATCTTGGGGTATGTCCACAATCTCCTTTTGCCAATCCTATCATTGAACATTTCCTGAAATATACTTGGTGGAAACATTAGTTCAATGACTTATATGTTGTTATAAATTACCAAAACCACCAAGGGAGCAAATGTGCTTTCAATCTCCCCCTTTTTGGTAATTGATGACAACATATATATCAAAGCTTCGACATATGATAAAATAAATGAATATAATTGTCGCTTTGAGAGGTATGTGATAAGCAAGAGCTCCCCCTAAATTTGTGCATTATTTTGAATTTGCGTTTGAATGCAAATGCACAATCGATTAGGTACATGGGTCACTTATTACATGTCACATACAACTTGGTGGTGTGCAAGAATAATTAGAATGAATAACAACACACAACACAATCAAGCAAAGGTGAATGATCATCACATGAGCATTAAGATGATAGGAAATAGTAGCATCACACATTAAAGCATATGATCAAACATCATCAAACGTGTATCACAGGCAACCAAAAGAAATTGTTTTTGAAAACGCAACAAAGACCAAACGCTCTCTCACTCGAAGCCTAAAGATCTATATACACTTCTCCCCCTTTGGCAAAAAGTTACCAAAAAGTTCAAAGGCATATATCTAAGCGTTCTTGAGCTGATCTCCTCTGGTTGTTGATGAAGGAGTCGAGATAACAGCGTCGGCGAAGATCTTTGTAGATGTCGTGGATGGAGTTAGAGTGACAACTGGAGGAACTGGAGCAGATGGAGCAGGAGATGTGCTGACAGTAGCAGGAGCTGATGCAGTGGGCCTCAAGTCTTGTGCAGGCACTATGGCTGATCTGGCCTGAGTGTTGAACTAAGTTCCCGACCTTAGAGCTGATTCATCCTCATCCTCATCATCATCGTCATCTAAAGTATAAGAGACCCGAGGGATGTGCACGGAGTCAACTTCATGCTGAAGCTCTATCACTATCTTAGTCAGCCTGTCCACCTTATCACTAAGGGTCTTTGATTCTAGTTTCAAAGATCCTGACAAGACTGTTATGGTTGTCCAGAATCCCCTTAATGTCCTTCTGCCTCTGCCTCTGCATGAGCTGCATCTGAAGTGGGATGATCGGTATCCATCACCACAACATTGTCCTCGAGATCTGGATGTAGCAGCAAATGTGGATGATCTAGAGCAAATATGTGCTTCTCCAATCTTGAGTTGATAAGCACCTGGATGTAGGGTGCATAACAGCAAGAGCGCTTCTGGTGAGCAGCAACCCTCTTGATTGTCTCAACAATCAAATCCATGACTCTGATCCTGGTGTGACTGTCAAGGTGGATCAACACGTTGATGGAGTGACCTTAGATCATCTTTTCATCTCCGGAATTGGGCATCAAAGTATGCCTCGGAATGGTGTTCATTGTGTGGAGGCCATCCTGAATAAAATAGATTGATCTTAGCATGTGAGACTTCACATTGGCAGCAAGGATCTGCTTGTACATATTAGCCATAGCATTGTGGCTAGCCTTGGATTCTGAGTATACATCCAAGTCACAATCATGTGCTTCAGGAACTCCTAAGATAGCAGCCCATTCTTCAATAGTTGATTCATACCTTGCACCTTCAGTCATCCATACAATTCTACCATCTCTGTAGAAGTGTGCAGTGGAGTAGAATTGCATGATCATCTCATCGTTCCAAGCTATGAATTCTTTGCCAACAAACTCATCCAAAGCTATGCAATGGAAATTGTCTTGGACACTTGGAAAGTAATCCTCATTCTCCTTGATGAATTTCCAATCAACATACCGCATATCACTCAGGGTTGGACTCTTGTCAAAGAGCACAGTCTCATAGAAATCCTGTTGCTCCTTGGTATAGAATCTGTAGTCCACAACTGTCTTCTTCCTCTAGGCATAAGGATCTATAGCTCTCCAAGCTCTCAATCCTGAATCCTTCCTCTTCTTCATATCTTCAGCTAGTGGGTAGCTGGCATTGTGTACTAGACGATGTGGTCTGAGCTTCATCAAAGTTTTCAAATCATCATCAGCTTCAGTTCTAGAGGCATTCCCTTTGTTCTTCTCAGAAGCTGGAATCTGCCTAGTTGCCCTCCTTGGCTTTCTCAGCAGCAACCTTCTTGGATGTGCCAGTCTTTGGCATAGCATCAGACATGAGCTTATTTGCCTTATTCTTGGGAGGATCCTTTGTAGCTGGCTCATCCTCCTCTTCCTCATCAGCAACACCAGTTGCTTCCTCTAGATCTTCATACATGGAGGTAGTCCTGCCAGTCACATGAATAATCTTTTTCCTGGACTTTTTCTCCCCTGCCTTCTTAGGCATAGCCTTCCTAGGGACCTCAATAGATAAAGTTGCTCTAGCACTCTCATGAGCCTTGAAGGTTGAAGCAGCTGCATAAATCTTGCTGACAACCCTCCTGGAGGAGGTGGCTTCAGTAGCAGACTTCCTAGCGGCCTTCTCTTGCTTGTTAGCAAGAATCTCTTCTGGAACGAAGTCTGAATCTTCTTCATCAGAGTTCAGCTTCTTCCTGGTTCTGGTGGCAGCCTTGGGCAACCCATGAGAGATGGGGGTGCCTGGATCTGAGAAAGAACTGGCTTCCGGGCTTGTTCCAGAACCCATATCAACTCCCTGCTCTGGCAAATTCTGACCGTCTTTTGAGCCTAACATACTATCCTTGTGAATAGAGTATAGATGAGAAGAAAAAGATGAGTCATCACAAAATGAGGCTGATTTTTGAAATTTGAGCAATGAATTTTCAAAAGTTTTGCAATCTGTCAAATAGATATCGGTGCAGCCGAAAAGAAATTTTTGGTGGGGCCGAGAAACTAACTCCTTAACAGGAACATGGCAGCCTTTTCGGTAGGACCAAAAAGAGCTACTCGGTTCCACCAAGTCAGTTCTCAACCACATTGAAAAGCATATCGGTGAGATCGATATTTTCGTTTCGGTTCCACCGAGATTTATCGGGGAGACGGCAAAACCCTAGAAATTCAATCTAACTCGAAACTTTGGAGTTTTAGGTGGATGGATATGTGAGCAAAGGGTGCATAGATGATTATCAGGTATTCAATGTGCAAGAAGCAGATGGGGAGTGCACTGGAGATTGAATCCGTACCCTAGCTTGGCGCGGATCCTCTACGGCGGCGACGAGGGAGCAGATTTCGCTGACGGTGGCGAATCCTAGCGGCGGAGGAGCTCAGGAAGACAAGGGCGACGACCAGGGGTCTCGAGGCGGAAGCTTAGGGTTCTGAGGCGTGACATTTGAATATAGAAATTTCAAAGCGTCGGGGTCCACAGCATATATACCCTTCACTATCGGTGACACCGATTTTATGTTTTCGGTGTCACCGAGTTCCACAACTGTCAGTTGACAGGGAAACTCGGTGTAACTGAGAATATGAAATCGGTGTTACCGAGCTTGAAAAACAGATCAGCCCTTGGCATTCGGTGAGACCGAGATTGTTGGGTTGGTTCCACCGAGATGCACTTGGGAGGTTTTAATGTCCAGTCCTTGTCGATACGGAACTTTGAGTGCTCCACACACAGAGGGATCGAAAAGCACTTGTTCAAATTTTGTGATGCAACATGAATGGAATATGAGGTGAGAAAGCATAGATAGATAAAGAGTGGTCCTAGGCATTCTTGTCCATTCAATTGGCAAAAGATAAATCAAAATCTAGATAGCAACAATTGGATGTGCTCGAATGAGAAAATAAATGCAGACCAACATGCTCACACAATAAGATGTCCAAACAAATCATGACAAACATGGACAAACACACTAGCATCTAACAAGCACTTGGACGATGACAAAGTCATCTATATATGAGTATTTGACTCGGAATCCAAGTAAGAGTACTTGATCATTGGTCATACTCATCGTTTAAGCACAAGTGGGGTTACCACGTTTTCATAAAGCATTTAATGTTGTCACATACTAAGAGATGCTTTGACTCAAGTCTTAGAGTAAAGCTCCCCCTTAATGTGACATCCCCCCATAAGAGGGATAAACTAACCTTGGGTTTTGTCGATGAAGACTTCATGTTGGTGAGAGTAGTTGTAGATGCTCAATGTTGATGAAGATCACCAAGAGTTGGTAGCATCCTTGCTGTTTCCTTACTCCTCTCACCTACATGGGTTAGTCCCAACACACAAGAGACAAATACAAGGATATCTATGGACATGGAGTGCAAAGCATATGTTATGATGTCCATTAATTAGTTGATTACCTTGTCCCTTGCTTACCTTTGAGGGAATGTGTGACTCCTTGAACTATTGCATTGAGTTGATGTTGAGTGCAAAAAGTCCTTGCCAATAATGAATGTGAGTGACATTGGCGGAGTCACCCCTCAAGAACTTACTAGTTCTTCTTCTTGGGAAGCCACATCAAGTTGATGGAGATCCTTGGTGTTGAAGTAGCCTTTGTAGTAGTTGAGCTTGAAGTAGCCTTGGGAACCCACTCCACCAAAGCTAGGGGTTCATATTCAAATGAGTCAATGTCCTCTTGAAGCTTGTTCTTGCCCTTGAGCTTGTGGTCTTGTGGTGGAAGGTCATCTTGAGTGTTTGTCCCCTTGGGAAGAGTATTTTAATACTTCTCCTTTTGAGGAACAAACTTGGACTTGGGATATTGACCTTCTTCCCACTCAACTCCATTAGCGTTGAAGTAGCCAACACCATGATTCTTCCGGTATCCTCTGTGCTTGCGTACAATTTCCTCAAATTGCTTACATCCAGCAAGACTCTTGTAGATACCTTTTTATATAATTCCTTTCAATAAAGCATTTTCTTGCTCAAGTGTAACTTGGCTAAGAGAATCATCATTAGTGGAATCAATAGAACTACTAGAAGCAACATCATTGGGTTTAGCATTTTTATTGTTCCTACTAGATGAAGAACCCTTCTTGCCTTTGTTACTAGATTGATTAGTTTTAACTTGAGGCATGCAAGTAGACAAGAGTAGTCATTTGGCTAGATAAGATGAAGTCTTCTTTCGGAGATCGTCATTGATAGCTTTGAGAAACTCATGCTCTTGCTGCAAGTTGAGCTTCTCGAAGCGTAGCTCCTCATGAGTTCTCACAAGCTCTCTATGATCTTCGAGAGTAGATTCATGAGCTAACTTAAGAGTGTTTAGTTATTTAGTTAGTTGTTCTATTTTCATCTTATCATCATCAAATGACTCATCTTGGCTAGCATGAGAATTATCAAGTTCATTTTGATCAACATCACTAGTTTTATCACAAATCAAGTCATCATCACAAAGCAAATCATCTTCATCACTATCAAAATCAAGATACTCGGGGTGTGATACCTTGGGGCCTTTAGCCATGAAGAAAGTTCCACTCCCTTCGTTTGGTGAATCAAATCGATCGTAGGAGTTGGTAGTCACTAGAGCAATTTCGGCAACACCATCATCTTGACTATAGTCGGAGTCGGAGTGATAGCTTCTCTCAGAGTTGTTGTCAGAGTCGGAGCCAAAAACACATTTACCAACATGAGCTTGATGTTTTCTTATTGTGTATCTCTTGGTGTACTTGTCCTTCTTCTCCGAATCTCTACTTCTCCTTGAGTGTCTTCGTTCATAACGATAATCTCTACTCCTTCTCTCTCTTTGTGGTGATTCATTCCTTGTGCTTCGTCTTCGAGGTGACTCTTCTCTTCTTTTGTAGGGAGCCGTGCACTCGTTTGAGTAGTGTCCACGCTTCCCACAATTGTAGCAATTGCGGTCATGACTTGACGAACGCTTCTCATCATATCTTGACTTGGAGTTTCTTTCTTTGCCTCTATTCTTGTAGAACTTGTTGAATTTCTTGACCATGAGGCTTATCTCTTCATTGGTGAAAAGATTATTGCTTGAAGTTGTGGGGGCATCACTTGTGGCTTTGTAAGCACTGCTAGACTTGTGATGAAGTTCTTCCTTATCTTTGAGTGTCATCTCATGAGCAACAATCCTTCCAATGACTTCCGTAGGCTTGAGATCTTTGTAGTTTGGCATCATTTGGATCAATGTGCACACGGAGTCATATCTCTCATCCAAAGCTCTAAGTATCTTCTTGATGATGAATTTGTCGGTCATTTCTTCGCCTCCTAAGCCGTTAATCTCATTTGTGATGAGAGCTAGCCTATATTACATCTCTACGACTCCTTCACCATCCTTCATCTTGAACTTGTCAAGCTGACCTCGAAGAACATCTAACTTGGATTCTCTCATGGACCCGGTTCCTTCATGCATATCAACCAAAGTATCCCAAATCTCTTTTGCATTCTCAAGACGGCTGATTTTGTTGAATTCTTCTAGGCATAAGCAGTTGAAGAGAATGTCGCATGCTTGAGCATTGAGTTGCAACATCTTCAACTCATCCGCGGTCGCTTCACGATCCAGTTCCCGTCCATCCGCAAAGAACTCACCTTGCAAGCCAACACGAACAACAGCCCAAACAGTGGGGTTATGACCAAGAATATGCATTTTCATTTTGTGCTTCCAACTAGCAAAATTTGTGCCATCAAAGTATGGACCTTTACGGTGATAACTTCCCACACTAGACGCCATACTCTCCTAGGTTGTGAGACCTAAGCAATGGAGACCAAAGCTCTGATACCACTTGTAGGACCAAAAGTATGTCTAGAGGGGGGGGTGATTAGACTACTTGACCAAATAAAAGTTTTGCCTATACCACTTTTTAGGGTTGACAGTTTTTAGCATTTCATGGCAAGTTAAGTACACCCTACACATGCAAGTCTAAGAGTATATAGCAGCGGAAAGTAACAACAAGCATGTATAGAAGGGATAGGGTAAGAAGATCAAACGCAATTGTAGACGCAATGATTTTTTCCTGTGGTTCCGATAGGTGGCCCTATCGTACATCCACGTTTATGGAGTCTTCAACCCACGGAGGGTAACGGTCGCGAGAGTCCACGGAGGGCTCCACCCAAAAGGGTCCACGAAGTAGCAACCTTGACTATTCCATAACGGCTTCTGACCACGATGGACTAGCCTCACTATGGGTAGATCTTCACGAAGTAGGCGATCTCCTTGCCCTTACAAACTTCTTGGTTCACTCCACAACATGAAGTAGGAGGCTCCCAAGCGACACCTAACCAATATAGGAGGCACCACCCTCCAAAAGGTAATAGGCTCGGTAATGACGATGAACTCCTTGCTCTTGTGCTTCAAGATGATAGACTCCTCAGCATACAATCACTCTCTCACAAATTTGGCATGGTGGAAGAGATGGGATTGGTGGAAAGCTACTTGGGGAGGCTAGAGATCAAGATCCATATGGTTGGAGTGGAATAACTTGACCTCAACACAAAGGTAGGTGGTTCTCTCTCAGAAAATTTGATAGGATAGGTATGGAATAGTTCTTAGTGCTTCTCTTTCGAGTAGGTCGTGGTGAAGGGGTATATATAGGCATCCCCAAAAATCCAATCGTTACACACAAAATGACCAACTCGGTGACACCGATGTGCTAATCTCGGTGGTACTGAAGTGACCAAAACGTGGCAACTTTTGAATCTCGGTGAGACCGATATAGGAAACTCGGTTGCAATGATAAGGTGACCAACGGTCATATTTCCAATCTCGGTGATGCCGATCCAACATTCTCGGTGGGACCGAAAATGTGAATTTGTGTAACCAAAAGTTGGCAACCTAAACTCTGTGGCACCGGTATGGAATCGGTTGCACCGAAGTGGCTAGGGTTTGGTAGAGTCTGTCTAGGTTTTGGAATCGGTGGCACCGGTATGGGAAAGTTGGTTGCACCGGTTTTGAGTGTTTGGTATAGAGCAGACTTTGGTGGGAGAGTTTGTGGATGTTTTGGCGACTATCACTTGTGCACGTTTGATCATGTTGTTAACCAACAAAACCTTACCCCCTTTTAATAGTATTGGCTTTCCTATGGACTCGAAGTGATATTTCACAAATATAGAATGTAGAGTCCTCTTGCTTGAAGCTTGGCCAACCTACTTCCTTGCATCTTGGGGTATGTCCACAATCTCCTTTTGCCAATCCTATCATTGAACATTTCCTGAAATATACTTGGTGGAAATATTAGTTCAATGACTTATATGTTGTTATAAATTACCAAAACTACTAAGGGAGCAAATGTGCTTTCAGCTCTGGGTGCGGGATTGGGCACAAGCGGTGGTGACACACGACGTACCCAAGTTTAGGGCCCTCCGTGGGAGGTAACACCCCTTGTCTTGCTTGGCCTAGTTGGATGGATGGGTATGTGTTCAAGGGTGGTCTTGGAGCCGTGTCTAGAGGAGGAAGAAGGAGCAGCCGGTTCGTCTTCCTCTGCTACTAGAGGGGTTTTGGGAGTTCTGCGGGTGTGCGAGAGTGATCGTTTTTGTCCCTGTTTCATGGGGGGCTCGGGGTTTTTTATAGGCCAACCCCCGGCTCTACAATATATCTAAAGTACAGGGGTGGGGGGCCTGACTGGTAGTTTCTCCGGCTGGTTAGGGGGTCCCACCCTTCGCGTTGTCTTATCGTCGATGGGGTCCACGAGCTGAGCGGTCCCATCTCCCGTTGGGGCGTGCCAGCCGGCTCTGCGATTGGCCCTCGCCCACCTACCGCGGCACGGGTCGCCCGGAGGGGCATCGTCTAGCACCAGTCGGCCGAAGTCTCTGGTACGGCCGACCATGTTGTAGCCATGCCGAGGCAGGTAATCGAGTGAGCAAGGGCGTGCCGGCACTGTTCCCTCGCCCGGTCACGCTCGCCGAGGTCAACGGCCGGGATGGCTGGACTGTAGCCACGCGCTGCAGTGCGTCAGCGGCCACTGTAGCCATAGGGCCGCCCGTCGGGCCGGTCTCGTCTTGTCGTCGTACCCGCGCGCAGACGGACGGGACGTCGCATGTCCGTCCCAGGGTCAACGGAGGAGGCGGCCTAGAGGCAGCCGGCCATGCCCAGTCGGCCGAGGGTCGAGCCGGATCCTTGACCAGCCGTCCAGAGTGCTAGCCGGCGTTAGATCGAGCCGGACGTCCTCCAACCAGCCACGATCGGCCGGTCCGCTTTGTTCTTCTTTGAAGCGGGAGGGGAATGACCCCATTGCTTTGGCATACCTAGGGGTAATAACCCTGTCAGTAGTCCACGAAGCCAGCGGGGGCTCACGTCCGGCGAATGGAGGGGAGACGACGGCTTCCCCCCAGTGATACCCGACTCCGGCGCGAAGCCGAAAGGGCAGCCGGATCGGCCGTTGGATCCAACGCCTCGGGTACCGGTGCGTCGTCCTGGGACCCGCGTTGGCTCACCAAGTGCCACGCGGCAAGTAATGATGCGGCAGGCCCCGCGCATGCGGGGGAGATGGGACGTCAGCTTAGGCCTAGCTCGCGAGGTCCCGATTGTAGCCCGGTAGGCCTCAGGGCGCAGGTCGGGATCATCTGCACCCTGAAGCGGCTGTTACGGCGTGGGGCCACCCACGCACGCGGAGTTTGCGGGGAAGTGGGCGTAGTTAATCCCACGTCCCCCGGTCGTGGCCTCCCCTCTAAAAGGGGAGGGAGGGCAGCGGGCGGAGACACCTGCATCCCGCTCTCTCTCTCGCTGTGCATCTTCTTCCTTTTCTTCGTCCTCCTCGCCCCCTCTTGTATCACCGTGCCCGAGCCCGCATTCGTGCCTGCGTGCCGCCCCGCCACCGAGATGGCTGACGGACGCGGAGGGAGCTAGGCCAGTTTCGTCGTTGGAGAGGCCGATATTGCGAAGCTCCGCCGTGTGCGCAAGCTGCCACTGGGAAAGCGGGTGGTGGCACGCGCGCCAGGCGACGAGGTGGCACCGGCGCCGCAGCCAGGGGAACACGTTGTGTTCCACTGGCACTTCTCCTAGGGCTTCGGGCTCCCAATGAGTCTCCTCTTCCACCTTTTTCTTGATACCTTCGACCTCTAGCTGCATCATCTCGGCCCCAACGCGATCTTGTATCTCTCTGCCTTCATGACGCTGTGCGAGGGATACCTCGGCGTTCTTTCCTTCATTGATTTCTTCAACATGCTCTTCTATCTCAAGGCGTCAAAAGTCAGTTCCTATGGGAGCACAGTGGTGTGCTGCCGCGACATCGCACGCTCCCCCCTCTTTCTCTCATTGACTCCGTCGAGGGGTGGCACCGAACATTCTTCTATGTGAAAAACGCCAACCCGAATACGGACTACATCTAGCTATCGCCATTTGTCGACGTGCAGACCAGGCAGGTGAACTGGCTGGGATCCATCCCGCACGACGTGGCCCTGGAGGAGCTCGGCCGGCTCGCATTACTGAAGAACTCCGAGGGTCTGGTCGCCGCCGATTTGGTGGCAGCGGTCATCTCATGCCGGGTGTTGCCCCTCCAGCTAAGGCTGCACCGGATCTGCGACAGGTCTAGCCGGTGCGACCCCTGCCGGTTGTCCATCGTCGACCTGACGCTGGCTCAGGTGGCGAAGCGAGTGAACGCCCTTACGACGTTCAAGCTAAAGCCCGCGTCATGGTCCTTCGGCATGGAGCCATACGACCGCATCAACCGGCCCCCTTGGTAAGTCCTTCGTTGAGGCGATCCTTCCTTTATTTGATAATTCCCAGCAGGTAGCTGGCTGGAGAACTTACTTAGTCGTGCTGACCGCAGCTATTGGTGCGACAGAACACGCTAAACGGCCCGCGCCCTCAAATCTTCGAGGCAGAGCATGAACACTCCGACTCTGAAGACTATGATACGGGAGGCCCTCCGGAGGAAGAGGTAGACTCCTCGGGAGGATCCAATGAGATGGCGGACCCGCGAGCCGCCGCCCCTAGCAGAGCCAGAGGATCCGGCATGTTCGGGGAGCCCGGCGAGGCGGGTGAGTTCCTTCTTGCCCCTTCGATCAGGGACTAGACGGACGACGACGACGATGATGACATAATGATTCTAAACAAGCCTGCTCCCTCAGCGCGTCAGAGTCGCAGGAGCAAGGAGCGGCCGGCTCTAGACCCGGCGGCCGGAGTAGCTAGCCGAACGAAGAGGCCGGCCTAGGAGGGGCCGGCGGCCCCGCCGCCAGCCCCCAAGCGGGTGAAGATGGCCACGCGGAAGCCGCCGCCGTGCGGCAAGCGGGCCTTGCCCCTTGTCACCGGGTAAGTCTTCCTTATGTTTGTTTGTTCTTTTTCCAGGTCATGAGCCAGGAAGTAACCGGTCCTTGGGCATTGTAGGGACCCCATCAAGCTCCACGAAGGGGAGCTGGTGGGGGATGCGACGGACACTCCCAGCCGGCTGGCCCGCGAGCACACGACCACCCAACATGAGGAGAAGAGGAGGCTCATGGAGGTGCGAGCCTCCAAGTCCGAGACGCGAGGAGGGGCCTCGCATGCCGAGACCTCAAGCAGCCGGAGGCGGAGGAGGTCGGCAGATCTCCCGTGGGCGTCGGACTCGGCGGTGGAATTGACCCGCATGTCGCGGCCTCCGTTGAGCGAGCAGCTGGGGCGGCCATGGAACTGTCGGTGCCTCCGTCTGTGGAGGAGGCGGCCCCAGCGAGGGCGACGATGGCGGAGCCGGCTCCCAAGGAGGCCCGGCCCGAGGTACCGGAGGTGACCCCGTCTGCGGCAGAGCCGGCCCGGGTCGAGGTGCTGGAGGCCCCGATGGCCCCAGAGGTGGCGGCCATGGAGGTAGAGGTTCCCTCCCTCGCGATCGTCACGCCGGAGCGGCAAGAAGCGGAGGCGGCAATGACGCTGGTTGGCGGGTCAGCGGGAAGCGACTTTGAGACCCATGCCATCATCAACCTGCCCCTGGCGGCTCGCGCTGCGGCGAGCCCGAGTGGCAGCAGCGGCCGGGCCTGGAGGACACTACGGTCGATGCAAGAGGTGCTCCGAGACTGGGAGGCACTAGCGCACGCGCCAGCCCTGTCGGCTCACTAGGCGCGCGACCCTGTCCCCTCCTTCGGGGACTTGGGGAGCATCCTACACCGGTGTCGGCAGTAGCTGGCCCATTTTGCAGAGGCGGCAGAGGCTGCCCTGCAGTGCGCAGAGGTAAGCCCGGTTGCTTTGACTTTGAGTTTTCAGTGGGGGCGCACGAGCGCACCCACTGGGTGTAGCACCCGAGATGCGGGTCGGCTGGCCGGCTGACGGGTAGCCGGGCCGGATCTCTTTTGAGCGTGCCCTGGTCTTTGCCTCTTCATGACAGGAGGGAACCTCCCTGCGGCAGAAGCTATTCGAGGAGGCGATCGTCATCCACGACCGCGGCAAATACGGCTTCTACCGCCTGGAGGATGAGATGGCGCGCGTGCAAGGTCAGTTGAGCTTCGCATGAGGGGCACATAGCCCCCGAGACTTGGCTGACGCCTACAAATTTGCGCCGCAGGTGACCTCATCGCCCTTCAGGATGAGAAGACCGGGCTCGTCTCCGAGCGGGACCGGCTGGCACAAGACGTCCAGGCGGACGCGCAAGAGAAGGGCCGGCTATTCGCGCTGCTGGCGGATGGGGAGGCGTCCCGGGACCGGCTCAAGGCCGAGGCGACAAAGGAGGTGGCAGCTTGGGAGACGGCTGTCAAGGAGGCGGCTGATGCCGCCCGGAGGACCGTCACCCTCCAAGATGAAGTGACCCGCCTTGAGAGGACACTCGAGGAGGTCCAGGGCTCCCTTGCCGCGTCGGAGGCGGATGTGGAGGTGGAGTGGACGGCGACGCTCAACTTCTCCCTTAGGGGGGACGACGCCATTGAGGGTAAGTGCCTTTCTTTCTCTTCTCCGGTCGGTTGCCTTTTCCTTTGCTGGTTCTTGTGTTTTGATTTTCCTTTCTTTCTTCTACTTCTTGTTGTTTCCCTTAGGGCGCTTCCCGGAAACTCAACGTCGTGCTACGCGCGCCGTCGAGGAGCACCAGGAGAACCTTCGGGAACAGGGTCACACCATCGAGCAGGAGGCCCCGTGGGACGTGGACTAGATTGGGGTCGCCATCGAGCACCAGCTGACCCATCTCGAACGAAGCATGGACCGGCTGAAGACGGCCGGAAAGGAGGTCATCGCCACTCTGTGGCTAGGCCGCGGGGGAGCTCCAGCGAACCGTGTGGCCTTGTGGCTGGAGCAGGCCATAGCCCGGCTCGAGGCCTGGAAGGCGTCGACAGCCCGGGCCGGTGCGCAGATGGCACTCCGGTTCGTCACCTCATGGTATCGAGGTGTCGATCTGGACCGGCTGGCCACCATGCGCGACGAGCCGATCGTAGAGCGGTAGGCCTGTGAGCCGGCCCTCGTCCTCTGGGCCAATGAGCTCGCATCGTATGTCGATGCGGACGAGATCCTGCCAGCGCTTGGCGAGGATGGCAAGCCGCTGCCCGAAGACTCCTTCGGCATCCCTCAAGGCCGAGCGGACGAGGAGGTTGCCGACGAGAGCACCGACTCGTGTGGCGAGACGGCCGGGACCGCGGAGGCCTCTTCGAAGGCCGCAACCACCTTCGAGGCGAGAGTTGAGCCGCCCAGCGATGCGCCAGTTGGGGGCTCGCCGGCTGGTGACGCGCCGGTGGCCTAAGCCGCCAGGCGTTTTTCTTGTCTTTCTTTTCTCCTTCCTACAAGATATTCTCAAGTCCACCCACTGGGGTGTTTATGAAATGAACCATGCTGGCCATGGGCCACTTTTGTCTTAAAGTTTGTGTTATGAGATCTTTAGCGTTGTTGCCTTATTACTATTGCCGACTCATCCTTATCCCTTTTCGCCCTCTTGGTTTTTTGGGTCCTTCACCATTTCCCCTTAGGTTTCGCCCCCCCCCCAGCTCGACAGCCGGGGCCGGTCTGTAGCTGCGTCAGGGAGTCCTCCTCAAGGGAGCCAGTTCGGGACTTAGGAACCACGAGGGTTCTTTGGGATAAGTAGAGTGGTAGAGGTGAGGCAGTGGTCCGACTGGGCCTAGCCGGGATACCGTTTCAATTGACTCTTTGTGTGAGCTAAACCTTGCCGCCCTGAGGCCCCATCAACCGGACAGCCGAGAGCCGGTTATGTAGTGGTAGGGGTGGGGAGGTTTGGCCGGCTCATACTACTTAGCACTTTTCTGGGAGAAACGTCCTAGGACCAACCGGCGAGCCCCCGGGCCTGGGAGCCGGGTCGGGGAGCCGGTGAGCGAGGACTCTTTTGGAGGAAACGAAACAGGGCGTACCCCCACAGCTGGCCTGGGGCACCCATTGCATTCATAAGCCCAAAAGGGTAGGGATACATACATACATTCGACTTTTTAACAGTAAAAAGGGCGGAGGAGTGCCGTATTCCATGGGTGCTCCTTCTCCTCGCCGGAGGCGTCTCTTTTGCGCTTCTGCAGCTTCTGGGCATCTATCAGGTAGTACGCGTTGTTGTGTAATGCCTTGATGATGATGAACGGGCCCTCCCATGGGGAGGACAACTTGTGTTGTCCGGCTGTTAGTTGGATCCGCCTAAGGACCAGGTCTCCTTCGAGGAAGGAGAGTGGCCGGATCCGCTTGCTATGGTAGTGTCGGAGCTTCTATTGGTAGATCGCTGTTCGGCTCAAGGCCAGCTCGCGAGCCTCCTCGAGTAGGTCGACGCCGTCTTCTCTTGCCTCCTTTGCATCCTTCTCCGTGTATAGGGCGACCCGAGGCGAATCGAACTCAATGTCGGTAGGGATGATCGCCTCGGACCCGTACAAAAGGAAGAAGGGAGTGTAGCCAGTGGACCGGTTGGGGTGGTCCTGAGACTCCAAAGGACGGCCGACATCTCATCGATCTAGCAGTCGGCTGACCTTACTAGCGGCGTTATGATCCGGGGCTTGATGCCAGACAGGATAAGGCTGTTTGCCCTCTCGACCTGGCCGTTCGACTGTGGATGAGCAACGGAGGCCAGGTCGAGCCGGATTCCTTGATTGAAGCAGAAACGCACGAGTGCGCCCTTGGCGAAGTTCGTGTCGTTATCGATGAGGATGTTGTGGGGAACATCGTAGTGAACCGTGATGTCGTCGATGAACTGGACAGCCGTGGGGCCGTCCAGCTTCTTGATTGGTCGTGCCTCGATCCACTTGGTCAACTTGTCAACAACCACCAATAAGTGCATCATGCCACCTCGAGTGGTCTTGAAGGGGCCCACCATGTCCAGCCCCTAGACAGCAAAGGGCCACGAGAGGGGGATGGTCTGGAGGGCCGACGCCGATAGGTGGCTCTGCGTGCTGAAACATTGGCAGCCCTCACACTCGTCGACCAGTTTCTTGGCCGCCTCGAGAGCAGTGGGCCAGAAGAAACCATGCCGGAAGGCCTTGGCCACCAGGGTCCTGGAGGCGGCATGATGCCCGCACTCGCCCTGGTGGATGTAGAGGAGGATTTCTAGGCCCTTTTCCGGCTCGACGCTTCATTGAAAGACACTAGTAGTGTTGCGATGAAGGAGCTCGTTGTTGATGATGCCATATGCCGGGGCCCCGCGTTGGATTTGCCTCGCCCAGGCCTCGTCCGGAGGGATCTCGCCTCGTAGGAGGAACGCCAGGATAGGCTAGGCCCATGAGGGGGCCGTGATGGGAGCCAGCTCGGGAGCCCCTAGGACTAGCTGTTCAGCCCCCAGGACCGGCCCGGGTGCCCCTGGACTGGGGGCACAGCCCCTAGGACCCGCTCGCCAGTCCCTGGGACCGGCTGGTCGATGATCATCATGACAGCCGCGTTGTTGGAGCCGGCCACCTCGGACGCTACCGGCTCAGTTGGTGCCGGCGAGGCGGCCGATGGTTCGGGAGCCGATGGCAAAGGTACCGGAGAGGCGGTCGGGGCCGTTGATGGGACGGCGGCGCCCGCCAGCACGAAGATTGACTCTGATTCTGAGGAAGGCTTGATCGATGGCTTGAGCAGCCGCTCGAGGGATATGCCGGCTGGAATGGCTTGTCGGGTGGAGCCGATCTTTGCCAGCGCATCCACCGGCTCGTTGTCCGCCCATGGGACATGATGAAACTCACAACCCTCGAAGGAGCCGGTGAGCTATTGTACGAGGAAGCGGTATCTAGGCATGTTGGCATCCCTGGTGTCCCATTCGCCGGAGACTTGCTGCACCATGAGGTCGGAGTCGCGAAGCACAGGATGCGCCTGATGCCGATCTCCTTGGCGAGCCGGGGGCCGTGGACGGTGGCCTCGTACCCAGCCACGTTTTTGGAGGCAGCAAAGTGAATCTGGAGGGCGTACTTGAGCTGGTCCCCTTTTGGGGAGGAGAGGACTATGCCGGCACCAAGGCCGGTCCTCTTTTTCGAGCCATCGAAATGCATGCGCCAATGTGTGGAGTTTGGGGGAGGCAGTACGAACTCCGTCTCCGCCCAGTCGACGAGGAAATCAGCCAATGCCTATGACTTGATGGCGGTTCTCGGCTCGTACCGGATCTCATGATCAGTGAGGGCGATAACCCATGTGGCGATCTGACCGGTGGAGTCCTGGCCGCTCATGATCTCGCCAAGCGGGGCCGTGCTCACCATGGTAATGGTATGCTCTTGGGAATACTGCTTGACCTTCTTGGCGGCGAAGTATATGCCATAACACATCTTCTTGTTGTGGGGATAGTTCTGCTTGGACGTGGAGAGGACCTCGCTGAGGTAGTAGACGGATCGCTCGACCGGCAGGGACTTCGCCTCCTCCGGCCGCTCGACCACCAGGACGACGCTGATGATGCGGGTTGTCGCCGCAATGTAGACGAGCAAGGGTTCCTTCTCAGCCGACATGGCCAGGATGCGCGCATGGGTGAGAGCCTTCTTGAGGCCGCGGAAAGCCTCATCCGCCTCGTCGGGCCAGTCGAACATGCTCGACTTCTTGGTTTGACCCGGCTTGATTAGATCCGTCTTGCGAAGGAGCCCGTAGAGGGGCAATGCCTTCTCCCCCAACCGGCTGATCAACCGGCTGAGCGAGGCAAGGCAACCAGTGAACTTCTGGTCGTCGCGGAGCCATGTTGGCTTGGGCATGCGCTTGATCGCGCTGATCTTCTTGGGGTTAGCTTCGATACCGCGAGCGGACACGAAGAAACCCAAGAGTTCAACGGCCGGGACACCGAAGACACACTTCTCTGGGTTGAGCTTTATCTTGTACTCGCGCAAGTTCATGAAGGTCTCCCAAAGTCGTCGAGGAGGCTGAAGTGCTTCTTGGTTTTGACGACGATGTCATCGACGCAGATGTGGACATTCCTACCTATCTAAGGTAGGAGGCACTTTTGCATGCCCCGTTCGCAGGTAGTGCATGCGTTCTTCAGGCCGAAGGACATGGTGATGTAGCAGTAGGCCCCAAAGGGCGTGATAAAGGAGGTCTTGAGCCGGTCTTCTGTGTGCGGCTTGATCTGGTGGTAGCCGGAGTAGGCGTCTAGGAAGGACAGCAAATCGCAGCCGGCCGTGGAGTTGATGACTTGATCGATCCGCGGTAGAGCGAATGGGTCATTGGGACATGCCTTGTTCAAGCTACTGTAGTCGATGCACATGTGCCAGGTCTTGTTCTTCTTCAGCACCTGGACTAGGTTGGCCAGCCAGTCCGGGTGGAACACTTCCATGATGAACCCGACTGTGAGCAGCCGGGCGATCTCTTCTCCTATAGTACTCCGCTTCTCCTCGGAGAAGCAGCATAGGGGTTGCCTGACCGGCTTGACGTCCTCCCAGACGTGTAGTTTGTGCTTGGTGAACTTCCTCGAAACACTCGACATGTCCTTGGGGGACCATGCGAAGATGTCCCGATTCTCACGGAGGAAGTCGACGAGCTCGCCTTCCCATGTTGTTGAGGTGGGAGCCGATTGTGACGCACTGAGCCGGGTTGGCCGGGTCGAGCGGGATTTGCTTGGTGTCTTTGGATGGCTGGAAGGAGGCCTCGCCGATAGATTGCGAGGGAGGAGCCGGCACAGCCGGCTAGCTGGTAGCAAGGGCCACGAGCCGGTCGAGCTATCATTTCTCCTCGACGATCTCCAGGGCCTCAGCCAATCGGCTTCCGTCTCGAGCGCACTCGAGCGACATCTTGTAGTCACCCACGATGGTGATGATTCCCTTGCGGCCTGGCATCTTGAGCTTGAGGTAGGCGTCATGGGGGACCGCCAAGAAGCTAACAAGGGCCGATCGACCCAACATTGCGTGGTAGGGATTTGCGAGATCCACGACCTCAAACAGCACCGGCTCACGGCGGAACTGGCCAGGTTTGCCGAAGAGGACGTCGAGTGTGATCTTGCCGACAGGGGAGCATGACTTCCCAGACATGATGCCGTGGAAGACCATCCGACTCGCCTACATGTCTTTTATCTTCAGCCCTAGCTTGTGCATAGTGTCGAGGTAGAGGATGTTGATGTTGCTGTCACCATCTATCAGCACCCGCGAGAAGCGGCATGTTCGTTCCTTGGTGGCGATGGTGGGGTCGAGGACCAAGGCGTAGCTGTCAGGATTCAGCATCACAGCGGGGTGATCGGCCTGGCTCCAAGTGACCGGCTTCTTCGACCAATGCATGAACTGGGGAGTTGCCGGCATGGTGGCGTTGACCTCACGACGGAACTGGCATTGATCATGTTTTCCCGTCTCTTCACTAGTGAAGATGACGTAACAGCCGTCTTGGTTGGGGAACTGGTCGATCAAATGAATGTCATTCTGGGCCGGAGCTAGAGCCGGTGCCGGGTCGGTAGCTTGGGCGGGGCCCGACGCGCGGGCTGGCGGCACGGGAGGAGTCGGAAGGCCGTCCCCCGGGCCAATCGCTATGAGAAGCTGCACTGTCGGAGCGTGTGCGTAGAGGGTTTGGCTCCTGAGTGGTTCTTGCAGGGGAGGTCACACATTTTCTCGAAGGTGAGTTTCGGCTGCCAGGCAGCCCTGCCATTGTGCTGGCGCTGGCTGGAAGGCTGGGCAGCCGGCTCCTGCTTCTTGATGGTATTGACCTGCCGGCTCCCGTAGCGAGGATCCGGTTGGTCGTTCTTGTGCTTGTTGTTTTGTGGCTGCCGGTTGTCGGCGGCCGTCCGGGACGTTGTCGGTGTCGTCGTCGCCTTGGTAGGCAGGGTCGTCTTGACCAAGATGGCCGAATCGGCCATGGCGTACTTGTCCGCCTTGGTCATGAGCTCGGCAAGCGTGGCCGGCTCGGAGCATAGAAGCTTGTGCTTGAGGGGGTGCCGTCTCGGTAGCCTTCAATGAAGTATTGCATGGCTTGTACCTTGTGCACCCCCCCTTGCAGGAGTTGCGAAGCTCGGTCCACCGAGTAAGCTAGTCGCGGAGGGATTCGTCCGGCCCCTCAACGCACATGTCGAGTTCGTGGGGGCGGCCGGGCCGCTCGTAGGTGTCGGTGAAGTTGCGGACAAAGGCCTCCTCGAAGTCTGTCCAAGTGTTGATGCTGTCGGCCACCAGGCTGTTGAGCCAGGTGCGGGCCAAGCCGACCAACATGAGGGGGGCATAGCGAACGGCTACGCGCTTGTTCCTGGTGGTAATGCCGACCGCGGTGGTGTAGTCGATCAGCCAGTCCTCAGGCTTGGCAGCCCCATTGTACTTCGGAGTGTCTCGGGGGAGCGTGAAGCTGGTCGGGAACGGCTCGTTGCGGATCCGAGGGCTGAAACATGCCTGACCAATTGAGCCCTCCTACTCAAGGAGGGCGGACTGTGTGAGGTGGTCGATACGGTTGCGGGCGTCATTCTCGCTGCGCGGGACACCCGGCCCGATCCGGGCCGAGAGCTCGAGGCGGATGACGGGCGGAACCGTTTGTTTCCGCTTGTGCTACAGGGGTGGAGTGTGCTCGTGGCTGCGTCGGCTGCCGGATGCCGGCGCTTCTTGGTGGCGACCGTTGTGAGGCGGGTCGTTGGTGTGCCGGCTGCTAATAGCCGGCTGCTTGCTCCCCGGCATCTAAGAGTGTCGAGGGTTGTTTGTTTCGGTCCGGTGGCTAGAGACGCGAGGGGAGCTGGAATGCTGAGCCGGCTGATGGCCAGTAGTCCCCGTGCCCTCGGGCTCGAGCTAGGGGCCTCTGGTGGTGGCGCCGCCCAACGCGAGTAGGTGCTGCTGCGCGTCGGCGTCATCGATGAGCTCCTCGATGTGGCGCTCATGAGCGGCATGCTCTTCACTCTCCAAGGTGGGAAAATCCGCGTAGGACACCTTGAAGGCCCGCAAGTTGGCTGCGGGGGTGTCATAGATGGGCATCTTGCCGCCAAGGATTTCGGCGACCACGCGGCCGCGGTCACGCACGGACCCACGCCGGCTGGACCCGGTGCCAGTCGGGGTGAGACCGTAGGCGGAAACATATTCCCACTGGGCGGCCTTCATGCGGCGCCGCGTGGCCGCGAGGGCGGTGCCGTCCTCGAACAGGACACGGCGAGCCGCCTCAAGGTCCGCCGCAGCAGCGTTGGGGTTTGCCGTCGGGGCGATAGGGCTGCTCAGGCCCCGACGGGCCGCACCAAGCAGATCGGAGGTGCCAATGTGGACGGCAGTGGCATCGGCCGCGGTCCATGCGCATCCGGAGGAGGTGGAGGAGACGACGACCAACACCCCCACGAGACAGTGGGAGCCGCTGGACTGGGTCGCAGCGAGTGCTCCCACGGCCGTGGGAGGATTGGCGCACACGAGCACCTGCCCAGGGTACTTGTCCGCGACCGGAGCCTCGGCGAGGCTGAGCCTGCCGAATCACTCGGTGAGCATGTCGATATCGACCGTGAGGTCGACGGAGTCACCCGTAGGGCGTGCCAGAGCAAGCTCCACGAGCCCATGGTTTTGCCTGGACGTGCGGCGATGGCAGGGAATGGCGAGGGGTCCCGCCCGGAGCATGAATTCGGCCGGCACCGCATACGGCCCCATGGTGGGTGCTAACTGTCGTCGTTTTCTCACGACAGATGCCATAGGGTGGCTTATCGTAGGTGGTTGGGGCCGGAGGACGCCGACGGGCTCCGGTTGTGGGATTGGGCACAAGCGGTGGTGACACACGATGTACCCAGGTTCAGGGCCCTCCGTGGGAGGTAACACCCCTAGTCCTGCTTGGCCTAGTTGGATGGATGGGTATGTGTACAAGTGTGCTCCTTGAGCTATGTCTAGAGGAGGACGAAGGAGCAGCTGGCTCGTCTTCCTCTGCTACTAGAGGGGTTTGGGGAGTTCTGTGGGTGTGCGAGAGTGATCGTTTTTGTCCTCATTGCATGGGGGACTCGGTGGGGTTTATAGGACAACCCCACGGCTCTACAATATATCTAAAGTACAAGGGTGGGGAGACCCGGCTGGCAGTCTCTCCGGCTGGTCAAGGGTTCCCACCCTTCGCGTCGTCTCGTCGTCGATGGGGTCTACCAGCCGAGCGGTCCCTTCTCCTGTTGGGGCCCGCCAGCTGGCTCTGTGATCGTCCCTCACCCACCTATCGCGGCACGGGTCGCGTGGGGGGCGTCGTCTAGCGCTAGCCGGCCAAAGTCTCCGGTACGGCCGGCCGCGCTGTAGCCATGCCGAGGCAGGTAATCGAGTGGGCGAGGGCAGCGTCACTATTCCCTTGCCCGGTCATGCTCGCTGAGGTCAACGGCCAGGATGGACGGACTGTAGCCACGCGCTGCAGTGCGTCAGCCGCCACTTTAGCCATAGGGTCGCCCGTCATGTCGGTCGCCTCGTGTCATCATACCCGCGCGTAGAGGGACGGGACGTTGCATGTCCGTCCTAGGGTCAACGAATGAGGCGGCCCAGAGGCAGCCGACCGCGCCTAGCCGGCCGAAGGTCGAGCCGGCTCTTTGACGAGCCGTCTGGAGCGCCAGCCGGTGTCAGCTCGAGCCGGAGGTCCTCCAGCCAGCCATGATCGGCCGGTCCGCATTGTTCTTAGTTGAAACGGGAGGGGAATGACCCCATTGCTTTGGCATACCTGGGGGTAATAACCGGTCAGTTCCTAAGGAGATTGTACCATACCAAGGCACCCAGTTCACCTCGAGATTCTAGAAGATGTTTCAAGGAGCCATGGGCACCAAGCTCTCCTTCAGCACTGCTTTTCACCCCCAGAGCAATGGATAGACAGAATGGGTAAATCAAATACTCGAAGATATGCTCCGCGCTTGTGTTTTGGCATATGGATCCAAGTGGGAAGATTGCCTACCGTTCTTCGGGTTCTCCTACAACAACAACTATCAGTCGAGTCTTCAGATGGCACCATTTGAGGTGTTGTATGGACACAAGTGTCGTACTCCCCTCAAATGGTCAGAGACCGGAGAAGGATTAATTTTTGGACCAGACATCCTCCACAAAGCCGAAGAGCAAGTTCAACTCGTCCGAGAGCACATTGCGACCGCCAAGTCGAGACAGAAGAGCTCCGCCGACTCCCACCGCCGAGAAGTGTGCTTCTGTGTCGGTGACCATGTCTACCTCCGAGTCATGCCTCTTAAGGGAACCAAGCGTTTCCATGTCAAAGGGAAACTTGCACGAAGATACATCGGCCTTTTCAAGATCACCGCTACGCGCGAAGAAGTTGCCTACCAGCTAGAACTACCTTCCGACCGATCGGATGTGCACAACGTATTTCATGTGTCACAACTCCCAAGTGGCTTCAAGTTCCCAACTGCCCTGACCTCTACAAGGACATCGACCATCAAGACATCGATCTTAAGCCAGATCTCACTTATCGTGAGAGTCCAGTTCGCATTCTAGATGAGGCAAAGCATTGCACCCGAAGCCGCACCATCAAGTACTTCATGGTCCAATGGAGCAACCACACCGAAGTTGAAGCAACCTGGGAGCATGAAGACTATCCTAGATCGGAGTTCCCTTATCTTTTTAGTGCTTACCCTAGGAATCTCGAGGACGAGATTCTTGTAAGGGGGTAGGCCTATCACACCCTGTGTTTGTATCACCTTGTTATGTTTGGATTTATAAAATTTGGAGCCAATTAAAACTTTTTCAATGATTGAGCTTCCTTGAGTTATTGCTTGTTTGCTTGTTGATTGTGGTATATGGCACTCTTAGATTCTATCCCTCTCCTTCCTTGACCCAAACCTCTTGCCCAATGATCATGCCATGTGAATACTGCCCAAAACTATTTTTATCATTTTGTTTTGACCAAAAATGATTTATTCAGATTAGGTTTTCAGAAACCCCTGAGTTGAGGTTTGCACTACAAGTCCTCAAATTGGGTGGATTCTTCTTCCCCAAAGGCTTTATTTCAAACCTACTACATATATGACTTCCCAGAACCACCAAATAATAATTTTAAAGATTATTGATATATTTTATTTAAAGGCTTTTTCTTAAGATGAGAAATGGGTTCTCAAAGGGAAAAATTATTTAAATGCTTTCAAAATATTTGAGAAAATTTAGGGAAACTAAGTGGACATATATTTTCCATATATATGAGTTTCAACACATGGGCATGTTCAAATCATGGGCAAAACCCCTCAAAACCCTCCCTGTTAAAATCAAGCTTTTGAAATATTTCTGTAAGAAATATTCTCAATAAATTCTAGGAAAATTCCATCAAGTGAACACTACCATAAGTGATGATCTTGCAAAGTTTCATCTCAATCCAGGTTGATTTGGTTCATCAAACTATTCCAAACCCCTTCCTGTCAAGATTCAAATTTGAACAACTTTACATTGTGAAGTTTCTCCCCTTGACCCATAACTTTGTGAACATGCTCTAATCACCAAATAATGATGCGACACTAAGTGGTGCATCAAGGGAAAAAGCTTAGCATGACTAGATCTATAGAAACCAGAATCTGTTGATTTGTAGGTTTCCACAAAGTCACATTGTGAACTTTCATCAAACCCTCTCAAACTTGGTGATAAGACCTACTTTTGACCACCCTTTGATACTGTTAATTATCAAGGTATGTAGAATTCATCTACTGTGTCAAATTGTCGGGAGCCCGATCCTAAGCCATAAGAATCCAGCCTGTAACACATCACATCACTTTGCGGTCTCACGCACGGTTATGTCCACGGCTGCCACCTAACCTCGTCCAGGACCGTTTGCGTCTTTTGACTCACGTATCCAAATGTGTCACTAGAATTAAAATGTCAAAGAACCCGGGCCGGCATGACTAGTCGTAGAACCAAAGTGGCACATCCATACAGGGACAGGCATACGTAACCCAGCAATGCAGGTGTCGATCTCTACGTGTGTAGACGAGTCATCACAAGCTACAAGGACTCCATTACGCCATGGGACATGAATGTTATCACTGCATGTAGACGAGTCGTAGCAGATTACAGGGACTCCATTACACTGCGAGACATTTCCCCGAAAGGACAGACACAGCAGCAAAGAAGGATACATGCCGATCAATCAATGTGTCCAGAGCAGTAGCAAGCTACCAAGGCTCGGTGGAAGCACAAAGAGGCATTTTCCCCGTAAAGATTACTACTAAAGGCACACAACTAGGTGTCGGATCTCATACATACTGTTGCATGTCACACGTACGCACGACATGCCCAATATGCATAGATACAACTATGGCATCACAACATAACCATACAACATTACAACCTTGGTTTAGAAGGCTCGAAAGAGCCAATATAATAAGATGTTACAAACAGGGGTCACAAGACCCAACATTTAGAGCATTCAATAAAACAAGCGGAAGTTTAAATATGTCTGGGTACAAACATCTACAAAAGTGGTTAGAGGAGCCTGAAAAGCTACAACGACCCTACCAAAGGAACCAGAGCTTTGTCTGGGATTCCCAAGCTAATCCGGTCAACATCGAACTTCACGTTGTAAATAACACTAATGAGACTGACGTCTCCTCTACAAAACACAAATTAAGAAAATGTGAGTACAAAGGTACTCAGCAAGACTTACATCAGAACTAACTACATATGCATCAGTTTCAATGAAGGGGGTTGTGGAGTTTATTGCAGCAAGCCAGCTTTGACTCTTGGCTAACCAATACTACGACTAGAAGTAGTATCTTTGAGGTGGGATAGTGCACACGAGTCCACATATTGTAACATACCAAAATTTCATTTTGGAATGTTATGATATATAGCTATGCATCATCATCATATTGTTTGAATGAATATAATGGTTGAAGTGTTTCTTCTGAATTTCTGAAATGTCACTTTCATCTTTCACCTTTTCTTGCTTCACCTATTTGAAAATCTCTGGAAAAGTTCAAAGGAAGAGGTGAGTAACATGACACTCCACACCAAGGACATGTTGGTGAAATATTTGAACAATAAAACCAGGGGGTCTTTTGAAAATATTTGCAAAAGGTTTTAAAACCAAATAGGCATTTTCTGAAAATAATTATTTTTTCGAAGTATTCAAATGACAGAGGAAAAAATGTTCATTGAATAGCATTAATTCTCCTGATCATTTTGATATATATATTTCCTATATTTGGAAATGTTTTGAATGCCTTTAAATGAGTTTTACTGTTGTGGATATTAAAAAGGAAACAAATTAATTCAAAACGGGCCGGCCCACATCAGTTAAGTCCCGAAACCACTCCGAGCCGACCGACCGACGCGCTGACGCCACCCTCTCTCTCTGACGCCCTGGCCCCACTGTCCGATCCCGAAGACGCCGCAGTCGCCTTCTTCCTCGTGCGCGCGCCGACGTCGCCGGAGATCCCTCTCCCGGATCTCCCTCCTCTTTCCTTCCCCGACCACCGCTCCGGCCCTATAAGTAGCCCCGACTCTCCGCTCCTCATTCCACCCCCGAGCCCCCACTCCACCTCGCCAGAGCACTGCCCACACCCTCGCTGGAGTTCGGATCCCCAGCCGAACCCTTCCAGAGCTCGTGCCCGTCGCCTCTGTCGACCCCACTCCCCTCCGACCCCACCAGAGCACGCCGGAGACCCGCCGCCGTCGTTTGCACCCCTCGGACGCCGTCCCCAACCACCGGAGCGCCTTCCCCGACGACCTCGCCGCCTCGGCCTCGCCGGAGAACCCCCTCGCCGGCGACTGCCTTCTCTGTAAGCCACCGAACCCCTCCCTGTCCGTTCGATCGTAGATCAACGCGTAGGATTAGATCATTTTAAAACCCAAACCGATACGTGCTAAGCTTCGGTCACCCGCCCGTAAACACCCGCACGCACACCCTCTCGACCAACCACGACTCGCCACGTAGCCCCTGTCCGATGGGTTCTAGTTTTTTCTTTTTCTGATTCTGTTTTAGAAAATAGAATGTTTTCTAATCTTGTTTTTATCATATCTTTTAAACTATTTAGAGTTTTTAGTTGATTCTTTTTGCATTAGTTCACATATTTGATGTAGTTTATGTCAGTATGCTTAGTTTTCAAATTTGACCTTTAAATTTTGAATCTAATCAAATTTGTTCAAATTACTAAAATCTGTATAACTATAGTTTAAAAATATATTTTTGAGCGAATCTTTTTGCCACTGTTTGGTATTAGTTAAATCTATCATTCCACGTGATTTGAGTTCTTTTTGAATAAATTTAGTTACTGTTTTTAACAAAAACAGAATCTGTTTAGTTCCTAATGTAATTTAGTTTTCCTGATTTTAATTTAATTTGAACCTGAATTAGTTTAACCTTTGTTAATAGTTTTCATTAGTTTCTTCTATTTCAAACATTTAGGTAACATTACTTGCTAATATTTAAAATGATTGTTTAGTTTTATACCATGTTGTTATAGGAATCTTTATATCTTTTTCATTAGGTATAGTTTTATAAAACAATTTAGTTTTACTTTCACAAACTAGTTAGATGATTGAGATAAATTTCTAATAAATAATTTTAGTAATCCAATTCTGTTAAGTAATATGATGTTAATAATATTAGTGTGAATAATATCATTGTTTTGGTTTCCTATTTCAAAGTTATAGGAACATTCTAGTTATTTTTATTTTAGTAGTGTTTCTTTGCACAAAAGTTTTAGTGAATTTGATTCTATTTACTAATATTGATTTTCTTTAATATTCCTTTTTCTACTAGCTATTGCTTGGTTGTTTGTCTTAAAGTAGTAGTAGTAAAAGTTTTTGACACTACAAATTTTTATGAAACAAAATATTCTTTTATTTTCATTTCTTTCTCTTGATTGATACTATTGAATGGTTTTAGTATTGTTTGTTTACCCTTGCTGAATTGTTTTGTGATTATGCTTATGGTGTACTCTTGCTTGATTCGTTAGATCATCCGGAGTGCGAAGCTTGTTATCTAGAGTCACTTGATTTCGAGGATCGTCAGCAAGGCAAGTCACTTTGATCATGTATACCTATGTTTTATTGCATTAGTTCTTCCATCACCCCAATTGCATGCAAAGTAGGTAAATTAGAAACTTGGTTCTTGTTGTAGTATCATGTGGTAGGTACCCCTCAACCCTTTGTCACATTGGCCCCGGGAAACATTGTTTTACATTTTGCTATGCTATTAGTAGACGGGGTTGGTTGTGTGATTCATGAGAGTTGTGAGTTAATAATTTCAAGACCTACATGATGATCAAGTCTTCAAGACTTCAAGTTTTCAACTTACCTCTGGGTGGATGATGGTTGAACGGCGCCCTGGAGAAACCAGTGGTGAGCCTAGATGATGCTGGAGATGTGCCAGTATTCATGCGGAAGGTCCACCTAGGCACAAAGATATGGATGGATGCTTCAAGACCCAAGGCTTACCTGCACAGCCACAAGTCATTATGGGCTCTGGCTTGGTTGGATATCGTGGTGACCCTGGACAGGCGGTGCTACGAGATGTAGAAGAACGATAGGAAAGGATGGGCACCGACAGAGTCCCAGGGAAACCCTTTGGAAGACCATGTTTTGGTCATCCATTTCTCAAACACCCTGAAGTGCGAGAAATCAAACAGAGGCGACCAAATCTTGTGGGGAACTTGTGCAAAACTCTGCAGAGTACCCAAACCTAATCGATTAGCCGTGTCCATGGTCATGGACAGTTTGAGCCAAAGGAACTGAAACTATCTGGAACTCTCAACACAATTAATTATATTGATGTGGGTTATTAATGACAACTTGGGTATCATAATTGGTTGGTGGAACCATCTCATTAATCAACCAACATTGTAGTAATTAGGCCTTTGCCCTCTCTTGTAGTAGGAAAAATTGGCTTTATGCAAAAACTTACTACCCCACCTGCCATATTTGCATATAGACTAGATGATTACTTTACCCCCTCTCTTGTGAATTTGCCGGCGTATTCAATATGCTGACCTATACAGCTACAACGTATCATGTTGTAGAGTACTTTTCCGACCAGGAGTGAGGATATGCTCTACGCTTGGTGAGATGCCCTTGGAGTCAGATGGACTCATCTACCTTCGATGCTTTCCGCAAGTTTATGGTTTAGTTTATCTCATGAGTTGGCCTTCAGCCACTTTACTGTAATCATTATTGTAATAAAGGACTCAATATGAGATTTTGATTAATTTATGCTGTGTGATTTCCCTTTGATATATACATTGATGTACCGTGTGAGTACCAGCACGATCTTGGGATGGTACAGAAACACCGGAGATTCGACCTTTCAGGTCGGGTCGCTACAAAAATGGTATCAAAGCACACGCTGACCGTAGGACGTAACCTCTAGGATTGTAAAGCCTTAGGATTTATTTCTCTTTGTCTTTAAAATTCTTATACTCTCATCTACTCATTTCTGACTTCCCTCCGATTATTTCAAAATTTATAGATGGCCACCTTCATCCCAGTTTTGATCACGGAGTTTTGTCAGCCTGACGCAATGATGCCCTTTGGCAAGGAGCTGATGAGGATCGTCAGGGACGTGAGGATTGCTTTGCCAAGCATCACCGGGACTCCTATCATGTCTTTTCCCCAAGATGGACGCTACAGGATCGAGGTGCACATCCCATGGAAGACCTTTGGGAATCGGAAGGAACCCATCGACTTCAAGTTTGTGGCACCCAGCTGGATACTTGGGAGAGACATGGCCATTCATCGTGCCCTTGGACGTATTTAGGAGGAATATAGAGGTGGAACCATTTCCCTAGGACTCAGCGTGGTTTGTCGCAGGGATGCAAATGGAAATATCCTAACCACTCCCACTGAAGACACCACAATTTCCTATATCAAGACCTTGGAGACGCACATCAGGACCTTGGAGCTTCAGATACGTGCCGACACGAAGACGATCAAGAGGCTGATGAACCGCGAGATTGACCTCGAAGCTGACTTACGGGAAGCCGAGTACGAGCATGAGTATGAGGTGAAGGATTTCTTAGAGAGGATCGACAAGCTGAACACTCGCATCGCAACACTGGAGGAACTAATGGACATGGATGAAAATCTTCATCCCGAGGGAGACATGGCTCCTTTGATCAGCAACGATGATGATTATGAGGAGAGTACCACCGGAGGAGGCTCCGTCACTATGTACTTTTGAGGAGAACTTTAGTTATGCCCCCATGTATCTTCATTTTCGTCGTTAAAGCGTAGGTCGATGTTTAGTTTGATTGGAGATTTGTATCTCCATGTGTGACTTTGAGTTGAATAAATGAATGAGTGTTTGGTGTGATATGTTTGTTGCATTGCTATGGGTAGTGAGATTTCCCTTTTAGGTCATTGTTCTATTCTAATTCTCACCCCTCTGAAAACAGCAATATGCCTCCGCGACGTGAGCCCGACTTCACTTTCCCGCCAGAGCTCACCCAACTCCTTCAGCAGCAGAATCCCCTGATGCAGCTGTTGATTCAGAATCAGACCAACCACGACAACAACCACCCTCCACCTCAAGGCGACAACCTCACCCGTTTTCTGAGACTGAATCCCCCAACCTTCTCCAGCAGCACAGAGCCCATTGTGGCAGATGATTGGCTCCGCAAGATGGAGAGGGAACTCACCACCGCAGGATGCACTGAGGCGGAAAAAGTGCGTTTTGCCGCCCATCAATTGGAGGGCCCCGCAGCTTCATGGTGGGAGAACTACACCACCACATACCCCATTGCTGATGTGACTTGGGAGCAGTTCAAGCAAGCCTTCCGCACCGCACATGTCTCAGCTGGAGCCATGAGTCTGAAGAAGCATGAGTTTCGCAACTTACGCCAGGGGAACCGTTTTGTGGCCCAGTACATGGACGACTTCAGCATGTTGGCTCGTTATGCACCAGGAGATGTGGCCGATGATGCAGCCAAGCAGGAAAAGTTCTTGGAAGGACTCAATGATGAGTTGAGCATGCAACTGATGGTGGCTACCTTCAGCAACTACCAGGAGCTGGTAGACAAGGCCCTCATCTTGGAGGGGAAGCAGCAGCAAATTGAGAACCGCAAGAGGAAGTATGCTGGGAGAAGTCTACCTCTGGTGCTCATCAGAAGCCCCGGTACACCCCGTACTCAGGAAATACCGGATAAGGGACCGGTAAGTATGGAGGACACACGCATCCAGTGCACAACCATGGAGGCCACCACCATGGAGGAAATGGGAATAATCGTCCCAACAATGGCAGCTTCAAGAATGGAAGTGGGAATGGCAACCAACACCGTCCCGCTCCAGCTCAGAAGGATCTGAACCACATCACATGCTTCAAGTGTCAGAAGAAAGGGCACTGTGCCACTGAATGCCCTCGGAACAAGCAAGGGAATGGAAACGGCAACTGCACAACTAAGAAGCCAAATCTGTTTCCTCGTGCTCAGGTGAACCACCTCGATGTGGAAGAAGTCTATGATCAGCCCGAGACTGTGGTTGGTAAGTTTTTATTGCATTCACGTCCAGTTATGGTACTTTTAGATTCTGGTGCAACTCATTCATTCATATCAAGGGTAGTTGTGGAAAAGTATGGTTTACCCACCAGAACCCTTAGTCAACCCATTAAAGTAAATTCCTCAGGAGGAATGATGACGGCAGGAATGGATGCCACGCCCTGAAACTTCACATAGGAAACCATGTTTTTCCTACTGACCTCATCGTCTTAGAATCCCAGGGATTGGATGTAGTCCTAGGCATGGATTGGATGACCAAGTATGAAGGAAATCTTGATTGCCCGAGCAAGTCTATTTCACTCACCACTCCGAAGAACAAGAGGATTAAGTATGTATCCCGAAGCACACAGATGAGTGCTCGGTTAAATTCTCTCACAGGAGTTGTGCAAGAGGAAGTACCGGTTGTACGAGATTTTCCAGATGTATTCCCGGAGGAATTACCAGGCATGCCACCAGATAGGGAGATTGAGTTCCTAATAGAGCTACTACCAGGGACAGCCCCAATTTCCAAGAGACCCTATCAGATGCCCGCAAATGATTTAGTGGACATAAAGAAGCAGATTAAGGAGCTATTGGACAAGGGATATATTTTCCCAAGTTCATCACCTTGGGGAGCCCCAGTTCTTTTGGTGGAGAAGAAAGATAAAACCTTGAGGATGGTGGTCGATTATCGAGCATTGAATGAGGTGACTATCAAGAATAAGTACCCTCTACCGTTGATTAACGACCTATTTGACCAGCGAGTAGGCGCCAAAGTATTCTCCAAGATCGATCTTCGATCAGGGTATCACCAACTGAAGATTCGTGAACAGGATATACCCAAAACATCCTTCACCACCCGGTATGGCTTATACGAGTATATAGTCATGTCCTTTGGTTTGACTAATGCTCCTGTCTACTTCATGAATTTGATGAACAAAGTGTTTATGGAATACTTGGACAAGTTTGTCGTGGTGTTCATCGATGACATTTTGATATTCTCCAAGAGCGAGGAAGAACACAAAGAGCACTTGCGTTTAGTTCTGGAGAAGCTTAGAGAGCATCAGTTGTATGCCAAGTTCAGTAAATGTGAATTCTGGCTGATGGAAGTCGGATTCCTTGGACATGTTATTTCCAGAGAAGGAATAGCAGTAGACCCCGCTAAGGTTGAAGCAGTCACCAAGTGGAAGTCATACACCTCAGTTAAGGAGATCCGCAGTTTTCTTGGACTTGCCGAATATTACCGGAGATTCATTGAGAATTTCTCAATGATTGCCAAGCCCATGACAGAGCTGTTGAAGAAAGAGTCTAAGTATATCTGGACTGAGGAATGTGAGGCCAGTTTCCAGGAGTTGAAGAAACGTTTGGTCACAACCCCAGTGTTGATACTGCCAAACAATCGAAAGGACTTCCAGGTTTATTGTGACGCATCCCGTCAAGGACTTGGAGGAGTACTCATGCAGGAGGGAAAAGTTGTAGCATATGCATCCAGACAACTACGACCCCATGAGTTAAATTATGCCACCCATGATTTGGAGCTAGCAGCCGTAGTGCACGCACTCAAGACTTGGAGACATTTCCTTATCGGAAATAGTTGTCACATGTACACTGACCATAAGAGCCTGAAGTACATCTTCACACAGAAGGAGTTGAACCTCAGATAGAGGAGATAGTTAGAGTTAATCAAGGACTATGACATGAGATTACATTACCATCCAGGAAAGGCAAATGTTGTGGCAGATGCTTTGAGTCGGAAGAGTTATGTGAACACACTCATAGCCGGAGGATTACCCCAAGAGTTAACCAAAGATCTTAGAGAGCTTCGGTTAGAGATAGTTCCGCAAGGATATGTTGCCACACTTGAGATTTAGTCCACTTTGACCGAAAGAATTCGAGAAGCCTAGAAATCAGACAAGGAGATAGTTGAGATAAAGCAGAGAATGAAGGAAGGCAAGGCTAAAGGCTTTCGTGAGGATGAATAGGGTACTCTATGGTTTGAAAACCGAATCTATGTGCCGCATGACCTAGAGCTTAGGAATTTGATACTTCAAGAAGCCCACGATTCACCATACTCAATACACCCAGGCAACACCAAGATGTACCTAGATTTGAAGGAAAGTTACTGGTGGATTGGTATGAAGAAACACATTACCGAACATGTTGCGGTATGTGATGTTTCTCAGCGAGTAAAGGCGGAACATCAGAAACCAGCAGGGTTACTCCAACCTTTGCCGATACCCGAGTGGAAATGGGATAAGCTCGGTATGGACTTTATCACGGGACTACCTAGGACTCGTTCAGGATATGATTCCATTTGGGTAGTGGTCGATCGCTTGACCAAGGTGGCTCATTTCATTCCAGTGAAAACCACCTATACCAGTGCTAAGCTAGCCAAGATATACATGACCAGGATCGTATGTCTGCATGGAGTTCCGAGGAGTATCGTGTCCGATAGAGGAACACAATTTACCTCAAAGTTTTGGCATCAGCTACATGAAACTTTGGGTAAAAGACTGGAGTTCAGTACAACCTTTCATCCACAGACCGATGGACAGACTGAGAGTGTCAACCAAATTCTGGAGGACATGTTGAGAGCCTGCGCGCTAGACTATGGGTCCAGTTGGGATGACAACTTACCTTACGCAGAGTTCTCATACAACAACAGTTATCAGACTAGTCTGAAGATGACCCCTTTCGAAGCTTTATACGGAAGGAGGTGCAGAACACCATTGACGTGGGATGGTGTTGGAGACCGACAACTTTTTGGTCCCGATCTTATCAGAGATTCTGAAGATAAGGTCAAACTGATTCGAGACCGACTCAAGATAGCTCAATCCCAACAGAAGAGCTATGCTAATAACAAACGCAAGGAGGTGACATATGAAGTAGGGGATCGAGCATATCTTTGTGTGTCCCCACTTCGAGGAATCAAGAGGTTTGGTGTTAAAGGAAAGTTAGCACCCAGATTCATAGGCCCCTACAAAATTCTGGAATGTAGAGGCGAAGTTGCATACAAGCTGGAATTGCTGGAAGGACTGTCCGGAGTTCATGATGTTTTCCATGTTTCCCAGTTGAAGAAATGCCATGCTGAGATGACTGATATTCCTTTGAGAGACACAGTGCCCCTAGAGGCCATACAACTTGACAGTGACCTGACCTATGAGGAGAAGCCTGTCAGAATCCTCGAGACTGCCAACAGAGTTACCCGAAGCAAGATCATCAAGTTCTGTAAGGTTCTGTGGAGTCACCACACCGAGGAAGAAGCCACCTGGGAATGCGAAGATCTTCGTAGAGACCATCCGCACCTATTTTCTAGCCACCCCGAATCTCGAGGGTGAGATTCATCTTAAGTTGGGTAGGTTTGTAACATCCCAAAATTTCATTTTGGAATGTTATGATATATAGCTATGCATCATCATCATATTGTTTGAATGAATATAATGGTTGAAGTGTTTCTTCTGAATTTCTGAAATGTCACTTTCATCTTTCACCTTTTCTTGCTTCACCTATTTGAAAATCTCTGGAAAAGTTCAAAGGAAGAGGTGAATAACATGACACTCCACACCAAGGACATCTTGGTGAAATATTTGAACAATAAAACCAGGGGGTCTTTTGAAAAATATTTGCAAAAGTTTTTAAAACCAAATAGGCATTTTCTGAAAATAATTATTTTTTCAAAGTATTCAAATGTTAGAGGAAAAATGTTCATTGAATAGCATTAGTTCTCCTGATCATTTTGATATATATATTTCCTATATTTGGAAATGTTTGGAATGCTTTTAAATGAGTTTTACTGTTCTGGATATTAAAAAGGAAACAAATTAATTCGAAACGGGCCGGCCCACAGCAGTTAAGTCCCGAAACCACTCCGAGCCGACCGACCGACGCGCTAATGCCACCCTCTCTCTCCGACGCCTTGGCCCCACCGTCCGATCCCGAAGACGCCGCGGTCGCCTTCTTCCTCGTGCGCGCGCCGCTGTCGGGACCCCGATCCTATGCCATAAGAATCCAGCATGTAACACATCACATCACTTTGCAGTCTCACGCACGGTTATCTCCACGGCTGCCACCTTACCTGGGCCGGGACTGTTTGCGTCTTTTGACTCACGTATGTGATAATGTCGCTAGCATTCAAATGTCAAAGAACACGGGCCGACATGACTAGTCGTAGAACCCAAGTAGCACATCCGTACAGGGACAGGCATACGTAACCCAGCAATGCAGGTGTCGATCTCTAGCGTGTGTAGACGAGTCATAGCAAGCTACAAGGACTCCATTTTGCCATGGGGCATAAATGCCATCACTGCACATAGACGAGTCGCAGCAGGCTACATGGACTCCATTACACTGCGAGACATTTCCCCGAAGGGACAGACACAGCAGCAAAGAAGGATACATGCCGGTCAATCAATGTGTCCGGAGTAGTAGCAAGCTACCAAGGCTCGGTGAAAGCACAAATAGGCAGTTCCCTATAAATAGTACTACTAAAGGCACACAACTAGGTGTCGGATCCCATACATACCATTGCACGTCACACGTACGCACGACATGCCCGATATGCATAGATACAACTATGGCATCACAACATAACCATACAACATTTCAACATTTATTTTAAAGGCTCGGAAGAGCCAATACAATAGATGTTACAAACAGAGGTCACAAGACCCTACATACAGAGCATTCAAACAAGCAAGCGGAAGTTAAACATGTCTGGGTATAGACATCTACAAAAGTGGCTAGAGGAGCCTGAAAAGCTACAACGACCCTACCAAAGGAACCAGACCTCTGTCTGGGATTCCCAAGCTAACCCGGTCAACATCGAGCTTCACGTTGAAACAATCACTAATGAGACTGACGTCTCCTCTGCAAAACATAAATTAAGCAAACGTGAGTACAAGAGTACTCAGCAAGACTTACATCAGAACTAGCTACATATGCACAAGTATCAATGAAGGGGGTTGTGGAGTTCATTGCAGCAAGCCAGCTTTGACTCTTGGCTAACCTATACTACGATTACAAGTGCTTTGTTTGAGGTTGGATAGCGCACACGAGTCCACATATTCACCAATCAATACACCACTATGGATCCACTTCCGTCTCCCTACGAGAAGGCCATCCATAACACTCACACTTATCTTGCATATTTTAGAGTATCCACTTTCAGTTATCTATGAACCACATAAGTTCTCCAAGTAGTCCATATCCGAGGACGCGGCTATTCGAACAGATTATTTCACCCTGCAGGGGTATACTTCTTCACACACACTCTCGCCACTTAGCACCATATGCACGTCATGCATCTCGGCAACCTTCAAGCGGAAGCACTAGCGTGGGCCACGACCGTCAACCACACAAGACCCTAGTCCAGGTTTATCGCCTATCCGAGGTTGAACCCGCACGGAAGTCCGGCCGAAGTTTCCGCTACGGCCTCAAACGATGTGCGCAGGGTTCCCAAGCCCACCGTTCGGGTGCCACTTGGTACACCGTGCCACTGTGTCTGTACTGCATTATAGTCCACCCCGTCAGGCAACACTATACACGGCCGCCAACACTTTCCCTACAAATGCCAGAAACTAGTTGCAACTCCTGGACAGAGGTATAGGCGATTAATAAGTCGAGAGGGTCAATTAAGTATCCCAATGTGCGGTAGTATCTTGTCTTGGATAACATACACAGAACTTAGTTCCTAAGGACGGTCCCAATGAGACAACCCGCCATGTACTCCTACATGACCTCTCATCGCTACCTTTACCAAATCGTATTCACACCTTTAACTTCCACTCAATAGGACATGTATACTGCCATCCCGATCCATCACTCAGATGTATCAGTCCCGACACGACACGACTCTAAGCATAGCAGGCACAGTAAGTAAGCAAGCATGGATGAGTAAGCACAACAAGGCTCAAGCAGTTGCTACTCATGCTAAGTGGTTTCAACTATTTACTGTGGCAAGGACAGGTCATGCAAAGGAAGGGCTTCGACTACCGATGACATGTAACAGTAGAATTGTTGTTGTCCTAATGCAGTAAAAGAGAGCAGGAGCAAGAGAGTGGGTTGATATTGATATGCTCAAGGGGGTTTTGCTTGCCTGACAATCCTGAAGATATACTTCTCTTCATTAGTGTCAACGTTCACATCATCGGAATCATCGTCTACCGAGAGGGAATAACCACCAACAAAAAGAAAGAAAGAATATATTCAATGCAATGCAACAATCATGATGTATGACATGGCATATTGAGGTACTTAACTAACCTAGAGGAGTGGTTAGTCAAATTGGTTGAAGTGGAATTCAAACAAGTTTGAATTTCCAAGTCCAAATGATATTTCATATATTGGCCTAATCATAAAATGTCCTACTTGGTGATGTTAACTTGTTCAAACATGCATGATCATGGCATAAACAGGTTCATTGGATTTTTTTGATCATTTTTCATATATAAATTATTTTCATCTGAGCTGTAGATTATTTTCTATGATTTTTAGAAGTTTAGAGCATTTTCTGGAATTATTTTTATTACAGCAAATTATTATTATGTCATGCTGAGGTCATGCCTACGTCAGCAGGTCAACTGGACCAGGTCCAGGTCAAACCTGACCAGTGGGACCCACTGGTCAGTGACACAGGCACTAATAGGGTTTTATTTTATTTCTTAATGCTAATTAGCATCACAGGGCCCACCAGTCAGTGTCTAATTAGTTTAATTAAAAAAATTAGTTATTTTAAATTTAATCCAGGATTAATTAGGGCTGGGCCCCACCTGTGATTGACCCGGGTCTAATCCCCGGTCAAACCAGAGGCTGATGGGGCTTTGACCCCTTGTGGGGCCCTCTGGTCAGCGTCTAGAGGGGGGGTTAGCGTGGGGATTAGGTGTTAATCACGAGCCATGTCGGCACCCGCCGGCGACGGGTCGCCGGTGACCAAAACCACAGCGGAAGTTCGCCGGAGACGCTACTCCGACCGCGGTTGGACACGCGGCTGGGCTCTATAGGGTGCTGGTGCTCGTCCGCGTCCAACGGAGCAAGCAGCTGGGTGAGGGGAGGCCTCTATCGACGGCGGCGACGACATCAGCGGCCGCCGGAGCTCGGGCGCATACGAACGCGGGGCTGCAGGGCACGGGCGAGCAAAGCGAGCGGCGAGGCAGACTCAGGGGAGCTCTAGGAGCACGCGGAGATGCTCGGGCGCGGCCCGTGGTGACTATGGCCACGACCACGTCATTGCCTGCGGCGAGGAGGTTTCGGGTCCGATGGGCGAGCTAGCTAGGGCGCGCTAGAGAGGGGGAAAACATGGGGGGAGCAAGAGGGGCTCACCGCGGGGCTCCTGGAGGTCACGGCGAGCTCGGGGAAGCACCGGGCGGAGCGAATCGCGGCGAGGTCCGACGGGCACCATGGCGGGCAGAGGGAGGGAGAGGAGCAGGGGAGAGGGGGAGAGGCGAGAGGGAGCTCGAGGAGGATCCACGCGTCCTCCAGGACGGGATAAGGACGCGGGAGGCTCGCCAGCACGAAGCAGGAGCTGGCTCGCCCGGCGCCGTGGCTACCTTCCCCTCTGCCTACTCGCGCGACGAGGAAGACGCCCCTGCCCCTAGTGGGCTGGGCTGGTCTGGCTCTGGGCCAGGTAAGCACCAGGTATGCTTTCTTTTCTCTTTTTTTAGCTTCTGTTTTCTTTATTCTGACATTCTTCTTTTATTTGTGAGGCCAAAAATACCTAATGCAAAAATGCCCCAATATTTTATTAAATATAGTCTGATTATTTCCAAAATTCCTCAAAAGGTTTGGCCATTTTTAGACAACTATCATAGTTATAATGCTTTCTTAATTGTTTTAAGTAGCATTAATGAGTATTTTAAAAATGCTATATTTGTTTGGAAATTAAGATGTCCCCTAAAATGTTGTTGCCAACATTTATCAGAAACAGTGGACATTTTTGAAAAGCATTTTGGAATCATTGAAAATTCAGTTGTTGGAATTTTATTTATTTGAGGAGGTGCTAGGGTTTGTCATCCCCATTTCAAGTTCATTAGGATTTAAGCATGATGCCATGATGCAACTAATGCAAGCAATTTCTAGGGCTGTGACAACTCACCCCCACTAAACAAGAATCTCGTCCCGAGATTCAGGCGTAGGGTATGAGGACAAAGGGGACACAACTACCACAATCTTCACGATCCAGTTGCTCTCCTCGAAGATGTTGATTTATTGCTTTATGCTGATCCTGACTTCTTTGTCTTCGGAATCTTCATCCAGCAGAAAGACAACAGGGATAGAGAGCTCTACATGATTCGATCTTCTCGAAGATCGAGCACTCATGATCAACTCGTAGAATGAGATGTGATAACATCTCTCGAGCTGAGACACAAAACACACATCAAGAACAATGAATGAAGCAGATGATGGAGGTTCAATTGGTAGGCAACAATTCCACGCTAAAACAGATGGTGAGGAGGTTTTGAAAGTAGCAAGGAGTTAACTGCCATAATACCATTACGGACACCTAAGAAAAGGTGACTCGTAGGATTATCCCTTAGGTGGCAAAAAGAATTACTTTTGATCCAGAGATCATTGAAACTCTTCATACCATCCTAAGGCAATTCACAACGATCATTTGAAGGAATTCAAAGAATGGCACACTCAGAACGGAATGGAAGCTAGAGCTATAAAACAACTCGGTGATGGAAGGCACATTCCAAGTAATACCGAGAGTATAACCCAGTGTCTGAGCATGCTCTCAAGAACTTGAGCATCTCCATAATCATCAAAGTTTTACCAACATCCATGCCAAGGATCCTGGCAACACATCATACTACAATGATGAATAGTGAAGGAGGATGCAGGTGCAAAGGAAGACAACACTTTCTCAGATTTCACCTTAGCTATGCCAAGGGAGCGAAATCTGGATAATCGACCGAGAGACATTTAGCACTCCGCTTCTAATGTTCTCCTTGACGTACTAGTGTAACCCCAACCGAAGGTCAGGTTTACCATCTAGGACATCAAATAAAGGTCGGACTTCGGGATCTCAAAGGGTCCATGAGAAACAACTTTTGAAAAGTCATAAAGAATCTCATGGGGAGGTGGCTATGGTTGCCGATTCAAGATATCATAATAATAGGTCTTCCGGATAGGTGTGTTACCCACAACATTCCTTTGCCGGGTTACAGAGAGACCATTATTATACTTCTTGGGAAATGTTCCAACCATCATATCTGCCTGAGATTCAGATATGGTTGGTGTCACGATATTCCAGACTCAGCATGTCTGAAAGTGAAAGGTTGCAACAGAAATCGAAGAGATGTTGTTGCGAGATTCTCAGGAGACGAACTACGGAAGCCAACTCCGAAACATGCGCTGGATTGCAAGACACATGTGAACACGATGTCCAGGACAAGCATGACTGCATGGGTTTACAACGAAACACTACCGAGTTCGGTTTAGGAACCATCATTATGGAATTAGCGAAGTATGGTGCACGTCCGTCAGGGTCCTTCAGGAGTAGCACTTAACTTCTTTTCCTTGAACAACTCAATCAGTGGCTTAGTGTGCTAGGGATTGCATGTGGAATGGAGATGATCAGTCTTACCAAACCATAGAATACTTCGCACGTGCATGACTGACTTGGGATGATTCCAATGAAAACAAAATGACATTTCTCCTGTTCATGGCGACAACTTGCACCATAAGCACATGAACCAAGAGTAAGTCACTTCTTACACCATGCATAAGATTCATGTACAAGACACCGTACGGGAACCACTTGGTACACCGTGCCACTGTGCCTATATCGCATCATAGTCCACCCCGTCGGGCAGCGCTATGCACGGCCGCCAACACTTTTCCTACAAACACCAGAAACTAGTTGCAACTCCTGGACAGAGGTCTAGGCAATTAATAAGTCGAGCAGGCTCATACATCAGGGCCCAATGTGTGGTAGTAACTGTCTTGGATCACAAACACAGAACTCAGTTCTTAAGATCGGTCCCAATGAGACAACCCGCCATGTACTCCTACATGGCCTCTCATCGCTACATTTACCAAATCGTGTTCACACACTTTACTCTCACACAGTAGGACATGAATACCGCCATTCCGATCCATCACCCAGATGTATCAGACCCGACCCGACACGACTCTAAGCATAGCAGGCACAATAAGTGGTTTCAACTATTTACTGTGGCAAAGACAGGTCATGCAAAGGTATGGGTTTAACTACTGAGAACAGATAACAATCGTTGTTGTCCTAATGCAATAAAAGAGAGCAGGAGCGAGAGAGTGGGTTCATATCAGTATGCTCAAGGGGTTTTGCTTGCTTGATAGTCCTGAAGATATCATTTCTCTTCATCAGTGTCAACGTTCACATTGTTGGAACCATCATCTACCAAGAGGGAACAACACCGGCAAAACAGAGAAATGAACACATTCAATGTGAAATGGCATGTTAAGGTACTGAATTGACCTAGTGCTATAGGTAGTCCTATTAAGTGAGGTGCAATTCAAATATATACTAAATTCTGACTCCAACACTATTTAATAAATTATCCTAATCATGAAATGTCCTACTTGGTGATGTTAACTTGTTCAAACATGCATGATAATGGCATAAAGAGATTCATTGGATATTTCTGATCATTTTTCATATATAAATTATTTCCATCTAAGTTATAGATTATTTTCTATGATTTTTAGAAGTTTATAATAATTTCTGGAATTTCTGAATTATTTTTATTATAAAAATTGATTACTGCGTCAGCCTGACATCATCATGACGTCAGCAGGTCGGCTGACCCAGTCCAGGTCAAACCTGACATGCGAGGCCCGCACGTCAGTGACACAGGGTTAAACCCCGCGTTGACCCGTGCTTTGACTCAGGCCAAGGCCCACGGTCAGCGGCTCAAGGGTTAGTTAGCGCGGTGATTAAGCCCTAATGACGGCACCACGTCAGCCATGCTGGCAACGAGTTGCTGACGACCATCCACGATGGCGGAGCTCACCAGACTTGCACTACGGGCGCCTATTCAACAAGTGGAGGACACCTACGGGCAACCCTCGCTCGACCGCATCCAGGGGGAACCACAGGAGGCCCTAGGGTCGCTGGAGCTCGTCGGAGGCGAACCCATGGTGGCGGCCAGAGCTCGGCTTGCGGGGACGGTGGCTAGAGGGCATGGGAGAGCAGGGGCGCAAGGGGGAAACAGACGGTGGCTCACAGTGGGGTCGGGCAGAGGCGGCTATGGGGTCGGGGATGCTTCGGGCGGAGCGAATCGACCGGCATTCCTCGTCGGAGCCGAGGATGAAGTCGACGCTGGCGGCTATGCAGAGGGCCTCGAGCGAAATGCGGCTCCACAGAGAGGACGAGCACGACCTGGCGGAGCTCTAAGCAGCACGGGGATGCAAGGCAAGGCCGAAGGGCACGACGGCAGCAAATAGCGGCGATGGTAGCGCTCGGGTGAGCTCGAGGGCGACCGCTGGAGAGGAGGAGTGGGACTGGAGGGAGAGAGGAATGGAGCCAATGGGTCTGGGCATCCTCGAGACGTTACTAGAAGGCATGTCCATGCCACGGCGAAGCAGGATGCCTCCCGGCTCGGTGTGCTCAGCTTCGCCTCTGCCTACTTGAAGAGGTTGAAGACGACCGCTCACCAGGGTGGGCTGGGCCTCCCACATGGGCCTGGTTAGTGGCCACGTAGACCCCTTCTTTATATTTTATTTTCTTTCCTATTTATTTCCTCTAGGTTTTAAAATATTTGGGCAAAACCCTAAAGGAAAAAACCCTGAAATTTATTTTGTTGTCTAACCATAATATTGCTAAGCCCCATAATAAGTTTTAGCACTTTTGGAAAACTAAAATATTTATAGTCATTTAATTATCATTTTCAGATGTATTCGTGATTTATTTAAAAATACCAAATAATTATTTAGAAGTTCAGCACCCCTGGTATGTTGTTTCCAACATTTATCAGAAATGGTGAACATTTTTTGAAGGCCATTTGGAAACATTTAAAATTCAGCTGTTGGAATTTGGTTTAATCCATGAGATGCTAGGGCTTGTCATCCCCATTTCAAATTCATTCGAAGTTAAACATGATGCAATGAGTGCTCAATGATGTAACTAATACAGGCAATTTCTAGGGTTGTGACACAAATCACCATCAAACACCTTCTGGTCAAATCTAGAAACAACCCTGTTCACCATTTTTTCTATTTCCCTTGCCCCCAAAATTTTCCCACAGCTATCTGGTAATGCATTTCACCTCTAGTAAATTTCTCTGGCCAAGACTAAATAGGTAAGTGGGGTAAAACCCTCATTTTACCTCCTGGATAGCAGTAAAACCCTCTTCTCTCCCCTTCCCTCTTGTTCTAAGCTTGTCACCAGAGCATCCAAGGCCATTTCCTACTTTCTTATTCCCTCCTCGACCCCTAGACACCTATGGCCGCACCTAGGAACCCGTTGGCATGCCATGGCATGCCAAGAGTGCGCTACAGTGCGCATCTGCACTGTAGCTGGCACCCAACCAGAGCCCCCAACAACCTCGGGACCCCCAGTCTTGTCCCTCGAGATGCCCTCGACGTCCGCAAGATGCCAGGTGGTCGGGCCCCTCCTCCCTCCTCCTATGCTGCCCCCACCCTCGCTCATGCATGGCGCCGCCCGAGCCGGCCAACGGAAGAGCTCGCACGCGCGGACGCTAGAACCCTTCCCCGCTCCCTCTCTCCTCCCTCGCGGGCCTAGACCAACCCTAGGAATGCCGCTGAGCTGCCCTGCGAGCTCTCTATCCCCTTTGGCCTCAGCCACGACCTCGCAAGCGCATGGGTCCATGGTACTCCGCTCATACCTCTATTTAAGCCCCCCAGGCCTCTCTCTCCCCTCCTCTGGCTTGCTCTCCACCCCCGTAGACCGCCTGTAGAGCCCGAGCTCCTCTCCCTCCCTCTACGCTCGGGATCGAACCGAGGACCGCCGCGGCAGCCCCGTCGTCGATCTCTGGGTACAGAGCCTCTCCGGCCCTCTTTCTTCATTGGCTGGTCCTCTCTCCCTCCTCTGATGTGAATTCCTCTCGTCCCCATCCTTTTTGCAGCACGGGACAGCCCCGACGACCTCCTCCTGAAGCTCCTCCACCGCGGGACCTCATCGCCGGCGATTTGCACCTTCCCTCGACCATCTTAGGCACCTCTCGACCGGCGGTGAGCCCCTGAGCATGACGGTGCCCTCCATTCGCCTCCTCGTGCCCTGTAGCCGCCGGTAAGCCCTCTCGCCCCTCCTTGTGCCGAGGAAGGTGATGACAAGCGGGTCCCGCTTGTCATCCTCCCCAGGTCCCCCGCCTCCCTCTCTCTCTCGCTGACCAGCCTAGCCCACTAGTCAGGTTTGAACCGGCACGCGCGCGCGCCAGGCTCACGCGGGTCGGCTCCTCTGGCTGGGCCGATTAGGCCAGCTGCTTTGGCCCATTCTCCCGACCCTTTTCTTTTTCTTTTTCCCTGAAAACCCCAAAAAACACCCAGGACATATTATTTGTCCTAATGAGATAATTCCAACTCCAGAAATCTTAGAATATTCCATAGGATTTAACGGTGCCACTTGTGAAAAATGTTGAATTTTTTTGTATTGTTTTATTTTAAAACTCCCTTTTGGTATTTTTAGCCATTGTTAAAAATAGATTTGAAAACCTTTTTCACAACAAAACCTTAGGCAAATATTTTTATCATAGTTTTCAGTATTTATTAGAGTAGTGTAGCATTTTTAATATTAGCTTGTGTGCTCTGTTTTTGTGTGATGCTTATTTTTACCGTTATTTACCGCGATGATAGATTGCGCTATTGACGAGGGAGTTGGACCTGAAGACTTTGAAGATCCCGAAGACTTTGTTGAGCCAGGCAAGCAGCCCTTTGACCATGTTAAGAAACTTTTTCATGCATGACACATATAGCAATTGTTGTTTTGACGATTGATCATGATGTGGTGTCCCCCCCTTGGTGGGTTGCCTCCGATACTCTTACCGATGACACTTGCAACATGCATGACCCTACCACCTTATGAGGGTTATGCGGGTGGGTGTAGATAGGATGGTAGTAGATGCTGCACAAGTGGGTTTGGGATTTATGCATAGTGATGGAAAGAAAAGAGATGATTTCAAACACTTTTCGAAAACCCCGTCGGATGCCACTAATGCCCGAGGGAGATAATGATGGGTAGGGTGACCACTTGAGAAAGAAGTGGTGTACCGAAACAAGTTGAGAATGTGTTTTCGAAAACAGAGAGTTTTAAGGTCTACTTACCGTCCCAACCTTACATGCACAACCACGATATCCCTTATGGTACGGGGCTCTGTTGATTACTTTGGTGGGTACTGGCAAGGAGCCCGCATTACTAGTGGCGGGAGTGGCGTGGTCACTCTCGATACGGGGTCGTGCCGGTATGGACGATCATGCATTGTCTTCACAGGCACCAGGCACACCGTTGGTCCCTGCATAGATGATACGAGTGATGTACATCATGTGGGCTGGGTACTAATCGAGTGGACTCTTTGTCTAGTATCACTAGGGGAAAGGCATTGTTCGGGTGCTTACCTCGGGTATGTTATATACCGCGAGTCGTGGATAACACGGAAGTTCTCTGAGTCTTGAGGGTAAAGTGTGCAACCTCTGTAGAGTGTAAAACTATTCGAATAGCCATGTCTGCGGATATGGACAGTTGGATTTCCTTCTTAAACTACGTCCGGATGTTTTCGTAAACTTGGTGTGTGGGGGGGGGGGGAGATGGACGGATGATACTTGAGACAAGTATGAAGACTTGATGTGATGAATGAACTTGAGACGTTCAAGCCTTGCTCATGATGATATCTGTAATGTGTTCATATGATTATGTGCCAACTGTTGATGCATGCTTACCAAGTACTTGATCATGTCATTGCATTAAAAATTAGCTTTCCGCAAATTACCTACTTAGTGCTATAACATGCATGATTATTACCTTGTTCCACAACTTGGGTTGCTTGCGAGTACATTCAAAGTACTCATTGGCTTGCCACTGGTTATTTAATTATCCAGGCATGAAAGATTAAGAGTATGTTGAAGAATTCGTTGGAGACGAACATGCGAGCTAGGATGCTTCCTAGTCAGAATGCCTGTAGGTTACGGCAGATCGCATGGGTTCGCGCTTTCGATCAAGATTTCCGCTGTTTGTTCTATTTAAGTGTTTGGTCCTTGTGACCCTACCTATGTAAGTCTAGACCTTCATGGTCTTCATTCGTGTAAGACGCTAAATGTGGACGTAAGCTTCTTGTTATTCAGCTTGTGTGTGTTCAGTGAGCATTGATCTCTGGGATCACTATACACGTGCATTCGGTGATCACGACTTATGAGTCGGGGTCCCCACACTAACATTTATCAACCAAAATGGTATCCAATACCTAGTTGCTCCTAGGAGTACTAGCAAGGAACACATCAATAACACGTATATCAAAATCAACTATACATCTGTCGGCGTTGCCAGCCTTCTAATCTACCAAATATCTAGGGTTGTTCCACTTCAGCGACCGTTCTCCTCATAATAGAAGCACTTAGAGCATATCCATCCACGGCCCAACAGGCCTCCCTGGGCATCTTTTTTACCGCCTGTGCCGAAAAATCAGCCCAGTCGCGCCGCCAGCACCCCGTTTTTCTCCGATTAGAGCCCTTTTTTGGGCCGGCAAACCCAGGCCGAACCCAGCATGTTGGGGTTCTCTTGGGGAGATCCGGCGGTAAAATACTGGCGTGTGGAACACCACTGTCATGCTAATCTTATCCTTTTCCTAGCCCGAGGCACTCCCCCCGCCTTCTCCCCAAAGCCGACCCCGGTGCCCCTCGCCTGTTCACGACCACTGTGCCACCGCTAGAAGGCCCCCTTCACCGCCCCTTGCCAGATTTCACTTCCCCCATCCCTCGGCCATCGACGTCCTCCCGCCCAAACCATGCCGATAAGGCGCCGGCGGCTGCTCGCCCATCACGTCGACAAGGTGTTCGTCGTTTTACCATCTCGACCATGGACTCGGACAACGAGGAGGTGTTCGCGACCCTGTTGGAGGAAGAAGCCGAGGCCGACACTGCCGACAAGGAGCACCTAATGATACTCGCCTTGTAGGCCGGCCTGTTCGTCAACAATGACAAGCCCTAGCAAGGTGGCTCGGTGCCGGGCTGGCACAAGAGCAAGCAAAGGCATTGGATGGAGGGGTATTGCAAGGTCTATGTTGAGTGCTTCGCCGACTCTCCATTGCACAATGAGAAAGTATTTCAGCTTCGCTACCGAATGAGACAGAAGCTCTTCCTCCGGATTGGTAATTCCGTTAGGGAGTTTGACAACTATTTCGTTTGCAAGAAGGATTGCACCGGCACAATTGGATTCTCCTCACACTAGAAATGCACCAAAGCTATCAGGATGCTTGCATACAGAGCTCCCATTGACATACTAGAAGACTATGGGCGAATGGCCGAGTCCACCACCGATGAGTGTCTATACAAGTTCTGCAGGGCTGGGGTGGTAGTGTTTGGACCACAATATTTGCGATCACCCAATGCTGAAAGACATTGCTCGAATCCTAGCATAGAATGTAACAAGAGGATTTCCAGGGATGCTTGGAAGCATCGACTGCATGCATTGGTCATGAAAAAACAGCCCATTTGCTTGGCAGGGGATCTACAAAGGCGCCAAAGGTGGTTGCGGTGTGGTACTTGAGGTAGTAGCCACACATGACCTATGGATTGGGCGCTCCTACTTTGGTATGCCAGGAACTCACAATGATATCAATGTCTTGCAGCGCTTGAATGTCTTCTCCAGGCTTGTTGAAGGTCATGCTCCTCCGGTGAACTTTGAGGTCAATGAACGCCACTACGACAAGGGATATTATCTAGCAGATGGTATATACGCGAGATGTTCCACATTTGTGAAGACTATCTCAAAACCTGTGGCGCCAAAGAAGGCACACTTTGCTAAGTGTCAGGAGGCATGCAGGAAAGATGTCGAGCGAGCATTTGGTGTGCTCCAATCGCGATTTGCTGTTGTCTGGTACCCTGCTATGACCTGGTCAAAAATGCAGATGTGGGAGATCATGAATTGTTGTGTCTGCTTGCACAACATGATAAATGAGAGCGAGCAGGAATAGCCAGTGTTTGACCCTGAACCATATCACATGATAGGACCTCTTGCAGTTGTTGATCACCAGGTACAAGCAACATGGGCTGTCTGCCTCAATATGCGCTAGGAGATTCGAGACCAACAAGTGCATCAAGAACTGCAAGACGATCTGGTGGAGAACCTATGGAGGCTCAAGGGCAACGCCTAGCTCGATATGTTTTAATTTATGTTGGAACTTGCTTCATTGAACTATTTGATTTTGTATTAATTTCTATGATGAACTTTGGTACGAAATATTAAGTTTTTTGTTGAATTTATGCCAAAAGAGTGCTGATTATGTTGATGCAAAATCAAAAAGAGCGTCGAGTTTGTCAAAGTAATGCAGGAATAGCGCCGAATTTGGGCCGAATTTGGGCCGAATCTGCGACCATACTAGGCCGAAATCGCCGATTTGGGGGTGCCCGTCGGGCAGCGGCTGGGAAAACGAGCCCCCCAAGGACAATTTTAGTGATGGCTCATCCGCAGGCGGCGCTATTTTGGACCCCTAGGGGCCGACGGCTGGAGATGCTCTTATTCTCGGGTTTTGGTTCAACCTTGGGTTTCTTCACTAGAGCAACAACTGACTTGCCATCCATATAGTTTCCCTCATATCCCTTGCCCTTCTCAAAACTAGTGGTTTCACTAACCATCAACACTTGATTCTCCTTCTTGATTTCTACCTTCACGGTGTCAAACATCGTGAATAGCGCAGGGATCATTATTTCCATCCCTGGCATTTTATAGTTCATCACGAAGCTCTAGTAGATTAGTGACAATGACTTGGAGAACTATATCAATCACTATCTTATCTGGAAGATAAACTCCCACTTGATTGAAGCGATTGTAGTACGCAGACAATCTGAGCACATGCTCACCAATTGAGCTATTCTCCTTCATCTTGCAGGCAAAGAATCTTGTTGGAGGTCTCATACCTCTCAACAAGGGCACGAGCCTAAGATCCCAATTTCAGCTCTTAGAACTCTCATATGTTTCATGAGATTCAAAAACTTTTTGGAGCCTCAATTCTAATCCATAATGCATGACGCACTGAACTATCAAGTAGTCATCAGAACATGCCTGTGAGATGTTCACAACATGTACAGACGATGCTTGAGGGGGTGGCGCACCGAGCGGTGCATTAAGGAGATAAGCCTTCTATGTCCAGCAATGAGGATAATCCTCAGATCACGGACCTAGTCCACAATATTGCTACCATCATCTTTCAACTCTATTTCTCCAGGAACATAACAAATTCAAGGGAGCTACATCGCGAGCAAGTAATCTACAACATAATTTGGAAAGGCATTTTGACTATGTTCATGATAATGAGTTTAGTTAATCATATTACTTAAAAAACTCCCACTCAAATTGGCATCCCTGTGGTGATTCGAGTGTCACATGATCCAAATCCACCAATTCAAGTCTGATCATCATGTGAGTTGAGGTGATTTCAATGGTGCACATCTTCATGTTGATCATATCTACTATATGACTCATGTTTGACCTTTCGGTCTCTTGTGTTCCGAGGACATGTCTGTACCTGCTAGGCTTGTCATGTTTAACCCGAGCGTTCTGCACGTGCAAAACTGGCTTACACCCGTTGTATGCGAACGTAGTCTATCACACCTGATCATCACGTGGTGTCTCGAAACGACAAACTTTCACAATGGTCCACACTAGGGGAGAACATAATTTTATCTTGAAATTTAAGTGAGGGATCACCTTATAATGCTACTATCATCCTAAGCAAAATAAGATGCATAAAAGGATTAACATCACATGCAAATCATAAGTGACGTGATATGTCCATGAACTTGTGCTTTTAATCTCCATCTCCAAAGCACCGGCATAATCTACATCATCACCGGCATGACACCATGATATCCAACATCTTGATCTTCATCAATGTGTCGCGATGAGGTTGTCATGCCGACTGTTACTTCCACGACTATTGCTAACTCATAGCAATATAGTAAAGCAATATGGAGAAAATAATTAAATACAACCATATGGATCCTACCGGTTGACGTACTCATCGACATGCAAGTCCTGATATTCTATATAATACATGATCATCTCGTACATCAGATATATCTCATCATGTAATTGGCCATATCACATCACAACATATCCTGCAAAAACAAGTTAGACGTCCTCTAATTGTTGTTGCAAGTTTTATGTGGCTGCAAAGGGTATCTAGCAAGAACAATTCTTACCTACGCAAAAACCACAATGGTGATACAAAAATTGCTATTCAACGTTCTTAAGGTCCGCCTTTGTCAAATCCGATCTGACTAAAGTAGGAAAGACAGACACCCACCAGCCATCTTTATGGAACAAAGTCACATGTCAGTCGATGGAACCTGTCTCTCGTAAGCATACGAGTAAGGTTTGTCGGGGCCACTTCATCCCACAATACCGCTAAATCAAAAAATGACCAAGGGAGGAAGCGATCTGAGCATCAACACCCACAAACTCCTTTGTGTTCTACTTGTGGTCTCCTCTACACATAAACCTGACTCATGATGCCACTGTTGGGGGAAATTGCATGGGAAACAAAAAATCCCTATGCACCGGCAAGATCTATCCATGGTGATGAGCATCTACGAGAGGGAAAGTGGATCTACATAACCTTGTAGATCGCTAAGCGGGAAGCGTTAAGAAACACGGTTGATGTAGTCGAACGTACTCGCGATCCAAATCGCCGAGCGTCCGGCGATCCCATCATGATCCATCTCGTGATCCAATCATGATCTTTCCCGCGATCCCATCACGATCCGTCCCGCAATCAAATCACGAATCGTCTTGCGATCATGATCATGGTCCTTCCGATCTAGTGTCGAACGGACGACACCTCTGCATTCATCACATGTATAGCTCGATGGCAATCTCCGCCTTTTTAATGCAGAAGAGGGGCAGAGAGGTAGATGAATTCTCTGGCAGCATGACAGCGCGGCGGCAGTGGTGGAACTGTTCCGGCAGGGCTTCGCCTAAGCACCGTCGAAACTAGACTAAAGGAGAAAATGATCTACATGAAGTAGAGAGAGCACATGGAAAGTAGGGTTAGCTCTCCCCTCTAAATCCTCTAGTATATATAGGAGTGAGGGAGGGGAGGAGGCAGCCTAAAACCCTCAAGGGTTGGCAAAAATTGGAGGTGGAGGAGTCCTACTACAATCCTACTAGGAGTAGGATTCCTCATGTCCACTTGGAAACACTTTCCACCTTTGGGTTTTTCCCACCCCTAGCCACATGGGCCTTACTGGGGGGTTTGGCTAGCCCACTAGGGGATAGTTTGACTCCTCCTACAGCCATGAGGTCCTTTGGGTCGAGACACCCCTCTCGATAGCCCCCAGTATCCTCCTGGCACTCCCGACACACTACCGAAGTACCCGAAACTTTTCTGGTGACCAAAACAGGACTTACTATATATCAATATTTACCTACGGACCATTCTGAAGCTCCTCGTGATGTCCATGATCTCATCTAGAACACCGAACAACCTTCGGTGACCACCATACATAACTCTACTATACCAAAACGTCACTGAACCTTAAGTGTGTAGACCCTGAGGATTCGAGAACTATGTAGACATGACCAAGACACCTCCATGGTCAACAACCAATAGCGGGACCTGGTTTCCCATAACGGTTCCTACATATTCTACGAAGAATTTTATTTGTTGAACCTCTATTTAAAGGATTCAATTAATCCCATACGCTGTTCCCTTTGTTCTTCGGTGTGTTACTTGCCTGAGATTCGATCGTCGATATCTCTATACCTAGTTCAATCTTGTTATCGGCAAGTCTCTTTACTCGTTCCGTAATACAGATCTCGTGTCTAACACTTAGTCACAATTCTTGCAAGGCTTGTTGTGATGTTGTATTACCGAGTGGGCCCTGAGATACCCCTCCATCACATGGAGTAACAAATCCCAGTCTTGATCCATGCCCACTCAACAGACACCCTTAGAGATACCTATAGAGCATCTTTATAGTCACCCAATTACGTCGTGATGTTTGATACACAAAAGTTATTCCTCCGGTGTCAGTGAGTTGCATGATCTCATGGTCATAGGAACAGATACTTGACATGCAGAAAACTATAGCAATAAACTGATATGATCATATGCTATGTTTATAGTGTGGGTCTTGTCCATCACATTATTCTCCTAATGATGTGATCCCATTATCAAATGACATCTCATATCTATGGCCAAGAAACCTTGACCATCTTTGATCAACAAACTAGTTAACTAGAGGCATACTAGGGACATAGTGTTGTCTATGTACCCACACATGTATTTGAGTTTCCAATCAATACAATTAAAGCATGGATAACAAATGATTATCACGACCAAGGAAATATAATAATAACCAATTTATTATTGCCTCTAGGGCATATTTCCATTAGAAACTCCACAAAAATATTATTTAGTTCACTCCCATTTAGGTACTCGACAAGTTTAAATGTTGTTAAACATGTCAAGAGGTGAAGCAATAAGAAACTACATCATGTAGGCATTTTAAATGAGGCGGGAAGCAACATATAGTATTTCTGAAATGACCCCTTATGCCAATTATGAAATTGGTCTCTGAACTAACCATATTTTATTGTTGTTAAACAGCAATATAAAAGCCACCATGTTATTCTACACAGTTTTCTAGTCAAGTTGCATATACAAAACATTTTCAATGGAGCTACGGTTAATTAGTTATGCAATAAACTGTTTTAACCTGGCATTTATGCAAAATAAATTAAAACGGCAAGTTAAACATTTTTATCAATTGTGAAAGTTCGTTAATGTGAATATACAAAAAATTCTATACATTTTTTATATATAATGTGTGTTGTTTGGATGCATGAATATCTAGTTATGTGCATTTTAAAATAGTGGCAAAAACTGAAATAATGCATGTCTTGATTATTAACAAAATCGTAGTAGGAAAAAATGCATGGGCCAAGTTGCAACAAAGTGCAACTGCCCAGGAGGAGTCGAACCAAGTGTAAAGGGTGTGAGTGCAGAGGAAACAGGGAAAAATATTGGGATCACTAGGATTCAAACCTAGATGCCATGTATGTGGGCTTCCATATGTGTTGGTGCTATATCTTGGCACAGGACAAACATGAATGTGTGTACAAAAGATGTACAAAACATAGAAAAACAAATGAACAAAAAAGGAGGATGCCTAGGATTTGATCCCATGACCTTTTGATGGAAACGAGTGGACCTAGACACTCCGGCAACCAGTGCGCTCGTGTCAAAATATAGTGACCAGTCTATGTCACTTCTATGTGCTAGAATGGATGTAAGGGAAAGACACCAAGTTTCAGTTTCCACAGAAGTTTCTCACAGCAAGCAAAATAGATGCTGACGGCCACGACGAGAAGATGCATAGGAGGGGCGGGGTGAGCTCAAGGAGGCCTAGATCTGTGCATGGGGGCTCGGTCCGGCTTGATTCCCCCCTAGAGACGAGGCCATGGGCGATGGGGCTGCTTGCTCATGTACATTAACACTGGGGAGAGAGGGAGTGATATGGGAGGTAGAGAGAGACCATGGGAGGCAAGGGAAGGGAAGGAGAGGGACATGACCTCCAACGCACAAAACATGAGGTCCACCTTGGAGGCTGGTCACCGGATCTGGCAGTGGAGGCAAGGTTCCATGGCAGCGAAGCTCCACCGGACATTCATGGAAACACCCTGCTGAGGGACAGAGAGAGATATGAAGATTAGAGGGAGAGGGAGAAAGGGAAGAAGAGGGATGAAAAATAGAGAGAGAAGGGCATGGCAGAGGCATGACCTGGTGGTTGCCAGAGCAATGAATCCGATGACCGGCCGGCAAGGTCAGACAATGACAAGGCAGCACGAGGACACTCAGGCAGTGCACGCCTGGAGATCGTGTTGCTGCTGCGGCCCGCGCACTGAGGTAGCTACGGGCGGCTAGACGTGTTTGCTTAGACAGCTGGTTGCACGGGGCTCCGGCATCGGGCTAGCGCGGGCTCCTCTCGAGCAGACGAGGTTGTGGGAGGCTTCCGTGTGCTGCATGCATGGATGGATGGTGGCTCAGGATTTGGCGTTGGTTGGTTCTATGTAGAAACCGAGGAGAAGGTGGATGCTTTGGGTTGGTGCGATGGGGATCCCGAGGTGGAAGAACGTTGCGGTGGCGGCGGCTAGGAATGGGAAGAGGTACCTAAATTTTAGGGTTGGTTCAATAAGCGCTCTATATATAGCGAACTAGGCTAGATTTGGACCCTCCGATTCGATCAAACGGTCAACAATAACTAGGTTAGAGAGCCCAATTGATAAACGGGTGATGGTTTGGGGTATAACAGGCTTGATCCGGATCCAATGGTCACAACTCGTCGATTCAAGTTCGGGTAAATTGTTGGGGACGAGCAAGGGGTCTATGTACTGTGCAGAGGGGCTAGGCATAGATGAGAGGGAAAACGAGCAGCCAGGCATCATGTTTTTATATACGAAAAACATATGCAATTTGACCGACTATAGTGCCTTTATAGGTTTATCCGTTGGTGTATCGAACGACCTCCGAATGGGACGGAATTTGGTAGACGCTCTACCAACAATAAAATAAGACCGCATGCAAACTTTTAACCCATTCAAAGAAAGTTTTATACGTGCTTTTAAAAACGATGTTTTTGTAATGCCACGGGCCCGTGTGTGTGTGGTTGGTCTTGAAATAGTCAATGACAAGAGCGGAGAGAATCGGTGACTACGAACAGATGCAAGTTTCGAAAAACATGATGGCAACGGAGTGCCAATGCAATGCGAATGCTTTGGATGATGCAATTATGAATGCGACAACCAAATAAATAATACGACAATAACGACATAAAAGGCGAATCTTCTGGAGCGTTGGTCCGGTCTGTTACAAATCTCCTCCACTAACAAGAGATCTCGAGCCGAGATCTTAGACTGGGAAGAGGAAGATGTAAAACTTAGTTGCTTCTTTGGAAAACGAGTGAAACCAACAAATCTTGAAGGTTGCGAAGATAAGAAGAATGTAATGAGGAACAAGGGACAATTGAAAAGAAATTTGGGCAGCACTTTGATTGAAATAGAAGGAAAAACTTGATAAGATCAAGAGATTTTGAAAACAGGTTACAACACTCTAGTTAATTGGGAAAGCAAGAAGTGCACATGATTTTGACAAAATGAGATGATGGGTTTTGAAGAGAGCAACATCACAAAGCCTCCGGAGCAAAAGAATACAAGCTAGATCATTGGAAGAAAGAACGGATAAGAAAATGACAACATCTACCATGATTGAATAGAGAGACATCCTTATGAAGAAGGGTTGAGCGAAGTTGCTGGGAAATCAACAACAAAAGAACAAGGTTGTTGTGGGCTTATGGAAACAAATTATGAGGTGACAACCGACCACTCACGGAAACAATTGGTTTGTTTGGAGCAACAAGATATGAAAATTCTAGCACCAAGAGGACACATTGAGAACTTGGATCATTCATAAGCACCATGATAGAAACAATCCTTAGGAAATGCTTTAGGAGAAATCCAATCCAGGATAGCTCCACGGAAAAAATGGGTTTAAATATATCATTCTTGACAAATTCTCTTTGGTACTCCTCATAAATCAAGAATGCTATAACACCATCTTAAAAGACAAAGGAGAAAGAATTGTACTTTGAAATGTAAGGCAAAGAATACTTGAGGTCCACCACAAGAATCTAGAAGAATACTCCAAGAAAGAATTACATCCTTAACGAATCACTATGAAGAACTTCCGAAATGAAAGGATGATAGAAAATAATTCAAAGTTGTCGGATTCAGGGCACCGCAAAACCCTTAATGTTCGAACACTGGGGCATGTGTGAGGATGTAAACCGGCTCGAAGTTTCAAGATTGTCACCCTATGGCCTAGCTACAACAAACGAGTGCGAGCGAGGGAGAAAGTAGACTCGGAGATTTACCCGGGTTCGGGCCACCTTGCGGTGTAAAACCCTACTCCTACTTTGTGGTGGATTGGCCTCACGAGGAGGCTAAGGATGAACTAGTATAGTGTGGAGTGGCCTCGAGAGGTCCTTCGGTGGTGATGAACTAGCTCTACTCAACCTGCCTTGTACGGCGGGAGTGGGTGGCTATTTATAGGGGCCAAGGTATTCTTCCCTCATTGCGCAGGTGGGAATGGATCCGCAATGGCCAAATTTGAAAGGGTACAGGAGGTACATCTTATCCTGACCAAAGGTGGTCTTTGCCTGCAAAGCTTCGGGGGTGACGCAGTGGTGGGCTCGGCGATGACATCCATCTTCCCGAGCTCATGGTCTCGGTCTCGTTGCACCAGGAAGGAAACCTTTGGGGGATTCCTTGGGAACCCACGGATTTCCTTGTCTCCTTAGCACCAAAGAGGAAAATGTTCTCCATCTATGCCTGCTCGCACCCTCCTAGCTCCGTCGTCATAACCTATGTCATCCCGTCCTTAGGAGGTTGGGCACTTGCATAGGAATCTCTGCTCCTCGAGAGGCATCCGGGGGGATTCCTTGACATCGTCTTCCTCGTGAGGCGGGGGGCCGTCGCGAGTGTCTTGGCTGGAGGAGGTGGTTGTTAGGCCGTACCGCGCCGTTGCGGTGGGCCACATTTTGGGCCGTAGGCAGGCAAGTCTGGGTACCCCTGGTCCCAGAACATTGACAGTAGCCCCCGGGACCAAGGCGTGCTGACCCTAGCTTCTAGGGGAAGGTGAGGGGCGAAGGGTGAAACGCCATAGGACCCAAGTCGCCTACGGGTTAGACTTGACGCGTGGCGCATGACGTGGAGTGAACGCCCCACTCTGAATCGCCTCAGCAACTGTCCAAGCTGACAAAAGCCGAGCGCCTACCACGGATCCATTATTACCTTTCTTCTTCGTGCCTTGCCCCTTTTCTCAGATCCCCTTTCCGTTGCGAGAAACTCCTCCAAATCTTGACGCAGAATCATCCTTCCTGTTGCTCTCCTACTCGCCGGATCCTGCAGATAGCGCCCGTCAGGAAGACAAAGCCTGAGGCTCAAGCCTCGGCCCCCTCTTCTCATTCTCCGGCACTCACTGCATCTGCCATTGCCAAGGAGGGGGATGTCGCCCTGGCACTCCCACTGACTTTGAGGGACACCAAAGAGTGGGGGAGACCATAATTTGGTGCGGCTCTGTGGAGCGACGCACCCTGGCAAAGATGGTCTACCCCTTCTTCCTCCACAACATCTTTTGTGGGCTCGTCCCGCCCTTCTCCGGGTTCTTCTCTGCTATCCTTGCTCACTACGGGATCTAGGCTCTTCATCTTTAGCCCAACTCTATCTTGCTCCTATCGATCTTTGCTTTCTATTGTGAGGCCTTTTGGACGTGAGGCCTTCTGTGATCCTCTTCCACCATTACTTCAGCATGCGGCTTCATGATAGCACGCAGCGGTTGGGATGCGCTTCCTTTGTCGCAGTCCAGAGTGGCAACATGCTCCTGAAGGTCAGGAAGAAGGTGGAGGGATACCGGCACCGTTGGGTCTTCTTGATTGTCAAAGGGGTCGACCCACATCTGGATATTCCAACGAGACTGCCCGAGAAGACACTTGGGTGGGCCTCCGCGAAGCTCACCGACCCTCGGGCGGCGCCGGTCTGGAGGCGAATCTAATCGGACATGGATGCCAGGAAGCTTACCGGGGCGATGATGGTGAAGGAATTCGTGACGGAGTGCCTGGCGCCGCTCCAGCAGCACTTGAAGCCCCTATGGGAGTACACAGGCAGGGGGGAGGAGATCAGGCTCGGATCCACTGACCTGACTAGCGAGGAGCAGGACAGGGCCATGAACATCTTTCTCAATGGTGATCACAAAGATCTTCTCGAGGCCTACGTCCCGCTATACCGATGCGACGATGGTGTGGCCCTGGCTGCCGCCATGCCTGATTTCGACGACTTGGGACTCACGCCATCAGAGCATTCCAATCCCCCGGTGCTGGTGTCCACCAGCGACACCTGTGGCAAGGGGGATTGGGAAGATACCATGGAAGACAAGGAGGAGGTGTCCCTTCCACCACAGAGGGTGCTCCTCCGCAACCTTCCAACGCTTGGCCAGAGTGCCTAGGGGACGGGCCTTCCCCCAAGGCCACCCGATCGTCTTGCCGAGGGACCCCAAAGAAGTATGCGGCTGCATCCCCTCCGGAGGACTCCTCGCGTCCCAGCCAGGCGACCGAGATGCTGGGATCACCTTAGCCCGGGTTGATGTTGGGAGGCAAGGGAGCCGCCGTCGAGGCCGGCACTGGCTTGTCGGCCGTGGATTCTTAGGGCGCCCTCCACACTTCTCCGGGCGGTGACACCGCACCAGGGGTCGGTGCAGAGCTCTTGTTACACCCCCTAGGCACAGCGAGGACCGCGCCAAAGGAGAGAAGGGGCATCCCAACTAGCACCGAGGTGGAGCTAAATAGGAAGTGGATCGCATGCGAGGAGTAATTAGCGCTTTCTTGCTTCGGGTTGATCTTTGAACTATGGATTTTCTCGCGGTCCTCCCCTTCTTGTCGGCCAGGGTCGTGGTAGAGCCGAAGAGGAAGAAGGCGAGCGCTAAACTGAGGGTGCCCATAGTCCTGGAGGCGTCTCCAAACTCGAGTTGCGATGGAGGAGTGCACTAGCTTGGTGTGCCACTTGGAGGACCGGTCGCCGGGTGCGCGGAGACTCATAGGACGGCACCCCCTGCCGCAGCCATGGTACCTCCAACGTCGACGTAGGAGGCGGTTCACAGCCCATTCAAGGGGGGTCTGCTCTAGAGGTCACAGCAGTGCAGCCTGGGGAGGAGCCAGCCCCCATTGGCCAGCCGACCGTGAATTCTTCCATGGTTGTTGCGACGGAGGAGAACTTGGAGCACCTGGATCCTCAAGATAGTCATGTCGTTCGACCCTTGGATGCTACGCCTGTTGATGCATCGGCATCGTGTCCTAGTTCTGCCCTCGCGCTCGTGCGCTACGGTCCCTTGATCAGCTTTGATGCCTTGGCCGTGGCCTACACCATGCTTGATCGGCTACAGGACGACATCCAAGATGCTGAGAGTCACCTCACGAGGGAACGCCACGGCTCGTGTCGGAGTAGTCCCAGGTCGAGCGGGCCATCTGGAAGGCTTGGGACTAGGCCTAGGTTGCTATCGTGAAGAGCGAGGTGGAGGCTTCCGAAGCCAAGGCGGGACGAGACGCTACACGGGTCAAGATGGAGTCTTCTAGGAAGCGCTGCAGTGAGATGGAGGCCAGCCTGAAGGCCCTCTAGGAGGAGAAAGTTGCACTCGCGCAACAGCTCCACGAGCGGGAGGAGGCCCTCATGGCCCATGAGGCGAAGCTTGCCGGTCGTGACTCTGATCTGTCCCTCATGGCCGACACTCAAGCCAAGGAGAGCGAGCGCCTGACCAAGTTGAAGGGGGAGTTTGAAGAAGCCCAGGAATCCCACGCCCTTCACGCTTTTGAGGTGGAGACTCCGGCTAGAGGCCAGGGACCCTTGCCGCTGCTGATCAGAAGGTGGCTGCGGAGCGCGATACATTCCCTTCCCTTGAACTCATCGCAAGTCGTTGTGCTCCATGTGCCAGGGGGGTGGATTCCGGGAGCCTTTGTCGAATCCCGACGCCAACTAGACAGGGCTTTCCTTCAAGCTTGTCGAGGTTCTCGAGGGTGCCTCTACCAGGGTCGACACCATTCTTGTGTATGAATGTCGTGACCTCCTCGCCACGGTCGTGACACGGGTGTTTAGCCGGCTCTACCTCCATGAGACCTGGTTCAACTTTGATGTGGTGCTCAGCCCCGTCACTCCTGTGTCTCACGCCACTGCGAAGGCGTTCGTGAAGGATCCGATGGACACGCTGGTGGAGAAGTTCACCTGCATCACCAGCGCCAAACGCCCAATGCGGGAGGCGACCGGTGGCTATGACAGAGATGGTGATGTTGATGACGAGCTTGCCGTGACTAGGGAAACCGATGACAACGGCCAAGGGAGCGAGGCAACCCCTCCTCCTAGGTCTTTCCCTGCAACATTTATCATGCCTTGCACAGGCGTAAGACTTTGAATTCGTAAGACATTCATTGCCTATAATGATTACTGAAATTTTCTTTGAATTTCGTGATTTCCTCCCATGCCCTACTTCCTTCATGTTCGCTTTTGCACTCTACGTCGTCCGGGCCCAATCCTGCGCATACCTCGACCCCCATTGGGTCGTATGGATCGCCAGGACAAGACCAAAGGGTGAGGGGATACGTGACCAGTGAGGCCCCTGAGTCACGATGCTCACGTGTCCCCCTTGACGTGCGAGCAACAAACACAAAGGAAACATGGCGACGCTAGAACAGATTTGGAGCGCCTTAGTGCTCTGCGTCGGTGGGGGCCAATCCCGCGCATACCACGACCACCGTAGGGTCGTCCGGATCACTAGGACAAGACCAAGGGGCGAGGGGCTATGTGACCAGTGAGGCCCCTGGTCGCGATAACCAGGGGTCCGTGAGGTGAGTTCGTACCTTTCCTTGCCAGCTTTGACATGGGAGGGACATGAGACGACCAGGAACCAAAACCTGGTGAGGTGGCTCACGTCAGGAAAATTCTAGCCATAGCCCCCGGCCAGCCCCCTCTCACGTGCATTCCGAGGAAACGCTGCGTGACGTGGCTATGCGAAGAGCCGGGAAGCCATCCTGAGGTTCGTGCAACTGCTAGGTCACCCTCAGTTGCTTATCCCCCAGCGCGGAGCATGGAGCTTCCACTAGGCGTGGGCATAGCCACTAAGCGACAATGTCGTCTACCAGCGTGGAGGATGGGGCTTCCACTTGGGCGTCGGCATAGCCATCGAGCAACAGTGTCGTCCGCCAGCGCGGAGCATGGGGCTTCCACTTGGGCGTGGGCATATCCGTTGAGGGGCAGTGTCGTCCGCCATCATGGAGCATGGGGCTTCCACTTGGGCATGGGATAGGAGCTCCGTGTGAGTGTCTCCGGGTGTGTACAGCCAAATAATGTCGGTGTTCTGGGAACGGGGGTACCCAGCCCTGCCTACCTGCGCCCCAGGACGTGGCCCATTTCGTCAGCCAGACGTGGCCTGGTGCGGCTCCGCTCAAGACAAGGCCCTCCCAAGAGCCCTGGGCTCGCGAGCCAGAACAACACCAAGACTAGTAAGGAAGGGCCTCCTTAGGCCCCCTCCGAAGCAGTTGAGATCTATATGCAGAACCCAACCTCAGGAGTCAAGGATGACACAGGGAAGGATAAGCGGGCGCTAGCATGCCAGGCGGTGCAGTTTCCCCTTTAATGCAAAGGGATCAAGGACATAAGCGGGTCCCCGAAGCGCCACCCAAAGGTTTCCATTCAAGTGCAACAAGACCACGACTACGAGCCCCGAAGGGCGGATGTGATCGCCGAGCCCACCACTGCATCATCGGCAACCACTTTGCAGACAAAGACCACCTTTGGACAGGGCGCGGATGTACTCCTGTTTGCCTTCAAATTTGGTCGTTGTGGGATCCCTTCCTGCCATTGTGATAAGGGAAGAGGACTCGGGTCACCGCTATATATAGAGGCTAGGTGACATCATAGAGGGGGATGTGATCCACGACTAGCCACACACCAAACCACGGGACATGGTAGAGATCCAAGAACACCACTTGATCACCCTCACGAGGCTCGAGCCCACTATACTAGTTCATCCACCACACCTCCCCCAGAGGCAATCCACCAAAGTAGGAGTAGGGTATTATGCTTCACTGCGGCCCGAGCCTAGGTAAACTTCCATGTTCATATTCTTCCTCATCATCGTGCGAGTTTGCCGTTATATCCATCGAGTAGTGAGCTAGGTAGGACAAGGCTGCAGGGGATCTTTGCACACGCCCCTGTGTTTGAACCTTGAGGGTTTTGCGGAGCCCGAAATCCGACATTTGGCGTGCCAGATAGGGGGCGTGTCGAAGCCTCCCCTCTCGTAGCGATGGTCAAGTCTTAGTTCGGCAACCCCATGGCGGGCAAGATCCATGACGCCAGCCGGCCCTTGGCGCGCGGGGAGGGCTCCGCGGTCGCCTCCATCCTTGGTGAGTCACATGCCCCCTCCTCCAACCATCATGTCAAGAAGTTCCTCCGCCACGTAGGAGCAGTTCGGCCGTAGCGCGAGCTCGCGCCGCCCCGTGCATGGCCGGAGATCGACAACACCTTCGGCCTCGATGACCTCCCCAAGAGTAGGACCTATGACGATTCCCTAACGAGGCTCGAGATGTCCACGTAGACGGTCAGCCTACTGTCGCGGACGGTTGCACTCTGGGTGGCGTCGGACGGTGTTCCCTACGCATGGCATGCGCCTCCTGAAGCGCCTTGATTGCCTTGGTGATGAACTCTCTTGCTCCTGGCACCTCGCACCTTGCGGTGGCGCGCGTGAAAGCATGCCTCTGTATTGTGACCGAGCTCCTCCCCCGTCGCTCCGGTCAGACCTGAGGCTCCTTGAGCGGAAGCCCCCAAGCCTGTCCTGAGGGAGGTGTCGGGTGCGCCTTCCTACATGAAAGGGGGAAGTGCCCCAGCAGCAGGAACAGGGCCTAGGGCCACCAACATGCCCACCCCCCCTCCACCCAAACCCACACCCTCCCCCGTTTTGCTCATCTGTCTACGTATTCTACCCAAACTCCATAGATAGCTAGATACCTCCCCCTCCCATCCCCCAGATCCACACCAGAACCCTTTCTTGCGTCGTCGTGCTCAACCCGGCCAAGTACCCGCTTCCCGGTGTCAACCCTACCCTTCACTACTACTCCAAACACGCGGCTAGCCATGCCTCATCGTCTTCATTTTCTTGCCAACCGCTGTCGAGCATATTGATCCTATACCCTCGACTATCCTATCGGATTTGCAAAAAAAAAAATCTCGGTCATTTGCTGCCCTCCATCGTGGTGAGGTCTATTATCTTGAGATCCCTTTTCCTATTTGGTTCAGTTTGTCCCCAAAATGATTATTAAATTATGGAGAGCGTATTTATGTTCATCATCTACCTTCTAACATATAAGTTGTATTTGTTCCAATTAGTTATTGTCAAGTTACATATCATGTGCGCACGAGTCACACTAAATGAACATATTAGCCGTACATTTCCAAATGATCACATGCCATGTTTAGACTACTAGCTGCCAAGCTATTACAAAAAAGTTACGATTATCCCCATTTTATGAATTTCGCATGTGTCCTCTGTAGATGTCTATTAGTAGCAATGACAATCATACTTCTGGCGACGTATCTTCATCTGAGTCTAAAGCCAACATGTCTGCAACAGATGATCGTATATCAAGAAATTATCAACGGGATAGAGCTATGATAATCAACCTTCCGGTCAAAAGACAGAAGAGTGCTCCAACAAAGCCAACACACCAGCCTAATGGTGTATACAAGGTAACTGACACCGATTTGAAGTCTTGGGCTCCAACTAAACCTGATAAAGCATGCACGAGGTTCAGGAGTGTGTCTGGATTTGTTGCCAAGGCAAGGCTCAACATTAATCTGTCGGGGTTTCCTAAGGCTGGTAAAAAAACATGGCAGAGGATAGTCTGTGAGATCATGGCACACTTGAACATTCTTGGGGAGTGGAGAGAGCAGGTGTGACACGCTGCACTGAAGAAGGCCAGGGATGCTTGGAGAAACTGGAAGCATGGTTTGTACAAGAAGTTCTTGAGTCAAGGAAAGGACCTAATCCCCTCGTACCCCCAAATTACAAAGGAAGATTGGACAAATTTTAAAAGGGTCAAGGCCAGTGATGAGTTTATTAAGAAGAGTGCCATGCAATCGGAACTTCGGAAGAAGGACACATAGCACCACCATTTAGGTGTGGTAGGATACTACTGTACGAAACCGATATGGGAGCAATAGGACAAAGAAGCAGTAGCTGCTAGTGGAAACTCGACCTTTAGTGCAATTAGGTGCACTTGTGCTACTGATTACTTGCAGGCACATGGAAAGAGGCATGGAGATGATTCTTACTACTTTGAAAACACAACAGACCAAGAATTGTGTGATTTGATGGCAAAGGCTTCAAAAAACACTGGAAGGTTCTATAGGAACTCAGGGCCATGTGATATTATGTCCAAGGCTGTGACTACCAAAGATCCCCCTGGCCATGCTAGGTTTATTGGGATCAATGTCCCACACAAGAGGGCTTTCTCACTAAGCAAAGAAAAGAGGCTCATCATGAAAGCTTGGAGTGTTGGTAAGTAGAGAGACTTGCGTGAAAGGATTAAGAGGGACATGTATCCTGGAGTTCGAAAGGAAGTTGTGGAGTAATATATGTAGGAGAAGACCCTAATGCTAAGAGATAGCCAATATACCCAAGAGGATGTCGGCATGGATGATGGCACTTATTGTATGGCAACACAATAGTAGTTGTGCATCAGCTGACCCCAGCGACAATGATGTTCCAGCTACACATGATAGTGATATATCTGATCTATATGGACAAGGAGGGAGTAGAGTGAAGGTCGTTCTTACACATTATGAAGGTACATTAAAATGTGCAACAACATTGTGTGAAGTGCTACGTGACTGAAATAAAGCCTGGATTCATTAAGTTTGCCCTGAATAATGTCCTTGGGACATAGATGAGCAGATGACCTTGGAAGAAATGCGGTTAAATCATATACAATGGGCATGGAAAGAAATAGACTTCCTGGATGGCATCCCTCTAGGCCCCCAACATCAACCAATGTCACCCACAAACTGGCGACTCTCTTCTCGCCATAGCAGATCTTGTGTGACTCCCTCGATGAAAACTACTCTTGGGAATAAGATGCCCAAAGCATCAACGTGTCATAAGCCCACCCGACTTCCTTCCATACAAGGTAGGTCTTCGTCAGCTCCTGAGCGGCATGTGGCAAGGCCTACAACTGCTGAAGATGTACATCAGTTGAGATGTCAGCCACTGAAGCAGATAGTGAAGACTAATTGGCACTGCATGCTTGGCAGACAAACCCAGTTGAACCACCTGCTAAGTAGTCTGAAAGTCTGGAACCGCCTGCTAAGCAGTCTGCAAGTCTGGAACCGCCTTCTAAGAAGTCCAAAAGTCCGGAACAACTTGCTCAATAGTCTAGCTGTTCACAACCGCTAGATAAGCTTACCGGTGTGTCAGGACTGCCTGCTCAACAAACCAATGGGTTGTCACAGCCGCATGACACACCGACATGTTTGCACCAGCTACTCAGAACCCTGGTATAGCTTCAACGGCTGGTAAGTTGTCTGTCGCCTCTTGTACTATAGGTTCGCAGTCTGTTAGATCGGCATCATTTGTTCAATAGTCCATTGTACCTTCACAGGCTTCTTAGCAACACGTCGTTCATGAAACCAGACATCAAACAAGATGTTCTTCAGCTAACAAAAGGAAAGCGGGCATGGTTGCACAAAGGAAGATGGGCCCCCAAAACCGAGGAGGGGCGGGACCAAGAGCCTCCTACGAGAAAGAGCCATCCCCCATAACCAAATTAACAACAAGTTTTCAAAGGGATGGGTAATACCAATTCTGATGAAATGTCTGAAACAGAAGTTGAAAAGCTACTTTCTAGTGAGAAAGTAGACCCATTTTAAGCACACAAGTATAACCATGGCCAGCCATTTATTGTTGGCGAATACTTTGAGGACTGCAATTCTAGTTGTCACAAGTTACATAAATATTGCATCGACATAATGTCAAAAGGAGAAGATCATAACATTGTGGAATTTCACTACGACCGTCATCATTTCTCTCATGCCACAGGTACCATCAGTGTGGAATTCGAGGACTTTCATCTCTTATTCAACTTCGGTAAGCTTTCTGCCACTCTTGTCAAATGCTTGATGTTGTAAGTACTTCACAAACTATGATCAACTTCTCCATACAAGGTTGTACATGAAAAAAAGCTAATTGTACTGTATTCCACTCAGGGATTGACGACGCATAGAGGAATAAGGGTGCATGTGCATTTCATAGATCCTGATTTAACAAAAGACATTTTGTTAAGTAAAAATGAGACACACGAGGCTTCCATCTTGCATGTCGCCAATATCTTGTGGGACTTATAGATTGTAGAATTCTTAATTTGGCCATTCATGAAGGTTAAGTTAAATATACAACCACACATACATTGATCGTCTTTTATTTTTGAGAAACACTTTGTGTCCATAGTCTGCCAAGACTCAATCATCAGACCTCCCAAGCGACATCGATCTGTTTCCAATCCAACGATTAAAAGTAGTCCTGCTTTTGTAATTAAGGAAGTAAAATAATCACCCCATAATGTCCACGCTGAATCTTCTCCCTGAATCCACAGTTTCCTTTCTTGGACACACCTTTTGGAGCTCATCCTCCTCATACACAGCCATACAGACTCCCCTCGCCAGATCCCTTCCCCTTTGCGGCGCCGCCCCTACTCCTCCTTCCCGTTCGGAAAGCCTCCACCCTCTGCCCCACCCTCCAGCCCCTTCGCTTACCCCCCCCCCCCCCCCAACCGGCTCCTCATTTCCGCTTCGTCGGAGCTCGGCAGCACCAACCAGGACTCCAGTGATGCGTCCCCCAGGCGAAATTGGGGGTGCGTCATCCTGGGATTAGGGGAGCCAGCCCCGCTATCAGTCTAGCAGATCAGCTGCTGGAGCAGCACCGGCCGGCTGGAGAACCGGCAACGGATTGCAGCCATCCCGACCCCCCTCCCCCACCCCCGGGCGGCCAACATCCCCAACTCAAATTCGAAGGAAGTCGACGGTATTCCAGCGGCACCAATCGCTCTTGTTTTGATTATTCGTATTTTTCCAATGCAATTATTCATACTGAATTTTATTGATTGTCCGGCTAGTATTCTGGGAGTTCCAACGAATATGACAAATGTTGACAAGATTTTGTTTCATTGCTTACTACATACAGAGATTCCAAATCCTTATATGTGTCATCAGTTGGCGGCAATTTTTGTTTGTTTTATGACTCAAAAATAGATGCTTCCTCCTGCCACTAACAATGCAGCATGTGCATATTTCGTAGATTCACATACGCGTGCTTCCATCATGTAGTCATGATGCTACGGTATGCAAGAAAATATGCTTCCATGACTCATCTCATAATTCAAACAATAAAAGTACACATTTGGTGGCCTGGTGGCTACTTTTTTTTTGTATATGGTTCAAATTTTCGAGCTTCCACCTAAAAGTAGTAATGCACTTTTCTAAGTACTTATTTCTGCTTCTACACTGTAATCATGTTGCCACGTTCGTTCATAAATATGCTTCGATGACTTCGTATCAAAACGGAGTAGTACTAATCTTTGTCCATCTAAACCTGGCGCCAAATTCTTGTTTTTTTATGTTTTAATTTTTCATGCTTCCACCTAACACCAATAATGAACCCTTTTTGTACAGTTTCATATACTGTTATAATCGTGCGCTTCGACAATGTGCTCATTTTTGCATGGCTGTATAGAAAAATGCTTCCATGCCTTTATCTCATAATGGTTTTTATTAGGGTTTTTTTGTACGGTGACAAGAAACCTTTTTGCTTCCTACATTACTTATTTCATCATTCAACAAAATAGCCTCGTAACTACTTTTTTCCTTAATCGCTAACATATTCCATATGGTCTTAGCTCGCACTGAACAATGAAGAAAGACGAAGGGCCACATATGCTCAGGAGCAGATATTCTGTTGGTCGGTTACACGATATTGTGATAGGCATGACAAAGGAACGGAAAGACCTCATTCACAATAACAAATGGGCCAATCTTCTTAATGTTGGCTCATTCTCGGCTCCAGAGGGTCTCATAGAGTGGATCATTCACAGGATTGACCCGATGCTTTGCGAATTTAGAAATCCACGCAACGATACTAGTATTGTTTTCATCAAAGAAATGGTTGAAGCGGTTCTCGGACTTCCTTCTGGAACCAGGCCTGTTGTTATTATTAGCAAGCATGAAGAATTAGCTCACCGTGAATTCTACAAGACGGACTATGAACATGGGAGAAGAGCACCCATTCACTAAGCAGCAGATATGCTGGAAAAAATAAAGGTATAGACCTAGATGACGAGACTTACTTTAGGACCTTCTTCCTAGTAGCACTGTGTACTCATCTTGCACCTGGAACTAGAAATATGGTGCCTTTGGAGTATCTTGGTAGCCTAGAAGTTCTTGCTGAGGTTTGTGGGTATGCGTGGGGAGAACAAATTCTGAAAGATGTCATGTCTGAGATTGATTCATTCCAAAAGAAGAAGAAAAAGGCCACGTTAGAGGGGAAGATTGACAAAAAAATATGGGTTGGAAGCTGCTTACCACTCGTCACGGTACGACCACTAAGCTATCCATCTATGTATGTTAACAAAACTGATACACTTACATTTATTTATTTCACATATTCTCCGCCTTCGTCTTATTATAGATTATGGACCATCTTGACTTTCCCGAATCATCTTTGTCGGCGCATCACATAGACTACTCACTTCCTAGAGCATCCTATGTTACTGATCAAGACTTCAAATTTGTCATTCAACATGATAGAAATAGACGCACCCTCACCCCCCATATTTATGGCGCCCGACCGGTAAGATATAGAAAACCATGCTTTCCATGACTTCGTAAGTTTTTTATTCAAGTAGTGCATGACCAATGTAATGATCTCATTTGTTTTCCTCTACATTTTTGTTCTACTAATGATACATGTGTATTCACTACATACAGTAACACCACTGCAAAGTAGTATGCATACACATTTACTTATGCTTCGTTTCCGCATGCAAAAAATATTTTCATTCTAATTTGACATGCTTCTACCCTATACTACTGTCTAGGCTTATGTGTGCCTCATTGTTTTTAGTTCCGTGCACCCAAAAAAAACCATATGCCATGCAAGCGCCAAACTATGGTGATCGTCCACATGAACAACCATGTATACAACAAACTGCTCCTACTTCTACCATCCATCCACCCGAGGTACTCAAAGATATTCGTTCTCATTTATTAACTTGTTCATTCGCTTATACTCGATGTTTTTATAACAATTTTTCTGTGATTCACATCAGGACATGCTTCGCCAGCACCCACCTTTACCTGACGAGCACACTGATGTACGCCACCAAATCTTGTTTGTACTTAAACATCAACGGATGTTCTATGCTCCTATCAAAAAAATAATTATGCACCACCTACCAATAGAATCGTGTCATCAAGAACCATAAGTTCCATGATTGAAATCATGCTTCCACCTATATATTTGAATAATACCATGTTTTATTTTCATGCTTCCATCAATCGCATATGTCTTCTTTTTACCGTGTTTGCATGATAATTGATTATTCCATATGCATACACATCAGCGGATGTTCTATGCTCCTATCAAAAAAATATGCACCACCTACCAATAGAATCGTGTAGTCAAGAACCATAAGTTCTATGTTTGAAATCATGCTTCCACCTATATATTTGAATGATACTATGTTTTATTTTCATGCTTCCATCAATCACATGCGTATTTTTTTCTCCCTGATTGCATGATAATTGATTATTCCATACACATACACATACACATTAGCGGATGTTCTATGTTCCTATCAAAAAAAATTATGCATCCCCTACCAATAGAATCGCGTCGTCAAGAACCTTTAGTTCTATTTTTGCAAATCATGCTTTCACCTATAAATTTGAATGATACCATGTTTTATTTTCATGCTTCCATGAACCGCATGTTTCTTCTTTTTATCCTTATTTGCATGATAAGTGATTATTCCATACACATTTTCTCACGTAGGGACTACCAGCGTTTATAATTCCAATTCTGAAGAAGCACAATTCAATATGTGCTCAAGATATCTCAAAAGCCACTACACGCCTTACGAAACTCCATTCCAAACGCATGTCCGCTTTTGCAAAAGATGTTATTGCTTCTACAAAAGATCACACTCCAAATCCAGAAATTTTCCATTCGCCTCCTCGGATAGTCCAAGCATCTCATACTGAAAAACATCCATGCATTGTGTCCAAGACGACACCAAATATGAAGTTTTGGGAGGAAGCAACTGAATTGCCGTTGAGGTGGAGAAAAGTATCGGCAAGTCTATCGATAATAACCATGATTTTGCTTCTACATCAACTGGTGATATGAACCACAACACCACAGAGGAAGAAACAAGGCGGAGGATCCTTGATTCATACGAAGATCCTAATTACAGTCTATTCCCACCTGGTTAGACTTGGACCCAATTTTTTGCCGCCCCATGTAACTCAACACATGAAACATACTGTTGTAATGTGGCCACATCTGGAGCAGAAAGCACAACTCCAGGTCAGTGCATGGTATAAAATTTACATGACTCACATTAATATTCCTACTTTTATTCAATCCCAACACTTGCACCAAACTCGAACTATGCATGTCGTACAAGCATTTTAACAGCACATGCAAACTCGGCACATCACGCTCCCGAACCATCTCCAGTACCATTGCAAACACCTACATCTCCCACCCAGATTAAAGAGGTACATCTTATATGTCAGAACTGTGCATCAATACTACTAAATTCAAGCTTCCATTGCATCATTTTCATGTTTCTGACAATTTTTTACATCCTTTTTATAGGATATTGGAGGTGAAGCAGCAAACAGTAGCCATGTTGTTGATGAGCTATGTTGCATACCTATGCAATTCTGCTTCATTTATAATACTTCATTCCGACCTCCAACATTGTGGCACCATAAAAATTTGAACTACTTGCAACGCTGCATCATTAGTACTCACACAGCTCCTAATACATCATGTTCATGTTTCTGACGTTCTTATTCCATTTAGGATATTGGGCGCGAAGCTCATAACAGTAGCCATCATGTTGATGAGGTATGGTGCCTACACATATGCAACTCAAATTCATTTCTAAGGAACATTTCGATGTTGGAGGTAAGCTAACGACCATTCATGTACAGGAGCCAACCGTAATTGACGTGCCCGACATCATTGGCACGCAAACTCAAGATAAACGGAATAGGAAGAAGAGAGCTTGTCTTGGGAAAAACGTTGATGGACACCATAAGAAGCACAAGGTTAAAAGTTCATCTATCAAAGTGTACACCAAGTACCTTACCGCTAGATGTGTGAGATCTCCCAAAAAGAATGAAGTCAGGTAACAAGTCACATCTTCAACCCACATAATATATCTACACCATGCTTCCTTACTTATCAACTCCTTCTTCTTACACTTTCGGATACAATACATGCATCTCACAACCTTTCATTTGCTTCGCCAGGCCACCTTTCATTAATTTTGGAGATTATCATATATCATACGAAGATTTCCGCGATGCAGTCAAACCTCGTGGTTTTATTGATTCCCATACAATGGAGCTCTTCATTCGACACTTTAACCTGGAGGAATCATTTGAAACAAGCGGCTCCCTTATTCTGACCAAATTTGCATTCTCACAATTGTTAACTCTAATTAAATTTGAACCCACTTCACTTTATCCGTCGTTCCTTTACCAAATACGAATTTGTTCTTATGTTTGTTTCAACCTTTCAACAGTCCAAACTAATAGTCCCCAAGCACAAATTTGATGCTAGCCATTTCCTTAAGGAATTCAACAAAGCATACCAAGATGGGTCGCTCAAGTCAAAAGATTTGGTTAGCTCAAATCTTTTCAAATATCCTTGCTTCACCAATGCCACAAACATTACTTTGAATATTTGCAATTGTACTTCCACTTGTGGCCGGTGGTTTGATATATCATTTCTCAATCATATTTTGCAGTTGTACTTCGCAATCCCCTTCAAAGAACATTGGATCCTATGTTGCATCAACCTACTACACAAAAAGATCAATATCTTTGATTCCAACAAGATAATGAACAAAGATGAAGCATACGAGAGGACAAATAATCTGGTTAGTAGTTTACACTACTTATGCTTCCAGCATTGGAGTGTTATGTTTTATGCCAATTATTCCATGTTTTTTGCATCTTGTATTCTCTCAGCTTTGTAACTTTGTCACACTTGCGACCATGGCCAATGCATTCACCAAGTTAAATATCAATCAGTTCACGTGTTTGAACCCTCACTGCCCCCAACAAAAAACCTAGTAAGTTTATTATACTCCATCAGGTAAACCAATTATGAAGAACCTTCACACTTTACTCAGCATTACTTACTTGTTGCTAGCTTCGACCGTGGAATATTCACAATGCTATTCATGAACCATTGGGATTGCAAGAAGATGATGGAATTTCTCTTGGTACTACACCTTACTCACCATTACTTATACGTTTCAATTCCTTGCTTCTACAACTCTCTCTCTCTCTCTCTCTCTCTCTCTTGCTTGCATACGATACTAAATACCAGCCTGTGCGTGCTTCATTCCACACACCCAAATAAATCAAGCCAAGCTAAAATATCATGCTTCACATGTTTTATTTTCATGTATCAAACACATTTAAATTTTCCTTCGTTACTCGGACCCTTCATCCATGGCTGTTGCAGGATACATACGACCATCGCGCAGTACTCACGAAAATGCTCCTTACTTCACAACTCAACAAACAAGATCCTACATGGGCGCTGAAGAAGAAATGAGATGTCTGCCCTAGAAGCGTAGCAGAAAATAAATGACATAATATGCTCCCAACTATGATCTTCGACCTTGGTCTAGTATGAACACCAAATACATGTAGCCATTTTTTTCGTGTTACCTGCTGAGATGTCATGTTTTCATCGACTATCACTGGTCTTGTTATCAAGAATATTGTCATCAATTACAATTTGTGTTACAATGCTATTCTTTGAAGCTTTTACCTGCGACACGTGTAATGACATCATGCTTCCATCGACAATAAGCCTCTTCTGTTGTTATCATATATTTACCAGCTACTTACACTTGTTACTTCCATGTCGTTAATATGTGTGCTTCAACCTAATGAAATCATGCTTCCATCAACAATAAGCCTCTCCTGTTGTTATCATACCTAAACATATTGGATCTATCTCTCATACGCCAACGAGTCACACACATGACCAATACTAGTCCTGCTACCCTGAGCGAATACACTTCCTCATACATGTATGCTTCCTTCGCCTGAATTTTAATATTGACGGCATGAACTATATCTCTACAAATAATAAGCATCATATTAATCATGTCTCACCCAATTACAGTAAAAAAATTAATGGTTGTACCCAAACTTCACTACCAAAGCATCGCCCACATACCCATTTTATAATATGGAAATCAATATATCTAATATATCTATGACTAAAACAAGATAAGTTCAAATTATCTTAATGCATCATTTCAAAACACATTCCTCCTGTGCACCATTGCATCAAAACTGGGTATAAACTCCTCATTACATCAAAGCTTGGTGAATACAACTAAACTTATTACCATTAATAATAGCAAATACCCCTTCATAAGATGATTTACAAGGTGTGATATGTCTCTCGCCTCACTCATTCCATTTCTTCCTTCCGCTTCTGTCTTTCCAGTGCCAAATAGGGACAATTTCTCTTGTCGTGCCAGTCCTCCTTACAGTATGAGCACTTACCCTTCCGGTTTGACTGTTGCTTCGCCTTTTCCTGCCTAAGCTCCACCAATGGTTTCTTCCTCTTCTCCTTTTCTTTTGGTCTAGCTTTTTTGGCAGATTTAGGTGGATTTTTAAAACTGCTAGAAGTAACTTCTTCTATAGGTGCTTTTGTCTTAGGCAAACCACCTGACAACCTCCACTTCCAAACAAGCTTTCTTAACTCATCAACTCCACCAACAACAATCTTGTATGTCTCCGATCCATAGCATGCATCTGAGGCAAGGTTACACATCTGAATGCACAATTCATTGTACCTCAGCGTATTTGTTTCTGAGACATCTGTACAAACAATTCTGCTTCTACTCGGTCAAATGGTTGCTTGGTTAGCCATCTGTACAACAAGTACTTCTCTGGTATTTCTTGCACATTAGTATGCACCATGGCCTTCAGAATATGATGACACAAGACCCCATTCATGTGGAAGCGGTTGCATGAACAGTCATAACTGCTTGTAACTGGGTCGACTATAACCAAACAGATTTTCTTTGAACTTGGATCACAACACCGCAACTCAAACTGCAATGGATTCCCTTAAACTGGATTAACCATCAACGTTGTTGTTTCCGCCATCATGTCCTTAAACTTTCCAAAAACAGCCCTCGTATAAAACTTGGATGCTTGTTCCTCAATCTTGTACCTACGAAAAAACATGAATACGCATCAGTGTACAGCAGCAACTGAAAAACACAGACGAAACATAACAACAACACTGCCGATGCAAGAAATATAAGTTTTTTAAACACATTCATAAATATATATTTGGACCATAAAGGCGCTACTGTCGCCTCGCCAAGGAACCCAGCATTGTCCTCCTGGTCAAGCCTAGTTTCTTGGATGTACTCATACTGCTTCACAAATTGCCAAACTGAGTTGTGTGGGTGCACAAGTGTCTTGAAGAACGAGTTTAATCGTTCCGATCTACCTATCGTTCTAGTGAATGGAAAGAAATTATTGTTGAAGTACACTGGTGCCCAAGTGTCCCTCATTTCCACATGTTAATCATATGTGGGTGCTCAACCAACTCATGCTTCAATACCATCTGTTGTTATGCTTGCTCAAACTCTTGTACCGTGTCCATTCCATTCACACAGTAATAGAATTCCTTCTCAAAATCCTATCAAGTCCTGAACAACACACCTAGTTTTTCCTTCGCAATCTTTAGGACATGCCACTTGCAACATCTATGTATTACACCGGGAAACACCATATCAATAGGTGCTACCATTGCTTGGTCTTGATCTGTACGCATGCTGGAGGTTCATGCCCCATCTCTTCCAGCCACTTTTCAAACACCCACTTGAATGTCTCGATTTTTCCATGAGGAAGCAATGCACACACCAGCATTATGGTCTACATGTGGTTGTTGATCCCCACAATTGGTGCAAATGGCACATCGTACCTGTTCATACAGAACGTAGTGTCCAAGAAGATGCAGTCTTTGAACTTCTTGTATGCCTCCCGGGTCCATCCATCCACCCAGAAAAGTGCCCTCAAAGCTTTATTCTCATCCTCTTGCTTTGCATAGAAGAAGCATGGACTCTCAGCATGAAGCTTCTCGAAATACTCCATCAGTTTTGCCATATCGTTCAAAGACACCGCATTCCTCATCTTAGTTCGAATGTTTGCAACATCTTTGGAAGTGTACGATATGTTACCTATGCTTTCGTGTGAATCTCCAAGTATAGCCATGATCAACGAGGTTGGCACATTCCGGTTATGCAATGTCCTCAGAAACATGTAGTCCTCATATGGCACCTTCCTGTGTGATATGTAGTACCTTGTCCATTCTTCTCTACTCATCATGGGGTGTGTGTGCTCCTCCTCAAAAACAGTGACTTCCCATTTTCCACTGCTCAACCCAACTGCCATTCGTGCTTTGCATTCATGCCTTTTCACCTTGTTTCTGTTTTGTTCCGGTGCAGCCACTCTATTTCCAAAATCTGGTTCTTTGTTCGATGCAACGCCATCTTCCTCTATTGCGTCATACCACTCGGGGTGACATCCACCTTGTTTGCCTCCTTCAGTTTTTCCTGTTCTAGCATGAATACACATGAACTCTCTCCTGATAATATCATCATAATCCTTTTTTGTGTCCTTTTCGTGTAACAAATCCTAGTCCCAAATCCCAGCTTCTTTGCGTAGTCATTGTAGACCTTCTATGCTTCCTTGAGTGTGTCGAACACCAAACCTACATATGGCACAGTTGGATGAGGAGTCCTTGCATCATCAACAAATGGCATATACGTGTCTACTTCCATGTCTTCCATTACTTCATCCTATAAAACAAACATCTAGCATTAACACTGCATCCACGACATCACAAACCAGCTACGAAAATAATGATGCAACTTTATCTATATCTAAATGCCACGTAGAGTAAAATAACTCTAAACAAACAGTAGTGCATCGAAGCTTCTAACAACTATTGACAATGCATCACACAGCTATGCATCATGCTTCCATATGTCACATGTCTAATACTACAGAATACGAACATTCATATGCTTCTACGTGCCATTAACAATGCATCTCATTAGCTACATATCATGCTTCCATCAGAAACATATCTGTAACTACAGAACATGAACATTCATAGCTTCTACAAACCATTAAAATTGCATCACACCCATATACATCATGCTGCAATCAACATATCAAAAAAATACACAACTCTTCCTCGACATTCAAAGGGGTCTTTTTATTAAACAAAGAATCTTGCATCAGAATGCATTTCACACTGCCCAAATCTTCTACAAAAAACCAGAACGACACAAATCTGTAATGAAATGCCTGGATTTACCTTTGCATCTCCATTGTTCACCACCGGTGGATTTCCGAATGGCATTTTACTCCCAACGGCAGCAACTCCTCGTGCTTCTGACCTCACGCCAGGGCATGAACGATCAGAAACAAATTAATTACGAAACCAATCCATAGTAGGGATCCCACGGTACTCAATATCCCAGCTGAGATGTGCCATTTTTTGAAGCCCAGGCCAAAAGCATCCGAGGAGCAAGCAGACTAGGAGAGATGAGGAAGAGGGGAAGCGCTAGGAAGAGAGACGAGCAATAGAGTCCAGGAGAAAACATGATCGATAGAGGAAGGCGTAGGTTCAGGGCATGTGTAGGAAACTGATACGTACATGGAAGCACTTAATTAACGCCCAATAAATCCTCCCGGGCGGGTCCTAGGATGCCAAATCGGACGCACCTGCTTCCTCTAATCCTACGGTGCACAGCTGGTCTGATAGATGCATTCCATCTATAGTCAGATGCCTATCGCTTCCCTTTAGTTTTTGACATAGTTTGTAAGTTCAAGGTTTTCTTAAACTGTAGAAATCACTGGATCTTGGTGGTCATTGTTCCAAAATGCAACACAATTTACTACCTAGATTCTCTCAGATGGGTCAAATGTGCCTCAGGTTCTGAGTCATCTTCAAGATTTCATGGATAGGTATTGAATTCTTTGATATTAATAAGTTGTGTTCATATCTGGTCCAAGAATTGAGTATGTGAAAATTCATCTTCATTTGCGGGGTATTGTGTAAGACCATAACTTTAGGAGGGAGACGATTTGACGTCTAACTACCCCTACACCACTTGATCATTTCTCTAGGAAGACATCGAAATCAGTTATTTTTAGAAAACGCTAGTCATAGTTCAAGATTCTAAGTAAAGCTCTTTCTAGTTATCTCCAAAGAAATAAAAAAGGAACAAGTTGCACCTGTTAGGTTGTTCCTAACAGGGCAAATAGATGACTAATATTGTACAAAAAATTGCAGTGTCCTCAGCAATAACAAGGGACCAGCTTATGTGGATACTACGTTTGCTCACACATGATTAGCCTATGTAGTCATGTTGAATGTAGTTTCGATGCTGACAAAATTGGACCAGTAAGTCTGTTTCTTAATTAATATCTTATACTCCACATGTATGTCACATTCTGATCTAAAAGCTATGCAACTGATCTTCGAACCAATGACCTCTGAACCGCTCGCTAGTGATAAAGTGTTGTATGTTAGGAAATTTATCAGCACCTTCTTTTTGAAACAATGTGTCAAGCCCTCTTAAGACATCAACGATTTCAAGATTCGTTATCCCCAATAATAAGTACGCATTCATAAAGTGTTATCAGCTAAACATACACGCATGGATGCATTGTTTTCTATGTGATCATGTCTACGTTTTCCGTACACTATGATTATGTACTGCATATGTCGTTCTTACAAATGTAGAATTTAGATAGCATTTGCTCAATTGCATATTGTCACAAATTATGATGAATGTTCTTCCAGTGGTCAATATTCATTCAATTGCATATTGTGTCGAATTATGATGAATCTTCATCATGTGGACACTATTTGCCGATTGCATATTGTAGTGAATTTGCTATTTGCAGGGTGATTCAAATGCGATATTTTACAATAAGTTGTCTTTTCCAATGCACACGGTTCAAGCAACTAAGTATATGTGATTCAAATACGTAAAGAACACGCAACTCATAGCGCAACTGCATGTGGTCTACAAGAAAAGCACACACAACTCATAGCGCAACTGCCTGTAATCTACGAGAAAAGCACACGAGATATAAACTGAAATGTTGGTGAAACATAAGAAATCACAAATGATTTGCAGCTCTTATACGTGTGCTTAGGAGCTCCTCAATTGTTTATTATAGCAACTTATCTCACACGTGAGTCAAAAGGAAATCATGCCCGATGCAAAGGCGATCCCATGCGTAAAATTTTCGGGAAATGTGTGCGATGATATCATGCATGGCCGACGGTTTCCATGTAATTCCCGTGTGTGATGATGAAGATATCAAACATAGTTTATACCGTGGCCCGTGTGGATTAGGTAATGTTTCACAAATAGTGAAAGGCCAAACATCATTTGTTTTCCATGAGCAATTAGACGCGTTTAACTCATGATATACGTGTGTGATTAATCCCAAATCCCACACGTATGCCCAAAATATAGCATGTGCGATATATTCCTCCACCACACACGATTGTGTTTGGTAGATCGTTTGTGCTCATTGGTCACCATCGCGGACGGGTTTTCCGTGTCGTGTGGGATGGACCCCCCAATCGGCCACACATGTAAGGCGACGGTTTCAAACTACGTCGCGGAAAGGGCTTAACAACCGTTTGTATAGAACGTCGTTGCACCAGTGTGGTGTTGTTGATCAAGTCCTTGGACATGATTGCAGTGCAACCCGGCAAATATGTGTTTGAGAAATCCATAGGGGCTTTAGTTACTACAATGCACAAATTGAAAACGAATCCAAGACCCGCTTAATTACATGACCTGGCGGTATATGTGACCGGGCTAAATTTATAATACGGGAATTTAGAAAAAATTGATACCTGCATAGGAAATGCAAATAGATAGACATATATATATATATATAGAGAGAGAGAGAGAAATAAATAGCCTATGACATATAAAAATAATTAATAAGCTGTCTTTCGAGGCCTGACATAAAGACCGGCTTTTGAGGATCGAGGGTGACTCCCTTCTGTGAAGCAGGCCTTGTAGCGTCTTATGGTTTATACTGGCACTCTAAAAACTCGCATTCACGTGACTTAAGCCAAAATTTAACTTTGATAAGTTTAGGGTCAATAACAATTGACTTATCAAGAGTATGCTGGGTCACCTTTTTGGAGTAGCATCAAGTTAACAGGCAGGTTTAAACAAGTTTTCATGGTGGGCTATCCCGTGTCAAGAGGGATGTTAGTAGGTAAACTCGATAAGTTTGAAGCCCCCAAGTGACCATATTGTAATGCGCAAGATGCGGTACGATTCTCATCCTTGCTCGAGGGCCTCGATAGGTATAGAGGTGCATCGCGTTGTTTTGCAAGAATGGATATCGTTGCAAGTACATCTAAAGAGGGGATGGGTATATGGAATTTTCTTACACTTGTCACAAGCTAAATCATGATCGTTTCAATTGCAACCATAAATATCAATCATCATACATAAAAGCAGGGCACGAATACGGCCGAACTCAAACAATAAAAGCGACATCCATCCTTGCTAATCCAACTCTGCAGACCTACAACCCATCCTATGATCGATGAAGAAGAAGAAAATCCAAAGCAGAAAAAGCATCGCGCCATGGTGCTTTGTTGTTGTAGTAATGTGTGAGCCATGGGGACTTAGCAATTTCATTTCCAAGGGTATCAGGACTAGCAAAGCTTAATGCGTGAGGTATGGTTAAGTGGTGAGGCCACATCAAGAACTAAGAATTTGATATATGTCTAACTTATGAGTACAAGAATGCAAAGAGTGATCTATGGAAAACGGACGTGAAATAGTAATGATCAAGAAGTGAACTTGAACACCGACTTAAGAGTCAGTCATAAACACACTATGTTCCCTTATTAGTTCAAACCTCACAAGAAGAGACAATCATGGTTACGCACACAGTTGGTGTATTTTAATTGGGTTTACTTCAAGTTTACTATAACCGGTTGTTAAACAAGTTTCCAGGCTGCCACATAACCGCTGGCTCGGCTCTCAGAAAGATTAAACCCTACAGGGGTGCTCGAACTCATCCATCACAAAAAAGCCACAAGCCACGGTCGAAAACCTCAACCTCGAGATAGCCTAGAGCATCCTAGGAATACCGGTGCACAAGACATTAGAGAAAGTTGAAACAAATCCAGAAAGCCCTCCTGACGTGTCAACGATCCCGATAGCATCCGCATATCTCATTCTCAAGACACAAGAGATGAGCGACGCATGCAGTGGCCTGATAGAAATCCACGTGAGTTGCGCCAGGGTGGCCCCACACAATGCTCTATTTTGGACTAGCACCATCAGCACTTGCACCCCTTTATTATGTTGAATTAATCCACGGGTAACACTAAATCCATATGCATTACTAACGGTGTTTAGTCTTATTATGTTGGGCAAATATAGTAACTATGTTGGGCCTTTCCAAAAGAGTTTTATGCCAAAGCGAATTATCAAGGGGGTCATCATAACAACCCCAAGCATGTTAGGAGCGTTCAATATGGAACATAACACCGATACATAGAAACTAGGGGCAACAAAGGTGGAACAAATCACCGAGCAAAAGGCAAACCCTTCCACCTCTTACCAAGTGTATAGGTGCATTAAATTAAATAGAAATAATATTGTAATATCCTAAGATATCCATGTTATCACGGGTCTAGCTCATTTTCAGATCCAAACACCCCCAGTTCTCATGGGTTGCCCAAGGCTGCTACTAGAGCCAGGAAGAAGCTGAATTCAAATGAGGAGGATTCAAATTTTATGACTGAGGAAGTTCTTGCCAAGAAGCAAGACAAGGCTACTAGGAAGTCAGCAAATGAAGCCACCTCTTCCCGGAAGACAGTTAGCAAGACATATGCCCTTCCAGAGTCTATGAGAGCACATAAGAGTGCTAGGGCTACCATGACCATTGAGCCCCCAAGGAGGTCATTGCCTAAGAAGCCAGGAGAGAAGAAGAATGTTAGAAAGAGGATTGTCTATGTGAATTACATGCCTACCTCAATGTATGGTGACCCTGAGGAGGAGGCTGGTGTTGCTGCTCAGGAGGAGGAGGAGGAAGAGCAAGTTGTCAAGGCCCCTCCCAAGAACAAGCAGAAGAAGCTTTTGGCAGATGCTCTGCCAAAGCAAGGACCCTCCAAGAGAACCAAGTCTGCCCCCAAGAAGGTTGTTGCTGAGAAATCCAAGAGGTCAACCACACAGATTCCAACTTCTGAGAAGAACAAGGAATCTTATCTGTGTTCTGGGAACGGGGGTACCTAGTTCTGCCTTCCTGTGGCCCAGTACATGGCCCACTTCGTCAGCCAGGCGTGGCATGGCACGACACTACTCAAGACAAGGCCCTCGTGAGGACCTAGGCTCGCGAGGAAGAACGGCATCAAGCCCAGCAAGGAGGGGGCCCTTAGGCCCCCTCCTGAGTGGCAGAGATCTCTATGTAGTGCCCGGCCTCAGGAGTTAAGGGTGACACAAGGGAGGTGTCACGCCCAAGATGCACGCCTATCCATATTAAGGCCCGGGGGCCTTGACAAGGGATAGGGGTGCATCTCGACGTTCGCAAGTATAGCATCATTACATCATATATTTAAGAAGAGAGGAGTATATGAGTTGGCTTACACTCGCCACATACTAAATTACAATTCCACACAAGAGTTCAAACATCAATCTGAAAGCAGGGTCCGACTACGGACGAAAACAAACGAGAAAAGAAGATGCAATGATACTATCTTGCTAGCCCCGAAGATCACGACCACGGTCCTCTACTCATCTGGATACGTCACGTACATCCTGCCGTGTTCCTCGTCATACTCCCACTGGAGTTGCGTCATGTCATCTGTCATGACCTCATCTGTACCTCTACCTGAATTGTTGTAGTAATCTGTGAGCCACAAGGACTCTGCAATCTCACGCCCGGGTACCGAGACTATTCAAGCTTATAGGTTGGGATGGGGTATGTGTTTAGTTTGTAGCAGCACTAAGAATTTATGGTGGCTAATCTTACGTAACATTAAAGTAAATATGTGGTCTACGATAAGCGATTGAATCTAGAATGACCTCTATGAGATCCTGAACACCTACTTACATCAATGATAACCCCACCGTGTTCTCACTCGGTTCATGTTCACGAGTAGAGACGATCACGGTTACTCACATAGTTGGTGCATTTTATTAGAGTTTACTTCAAGTTAACTATAACCGGGTGTTAAACAAATATCCAAGTTGCCACATAACCGCGGGCACAGCTTTCTGAAAGTTTTAACCCTGCAGGGGTGCTCCAACTAGTCCATCATAAATTAACCACACTCCACGGGAATAGCCTCGACCAGGGATCTCGTGATCATCCTAGGCAACTCCAAAGGAATTCCAACACCTCAAGATAGCCCAAACAAAGTCAGAGCCCCACACACAAGACACTCGATAAGGTAAAACAAGTCCAGCAAGACCACCCAGCAGGCCAGATCCCAATAGGAGCCACGTGTATCTCTGTCTCAGGGCACTACCATATGGGACTAGCTATAGGGAAAACCAATCCTCAAGTTGCCTTGAGGCGGCCCTGCAGGCAGCCCGTTTTGGACCAACACTCATGAGGAGCACTGGCCCGGGTTGTTGATTAATTATCCACGGGGTAGCTAAGCCCTATGCAATTTTATTAAGTTGTTAAGCAAGTGTAGTACCAATGTTGGGTCTTGCCAGACAAGTTTTAATCTTAACCGAATAAACAAGGGGGTCCCATAACAACCCCGAGCATGTTAGGAGCGCAAAGTATGGAAACATAACACTGGTAACAAGAAACTATGGCGGTAACAGCGGAACAAAACACCTAGCAAAAGTCCAAGCCTTCCACCAATACCAGTTGTATAAGTGCATTAAATTAAATAACAGATAATATTGTGATATGCCAGACAGCCATGTTATCACATGGAAACAACTTGTACCTGCAACTAGAACGCTATAAGAGGGGCTAAGCAGCGACAACTTAGCCAAATAATGGTTGCTAGGATGTGGAGGGTTAGAGGCTATCATGGCCAATAGGAGGCTAACATTTAGTGGTAGGTAGCAAAAAAGTAGCAATAAGATCGAGAAAACTAGCAAGGAAAAATAGTATCGGGATCCGGGTACGATCATCTTGCCTGTTGGTTCTTCACTGGAACAAGTAGCGGGATCCTCGTAGTGGTACTCGCCTGGATCTTCGTACTCATGTTCAACGTTCGCGTCTACCCAAAAGAAACATTAAGAATAAACAAGCAACCATGGTGCAATGCACAAGCAAGAATGATGCATGCTTATGTGAAGAGTTTTAGCATGGCAATCCTAACTAGTCATGTTTCACATGCAAAAGATTGGTTATTAATGAATCTGTACAGAACCTATTGTTAAGTTTTTTAGACATGCATTAACATGGAAAATATGTATGCATCATGCAAAAATGATACAAATGCATATATAGAACGCAAGAAACGGAGTTATGGTTCTCACGCTACGCTCACGGCAAGATACGAAGGCAAAACACAAGACAAGAAGGCCCTGGGCTATTCCTTGGCATTCCAAGGTAGCCACTGGTTAGGCAATGAAAAACCAACCACAATAGAGACAAAGATCAAGCAATTCCATGGATTATAGCTCCCACAAGTCTCAAAACACTAAAACACACAATCTGCCACAAAACAGCAACATAGCAACTTCCACAGCCATCAACTTGAGCTACAGGATGCCTACAACCACAACCAAGGCATTGACAAAAACTACATAACAAGCTCATCAACTTATCCAACTACAAAACCTGTAATGGAGGCACACATCAATAAGCATGGAGCTCACAAGTTGGCATGATGAAACAGAAATCTGAGACTTAGTGAAAATACCAGTTTTCTGGAATCTGAGTTACTCTGATAGCAAGTTGATAGCCGAATCTAATGGTGATAGAGACCACCTCAAGGTATGAAAATTAACAATATGCTAGAAGACAATATCTACTTCAAATCACTAGCACCGAGCTTGAGCTAGTTCACAACACATCCCAATATAGCATCCACTCTACATGGCATAAAAATATTAGCAGATTCTCAGACTTAGAAATATTTAGCATGGTAGAAAACAACAAGATCATAGTGGCTACTTTAGAGCATGGTTCCCACTCATTTTCAAGTTCATCATGACAAAGATAAATACCATGGCATACTATACATCAAAGACTACCATTTTCATGTTGGCACAAACTTCATAGCATGCATGGATTAAATATTACAAAAATGACAAAATGGCCCTTTGAGATAAAATGACCTTTTGTTGAACTTTCTCAAAAGACCAAACCAATACCACCACTGGATTCCTGAGATTTTTCTATCCCAAATTCATGTATCATACTCATATATTCACATGGAGCATCATGACACAAACTACATAGCAAAATGCCCTCGATTGCTATAAGTGAAAAGTTACCTAAAATGCACATGAGCATAAATGAACATGTCTAGATTTGAAATTATTACTATTATTGGAATGATATAATTATGACTATAAAACAATAAAACACACAATAAAATAAATAGGGTATGACAAGTGGGGCATGGCCCACTTGTCACACACACACACACAAACACACACACACATACATAGCCACACATGCACACACACATGGATATGGCACCACACCAGATCCATACACACCCACACACACACACAAGCATACACACACATTGCAGCCACACCAGATCCCTACGTAGCCACACGGGACCACACACACACAGATCCAACCAATAAAACAAGGAGAAGAAAACAGAAAAAAACAGAAGGGGGGCTGGGATCGAACCCGCGCCCCCACGAACACACTGCAAGCCGGCTACCACCAGGTACGTTGCGACGTTTAATACACACAAGGTACTCCTCGGATGTCAGTGAGTTGCATGATCTCATGGTCATAGGAACACATACTTTGACTTGCAGAAAACAGTAGCAATAAACTAACACGATCATATGCTACGTTCGTAGTTTGGGTCTTGTCCATCACATCATTCTCCTAATCATGTGATGCTGTTATTCAAATGACATCACATGTCAATGGCAAGGAAACCTTGACCATCTTTGATCAATGAGCTAGTTCACTAGAGGCATACCAGGGACAAAGTGTTGTCTATTTACCCACACATGTAATGTGTTTCCATTCAATACAATTATAGCATGGATAATAAACGATTATCACGAACAAGGAAATATGATAATAACTAATTTATTATTGCCTCTAGGGCATATTTCCAACAGTCTCTCACTTGCACTAGAGTCAATAATCTAGTTCACATCACCATGTGATTCGCATTGTTATGAATCTAACACCCAATGAGTTCTGGGGCTCGATCATGCTTTGCATGTGAGAGAGGTCTTATAGTCAACGGGTCTGTGACCTTCAGATCCGTGTGTACTTTGCAAATCTCTATGCCAAACTGTAAACACTGCTACCACACTTGGTACTATTCCAAATGGCTGCTCCTACTATACGTATACAGATTGCTACTACGAGTTATCCGGATTGGTGTTAAAGCTTGCATCGACGTAACCCTTTACGACGAACTCTTTATCACCTCCATAATCGAGAAAAATCTCCTTAGTTTTTAGTTACTAAGGATAATCTTGACCGTTGTCCAGTGATCCACTCCTGGATTACTATTTTACCCCTTGACGGACTCATGGCAAAGCACACACAGGTGCGGTACACAGCATGGCATACTATACAAAGCCTATGGCTAAGGCATAGGGGGCGACATTCGTCCTTTCTCTTTCTTCTGCCATGGTCGAGCTTTGAGTCTCACTGAACTTCACACCTTACAAAGCAGGCAAGAACACTTCTCTCTGACTAATCCATTTTGAACTCTTTCAAAATCTTGTCAAGGTATGTACTCATTGAGAGTCTTATCAAACATCTTGATCTATCTTTATAGATTTTGATGCTCAACAATTAGGTAGCTTTATCCAGGTCTTCCTTTGAAAAACTCTTTTCAAACAACCGTTTATGCTCTCCAGAAATTCTACATCATCTCCGAATAGCAATATGTCATCCACATATACTTATCATAAACTCTATAGTGCTCCAACTCACTTTATTGCAAATACAAGTTTCTCGTTAACTTTGTATAGACTCAAAAACTTTGATCACCTCATCAAAGTGTATATTCCACCTCCGAGATGCTTTCTTCAGTTCATAGAAGAATCACAGAAGCTCGCACACCTTTTAGCATCCTTAGGACTGACAAAACCTTCTGGTTGTATCTCATACAACCTTTCCTTAAGGAAGGAAACGATGTTTTGGCTTCCATCTGGCAGATTTCATAATTGAAAAATGCAGCAACTGCTAACTTAATTCCAATAGACTTTAGCATTGCTACGAGTGAGAAAGTCTCATCACAGTCAACCTCCTTGAACTTGTTGTAAACTACTTTGCAACAGGTCAAGCTTTACAAATGGTAACATTTACCATCAGCGTCTGTCTTCATTTTAAAGATCCATTTGTACTTAACGACCTGCCATCCAACAAGCAAGTCCACCAAAGTCTATACTTGGTTTTCATACATGGATCCTTTCTCGGATTTCATGGCCTCTAACCATTTGTTGGTTTCCGGGCCCATTATCGCTTCTCCATAGTTCATAGGTTCATCGTTGTCCAACAACATGACCTCCAAGACAGGGTTGTCGTACCGCTCAGTAGCAGTATACGTCCTTGTCGACCTACGAAGTTTGATAGTAACTTGATCCGAAGCTTCGTGATCATCATCATTAACCTCCTCTTCAACTGACATAGGCTTCACAGAAACATCTTTCTGCGTTGCGCCACTTTCTGGTTGAAGTAAAGGTTCAATAACCTCATCAAGTTCTATTTTCCTCGTAGGTCGATAGTAACTTGATCCGAAGCTTCATGATCATCATCATTAACTTCCTCTTCAACTGACGTAGGCTTCACAGAAACATCTTTCTGCGCTGTGCTACTTTCTGGTTGAAGCAGAGGTTCAATAACCTCATCAAGTTCTATCCTTCTCCCACTCAATTCTTTCAAGAGAAACCCTTTCTCGAGAAAGGACCCAGTTTTAGCAACAAACATTTTATGCTTGGATCTGAGATAGAAGGTTCACCCAACTGTTCTTAGGGTATTCTATGAAGATGCATTTGTCCGCTTTGGGTTCGAGCTCATTAGGTGAAAACATTTTCCACACAAGTGTCGCAGCCCCAAACATTAAGAAATGACAGCTTAGGTTTCTATCAAACCATAGTTCACACCGTGTCATCTCAACGAATTTAGATGGAGCCCTGTTTAAAGTGAATGTTGTTTTCTCTAATGCATAACCCCAAAATTATAGTAACAAAACGATAATAGACATCATAGCACGCACCATATCCAATAAAGCACGACTATGACGTTCGGACACACCATCACACTATGGTGTTCCAGGTGGCGTGAGTTGTGAAACAACTTTCACATTGTCTAAAGTTGTATGCCAAACTCGTAACTTAGATATTCACCTCCACGATCATATTGCAAACATATTTATCTTCTTGTCACGATGATCTTTAAACTTCACTCTAAATTTGCTTGAACCTTTCAAACGATTCAGACTTGTGTTTCATTAAGTAAATATACACTATATCTACTCAAATCATCAGTGAAGGTAAGAAAATAACGATATCCACCGCACGCTACAAGACTCATTGGATTTCATACATCAACATGTATCATTTCCAATAAATCACTTGCCCGCTTCATCAAAACAGAAAACGGGGTCCTTAGTCATCTTGACCAAGAGGCATGGTTCGCATGTCTCAACCGATTCGAAATCGAATGAGTGCAAAGATCCATCAGCATGGAGTTTCTTCATGCGTTTTATACCAATATGACATTTAGCGGCAGTGCCACAAGTATGTGGTACTATTATTATTAACTTTGTATCTTTTTGGCATCAATGTTATGAACTTGTGTATTACTACGATCAAGTTTCAACAAACCATTCTTACTGGGTGCATGACCATTGAAGGTATTATTCATGTAAATAGAATAACCACTATTCTCTAACTTAAATGAATATCCGTGTTGCAATGAACATGATCTAATCACATTCATGCTCAACACAAAAAATACCAAATAACATTACTTTAGGTTCGTCACTAATCTCGAAGGTAGAGAGAGCGTGCGATGTTGATCACATCAACCTTGGAAAAATTTCCAACACACATTGTCACCTCACACTTAGCTAGTTCTCCGTTTATTTCGTAGCTTTTATTTCGAGTTACTAACATTTAGCAACCGAGCTGGTATCCAATACCTAGGTGCTACTAGGAGCACTAGAAAGGTACACATCAATAACAAGTATATCAAATATACTTTTGTTGACATTTGCCAGCCTTCTTATCTACCAAGTATCTAGGGTTGTTCCGCTTCAGCGACCGCTCTCCTCATAATCGAAGCACTTAGTCTCGGGTTTGAGTTCAACTTTGGGTTGCTTCACTGGAGCAGCAACTGACTTGCTATCCATGAAGTTTCCCTCCTTGCTCTTGCCCTTCTCGAAACTAGTGGTTTTAACTAACCATCAACACTTTGACGCTCCTTCTCGATTTCTACCTTCGCGGTGTCAAACATCGCGAATAGCTCAGGGATCATTATTTCTATCCCTGGCGTTTTATAGTTCATCACCAAGTTCTAGTAGCTTTAGTGACAGTGTCTTGGAGAACTATATCAATCACTATCTTATCTAGAAGATCAAATCCCACTCGATTCAAGCGATTGTAGCACCCAGACAATCTGAGCACATGCTCAATGATTGAGCTATTCTCTTTCATCTTACAGGCAAAGAATCTTGTTGGAGATCTCATATCTCGCAACACGGGCACGAGCCTGAGATCCTAATTTCAGCTCTTAGAACATCTCATATGTTCCATGACGTTCAAAACGTTTCGGAGCCTCAATTCTAAGCCATAATGCATGACGCACTAATCTATCAAGTAGTCATCAGAACATGCCTGTCAGATGTTCACAACATCTACAAACCACGCTAGAGGGGTTGGTGCACCGAGCGGTGCATTAAGGACATAAGCCTTCTGTGCAACAATGACGACAATCCTCAGATCACGGAGCCAGTCCGCAATATTGCTACCATCATCTTTCAACTCTATTTCTCTAGGAACATATAAAAATTCAAGGGAGCTACAACGCGAGCAAGTAATCTACAACATAATTTGCAAAGACACTACTGACTATGTTCATGATAATGAGTTGAATTAATCATATTACTTAAGAACTCCCACTCAAATTGACATCCCTCCGGTCATCCGAGTGATACATGATCCAAATTCACCAACTCAAGTCCGATCATCACGTGAGTTGAGGTGGTTACAATTATGAACATCATCATGTTGATCATATCTACTATATGACTCATGTTTGAACAACATCGTCTCTTGTGTTCCGAGGCCATGTCTGTACATGCTAGGCTCGTCAAGTTTAACCCGAGTGTTCTACATGTGTAACACTGGCTTGCACCCGTTGTATGTGAACGTAGAGTCTATCACACCCGATAATAACATGGTGTCTCGACACGAAGAACTTTCGCAACGGTGCACACTCGGGGAGAACACAATTTATCTTGAAATTAAGTGAGGGATCACCTTATAATGCTACCGTTGTCCTAAGCAAAACAAGGTGCATAAAAGGATTAACATCACATGCAAATCATAAGTCACATGATATGGCCATGAACTTGTGCTTTTGATCTCCATCATGAAAGCACTGGCATGATCTCCATCGTCACCGGCATGACACCATGATCTCCCTCATCTTTATCTCCATCAACGTGTCGCCATCGGGGTTGTCGCGCCCACCATGCTTCTACTACTATTGCTACCATTTAGCGATAAAGTAAAGCATTACATAGCGCTTAATGATTGACACACAAATCATACAATAATTAAAGACAACCCTATGGCTCCTGCCGGTTGTCGTACTCATCAACATGCAAGTCGTGATAATCTATACATCACATGATCATCTCATACATCACATATATCACATCATGTAATTGGCCATATCACATCACAACATACCCTGGAAAAACGAGTTAGACGTCCTCTAATTATTATTGCATGTTTTGGCTGCTACGGGTATCTAGCAAGAACAATTCTCATCTACGCAAAAACCACAAAGGTGATACACTAGTTGCTTTTCAACCTTCTCAAGGACCACCTTTGTCGAATCCGATCCAACTAAAGTGAGAGAAACTGCCACCCGCAAGCCATCTAGGTAATAAGTTACGTCGAGGGAACAGGTCTCTCGTAAGCGTACGAGTAATGTTGGTCCAGGCCGCTTCATCTCACAATACCGCTGAACCAAAATCCGACCAAGGGAGGAAGAAATCTAAGCATCAACGCCCACAAACTCTTTGTGTTCTACTTGAGATCTCATCTAGACATAGACCTAGCTCTGATACCATTGTTGGGGAACGTCGCATGGGAAACAAAAAAACTCTACGCACACGCAGATCTATCCATGGTGATGAGCATCTACGAGAGGGAGAGTTGATCTACATACCCTTGTAGATCGCTAAGCGGGAAGCGTTAAGAAACGCGGTTGGTGTAGTCGAACATCTTCGCGATCCAAATCGCTGAGCGTCCCGCGATCACATCACGATCCATTCCGCGATCCAATCATGATCTGTCCCGTGAACTCGTCACGATCTGTCCCGCGATCTCATCACGGTCCGTCCCGCGAACTCATCACGAACCGTCTCGCGATCTTGATCACGGTCCTTCCGATCTAGCGCCGAACGGACGACACCTCCGCGTTCAGCACATGTACAGCTTGATGACGATCTCCACCGTCTTGATCCAGCAAGAGAGAGTGGAGAGGAAGAATAGTTCTCCGGTAGCCTGACGGCGCTCCGGAGATGGTGGTGGAGCAATTCCGGCAAGGCTTCGCCTAAGCACTGCAGAAATCCAATATAGAGGAGAAACTATGCACTAGAGATTAGGGTTGCACGTGGCTGGAAAAACTAGTGAAAAACCCTAGAAATCCACTAGTATATATAGGAGGAGGCGAGAGGAGGCTGCGCCCAAAGGGAGGGCCTCCCTTGGCTTCGGCCGAACTGGTGGAGGGGGAGTCCTCCTCCAATTGGGAGTCCACCTCTCACACGAGAGGTGGAACTTGGGGAGGAATCCACCCCAATTCGGTCTGGGCCTCTCTTCCCTGCGCCTAGGCCACCTTGGCCGACCCCACCAGCCCACTAGGGGCTGGTGGGTCGCCACTTTGGCCCATGGGGTGGGTTGGCCCCACTGGTGGACCCCCGTGACCCATTCGTCACTCCCGGTACATTACCAAAAGTGCCCGAAATCTTTTCGGAGTCCAAATACCACCTTCCTATATATCAATCTTCGTTTCCAGACAATTCCGGAACTCCTCGTGACGTCCGAGATCTCATCCGGGTCTACGAACAACCTTCGGTCACCACCATACATAACTCTATACTACCGAAACGTCACCAAACCTTAAGTGTGCAGACCCTGCGGGTTCAAGAATTATGTAGACATGACCGAGACACCTCTATGGTCAATAACCAATGGCGGGACCTGGATGTCCACATTGGTTCCAACATATTCTATGAAGATCTTTATCGGTCGAACCTCTATGTCAAGGATTCAGTTAATCTCGTATGATGTTCCCTTTGTTCTTCGATATGTTACTTGCCCGAGATTCGATCGTCGGTATCTCCGTACCTAGTTCAACCTTGTTACTGGCAAGTCTCTTTACTCGTTCCGTAATACGAGATCCCGTGACTAACACTTAGTCACATTGCTTGCAAGGCTTGTTTGTGATGTTGTATTACTGAGTGGGCCCTGAGATACCTCTCCGTCACACGGAGTAACAAATCCTAGTCTTGATCCATGCCAACTCAACAGATACCCTCGAAGATACCTGTAGAGCACCTTTATAGTCACCCAGTTATGTTGCGACGTTTGATACACACAAGGTACTTCTCCGATGTCAGTGAGTTGCATGATCTCATGGTCATAGGAACACATACTTTGACATGCAGAAAACAGTAGCAATAAACTGACACGATCATATGCTACGTTTGTAGTTTGGGTCTTGTCCATCACATCATTCTCCTAATCATGTGATCCCGTTATTCAAATGACATCACATGTCAATGGCTAGGAAACCTTGACCATCTTTGATCAACGAGCTAGTTCACTAGAGGCATACTAGGGACAGAGTGTTGTCTATTTACCCACACATGTAATGTGTTTCCATTCAATACAATTATAGCATGGATAATAAACGATTATCACGAACAAGGAAATATGATAATAACTAATTTATTATTGCCTCTAGGGCATATTTCCAACAAAAACTAAGGCCCAGCACACTCTCTCACACAGGAAACAAACACAGCAGGTTTTTCCTATAATTTAAACATCCACACAACAAAATAAAAAACCCACAGGATAAAGAAGGCTTTTTAGCAAAACAAAAAAATACTTTTGCAGGTAATAAAATATGGGCTATTTGAATAAAGTATTAAGTGGCTTTTATAAGCAAGTATTTTTAAATACTTATAAACAACAGCCCCTCTGCTGTTAAAACCCCAAAACTCACATAGCCCAAAACATCAAAAGAACAACAGTCACATGCTTAAAATATTATTGACTACCTCCTAAATTTTTTTAACAAATTAATAGAGCAGATTAATTTTGTTGATTAAACGCCATGGAGAAAAAGATAATAGGTTGGGTTTGTTTGAAAAATAATAAGAGAGAGGGAAGGAGATGATGCCCACTCAAACCACACATCCACAACAACACTCACATCACTACAAGGTCAAGAAGCACATCACAAAACAATATGCATGGCATGATGATGATATGCATGATGCAAGATGCATGAACAAGACATGGAAAATATCAAACTCATTCCATTCACCACCTGACACATGGGTTCACATAGGTTACAAGCCATAAAAGGTAGGGGTAGCACTTGGGCTGTCACAAGACGACAGGCACGCGTCAGTGCACCAGGTGGCATAGTTTCCTCTTTGGTGCAGAGGGATCAAGGACGTAAATGGGTTCCCAAAGCGCCACCGAAAGGTTTCCCTTCGAGTGCAACAAGACCACCACCACAAGCCCCGCAGGATGGATGTCATCGCTGAGCCCACCACTTCATCACCAACAGCTACTTTGCAGGAAAATACCACCTCTGGAAAGGGCGCAGATGTACTCCTTCCCCCTTCAAAATTTGTTGTTGTGGGATCCCTTCTTGCCATTTTGATAAGGGAAGAAGACCTGGGCCACCGCTATATATAGAAGCTAGCTCACACCTTAGAGGAGAGGACACCTGATCTGATCAAACACATAGCCACACAACACACCACCGTAAGGCAGGGAGCTAGGAACACACCTTGAGTCCCCCTCAAGAGGCACAAGCTCATTGTACTAGTTCATCCACAAAAACCTCCAAGAGAGGCAATCCACCAAAGCAGGAGTAGGGTATTACGCTTCTTAGCGGCCCAAACCTGGGTAAACTACCGTGTTCATCTTCTTCCTCATCATCTAACGAGTTCGTTGTTGTGTCCATCGAGTAGCGAGCTAGGTTGGGTGAGGCCGCAGGGAAACCTTCACACACGCCCCTGTGTTTGAACCTCAAGGGTTTTGTGGAGCCCGAGATCCGACATTTGGCATGCCAGGTAGGGGGCATGTCGAAGTCCTCCTCAAGCCAGGCTCTCCTTCGACCTCGCCACTCCAATGGCTGATGCCCCATGAGCTTCAACCGGCCGCGACAAACAAGCCATCGTCGACTTCAACGCTGCTGTTGGGAAACTGCGCCCAAGCGGCCAAGTGCTGGGCGGGCAGTATCAGGTCGCCAGCATCATCTTTGTCATCGCCGCCCCTCGCGCCACCCAATCATACGATAGTCGGGCGGTGCCTTCAGCATCTGTGTCGCATCGCTCCTACGTGGGGGACCTAGACGTGCACAACGCACTTCTGCTGGCAAGCGAGGTGCTCCGCCATCGTCCAACGCTAGGGGGCTTCGACGCATGGGCCGAACACATCACGGAGCTGATCACCGTTGCGTGCGGAGCCACGATCCCTCGCTCTTCATCAAGCATTGGGGGCTCATTCGCTGCATCTGCCCCCCGGCCCGTCAACAGCACGCCCCCTTCAGCCCTGGGCGAACCCGGGCGGGGCTTGCCAAACATTGTGCTCCTCCTCCTACGGATCCCGGTAACTGATTTCAGGGCACATCCCGGCCACAACGACTGAGCTCATGGAGAAGAGAATGGGGCACCCCACGCGTGTGCCAGCACGCGCCCCCATGACCCAGTGGATCTCCAACAACCCAGATTGACCAAACGCGAGCACACCACCCTGCATAGGGAGCAAATGGCACATGTGTTTAGGCAAGCAAGCAAAAACCTTTGAAGTCGTGCCGGACCATCGGGGAATCGACCCACGTCAAGAGACACGCAGCCTACCGGGCGGTGGCAATAGAGATAGGCAACTTCGCTCTGAGGCTCAACGCATGAGAGTGTATGGGCTGCGTGGGCAGGGCGGTGCCCCGCAGCCGCCTGGAAGGGCCATTCCAGGCGCCATGTGGGACGGCTCGGGAGGAGGACCACGCCCTCATGTGGAGCCCTGCGTACCATGATACATCGTGCCTAGGGAAGAACACCAGGATCGGGCTCCTGCCGCAGCCACCAGCACCTCCCAAGGGTAGGGGAAGCCCCGAACGTCCTCCCAGAGTCGGGCTTGGGGGCTTCCCCTGGAGGAGTGCCAAGTTCGTACAACGCAAGATGGAGAAAGAGGGAGGACGCCATCGGACCCGTGGGGGCTCGGCGCGAGCTGCCGCCCCCGCGGGCAAGCATCGATGAGCCAAACGCCAGGGTATTGGGTGTAATGCCCCTGGAAAAAGTAGCAACACATAGGTAATGCGGGCCACCTGCGGCAACTGGAACATTAGCGTAACCTTGGGAGGCCGGGCCTCATGAGGCTCCTGAGGCAGCACATGGTCACACCCCAAATGCTTCACGAGGCGACTTCATTGACAAAACACCCTTACGGTTGTGCTGGATGCATTGTACTCATATTTGGGCCGCGGGAGCGCAATCTTGCGGCTATGCGGGGAACAATGCATTCGTGTTGGGGTCGTAGGGGCACGCAACCGAGGAGAAATGCATGGGATGGCTCTTAATGGAGTTGGGAGTTACCGGTCCTGGTGCTTGGAGGTTTGCCGAGCTATCTACGGCCGTGACACTCTCACGTAATAACGAGCGGGTTGTGTACGCCCGCAGCCCCCCGAGGACGCGGAGGGGTTCCTCCCATGCAATATGGCAGCCACAACTCCGCGCTGGTGGAGAAGTCAACACTACCCATCAATAGCTATGCCCATGCAACGTGGATGCCCTATGCTCAGTGTTGGGGGAAGACGAAGACTAGCCTAGGTGTCGGACGGGGCATTTGCTTGCTTTCTTTTTGTGTTCGAGTTTCCAACTTTTGAAACGAAACTTGGAGGGCTCAGAGCTCTAAATCTAAAATAAAGGTGGAGGGGACTTTTATCTTGTTGCTTTCTCTTATTTAGCAATCTTGAGTTCTCTTTCTTTTGGATCGGCGTTTTTGCAAGAAACCGCACGTTGAGGCCCTTCCCGGGGCACCCCAGGCCCAGATAGCGAGACCCTGTCGCCTCAGGGACTTTCAACTTTAACCGCCAACCTCCGCTTGGGGGCTTCGACCGTGGCATGGAGTCATAGCATGGAGTCTTAGGGGTCCCCAGAGCTTGGTCCTCCTGAGGCAAAACCCTTCAGAACGGAATGGGGCCGCTCGAGCGTCAAGGGGGCTCCTGAGCACCGCTCATCAGGAGCCTTACCAGTCACATAGCCACATGGCACCCTCGATGTCATCCTTGGTGATCCGTCCAGCATCAAGGGTATCGGGGCCTCTCATCGTGGTCGCGTCCTTGGTGATCCGTTCGTATACCACGGTGGTAGGGAAATGTGCAGGACTAGGACTCGTCGACATAGAAGTGCTTGAGTGTCGAAGGGTACTCCTGAGCAGTGCGCCTCAGGAGCCTCACCGGTCATATAGCCACTCAGTAACCTCAATGCCATCCTTTGTGATCTGGCCGGCATCAAGGGTGTCGAGGTGTCACCTCGTTGTTGCGACCTTGGACAGTCGTATAATACGGCTGTAGAAAATTGCACGAGACTGGGACCTGGAGACACAGAGCACGGAAAAGGCCCTCAGTCCGCCTCGCCCGTAAGCAAGGAGGAAGCGCTGCAAGCGGACAAGCAGAGTATCTAGAAAACCTGACCACATGGCAAGATCATCCACGGCCCGTAAGCTAAGTACACTATCGAATCAAGCATGAACTTCCTAATTTAATGGTGCTTCAAGGTTGAGGTGAGGCTTGTGCATGCTGATGTGAGGACGCAGGTACTACGGGACAACTACGCGTGATTACTAACACCTCGGAGATCTAGAATGACAAGGGAGGCGACATGAGAACAAAGTCCTGGCGGTGACGGGCTGCTACCCAGGAGCCTGGGGCGGGCAACCACAGGATCCCCCTCGGGAGGGGGGACTTCATGAGGACCCGACTAGCCACCATCATCAGGCCGTGTCGATGACGGCGCCAAGCTGGTGCGGGAAAACCGAGTCGCCTAATTACAAGCGGTCAACGGTGAATCAAGGACGAGAAGCAAAACATAAGTAACGCGCAAAAGGTTAACGCCCACAGGGGCCAAGTTCGCTTTGAGCTATTACACATACTAGGAGGAAGAAGCAGTGGGATCTAGACGGAGGAGTCATTGTCGCTGCCCGAGACGATGACAACCATGATACCAGGGCCGCCTTCTAAGCCAGGAGGGGGCACGTGGATGAACTGCGCGACCAGGGCGTCCTCGTGTGAGCGCACCTCGTCTCGAAGAGGCCTCGGGAGCCTCTCGGGCACGCGCTCCACCACACGCTGAAGGTAGAGCTACGGGGCAAGGCGGCGCAGGTCGGAGAAGACGTGTGTCGACATGAGCTCCAGGAGGTCCCGTGCGTTGGCCTCGCTGTCCTCGTTTACGCAGGAGACGCCAGTCTCCAACACCTCCACCACGTGACGTAAGAAGTCGAGTTAGCCCCCATCACCCTGCATGTTCGGGAGGGCAGGGGCATCCCTGATGAATTGTTCCACCATGTTGGCCGCACGGTGGGCAATGTCGAAGTACTGGTTGGCCCGCTGGGACTCCAGCATCTTGGCATAGGCCGCCTCATCACGCGCGGCCTGCACGGCATCAGCCGCTTCTTGGACCTAGGCTTGAAGATCTGCCAGCTCCGCTCTCACCTCCACCTCGCCCCTGAGGGCGGCCTGGAAGGCGGTGTCGGTGGTTGCCAGTTGGGCGCGTAGCGGGTGCATCTCCTCCTGGAGCTCGGCGCGTTTGCGTTTCTTGGCCGTCAGCGCCCTGGCAGAAGGAGACAGTCAAGCCCGGGGCATTGGATGTTTCAAGTGAAGAAAGAGGGAGGCGATGGAACACTTACTCCCCCACCATGGTCCAGCGCTGGCGGACCCGTACTGGCTCCGATGGCTCCCCACCGCTGCCTCCGGAGGGAGGCAAAGGGGACTGACGGCCCCGCACGCTCCCCTGCATCGGTGACACCTCCATTGGACGCCATGAAGAAAGGGAGAAGCTGATCAGAGAAAGAGGGTTTTCTCTAGAGTTGCGGGAACAAGCGGACGCTTCGAGGTGGCTGGGCTATGTCGTGAGGAGGCGGATTTATAGGTAAGATCAAGGCCACGAAGCGTCATGGGAGACCAGGCGACATGCGTCCCTCGAGCTTTGAAAGGGTCGGCTCGATCAACGCACGCCTCTGCCACACGTCGCCTCGCCTGACGCTGTCAGGTTACATCTGCGTGGCCCGAGAGCAGGAAGCCCAAGGAATCGACAACATTCAAGGAAAGGTATTGATATCCGGCGCTGGCACGGGCGTCACATCGATTTTGACTTGGGTGGTTCCTAACGCCTTCGAGGAGCGGGGGTGTCGCCGCACGGGTGGCTGACACGTGTAGAGCCTGGCCCGTAGGCATTTGGGGGCCGCAACGCTTCGGGACGTCCTCAAAGCTATATATAGAAGCTAGGTCACACCATAGAGGAGAGGACACCGGATCCGATCCAACACTTAGCCACACAACACACCAATGCAAGGCAGGGAGCCAAGAACACACCTTGAGCCCCCCTCACGAGGCTCAAGCTCACTGTACTAGTTCATCCACCAAAACCTCCACGAGAGGCAATCTGCCAAATTTAAAGTAGGAGTAGGGTATTATGCTTCGCAGCTGCCCAAACTTGGGTAAACGGTCGTGTTCATCTCTTCCTCATCATTGAACGAGTTTGTTGTTGTGTCCATCGAGTACCGAGCTGGGTTGGGTGAGGCCGCAGGGAAACCTTCGCACACGCCCCTGGGTTTGAACCTCGAGTGTTTTGCAGAGCCCGAAATCCGACAAATCTACCATCACAGAAACTGATGAGGATGCCATGTCTGCATTGATGAAGCTCAGACCACACCTTCCAGTCCACAATGCCAGCCATCCACTTGCTGTTGACATGAAAGGAGAAGAAGAAGGATGGAGGTTTGAGAGAGTGGAGAGCCATTGGTCCTTACTCTCAGAGGAAGAAAACAGTTGTGGACTTAAGGTTCTACATCGAGGAGCAACATGATTTCTATGAGATTGTGCTGCTTGAAAAGAGTCCGGCTATGAGTGACATGAGATACGTCGACTAGAAGTACATCAAGGCGAATGGAGACTATTTCCCCAATGTACAAGAAAACTTCCACTGTGTTGGCATAGATCAGTTTGTTGGCAGAGATTTCACTGCATGGAATGATGAGATGATCATGCAATTCTACTCCACTGCTCACTTCTATGGAGATGGTAGGATTGTGTGGATGACAGAAGGAGCAAGATATGAGTCAACTGTTAATGAGTGGGCTGCCATCTTAGGAGTCCCAAAGGCACATGATGGAGATATCTACATGTACTCAAAGTCCAAGTCCAGCCACAATGCCATGAAGGACATGTGCAATGCCATTCCTGCTACACATCTTCAGTCCCACAAGCTAGGATCTATCTATCACCTCCAGGCACGTCTCCGCACCATCAACGCCATTTTGAGGCATACTTTGATGCCCAAGTCAGGTGACGAGAAGATGATTCGAGGATACTCCATCAATTTTTTGATTCATACTGACCAGCACCAAAGATTTAGAGTGATGGATCTGATAGTGGGGACTATAAAGAGTGTTGCTGCTGATCAGAAGCGCTCTTGCTGCTATGCACCCTACATTCAGATGCTCATTAACTCCAAGCTAGAAAAGCACATCTTTACTCTGGACAGACCCCCACTTGCCCCTACAGCCGTACTTTGAGGATAACGTTGTGGTGATGGACCCAGACCATCCCACATCAGCTGCAGCATGGGTAGAGGCAGAGGCAGCTAGAGCCACTAGTGCTCAAGTCCCTAGATCCTGGAACAAGCAGATGGATCTCTTGATCTCAACAGTTCAGGTCATGCAGAAGGACATCAAGGACATACTAGAGAACTAGAGTAGTCTTGTGAGGATCTTTGAGAACAGGATCAAGACCCTCAATGACAAGGTAGATGGACTGAATAGGACCGTGACTGAGCTCAAGAAGGAAGTTGACTCTATGCCCCTTCCTCACTCTACATATGATGATGAGGAGGAGGAGGATATTTCTCCTCTCAGGCCAGCTACTCGCTTCACTACCCAGGTCAGATCAGCCACATTGCCAGCTCCTGAATTGAGGCCTTCTTCATTAGCACCTGCTATAGTGACTTCAGCTCCATCAGCTCCTCCAGTGCCACCAGTTGCTAGTCCAACTCCATCCATGACATCAGCAGAGGTCTTCGCCGACGTAGTTCTCTCGACTCCGACATCGACCATCGGAGGAGATCAGCCCCAGAAGAACGATTAGTTGTATTTCTTTGAACTTTTTGGTAACTTGTTGCCAAAGGGGGAGAAGTTATATATAGATCTTTAGGCTTCAAGTGAGAGAGCGTTGGTTTTTTTATTGTTGTCTTAAAATCATTTAGTCTTTTGGTTTGCTTGTGTTACAATTTTGTCCGTGTTTGATTATACGCTTTAATGTGTGTTGGTACTATTTCCTATCCTTTTGATGTTTATGAGATGGTCATTCACTTTGCTTGATGTGTTGTTCTTTGATATTAACTCTTATTACTCTCGCACACTACCAAGATGTATGTCACATGGAAGAAGTGTCACATGTAACTAATCAATTGTGCATTTGCATTCAAACACAAATTTAAAATAATGCCCAAATTTAGGGGGAGCTCTTGCTTATCGCATACTTCTCAAAGCGATGATTATATTCATTGATTATATCATATGTCAAAGCTTTGACCTATATGTTGTCATCAATTGCCAAAAAGGGGGAGATTGAAAGCACATGTGTTCCCTTGGTGGTTTTGGTAATTAATAACAACATATATGTCATTGAACTAGTATTTTCACTAAGAATATTTCCGGAAAAGTTCAATGATGGGTTGGAAAAAGGATTATGGAAATACCACCAAAGAGAAGATATAGCATTGGCAAAGCTTCAAGCAAGAGGACTACATTTTACTTTGTGAGAAATCACTTTGAGTCCATAGGAAAGGCAATACTATTAAAAGGGGGTAAGGTATTGTTGGTGAACAAAATGCTCATATGTGCACAAGTGTTAGTCACCACATACACCCACAAGCTCTTCCACAAAAGTCTGTCCAAAGCCAAATATCCGAAATCGGTGCAATCAATACTCCCCACTCCGTGCCATTGATTCTCAGACTCAGACAGACTCAAGCCAAACACTAGCACATCGGTGCAACCGATTCTGAATCGGGGCCATCAAGTTGGGGTTGCCAACATTCTGTTATGCAAATTCACAAAGTCGGTCCGACCGAGTTTGTTGAATTGACGTCACTGAGTTTGACAATCTGACTCTTGGTCACCTTATCGGTGCAACCGAGTTTTATGTATCGATCTCACCGAGATTCAAAAGTTTCTACCTTTTAGGCAACTTGGTACCACCGAGATTAACACATTGGTGTTACGGAGTTGGACTTATTAGGTGTAACGGTTGGATTTTTGGAGATGCCTATATATACCCCTCCACCACCACTCATTCGTAAGAGAAGCACTCAGAACCGACCCCCACTCATACCAACTGATTTTCTAAGGGAGAGACACCTACTCATGTGTTGGGATCATGCCATTCCATTCCAACCATATGAATCTTGATCTCTGGCCTCCCCAAGTTGCTTTCCACCCAATCAATCTCTTCCACCCAAGCCAAATCTATGAGAGAGTCATTGTGTGTTGAGGAGTCTATCATCTTGAAGCACAAGATCAAGGAGTTCATCGACATTATCGAGCCTATTACCTTTTGGAGGGTGATGCTTCCTAGATTCGTTAGATGTCGCTTGGGAGCCTCCTACTTCATGTTGTGGAGTGAACCAAGAAGTTTATAAGGGCAAGGAGATCACCTACTTCATGAAGATCTACCCCGAGTTAGGCTAGTCCTCCGTGTACGTATGCCATCATGGTATAGTCAAGGTTGCTTCTTCGTGGAACCCTCCGTGGGTAGATCCCATCATGGAGTCTCGTGACCGTTACCCTCCGTGGGTTGAAGACTCCATAAATGTGACGTATGATAGCACCACCTATCAGAACCACAGGAAAAATCATCGTGTCTCCAAATTGCGTTTTACCTTCTTACCCTTCCTTTACTACTCATGCTTGCCTTTACTTTTTGCTACTATACTCATAGACAAGCATGTGTAGGGTGTGCTTGACTTCCTATGAATGCTAAAATATGCCAACACTTAAAATTGGGAAAAAGTAGATTTTTAATTGGTCAAGTAGTCTAATCACCCCCCTCTATACGTACTGTCGATCCAACAAGGAGCTATGGTGGGAAATACCTAACTCTGAATGATTAGGACATGTGCATTAAATGTGCCATGAGGTGGCGTGCTGGCGATGTCTCCCGACAAGAGCAACCTCTCCCTCTATGGCGTTTGCCCAACTACCTCATATTCTCTCGCCATGCCATATGACCGGTATAATGCCCAAGATGTGATTCTATCCTTATTTTGGCTCGAGGGCCTCGACAGGGATAGAAGCGGATATCGTCGTTTCGCAAGAATGGATATCATTACAAGTACATGTACAGAAGAGATGAGTATATGGAACTGGCTTACACTCGCCACAAGCTACATTAAGATCACATCAATACAACAACATATTCAATCATCATACATAAGAGCAGGGTTACACTATGGACGAAATCAAATGATAAAATGGCATCCATCCTTGTTATCCCAGGTTGTTGGCTGGAACCCATCCTATGATCGATGAAGAAGAAGAAGAACTCCAAATCAAACAAGCATCACTCTCACATTAAAGCATCACACCTGTACCTGAAACTATTGTTGTAGTAACCTATGAGCCACAGGGACTCAACAATCTCATTTCCAAGGTTATGAAGACTAGCAAAGCTTAATGGGTGAGGTATGGTGAAGTGGTGAGGTTGCAACAAGCACTAAGCCTTTATTTGAGTGGCTAACTTACGAGTACATAAAATAAGTAGGGTGGTCTACGCATAAGGGACACGAACTAGAAATGATCACTAAGTGACCCTGAACACCTATTTACGTCAAACATAACCCCACCATGCTCTCTCTCGGTTCAGAACTCACGAATCGAGACAGTCACGGTTACGCACACGGTTGGTGTATTTTATTTGGGTTTACTTCAAGTTCGCTATGACCGGGTTTTGAAAAAAATTCCAAGTTGCCACATAACCGCGGGCATGGCTCTCATTAAAGATTTAATCCTGCAGGGGTGCTCCAACTCATCCATCACAAACTAACCACAAGCTGCGTTGGAATTCCTCAACCGCAGGATAACCCATAGTATTCGTGGAATCCTGATGGAAAATCTCAACATCGAGATAGCCTGAAGTGTCCTCAAAATCCCGCGCACAAGACGTTCAATAAAGCTAAAACAAATCTTGCAAAGCCACCTCATGTGTCAATGAACCCGATAGGAGCCGCGTATCTTGTTCTTAGGACACCACCGATTTCTCCAAACTTCCGGTAGGCCAATCGCAGAGTTACCCCTGGCGGCTACTGCAGGTTGATAGGTTGGACCAACATTTATGAGGAGCACTGGCCCGGGTTGTTGATTAAAGATCCGTGGGTGCCGGCGGGTCCTTGTGCAATTTTATTAGTTCTTAAGCAAATGGTAAAACCAAGGTTGGGCCTTGCCAGAAGAGTTTTATCCCAAAATAAAAACCAAGGGGGTCACCGTAACAACCCCGACCATGTTAGGAGCACTCAATGTGGAACATAACACCGGTACACAAGTAACTAGGGCGGCAAAAGTGGAACAAAACACCGAGCAAGAGGCCAAGACTTCCACCTTTTACCAATTATATATGTGCATTAAATTAAATAGCAATAATATTGTGATATAACAAAAATATCCTTGTTTGCACATGGAAGCAAATGCACCTGCGACTAACAACGCCATAAGAAGGGCTAAGCAAGCGGTAACACAGCCAAACAATGGTTTCTGGGATGTGGAGGGGTTAGAGGCTCTTCAAGGAAATGTTTGGAAGCTTGACATACAAGTGGTAGGTAGCAGGACATAACGATAGAAGTGAGATAACTAGCATTACAATGATAGTAGTGGTATCCATGGAAATGGTCATCTTGCCTGAGATCCCTCTTGGAAGAAGAACCAATCTGTGAAGAAGACGATCTAACGTAGTCGCATGAATCCTCACACTCCGAACGATTTTGGAAATCTATCGAGAAGAAGCAATCTAGAAACAACAATCAATACATGATAACACTACTGCATATTCATGATATGATGCACAATCAAATATGATGCATGTTATGCAGGACATTGCAAAGCACAACATCAACTTCTACACATTAAGTGAAGCTCAATATGCAACGAGTTGCATATTCATGAAACTCTATGTTTGAATTACATAGTTCAACCCCGTTTAGGTACACAACAATATTAAATATTTTTAAACATGGAAATAGGTGAAGCATAATGAAATTACAATATCTAGGCATGTTAATGAGGTCGGAAACATCATATAGCACTTCCGAAATGACCACATATGTTAATTTTGAAATTGTTCTAGATCTGAACAAGCCATGTTTTATATTTTTCAAACAGGGAAGAAAATGCACCATGTGATTCTACCCGTCATTCTAAGCGATTTACATCTATAGCACATTTAAAACGGAGCTACGTTCTAAAAGATATGACAAACACAAGATGAATATGTGATGAATGCAAAATGCATGCAAATGAAAACCACATACATTTCAACACATGGATGCAACATGATAATATGATACAAAATGAAATTCCAAGCAAGTTTCATATGTGACTTGTTCAAAACGGAGCAACGGATCAACCACAACAACCTATAAAAGTTTTGGTTATAATGTGTCCAAAACAACGACATAGCATATTGCAACCCACAAATCAACAAGCTACAACAATCTAAAATGCTCAATAATGACATGGTGATGTTGTTGGAAATATGCCCTAGAGACAATAATAAATTAGTTATTATTATATTTCCATGTTCATGACAATCCTTTATTATCCATGCTAGAATTGTATTGATCGGAAACTCAGATACATGTGTGGATACATAGACAACACCATGTCCCTAGTATGCCTCTAATAGACAAGCTCGTTGATCAAAGATGGTCAAGGTTTACTAGACATGGACATGAGATGTCATTTGATAATGGTATCACATCATGAGGAGAAAGATGTGATGGACAAGACCCAAACTATAAACATAGCATATGATCGTGTCAGTTTATTGCTATAGTTTTCTGCATGTCAAGTATCTGTTCCTATGACCATGAGATCATGCAACCCATTAACACTGGAGGAGTACCTTGTGTGTATCAAATGTCGCAACATAACTGGGTGACTATAAAGGAGCTCTACAGGTATCTCCGAGGGTGTCTATTGAGTTGGCATGGATCAAGACTGGGATTTGTTACTCCATGTGACGAAGAGGTATCTTAGGGCCCACTCAGTAATACAACATCACAATAAGCCTTGCAAGAAATGTGACTAAGTGTTAGCCACAGGATCTTGTATTACGGAACGAGTAAAGAGACTTGCCGGTAATGAGATTGAACTAGGTATAGAGATACCAACGATCGAATCTCGGACAAGTAACATACCGAACAACAAAGGGAACATCATACGTGATTAGCTGAATCCTTGACATAGAGGTTCAACTGAGAAAGATCTTCGTAGATTATGTCGGAAGCAATATGGGCATCCAGGTCCCGCTATTGGTAATGGACTGTAGAGGTGTCTCGGTCATGTCTACATAGTTATCGAACCCGCAGGGTCTAAAAACATAAAGTTCTGTGACGTTTCGGTAGTATAGAGTTATGTATGATGGTGACCGAAGATTGTTCGGAGTCCCGTATGAGATCCCAAATGTCACGAGGAGCTCCATAATTGTCTGGAGGTAAATATTGATATATAGGAAGTCCTATTTTGGTCACCGGAAAAGTTTCGGGTACTTTGGTAGTGTACAAGGAGTGCTGGCAGGGTACCGAGGGACCATCAGGAGGGGTGTCACGCCCCGAGGGGCCTCATGGGCTGTGGGAGGAGATAAACCAGCCCCTAGTGGGCTGGAATAAACCTCCACTAAAGCCCATGAGGTTTAACAAGGAAAAACCCAAGGTGGAAAGAGTTTCCAAGTGGGAAGGAGGAGTCCTAATCCTACTAGGATTGGAGTAGAACTCCTCCTATCCTCCCTGTGGCCAAGACAAAGGGGCCAGACCTAGGGCGTCGGCCTCCCTCCCCTCCTCCTATATATACTGGAGGGAGAGAGGGAAAAAGCAGTCAACCCAAAAGGACATAGTGCAACCCTCTCTCCCGATAGACTAGTTCCTCTAGTTTTTAGTGGCGCTTAGGCGAAGCCCTGCTGAAATAGTTCACCACCATCGCCGTCGTGCCGTCATACTGCCAGAGAACTCTTCTACCTCTTCACTCCCTCTTACTGGATTAAGAAGGTGGAGATCGTCATCGAGCTGTACATGTCCTGAACGCAGAGGTGTCGTCTGTTCGGCGCTAGATCGGAAGGACCGCGACTGGATCGCGGCACGGATCGTGATTGGATCCCGAGACGGGTCATGATGAGACCGTGGGATGGATCGTGATTTCATCACGGGACGGACCGTGATGGTATCGCAAGATGGCTTGCGATTTGGATCGCGAAGACGTTCGACTACATCAACCGTGTTTCTTAACACTTCCCGCTTAGCGATCTACAAGGCTATGTATATCCACTCTCCCTCTCGTAGATGCTCATCACCATGGATAGATCTTGCGTGTGCGTAGGAATTTTTTTGTTTCCCATGCAACGTTCCCCAACAGTGGTATCAGAGCTAGGTCTATGTATAGATGAGGTCACGAATAGAATAGAAAGGAATTTGTGGGCGTTGATGCTTAGATTGCTTCCTCCCTTGGTAGTGTTTTGATTCAGCGGTATTGTGGGATGAAACGGCCCAAACCAACCTTACTCGTAAGCTTACGAGAGACCGGGACCATCAACTAACGTGTAACTTTGTTGCACAAAGATGGCTGGCGGGTATCTGTCTCTCCTAGTCTAGTTGGATCGGATTCGACAAAGACGGTCCTTGAGAAGATTGAATAGCAATTTGTGTATCACCATTGTGGTTAATGCGTAGGTGAGAATTGTGCTTGCTAGATACCCGTAGTAGTCACGTAAAACTTGCAACAAAAATTAGAGGACATCTAACTTGTTTTTGCAGGGTATGTTGTGATGTGATATGGCCAATTACATGATGAGATATATGTGATGTATGAGATGATCATGTTCTATATAGAATATCACGACTTGCATGTCGATGAGTATGGCAACCGGTAGGAGCCATAAGGTTGTCTTTAATTATTTTCGCCGTTTTTTCCTTTACTTTATCGTTATAAGTTAGCAATAGTCGTGGAAGCAACAGTCGGCACGGCAACCCCGATGGTGACACGTTGATAGAGATCATGGTGTCATGCCGGTGATGATGGAGATCATGCCGGTGCTTTGGAGATGGAGATCAAAAGTACAAGTTCATGGTCATATCATGTCACTTAGGATTTGCATGTGATGTTAATCCTTTTATGCATATTATTTTGCTTAGGACGATGGTAGCAATATAAGGTGATCCCTCACTTAAATTTCAAGATAAAATTGTGTTCTCCCCGAGTGTGCACCGTTGCGAAAGTTCGTCATTTCGAGACACCACGTGATGATCGGGTGTGATAGACTCTACGTTCACATACAACGGGTGAAAGCATGTGTTGCACATGCGAAACACTCGGGTTAAACTCGAAGAGCCTAGCATGTACAGAGATGGCCTCGGAACACAAGAGACCGAAAGGTCGAACATGAGTCATATAGTAGATATGATCAACATGAAGATGTTCGACATTGAAACCATCTAAACTCACGTGACGATCGGACTTGAGTTGGTGGATTTGGATCATGTGACACTCGAATGACCAGAGGGATGTAAATTTGAGTCGGATTTTTTTAATTAATATGATTAACTAAACTCATTATCATGAACATACTCAAAATGTCTTTGCAAACATTGTTGTAGATTACCAGCTCACGCTGTAGCTCCCTTGAATTGTTTATATGTTCCTAGAGAAATAGAGTTGAATGATGGTAGCACTAATGTGGACTGGATCTGTGATCTTAGGATTTTCCTCATTGCTACACAAAAGGCTTATGTCCTTAACGCACCACTCGGTGCACCACCCCCTCAAGCGTCGTTTGTAGATGTTGTGAACATCTGACAGGCACGTTCTGATGACTACTTGATAGTTCAGTTTGTCATGCATTACGGCATAAAATTGAGGCTCCAAAACATTTTGAATTTCGTGAAACATATCAAATGTTCTAAGAGCTTAAATTGGGATCTCGGGTCATTCCCGTGTTGAGAGGTATGAGACCTCCAACAAGATTCTTTGCCTGCAAGATGAAGGAGAATAGCTCAATCGGTGAGCATGTGCTTAGATTGTCTAGGTACTACAATCACTTGAATCGAGTGGGAGTTGATCTTCCATATAAGATAGTGATTGATATAGTTCTCCAATTCACTGTCACTAAGATACTAGAGCTTCGTGTTGAACTATAAAATGCTAGGGATGGAAATAATGATCCCTGATCTATTCGCGATGTTTGACACCGTGAAGGTAGAAATCAAGAAGGAGCATCAAGTGTTGATGGTTAGTGAAACCACTAGTTTCGACAAGGGCAAGGGCTAGGTGGGAAACTTCATGGATGGCAAGTCAGTTGCTGCTCTAGTGAAGAAACCCAAGGTTGAACCCAAACCCGAGACTAAGTGCTTCTATTATGAGGAGAACGGTCGCTAAAGCGGAACAACCCTAGATACTTGGTAGACAAGAAGGCTCGCAACATCAACATAAGTATATTTGATTTATGTGTTATTGATGTGTACCTTGCTAGTACTCCTAGTACCACCTAGGTATTAGATACCAGTTCGGTTGTGAAACTTTAGTAACTTGAAGTAAAAGCTACGGAATAAATGGGTACTAGCTAAGGGTGAGGTGACGATGAATGTTGGAAGTGTTTCCAAGGTTGATGTGATCACCATCGCATGCTCTCTCTACCATCAGGATTAGTGATGAACCTAAATAAATGTTATTTGGTGTTTGCATTGAGCATGAACGTGTTTAGATCGTGTTCATTGCAATACAGTCATTCATTTAAGTTAGAGAATAATGGTTATTCTGTTTACATGAATAATACCTTCAACGGTCATACACCCAATGAGAATGGCTTATTGAATCTTGATCGTAGTAATACACATGTTCATAACATTGATGCCAAAAGATACAAAGTTAATAATGATAGTACCACATACTTGTGGCACTACCGCTAAATTTCATATTGATGTAAAGTGCATGAAGAAACTCCATGATGATGGATCTTTGGACTCATTCGATTTCGAATCGGATGAGACATGCGGACCATGCCTCTTGGGCAAGATGACAAGGCCCCGTTTTCAATATGATGGAGCGGGAAAGTAACTTATTGGAAATGATACATGTTGATGTATGCGATCCAGTGAGTGTTGTAGCGTGCGGTGGATATCATTGGTTTCTTCCCTTCACCGATGATTTGAGTAGATATGGGTATATTTACTTAATGAAACACAAGTCTGAAACATTTGAAAAGTTCAAGAAAATTTAGAGTGCGGTTTGATATCATCGTGACAAGAAGATAAAATGTCTATGATATGATCGTGGAGGAGAATATTTGAGCTACGAGTTTGGTATAAAACATAAGACAATGTGGAAGTTGTTTCACAATTCATGCCACCTAGAACACCATAGTTTGATGGTGTGTCCGAACATCGTAGTCGTGCTCTATTGGATATAGTGCGAACTGTGATTTCTCTTATTGATATGCCACTATCGTTTTGGGGTTACACATTAGAGACAACTACATTCACTTTAAAAGGGGCACTATCTAAATCCGTTGAGATGACATCGTATGAATTTTGGTTTGGCAGAAATCTAAGCTGTCATTTCTTAACGTTTGGGGCTGCGATGCTTATGTGAAAAAGGGTTTTCACCTAATGAGCTTGAACCCAAAGCAATCAAATGCATTCATAGAATACCCTAACGTAACAATTGGGTAAGCCTTCTATCTTAGATCCAAGCACAAAATGTTTGTTCCTAAATGGGTTCTTTCTCGAGAAAGAGTTTCTCTTGAAAGAATTGAGTAGGAGGAAGATAGAACTTGATGAGGTTGTACAACCTTTGTTTCAACCAGAGAGTAGCGCAGCGTAGAAAGATATTTATGTGGAGCCTACGTCAATTGAAGAGAAAGTTAATGATGATGATGATCATGAAGCTTCGGATCAAGTTACTATCAAACCTCGTAGGTCAATAAGGACGCGTATTGCTCCTGAGTTGTACGACAACTCTGTCTTAGAGGTCATGTTGTTGGACAACGATGAACCTACAAACTATGGAGAAGTGATGATGGTCCCAGATTCCAGCAAATGGTTAGAGGCCATGAAATCTGAGAAAGGATCCATGTATGAAAACCAAGTATGGACTTTGGTACACTTGGCCATTGAATGGCAGGTCGTTGAGTACAAATGGACCTTTAAGATGAAGACAGACGCTAATGGTGAATGTCACCATTTATAAAGCTCGACTTGTCGCAAAGAAGTTTTCTCCAAGTTCAAGAAATTGACTATGATGAGATTTTCTCACCATTAGAAATGCTAAAGTCTTTTGAAATTATGTTAGCAGTTGCTGCATTTTTCAATTATGAAATCTGGCAGATGGATGTCAAAACATCGTTTCCTTAACGGTTTACTTGAGGAAAGGTTGTATGTGATACAACCAGAAGGTTTTGTCAGTTCTAAGGATGCTAAAAGGTGTGCAAGCTCCAGCGTTCCTCCTATGAACTGGAGCAAGCATCTCGGAGTTGGAATATATGCTTTGATGAGGTGATGAAAGTTTTTGGGTTTATACAAAGTTTATGAGAAACTTGTATTTACAAGAATGTGAGTGGGAGCACTATAGAATTTCTAATAACCATATGTGGTTGACATATTATTGATCGGAAATGATGTAGAATTTCTGGAAAGCATAAACGGTTGTTTGAAAAGAGTTTCACAAAGGAAGACGTGGATAAAGCTACCTAATTGTTGGGCATCAAGATCTATAGAGATAGATCAAGATGCTTGATGAGACTTTCTATGAGTACAAACCTAGACAAGATTTTAAAAGAGTTCAAAATGGACCAGTCAAACAAGGAGTTCTTGCCTGATTTGTAAGGTGTGAAGTTGAGTAAGACTCAAACCTCGACCATGGCAGAAGAAAGAGAAAAGACGAAGGTCGTCCCCTATGCCACTAGCCACAGGCTCTATTTGGTATGCCATGTTGTGTACTGCACTTAATGTGTGCCTTGCCATGAGCATGTCAAGGGGTACAAGAGTGATCCTGTTGGAAATATGCCCTAGAGGCAATAATAAAATGGTTATTATTGTATTTCCTTGTTCATGATAATTGTCTATTGTTCATGCTATAATTGTGTTAACCGGAAACCATAATACATGTGTGAATACATAGACCACAACATGTCCCTAGTGAGCCTCTAGTTGACTAGCTCGTTGATCAATAGATGGTCACGGTTTCGTGGCCATGGACATTGGATGTCATTGATAACGGGATCACATCATTAGGAGAATGATGTGATGGACAAGACCCAATTCTAAGCATAGCACAAGATCGTGTAGTTCGTTTGCTAAAGCTTTTCAATGTCAAGTATCGTTTCCTTAGACCATGAGATTGTGCAACTCCCGGATACCGTAGGAATGCTTTGGGTGTGCCAAACGTCACAACGTAACTGGGTGGCTATAAAGGTGCACTACGGGTATCTCCGAAAGTATCTGTTGGGTTGGCATGAATCGAGACTGGGATTTGTCACTCCGTGTGACGGAGAGGTATCTCTGGGCCCACTCGGTAAGACATCATCATTATGAGCTCAATGTGACTAAGGAGTTAGTCACGGGATGATGTATTACGGAACGAGTAAAGAGACTTGCCGGTAACGAGATTGAACAAGGTATGGGGATACCGACGATCGAATCTCGGGCAAGTATCATACCGATAGACAAAGGGAATTGTATACGGGATTGATTGAATCCTTGACATCGTGGTTCATCCGATGAGATCATCGTGGAGTACGTGGGAGCCAACATGGGTATCCAGATCCCGCTGTTGGTTATTGACCGGAGAGGTGTCTCGGTCATGTCTACGTGTCTCCCGAACCCGTAGGGTCTACACACTTAAGGTTCGATGACGCTAGGGTTATAGGGAAAAGGTATACGTGATTACCGAAGGTTGTTCGGAGTCCCGGATGAGATCCCGGACGTCACGAGGAGCTCCGGAATGGTCCGGAGGTAAAGATTGATATATAGGAAGTCCAGTTTTGGTCACCGGAAAGTTTTCGGGCTCATCGGTAGTGTACCGGGAGTGCCGGGAGGGTGCCGGATGACCCCCGGGAGGGGTGTGACGACCAAAGGACCACATGGGCTGTTAGATAAAGTGTGCCAGCCCTTATTGGGCTGGGAAATACTTTTGCTAAAGGCCCATGCGGCTGGAGATAAGGAGATAAGGCAAAAAGGATTTAAAAGGAGGAGATCCACCTCCCTTGTGGGAGGTGGACTCTCCCTTTAATTCGGCCGGCCATCTCCTCTTTGGAGTAGAGGCCAAGCCAGCCCTCCACGTCCCTCCTCCTATATATACTTGAGGTTTTGGATGTTTTGAGACAAGATTTGATCTCTCTCTCTCACGGCGAAGCCCTACCTCTCTTCTTCCTCCTCCGCAGCGCTTAGGCGAAGCCCTGTCGGAATACCTTGCTACTCCACCACCACCACGCCGTCGTGCTGCTGTTGGAGCCCTTCCCCAACCTCTCCTTCCTCCTTGCTGGATCAAGGTGTTGGAGACGTCACCGGGCTGCACGTGTGTTGAACGCGGAGGTGCCGTCCGTTCGGCACTTGATCGGATCTACCGCGATCTGAATCGCTGCGAGTACGACTCCATCAACCGCGTTCTTGTAACGCTTCCGCTTAGCGATCTTCAAAGGTATGAATATGCAATCTCTCCCCTCTCGTTGCTGGTTTCTCCATAGATAGATCTTGGTGAACGTAGGAAAATTTTGATTTACTACTACGTCTCCCAACAGTGGCATCATGAGCTAGGTCTATGCGTAGAATCTATGCACGAGTAGAACACAAAGCAGTTGTGGGCGTCGAGTTTGTTAATTTGCTTGCCGCTACTAGTCTTATCTTGATTCGGCGGTATTGTGGGATGAAGCGGCCCGGACCAACTTTACACGTACGCTTACGTGAGACCGGTTCCACCGCCTGACATGCACTAGATGCATAAGGTGGCTAGCGGGTGTCTGTCTCTCCTACCTTAGTCGGATCGGATTCGATGAAAAGGGTCCTTATGAAGGGTAAATAGCAATTGGCAAATCACGTTGTGGTGTTGACGTAGGTAAGAAACGTTCTTGCTAGTAACCTATAGCAGCCACGTAAAAACTTGCAACTACAAATTAGAGGACGTCTAACTTGTTTTTGCAGCATGTGCCTTGTGATGTGATATGGCCAAAGGATGTGATGTGATGCATTGTGATGTATGAATTGATCATGTTCTTGTAATAGGATTCACGACTTGCATGTCGATGATTATGACAACCGGCAGGAGCCATAGGAGTTGTCTTATTTATTGTATGACCTGCGTGTCAATCATAAACGCCATGTAATTACTTTACTTTATTGCTAAGCGTTAGCCATAGTAGTAGAAGTAATAGTTGGCGAGACAACTTCATGAAGACACAATGATGGAGATCATGATGATGGAGATCATGGTGTCGTGCCGGTGACAGTGATGATCATGGTGCCCCGAAGATGGAGATCATAGGAGCAAAATGATATTGGCCATATCATGTCACTATATTGATTGCATGTGATGTTTATCATGTTTACATCTTATTTGCATAGAACGACGGTAGTAAATAAGATGATCTCTCAATAAAATTTCAAGAAAGGTGTTCACCCTAACTGTGCACCGTTGCTAAGGATCGTCGTTCCGAAGCACCACGTGATGATCGGGTGTGATAGGTTCTAACGTTCGCATACAACGGGTGTAAGCCAGATTTACACATGCGAAACACTTAGGTTGACTTGACGAGCCTAGCATGTACAGACATGGCCTCGGAACACGGAAGACCGAAAGGTCGAACATGAGTCGTATAGAAGATACGATCAACATAGAGATGTTCACCATGGATGACTAGTCCGTCTCACGTGATGATCGGACACGGGCTAGTTGACATGGATCATGTATCACTTGGAAGACTAGAGAGATGTCTATCTAAGTGGGAGTTCATTAATAATTTGATTAAATGAACTTAATTATCATGAACTTAGTCTAAAAATGTCCTTGCAAATTATGTCGTAGATAGCTCGCGCTGTAGCTCCCCAGTTTTATTGATACAATCCTAGAGAAAAGTAAGTTGAAAGTTGATGGTAGCAATAATGCGGACTGGGTCCGTGATCTGAGGATTGTCCTCATTGCTGCACAGAAAGCTTATGTTTTTGATGTACCGCTAACTGCATCACTCCCTCAAGCGTTGTCTGTAGATGTTGTGAACATATGACAGGCACTTTTTGATGACTACGTGATAGTTCAGTGCGTCATGCATTACGGCTTAGAATTGAGGCTTCAAAATGTTTTGAACGTCACAGAACATATGAGATGTTCTAGGAGCTGAGATTGTGATCTCAAGCTCGTGCCTATGTTGAGAGGTATGAGACCTCCAACAAGATTCTTTGCCTGCAAGATAAAGGAGAATAGCTTAATCGGTGAGCGTGTTCTCAGATTGTCTGGGTGCTACAATCACTTGAATCAAGTGGGAGTTAATCTTCCAGATGAGATAGTGATTAATGCAGTTCTCCAAGTCACTGCCACCAAGCTACTAGAGCTTCGTGATGAACTATAACATGCCAGGGATGGATAAGATGATCCCTGAGTTGTTCGTGATGTTTGACACCACGAAGGTAGAAATCAATAAGGAGCATCAAGTGTTGATGGTTAAGTGAAAACCACTAGTTTCAAAAGGGGCAAGGGCAAGAAGGGAAAAACTTCAGGAATGGCAAGCCAGTTGTTGCTCTAGTGAAGAAACCCAAGGTTGAGCCCGAACCCGAGACTAAGTGCTTCTGTTATGAGGAGAATGTTCGCTGAAGCGGAAAAACCCTAGATGATTGGTAGATAAGAAGGCTGGTAATGTCAATGGAAGTATATTTGATATACGTGTTAGTGATGTGTACCTTGCTGGTACTCCTAGTAGCACCTGGGTATTAGATACCGGTTCGGTTGCTAAGTGTTAGCAACTCGAAATAAAAGCTACGGAGTAAATGGAGACTAGCTAGGTGAAAGGTGACGATGTGTGTTGGAAGTATTTCCAAGATTGATGTGATCACCATCGCACGCTCTCTCTACCTTCAGGATTTGTGATAAACCTAAATAAATGTTATTTGGTGTTTGCGTTGAGCATAAACGTGATTAGATCATGATTAGTGCGATACGGTTATTCATATAAGTTAGAGAATAATGGTTATTCTGTTTACATGGATAATGCCTTCAATGGTCATGCACCCACTCGAAATGGTTTATCGAATCATGATCGTAGTAGTACACATATTCATAACATTGGTACCAAAAGATACAAAGTTAATAATGATAGTACCACATGCTTGTGGCACTGCCACGTAATGTCATATTGGTATAAATCGCATGAAGAAACTCCATGATGATGGATGTTTTTTGACTCACTCGATTTCGAATCGGTTGAGACATGCGAGCCATGCCTCTTGGGCAAGATGACTGAGACCCCGTCATCCAATATGATGGAGCGGGCAAGTGGCTTATTGGAATTAATACATGTTGATGTATGTGGTCCAATGAGTGTTGAAACACACAGTGGATATCGTTGTGTTTCTTTACCTTCACTAATGATTTGAGTAAATATGGGGATATTTACTTAATGAAACACGAATCTGAAATGTTTGAAAGGTTCAAGGAGTTTCAGAGTGAAGTTAAAGATCATCGTGACAAGAAGATAAATGTCTATGATATGATCATGGAGGTGAATATCTAAGTTACGAGTTTGGTATGCAATTTTAGACAATGTGGAAATTGTTTCACAGCTCACGCCTCCTGGAACACCATAGTGTGATGGTGTGTTCGAACGTCGTAGTCGTGCTCTATTGGATATAGTGAGTACTATGATGTCTCTTATCGTTTTACCACTATCGTTATGGGGTTATGCATTAAAGACAAATCCATTCACTTTAACAGGGCACCATCTAAGTCTGTTGAGATGACACCGTGAGAATTATGGTTTGACAGAAGCCTAAGCTGTCATTTCTTAATGTTTGGGGCTGCGACGCTTATGTGAAAATGGGTTTTTCACCTAGCGAGCTCGAACTCAAAGCAGACAAATGCATCTTCATAGAATACCCTAATGAGACATTGGGTATACCTTCTATCTCAGATCCAAGCGCAAAAGGTGTTTGTTGCTAAGAACGGGTCCTTTTTGAGAAAGAGTTTCTCTCGAAAGAATTGAGTGGGAGGAAGATAGAACTTGATAAGGTTGTTGAACCTTTGTTTCAACCAGAGAATAGCGCAACACAGAAAGATGTTTCTGTAGAGCCTACTTAGTTGAAAAGGAAGTTAATGATGATGATCATGAAGCTTCGGATCAAGTCACTATCGAACCTCGTAGGTCGACAAGGACGCGTACTGCTCCTGAGTAGTACGACAACCCTGTCTTGGAAATCATGTTGTTGGACAACGATGAACCTACGAACTATGGAGAAGCGATGGTGGGCCCGGATTCCAACAAATGGCTAGGAACCATGAAATCCGAGAAAGGATCCATGTATGAAAACCAAGTATGGACTTTGGTAGACTTGCCTGTTGAATGGCGGGTCATTGAGTACAAATGGACCTTTGAGATAAACATAGACGCTAATGGTGAAATGTCACCGTTTATAAAGCTCGACTTGTCGCAAAGAAGTTTCCGCCAAGTTCAAGGAGTTGACTGCAATGAGATTGTCTCATCTGTAGCGATGCTAAAAGTCTATTAAAATTTTGTTAGCAGTTGCTGCATTTTTCGATTATGAAATCTGGCAGATGGATGACAAAACAAGGTTTCCGTAATGGTTTCTGTGAGGAAGAGTTGTATGTGATACAACCAGAAGGTTTTGTCAATCCTAAGGATGCTAATAATATGCAAACTCCAGCGATCCTTCTATGGACTGGAGCAAGCATCTCGGAGTTGGAATATATCCTTTGATGAGGTGATCAAAGTGTTTAAGTTTATACAAAGTTTATGAGAAACTTGTATTTGCAAGAAAGTGAGTGGGAGCACTATGGAATTTCTTATAAGAATATGTAGTTGACATATTATTGATCGGAAATGATGTAGAATTTCTGGAAGAGCATGAAGGGTTGTTTGAAAAGTTTTGTTTTTCAAAGGAAGACCCAGATAAAGCTACTATTTTATTGAGCATCAAGATCTATAGGGATAGATCTATTCGCTTGATAAGTTTTTTCGACGAAGACATACCTTGACAAGTTTTTGAAGGAGTTCAAAATAGATGGGTCAAAGAAGGAGTTCTTGACTGTATTGTAAGGTGTGAAATTGAGTAAGACTCAATACCCGACCACGGCAGAAGATAAAGAAGAGATGAGTGTCATCTCCTATGCTTTAGCCATAGGCTCTATATAGTATGCCATGCTGTGTACCGCACCTGTGTGTGCCTTGCCATGAGTCTGTCAAGGGGTACAAGAGTAATCCAAGAGTGGATCACTAGACAGCGGTCAAAGTTAGCCTTAGTAACTTGAGAACTAAGGAAATATTTCTCGATTATGGAGGTGATAAAGAGTTCATCGTAAAGTGTTACGATGATGCAAGCTTTAAAACCAATCCGGATGACTCTTAGTAGAAATCCAGCTACGTATAGTGGAGCAGCCATTTGGAATAGCTCCAAGTGGAGCATGGGAGTAGTATCTACAAATATGACATGGAAAGTTTGTAAGGTACACACGGATCTGAATGTCGCAGACCCGTTGACTAAAACCTCTTTCACGAGCAGGACATGAACAAACCCCAGAACTTATTGGGTGTTAATCACATGATGATATGATCACATGGTGATGTAAGTGTTAATCACATGGTGATGTGAACTAGATTATTGACTCTAGTGCAAGTGGGAGACTGTTGGAAATATGCCCTAGAGGCAATAATAAAATGGTTATTATTGTATTTCCTTGTTCATGATAATTGTCTATTGTTCATGCTATAATTGTGTTAACCGGAAACCATAATACATGTGTGAATACATAGACCACAACATGTCCCTAGTGAGCCTCTAGTTGACTAGCTCGTTGATCAATAGATGGTCACGGTTTCATGGCCATGGACATTGGATGTCATTGATAACGGGATCACATCATTAGGAGAATGATGTGATGGACAAGACCCAATTCTAAGCATAGCACAAGATCGTGTAGTTCGTTTGCTAAAGCTTTTCAATGTCAAGTATCGTTTCCTTAGACCATGAGATTGTGCAACTCCCGGATACCGTAGGAATGCTTTGGGTGTGCCAAACGTCACAACGTAACTGGGTGGCTATAAAGGTGCACTACGGGTATCTCCGAAAGTATCTGTTGGGTTGGCATGAATCGAGACTGGGATTTGTCACTCCGTGTGACGGAGAGGTATCTCTGGGCCCACTCGGTAAGACATCATCATTATGAGCTCAATGTGACTAAGGAGTTAGTCACGGGATGATGTATTACGGAACGAGTAAAGAGACTTGCCGGTAACGAGATTGAACAAGGTATGGGGATACCGACGATCGAATCTCGGGCAAGTATCATACCGATAGACAAAGGGAATTGTATACGGGATTGATTGAATCCTTGACATCGTGGTTCATCCGATGAGATCATCGTGGAGTACGTGGGAGCCAACATGGGTATCCAGATCCCGCTGTTGGTTATTGACCGGAGAGGTGTCTCGGTCATGTCTACGTGTCTCCCGAACCCGTAGGGTCTACACACTTAAGGTTCGATGACGCTAGGGTTATAGGGAAAAGGTATACGTGATTACCGAAGGTTGTTCGGAGTCCCGGATGAGATCCCGGACGTCACGAGGAGCTCCGGAATGGTCCGGAGGTAAAGATTGATATATAGGAAGTCCAGTTTTGGTCACCGGAAAGTTTTCGGGCTCATCGGTAGTGTACCGGGAGTGCCGGGAGGGTGCCGGATGACCCCCGGGAGGGGTGTGACGACCAAAGGACCACATGGGCTGTTAGATAAAGTGTGCCAGCCCTTATTGGGCTGGGAAATACTTTTGCTAAAGGCCCATGCGGCTGGAGATAAGGAGATAAGGCAAAAAGGATTTAAAAGGAGGAGATCCACCTCCCTTGTGGGAGGTGGACTCTCCCTTTAATTCGGCCGGCCATCTCCTCTTTGGAGTAGAGGCCAAGCCAGCCCTCCACGTCCCTCCTCCTATATATACTTGAGGTTTTGGATGTTTTGAGACAAGATTTGATCTCTCTCTCTCACGGCGAAGCCCTACCTCTCTTCTTCCTCCTCCGCAGCGCTTAGGCGAAGCCCTGTCGGAATACCTTGCTACTCCACCACCACCACGCCGTCGTGCTGCTGTTGGAGCCCTTCCCCAACCTCTCCTTCCTCCTTGCTGGATCAAGGTGTTGGAGACGTCACCGGGCTGCACGTGTGTTGAACGCGGAGGTGCCGTCCGTTCGGCACTTGATCGGATCTACCGCGATCTGAATCGCTGCGAGTACGACTCCATCAACCGCGTTCTTGTAACGCTTCCGCTTAGCGATCTTCAAAGGTATGAAGATGCAATCTCTCCCCTCTCGTTGCTGGTTTCTCCATAGATAGATCTTGGTGAACGTAGGAAAATTTTGATTTACTACTACGTCTCCCAACAGATCCATGAGTGGATCACTGGACAACGGTCAAAATTATCCTTAGTAACTAGATGACTAAGGAAATATTTCTCGATTATGGAGGTGATAAAGTGTTTGTCGTAAAGGGTTACATCGATGCAAGCTTTAACACCAATCCGGATAACTCTTAGTAGCAATCCGGATACGTATAGTGGAGTAGCCATTTGGAATAGCTCCAAGTGGAGCGTAGTAGCAGTGTCTACATTATGACATAGAGATTTGCAAAGTACGCACGGATCTGAATGTCGTAGGCCCGTTGACTAAAACCTCTTTCACATGTGAAACATTATTGAACCCCAGAACTCATTGGGTGTGAGATTCATAACAAATCACATAGTGAAGTGAGCTAGATTATTGACTCTAGTGCAAGTGGAATACTATTGGAAATATGCCCTAGATGCAATAATAAATTGGTTCTTATTATATTTCCATGTTCACGATAATCGTTTATTATCCATGGTAGAATTGTATTGATCAGAAACTCAGATACATGTGTGGATACATAGACAACACCATGTCCCCAGTATGCCTCTAATAGACTAGCTCATTGATCAAAGATGGTCAATGTTTCCTAGCCATGGACATGAGATGTCATTTGATAACGGGATCACATTATTAGGAGAATGATGTGATTTACAAGACCCAAACTATAGACATAGCATATGATCATGTCAGTTTATTGCTATAGTTTTCTGCATCTCAAGTATCTGTTCCTATGACCATGAGATCATGCAATCCACTAACACTGGAGGAGTACCTTGCATTTATCTAACATCGCAACATAACTGGGTGACTATAAGGGTGCTCTATAGGTATCTTCGAGGGTGTCTGTTGAGATGGCATGGATCAAGACTGGGTTTTGTTACTCCGTGTGACGGAGAGGTATCTCAGGGCCCATTAGGTAATACAACATCACAATAATCCTTGCAAGCAATGTGACTAAGTGTTAGCCACAGGATCTTGTATTATGAAACGAGTAAAGAGACTTGCCAGTAACGAGATTGAACTAGGTATAGAGATAGCGACGATCGAATCTCGGGCAAGTAACATACCAAAGAACAAAGGGAACATCATACGCGATTAGCAGAGTCCTTGACATAAAGGTTCAACCAATAAAGATCTTCGTAGAATATGTAGGAACCAACACTGGTATCTAGGTATTTCTATTGGTTATTCACCTTAGAGTTGTCTCGATAATGTCTACATAGTTCTCAAACCCGCAGGGTATGCACACATAAGGTTCGGTTACATTTCGGTAGTATAGAGTTATATATGGTGGCGACCGAAGATTGTTTTGAGTCCCGTATGAGATCCCGGACATCACGAGGAGCTCTGGAATGGTACAGAGGTAAAGATTTGTATATAGGAAGTCATGTTTTGGTCATCACAAAAGTTTCGAGTACTTCGGTAGTGTATCGGGAGTGTCGGGGGGGGGGGTATCGGGGGACCATCGGGAGGGGTTTCATGCCCTAGGGCCCTCATGGGCTGTGGGTGGAGGCAAACCAGCCCTTAATGGGCTGGTTGAAGCCTCCGCTAAAGCCCATGAGGTTTGAGAAGGAAAAAACCCAAGGTGAAAAGAGTTTCCAAGTGAGAAGTAGGAGTCCTAATCCTACTAGGATTGGAGGAGGAGTCCTCCTCTCCTCCTTGCGGCTAAGGTAAAGGGACCAGCCCTAGGGTGCCGGCCTCCCTCCCCTCCTCCTATATATACTGGAGGGAGAGAAGGCAAAAGCACAATTTTTTTGTGGGGGCAAAAGCACTCAACCCAAAAGGCCATAGTGCATCCCTCTCTCCCGATAGACTAGTTCCTCTAGTTTTTAGTAGCGCTTAGGCGAAGCCCTGCTAAAATAGTTTCACCACCATCATCATCACGCCATCGCGCTGCCGGAGAACTATTCTACCTCTTCGCCCCCCACTAGTAGAAAGCATGCCTTTGGTCCAGGCAGGGCCAGAGCATTAGTCCCGGTTCAGTAACGAACCAGGACCAATGGGGGCAACGATACCGGTTCGTGAGGCCAGGGGGCCGGCCGGGCCACGTGGGGCATTGGTCCCGGTTCGTAGGACCCCTTTGGTCCCGGTTCCAGACACCAACCGGTACCAATGGGCCTCGCTCCTGGCCCACAACCATTAGTCCCGGTTTGTGGATGGAATCAGGACCAATTCGTGTCCTTTAGTCCTGGTTCCACCCACAAACCAGGACCAATGAGATGCCTATATATACCCACTTGCCGGCAAGCAGCGCACTCCACATTGCTCTGTTTTTCTGGCCGGCGAGGGGAGAGCGTTGTGGTGCTCTAGCTCACCTCCTATGCACATGAGGTGTTTGATGAAATGCCCAAGCCACACTTAAGCTTTCTCCTCTCGAAGCTCCTTGTCCAAGCTCCATTTTCCTCAAGATTTGTCTAGGCTTGGTAGTCCGTCCTGTCCCGTCCCCATCCTCACCGTCATCGATCGCCCATGCCCATCTCGGTGCCGGCACCATCATGGTTAGCCTCTTCTTCTTATCTTCTTTCGAAAAGGAAAAAGTTTTTACTAGTATTATTTAGATAGATACTTGTGTAATTTTCTTACTTTTATTATTGTTTGTTATTACATAGTGCGATGGTTTTTGTATCCGCCTCCGTCGGCCCTCGTCCTATCTATGATTCGGATGGTGGTATATATTATCTTTTATAACTATTTGTTTTATTTAGTGTTTATGACAATTATGCCGACCAACGTGACATAGATTTTTTAATCTAGGAGGAGGTAGTTTAACCGGAAATTCCAACCCACATAGCAACTCTTGTCCAGAAGTTAAATATGGTTGAAAAAGAAAACAATGACTTGAAAGACAAATTACAAAGAGTTGAAGAGGAGAAGATGAAGTTGGAGTTGCATGTTGCCGATGTCATCGACGATCACAAGACCAAGATGGATGCAATGCGCTTGAAGATTAGAAAGATTAGAAAATAGGCCATTCATACTAAGGCTTGGTATCATTATGCCGTTGGATCAATTGGTACCTTAGTAGCGATTATGATCACATTTGTTGTTGCATTTAATTTTTTTACATAGTTTCGATGTATGTTTTAATTAGATGCTCTAGAGAGCTATATGTTGTTCAATAATGAGAACTATGTATGAATTGTATGTATTTATTTTGGTCAGTATTGTACTTTGGCTTTAATGTGATGATGAATTTCTATTAATATGGTCACTTCTCTATTCATGATACGTTGTAATGGTTTTTAATACACTTTAGTATATAACATGTATGTGGGTGAAATGATGATACCATGCAAACTTTCAACCTTTTGAGAGTCCATTTGAAGTCCTTTTCAATTTCAGGGTTATTTAGCTCAAAAAACCAGTTAGTGCATGAAAAATACCAAATGAATTTGGAAAGTTTTGAAAATTGATGATGTGGATTTGAATGGTGCATTTTTAACACACAAAAATTATGGAGTTCAAATAAGTTAAAAAATGAAATCCCTTTGTAATAGATGAATTCTTGTCCGAAACACTGATACTTCGAAAGAGATTGTCCATTTTGTACACGAAGTGCATCCAGTTTTTGCCGTAACTCTCTCAACTTTTTATAACATGCTATGTTGGTGAAATGATCATACCATGCCAACTTTCAACCTTTTCAGAGTTCATTTGAAGTGCTTTTCAATTTCAGGGTTATTTAGCTCAAAAAAATCAGTAAGTGCATGAAAATACCAAATGAAGTCAGAAAGATTTGAAAATTGATGATGTGGCTTTGAATGGTGCACTTTCTACACACAAAAAGTATGGAGTTCAAATAAGTTCAAAAATGAAATCCCTTTGTAATAGATGAGTTTTCGTCCGAAACCGTGATACTTCGAAAGAGATTGTCCATTGTGTACACGAAGTGCATCCAGTTTTTGCCGTAACCCTCTCAACTTTTTATAAAATGCTATGTGGGTGAAATGATGATACCATACCAACTTTCAACCTCTTTAGAGTTCATTTGAAGTGCTTTTCAATTTCAGGGTTATTTAGCTCAAAAAATCAGTAAGTGCATGAAAAATACCAAATGAATTCAAAAAGTTTTGAAAATTGATGATGTGTCTTTTAATGGTTCATTTTGAACACACAAAAAATATGGAGTTCAAATAAGTTCAAAAAATGAAATCCCTTTGTAATAGATGAGTTTTCGTCTGAAACCGTGATACTTCGAAAGAGATTGTCCATTGTGTACACGAAGTGCATCCAGTTTTTGCCGTAACCCTCTCAACTTTTTATAAAATGCTATGTTGGTGAAATTATGATATCATGCCAACTTTCAACCTTTTCAGAGTTCATTTGAAGTGCTTTTCAATTTTAGGGTTATTTAGCTCAAAAAATCAGTAAGTGCATGAAAAATACCAAATGAAGTCAGAGAGATTTGAAAATTGATGATGTGGCTTTGAATGGTGCATTTTAACACACAAAAAGTATGGAGTTCAAATAAGTTCAAAAAATGAAATCCCTTTCTAACAGATGAGTTTTCGTCCGAAACCGTGATACTTCGAAAGAGATTGTCCATTTTGTACACGAAGTGCATCTAGCTTTTGTCGTAACCCTCTCAACTTTTTATAACATGCTATGTGAGTGAAATTATGATACCATGCCAACTTGCAATCTTTTCAGAGTTCATTTGAAGTGCTTTTCAATTTCAGGGTTATTTAGCTCAAAAAATCAGTAAGTGCATGAAAAATACCAAATGAAGTCAGAAAGTTTTGAAAATTGTTGATGTGGCTTTGAATGGTGCATTTTGAACACATAAAAAGTATGGAGTTAAAATAAGTTCAAACAAATGAAATCCCTTTGTAACATATGAGTTTTCGTCCGAAACCGTGATACTTCGAAAGAGATTGTCCATTTTGTACACGAAGTGCATCCAGTTTTTGTCGTAACCCTCTCAACTTTTTAGCTCATGCTATGTGGGTGAAATGATGATACAATGCCAACTTTCAACCTTTTCAGAATTCAATTGAAGTGCTTTTTAATTTCTTTCAAAACATCATGGGACTGGAGTTCAAAAAAGAATCAACTAAAAAGCTTTTATAAACCTCTAGTATTTTTGAAACTATAATTATATAAAAATTGCGCAACTAAAATTATCAAAGTATTTTTTGTTCAAAACATTAATTGCAAAAAGAATATAATGATAAAACACACTAGAAATAAATAAAGCAAAAAATAAAAAAATAATAAAGCAAAAAATAAAAAAATAATAAAGCAAAAAACAAAACAAACATAATGGAAATTATGCAACTAATATTATCAAAGTATTTTTTGTTCAAAACATTAATAGCAAAAACAATATAATGATAAAACACACTAGAAATTAATAAAGCAAAAAATAAAACAAAAATAAATAAAGCAAAAAAACAATAATAATGGAAATTATGCAACTAAAATTATCAAAGTATTTTTTGTTCAAAACATTAGTAGCAAAAAGAATATGATGATAAAACACACTAAGCCAGCATAAAGTATTTTTTGTTAAGAACTTTTAATATGCAAAAACAAAAATGCCGACTTACTAAGCCACCATGGCGTGCATATGACTAGTAACCCAATATACATGGGTCAGGACGCAGGCCCACGGAGCAAGTAGGCCCAATAGGGCAGATAGTTAGGCATGCAATGCCTGCGTTAGAGAGGAGGTCGAGATGGTAGGAGCAGCCAAGTTTATAAACCAGTACGATCGCTCCTCGCTTGGCAAAGTGGGACTAAACTCCCACCGTGCCAGGAACAGGGCTTTAGTCCCGGTTGGTGTCACCAACCGGGACCAATGCCACCCTTTCATCCCGGTTGGTGCCACCAACCGGGACCAAAGGTCTGTGTTTCCCGCCCTTTGGCCCAACGAAAAGGGACTTTTATCCGTCTGTAGTCGTCGGTTCACTCCATTCCTATCGTATTAAGATCAACCGCACACGCACGCGTCCGTGGCATATCTAAAATATTGTTTTTAAAATTGCGTATAAAACTTTCTTGGAATGGGTTAAAAGTTGGCGTACGGTCTTGTTTTATTGTAAGTACATCGCCTGCCAAATTTTGTCGCATTCAGGTGTAGTTTGATACCCGACCCATTAAATATATAGTGACATTATAACCGATAATATAGACGTTTTCGGCATTTCTAATTGTTATCTAGCCACCAAACCTTTCTTTCTTCTTAGCCCAACCCTTTCTTGAAAGTTCATCATAGCCTAGCTAGAACCCTCCGCTTACGATCCATCTGGTCGAGATCGAATGATCCGAATACGACTAAATCCTGACCCTAAACCCCTGTCTATAAATAGATAACTCCCCTCCCTAAAATAGACGAAACCTTAATCCTTCCTTGTTCTCCCTCCTCCCAGCCGTCGAAGCCCGCCAGGCCAATCTGCGACCCTCCCTGGCCCGAAGGGCGCCGCCGCAAGGGGCTCCCGTGCGACCGCGAAGCCGCCTTTGCGTGCCCCGATCTGGATCCCCAGGGCGCCGCACCCCCTCCCCTTCGCCTACACCTCGCTGGCCGGCTGCCGGAGCGCTGTCGCCAGTGACCACCTCTGCCAAGTCGTGTCCCCGTTGCCTCCCATCATGCCATCTTCTCTCCCTGACCTCTCCCTCACCTCTCGTCCACAAGAGCTGCTGCCATGGTGGTCTACCAAGGAGCTCGCGGCCGACGCCTTCATAAGCCCCTCATCATCGAGAACGGGAAGATCCGGCAGGATCCATGCCATCCCCGCCGTCCCACTGGATTTGGTCCACCTTGCCTTCAAGACGCCTGCCGCCGCCATTCCTGCCGCTGCCCCGCTCGATCTCCTCGCGAGGAGAATGAAGAGTCGAGCCTCCCGCTCGAGCGCTCGGCCCAGCGCCGCCAGCCACAGCCGGCCTAGCTCCCAGGTGCCCCGGGCCGGCCTGCCCGCACCAGCTACGCCAGGCCCAACTCGCCCTTGCCTAGCCGCTCCAGCATTTGGGCTGAGGCCCATCGTGAGCAACCCCATTTTCTGTTGTTGGGCTTGTCCAAGTGTGCCTCTACTGCTATTCATCGCGCTAAGAACATTTTAGCTAGGATGCGCCCACGCTGCTTTGGCCCATGCCAGATTCAGCCCATCTCGTCTTTTTTTACATCTGACGAATTTGCTAATTAACGAGTGGATTGCAAAATTGCAGAAAACCCCCTAAGCATCATGCATATAATAACTTCATAATCGTGGGTCGGATTAAAATGTTTTATACATGCAAAATGCTCACAATTTTGTGTAGATTAATAATTTCCAACTTTCATTCATGATAAAGATGTTTAAACTTCCTGTTTGCATTATTTGCTTAAATTCCATGTGAAAATGATTTATTTCATAACTAAATAATCGTATCTCCAATTAAAATTAGTCACATTTGTAACTTTACTAGAAAAATGTGTAGAATAATATGACACACTTTATTTTGCTGTTTAACAAGTAAAAATATGGGTAGTTCAGATCTGGGCCAAATTCATAATATGCATATGAGGTTATCTTGGAAATGCTATATGTTGCTTTCGGCCTTATTTAAAATGCCTAGATGATGTAGTTGTGTATGTTTCACCTCTTGCCATGTTTAACAATATTCAAACTTGTTGAGTAAATCAACGAGAGTGTGCAGTTTCGTCAGTATGCAACTCGTTGCATATTGAATTTCACTTAATTTGTAGTGCCTGATTGTTGCATCTTGTCATGCCATGCATTGCATATTTAAAATGTACATGCATCATATTTTCTTGTGCATCATGCCATGTACCTGTTGTGGTGTATCGTGTGTTCGTTTGTTTCCGGTTTGCTTTTTCTCGATAGAGTTCCAAAAGTGTTTGGAATGTGAGGATTCGTTCGACTACGTCTCGTACATCCACTTCACAGATCATCTTCTTCACAGACTCGTTCTTCTTCCATGCGGGATCTCAGGCAAGATTAACATTTCCATGGATACCACTATTATCATTGCTATGCTAGTTGTCTCGCCTTTATCGTTATGTCTCGTTACGTACCGCTTGTTTGTCAAGCCTCCCAACATTGCCATGAAAAGCCTCAAACCCTCGACATCCCACCAAACCATTGTTTGGCTATGTTAGTGCTTGCTCAGCCCCTTCTTATAGCATTTCTAGTTGCAGGTGTAGTTGCTTCCATGTGACAACGTGGACATCTTGAGATATCACAATATTATTGATATTTAATTTAATGCACATATACACTTGGTAAAAGGTTGAAGGCTTAGCCTTTTGCTCGGTGTTTTGTTCCACCTTTTCCGCCCAAGTTACTTGTGTATCGGTGTTATATTCCATATTGAGTGCTCCTAACATGCGTTGGGTTGTTATGGGGACCCCTTGATAATTCATTTTGGGATAAAACTCTTCTGACAAGGGATAACATTTGTACTATATTTGCCCAACATAATAATACTGATAATTAATTTGACGCATAGGGAGTTAGTGCTACCCGAGGTTCATTATTGAACATAATACGGGGGGCAGTGGTGATGGTGCTGGTCCAAACTAGAGCACCGTATGGTCTACCTGGGGCAACTCGGGACATTAGTGATTGTACGCTTAGCTCATATGCCGTGTCCAGAGAACGAGATACGCAAATCCTATTGGGATTGTCGACATGTCGGGCGGCCTTGCTGGGTTTGTTTTACCTTTCTTGAATGTCTTGTGCACGGGATTCCAAGGATACTTCTGGCTATCTCGAGGTTGAGGTTTTCCATCGAGATTCCGAGGACACTACGAGCTATCTCGTGGTTGAGGTTTTCCAACGTAGCTCGCAGTTAGTTTGTGATGGATGAGTTGGAGTGCCCCTGCATGGTTAAATCTTTCATGAGAGTCGTGTCTGCGGTTGTGTGGCAACTTGGAAATTTGTTTAACATCATTCATAGAAAAATTGAAGTAAACTAAACTAAAATACACCAACCGTGTGCGTAACCGTGACTGTCTCTACTCGTGAGTTGTGAACCGAGAGAGAACATGGTGGGTTTATGTTTGACACGTAAGTAGCTGTTCGGGATCACTTAATGGTCATTACTAGTTCATCTCCGTTATGCGTAGAACACCCTTCTTATTTTATGTACTCGTAAGTTAGACACTCAAATAAATGCTTAGAGCTTGTTGTAGCCTCACCAATTATTCATACCTCACCCATTAGTCTTTGGTAGTCTTGATACCCTTGGAAATGAGATTGCTAAGTCTTTGTGGCTCATAGATTACTACAACAACAGTTGTAGGTATAGGTAATGCGCCTTGACATGCGAGTGATGCTTTGTTTGATTTGGAGTTATTCTTCTTCATCGATCTAGGATGGTTTCCACGCCAGCAGCCTGGTTTTGCTCAAGGATGGATGTCATTTTCCTCGTTTGATTTCATCTGCATTTGGACCCTGCTTTTATGTATGATGACTACATATGTTGTTGTATTGATGTGATCTTGATTTAGCTTGTGGCGAGTGTAAGCCAATTCCATATACTCATCTCTTGTTTACATGTACTTGTAATGATATCCATTCTTGTGAAACGACGAGATGCGCTTGTATCCATGTCAAGGCCCTCGAGCCAAAATAAGGATAGGACTCATCTTGGGTGTTACAGTGATGCTGTTGGGCTAGGCCTAGAAAATAGTGCACATGCACACGCGACCGCAATTTCCTACCTTTATAATGATTTCTACCGCTTCTCCCACGACGTGCATTGACTGGGGTAGTGGGAGTGGTGGAGCGAGGCGGTTTCCACGAGGAGTCGTGCCTAAAAATCCGCGCTGCACATGATGATACTTGTGATCTGCATTGGGTTTTCCATGAAGACGAACTGGTAATTGCGACACAATACATGTATGTATTTCCCTCCACAACCGCCTTCAATGGCTGCACACAAAAGAGCAAACGACTTGCAGCCAACGCGGGCAACAGGGTTGTCTATCCCCTTGATCTCGTCATTTGCAACCCGGTAAAGTTTGTAGATAATAGTAGATAATTGTAAATTACAAAATAAAATAAAAGACAACTAATGGAAGCAAGGTAAAGATAGGTTTTGTAAATACATAAGGGAATAAACCCGGGGGCCATAGGTTTGCCTAGCGGCATCTCTCATGAAAGTAAGCATAGATATGTGATATTCACGACAATGATCATGTGTATATAGGCATCACGTCCAAAACAAATAGGTCGACTCCTGCCTGGACCTATCACTATTACTCCACTTCAAGAGCGCTTTTATGCTTGCCTCTCTACGTATGAATTTCATGACAAACAGAGTAATGCTTTGAGAATGATAACATGATGTAGACAAACTAAACTCAATCAATATGAAGAACTCAAATCGTTTTATCCTTAGTGGAAACAACACCAAGACATATCTTGTCCCCTTCTGTCTGTGGGATATAGAAACCCGCCAGGTTGAACCCACTACAACACACCCCTCTCACTGAAGAAAGATCATTCTACTTGGCCAAAGCAAATCAATACATTGGAGAGATCTACGAAGCTATACTGATCATGCAAATAAGAACCATAATAATTTCAGAGAAGTCCCAAATACTTTTCATGAATAATCCGAACATAAACCAACAATACAATGGATCCCAACAAATATACCGCACAAAATAGTTACATTGGATAGATCAAAATGAAGATGCGATGATCATTGTATCGAAGATCAAAAGAGAGAGATAGCCATCTAGGTACTAACTACGGACCCGTATGTCTGTTGTGAACTACTCACACATCATCATGTGGGTAGCAAGGTTAATGATGAGGCCCTCCGGGATCGATCCCGCCTCCGGCAGGGTGCCGAAACGAAGCTCCAGATGAGATCACGGTACAATAGAGACTTGCGGTGGCGTAAGAAGTGTTTCCGGATGCCCCTAGGGTTTTTGGAATATAAATGAATGTATAGGCCAAAGGACGGGGTCAGTAGGGCCACCAGGCAGGGACAAGCCATGAGGGCGCATCGACCCACCTAAGTGCGCCCTGTTGGCTTGAGCCTCCCTCGTGCATCGTCTGGTCTTCTCCCTAAGCTTCTAGGTCTTATTTTGGTCGATAAAAAATCATAAAAAAGTTTCAGGACAATTGAACTTTGTTTAGTACTCTAAACCTGAAAAGTAAAAAATACGTAGAAAATAGGAACAGGAACTGGGCACTGTGCCAATAGGTTAGTGCTCAAAAAATATAAATTTGTAAACTATTACTCAAAAATTATACTAGCATGATAATATAATAGCATGGAACAATTAAAAATGATAGATACGTTGGACACGTATCATGCATCCCCAAGCTTAATTCTTGAGGTAAGTGATAAAAATAGAATTTTTGATGTGACATGCTACCCAATATGTAATATGTTGCAAGTCTGCTCATTGAGAAATGGTGAATTAACAAACATCAACATAGTAATATTTATAAGCACAAAAACAAAATCATCAATATTTCGAAGTATACAATAGTAAAAGAATGTTTACCCCCATTCTTCTTATAATATTAGCAAGGCATGGCTCCTTCTTCACCACATTAATACAAATGTCAACACCACGGTGTCCAAATAAGGCAATTGGATCGTACTTTCACAATGTGCATGAAGTTTTTATTGTTCACGTAATACATGAGCGTGAACCAGGGACATAGCATTGTCGTCATTTTCTCACGATAGATGCCATAGGTAGGCTTATCGAAGGTGGTTAGGGACGGAGGGGACTAGGAGTGCTGAGCCGGCTGACGGCTAGCAGCCCCAATGCCCTCTTGCTTGGGATGGGGACCTTCGGAGGTGGCTCCACCGGGGGTGAGCAGGGGCTGCTGCTCATTGGAGCTGTCGATAAGATCTTTGATGTGTCGCTCGAGCGAGGCGCGCTCTTCGCCCACCAAGGGAGCGAAGTCCTCGTAGGCTACCTTGCCAGCCCACAGGTTGGTTGTGGGTGTGTTGTAGACGGGCAAGTTGCTGCCGAGGATTTCCGTGACCACGCGGCCGCGGTCACGCATAGCCCCACGCTGCCTGGGCTCGGCGCCAACCGGGGTGAGACCATAAGCAGAGGCGTACTCCCGATGAGCGGACTCCATATGACAGCGCTCAACCACGAGGGCGCTGGCATCCTCAAACAGCAGGCAGCAAGCTGCCTCTAGCTCGGCCGTGACAGCGTCTGGGTTCACCGTCGAGGCAATGGGTGTGCTCAGCCCCCTGAGGGTAGCGTTGTTCGGGTCCGAGGTGCCGGCACGGGCAGCGGCCGCGTGGGCCTCGGCCCGCGCACGGCCGGAGGACTTGTGACAGCCCAAGTGTTGTCCCTACCTTTTATGGCAATGTAATCCTATGTGTACCTTGTTATCATGTGGTGTATGAAATGAGTTTTCTCCTTTCCATGTCTTGTTCATGCATCTTGCATCATGCATATCATCACCATGCATGCATATTGTTTTGAGATGTGCTTCTTGACCTTGTTGCATGTGAGTGTTCTTGTGGTTGTTTGTGTTTGAGTGGTATTTACTCATCTCCTTCCCCCTCTCATATTGTTTTTCAAAAAACTACCTATCTCTTTTATTCCATTGCCATTAATCAACATAATTGATTGCTAAATTAAATTGTTGAAAAATGTTCAGGAGATAGCCAATAATATTTTAAGCATGTGAATCTTGTTCTTTTGATGTTTTGAGCTTTATGATTTGGGGTTTTAAAATAACCAGGGGCTGTTGTTTAATAAAACATTTAATTTAATTGCTCTATAATTCAACTAGCTAATTTTATAAAATAGGTCTTATTTCCTTGAGTGCAAAAGTATTTTGTTTTGCTAGAAAAAAACTTCTATTTCCTCTAGGGGTTTTACTTGTGGGGCTGTTTTTATTTTAATGAAGGACCCGTGGAGTTTCTCTTGTCTGTGAAGAGAGAGACGACGTCTTGGGCCTTGGCCTTCCTTCCCTCGTGGCCCAGCCCGCTCGTGGGAACGACAACCTGCTCCGTTGCCTCCTGCCGTCAGGTTTAGAGAGCAGAGAGAGCGAGAGTGCGCCGCCATGATCTTCAGACGTCGAGGCGCCGTCAATCCCGAGCCTATTTAGTCCCCTCGGCGTCCGTGTCGCCCCCTAGGGTTCCCTCTCCCTCCTCACGCCACCGCCCTCCTCCTCTCCTGCTCCTTCGTCTCAGGTAGGTGTAGTTTCAGAGTGTTTTTTGGAGAGGTTCAGAGTGGAGCTCGTCGCCGCGGGAGCTTCTTCGGCGAGCCCCCCCCCAGCGGGCAAGCCTCGGGGTCATCCCGTGCTGTTCGTCTGCTTCCCCGTCGTCCTCTGCATCTGCTTGGGATGCCAAGGCAGCGCCCCTGCTCCATCTCCTTCCCCTCTGGCCAAGCTTCCACCGCCGCTTCACCACCGTGGTTCTTCACTGAGCCGATCATCGACATTGTGCCCGCTATAAGGACCTACGCGTCTCCCTCCCTTCTCTGTTGCATCCCTCATAGGCGCAGATGCCGTGCGCTCGGCTGCTACTGCATTAGGTAGCAGAACGCCCGCAAGCTCATGCCATTTACCCCCTCGATCCCGTGCCTTCCTTGCCCCAGGAATCGACCAAAGGTTCCCACTTCCCCGCCAAGCTTCCTCCCCGTGGGTGAGGCCCTGTAGTCGCCGGAGCTAGCGCCGTGTTTCCTTTGTCGCCGGTGTAGTTTTGGGCTTCAGTTTCATTAGTTAGCCGCTTGAACTGTTATACTAGTGGGCTCGAAGCCTCCTTCTATCAAGAGTCGCTGCAGTAGCGCAGTGGTGTGGCGTTGGGGTTGCAGACCAGTAGGTCTGGGGTTCGATCCCCACAAACCCCCCTTTTTTCCTTTGTTGTTTTCCTTTTGTTTTTCATCTTTCCTTGCTGATGTGATCTGTGGTGTATGTATGTGTATACAACAGGTGTAGATGTTTTTCTTTTTTCTTCTTTTTCCTTGTTGTTTGGTAGGGTATGTACTTGAGTGTGTGTGTGGGTCTTAAATACATGTGTATGTGCTTCTATGCACTTGTGCATATATGTGGGCACATATGTGTGTGTATTGAGCCACCACACACATAGGTGTGGGTGTTTGTGAGTGTGGATGTGCTCATATGCACTTGAGCACATGTAGGCATGCAAGTGTGCATGTATGTGGGGGTGTGTATGACTAGTGTGCATGAGGGACCTTGTTCAAGACAAGAGGAACCCCCCTCCTTATTATTTTGTTGCCTAATCTTCTTGATATGCTTAAGGCGGGTTTTGTGCCAACATACCATTCCTGGATTAAGTCCTTTTATGTTCATGGCATTCAGAGCAGTTCCTACATGTGGTAACAAGTGGTACATAAGTCACATGTGAGTCTTGTGCTATTTGTTTTCGAGATAGGTTGTGGTGTGATGTTCCATGCAAGTATATGAGTGTGACCTATGTTTTTGGGGTAGGAAAACCCAAGGAATCCATTGGTGCAATTGGATTTCACTTTTGAGCAAGTTCAAGAAACTGCCATTTTCTGCTATGATGTTGTTTTGTCATTTTTGCATGATTTAATCCATGCTTGCTATGGAGGATGTGCCAACATGGAAGTGTTAGTGTTTTATGTCTATTATGCCATGGTATTTGTATTTGCCATTATAACCACCCATATAAGTGGGAAACTTGCTGCAAAGTAGTTAACTTAATGTTGCTGTTTCCACCATGCTAAATATTTCTAAGTTTGAGAATCTGTTGATATTTTTATGCCATGAAGAGTGGTTGCTATCTTGTGATATGTTGTGAATTAGCTCAAGCTCAGTGCTAGTGATTTGAAGTATATGTTATATTGTAGCGTCCTGTTAATTTTCATACCATGAGGTGGTCTATAACACCATTAGTTTCTTCTGTCAACTTGCTATCAGATTAACTCAGATTCCAGAAAATTGTTATTTTCACTAAGTCCCAGAAATCAGTTTCATCATGTCAACTTGTGAGCTTCATGCTTATTTATGTGTGCCTCCATTCTAGATTGTGTAGTTGGAGAAGATGATAAGCATGTTATGTAGTTTTTGTAAATACCTTGTTTGTGTCTAGAGACTTCCTGTAGCTCAAGTTATTTGCTGGCTAAGTTGCTATGTTGCTGTTTTGTGGCAGATTGTTCGTTTTAGTGTTTTGTGACTTATGGGAGCTATACTCCATGGAATTGCTTGATATTTGGCTCTATTGTGGTTGGTTTTTCATTGTCCAGACAATGGCTACCTTGGAATGCCAAGGAATAGCCAAGGGCCTCCTTATCTTGTGTTTTGTCTTCGTGTCTTGCCGTGAGCGTAGCGTGAGAACTGTAGCTCCGTTTCTTACGTTCTACATATGCATTTGTATCGTTTTTGCATGATGCATCCATATTTGCCATGTTCATGCATGTATATATAACTTAACATAAGGTTCTGTCCAGATTCATAAATAACTATTTTAGGGCATGTGAAACTTGACTAGTTAGGATTGCCATGCTAAATTCTTCACATAAGCATGCATCATTCTTGCTTGTGCATTGCACCATGGTTGCTTGTTTATTCTTGCTATTTCTTTTGGGTATACGCGAATGTTGAACCTGAGTACAAAGATCCAGGAGGGTACCACTACGAGGATCCCGCTACTTGTTCCACTGAAGAACCAACAGGCAAGATGATCGTACCCGGATCCCGATACTATTTTTGCTTGCTAGTTGTCTTGTTCTTATCGTTACAATTGAGCTACCTACCACTTGAATGTCAAGCCTCCTACATTGCCATGATAGCCTCTAACCCTTCACATCCTAGCAACTGTTGTTTGGCTAAGTTACCGCTACTCAACCCCTCTTATAGTGTTCTAGTTGCAGGTACAGGTTGTTCGATGTGATAACATGGATGTCTGGCATATCACAATATTATCTGTTATTTAATTTAATGCACATATATATCTTAGTATTGGTGGAAGGATTGGCCTTTTGCTAGGTGTTTTGTTCCGCTATTACCGCCATAGTTTCTTGTTACCGGTGTTATGTTTCCATACTTTGCGCTCCTAACATGCTCGGGGTTGTTATGGAGACCCCCTTGTTTATTCGGTTAAGATTAAAACTTGTCTAGCAAGACCCAACTTTGGTACTACATTTTCTTAATAACTTAATAAAACTTCATAGGGCTTTGCAACCTCGTGGATTAATCAACAACCCAGGCCAGTACTCCTCATGAGTGTTGGTCCAAACTGGGCGATGTCCAGCGCCCCCTGGTCACCTGGGGTTTCAGCCAACCCGACGTCTTGCCCATCTGGTAGTGCCCTGATACAGAGATATGTGCGGCTCCTATTGCGATCTGGCCTGCCGGGCGGTCTTGCTGGACTTGTTTTACCTTTTTCGAGTGTCTTGCGTGAGGGGCTCTGACTTTCTTTGGGCTAACTCGAGGTGTTGGAATTCCTTTGGAGATGCCTAGGATGATCACGAGATCCGTGGTCGAGGCTATTCCCGCGGAGTGTGGTTAATTTATGATGGACTAGTTGGAGCACCCCTGCAGGGTTAAAACTTTCGGAAAGCCGTGCCCGCGGTTATGTGGCAACTTGGATATTTGTTTAACACCCGGTTATATTTAACTTGAAGTAAGCTCTAATAAAATGCACCAACTGTGTGAGTAACCGTGATCGTCTCTGCTCGTGAACATGAACCGAGAGAGAAAACGGTGGAGTTATGATTGACATAAGTAAGTGTTCAGAATCTCATAGAGGTCATTCTAGATACGATCGTTTATCGTAGGCCACATATTACTCTCATGTTTCGTATGTTAGCCACCATAAATGGTTAGTGCTGCTGCAAACTAAACACATGCCCCATCCCAACCTATAAGCTTGAATAGTCTTGGTACCTGGGCGCGAGATTGCTGAGTCCTTGTGGCTCACAGATTACTACAACAATCCAGGTACAGGTACAGATGAGGTCGTGCCAGATGACATGACGCAGCTCCAGTGGGAGTATGACGAGGAACGCGGCAGGATGTACGTGATGTATCTAGACGAGTAGAGGACCGTGGTCGTGATCTTCGGGGCTAGCAAGATAGTATCATTGCATCTGCTTTTATCGTTTGTTTTCATCAGTAGCCAGACCCTGTCTTCATATTGATGTTTGAACCCTTGTGTGGAATTGTAATTTAGCATGTGGCGAGTGTAAGCCAACTCATATGCTCCTCTCTTCTTAAATGTATGATGTAATGATGCTATACTTGTGAATGTCGAGATGCGCCTCTATCCCTTGTCGAGGCCCCCGTGCCTTAATATGGATATGCATGCATCTTGGGCGTGACAAGTTGGTATTCAGAGCCATACGACCATAGGAGCCCTTTGCTTGATCGAACTTGGCTGAGTCAAGTCTAGTAAAAACTATTCCGAGTCTAGTTATATCGAAGAGTAGGATTCTTTTTACTCCTATTCTATGCTCTGGTGAGGTATTCGACTTAGGAATTTTGATTCTACTCCTCTTCTCGCTCAAAACAATATTTTAGGGTCACGCGGGTATTTTGGAGTCTATATGATACTGATGTGACAGGGTTCTGTCTTGGTGCCTCCTGTCTGACTTGATTTGTTCTAGGGAGTCGAGCTCCAGGGAATGTTGGCACATCGTTATCATTCAGCTTCCTTGATATCTCAGGATGGAGAGTGTTCGGAATTACTTCAATACTTCTCGTGGTGAGATAAGGTCGGAGTCACCTAGTGCTAGGGAGGCATCCGGGGTACCACCATGGTTTGGTATCGTTGTGCTTTCGAGGGTACGAGATTAGATGGATTTGCGAAAGCCTCTGGTTATGTGTTGAAGGATGAATACAGTTGGGGTGTAGGTTTGCTAGTTGTGTGAGATATTTCCTCCTTGTATTCCCCACACCGGATTGCATAACCAGAAAGTTTTTGGAAGTTCTTAGGTGGGAACTCTTGTAGTCATCTAGGATCTTCTTCAGATGTATGTGGGCATATACATTTGTTCCGAGCAACATTAGCTCAATACTTTTGTGTTATTGCAAGTGGCTTCTAATATCTGATGATGTTATCGCAAAACCGAAGAAGCATTCTTACTAATTTTTTCAGTAGGAAGGCTGTGGTGTTAATTGTTATATTCTTTCAAAGCATTTGATTCAGCTATTGAATTCATGTTATCAATGAGGTGCTGATGTTCTTGCCCATCTTCAGGATGGCTCCACCAACTCACAGGAATCCGGGTCGTGGTGAGGAGCAGGCTGATGTTCCTCCACCCCCGCCACCGCCTCCTCCTCCAGAAGCTTGGCAAGCTGTGATGTCCGCAACCAACGCGAACACTCAGATGTTGCTCAGGCTGTTGCAAGAAAGAGATCAAGGTCAGCAAGGCTTTCAAGGGAATTTTCAAAATCAACCTTAGTTTGCGACGCTCAACCAGTTCCTTGCCAACCAGCCTAAGTCTTTCACTTGTTGTGAGCAGCCTTTTGATGCCGGTGATTGGCTCCATGATATGAGTAATCATTTTGAGTGTAGCAATGTCAGACCAGAGGACTTTGTTAGATTTGCATCGTTCCAGCTCAAGGGTTAGGTAGCTGATTGGTGGCAACAGTACAAGGATTTCAGGGGCGATCGTGTTGTTACTTATGACAATTTCCGTCGTGACTTCAGGGCCCATTACATTTCGACAAGCTTTGTCGACGAGATGCATGAGAAGTTCAGGCACCTGAAGCAGGGAATCAAGTTTTTCTATCAGTACAACATCGAGTTCCAGAATTTGGCCCGCTATGCTAAGCAAGATGTTCCAGATGACAAGGCTATGATCTATCAGTTCAGAGATGGTCTCAAGGATGAGCTTCTGCCAGGTCTAGTCCTTCAAGAGCCTCGTGAGTTTGATCAGTTCTACAATATGTATTTGAAGGACGAGGCAACCCAGCTCAAGTTGGAGAACTCAAGGAAGCGTTCAAGGGATTCATATTCTTCTTCTTCCAGCTCTCAGATGGTTCCTAAGCAGCAGAAGTATTGGGTGTCAAATCCTCCTCCGTTTTGTCCTCCTCAGCTACAGAAACAGTTCGGTGGCCGTGGTTCTTCCCACCCACCCAACCCAGGATATCAGCAGAGACCCCAAGCGTCCAAGGCAGCTTTTGTTCCTCCTCCAGGAAACTTTCATCCTCTATCTGAGGTTACTTGTCACAAGTGTGGTCAGAAGTGTCACTACTCCAACAAGTGCAACCAGTGGTGTCTTCTGCCTCCTCCTCCAGTCAGACCTCTAGGCAATGCAGTGGTGAAGCATAATCCAAAGACCGCAAGAGTGAATATGGTGAATGAGCAGAGGCAGAGGATTCTTCTCAAGTGATCATGGGTAATCTCTCAGTTAATTCTATTCCTGCAAAAGTGTTGTTTGATACTGGTGCATCGCATTCATTCATGTCTAGACCTTTTGCTATGAAGAATGATTTCTATTCCGGGGGAGGTTGACGCAGCGGGTGACCCGGGAGCTGGCGGGTCCAGAGCGGCTGGTGAGTTCCCCTCTGGACCCTCGATCAATGATTAGACCGATGATGAGGACGATGATGATGACGACGTCCAGATCCTAAACGCGCCTCCTCCCACAGTTCAACAGGGTTCACGGGGGCAGAACGAGGAGTAGCTGGTTCATAAGCGAGCGGAGGTGATCACGTCGAAGTAGCCGACGGGCGCCAAGCGGGCCCTGCCCGTCGTTGCTGGGTGAGTGTTTCAATTGTTGTGTGGGTTTCTCTCAGTGAGTCGTGTGCCGTCAGGCGTTTGAATGTTTGCCTGCTCCAGGGACCCCATCGATCTCCATGACATGGAGTCTACAGCCGGCCCAGTGGAGGCAGCCAGCCGGCTGGTGCAGGAGCATGCAGCCACACTATGTGAGGATAAGAGGAGACTCGCAGAACTACGAGCCTCGAAGTCAGGAGCCCAGGGCGGACCCTCTCGCTCTTGGGCTTCGAGCGGCTTGAGATGGAGGAGGTCGGCGGACCCCATGCGGGCATTGGACTCGGTGGCGGAGTCGAATCGCATGCCGAGACCTCCGTCGAGCTAGCCATGAGGGCCGGCTATGGAGGCTATCGTGCCTCCATCCGCGGAGGAAACGGCCCGACCAGGGGCAGCGGCTTCCGAGCTAGCCCACGAGGAGACCCGACAGGTGGAGCCGGCGTTGGTGTCGCCCGTTGCCGAGCCGGGCCTGGTCAGCGTGCCGGCGGCCCCGATGGCTCCGGAGGCAGCACCGGAGGCATCGGCCATGAAGACAGAGGTGTCGGCCGCCGCGATCATCGCGCCGAGCCAGCTTGGGGAGGAGGTAGTGATGGCGCCAAATGCGGGACAGCCAAGAGCCAGTTCCAGCGCCCTCGTCATTCTCAACTGCCTCCGGGGAGCCAGTGCCGCGGCGAATGCCGGGACAGGCGGCGAAGAGAGCCGTTCCTCGAGGTCCATGTTGGACATGATCCGGGACTGGGAGGCGCTGGATCGCGTCCCCGTCGTCCCGCCTCCGCCGTGCAGCGGCCCGGTCCCGGCACTTGGAGAGCTGGGCGGCGTCCTGGCACGCAGCCGCGAGGAGCTGGCTAGGTTCATGAAGGCGACCGACAACACGCTACAACGTGCCGAGGTAAGTTTTGTCTTCGTCGAATTTTTTCAGTTTGGGTGCGCAAGGCACCCATTCGATGTATCCCTCGAGATGTGGGCCGGCTGGCCGGCTGCGGGGCAGCCGAGCCGGATCTTCTTTTGCTTGCGTCTTGCCTGCTTTTGCTTGCTTTCGCTTGCTTATGCTTGATTTTTCTCTTTAGTGGGGGTGCGCGAGCGCACCCACTAGGTGTAGCCCCCGAGATGCGGGCTGGCTGACCGGTTGCGGGGCAGCCGGGCCGGATCTTCTTTTGCTTGTGTTTCTTTAACTCTGGCTTCCTAGGACAGGTGGGGAACGCCCAGTGGTAGGATCTTTTTGACGAAGCGGTCACCATCCACAACCGCGGCAAGCACGGTTTCTACTGGCTGGAGGAGCTGAAGTGGGTCCAAGGTACGCTTGGTGCAGTGGGGGCGTGTAGCCCCCGGGAGTCGAGCCGGCTGTTTGGCAGCCGCGTCGGCTCTTGTGTGTTTTTAATAACCGTGGATGCTTTTGTCTTGCAGGGGATTTAAACGTCCTCCTGGAGGAGAAGGACGAGGTGGTCTCTAAGCGGGACCGGATGGTGCAGAGCGTCCAGGAGATCACCTCGGAAAGGGACTGGCTGGGCGGCCTGCTGGTGGACGGGTAGGAGGCCCAAGAGCACCTGAGGGTGGACGTGCAACGGGAGGTGGCGGCCAGGCAGTATGCCACCAAGCAGGCGGCTGATGCTGCCCAGCGGACTGCCGCTCTCCAAGGCGAGGTGACCTGCCTCGAGAAGACGCTTGAGTTGCGCAGGGCTGAGCTAGCCCAGGTGGAGGCGGCGCTGGAGAGGGAGCAGGATTCGTTGCTACACTTTGGCCTCGAGCTGGATGACTCCTTCCAACGTAAGTAAGTGTTTTCTTTTTAGTCGATTGTGTTCTTGCCCTTGACTTGTTTTTCTGATTCTCCCTTCTCTTTTCCTGAGCGCTTCCTAGAAACCCTGCGCCGCGCTGAGCGTGTCGTGGTGGAACACCAGGAGTATCTGTGGGAGCACGGGCGCAAGCTCGAGGAGAACGCCGGTTGGGACATGGCGGGGATTGGGGTAGCCATGGAGAACCTGCTAGTCCACCTTCAGCGCAGCATGAAGCGGCTGAAGACAGCCGGCAAGGAGGTGATTGCTGCCTTGTGCCCGGGTCGTGGGGCTCCCGACAGCCACGTGGCGCTGTGGCTGGAGAACACCGTGGCCCGGCTCGAGGTCTGGAAAGCATCGGTGGCTCAAGCCGACGCACAAATGGCGCTTTGGTTCGTCACATCATGGTATCGTGGCGTCGACATCGACCGGTTGGCGACCATGCGGGACGTGCCGGAGGAGTAGCGAGCGGCTCGTGAGACCGTCCTTGTTCGCTGGGTCGACGAGCTTGCCTCGTATGTCGACCCAACCGAACTTCTGCCGGCTCTCAGCACGGATGGTGAGCCGGTCGCCGAGGACTCCTTCGGCAACCCCCAAGGCCCGAAGGACGAGGAGGTCACCGAAGATAGCACCGCCTCCGGCATTGATGATGGCGCCGAGGCCACGGATACCACGAGGCTGACCCGAAGGCCGCAGCTTCTTCCGAACGAAACATCAAGCCGGCGGGCGACGCGCCGGTAGTCTGAGTCGCCCCACGCGTTTTGTTTCTTTCTTTGATGTGGTATTGTTTCTAAGACACATTTCCACCCACTGGGGGTGTATTGTAATGAATATATGGCCGATGGCCTTTATTATTTTAATTTGTGCCTTTGGCTGTTGCAATATTGTTTTATGCGTGCCGGCTCGATCATACACTTGTTTGCTCTTTTGGTTCCGTCTGCTCAAATCCTTGTCCCCCTTGGTTTCGGCCGCACCAGCCCGACAGTCGAGAGCCGGTCTGTAGCTGGGATGGGGCATACGCCTCGAAGGAGCCGGCTATGAGTTTGGGAACCGTGAGAGTTTTGGGGTAAGGCAAGCGATAGAGGCGAGAAAGTTTGCTGGCTAGACCTAGCCGACGATCCCCTTGCAATCGATTTTTCATGTGCACTAAGTTTCCCCGCCCCAGGGACCCTTCAACCGGACAGCCGGGAGCCGGTCTGTAGCTGGGAGGGGTGGGAGGGCTTGTTTAGTTCACATTACTTGCTCAGTTTCGGGGGAGGATGCCTAGGACCAGCCAGCGAGCCCCCAGGACCGGGGAGACGGGTCCGGGAGCCGATAAATCGAGCCAACTTGGAAGGAAACGAAAGGGGCGTGTCCCAAGAGCTAGCTTGGGGCACCCGTTGCATTCACCAAAAACTCCACGGAATGAGGTAACTTCAGAAGACCTATTAGCCAAATGATATTTTTGTGCTTGTCGAAATCAGCTTGATTGATTCACTTTTCATTTGGAAGGCTTTCGTGGGCATGATTAGTGAGATTCCAATCATGAATCGATATCCGATTGATGTGGCCAGTGACACCAACCTCGCAGAAGACTTAACCAGAATAGGAGAACGATAAGAGGACGACAATGATGAAGAGGAGGACTCAGTCGAGAGCTATGAGGTGGAGTCCTCGCGATCGGAAGGCCGTGTGCCCGAGTCCCGCACCAAATCGCACAACGACCCGGGGGTCACTGGCAGTGGCATCAAAATGCCGAATGTTTTCAACCCGACTGCCAATGTTCCTTCGACCCACAGCTCGAAGCGTGGTTGTGGAGAACTGGCTTCGTCACCCGAGAAGGTTGTTGCGGCCAACCCTCGGAACATAGTCCCGATTCCAAAATTTAAGATGATTATCCCCGTTGCTTCGGCGAAAGTATTATCACTCGAAATTTATTATTGAAATACATCCGACTGAGTTTGAAAATCCGAGTGTTCCCTTCAGAGCGCTGATACTTCGACCACTTTGGTTGAACCCCAAACTCTGGAGAAGGAGCGAGCTGAAGTTGACGCTGCATCCTCGAAGGGTAAGCTTCTAGATTTTTCTTGGATATGCTGTGGTTTATGTTTTGCTTATTTCCAAATGTTTTTTTTGAACATTTGTAGCCCCGTGTGATGTGATCGACATCGATGTGGACGACAGGGCTGTTTTGCCAAATCTTTTTGCCAACGCAGAGGGTGTAATGTAGGAGCCATCACTTGTTGGTGCCTTGGCGTCGTCACAGGGGACTAGCTCGGGTGTTGGAGTCGCACTCGGAACCGGCACGTCGACTTTCGTGCCAACTCCTCATGAGACCACCATCTTCTTGCTACACCATTTCCCACAGGACTAGATGGGATTGAGTATGGAGGCGATGATCCAGGTGTAGCTGATCTATGGCCGATTGAATACGGCGTACGATGCGAGTGTGATGCTGCCAAAGAATGTCCGAGTAAGTACCCTCGTAAGTACCTTCCTCAATCGGCGTCCTGGTTTGTCTGTCTTTGATTTTAATCCCGAGTGGGTTTGCATCTGGACACACCCACTGAGTGTTGACTTTCTAGTGGGGGCGCGCTGAGCGCACCCACTAGGTGTAGTCCCCGAGGGGTATTGAGCTATTCTAATAGTGTAGAAGTGTCTGATCTATAGTCGAAAAAAGTGTCTTGAACTTGATTTCCCAGTGGGGGCGCGTTGAGCGCACCCAGTGGGTGTTGTCCCCAAGGCTGCCATCGACTGAAGTAGTCGGCGGGTGTCTTAGAACTTTGAAGTCTAACCGAATGACCTGCTATATTGTATCCGATTGACGAACTATATGTGTTTTCCTGACCATAACTTTTCTTCCATTTGCTGTTTGTAGTCTGTTTGTGAGCTCGTAAGCTACTATAATGCTCTGAAGGAAGAGGTGTTGACCCTGCGCCTCAACCTTGAAGCTGAGAAGGCAAAGAGCGCCCGATTGGAGCAAGAGAAGAATGCGATGGAAGGTATGTTCTTCCTACCCGACTGCTACCGTCTCCATTCTTTCTCCCTGTCCGACTGAGTCTATTTTGTTAGATCTTCGTGGAGAAAATCGTAAACTTGTCAAGAGATTGAAGAATTCTGTTTCATTAGTAACCGTGAAGACGGCCCTTGAAGGAAGGACACATAACTGACAGTTGCCCAGAAGGAGGCCAGTCGGAAGGCCAAGGAAGCTGAAGAAAAAGTGAAGTAAGTTGGGAAGCTGGAGGAGGAGAAGAAAACCCTTGAGGTAATAGTGAAGAAGTCCAAGGAAGAGCTTGCTGGATTGAAGACCAAACTTGAGCATATCAGTGCTAAGAAGGCTGAGCTGGAGCAATTCGTCGAAGAGTTCGGCGATACTGCTGGTGACAAGCACAAGATAAGCCCTCCCTAATGACTCATGTGTATTCTTGGACAACCGAATGAAATTTGCTTGACCCCGATTCCTTTCTTTATCCGACTTGAACCTAGAATCCCGCTTTGACGTCGAGGACGAGACTGATAAAATCGAAAAAGAGCTGGATCCATCCTGAGAGCTTCTCAAGGATAGTCTTGCCATGGCCTTTCTCCGTCTGGACGAGCGCGTCGATGAAGTGGTTTCATACATCAAGAGGCTCCGCATCTCCATTGTGAACGTTGAGAAGGAACACGTCTCCGATGAAGAACCCTCCAAGGACCTGGAGACCACTCTTACCCGAGTGAGGGATTTCCCGAGTCGAGTGAAGATTTGGAAGAAGTCAGCGGCCCGAGCCGGACCTGACATCGCTCTCTCACTGGTTCGAGTCCACTACAAGGGAGTGGACAAGAAGAAGCTGAAGTCCTTGGAGGTTGCCAACCGGAAACACGCCAGAATCGAAGACTTCATGGAGATGTTCATGGAGGCGGCCACCCGAATCGCAGAGAGCCTTGACCTGGACACCTACAGTGAAGCAATGGCGTCGCCTAGCCCCGAGTGATTGTCGTGCTAAAAACTTGTCTAAACATTTGCCTCTGAATGCCGAGTAGTATCTATAACTGTAAGACTTTTAAACGAGCCTAAGGCTCATGTCATCCATACTTCTTGTTCGAGCGATGCAGTTCTTATCTGCCTTATCTTAACTTGATCCTTGCTCTTTTGAGTGTTTTATGCTTTAAGAGATTGCAAGATCGCGCATGGGGTTTCGAATGCGAATGGCATTTGCACTCGGAATGATTTTTAACTTAGGTGACGCGGGGTCATGACTAAGTCCTCGAGCGTAGGTGAGACCTTTATTCAGAGTAATTTGGCTTTAGATGAACAATGATCGAGGGTAGAGGACGTCCCACTCGAAGAGTTTTCTAACTTAGGCAATGCGGGGTCACAACTAAGCCCCCGAGTGTGGGCGAGACCCTCACTCGGAGTAGTTTGTCTTTAGATGAACAATGATTGTCCTGTTCATCTTGACAATCGAGTGTGGAGGATGTCCCACCCGAAGAGTTTTCTAACTTAGGAGATTGACGGTGTTCTGGACTAGGGGATACTCGCCACGTCATCTCCCAGCCAGTGGGTCGGACCGAGGACCCCCATGATGATTCATTAATGGGCCACTTCGGACAGCCCATGCCAAATACAAGGAGGATTTCACAAGACATGGCGCACAAGACAAGGACTCTCTAAACCCTACGCCTACGGTGCATATATAAACTGAGGCCAGGCTAGTCAATAAATCATTATATATTAATTACTATAATCTCGTGGTAGATACATGTATTATGTACTATCCCCATATCAATACAATCAGAAGCAGGACATAGGGTATTATCTCATTGAGAGAGCCCGAACCTAGGTAAAATCATGTATCCATGTTACCATCGTTCCAATACTCCTAGCTTAGGATCCCTACTACGAGATACGCCGGTTTTGACATCGACAACGGTGCTTTAATTGAGATCCTGTTAGGTGTTGAGTCATGGTTTGATAGAAATCAAGATCAACAATCAGGTGATATTTTTTCAGTTAGAACTGTTCCGCGTATGTCAATTCCTTTGAAAATTATTCTCGGTCGGCCTGTGTAATTTTATCGTTAGATGTATTTTAGATCGAAGCAGAAAGAATCAAAGGCAACGCGTCAAGATCGGCAGCCGTCCGAGGACTCCTTGCCTAGACCGAGTCCATGTATGCACGTATTAATTATACGGCGGCGTAACGCAGCATCGTGGCTGATGGGAGCACGCGTATGGATGCTAAAAGGCCCAGCCAACGCATCAACAAAATAAGTGGAGCAGGGCAACACTACATGTCGTTGTTTTATGTAGATCAATTAAGAAATCCCACGCTGATGGGATGGCAACTCTGCCTCTCGTCAAGTGCTAGTACTCCTAGTACTGGATGATGCATGGATTACACGACAAATGTTATTCAATTTGACCCAAATTACTAGTGGATGCACTATGTTTTTTGTCTCTCAGGTTGATCGTTCCATGCATTGGTCGGCTCCGATGCAGTTTTCAGGCGCTCCGGCCACGACAGTCCTCGTCAAAGCCCGGTCTATCATCCCGTCTGCAATCAGTTAGGACGGCGTCGGATAAATTGCCAGGTGCAATTGTTCTAGTTTTTCGTGATATCTACTTGTTGGCAGTTTTTTGTGCTGCAGGTTTTGCAATCCGGTCCATGATGTGCTGCCGTTCCATGCTCGTAACTCGGACGACCCTGCGAATTCGAATTGTCATCTCATCGCGTAGACGCCCGGTGCCTTCATTTCGTATGTACTCTCTTCGTTTTTAAATATAAGTTTTTAAAAAAAAATTACAAGATGATTATATACGAAATAAAATGAATAAATCTACATTTTAAAATATGTCAATATACATTCATATATAGTTATCTAATGAAAACTCTTAAAAAACTTATATTTAGAAACGAAAAAAATAGGTTCTAAGGTCTGCGGCCACTGCCAGCGCATCCAGAGACGAGCCGCCGAGCCGGGATCGATTGGGATTCCTCTATGCGGCAGCCACCGGGAGATAAATCCTTCTTTTTCTTTGGTATTTTACTTATTAAGTATGAAGGCAGTCTATGCTCTTAAACTTTTGTTTGTCTTCCATGCATATTTTCACCCTTGCACTAAAAGTAGTATCATACTAGTATTTGCTAACACTTGCCTGAGATGCTAGACCTCCTCTGCCTTGTTTGATTCGGATCTGATGTTGGTTACTTCATCATCGGCTGATTGCCTCACAAGAAATCAGATCGCAACACGGCCTATGTTCACGTCCGCTGCTCGGCAATACATCGGATCCGGACTCAATCTGGCCCACGTGCGATCCTTCCGAAGAGATAGTGCCGAGCAGTGCACCGATCAGAGCTCGGCCTGATGGCAGCACACCACAGGAGATTTGTTTCTTCCCCTTTTTTTAATTCAGTACCTACCCGTCTACCGCTAAACGGAGGCGTTTAGCATGCTGTTCCTCACTACCTTTGCCGACAAGTACGCAAAACAAAAGTGCTAATAAGCATATTAAGGACTAGTTCCGCAGCATGCTCAGTACGGATCAGTTCGTCCGTTTGCTTCCATCCGCTATGGTCGTCGCCGCCGGGGAACAGGTTTTATTTTTCCAAATTGTTCGTTTAGCATTATTATATACAGATTATTTTATGCTGGCTTGTATTGCATTATTTTTTAAGATATTCTACCAACGCTCCTACATGAGGTCGGTTTGTCCCCCCTTTCGCTGTCACCTCAGCCAGTCGACCTGTATCGACATCAACTTCGCGTCAGATAATCAACCTTGACTACGTCGTGAATACGTTACGCCGCCACCTCAGCGATCTGACGTCTTCATCCCGCATGCGCTGATCAAGCCAGATCGATCTCAACGCAGTTACAGGGAGATTTGATCTTTTTTTCCTCTATTAGTTTTGGAGCCCGTCTACACTTTTCACTAATGATCTCATTTTCATGTGCTTCCCTGATGCAATTAGCACTACTAGATGTTGCACGTCCATCGAGATTGGATTGATGCAACGAGTAGCTTACGTGATACCTTTCATATAAAGTTGTATGAGTACTTTGGGGCAGCTCTTTCACAACAATTGCTACATGCGGATCAAGCCGACAGTCACTGCGCCGACCGACACCTATGCACAATGAGTTCGGATCATACCAGGACAATGTTGTCGCCCCGCGCATGCCGACCTGCATCGACATCTCCGTGCTGCCACTTCGTCGAACCGACCTTGACGCCCAGGCCAAACTCACCTAATTAATTATGCAATTTTTATTGTTATTATTATCTCTTGCTCGCATTATTTTACGTGTGTAGGTAATCAGCTTCGGTTGAGTCGCGCGGTCAGTTCGGCGTCACCTTGCCGACCTACTCCGCCACCTCGGCTGGACTGGGGGCTTCACCTCACCCCATAGGCCGAGCCGTGTCACTACTTCAGAATGCCGATCTCCTCGCTCGGTCATCTCGGGCTTGGGGGCTGGGACCTCGGTCATGCCAAAGACTATGCACCATATTGGATCTGTCAAAAGTTCGATGACGTCCTCGTCCCGCCACAAGCCTAGATCGCATCATCGACACCGAGCACATTAACCAGCTAAGTCGCTTTCATGTTAAAATATTTTCAGCTTTCTATTTTGTTCGGTTCGTCCAAGCGTTATACTTTTTTGACAAAAAGTTGTTTGTGAAAAAATTTCTTTGTCAAAACTTTCTTTATTACAAACAAATTGAAATATTCCGTTTGCTTGGTGGCTTCCTTTATGGAACCTTTTCTCTTTGCATGTGATTATTATTGTACAACTTCTTTCCTTGCTCGTGTATTAAGCCAAAATATGCATCATGTTGACTAAAGTGTTCCACAAAGCTGGGTTGCCTGGCTCCTGTGCTTACCCCTACGTTCCTGATTATCTGGCTAGGGAGTAAAGGGAGCACCGCTGCGATTGTTACGATTGGGCCATCCGAACTCATACTCAGACGGTGAAGCCGAATGCTAGCGCTCTTATTGTTTTCAACTGTGGTCGGTACACGACAGAACTCATGCGTACACAAATCTATTTCACAAGTCTCATAGTAATCATGAGCGGCCAAAGAAAGGTACCGTAGAGGGCACTATTTTCTTTGAAGATGCTTCTTACGTTACATATGTAATATAGCATAAGTTCCCTAGGCGCGCTTTGTCTGTTACAGCCTCATGGCCTGATTGCCTGGTTATCCGAAATGCCGACGATATTCTCGGTAGGTGGAGTAGATAACACTTTTCGGCCCTTGGCCAAAGAGGGAGAAGTCGATGGTCGGTTAACACGCGTTGAAAGTTCGGGCGAACACATAATTATATAAGTACTTCGGTACATACAATCATTATATATAAAATTCTTTTACCCAAGTCACTTGGAGGCTCTTAAATTAATATGAGCCGTTTTATAATAGATGTTTTCTTCTTAGTCTTTGCAAAGTCTTTTTCTACCACTCCTTTCTCGACTCAAGTGTATGATCAATAGCCGGGTAGCCTGGTTTTTCTCTAAAGCCGCTCGCGTTTAGTTCACTAAACTGGCCTGAGAATCACTCCGCCTTCGGGATAGGGATGTTGAAGCCGAAGGCTGACCCACTTAAGGTCTAGAGATCGGATGTGTCATGTCAAAGCATGACAGAAGCACAATTTTAAGACCAATTTCGTACTGGAACAAAAAAGTTGATTCAATCTAGACGTAAAGTTTTCTACGCAAGTTTTTTGGTCTTTTGATCTTATAACATCTTTCAACTATTTTATGTTTTCCTTTTAGGAAGAGGGACATCCTCTTGGTTTAGGTGTTCGGCGTGATGGTCTTGCCTGGAAACTCTTTTCTGAACTATGGTTCGACATCTTTCCTGCCCAACTCCACCACGACATTATCAAAACATACATGATGGTTGAACTAGTTCCCGAGGAGATACAATCCTAGGGTTAGCCATATTGCCCAACTCAAGTCTTGGGGGATACTGCATTGACAATTCAATGCAGAAAATTTCAGTGTGACACAGATTCTGAGGAGATTATGATCCTTGGGTTGTTCGGCCGCACCCAACTTGAGTCTCGAGGTCTATGCACACCGCTTTTGTGTTTTGAAGTATGCTGCCGAGCTAGGATTTGATCCTCGGGCTAATTTTGCAAATCAACATGAGTCTCAGGGGCTACTGGAATCAGCGGTTTTGTGTCATCATTCAGGTGCATCTCGAGTTTTAGACCGACACACACCTTGAGGGATACTGGCTATATATCTCGACAGAGAATAAATTGTACCAATCGAAAAAATCCACGAAAAATCAGTCCACGGTCGGGGTGGTGCACCACCTCGAAACCAGTCTGGCATATAGCTCGGGCGCAAGTGGTTGGATCCATAGATAGACTTTCCGACATTAAGCTCGGATGAATTCCTTCAAGTTTTTAAAGGTCCGAGTTAGTTTATGATACCTCAGACGCTGACCATCGTTAGAGCTCAGATACAGTCCGGCGTTGGAGCTCGGAAGCAGTCCGGCATAAAGCTCGGATTCGAATGGCTCGTTCCATAGAAGAATAGTCCGTAATTTAAGCTCGGATGGACTCATTCAATTTTTCAAAGGCCAAGGTAATTTATGATACCTCGGATGTCGGCCATCGTCGGAGCTCGTCTACAAAAAGACCCCTCGGATGTAGTCCGGCGTTGGAGCTTGGACGCAAGAGGATACCTTGAATGTCGAATAGTGTTGGAGCTCGGCTGTGAAAAGACACCTCAGATGTAGTTCGGCGTTGGAGCTCGGACGCAAGAGCACGCCGTCGGACGGGAAACACTTCGAACCCCAGGTGTGGCATAAAATATTACAAGGCATTGATAAAAGCCGAATACTTAAAGGGGATCCTCGGATGCCCGACATGTAAACTCTTCGGATTCAGGTCAACGATCCTCAAGATCGGACATGGGAAGATTTGTTGAACCAGTTTTCTAGAACGACGATCGAAAACAAAGAATTATTCAGAAGAACCGAGGAGCGTCCTCAAATTGAAGACCGGTTCAGGGGGCCACTGACGATGTCCTGGACTAGGGGGTACTCACCATGTCGTCTCCCAACCAGTGGGTCGGGCCGAGGACCCCCATGATGATTCACTAATGGGCCACTTCAGGCAGCCCATGCCGAATACAAGGAGGATTCCACAAGACTTGACGCACAAGACAAGGACTCCTCTAAACCCTAGGCCTACGATGCATATATAAACCGAGACTAGACTAGTCAATAAATCATTATATATTCATTACTACAATCTCGTGCTAGATACCTGTAATATGTACTATCCCCATATCAATACAATCAGAAGCAGGACGTAGGGTATTATCGTCTTGAGAGAGCCCGAACCTGGGTGAAATCCCGTGTCCATGTTACCATCGCTCCAGAACGCCTAGCTTAGGACCCCTACTACGAGATACGTCAGTTTTGACACTGACAGCGATGCGGAGTCGCGGCTAAGCCCCGGACTGTGGGGGGACTCTCACCCGGAGTAGTTTGTCTCGAGATGAACAATGATGGTCCTGTTCATCTTGAAAATCGGGTGTGGAGGATGTCCCACTCAAAGAGTTTTCTAACTTAGGCAACGCAGAGTCGCGGCTAAGCCCCTGAGTGTGGGCAAGACCCTCACTCAGATTAATTTGTCTTTAGATGAACAATAATGGTCCTGTTCATCTTGACAATAGAGTGTGGAGGATGTCCCATTCGAATAATTTTCTAACTTAGGCGACGCGGAGTCGCGGCTAAGCCCCTGAGTGTGGGCGAGACCCTCACACGAAGTAGTTTGTCTTTAGATGAACAATGATGGTCATGTTCATCTTGACAATCGAGTGTGGAAAATGCCCCATTAGAAGAGTTTTCTAACTTAGGCAACGCGGAGTCATGGCTAAGCCCCCGAGTGTGGGCGAGACCCTCACTCGGAGTAGTTTGTCTTTAGAATAATGATGGTCCCGTTCATCTTGACAATCGAGTGTCGAGGATTTCTCACTTGAAGAGTTTTCTAACTTAGGCGACGCGGAGTCGCGGCTAAGCCCAGGAGTGTGGGTGAGACCCTCACTCAGAGAAGTTTTGTCCTTAGATGGACAATTATGGTCCTGTTCATCTTGACAATCGAGTGTGGAGGATGTCCCACTCGAAGAGTTTTCTAACTTAGGTGACGTGGAGTCACGGCTAAGCCTCCGAGTGTGGGCGAGACCCTCACTCGGAGTAGTTTGTCTTTAGGATAGTGATGGTCCAGTTCATCTTGACAATCGAGTGTGGAGGATTTCCCACTCGAAGAGTTTTCTAACTTAGGCGACGTAGAGTCGCGGCTAAGCCCAGGACTATGGGTGAGACCCTCACTCGGAGAAGTTTTGTCCTTAGATGGACAATGATGGTCATGTTCATCTTGACAATGGAGTGTGGAGGATGTCCCACTCGAAGAGCTTTCTAACTTAGGTGACGCGGGTTCACTCTATGTCCCTCGAGTGTGGGCGAGACCCTCACTCAGATTAGTTTATCTTTAGATGAACAATGTTGGTCCCGTTCATCTTCACAATCGAGTGTGGAGGATGCCCCACTCGAAGAGTTTTCTAGATTAGGCGACACAGGGTCATGGCTAAGCCCCCGAGTGTGGGCGAGACACTTACTCAGAGAAGTTTGTCTTTAGATGAACAATGATGGTCATGTTAATCTTGACAATTGAGTGTTGAGGGTGTCCCGCTCGAAGATTTTTCTAAGTTAGGCGATGCGGGGTCGCGGCTAAGCCCCTGAGTGTGGGTGAGACCCTCACTTGGATTAGTTTGTACTTAGTAAAATCAGGTTTGTGGCTAAGTGTTTTGCTTTTACACCCAGTAGGGGTGGTACTTTAATTTTGACAAAATATAATGACACTAAACTTTTATTCATCGAGACCACTCAGATTTATTATGAAAATCACAATTTACACTCTCGTGCTAGAAGTGTAGAACTTGTGAAGCAGGTCCGTGTTCCAAGTCCGAGGTTATTCTACATCATCCTCGATGTTGTACAATCGGTATGCTCCACTGCGCAAGACTTTGGAGATAGCATATGGTCCTTGCCATGGAGGCGCAAGCTTATGAGGTCTCTACTGATCCAATCGGAGAACCAGATCTCCTTCCTGAAAAGGTCGGCCTCTGACCCGTCTGTCGTGATAATGCCTCAAATCCTGTTGGTAGAGCATGGATCTTATGAGGGCTAACTCTCTTTCTTCCTCCAAGAGGTCAAGACCATCTTTTTGTGCTGCTTCAGCCTCAGCTTTAACGTATTGTTCCACTCATGGGGAATTATATTGAAGATCACACGACAACATGGCCTCCGACCCATAGACCATGAAGAAAGGAGTGTGTTGCGTAGACCGGCTAGGAGTCGTCCGAATGCCCCATAGGACTGATGGTAGTTCTTCGACCCACACTCCAGCAGCATACTCCAGAACTCTCATCAGTCGGGGTTTCAATCCTTGAAGGATCATTCCGTTTGCTCATTCTGCTTGCCCGTTTGACTGCGGGTGAGCCACAGAGGCATAATTAACCCGAGTGCCCTGGGAGTAGAATAACTTACGGAATTCGTCATAATAGAAGTTCTTCCCATTATCTGTGATGATGTCATGCAGCACACCGAATCTATAGATGATCTGCCGAATGAAGCTGATGGCAGTGCCCGCATCCAGACTTTTGATGGATTTCTCCTCAACCCATTTAGTGAATTTGTCAACAGCTACAAGCAGGTGGGTGAGTCCACTCATCCCCGTCCGCAAGGGACCAACCATGTCAAGGCCCCAAACGGCAAATGGCCAAGTGAGTGGGATCGTCTTCAGTGCGGAGAGGGGTTTGTGGGACTTGTTCTTGTAGAACTGACATCCGACGCACTTATCAACCAGCTCTCTGGCAGCCTCATTGGCTCGGGGCCAGTAAAACCCCGCTCAGAAAGCCTAGGTGACCAATGTCCGAGAGGATGCGTGATGGCCACAAGTTCCCGAGTAAATATCATGTAGGATTTGGAGTCCATCTTCCCGGGAGATGCATTTCGGAGTGACTCCTATGGTGCTTTTCTTGTACAACTGATCTCCCAAGACTTCAAATGACTTATATCGATGGACGATCTGGGAAGCTTTTTCTTCGTCTTCGGGGAGTTCTTGCTAGAGAAAATATGCTACATAAGGCCGAGTCCACTCAGAAGTGATTACCAGCATTTCATGGACTAAGTCGACCACAGCTGGGACGCCAACCTCAGTCGGATTTGAAGGACCGACTACCTATGGGGGCTCCTCTGGGAATGGATCTTCTGCAATTGTAGGGGCACAAAAATGTTCGAGGAATATATCCTTGGGAACTGCCCACCGAGTGGATCCGATTTTCGCTAGGTCGTCTGCTGCTTGATTCTTTGCACGGGGAATGTGATGCTGCTACAAACCTTCAAAATTCTTCTCCAATTTTCTAACTGCGTTGTAGTAACTGTCATAGCTGGACACTGAATGTCCCATTCTTTCATTACTTTATTAATAACAATGTCCGAATCTCCATAGACCATTAAACGACGAATGCCAGGTGATATGTCCATTCGGAGTCCATATAGGAGGGCCTTGTACTCGGCCTCATTGTTTGATGAATCAAAGTGGATTTGAAGGACATAATTCAACCGATCTCCTTTGGGAGAAATGAGAACAACACTAGCTCCTGAACCATTGAGCATCTTGGATCTGTCAAAGAACATGGTCTAGTGGTCAGAAACACTTGGGGTCGACTGCTCTTTCTCAATCCACTCAGCCATAAAATCAACCAATGCTTGTGACTTGATTGCTTTCTTGGCTTAAAACTTGATCTCCAAGGGAAGGAGCTCAATTTCCCACTTTGCCACTCAGCCCACCGCATCTCGATTATGCAAGATCTCTGACATAGGAGCGTTGCTGACGACCGTAACCAAGTGGTCTTGGAAGTAATGAACTACCTTTTTCGCAGTCAAGTAAATACCATAGACCAACTTCTGATAATGCAGATATCTCTGCTTGGAGGGACTCAAGACTTCTGAGATATAATAGGTGGGTGTTTGGACTTTGAATGTTTTTCCTGGATCATCGCGTTTGACTACCAGGACGGTTCTCACCACTTGATTAGTTGCTACGATGTACAGGAGTAACGGTTCCTGGCTTCCTGAAGCAGCTAACACCGGTCGAGTGGAAAGCAACGCCTTGAGTTCTTCAAGCGCGTCTTGTGCTTCAGTAGTCCACCTGAACTTGTCACATTTCTTCATCAATCGGTAAAGCGGGAGAGCCTTTTCACCAAGTCTTGAGATGAATCGGCTTAGGGCTGCAAGGCAACCCATCAACCATTGCACGCCATGTAGGTGCTACGGTTGCTTCATTCGGACCATAACACCGATCTTGTCTGGGTTAGCATCGGTCCCTCGTTCGAAAACAAGGAAACCGAGCAACTTTCCTACAGGTACTCTGAATGTGCACTTGGCTGGATTCAACTTGTTTCCGAAACGTCGCAAATTCGCGAAGGTTTCGGCGAGGTCCACCAGGAGGTCGGAACCTTTCCTGGACTTGACCACGATATCGTCCATGTAGGCCTTCACGTTCCAACTGATCTGCCTCTGCAAACATTTCCGAATCATTCGCTGGAAAGTAGCACCAGCATTCTTCAAATCGAAAGGCATTGTGACATAACAGAAACACGTGAATGGGTGATGAAGGCCATTTTATTTCATCAGGACCGTACATTCGGATCTGGTGGTACCCGGAGTACGCATCGAGGAACGACAAGCGTTCACATCCGGTAGTAGAGTCCACTATTTGGTCTATATGGGGCAAAGGAAAATGATCCTCCGAACATGCCCGATTGAGGTACTTGAAGTCAATACACATTCGGAGTGATTTATCTTTCTTGGGCACCAAGACGACATCGCGAGCTACTTGGAGTGGTATACTTCGCGAATGAACTCAACAGCTAGGAGCCGAGCTATTTCTTCACCAATCGCCTTGTGCTTCTCCACAGAGGATCTGCGCAAGTACTCTTTGACCGGCCTGACTTTAGTATCAGTTCGAAATCGGTTCTCAGCCAGCGCCCTGGGAACTCCGGGCATGTCATACGGCTTCCAAGAGAAGACGTCCAAGTTCTCACCGAGGAACTGGATGAGCTCGGCTTCCTATTTCTCCCTGAGTGATGTGGATATGTTTGTCGGTGCGACACTTGGATCAGTCGGGTCAAAATGGACTTGCTTGGTCTTGCCAGCCGATTGGAAAGCCGACTCGAAAGCAGGCCGTTTCAACCTAAGCAAGTCAGCTATGTCGACCTCCTTCTTGTACCCTCGAGCTCAGCTGCCAGCACTTGTTCATTGCCAATTTTGGAACCCTGCTGGAGGTATCCCTAAGCTAAGACCCGGTTGTCAGTCACAGTGATCACGCCATTCGGCCCTGACATCTTCAACTTAAGATACACGTAACATGGTCTAGCCATGAAACATGCATAAGCGGGCCTGCCCAAGATTGCATGATAGACATTGCAAAAATCCAGCACCTCAAATGTCAACCGCTCCTTCCGGACGTTCTTTTCACTTTTCCCGAATACTACATCCAGAGAGATCTGGCCGAGTGACTCTGCTTTCTTCCCAGGGACGATCCCATGGAAATGCATGTTGCTCTTGCTCAATTGGGACATCGGGATACCCATGGCTTTGAGCGTGTTGGCATAAATTATGTTGAGTCTGCTGCTTCCGTCCATAAGAACTTTACGCAGTCATACATCATTCACAACCGGATCAACCACTACCAGAATTCTGTTATTTGTCGTCTGCTGGCATATGGCAAAGACCGTCTTTGCCGTCAGCTGCCATAAAGTAGGTGACAAAGAGCTGACTTATGGCAAAGATTCTATTTGCCATCTGTCAGCTCTTTGCCGTCTGCCAACGGACGGCAACGACCCGTAAGGCAGACGGCAAAAAACCCACCTAGGACTCACTGGCCCCGTGGGGGTAAGGGGCCGCATGCTAGCTCTTTGTCGTCTGCCTTACGGGTCTTTGCCATCCGCTGGCAGACGATAAAGCTTACGGTTACTAAAGGCTACAGCCCGACCCCCACCCCATCGTCCCACTCTCTTTATTTGTCTCTCTCTGTCCCCGAGTGCCGACCCGCTGCTGGCCGCCCCCCACTCGCCCTCGGCCGGCCCGTTGCCTGCCGCCCCGCATCCACCCCCGGCCGTTGCCGCACCCGCCCTCGACTGCCCTCGCACCCACTGCCGGCCACCCAGTAGTAGGCCACCCCATCGGCACAAGACCCGATGCCGACCGCCTCGCCTCCAGATGCCCCTGCACCTGCCACCGGCTGCCCCGCCGTCGACTGCACCAAACCCGGAAGCCCCAGACCCCGCCACCCCGGCCGCCCCCGGCCCCGCCACTCCATCGTCTCCGGTGAGTGCCCCCCGCACACATTTTTTTGTTTTTCCTGTTTTTTAGTTAGTTTTTTCTGTTAAGTTAGATAGTTAGTTTATTACATAGGAAATACTGAGATAGAAAAGGAAAAACTAAGAAGAAAAGAAGAAAGGAAAAAAAATAGAAGAAAAAGAAAGAGAAGAAGAAGAAGAAGAATAAGAAAGAAGAAGAAATAGGAGTAGAAGAAGAGGAAAGGAAAGAAGAAGGAAGAAGAGAAAGAAAAGAAGAAAGAGAAAGAAGTAGAAGAGGAGTAGAGAAAAGAGTCAGAAGAAGAAGAAGGAAAGTAGAAGGAGAAAGTAAGTAGTAGAAGGAGAGAGAAGAAGTAGAAGGAAAGAGGAAGAATAGAAGAAAGAGAGAAGAGAAAGAAGAGGAAAAAGGAAAAAAAAAAAAGAGAAGAAAGAAAAGGAGAGAAGAAGAAGAAGAAGAAGAAGAAGAAGAAGAAGAAGAAAGAGGAGAGGAGGAGAAAGAGAAGAGGAAAAAGGAAAAGAAGAAGAAAAAGAGGAGAAGAAGAAGAGGAAAAAGGAGGAGGAGGAGGAGAAGAATAATAAGAAGAAGAAGAGAAGAAGAAGAAGAAAAAGGGGAGAAGAGGAGAAGAGGAGAAGAAGAAGAGGAAAAAGGACAAGGAGAAGAAGAAGAAGAAGACATCCCTACAAGACCCCCAAACACCCCAACAACAAGCCCCGACACCCTGACACGATGCCCCGACATGACACCCTCACACGACACCCAGACATGACACCCCGACACCCCGGCACGACACTCCGCGCAACTACTAATGTGCCACCCCCTACGCCACTAATCCCCGAACCCCGACCCCTGACACCTCTTCGGCCTCCTGTGGACCGAAAAGGTGCTCTTCGACCTTCCAAAGGCCGACGGGGTTATAGTTTTTAAAATTATGTGTTAGGTCATTTATTTTCTGATTTTGTTATGAAAAACATCATATTTGTGTTGATCGAGTTTCATTTCAATGTGTAGTTGTTTCGTCGCTGCGAGGGTCTGCTGTTCGACGACCTACCCGTGCATTTGATGAGCTCCCCTACTGCGTTTGTTGGTTAGAACAAATGACATCTCCTCCCCTGGCCCCCTTAATTTTCTCGGTTCTGGTCTTTGTGCTGATGAAACTTGCTAGCAATAGGTGTCTTCAATCATCAATAAGCGTGACCAGTATGCGTCTCCCATTCAAAAGGGCGGCATCTATAAATATGCATGTCTTCTATAGGTGTGAGGAGGGATACAAGGAGGCCGCAACAAAGCTTATTTATTTCGAGTGCAGGCGCGTACTACAGAACTTATGACACGAGGCTCGAGTACAGGCTGTTCTAGACTACTACGCCTCATAGCATATTAAGAAGGCCAAGTCATCGTCCCGCCGAAAGTTTCTGGACAATGAGCAGTACATGAAGGTAATTACCTATTCTTAAGGCCTTGTACTTAGTTTACTTTGCTTTCATTTGTAGGCGTAGCTCTCAAATTTTTATTTACTAACTTAGGTGCGCCTGAGATGGTGTGCGGATAAGATGGGTTGTTGGGAGGCGTTGGTGAATGAATGGTGCTCTGACCAATGGCAAGTCGTCCATGGCGATGCCAAGGTACGGCGTGCCCAAATGAAGGTGTGCCACACCATCAACGCAGCGCCAACATTTATCAGTTGGGGCAGAACTGGGTATGTGGTTTGCTTCATGATTCCTGCAATTCATTCTTGTAGTGCTAGGTTTACCCATTATTAGTACTTTGTTCCTCTCTTGTAGGCTCATCACAATATGACGGAGGTTCTAGAGGTGTATGACCTCTATGCCATGGCCCATACTACCTCATACAAGAAGGTCAAGGCATTCTTTGAGTCTGACCTCGATAATCCCGAGAACTTCACCAATATCTCCTCCCACCACAAGCTTGTGAGGTACAGAGATGTGGGGAAGGTGGTGAATGGGGAGGACTTCAACCCGAGCCAGCATCCACTTGATCCACATCTGGTGATGATAGCTGGCCATGAGAGGCCCCATGGCCCGATATCCATTCGAGATGGACATATACGGTCTTCGAGAACTCTCTGAAAGATCAAGGGGCACCAAACGAGCTCTTGTCCTGAGATGACGCCTCTTCCACGGCCAGTCCAGCTCACCATAGAGGTTAGTCATACAGACTCAGATAGGTTTCCTCCATTACATTGTATGTGCGGACAAATATGATTACAATGCTAACGAGGAGTTGTGTTGCAGGCTGCTTTGCAGAAAGAGAGAGACAAACCATGCGCTTTTGGCGAAACAGGCCCGGCAGGCGGCAGAGGAGAAGAGTAATCTGCACGAGAGGACGGATAGGTTGTTGGAGGAGGAGAGGGCACAAAACGATGCGTCTAACCGGGCCATGTACGAGCTCATCGTGGTACGTTTCTTCTTCATATTAGCCAAATCATGAACTACATGTTCTTTTCACTAATAACCAATATGATTAACTTGGCAAAACCAAATGTGTAGACTTTATGCGAGAAGACCGGTCAACCCACAACAGGTTTCAATCGACATACTTTTTATATGTGAAGTCATCACTCCCCATAAGATTTTCATATGTACTCTTTGCTTTTATTCTACACTTCTTTCTACTTCATCTTTCTCAAGATTAAGATCATACCAAGCAAGGCCCTCAACTCAAAAGCACTTTTCATTATATAACTCACGGACTTGCTTACATAGGAGTAATCATAAAGCACTGACACAAAACTAGATCACACAAAAACTTTATTCTACTAGTTCAAGATATAACCAAAAGGATTGAGCTAAGAAAAGATGATGAAAATAAAAATAAAAATAAAAATAAAAACAAAAGATGTGATGGTGATACGATACAAGGGCAGCTCCCCCAAGCTTGGCACAAGCCAAGGGGAGTGCCCATACCCATGTGTTTAGTTGTCTTGCTTCGGGGGTGATGATGCTATATACTTGGCAATGAGGCCTTTAAGAATACGATTCTCCTCCTCGAGCTTGTTATTTTTCTGTCTGAGATCCATTATTTCCTTGTAAACCCATGGATGTTTCATTGTTGCGGGGGAAGAAGCAACACTCCTCTTCATATTTTCAAAAGTAAGAAATTTGGCATTGGAAGGGATAACCGAATTCAGAATTGGTAAGCTTTGAAGTTCTTCCAGCATGGCTCCAGGTTGTGAATGAGAGGTAACTTCCTGGTCTTCGTCCATGGAATCTATCCTTTTCAAGTCGGCCTCCATCGCTTCTTCCATAGCTGGCCCGAAGCAGTTTTCCATGACCGACTCTTGCAAAGACATCTAGCTCTAAATCTGCTGCAAAAACAGATCAAAAAGAAAATGGGAGGTATTTTTGTGATACGTGAATCAAAACCTTCGGGAGATTATATAATGAATTTTTACTGACCCGAAGGAGTATGCCACAAGAAAACCGAGTCCGGGTGGTACACGAGGTGGCCACAAGCCCCAGGGGCACGGCCAGGGGGTGGCCGTGCCAAGCAGGCTTGTCGCCTCCTCATGCACTATTTGGACTACTTTAAATTTTCCTATTGTTTTAAATATTCCAAAATAGATAAAAATTTCCATTGAAATAGTTTTGGAGTCTTTTTGCTTACCGTACCACATACCTGTTCCTTTTCGGAGTTTGAAACGTTCTGGTAAGTCTCCCTAATGTACTCCTCCAGAGTTATAGTATTGATAATATTGGTTTCAAGATTTATGGGAGTAAGTGAGATATAATGTTTGATTCTTTGACTGTTCACCACCTTAGGGTTTGTGCCTTTGGTGTTGTTAATCTTGATGGCACCGGAATGGTATACCTCTTCGATGACGTAAGGACCTTCCCATTTAGAGAGATGTTTTCCTGCAAAAAATCTTACACGAGAATTGTATAGCAAGACATGATCACCTACATTAAATTCACGATTTTGTATCCTTCTATCATGCCATCTCTTAACCTTTTCTTTAAAGAACTTAGCATTCTCATAGGCTTGGGTTATCCATTCATCAAGTGAGCTAAACCTCTTCTCACCAGCAAGTTTGAAATCATAATTGAGCTCTTTGATTGCCCAATAAGCCTTATGTTATAGCTCTAGAGGTAAGTGACATGCTTTACCATAAACCTTATACGGAGACATACCCATAGGGCTTTTGTAAGTAGTTCTATAAGCCCACAATGCATCATAGAGTTTCTTAGACCAATTCTTCCTAGATCTATTAACAGTCTTTTGCAAAATCAATTTAATCTCTATATTGCTCAATTCTACTTGACCACTAGACTGAGGATGATAAGGAGATGCAACTCTATGATTAACATCATATTTAGCAAGCAATTTATGAAAAGCACCATGAATAAAATGTGAACCACCATCAGTCATCAAATATCTAGGGACTCCAAATCTAGGTAAAATAACTTCTTTAAGCATTTTAATAGAAGTGTTATGATCAACTCTACTAGTCGGAATAGCTTCTACCCACTTAGTGACATAATCAACAACAACTAGAATATGAGTATACCCGTTAGATTGTGGAAAAGGCCCCATATAATCAAAGCCCCAAACATCAAATGGTTTGATAACAAGAGAGTAATTCATGGGCATTTCCCAATGTCTACTAATATTACCAATTCTTTGACATTCATCACAGGATAAGACAAACTTAAGAGCATCCTTGTGTGCAGTTCTATCTCCAGAGTAGGCCAATAAAACCCAGATTGTAGTACCTTGTGTGCAGTTCTATCTCTAGAGTGATGTCCTCCTTAGGCTGTGGAGTGAAACTTGCGTAAGATCCGTTCCTATTCATGCTCAGGTACACAACGTCTAATAATACCATCTACTCTTCTTTATAAATATATGGGTCATCCCAAAAGTAATGCCCTAAATCATAGAAGAACGTTTTCTTTTGTTGGTATGTGAAACTTGGAGGTATAAATTTAGGAACATTGTGATTGGCATAATCAGCATACCAAGGAGCATTATGTGAAGTATTCACGACAGCTAATTGTTCATCAGGAAAGCTATCATCAATAGGTAGTGGGTCATCAAGAACATTTTCTAACCTAGACATGTTATCTGCCACAGGGTTATCAGCACCCTTTCTATCAGTGATATGCAAATCAAATTCTTGTAGCAGAAGGACCCACCTAATAAGTCTATGTTTAGCATATTTATTCTCCATAACGTATTTAATAGCAGCATGACCGGTGTGAGAAGTTACTTTGGAATCAACAATATAAGGTCTAAACTTATCACAAGCAAGCACAACTGCTAGAAATTCCTTTTCAGTAGTAGCATAGTTTCTTTGAGCATTGTCTAGAGTTTTACTGGCATAATGGATAACATTTAATTTTTTATCGACTCTTTGTCCTAGAACAGAACAACATAATCACTAGCATCACACATAATTTCAAAGGTAGGTTCCAGTCGGGTGGTTGAACAGCAGGTGCGGTAATCAAGGCATTCTTAAGAATTTCACATGCTTCTACGCAATCATCATCAAAAACAAACGGAACATATTTTTGCAAAGGTTAGTGAGATGCCTAGAAATCTTTGATAAACCTCCTATAGAAACCAGCATGACCAAGGAAACTTCTTATACCTTTGATATCCGTAGGACATGACATTTTTTCAATAGCATCAACTTTAGCTTTATCAACTTCAATACCTCTTTCAGAGATCTTGTGCCCCATGACAATACCTTCACTAACCATAAAGTGGTACTTTTCCCAATTCAAGACAAGATTAGTTTCTTCACATCTCTGCAAAACTCGATCAAGGTTGCTGAAACAATCATCAAATGAAGTTCCGTAAACGGAAAAATCATCCATGAAAACCTCAAGAATCTCTTCACAAAAGTTAGAGAATATAGCCATCATACATCTTTGAAAGGTAGCAGGTGCATTGCATAAACCAAAAGGCATACGTCTATACGCAAAGGTATCGAAAGGGCAAGTAAAAGTGGTTTTTTCTTGATCCTGGCTTGATACAGGTATTTGTGAGAAACCAGAGTAACCATCTAGAAAGCAAAAAATGAGTATGTTTGGATAATCTTTCTAGAAGTTGATCAATAAAAGGTAAAGTGTAATGATCTTTCTTAGTAGCTTTATTTAATTTCCTAAAATCAATTACCATTCTATAACCTGTAACAATTCTTTGCGGGATCAATTCGTTTTTATCATTAGGAACAACGGTAATACCTCCCTTCTTAGGGACACAATGGATAGGACTAACCCCTACCATCAGCAACATGATAAATTATACCTGCCTCCAGAAGCTTTAGTACTTCTTTTCTTACCACTTCTTTCATCTTAGGGTTCAATCGTCATTGGTGATCAATAACTGGTTTGGCATGAGGCTCCATATTAATTTTATGCTGGCATAGAGTAGGACTAATTCCCTTAAGATCATCAAGAGTATAACCAATAGCAGAACGGTGCTTCCTCAGAGTTTTAAATATTAATATCTTTTCTTCATGCTCTGAAAGGTTAGCACTAATAATAACAAGATATATCTCATTTTCATCAAGATAAGCGTATTTCAACTTATCGGGTAATTGCTTGAGCTCAAACAGGGGATCACCCTTAGGTGGAGGAGGATCCCCAAGTATTTCAACAGGTAAGTTGTGTTTCAAAATAGGGTGCTGCTCAAAGAAAATTTCATCTATTCCATTCCTATCATTCATATGCATATCATTTTCATGTTCTGGCAAATATTGTTCTAAGGGATCAGTAGGAGGCACAACAATAGAAGAGAGACCAATAATTTCATATTTACTAGGAAATTCCTTGTCATGAGGTTGTCTACGAAATTTAGAGAAATTAAACTCATGAGACACATCCCCAAAGCTCACAGTAACTATTTCCTTCTCACAATCAATCTTAGCATTAACAGTATTCACGAAGGGTCTGCCAAATATAATGGGACAAAGATTATCTTGTGGAGAACCACAAACAAGAAAATCAGTAGGATACTTTATTTTCCCACACAAGACTTCAACATATCTAACAATCCCCATTGGTGCAATACTGTCTCTATTAGCAAGCTTAATAGTAACATCGATATCCTCTAGTTCAACTGGTGCAATATCATGCATGATTTCTTTGTATAAGGAATAGGGAATTGCACTTACACTAGAACCCATATCACATAAGCCATGATAACAATGATCTCCTATTTTAACAGAAACAACAAGCATGCCAACAACTGGTCTATGTTTATGCTTAGTATGAGGTCTAGCAATTCTAGCAGCTTCATCACAGAAATGAATAACATGCCCATCAATATTATCAACCAAGAGATATTTAACCATAGCAATACTAGGTTCAACTTTAATTTGTTCAGTGGGTGTGGGTGTTCTAATACAACTCTTACGAACCACAGTTGAAGCTTTAGCATGTTCCTTTATCCTAACAGGGAAAGGTGGTTTCTCAATGTAAGCAGCAGGGATAACAGGATCAACATTGTAAGTAATAATTTTCTCTTCAACTTTAATAGGTTCCACTACTTTCACTTCAATGGGAGGATGAAATTTAAACCACTTCTCGTTAGGGAGATCAACATGAGTAGCAATAGATTCACAGAAAGAAGCTACTATCTCACAGTCAAGTCCATATTTAGTGCTAAATTCACGAAAAGGATCGGTGTCCATGAAGGATTTAACAAAATCAAACTTAAGATTTATACCTGACTCCTTACCTTCATCGAGTTCCCAATATTCAGAGTTGCGTTTAATTCTTTCCAATAAATTCCATCCGAATTCAATATCTTTCTTCATAAAAGAACCAACACAAGAAGTATCGAGCATGGATTGATCATTACGAGAAAGCCGAGCATAAAAATTCTGAATAATAATTTCTCTCGAGAGCTCATGATTGGGGCACGAATATAATGTTGACTTAAGCCTTCCCAATCTTGAGCGATTCTTTCTCCTTCACGAGGCTAAAAATTATAAGTAGAATTCCGAACACGATGAACTAGATGCATAGGATAGAATTTTTGATGAAATTCCATTTTGAACCGGTTGTAGCTCCATGATCCAATATCATCACATAGCCTATACCATGTCAATGCCTTCCCCTTCAAAGATAAAGGAAAGGCCTTCTTCTTGACATGATCCTCGAGCAGACCTGCAAGCTTAAATAATCCACAAACTTCATCCACATAGATTAGATGCAAATCAGGATGTAGTGTTCCATCTCCTGCATAAGGATTAGCTAGCAGTTTCTCCATCATACCCGAAGCAATTTCATAATAAATATTTTCAGTAGGTTAAGTAGGTTGAGGGACAACTCTTTGTGTTTTCGGTAGAGGTGTAGATACCCCGAACAAGCCCCTCCAAGTATTACTTTCCATAGTAACAAGTGACAGTAAATTTCAGCACACTATAATTTTTTTCCTTACCAAGTTCCACTCACCAAAGGCGCTTCAGTCCCCGGCAATGGTGCCAGAAAAGAGTCTTTATGACCCACAAGTATAGGGGATCTATTGGAGTCCTTTCGATAAGTAAGAGTGTCGAACCCAACGAGGAGCAGAAGGAAATGACAAGCGGTTCTCAGTAAGGTATTCTCTGCAAGCACTGAAATTATCGGTAATAGATAGTTTTGTGATAAGATAATTCGTAACGGGTAGCAAGTAAAAATTGTAAATAAGGTGCAACAAGGTGGCCCAATCCTTTTTATAGCAAAGGATAAGCCTGGAAATACTCTTATACAAAGCAAAGCGCTCCCGAGGATACATGGGAATTTATGTCAAGCTAGTTTTCATCATGCTCATTTGATTCGCGTTCGCTACTATGATAATTTGGTATGTGGGTGGATCGGTGATTGGGTGCTGTACTTACTTGGAAAAGACTCCCACTTATGATTAACCCCTCCCGCAAGCATCCTCAACTACGAAAGAAGAATTAAGATAAATCTAACCATAGCATGAAACGTATGGATCCAAATCAGCCCCTTATGAAGCAACACATAACTAGGGTTTAAGATTCTTTCACTCTAGCAACCAATCATCTACTTATTACTTCCCAATGCCTTCCTCTAAGCCCAAAAATGGTGAAGTGTTATGTAGTCGACGTTCAGATAACACCACTGGAGGAGAGACAACATACATCTCATCAAAATATTGAAGGAGTACCAAATTGACATGATTACTTATAACAAGACTTATCCCGTGTCCTCAGGAACAAACGTAACTACTCACAAAACATATTCATGTTCAAAATCAGAGGAGTATAAGTGATGATCAAGGATCTGAACATATAATCTTCCACCAAGTAAACCAACTAGCATCAACTACAAGGAGTAATCAACACTACTAGCAACCCATAGGTACCAATCTGAGGTTTTGAGACAAAGATCGGATAAAAGATATGAACTAGGGTTTTCATAGGAGATGGTGTTGATGAATATGTTGATGGAGATTGAACCCCTCTCGATGAGAGTATCGTTGGTGATGACGATAGCTTCGATTTCCCCCTCCCGAATCTTTGTCTCTGTTGGAGCTCTGGATTGGTTCTGCCCAAGTTCTGCCTCGACACAGTGGCGCTTCATCCCGGAAGGTCTCTTATGATTTTTTCCTCGACGAAACCCTCCATATAGCGGAAGATGGGCACCGAAGGGCTGCCAGGTGTGCCACAAGCTCGCTAGCCGCGACCAGGGGGGTGGCTGCGGCCAACAGGCTTGTGGCTCCCTGGTTGGCCTCCTGATGTATTTCTTTTCCCAGTATTTTTTATATATTGCAAAATAATTCTCCGTAGGTTTTCAGGACTTTTGGAGTTGCACATAATAGGTATCTCAGATTTGCTCCTTTTCCAGTTCAGAACTCCAGCTGTCGGCATTCTCTCTCTCCATGTAGACCTTGTAAAATAAGAGTGAAAAGGCATAAGTATTGTACCAAAATGTGTAATAACAGCCCATAATGCAATAAATATGAATATAAAATCATGATGCAAAATGGACGTATCACGGGGCTCCGGCAAGGCGACATAGGCGGGAGGCTGCAGAGAACCCCATGAGAGGCATGGGGCATGACAGATGGCGTCCCCGACACCGGATGTTACCTGAAGAAGCAAGACCAAGATGGGCTTCAGAGAGGGAAAAGAATCATGGGAAGGAAATAAGAAAGAGAGAGAGGGCATGGGCATGGCGAGGATGAGGCACATGCGTGTGTGCATCCAGGGACTATGGGGGACTACTTGTGGGGATGCGATGGTGGAGGCAGTCGAGTGCGTGCTCGCGACCAAGGTGGTCATGGACGCGATTCTCATGTATTAGTACGGGACGGATACTATAGATACATAAGTTATAGGGAAAGGAAGGTGGGAGGAGGAGTTGCTCACCATGGTGGTGCTGGAGGAGACGGTCCGGATGGAGAGGCAACGGAGAGGAAGAAGTGATGCACCGATCGAGGTGGCGTTCAGCTCCGTGAACCAGAGGAAGCAGAGAAGACGTCATCGTGAAGGAAGCCCCATGGGTTCCTCGCGATCATGGGTAAAGGTGAGGAAGACAACGATGCTTGTGAAGCTCCCGTGAAGAAGACAGCCGCTACGGGTTGTATCACACCCGAGATGAGCTCGGGCTCCCTCTCGGCCATGGCGACGACTTGGCATGGAGAGCCTTAGGTGGGTGGCGGCGTGGACAAGGGAAGTAGGGAATCGAAAAAGGAGGGTTAGGGAAGACCCAAGGGTACATTTTATAGGAGGCTAGGGAGCTTCTCCGGCCGTCAAATCAACAAGGGTGCCAACATGGAGTCAGCGGATGAAGTGTCGTACAAGGGTAGAAGAAGAACAGGGACATCGGTGCTGGGCTGGGCTGGCTAGGGGCTAAGTGGGCTCACTCCTCTATCACCCTTTGTCTTTATCCTCCTTTCTTTTCTATAGACAATTTTTTGAGAGAAATAAAAAGAGGGGTAGAGTGGGAATTTGAACATGAGAGATATTTTTCCTGCACTCAGGAAAATACAAGGGATTTGATAAAATTGGTTTGGGGATTTTTACAGACTATAAATTCGGACAAGTTTGAATTTATTTCAAAGTTGACTGAATTTAAAATCTAACCAAACCAAACCCAAAATGGCTGACATTTTATAGAGTGTCCCTACATAATAAGTATGATTTATGGGCACAACAAGAACTTTTTTTGAGGAATTACATTATCTCTGAAACAAACAAAATGAATAGGGAAAGAAACAAAATTGCACTTTGGGATATTGTATCTTAGGTGAAACCAAGTTGGAGTTGGAGCATCGGGAAAATAAAAAGTGGTGCAAAGCTATATATGAAAATACATAAGGTTTTTGGAAGGATCAAAGAGAAGGAGTAGGAGTTGCAATCACAATATAAAGAGAAGAAAAACATCACAACAACATGAACATGATGCACGGTGCAAAAATAAACTAGAACGAACATCACATGGCATGCAAGTTTTATCAAGATGATGAATGCAACAAACAACCGAACCACATGATGACTACGAAAAAAGGGGAATCTTCTGGATCATCGGTCTTGGGCTGTTACAACTCTCCTCCACTACACGAGTATATCGTCCCGAGATGTAGGAATGAAGACTGAGAAGGGGAAGAGAAAGAGTAAGAGGTAAAACTAAGTTGATTCTTTGACCAACGAGTGAAACCACAAGTCATGAAGGATGCAAAGGAATGAAGAATGGCACGAGGCACAAGCAAGAATTCACATGAAATTTTGGCAGCACTTCGGTAGGATAGAGGGGCAAAATTGATAAGATGGAAGGAACTTGAACATAGAACACAACACTCCGGTAAAACGAATAAGCAAGAAAGAACATGATCTTGATAAAACCAGATGATGGTTGAAAGAGAGCAACATGACAATGCCTCCAGAAGAAAATAATAGAATCAAGATCATTGGAAGGAAAAGAACGGAGAAGAAAATAACAACCTCTACCACCATTAAACTTGAGAAGCATAGGTTGAACGGAGTTGATGGAGAATCAACAACGAAAAGAATAGCTTGTTATGGGCTTGTGGAAAACATCTCAAAATTATGAGGTGACAACCTGCCACAACAGAAACAATTGATTGCTTGAGAGAAACAAGAGATGAAAAACTTATTTCACCAAGAAGAGGAGGATAAACTTGGATCATTTATGACACCATGGTAGCAACAATCCCGAGGAAATGCTTTAGTTGAAATCCAACCCAAGATAACTCCGAGAAGACATGATAGGTTTACTTATCTCATTCTTGGCAATTTTCCTTCGAGACTCCCTATAATCAAGAATTTAATGACACCATCTCAAAAGACAATGGAGAGGGAACTAAATTTAGACATCCGAGATAAAGAACACTTGAGCACCTCCAACAAGAATCTTGAAGAACAATTCGAGAAAGAATTACATCCTTAACAAACCACCATGAAGGAGCTATTGGCAAACACCGGGATGAAAGGACGATCAAAAGAATGCAGTTGAAAAGAATAGATTATGATGTTGCAAAGATTTAGATGAAGCTTCACGAAGAGATGCTTGAGAAAAACATGGAGCTCTGGAAAGAAAAGATAAACAACTTATAACCAAGAATTTGATGCCATGAACACTTCAAAAGAAGGATTGAAATCACCTTGATGAAACTAGAATAAGAATTATGTTATGCTTATCCTTCATCAAGTTAAATTGATAAAAAGCAATGGATTTCACACACCACTTATTCTTCTTGAAAAATATTGAAGAGAGATGACATGAACTTGAAGAAGTCTTGAACGAGAACACCAGTAAGAATTCACAACCGAAAGAGGACACCAAACTGGATGGAGATACATGAGAACAAAGAGATCATATCTGAACGATGGGACAACAGTTGAGAATAATTTGAGAATGGAAGCTGAAAGCTGAGAACGAGAAATCTTCTGAAATGATGGCCTTCGGGAGGATCGAGAAATGAAAACAACTTTGAATGCACCGGATAGATATGGAAGAAATTTGTCATGAATGGAAACAATTTGAGAGGAAAGCATCAAGATGAGATAACAAATCTTCAAGATAATGAACCAATATAAAGAGAAACTCTCCTTCGGTCTTCAGTACTGAGAATAATGACGAGAAGCAACATCATGAATTATTGAGACACTCCCTAATAATGAATAAGGAAAGGTTGAGCCAACGATGAAAATGATTCGAAGCGATCTTGGAAGAGGGATATGACTGATGAAAATCATTCTTGCGTCATATTTGAAAAGAACTTGAGGACATCTCTAGAAAGCTTAGAACAGCCCGGTAAGATCCTAGGGAAAACCTATGGGTTATGGATCCACTGAAAAGAAACCACCGTTGAAAGATTGCTTAGAAAGAGAGATTGCACTGTTACAAAGAAAAATTGATTAGGTGAGAACCTCGAAATAATTTGAAATGATTTTGGAACAGGAACACGAATCTTCTGAGATATACTGAAAACTCCGGATAGAATTTAGAGAGGTCCATAAACAAGAGAGGCTTGAATAAGAATTCCCACACGGGAATGCATCGGCCAACCTACGAAGGATATGACGGACACTTAAAGGTTGAATTGAATCCATCGGAGAAGAATAACAACAAGAACAAAGAATATGAGGATAGATCCTGAAACTGAAACTCCTGAGAATCTCCACAAGAACTCACCGGATACAAAACGGAAGAAAAGATAGCTTTAGCATCACATGAATAGAGAAGGCACTTGGATGAGAATTTAATCATTGAAGAAAAAGGGAGGGAGGGTGGAATAAACAAAAAAAACTTGGAACAGATGAGACAGACTCTGGAAAAGAATACGAGGATTGATCTTGCACATATTGGAGATGATTGAATATCTATCTTCAAGAGGAGCGCACCGACTAAAAAGAATTTCATGACAACTCCAGTTGAACAAAAGGATTAGCAATCCCATAAAATATGTGAACACTACTTAGAAAAGATATGACATCACCACTTGACATCGAAGCAACTCGAATTACCATATTCGAAAACAAACAAAGGATGAGGCTTACGAAACAAGCCAGAACAAATTCATACCCATTATGTAGTTGTTGGAAACATAATCCTAGGTACCTACTTGAATTCCCACCTAAGAACTTCCGAAATCTTAGGGTATACAATCGGGTATTGGGGATACAGGGAGGCAAAATATCTCACATAACTAACAATCCCTACACTCCAACTATATCCATCCGTCAACACATAACTAAGAAAACCTCGGAAATCATGTATGTCAGCCTTCGAAAAACATCCGATATACTAGTTGTGGCAATACGTCTGATCGCTCTCCCCAGTAATGGGTGACGCCAAACCACTCTCACCACAAGGAGTATAGAAGCATTTTCGATGTCGGCAACCTCTGGTATTCCGGAACTGCCATGATACAAATGTGACGACAACACCTCGAAGCTCAACTCCCCGGGACACTGCCACAACCCCTAAATTTCAGGAGGCACCAAGAACAATGTTCAAGTCACAAAGATACCGGAACGATCCCAACAATACCCGCATGATCCTAATTTTTTTTGAGTGAAAAGAGAAGAGGAGTAGAATTAAAATTCCTAAGTCATAATTCCTCACCAGAGTATAGAAGAGGAATAAAAGAAACCTACTCTCCTATATATAACTAGACTCAAAATAGTTTTTCACTAGACTCGATTCGGCCAAGGTTCGATCAATCAAGGGGGCTCCTAGGTCGATACAGGCTTTGATACCAACTTGTCACGCCCAAGATGCGATCCTATCCTTATTTTGGCACGAGGGCCTCGACAAGGATAGAAGCACATCTTGCGTTTTGCAAGAATGGATATCATTACAAGTACATGTACAAAAGGCATGAGTATATGGAATTGTCTTACACTGGCCACAAGCTACATTAAGATCACATCCATACAACACCATATTCAAACATCATACAGAAGAGCAGGGTCCGACTATGGACGAAATCAAATGACAAAATTGCATCCACCCTTGCTACTCCAGGCTGCCGCCTGGAACCCATCCTAGATTGATGATGAAGAAGAAGAACTCCAAATGAAACAGGGATCGCTCTCACGTCAAATCATTGCATTACCTGTACTACAACTGTTGTTGTAGTAATCTGTGAGCCATGGGGACTCAGCAATCTCATTTCCAAGGGTATCAAGACTAGCAAAGCTTAATGAGTGAGGTATGGTTAAGTGGTGAGGCTGTAGCAAGAAACCAAGCATTTATTTGAGTGGCTGACTACAGAAAGTAAATTATGGTGGTCTACGCATAACGGACATGAACTAGCAATGATCACTAACTGATCCTGAACACCTACTTACGTCAAACATAACCCCACCATGTTCTCTCTCGGATAAGGAGTCACAAGAAGAGACAGTCACAGTTATGCACACGGTTGGTGTATTTTATTTGAGTTTACTTCAAGTTTACTATGACCGGGTGTTAAACAAAGTTTCCCAGTTGCCACATAACCGCGGGCACGACTTTCTGAAAGATTTAACCCTGAGGGGTGCTCCAACTCATCCATCACAAATTAACCACATGTCGCGTTGGCATTCCTCAACCGCGGAATAACCCGTAATATTTGGGGAGTCTCGATGGAAAATCTCAACTTTGAGATAGCCCGAAGTGTCATCGAAATCCCACGCACAAGACGTTCGAGAAAGGGAAAACAAGTCCAGCAAGGCCTCTTGACGTGTCGACGATTCCGATAGGAGCCGCGTATCTCATTCTCAGGACACGTCGGATAAGCAACGCGTATAGTGGCCTGATAGAAATCCCCCGAGTTGCCCCGGGGTGGCCCTGCATAGTGAACTAGTTTGGACCAGCACCAACAACACTGTACCTCCTGTATTATGTTGAATAACGAACTTCGGGTAGCGCTAACTCCCTATGCGTCAAATTAATAATTAGTGTTATTATGTTGGGAAAATGTAGTACCAATGTTGGGCCTTGCCAGACAAGTTTCATCCTAAAACCAAAATCAAGGCGGTCCCCATAACAACCCCGAGCATGTTAGGAGTGCTCAATTATGGAACATAACACCGGTACCCAAGTAACTATGGCGGCAAAGGTGGAACAAAACACCAAGCAAAAGGTCAAGCATTCTACCCTTTACCAAGTATATACATGTGCATTAAATTAAATAACAATAATATTGTGATAACAAAAGAATGTACATGTTGACACATGGAAGCAATTGCACCTGCAACTAGAAACACTATAAGAATGGCTGAGCAAGCGGTAACATAGCCAAACAAGGGTTTGCTGGGATGTGGAGGGGTTAGAGGCTTATCATGGCAATGTTGGGAGGCTTGACAAACAAGTTGTAGGTAGCGAGACATAAAGATGGAAGCGAGACAACTAGCATGGCAATGATAGTAGTGGTATCCAGGGAAACGAGTCATCTTGCCTAAGATCCCGCTTGGAAGAAGAACGAATCCGTGAAGTAGACGAACGAATTCTCACACTCCAAACACTTTCGGAACCCGATCGAGAAGAAGCAATCCGGAAACTACAATCAACACATGATAAACACCACAACATATGCTTGATATGATGCACAATCAAATATGATGCATGTTATGCATGACATGTCAAAGCACAACAATCAACTCCTACCCATAAAGTGAAGCTCAATATACCACGAGTTGCATATTGACGAAGCTCGACATTGAATTACTTAGTTCATTCCTGCTTAGGTACACGATAATATTAAATGTTGTTAAACATGGCAAGAGGTGAAGCATGAATAACTAAATCATCTTGGCATGTTAAATGAGGTCGGAAGCAACATATAGCATTTCCGAAACGTCCCCATAAGAAAAATATAAATTTGGTCCAGATCTGTATTATACATATTTTAGTGTTGTTAAATAGCAAAATAAAATGCATTAAGTTATTCTACACATTTTTCTAGTCAGGTTACATATGCGGAACATTTGCATCGGAGCTACGGTCAATTAGTTATGAAATAAACCGCTTTAGCATGGCAATAATGCAAATTAATGCAAATAACAAGTTTAAATATTTTTATCATGGATTAAAGTTGCTTATTATTAATCTACACAAAATTCTAGTCAATTTACAAAATTACATCATTTTAATCCGATACACATTTATTTAGTTATTAGTGCATTAATACATGGCATTTCTAAATAAGCAATAACTTGAATATATGAGAATTTGACACTATAAACACACACAAAAAACGTAACAGGCCGAATCTGAGAATCGGGCCCAGACCCGGATGGCATATGACAGGTGGGTCAAGGATCTGAGCCTCACACTACAATTAAAAGGTATGACACGCGAATCTCAGCCTCACACTACAATTAAAAGGCCAGGCAAAAATATGGGGAGCCTAGGATTCGAACCCCAGACCTCCTCGATTGAAGCGGAAGGCACTAGCCACTATGCTACCGCGCGTGTGTGTGTTCAAATGAGGGGCATGACACAATATAACCAGAATAAAAGTGAGGCGAGGCTTTCTTCTACCTTGTTCAGCAGAATCTTGTGACGCCGCCAACGAGCGAGCTACAAAATCCGAGGATGTGGTGTGCCAGCGGGGGTGCGGGATCACGCGGTGGTCCCATTCCCGGACGTGGCGCGGCTCAGCAACAAGGTTGACACGGGGGCACGAGCTCGAGCTGCTTGCTCGGGCCTCAGCAACATCACGACAGAGGAGAAGCAGGGCGTGCAAGGCGGCACAGGCGGGTGGCTGCAGGGAACCCTATGAGAGGCATCGGGCATGACAAATGGCGTCCCCGACACCTGATGTTACCTGAAGAAGCAAGACAAAGATGGACTTTAGAGAGGGAAAAGAAACAGGGGAAGGAAATAAGAAAGAGAGAGAGGGCATGGGCATGGCGATGACGAGGCACATGCATGCGTGCATCCAGGGACTACGGGGGACTACGTGTGGCATGCGATGGTGGAGGCATTCGAGTGCGTGCTCGCGACCAAGGTTTTCATGGAGGCAGCGCTCATGGCTTCGTACAGGATGGCTACTATGGATACAGAAGTGACAGGGGAGGGAAGGTGGGAGGAGGAGTTGCTCACCATGGTGGTGCTGTTGGGAAAGTTGCATGGGAAACAAAAAATTTCCTACGCACACGCAAGATCAATCCATGGTGATGAGCATCTACGAGAGGGATAGTGGATCTACATACCCTTGTAGATCACTAAGCGGGATGCGTTAAGAAACACGGTTGGTGTAGTCAAACGTCTTCGCGATCCAAATCGTCGAGCGTCCCGCGATCTCATCACGATCCGTCCCACGATCCAATCACGATCCATCCGGCGAACTCATCACGATCTGTCCTGCGATCTAATCACGATCCGTCCCGTGAACTCATCACGATCCGTCCCGCGAACTCATCACGATCCGTCTCGCGATCTTGATCACGGTCCTTCCGATCTAGCACCAAACGGATGACACCTCCACGTTCAACACACGTATAGCTCGATAAAGATCTCCGCCTTCTTGATCCAGCAAGAGGGAGCGGAGAGGTAGAAGAGTTCTCCGGCAGCGGGACGGTGCTCCGGCGATGGTGGCGGAGCTATTCCGGTAGGGCTTCGCCTAAGCACTGCAGAAATCCGATCTAGAGGAGAAACTATGCACTAGAGGAACGGGTAGGACGTGGCTGAAAATCTAGTGCAAAACCCCTAAAAACTCCAGTATATATAAGAGGAAGAGAGGGGGAGGCTTGGCACAAGGTCCAAGCCTCCAAGGAGTCGGCTGAACCAAGTGGAGGAGGTGGACTCCACCTCCAATCCTAGTAGGACTAGGATTCACCCTATTTTTGCCTTTTTCCACTTTTTCTCTTTAGGAATTTTTCCCAAACCGCATGGGCCTTGTGTGGGACTTCCACCAGACCACTAAGGCCTGGTAAACACTTTCCCACAGCCCATGGATCCTCTTGGGTCGAAATACCCCTCCCGATGGTCTCCCGGTACACTACCGACACTCCCGGTACACTACCGACGAGCCCGAAACTTTTCCGGCGACCAAAATAGGACTTCCTATATATGAATCTTTATCTCCGGACCATTCCAGAGCTCCTCGTGACGTCCGAGATCTCATCGGGGACTCCGAACAACATTTGGTCACCACCATACATAACTCTATACTACCGAAACGTCACCAAACCTTAAGTGTGCAGACCCTGCGGGTTCGAGAACTATGTAGACATGACCGAGACACCTCTACGGTCAATAACCAATAGCGGGACCTGGATGTCCATATTGGTTCCTACATATTCAACGAAGATCTTTATTGGTCGAACCTCTATGTCAAGGAATCAGTTAATCCCGTATGATGTTTCCTTTGTTCTTCGGTATGTTACTTGCCCGAGATTCGATCGTCGGTATCTCCATACCTAGTTCAACCTCGTTACCGGCAAGTCTCTTTACTCATTCCGTAATACAAGATCCCGCAACTAACACTTAGTCACATTGCTTGCAAGGCTTATTGTGATGTTGTATTACCGAGTGGGCCCTGAGATACCTCTCCGTCATACGGAGTAACAAATCCCAGTCTTGATCCATGCCAACTCAACAGACACCCTCGGAGATACCTGTAGAGCACCTTTATAGTCACCCAGTTACGTTGTGACGTCTGATACACACAAGGCACTCCTCCGATGTTCGTGAGTTGCATGATCTCATGGTCATAGGAACATATAGTTGACATGCAGAAAACAGTAGCAATAAACTGACACGATCATATGCTACGTTTGTAGTTTGGGTCTTGTCCATCACACCATTCTCCTAATGATGTGATCCCCTTATCAAATGACATCTCATGTCCATGGCTAGGAAACCTTAACCATCTTTGATCAATGAGCTAGTCTATTAGAGGCATACTAGGGACATGGTTTTGTCTATGTATCCACACTTGCATCTAAGTCTCCGATCAATAGAATTATAGCATGGATAATAAACGATTATCATGAACAAGGATATATGGTAATAACTAATTTATTATTGCCTCTAGGGCATATTTCCAACAATCTCCCACTTGCACTAGAGTCAATAATCTAGTTCACATCACCATGTGATTCGCATTGTTATGAATCTAACACCCAATGAGTTTTGGGGCTCAATCATGATTTGCATGTGAGAGAGGTCTTATAGTCAACGGGTCTGCGACATTCAGATCCATGTGTACTTTGCAAATCTCTATGTCAAACCGTAAACACTGCTACCAGACTCCACTTGGTACTATTCCAAATGGCTGCTCCACTACATGTATCCAGATTGCTACTACGGATCATTCGTATTTGTGTTAAAGCTTGCATCGACGTAACTATTTATGATGAACTCTTTATCACCTCCATAATCGAGAAACATCTCCTTAGTCTTTTAGTTACTAAGGATAATCTTGACCGCTGTCCAGTGATTCACTCCTGGATCACTCTTGTACCCCTTGACAGACTCATGGCAAGGCACACACAGGTGCGGTACACAGCATGTCATACTATACAGAGCCTATGGCTAAGGCATAGGGGACGACATTCATCCTTTCTCTTTCTTCTGCCGTGGTCGAGCTTTGAGTCTCACTCAACTTCCCACCTTACAAAGCAGGCGAGAATACTTCTCTCTGACTAATCCATTTTGAACTCTTTCAAAATCTTGTCAAGGTATGTACTCATTGAAAGTCTTATCAAACATCTTGGTCTATCTTTACAGATCTTGATGCTCAACAATTAGGTAGCTTTATTCAGGGCTTCCTTTGAAAGTCACTTTTCAAACAAACGTTTATGCTTTCCAGAAATTCCACATTATTTCCGAATAGCAATATGTCATCCACATATACTTATCAGAAACTCTATGGTGCTCCCACTCACTTTATTGCAAATACAAGTTTCTCATAAACTTTGTATAGACTAAAAAACTTTGATCACCTCATCAAAGTGTACATTCCAACTCTGAGATGCTTGCTTCAGTCTATAAAAGGATCACTGAAGCTTGCACACCTTTTAGCATCCTTAGGACTGACAAAACCTTCTGGTTGTATCACATACAACCTTTCCTCAAGTAAACCGTTAAGGAAACGATGTTTTGACATCCATCTGCCAGATTTCATAATTGAAAGTGCAGCAACTGCTAACATAATTTCAACAGACTTTAGCATCGCTACGAGTGAGAAAGTCTCATCGCAGTCAACTCCTTGAACTTGTCGTAAACTTCTTTGCAACAAGTCGATCTTTACAAATGGTAACATTTACCATCAGCGTCTGTCTTCATTTCAAAGATCCATTTGTACTTAACAACCTGCCGTCCAACGAGCAAGTCCGCCAAAGTCGATACTTGGTTTTCATACATGGATCCTTTCTCGGATTTCATGGCGTGTAACCATTTGTTGGTTTCGGGCCCATCATCGCTTCTCCATAGTTCGTAGGTTCATCGTTGTCCAACAACTTGACCTCTAAGATAGGGTTGCCGCACCACTCAGGAGCAGTACACGTCCTTGTCGACCTACGAGGTTCGATAGTAACTTGATCCGAAGCTTCATGATCATCATCATTAACTTCCTCTTCAACTAACGTAGGCTTCTCAGAAACAACTTCCTGCGCTACGCTACTCTCTGGTTGAAACAGAGGTTCAATAACCTCATCAAGTTCTATCCTCCTCCCACTCAATTGTTTCAACAGAAACCTTTTCTCGAGAAAGGACCCAGTTTTAGCAACAAACATTTTATGCTTGGATCTAAGATAGAAGGTTCACCCAACTGTTCTTAGGGTATTCTATGAAGATGCATTTGTCCGCTTTGGGTTCGAGCTCTTTAGGTGAAAACATTTTCCACACAAGCGTCGCAGCCCCAAACATTAAGAAATGACAGCTTAGGTTTCTATCAAACCATAATTCACATGGTGTCATCTCAACGGATTTAGATGGTGCCCTATTTAAAGTGAATGTAGTTGTCCCTAATGCATAACCCCAAAATTATAGTAACAAAACGATAAGAGACATCATAGCATGCACCATATTCAATAGAGCACGATTAAGACGTCTAGACACACCATCACACTATGGTGCTCCAGGTGGCGTGAGTTGTGAAACAATTTTCACATTGTCTAAAGTTGTATGCCAAACTCGCAACTCAGATATTCATCTCAACGATCATATCGTAGACATTTTTATCTTCTTGTCATGATGATTTTAAACTTCACTCTGAATTTGCTTGAACCTTTCAAACGATTCAGACTTGTGTTTCATTAAGCAAATATACACTATATCTACTCAAATCATTAGTGAAGGTAGGAAAATAACGATATCCACCGCACGCTATAAGACTCATTGGATTGCATACATCAATATGTATCATTTTCAATAAGTCACTTGCCCGCTCCATCAAACCAGAAAACGGGGTCCTTAGTCATCTTGACCAAGAGGCATGGTTCGCATGTCTGAACCGATTCGAAATTGAATGAGTCCAAAGATCCATCAACATGGAGTTTCTTCATGTGTTTTATACCAATATGACATTTAGCGGCAGTGCCAAAGTATGTGGTACTATTATTATTAACTTTGTATCTTTTGGCATCAATGTTATGAACATGTGTATTACTACGATCAAGATTCAACAAACCATTCTCACTGGGTGCTTGACCATTGAAGGTATTATTCATGTAAACAGAATAACCATTATTCTCTAACTTAAATGAATAACCCTGTTGCAATAAACACGATCCAATCACGTTCATGCTCAATGCAAAACACCAAATAACATTTGTTTAGGTTTGTCACTAATCCCGAAGGTAGAGAGAGCGTGTGATGTTGATCACATCAACCTTGGAAACATTTCCAGCACACATCGTCCACCCTGAGCTAGTTCTCCGTTTATTCCGTAGCTTTCATTTCGAGTTACTAACGTTTAGCAACCGAACCGGTATCCAATACCCAGGTGCTACTAGGAGTACCAGCAAGGTACACATCAATAACACGTATATCAAATATACTTCTGTCGACGTTGCCAGCCTTCTTATCTACCAAGTATCTAGGGTTGTTCCGCTTCAGCGACCGCTCTCCTCACAATCAAAGCACTTAGTCTCGGGTTTGGGTTCAACTTTGGGTTGCTTCACTGGAGCAGCAACTGACTTGCTATCCATGAAGTTTCCCTCCTTGCCCTTGCCCTTCTCGAAACTAGTGGTTTTACTAACCATCAACACTTGATGCTCCTTCTTGATTTCTACCTTCGCGGTGTCAAACATCGCGAACAGCTTAGGGATCATTATTTCTATCCCTGGCGTTTATAGTTCATCACCAAGTTCTAGTAGCTTAGTGACAGTGACTTGGAGAACAATATCAATCACTATCTTATCTAGAAGATCAACTCCCACTCGATTCAAGCGATTGTAGCACCCAGACAATCTAAGCACATGCTCAACGATTGAGCTATTCTCCTTCATCTTACAAGCAAAGAATCTTGTTGGAGATCTCATATCTCACAACACGGGCACGAGCCTGAGATCCTAATTTCAGCTCTTAGAACATCTCATATGTTCCATGACGTTCAAAACGTTTTGGAGCCTCAATTCTAAGATGTAATGCATGACGCACTAAACTATCAAGTAGTTATCAGAACGTGCCTGTCAGATGTTCACAACATCTACAAACAACGCTAGAGGGGTTGGCGCACTGAGTGGTGCATTAAGGGCATAAGCCTTCTGTGCAGCAATGAGGACAATCCTCAGATCACGAAGCCAGTCTGCAATATTGCTACCATCATCTTTCAACTCTATTTCTCTAGGAACATATGAAATTTCAAGGGAGCTACAACATGAGCTAGTAATCTACAACACAGTTTGCAAAGACACTACTGACTATGTTCATGATAATGAGTTCAATTAATCATATTACTTAAGAACTCCAACTCAAATTGACATCCCTCCAGTCATTCGAGTGATACATGATCCAAATTCACCAACTCAAGTCCGATCATCACGTGAGTTGAGGTGGTTTCAATGGTGAACATCATCATGTTGATCATATCTACTATATGACTCATGTTCGACCTTTCGGTCTCTTGTGTTCGGAGGCCATGTCTGTACATGCTAGGCTCGTCAAGTTTAACCCGAGTGTTCTGCATGTGCAACACTGGCTTGCACCCGTTGTATGTGAACGTAGAGTCTATCACACCCAATCATCACGTGGTGTCTCAACACGACGAACTTTCGCAATGGTGCACACTCGGGGAGAACACAATTCATCTTGAAATTTATGTGAGGGATCACCTTATAATGCTACCGTCGTCCTAAGCAAAACAAGGTGCATAAAAGGATTAACATCACATGCAAATCTTAAGTGACATGGTATGGCCATGAACTTGTGCTTTTGATCTCCATCTTGAAAGCACCGACATGATCTCCATCGTCACCGGCACGACACCATGATCTCCATCATATTGATCTCCATCAACGTGTCGCCATTGGGGTTGTCACGCCCATCATGCTTGTACTACTATTGCTACCGTTTAGCGATAAAGTAAAGCATTACATAGTGCTTAATGATTGACATGCATGTCATACAATAATTAAAGACAACCCTATGGCTCCTACTGGTTGCTGTACTCATCGACATGCAAGTCGTGATAATCTATACATCACATGATAATCTCATACATCACATATATCACATCATGTAATTGGCCATATCACATCACAACATACCCTGCGAAAACAAGTTAGACGTCCTCTAATTGTTGTTGCATGTTTTACGTGGCTGCTACGGGTATCTAGCAAGAACAATTCTCATGTACGGAAAAACCACAAAGGTGACACACTAGTTGCTTTTCAACCTTCTCAAGGACCGCCTTTGTCGAATCCGATCCAACTAAAGTGAGAGAAACTGGCACCCACAAGCCATCTATGCAACAAGTTGCGGTCGAGGGAACCGGTCTGTCGTAAGCGTACGAGTAATGTTGGTCCGGGTCGCTTCATCTCACAATACCGCTGAACCAAAATCCAACCAAGGGAGGAAGCAATCTAAGCATCAAAGCCCATAAACCTTTTGTGTTCTACTCGAGATCTCATCTACACATAAACCTTGCTCTGGTACCACTGTTGGGGAACGTTGCATGGGAAACAAAAAAATTCCTACGCACACACAAGATCTATCCATGGTGATGAGCATCTATGAGAGGGAGAGTGGATCTACATACCCTTGTAGATCGCTAAGCAGGAAGCGTTAAGAAACGCGGTTGGTGTAGTCGAACGTCTTCGCGGTCCAAATCGCCGAGCATCCCGCGATTTCAGCACGATCTGTCCCGCGATCCAATCATGATCCGTCCCGCGAAGTCATCACGATTCGTCCCGTGATCCAATCATGATCCGTCCCGGGAACTCATCACGATCCGTCCCGCGAACTCATCACGATCCGTCTCGCGATCTTGATCACGGTCCTTCCGATCTAGCACCAAAAGGACGCACCTCCGCATTCAGCACACGTACAGCTCGATGACGATCTCCGCCTTCTTGATCTAGCAAGAGGGAGCGGAGAGGTAGAAGATTTCTCCGGCAGCGCGATGGTGCTCCGGCGATAGTGGTGGAGCTATTCTGACAGGGCTTTGCCTAAGCACTGCAGAAATCCGATCTAGAGGAGAAACTATGCACTAGAGGAACGGGTAGCACGTGGCTGAAAATCTTGTGCAAAAACCCTAAAACCTCCAATATATATAAGAGTAAGAGAGGAGGAGGCTTGGCACAAGGGCCAAGCCTCCAAGGAGTTGGCCGAACCAGGTGGAGGAGGTGGACTCCACCTCCAATCCTAGTAGGACTAGGATTCACCCTATTTTTGCCTTTTTCCACTTTTTCTCTTTAGGCCTTTTTTCCAAAACCGCATGGGCCTTGTGTGGGACTTCCACCAGCCCACTAAGGGCTGGTAAACACTCTCCCACAGCCCATGGAACCTCTTGGGTCGAAATACCCCTCCCGATGGTCTCCCGGTACACTACCGGCACTCCCGGTACACTACCGATGAGCCCGAAACTTTTCCGGCAACCAAAACAGGACTTCCTATATATGAATCTTTACCTCAGGACTATTGCAGAGCTCCTCATGACATCCGGGATCTCATCCAGGACTCCGAAAAACATTCGGTCACCACCATACATAACTCTATAGTACCGAAACGTCACCAAACCTTAAGTGTGCAAACCCTGCGGGTTCGAGAACTATGTAGACATGACCGAGACACTCTACGGTCAATAACCAATAGCGGGACCATGATGTCCATATTGGTTCCTATATATTCTATGAAGATCTTGTTGGAAATATGCCCTAGAGGCAATAATAAATTAGTTATTATCATATTCCTTGTTCGTGATAATCGTTTATTATCCATGCTATAATTGTATTGATCGGAAACTCAGATACATGTGTGGATACATAGACAACACCATGTCCCTAGTATGCCTCTAGTAGACTAGCTCGTTCATCAAAGGATGGTTAAGGTTTCCTAGCCATGGACATGAGATGTCATTTGATAACGGGATCACATCATTAGGAGAATGATGTGATGGATAAGACCCAAACTACAAACATAGCATATGATCGTGTCAGTTTATTGCTACTGTTTTCTGCATGTCAAGTATATGTTCCTATGACCATGATATCATGCAACTCACGGATATCGGAGGAGTGCCTTGTGTGTATCAAACGTCGCAACGTAACTGGGTGACTATAAAGGTGCTCTACAGGTATCTCCGATGGTGTTTGTTGAGTTGGCATGGATCGAGACTGGGATTTGTTACTCCGTGTAACGGAGAGGTATCTCGGGGCCCACTCGGTAATGCAACATCACAATAAGCCTTGCAAGCAATGTGACTAATTGTTAGTTGCGGGATCTTGTATTACGGAACGAGTAAAGAGACTTGCCGGTAACGAGGTTGAACTAGGTATGGAGATACCGACGATCGAATCTTGGGCAAGTAACATACCGAAGAACAAAGGGAACGATATACGGGATGAACTGAATCCTTTACATAGAGGTTCGACCGATAAAGATCTTCGTAGAATATGTAGGAACCAATGTGTACGTCCAGGTCCCGCCATTGGTTATTGACCGTAGAGGTGTCTCGGTCATGTCTACATAGTTCTCGAACCCGCAGGGTCTGCACACTTAAGGTTCGGTGACGTTTCGGTAGTGTAGAGTTATGTATGGTGGTGACCGAAGGTTGTTCGGAGTCCCGGATGAGATCCCAGACGTCACGAGGAGCTCTGGAATGGTCCGGAGGTAAAGATTCATATATAGGAAGTCCCAGTTTGGTTTCCGGAAAAGTTTCGGGCTCATCGGTAGTGTACCGGGAGTATCGGTATTGTACCGGGAGTGCCGGTAGTGTACCGGAGGACCTCCGGGAGGGGTATTTAGACCCCAAGAGGTCCATGGGCTGTGGGATAATAGTAACCAGCCCTTAGTGGGCTGGGAAAACAGCCACAAAGGCCCATGGCACAGGAGAGAAAGTCCTAAAGCAAAAAGTGGAAAATCAGCCAATAGGAGGGAATCCTACTCCAACTAGGATTGGAGGTGAAGTAGGATTGCTCCCACCTCCTATTTCGGCCGACCCAAAGGCCTTGGCTGCCTCTCCTCTCCTCTCCTCCTATATATACTAGTGGATTGGGTGGTTTTTGGACAGAATTTCCGGCCACGTGCTACCCGTTTCACCGGTACACAGTTTCTCCTCTAGATCGGTTTTCCGCAGCGCTTAGGCGAAGCCCTGCCGGAATCACTCCACCACCATCACCGGAGCGCCGTCATGCTGCCGGTGAACTCTCTCTCCTCTCCACCTCCTCTTGCTGGATCATGACGGTGGAGATCGTCATCAAGCTGCACGTGTGGTGAACGCGGAGGTGCCGTCCGTTCGGCGCTAGATCGGAAGGACCGTGATCGAGATCGCGAGACGGTTCGTGATGAGATCGCGGAACGGATCGTGATGAGTTCGCGGGATAGATCGTGATCAAGATCGTGAGACGGATCGTGATGAGAACGCGGGACGGATCATGATGAGTTCACGGGACGGATCGTGATTGGATCGCGGGACGGATCGTGATGAGATCGCGGGACGCTCGGCGATTTGGATCGCGAAGATGTTCGACTACACCAACCGCGTTTCATAACGCTTCCCGCTTAGCGATCTACAAGGGTACGTAGATCCACTCTCCCTCTCGTAGATGCTCATCACCATGGATAGGTTTGCGTGTGCGTAGGAAATTTTTTGTTTCCCATGCGACGTTCCCCAACAGATCTTTATCGGTCGAACCTCTATGTCAAGGATTCAGTTAATCCCGTATGATGTTCCCTTTGTTCTTCGGTATGTTACTTGCCCGAGATTCGATCGTCAGTATCTCCATACCTAGTTCAACCTCATTACTGGCAAGTCTCTTTACTCGTTCCGTAATACAAGATCCCGCAACTAAAACTTAGTCACATTGCTTGCAAGGCTTATTGTGATGTTGTATTACCGAGTGGGCCCTGAGATACCTCTCCGTCATACGGAGTAACAAATCCCAGTCTTGATCCATGCCAACTCAACAAACACCCTCGGAGATACCTGTAGAGCACCTTTATAGTCACCCAGTTACGTTGCGATGTTTGATACGCACAAGGCACTCCTCCGATGTTCGTGAGTTGCATGATCTCATGTTCATAGGAACATATACTTGACATGCAGAAAACAGTAGCAATAAACTGACACGATCATATGCTACGTTTGTAGTTTGGGTCTTGTCCATCAGACCATTCTCCTAACGATGTGATCCCGTTTTATCAAATGACATCTCATGTCCATGGCTAGGAAACCTTAACCATCTTTGATCAACGAGCTAGTCTATTATAGGCATACTAGGGACATGGTTTTGTCTATGTATCCACACATGCATCTAAGTCTCCGATCAATACAATTATAGCATGGCTAATAAACGATTATCGTGAACAAGGAAATATGATAATAACTAATTTATTATTGCCTCTAGGGCATATTTCCAACAGGTGCTAGAGCAGACGGTCCGGACGGAGAGGCGATGGAGAGGAAGAAGCGATGCGCCGATCGAGGCGGCGTTCGACTCCGTGAAGCAGAGGAACCAGAGAAGACGCCCTCGTGAAGGAAGCCCCATGGGTTCCTCGCGATCACGGGAAAAGGTGAGGAAAAAGATGATGCTCGTGAAGCTCCCGTGAAGAAGACCACCACTACGGGTTGGATCACGTCAGAGATGAGCTCGGGCTCCCTCTCGGCCATGGCGACGGCTTGGCGTGGAGAGGCTTACCTGGGTGGCGGCCTGCACAAGGGAAGGAGGGAATGGACAGAGGAGGGTTAGGGCATACTCCAGGGCACGTTTTATAGAAGGCTAGGGAGCTTCTTTGGTCGTCAAATCAATAAGGGTGCCAACATGGAGTCAACGGATGAAGTGCCGTACAGGGGTAGAAGAAGAACAGGGACATCGGTGCTGGGATGGGCTGGCTGGGGGCTAAGTGGGCTCACTCCTCTCTCTCCCTCTATATTTATCCTCCTTTTTGTCAATAGATAGAAATTTAGAGAGAAATAACAAGAGGGGTAGAGTGGGAATTACAATATGAGAGATATTTTTCCTGCACTCGGGAAAATACAAGGGATTTGATAAAACTGGTTTGGGGAATTTTACAGACTGTAAATTTGGACATGTTTGAATTTTTTCAAAGTTGACTGAATTCAAAATCTAACCAAACCAATCCCAAAATGGCTGACATTTTGGAGGGTGTCCCTACATAATAAATATGATTTGTGGGCATAGCAAGAACTTTTTTTTGAGTAATTACGTGAGCTCTCAAATAAACAAAATGAGTAGGGAAAGAAACAAAATTGCACTTTGAGATATTGGATCTTAGGTGAAACCAAGTTGGAGTTGGAGCATCGGGAAAATAGAAGTGGTGCAGATCTATATATGAAAATACATCAGGTTTATGGAAGGATCAAAGAGAAGGAGTAGGAGTTGCGATCACAATATCAAGAGCAGGAAAACATCACAACAACATGAACATGATGCATGGTGCAAAATAAAACTAGAACAAACATCACATTGCATGCAAGTCTTGAAAAATAATGATGTCAACGGAGTGCCGATGCTATGAAAATGATGCGATGATGAATGCAACAAACAACCAAATCACATGATGACAACGGAAAAAGGGGGATCTTCTAGAGCATTGGTCTCGGGCTGTTACACTAACGCAAATGATCTTTGGTACAACATAACTCCCAAGCCGCATCACACGACCCGAGCAACCCCGGTGCTTCACCTCCGTGATGATGAGGACGGTAAGCCCTAATATGCCACTTGCTTGGCTCATTTTCCCAAACAAATACAAACATAGCACTTAGACAAACTTAGACAACGACAAACTTAGCACTTAGAAAAATGTCGTATTTTACCTAACCTAGGTTTGTTTCCTCTAAAATGACATAGTAAGCTTACTTACCTCCAAAATGACATATTGTACCTAAGTTAGCTGTAAAATGACCTATACTTAGCATTGTTTCCTCCACCCTGACATAATAAGCTTAGTTAAGTCAGAAATGACATAATAGACTTGGTAACTTCATACATGCCATAGACTTAGCTTATTTTCCTGCAAAATGACACAATAAGCTTAGTTAGTAAAAATGTGATAATTACCTAGGTTAGCTCTAAAATGACACAAATAAGCAATAAGAAGAAGAAAAATGGGAGGAGATAGAGAGAGAATCTTGCCACACTTTGGCTTGAGGTGCTCAAATAGTTAGCCACACTATGGCTTGCCACAATTTTAGCACACTTTGGCTTGCCAAAATTTTACCACACTTTCCTGACTTGAGGTTCTCAAATAGTTAGCCACACTTTGGCTTGCCTAAGGGAATCTTGCCACACTTTTTCTATCTATGACATGTGGGTGTTAGTGCTAATAATAAAAATTCTTGCCTTAGTTGTGGTAAGAACCAAACACACACCTAACATGGTCAAACTTGCCTAAGTTGAGTTGTGGCAAAGTGTGGTTAATTGTGTCTTGAAACCAAACAACCCCTTCATCTTCTTCATATTCTTCTAATTCTAGATCTTCTTCTACTTCTTAATTCTACTATTATTTTTCTAACTTCCTTATTTCCAATTTTGCATATTTGAGACCAGTTCACGACAACTTGCTTTGATGTAGTGCTACGCTTACTTTCTATTTTCATGTATCGAGTCATTTGTATCGATGAGACTATATGTATGTATGGATGAACCTATTGTAATATGGCGAACAATGTGGCATTTGATAATTTTAATTTCATGAATGGATGAACCTATCGATGAGAATATATCTATGGATGAATTCTATGAAATATTTATGTACATATCATATATTGTTTGTTTGAAAATTATTGAATATAATAAAAACAAAAAAGAGGCAATACAGCCTCTTTGCCGTCTGCCCCAGACGACAAAGTTACCACTTGGCAGCCACCTGTGAAACCTGGGAAAACCAGACTGGGGCCATTTTCCCTCTTTGTCGTCCATGGCATATGGCAAAGGGTGAGGCGAGAGATGCCAAAGGATGGGAGGGCGGGAGATGGCAAAGGGTGGGATGGCGGTAGAGAGCAAAGGGTGGGAGGACGACAGACGACAAAGGGGGGAGGCAGACGACAAAGAGTGGGGGGGGTCCGTTAGGCACCTAACGGTGGCGCTGTCAGTAGGACACCGTACAGGTCCTTTGCCGTCTACAAGCTGACGACAAAGAATCTTTGCCGTCCACTGGGCCGAAGCAGACGGCAAAGAACCCCTTTGTCGGAGTCCGCTGGGCCTAATTTTGTGCCATCCGCCTTAGTGCCCTTTGCTCTCTGTCGACGGCAAAGTCCCTGATTTCTAGTGAACGACCATTGCCTACTGTTGCCGTTCGGGGATCGGCGGTACCCACACATGCCTGCCTACGTCCCAGGGCATGCCCCACTTCATCGACCAAGCGTGGCCAGGCATGGCCACACTCATGACAAGGCCCTAGCGAGGTCCCCTGCCTCGCGAGGAAGAACAACATCAGGGCCGGCAAGGGGTGTCCTCCTCAGGCCCTTCTTGGAGCGGCGGAGAACTCCATGCAAGGCCCGGCCTCAGGAGTCAAGGGTGACGCAAGGAAGGACAGGCGGGCGTGAGCGCGCCACACGGTGCAGTTTCCCCTTTGGTGCAAAGGGGGAAAGGACGTACGCGGGTTGCCAAAGCACCCCCAAAGGTTTCCATTCCTACGCTACAAGACCACAACCACCCGCTTCGCAGGGCAGATATCATCACAGAGACCATCCTTGCGCCATAGACAGCTACTTTATAGGCGAAGACTGCCTTTGGGCAGGACGAACACATACTCCTGGCCCCCTTCAAATTTGGCCGTTGTGGGATCCCTTCCCGCAATTGTGATAAGGGAAGAGGACTAGAGCCTCCACTATATATAGAGGATAGGTTGCTCCGTAGAGAGTATCCGATCCATTCCACCATTCATCCACCATCGGGCCATAGAGAGCCCCAAACACCACCAAGGGAGCCCTGATGAGGCCCTAGAACACTGTACATGTTCATCCACACCACCTCCTCAAGAGGCAATCCACCAAAGCGGAGTAGGGTATTACGCTTCGTAGCGGCCCGAACCTGGGTAAACTGTGTGTTCATCTTCTTTCTCGTCATCGTGCGAGTTTGCTATTGTGTTCATCGAGTAGCGAGCTAGGTAGGATGAGGATGTGGGGGATCTTCGCACACGCCCCTGTGTTCGAATCTTAAGGGTTTTGCGGAGCCCGAAATCCAACATTTGGCATGCCAGGTAGGGGGCGTGTCGAGGTCTTCTCCAAGCTTCGTTCCTCCTAAGCTTTGCTACTCTCATGGCTGACACTGAACAAGGTTCTCCCAGCCACGGCGGGTCGGCTCCCGTGGACCCCTCCATGGCCATCGAAGGACGACCGAACAGTCAGTACCAAGTCGCTAGAACAACCTCCGTCGTCACCACCTCTTGCGACGGTCAAGCACATGGCAGGCGGCCGACGCCATCGGCTCCGGCGGGGCGCTGCACCTATGTGGGAGACCTCAACGCGCACGATGCGCTACTACTGGGAAGCGAGATGCTTCACTATCGACCAACGCATGGGTGCTTCGACGTCTGGGTTGATCACATCATGGAGCTAGTCACTATTGCGCTGAGGGCCATCTCCCCTCACTCTACCCCAAGGACACATGCGCCGGGAGAGGGGGGCTTGCACGCTGTGCCCGCTTCCCAACCCGCCGGTGGAGGGACCTCTCAAGCGCCGGACAGATCCGAGCGGGGGGCGCCGCATGCTATGCTCCTCCTTCTACAAATCCTGGTGACTGGTTCGGGGCGCACACCATCCACGCCCACAAGGCGAATAAAGGGAACAACGGGGCGACCCACACGCACACCAACACGCATCTCAACAACCCGACTGACCCTCAATAGCCTGTGCTGACCAGGCGGGAGCGCGCCATCCGGCGCAGTGAGCAAGCAGTGCAAGCATCCGAACAAGCAAGCAACGGTGTTGGAGGTGCATCGGGTCACCAAGGAAGCAGTCCACATCTGGAGACGCGCGGCCCACCCAACAGAGGTAAGCTAGTCCGCTCTGAGGCCCTGTGCAGAGGGTTTGCGAGCAACGCGCGCGGGGTGGTCTCCCTCTACCGCCAAGAGGGACCATCCCCGGCGCACCGTCAGGTGACTCAGGAGGGAGACCGAGCACTTACATGGAACCCTACATACCATGCTATGTCATACCTCCTGGCGGGGAGGCGGATCAGGCGCCCGCCGCAGGCGCCGACATGGCCCAAGAGTAAGGTGCGCTCGGGGCATCCTCCCCAATCCGGGCCTAGGGGCTCCATCGGCGGAGAACTGGGCCTGGGCGAGGTGAGCGGGACGGTGCCCCCGGGCTCGCGAGGGGCGGCGCAAGCCGGCGCCCCTTCAAGCAAGTTGTGTTGGGCCAAGCCCATAGGCCTCAGGGTAACAGCTTGGGGGAACAACAAGACAAAAGCAGCACGGGCCACACGCGACAGCTACAGGATCGGCACGGTCCTAGGAGGATGGGCCTCCCGAGGCCGTTGGGACCTTGCCCGTGTAGTACAAGGGCACCTCACGGGGCATTCTTCATCAACAACACACCCTTATGGCCGCACCAATGCATCATGCTCATGTTTGGGCCTCGGGAGCGCAATCATGTGGTCGCGCGCGGAATGATGCATTCAGGTTAGGGTCATAAGGGCACGCAACCGGGCAGAAACACACGGATCCCCGACGGAGTTAGGAGTCACCAGGCCACGCGCCTGGGGGCATGCCCAGCTATATATGGCTGTGAAACTCTCACGTAATAATGAGCGGGCTTTATATGCCCGGAGCCCCCCGAAGACGCGGAAGGGTTCCTCCCATGCAATGTGGCAGCCACAGCCCAAAGCTGGCGGAGAAGACCACACTGCCCATCAATGGCTATGCCCATGCAACATGGATGCCCTATGCTCAGCCTTGGGGGAAGACGGAGACTAGCCTAGGAGCCGGACGCGACACCTGCTTGCTTCTTTTTGTGTTCAAGCTGCTATTTTTTAGAACGAAGTCTGAGAACTTCGAGACTTTCTATTTCAAAAAAAGGGGCGGGAACTTTTCTCTCTACGTTTCCTCATTTGCTGGACTTAAGTTCTCTCTTTCTGAATAGTGCTTTGCAAAGAGACAAATGCTCCATGCCGCCTCAAGGCGCCTCATAGCTGGATGGCGAGGACTTGTCGCCTCAGGTGCACGCCATTTTTAGCTGTCGACCCCCGCTTAGGGACTCCGACCGCAACACGACACCACAACGTGGAGCTTTGGGAGGCCCCGGGGCCTCCTGAGGCGGCACCCGGAGGAACGGAATGGGGGATCGCTCTAGCATCAAAGGGGGCTCCTGAGCAGCACACCTCAGGAGCCTTACTGGTCATAATGCCACTCGACCCCCCTGATCTCATCCTTGGTTTCCGGTCGCATCGGGAGGGTCGGGGCCCCACCCCATGAAGTGCGTGCTTGTTTTCCGGTCGTACCTAGCGGTGGTGGTGAAATGCGTAGGACTGGGACCTGCCGACGTAGAGCGATTCGAGAGTCAAGGGGGGCTCCTGAGCAGCACGCCTCAGGAGCCTTACCGGTCATAAGGCCACTTGGCCTCCTAATGTCGTCCTTGGTTTCTGCTCGGCATTAGTGCATCGGGGCCTCGCCCCATGAAGTGCTTCCTTGGTTTTTCATCGTACCTAACGGTGGTGGGGAAATGTGCGGGACTCGGACTTGTACACACAGAGTGCCGAAAGGGACCTCGGACCGTTCAGAAGACAAGAAGGAAGTATCCCGGCCGGAGTCACAACTTGACGGAATGACCCATCTCGTGTCGCGACGGGGAGGATCGCCAGCGTCATACAAAGATAAGTAGACTATCGAACCCATTAGGAGCCTCTTTGCCTAATAATGACCCTGAGGATGAAATAAAGACAACAAACGCTAACTTAAAAATGCAGGAACCACGGTTACTACGCGTAGCTACCGAGGCCCCTGAGGAACGAAGCAACAAAGAAGGCGACACGGAGGGAGGGGCTCGATCGCGCAAGACGCAAGGCCCAGGGCCCGACAGGAGCAACGGTTGCGAGTCATCCATCGTGGGGGAGAGCCTCGCGGGGCCTTATCGGGGGTTGACGCATGGCCACAACCATGGCGGCACCAACTAACACCACGACCAGCGAATTGAGGAAGGAAAACAAGACGACAAAGGTAACATGCAAAAGATCAACGCCCCACAGGGCAGGGTTCTTGTTCGAGCTTTACAGGTACTGGTAAGGGGGAACAGAGGATGCCTAGGAGGAGTCATCGTCGTCGCCACCCGCGCCACCGGCCGGTCTGGCATCGGAGTCTTCCCTCTCACTAGTGGTGGGCACTTGGACGAACCGCTCCACCATGGCCTCCACGTGTGAATGCATCTCATCCCTGAGGGGGCGCTAGAGCCCGTCGGGCAGCCGCTCCCTGATGAGGTGCAGGTCGAGCTGAGGGGCGAGACGGTGGGGGTTGGAGAAGATGATCATTAGGGCGAGGTCCAGAAGGTCACGTGCGTCGAAGGCGCTGTCTGCGTCCACACGGGAGACGTCGGTCTCCAGCGCCTCCACCACACTCTGGAAGAACTCTAGATAGGCCCCATCGCCGTGTACGTACGGTAGCGCGGGGGCTTCCCCAATGAACCAGTTCACCGCGTCGGCTGCGTGACCGGCGATGCCCCGGAACTATTTGGCACGTTGGAACTGCAGCAGCCTAGCGTGCGCCGCCTCGTCCTTAGCGGCCTGCCCGGCGTCAGCCGCCTCCTGGACCTGGTGAGCCTAGTGCCAGTTTCTCCTTTTTCCTTGTATTTGAGTTTTGCAGATATGGAATATTAAACGGAGTCCAAACAGAGTAAAAGATCCGAAAGGATTTTTTTGGAAGGAAACAAATCGTTCAAGCTTGGAGTGCATGGAAGGGGAGGTGCCAGGGAGCCACAAGCCTGCTAGGCGCATCCGCTGGCTGCACCTAGTAGGCTTGTCGCCTCCCGGCAGGGCTCTTAACCTAATTTTTTGGCCTATAAATAATCAAATATTCCCCCAACAGTAGAAGGAGCCACGCAAATACATTTCCTTCGTCGGAAGCCTCCGTTCCTAAGAGATCCAATCTTGGAGCCTTTTCCGGTAATCTGCCGGAGGGTTTTTTGATCACGGAGGGCATCTATATCAACTCCATTGCCCCTTCCGATGATGTGTGAGTAATCCACCATAGACCTATGGGTCCATAGAAGGTAGCTAAATGGCTTCTTCTCTCTCTTTGATCTTGAATACCATGTTCTTCATGATCTTCATGGAGATCTATCCTATGTAATCCTCTTTTGTGGTGTGTTTGTCAAGATTCGATGAATTGTGAGTTTATGTTCAGGTTATCCAAGAATATTATTTGAATCTCCTCTGAATACTTATTTGCATGATTTCATATCCTTGCAAGTCTCTTTGATTTATTGGTTTGGTTTGGCCAACTAGATTGGTAATTCTTGCAATGGTAGAAGTTCTTGGTTTTGGGTTCAATCTTGCGGTATCCTCACCTAGTGACATAGTAGGGGTAGCGAGGCACATATTGTATTGTTGACATCAAGGGTAACAAGATGGGATTTTCATCATATTGCTTGAGTTTATCCCACTACATAATGTCATCTTTCTTAATACGTTACTCTATTGTTCATGAACTTAATACTCTAGATGCAGGCAAGAGTCGGTTGATGTGTGCAGTAATAGTAGTAGATGCAGAATCGTTTCGGTCTAATTTACACGGGCGTGATGCCTATATGCATGATCATTGCCTTGGAAACTACATGATTATTCGCTTTTCTATCAATTGCTTGACAATAGTTTGTTTACCTACCATGATATTTGCCTTCAAGAGAGAAGCCTCTAGTGAAACCTATGACCCCGGGTCTACTTTCCATAATAAACTTTCAGATCTATAAAACAAAAATACCAAAAATACTGTGCTAAAATTTATTTACCTTTTACTTTACGATCTCGTTTACATCTATATCTATCGGATCTAATCCTTGCAAATAATCGTGAAGAGATTGACAACCCCTTTATAGCGTTGGGTACAAGAGTTTGATTGTTTGTGTAGGTGCAACCATTGGTGACTTAATTGGTCCTCCTACTGGATTGATACCTTGGTTCTCAACAACTGAGGGAAATACTTATCTACTTCGCTGCATCAGCCTTTCCTCTTCAAGGGAAAACTAACCCACGCTCAAGAGGTAGCAAGAAGGTTTTCTGGCGCCGTTGCCAGGGAGGATACACATCAAGCCTACCAAGTACCCATTACAAACTCATCTCTTTCATTTACATTATTTTCCATAGCTAGATGGCTTCTTCTCTCTCTCTTTGATCTTCAATACCATGTTCTTCATGGAGCTCTATCCGATGTAATCCTCTTTTGTGGTGTGTTTGTCAAGATCCGGTGAATTGTGAGTTTATGTTCAGATTATCCATGAATCTTATTTGAATCTCCTCTAAATTCTTATTTGCATGATTTCATATCCTTGCAAGTCTGTTCGAGTCATTGGTTTGGTTTGGCCAACTAGATTGGTAATTCTTGCAATGGGGGAAGTCCTTGGTTTTGGGTTCAATCTTGCGGTGTCCTCATCCAGTGACATAGTAGGGGTAGCGAGGCACGTATTATATTTTTGCCATCAAGGGTAACAAGATGTGGTTTTCATCATATTGCTTGAGTTTATGCCTCTACGTCATGTCATCTTTCTTAATGCGTTACTCTGTTCTTCATGAACTTAATACTCTAGATCCAGGCAGCAGTCGGTAGATGTGTGGAGTAATAGTAGTAGATGCAAAATTGTTTCGGTCTACTTGACATGGACGTGATGCCTATATGCATGATCATTGCCTTGGATAACTACACGATTATTCGTTTTTCTATCAATTGCTTGACAGTAATTTGTTTACCCACCATGAGATTTGCCGTCAAGAGAGAAGCCTCTAGTGAAACCTATGGCCCCGGGTCTACTTTCCATCATATAATTTCAGATCTATACACCAAAAATTCCAAAAATACTTTGCTGCAATTTATTTACCTTTTACTTTCCGTTCTCGTTTACATATATATCTGTCGGTTCTAATCCTTGCAAATAATCGTGCAGGGATTGACAACCCCTTTATAGCGTTGGGTGCAAGAGTTTGATTGTTTGTGTAGGTGCAACCATTGGTGACTTGCTTGTTCCTCCTACTGGATTGATACCTTGGTTCTCAACAACTGAGGGAAATACTTATCTACTTTGCTGCATCACCCTTTCCTCTTCAAGGAAAAAACCAAGGCACGCTCAAGAGGTAGCATCGTCGCACCTGGAGGAGGAGCGGCAATCGGCCTCCTTGGTGGGGGCGATGAAGCCAAGGATCACACCATCATATCCTCCATGGGCAGGGACTTCCATCGGTTGCAGGCGCTCTATGCCGACCGTTCAGAGAGGTTGGATCATTGGGAGGCCTTTCTCGCGGTTGCAGGGGACAAGTTCTGGGTGCTCCTTGGCGAAACATAGACCTGGTTCACTAACACCCGCAAGGATCTTTCTATGTAGCAGGTCAACCTTGCCAAGCACGAAACTAAATTCATCAACCATAGGGCTAAGATGGAGAATATATGGAAGTAGACGGAGGATATCGTCCCCAACACAGAAGCAGAGCATATTTCACTCAAGATCTCACTCGACTGCCAGGAGGAGGAAGTCGCCGCCCAAGAAAGGGCTCTTGACGACAAGCTCGGGTCTGGACTGGAGAAACAAATCCTGGAGCTGGAGTCAAATAATAGAGACGCCATCGAGAGGCAAGCCATTGAGCATGCCGCCAAGCTCTAAGAGGTCGTCAATGCTACCGAAGCTACCCAATCCGCCAAGGTCGAGCTGGAAGGCAAGGTGCAGTGGCTGGAAGCGGACCTCGCTGCTACTGAAGAGGAGATCTCGAAGCTGAAGGACAACATCCACAAGGGGAACCAGACCTTGGGAGACCTGCAACTGGGGCTTGCTGACAAGACCAAGGAGCTGGAGGTTGTTGTGGCAGCCAATGCTGATCTTCCCATAAAGGTGAGTACGCACGAGGACAGTCTCGAGGTCGCCTGACAAAGGGAGTGCGGTTTGCTTCAGGACCTCCACAAGGAGAAGGATCTTCTTGCTTCTGCCGCCCACACCTCCAACAAACTCCAGGGTGGCGTCAAGCTGTGGATGGAGCAGTTTGTTGACATCGCTGGTAGGCTCTCCCCCCAGCTTGCAAAGATGGCTTGGAGGGGTGCGCCTTTTCCAACAACGTTAGAGATACGTCGAGCGCACAGATGTCTATCTTCTTCGCAGAGCTCATCGACTTCTTGGTGAAGTAAGAAGCGGGCGGGTGGCCTATCACAACCCCGGCATCAACCTAAGCAAGGCCTTTTCCAGACTGCCGAAGGGCTTTGACACCAGCAAACTCGACGCCCTTGTTGGCCCCATTTATCATAACTGATTTTCCATCGTGCAATGCGTGCACCAAAACATTTGCTTTGTGTTAGCACTACAATTTGCTTTTGAATGCATGTACTTCGTCCACTAGGACGAATGTTTATTTCCCCTTATTCAATTTTATACTTGTACATTTTAATCCCTACGCTTGCCGGGGACACCTGTCGGTGCGCACATCTATACTATGAATGCTTTGAGGGTGGACCGTTAGTGGTTTGCCCGTGATGCTGCTGCCGGTGAGGCTGCCTTGTCATCCTCGGTGTGGCTACTTAAGATGTTTAGTATACTAGAAACATTCTAGAGCGTGAACTATTTCAAAAAGGGCCCTTCGTGTGTAGGTTTTCTTGTACAAGTACAAACTTTCGTTCATGGGGAAAAATGTAGACATTTTCGAGAGGTTCTCATAACTTCGCTTTCTTTCGCTGCTTTCCTTGTCGTAGAGTGACTGCTCCCAAACGCGTTTGTAGGAGTCCAAACCGCCCCCTCGAAAGATTTGCATGTGGGGGCCTCTTATACATTTCAAGAAGAAGAAAGAATACAAAATAGAGGAGACGAGGAGCCTTAGTGGTTTGACAGCTGTCTCACAAGAGTGAGAGTAACCGCAACATTTCACGCAATATACATAACTTAAATATGTTCTTGACAAAGAGTTGCAGGACACTTAGCTCTTACAGACTACGCACAGGGTCATCACCTTTCTTTGTAAAAACAATTGTATGCCTTATCGGGAGACTTGTACAAAAGAGGTTTCTGGGTGACCCGGCAACCTGGCCTTATGGGTGGAACTTATGAAAGTGTCCAGTGATTATGTGTGTCTTGCACTTGGGTCTCACTCCCGGTCTCTAGGCAGCTCTTGCTAGCACTAGTGACTCATCCTACCCGGCAAGGGCTTGGAGGTTTTGTTCTTGTTGCTCTTGGTGGCAGAAGTCTTTGGTGAGTCATTGACGAGCGTGCTACGCTCCGCGGAGACCTTCCCAGAGTCCTCTCGAGTGTCACCGCAAGTCTTCTTCTTTCACTTCCCCCGAGAGTTTTTCCTACAGGAGGGAGGGCCTTCTCAGTAGACACTGCAACTACTTCCTGGTATAGCTTGTCGACACAGAGGACCGCGTCCTTGTTGTTAGCATGGATGGTTATGATACTCGTCGGCCCTGGTATATTGAGTGTTTTGTAGGTGTGGTGAGATGCCACCATGAACATTACCCGCTTCGGACGGACCAAGATCCCATTATAGGGTAGTGACATCTTGGGAATGTCAAAGACAAGCTTTCTGTCCTGAAGTTGAGCTCGTCGCCGAACATCACCGACAGAGTAATATTCCCCTTGGGTTGTGACCTTCCTGGGTTGTCCTCATGGAAAGACCCCGTCGACTCGAAATCCATGGAAGAAATCTGCAGCCGCTTGATCACGTCAGGAAAGATCAGGTTTAAACCAGCCCCATTATTGACCAACATCTTCATGACCTTGAGGTTGTGAATTTTTGGAGAAACCAATAATGACACATACCCGATGGCAGTGGTGCGGTCGGGGTGATCCTCTGCATTGAAGATGATGGGAGTGTTGGACCACTTCAAGGGTTTCCTTGTCTCTATAGCTGGTTCTTCCGCATTGACTTCATGGACTCATTGCTTGAGCTGCCTGTCAGAGGAGTGCAAAGATGCTCCAGCGTCAACACACATAGCATCCATAGCCTTTTGGAACTATTGGCCATCAGATCCTTCTTCATCCTCATCATCATCTGCTTCTTCATCATAAGATTCCTTGCCTCGCCCTCGAGCAGGCTTCTCTGTTTGTTGCTTGCCTTGTCGTGGAGGCTGCCATGGTTTTTATTTTTGGATCTACTAGCAGCATCCTGGCCCTTCTCCTTGTCGCGCTTTTCATACTCTTGCTTCTGTTTCTCAGGAAGTTACTCTACTTGGCGGCACTCGGCGATGTCATGGACCTTGGTGAGGTGGATCTTGTAGTATGGCCTGCCGGTCTTTCCCCTGCCGTGGGCTTGTTGTCCTCGGAGCAGGCGACAACGTCTTTGCCAGACCCCTCAAACATGGCCTTCTTGCCAGCATTGGAGTCGTCGGTGCTTTTGATAGCCATAAATGCCTTGCCCTTGCGCTTCTACCCCTCTTTGTTGGAGGCGGGTGTGTCGTCGTATGAGTCGACATCGGCGCCAACATCCTCTCCGAGAAGCCTTCTTCCTTCTTCGGCCCACGCACACCTGCCATCCAGAGCATAGAGCTTAGTGATGTCCTGCACCTTTTTTATGCTCATCTCCTCGCGCATCCGATGATTGTGTACGTTTATGTGGAAAGCATCGATCATCGCCACGGGGTGGATGTCTAGGATGTTGTGATGCACATGGATGAACCTTGGGATGTACTTGCGTAGGGTCTCGCTGTCTCTCTAAGGGATCACGTGCAAATCGCTGGGTTGCCCTGGGAGCTTGTGGCCCTCATGGTACGCGCCATTGAATTGGTTGTACAGGTCAGCCCAAGAGGAAATAGACCCCTCCGACAAGTTCACCAGCCAGCTCCTCACATTGGGCGTGAGCACCAGCGGGAAGTAGTTGGGGAGTACCTTCTCGTCGTGTTCCCCGGTAGCCTACACCGCTATGGTGTAGATGCCTAGGAACTCTAGCGGACTGATCTTGTTGTCGTATTTGTCTAACAACTCTGGCTTGAAGGCTCTATTAGAGTGAAAGCACATTTGCTCCCTTGGTGGTTTTGGTAATTAATATCAACATATAAGTCATTGAACTAATGTTTCCACCAAGTATATTTCAGGAAATGTTCAATGTTAGGATTGGCAAAAGGAGATTGTGGAGAAACCCCAAGATGCAAGAAAATAGGTTGGCCAAGCTTCTAGCAAGAGGACTCTACATTTGATATTTTTGAGAAATCACTTTGAGTCTATAGGAAAGCCAATACTATTAAAAGGGGCCAAGGTTTTGTTGGTGAACAATATGCTCAAACGTGCACAAGTGCTAGTCGCCAAAAACATCCACAAACTCTCCCACCAAAGTCTGTTTTATACCTAACACTCAAAATCGGTGCAACCAACTTTCCCATATCGGTACCACCGATTCCAGAACCTAGACAGACTCAAGCCAAACCCTAGCCACTTTGGAGCAACTGATTCCATACCGGTGCCACCGAGTTTAGGTTGCCAACTTTCTGTTATACAAATTCACATTTTCGGTCCCACTGAGAATGTTGGATCGGCGTCACCGAGATTGGGAATCTGACCGTTGGTCACCTTATCGGTGCAACTTAGTTTCCTATATCGGCTTTACCGAGATTCAAAAGTCGCCACCTTTTGGTCACTTCGGTACCACTGAGATTAACACATCGGTGTCACCGAGTTGGTCATTTTGTGTGCAACGATTAGATTTTTGGGGATGCCTATATATACCCCTTCACCACCACTTACTCTAAAGAGAAGCACTCAGGACTATTCCATACCTATCCTATCATATTTTTTGAGAGAGAACCACCTACCCTTGTGTTGAGGTCAAGATCTTCCACTCCAATCATATGGATCTTGATTTGTAGCCTCCCCAAGTTGCTTTCCACAAATCCCACCTCTTCTACCAAGCCAAACCTGTGAGAGAGAGATTGTGTGTTGAGGAGTCTATCATCTTGAAGCACAAGAGCAAGGAGTTCATCGTCATTACCAAGCCTATTACCTTTTGGAGGGTGGTGCCTCCTAGATTGGTTAGGTGTCACTTGGGAGCCTCCTACTTCGTGTTGTGGAGTGAACCAAGAAGTTTGTAAGGGCAAGGAGATCGCCTACTTCGTGAAGATCTACCCATAGTGAGGCTAGTCCTTCGTGGATGGAAGCCGTTATGGAATAGTGAAGGTTGCTACTTCGTGGACCCTTTTGGGTGGAGCCCTCCATGGACTCTCGCGACCGTTACCCTTCGTTGGTTGAAGACTCCATAAACATGGATGTACCATAGCTCCACCTATCGGAACCACGGGAAAAATCATCATGTCTACAATTGCGTTTGATCTTCCTACCCTATCCCTTCTATACATGCTTGTTGTTACTTTCCGCTGCTATATACTCTTACACTTGCATGTGTAGGGTGTACTTGACTTGCCATGAAATGCTAAAAAATTTCAACCCTAAAACTTGGTGTAGGCAAAACTTTTATTTGGTAAAGTAGTCTAATCACCCCCTAGACCTACTTTCGGTCCTACAAGTGGTATCAAAGCTTTGGTCTCCATTGCTTTGGTCTCACAACCTAAGAGAGTATGGTGTCTAGTGAGGGAAGTTATCACCGTAGAGGTCCGTACTTTGATGACACTAATTTTTCTATTTGGAAGCACAAAATGAAAATGCATATTCTTGGTCATAACCCCGCCGTTTGGGCTATTGTTCGTGTTGGCTTGCAAGGTGAGTTCTTTGCAGATGGACGAGAACTGGATCCTGAAGCGACCGTGGATGAGTTGAAGATGTGGCAACTCAATTCTCAAGCATGCGGCATTCTCTTCAACTGCTTATGCCCCAACGAATTTACCAAAATCAGCCGTCTTGAAAATCCAAAAGAGATTTGGGATACCTTGGTTGATATGCATGAAGGAACCGAGTCCGTGAGAGAATCCAAGTTAGATGTTCTTCAAGGTCAGCTTGACAAGTTTAAGATGAAGGATGGTGAAGGAGTCACAGAGATGAACTCTAGGCTAGCTCTCATCACAAATGAGATTGCCGGCTTAGGAAGCGAAGAAATGACTGACAAATTCATCGTCAAGATGATACTTAGATCTTTGGATGAGAGATACGACACCATGTGCACATTGATCCAAATGATGCCAAACTACAAAGATCTCAAGCCTACGGAAGTCATTGGAAGGATTGTTGCTCATGAGATGACACTCAAAGATAAAGAAGAGCTTCATCACAAGTCTAGCGGTGCTTACAAAGCCACAAGTGATGCTCCCGCAACTTCAAGCAACAACCTTGTCACCAATGAAGAGACAAGCCTCATGGTCAAGAAATTCAACAAGTTCTACAAGAATAGAAGCAAAGAAAGAAACTCCAACTCAAGATATGAAGAGAAGCATTTGTCAAGTTGTGACCACAATTGCTACAATTGTGGGAAGCCCGTATCCTAGTCAAAGGAGTGCACCACTCCCTACAAAAGAAGAGAAGAGACACCTCGAAGACGAAGCTCAAGAAATGAATCACCACAAAGAGAGAGAAGGAGTAGAGATGATCATTATGAACGAAGACACTCAAGGAGGAGTAGAGATTCGAAGAAGAAGGACAAGAAGAAAACATCAACCTCATGTTGGTGAATGGGTTTCCGGCTCCGACTCCGACAACAACTCTGAGAGAGTCTATCACTCCTACTCTGACTATAGTCAAGATGAAGGTGTTGCCGGAATTGCTCTAGAGACTACCAACTCCTACGATCTATTTGATTCACCAAACGAAGGGAGTGGAAGTTGCTTCATGGCTAAAGGCCCCAAGGTATCACACCCTGAGTATCTTGACTTTGATAGTGATGAAGATGATTTGCTTTGTGATGATGACTTGCTTTGTGATAAAACTACTGATATTGATAAAAATGAACTTGATAATTCTCATGCTAGTTAAGATAAGTCATTTGATGATGATAATATGAAAATAGAACAACTAACTAAAGAACTAAACACTCTTAAGTTAGCTCATGAATCTACTCTTGAAGATCACAGAGAGCTTGTGAGAACTCATGAGAAGCTACGCTTTGAGAAGCTCAACTTGGAGCAAGAGCATGAGTTTCTCAAAGCTATCAATGACGATCTCTGAAACAAGACCTCATCTTATCTAGCCAAACGACTACTCTTGTCTACTTTCGTGCCTCAAGTTAAAACTAAGCAATCTAGTAACAAAGGCAAGAAAGGTTCTTCATCTAGTAGCACCAATATAAATGCTAAACCAAATGATGTTGCTTCTAGTAGTTCTATTAATTCCACTAATGATGATTCTCTTAACCAAGTTACACGTGAGCAAGAAAATGCTTTATTGAAAGGAATTATAGAACAAGGTATCTACAAGAGTCTTGCCGAATGTAAGCAATTTAAGGAAATCGTACGCAAGCATGGAGGACACCGGAAGAATCGTGGTGTTGGCTACTTCAACGCTAATGGAGTTGAGTGTGAAGAAGGTCAATATCCCAAGCCCAAGTTTTTTCCTCAAAAGGAGAAGTCTAAAAATACTCTTCCCAAGGGGACAAACACTCAAGATGACCTTCCACCACAAGACCACAAGCTCAAGGGCGAGAACAAGCTTCAAGAGGACATTGACTCATATGAAGATGAACCCCTAGCTTTGATGGAGTGGGTTTCCAAGGCTACTTCAAGCTCAACTACTACAAAGGCCATTTCAACACCAAGGATCCCCATCAACTTGATGTGGGTCCCCAAGAAAAAGAACTAGTAAGTTCTTGAGGGGTGACTCCGCCAATGAAATTCACTCACATTCATTATTGGCAAGGACTTTTTGCACTCAACATCAACTCAATGCAATAGTTCAAGGAGTCACACATTCTCTCAAAGGTAGGCAATGGACAAGGTAATCAACTAATCAATGGACATCGTAACATATGATTTGCACTCCATGTCCATAGATATCCCTTTATTTGTCTCTTGTGTGTTGGGACTAACCCATGTAGGTGAGAGGAGTAAGGAAACAACAAGGAGGCTCCCAACTCTTGGGGATCTTCATCAACATTAAGCATCCACAACTACCTCACCAACATGAAGTCTTCATCGACAAAACCCAAGGTTAGTTTATCCCTCTTATGGGGGATGTCACATTAAGGGGGAGTTTTACTCTAAGACTTGAGTCAAAGCATCTCTTAATATGTGACAACACTAAATGCTTTATGTAAAAGTGGTAACCCCACTTGTGCTTAAACGATGAGTATGACCTATGATCAAGTACTCTTACTTGGCTACAAATTCAAATACTCATATATAGATGACTTCGTCATCGCCCAAGTGCTTGTTAAATGCTAGTGTGTTTGTGCATGTTCGTCATGATTTCTTATGACATCTTATTGTGTGAGCATGTTGGTCTGCATTTATTTTTTCATTCGAGGACATCCAATTGTTGCTATTTGGCTTTTGATTTATCTTTTGCCAACTAGATGGACAAGAATGCTTAGGACCACTCTTTAGCTATCTATGCTTTTTGACCTCATATTCCATTCATGCTGCATCAGCAAATTTGAACAAGTACTTTTCGATCCCTCTGTGTGTGGAGCACTCGGAGTTCCGTATCGACAAGGACTGAACATTAAAACCTCCCAAGTGCATCTCGGTGGAACCAACTCCAATATCTTGGTCTCACCGAATGCCTAGGGTTGATCTAGTTTTTCAATCTCGGTAACACCGATTTCATATTCTCGGTTACATCGAGTTTCCCTGTCAGCTGATAGTTGTGGAACTCGGTGTCACTGAAAACATCAATTTGGTATCACCGATAGTGAAGGGTATAAATGTCGTGGACCCCGACGCTTTGAAATTTGTATCTTCAACGTCGCGCCCCAGAACCCTAAGCTGTTGCCTCGAGACCCCTGGTCGTCGCCCTTGTCTTCCCGAGGTTCTTTGCCGTTGGGAATCGCCGCCGTCGACGAAATATACTCCATCGTCGCCGCCGTAGAGGATCCGTGCCAAGCTAGGGTAAGGATTCGATATCTAGTGCACTCCTCATCCGATTCTTGCGCATTAGATACTTGATTATCATCTTTACACCCATTGCTCATATATCCATCCACCTAAATCTGCAAAATCTCATGTTAGATGGATTTTCTAGGGTTTTGCCGTCCGCCTGATATATCTCGGTGGAACCAAAACAAAAATATTGGTCTCACCGATATGCTTTTCAGTGTGGTTGAGAACTGACTCGATGGAACCGAGTGGTTCTTTTCGGTCCTACCGAAAAGGCTGCCAAGTTCCTGTTAAGGAGTTGGTCTGTCTCGGCCCCACCAACAAATTCTTTTCGGGTGCATCGATATGTATGTGACAGATTACAAAACTTTTTGAAAACTCATCTCTCAAATTTCAAAAACCAGCCTAATTTTGTGATGACTCATCTTCTTCTGCTCATCTATACTCTATTCACTGGGTCAACATGTCAGGTTCACAGGACAGTCAGAACATGTCAGAGTAGGGTGCAGATATTAGTTCTCAAACAAGCCCAGAGCTAGTTCTTTCTCAGATCCAGGCTCCCCCAGCCCTCATGGGTTTCCCAAGGCTGCCACCAGAACCAGAAAGAAGTTGGACTCGGATGAAGAAGATTCAGACTTTGTCCCTAAGGAGATTCTTGCTAAGAAGCAAGAGAAGACTGCCAAGAAGTGAGCAACTGAAGCTACTTCCTCTAGAAGGGTTGTCAGCAAAATATATGCACCAACTTATACCTTCAAAGCTTATGAGACTGCCAAAGCAACTATATGAGTTGATGCCCCCAAGAAAGTTATGCCTAAGAAGGCAGGGGAGAAAAAGTCCAGAAAGAGGATCATTCATGTGACTGGCAGGCCTACCTCCATGTTTGAGGATCCAGAAGAAGCTGTTGTTGCCGAGGAACAGGAGGTTGAGCCAGCTACGAAGGCCCCTACTAAGAAGAAGGAAAAGAAACTTATGTCTGATGCTACGCCTAAGACCAGCACATCCAAGAAGGCTGTTGAGAAGCCTAAGAGGACAACCAGGCAGATTCCAGCTTCTGAAAACAACAAAGGAACTGCTTCCAGAGTTGAAGATGTGGATGACTTGCCAACACTGATGAAGCTCAAACCACACCTTATAGTTCACAATGCCAGCTACCCACTAGCTGAGGACATGAAGAAGAGGAAGGACTCAGGATTGTGGTCATGGAGAGGTATAGATCCTTATGCCCAGAGGAAGAAGACTGCTGTGGACTACAAGTTCTATAGCAAGGAGCAACATGACTTCGATGAGACTGTGCTCTTTGACAAGAGTCCAGCTGTCAGTGATATGTGGTATGTTGATTGGAAGTTCATCAAGGAGAAAGAGGACTATTTTCCAAGTGTCTAGGACAACTTCCACTTCATAGGTCTGGATGAGTTCGTTGGTAGAGAATTCACAGCGTGGAATGATGATATGATCATGCAATTCTACTCCACTGCACACTTCTACGGAGATGGTAGAATTGTGTGGATGACTGAAGGTGCAAGATACGAATCAACTGTTGAAGAATGGGCTGATATCTTAGGAGTTCCTAAAGCAAGGGATTGTGACTTGGATGTCTACACAAAATCCAAGGCTAGCCACAATGCTATGGCTAACATGTACAAGGAGATCCTTGCTGCTAATGTGAAGTCTCACAGGTTAGGATCAATCTATTTTCTCCAGGCTGGCCTCCGCACTATCAACACCATTCTGAGGCATACTTTGATGCCCAAGTCAGGAGATGCAAGATGATCCGAGGCCACTCCATCAACATGTTGATCCACCTTTATTGTCACACCAGGATCACAGTCATGGACTTGATTGTTGAGATAATCAAGAGGGTTGCTGCTGACTAGAAGTGATGATGTTGTTATGCAACCTACATCCAGATGCTCATGAACTCAAAACTAGAGAAGCACACCTTTGCCCTAGATCACCCACATTTGACCCTATAGCCGGATCTCGAGGACAATGTTGTGGTGATGGATACTGATCATCCCACTTCAGCTGCAGCTCAGGCAGAGGCAGAGGCAGTTAGACCCACTAGTGCTCAAGCCCCTCGATCCAGGAACGAGCAAATGGATCTGTTGATTGCATCAGTTCAGGGCATGCAGAAGGACACTAAGGCAATTCTGGACAACCAAAATAGTCTTGTCAGGATCTTTGAGACCAGAATCAAGACCCTTAGTGATAAGGTGGACGGGCTGACGAAGACAGTCACAGAGCTTCAACATGAAGTTGACTCCATGCAAATCCCTTGGGTCTCTTCTACTTCAGATGATGACGATGATGATGAGGATGAATTACCTTTAGGGCCAGGCACCCAGTTCACCACTCAGGCCAGATCAGCCACTTTGCCGGCTCCATCAGCTCCATTAGTGACCACTCCAGCTCCATCCATGACATTTGCAGTGATCTTTGCTGATGCTGTCATCTCGACTCCTTCATCAACAACCAGAGGAGATATGCCCAAAAAAATTTAGTTGTATGCCTTTGAACCTTTTTGGTAACTTGTTGCCATAGGGGGAGAAGTGTATATAGATCTTAAGGCTTTGAGCGAGAGAGCATTTTGCTGTTAATTGCTTTTCAAAACATTTGGTTCTTTTTGGTTTGACGTGAGATACTTCTGTGTTTGATGATGTTTGATCATACGTTGTTATGGGTGATGCAACTATTTCCTATCATCTTAAATGCTTATGAGGATATCATTCACCTTTGCTTGATTGTGTTGTGCATTGTTATTCACTCTAATTATTCTCGCACACCACCAAGTTGTATGTGACATGGAAGAAGTGCCCCACATACCTAATCAATTGTGCATTTGCATTCAAAAGCAAATTCAAAATGATGCACAAATTTTGGGGGAGCTCCTGCTTATCACATACTTCTCAAAGCGACGATTATATTCATTGATTTTATCATATGTCGAAGCTTTTATCTATATGTTGTCATCAATTACCAAAAAGGTGGAGATTGAAAGCACATTTGCTCCCTTGGTGGTTTTGGTAATTAATAACAACATATAAGTCATTGAACTAATGTTTCCACCAAGTATATTTTAGGAAATGTTCAATGTCAGGATTGGCAAAAGAAGATTGTGGAGAAACCCCAAGATGCAAGAAAATAGGTTGGCCAAGCTTCAAGCAAGAGGACTCTACATTTTATATTTGTGAGAAATCACTTTGAGTCTATAGGAAAGCTAATACTATTAAAAGGGGGTAAGGTTTTGTTGGTGAACAATATGCTCAAACATGCACAAGTGATAGTCGCCAAAAACATCCACAAACTCTCCCACCAAAGTCTGTTCTATACCTAACACTCAAAATCGGTGCAACCAATTTTCCCATACCGGTACCACCGATTCCAGAACCTAGACAGACTCAAGCCAAACCCTAGACACTTCGGTGCAACCGATTCCATACCGGTGCCACCGAGTTTAGGTTGCCAACTTTCTGTTATGCAAATTCACATTTTCGGTCCCACCGAGAATGTTGGATCGGCGTAACCAAGATTGGAAATCTGACCGTTGGTCACCTTATCGGTGCAACCGAGTTTCCTATATCGGCTTTACCAAGATTCAAAAGTTTCCACCTTTTGGTCACTTCGGTACCACCGAGATTAACACATCGGTGTCACCAAGTTGGTCATTTTGTGTGTAATGGTTGGAGTTTTGGGGATGCCTATATATACCCCTTCACCACCACTTACTCGAAAGAGAAGCACTCAGGACTATTCCATACCTATCCTATCAGATTTTTTGAGAGAGAACCACCTACCCTTGTGTTGAGGTCAAGATCTTCCATTCCAATCATATGGATCTTGATTTATAGCCTTGCATGTGTAGGGTGTACTTGACTTGCCATGAAATGCTCAAAACTGTCAACCCTAAAACTTGGTGTAGGCAAAACTTTTATTTGGTCAAGTAGTCTAATCACCACTCCTCTAGACCTACTTTCGGTCCTACGAGAGGGCCAGAGGACTTCCCGCAGCTCGTGGGTGAACGCCAGACAACCAACCTCGTAAGGTAGGATGTTGGGAACACAAAGCATAGGCTCATCAACGGCTGCATCTGCGCCACCATCCGATTGATCACGCATCTCCCATCGCTTCTAGATGGTGGTGTGCACGTCCGCCTTGCGCATTCCCTTCAAGACTTGACAGTAATCCCTCTTCTGTCATGGGTCCATCGATTCATAGGACTGATGGTAGTGTTGTTGCTGTTGTGGGGGCAACTGCATCGTGGGGGACCCTCCGCGTCTTGTCCGGTGGCAGGACTCATGGCTCGCCTGACGCATGCGCGATGATTCCACCATATCAGGCCTGTTGTGGTTCATGAAACTCAGCATGCTATATATGGTTGCTCTCCATTCCTCCATCTTGTCCGGTGCAGGTGGGAAGTTCAGCAGCAGTTGGGCCTATGCCAGAGCTTACTACATGGTCCTGGGAATGGAGCGGTGTGAGGCATGTGTGGCGCTCTTACTCCTGACAATGACAGGGAGAGCGCTCTCCCGCATTGTCATCTGTTGTTCATCTTCACTAGGGGGCTGTCGTCGAGCTTGGCCCTATGTGTTCTGTTAGTAACACACGAGGGTCCTGTCTGCATGTCACCCGGGGTTGTCATCTCCGGTGTGCTTGTTGTGGTTTCCTTGCGAAGCGTGTGGCAGAGGCGCCATCGTGTTTGCTGTTGTCGTCACGTTTGCTGCCGTTGCATTCGCCAAGGTCGCGTTCGCCCCCACCGTGTTGGCCACCATCGCATTTGTCGCTGCTGCCGCATTGGAATTACCCTCACACACCACCGGTGCGTCCCCCGGTGCTACATCAGCTAGGTCTAGGTCGTGCCTCGCGGAGTTGCACGTGGTGTTGTGACTGTGCTCACCGACGTGGTGAGCGCGAGGTTCGTCTCCGCCCTTATTGTCCGTAGCGACTGGTGCATGCACCTTGGACAGAGACAAAATGATAGATGACACTCCCTTGGCCTTCTTGGGTGCCATGGGCATCGATGAAGATGTCGATGAAGACACGAAGTGTCGATGCAGATTCACGCGGTAGGCCCCTACATGGCAAGGACCCTTTCTGTGGTTCTGCTATGGGGACAGTCGGTGTCAAAACCGACGGATCTTGGGTAGGGGGTCCCGAACTATGGATCTTGGGTTGATGGGTTATAGGAAACAGGGGAGATAGTATTTATCCAGGTTCGGGCCCTCTTGATGGAGGTAAAATCCAACGTCCTGCTTTGATTGTATTGAGTATGGGTACTGAGTACAAAGTTGGTCTACCTTGAGATCGTATGATGTGGTCTAAACTCTAAGAGTAATGATCTTAACTTACTGAAAGAACTGAAAAATGTCTGGCTTATATAGGGACCAGGGGTATCTAGGGTTACACAATGTCATTTACATCAGGAAAGTAATATGTCGAACCCATGATCTTGTACTTGGAGTGCACGTCAAGCCGTGAGAGGCCATCTTGATCATGGTGTCCGGACCTTCACAGGGCGGCCCACTGTCCGGCCCGTAGAGATAGACTAAGAGTGTAACAGTCACGACCGATACTCTAAAGAGTCCCCTTTTATTCTGTTGTCATCGTGTGATTCGTTCGGTTGTCACATTCTCCATCGCATCATTCGCATCATCTGCATGACATCATCACTCGTTTTCGAAAACTTCCATCTGGTTGTAGTTGTCGATTCTCTCCGTTCATGTCATCAACCGTTTCGAGACCAGCCACATGCACGCGCCCGCGGCATCGTCAAAACATTGTATTAAAAAGTGCATTTGAAATATTCTTGGATTGGGTCAAAACATGGCGTCTGATCTTGTTTTGTTGTAGGTGGACCGTCTGCCAAATCTCGTCGCAATCCAAGGTTGTTTGATACCCGAAGGGTCAACCGTAGAGGCACCGTATTGGTTATTTATCAGACGTTTTCGATTTAAAAAAACACCTATCACGGGTCGCAACATTCCCTCGCATCCCCACCTAACCCTCTACATAGCCCACTAAGCCCACCAAACCCATTTCTCCGATTGGACCGTTCGAACGCGATCGGAGGGGCAAAAAAAACCTTAACCCTAAACCTGCCTATTTAGGGACCCCTAGTCCATTTTTGGGCCTAACCCTCGCCCCCACCTCAAATTCCATGCAGCCAACTTCCTCACACCTCTCAGCCGCCCCCAGCTCGTTTTCAACACCGGTGACTCGGTCGCCACCACTTGGCGCCATCGGATTGGCTAGCGCCGCCGCCAGCCGCCCCTAGGCCAACCAAAGCCAGCCATGTCGCCCCCTCAGCACCCCATAGCTCCTAGTCACCATGGGTCACGTGTCCTGAATCTGGCCCGCCCGGGCTCGGATCCGCCGCTCCTTCAGGGGAGCCCGATCCCCCGAGCTCCCTTCGTCTCCAGCCCGACATTAGAGCCCTGCAACCTCGCCGGATCACCACCGGCCGACCACCGGAGCCCCCGCCATCGGCAACCGTCCTTGGGCTAGTGCCCTGTCATGCCATCCCCGCGACCTCTCCTCCGTCTCCCGACTCTCTCCTCCCTCCTAAGCTCTCTCTCTTCTCGCATAGATAGGGAGCTCCATTGCACTGTCGAGCCGCCGCATTGCCATGTATGGACCGCCCCGACCAGATCTAGAGGATCCTGCCCCCAATCTGCTCGTTCTCGGCCTCCTCCACTTGTATCCTTCGCCAGAACTTCGTTGGAAGGCCGCCGCTACCATGGCCTTTGTCACGAGGGCTCGGGAGCAGAACGAGGACCTGACCTGCCCGCTCGCGTTGACCCTGCGCGTGGGCCGCATCTCGCGCCCCGACCTAGCAGGTCCACCGACCTACGTCGAGCCCACGTAGGTGAGCCCTCCCCCCAATGGTAGTTTCGTCCCGCATTTTTTCCTTGTCTGTATTTTTAAAAATAAACCCTGGACATGTTAAATTGCAGAAAACACATGTTTTTAAAATGTTGTTAACTAATTAATCATGCATCGTATCAAAATACTTATATAGGAAAGTGCTTAGAATTTCATGTAGATTCACAATATCCTTTTTTCACAAATGTTTCAAATGTTGAACATGCCTTTTCTTTTAATTCGCATCAATGTCTTGATTTTGCATTGCACATATTGATTTAACCATGCATTGGAATTAATCAAACCATATATGTAAAAAGTGTAGATTAATTATATTGCATTTTAAAAAGCATGATAAAAATGTTTGATGTGATGTTTGCATTTAATATACATATATTACTTGCTAAAATGGTTTATGTCATAATCTCACATAAATGTTGTGTCATTTGTGTTATAGTAAAAAAACACATATTATATATGATTTTGGGGGTAGAAAAATCCATTGTATCCATCTGTGCAATTAGTTTTGTCATTTGAGTAAGTTTGTGTGCATGTTATTTTGCTGTGATGCCCTTTTTTTATTTTCGCGTGATTAAATCCATGCATCATATGAATTAGTTTTGAACATGAGATATGCTCTTTGACATGTGCACTAGCCCCTGGTCATTTTGTTTTGCATGATAATCCATGTTTAGGTGTTGTTTTCTTGTTGCCAACATGCTTAACTAATGTGTTGTTTTGAGGGGTCTAAGTATTTCTAAGTCTGGAATCTGTAATACTTTGTTGTTGTCTTGCCATGTGTTTTGTTAGTGATCTATAACTCCTTTGGGGTTGGTGTAAGGGTGTTATTTCTAGTTCATAATGTCCCCTGGCATGCTATTAAGTTTCATGCCAATATATGACATATAGCATATAGTTTCACTGCTGCCAATATCCCTTCATGATAAAAAGTGCCCTGTTATAAAAACTCGTATTTTCACTAGGTCTGAAAGCTGCTTAGTTCAATATGTCTTCTTGTAAGCTCATTTCTAATGATCCATGATTCTAATCAACTTGCTGTGAATAGATGAATTGTTGAGCATCATGTAGGCTTCACCACCATGTACTTGGTGTGTATTTTAGGTGGTTGTAGCTTGTTGATTTGTGGGTTGCAATATGCCATGGTGCTATTTTGTGCAGATTTCTACTAAATTTGTAATGGTGATTGTGGTTGAACCGTAGCTCCGTTTTGGACCTGCCATATATGAATCCTTCTTATAATATCATGTATTTTCATAATATCTTGATGAATTCATGATTTTAATTGTTTGTGATTGTCATTTTCATGGATTTTTGCATTCATGGCATATTAGCTTGTGATTGTGATAACTTTTAGAACATAGCTCCATTTGAGATGTTCCATATATGTAAATCGACTAGAATGACATGTAGAATTGCATGGTATAATTTATTTTGTTGTTTAGCAAATATAAAATATAGTTAGTTCAGATCTGGACCAATTTCGAAATTAACATATGGGGTCATTTCTGAAATACTATAAGTTGTTTCCGACCTCATTTAAGATGCCTAGATAGATAGTTTACTTATGCTTTACCTCTTGCCATGTTTAAAAATGTTTAACATTGATGTGTACCTAAACGGGAGTGAACTAAGTAATCCAAATGTGGAGTTTCATCAATATGCAACTCATTGGATATTGAGCTTCACTTAATGTGTAGGAGTTGACTGATGTGCTTTGCCATGCCTTGCGTAATTAAATGGACATGCATCATATTGGTTTGTGCATCAAGTCATGCATATGTTCTGGTGTACCATGTGTTTATTCTTGTTTTAGGATTGTTCCTTCTCGATAGACTTCTGAAAGCGTTCGGAGTGTGAGGATTCGTTCGACTACGTCCCATTCGTCTACTTCACAGATCGTCTTCTTTATGGATTCATTCTTCTTCCAAGTTGGATCTCAGGCAAGATGAACATTTCCCTGGATGCCACTACTATAATTGCTATGCTAGTTGTCTCACTTCAATCGTTATGTATCACTACCTACCACTTGTATGTCAAGCCTCCCAACATTGCCATGATAAGCCTCTAACCCCTCAACATCCCAGCAAACCATTGTTTGGCTATGTTACCACTTGCTCAGCCCTTCTTATAGTGTTGTTAGTTGGAGGTGCAAGTTGCTTCCTCGTTGACACCCTAGTTACTTGTGTACCAGCGTTAAGTTCCATATTGAGCACTCCTAACATGCTCGGGGTTGTTATGGGGACCCCATTGATTTTCATTTCAGGATAAAACTCTTCTGGCAAGGCCCAACATTGGTACTATATGTGCCTAATAACTAGGAAACCTGCATAGGGATTAATTAACCAGAGGATCTTTAATCAACAACCCGGGACAGTGCTCCTCATGAGTGTTGGTCCAACCTGTCAACCGCCGGTGGACGTCAGGGGCAACTCTGCCATTGGCCTACCGGAAGTTTGGAGAATCCATCGTGTCCTGAGAATGAGATACACAGCACCTATCGGGATCATCGACACGCTGGGTGGCATTGCTGGATTTGTTGTTTGCCTTTCTCGAACGTCTTGTGAGGAGAATTCCGAGAATACTTTGGGCTATATGGAGGTTGCAGTTTTCCAATGGAATTGCCTAGGAAATCAAGGGATTCGTAATCGAGGTTATTCCCGCGGTGTGTGGTTAATTTGTGATGGATGAGTTGGAGCAACCCTGCAGGGTTAAATATTTCGGATAGTCGTGCCCGCGGTTACGTGGCAACTTGGAAACTTTCTTTAACACCCGGTAAAATACACCAACCACGTGCGTAACTCCAATAAAATACACCAACCATGTGTGTAACCATGACTGTCTCTTCTTGTGAGTTCTATATCAAAGAGAGAACATGGTGGGGTTATGTTTGACGTAAGTAGTTGTTTAGGATCACTTCATGATCATTACTAGTTCACGTCCGTTATGCGTAGACCACCCATCTTATTTTTCCGTACTCGTAAGTTAGCCACTCAAATAAATTCTTAGTTGCTTGCTGCAGCCTCAACATTTAACCATATCTCACTCATTAAGCTTTGCTAGTCTTGATACCCTTGGAAATGATATTGCTGAGTCCTTCTGGCTCACAGATTACTACAACACAGTTACAGGTATAGGTAATGCGATGCTTTGACGTGAGCACGATGCTTGTATTGATTTGGAGTTATTCTTCTTCTTCGTCGAATCTAGGATGGGTTCCAGGCGGCAGCCTGGGATAGCAAGGATGGATGTCATTTTTTTGTTTGATTTTGTCCGTAGTCGGACCCTTCTCTTATGTATGATGCTTGAATATGTTATTGTATTGATATTTTCTTGATGTAGCTTGTGGAGAGTGTAAGACAATTCCATATACTCATCTCTTCTGTACATGTACCTGTAATGGTATCCATTCTTGCGAAACGACGAGATGTGCTTCTATCCCTGTCAAGCCCTTGTGCCAAAATAAGGACATGATCGCATCTTGGGCATTACAAATTGGTATCAGAGCCTGTACCGACCTAGGAGCCCCCTTGATTGATCAAACTTGGTTGAGTCGAGTCGAGTAAAAAAACTATTTTGATCCTAGTTATATTCGAGAGTAGGATTCTTTTATTCCTCTTCTATACTATGGTGATGAATTACGTCTTAGGAATTGTGATTCTACCCTCTTCTCACTCAATATTTTTTTAGGATCACGCGGGTATTTTGGAATCTCTATGATGCTGATGTGATGGAGTTATGTAATTTGTGCCTCCTGTTATTGAGGAGTAGAGCTCCAAGGGATTATTGCCACATCATTACCATTTAGTTTCCTAAGTATCTCAGGACGGAAGTTGTTCAAAATTGCTTCAACACTAGTAGTGGCGAGAGGAGTTCGCCATCCCCAGTACTAGTGGAAAGAGTTCATATGTACTACCATGTTTAGGATAGTTGTGATTACGAGTGTCTGAGATAGATGAGTTTGCAGAGTTTCTTGGATTATGTTGCGGAAGCCTACGGGTTCAGTTGTAGCTGATTACCTTGGGTATGTTCCTGGCTCCGCAACCCGAATCGCATAAACAAGAAAGTTTGGAAGTTCTTAGGTTGGAATTCAAATAGTTACATAGGATTATCCTTCCGGCAAATACAAATGGGTTATGTATTTGTCTTCGACATGTTTCGTAAGCCTCATCCTTTGTTTTGTTTTTAAATATGGTAATTCATGGTGCTTCGATGTCAAGTGGTGATTTCATATCTTTCCTAAGTGGTGTTCTCATATTTCTATGAGGATGCTAATTCTTTTGCTCAATCAAGTTGTCTTTTCAATTCGCGTACACCATGATGGACATGATGGAGAGCGGACTTAGTACGAGTGGATGAAGATGACGGAGGAGGGTCTTAATGACTCTTCCATCACCGAATAGTACCACACACTTCTGGGCACAGTATTGCAAGGTATTCAATCCGCTGACAACGGATTGAAAGGAGCCTTCAGCAGCCTGGTAGCATGTTTCAAGTTAATTTACATAGTACGATACCAATTATTGCTTATTATGCAATTGCCACACATAGTATCCCCCGAGCCCGGTGTAAGTTGAGGAGAACTCATGCTTGGGTCGAATGTGATAAGAATTCAAAGTAGAAATATTTTCTTGATTGAATTTGGACTTAGCCCCCAAGACTCTGTTGGAATGTGAAAAACATCCGGATAGAGGATTCTTTTAGAAAGTAATAACTTGGGAATCCCCCATGATGTGGAGCTTGCAAAGATTAACCGGAAGATGAAAAGCTCCGAAGACGAGCTCGACCTCTTGAACAAGCGATTTGACGATGCACAAGGTAAGTCCAACCTACACGAATATAGTGTTACCATGTATGAGCGATGGATTTGTGTGCTTGTGTTTTTTAAATGAACATGTTGTCGCCAATTGTAGCTGTTGTCGCGTAGATCGAGAATATCAAGGTTGAGTTGTTAAGGCAAGGTAGGAGACCATCGACCATAAAGAGGATGCCGAAAAAGCGACTGTCGAAAGCAACATGTATGAGGCTAGGATTGCGGAGGTACAATAGGAGCTCACAGACGCCATTTCTAGGTGCAAGGCCCTTGAGCAAAAAAACAAGGAGCAAGCCACCGAGCCATCTTTGAACTCTACAACCCTCCAGGAGGCACACATGGAGGTGTAGTGCCATGAGGAGGAACTTCACCAAATGAAGCAGATTGCAAGTTGTAAGCAATATTTATTTCACTGCCTAGTTGGTAGAAAAAGGTTTTTGTCTACTCATTCTTTTGTAGTGTTCCCCAGGTTTGTTTGCGGACCTACGCAAGAGTGCGGCAGATGCAGCGCAACATTACGCTTCCCAGGGAAGGGATGCCGAGCAAGGGCTATTCTAGGAGCAGTTTTAGGCCAGAGCAACCTCTCCTTGTCTCCAATCAGCTGAAGCAACTCATGGAGCTGCATCACATAGACGAATCGGCCATGAAGGATCTTTGTATCCGGTGATGGCCCACCAAGCTACTACCTGGTAGCTACTTCAGTTTGGTGCAAAGGTTGGTCACTACCGCGCCCCGGGTTGATGCCTGACATGTTTTGCATGAACCGCGGGAGCTCAGATGGCATTCACGTAGACCATGGTGTGCTGGCCAAAGATAAGGCCACTCGAGATGGCCACCGCTCCTAAGTTGTACTACCCCGCCAGTATGGACGATGCTCGGTCCATTGAAGCCCTATGCCCGAAGGATGTAATATTTGAGTGAAGGCACTAGCTTTATGGCTGAAACTTTATTCTATTGAAGTGCCTACGAATTTGCATGGCATGTATTTTTGTTAATTTTGATTCGTGTGTGGTTGTTTTAACTTTGTAAGTTGCCAGTCATTGGCTTGAGCCCCCTATAGATACTAAAGGGGGTGTTTTCAATATCTGTACTATTACTCTTAGCCAACGTCTTGGTACCCGGAGGTGGTAGTTCATAAGAAAACGAGGCATTTAGACTACGACGCTTTATTGCTTTCACTTAACCATAGGAGCTTAGATTCGGGGGGGGGGAGCACTAGGCTTGTTTTAGTCCAAACCCATTGTTTTAGCACAGTGAACCTCCAACAATTCTTAGCTTAATTGTTGTCATTGACTCATAGACCGGTTCTCGCTTATTAGGCTATTCAGTTTTCGGCTTTCTCGACTGAGGTACTTAACTAGATGAACTAGAAGTACAATCGAAGTGGTTCTCCCTATACCCTTTTAGCCGAAAAAATGGAGCGTAAAGGGGTAAACACACGAGCCGGGCAACACAATTTTTGACCCAAGACATAATTCAGAACCAATGCATACAACATAATCTTCAACATGCAAAATACTCATAGGAACTATGGTATCAGATTGATGATTGGGGTGAGCCTAATGGCTGAGCCCCCGATCATGAAGCCGGTCGCATCCAATATGTGTATCGAACTGGCTTGTTTTTGTATAGAGAGTGGTGAAGAAAAGAGGGAAACAAGGCTTGTGCAATAAAAATGGTTGTCGTAGGACCATAAAAAATGGTCTTTATTTATTATAAACCTTTTATTCATACACTTTGATCTGTCCAAGCAATTGTTACAGATACGTAAATTTAAAGTTTTGAATAGAAAAAAACTTTAGACATGACCGTTACAAATGGCTTGAAGTCCTTTACTGTGTCCTGCTGCATTTCTGCGCCTTTGTTCTCCTAGAGGGTACCCCTTTAGAGGAGGTGGTAGTTGACGGGCCGGTCTTATGCGAGAAAATCTTGAGAGGTCTTCGAATTGTGTGAGCTTAACATTATTGATTTGATGTTTGACGAATTAGGTTTTATCCGAAGACATATATGACCAGTGTTCGAACACCAGGCCTTTCTATGATAGGTCCCCATAGCTGACCAGGAATTTTAAGTGCAAAATTATGATTCTGGAGTACGTACCTTGTGGGTAAATAGGTTATGTCATGGGGTGTGTATTCCTATTTATTTGGAGCATGAGGCTCTGAACCGAAATAGAGTTCGGGCCTACTTACCTGCCTTTCGTGCCATGACGGTGGGCCGGGGGTTCGTCGTTTCATTGCTGAACTGCACCTCGATTCCTATAGCCGTAGTCTGTTCTATAGTTCGGAGTGAGTGCTCTATATTACCGCTGATGGTGATGACCCCCTTGGGTCCGGTCATATTGAGCTTCATATAGGCATAGTGGGGGGCATCATTGAAATGAGGGAAAGTTGTTCGGCCAAAAAGCGCAGTATACCCGCTAGGAAAGGGAGTATGTCAAAGATTAAGTATTCGCTGCGGAAGTTATCGAGTGAACCGAACACTGCTTCCAGGGTCATGGTGCCCGAACATTGGGCTTCGACGCCAAGTATTATTCCTTTAAAGGTGGTGTTAATAGGTTTGATCCTTGATGGGTCAATACCCATCTTCTTCACCGTGCCTACTTAGATAAGATTGAGGCTGCTACCTTCGTCCATAAGGACCCTTGTTAAATGGTACCCGTCCACTATGGGATCGAGTACCAGAGCAGCTGACCCTCCATGCTGAATACTGGTCAGGTGGTTAGTGCGGTCGAAGGTGATCGGGCAAGCCGACCATGGGTTGAATTTTGGGGCGATGGGCTCTATGGCGTATACATCCCGAAGTGCACGCTTCCTTTCCTTATTTGGTATGTGTGTGGTCTAGATCATGTTCACACTTTTTACCTTAGGGGGAATTGCTTCTAGACTCCATTATTCGGCCAGTGGGGCTCTTCATCATCCTTGCTGTGGGAGCCCTTACCGTGATCTTTGGCTGCGAGCTTGCCTGCCTGTTTAAACACCCAACAGTTACGATTGGTGTGGGTGGCTAGGTTATCTTGAGTGTCGTGAATCTGGCAGGGCTTGTCCATTATTTTATCTAGCTGAGAGGGTCCATCCCTAATCCCTTTGACATGATTTTTCTGCTGTGACGATTTTGAGTTAAGGAAGCCTGGCGTTAACCGCTGTGTCTTCGACTTCAACATCGTTATGTCAGTGTTTATTCTTGTTACCTCGTGGCTTCCCATTGTAGTCTCGTACTTCTGCTCCGGGGTTTGCAGGAAGGTTGCTCCGATGTGCTAGCCAACTTTCCTCGCCCACCCAAAAGCTGGACATGAGTGAGGTGAGAGCGGATATTGTCCGAGGCTATTCTTGTCCTAGTTTACGGGTTAGCCATTCGTCCTGAATGTTGTTTCTGAAAGAGGCCAACGCTTCAGCATCAGAGCAGTCGGCGATTTGATTTCGTGGCCAGGAATCAGTTCTAGATTTGCCAGGATGACTCGCCGGCCTGTTGAGATGTGGCTTAGGTCAGCAGCATCCGGTGTCAAACATAGGTGCCTTGAAAGTTAGAGCTGAAAGCGTTCTCGAGCTCTCCCCAACTCCCGATGGAGTTTTCGAGGAGGTTGTCCAGCCAGTGCCGTGATGGTCCTTTGAGATTTCGTGGTAGGTACTTTATGGCATGGAGGTCATCCCCAAGAGCCATGTGTATGTGTAGAAGGAAATCTTCAATCCAGACGGCTGGGTCGGTAGTGCGGTCATATTGCTCAATGTTACAGGCTTGAACCCTTGGGGGAACTGGTGTTGCATCACCTCATCAGTGAAACACATTGGGTGAGCGGCATCCCTAATCCTATCCACGTCGTGTCAAAGTTCAGATTGGGTTCGGTCCTAATTTTGACCTCGAACTCTATCGTTTTGGTCAAACCGAGCTTGCTACCTGTCCCCTCCCGCAGGAGCTTGTCCTTTGGATCTGTAAATAGAACTTGTCTGCCCTGCATGGGCATCCAGAGTGTGTCGTAGGTCAAACGGTTCGGGTTGACCTGGGTTTCTCTGGCCTGTGCAAGAGTATACGGGCACTCCTCCCACTTTACCAGTCAGCCTGTCTCGACCTCGAATGGGGCGGTCCAGTTGGTTGTCTTTGGTGTGTTTGGGGAGTGCGGGGATGTGGGTCTCATCATCGAATTCCGGCAACAAACAATGGCAGGCGTAATCTTTATTTTGATCCTACCATCTATGCCCGTGCCCTTCCTCGAAAGCTAGGACTTGCATCCATCTATCATTGAGGGTGTCTTGTTTAGCTTTAATTTGTTGTTGCTTCAACTTATTGATCCGATTGGTGTCGATCAGTTGACGCTTGAATCTCTCTTGCTCGAACGGGTCTTTGGGAATGAGGAAATCCTCCTCATCAAGACTGGGACGTAGTTGTCGTCTTCGGAATCAATGGGGCCCTCAAAGTCTTCCATGTCTATCTTCCCCTCGGGTCGCCATGCTGCTGTTCGGGAGCGGCCAGTTCGACAGGATCTTTGGGGGTATCTGGCGCAAGGTTTTCGGACGAAGTGTTATTCTTCCTCCCCTTACGCCCCTTTGATTTTTTACACCGATGACGACGGTTCAGGGTGTCGTCGCCATTATTTTTGGGTGGTATCTCATCGCTGCTCAAGGAGGGTGTGTTGCCTTCCTTGTTGTCGGGCATGTCCACTATGTAAATGTCGTATGTGGAGGTGCCTATCCACCGCCCTGTGTTGGCAGGGACGAATGGGTCGGCCTCTTCCTCCATGTCTTCTGCCTCCTCGGAGGCGTAGTCCTGCATATCGGTTAATTCCTCGATAGTGGCTACCAAGTGAGGGTTGGGTTGGCAGTAAAATTCTTACTAACCTTCCCCCAGACTGAACTGAGCATGGTTCAAGGTCAGGTTGTCCGTGATATTCATTGACAGGATCCGGTCCAGCACTTCGTTCAGGAATAAATGGTCAATCGGATTAATATGCCGGACTCCATCTAGGCCAACCTCCAAAACGTCCGTACAGGGGTAGTTTCCGGCCAGGGCAGACCCCTGGTCCCCATGCATTGTAATCGGGTCCGAGCTTAAAGACGGACTCTCATTAGAGAGGGTCCCTTTCGTGGGGCTGAGAAGAAGGCCCGAAGTTAAGGCTTCACGATATCCAGATTCATCGGAAGGAATCGCGAGCCCAGTAAAGAGCAGGTCGCCCTGGGAGTCAGTAGAGAACTCTAGGTTCCCAAACCTGATCTCTTGATCGGGGCAAAACTTACGATCTGTCCAAAATGGCTAGTCAGGTCAGCATGTGGCATGATGTCGCCCAACAGTAAAATATGTCCGGGGACAAAGGTGTCCCCCGTTACAGACTTCATTGCTAATGATGAGATGAGCCATCAACCGTTCTAGCGACTTCACAGTAGAACTCTAAATGAAAGCACCAATGTTGGTTTCAAAACTGGCAGATCTTGAGTAGGGGGTCCGGAACTATGGATATTGGGTTGATGGGTTATAGGAAACATGGGAGACAATATTTACCCAGGCTCGAGCCCTCTCGATGAAGGAAGAACCCAATGTCCTACTATGATTGTATTGAGTATGGGGTATCAAGTACCGAGTTGATCTACCTCAAGATCGTATGATGTGCTCTAAACCCTAAGAGTAATGATCTTAACTTACCCTACGAACTAAAAAATCTCTAGCTTATATAGGCAGTAGTGGTATTTAGGGTTATACAATGTCGGTTATATCAGGAAAGGAATATGTCAAACCCATCATCTTGTACTTGGAGTGCACATATCGCCCTGAGAGGTTCCATCTTGATCATTGATATGTCTTCAACGTATCTATAATTTTTTATTGTTCCATGCTAATATATGATCATTCTAGGATACTTTTTGGGCATTTAATTACCAATTTATAATATTTTTGAGCACTAACCTATTGACCCAATGACCACTGCCAGTTTCAGTTTTTTGCATGTTTTTGCCTTTTCAGAGTTACAATACCAAACTAAGTCCAATTGCCATGAAACTTTTTGATGCTTTTTCTGGACCAACACAAGAACTAGAAGCTTCCGAGGAAGGCCAGAAGATGCACTAGGGCCCCACCACATATCCCACCACGCCACCCGGGGGACACGACCAGATATGTGGTGGCCCCTGATGCGTCTCCCGACGTTGTTCTCTGGCCTATAAATTCATTTCTACCCTAAAAACACGAGAAGTGCTCCCGAAACAGTTTTTTCGCCGCCGTAAGTCTCTGTTCTGATGGGAGGCCATCTACACCTCCATTTTGGCACCCTGTCGGAGGGGAGATCGATCACGGAGGGCCTCTTCATCAACGTTGCTGCCCTCACCATGACTTTTGAGTAGTTCACCACAGACCTACGGGTCCGTAGGTAGTACCTAGATGGTAGTCTCTGTCTCTCTCTCTTGATCTTCTATACAATGTTCATCGCATCTTTGCCTTGATCTATCCGATGTAATCCATTTGCATGGTGTGTTTTTTGGGATCCGATGAATTGTGAGTTTATGTTCAGATTATTCATGAAAAGTATTTGAGTCAAATCTCATTACTATGATTCTTATTTGCATGATTATCATAGTTTCATAATTCTCTCTTGTCAGGGGGATTACCCCCCGGTAGTCTCAAGGAGACGACTCAAGATTTTAAAACATCGGGCGGCCAAAGCCCGTCTGTCCGGCTACTCCGACTGGTACCCCAGTCTTGCCGGCTATTGGGTATGGCCGGCTCCCTACCCAACTGCCCCAGCCGTCTCCTAAGTCCAACCACCCCCTGCTCGGCTGTGCCAGCCGGCTGCTCCGACCGACCCCCCGTCTGGGTGCTCTAGCCGGCCTGCTGCGCAAGGTCAACTACCACGTCCCATCGGACACGACACGAAGATACTATTGCCTACTTCACTAGTCACCTCCAATAGTGGTGCACTATTGCCTGTATCATGTGTCACCTCCAATAGTGGTGCACTATTGCCTGCATCATGCGTCTTGTCGCATGTCGTCTCCAATAGTGGTGTACTATTGCTTGCATCATGCGTCATGTCACATGTCCTCTCCAATTGTGTAGTTAGGTCATGTGGGCCACCCCTTGTCCCCTGGGCCTCCCTATATAAGAGGCACCAGGGGAGCTCATCCATGGCAAGCAAGAGCTCTTCTCATCCTCTCATCCTCAAACCCATGAGGCCAAGGAAAGGAGCAGCCAGCTCCCTCTTCCTCCTCAGACACATCTCGAGGAGCAACTCTGTACTACATTTACACTTCATATACAGACATGTAGGGGTAGGGGTATTATCTCTCCGGAGAGCCCCGAACCTGGGTAAAGCACCGCGTGTTGTTGCCCAATCCCGTCTTGGATCTCCATTGCAGCCTTGCTCTCACCTCTTAAGACATCCCATGGCATCTGCGCCTCGGAGCACCCCCATGAAATAACGGCAACATTTGGCGCCCATCGTGGGGCTCGATGCTGCGGGAACCGCGGTCTAGGCAGGACCCGCTTCGTCATCACCCCCGCTATGCTACCACCATCTCTCCTATATCGCTCGAGGATCGACACGAAGATACCCCTTTGGGAAGCCGCGCGGGATGGCGCGTCTCCGTCATCGGCCTCGTCCACCTCCAGCTCGCTCCAACGCGCTTCCGGGGCAACCGTGCGAGTCGACGCGTTCTCGCCGTCGGCCTGGTCCTGGTCCAGCCTTCCCTTGGCCACACCTTCACGCATGGTCAGGCTGGCCTTCTCCGTTCCTGTAGATGCACACGCTCGCACCTAGCTAGCTAGCTAGGCAACAGTGCCGATCGATTGGCCTCCCTGCGTGCTATCTTAGCGCGCTAGCTAGCTCGTGTACGCGCATGAGGCCGGCCGACCGTCTAAGCCTCACCGTCGCTCCGATCGACAACTCCGTCTCACAGTGTCATCCATCGATAGCGTCGCCCCTGCCGTCCTCCTGACGCCCCCGCATCACTGCGTGGCCGACACCTCCATCGCCACATAGCCAAGGACCTCCTCTAGCGCGCATCCAGTCGTGTGCCGCAAGGTTCCGGCATGGCGTGCCGCGAGAGTTCCCCCTGCTTTGCTCCCCTGTCCTGTCATGGAGGCATGTGCCGGTGTCGCTCCGCCTCCGCAAACAAAGTGACGTCGCTCCGCTCTAATCGAGCTGCCGCGGGTCGCCCCGCCAGCTGCGCCTGCCTGTCGGTCGGCTATGACTACCAACGCCGCTGCCTCGCCTCCATTCTGACTCACCGTGGCTGGCTACGCGCCGGATCCACCAATAGCGCAGCAACCGGCTGTTTGTTGCGCTCCTCGCCGCCCCGGTCGGGGACTCTGCACCCCGCCCACGCCCGCCGGCTCGCCCTTGTCGTGCCCGGTGGCCTCTCGTGCGCCCGACGGCTCCCGCGCACTGCCTGGCTCCGGCTCTGCTCCGGCTCGCACCAGTCCGGCTGCCACTGCCCGACCGACCATCGTGGCGCTGGCCGGCTGTGTAGCCACAACATTGGCTGGCTGCTGCCATGGCCTGGTCACGTGCGCACGCGCATGTAGGCGCGGGCCGATTGCTCCATGACCGCATGCACACATGCGTTGCATGCCGCCCGGCCAGCTACGGCTGCATGGCTCCAGCCTGCCTGTCTGGCTGCTCCAGCCTGACGCCCGCGCTCGTGCCGTTTTGCCTCCTCTTGCGCGGCTCTGCCTGCGACCAACCGGCTCGCCGTTCTAGCTAGCTTCGCCCTGCGTTGTCTCACCGTGCCTTCTCCGTGCGCGCCTGGCAAACTCCGCCCCCCATACGGCAGTCTCGGGACGACAGTTGCACACGCTTCTCACACAGTCGGACAACCCCATTTCCTGCACCGTCGCTTCGTCGGTTGTCCCTTTAAACCGGCTACCTACAAAGAAGAAAATGAAGAAAGTCACGTACATGCACACAAGCAAATGATACGTGCATGGTCTGGCTGGTTGCACCACGCGCGTGCATGCATGGCCCCAACCGCCTATGTTGCGAGCATGCATGCCTGGTCAGCCGCGTTGTGTGTGTATGTGCCGGACTGGCTGCGAGCCTGGCCATACGTGTACGGCCCGGCCGGCTGTCTACCTGGCTGCTAGCATTTTTGGACGTCTGCTGCAGCTCGGCTGACCGAATCCCCGTCTGCCTAGCCAGCCCTTGGCTGCCGCCTAGTCGGTTGCCGACTTCTGGCCGATTACCTAGTCTAACGCGCTCACGAGAATCCGGCTGGTCGGCTACATCTGTCTCCTTTTGAAACTTCAGCTGGCACATCCGGCTTCGTTCCGGTTCGTTCGACTCCGCGACTCTGGCATAGCCTCTTCAACGACCCGAATTACATCTGTCTCGGGCATAAAAAAGCTAAATTACACTTGTGATTTCCGGTTTTACTCATTTGAGAGTTGATTAGGCTCGCACGTAGCGAATGACCCGCACTGGCTGACGTACATAAGTCTGCTGACATGCGTTGCCATCTGGCCGACTGTCCTGCCCGCGTACTTCGACACCAGGGCAACTCTAGCTGCCCACCAGCTGCAACGTCTGGTCGGCCAGGTCCGGCCTGCTGGCACACCCGCTGATAGCCAAGGGCTCAGAGGCTACACCCAGCAGGTGCGTCGGCCCGTTTCACTCGCAGTAGGCCGCACCGATCATCATCGACAATGACCGCTTCAACAGCCGCCTCGCCGGATCGGCCCGCTGCCCACCTGCAAGCGTCACCGTCTGACCTGCCTGCCTGCTTCGACATCAGCCCGGTCACCTTGACATCTGCTCACAGAAAGTCACGTCAGTTTTCATCGACAACAACCGCCGTGCCAACGCTAGAAACACAATACCGGGAGGCTACTGCTAGTAGGGTGCCTTGGTGCACCCTCGTCGAAAAATAGCCAGCCGACGAACTCCGCGTCCTCGACCAGCAGCGCCTCACGCACATCAGTCAGCAGACCACGCGTCCACCCCCGGCAGCGCCTCGCGCACATCGGCCGACAGACCAAGCGTTCGCGCCCGACAGTGCCTCACACACATCAGCCGACGGGCGACGCGTCCGCACCCGGCAATGCCTCGTGCACATCAGCCGGCGGGCCACCCGTCGGTGCCCGGCAGTGCCTTGCGCCCATCAGCCGGCGGGCCACCCGTTCACGCCCGATACCGCCTTGCGCACATTAGCCGGCGGGCCACGCATTCGCCCCCAATAGTGCGTCGCACACATCAGCCGGTGGACTCCGTGCCCGCTCCCGGTAGCGCCTCGCGCCCATCAGTTGGCGGACTCCATCCCGCGCCCGACATCCTAGACGCCATCGTCTGCATCCGGCACTGGCTCACGACCATCGGCCGACGAACTCCACATCCTCGACCGGCAGCGCCTCGCGCCCATCAGTCGGTGGATTCCAAGTCCGCGCCCAGCGACGCCTCGCACGCGTCAGCCGGACCACGTCGGACGCAAGCCACGCCGGCTATCATTGACAACAACCGCCTGCTGGCACCAAAATCAATGTGAGCTCTTCACCCATGCATCCTTGTGCCACACACAAACGGATACCCCGAGCGACCCTCGGGCCATCCTCACATTTGTTTCTACTACTTCACTCCTCACCCTGGCGCCAGCTAGCCTCGGCCCCGGGGTTGGCCGTTTGGCCCTATACGTTCATACCCATCGATGATTTAGTAGTGTGCATGGGACCGAGGTCTCACTCTTTGTCTCAGCTACAGACCGCATCGCGGCTGTCCGGCTAGCGAGAGCATAAGCTAGAGGTCAACGTGAAAAATGTCTGGAGAGAAAACGGCTTGGACGACCTGGTCGTTTCATTTATGAGTATCTGCTCGGTTGAGTCTGCTCCCAGAGTCTGAGTACTGTACGCTCCATTCCACGACCCACTCTTCGCCTCAGCTACAGACCGGCTCCCGACTGTCCAGCTGTCAAGAGCAAAAACCAAAGAGCGGAGAGAACATGAAAAAGATTGAAGGGGGCTTGGGCAGAACCAAGTCTGCACCCTCTGCATAAACTTGCACTGGTAGAACCAAACATTGGATGTATTTGTTCCAACTAACTGTGTATTTTGTATGGCCATTTCCATGGGAAACCACCTCACCTAGAGACCGGGAGCCTACTTCCAGCAGGGTGCGCTCGCGCACCCCCGCTTGAAAACAGTAGTCAACGGACCATACGTTCGCCTCCGGCAGCGCCTCGCGCCCAGCAGCCGGCAGACCACGCATCTGCCCCTGGCAGTGCCTCGTGCCCATCAGCCGGTGAATTCCACTTCCATGTCCGGCAGGGCCCCGCGCCCATCATTCGAAAGACTTTGCGTCAGCGTCCAACAACCTCGATGCCACCGTCTTTTTCAGCAACATCAAAGACCCTCCGCCCGACTTATTGAGTTGCCTGGAGGCTCGAAGGCTACACCCAGCGGGTGCGCTGGAACGGCCATGCTGGAAACATCCACCCGACGGACCATGCGTTTGCCCGTGGCAGTGCCTCGTGCCCATCAACCGGTGGACCCCCTCGTCCGCCCCGCAGCGCCTCGCGCCTATCAGCCGGCGGACCCCTGTGTCCGTGCCCGGAAGTGCCTCGCGCACGTCAGCCGACGGTCCTCGAGTCCGTCCTCGGCAGGGCCTCGCACCCATCAAACAGTAGACCCTGCGTCCGTGTCCGGCAGCACCTCGTGCTCATCTGCCGGCGGACCCGCGTGTGCGGCCAGTAGGGCCTCACGCCTATTCGACGGCGGACTCCTATCCTCGCCTGGCAGCGCCTCGTGCCCATTGGCCGGTGGACCCGTGTCCGCGTCCTGTAGCGCCTCATGCTCATCAGCCGACGCACTCCGCATTCATGTCTGGTAACACCTCGCGCCCATTAGCCGGCAGACCCTGCATCCGTGTCCGGCAGCGCCTCGCGCTCATCAGCCAACAGACACTGCGGACTCCGCATCCTCGCTCGGTAGTGCCTCGCGCCCATCGGCCGGCGGACCCCAGGTCCGCGTCCGGCAGCGCCTGCACTCATCAGCCCGCGGACTCCGTGCCTCGCGCCCATCGGCCAACTGACCCAGCGTCCACGTCCTGCAGTGCCTCGCGCTCATCGGCCGGAAGACTCCGTGTCTGCGCCTGGCAGGGCCTCATGCTCACCAACCGACATACTTCGCGTCGGTGTCCGGAAGCGCCTCGCGTCCATTAGCCGGCGGACCCTGCATCCTCGTCCAGCAGTGCCTCGTGCTCATCAGCCAACAGACACCGCGTCCGTGCCTGGCAGGGCCTCGCGCCCATTCGACAGCGGACTCCGCGTCCTCGCCCGACAGTGCCTCACGCCCAGCGGCCGGCGGACCCTAACTCCGCGTCCGGCAATGCCTCGCGCTCATCAGCCCGCGGACTCCATGCCTCGCGCCCATCGGACGGCTGACCCAACGTTCGCGTCCTGCAGGGCCTCGCGCTCATCAGCTGGTGGACTCCGCGTCCATGCCCGGCAGGGACTCGTGCTCATCAGACGACGAACTTCGCGTCGCCTCGTGAACATTAGCCGGCGGACCCCGCATCCGCCTCCGGCAGCACCTCGCGCTCATCAGCCAGCGGACTCCTCATCCGCGGCCCGTAGGGCGTTAGGCCCATTCGACAGTGGACTTCATGTCCTCGCCGGGCAGTGCCTCGCGCCAATCGGCCAGTAGACCCCACATCCGCATCTGGGAGTGCCTCACGCTCATCTGCCGGTGGACTCCGTGTCCGCGCCTGGTAGGGCCTCGCGCCCAGCAGCCGGCGGACCCCATGATTGCGTCCGGTATCACCTCACACTCATCACTGGCGGACCCTATGTCCGCATCCGGCAGCGCTTTGCACTCTTCAGCAGGCGGGCTCTACGTCCGCACCCGGCAGGGCGCCTCACGCCCATCAGCCGACGGACCACGCATCCGCCCCGGACAGCGCCTCGTGCCCTTCAATTGGTGGACCCTGTGTCCGCGCTCGACATGCTCGACGCCACCATCTGCTTCAGCAATAGTAAAGACCCTTCGCCCGACTATTCGAGTCACCCGAAGGCTGCACCCAGCGGGCGCGCTGGCGTGCCCCCGCTGGAAACTTCGGCAACAACAACTACAACTTCTGCAGCAACAACAACTTCGACAACAACAACGACCGCTACGAAATATATTTCACATAAAAATTAGTAATTGAGATATGCAAAAGAGCATCTTGAATAGCATGAAAAACATATTTAAGTCTAACCCACATCCTATGCATAGGGATTTTGCGATCAAAAAATTTATGGGAACAAGAATCAACTAGCATAGGAAGGCAAAACAAGCATAACTTCAAAACATTTAACACATAGAGAGGAAACTTGATATTATTGCAATTCCTACAAGCATATGTTCTTCCCTCATAATGATGTTCATGAAGGAATCTCACAACATAACTATCACACAAAGAATTCTTTTCATGATCAATTATAGCATACGTGCCATTACCAAAACTATGGGAACAAAAATTATCTTCTTCATCAAGCATAGCATCCCCAAGATTGTGGTTTTGCATATCATTAGCATCATGAATATTCAAAGAATTCATACTAACAACATGGCAATCATGCTTTTCATTCAAGGAACTATCATGAATCACCTAATAAATTAATTCTTTCAACAATTCATTAAATTTTCCAGATTCATGATTTTCGAACAACTATTCATAAAGATAATCAAGTGCACTCAACTCACTAGCATTGGGTTCATCATAATTTGGTCTTTTGAAAAGATTAGCAACTGGATGAGGATCCATATCAATAGATTTTTGGCAAGCGAAGAAGCAAGCAAATAGAAGGCACATGGCAACACAAGGAATCATAGCAATGAAAAGGCAAACGGAAGAAGGGCGAATACAAGGGCACATCATTTTGGTATTTTTTGTGACAGCCCGGGACCGACGCTCCAGAAGATTCCATAAGATTCCCCTTGTGTTTCCATTCTCGTCTGTGTTTCGTTTGGTTGTTGCATTCATCATCGCATCATTCGCATCATCTGCATAGCATCGTCACTCGTTTTCAAAACTTGCATTCGTTCGTAGTTGCCGGTTCTCTCCGTTCTTGCCGTTGCCCGTTTTGAGACCAACCACACATGCACGCGCCCGCGGCATCGTTAAATAAAACCATTTTTAATTGCACGCAAAAATATTCTTGGATTGGGTTGAAACTTGACGTGCGGTCTTGTTATGTTCCAGGTAGACCGCCTATCGAATTTCGTCACGTTCCGAATTCGTTTGATACCCTGTCGGTCAACCGTAGCAGTGTCGTCATCGGTATTTCGTCGGACGTTTGTCGGTGCTTTAAAAACCTTCGTGTCATGGGCCGCACTTCCCTCTCTTCCCCACATAGCCCTCTGCACAGTCACCATAGCCCCCCTCTACTTCCGGACCATCGAATCGTCAGCCGACGGTCCGAAACGGACAGAGACCGTCATCCCTAACCCCTAGGCTATAAATAGTCCCTCCCTCTTCCTAATTGGCCAGCTAACCCTAATCGCTCCTAGAATCCCGTGCCAAACCTCTCCTTCTCCCTCCTCCAGCCGTCAGGCCCACCGAAGCCCATCTGGGCCTGCTCGAGCCCATTCGGGCCCGAATCGCCGTCCCCGAGCTCCCGAGCTCCTGCCCGAGCTCCATGGCGCAGCTCCTCCCGCAGCCCCATGGCCAGTCGGTCGCCGGAGCCGCCGCAGCCTCGCCGGGTAGCCGGAGCCGCCTCGCCGGACTGCATCCCCGCCGCCCTCTGCTCCTCCTTCCCCCGCCTCGCCTATGTCCCGCAGGCTGCCGCCATGGCTCGAGCACGCCGCCCCCAAGCCGCCGCCGGTCGCTGCCGGCCAGATCCGGGCCGCCCCAGCCCTCCGCCGCCGTCCTGCAGGTGCCGCGTCGCCAGAGTTGTAGGGCGCTGCCGCCGCTCCTTCCGCTCCGGCTCGAGCGAGGACGAGCACGAGCGCCCGCTGCCCGTTGACCCAAGCGCCAGCGCCCGCTCGTGGGCCTCGGCCTCCCAGCGGCCCAGCGCAGCGCCAGCTCCCTGTCACCAACCGACCCAAGATGGCCCAAGGTGAGCCAGCCCAGCCCCCCCTTTTGCATTTTTTTATTTTCATTTTCGTGTATAGAACCATTGCAGGTTTTTAAAATGCCATATCAATTTAACCGTAAGTCATATTAAAACATTTTATACATATAAAATGCTTAGTAAAATGTGTAGATTATTAATATGCCATTTTCACCCATGCCTAAAATAATTAACATGTCATTTTCTATCATTTTGCACATTTGACATGATATTGCATTGACATATTCTTTGAACGTGCATCGGAATTAATCCAACCATATGTTAAAATGTTCATCTTATTGGCATCGCATTTTCATGCATGATAAAAGTGTTGGCATCATGTTTGCATTTATTTTGCATCAATGACTTGCTATAAGATGATTAGGCCATACTTGCATATTTAATTGTGATTAATTTTCCACATGAACCTATGCATATTATATCTGTTTTCGGGGTAGAAAAATCCATAGAATTTATCTGTGCATTTAGTTTTGTCATTTGAGCATTTTGTGTGCATGTCATTTATGCCATGATGCCCTTTTGTCATTTTCGTGTGATTTAACCCGTGCATGTTTTGAAATAATTTTGAACATGAGAAGTGCCCTTTGATATGTGTCCTAGCCCCTGGACATTTTGCTTGTCATAGAAATGCATGTTTAGGTGTTATTTTGTTGTTGTCAACTTGCTATAAAATACTTCTGTTTTGAGATGGTAGAATATTTCTAAGTCTGGAATCTGTTATATTTTGTTGCTGTCTTGCCATGTGTTTTGCTAGTGATCTAGAACTCTTTTGTGATAGGTGTAATGGAGTTATTTGTAGTTGATATTGTCCTTTAGCATGCAGTTAAGTTTCATGCCATAATATTACCTGTAGCATATAGTTTTACTGCTGTCAATATGCCTTCGTGATAAAAACTGCACTGTCAAAAACTGCTATTTTCACTAAGTCTGAAACTGTTTTCAAGCAGCCACTGTGTGGGCTTCCTACCATGTGATCCATGCATGTTTTGTTTATGAGATGTGAAGATGAAATGAATTGTGTGTTATATACTACTGGCCCATGCTTAGTTTGTGCATTTTAGAATGTTGTAGCTTGATGTTTTCATGCGTGCAAGATGCTAAGTTGCTCTTTGGGCAAATTTCAACTAAACTTGTTTTGTTGATTGTGGTTGAACCGTAACTCCGTTTCGGACATGTCAGATATGAAACTTGCTTAGAATCTCATGTAGTTCCATAATAACTTTCTGCACTCATGATTTGAAATGTTTGTGATTGTATTTTCCATGCATTTGCATTCATGACATGTGCATCTTGTGTTGCTCGTATCTTTTAGACCGTAGCTCCATGTGAGATGTTCTATATATGTAATTCGACTAGAATGATGTGTAGAATAACATGGTATGCTTATTTTGTTGTTTAAGAAATATAAAATATGATTAGATCAGATCTGGAGCAATTTCGAAATTAACATATGAGGTCATTTCGGAAATGTTATAAGTTGTTTCCGGCCTCATTTAAGTTGCCTAGATAGATAGTTTACTTGTGCTTCACCTCTTGCCATGTTTAACAACATTTAATATTGATGAGTACCTAATAGAGTGAACTTAATAATTCAAACATGGAGTTTCGTCAATATGCAACTCATGCATATTGAGCTTCACTTAATGTGTAGTAGTTGATTGTTGTGTTTGTCATGCCTTGCATAATTAAACCGGAGATGCATCATATTGGTTTGCGCATTGTGTCATGCATATGTTGTGGTGTATCTTGTGTTGATTGTTTGTTTCGGATTGCTTCTGCTCGATAGAGTTCCGAAAGCGTTCGGAGTGTGAGGATTCGTTCGACTTCATTGGCTCGTCTTCATGGACTCGTTCTTCTTCCGAGCGGGATCTCAAGCAAGATGACTCATTTCCTTGGATACCATTACTATCATTGCCATGCTAGTTGTCTCGTCTTTATATCGCTATGTCGTGCTACCTACCACTTGTTTGTCGAGCCTCCCAACATTGCCATGATAAGCCTCTAACCCCTCCAAATCCCAGCAAACCTTTGTTTTGGCTATGTTACTGCTTGCTCAGCCCTTCTTATAGCGTTTCTAGTTGCAGGTGCAATTGCTTCCATGTGTCAACATGGACATTCTTTTGTTATATCACAATATTGCTGCTAATTAATTTAATGCACTTATACACTTGGTAAAGGGTGGAAGGCTTGGCCTTTTGCTCGGCGTTTTGTTCCACTCTTGCCGCCCTAGTTACTTGTGAACCGGTGTTATGTTCCATAATTGAGCGCTCCTAACATGCTCGGGGTTGTTATGGGGACCCCGTTGATTTTCAGGTTAGAATAAAACTTGTCTGGCAAGGCCCAACACTGGTACTACATTTGCCTAATAACTAATGTACTTGCATAGGGGCTTTCCGGACCCCGTGGATAATTAATCAACCCCCGGGCCAGTGCTCCTCATGAGTGTTGGTGCAAACTAGAGCACTATGCGGGGCCAACCGGGGCAACTCGAGAGATTTCTATCAGGCCACTGTACGCGTAGCTCATCTGCCCTGCCCTGAGAATGAGATACGCGGCTCCTATCGGGATTGTCGGCACTTCGGGAGGCCTTGCTGGATTTGTTTTACCTATCTCGAATGTCTTGAGTGAGGAACTCTGATCTTCTTCGGGCTATCTCGAGGTGTCGGATTTCCTTTGGAATTGCCTAGGATGATCACAAGATCCGTGGTTGAGGTTATTCCCGCTGTGTGTGGTTAATTTGTGATGGATGAGTTGGAGCACCCCTACAGGGTTAAATCTTTTCGAGAAGCCGTGCCCGCAGTTATGTGGCAAACTTGGATGCTTTGTTTAACACCCGGTCATTGCACACTTGAAGTAAATTCTAATAACATACACCAACTGTGTGCGTAACCGTGATTGTCTCTTCTTGTGAGTCCTTATCCGAAAGAGAACATGGTGGGGTTATGTTTGACGTAAGTAGGTGATCAGGATCAGTTAGTGATCATTACTAGCTCACGTCCATTATACGTAGACCACCATACTCTACTTTCTGTACTCGTAAGTTAGCCACATAAATAAATGCTTAGTCGCTTGCTGCAGCCTCACAACTTAACCATACCTTACCTATTAAGCTTTAATAGTCTTGATACCTTGGAAATGGGATTGCGGAGTCCCTGTGGCTCATAGATTAATACAACAATAGTTGTAGGTACGGGTAATGTGATGATTTGATGTGATCGCATTGCTTGATTTGATTTGGAGTTCTTCTTCTTCTTCTTCATCAATCTTGGATGGGTTCCAGGCGACAGCCTAGGATAGCAAGGGTGGATGTCATTTTATATTTTGATTTCGTCCGTAGTCGGACCCTTCTCTTATGTATGATGTTTGAGTTTGTTATCATATTGATGTGACTCTGATGTAGCTTGTGGCGAGTGTAAGCCAATTTCATATACTCATCTCTTCTGTACATGTACTTGTAATGATATCCATTCTTGCGAACGCATCGAGATGCGCTTCTATCCCCGTCGAGGCCCTCGTGCCAAAATAAGGATAGGACCGCATCTTGGGCGTGACAATTTTAGAAGAGGGGGAGAGGAAAACGAGAGGCAAATGGAAACTAATGTAAATGCAAGAGATGAGTTTGTGATGGGGACTTGGTAGGCTTGATGTGTATCCTCCCTAGTAATGGCGCCAGAAATCCTTCTTGCTACCGCTTGAGCATGCATTGGTTTTCCCTTGAAGAATAAAGGGTGATGCAGCAAAGTAGGTAAGTATTTCCCTTAGTTGTTGAGAACCAAGGTATCAATCCAGTAGGAGGAACAAGCAAGTCACCAATGGATGCACCTATACAAATAATTAAACTCTTGCACCCAATGGTACAAAGGGGTTGTTAATACCTTCACGGTTATTTGCAAGGATTAGATCCGATAGAGATAAATGTAACGAGTACGGAAAGTAAAAGATAAATAAATTGCAGCAAGTATAGATCTGAAAATATATGATGGAAAATAGACCCGGGGCCATATGTTTCACTAGAGGCTTCTCTCTTGAAGGCAAATATCATGGTGGGTAAACAAATTACTGTCAAGCTATTGATAGGAAAGCGAATAATCATGTACTTATCCAAGGCAATGATCATGCATATAGGCATCACGTCCGTATTGAGTAGACCGAAATGATTCTAAACCTACTACTATTAGTCCACACATCGACCGACTCCTGTCTACATCTAGAGTATTAAGTTCATGAAGAATAGAGTAACGCATTAAAAAAGATGACATGATGTAGAGGGATAAACTCAAGAAATATGATGAAAACCCTATCTTGTTACCATTGATGGCAACAATACAATACGTGCTTCGCTACCCCTACTATGTCACTGGGTGAGGACACCGCAAGATTGAACCCAAGACCAAGCACTTCTCCCATTGCAAGTATTACCTATCTAGTTGGCCAAACCAAACCAATAACTCGAAGAGACTTGCAAGGATATGAAATCATGCACATAAGAAATTAGAGGAGATTCAAATAAGATTCATGAATAATCTGAACATAAACTCACAATTCATCAGATCATGACAAACACACCACAAAAGAGGATTACATCAGATAGATCTCTATTAAGATCATGAAGAACATGGTATTGAAGATCAAAGAGAGAGAACAAGCCGTCTACCTACTAGCTATGGACCCATAGGTCTATCGTGGAATACTCACGCATCATCCGAGGGGAAATGGAGTTGATGTATATGCCCTCCGTGATCGGAACCCCCTTCAGCAGATTAACGGAAAAGTCTCCAAGGTTGGATCTCTCGAGAATGGAGGCTTCCGGCGGCGAAAAATTATTTGTGTGGCTCTTTTTGATGTTGGGGAATATTTGGGTATTTATAGGCCAAGAATTAGGGTTAGGAGACCTGCCAGGAGGCGACAAGCGTGCTAGGCGCGACCAGCGGGGCCTACGCCAGCAGGCTTGTGGCGCCCCGGCACCTTCCCTGACGTACACTCCAAGCTTGGATGACTTCTTTCCTTCCAAAAAAATTCCTTCCGCAGGTTTTATTCTGTTTGGACTCCGTTTAATATTCCATATCTGCAAAACTCAAAAACAAGGAAAAAACAAAAACTGACACTTGGCTCTAGATTAATTAGTTAGTCCCAAAAAAAATATAAAATAGCATATTAATGCATATAAAACATCCAAAACAGATAATATAATAGCATGCCATCATCAAAAATTATACGTATCGAAGGTCAATTGCCACGTCCCATTGGACACGACATGAAGACACTATTGCCTACATCACTTGTCACCTCCAATAGTGGTCCACTATTGCCTGAATCACTTGTCACCTCTAATAGTGGCGCACTAGTGCCTGCATCATGCATCTTGTAGCATGTCACCTCCAATAGTGGTGTACTATTGCTTGCATCATGCCTCATATCACATGTCATATCCAATAGTGTAGTTAGGCCATGTGGGCCACCCCTTGTCCCCTGGGCCTCCCTATATAAGAGGCACCAGGGGAGCTCATCCACGACAAACAAGGGCTCCTCTCATCCTATCATCCTCACACCCGTGAGGCCAAGGAAAGGAGCAGCCAACTCCATCTTCCTCCTCAAACACAGCTCCAGTAGAAACTCTGTACTACATATACACTTCATATACATACATGCAGGAGTAGGGGTATTATCTCTCCGGAGAGCCCCGAACCTGGGTAAACCACCACGTGTTGTTGCCCAATCCCGTCCCGGATCTCCACTGCAGCCTTGCTCTCACCTCTTAAGCCATCACTCAACATCTGCCGTGCCGGGACACCCCCCGTGAGAAAGCGACGACATCTACGATCTATTGAGATACTTTGGCCAACTAGATTGATATTTCTTTAGCGAGAGTGGTGTGTTATACTAGGTTTAACCTGACGAGATTGTATATCCAAGTGACAAAAGCGGACAAGTAGAGTATTTGTCTTATTGATAGTAAGGATAAAACAACGGGGTTTATTCATATTGATTGAATGTACTTTGTCTACATCATGTCAATGTTCTCCAAGCATTACTCTGTTTACTCAATACTCTAGATGCATGATGGATAACGGTCGATGGTGGAGTAATAGTAGTAGGTGTAGGCAGGAGTCAGCCTATTTGCTTATGGACGTGATGCCTATATACACATGATCATTGCAGTGAAAATCGAATAAGTATTCGCTTTTCTATCAATTGCCCAACAGTATTTTGTTTACCCTCCGTACGCTTTGCTTATGAGAGATGCCACTAGATAACTCTACAACCCCCGGGTCTATTCACTTATAAATTCACAAATGCTATCATTACCTTTTGTTTATTGGTTATCTTTTATTTTATTTTGCACTTTATTATTATCTACAGTTATCTACACAACTCACTTGCTTCCAAATAACAAGATCAAGGGGATGGGCAACCCTCTTGCCGGCGTTGGGTCCAAGTTGTTTGTTCTTTTGTGTGTAGCCGCTGAAGATGGTTGAGTATTGGTATTCCTATTGGTTCGATAAACCTTGGTTTCATAACTTAGGGAAATACTTACCCACTTTGTGCTTTGATTACCTATTCCACTTCATGGGAAACCCAACGCAGATCACGAGTGTCACGAAGGATTTATGGCACCGTTGTCGGGTCATACAATCACCAACTATCAAGTAACTTCACACAAAATTTCATTCACTTGTTCTTCTTTTTATTTGCTGTTATATGTAGTTTGTCTCGGTAAAATCAAAAATATAAAAACATTTACCTTCAGTTGTTACTAGTTTCTCGTTTGAAGTCATGGCTACTTCTTCTTTTGTGCGTGTCACCCCCAATAATGATATCAATTTTACACAAAGGGGAGGAGAAAGCTTGAAGGATGCATTGTATAGGATTTGACATGCTCAAAATAAAGCAACTAATAAGCTATCCACCACCAATTTGCTTCATAATTTCTATGTTGGTGTGACAACTTGGTATAGGTTTGTCCTTGACAACATCATAGGTGGGAACTTCTTAATGTGTTAGACATTGGATGCTTATAATGCAAATGAAAATCTTTTTGGAATACCACCTCTTATCGTTGATGAAACCAATTTGACATTGGAACATGTTATGCAAAGACTTGATGCTATTGAAAACAAAATGATCACTAGTGAACCCATTAAGGAGTTAGATAAAAGACTTCATAATCATATCACTCAATTTGGGTCACGGGTATTAATAACTTTGAAAACTTTAAAGGAAAAAGACGCTATTATTTAAAATAGGGTAGAACAAGGATTGAGTATAATTTATAAGATGGAAGAGCTTATTGAGAAAGTGATCTCTTCTTACACACCATCCAAAACTAGTGTTAGTACCTTACAAGGCAAAAATCCCAAGTTCATATTTATTCCTAAGAGCATTAGTACACTTGCTTCCAAAAGAAACGAAGATCTCAAAATAATTAGTGTTCACCCCAACTTTTTGAACTTGATAAAGGAGCCTCTGGTCAAGCCTTCCATTGTTCCTACTAATCATAGTTGTGTACTGAAGGAGTTTAATGTCGAAGATAACAACACTTGAAACTATGCATTATGCCTAGCTAGGGGCATAAAACGATAGTGCGTGTTGGGAGGATCCCCAATATGTATCTTTATTTTCATGTTTTGATTAGTTTGTGGGACGACCCAAAAGATGAATAGAAACGATGCTGAAACATAATAGAAACTTTGACTCTAGTGCAAGAATTTTAGTTTCTTACTGGAGCGCCATAATGCTCTAATATTTTAACACATTATTTTTGCACAAATTCGTTATGTTTTCCTAAATTTTCGGAATTTTTTGAGCTATAGAAGTACATGCTCTTTACAGATTGCTACATATTGTTCTGTTTTAAAAAGATTTTGTTTTGCTTGCATAGTTTGCTTGTTTTGATTATGCCATGGACTATATCGGGGGGTGTAAGCCATGGGGATGTTAGAATACAATAACTAGTACGAAAAAACTAATTTGAATCAATTTATCATAGTACCTGAAGTATGCAATATTTTTCTTATACTAACGGATCTCACGAAGTTTTGCTGAGTTTTGTGTGATTGAAGTTTTCATGTTTTGGTTGTGATTACGATGGACTACCAAATAAGGACCAGCAAAATCCTAGGCTTGGGGATTCTCAAGGCACCCCAAGTATAATTATGAGGATACTCAAGCATCTAATCTTGGGGATGCCATGGAAGGCATGTCCTCTTTGTGTGAATCCATCGGTATGTCACTTGGAGCTATATTTTTATTGATCACATGATATGTGTTTTGCTTGGAGCGTCGTTTGCTTTTGTTTGCTTTTAGTTTCAGTTTGTCACAATCATAATTTTCTGTACACACCTAATTGAGAAAGACACACCTTCCTGATAATTTTCTAGAATACTCTATGGGCTTCACTTATATCTTTTGAGCTTGGCAGTTGCTCTAGTACTTCACTTATATGTTTTTGAGCACGATGGCATGTAGATTTTATAGAAATAATATGCTCTCGTTCTTCACTTATACTTGTTTGAGAGCTCAATTAATAGGGACGGTAATTTGCATGGTTCATAAGACTCTTCCAAGAATATTAGGTATTCAATGAATGATAGTCAAAACCATCATGTAGCATATATGGAGAAGTAGTGGGTCAATGACATTGATGTAGTAATATGAAAAATGTATGAGTCCAAAATTGTTGATTCTTAGAATTGTAGAGATTAAGAGGTGTTAATTTGTTATTCATCTAAAAATTAAATAGGCATGGTGATGATGTGTGAGCATTTATATTCCTCGTTGAAATCCTAGTGTTGTTTTCACTAGGGGGCGTGTGATGGTTAACTCCTACCAACCTCCTCCCTTGGGGCACGCGAGGAGTACTTTAATTTGTGATGAAACTAATAAAACTTCTCAATAAGTATGTGAGTTCTTTATGACTAATGTGACAACATGGACATATGCATCTTCACCTTTTCATATTTGCTAGCCTCTTCAGTACAGTGCATAGCCCATTCTCACCTTGGGGATCGATGCAACTTTCGCCAGTGCATGCAAACCGTGTGACATGTTATGCTCTATTTCACATAAGCCTCATTATATCTTCCTCAAAACAGCCGCTATACCTACCTACTATGGCATTTCAATAGACATTCCGAGATATATTGCCATGCAAAATCCATCATCACTTCACATAACTAGTTCGTTCATCATCATAATGCTTTGCATGATCATATAGAGCTGACATATTATTTGTTGCAAAGCCACCATTCATCAAGTTTTCGATACATGTCATGCTAGATCATTACACGTCCTGGTACAAAGCCAAAGTCATTCATTCAAAGTCATATCTTCCTAACATTCCTTCAGGTTGAGTTGTAAGTAAGTAAAAGTGTGATGATCATCATTATTAGAGCATTATCCAAGTGAGGAAAGGATGATGGAGACTATGATTCCTCCACAAGTCAGGATGAGACACCAGAAAAAAAATGAAATAAAAATGCGGGAGGCCAAATGAGCCCACCATAAAAAAGGAGAAAATGGGGGAGGCAAAAAAGAGGAAAGCCCACCATAAAAAATGAGAGAAAAGAGAGAAGGGACTTTGTTACTATCCTTTACCACACTTGTGCCTCAAAGTGGCACCATTTTCTTCATATAGAGATTCTCCTATGTTGAAACTTCTATATGCTAGTGGGAATTACCTTTTCATATAATAAACTTGGCTTGTATATTTTGAATACAGGCTTCCTCTAATGCCCGAGGTCTTCATGAGCAAGCAAGTTTGATGCACACCCCACTTAGCTTTAGTTGAGCTTTCATACACTTATACCTCTACTACATCATTTGCATGGCAATCCCTACTCCTTAGATTGACATCTATCTATGAGCATCTCCATAGCTCGTTGGTACGCCTAGTTGATGTGAGACTATCTTCTCCACTTTTAACCCCTTTGATATCTACCGTCATATTCTATACGACCTATATGCTATGTCCAATGGTTCACATTCATGTATTGCATGAAGAATAAAATGTTTATGCATATTAAAGAAGTACGACCCATTTACCTAACTTGGACACCATGGTGCTTAACATTTGTATCTATGTAGTGAAGACAGAGTCATGCCTTGCTAATATAATAATATGAATAGGGGTAAGCGTCCTTTTAGGATCATATACTTTAAAAAATCAATGATTTTGTTTCCTATACTTATAAATATTACTATGTTGCCGTTTGTTAATTCATGATTTCTCAATGAGAAAACATACCAAAGATTACATAATAGGTAGCATGTCAAATCAAAAATTCTATTTTTATGATTTACCTACCCGAGGACGAGCATGAATTAAGCTTGGGGATGCTGATATGTCTCCAACGTATCAATTTTTTTGTTCAATGCTAATACATTATCATTCTAGTATACTTTTTGAGCATTTATTTACCAATTTATATTGTTTGTTAGCACTAACCAATTGACCAAGTGCCCATTGCGAGTTCCTGTTTTTTGTGTTTTTTTTCCTTTTTAGAGTTACAATACCAAATGAAGTCCAATTGCCATGAAACTTTTTGATGATTTTTCTGGAGAATACAAGACCAACAAGCTTCGAAGGAAGACCAGAAGTTGCACTAGGGCCCCACCACATATCCCGCCACGCCACCACAGGGGTGCGGCCAGATATGTGGTGGCCCCATGGTGCGTCTCCCCACATCGTTTTCTAGCCTATAAATTCACATCTACCCTAAGAACAGCAGCCTTGCTCCTGAAACACTTTTTCCACCAACCCAAGTGTCTGTTCGGCCGGGAGGCCATCTACACCTCCATTCCGACACCCTATTGGTGGGGAAATTGATCACGGAGGGCCACTTCATCAATCTTGCAGCCCTCACCATGATGTGTGAGTAGTTCACCATAGACCTACAGGTTCGTAGGTAGTACCTAGATGGCAATCTCTCTCCCTCTTGATCTTCAATACAATGCTCATCGCATCTTTGCCTTGATCTACCCGATGCAATCCGTTTGTATGGTGTGTTTGTTGGGATCCGATGAATTGTGAGTTTATGTTCAGATTATTCATGAAAAGTATTTGAGTCAACTCTGATTACTATTATTCTTATTTGCATGACCATCACTGCTTTGTAATGCTTGCCAATCTATTGAGATAGTTTGGCCAACTAGATTGATATTTCTTCAATGGGAGTAGTGTGTTGTAGTAGGTTCAAACTAGTGAGTTTCTATATCCCAGTGACAGAAGGGGACACGTTGCGTCTTTGTGTTGCTGCTACTATATTGATTGAATATACTTTTTCTACATCATGCCAATGTTCTCCAAGCATCTTCCTTGTGGTTCTTCCTTGTGAACCTTCATAATAATGGGATATCAAGGGGAAGTTATCTCACCTATCCTAATTAATGACCTGATTCCTGTAACACAGTTGAGAACACTAATGTCAAGTGCCCTTCGACCCATTTTAGCTACTTATTGGCCGTGGAATTGAAAATATGGGTTGTTCTCTAATTGTTTTCAGGTAGATGTGGAAGTTATCCAGAGGCCGTCTCGTCTGATCTTCATTACTACCAGGCCTGCCGTGGATCAGATAATAATGAGGCCTTCTTCGGTCATGATTGAAGAACTTTCTAAACATGCAGCTGATACTTTTGATTCAATATCCTTACCTATCTCACCGTACTATCATACTGATTAGGTGATATATAAACCATTCACTCAGCTCTCTGAAACTGTCAATGATCTTGATGTCAATAACCAACCTGCTCCTGCTAACACAACTTTTCAAGTTCAGGCCCAGTCACTTGCAGCTTCTGAATCTCCATCCATGGGTCGCACCGGAAAGATGAAAACACCTTTGGATATTGTTAACCTGCGTCGGAGTGCTAGAGACAATAAGTATGATGGCTTCAAAGTTCCACAGCCATCTGACAAGCGTCCATACATGTCGAAGGTTAAGCAGCGCATTGTGCCCTCGGCTATCCAATCAGCCCCAACTGAAGATCCTTCCGCTGTTTCTATTACTGAAGTGGCCGCCCCGCGTCCTACTTCTATACCTGTTATCCAGTCAGTGGGTACACAGTTGTGTGTTGAAGAGCTTACTATGGAGGCTCTTATGGCGCCAAAGGAGAACACCTCCTCATGCACTTTGACGGATGTTAATCCTGCATCGACTTAAATGTCATATGTCATCGCCCTAGGCTTCACGCGATTTTATTATATGGGATATTTTTCTATATTTTACTTTGCGCCATTGAACTTGTTAATATTTCTTCTTTGATAATGTTGCAAAACTGGAACATATTATGTTGGAATATTCGCGGTTTAAATTCTGAGAAGAAACATTTGGCTTTATCCAATGCGATCACTTCTAGTGGATGCTTCATTATTTGTCTTCGGGAATCAAAAATGCCTGATTTTGATATACTTAAAATGAAATCACTTTGCCCGTGGTTCTTTGACAAGTTTGCATTCGTTCCCTTAGTGGGAGCATCAGGTGGTATTATCACAATATGGAACAACGTGATTTTCACCAGAAATGTTCTCTTCGCTGAACCCTTTGCCTTTGGGATTCGTTTTATGTCCACACAATCTTCACAAATTTGGAAGCTTGTTAACATATATGGGCCCTGTCAAGGTGAGCACAAAGATACTTTAACCAAATGTCCATTTGAGGTTAATATACCTGACAAAGAGGACTGGCTACTCTTAGGGGATTTCAACTATATACGTGCTCCTGACAATCGTAACAAGCCGGGTGGAGAAGCCCAAGATATGATGATTTTCAATGATTTCATCGGAGAACAAAGTTGAGTTGAAATCCCTATGAAAGGTCGATTGTACACATGGAGCAACATGCAATCCAACCCACTGCTTGAACACATTGACTGGTTCCTAACAACCACAAACTGGATGACCACCTTCCCAAACACGTCAGTTAAACCTTTCAGCCAACCGGTTTCATACCATGTTCCTTGATCAGTTATTGTGCAAACAAAAATACCTAGAAGCAAGCTCTACAGATTTAAAAACTACTGGATATCACATCCAGGTTTCTTTGATGTGGTTAAACAAGCCTGGGACAGATCATTGAAAATAAAAAATGTCAATGCAGCCTCTTCCTTATGCAACAAGCTCAAACATGTAACCCATAAGATTCAAACTCAGGGGCGTGTGCGAAGATCCTCTCCAGCCTTGCCCAACCTAGCTCGCTACTCGATAAACACAACAACAAACTTGCACGATGATGAGGAAGAAGATGAACACGATAGTTTACCCAGGTTTAGGCCACTATGAAGCGTAATGCCCTACTCCTGCTTTGGTGGATTGCCACACGGGGAGCTGGCATAGACGAACTAGTATAGAGTTCTAGGGCCTCATGATGGATCCCTTTGAGGTGTTCGTGGCATTCTACGGCGTTGTGATAGGCGAGTGGTCGAATGGATTAGGGGTCCTTCTCTATGGTGCAGCCTACCCTCTATATATAGTGGTGGCTCGAGTCCTCTTCCCTTATCACGATGGCGTGAAGGGATCCCACAACAAAATTTTTTGAAGGGGGACAAGAGTATGTGCTCACCCTTCCCAAAGGCGGTGTTCGCCTGCAAAGTAGCTGTCGACAACGCAAGGATGGGCTCAGCGATGACATCCGCCCTGCGGGGCGGGTGGTTGTGGTCTTGTTGCACCAAAATGGAAACCTTTGGGGTGCTTTGGGAGCCCACGTACGTCCCTGCTCCCTTTGCACCAAAGGGGAAACTATGCCGCCTAGTGCGCTGGCGCTCGCCTGTCCTTCCTTGCATCACCCGTGACTCCTGAGCTCGGGCCTCGCATAGAGATCTCCACTGCTTCGGAGGGGGCCTGACGAGGCCCCTCCTTTGTCGATCCCGATGCTGTTCCACCTCGCGAGGCGAGGGCCCTCGCGACGGCCTTGTCTTGAGTGAGGCAACGCCTGGCCGCGTTTGGTTGACGATGTGGGCTGAGCCTGGCCGTAGGCAGGCAGGTCCAGGTACCCCCATTCCAGAACACCGACAGTAGCCCCCGATCCCTAGGCATACTCAGGCTGGCTTATGGGCGAAGCCTGGAGGACGGCCCGACGCGCCGTGGGCCCTAGATGCCTGTTGGTCAGGCCCTAGACATGTTGAATGCACCGGCAGCAGCGCCTCTACTCCCCGAGGGTGTCCGAAACTACTCCCAGTCAAACTGACATGACGCCCGAGTGCAGCGCGGGCCATCATTGCTTCCCATTGAATGCTGCTGCTGCTTCAGGACACGTAGATGTGACCCTTCAAGTGGCAAGAGAGGCGACGTGGACAGTACCATATTGACCGAACAGCCTCACGCCGCCCGAGAGGCGCACGATAGATGCTCTCTGACGATGCCTCGTGGTTGTGGTTGCGCCTATAAATCCGCCCCGCCCACGACAAGGGAAGGGCATTGCAGTTCCGTGGCCTCTCCTTATTTCCTTTGCTCTGCCAGCAAAAACCATCTTTCCTTCTCATCTTCTCATCCTTCATGGCTTCCGAAGGAAGCAGTGCGGGCGTATGGAAGCGGGCAGCTCCTACGGCTCCTTCGTCCTCCTCTGGAGGCGGCAGTGGGGGGCCCTCCGTGTCGGCGGAGGTTCGCCAGTGCTAGGTCATGGTCGATGAGTAAGTATTCTGCCGCCTCCCTCTTCTCTGGTTCTTCTACCCAACGTCCCGAGCATGACACCCTCCTCCTCTCAACATGCCCGTGGCCAAGAAGCGCAAGCTTGGTGAGCTCTAGGAGGAGGTGGAGACACTACAGGCCCGGCTGACCACCTCCAAGTCCGCGTTCGATGCCGCCTTCTGGAGTGAGGCCGAGGCCCGGGCGGAGCTGGCGTCCCTCCAGGCCCAAGTCTAGAGCGACCGATGGCGTGAAGGCTGCCAAGGACGATGCGGCGCATGCTAGGCTGCTAGAGTTCTAGTGCGCCAAACAATTCTGGGGCATCGCCGGCCGCGTGGCCGACGCGGTGAGCCGGTTTGTTGGGGACACTCCCGTGCTGCGAAACGTGCGCGACAACGGGGGCTACCTTGAGTTCTTCCAGAAGGTGGTGGAGGCGCTAGAGACCAGCGTCTCATGCATGGATGTGGATAGCGCGTCTGACGCGCATGACCTTCTAGACCTCGCCCAGATGCTCGTCTTCTTCATCCTCCGCTATCTCGCCCCATAGCTCGACCTCCAGCACGCTGGGTTGCGGGTGCCTGACGGGCTTAGTGCCCCCTCAGGGACGAGGTGCTCTCGCACATGGAGGCCATGGTGGAGCGGTTCATCTAGGTGCCTGCCGCTAGCGAGGAGAATGACTCCAATGCCGAGCCGGCTGGCGGCACGGGCGGTGACGGCGGCATCTCCCCCTAGGCGTCTGGTATTCTCCCTTCCCGGTCCCTGTAATGTTTAAACAAGAACTCTGCCCTCCGGGGCGTTAATCTTTTGCATGTTACATTTTCCATCTTCTTCTCCTTCCTCGAATTGCTGATTGTAGCATTGGTTGGTGCCTCCATGGTAGTGGCTTTGTGTCAGGCACCAATAAGGCACTCGCGAGGCTCTCCCCCTTGAGGGCCGACTCACAACCGTCGTTCTTGTCGGGCCCTGGGCCTTGCGGCTCGTTGTGATCGAGCCCCTCCCTGTGTGTCACCTTCCTTATTGCTTCATTCCTCAAGGGCCTCGGCAGCTACGCATTGGGACCGTAGTTCTTGCATCCTTGTATTAGTGTGTGTATTTCTTATTCCGTCCTCGGAGTTGTTATTACGCCGGGAGGCTCCTGAGTGGTTTGGTAGTGTACTTAGCTTTGTATGACACTGGCGATCCTGTGCGTTGTGAGGCGTCATGGGCCATTCCTTCAAGCTGCGACTCCGTTCGGGATACTTCTTCTCTGCTAAAGGGTCCGGGGGCCCTTTCGGCACTTTGTGTCTGTAGATCCTAGTCATGCTGATTTCTCGACCGCCCTGGCATACACCCGAAGGGATGCAGCCGTGGGGTCAAGCTCTAACACCCTTGATGCCGACCAGATAACTAAGGACGACATCAAGGAGGCGATTGGCTAAATGACCGGTAAGGCCCCTATGGCATGGTGCTCAGGAGCCCCCCTTTTGACGCTCAAACCGCTCTATGTCGATAGGTCCTAGTCCCTCGCATTTACCCACCATCATTAGGTATGACCGAAAACCACTGACACACTTCACGGGGCAAGGCCTCGACCCTTCTGATGCCGACCGGAAACCAAGGATGACATCAGGGGGTCGAGTGGCCTTATGACCGGTAAGGCTCCTTAGGCATGCTGCTCAGGAGCCCCCTTTGACACTTGAGCGATCCCCCATTCCATTCCTCCGGGTGCCGCCTCAAAAGGACGTGGGGCCTCCGAGGCTCCATGCTGTGATGTCGTGCTACGGTCAGAGCCCCCAAGCGGGCGTCGACAGCTAAAAATGGCATGCTCCTGAGGCGGCAGGTCCTTGCCATCTAGCTCTGAGGCGCCTTGAGGCGGTGCGGGGCATTTGCCTCTTTGCGAAACACCATTCAGAAAGAGAGAAATCAGGTCCGGCAAATGAGGAAACACAGAGAGAAAAGTTCCCGCCCCTTTTTTAAATATAAAGTATCGAAGTTCTCAGACTCCATTCCAAAAAATAGCAGCTTGAACACCAAAAAGAAGCAAACAAATGCCACGTCCAGACCCTAGGATAGTCTTCGTCTTCCCCCAACGCTGAGCATAGGGCATCCATGTTGAATGGGCATAGCCATTGATGGGAAGTGTTGTCTTCTCCGCCAGCTACGGGTTGTGGCTGCCACATTGCATCAAACCCATCCATGTCCTCGGGGGGCTCCTGGCATACACAGCCCACTCATTATTACGTGAAAGTGTCACAACCGTAGATACCTGGCCAAGCCCCCAGGCGCACGGCCTGGTGACTCCACACTCTGTCGAGGACCATCCCAGGCATTTCTAGTCGGTTGTGTGCCCTTACGACCCTAACCAGAATGTATCGGTCCTCGCGGCGCATCAGCGTGGACATAAGGGTGTTTCGTTGATGAAGAATGCCTTGTGAGGCGCACTTTCACCGCACGAGCAAGATCCCGAGGGCCTCGGGAGGCCCATCCCCCAAGGCCATGCCAACTCTGTAGTTGCCGCGGGTGGCCCATGCTGCCCTTGTCTTGCTGCTCCCCCCTAACCATTATTCTCGAGGCCTAGGGGCTTGACCCAGCATAGCTTACCCGTGGGGGCGCCGGCTCACATAGCGTCCCGCATGCTCGGGGGAGCCCTCTCGCTTACCTCGCCCAGGCCCGGTGAGCCGCTGATGGATCCCCCAGGCCTGGCTTGGGGAGGACACCTAGGGCAGCCCTTACTCTTGGGAGATGATGACGCTTGCGGAGGGAGCCTGATCCCCCTCCCCGCCAGGAGGCATGATGTAGCATGGTATGTAGGGTTCCACATAAGTGCTCGGTCTCACTCCCGAGTCGCCTGTCGATGCACCGGGGACGGTCCCTCCCGGCGGTTGTGGGAAACCGCCCCGCACGTGTCGCTCGCTGACCCTCCTGCGCCGGGCCTTGGAGCGTAGTTGCTTACCTCTGCCACCACCGTTAGGTGGGCCGCGTGTCTCCTGGTGTGGATTGCTTCCTTAGTGACCTGATGCGCCTCTGCTGCCGCTGCTTGTTTGTCCGGACGCTTGCGCCGCCTGCTTACTACGCCGGATGGCGTGCTCCCTCCTAGTCAACACTGGTGGCTGAGGCCAGTCGGTTCAATGAGGTGCACGTCGGTGAGCGCGCAGGGCGCCCCGTCATTCCCTCCGTGTGGCTGGTGGGCATGGCCGGTCTGCACCCCGAAATCAGTCACCGAGATTCGCAGAAGGAGGAGCATAGTGTGCAATGCGCTCTGCTCGGATCCGTCCGGCACCTTACAGGTCCCCCTGCCGGCGGGCTGGGGAATAGGCGCGGCATGTGAGGCCATCGCGCCTAGCGCCTGTGGTCTTGAAGAAGAGTGAGGGGAGATGGCCCTCAACGCGACGGTGACCAGCCCCGTGATGTGATCAGCCCATGCGTCGAAGCCCCCATGCGTTTTTCGGTGGTGAAGCATCTCACTTGCCAGCAGTAGCGCATCGTGCACGTTGAGGTCCCCCACGTAGGTGTGGCGCGCCAGCAGGGCTGGTGGTGCTACTAACCCGCCGTGTGCTTGAGCATCGTGAGAGGTGGTGATAGTGGAGGCGATGCTGGCGATTTGGTACTGACTGCTCAGTCGTCCTTCGATGGCCATGCAGAGGTTCACGGGAGCCGACCCGACGTGGCCGGGAGAAGCTTGTTGAGTGCCGGCTATGAGAGTAGCGAAGCTTGGGAAGAACGGAGCTTGAAGAAGACCTCGACACGCCCCCTACCTGGTGTGCCAAATGTCGGATTTTGGTATCCGCCAAACCCTTAAGATTTGAACATAGGGGCGTGTGCAAAGATCCCCTGCAGCCTCGCCCAACCTAGATCGCTACTCGATGAACACAACAACAACTCGCACGATGACAAGGAAGAAGATGAACACGACAGTCTACCCAGGTTCGGGCCGTTGCGAAGTGTAATACCCTACTCCTGGTTTAGAGGATTGCCTCTCGGGGAGGTGGTGTAGGCAAACTAGTACAAATTACTAGGGCCTCATGAGGGATCCCTTCAAGGTGTTCGTGGCCCTCTGTGGCATGGTAATAGGCGAGTGGTCGAATGGATTCGGGGTCCTTCTCTATGGTGCATCCTACCCTCTATATATAGTGGTGGCTCGGGTCCTCTTCTCTTATCACAATGGCGGGAAGGGATCCCACAACAACCAATTTAGAAGGGGGGAAAGAGTACGTGCTCGCCCTACCCAAAGGCAGTCTTTGGTTTGAAAGTAGCTATCGACGGCGCAGGGATGAGCTCAGCGATGACATCCGCCCTGTGGGGCGGGTGGTTGTGGTCTTGTTGCACCGGAATGGAAACCTTTGGTGGTGCTTTGGGAGCCCGTGTACGTCCCTGCTCCCTTTGCACCAAACGAGAAACTACACCGCCTGGTGCGCTGGCGGCCTCCTGTTCTTCCTTGCGTCACCCTTGACTCCCGAGGCTGGGCCTCGCTCCACAGGGGCCTGAGGAGGCCCCTCCTTTGTCGATCCTGACGTTGTTCCTCCTCGCGAGGCTAGGACCCTCACAAGGGCCTCGTCTTGAGTGAGGCCACGCCTGACCGCGTTTAGTTGATGATGTGGGACATGCCCTGGGCCGCTGGCAAGAAGATCTGGGTACCCCCGTCTCCACAACGCTAACAGTTGCACAATTAGATTGATTCATTTTTAAGATGAAAACTCAAAGCTGCTTCAAGCACTTTCGACTAAGAGATTTCGAAGAAACTCGATTGCCTCACTTGTCTCTCAGATAATATCCAAATAGAGGATCATGCTGGTAAGGAATCGATTATGTTTGAGACCTTCAGAGAACGTTTGGGATCCTCCACCACATCAAACATGACATTTGATCTTCCTTCGATCCTCACAACCAATCAACACCTACGTCAGCTTACCACATCCTTTACCCATGATGAGATCAATGGAGTGGTCAAAGAAATACCGGCTGATAGAGTGCCAGGCCCAGATGGATTCAATGGAGGATTTCTCAAAGCTTGTTAGCCGATCATCAAAGTGGATTTTTACAACCTATGCTCTGAATTCCATAGTGGCAACCTGAATCTTGAAAGTCTGAACTATGGATATATCACCCTCATTCCAAAAACTCAGTCACCAACTGAAGTCAATGATTATCGCCCCATTACTCTACCGAACTGTTGCCTGAAGGTCCTTACTAAACTACTTGCAAATAGACTCCAAAGAATAATTTTGAAGATTGTCCGTAGAAATCAATATGGATTCATCAAAGGAAGATCCATTCAAGATTGCCTGGCATGGTCCTTTGAGTACATTCACCAATGCCATGCCTCTAGGAAAGAGATTGTTCTCCTCAAGCCAGATTTCGCCAAGGCATTCGATACTATTAATCACTCGGACATGCTAAATATTATGGAACACTTGGGAATTAATGAGAAATGGTTGGGATTGATTCGAAGTGTCTTTACCATAGGGAAATCATCATTACTCCTCTATGGAGTCCCTTGACGATAGTTTCATTGCACTTGCGAAGTCCGACAGGGAGACCCTCTGTCCCCACTCATCTTCATCATACCTTCTGATCTCTTGCAATTAGCGATTAATGAGGCGTATAAGAAGAACCAACTGAAACTACACATTCAAGCTAGGGGAAACACTAAGTACCCAGATATCCAATACACAGATGATACGATCATTGTCATGCCTGCATGCCCACAACAAGCTGCCTCCATGAAACAAATCCTCACCGATTATGCAGAGTCCATTGGCCTAAAAGTCAACTTTCATAAATCCACCTTGATCCCAAGAAATACACCTTATGCCCTATGCCAATATATTGCGGACATCTTTGTTTGCAGCAAAGGGAGCATGCCCTTCACAAACCTCGGACTCCCACTCAGAATCACCAAACCCATGGTGCAACATTTGATGCCACTTCTATGCAAGACAGAAGGTCGGGTAACCTCCACCATGTCCATGATGTCGTATGGTGCAAAACTATCACTGCTCAACTCGATTGTCACCTCCCTAATCATGTTTGCCATGTGCACGATCAAGGTAAACCCCAAGATGCTCGCGCCATTGGATAAAATCAGGCGACACTGTCTGTGGAATGAGAAAACCGAAAATGGTGTACGAGGTTACTCTCTAGCTGCTTGGGATATGGTCTGCTGCTCGAAAGACAAAGGTGGTCTAGGTGTGATGAATCTACGGGTCCAGAATGATGCGCTCCTCCGTATGTTCCTGCACAAGTTCTACAATAAACAAGACATCCCTTGGGTGAGGCTAATCTGGATCACGTACTATACTGATTCCATCGCTCATGCGATAGACCCTTGTGTCTCCTTTTGGTGGAAAGAAATCATGCAACTTAGCCCATGCTATAGAGGGATGTCAACAATTCATATCCATGACGGCTCCACAACTCTGTTTTGGATAGATTTGTGGCAGGATGATTTGGTGGTAAACCTCTTCCTGCGTGCCTACCCCTCCACCACTACATAGGATGTTTCTATCCAAGACTTCTTAAAGATGACAGATCTCGGTACGACCTTCCAACTACCACTATCACCCCAGGCCCATGAAGAGATTAGAGAGATACAAGGCATAATCAGGATCATGGACGTGCCCTCCAACAAAACTAATGTTTGGACGTATGCTTTGGGAGCCACTGACTTCAAAACCAGGAAATACTATGAGTTCTACTTCAAAGATATACAGATACACAAGGATCAAAGTGATCGGTTGGCTACTTCTCTCTGATAGAAGTAACACTAGGAATATGCTCAATAGAAGACATTATAATATTGGAGATAACCTTGACTGTCTCCTCTGTGGAGAACACATCGAAGAAACGGTTGAGCACCTCTTCGTCAAATGCCCTTTCAGCCAAGAATGTTGGAATAAACTAGCAATTAGCTGGAATGATGCTACACACCATTTGGATCTAATTGATGATGCCAAAAGGAAATGGAATAAACCTCTCTTCATGGATACTTTCTTGCTTGCGGCGTGGAGCCAATGGAATGAAAGGAATAATAACTTTTTCAGAGGGGTATAGCCCACCATCATATCTTGGCAACGGCGCCTCAAAACGTACTTCTCCAACCTGACGCATAGGGTGCTAGATCAACTGAAACCTCACATTGCTGAGCAACTGAGCTCTGTGGAGTAGCTTACCATCCCAATAAAACATCCCTGTATTAACTCCCTAGTTTTACACTAGCTCCCTCTCTTTGTAATCATCCCCTTACCCACTAATGGGTTAGAGGTACGGTACGATATGTAACATCGCGTTGCTTTTAATATATATGAAGTAGGAGATTCCTCTACTATTTTAACCCTAATAAATATGCAATTTAAATGGAGAAGGTCAACATACATATAACAAATTCATAACTCTCCATATTAAGAGAAATGTGGTTAATGTTGTTTCATCTATACAATCATTTTAAATGTCGTTAAACATGGAAAGAGGTGAAGCACAACTAACACACCTATCTAGACAAGTTTAAATTAGGCCAAAAACAACATATAGTATTTCCAAAACGACCTCATATGCAATTTACAATTTAGTGTTGTACTGCCTAAAAAACTACTTTAATATTGTTAAATAGCAAAATAAAGTTCACCATGTTATTCTAAATGTTTTTCTAAGTAACTTACATATATAGACCATTTTCAACGGAGCTACAGTTATTTAGTTACGAAATAAATCATTTTGACATGGCATTTACGCGAAATACATGAAAACATCAAGTTGAATTTTTTTATCACCTGTGGAATGGATATTGTTAAATTGAAAAAAATTCTTGGCATTCTACATATATAAAGTTTTTACATGTGATGCATGGTTTGAGAGTTATTAAATGCATGATCAATAGGTTTGTTTTGTAACAGTATAATTCATTGGATAATTAGGCAAATTGGTAGGACTAGAAAAAACAATCACGGGTCGAAACTAGGATTGGTCCAATACAGGCACTAGCGCATGAAAGAAATATGTCGCTCATAGCGCAAGAAAACAACAACAATAATGGGCAAGCCCCAGCAGAAAAAAGGAGAGCGCTCAGTCAACTCACCGCTTGGGCTTCAGCCCAACTGGTGGGGGAGCAGGCCGCCGTAGGGATCTGGTTGGGCACGATCGACGCAGATGAAGTTGAGCCTGCGAAGGTGGGCGGAGGCCCATGTGGGCGCTGGATCGAGCGCTGGTGGTCGTCTCCTCCGCTCAGTCGAGCACAAGACAGGGAGATAGCCATCACCATCGGGTCTCCAATGGACGGTAGAGCAATGGATGCTGGATCTGGCTTGGAGGCGCATATCTGTGGAGGAGGGGCCAGATCCAACGGAGAATGGCTGCGGCATCGGTTCCTGGGGCGATGGGGCTGATGAGGTCGCTAGACGTGGGGAAAGGAGCGGCCACGACAAGCTGGCTCGGGCGCTCGCGGCATGGGGGAACTCAATGTGCGAGGAGGTGTGACCTTGCTCAAGAGGAGTCATGGGGGCTGCGGGCATGCTCGGCCCGGTTCGGGCCCCAACGAGCTATGCGATGGGCTTGGCGGGCCCGCTGGCTGGAGGTGGGAGGAGGAGGAGACAAGTGGCAGCTAGGGTTTAGGGTGGCGAGGATTTCAAGGTGGAGGGTTGGTTGTCCAAATCTGACAGGGTAGGGTTGCTATATATAGCAGTTTAGCGATTTTGAGGCTTTTAGCTTGTTTTTGGACCCTCGGATCGCCATCGAATGGCTACGGCCACGGGGTTTGGCTAGGTGGGTTTAGTTGGGTAGTGGAGGTGTGTTAGGCTGAGATGAGAGGGAGGTATGCAGCATGTCAACGGAGTTTATAACAGAAAATGTCCGACAATTTAGCCAGCTATAGTACCGCTATATGTTTAACGAATGGGTATTAAACGGACTCCGAATGCGACGACACTGGCAGTTGGCCTACCTAAAATATATTAAGACCGCATGCCAAGTTTTAGCCAATTCAAATAATACTTTATACACACGTTTAAAAACAATATTTTAATGATCTCGCGGGCACATGCGTGTGTGGTTGGGCTCGAAACGGTCAATGCCAATGCTGTGCAGATGATGGCAACGGAGTGCCGATGCTATGCAGATGATGCGAATGATGCGATGATGAATGCGACAGCCAAATGAAACACTCGGCGCAACTTGAAATAAATGGAAGGCATCTGAAGTCTCGGTTCTGGCTGTTGCACATATCTTCATGGAAAAGCTCAACATAGGATATATAGGATACAATCCTACTACTCCAAAACATCTGGGATCTAGATAAGTCAGCTTTATTCCGTTGATAATAATATGATGAGCCAATAAGGCACGATAACTATGTTTGAACTATGCATCGTGGCAACTAGTGCTCTTTGGCAACTTTTAATTTTTTGCCAATAAGGCAGGACACCCATGTTTGGAATGTGCATCGTGGTAGCTAGTCCTCTTTGGCAACCTTATAAATTTTCGCTAATAAGGCACCAACCCCAAACACCGTGTTGTCTTCCTTGCAATGACCAGGGGTTCTTGTATTTGTTGAAACCAGCCAAATCTGCCGAGTCATGTCATTGTAGCCCCCGAGTCTTTAGTCTACTGTAGGAGTTGTCTTGAGAGTCCTCATACTTATCTACTAGATCATTGCTAGCGCACGTTGCTACGCCCCTCCATTTTAATGATAGAATGAGGAATTAACATAACTATGAAGGTAGAAGGTAAAATGTGAACTACTAAAATATTTTACAATAATAGTTTCACATAAGTTTTCAATTTTTCTTCTGAAATGGAACATACCCCAATCTTTAGTTAGTAGAAACTCAAAGAGAAAATACAATTTGTTCACAGTAATAGAAGAAATGAAAATTCTCACGATATGATCTCCTTTGTTACATGATGATATAATCATTAAAAACCTCCTTTGTCTAAAAAAAAACCTCCATGAGCCTACCTCTGGAGCAATAATCAAATTCCAATAGGCACAAGCAATTTGTCCAACATGCACACATAAATATTAATTATACGACCTGCGGTTGATAATTTCAATCTTTTAAGACCTAATTAATAGAGCAACTAGGAATTAGAATGCGAAGAACGGCCTCCTGATAGTTTTATTTAGCAATGGCCGTCAAATGAAGTATATGAGGAAGCTGCATAAATTTTGGACATGAATCTGCAACATGCCATTATTTGGAAAGGGCCATATGCTGCAAAGCCTGGATAATAGAAGATATTCATGTGGAAGGATCATATGTTGATTCCTAAATCATGCTGCACTGTGCCAATATTTTTCCTCTCGGCTATCGATTCCTATATCCTTCATATAATTCTCTAGACCTAGTAAATAAGAAAACAAATCTCGCACGATTGGATCAATGAAATACAAAGAGTGTCATTAAATATGAAGCAATTAATTTGAAAAGTTGGATGTCCTATTATTTTCTATCAACCTATCTTTAAGTGTTTTGAGTGGCAGTCCCAAGTCAACCTTCTCGTACTATTACCTAATATGCCAAGAACATGAAAAACACAAAATATGGCTATTAAGTAAGACGTGGTAGGTTGCAAAATTATAGAGCTAAGAAAGCTGGCAATCACCAATAAGCACTTGCGAGAACTTGAAAGGAAACAACGCCTGATGCAACCATAAGAGGGATACTAATTGATGTAAGCATCATGAAGTTTTAAGCCGGTAATCACTAAGAAGTTCCCCACCATTCCTATGCATGAGTAATGCTATAATTTTCATATACATCAAAAACTCGTATCCTTCCAATCATAAATCATAAGCTTATTAACTGATCCATTATAATAAGTAATCACAAATAACTCACTTTCTAGGATTGGGGTTCAAAATCAACAAATCAGCCGTGATAAGCTAAAATGGCATGTCCATGAGTACACCAATCTTAGTTCTAATAGAATCTGAGATGAGATTACCATTGATGAATGAGTCCAAAATCAACGAAATGCAATAAAAACTAACATGTCCATCAGTACACTAGTTATTTTGACTTCATTCCTGGAGATTCTCATTTACAACTAAAATAGTTTTTCCCAATGTTAGTGACATCAGTCCCAAAGGCTCTCTTGGTCGACAGCCTTCCTTGCAGGCGTACATCAACCATGACACAATTTTTGCTTTTAGTACCAAGTGACCAACCACCAGAATGCAGGCTTGCTTGTGTATACTTGTGTCCGAATTTAAAGATTCAAGAACATATCGAAAAACATTGCTTATCACTTAAGTGGAAATGATTTATTAGTTATTAGTGTTAAAGCCTACTTTCTCAATGTGATTCAGTGAAGACATCATGCATGCTAGCAATGGTATATAATATCCGGACGTAGGATGTACCACAAAGATAGGAAATAATGCTAGCTTTTCATTTGATTATTATTGGTACTCATAAAGCTGCATAATTACATACAAGAACTCAAGGTACTAACTTCTCATATTGGACTTCCCAAGGGCTGCTCAATATGAGTATTACATTACTTATGGATGTGGCTTTAGCCCTATGATTACGTCATGCAAGTTTATATTTGCAACCTTGGAGGCAACGCTTAGCTAAAATACAATATAATTTCAGGAATAAATTCAAGCTCACTATATGTTTTGTAATAAAGTGAAATTCACTATCTGTTCTACAATGTGTGCATTAGAATATCTTAAATAAATAGTCCGATACAAAAGGAAAAGGAAATATCATATGGCATGAGTGGATCGGGACATGCAATCTAAATTTAAATGCCTAAAAATCATCATTCATTGCCACCGCATTACAATACATTGTGAGTTAGTTATTTCATGGAACAATATGGTAATTTCTCCCATGTAGTTCATTTCCATCAGTACCCATACCTAAAAACCGGACCAGATGATTTAGAGAAAGGTAACCTATCGGATGGGCAAAAGTAATCTTCTACTGTGACAAAAAAATGCCGTGTGTTTGGTTTTAGTTGCTTAAAGTTAGTCTGCAGAGGAGAGGAGACAAAATATAGGAAAATAGCAAAGGAACAACCATATAATAGGTCCTGGGAGTTTACTGGAGTAATTTGCTTCTGATGAAAAATAATACAGTAAAAGGTACATAAATAACAACAAGCACAATAGTACTGGCATGCAACAATCTTTTTTCCAAGTATGAAACATGGTTTCCAGAAGAGATTCTAGGCATCAAGAACATTTCGGTACCCTATATGCAATGGACCAATCTGAATAAATATGTTTTAATAATCCAATCATAATTTATGTCATAGTAGATCTTTGCTATCCAAAAAAATACGATGGTATAACCACTGTCTGATGCACATGTACACCTCAATTCTCAATGTACTAAAAATCAACATATGTTAGTCGCACATAATATATTGAGCATCATTTAGGATTTTGTGTTTTTCAATCCCTCGGTTAGCTGTAATTCAATGATCGATTGTATGTGGAGTGTTCACGTTCACTATAAATATTAACTATGAGCTTGTTTATCTATTCCTGGTGTCTTTAGTGTAGGTTGTTGGTTAGGCACAAGAACTGAGTATAAACAAAAATGAACAGGGAGGAAATAGCCAGGCAAAGTATCTTAGACTGAAGGACGGCGCAGTAATGGTGAAATGTATCTGGCAACATGTTCAACTCGAAGCCGACGCCGAAGAGTTAGTTCACCTCGAGGTAGTTCATCACCGGCAGGCTGATCTCGCCCACCTTGACAAAATAGGCTTTGTTGTAGCATCCAAGTCAACAACAAAGCAAGAAATGTTAGCATGTTATGCATCAGGACCAGTTCATGTGTTATTTATAGCAGTTAGGTTAATTTTATTTTATTTTGACGAATCAAGACTGTCAGTGGTAGTAGGCTACCAAACATTTGTGCAGTGCAGGGCAAACTAAATTTTCCGAAGAGTCACACATCAAATCAGTTTTGTAGAAGTCAACTTAAAAATAATCAAATCTTTAGAATGTCAATCGTCCAAACCAAGAATACTCATAGTGATAGTGTCCAGAAAGAAATTTGCAACCCAAAACATGGAAGGATAATTAAGGTGTAGTGTTCTTTAAAAAATTAAGGTGTAGTGTACTCATCTATCCAAAAGATATCTTAGATTATGAACTGGTGAGCAAAAAACACACAAAGCTCAAGAATTTGCCCAAATCAATCGGCCAGACACACTATGAACATCACCTGTACATTTTTTGTATGAAGGATATGAAGATCTTTTCTGTGAGAGGACTTGAGGATAATGTAAATGTTTGATACAGTTAACAAGAAAAACGTACAAGAGCATGATGCTCAAAGATGGCTGGGAAAACACTAATAGGGGAGGAAGCATTATATAGTAATCACGGGGCATATGAAAGGATCGCGACATTACCAGCCATGATTGTGAGCTTCAAGAGTGAACAAAGAAGTTTTCAACCATGATTGCGCACCAACGCTGATCCCCTCATGCACCTCGAATCAATGGCGTGTTGGAGTGCATCGGCTGGAGTAGGATGCCACTCGTACGGTCGATCCGAGCGTGCCCATCGATTTGCCTCGATCCCGCACTAGATCCCGCACCTCCGGTAGATTGAATCGACTGACGCACACAGGTTGCTCCTGTACGTGCCTCGCATTGGGAGTCGATGGACATAGTCGCTCCTCTGTGAGCCTGCATCGGGACTCGACTGCTCCTCTGCGCGCATCGCATCGGGCATCCATGGACGCGGTAGCTCCTCTATGCGCCTATTGCATCGGGAGTCAATGAAACCGACGGCTATTCCTTTGTTCGCCTCGCATCGGCAGTTTCTTTTATTTAGCAACTCCTCACACCAGTGCCTTCGATGGATGGATCCCTCGAAGCCTAGTCAGTTGAACGGGCTGGCGGACGGCCTAGTTTTCCACAAGCTTTCGTTTCAGCCTCTGGAGCAGCAGCCCAGAGGATAGGTAGGCCAGATCTGACATAGTGCGAGACAGATTGCTCTTCAAAGAAGTCTAATCGTTGAGAGGGCAGGGATTAGGAGCAGTTTTACTGTCCTTAATGGCACAGGCCGGCATAGAGTTGATAGTCGAATGATGAAATTTATTGTAACCGGAGGCGATGTGGTGAGTGGATGATCCTTGTGATGCTTGTCGTATGTCCTCCCATTCCTTGCACATCTCTCTTTGTCCGTCTCTCCTGCCTCCTCCAATGCCATTTTTTTCTTTTTTCTTTGTTGCTGGCATTAGAATTGTCGGCTCAATGGTGGACGACTCACCAAGCTTCTCCAGGAATAGTTCCTCCATGGACGACTCTCTTGTTTCCTCAATGTGTTGAAGAAGACCGGACCATGGGTATGAAAGGCCAGTACACCTACTATTGGGCAACCCGACGCGGTTGGAAACTAGCGCACGACCATTGGGGAGCATGGGGAGGTAGAGCAGCCTTGGTGTGTTGATGTAGACTGAACTCTTGGAACGGTGGCTTCGCGCGTGTCCGTCGAGCAGTGCGACATGGACGGATGTTGGTGCATGACGATGTTTGCACGAGCTTCGCAATATAATGCAACTTTTGTGATGAATAATTGTCCAGCGTATAAAAATACCATCGGACATAGTAGTTGTTCTCGAAGGAATTTAATATGTACTGATAAAGAAATAGATATGGCGAATAGCACCTGATACTTTTCTAGGATGATCATGGATGTAGCAAACCAAGTTTAGACATGCAGATCGATCCACTCCTAAAAAAATCTAGTTAATGAATTTTGCACGCCTCCCCTTTGGATCATAGTGATGATGGACTGTGCATGTCCATTGGACGACATGGCATGGACGAATGTCGGGGAGATTTTTAGCCGAAATTCTAGAAGCAGGCACGAACGATCCATCCCCCCCTTTTGTCTTGGATATTGAGGCAATCTAGACTATAGGTCGGTGGGCCATGCGCACATTCGCCGGGTAGCCCATGTGGGCGAACACTAGTGCAACCTTCGCTTGTAGTTGTAATATGACCACAACGACGGTGGCCTGCGTGACTGTCTGTCAGGCAGCAGGGCACATACAGACACCATTTGTACAAATGCCCTGCTCATAGAGTCACTGTATGATGGTTACTTTTGTAACAAACAATTATACATCGTAAAAATATATTACAGGGCAGAGAAATTGTTTCTCAAAGAATTTACTACATGTTAAATAAATAGACTAGACGGATATCACCTGATAGATTTGTTTGACAGATGATCTATACGTAGGCAAGGAATTGATCGAGATGTAGGGGAAACATCAAGATGGATGTGGAAGTATTTTAGTCTCCATGTAATAATACTAGTACTTTTTGGACTCACCACTCATGTCCTGCATGAATAGTAGCACTTTTGGTGGATTGGTCCTACTTGGTAAATGTTTCGCAGTGGATATAGTGACCAAAAGTTAAAGAACTGGTTTTAAGACGGATTCACGTGGGACTAGCACTCCCTATGGTATGATCTCTGATTTTAAGGATGGGGTGTTCATTGTTCGTTCAACTTATCATTTATTAACGGGCGTGAAAAGAGCTAAATCTGGACGACATGAGTCATCTTCAAATTTTAATGCTCACAAGAATTGGTTGGCATTATGGGGTACTCATGTCCCAAATAAGATTAAGGTTCACTCTTGGAGAGTGATTCACAATGGGCTGGCCACTGCGTCAGAATTATATAGGAGAAGAATCAAGGCTGGTATCTTTTGTGTTGCATGTGGTAGAGAAGAAACACTAATTCATAGATTTTGGAATTGTCCCCACTCTCAACTATTCTGGAAACATCTTTCAAAGTTGAGGCAAATTCAGAGTATAATTAGACCTGAGAGGTTGGTGACTAATCATGAACTGGGTCGTTGGCTTATGAATTGGATGGGTACAACTCGAGATGAGGAGAGGGAGATGCTCATGCAAGGTTTATATGGATTATGGATGGGAAGAAATGAGGCTCGGGATGGTATTAAAATTAAACAACCACATTATATATCAATCTTTGTATCTATATTTATGGACGAATGGAATGAAACTGTCCAGAAGAAATTGAGTATGCTGAAGATGGTGCCTTCTGAGAGATGGAATTGACCAGAATATGGTTGGGTTAAGGCAAATTCAGATGGTGCTATTTCTGAAATAAAAGGTAATGGAGGAGGTGGGTTGGTACTTCGAGATCACATTGGATCCTTTATGGGTGCTAGGGCTCACTTCTTTCCAAACATTTCTAATCTGAAGAAGGCAGGACTATTGGCATGTCGGAAGGCTTTGCTACTTAGGAATTGGGAATTCAGAAAATTCATGTGGAACTTGACTGTCGCCAGGCTGTATGTATGATCAATGAAGCTAGCAAGAACCTATTTATGGCGGGCCCGTTGGTGGAAGAAATTAAAATACTTATGCAGGGCTCGTAGGGATGTAAGATCACTTGAAGAAGAAGATCAACAAACAGAGCTGCTCATATTTTAGCTAAGTTAGTTGTAGGGGATGAAGTGTGTGTTGTGTGGCGTTCTATAGCGCCTAATTGTATCCAAAATGTAATAGAGGCAGAGATTCCTGTCTTTAACTATATAAAGTTATAAAGTTTCCAAAAAAAACTTTTACCTTTTCGTGAAAAGTTGAGTAGCAATGACAAATTTGCATGGTGTTGCCGCTATAGAATTCCTTGAGACATCTAGCACCTAGGTACATCGAGTAAACTGATCGCACGGATCAACTTTGGTACATTCGCTAAAACTTATGATTTTGCCGATTAGAGGAAACAGACAAACGATACGCTCATCGCCTGACGATAACTTTTATATTAAATCCTTCCTTGAAGTCCATGTGTGTGCAGTGATCGTACTAATTGAGGCCTCTTCACGTGAAGGAGCCTTTGATTGATGCCCTTGTCACAACGTCGAGCACGCGAATAGCAAAAATCAAGGTGTGCACTACTGCAATTCCTTTTCTTGTTGGGAGTAGGAATGACCAGAAACAAAGAATTTAACAACAAAAACTTGCGGTTAGCAAATCCATGCATAGACACAGGTGGAAATCTACTCGGGACTTGAAACTCTAGCTAGAGAGGAGAAATACCTTCAGTGACCGCTAAAACTAACACGTCGGGCCAATTGCTCGATGAGACTGTTAATCGAATTCCTATCAGTCTCAACTGCAACAAAAATCCATCTGTCCTCGAATTAACAAATTGCCTAAGACGCGCACACCAGCACAAATAATAAAAACAAAGCTTCTTTTGAATTTAGTCTCGTATATGTTGTCCGAAATTTAATCACGATTTTGATCATCAAACAATGAATATGCTTGTTCTGTCTCAAGGGTGCTATTTCGGGATTCAAGGGTAACGCAATGAAGGACAGGTGGGCGCCAGCGCGCCGGGCGGTGCAGTTTCCCTTTTGGTGCAAAGGGAGCAAGGACGTACGTGGGTTCCCAAAGCACCCCAAAGGTTTCCATTCTGGTGTAGCAAGACCACAACCACCCGCCCTGCAGGGAGGATGTCATCGCTGAGCCCATCCCTGCGGCGTCAATAGATACTTTGCAGGCGAAGACGGCCTTTCGGCAGGATGAGCACGTACTCTTGTCCCCCTTCAAAATTGGCCGTTGTGGGATCCCTTCCCACCATTGTGATAAGGGAAGAGGACCCTAGGGAAATAATAAAATTGGTTATTATTATATTTTCTTGTTCATGGTAATCCTTTATTATCCATGCTATAATTGTATTGATTAGAAACACAAATACATGTGTGGATAAATAGACAACACTCTATCCCTAGTATGCCTCGAATAGACTAGCTTGTTGATCAAAGATGGTCAAGGTTTCCTAGCCATAGACATGAGATATCGTTTGATAATGGGATCACATCATTAGGAGAATGATGTGATGGACAAGACCCAAACTATGAACGTAGCATATGATCATGTCAGTTTATTGCTAAAGTTTTCTCCATGTCAAGTATCTATTCCTATGACCAAGATATCATGCAACTCACTGACACCAGAGGAGTACCTTGTGTGTATCAAACATCGCAGTGCAACTGGCTGACTATGAATATGCTCTTCAGGTATCTCCAAGGGTGTCTGTTGAGTGGGCATGAATCAAGACCGTGATTTCTTAGTTGGCATGGAAACACGTGGCACGGGACCGAGTGCTTGTGTGGCTTTGACAATACTATGGTGCGGGGTTGATTCAAGATGGTGCACATGTGAGCTTGAAGTCAACAGGGCATGGGGTGGACTGATCATCTACCATGGAGTCATGTTGAAGGTGGAGCTGGATTGATGGGCTACGATGTAAGGATGAAGACGCAGCCTATTCAGTGGGAAAAAAGCGAGTGACACATGGTTTGAATTGGAGCCCGGTGGTCTGATGGAAACGCGAAGATCGTCATCGGTCGATGATGTTCGATGGTACTCCAAAGTGGGGGTTGAGTGGTGTGGGTTTTTGACCCTTGAAACTCGACCCGGATAGCAGAGGCTCTATGTGGTAATAGCCACGAGGAGTTCGGTGCGCACGGGACATGGAGATGGGCCAAGTCTCTGGTGGTCATATATGTGGTGAGACAACTGTGACTTTGACTTAGGATGATGGCAAGCAACGGTGAAATTTCTTCAACTTTCAGACAGGCGATCAAGGAAGAGCGGTGTCATTGAGTTCAGGTAACTCTTATATGTGGCATCCAATATGTGAGTTGTTCACTTTTAGGCAGATCAGTGATCGGTGTGTGATGGTGTTGAATGGATACTCTGGAAGTTGGGTGCACAGACTAGAGTAATGTGGAACTTCATTTTGCTCAAGCATTGAGTGTGGTCATGAAAAGAAGGGACTAGAAGTTGTAGGTGGAGTCCCATGGTGTCTTGGAGTAGCAGTGGTGCTCATGGATAACCTCAAGTCCAATGTACACAGAAGTTTGACGCATGAACAAATTCAAGCTGGTGGAGAATATTCGCCAAGGTGGAGTTTGTTAGAGTTGTGTTGAATATTGTGTACAATGTAGGTTATAGTTGGAATTGTAGTTGTATTGTGTTTTTATAGGATATGGAGTCTTGTCCTAAAAGGACACCTGTATCCTAGGCCTCTCATATATAGCAGGGGTAGACACATGATATAACCTATGCCAACATCATAGTACAGGTACGCGGGGGAGCCGGCAGCCTGTGCCAACGCCCGGGCGGCTGGGGGTGAAGTATTGTGATAGCGTGATGGAGAGGAGCGCCCGTAGTCAGGCCCCGGGGATGTAGCCATATCGGTGAGGCTCGGTAACAAATCTTGGTGTTGTGTTTGTGTGATTGCTTGGTTCTCGGTTGATCGACGGAGCGCCTCGGATTTAGTCTAACACCACTTGTTAGAATAAATCCGAGGCGCTCCATTGATCTACCGAGAAGCAAACAATCACACGAACACGACACCGAGATTTGTTAACGAGGTTCACCGATATTGCTACATCCATGGGGCGTGACTACGGGCGCTCCTCCACATGACACCGTCACAATACCGCACCCCGACCGCCCGGGTGCCGGCACACCCCGCCGGCTCCCCCTGGGGGCATGTGCTATTATGTTGGCATAGGTTAAATTGTGTGTCTACCCCCGCTATATATGAGGGGCCTAGGATAGAAGTGTCCTTTTTGGACAAGACTCCATATCCTATCAAAACACAATACAACTATAAATCCAACTGTAACCTACCTTGTACACAATATTTGACACAACTCTAACAAACTCCATCTTGGCAAATATTCTCCACCAGATTGAATTTGTTCATGCGTCAAACTTCCATGTACATTGGACTTGAGCTTATTCATGAGCACCACTGCTACTCCAAGACTACATGTGACTCCACCTACAACTTCTAGTACCTTCTTTTCTTGCCCATAGTCAACGCTTGAGCAAAATTAAGTTCCACATTACTCTAGAATGTGCTCCCAGCTTCCAAAGTATCCATTCACCGCCATCACACACCAACCACTTATCTACATGAAAGTGAACAACTCACATATTGGATGCCACATATAAGAGTTACCTGAACTCAACGTCACCGTTCTTCCTTGACCTCGTGTCTGAAACTTGAAGAAATTTCACTGTTGCTTGTCGTCATGCTAAGTCAAATTCACAGTCGTCTCAGCACATGTATGACCACTAGAGCCTGGCTCGTCTCCATGCCCCGTGCGCATCGCATGCCTCACCTCTATTACCACGTAGAGCCTCCGCTATGCCGGTCGAGTTTCAGGGGTCACAAACCCACGCCACTCAACCCCCACTCCAGAGTACCATCGATCATCATCGACCGATGACGACTATCACGTTTCCATCATACCACCGGGCTCCAGCCGAACCACGCATCACTCAATTTTTCCCCACTGAATAGGCTGCGATTCTTCATCCTTATATTGTATACCCTCAATCCAGCTCCACCTTCAACATGACTCCATGGTAGATGATAAGCCATCCCGTGCCCCATCCGCGCCATGTGTTTCTACGCCCAGAAGTCGGTCACCATCAGCATCACGCTCCTACGTCGCTGTTCTCACGACTGTCTTATGTACCAATCGACTCACGTCGATCCATCAGACTGTCCGGTCTGACCCAACCAAACTTGTTCGACTATATGACATGCTCATGGGTTCCAAATCATTCCACGAATTTCTATCTAACTTCTCTGTGTCGTACCCGAGGATCCGGTCCTGTTTTTTTGTCCAAAACAAATCTCCTACTGGTCGCTAGAAGCATCCAACCTGCATGCTCTGTAGCTTGTACGTCCGGTCGACCACAAGCATCCCAGCCGAAGCTCTCCTGGCCTAAGGCCTCGAGACATGCAACGAGGATTATCTTAATCAGCTGATATGCTTCTGAGTTCCAGTCAATTTCAGGCCTCCCGTAGACTTCGATCTCTTCCGAGTCTGGACGCTCGCGATTGATCCAATATAGCTTAAATCAACCAATCTCTTCTACGACTTCGGCTCTTCCTCTAGATCAACAAATACGTGACCTTCGAATAACCTAGCTCTGATACCACTTGTTAGAATAAATCTGAGGAGCTCTGTTGATCTACCGAGAACCAAGCAATCACATGAACATGACACCGAGATTTGTTAACGAGGTTCAGCAATGTGGCTACATCCTGGGGGCCTGACTACGACCACTCCTCCATGTGACAATGTCACAATACCGCACCACGGCTACCTAGGCACCGACACACGCTGCTGGCTCCCCCTGTGTGCCTTTGCTATTTTGTTGGCATAGGTTACATCGTGTGTCTACCCCCACTATATATGAGAGGCCTAGGATGCAAGGGTCCTATTAGGACATGACTTCATATCCTATCAAAACACAATGCAACTACAAGTCCAATTGTAACCTACCTTGTACACAATATTCGACACAACATTAACAAAATTGAAGTGTTTGGCTCCCTATTGGTAAAGGATGCAGTGATACGAGCCTATAGAATATATATTGTTCAAGTAAGGTTGTACCTATGCATCCTTTACCAACATGGCGGCAAGCACTTCAATTTGGTTGATGCATTCTCACCACTGGGCCAGAGCGTGATTAACGGCCTGGATTCATCTGATGGATGGATCCGATGGCTGTAGACTGACATCGGAGGAGTACCTTGTGTGTATCAAACGTCGCAATGTAACTGGGTGACTATAAAGATCCTCTACAGGTATCTCCCAGGGTGTTTGTTGAGTGGGCATGGATCAACACTATGATTTGTTACTCTGGGTGGCAGAGAGGTATCTCAGGGCCCACTCGGTAATACAATATCACAATGAGCCTTGCAAACAATGTGAATAAAGAGTTAGCCACGGGATCTTGTATTAAGGAACAAGTAAAGAGACTTACCGGTAACGATATTGAACTAGGTATAGAGATACCGACGAACAAATCTTGGGCAACTAACATACCGAAGCACAAAGGAAACTTTATACAGGATTAACTGAATCCTTGACATAGAGGTTCAACCGATAAAGATCTTAGTAGAATATGTAGGAACCAATATGGTCATATAGGTCCTGCTATCGGTTATTGGCCGCAGAGGTGTCTCGGTCATGTCTACATAGTTCTCTAACCCACGGGGTTTGCACAGTTAACGTTCAGTGACGTTTCAGTAGTATTGAGTTATGTATGTTGGTGACCGAAGGTTGTTCAGTTTCCCAGATGAGATACCAGACGTCATGAGGAGCTCTGGAATGGTACGGTGGTAAATATTGATATATAGGAAAGTGGTGTTTGGACTCCAGAAAAGTTCTGGGTACTTCCGGTAGTGTACAGGGACTGACGAATGGGTTTCGTGGGTCTACCAAGTGGGACCCACTCACCCCAGGGGCCACATGGTCCTAGGAGGTGGTGCGCCAGCCCCTGGTGGGCTGGGAAGCCATCCCCTAAGGGCCCATGCATAGGAGGTGGAAGGCAACCGAGTGGGGAAAGAGTCCATCCAAGACACCACCTTCCTTGTGGGAGGAGGAGTCCTTGTTGGAGGAGGACTCTCCCCCCTTGGTTTGGCCGAAGCCCTCCTTGGAGGAGGGGCTAGGGCTGCCTTTCCCTCCCCTTCCTCCTACATATAGTGCCTTTTTTAGAGCAGACACACCTAAAAAGCCGTGTGCTGCCCTCTCTCCCGCTGGATCGTTTTCTCCTCTAGATTAGTCCGGCAGAGCTCGGGGAAGCCTTGCTGGATTAGTTCACCACCACCACCACCGCACCATCATGCTGACGAAGAAATCATTTACATCTTTGTCCTCTCTTGCTGGATCAAGAATTCGGAGATCGTCATCGAGATGTACGTGTGCTGAACGTGGAGGTGCCGTCCGTTTGGCGCTAGACCATGAATGGATCGCGAGACAGCTTGCGATTTGGATCGCGAAGATGTTTGACTACATGAACCATGTTTGTTAATGCTTCCCACTTATATATCTACAAGAGTATGCTCATCACCATGGATAGATCTTGTATGTGCGTAGGAAGTTTTCTTGTTTCCCATGAAACGTTCCCCTAGTGGTATTAGAGCTAGGTTTATGTGTAGATGGGTTCACGAGTAGGATACAATGGAGTTTGTGGGCATTGATACTTAGATTACTTCCTCCCTTGGTCATTTCTTGATTCATCGGTATTGTGGGATCAAGTAGCCCAAACTAACCATAGTCGTCCACGTATGAGAGATCAGTTCCATCGACTCACAAGTGACTTTGTTGTATAATGATGGCTGCTGGGTGTCTGTCTCTCCCACCTTAGTTGGGTCGGATTCGACAAAGGTGGTCCTTGAGAAGGTTGAATAGAAATTTTTGTATCACCATTGTGGTTTTGCATTGGTAAGAATCATTCTTGCTAGATACCCATAACAGCCACATTCAACATGCAATAACAATTAGAGAACGTCTAACTTGTTTTTGCAGGGTATGTCGTGATATGATATGTCCAAAGACATGATGAGATATATTTGATGTAAGAGATAATCATGTTTGTAATAGTTCATATTAACTTGCATGTCCATGCATACGATAACCGGCAGGAGCCATTTGGTTTCCTTTAATTATTCTATGACCTACATGTCAATCATTAAGTGCTATGTAATGCTTTACTTTATCGCTAAGCGGTAGCAATAGTAGTAGAAGCATGGTGGGAGTGACAACCCCGATGGCGACACAATGATGGGGATCAAGATGATGGATATCATGGTGTTATGCAGGTGACGATGGAGATCATGTCGGTGCTTTGGAGATGGAGATCAAAAGCACAAGTTCATGGCCATGTCATGTCACTTATGATTCACATGTGATGTTAATCTTTTTATGCATCTTATTTTGCTTAGGACGACGGTAGCGTTATAAGGTGATCCCTCACTAAAATTTCAAGATAAATTTGTGTTCACCCCGAGTGTGCACCGTTGTGGAAGTTCATCATTTCGAAGCACCACGTGATGACTGAGTGTGATAGACTCTACATTCACATACAACAGTTGCAAGGCAGTGTTGGACGTGTGGAATTCTCGGGTTAAAATTGACGAGCCTAGCATGTATAGACCTGGCCTCGCAACACAAGATACTGAAAGGTTAAACATGAGTCATATAGTAGATATGATCAACATGGAGATGTTCACCATTGAAACCACCTCATCTCATGTGATGATCGGACTTGGGTTGGTGAATTAGGATCATGTATCACTCGGATGACCAGAGGGATGTCAATTTGAATGTGAGTTTTTGAAGTAATATGATGAACTGAACTCATTATGATGAACAATAGTATTAGTAATCTTTGCAAATTTATGTTGTAGATTAATGGCTTGCGTAGTAGTTCCCCTGAATTTCAATTCGTTCCTAGAGAAAGCCAAGTTGAACGATGATGGAAGTAACTTTGTAGATTGGGCCCGTAATCTAAGGATTACCCTCACGACTTCCCAAAAGGCTTATGTCCTTGAAGTGCCGCTCGGTGAAGCACCCACTCTAGTGTCGTTTGCAGACATTGTGAACGCCTGGCAGGCGCATTCTAATGATTACTCAATAGTTCAATGTGCAATGTTGTATGGCTTAGAACCGGGACTTCAAAGGCGTTTTGAACGTCATGGAGCATATGAGATGTTTTAGGAGTTGAATTTTATCTTTTATCAGAATGCTCGGATCGAGAGGTATGAGACCTCCGATAAGTTCTATGCTTGCAAGATGGAAGCGAGCAGGTCTATCAGTGAACATGTACTTAGATTGTCTAGGTATTCGTACCATCTGGCTGAATTTGGGATGCCTCTCCTGCCAGAGGCAGTCACTAACAGAGTTCTTCAATCACTTCCACCTAGCTACAAAACCTTCGTGTTGAACTATAACATGCAAGGGATGAACAAGTCAGTTGCTGAGCTGTTTGCGATGCTGAAAGTCATTGAGTCTGAAATCCAGAAGGAGCATCAAGTGTTGATGGTGAATAAAACCACTAGTTTCAAGAAGAATGGCAAGGGCAAGAAGGGTAACTCCAAGAAGAGTGGCAAAGCAGTTGCCCATTGTGTGAAGAAACCCAAGGCTAGACCCAAGCAAGAAACTAAGTGCTTTTGTTACAAGGGACCAGGTCACTTGAAGCGGAACTTCCCCAAGTATCTGGCCGACAAGAAGGCGACCAACACCAAACAATGTATATATGATATACATGTTATTGATGTGTACCGTACTAACTCTCATTGTAGTACCTGGGTATTCGATATTGGTTTGGTTGCTCACATTTGCAACCCAAATCAGGAGCTACATAATAGATGGAGGCTGGCCAAGCACGAAGTGACGATGCGCGTGGGAAATGGTTCCAAGGTTGATGTGATCTCCGTCGGCACACTCTCTCTTCGATTACGATCGGGATTAGTGATGAACCTGAATAATTGTTATTTCGTGCCTATGTTAAGCATGAACATTATATCTAGATCTTGTTTATTGCGAGACATTTACTCATTTAAATCAGACAATTATGGTTGTTCTATTTATATGAGTAATATATTTTATGGTCATGCACCCAATGTGAGGGGTTTATTCTTATTGAATCTCGATAGTGATGATACACATGTTCATAACATTGATACCAAAAGATGTAGAATTGATAATGATAGTGCCACTTTCTTGTGGCACTAGCACTTAGGTCATATTGCTGTAGAACGCATGAAGAAGCTCCATGCTGATGGACTCTTGGAGTCACTTGATTTTGAGTCGCTTGACACATGTGAACCATGCCTCATGGGCAAAATGACTAAGACCCCGTTCTCCGGAACAATGGAACGGGCAAGTGACTTGTTGGAAATCATACATACCAACGTGTGCAGTCCGATGAGCATTGAGGAACGCGGTGGATATTGTTATTTTCTCACCTTCACCGTTGACTTAAATATATATGGGTATATTTACTTAATGAAACACAAGTCTAAAACGTTTGAAAAATTCAAGCAATTTTAGAGTGAAGTTGAGAATCATCATAACAAGAAGATTAAATTCCTACGATCTGATCGAGGAGGAGAATATCTGATTTATGAGTTTGGCAGTCACTTAAGAAAATGTGGAATTGTTTCACAATTGACACCGCCTGGAACACCACAGCGTAATGATGTGTCCGAACGTCGTAATCGAACCTTATTGGATATGGTGTGTTCTATGATGTCTCTTGTCGATTTGCCACTATCATTTTGGGGTTGTGCATTAGAGACAGCTGCATTCACTTTAAATAGGGCACCATATGAACTATGGTTGGGCAACAAACAAAAATTGTCATTTCTTAAAGTTTGGGGATGTGATGCTTATGTCAAAAAACTTTAGCCTGAAAAGCTGGAAACCAAAGCGTAGAAATGTGTCTTCATAGGATACCCAAAAGAGACGGTTGGGTATACCTTCTATCTCAAATCCGACGACATAGTGTTTATCGCTAAGAACGGGTCATTTCTCAAGAAAGAGTTTCTCTCAAAAGAATTGAGTGGGAGAAAGATAGAACTTCATGAGGTTGTTGAACCTTTGTTTCAACTAGAGAGTAGTGCAGCGTAGAAAGATGTTTTTCTGGAGCCTACATCAGTTGAAGAGGAAGTTAATAATAATGATCATGAAGCTTCATATCAAGTTACTATCAAACCTCGTAGGTCGAGTAGGGCACGTACTGCTGCTGAGTGGTACGTTAACCTTGTCTTAGAGGTCATGTTGTTGGACAACGATGAACCTACGAGCTATGGAGAAGCCATGATGGGCCCGGATTCCGACAAATGGTTAGAGGCCATGAAATTTGAGATGGGATCCATGTATGAAAACAAAGTATGGACTTTGGAAGTATTACCTGAAGGGCAAAAGGCAATTCAGAAAAAATGGATCTTTCAGAAGAAGACAGCCACGGACGAGAATGTCACCGTCTACAAAGCTCGACTTGTGGAAAAGGGTTTATGACAACTTCAAGGAGTTAACTACGATGAGACCTTCTCTCCCATAGTGATTCTTCAGTCCGTTAGAATCATGTTAGCAATAGCTGTATTTTTTGATTATGAAATTTGGCAGATGGATGTCAAAACAACATTCCTTAACGGTTTCCATAAGGAAGAGTTGTATATGATGCAACCATAAGGTTTTGTCGATCCAGAGAATACTGACAGAGTTTGCAAACTCCAGCGATCCATTTATGGACTACATCTCAGAGTTGGAATCTTCACTTTGATGACGTGATCAAAGCGTTCTGGTTTATACAAGTTTATGGAGAATCTTTTATTTAGAAGAAAGTGAGTGGGAGCCCTATAGAGTTTCTAATAATATATGTGGATGACATATTGCTAATTAGAAACAATATAGAAATATTGGAAAGCATGAAGGATTATTTGAAAAATAGTTTTTCAATGAAGGACCTAGGAGTAGCTGCTTTCATATTAGGCATCAAGATCTATAGACATGGACCGAGACGGTTAATAGGACTTTCACAAAGCACACCTTGACAAACTTTTGAAGAAGTTCAAAATGGATAAGTCCAAGAAGGGGTTCTTGCATGTATTGCAAGGTGTGAAGTTGAGTAAGAGTCAATTCGTAGTGACTGTAGAGGATAGAGAGAAGATGAGTGTCATACCCTATGCTTCTACCATAGGATCTATCATGTATGAAAAGTTGTGCACAAGACCCAATGTCATCCTTGCCATAAGTATGGCCGGAAGGTTTCAAAGTGACCCGGGAATGGAATACTGGACGACGGTCAAAAACATCCTTAAGTACCTGAAAAGTACGAAGCAAATGTTTCTCTTTTATGAAGGTAATAAAGAGCTTGTTGTAAAGTGTTATGTCGATGCAAGCTTTGACACTCATCTAGATGACTCTAAGTCTCAAACCGGATACGTATACATTCTCAATGGGGTGCGGTAAGCTGGTGCAATTCCAAGCAGAGCGTGGTAGCTGATTCTACGTGTGAAGTGGAGTACATCGCTGCCTCGGAGGTGGCGATGGAAGGTGTATGGATGAAGGAGTTCATGACAGATGTTGGAGTAGTGCCCAGTGCAGTGGACCCAATGACTCTGCTCTCTGACAACACTGGTGCCATTGCTCTGGCCAAGGAACCCAGGTTTCACAAGTTAACCAAACACATAAAGCGATGCTTCAATTCCATCTGCGATTACATCAAGGAGGAGGAAATAAATATTTCCAAAGTGCACATGAATCTGAATGTCGTAGATCCGTTGACTAACCCCCTTCCAAGGTCTAAACATGATCAACACCAGAACTATATGGATGTTAGATTCATTACAATCCAAATCACATAGTTAAGTGAGCTAGATTATTGACTCTAGGGCAAGTGGGAGACTATTGGAAATATGCCCTAGAGGCAATAATAAAGTGGTTATTATTATATTTCCTTGTTCATGGTAATCCTTTATTATCCATGCAATAATTGTATTGATTGGAAACACAAATACATGTGTGGATACATAGACAACACTCTATCCCTAGTATTCCTCTAATAGACTATGATGGTCAAGGTTTCCTAGCCATAGACATGAGATGTCATTTGATAATGGGATCACACCATTAGGAGAATGATGTGATGGAGAAGATCCAAACTTTGAACGTGGCGTATGATCGTCTTAGTTTATTGCTATAGTTTTCTAAATCTCATGTATCTGTTCCTAGGACCAGGAGATCGTGCAACTCACTAACACCGGAGGAGTACCTTGCATGTATCAAACATCGCAATGTAATTGGGTGACTATAAAGATGCTCTACAGGTATCTCCCAGGGTGTTTGTTGAGTGGGCATGGATCAAGACTGGGATTTGTTACTCCGTGTGATGAGGAGGTATCTCAGGGCCCACTCGGTAATACAGTATCACAATGAGCCTTGCAAGTAATGTAAATAAAGAGTTAGCCATGGGATTTGTATTACGGAACAAGTAAAGAGACTTGCCGGTAACGATATCGAACTAGGTATAGAGATAGCAACGATCGAATCTCGAGCAAGTAACATACTGAAGAACAAAGGTAACTACATACGGGGTTAACTGAATCCTTGACATAGAGGTTCAACCGATAAAGACCTTAGTAGAATATGTAGGAACCAATATGGGCATCTAGGTCCCGCTATTGGTTATTGACCGTAGATGTGTCTCGGTCATGTCTACATAGTTCTCGAACCCGCAGGGTCTGCACACTTAATGTTATATGACGTTTCAGTAGTATTGAGTTATGTATGTTGGTGAACGAAGGTTTTCCAGAATCCCATATGAGATCTTGGATGTCACGAGGAGCTCTGGAATGGTATGGAGGTAAATTTTGACATATAGGAAAGTGGTGTTTGAACTCCGGAAAGTTTCAGGCCCTTTCGGTAGTGTACCGGGAGTGACGGATGGGTTCCGAGGGTCCACCAAGTGGGGCGCACTCACCTCAGGGGCCACATAGTCCTAGGAGGTGGTGCACCGACCCCTGATGGGCTGGGCAACTAGACCCTAAAGGACCATGCGCATGTACTAGAAGGAGGCCAAGTCGGGAAAGAGTCCACACAAGACTCCACCTTCCTTGTGGGAGGAGTCCTTGTTGGGGGAGGACTGTCCCCCCTTGGTTTGGCTGAAGCCCTCCTTGGAGGAGGGATTAGGGATGCGTGCCCGTAACCTTCCTCCTATATATAGTGGGGGGTTTTGAGGGTAGACACACCTAACAAAATCCACGTGCTTCCCTCTCTCCCTATAGATCGTTTTCTCCTCTAGATTAGTTTGGCGGAGCACTACGAAGCCCTGCCAGATTAGTTCACCACCACCGCCACCATGCCGTCGTGCTATTGGAGAACTCATCTACCTCTTCATCCTCTCTTGCTGGATCAAGAAGGCGGAGATCGTCATCGAGTTGTACATGTGCTGAATGTGGATGTGTCGTCCGTTCGGCGCTAGATCGTGATTGGATCGCAGGACGACTTGCGATCTGGATCGCAAAGACGTTTGACTACATCAACTGTGTTTCTTAACGCTTCCCCCTTAGCGATCTACAAGGGTATGTGAATCTGATCTATCCGCTCATAGATGCTCATCACCATGGATAGATCTTGTATGTGTGTAGGAAATTTTTTGTTTCCCATGCAACGTTCCCCCTCAGAGCCCACTTTATATAAGAGCAGGGTCCCTAGGGTTTATAATAGGTTTCGAGTCCTGTCTTAATTGGAGTCCTACTATATGTCTTGTAGGTCGTATTGGTCTTCTGAGTTAAGAATCCCTCTAGAGTATTATCCATGAGCTGCCCCTTTGGGGTCCCTCCATGAACCGACCTTTGGCCAGGTCTCATTCTGGGCCTTTTGGCCCTTGTCTACGAGATTGCATATTGGGCTCCTATCAAGCCGGCCTCCTACTGGGTCTCCTCATTGAGCCCTGGATTCCTCCTTGTCATCTTAACTTAACCCAGAAAACGAGGTGACCCATAGAGCTTTCAAGTTCTAGGCCGGGTCAAACCTCTAGCCGGGTAATAAGCTAGAGAGTATCCCCACCAACTATAGTACTTCATCCGTCCCTTTCCAAGGAAAAATCCAAACGCTTCTACAAGTAGCAACGATGCTCGAGGAGGCGGTGGCAGCCAAAAAGAAAAAGTTATCTAGAAAAATTTGCACTGTCATGTGACAACCCTAGTTAGCATTGCTCTAGTTAGCATGTGTGTGCATCATGTTTTGATTTTGCATCAATATGAAATGGGGATCAACAGAAACCCTAGCACCTCACCTGAATTTAACCAATTTAAAGGTTGTGAAAATCAACTAATCCAAAATACCCATCAAAAATGCCCCCCATGTCTGATAAATATTGACATCAATATATCAATGGACATTTTAATTTTCAGAACATATATGTCATTTTAAAATAAATAGTAAAGCTACTGACAAGGACAAATAAACCAATATAAATATTAGTCATTCAAAAATATTGAAACCTTTTTGTGTGGGTTTGAAATATTCAAACTATGCTAGCAAAATATTTCAATGTATTTTGAATTAGGTGTGGAGGCCTGACAAAAATAAAAGAAATGTTAGAAACAGAAAATAGAAAACAGAAAATAAGAAAAGGAGAAGCTTACTTGTACCTGGCCTAGGAGAGAAGCCGGCCCAGCCCACCAGGGGAAGGAGGTCTTCTTCCTCCTCTACTAGGAGGACATGCAACTGCGTGGCCAGCGCGCCGACATCGCTCCTAGCCACCTCCTGCCTACCTGGCTGTCGTGGAGGCTTCTTGAAGCCGCGAGGCCACCCCCGACCTCTTCCCTCTCTCTCTCTCAGTCTTCCCCCTCTCTCCCTCCCCTCCCCTTTGTCGCCATGGCCGTAGAAGCCCCACTGTCGTAGTCTTGCTACTCCGGTCGCTCTCCCTCACTCCCGAGCCTCTCTTTCGCTCCGTCTCGACGCTCTCGTCATCCTCGCTGAGCCAAGCACCGCCAGAAGCCCCTCATCGCTGCCATCACCGTCATCTTCAACCTCTGGTCACCGGCAAGGATTGAAGGTCACCACCCTCTTGACCGTCCCTGAGCTCGCCTTTGACGTTGTCGTGATTGCCGTGAGCTCCCGGTCCGGTTCCCCCTCTCCTCTTCATCAGTAGAGCGCCATAGCTTCGGTTTGCCTCGAGTCTGAGAGCTCCTCGCTGTCGGCGAGGATGCTACTGTCGCTACGGTGTCCCAAACTCACACCTGAGCACGTAGGCGTGCTCAGGAGGGCCCCAGGGAGCCATAGGAGCCAAGAGCCAGCCCGCTCGTGCTCTGGTTCATTGAGCCCATGCTCGGCCAAGCTCTGGCAGCTGCTGAGCTCGTCACCGGCCACGCTCCGAGCCATCCCAGCCGCTGGGATGTGTCACATTGGACGTGTGCGAGCACGCAGGCCCGTCCGGTGCGTTCCGTCGTCGTTTTGGTCGCCGAAGGAGGATTCCCGAGCCCCTCTGTTGTCCCTAGAGTCGCCGATGGCTCAACGCCGGCGAGTCAGCCCAGTTTGACCATGGGGTTGACCCCCCTGGGTCACTGGTAGGTAGGGCCCAGCCCCTGTTTGTTTAGGCTTAATTAAAAATATAATTAAGCTAATTACCCACTGACATGTGGACCCACCCTTTACAATTAGTAATTGGCAAATTAATTAATTCTGTTAGTGCCTGGGTCACTGACTAGTGGACCGCACTGGTCAAGTTTGACGTGTCAACGGCCATTTGACCTGCTGACATCATGTTGATGCCATCCTGATGCAATAATGGAATTTCTAATTTAATTTAATTCTAGAAAATGCTAAAAACTTAGGAAAATCGTAGAAATTAATCTGTAACTCAGATTGAAATAAATTATATATGAAAATTTATCAGAAAAATCCAATGAATCCAATGGTGATGTTGTCATGCATGTTAGAGAAACCCATGTAGATGAACATTGACATTTAGCAATGGGTCAATATATAGAATATTAAATGCAAAACGATTTTGAACCTATATTCAAATCCACTCCATTCAAATTCTAATGTTAGTTGCATTAGCTCATCCAACCATCTTGCCATGTCATGATCATGCATCATCTTGCTGCGCTTGTTGTGTATTGATTGTTACCTATCTCCATTGCGGTAGGTCCTGCTTTCGAGGATACCCCCGAGTATCCCATCGAAGGAGAGTACCTTCCCGCTGCCCAGCAAGGCAAGCTACCCATTTGATGATTTCGATATCATCCCATTCTCTCGCTCCTGCTCTTGTTTATTGCATTAGGACAAACGTCCAATTGGTTGTTATTTGCAGTAGCAGGACCATTCCTCTGCATGACCTAACATTGTCACAGCAAATAACTAAAGTGTAATAGACCAAGTGCATCCCTTGCCTTATTTGTAATAATTACCATGTGTGAACCTTCTATGTTATGACATCATGGGTTTTGTGAGATATAATTTTGTTTCATGACATGCCTTGCATCATGGCATCATAGCATCATTCTTCTTTTTTCATCATGACTTGCTTGTGTGTGTGTTGTGGGTGGTGTTGTGTTGTTGTGGATAGACTAGAAGTGTGGTCATGTTAGGAGGCATGGTAGTTTTGGTGTGCAAGTTTGTTGCAATATTTCCCCTCCTCCATTTTCTAAAAAAACATGTCAATTCCTCTCTTTTCAATATGTACAACATGTGAGTTTTCCTGGCCAAATAAATTCTTTAAAAAAATGTTCCACTTTTCCCAAATATTGTGGGCATTAGTATTAACTAGCTCTTATAATTGTCTGGAGCTTATTTGTCTTCAACTTGTAAAAAACAGATGAATATTTCTAAATACGTGTGTTTAATGTGTTTTTCCTAAAAATAACAAAACCATTTTTTTATTAAATGGGGCATATTTGTGGGAGTTCAAAAGTATTTTTATTTTGGGGAAAGACCCCTTCCTTTTCTGTTGTGGAATTGTTTTGTTGTGGGCTAATTTTGAAGGAAACCCCCCCTGTTGTTTTTCCCCTACGAGTGAGAGCGCTCGCTAGGCCTCTTCTCCTCCCGCGACCTAGCAGGAGCGACATCACAACCCAGTAGAGCCCCGCAGCTTCAGTCATCATCTCCTTTGTACGGCAAGCATCCAGCAACTCCACATCGAATCCTTCGATGTATTGACGGCCGTCCGGTGACCACAACCTCCTTATAAGATGTCCTCAATATCCTAGGGTTTGCCCTCGCCCCATTTTTAGATTCCTCCACGTCGCCTCCCCTAGGAATAGCTCGTGCTCACCCCGCCATCACCATGCACCGAGAGCACCCAAGCTCGTGCTCAGGATAGCCTCCCGTGCCTCCCCTCCTTTGTTTGTGACCCTAGGTGCTCGGGGTCATCCGCATCATCATGTCTCGACGACATTCACATCATCAGGACCTCGAGAATGGCCTCCTCGACTGCGTCTTCTTCCTCTGCCTCCACTTCTTCTCGAAGCTGAAGTACGTCGAGGTTCAGCGCGTCCTCGTGTTGTCTTCGTCGAGACTCATCCTCATCTTCATGTCCAGTGGAACTAGGTGAGCCGCCTCCATTCCTTGCCCCTTCCATCGCTAATCGGTCCTTGTAGGCGATGTGATGTCCGTGCCATGATTGTGTCCTCGGAGCTCCAGCAAAGTCCATTTCTTTTTTTGTGGTATTGTTGTCATGCGTGTGTGGTGTCGCATAGTGGCAAGCCTCCCATGTGTCCGGTTAGTTGCATGTGCTTGCCTCCTTCTCCGCAGTGCAGCTCGCGTCGTCTTGTAGCTCGCGTCTCCGTTGCCTCCTCTCACTGGTTCCAATGCCATGGCAGCAAGCTTGTGCGCGCATGCTGCCACGCGTACGCGTTGGCGTTGCTGCGCGACGTCTTATGCATCTGGGCAGACGCAAGATCCCGCATGCCTGCCGCCATCTGCCGGGACCTGTCGTTGCTGTTGCCGCCGGTGCTGCCATGGTCAACTGCTCCGATCTGCAGTTGGAGCCCCGGCCTGCCGTTGGGATAGCCATATTGATAGACACCCCTTCTAGTTCAGACATCCCCTCCTAGCGTAGTGGTAGCGCCCCATTCTCTATCCTGGGTGACCTGGGTTCAAATCCCGCCGGCGTCCCTTTTCCAAAACTGACAGTAGGCCATGTGGCCCACTTGTCATACTACTAGGGGACCCTGGATCTCGGTCAGGTGGACCCTCCTTTTTTTCATTTCTGTTTTATTGTGTTCCTGTGAGTTATTGGGTTATTTACATTTTTAGAAAATAATCCAAATCTAGAAATGACCAGATCTGTCAACTATGTTTTTGAGTAAGTTTTGACTTATAAGAGAATAGGTGTATTTTTGAATTGAGTTTGGGTAGTTTTCTTTAACATGAACATAGGGGTGTGATATATGGATTTGGGGTAGAAAAATCCCAGGAATCCCATGGTGCCATTAGTTTTTCCATTTGAGCAACTTGGTGAAATGCTATTTTTGTGATGAGGTGGCCTTTTGAGATTTTTGTAGGCTTTATTCCGTGCATGCTATGACGATCTTGTCAACATGAATGTGCTAGTGTTTTGTGGTAACTAGGCCCTGGTATTTTCCGTTGCCATGATAAGCTCGTATATGAGTGGGAATCTTGATCCAAAGTAGCTAATAATATGTTGTTGTTTTCCACATGCTAAATAATTCTAAGTCTGAGAATCTGTTAATAATTTTATGTCATGTTGAGTGGATGCTACCAAGTGCTCTGTTGTGTTTTAGCTCAAGCACAGTGCTAGAGTTTTGTAGTAGATGTTGTCCTCTACCCTCCTGTTAATTTTCATGCCATGAGGTGGTCTCTAGCACCATTATTTTCTGCTGTCAACTTGCTATCAGCTTAACTTAGATTCCAGAAAACTATGATTTTCACTAAGTCACTAGAATTTGTTTCATCGTGCCATCTTGTGGGCTTCATTCTTAGTTATCCATTTTTCCTTTCCAGTGAGTGTAGTTGTACGATCTGATAAGCATGTTGTGTAGTTTCTGTTCATGCCTTGTTTGAGGTTGGAGACCTCGTGTAGCTCCAGATAATTGTTGTGAAACTTTCTATGTTGCTGTTTTGGGCAGATTGTGTGTGGTAGTGTTTTGTGACTTGTGGGAGCTATGACCCATTGTTTTGCTTGATCTTTGGCTCTATTTTGGTTGGATTTTCATTTCCTAACCATTGGGTACCTTGGAAAACCAAGGAATAGCCCATGGCCTTCCTTGTCTCGTATTTTGCCTCCATACCTTGCCGAGAGCGTAGTGTGAGATCCGTTACTCTGTTTCCTATGTTTAACATATGCATTTGCATCGATTTTGCATGAAGCATCCGTATTATCCATGATCATGAATGTTCAACAACTTAACATGAGGTTCTGTCCAGAATTGTAAATAACTTAACTATTGCATGAGAAACTTGACTAGCTTAGGATTGCCATGTTAAATACTTCAAGTGAATCATGCATCATCTTGTTTGTGCATTGCACCATGGTTGTTTGTTTTGTTGTTTCTTTTGGGTAGACGCGAGTGTTGAACCTAAGTACGAGGATCCAGGAGAGTACCATTATGAGGACCCAACTCTTTGTCCCTCTAAAGAACCAACATGCAAGATGATCGTACCCGGATCCTGACACTATTTTTGCTTTGCTAGATATCTCGCTCTTATCGTTACGATTGCATTACCTACCACTTGAATGTCAAGCCTCCAACATTGCCATGATTGCCTCTAACTCCTCCACTACCTAGGAACCTTATTTGGCTAAGTTACCACTACTTAGCCCCTCTTATAATGTTCTTAGATGTAGGTGTAGGTTGTTTCCATGTGATAACATGGATATCTGGAGATATCACAATATTTGCTGCTATTTAAAGTTAATTCACATATATATCTTGGTATGATGGAAGGCTTGGCCTTTTTCTCAGTGTTTTGTTCCACTTTACCTCTATAGTTACTTGTTACCAGTGTTATGTTTCCATATTTTCGCTCCTAACATGCTCGGGGTTGTTATGGGGACCCCCTTGATTATTCGGTTGAGATTAAAGCTTGTCTGGCAAGACCCAACATTGATAGTATTTGCTTAAATAACTTAATAAAAATGCATAGGGGTTAGCTACCCCGTGGATAATTAATCAACAACCAGGGCCATTTCTCTTCATGAGTGTTGGTCCAATCCGGGCGATGTCCAACGCCCCCTGGTCACCTGGGGTTTCAGCCAACTCAACGTCTTCCCCATCTGGTAGTGCCCTGAGATAGAGATACGCGCAACTCCTATTGGGATATGGTCTACTGGGCGGTCTTGCTGGACTTGTTTTACCTTTATCTAATGGCTTGCGTGAGGAACTCTGATCTTCTTCGGGATATCTCGAGGTGTTGGTTTTCCTTTGGAATGGTCTAGGATGATCACGAGATCCATGTTCGAGGTTATTCCCGCGGAGTGTGGTTAATTTGTGATGGATTAGTTGGAGCACCCCTCCAAGGTTAAATCTTTTAGAATGTCGTGTCGGCGGTTATGTGGTGACTTGGATATTCTTTTTAACACCCGGTTATAGTTAACTTGAAGTAATCTCCAATAAACTACACGAACTGTGTGAGTAACCGTGATCATCTCTGCTCGTGAACATGAACCGAGAGAGAACACGATGGGGTTATGTTTGAGGTATGTAGGTGTTTAGGATCACTTAGTGATCATGGTAGTATTAGAACGTCTTTCATAGTCCACTATATTTACATTCGTGTACTCGTAAGTTAGCCACCATACAATGCCTAGTTGTGTTGCAAACTCAACACTTACCCCATCCAACCCAATAAGCTTACATAGTTTCGGTACCCGGGTTACAAGATTGTTGAGTCCCTATGGCTCACAGATTACAACAACAAATACAGATGTAGGTGCAGATGAGACCATGCCAGATGATGTGACCCAGCTCCAATGGGAGTATGATGAAGAACATGGCAGAATGTACGTCACATATCCAGACGAGTAGAGAGGCCTTGTTTGTGATCTTTGGGGCTAGCAAGACAATTTCATTGCTTCTTTGCTTCGTTTGTTTTCGTTCGTAGACAAACCCTGTCTTTTGTATGATGATTGAATAAATGGTGTGAACTTGTAATTTAGCTTGTGGCGAGTGTAAGCCAACTCATATACTCATCTCTTCATATATGTATGCGATCTTACTGTACTTGCAAAATTACTAGATGCGCCTCTATCCCTATTGCGGCCCTCGTGCCTAAATAAGGATAGGCGCGCATCTTGAGCGTTACAAGTTGGTATTTAGAGCCATACGACCATAGGAGCCCTTTTCTTGATTGAACTTGGCCAAGTTGAGTCTAGTAAAAACTATTTTGAGTCTAGTTATATCGGAGAGTAGGTTTGTTTTACTCCTCTTCTATACTCTGGTGAGGAATTCAACATAAGAATTTTGATTCTACTCCTCTTCTTGCTCAATTTTTTTAGGATCACGCGAGTATTTTGGAAACTATATGATGCCGATGTGACGGAGTTCTGTCTTGGTGCCTCCTGTCTGAATTGATTTCTTCCGGGGAGTTGAGCTCTAGGGAATTCTTGGCACATCGTTATCATTCAGTTTTCTTAGTATCTCAGGACGGAGGATGTTCGGAATTGCTTCAATACTTGTCGTGGTGAGATAAGGTCAGAGTCACCCAATACTAGGGAGGCGTCCGCGGTACCGCCGTGGTTAGTATCGTTTTGCTTTCGAGTATCCGAGCTAGATGGAGTTCCGAAGCTTCTGGTTATGTGTTGAAGGATGGATATAGTTGCGGTGTAGGACTTGTTAGTTGTGTGAGATATTTCCTCCTTGTATCCCCAAGACCAGATTGCATAACCAGAAAGATTTCGGAAGTTCTTAGGTGGAAATTCATGTAGTTATCTAGGATCATCTTCTTCAGGTGTATGAGGGCATATACATTTGTTTCGAGCAACATTAGCTCAATACTTTTGTGTTATTGCAAGTGGCTTGTAATATCTAATGATGTTATCACAAACTCGAAGAAGGTGTTCTTACTAATTTTTCAATAGGAAGGTTGTTTATGTTTCTCCGTTCAATTTCTTTCAAGGCATTTGACTCAGCTTTTTGCAATCATCTTTGTCAATGATGTGTTGATGTTCTTCCATCTGCAGGATGGCTCCACCAACTCATGGGAATCCATGTCGGAGTGAGGAGTAGCCTGATCCTCCACCACCCCCACCACCGCATCCTCCTCCAGAAGCTTGGAAGGCGGTGATGGCCGCAACCAATGCGAATACTCAGATGTTGCTCATGCTGTTGCAAGAAAGTGATCAGGGTCAACAATGTTTTCAAGGGAATTTTCAGAATCAGCCTCAGTTCGCCACGCTCAACCAATTCCTTGCCAACCAGCCCAAGTCTTTCACCTGTTGTGAGTAGCCTTTTGATGCAAATGATTGGCTTCGTGACATGAGTAAGCATTTTGAGTGCAACAATGTCAGACCGGAGGACTATGTCAAGTTCGCGTTGTTTTAGCTCAAGGGTGAGGCAGCAGATTGGTGGCAGCAATACAAGGACTCCAGGGGCAATCGTGTTGTCACCTGGGACGATTTCTATCATGATTTCAGGGACCATTACATTCCGACATGATTTGTCGAGGAGATGCGTGAGAAGTTCACGCACCGGAGCAGGGAAGCAAGTCTGTCTATCAGTACAACGTCGAGTTCCAGAATCTGGTCCGCTATGCTAAACAAGATGTTCCTCATGACAAGTCCATTATTTATCAGTTCATAGGTGGTGTCAAGGATGAGCTTCTGCCTGGTTTGGTCCTCCAAGAGCCTCGTGAGTTTGATCTGTTCTACAACATGGCTTTGAAGGTCGAGGTAACTCGGCTCAAGTTAGAGAACTCAAGGAAGCGTTCCAAGGATTCCTATTCTTCTTCTTCCAGCTCTCAGATGGTCCCTAAGCAGCAGAAATATTGGGTTCCTCCTCCTCCTTTGTTTCATTCTCGTCAGCAGCAGAAGTAGTTCGGTGGTCGTGGTTCTTCCCACCCACCAAACCCAGGATATCAACAGAGGCCCCAGGCTCCCAAGTCAGCTAATGTTCCTCCTACAGGTAACTTCCATCCGCCCTCAGAGGTTACTTGTCGCAAGTTTGGTCAGAAGGGTCACTACTCAAACAAGTGCAACAACCAGCAGCGTCTTCCACCTCCTCCTCCAGTCAGACCTCCAAGCAGTGCTATGGTGAGGCACAACCCCAAGTGAGCAAGAGTGAATTTGGTCAATGCAGCTCATTTCTATTCCTGCAGAGGAGTCTCATGAAGTGATTATGGGTAATCTCTCAGTCAATTCTATTCCTGCAAATGTCTTATTTGACATTGGTGCATCACATTCATTCATTTCAAAACCTTGTGCAACCAAGCATAATTTGCATCATGAGAAGTTGTCCAAGCCTTTGTCAGTTGTTTCTCCATGTGTCTTCATGCATGCAAATAAGTGGTTCCGGATGTTTCTATCAAGATGTGCAGTTATTCTTTTTTGGCTTCTCCAAATGTTCTCGGTAATTCCGATATTGATCTCATTCTTGGCATGTACTTTCTAGATATGAACAAGGTGCATGTTGATCGTCAAACGAAAGAAGTCAAATTGACTCATCCTTCAGAAGATGTGATCATTTTCGCAACTCGCGATGACACGATCCGTCTCTTTGCTCTTAATGACAAGGGTGGAATCTCGGCTATTTCTCAAATTTTGGTGGTTTGTGAGTATGAAGATGTCTTTCCCGAAGAATTTCTAGGAATGCCTCTGCATCGGCTAGTCAAGTTTGTGATTGACCTCGAGCCCGGAACTGAACCAGTCTACAAGCGTCCTTATAAGCTTGGCCCCGAAGAGCTGAAAGAGTTGAAGAAGCAGCTAGATGAACAAGAACGTCTGGGTTTGATCAGACCAAGTTCTTCTCCATGGGGTTGTGGTGTTTTGTTTGTCAAGAAGAAGGATGGCGCGGACCAACTTTGTGTCGATTACCATCCATTGAATAAAAAGACAATCAGAAACAAGTACCCACTTCCCAAAATCAATGAGTTGGTCGAACAACTGAAAGGTGCCAAGGTTTTCTCGAAACTTGATCTTCGCATGGGCTATCATCAGATTCGCATTCGTGAAGAAGATATTCCAAAGACTGCTTTTAGGATGAGTTTTGGCTCTTATGAGTACACCATCATGTCGTTTGGTCTCGCCAATGCTCCTCCAACCTTCTCAGGAATGATGAACTTCATATTCTCTCCTTTCAAGAATGAGTTCATCTTGGTCTATTTGGATGATATCCTCGTGTTCTCGGAGACTAAAGAAGAACATGCAGAACATCTACGGTTTGTGCTTGACAAGCTAAGTGAGCATCGATCCTATACTAAGTTTTCCAAGTGTGAGTTTTGGCTCAATGAAGTGGTGTAACTTGGGCATCTGATCTCTGTCGAGGGCATTAAAGTGCACCCTAAGAAAGTTGAGGCAATCTTGAAGTGGGAGCCTCCTCAGAATGTCAAGCAGCTTCGTAGCTTCCTCAGGGTTGCTAATTACTGCAGAAGATTCGTGGATAACTTCTCTCCAATTGCTAAGCCTCTGTCCAACCTCCTCCAGAAGAATGTCAAGTATGCTTGGTCCCCTGAGTGTGATGTGGCGTTCAATACGCCCAAGACGAAACTAACTTCAGCTCTAGTTCGTGTCCCTCCCGATCAATCAAAGCCTTTCCAAGTTTTCTGTGATGCTTCTCTTTGTAGCGACCCGACCTGAAAGGTCGAATCTCCGGTGTTTCCGTACCATCCCAAGATCATGCTGGTACACACACGGTACATCAATGTATATATCAAAGGGAAATCACACAGCATTATATTAATCGAAATCTCATATCGAGTCCTTTATTACAATTTTTTTTACAATAAAGTGGCTGAAGGCCAACTCATGAGAATGTCTAAATCTTGCGGAAGCGTCGAAGGTAGATGAGTCCATCTGACTCCAAGGGCATCTCACCGAGCGTAGAACGTGTCCTCACTCCTGGTCGGAAAAGTACTCTGCAACATGATACGTTGCAGCCGTGTAGGTCAGCATATGGAATATGCCGGCAAGGTCACAAAAGAGGGTTGAAAAGATAGTCATCTAGTCTACATGCTTATATGGCATGTGGGGTGGTAAGTTTTTGCGTAAAGCCAATTTTTCCTACATCAAGGGAGGGCTAAGCAAAAAATATTACTAAGTTGGTTGATTAATGAGATGGTTCCACCAACCAATTCTCATACCCAATTGTTAAATACCCACATCGTCATATTACTTGTGTTGAGAATTCCGAATGTTTCAGTTCCTTTGGCTCAAATCGTCCATGACCGTGGACACGGCTAATCGATTAGGTTTGAGTACTCTGCAGAGTTTTGCACACGTTCCCCACAAGATTTGGTCGCCTCCATTTGATTTCTTGCACTTCAGGGTGTTTGAGAAACGGATGACCAAAACATGGTCTTCCAAAGGGTTTCCCTGCGACTCTGTCGGTGCCCATCCTTTCCTACCGTTCTTCTACATCTCGTAGCACCGCCTGTCCAGGGTCACCACGTTATCCAACCAAGCCAGAGCCCATAATGACTTGTGGCTGTGCAGGTAAGCCTTGGGTCTTGAAGCACCCATCCATCTCTTTGTGCCTGGGTGGATCTTTCCGCGTGAATACTGGCCATCTCCAGCATCACCTAGGCAATTCCACTGGTTTCTCCAGGGTGCCGTTCAACCATCATCCACCCAGAGGTATGTTGAAAACTCGGAGTCTTGAAGTCTTGATCGTTATGTAGGTCTTGAAATTATTAACTCTCTCAACTCACATGAATCACACAACCAACCCCGTCTACTAATAGCATAGCAAAAGTAAAACAACGTTTCCCGGGGCCAATGTTGTCAAAGGGGTTGAGGGGGTACCTACCACATGATACTACTACAAAGTAACCAAGTTTCAAACTAACCTATCTTGCATGCAACTGGGGAAGATGGTAGAACTAATGCATATAAAACATGGGTAAACATGGTCAAAGTGACTTGCCTGATTGATGATCTTCGTACGCGAGTGACTCTAAGTAACAAGCTTCGCACTCCGGATAATCTAACGAAGCAAACAAGAGCACTCAAATAAGCATACAACAAAATATTGTAACTCACAACCATCAACCAAGAACTAGTAAACAATCAAGACAAAACAATGCACAAAAATCACAAGCAAGAAAACACACAAAGTTTTGTTTTCTAAAAGATGATTGATAAAACACTACTAACATAATGAAACTATTGGTATTAACCAAAACAATAGTTGACAACAAGAAAACAATAAAATGTTTTATTAATAAACAGAATAAAACCACATTAAGTTTGTTGGGAAAACTTTTAGTAAAGTTTTTGAAAGTTTTGATAAACACTCTATGAAACAACTATAGTTTTACTAACAAAAGAGCAAAACAAAACTTATTACTTATTAGCAAAACATGTTCTTAACAGGGAAGAATTTACAAATAAACTTGTCTTAGAGAAAAAAAAATTAAATTATATAAAACTTTGTTGAAAGAAAACTATTACTAACTAGTTGTTTTAGTTCAAATTAAACCTATTTGAAAAGAAGTTGTGATTCCTATATTAACAAAGAGATAACTAAACAATTTTATATTTTTTTATTAACAGCAAGTAAAACACTAAATGTTTAAACAACAGAACCTACTAAAAAATTAAAACTAAATCTAAGTTAAACTAACTAAAACTAAGTAAATAAAACTATACTATAATACTAGGCAGATTATGTTTATAGCTAGAACACTAATCAAAATCATCCTAAAATTTTTCAAACTAAGCATAAAGGTAGTCCTAACTAAGACCAAACAGTAGCAAAAAGATTCATGTCAAAATTTATTTTCAAACTCTAGTTATTCAGATTTGAAGGTTTTAAGCAAATTTGATTCAATTAAAATTTTAGAGTTCAAATTTAAAATTTAAAAGTACAAGGTGAAACTACATGAAAAATTTGAGCTATTGCAAAAAGAATCAACTCCAAACATTAAACAGAACAAAAGATATTCACAAAACAAAATCATAACAGGTTCTGTTTTCTAAACAAAATCAGAAAAAGTGAAATATCTACCGGACGGCCAGGGGGTGACGTGGCACGATCCTATTGGTTGGCTAGCGCGTGTGTTGGATGGTTTCGAGCGGGCGACCGATCTCTAATGGAAAATGTTTCGGGGTTTAAAATCAATCTAATCGGGACCGTTGAGTGGGGATCCGATGGATGGGGTGAGCTCGAAGACTTTACCGGAGAGGGAGGTGGAACTCCGGCGATGATGGCGGCGGCCGGTGGTCGAGGACATCGCCGGAGGGGTCTCTGGTGGTCGAGGGAGGCAGCGAAGGGGTTCAGACGGTTGCGGTGGACGTCCTGCGTCGAATGGTGAGGTCGGAGGGGCGAGGGGAAGAGTGGAGCGACGGGCACGAGCAATGGGAGCTCCGGTGGTCGAAGCAACTCCGGCGAGGAATTTGGCAGCGCCTCGGCAAGGGAGAGAGGGGGCTCGGGGGGAAACGAGGAGCGGAGGGTGGCCGGCTTATATAGGGGCGCTGGGGAGTGCGGGGGAGGAGAGAGGAGAGAGATCCGGGGAGGGGAAAACGGTCGGCGACGTGGTCGGGCGAGAGGAGAGTGATGACCGAGCGGGTCTTCTGGCGGTCAGGGTGGGACCCAGTGTCAGCGAGAGGGGAGCGAGCTTTCTGCGTCGGTCGGCCGGTCGGTATTAACTTCGCGAGTAACTGCCGTGGGCCGGCCCGTTTAATACTAAAACCGTTACCGTTTTTTTTAATGTTTTCCAACGACAATCAAAAACTTTTAAAACATTCAAACCGTGGTTAAAAGTAGGAAATAAATATATCAAAATTAACAGAATAATAAATGCTATTTAATGAACATTTTTATTCTGTCATTTGAACACTTTGAAAAAAAATATTTTTAGAAATTGCCTAATTGTTTTTAAATCCTTTTTGCAAATATTTTGAAAACAACCCCTGGTTTTTATTGTTCAAATAAATCACCAAGATGACCCTGGTGTGGAGTGTCATGTTACTCCCCTCTTATTTTGAACATTTTACCAAGATTTCAAATAGGTGAAAGCAACTTAGGGAAAGTAGAAAGGGCTTTCAGAAATTTAGAAAGAACATTTCAACAATACATGTATTCAAGCAATGATGATGATGGATGCATACCTATATTTCATAACATTCTAAAATGGAATTTTGGGATGTTACACTCTTCAAGGCCTTGGTGGCGTTCTCATGCAAGATAATATTATCGTTGCTTATACCTCATGTCAGTTGAAGCCTGCTGAGAAGAACTACCCCACTCATGATCTTGAGTTGGCGTCAGTTGTGCATGCTCTGATGACTTGGAGACATTTGTTGTTGGGTTGACAAGTTGAGGTGCACACCGATCACAAGACCTTGAAGTACATTTTCACTCAACCTAATCTCAATCTTCGGCAGTCTCATTGCATGGAAATGCTTTAGGACTTCCATCCAAGCATTGAGTATACTCTCGGTAAAGCAAATGTCATTGCAGACGTGCTCAACTGAAAGGCGTACTTTAACAGTGTCATTGCAGATTATTTTTTTGCACGGTATTCCTCAGCTCATTTGATCTCACCGTGGAAGCCTCTTCACTTCCAAGTTTTGGGAGACCTTCCAAACTGCTATGGGTACCAAGATTCGCTTCAGCACCGCATTCCATCCGTAAACAAGTGATCAAGTTGAGAGAGTTAATCAACTCCTTGAAGACATGCTCAGAGCCTATGTGATCTCTTTCGGCATGAAATGGGAAGACTGCCTTCGATACGCTGAATTTTCATACAACAACAGCTTTCAGGCAAGCTTAGGCAAGGGCCCGTTCGAGATTCTCTACGGCAGCAAGTGTCATCCCGCACTCAATTGGTCTGAAACCGGTGAGCGTCAAATTCTGGGCAATGACATAATCACCGAAGCAGAAGAGATGTGCCGTGTCATTCATGAGAACCTCAAAGCATCCCAATCCCGACAGAAGAGTTATTACGATAACAAACATCGGGATGTCTCCTTTCAAATTGATGACATTGTCTATCTTAGAGTCTCTCCCATGAAGGGCACTCAGCAATTTGTAATAAAAGGGAAGCTAGCTCCTCGCTTTGTGGTGTTGGAAATATGCCCTAGAGGCAATAATAAATTAGTTATTATCATATTTCCTTGTTCATGATAATTTTTTATTATCCATGCTATAATTGTATTGATTGGAAACACATTACATGTGTGGATAAGTAGACAACACTTTGTCCCTAGTATGCCTCTAGTAGACTAGCTTGTTGATCAAATATGGTCAAGGTTTCCTAGCCATTGACATGAGATGTCATTTGATAACGAGATCACATCATTAGGAGAATGATGTGATGGACAAGACCCAAACTACAAACATAGCATATGATCGTGTCAGTTTATTGCTACTGTTTTCTACATGTCAAGTATATGTTCCTATGACCATGAGATCATGCAACTCACTTACATCGGAGGAGTACCTTGTGTGTATAAAACATCGCAACATAACTGGGTGACTATAAAGGTGCTCTGCAGGTATCTCCAAGGGTGTCTGTTGAGTTGGCATGGATCAAGACTGGGATTTGTTACTCCGTGTGACGGAGAGGTATCTCAGGGCCCACTCGGTAATACAACATCACAACAAGCCTTGCAAGCAATGTGACTAAGTGTTAGTCACAGGATCTTGTATTATGGACCGAGTAAAGAGATTTGCCGGTAACGAGGTTGAACTAGGTATGGAGATACCGACGATCGAATCTCGGGCAAGTAACATACCGAAGAACAAAGGGAACATCATACGGGATTAACTGAATCCTTGACATAGAGGTTCGACCGATAAAGATCTTCGTAGAATATGTAGGAACCAATATGGGCATCCAAGTCTCACAATCCCGCTGAACCAAAATCCGACCAAGGGAGGAAGCAATCTAAGCATCAACGCCCACAAACCTTTTGTGTTCTACTCGAGATCTCATCGAACCATCAACCTATCTCATGATGCCACTGTTGGGGAACGTCGCATGGGAAACAAAAAATTTCCTACGCACACGCAAACCTATCCATGGTGATGAGCATCTACGAGAGGGAGAGTGGATCTACGTACCCTTGTAGATCACTAAGCGAGAAGCGTTGAGAAACGCGGTTGGTGTAGTCGAACTTCTTCGCGATCCAAATCGCCGAGCGTCCCGCGATCCAATCACGAACCGTCCCGCGAACACATCATGATCCATCCCGCGAACACATCACGATCCGTCTCACGATCTTGATCACGATCTGTCCTGCGAACTCATCCCGATCCGTTCCGTGATCACATCACGAACCGTCTCGCGATCTCGATCACGGTCCTTCCGATCTAGCACCGAACGGACGACACCTCTGCTTTCAGCACACGTGCAGCTTGATGACGATCTCCACCGTCTCGATACAGTGAGAGGAGGTGGAGAGGAGAGAGAGTTCACCGGCAGCATGACGGCGGTCCGGTGATGGTGGTGGAGCAATTCCGGTAGGGCTTCGCCTAAGCGCTGCAGAAAACTGATCTAGAGGAGAAACTATGCACCGGTGTAACGGGTAGCACGTGGCCGGAAATTGTGTCCAAAAACCACCCAATACACTAGTATATATAGGAGGAGAGGAGAGGAGAGGCATCCAAGGCCTTTGGGTCGGCCAAAATAGGAGGTGGGAAGCAATCCTACTTCACCTCCAATCCTAGTTGGAGTAGGATTGCCTCCTATTGGCTGATTTTCCACTTTTTTCTTTAGGACTTTCTCTCCTGCGCCATGGGCCTTTGTGGCTGTTTTCCCAGACCACTAAGGGCTGGTTATTATTCTCCCACAGCCCATGGACCTCTTGGGGTCGAAATCCCCTCCCGGAGGCCTCCCGGTACACTACCGGCACTCCCGGTACACTATGAGCACTCCCTGTACACTACCGATGAGACCGAAACTTTTCCGGAAACCAAACTGGGACTTCCTATATATGAATCTTTACCTCTGGACCATTCCGGAGCTCTATAGTACCGAAACGTCACCAAACCTTAAGTGTGCACACCCTGCGGGTTCGAGAACTATTTAGACATGACCGAGACACCTCTACGGTCAATAACCAATGGCGGGACCTGGACGTACACATTAGTTCCTACGTATTCTACGAAGATCTTTATCGGTCGAACCTCTATGTCAAGGATTCAGTTAATCCCGTATAACGTTCCCTTTGTTCTTCGGTATGTTACTTGCCCGAGATTCGACCGTCGGTATCTCCATACCTAGTTCAACCTCGTTACTGGCAAGTCTCTTTACTCGTTCCGTAATACAAGATCCCGTGACTAACAGTTAGCCACATTGCTTGCAAGGCTTGTTGTGATGTTGTATTACCGAGTGGGCCCTGAGATACCTCTCCGTCACACGGAGTAACAAATCCAGTCTCGATCCATGCCAACTCAACAGACACCATCGGAGATACCTGTAGAGCACCTTTATAGTCACCCAGTTACGTTGCGACGTTTGATACACACAAGGCACTCCTCCGATATCTGTGAGTTGCATGATCTCATGGTCATAGGAACATATACTTGACATGCAGAAAACAGTAGCAATAAACTGACACGATCATATGCTATGTTTGTAGTTTGGGTCTTATCCATCACATCATTCTCCTAATGATGTGATCCCGTTATAAAATGACATCTCATGTCCATGGCCAGGAAACCTTAACCATCCTTTGATCAACGAGCTAGTCCATTAGAGGCATACTAGGGACATGGTTTTGTCTAGGTATCCACACATGCATTTAAGTCTCCGATCAATACAATTATAGCATGGATAATAAACGATTATCATGAACAAGGAAATATGATAATAACTAATTTATTATTGCCTCTAGGGCATATTTCCAACAGTCTCCCGCTTGCACTAGAGTCAATAATCTAGTTCACATCACCATGTGATTCGCATTGTTATGAATCTAACACCCAACGAGTTCTGGTGCTCGATCATGCTTTGCATGTGAGAGAGGTCTTATAGTCAACGGGTCTGTAACATTCAGATCCGTGTGCACCTTGAAAATACCTATGTCAAACTGTAAACACTGCTACCACACTCCACTTGGTACTATTTCCAAATTGTTGCTCCACTATACGTATCCAGATTGCTACTACGAGTCATCCGGATTGGTGTTAAAGCTTGTATCGACGTAACTCCTTACGACGAACTCTTTATCACCTCCATAATCGAGAAACATCTCCTCAGTCTCTTAGTTACTTAGGATAATCTTGACCGCTGTCCAGTGATCCACTCCTGGTTCACTCTTGTACCCCCTGACGGACTCATGGCAAGGCACACACAGGTGCGGTACACAACAAGGCATAATTTAGAGCCTATGGCTAAGGCATAGGGGACGACGTTCGTCCTTTCTCTTTCTTCTGCCGTTGTCGAGATTTGAGTCTCACTCAACTTTCACACCTTACAAATCAGGCGACAACTCTTTCTCTGACTGATCCATTTTGAACTCTTTCAAAATCTTGTTAAGGTATGCACTCATTGAAAGTCTCATCGAGCATCTTGATCTATCTCCATAGACTTTGATGCTCAACAATTAGGTAGCTTCATCCAGGTCTTCCTTTGAAAATCACTTTCCAAATAACCGTTTTATGCTTTCCAGAAACTCTACATTATTTCTGATCAACAATATGTCATCCACATATACTTATCAGAAATTCTATAGTGCTCCCACTCACTTTATTGAAAATACAAGTTTCTTGTAAACTTTGTATAAACATCAAAACTTTGATCACCTCATCAAAGCGTATATTCCAACTCCGAGATGCTTGCTTCAGTCCATGGAAGGATCACCGAAGCTTGCACACCTTTTAGCATCCTTAGGCCTGACAAAACCTTCTGGTTGTATCACATACAACCTTTCCTCAAGTAAACCGTTAAGGAAACGATGTTTTGACATCCATCTGCCAGATTTCATAATTGAAAACATAGCAACTGCTAACATAATTCCAACAGACTTTAGCACCACTACGAGTGAGAAAGTCTCATCGTAGTCAACTCCTTGAACTTGTCACAAACAACTTTGCAACAAGTCGAGCTTTACAAATGGTGACATTCACCATCAGTGTCTGTCTTCATTCTAAAGGTCTATTTGTACTCAATGACCTGCCGTCTAACGATCAAGTCTACCAAAGTCTATACTTGGTTTTCATACATGGATCCTATCTCGGATTTCATGGCCTCTAACCATTTGTCGGAATCCGGGCCCATCATCGCTTCTCCATAGCTCGTAGGTTCATCGTTGTCCAACAACATGATCTCCAAGACAGAGTTGTCGTACCACTTAGGAGCAGTACACATCTTTGTCGAACTACGAAGTTTGATAGTAACTTGATCCTGAAGCTTCATGATCATCATCATTAACTTCCTCTTCAACTAACGTAGGCTTCACAGAAACATCTTTCTGCGCTGCGCTACTCTCTGGTTGAACAACGGTTTAACAACCTCATCAAGTTCTATCTGCCTCCCACTCAATTCTTTCGAGAGAAACATTTCCTCGAGAAAGGATCCGTTTAAGAAACAAACACTTTGCACTAGGATCTGAGATTGAAGGTTCACCCAATTGATCTTAGGGTATTTTATGAAGATGCATTTGTCCGCCTTGGGTTCGACCTCATTAGGTGAAAACATTTTCCACACAAGTGTCACAGCCCCAAATATTAAGAAATGACAGCTTAGGTTTCTATCAAACCATAATTCACATGGTGTCATCTTAACGGATTTAGATGGTGCCCTATTTAAAGTGAATGTAGTTGTATCTAATGCATAACCCCAAAATTATAGTAGTAAAACGACAAGAGACATCATAGCACGCACCATGTCCAATAGAGCATAACTATGATGTTCAGACACACCATCAACTATGGTGTTCCAGGTGGCGTTTAGTTGTGAAACAACTTTCACATTGTCTTAAGTTGTATGCCAAACTCCTGACTCAGATATTCACCTCCACGATCATATCGCAGTCATTTTTATCTTCTTGTCACGATGATCTTTAAACTTCACTCTGAATTTGCTTGAACCTTTCAAACGATTCAGACTTGTGTTTCATTAAGTAAATATACACTATATCTACTCAAATCATTAGTGAAGTTAAGAAAATAACGATATCCACTGCACGCTACAAGACTCACTAGATTGCATACATCAACATGTATCATTTCCAATGAATCACTTGCCCGCTCCATCCAACGGGGTCCTTTAGTCATCTTGCCCAAGAGGCATGGTTTGCATGTCTCAACCGATTCAAAATCGAATGAGTCCAAATATCCATCACCATGGAGTTTCTTCATGCGCTTTATACCAATATGACATTTTGCGGCAGTGCCACAAGTATGTGGTACTATCATTATTTAACTTTGTATCTTTTGACATCAATGTTATGAACATGTGTATTACTACGATCAAGATTTCAACAAACCATTCTCACTGGGTGCATGACCATTGAAGGTATTATTCATGTAAACAGAATAACTATTATTCTCTCACTTAAATGAATAACCGTATTGCAACAAACATGATCTAATCATGTTCATGCTCAACGCAAAACACCAAATAACATTTATTTAGGTTCGTCACTAATCCTGAAGGTAGAGAGAGCGTGAGATGTTGATCACATCAACCTTGGAAACATTTCCAACACACATCGTCACCTCACCCTTAGCTAGTTCTCCGTTTATTCCGTAGCTTTTATTTTGAGTTACTAACATTTAGCAACCGAACCGGTATCCAATACCCAGGTGCTACTAGGAGTACTAGCAAGGTACACATCAATAACTCGTATATCAAATATACTTCTGTCGATGTTGCCAGCCTTCTTATCTACCAAATATCTATGGTTGTTCCGCTTCAGCGACCTCTCACCTCAGAATATAAGCACTTAGTCTCGGGTTTGAGTTCAACTTTGGGTTGCTTCACTGGAGCAGCAACTGACTTGCTCTCCATGAAGTTTCCCTCCTTGCTCTTGCCTTTTTAGAAACTAGTGGTTTGATTAACCATCAACACTTGAAGCTCCTTCTTGATTTCTACCTTCGCGGTGTCAAACATCGTGAACAGCTCAGGGATCAATACTTCTATCCCTGGTATATTATAGTTCATCACTAAGTTCTAGTAGCTTTAGTGACAGTGACTTGGAGAACTATATCAATCACTATCTTATCTGGAAGATCAACTCCCACTTGATTCAAGCGATTGCAGTACCCAGACAATCTGAGTACATGCTCAATGATTGCGCTATTCTCCTTCATCTTACAGGCAAAGAATCTTGTTGGAGATCTCATATCTCGCAACACAAGCACGAGCCTGAGATCACAATCTCTGCTACTAGAACATCTCATATGTTCTGTGACGTTCAAAACGTTTCGGAGCCTCAATTCTAAGCCGTAATGCATGACGCACTAAACTATCAAGTAGTCATCGAAACGTGCCTGTTTAGGTGTTCACAACATCTATAGACGACGCTAGAGGGGGTGGCGCACCGAGCGGTGCATTAAGGACATAAGCCTTCTGTGCAGCAATGAGGACATTCCTCAGATCACGGACCCAGGCCGCAATATTGCTAACAACATCTTTCAACTGTATTTCTCTAGGAACATATAATAATTTAAGGGAGCTATAGCGTGAGCTAGTAATCTACAACATAATTTGCAAAGACACTTTGACTATGTTCATGATAATGAGTTCAATTAATCATATTACTTAAGAACTCCCACTCAAATTGACATCCCTCCGATAATTTGAGTGATACATGATCCAAATTTACCAACTCAAGTCCGATCATCACGTGAGTTGAGGTGGCTGCAATGGTGAACATCATTATGTTGATCATATCTACTATATGACTCATGTTCGACCTTTCGGTCTCTCGTGTTCTGAGGCCATGTCTGTACATGCTAGGCTTGTCAAGTTTAACCCGAGTGTTCTGCGCGTGCAAATCTGGCTTGCACCCGTTGTATGTGAACGTAGAGTCTATCACACCCGATCATCACGTGGTGTCTCAACACGACGAACTTTCACAACGGTGCACACTCGGGGAGAACACAGTTCATCTTGAAATTCAAGTGAGGGATCACCTTATAATGCTACCGCCGTACTAAGCAAAACAAGGTGCATAAAAGGATTAACATCTCATGCAATTAATAAGTGACATGATATGGCCATGAACTTGTGTTTAAGATCTCCATATTCGAAACACCGGCATGATCTCCATCGTCACCGGCACAACACCATGATCTCCATGATCTTGATCTCCATCAATGTGTTGCCATTGGGGTTGTGGCGCCAGCCCTGCTTCTACTTCTATTGCTACCGCTTAGCGATAAAGTAAAGCATTACATTGCGCTTAATGATTGACACGCAGGTCATACAATAATTAAGGACAACCCTATGGCTCCTGCCGGTTGCCGTACTCAACGACATGCAAGTCGTGAAATTCTATACATCACATGATCGTCTCATACATCACATATATCTCATCATGTAAAGTGCCATATCACATCACAACATACCCTGCAAAAACAAGTTAGACGTCCTCTAATTGTTGTTGCATGTTTTACGTGGATGCTACGGGTATCTAGCAAGAACAATTCTCACCTACGCATAAACCACAACGGTGATACATAGATTGCTTTTCAACCTTCTCAAGGACCGCCTTTGTCGGATCCGATCCAACTAAAGTGAGAGAAACTGTCACCCACAAGCCATCTAAGCAACAAGTTGCGTCGAGGGAACTGGTCTCTCGTAAGCGTACAAGTAATGTTGGTCCGGTCCGCTTCATCTCACAATCCCGCTGAACCAAAATCCGACCAACGGAGGAAGCCATCTAAGCATCAACGCCCACAAACCTTTTGTGTTCTACTCGAGATCTCATTGAACCATCAACCTAGCTCATGATGCCACTGTTGGGGAACGTCGCATGGGAAACAAAAAATTTCCTACGCACATGCAAACCTATCCATGGTGATGAGCATCTACGATAGGGAGAGTATATCTACATACCCTTGTAGATCGCTAAGCGGGAAGCATTGAGAAACGCGGTTGGTGTAGTCGAACTTCTTCGCGATCCAAATCGCCGAGCGTCCCGCGATCCAATCACGAACCGTCCTGCAAACACATCATGATCCGTCTCACGATCTTGATCACGATCTGTCCCGCGAACTCAACACGATCCGTTCCGTGATCACATCACGAACTGTCTCGCGATCTCGATCACGGTCCTTCCGATCTAGCGCCGAACAGACGGCACCTCCGCGTTCAACACACGTGCAGCTTGATGACGATCTCCACCGTCTCGATCTAGTGAGAGGAGGTGGAGAGGAGAGAGAGTTCACCGGCAGCGTGATGGCACTCCGGTGATGGTGATGGAGCAATTCCGGCAGGGCTTCGCCTAAGCGCTGCAGAAAACCGATCTAGAGGAGAAACTATGCACCGGTGTAACGGGTAGCACGTGGCCGGAAATTCTGTCCAAAAACCACCCAATCCACTAGTATATATAGGAGGAGATGAGAGGAGAGGCAGACAAGGCCTTTGGGTCGGCCGAAATAGGAGGTGGGAAGCAATCCTACTTCACCTCCAATCCTAGTTGGAGTAGGATTGCCTCCTATTGGCTGATTTTCCACTTTTTGCTTTAGGACTTTCTCTCCTGCGCCATGGGCCTTTGTGGCTGTTTTCCTAGACCACGAAGGGCTGGTTATTATTCTCCCACATCCCATGGATCTCTTGGGGTCGAAATACCCCTCCCGGAGGCCTCCCGGTACACTACCGGCACTCCCGGTACACTACCGGCACTCCCGGTACACTATCGATGAGCCCGAAACTTTTCCGGAAACCAAACTGGGACTTCCTATATATGAATCTTTACCTCCGGACCATTCCGGAGCTCCTCATGACGTCCGGGATCTCATCCGGGACTCCGAACAAACTTCGGTCACCACCATACATAACTCTACACTACCGAAACGTCACCGAACCTTAAGTGTGCAGACCATGCGGGTTCGAGAACTATGTAGACATGACCGAGACACCTCTACGGTCAATAAACAATGGTGGGACCTGGACGTCCACATTGGTTCCTACATATTCTACGAAGATCTTTATCGGTCGAACCTCTATGTCAAGGATTCAGTTAATCTCGTATAACGTTCCCTTTGTTCTTCGGTATGTTACTTGCCCGAGATTCGATCGTCGGTATCTCCATACCTAGTTCAACCTCGTTACTGGCAAGTCTCTTTACTCGTTCCGTAATACAAGATCCCGTTACTAACACTTCGCCACATTGCTTGCAAGGCTTGTTGTGATGTTGTATTACTGAGTGGGCCCTGAGATACCTCTGCGTCACATGGAGTAACAAATCCCAGTCTCGATCCATGCCAACTCAACTGGCACCATCGGAGATACCTGTAGAGCACCTTTATAGTCACCTAGTTACGTTGCGACGTTTGATACACACAAGGCACTCCTCCGATATCCGTGAGTTGCATGATCTCATGGTCATAGGAACATATACTTGACATGCAGAAAACAGTAGCAATAAACTGACACGATCATATGCTATGTTTGTAGTTTGGGTCTTATCCATCACATCATTCTCCTAATGATGTGATCCCGTTATCAAATGACATCTCATGTCGATGGCTAGGAAACCTTAACCATCCTTTGATCAACGAGCTAGTCCATTAGAGGCATACTAGGGACATGGTTTTGTCTATGTATCCACACATGCATTTAAGTCTCCGATCAATACAATTATAGCATGGATAATAAACGATTATCATGAACAAGGAAATATGATAATAACTAATTAATTATTGCCTCTAGGGCATATTTCCAACAGAGGAGTCCTCCCTCCTGGTTCGGTCAACCCAAGGGCTGCCTCCGTGGGAGGCAAGCCTCCTCCTCCTCTCCTCCTATATATACTAGAGGGTTTTAGGGTTTTGGTACAAGATTTTAAGCCATGTGCTACTCGTTCCTCTAGTGCATAGTTTCTCCTCTAGATCGGATTTCTACAGTGCTTACGCGAAGCCCTGCCGGAATAGCTCAACCACCATCGCTGGAGGGCCGTCGCGCTTCCGGAGAACTCTTTTACCTCTCTGCTCCCTCTTGCTGGATCAAGAAGTCGGAGATCGTCATCGAGCTCTACATGTGCTGAACGCGGAGGTGTCGTCCGTTCGGCGCTAGATCGGAAGGACCGTGATCAATATCGCGAGACGGATGGTGATGTGATCGCGGGACGGATCGTGATGAGATCACGGGACGGACCATGATGAGTTCACGGGGCGGATCGTGATTGGATCGCGGGACGGATCGTGATGAGATCGCGGGATGCACGGCGGTTTGGATCGCGAAGATGTTCGACTACACCAACCGCGTTTCTTAACGCTTTCCGCTTAGCGATCTACAAGGGTATGTAGATCCACTCTCCCCCTCGTAGATGCTCATCACCATGTATAGATCTTGTGTGTGCGAAGGAAAATTTTTGTTTCCCATGCAACGTTCCCCAACAGTGGCATCAGAGCTAGGTCTATGTGTAGATGACATCTCGAGTAGAACACAAAGAGTTTGTGGGCGTTTATGCTTAGATTGCTTCCTCCCTTGGTCGTGTTTTGGTTCAGCGGTATTGTGGGATGAAGCGTCCTGGACCAACCTTACTCGTACGCTTACGAGAGACTGGTTCCATCGACTGACATGTAACCTCCTTGCACAAAGATGGCTGGCGGGTGTCTGTTTCTCGTACTTTAGTTGGATCAGATTCGACAAAGGCGGTCCTTGAGAAGGTTGACAAGCAACTAGTATATCAACGTTGTGGTTTTTGCGTAGATGAGAATTGTTCTTGGTTGATACCCGTAGCATCCACGTAAAACATGCAACAACAATTAGAGGATGTCTAACTTGTTTTTGCAGGGTATGTTGTGATGTGATATGGCCAATTACATGATGTGATATATGTGATGTATGAGATGATCATGTGATGTATAGATTATCACGACTTGCATGTCGCTGAGTACGGCAACCGGCAGGAGCCATAGGGTTGTCTTTAATTCTTTTATGACCTGCATGTCAATCATTAAGCGCTATGTAATGCTTTACTTTATCGCTAAACAGTAGCAATAGCAGTAGAAGCATGTTGTGCGCGTCAACCCCGATGGCGACACGTTCATGGAGATCATGCTGGTGCTTTCAAGATGGAGATCAAAAGCACAAGTTCATGGCCATATCGTGTCACTTATGATTTGCATGTGATGTTAATCCTTTTATGCACCTTGTTTTTCTTAGGACGACGATAGCATTATAAGGTGATCCCTCACTTAAATTTCAAGATGAATTGTGTTCTCCCCAAGTGTGCATCATTGCAAAAGTTCGTCATGTTGAGACACAACGTGATGATCGGGTGTGATAAACTCTACATTCACATAAAACGGGTGCAAGCTAGTGTTGCACATGTAGAACACTCGGGTTAAACTTGACGAGCCTAGCATGTATAGACATGGCCTCGGAACACAAGAGACCAAAACGTCGAACATGAGTCATATAGTAGATATGATCAACATGATGATGTTCACCATTGAAACCAGCTCAACTCACGTAATGATCGGACTTGAGTTGGTGAATTTGGATCATGTATCACTCGAATGACTGGAGGGATATCAATTTGAGTGGGACTTCTTAAGTAATATGATTAATCGAACTCATTATCATGAACATAGTCAGCAGTGTCTTTGCAAACTGTGTTGTAGATTACTAGCTCACGCTGTAGCTCCCTTGAATTTTTATATGTTCCTAGAGAAATAGAGTTGAAAGATGATGGTAGCAATATTGCGGACTGGCTCCGTGATCTGAGGATTGTCCTCATTGTTGCACAGAAGGCTTATGTCCATAATGCACCGCTCGATGCGCCAACCCCTCTAGCGTTGTTTGTAGATGTTGTGAACATCTGAGAGGCATGTTCTGATAACTACTTGATAGTTTAGTGCGTCATGCATTACAGCTTAGAATTGAGGCGCCGAAACGTTTTGAACGTCATGGAACATATGAGATGTTCTAAGAGCTGAAATTAGAATCTCAGGCTCGTGCCCGTGTTGTGAGATATGATATCTCTAACAAGTTTCTTTGCCTGTAAGATGAAGGAGAATAGCTCAATCATTGAGCATGTGCTCAGATTGTCTGGGTGCTACAATCGCTTGAATCGAGTGGGAGTTGATCTTCTAGATAAGATAGTGATTGATATTGTTCTCCAAGTCACTGTCACTAAGCTACTAGAACTTGGTGATGAACTATAAACGCCAGGGATGGAAATAATGATCCCTGAGCTGTTCGCGATGTTTGACACCGCGAAGGTAGAAATCAAGGAGGAGCATCAAGTCTTGATGGTTAGTAAAACCACTAGTTCGAGAAGGGCAAGGGAAAGGAGGGAAACTTCATGGATAGCAAGTTAGTTGCTGCTCCAATGAAGCAACCCAAAGTTGAACCCAAACCCGATACTAAGTGCTTCGATTATGAGGAGAGCGGTCGCTGAAGCGGAACAACCCTAGATACTTGGTAGATAAGAAGGCTGGCAATGTCGACAGAAGTATATTTGATATACGTGTTATTGATGTGTACCTTGCTAGTACTCCTAGTAACACCTGGGTATTGGATACCGGTTCGGTTGCTAAATGTTAGTAACTCAAAATAAAAGCTACGAAATAAACGGAGAACTAGCTAAGGGTGAGGTGACGATGTGTGTTGGAAATGTTTCCAAGGTTGATGTGATCAACATAGAATGCTCTCTCTACCTTCGAGATTTGTGACGAACCTAAATAAATGTTATTTGGTGTTTTGCGTTGAGCATGAACGTGATTAGATCATGTTCATTGCAAGAGGATTATTCATTTAAGTTAGAGAATAATGGTTAATCTGTTTACATGAATAATACCTTCAATGGTCATGCACCTAGTGAGAATGGTTTGTTGAATCTTGATCGTAGTAATACACATGTTCATAACATTGATGCCAAAAGATACAAAGTTAATAATGATAGTACCACATACTTGTGGCATTGCCGCTGGATGTCATGTTGGTATAAAACACATGAAGAAACTCCATGCTCATGGATCTTTGGAATCATTCGATTTTGAATCATTTGAGACATGCGAACCATGCCTCTTGGGCAAGATGACTAAGGACCCAGTTTTCCGGTTTCATGGAGCGGGCAAGTGATTTATTGGAAATGATACATGTTCATGTATGAAATTCAATAAGTCTTGCAGCACGTGGTGGATATCGTTATTTTCTTACCTTCACTGATGATTTGAGTAGATATAGTGTATATTTACTTAATAAAACACAAGTCTCAATCGTTTGAAAAGTTCAAGCAAATTCAGAGTGAAGTTTAAGATCATCATGACAAGAAGATAAAAATGTCTGTGATATGATCGTGGAGGTGAATACCAGAGTTACGAGCTTGGCATACAACTTTAGACAATGTGAAAGTTGTTTCACAGCTAACGCCACCTGGAACACCATAGTGTGATGGTGTGTCCAAATGTCATAGTCATGCTGTATTGGATATGGTGCGTGCTATGATGTCTCTTATCGTTTTGCTACTATAGTTTTGGGGTTATGCATTAGAGACAACTACATTCACTTTAGATAGGGCACCATCTAAGTCCGTTGAGATGACAATGTGTGCATTATTGTTTGATAGAAACCTAAGGTGTCATTTATTAATGTTTGGGGCTGCGACACTTCTGTGGAAAATGTTTTCACCTAATGTGCTCGAACCCAAAGCGGACAAATGCATCTTCATAGAATACCCTAAGAACAGTTGGCTAAACCTTCTATCTCAGATCCAAGCATAAAGTGTTTGTTGCTAAAACTGGGTCCTTTCTTGAGAAAGAGTTTCTCTCCAAAGAATTGAGTGGGAGCAAGATATAACTTGATGAGGTTGTTAAACCTTTGTTCAACCAGAGAGTAGCGCAGTGCAGGATTTTTTTACCGTGAAGCCTACATTAGTTGAAGAGGAAATTAATGATGATGATCATGAAGCTTCGGATCAAGTTACTATCGGACCTCGTAGGTTGACAAGGATGTGTACTGCACCTGAGCGGTACGACAAACCTATCTTGGAGGTCATGTTGTTGGACAACGATGAACCTACGAGCTGTGGAGAAGCGATGATGGGCCCGGATTCCAACAAATGGTTAGAGGCCAAGAAATCTGAGAAAGGATCCATGTATGAAAACCAGGTATAGACTTTGGTAGACTTGCTCGTTGGACGGCAGGTCGTTGAGTACAAATGGATGTTTAAAATGAAGACAGACGCTCATGGTAAATGTCACCATTTGTAAAGCTCGACTTGTTGCAAAGAAGTTTACGACAAGTTCAAGGAGTTGACTGCGGTGAGACTTTCTCACTCGTAGTGATGCTAAAATTCTGTTGGAATTATGTTAGCAGTTGCAGCATTTTTCAATTATGAAATCTGGCAGATGGATGTCAAAACATCATTTCCTTAACGGTTTACTTGAGGAAAGGTTGTATGTGATACAACCAGAAGGTTTTGTCAGGTCTAAGGATGCTAAAAGGTGTGCGAGCCCCAGCAATCCATCTATGGGATGGATCAAGCATCTCGGAGTTGGAATATACACTTTGATGACGTTATCAAAGTTTTTGAGTCTATACAAAGTTTATGAGAAACTTGTATTTACAATTAAGTGAGTGGGAGTACCATAGAGTGGTTGACATATTGTTGATCGGAAATGATGTAGAATTTCTGGAAAGCATAAACGGTTGATTGAAAAGAGTTTTTCAAAGGAAGACCTGGATAAAACTACCTAATTGTTGAGCATCAAGATCTATTGATATAGATCAAGATGCGTGATGAGACTTTCAATGAGTACATACCTTGACATGATTTTGAAAGAGTTCAGAATAGATCAGTCGGAGGAAGAGTTCTCGCCTGATTTGTAAGGTGTGAAGTAGAGTTAGACTCAAAGCTCGACAACGGTAGAAGAAAGAGAAAGGACGAATGTTGTCCCCTATCCTTAAGCCATAGGATAATGCCATGCTGTGTACCTCACCTCTGTGTGCCTTGCCATGAGTCTGTCAAGGGGTACAAGAGTGATCCAGGAGTGGATCACTGGACAGCGGTCAAGATTATCCTTAGTAACTAAAAGAATAAGAAGATGTTCGCGATTATGGAGGTGATAAAGTGTTCGTCGTAAAGAGTTACGTCGATGCAAGCTTTAAACACCAATACGGATGAGTCGTAGTAGCAATCTGGATACATATAGTGGAGCAGCCATTTGGAATAGTACCAAGTGGAGTGTGGTAGCAGTGTTTATAGTTTGACATAGGGATTTGCAAAGCACACACGGATTTGAATGTGGCAGACCCGTTGACTATAAGACCTCTCTCACATGCAAAGCATGATCGAGCCCCAAAACTCATTGGGTGTTAGATTCATAACAATGCGAATCACATGGGGATATGAACTAGATTATTGACTCTAGTGCAAGTGGGATACTGTTGGAAATATGCCCTAGAGGCAATAATAAATTAGTTATTATCATATTTCCTTGTTCATGATGATTGTTTATTATCCATGCTATAATTGTATTGATTGGAAACACATTACATGTGTGGATAATTAGACAACAGTTTGTCCCTAGTATGCCTCTAGTAGACTAGCTCGTTGATCAAACATGGTCAAGGTTTCCTAGCCATTGACATGAGATGTCATTTGATAATGGGATCACATCATTAGGAGAATGATGTGATGGACAAGACCCAAACTACAAACGTAGCATATGATCGTGTCAGTTTATTGCTACTGTTTTCTGCATGTCAAGTATATGTTCCTATGACCATGAGATCATGCAACTCACTGACATTGGAGGAGTACCTTGTGTGCATCAAACGTCACAACGTAACTGGGTGACTATAAAGGTGCTCTACAGGTATCTCCAAGGGTGTCTGTTGAGTTGGCATGGATCAAGACTGGGATTTCTTACTCCATGTGACGGAGAGGTATCTCAGGGCCCACTCGGTAATACAACATCACAAAAAGCCTTGCAAGCAATGTGACTAAGTGTTAGTCGTAGGATCTTGTATTACGGAACGAGTAAAGAGACTTGTTGGTAACGAGGTTGAACTAGGTATGGAGATACCGACGATCGAATCTCGGGCAAGTAACATACTGAAGAACAAAGGTAACATCATACGAGATTTACTGAATCCTTGACACAGAGGTTTGACCGATAAAGATCTTCGTAGAATATCTAGGAACCAATATGGGCATCAAGGTCCCGCTATTAGTTCTCAAACCTGCATGGGTCTGCACACTTAAGGTTCGGTGACATTTCGGTACTATAGAATTATGCATGGTGGTGACCGAAGGTTGTTTGGAGTCCCGGATGAGATCCCAGACGTCACGAGGAGCTCCAGAATGGTCCGGAGGTAAAGATTGATATATAGGAAGTCCTATTTTGGTCGCCGGAAAAGTTTCGGGCTCATCGGTAGTGTACCGGGAGTGTCGGTATTGTACTGGGAGACCATCAGTAGGGGTATTTCGAACCAAGAGGCTACATGGGCTGTGGGAGGATGAATACCAGCCCTTAATGGGCTGGTGAAAGTCCCACACAAGGCCCATGCGGCTGGAAAGAAAAGCCCAAAAGGAAAAAGGTGGAAAAAGGCAAAAAGGGCTAAATTAGGAAGGAGTCCTAATCATACTAGGAGTGGAGGAGGAGGACTACTCCCTCCTGGTTCGGCCGACCCAAGGGCTGCCTCCTTTGGAGGCAAGCCTCGTCCTCCTCTCCTCCTATATATACTAGAGGGTTTTAGGGTTTTGGTACAAGATTTTCAGCCACGTGCTACCCGTTCCTCTAGTGCATAGTTTCTCCTCTAGATCGGATTTCTAAAGTGCTTTGGCGAAGCCCTACCGAAATAGCTCCACCACCATCGCCGGAGCGCCATCGTGCTGCCGGAGAACTCTTCTACCTCTCCACTCCCTCTTGTTGGATCAAGAAGGCGGAGATCGTCATCGAGCTGTACGTGTGCTGACCGCGGAGGTGTCGTCTGTTCGGCGCTAGATCGGAAGGACCGTGATGAAAATCGCGAGACGGATCATGATGAGATCACGAGACAGATCGTGACGAGATCGCGGGACGGATCGTGATGAGTTCGCGGGACGGATCGTGATGAGATTGCGGGACGCACGGCGATTTGGATCACTAAGATGTTCGACTACACCAACCGCATTTCTTAACGCTTCCTGCTTAGCTATCTACAAGGGTATGTAGATCCACTCTCCCCCTCGTAGATGCTCATCACCATGGATAAATCTTGCATGTGCGTAGGAAATTTTTTGTTTCCCATGCAATGTTGCCCAACATGTGGGTCCTTTCAGAGTTGTGCTCAAGAGAGGTGAACTTGCCTATCAACTAGAGCTTCCTCCAAATTTCGCAAATGCGCACGATGTCTTCCATGTCTGTCAGCTTCGGAGGTGCTTCAAGACCCCCCGAGCGTACCATTTCGTCCAAGACATTTATCTCCAAGAAGACCTATCTTATCGTGAGCATCCAGTTGCTATTCTCGAAGAAACTGAGCATAAGACTCGCAACAAGTCAATCAAGTTTCTCAAGGTGAAGTGGTGTGATCATTCTGAGAAATAAGCTACATGGAAACGTGAGGATCTTCTCTGTTCCGAATTTCAAGTGTTCTTTCGTTCTTTGATCTGGGGTCGAGATCCTCTTGTAGTGTGGGAGAGTTGTAATAGCCCAAGTGCAGCCCTTGCCTTATTTGTAATAATTACCATGTGTGAACCTTCTATGTGATGCCATAATGGGTTTTGTGAGATATAATTTTGTTTCATGACATGCCTTGCATCATGTCATCATAGCATCATTCTTCTTTTTGTGTCATGACTTGCTTGTGTGTGTGTTGTTGGTGGTGTTGTGTTGTTGTGGATAGACTTGAAGTGTGGTCGTGTTAGGAGGCATGGTAGTTTTGGTGTGCAAGTTTGTTGCATTATCCCCCCTCCTCCATTTTCTAAACAAACCATGTCAATTCCTCTCTTTTCAATATGTGCAACATGTGAGTTTTGCTGGCCAAACAAATTATTTAAATAAATGTTCCAATTTTCCCAAATATTGTGGGCATTAGTATTAACTAGCTCTTATAATTGTCCGGAGCTTATTTGTCTTCGACTTGTAAAAAAACAGATGAATATTTGTAAAAACATGTGTTTAGTGTGTTTTTCCTAAAAATAACAAAACCATTTTTATTAAATGGGGCATATCTGTGGGAGTTCAAAAGTAATTTTATTTTGGGGAAAGACGCCTTCTTTTTTTGTTGTGGAATTGTTTTGTTGTGGGCTAATATTGAAGGAAACCCCCCTTGTTGTTTTTCCCCTGCGAGTGAGAGCGCTCGCTGGGCCTCTTGTCCTCCCGCGGCCTAGCAGGAGCGACAACGCATCCCAGCAGAGCCCCCCGGCTTCATTCATCGTCTCCTCTATACGACAAGCATCCAGCAACTCCATGTCAACACCTTCGATGATTTGACGGCCGTCCGAAGACCACAACCTCCTTATAAGATGTCTTTAGTGCCCTAGGGTTTGCCCTCGCCCCATTTTTAGATTCGTCCATGCCACCTCCACTAGAAATAGCTTGTCCTGGCCCCGCCATCGCCATGCACCGAGAGCACCCGAGCTCATGCTCGGGATAGCCTCCTGTGCCTCCCCTCCTTCGTCTGTGACCCAAAGGACCTCGGGGATGTCCGCATCATCGTGTCTTGACAGCATTCGCATCGTCAGGACCTCAGGAATGGCCTCCTCGACCGCGTCTTCTTCCTCTGCCGCAACTTCTTCTCAAAGCCAAAGTACATCAAGATTCAGTGCGTCCTCGCGCTGTCTTCATCGAGAACTTAGCCTCATCTTCATGTCCAGTGGACACTAGGTGAGCCGCCTCCATTCCTTGCCCCCTTCCATCGCTAATCGGTCCTCATAGGCGACGTAATGTTCGTGACATGATCGTGTCCTCGGAGCTCCGGCAAAGTCCGTTTATTTTTTTGTGGTACCGGTGCCGTGTGTGTGTGGTGTCACATAGTGGCAAGCCTACCATGTGTCTAGTTAGTTGTGTGTGCTTGCCTCCTTCCCCACAGTGCAGCTCACATCATCTTGTAGCTTGCGTCTCCGTCACCTCCTCTCGCTGGTTCCAACGCCATGGCAGCAAGCTCGTGTGCGGATGCTGCCACGCATATGAGTTGGCTTTTTTGCTTGACGTCTTGTGCATCTGGGCAGCCACAAGATCCTGCATGCCCACCGCTGTCTGCCAGGACCTGCCGTTGCCATTGTTGTCGTCCCCACCATGGTCAGCTTCTTCGATCTGAAGTAGGAGCCCCGGCCTGCCGTTGGGATAGCCATATCGATAGATGATCCTCCTAGTTTAGAAATCCCCTCCTAGTGTAGTGGTAGCGCCCCCATTCTCTATCCTGGGCGACTTGGGTTCGAATCCTGCTGGCACCCCTTTTTCCATTTGTTTTCCAAAACTGATAGTGGGTCGTGTGGCCCACTTGTCGTATTGCTTGGGGGCCCTAGATCTCGGCCAGGTGGACCCTCCTTTTTTTAATTTTTGTTTTTTTGTGTTTCTGTGAGTTATTCGGCTATTTATATTTTTAGAAAATAAACCAAATCTGCACATGACCAGATCTGTCAATTGTGTTTTTGAGTAAGTTTTGACTTATAAGAGAATAGGTGCATTTTTGAATTGAGTTTGGGTAGTTTTTTTAACATGAACATAGGGGTGTGATATATGGATTTGGGGTAGAAAAATCCCAGGAATCCAGTGGTGCCATTAGTTTTGCCATTTGAGCAACTTGGTGAAATGCTATTTTTGTGATGAAGTGGCTTTTTGAGATTTTTGTAGGCTTTATTCCATGCATGCTATGATGATCTTGTCAACATGAATGTGCTAGTGTTTTGTGGTAACTAGGCTCTGGTATTTTCCTTTGCCATGATAAGCTCGCATATGAGTGGGATTCTTAATCCAAAGTAGCTAATAATATGTTGCTATTTTCCACATGCTAAATAATTCTAAGTGTGAGAATTTATTAATAATTTTATGCCATGTTGAGTGGATGCTACCAAGTGCTCTGTTGTGTTTTAGCTCAAGCTCAGTGCTAGAGTATTGTAGTAGATGTTGTCCTCTACCCTCCTATTAATATTCATGCCATGAGGTGGTATCTAGAACCATTATTGGCTGCTGTCAACTTGCTACCAGCTTAACTCAGATTCCAGAAAACTGTGATTTTCACTAAGTCCCTAGAATCTGTTTCATCATGCCATCTTGCGGGCTTCATGCTTAGTGATCTATGCTTCCTTGCGAGTTTGTGTAGTTGTATGATCTCATAAGCATGTTGCATAGTTTTGTTCATGCCTTGTTTGAGGTTGGAGACCTCATTTAGCTCTAGATAATTGTCGTGAAAGTTTCGATGTTGTTGTTTTGGGCAGATTGTGTGCAGTAGTGTTTTGTGACTTGTGGGAGCTATGCCCCATTGTTCTGCTTTATCTTTGGATCTATTGTGGTTGGATTTTCATGTCCTAACCAATGGCTACCTTGGAATACCAAGGAATATCCCATGGCCTTCCTTGTCCCGTATTTTGCCTCCGTATTTTGCCGTGAGCGTAGCGTGATATCTGTTACTCCGTTTCCTATGTTTTACATATGCATTTGCATCGATTTTGCATGAAGCATCCATATTATCCATGATCATGCATGTTCAACAACTTAACATGAGGTTCTGTCCAGAATTGTAAATAACTTAACTATTGGATGACAAACATGACTAACTTAGGATTGCCATGTTAAATACTTCAAATGAATCATGCATCATCATGTTTGTGCATTGCACCGTGGTTGTTTGTTTATTTTTTTGTTTCTTTTGGGTAGACGCGAGTGTTGAACCTGAGTACGAGGATCTAGGAGAGTACCATTATGAGGACCCATCTCTTTGTCCCTGTAAAGAACCAACACGCAAGATGATCGTACCCGGATCCCGACACTATTTTTGCTTAGCTAGATGTCTCGCTCTTATCATTACAAATGCGTTACCTACCAATTGAATGTCAAGCCTCCTACATTCCCATGATAGCCTCTAACCCCTCCACTACCTAGAAAACCTTGTTTGGCTTAGTTATCTTTGCTCAGCCCCTCTTATAGTGTTCTTAGATGCAGGTGCAGGTTATTTCCATGTCATAACTTGGATATCTAGAGATAACACAATATTTGCTGTTATTTAAAGTTAATGCACATATATATCTTGGTTTGGTGGAAGGCTTGGCCTTTTTATCGGTGTTTTGTTCCACTTTTACCGCCATAGTTACTTGTTACCGGTGTTATGTTTCCATATTTTGCGCTCCTAACATGCTCGGGGTTGTTATGGGGAACCCCTTGATTATTCGGTTGAGATAAAAGCTTGTATGGCAAGACCCAACATTGGTACTATTTGCTTAAACAACTTAATAAGAATGCATAGGGTTTAGCTACCCCGTGGATAATTAATCAACATCCCGGGCCAGTGCTGCTCATGGGTGTTGGTCCAATCCGGGCGATGTTCGGTGCCCCCTATTCACCTGAGGTTTCAGCCAACGTGGGTTGTCTCATTGGGACCATTCTTCGGAACTGAGTTCCGTGTTTGTGATCCAAGACTAGTTACTACCACATGTTGGGATACTTAATTGACCCTATAAACTTATCAACCACCTAGTCATTGGTCTAGGAGTTGCAAGTAGTTTCTGGTGTTTATAGTTTGTTAGAGGCCGTGCATAGTGCTGACCCTAGGGGTGGGTTACGACACGATAGGTAGTGGCATGGTGTACCAAGGGTCACCCGAATGGTGGGCTTGGGAACCTTGCACACACCGTTTGGGGCCGTAGAGGAAACTTCGGTTGGACTTCCATGCGGGTTCAGTCTCAAATAGGTGAGAGCCTGGACTAGAGGTCTTGTGCGATTGACAGTCATGGCCGACTCCCTCGCTGGGCTTCCGCTTGAAGGTTGCCGAGGTGACTAGTTTTATGAGCACACATCGATAAGTGGAGAGAGCGTGTGTGAAGGAGTACACCCCTGCAGGGTATAAATCTGTTCGAATAGCCGCGTCCTCAGATATGAACTACTTGGAGAACTTATGATATTCATAGATAACTTGATGGTTACTCATAAAAATATCCGGACAAGTGTGAGTACCGTTGATGGCACTCTCGTAGGTGACGAAAATGAATCCATGGTGGTGTATTGATATGTTGTTAGTGGAGTCATGTGCGATATCTAAAATTTGATCAAAGAATTAATATGTGTAGTATAGGTTCGCCAAGAGTCAAAGCTGGCATTGCTGCATTAACTACACTACTCCCCTTCTTGATACATGTGCATAAATACACTAGGTCTGATTTAAAGACTTGCTGAGTACGTTTGTACTCATGTTTGCTTAATAGATGTTGTAGATGAGACTCAGGACCCATCAGGTGGGTTCTACCTAGACGTCGATGATGCTGAATAGCTAGTGTCCCAGCTACAACACCCTGTGGCAGGCTGTAGATAGTCAGGCCATGTGCCTTTTTACCCTTTCATCTCTCTGTACTCAGACAGCTTTATGCTTCCACTTGGTTTGAATGAACTTGCTTGTATGACTTGAGTGTCATGTCATGTGACCCCTACCTATAAGAACATATTATGCAAGCTCCTCTGAGCCTCTTAAATAAAAGTTGTGTTGTTGTGTAGTTTTGTTGTGATGCCATAGTTGTATCTATGCATATCGGGCATGTCATGCGTACGTGTGACGTGCAACGGTATGTATTGGATCCGACACCTAGTCATGTGCCTTTAGTAGTACTCTTTGCAGGGAACTGCCTCTTTGTGCTTCCATCGAGCCTTGGTAGCTTGCTACTGCTCTGGAGAGACTGATTGACCGGCATCTATCCTTCTTTGATGTTGTGTATGTCCCTTCAGGGAAATATCTCATAGTGTAATGGAGTCCCAGTAGCCTGCTACGACTCGTCTACATGCAGTGATGACATTTTTGTCCCACGACGTAATGGACTCCTTGTAGCTTGCTATGACTCGTCTTCACATGCTTGAGGCCGACACCTTCATTGCTGGGTTATGTATGCTTGTTCCTGTAGTCCATGCACTGAAAACCTGGTAACATTACTTTTTGGGTAATGGTTGTGAAATATACACTGATCACCAAAGTCTAAAATATATTTTCACCCAACTTTATTTGAATCTCAGGCATAGACGGTGGGTCGAGTTGATTACCAATTACGAATTAGGGATAACTTACACCCTGGGGAAACCCAATGTCATGGCTGATGCACTAAATCGTAAGTCTTATTGTAACAACATGATGTTACAACAAAGTCAACCACTTATCTATGAGGAATTTCGGAAGTTTAACCTTCACATTGTTCCTCAAGGACTCCTTTGCAACTTGGTGGTGAACCTACTCTTAGGGATCAAATTGTAGCTGTTCAGAGGTATGATAAGGTTATATCTCGGATTAAGGAGAACATTGCTAGAAGAAACGCTAAAGATTTCTCCAAAGACGATCAGGGTGTTATGTTCTTTCAGAACCGCTTGGTGGTTCCTAAGAGCAAATGCTTACCACAGATAATCCTTAAGGAGGCTCATGATTCTCCTCTCACAATTCATCCTGGTAGTACCAAGATGTATCAGGACCTACACCAGAGGTTCTGGTGGACTAGGATGAAAAGAGAAATTGCTCAATTCATTGCTAGCTCCGATGTTTGATGTCGCGTTAAGGCGGAACATCAAAGGCCTGCTGGCACCCTTCAACCCTTAGCTATTCCTGAGTGGAAATGGGATAAGGTCGGTATAGATTTCATCACCGAATTTCCCAGGATGAAGAGAGGGAAAAATGCTATCTTTGTGGTCATTGACCATCTTTCCAAAGTGGCTCATTTTCTTCCTGTTCGGGAGAGTATAACTGCTAGTCAGCTAGCGGAGTTCTCAAATAGTTTCTCTTCATGGTGTTCCATTGGAGATTAACTCAGACCGTGGAAGTATCTTTACTTCTCGATTCTAGGAAATCTTCCAAAATTCTATGGGGACTCATCTATCCTTTAGCACTGCTTTCCATCCGCAGTCAAGTGATCAAGTTGAGCGAGTCAATCAAATCCTGGAAGACATGCTCAGAGCTTGTGTTATATCTGTCGGTATGAGTTGGGAGAAATGTCTTCCATTTGCCGAATTCGCTTATAATAATAGTTATCAGTCAAGCTTGGGCAAAGCCCCTTTTGAAGTTCTCTATGGATGAAGGTGTCGAACACCTCTGAACTGGTCAGAAACCAGAGAGAGGCAACTCTTTGGCCCAGATATGATCCAGGATGCAAAGGACCAAGTTCGCATTATTCACAAAAAGTTGAAAACAACCCAATCTCGTCAAAAGCGCCAATATGATCGCCATCATAAGGCTGTGACCTATGAAGTTGACGAGAAGGATTACCGTCTGGTTACACCTCTGAAGGGTACCCAACGATTCGGTATCTAGGGCAAGTTGGCTCCTCATTACATTGGCCCTTTTCGCATTCTTGCCAAATGACGAGAAGTTGCCTACCAATTGGAACTTGCACCGCATCTTTCCAAGGTTCATGATGTCTTCCACGTCTCGCAACTCAGGCGTTGCTTCTCAGACCCTGTCCACGAAGCAGACCGCAAAGCGCTTGATCTCCAAGACAACCTTACGTATCAAGAATACCCTGTTCGTATTCTTGATCAAGCTAAGCGTACCACTCGACCTCAAAACATCAAGTTTCTCAAGGTTCAGTGGTCACACCATTCCGAGAAGGAAGCCACCTGGGAAAGAGAGGATCTTCTTTGACTAGAGTACCCCGCGCTCTTCCCAACGACTTCCAAATCTCGGGATGAGATTCTTTTGAGTGGGGTGAGTTCTCACATTGTAACATCCCAAAATTTTCATTTTGGAATGTTACGAAATATATCTATGCATCATCATCATATTGTTTGAATGAAATGAATGATTGAAGTGCTTCCTTTGAAATTCTGAAAGTCCATTTCAATTTTCCATATATTGGTGTCACCTATTTGAAAATCTCTGCAAAAGTTCAAAGGAAGAGGGGAGTAACATGACACTCCACACCAAGGACATCTTGGTGAAATATTTGAACAATAAAACCAGGGGGGTCTTTTGAAAAATATTTGCAAAAGGTTTTAAAACCAAATGGGCATTTTCTGAAAATAATTATTTTTTACAAAGTATTCAAATGATAGAGGAAAAATGTTCAATAAATGGCATTAATTCTCCTGATCATTCTGATATATATTTTTCCTCCGTTTGGGAATGATTTGAATGCATTAAAAGGTTTTAAATGCTCTAGAAAAATAGAAAAGGAAAGATATTTAAAGCCTTTAAATACCGGTCGGCCCACCTGCTCTTTATACCCCTCCTGACTTTCCTTATTAACGGCCTTTGAAAGAGAGGATCTTCTTTGACTAGAGTACCCCGCGCTCTTCCCAACGACTTCCAAATCTCGGGACGAGATTCTTTTGAGTGGGGGTGAGTTCTCACATCCCTAGTTAGCATTGCTCTGGTTAGCATGTGTGTGCATCATGTTTTGATTTTGCATCAATATGAAATGGGGATCAACAGAAACCCTAGCACCTCACTTGAATTTAACCAATTTAAAGGTTGTGAAAAATCAACAAATCCAAAATTCCCATCAAAAAATGCCCCCCGTGTCTCGTAAATATTGGCATCAATATATCAGGGGACATTTTAATTTTCAGAACATATATGTCATTTTAAAATAAATAATAAAGCTACTAAAAAGGCCAAATGAAGCAATATAAATATTTTAGTCACTCAAAAATATTGAAACCTTTTTGTGTGGGTTTGAAATATTCAAACTATGCTAGCAAAATATTTCAATGTATTTTGAATTAGGTGGGGAGGACCTGACAAAAATAAAACAAATGTCAGAAACAAAAAATAGAAAACACAAAATAAGAAAAGGGGAAGCTTACCCGTACGTGGCCTAGGAGAGAAGTTGGCCTAGCCCACCAGGGGTAGGGGGTATTCTTCCTCCTCTGCCAGGAGGACAGGAAACTGTGTGGCCAGCACGCCGATGTCGCTCCTGGCACCTCCTGCCTGCCTGTCTGCCGTGGAGGCTCCCTGAAGCCCCAAGGCCTCCCCCAACCGCTTCCCTCTCTCTCTTGGACTTCCCCCTCTGTCACCATGGCCACCAAAGCCCCGCTGCCATAATCTCGCCGCTCCGGTCGCTCCCCCTCGCTCCCGAGCCTCTCTTTCGCTCCGTCTCGACACCCTCATCCTCCTCGCCGAGCCAAGAGCTGCCAGAAGCCCCCAATGCTGCCATCGCCGCCATCTTCAACCTCTGGCCGCTGGCAAGGATTGAAGGTCGCTGCCGCTCCAGACCGTTCCTGAGCTTGTCTCTGACTTTGTCGTGATCGCTGTGAGCTCCTGATCCCGTTCCCCCTCTCCTCTTCATCGTTAGAGCGCCATAGCTTCGGTTTGCCTTGAGCCTGAGAGCTCCTTGCCGCCGGAGAGGATGCTGTCGTCGCTACATTGGCCCAAGCTCCCACCTGAGCACATAGGCATGCTCAGGAGGTCCCTAGGAAATCGTAGGAGCCAAGAGCCGTCCCGCTCGTGCTCCGGTTCGTCAAACCCATGCTCGGCCGAGCTTCAGCAATCGCCGAGCTCGTCGCCGGCGGCGCTCTAGGCTATCCCAGACACTGGGATGTGTCCCTTCGGATGTGCGCGAGCATGCAAGCCCGTTCAATGGCTCCCTTCATCGTTTTGGTCGCCGAAGGAGGATTCCGAAGCCCCTCCGCTGTCCCTGGCATTGTCGGCGGCAAAATGCCGACGAGTCAGCCTAGTTTGACCACGGGGTTGACCCCCTGGGTCATTGGCAGTTAGGGCTCAACACCTGTTAGTTAAAAATATTAATTAAAAATTAATTAATCTAATTACCCATTGACATGTGGGCCTAGCCTTAAAAATTAGTAATTAGCAAATTAATTAATTCTGTTAGTGCCTGGGTCACTGCCCACTGGACCCCACTAGTCAGGTTTGACCTATCAACGACCATTTGACCTCTTGACATCATGCTGATGTCATTCTGATGCAATAATGGAATTTCTAATTTAATTTAATTCCAGAAAATGCTAAAAACTTAGGAAAAACATAGAAATTAATCTGTAACTCAGATTGAAATCAATTATATATGAAAATTTATCACAAAATTCCAATGAATCCAATGCTTCTGTTGTCATGCATGTTACAGCAACCTATGTAGATGAACATTGACATTTAGCAATAGGTCAATATATAGAATATTTAATGGAGACTGATTTTGAACCTATATTCAAATCCACTCCATCTAAATTCTAATGTTAGTTGCATTAGCTCATCCAACCATGTTGCCATGGCATGATCATGAATCGTATTGCTGCACTAGTCGTGTATTGATTGTTACCTATCTGCATTGTGGTAGGTCCTGCTTCCGAGGATACCCTTGAGCATTCCATCGAAGGAGAGTACCTTCCCGCTTCCTACCAAGACAAGCAACCCCTTTGATCATTTCGATGTCATTCCATTCTCTTGCTCCTGCTCTTGTTTATTGCATTAGGACAAACGTTCAATTATTTGTCATTTGCGGTAGATGAACCCATTCCTTTGCATGACCTGTCATTGTCACAATTTATAGCTAGACCTTGCAACCTAGCATACCTCGTAGATGCTTGAGACACGATGTGCTTTACCTGCTTTGCTTGCTATGCTTCATATGCTTAGAGTTGTGTCAGGTCTGATTCATCTGGGTGATGAACTAGAGTGAAACAATATTGTTCTGATGTGATGAGCTAAATGATGAACCTGATTTGGTAAAGGTAGCGATGAGAGGCTATGTAGGAGTACATAGCGGGTTGTCCCATTGGGACCGTTTTTAGGAACTGAGTTCCGTGTTTGTGATCCAAGACTAGTTACCACCACAAGTTGGGATACTTAATTAACCCTCTTGACTTATCAACCGCCTAGTCCTTGGTCCAGGAGTTGCAAGTAGTTTCTGGTGTTTATAGTTTGCTGGAGGCTGTGTGTAGCGCTGACCCTAGGGGTGGGTTACGACGCGGTAGGTAGTGGCACGGTGTATGAAGGGTCACCTGAATGGTGGGCTTGGGAACCATGCGGACATCCTTTGGGGCCATAGCGGAAACTTTCGCCAGACTTCCGTGCGGGTTCAATCTCAAATAGGCGGAAGCCTAGACTAGAGGTCTTGTGTGATTGACGGTCGTGGCTGACTCCCTCGTTGGGCTTGCGCTTGAAGCTTGTTGAGGTGCCTGGTTTTATGAGCACACAATGATAAGTGTCGAGAGCGTGTGTGAAGGAGTACACCCCTGCAGGTTATGAATCTGTTCGAATGGCCGCGTCCTCGGATATGGACTATTTGGAGAACTTATGTTGTTCATAGATAACTTGGTGGTTACTCTTAAAAATATCAATACAAGTGTGAGTACTGTTGATGGCACTCTCGTAGGTGACGGAAGTTAATCCATGGTTGTGTATTAATGTGGTGTTAGTGGACTCGTGTGCGATATCTAAAATTTGAATAAATAATTAATATGTGTAGTATATGTTAGCCAAGAGTCAAAGATGGCATTGCTGCATTAACTACACTACTCCCCTTGTTGATACATGAGCATGAATAGACTAGGTTTGTTTTAAAGACTTGCTGAATATGTTTGTACTCATGTTTGCTTAATAAATGTTGCATATGAGACTCATGACCCATTAGGTGGGTTCTACCCAGAGATCAACAACGTCGAATAGATGGGGTCCCAGCTACGACCTTATGACCTGTGGCGGGCTGTAGTTAGTCAGGCCATGCGCCTTTTTACCCTTTCATCTGTCTGTACTTAGACAGCTTTATGCTTTTGCTTGGTTTGTATGAACTTGCTTGTATGACTTGAGTGTCAGGTCATGTGACCCCTACCTGTAAGAACATATTATGCAAGGCTCCTCTGAGCCACTTAAATAAAAGTCATTTTGTTGTATGGTTATGTTGTGATGCATAGTTGTATCTATGCATATCGGGCATGTCGTGCGTACATGTGACGTGCAACGGTATGTATGGGATCCGACACCTAGTCATGTGCCTTTAGTAGTACTCTTTACGGGGAGCTGCCTCTTTGTGCTTCCATCGAGCCATGGTAGCTTGCTACTACTCCGTACATGTTGGTTGACCGGCAAGTATCCTTCTTTGCTGTTGTCCCTTCGGGGAGATGTCTCATAGTGTAATCAAGTCCCTATAGCCTGCTATGACTTGTCTATGTGGAGTGATGACATTTATGTCCCACGATGTAATGGAGTCCTTGTAGCTTGCTATGTCTCGTCTACACATGCTTGAGGCCGACACCTGCATTGCTGGGTTATGTATCCCTGTTCCCGTATGGATGTGCCACTTGGATTCTATGACTAGTCATGTCGACCCGGATTCTCTATCGTTTGAATACATACGTGAGCCAAAAGACGCAAACAGTCCTGGCTAAGGTAAGGCTGCAGCCATCGAATTTACTGTGCGTGAGGCCGCAAAGTGATGTGATGTGTTACAGGCTGGATTCCTATGACTTTTGATCCGGGTATCGATAGGTCATGCTAGGAAATGTAGACGTTGATCCCCCGAGCTCCATGGACGATTTTTTCAATAAGCTTGGGTGAGATCGAATTTGATGTTGATCAAGACGCTCATCGATTTCTAACAAATCCGACATAGTATGTAGTCCTCGCCCCGGCCGAGGTGGTGACAAAGATCCATTCTTAGATCACGCTGGAACCGCTACAAACACTAGTGTAGCCGTGTGCTATACAAATGGGTTTTAACCCCTTTTTGTGACATCGTCTTAACCCATCACCAAGCATGTGTGGGCGATAGGGGTGAGTATGCCACACGACAGGGAAAACCTGTTGGTAATGCCCGCACCCCGTCACACGTGATGGACAAAAATATATCATCTGTGATTTGAAGGGTCTTCACAAATAGGCATATTGGGGAAGACCTTTGAGATGAGCTTAGCATCCCAAACATGGAATCACAAGGGTACGTCTCCGTTTGTATCGCAGATCACACAGAATTTTGTGCATAACATCGTTTGTGATAGGGGTGGTCATCACACACGATAGTTATTATTCTATCGTTTGCGATATTCAAAACATCACTCATGGTGTCTAGAAGAAACTGTTTGGCATTAGGCTGCCCATCACACACACTAGCTATGTGAAAACGTGTGTGATTGGGTGTCCTAACACACACAGTTGTCAACCAGAATTCGTGTATGATTGGTCACCGATCCAACATTCCAACTTTTCTAGAAACTGTGTGGGTTTGTTGAGGTCATTGCCCACAGTGTTGTCTTAGAAACTGTTTGCAATGGGAACCCCAATATTTATCCTGATTGCTCTATTATTTATAATCCATTTAGGAATCAAATTAACATTTCATATCAACCATAGAATATGTTTCTTATTCATAGTACGACAACCGTGATTTCATAATTGAATTACATCAGGATACAACATCATATAGGCATATACTGCCTAGCTACCCAATTGCACAACAAGACAAAGTTTCAAATGCAACATCTAAAACCTTAACTAAGTATCATCATAGACGGTAAATAGATAGATGGGACTCATCTAGAAAACTATTGAAGTGGAAGGCTAATATTGAGCCTCCAATAATGTTGAAGGTCCTCGCAACTTTAGGCCAGTGCCTGTGGATCATTGACTGCCCATCCTTCATCCTCTTGAGGAAGACTTTGAGATTATACCATGGGTGCTGTATGAATACCTTCTTTGCCGCTTGATCATACAGGTGGTTTCAGACGTAATCATCAATAAACTTCCTGATTTAACATAGCTAGTTATCTAAACCAAGCGTACTAAGCACTAGGAAATATAGCCGTTCTATATATTTCACATGTATTTGGTGCATCTAAATTTGATTTAACAATACAAAATTGTACTAACAACAATCAAACATCACATTTCAGAATTGAACTAAATAGTTAAATGATCACCACAAAAAATGAAGGAAACAGTTAATTAAGCACCACATGGCACAATAGAACATACTAGAAGGTCAGGTTGCAGTAGCTTTACATTGGAAATTTCACTAGAATTTCTAGATAAAAGGCACCAGCGGCGCACACAACAGGTAAACCAGACATGATTAACCGGCATAGCTAGGTGAACATAGGTCCTTAGTGATAAAGCTAAGAAATGGAAGCTATTCCTCATCGTCGGAGATATCAATGATGATGGGCTCCTTCAACTTGGAAGAGGGACAGACCTCCACACTATGGGTGCAACCCTCGTAGTCGTGACTGCCTTGATCCTACCCTGACACCAACATGTATGCTATGGAGTTGAGGTAAGTACGGGCATGCTAAAAAAACGTCGAAGTCTTTGTAGAACGCACATGCGGTGCCCTAGAGAAAATACCATGAGTTGTCGTTCATAAAATCCAACCCCGTGGCGGTGGCGGAAGCGCGAGAGGCGTCAACGCTGGCCTCAATGACGAGGTGGTCCTACAAGATCTAGGGGTCAGCATGCATGGAAGCCATAGCTGTCTCATCTGCGCGTGCAGTCACGATTTTCTTCTCCGAAGGGAAATGCTCTATGAGATCCTGGCTATACTACGTGCACCATGGGTTTTGACGTTGATTATTAGGAGGACGGGGTGGTGATTTTGGTGGAAGGTGTATTGCCAGTGGTCAGGCGATGTGGATGGAGGTGGAGGGGTGAGGGGGTACTGGAGACGTGTCGATTACCTGACTAGATGGACGAAAATGAGTAGCAGGAAGGAGTGTCGATTACCTGACTAGTGAAGTTTTGAACTAGGAAAGGTGGAGTAAAAGGGGGAAATGTGGCTATTGATTCGTACCGGGGCTGAGGGACATAGATATTTCCGCAGCATCCCCAAAAATTTATTCGGTGTAGTTAAAAACTGGAGTGAAAAGCACCATCAGACACAGTCCATTATTCAGAACCATGTGCAATATCAAAACATCACAAATGAAGCATGTTTTATACCCCATGTGTGATCAACTTGAAAGTGCATTTTTTTAGAATAGTTCTTGATATCAACACATCGCAAATGAAACCTATGCTATACCCCATGTGTGATGAACTTGGACGTGCAAATGTTTGTCTCCAAGCTTCAGACGTAAGATTGGGTACTACATTGCACACGGTTCGTGCCAAAATATTGTGTGTGATGATCTTCGATTTCATTTTCAATTGAAAGATGGAATGGGGATATGGCAGTAAATGTTTTGTCTGAATTTCCATGGTTAAACTGGTCATCCATGTCGTCGCATAATTTAACATCGTTTGCTAATTTGGGTACTACACAAAAGAGCCTACACCATAACACGCACTTACTTAATGGAGCAATTAAACAGAGTTAGTTGACCTAAATATTACTCTAAGAAAAGTTCAAAACTCTAAACACAGACTACTGCTCCTCCTGACGCTCTTCGATCTCCGCCGCATCCCCCATGACTAGCTCATGCTCGATGACCTCTAGGGGTAGGGCCTCCATGGCATACATCACCACATACCTTGTAGGCAACTCACATTCCACGTCCGCCATCTCTTTGGAAAAGGCCGCCACGAGTTTGGTGTGGGTGGTCATGGTCTGGGCATTGACAGACTCCATGTTGGCAAGGGAGGCTTCCGATGAATGGACGGCTGCCCGAGCGCCCTCGGTGATTGCCAACTCTTTAGGCGTAGGTTGCTGACCTTTGTCGGAGAAGGCCGCTACTATTTGTGTGGTGGATGGCATGAGATGGGCATGGGCATCCTCAGCATAGGCGGGGGCAGCCGCCATGAGGGCTACCGTGGTCGTCGAGGAACAGAGAACTGCTATGTCATTCTCTCCATTTGCTATCCCGATCACGGATGTTGTTTCTTTTGGGGAACGATGCATGGGAAACAAAAAATTTCCTACGCACACGCAGATCTATCCATGGTGATGAGCATCTACGAGAGGGAGAGTGGATCGCTAAGCGGAAAGCGTTAAGAAACGCGGTTCGTGTAGTCGAACGTCTTCGCGATCCAAATCGCCGAGCGTCCCGCGATCTCATCACGATCCGTCTCACGATCTCATCACGATCCGTCCCGCAATCTCCTCACGATCCGTCTCACGATCTTTATCACGGTTCTTTCGATCTAGCGCCGAACGGACGGCACCTCCGCGTTCAGCACACGTATAGCTTGATGACGATCTCCGCCTTCTTGATCCAGCAAGAGGGAGTGGAGAGGTAGAAGAGTTCTCCGGCAGCATGACGGTGCTCCGGCGATGGTGGTGGAGCTATTCCGGTAGGGCTTTGCCTAAGCACTGCAGAAATCCGATCTAGAGGAGAAACTATGCACTGGAGGAACGGGTAGCACGTGGCTAAAATCTGGTGCCAAAAAACCCTAAAACATCTAGTATATATAAGAGGAAGAGAGGAGGAGGCTTGGCCCTCAAAGGACCAGCAATTGGGTCGGCCAAATCAAGTGGGAGAGGTAGAATCCACCTCCAATCCTAGTAGGACTAGGATTCACCCTTTTTTTGCCTTTTTCCACCTTTTTCTTTTGGGCTTTTCTTCCCATCCCACTAAGGGCTGGTTAATACTCTCCCACAGCGCATGAAGCCTCTTGGGTCGAAATAACCCTCCCGGAGGTCTCCCGGTGCACTACCGGCACTCCCGGTACACTACCGATGATCCCGAAACTTTTCCGGCGACCAAACTGGGACTTCCTATATATGAATCTTTACCTACGGACCATTACGGAGCTCCTCATGGCTTCCGGGATCTCATCCGGGACTCCGAACAAACTTTAGTTAGCACCATACATAACTCTACACTACCGAAACGTCACCCAATCTTAAGTGTGCAGACCCTACGGGTTCGAGAACTATGTAGACATGACCGAGACACCTCTACGGTCAATAACCAATGGCGGGACCTGGATGTCCACATTGGTTCCTACATATTCTACGAATATCTTTATCGGTCGAACCTCTATGTCAAGGATTCAGTTAATCCCGTATGATGTTCCCTTTGTTCTTCGGTATGTTACTTGCCCGAGATTCGACCGTCGGTATCTCCATACCTAGTTCAATATCGTTACCGGAAAGTCTCTTTACTCGTTCCGTAATACAAGATCCCGCAACTAACAATTAGTCACATTGCTTGCAAGGCTCATTGTGATGTTGTATTACCGAGTGGGCCTTGAGATACCTCTCCGTCACACGGAGTACCAAATCCCAGTCTTAATCCATGCCAACTCAACAGACACCCTCGGAGACACCTGTAGAGCACCTTTATAGTCACCCAGTTACGTTGCGACGTTTGATACACACAAGGTACTCCTCCGATATCTGTGAGTTGCATGATCTCATGGTCATAGGAACACATACTTGACATGCAGAAAATAGTAGCAATAAACTGACACGATCATAAGCTACGTTTGTAGTTTGGGTCTTGTCCATCACATCATTCTCCTAATGATGTGATCCCGTTATCAAATGACATCTCATGTACATGGCTAGGAAACCTTAACCATCTTTCAATCAACGAGCTAGTTCACTAGAGGCATACTAGGGACATTGTGTTTGTCTATGTATCCACATGTATCCATGTTTCCAATTAATACAATTATAGCATGGATAATAAACGATTATTATGAACAAGCAAATATGATAATAACTAATTTATTATTGCCTCTAGGGCATATTTCCAACAGCCTCCCACTTGCACTAGAGTCAATAATCTAGTTCACATCACCATGTGATTCGCATTGTTATGAATCTAACACCCAATGAGTTCTGGGGCTCGATCATGCTTTGCATGTGAGAGAGGTCTTATAGTCAACGGGTCTGCGACATTCAGATCCGTGTGTACTTTGCAAATTTCTATGTCAAACCGTAAACACCACTACCACACTCCAGTTGGTTCTATTCCAAATGGCTGCTCGACTATACGTATCCAGATTGCTACTACGAGTCATCCGGATTGTTGTTAAAGCTTGCATCCAGGTGACTCTTTACGACAAACTCTTCATCACCTCCATAATCGAGAAACATCTCCTTAGTCTTTTAGTTACTAAGGATAATCTTGACCGTTGTCCAGTGATCCACTCCTGGATCACTCTTGTACCCCATGACGGACTCATGGCAAGGCACACACAGGTGCGGTACACAGCATCGCATACTATACAGAGCCTATGGCTAAGGCACAGGGGCCGACATTCGTCCTTTCTCTTTCTTCTGCCGTGGATGATCTTTGAGTCTCACTCAACTTCACACCTTACAAAGCAGTCGAGAACACTTCTCTCTGACTAATCCATTTTGAACTCTTTCAAAATCTTGTCAAGGTATGTACTCATTGAAAGTCTTATCAAACATCTTGATCTATTTTTATAGATCTTGATGCTCAACAATTAGGTAGCTTTAACCAGGTCTTCCTATGGAAAACTCTTTTCGAACAACCGTTTATGCTCTCCAGAAATTCTACATCATTTCCGAATAGCAATATGTCATCCACATATACTTATCAGAAACTCTATAGTGCTCCCACTCACTTTATTGCAAATACAAGTTTCTCGTAAACTTTGTATAGACTCAAAAACTTTGATCACCTCATCAAAGTGTATATTCCAACTCCGAGATGCTTTCTTTAGTTCATAGAAGAATCACTGAAGCTCGCACATCTTTCAGCATCCTTAGGACTGACAAAACCTTCTGGTTGTATCTCATACAACCTTTCCTTGAGGAAGGAAACGATGTTTTGGCATCCATCTGCCAGATTTCATAATTGAAAAATGCAGCAACTGCTAACATAATTTCAACAGACTTTAGCATCGCTACGAGTGAGAAAGTCTCATTGCAGTCAACTCTTTGAACTTGTCGTAAACTACTTTGCAACAAGTCGAGCTTTACAAATGGTAACATTTACCATCAGCGTCTGTCTTCATTTTAAAGATCCATTTTAACGAGCAAGTCCACCAAAGCCTATACTTGGTTTTCATACATGGATCCTTTCTCGGATTTCATGGCCTCTAACCATTTGTTGGTTTCCGGGCCCATCATCGCTTCTCCATAGTTCGTAGGTTCATCGTTGTCCAACAACATGACCTCCAAGACAGGGTTGTCGTACCGCTCAGTAGCAGTACACATCCTTGTCGACCTACGAAGTTCGATAGTAACTTGATCCGAAGCTTCATGATCATCATCATTAACTTCCTCTTTAACTGACGTAGGCTTCACAGAAACATCTTTCTGCGCTGCGCCACTTTCTGGTTGAAGTAAAGGTTCAATAACCTCATCAAGTTCTATTTTCTCGTAGGTTGATAGTAACTTGATCCGAAGCTTCATGATCATCATCATTAACTTCCTCTTCAACTGACGTAGGCTTCACAGAAACATCTTTCTGTGTTGCGCTACTTTCTGGTTGAAGTAGAGGTTCAATAACCTCATCAAGTTCTATCCTCCTCCCACTCAATTCTTTCAAGAGAAACCTTTTCTCGAGAAAGGACCCTGTTTTAGCAATAAACATTTTATGCTTGGATCTGAGATAGAAGGTTCACCCAACTGTTCTTAGGGTATACTATGAAGATGCATTTGTCCGCTTTGGGTTCGAGCTCATTAGGTGAAAACATTTTCCACACAAGCGTCGTAGCCCCAAGCATTAAGAAACGGCAGCTTAAGTTTCTATCAAACCAAAATTCACACGGTGTCATCTCAACGGATTTAGATGGTGCCCTATTTAAAGTGAATGTAGTTGTCTCTAATGCATAACCCCAAAATTATAGTAACAAAACGATAAGAGACATCATAGCATGCACCATATCCAATAGAGCACGACTATGACGTTCGGACACACCATCACACTATGGTGTTCCAGGTGGGGTGAGTTGTGAAAACAATTCTCACATTGTCTAAAGTTGTATGCCAAATTCGTAACTCAGATATTCACCTCCACGATCATATTGCAAACATTTTTATCTTCTTGTCATGATGATCTTAAAACTTCACTCTGAATTTGCTTGAACTTTTCAAACAATTCAGACTTGTGTTTCGTTAAGTAAACATACACTATATCTACCCAAATCATCAGTGAAGGTAAGAAAATAAGGATATCCACCGCACGCTACAAGACTCATTGGATTGCATACATCAACATGTATCATTTCCAATAAATCACTTGCCCGCTCCGTCAAACCAGAAAACGGGGTCCTTAGTCATCTTTGACCAAGAGGCATGGTTCGCATGTCTCAACCGATTCGAAATCGAAAGTGTCCAAAGATCCATCAGCATGGAGTTTCTTCATGCGTTTTTTACCAATATGACATTTAGTGGCAGTGTCACAAGTATGTGGTACTATCATTACTAATTTTGCATATTTTGGCATCAATGTTATGAACATGTGTATTACTACGATCAAAATTTCAACAAACTATTCTTACTGGGTGCATGACCATTGAAGGTATTATTCATGTAAACAGAATAACCATTATTCTCTAACTTAAATGAATAACCGTGTTGCAATGAACATGATCTAATCACGTTCATGCTCAACGCAAAAACACCAACTAAATTTATTTAGGTTCGTCACAAATCTCGAAGGTAGAGAGAGCGTGTGATGTTGATCACATCAACCTTGGAAACATTTCCAACACACATCGTCACCTCACACTTAGCTAGTATCCGTTTATTCTGTAGCTTTTACATCTAGTTACTAACATTTAGCAACCGAACCGGTATCCAATACCCAGGTGCTACTAGGAGTACTAGCAAGGCACACATCAATAACACGTATATCAAATATACTTCTGTCGACTTTGTCAGCCTTCTTATCTACCAAGTATCTAGGGTTGTTCCACTTCAGAGACCGTTCTCCTCATAATCGAAGCACTTAGTCTCGGGTTTGGGTTAGACTTTGGGTTGCTTCACTGGAGCTGCAACTGACTTGCTATCCATGAAGTTTCCCTCATTGCTCTTGCCCTTCTCGAAACTAGTGGTTTTGACTAACCATGAACACTTTGACGCTCCTTATCGATTTCTACCTTCGCGGTGTCAAACATCGCCAACAGCTCAGGGATCATTAATTCTATCCCTGGCATTTTATAGTTCATCACCAAGTTCTAGTAGCTTAGTGAAAGTGACTTGGAGAACTATATCAAGCACTATCTTATATGGAAGATGAACTCCCACTCGATTCAAGCGATTGTAGCACCCAGACAATCTGAGCACATGCTCAACGATTGAGCTATTCTCGTTCATCTTGCAAGCAAAGAATCTTGTTGGATATCTCATATCTCGCAACACGGGCACGAGCCTGAGATCCTAATTTCAGCTCTTAGAACATCTCATATGTTCCGTGACGTTCAAAACGTTTCGAAGCCTCAATTCTTAGCCGTAATGCATGACGCACTAAACTATCAAGTAGTCATCAACACGTACCTGTCAGATGTTCACAACATCTACAGACGACACTAGAGGGGTTGGCACACCGAGCGGTGCATTAAGGACATAAGGCTTCTGTCTAGCAACGAGGACAATCCTCAGATCATGGATCCAATCAACAATATTGCTACCATCATCTTTCAACTCTATTTCTCTAGGAACATATAAAAATTCAAGGGAGCTACAGCGCGAGCAAGTAATCTACAACATAATTTGCAAAGACACTACTGACTATGTTCCACTTCAGAGACCGTTCATGATAATGAGTTGAATTAATCATATTACTTAAGAACTCCCACTCAAATTGACATCCCTCCGGTCATCCGAGTGATACATGATCCAAATTCACCAACTCAAGTCCGATCATCACGTGAGTTGAGGTGGTTAGAATGGTGAACATCATCATGTCGATCATATCTACTATATGACTCATGTTCAACCTTTCGGTCTCTTGTGTTCCGAGGCCATGTCTGTACATGCTAGGCTCGTCAACTTTAACCCGAGTGTTCTGCGCGTGCAACACTGGCTTGCACCCGTTGTATGTGAACGTAGAATCTATCACACACGATCATCACGTGGTGTCTCAACACGATGAACTTTCGCAACGGTGCACACTCGGGGAGAACACAATTTATCTTGAAATTTAAGTGAGGGATCACCTTATAATGCTACCGTCGTACTAAGCAAAACAAGGTGCATAAAAGGATTAACATCACATGCAATTCATAAGTGAGATGATATGGCCATGAACTTGTGCTTTCGATCTCCATCTTGAAAGCACCGACATGATCTCCATCGTCACCGGCAAGACACCATGATCTCCATAATCTTGATCTCCATCAACGTGTCGCCATCGGGGTTGTCGCGCCCAGCATGCTTCTACTACTATTGCTACCGTTTAGTGATAAAGTAAAGCATTACATAGTGCTTAATGATTGACACGCAAGGCATACAATAATTAAAGACAACCCTATGGCTCCTGCCGGTTGCCATACTCATCGACATGCAAGTCGTGATAATCTATATGTCACATGATCATCTCATACATCACAGATATCACATCATGTAATTGGCCATATCACATCACAACATACCCTGCAAAAACAAGTTAGACGTCCTCTAATTGTTGTTGCGTGTTTTACGTGGCTGCTATGGGTATCTAGCAAGAACAATTCTCATCTATGCAAAAACCACAACGGTGATACACTAGTTGCTTTTCAACCTTCTCAAGGACCGCCTTTGTCGAATCCGATCCAACTAAAGTGAGAGAAACTGCCACCCGCAAGCCATCTAGGCAACAAGTTGCGTCGAGGGAACCGGTCTCTCGTAAGCGTACGAGTAATGTTGGTCCGGGCCGCTTCATCTCACAATACCACTGAACCAAAATCCGACCAAGGGAGGAAGCAATCTAAGCATCAACGCCCACAAACCTTTTGTGTTCTACTCGAGATCTCATCTACACATAGACCTAGCTCATGATGTCACTGTTGGGGAACGATGCATGGGAAACAAAAAAATTCCTACGCACACGCAGATCTATCCATGGTGGTGAGCATCTACGAGAGGGCGAGTGGATCTACATACCCTTGTAGATCGCTAAGCGGGAAGCGTTAAGAAACGCGGTTGGCGTAGCCGAACGTCTTCGCGATCCAAATCGCTGAGCGTCCTGTGATCTCATCACGATTCGTCTCGCGATCTTATCATGATCCGTCCCGCGATCTCATCATGATCCGTCTCACGATCTTGATCACGATCTGTCCCGTGAACTCACCACGATCCGTCCCGCGATCTCATCACGATCCGTCTCACGATCTTGATCACGGTTCTTCGGATCTAGCGCCGAACGGACGGCACCTCCGCGTTCAGCACACGTACAGCTTGATGACGATCTCTGCCTTCTTGATCCAGCAAGAGGAAGCAGAGAGGTAGAAGATTTCTCCGGTAGCTTGAAGGTGCTCCGGCGATGGTGGTGGAGCTATTCCGGCAGGACTTCGCCTAAGCACTGCAAAAAATCCGATCTAGAGGAGAAACTATGCACTGGAGGAACGGGTAGCACGTGGCCGTGCTAAAGGATGTTGTGAGCGTGTTCATGGCTGATGCAACCGTGCTCAAGATGGAGTGGGTCGCCGAAGTTGCCCTCACGATGTTGATCCAGGTCCCCATCTTTCACTGGTGACACTTGAACAGTAAAGTTGTCTTGGGGAACAAGTGTGGCTGTGTGGTTGACGCGCTGACGGTGGACTGAAGCTTTCGGCCTAAGTCGTACATAAGGATGGGGCCAAGATAGTTTTATACCACATCGCACATGTTTCATCATTAAGAATTGTTTGCGATGTATTTGATTTTCATGTTGATTTCAAATGAAAAATGAAGTTACATCGGCAATTAAAGGTGTTTATATGGCAATAACATTTATCTGTTGTAAACTTGCAACTATAGGAGTGTCTGTTAAATATGGAATTATTTAGGGTTGTTTAGGCCATTTTCAACAATTAATGAGTTTTTGAGTCATTTCATGTGCATTCTTCAAATTTAAACTGCAGTTAACACACACTAGAGTGCACCTGAATGGGTTGAAAATCATCTATGTATCACTGGATACATGTTTTGGTCCCATGCAAGAAATGGACCTTGAACGAATTCCAAATCTCTTGGTATTTTGGCCCAGCCGTAGACTTTGAGAAGCCTTATTTTCAAATTCCAGTAAATCAAAATATCGTCAGAAATTGATGAAACTTTGCATTGTGTCATGTCATGGCTATTGGGTGTTGTGCTAAAAACAATGCCCACTTCAGGACAAGTCTTGGCACAAACCTCTGACAAACCGAATATTCTCACAAGAAGTCATGTGGTTCCAGTAGGGAAATTTCACATTTAATGTGCCAAACAACATCTGATGCCTCTTCTTCCCTTGAATTTATTTCTAGAGTCTCCACATAGCAACATGAATGTGTCGTTCTTAACTATGGTATCTTACAAAGTTCGTTTGGCCTTTTTAGTACATTAACTCAGTTTTTTGGGCATTCAATGTGCATATTTCTAATTTGAACAACAGTCACATGGTCCAGCGCATGTAGGTCAAAAAACATATGTGTTTCCCTGTCAAGGCCTCCACACCGTGGGTGCAACCCTCTTAGTGGTGAGTGTCCTGATCCTGCCCTGGCACAAACATGTTGGCTCTGGAGTTGAGGTAAGCATTGGCACGCTGAAAAAACACATCGAAGTCTTTGTCGAACGCACCGACAGTGCCCTAGAGAAAAGACCACGAGCTGTCATTTATAGCAACCAACCACGTGGCGATGTCGGCGTGCGAGGCATCGACAGTGTCCTCAACGACGAGATGCTCATCCAAAATCTGGGGGTCGGCACGCATGCAAGCCATAGCTTCCTCATCTTCGTGTGCAGTCGCGATTTCCTTCTCCGCAGCCAAATGCTCTTTGAGATCCTGGCTATACTATGTGCACCATGGCTTTCGACTCGATTAATTGTAGGATGGGGTGGTGATTTGGGTGGAAGGTGTCACACCGGTGGTCTGGCCATGTGGGATGGAAGAGTAGGAGGTGAGGTGGTATTGGGGAGGTGTCGATTACCTGACTAGATGGACGAGGCCGAGCAGTAGGAAGGAGGATCGGCCTGCGAGGAGGCGGTGCTGCAAGCAAGCAGTGAAGGTTTGAACTAGGAAAGGTAGAGGAAAAGGGGGCAATGCGGCTATTGATTTGTACCGGGGGGCGAGGGAGGTAGATATTTCCACGACCTCGCAAATTTTCATTCAGTGCAGCGAACAACTGGAGTGGAAAGCACCATCGGGCAGAGTCCATTATACAGAACCTTGTGCGATATCAAAACATCACAAACGAAGCCTTTGTTATAGCACGTGTGTGATCAACTTGAACGTGCATTTTCATAATAGTTCTTGATATCGACACATCACAAACGAAGCATGAGCTATACCCTGTTTGTTATGAACTTGGACGTGCAAATGTTTGTCTCCAAGCTTCCAATGTAAGATTGGGTAATACATTTCACACGGGTCATGCCAAAAAATTGTGTGTGATGAACTTCAATTTCATTATCAATTGGAAGATGAAATGGGGATATGGTGGCAAATTTTATGTCCGAATTTGCCTAGTTAAAGTTGTCATCCACATCGTCGCATAATTTAACATCAATTGTTAATTTGGGTTCTACACAAAAGAGCCTACACCATAGCTCGCACTTACTTAATCGAGCAATTAAACAGAGTTGGTTGACCTCAGCATTATTCTAAGAAAAGACCAGTGCTCTAAACAAATACTATGTTCCGCCTAACACTCGCCGATCTCTGTTGTACCCTCCACAACCAGCTCGCATTTGACAACCTCCAGGGGAAGGGGCTCCATGGCATCCATCGCCACATACTCTGCAAGGAACTCGTACTCCGCGTCCATCATCTCTTTGGAAAAGGCCTCCATGTGTCTGGTGTGGGCGGCCATGGTCCGGGTATTGACAGCCTCCATCTCAGCAAGGTAGGCTCCCACCAAATGGACGGCTACCCGAGCGCTCTTGGCGATTGCCAATTCTTTGGACGTAGGTTGCCAACCGTTTTCGGAGAAGGCAGCTGCTATTTGTGCGATGACCAACACGAGCTAGGCATGGGCGGCCTTGGCATAGGCATGGGTAGCCGCCATCAGGGCTATGGCAGGCGTCGAGGAATGACAACTGCTCTACCATTCTCGCCATTTTCTATCCCGATCGCGAATGTTGCTGCGGCCATCTCACATGCAGCAGCTCCCCTTTCAGCGACTGCAGCTATATTGTCGGAGATTGTAGCCATGCTCAAGGATATTGTGAGCATGTTCATGGTTGATGCAACCGTGCTCAGCTAGAGTGGGTGGCTGAAGTTTCCCTCACAACGCCGATCCACGTCCCTATCTTTCACCAGCGACACATGGAAAGTAAAGTTGTCCTGGGAAACAAATGTGACTGTGGTTGACGCGCCGACGGTGGAGTAAAGCTTCCGGCCTAAGCCATATATCAGGATTAGCCAAAGATATTTTTATACCACATCACACACATTTCATTATCAAGAATTGTTTGCGATGTACTTGATTTTCATATTGCTTTGAAACGATAAATGAAGTTACATAGACAATTGAAGGTGTTTGGATAGCAATAAAATTTATCTGAAGTGAACTTGCAACTACAGGAGTGTGTATTAAATATTAAATTATTTAGGGTTGTTAGGCCCTTTTAAACATTTACAAAGTTTGTTAGACATTTCATGTGCATTGGTCAAATTTGAACTACATTTAAGCACATACTAGAGTGCACCTAAATGGGTTGAAATCATTTATGTGTCACTGGATACATGCTTTGGTCCCATGCAAGAAATGGAAATTAAATGAATTCCAAACCTTTTGATATTTTGGCTCGGCCATAGACTTTCAGATGTCATATTTTCAAATTCCATTAAATCCAAATACTGTCAGAAATTCATGAAACTTGACATTGTGTCATGTCATGGATCATGGGTGTTGTAGTAAAAACAATGTCCACTTCAGGACAAGTCTTGGCATAAACCTCTTACAAACTAAACATTCTCAAACTAAACATTTTCAGCCATGTGCTAATCGTTCCTCTAATGCATAGTTTCTCCTCTAGATCGGATTTCTATAGTGCTTACGCGAAGCCCTGCCGGAATAGCTCAACCACCATCGCCGGAGGGCCATCGCGCTGCCGGAGAACTCTTTTACCTCTCCGCTCCCTCTTTCTGGATCAAGAAGTCGGAGATCATCATCGAGCTGTACGTGTGCTGAACACGGAGGTGTCATCCGTTCGGTGCTAGATCGGAAGGACCGTGATCAAGATCGCGAGACGGATCGTGATGTGATCGCGGGACGGATCGTGATGAGATCGCGGGACGGATCGTTATGAGTTCGCGCGGCGGATCGTGATTGGATCGCGGGATGGATCATGATGAGATCGCGGGATGCACGGCGATTTGGATCGCGAAGATGTTCGACTACACCAACCACGTTTCTTAACGCTTCCCTCTTTGCGATCTACAAGGGTATGTAGATCCACTCTCCCCCTCGTAGATGCTCATCACCATGGATAGATCTTGCATGTGCGAAGGAAATTTTTTGTTTCCCATGCAACATTCCCCAACAGTGGTATCAGAGCTAGGTCTATGTGTAGATGAGATCTCGAGTAGAACACAAAGATTTTGTGGGTGTTGATGCTTAGATTGCTTCCTGCCTTGGTCGCGTTTTGGTTCAGCAGTATTGTGGGATGAAGCGGCCCGGACCAACCTTACTCGTACGCTACGAAAGACCGGTTCCATCGACTGACGTGTAACCTCCTTGCACAAAGATGGCTGGTGGGTGTCTGTTTCTCATACTTTAGTTGGATCGGATTCGACAAAGGCGGTCCTTGAGAAGGTTTACAAGCAACTAGTGTATCACCGTTGTGGTTTTTGCGTAGATGGGAATTGTTCTTGGTAGATACCCGTAGCATCCACGTAAAACATGCAACAACAATTAGAGGATGTCTAACTTGTTTTTGCAGGGTATGTTGTGATGTGATATGGCCAATTACATGACGTGATATATGTGATGTATGAAATGACCATGTGATGTATAAATTATCATGACTTGCCTGTCGCTGAGTACGGCAACCGGCAGGAGCCATAGGGTTGTCTTTAATTATTGTATGACCTGCGTGTCAATCATTAAGCGCTATGTAATGCTTTACTTTATCGCTAAACGGTAGCAATAGGAGCAGAAGCATGTTGGGCGCGTCAACCCCGATGGCGACACGTTGATGGAGATCAAGATGATGGAGATCATGGTGTCGTGCCGGTGACGATGGAGATCATGCCAGTGCTTTCAAGATGGAGATCAAACGCATAAGTTCATGGCCATATCGTGTCACTTATGATTGGCATGTGATGTTAATCCTTTTATGCACCTTGTTTTTCTTAGGACGACGGTAGCATTATAAGGTGATCCCTCACTTAAATTTCAAGATGAATTGTGTTCTCCCCAAGTGTGCACCATTGCAAAAGTTCGTCGCGTTGAGACACCACGTGATGATCGGGTGTGATAAACTCTACATTCACATACAATGGGTGCAAGCCAGTGTTGCACATCCAGAACACTCGGGTTAAACTTGACGAGCCTAGCATGTATAGACATGGCCTCGAAACACAAGAGACCGAAAGGTCGAACATGAGTCATATAGTAGATATGATCAACATGATGATGTTCACCATTGAAACCACCTCAACTCACGTAATGATCGGACTTGAGTTGGTGAATTTGCATCATGTATCACTCGAATGACTGGAGGGATGTCAATTTGAGTGGGACTTCTTAAGTAATATGATTAATTGAACTCATTATCATGAACATAGTCAGTAGTGTCTTTGCAAACTGTGTTGTAGATTACTAGCTCACGCTGTAGCTCCCTTGAATTTTTATATGTTCCTAGAGAAATAGAGTTGAAAGATGATGGAAGCAATATTCCGGACTAGCTCCGTGATCTAAGGATTGTCCTCATTGTTGCACAGAAGGCTTATGTCCTTGATGCAACGCTTGATGCACCAACCCCTCTAGCGTTGTTTGTAGATGTTGTGAACATCTGACAAGCATGTTCTGATAACTACTTGATAGTTTAGAGCGTCATGCATTACAGCTTAGAATTGAGGCTCCGAAATATTTTGAACATCATGGAACATATGAGATGTTCTAAGAGCTGAAATTAGGATCTCAGGCTCGTGCCCGTGTTGTGAGATATGAGATCTCTAACAAGTTTCTTTGCCTGTAAGATGAAGGAGAATAGCTCAATCGTTGAGCATGTGCTCAGATTGTCTGGGTGCTACAATCGCTTGAATTGAGTGGGAGTTGATCTTCTAGATAGAATAGTGATTGATATTGTTCTCCAAGTCACTGTCACTAAGCTACTAGAACTTGGTGATGAACTATAAATGCCAGGGATAGAAATAATGATCCCTGAGCTGTCGCGATGTTTGACACCGCGAAGGTAGAAATCAAGAAGGAGCATCAAGTGTTGATGGTTAGTAAAACCACTAGTTTCGAGAAGGGCAAGGGCAAGGAGGAAAACATCATGGATAGCAAGTCAGTTGCTGCTCCAATGAAGCAACCCAAAGTTGAACCCAAAGCCGAGACTAAGTGCTTAGATTATGAGGAGAGCGGTCGCTGAAGCGGAACAACCCTAGATACTTGGTAGATAAGAAGGCTGGCCATGTCGATAGAAGTATATTTGATATACGTGTTATTGATGTGTACCTTGCTAGTACTCCTAGTAACACCTGGGTATTGGATGCCGGTTCGGTTGCTAAATGTTAGTAACTCAAAATAAAAGCTACGGAATAAACGGAGAACTAGCTAAGGGTGAGGTGACGATGTGTGCTGGAAATCTTTCCAAGGTTGATGTGATCAAGATAGCATGCTCTCTCTACCTTCGAGATTTGTGACGAACCTAAATAAATGTTATTTGGTGTTTTGCGTTGAGCATGAACGTGATTAGATCATGTTTATTGCAACACGATTATTCATTTAAGTTAGAGAATAATGGTTAATCTGTTTACATGAGTAATACCTTCAATGGTCATGCACCTAGTGAGAATGGTTTGTTGAATCTTGATCATAGTAATACACATGTTCATAACATTGATGCCAAAAGATACAAAGTTAACAATGATAGTACCACATACTTGTGGCATTGCCGCTGGATGCCATGTTGGTATAAAACGCATGAAGAAACTCCATGCTGATGGATGTTTGGAATCATTCGATTTTGAATCATTTGAGACGTGCGAACCATGCCACTAGGGCAAGATGACTAAGGACCCCGTTTTCCGGTTTGATGGAGCGGGCAAGTGATTTATTTGAAATGATACATGTTGATGTATGCAATCCAATAAGTCTTGCAGCGTGCAGTGGATATCGTTATTTTCTTACCTTCACCGATGATTTGAGTAGATATAGTGTATATTTACTTAATGAAACACAAGTCTGAATCGTTTGAAAAGTTCAAGAAAATTCAGAGTGAAGTTTAAGATCATCGTGACAAGAAGATAAAAATGTCTGTGATATGATCGTGGAGGTGAATACCAGAGTTACAAGCTTGGCATACAACTTTAGACAATGTGAAAGTTGTCTCACAGCTCACGCCACCTGGAACACCATAGTGTGATGGTGTGTTCGAACGTCATAGTCATGCTCTATTGGATATGGTGCGTGCTATGATGTCTCTTATCATTTTGCTACTATAGTTTTGGGGTTATGCATTAGAGACAACTACATTCACTTTAGATAGGGCACCATCTAAGTCCGTTGAGATGAGAACGTGTGCATTATGGTTTGATAGAAACTTAAGGTGTCATTTCTTAATGTTTGGGGCTGCGACACTTGTGTGGAAAATGTTTTCACCTAATGAGCTCGAACCCAAAGCGAACAAATGCATCTTCATAGAATACCCTAAGAACAGTTCGGTAAACCTTCTATCTCAGATCCAAGCATAAAGTGTTTGTTGCTTAAACTGTGTCCTTTCTTGAGAAAGAGTTTCTCTCGAAAGAATTGAGTGGGAGGAAGATATAACTTGATGAGGTTGTTGAACCTTTGTTCAACCAGAGAGTAGCGCAGCGCAGGAATTTGTTTCCGTGAAGCCTACATTAGTTGAAGAGGAAATTAATGATGATGAGCATGAAGCTTCGGATCAAGTTACTACCAGACCTCGTAGGTCGACAAGGATGTGTACTGCTCCTGAGTGGTATGACAACCCTGTCTAGGAGGTCATGTTGTTGGACAACAATGAACCTACGAGCTGTGGAGAAGCGATGATGGGCCCGGATTCCAACAAATGGTTAGAGGCCAAGAAATCTGAGAATGGATCCATGTATGAAAACCAAGTATAGACTTTGGTAGACTTGCTCGTTGGACGGCAGGTTGTTGAGTACAAATGGATGTTTAAAATGAAGACAGACGCTCATGGTAAATGACACCATTTGTAAAGCTCGACTTGTTGCAAAGAAGTTTACGACAAGTTCAAGGAGTTGACTGCGGTGAGACTTTCTCACTCGTAGCGATGCTAAAAGTCTGTTGGAATTATGTTAGCAGTTGCAGCATTTTTCAATTATAAAATCTGGCAGATGGATGTCAAAACATCATTTCCTTAACGGTTTACTTGAGGAAAGGTTGTACGTGATACAACCAAAATGTTTTGTCAGTCCTAAGGATGCTAAAAGGTGTGCGAGCCCCAGCAATCCATCTAAGGGATGGATCAAGCATCTCGGAGTTGGAATATACACTTTGATGAGGTGATCAAAGTTTTTGAGTCTATACCAAGTTTATGAGAAACTTGTATTTACAATAAAGTGAGTGGGAGCACTATAGAGTTTCTAGTAAGCATATGTGGTTGACATATTGTTGATCAGAAATGATGTAGAATTTTTGGAAAGCATAAATGGTTGTTTGAAAAGAGTTTTTCAAAGGAAGACCTGGATAAAGCTACCTAATTGTTGAGCATCAAGATCTATTGATATAGATCAAGATGCTTGATGAGACTTTCAATGAGTACATACCTTGACATGATTTTGAAAGAGTTCAAAATAGATCAGTCAGAGGAAGAGTTCTCGCCTGATTTGTAAGGTGTGAAGTAGAGTTAGACTCAAAGCTCGACAACGGCAGAAGAAAGAGAAAGGACGAATGTCGTCCCCTATGCTTAAGCCATAGGCTCTATATTATGCCATGCTGTGTACCGCACCTCTGTGTGCCTTGCCACGAGTCTGTCAAGGGGTACAAGAGTGATCCAGGAGTGGATCACTAGACAGCGGTCAAGATTATCCTTAGTAACTAAAAGACTAAGAAGATGTTTCTCGATTATGGAGGTGATAAAGAGTTCGTCGCAAAGAGTTACGTCGATGCAAGCTTTAAACACCAATCCGGATGCCTTGTAGTAGCAATCTGGATACATATAGTGGAGCACCCATTGTGGAATAGTACCAAGTGGAGTGTGGTAGCAGTGTTTATAGTTTGACATAGGGATTTGCAAAGCACACACGGATTTGAATGTGGCAGACCCGTTGACTATAATTCCTCTCTCACATGCAAAGCATGATCGAGCTCCAGAACTCATTGGGTGTTAGATTCATAACAATGCGAATCACATGGTGATGTGAACTAGATTATTGACTCTAGTGCAAGTGGGAGACTGTTGGAAATATTCCTTAGAGGCAATAATAAATTAGTTATTATCATATTTCCTTGTTCACGATGATTGTTTATTATCCATGCTATAATTGTATTGATTGGAAACACATTACATGTGGGGATAAGTAGAAAACAGTTTGTCCCTAGTATGCCTCTAGTAGACTAGCTCGTTGAGCAAACATGGTCAAGGTTTCCTAGCCATTGACATGAGATGGCATTTGATAACAGGATCACATCATTAGGAGAATGATGTGATTGACAAGACCCAGACTACAAACGTAGCATATGATCGTGTCAGTTTATTGCTACTGTTTTGTGCATGTCAAGTATATGTTCCTATGACCATGAGATCATGCAACTAACTAACATCGGAGGAGTAACTTGTGTATATCAAACGTCGCAACGTAACTGGGTGACTATGAAGGTGCTCTACAGGTATCTCCAAGGGTGTGTGCTGAGTTGGCATGGATCAAGACTGGGATTTGTTACTCCGTGTGACGGAGAGGTATCTCAGGGACCACTCGGTAATACAACATCACAACAAGCCTTGCAAGCAATGTGACTAAGTGTTAGTCATAGGATCTTTTATTACAGAACGTGTAAAGAGACTTTCTGGTAACGAGGTTGAACTAGGTATGGAGATACCGACGATCTAATCTCGGGCAAGTAACATACCGAAGAACAAAGGGAACATCATACGGGATTAACCGAGTCCTTGACATAGAGGTTTGACCGATAAAGATCTTCGTAGAATATGTAGGAACCAATATGGGCATCCAAGTCCCACTATTTGTTATTGACCATAGAGGTGTCTTGGTCATGTCTACATAGTTCTCGAACCCACAGGGTCTGCACACTTAAGGTTCGGTGACGTTTCGGTAGTATAGAGTTGTGCATGGTGGTGACCGAAGGTTGTTAGGAGTCCCGGATGAGATCCCGGATGTCATGAGGAGCTCCGTAATGGTCTAGAGGTAAATATTGATATATAGGAAGTCCTATTTTGGTCGCCGGAAAAGTTTCAGGCTCATTAGTAGTGTACCGGGAGTGCCGGTATTGTACCAGGAGACCATCAAGAGGGGTATTTCGACCCAAGAGGCTACATGGGCTGTGGGAGGATGAATACCAGCCCTTAGTGGGCTGGTGGAAGTCCCACACAAGGCCCATGCGGCTGGGAAGAAAAGCCCAAAAGGAAAAAGGTGGAAAAAGGTAAAAAGGGCTAAATTAGGAAGGAGTCCTAATCATACTAGGAGTGAAGGAGGAGGACTCCTCCCTCCTGGTTCGGCCGACCCAAGGGCTGCCTCCGTGGGAGGCAAGCCTCCTCCTCCTCTCCTCCTATATATACTAGAGGGTTTTAGGGTTTTGGTACAAGATTTTCAGCCACGTGCTACCCGTTCCTCTAGTGCGAAGCCCTACCGAAATAGCTCCACCACCATCGCCGGAGCGCCATCGCGCTGCAGGAGAACTCTTCTACCTCTCCACTCCCTCTTGCTGGATTAAGAAGGCGGAGATCGTCATCGAGCTGTACGTGTGCTGAACGCGGACGTGCCGTCTGTTCGGTGCTAAATCGGAAGGACCGTGATCAAGATCGCGAGACGGATCATGATGAGATCGCGGGACAGATCATGATGAGATTGTGGGATGGATCGTGATTAGTTCGCAGGACGGATCGTGATTGGATCGTGGGACGGATCGTGATGAGATTGCAGGACGCACGGCGATTTGGATCGCGAAGATGTTAGACTACACCAACCGCGTTTCTTAACGCTTCCCGCTTAGCGATCTACAAGGGTATGTAGATCCACTCTCCCCCTTGTAGATGCTCATCACCATGGATAGATCTTGCATGTGCGTAGGAAATTTTTTGTTTCCCATGCAACGTTCCCCAGCATGTGGGTCCTTTCAGAGTTGTGCTCGAGAGAGGTGAACTTGCCTATCAACTAGAGCTTGCTCCAAGTTTCGCAAATGTGCACGATGTCTTCCATTTCTGTCAGCTTCGGAGGTGCTTCAAGACCCCCGAGCGTACCATTTCCTCCAAGACATTTATCTCCAAGAAGACCTATCTTATCGTGAGCATCCAGTTGCTATTCTCCAAGAAACTGAGCGTAAGACTCGCAACAAGTCAATCAAGTTTCTCATCGTGAAGTGGTGTGATCATTCTCACAAAGAAGCTACTTGGGAACGTGAGGATCTTCTCTGTTCCGAATTTCCAGAGTTCTTTCGTTCTTTGATCTGGGGTCGAGATCCTCTTGTAGTGTGGGAGAGTTGTATCAGCCCAAGTGCATCCCTTGCCTTATTTGTAATAATTACCATGTGTGAATCTTCTATGTTATGCCATCATGGGTTTTGTGAGATATAATTTTGTTTCATGACATGCCTTGCATCATGGCATCATAGCATCATTCTTCTTTTTGCGTCATGACTTGCTTGTGTGTGTGTTGTGGGTGGTGTTGTGTTGTTGTGGATAGACTTGAAGTGTGGTTGTGTTAGGAGGCATGGTAGTTTTGGTGTGCAAGTTTGTTGCATTATTCCCCCTCCTCCATTTTCTAAACAAACCATGTCAATTCCTCTCTTTTCAATATGTGCAACATGTGAGTTTTGCTGGCCAAATAAATTCTTTAAATAAATGTTCCAATTTTCCCAAATATTGTGAGCATTAGTATTAACTAGCTCTTATAATTGTCCGGAGCTTATTTGTCTTCGACTTGTAAAAAACAGATGAATATTTCTAAAAACATGTGTTGAGTGTGTTTTTCCTAAAAATAACAAACCATTTTTATTAAATGGGGCATATCTGTGGGAGTTCAAAAGTAATTTTATTTTGGGGAAAGACCCCTTCCTTTTCTGTTGTGGAATTGTTTTGTTGTGGGCTAATATTGAAGGAACCCCCCTGTTGTTTTTCCCCTACAAGCGAGAGCGCTCGCTGGGCCTCTTGTCCTCCCGCGGCCTAGCAGGAGCGACAACGCATCCCAGCAGAGCCCCACAGCTTCAGTCATCGTCTCGTCTCTACGACAAGCATCCAACAACTCCATGTCAACACCTTCGATGATTTGACGGTCGTCCGGAGACCACAACCTCCTTATAAGATGTCTTTAGTGCCCTAGGGTTTGCCCTCGCCCCATTTTTAGATTCCTCCATGCCGCCTCCACTAGAAATAGCTCGTCCTCGCCCCGCCATCGCCATGCACCGAGAGCACCCGAGCGCATGCTCGGGATAGCCTCCCGTGCCTCCCCTCCTTCGTCTGCGACGCAAAGGAGCTCAGGGACGTCCACATCATCATGTCTTGACAGCATTCGCATCGTCAGGACCTCAGGAATGGCCTCCTCGACCGCGTCTTCTTCCTCTGCCGCAACTTCTTCTCGAAGCCAAAGTACATCGAGGTTCAGTGCGTCCTCGCGCTGTCTTCATGGAGAACTTAGCCTCATCTTCATGTCCAGTGGACACTAGGTGATCCGCCTCCATTCCTTGCCCCTTTCCATCACTAATCGGTTCTTGTAGGCGACGTAATGTCCGTGACATGATCGTGTCCTCGGAGCTCCGGCAAAGTCCGTTTATTTTTTTGTGGTACTAGTGTCGTGCATGTGTGGTGTCGCATAGTGGCAAGCCTCCCATGTGTCCAGTTAGTTGAGTGTGCTTGCCTCCTTCCCCACAGTGCAGCTCGCATCATCTTGTAGCTTGCGTCTCTTTCACCTCCTCTCGCTTGTTCCAACGCCATGGAAGCAAGCTCGTGCGCGGATGCAGCATCGCATACGCGTTGTCTTTTTTGCTTGACGTCTTGTGCATCTCGGCAGCCACAAGATCCTGCATGCCCACCGCCATCTGCCAGGACCTGCCGTTGCCATTGTTGTCGTCCCCACCATGGTCAGCTGCTCCGATTTGAAGTAGGAGCCCCGGCCTGCCGTTGGGATAGCCATATCGATAGATGCTCCTCCTAGTTTAGACATCCCCTCCTAGCGTAGTGGTAGCGCCCCCGTTCTCTATCCTGGGCGACCTGAGTTCGAATCCCGTTGGCACCCCTTTTTCCATTTGTTTTCCAAAACTGATAGTGGGCCGTGTGGCCCACTTGTCATACTACTTGGGGGCCCTAGATCTCGGCCAGGTGGACCCTCCTTTTATTAATTTTTGTTTTAATGTGTTTCTGTGAGTTATTGGGTTATTTAGATTTTTAGAAAATAAACCAAATCTGGACATGACCAGATCTGTCAATTGTGTTTTTGAGTAAGTTTTGACTTATAAGAGAATAGGTGCCTTTTTCAATTGAGTTTGGGTAGTTTTTTTAACATGAACATAGGGGTGTGATATATGGATTTGGGGTAGAAAAATCCCAGGAATCTAGTGGTGCCATTAGTTTTGCCATTTGAGCAACTTGGTGAAATGCTATTTTTGTGATGAAGTGTCTTTTTGTGATTTTTGTAGGCTTTATTCCATGCATGCTATGATGATCTTGTCAACATGAATGTGCTAGTGTTTTGTGGTAACTAGGCCCTGGTATTTTCCTTTGCCATGATAAGCTCGCATATGAGTGGGATTCTTAATCCAAAGTAGCTAATAATATGTTGCTATTTTCCACATGCTAAATAATTCTAAGTGTGAGAATCTGTTAATAATTTTATGCCATGTTGAGTGGATGCTACCAAGTGCTCTGTTGTGTTTTAGCTCAAGCTCAGTGCTAGAGTTTTGTAGTAGATGTTGTCTACCCCCCTATTAATCTTCATGCCATGAGGTGGTCTCTAGCACCATTATTGGCTGCTGTCAACTTGCTACCAGCTTAACTCAGATTCCAGAAAACTATGATTTTCACTAAGTCCCTAGAATCTGTTTCATCATGCCATCTTGTGGGCTTCATGCTTAGTGGTCTATGCTTCCTTGCCAGTTTGTGTAGATGTATGATCTCATAAGCATGTTTTGTAGTTTTGTTCATGCCTTGTTTGAGGTTGGATACCTCCTTTAGCTCTAGATAATTGTCGTGAAAGTTTCTATGTTGTTGTTTTGGGCAGATTGTGTGCGGTAGTTTTTTGTGACTTGTGGGAGCTACGCCCCATTGTTTTGCTTTATATTTGGCTTTATTGTGGTTGGATTTTAATTTCCTAACCAGTTGCTACCTTGGAATACCAAGGAATAGCCCATGGCCTTCCTTGTCTCGTATTTTGCCTCTGTACCTTGCCGTGAGCGTAGCGTGAGATCCGTTACTCCGTTTCCTATGTTTTACATATGCATTTGCATCGATTTTGCATGAAGCATCCATATTATCCATGATCATGCATGTTGAACAACTTAACATGAGGTTCTGTCCAGAATTGTAAATAACTTAACTATTGCATGACAAACATGACTAGCTTAGGATTGCAATGTTAAATACTTGAAATTAATCATGCATCATCTTGTTTGTGCATTGCACCGTGGTCGTTTGTTTATTGTTCTCGTTTCTTTTGGGTAGACATGAGTGTTGAACCTGAGTACGAGGATCTAGGAGAGTACCATTATGAGGACCTAGCTCTTTGTCCCTCTAAAGAACCAACACGCAAGATGATCGTACACGGATCCCGACACTATTTTTGCTTAGCTAGATGTATCGCTCTTATCATTACAAATGCGTTACCTACCAATTGAATGTCAGGCCTCCTACATTGCCATGATAGCCTCTAACCCCTCCACTACCTGGCAAACCTTGTTTGGCTAAGTTACCTTTGCTCAGCCCCTCTTATAGTGTTCTTAGATGCAGGTGCAGGTTGTTTCCATGTGATAACTTGGATTTCTAGAGATAACACAATATTTGCTGTTATTTAAAGTTAATGCACATATATATCTTGGTATGGTGGAAGGCTTGGCCTTTTGCTCGGTGTTTTGTTCCACTTTTACCGCCATAGTTACTTGTTACCGGTGTTATGTTTCCATATTTTGCGCTCCTAACATGCTCGGGGTTGTTATGGGGGACCCCTTGATTATTCGGTTGAGATAAAAGCTTGTGTGGCAAGACCCAACATTGGTACTATTTTCTTAAAAAACTTAATAAAAATGCATAGGGTTTAGCTACCCCGTGGATAATTAATCAACAACCCGGGCCAGTGCTCCTCATGGGTGTTGGTCCAATCCGGGCGATGTCCGGCGCCCCCTATTCACCCGGGGTTTCAGCCAACGCGACGTCTTTCCCATCTGGTAGTGCCTTGAGACAGAGAAACACACGGCTCCTATTGGGATCTGGCCAACCGGGCGGTCTTGTTGGACTAGTTTTACATTTCTTGAATGGCTTGCGTGAGGAACTCTAATCTTCTTTGGGCTATCTAGAGGAGTCAGTTTTCCTTTGGAATTGCCTAGGATGATGATGAGATCCGTGGTCGAGGTTATTCCCGCGGAGTGTGGTTAATTTGTGATGGATTAGTCTGTAGGGTTAAATCTTTCGGAAAGCCGTGCCTGCGGTTATGTGGCAACTTGGATATTTTGTTTAACAGACGGTTATAGTTAACTTGAAGTAAACTCCAATAAAATACACCAACTACGTGAGTAACCGTGATCGTCTCTGCTCATGAACATGAACCAAGAGAGAACACGGTGGGGTTATGTTTGACGTAAGTAGGTGTTTAGGATCACTTAGTGATCATGGTAGTATTCGAACGTCTTTCTTAGTCCACTATACATTCATGTAGTGTAAGTTAGCCACCATACAATGCTTAGTGTTGCTCCAAACTCAACACTTACCCCCATCCAACCCAATAAGCTTACATAGTTTCGGTACCCGGGTTACAACATTGCTGAGTCCCTGTGGCTCACAGATTGCTACAACAAATACAAGTGCAGGTGCAAATGAAACCTTGCCAGATGATGTGACCAGCTCCAGTGGGAGTATGATGAAGAAAGTGGCAGAATGTACATCACATATCGAGACGAGTAGAGAGGCCTTGGTCGTGATCTTTTGGGCTAGCAAGACAATTTCATTGCTTCTTTTCTTTGTTTGTTTTCGTCCGTAGATGGGCCCTGTCTTTTGTATGATTATTGAGTAAATGGTGTGAACTTGTAATTAAGCTTGTGGAGAGTGTAAGCCAACTCATATACTCATCTCTTCATACATGTATGCGATGTTACTGTACTTGTGAAATGACTAGATGCGCCTCTATCCCTGTCGTGGCCCTCATGCCTAAATAAGGATAGGCGTGCATCTTGGGTGTTACATAAACCTTGCAACCTAGCATACCTGGTAGATGCTTGAGACACGATGTGCTTTACCTGCTTTGCTTGCTATGCTTCATATGCTTAGAGTTGTGTCAGGTTTGATTCATCTGGGTGATGAACTGGAGTCAAACAATATTGTTCTTATGTGATGAGCTAAATGATGAACCTGATTTGGTAAAGGTAGCGATGAGAGGCTATGTAGGAGTACATAGCGGGTTGTCTCATTGGGACCTTTTTTTAGGAACTGAGTTCCGTGTTTGTGATCCAAGACTAGTTACTACCACATGTTGGGATACTTAATTGACCCTCTCAACTTATCAACCGCCTAGTCATTGGTCCAGGAGTTGCAAGTAGATTCTGGTGTTTATAGTTTGCTAGAGGCCGTGTGTAGCGCTGACCCTAGGGGTGGGTTACAACACGGTAGGTAGTGGCACGGTGTACCAAGGGTGACCCGAATGGTTGGCTTAGGAACCTTGCACACATCGTTTGGGGCCGTAGAGGAAACTTCGGCTTAACTTCCGTCTGGGTTCAGTCTCAAATAGGTGATAGCCTAGACTAGAGGTCTTGTGCGATTGACAGTCATGGCCGACTCCCTCGCTGGGCTTCTGCTTGAAGGTTGCCGAGGTGCCTAGTTTTATGAGCACACATCGATAAGTGTAGAGGGCGTGTGTGAAGGAGTACACCCCTGCAGGGTATGAATCTGTTCGAATAGCCGCGTCCTCAGATATGAACTACTTGGAGAACTTATGATATTCATAGATAACTTGATGGTTACTCATAAAAATATCAAGACAAGTGTGAGTACCGTTGATGGCACTCTTGTAGTTGACGGAAATGAATCCATGGTGGTGTATTGATGTGCTGTTAGTGGACTCATGTGCGATATCTAAAATTTGATCAAAGAATTAATATGTGTAGTCTAGGTTCCCCAAGAGTCAAAGCTGGCATTGCTGCATTAACTACACTACTCCCCTTGTTGATACATGTGCATAAATACACTAGGTCTGATTTAAAGACTGGCTGAGTACGTTTGTACTCATGTTTGCTTAATAGATGTTGTAGATGAGACTCAGGACCCATCAGGTGGGTTCTACCTAGATGTCGACGATGTTGAATAGCTGGTGTCCCAGCTACGACACCCTGTGGCAGGTTGTAGATAGTCATGCCATGTGCCTTTTTACCCTTTCATCTCGTTGTACTCAGACAGCTTTATGCTTCCGCTTGGTTTGAATGAACTTGCTTGTATGACTTGAGTGTCGTGTCATGTGACCACTGCCTATAAGAACATATTATGCAAGCTCCTCTGAGCCTCTAAAATAAAAGTTGTGTTGTTGTATGGTTTTGTTGTGATGCCATAGTTGTATCTATGCATATCGGGCATGTCATGCATACGTGTGACGTGCAACGGTATGTATGGGATCCGACACCTAGTCATGTGCCTTTATTAGTACTCTTTGCAGGGAACTGCCTCTTTGTGCTTCATCGAGCCTTGGTAGCTTGCTACTGCTCCGTAGAGATTGATTGACCGGCATCTATCCCTCTTTGATATTGTGTCTGTCCCTTCAGGGAAATATCTCATAGTGTAATGGAGTCCCAGTAGCCTGCTACGACTCGTCTACGTGTAGTGATGAAATTTTTGTCCCACGACGTAATGGAATCGTCTACACATGCTTGAGGCCGACACCTTCATTGCTCGGTTATGTATGCTTGTTCCTGTAGTCCATGCACTGTAAACCTGGGACATTATCTTTTGGGTAATCATTGTGAAATATACACTGATCACCAAAGTGTAAAATATATTTTCACCCAACTGGATTTGAATCTCAGGAAAAGACGGTGGGTCGAGTTGATTACCAATTACGAATTAGGGATAACTTACACCCTCGGGAAACCCAATGTCATGGCTGATGCACTAAGTCGTAAGTCTTATTGTAACAACATGATGTTACAACAAAGTCAACCACTTATCTATGAGGAATTTCGGAAGTTGAACCTTCACATTGTTCCTCAAGGATTCCTTTGCAACTTGGTGGTGAAACCTACTCTTAGGGATCAAATTGTAGCTGTTCAGAGGTATGATAAGGTTATATCTCGGATCAAGGAGAACACTGCTAGCAGAAACGCTAAAGATTTCTCCAAAGACGACCAGGGTGTTATGTTCTTTCAGAACCGCTTGGTGGTTCCTAAGAGCAAATGCTTACAACAGATGATCCTTAAGGAGGCTCATGATTCTCCTCTCACAATTCATCCTGGTAGTACCAAGATGTATCAGGACCTACACCAGAGGTTCTGGTGGACTAGGATGAAGAGAGAAATTGCTCAGTTCGTTGCTAACTCCGACGTTTGTTGTCGCATTAAGGTGGAACATCAAAGGCCTGCTGGCACCCTTCAACCCTTAGCTATTCCTGAGTGGAAATGGGATAAGGTCGGTATAGATTTCATCACCGAATTTCCCAGGATGAAGAGAGGGAAAAATGCTATCTTTGTGGTCATTGACCATCTTTCCAAAGTGGCTCATTTTCTTCCTGTTCGGGAGAGTATAACTGCTAGTCAGCTAGCGGAGTTCTCGAATAGTTTCTCTTCATGGTGTTCCATTGGAGATTAACTCAGACCGTGGAAGTATCTTTACTTCTCGATTCTAGGAAATCTTCCAAAATGCTATGGGGACTCATCTATCCTTTAGCACTGCTTTCCATCCGCAGTCAAGTGGTCAAGTTGAGCGAGTCAATCAAATCCTGGAAGACATGCTCAGAGCTTGTGTTATATCTGTCGGTATGAGTTGGGAGAAATGTCTTCCATTTGCCGAATTCTCTTATAACAATAGTTATCAGTCAAGCTTGGGCAAAGCCCATTTTGAAGTTCTCTATGGATGAAGGTGTCGAACACCTCTGAACTGGTCAGAAACCAGAGAGAGGCAACTCTTTGGTCCGGATATGATCCAGGATGCAAAGGACCAAGTTTGCATTATTCACGAAAAGTTAAAAACAGCCCAATCTCATCAAAAGCGCCAATATGATTGCCATCATAAGGCTGTGACCTATGAAGTTGACAAGAAGGCTTACCTTCTGGTTAAACCTCTGAAGGGTACCCAACGATTCAGTATCTAGGGCAAGTTGGCTCCTCGTTACATTGGCCCTTTTCGCATTCTTGCCAATGGACGAGAAGTTGCCTACCAATTGGAACTTGCACCGCATCTTTCCAAGGTTCATGATGTCTTCCACGTCTCGCAACTCAGGCGTTGCTTCTCAGACCCTGTCCACGAAGCAGACCGCAAAGCGCTTGATCTCCAAGACAACCTTACTTATCGAGAATACCCTGTTCGTATTCTTGATCAAGCTAAGCGTACCACTCGACCTCAAAACATCAAGTTTCTCAAGGTTCAGTGGTCACACCATTCCGAGAAGGAAGCCACCTGGGAAAGAGAGGATCTTCTTTGACTAGAGTACCCCGCGCTCTTCCCAACGACTTCCAAATCTCGGGATGAGATTCTTTTGAGTGGGGGTGAGTTCTCACATTGTAACATCCCAAAATTTTCATTTTGGAATGTTACGAAATATATCTATGCATCATCATCATATTGTTTGAATGAAATGAATGATTGAAGTGCTTCCTTTGAAATTCTGAAAGTCCATTTCAATTTTCCATATATTGGTGTCACCTATTTGAAAATCTTTGCAAAAGTTCAAAGGAAGAGGGGAGTAACATGACACTCCACACCAAGGACATCTTGGTGAAATATTTGAACAATAAAACCAGGGGGTCTTTTGAAAAATATTTGCAAAAGGTTTTAAAACCAAATAGGCATTTTCTGAAAATAATTATTTTTTCCAAAGTATTCAAATGACAGAGGAAAAATGTTCAATAAATGGCATTAATTCTCCTGATCATTCTGATATATATTTTTCCTCTGTTTGGGAATGATTTGAATGCATTAAAAGGTTTTAAATGCTCTGGAAAAATAAAAAAGGAAAAATATTTAAAGCCTTTAAATACCGGTCGGCCCACCAGCTCTTTATACCCCTCCTGACTTTCCTTATTAACGGCCAACCGACACTCCCGCAAACCTCTCGCTCTCGCTGACAGATGGGACCCATCGTCGCTCCCACTCACCACGCGATCACGTTCTTCCCCGCGCCGGAACCTCGCCGGAGATATCTCCCCACATGGATCTCCCTCCCCTGCCTTCCCCGCACCCACCCGAGCACCGTATATAAAGCCACACACCCTCCGCACTCCATTCCGCCCGAAACCCCTGTCTCTCCTCTTCAGAACGCTGCCCACGAGCTCCCCGGAGCTCTACACACTCCCGAACCTCCCCACGCCACTTCTCGCCGCTCCACTCCACCCCACGTCCCTTCGACATCACCAAAGCTCCCCGAAGATCCACCACCGCCGTTTGGAGCCCTCTGACGCTGCCCCCGACCACCGGAGCACCCTCCCCGACCACCTCCTGCTTCCGGCCGCCATCGACTCCACCGAAGATCTTCCCGACCACCGTTGTGAGCACCCCACCCCTCCTCAACCTTCAGATCTGGATCCTACGATCCAGATTAGATCAGTTAAACCACAAATCGTTTTCCTCTAAAGTTCGGCCACCGCTCGCTAGTTTCCGCACGCACGCTCTATCAGCCAATAGGAAGCTGCCACGTAGTCCTGTTCGTCCGTTAGTTTTTTTTCTGTTTTGTTTTCGAAAACAAAAGGTGTTCTGTTTTTGTTTTTATTATATCTTTTAAACTACTTAGTGTTTTTAATTGATTCTTTTTGCATTAGGACAGAAATTACTTCTAGTTTATGTCTGTAGTTTTACTTTCCAATTTTGCACTTTAAAATTTGAATCTAACCAGATTTGCTTAAATTACAAAAATCTGCTTAACTTGAGTTTAAAATTATATTTTTGAGTAATTATTTTTGGCACTGCTTTGTATTAGTTAGTTTTATCATCCAGTACTGTTTGTGATTTTTTGGAAAATTTTAAATGATAGTTTTAACAGAAACAGAACTGTTTAGTTCTTATATAGTTTAGATAGTTTAAATTTTAGTTAGTTTAAATCTGAGTCAGTCTAGATTTTGTTTTAGTTTTCATTAGGTTCTGTTGCTTCAGCATTTGGTGATTTACTTGCTGTTAAAAAAATTATATATTGTTTAGTTTTATACTCTATTGTTATAGGAAATGTTATTCTTGTCATTAGGTATAGTTTTAGACAGCAATTTAGTTTTACTTTTCACAAACCTTTTAGGAGTTTTAATTCTGATTTCTAATAAAGAATTTTAGTAATTTTTTTCTGTAAAGAAATGTTGTGTGAATAAATTGTTTAGTTTACTTCATACCCTATTGTTGGAGGAAACTATAACCTATCTTATTAAGTAGTGTTTTATAAAACAAATTAACTTTAGTAGCATTTCTTTCACAAAAATTTTAGTGGATTTAATTCTGTTAATAATAATAAAAATTATTATTCTTTTTCTGTTAGCTATTGTTTTGATTAAAAAAAATGATTTTTGTTTATTTTGTAGTAGTAGTAGTTTTGACACTAAAAATTTATGAGTCAAACTTTTGTCTTGATTTCTTTATCTTGATTGTTACTATGGAATTGTTTTAGTACTGTTATTTTAAACTTGATGATTGTGTGTGTGGTATTATTGGTTGTATGCTTATCAAATCCTCTTGTTTGATTCGTTTGATCACCCGGAGTGCGAGGCTTGTTACCTAGAGTCACTCGAGTACGAAGATTGTCCATCAGGCAAGTCACTTTGATCATGTCTACCGATGTTTTATTGCATTAGTTCTTACATCACCCCAATTGGATGCAAAGTAGGTAATTGGAAACTTGGTTACTTGTTGTAGTATCATGTGGTAGGTACCCCTCAACCCTTTGACACATTGGCCCCGGGAAACGTTGTTTTATATTTTGCTATGCTATTAGTAGACGGGGTTGGTTGTGTGATTCATGAGAGTTGTGAGTTAATAATTTCAACACCTACATGATGATCAAGTCTTCAAGACTTCAAGTTTTCAACTTACCTCTGGGTGGATGATGGTTGAACGGCGCCCTGGAGAAACCAGTGGTTAGCCTAGATGATGCTGGAGATGTGCCAGTATTCATGCGGAAAGGTCCACCCAGGCACAAAGAGACGGATGGATGCTTCAAGACCCAAGGCTTACCTGCACAGCCACAAGTCATTATGGGCTCTGGCTTGGTTGGATATCGTGATGACCCTGGACAGGCAGTGCTACGAGATGTAGAAGAATGGTAGGAAAGGATGGGCACCGACAGAGTCGCAGGGAAACCCTTTGGAAGATCATGTTTTGGTCATCCGTTTCTCAAACACCCTGAAGTGCGAGAAATCAAATGGAGGCGACCAAATCTTGTGGGGAACGTGTGCAAAACTCTGCAAAGTACCCAAACCTAATCGATTAGCCGTGTCCACGGTCATGGATAGTTTGAGCCAAAGGAACTGAAACTATCTGGAACTCTCAACACAATTAATTATATTGATGTGGGTTATTAATGTCAACTTGGGTATGAGAATTGGTTGGTGGAACCATCTCATTAATCAACCAATATTGTAGTTATTATGCCTTTGCCCTCTCTTGTTGTAGGAAAAATTTGGCTTTATGCAAAAACTTACTACCCCACCTGCCATATTTGCATATAGACTAGATGATTACTTTACCCCCTCTCTTGTGACTTTGCCGACATATTCAATATGCTGACCTATACGGCTGCAACGTATCATGTTGCAGAGTACTTTTCCGACCAGGAGTGAGGATACGCTCTATGCTCGATGAGATGCCCCTGGAGTCAGATGGACTCATCTACCTTTGATGCTTCCGCAAGTTTATGGTTTAGTTTATCTCATGCGTTGGCCTTCAGCCACTTTATTGTAATCATTATTGTAATAAAGGACTCGATATGAGATTTCGATTAATTTATGCTGTGTGATTTCCTTTTGATATATACATTGATGTACCTTGTGAGTACCAGCATGATCTTGGGATGGTATAGAAACACCGGAGATTCGACCTTTCAGGTCGGGTCGCTACACACATCCCTAGTTAGCATTGCTCTGGTTAGCATGTGCGTGCATCATGTTTTGATTTTGCACCAATATGAAATGGGGATCAACACGAACCCTAGCACCTCACCTGAATTTAACAAATTTAAAGGTTGTGAAAAATCAACAAATCCAAAATGCCCATCAAAAATGCCCCCCATGTTTGATAAATATTGGCATCAATATATTAGGGGACATTTTAATTTTCAGAACATATATGTCAGTTTAAAATAAATAGTAAAGCTACTAAAAAGGCCAAATAAAGCAATATAAATATTTTAGTCATTCAAAAATATTGAAACCTTTTTGTGTGGGTTTGAAATATTCAAACTATGCTAGCAAAATATTTCAATGTTTTTGAATTAGGTGGGGCGAACATGACAAAAATAAAACAAATGTCAGAAACAAAAAAATAGAAAACGGAAAATAAGAAAAGGGGAAGCTTACCCGTACCTGGCCCTAGAGAGAAGTTGGCCCAGCCCACCAGGGGTAGGGGGTATTCTTCCTCCTCTGCCAGGAGGACAGGCAACTGTGTGGCCAGCACGCCGATGTCGCTCCTGGCACCTCCTGCCTGCCTGTCTGGCGTGGAGGCTCCCTGAAGCCCCGAGGCCTCCCCCAACTGCTTCCCTCTCTCTCTTAGACTTCCGCCTCTGTCATCATGGGCGCCAAAGCCCCGCTGCCGTAGTCTCGCCGCTCCGGTCGCTCCCTCTCGCTCCCGAGCCTCTCTTTCGCTCCGTCTCGACGCCCTCGTCCTCCTCGCCGAGCCAAGAGCTGCCAGAAGCCCCCAATGCTGCCATCGCCACCATCTTCAACCTCTGGACGCTGGCAAGGATTGAAGGTCACTGCCGCTCCAGAACGTCCCTGAGCTTGCCTCTGACTTTGTCGTGATCACTGTGAGCTTCCGATCCCGTTCCCCCTCTCCTCTTCATCGTTAGAGCGCCATAGCTTCAGTTTGCCTTGAGCCCGAGAGCTCCTTGCTGCCGGTGAGGATGCTGTCGTCGCTACAGTGGCCCAAGCTCCCACCTAAGCACATAGGCATGCTCAGGAGGGCCCTAGGAAGCCGTAGGACCCAAGAGCCATCCCGCTCGTGCTCCGGTTCGTCGAACCCATGCTCAGCCGAGCTTCGGCAATCACCGAGCTCGTCGCCGGCGGCGCTCTAGGCCATCCCAGCCACTGGGATGTGTCCCTTTGGATGTGCGCGAGCATGCACGCCCGTTCAGTGCCTCCCGCCGTCATTTTGGTCGCCGAAGGAGGATTACGGAGCCCCTTTGCTGTCCCTGGCGTTGTCGGCGGCTAAATGTCGACATGTCAGCCTAGTTTGACCACGGGGTTGATCCCCTGGGTCACTGGCAGCTGGGGCCCAACACCTGTTAGTTAAAAACTTAGTAAAAACATAGAAATTAATCTGTAACTCAGATTGAAATAAATTATATATGAAAATTTATCACAAAATTCCAATGAATCCAATGCTTCTGTTGTCATGCATGTTACAGCAACCTATGTAGATGAACATTGACATTTAGCAATAGGTCAATATATAGAATATTTAATGGAGACTGATTTTGAACCTATATTCAAATCCACTCCATCTAAATTCTAATGTTAGTTGCATTAGCTCATCCAACCATGTTGCCATGGCATGATCATGAATCGTATTGCTGCACTAGTCGTGTATTGATTGTTACCTATCTGCATTGTGGTAGGTCCTGCTTCCGACGATACCCTTGAGCATTCCATCGAAGGAGAGTACCTTCCCGCTTCCTACCAAGACAAGCAACCCCTTTGATCATTTCGATGTCATTCCATTCTCTCGCTCCTGCTCTTGTTTATTGCATTAGGACAAACGTTCAATTATTTGTCATTTGCGGTAGATGAACCCATTCCTTTGCATGACCTGTCATTGTCACAATTTATAGCTAGACCTTGCAACCTAGCATACCTGGTAGATGCTTGAGACACGATGTGCTTTACCTGCTTTGCTTGCTATGCTTCATATGCTTAGAGTTGTGTCAGGTCTGATTCATCTGGGTGATGAACTAGAGTGAAACAGTATTGTTCTGATGTGATGAGCTAAATGATGAACCTGATTTGGTAAAGGTAGCGATGAGAGGCTATGTAGGAGTACATAGCGGGTTGTCCCATTGGGACCGTTTTTAGGAACTGAGTTCCGTGTTTGTGATCCAAGACTAGTTACTACCACAAGTTGGCATACTTAATTAACCCTCTCGACTTATCAACCGCCTAGTCCTTGGTCCAGGAGTTGCAAGTAGTTTCTGGTGTTTATAGTTTGCTGGAGGCTGTGTGTAGCGCTGACCCAAGGGTTGGGTTACGACGCGGTAGGCAGTGGCACGGTGTATGAAGGGTCACCTGAATGGTGGGCTTGGGAACCATGCGGACATCCTTTGGGGCCGTAACGGAAACTTTCGCCAGACTTCCGTGCGGGTTCAATCTCAAATAGGCGGAAGCCTGGACTAGAGGTCTTGTGTGATTGACGGTCGTGGCTGACTCCCTCGCTGGGCTTGCGCTTGAAGGTTGTTGAGGTGCCTGGTTTTATGAGCACACAATGATAAGTGTCGAGAGCGTGTGTGAAGGAGTACACCCCTGCAGGTTATGAATCTGTTCGAATGGCCGCGTCCTCGGATATGGACTATTTGGAGAACTTATGTTGTTCATAGATAACTTGGTGGTTACTCTTAAAAATATCAATACAAGTGTGAGTACTGTTGATGGCACTCTCGTAGGTGACGGAAGTTAATCCATGGTTGTGTATTAATGTGGTGTTAGTGGACTCGTGTGCGATATCTAAAATTTCAATAAATAATTAATATGTGTAGTATATGTTAGCCAAGAGTCAAAGATGGCATTGCTGCATTAACTACACTACTCCCCTTGTTGATACATGAGCATAAATAGACTAGGTTTGTTTTAAAGACTTGCTGAATATGTTTGTACTCATGTTTGCTTAATAAATGTTGCATATGAGACTCATGACCCATTAGGTGGGTTCTACCCAGAGATCAACAACGTCGAATAGATGGGGTCCCAGCTACGACCTTATGACCTGTGGCGGGCTGTAGTTAGTCAGGCCATGTGCCTTTTTACCCTTTCATCTGTCTGTACTTAGACAGCTTTATGCTTTTGCTTGGTTTGTATGAACTTGCTTGTATGACTTGAGTGTCAGGTCATGTGACCCCTACCTATAAGAACATATTATGCAAGGCTCCTCTGAGCCACTTAAATAAAAGTCATTTTGTTGTATGGTTATGTTGTGATGCATAGTTGTATCTATGCATATCGGGCATGTCGTGCGTACATGTGACGTGCAACGGTATGTATGGGATCCGACACCTAGTCATGTGCCTGTAGTAGTACTCTTTACGGGGAGCTGCCTCTTTGTGCTTCCATCGAGCCATGGTAGCTTGCTACTACTCCGTACATGTTGGTTGACCGGCATGTATCCTTCTTTGCTGTTGTCCCTTCGGGGAGATGTCTCATAGTGTAATGAAGTCCCTATAGCCTGCTATGACTTGTCTACGTGGAGTGATGACATTTATGTCCCACGATGTAATGGAGTCCTTGTAGCTTGCTATGTCTCGTCTACACATGCTTGAGGCCGACACCTGCATTGCTGGGTTATGTATCCCTGTTCCCGTATGGATGTGCCACTTGGATTCTATGACTAGTCATGTCGACCCGGATTCTCTATCGTTTGAATACATACGTGAGCCAAAAGACGCAAACAGTCCTGGCTAAGGTAAGGCTGCAGCCATCGAATTTACTGTGCGTGAGGCCACAAAGTGATGTGATGTGTTACAGGCTGGATTCCTATGACTTTTGATCCGAGTATCGATAGGTCATGCTAGGAAATTTAGACGTTGATCCCCCGAGCTCCATGGACGATTTTTTCAATAAGCTTGGGTGAGATCGAATTTGATGTTGATCAAGACGCACATTGATTTCTAACAAATCCGACATAGTATGTAGTCCTCGCCCCGGCCGAGGTGGTGACAAAGATCCATTCTTAGATCACGCTGGAACCGCTACAAACACTAGTGTAGCCGTGTGCTATACAAATGGGTTTTAACCCCTTTTTGTGACATCGTCTTAACCCATCACCAAGCATGTGTGGGCGATAGGGGTGAGTATGCCACACGACAGGGAAAACCTGTTGGTAATGCCCGCACCCCGTCACACGTGATGGACAAAAATATATCATCTGTGATTTGAAGGGACTTCACAAATAGGCATATTGGGGAAGACCTTTGAGATGAGCTTAGCATCCCAAACATGGAATCACAAGGGTACGTCTCCGTTTGTACCGCAGATCACACAGAATTTTGTGCATAACATCGTTTGTGATAGGGGTGGTCATCACACACGATAGTTATTATTCTATCGTTTGCGATATTCAAAACATCACTCACGGTGTCTAGAAGAAACTGTTTGGCATTAGGCTGCCCATCACACACACTAGCTATGTGAAAACGTGTGTGATTGGGTGTCCAAACACACACAGTTGTCAACCAGAATTCGTGTATGATTGGTCACCGATCCAACATTCCAACTTTTCTAGAAACTGTGTGGGTTTGTTGAGGTCATTGCCCACAGTGTTGTCTTAGAAACTGTTTGCAATGGGAACCCCAATATTTAGCCTGATTGCTCTATTATTTATAATCCATTTAGGAATCAAATTAACATTTCATATCAACCATAGAATATGTTTCTTATTCATAGTACGACAACCATGATTTCATAATTGAATTACATCAGGATACAACATCATATAGGCCTATACTGCCTAGCTACCCAATTGCACAACAAGACAAAGTTTCAAATGCAACATCTAAAACCTTAACTAAGTATCATCATAGACGGTAAATAGATAGATGGGACTCATCTAGAAAACTATTGAAGTGGAAGGCTAATATTGAGCCTCCAATAATGTTGAAGGTCCTCGCAACTTTAGGCCAGTGCCTGTGGATCATTGACTGCCCATCCTTCATCCTCTTGAGGAAGACTTTGAGATTATACCATGGGTGCTGTATGAATACCTTCTTTGCCGCTTGATCATACAGGTGGTTTCAGACGTAATCATCAATAAACTTCCTGGAGAAGGACGGAAAACAAACATACGTATAAATATATTTTCTATAATTTGAAATGGCGCAAAGGGAAAAGGGCAAGGTGAAAGATATGGTACCATCCTATAGTTGACTGATGTCTTCTTCACCTTGTAGACAAACATCTTGTTATTTTTGTAGTTAGTTTTTTTATCTTAACAATCTTTCTGAGTTTCTTGATTTGACTGATATTCAAGGACACCTCATTTCCCCACATGCAAACATGGTTGAATAGTGGGTCTAAACCTCTTACAGCAGGACCTACATATGCAAGAACAAATGATTAAAAACATTAATATTACAATGGTTCCTGCAATTGCACAATAATGTGCTATTATCCAAATGACCATGGATGTGCAAACCTTGATGGTAAACTTCAGTGTCCCCCATTGTCCCCCTGCAACATATTTAAGAAAAATATTGATCAGCTTACAAGTGATATTTTGCATACTATCAGTGAAATATGCTAATGGAAAATAAATACATTGTGGATCCGAGAAATTAATTTAAGACACATGGAAAAGCTAGTTATCTAAACCAAGCGTACTAAGCACTAGGAAATATAGCGGTTCTATATATTACACATACAAAATTGTACTAACAACAATCGAACATCACATTTCAGAATTGAACTAAATAGTTAAATGATCACCACAAAAAATGAAGGAAACAGTTAATTAAGCACCACATGGCACAATAGAACATACTAGAAGGTCAGGTTGCAGTAGCTTTACATTGGACATTTCACTAGAATTTCTAGATAAAAGGCACCAGCGGCGCACACAATAGGTAAACCAGACATGATTAACCGGCATAGCTAGGTGAACATAGGTCCTTAGTGATAAAGCTAAGAAATGGAAGCTATTCCTCATCGTCGGAGATATCAATGATGATGGGCTCCTTCAACTTGGAAGAGGTCCAGACCTCCACACTATGGGTGCAACCCTCGTAGTCGTGAGTGCCTTGATCCTACCCTGACACCAACATGTCTGCTATGGAGTTGAGGTAAGTACGGGCATGCTAAAAAAACGTCGAAGTCTTTGTAGAACGCACATGCGGTGCCCTAGAGAAAATACCATGAGTTGTCGTTCATAAAATCCAACCCCGTGGCGGTGGCGGAAGCGCGAGAGGCATCAACGCTGGCCTCAATGACGAGGTGGTCCTACAAGATCTAGGGGTCAGCATGCATGGAAGCCATAGCTGTCTCATCTGCGCGTGCAATCATGATTTTCTTCTCTGAAGGGAAATGCTCTATGAGATCCTGGCTATACTACGTGCACCATGGGTTTTGACGTCGATTATTTGGAGGATGGGGTGGTCATTTTGGTGGAAGGTGTATTGCCAGTGGTCAGGCGATGTGGATGGAGGTGGAGGGGTGAGGGGGTACTGGAGACGTGTCGATTACCTGACTAGATGGATGAAAATGAGTAGCAGGAAGGAGTGTCGATTACCTAACTAGTGAAGTTTTCAACTAGGAAAGGTGGAGTAAAAGTGGGAAATGTGGCTATTGATTCGTACCGGGGCTGAGGGACATAGATATTTCCGCAGCATCCCCAAAAATTTATTCGGTGTAGTGAAAAACTGGAGTGAAAAGCACCATCAGACACAGTCCATTATTCAGAACCATGTGCAATATCAAAACATCACAAATGAAGCATGTTTTATACCCCATGTGTGATCAACTTGAAAGTGCATTTTTTTAGAATAGTTCTTGATATCAACACATCGCAAATGAAGCCTATGCTATAACCCGTGTGTGATGAACTTGGACGTGAAAATGTTTGTCTCCAAGCTTCAGACGTAAGATTGGGTACTACACTGCACACGGTTCGTGCCAAAATATTGTGTGTGATGATCTTCGATTTAATTTTCAATTGAAAGATGGAATGGGGATATGGCAGTAAATGTTTTGTCTGAATTTCCCTGGTTAAACTGGTCATCCATGTCGTCGCATAATTTAACATCGTTTGCTAATTTGGGTACTACACAAAAGAGCCTACACCATAACACGCACTTATTAATGGAGCAATTAAACAGAGTTAGTTGACCTAAACATTACTCTAAGAAAAGTTCAAAACTCTAAACACAGACTACTGTTCCTCCTGACGCTCTTCGATCTCCGTCGCATCCCCCATGACCAGCTCGTGCTCAATGACCTCTAGGGGTAGGGCCTCCATGGCATACATCAGCACATACCTTGTAGGCAACTCACATTCCACGTCCGCCATCTCTTTGGAAAAGGCCGCCACGAGTTTGGTGTGGTTGGTCACGGTCTGGGCATTGATAGACTCCATGTTGGCAAGGGAGGCTTCCAATGAATGGACGGCTGCCCGAGCACTCTCGGTGATTGCCAACTCTTTAGGCGTAGGTTGCTGACCTCTGTCGGAGAAGGCTGCTACTATTTGTGTGGTGGATGGCATGAGATGGGCATGGGCATCCTCGGCATAGGCGGGGGCAGCCGCCATGAGGGCTACCGTGGTCGTCGAGGAACAAAGAACTGCTATGTCATTCTCTCCATTTGCTATCCCGATCACGGATGTTGTTTCTGTTGGGGAACGATGCATGGGAAACAAAAAAATTCCTACGCACACGCAGATCTATCCATGGTGATGAGCATCTACGAGAGGGAGAGTGGATATACATACCCTTGTGGATCGCTAAGCGGAAAGCGTTAAGAAACGCGGTTCGTGTAGTCGAACGTCTTCGCGATCCAAATCGCCGAGCGTCCCGCGATCTCATCACGATCCGTCTCGCGATCTCATCACGATCCGTCCCGCAATCTCCTCACGATCCATCTCACGATCTTTATCACGGTTCTTCCAATCTAGCGCCGAACGGACGACACCTCCGCGTTCAGCACACGTATAGCTTGATGACGATCTCCGCCTTCTTGATCCAGCAAGAGGGAGTGGAGAGGTAGAAGAGTTCTCCGGCAGCATGATGGTGCTCCGGCGATGGTGGTGGAGCTATTCCGGCAGGGCTTCGCCTAAGCACTGCAGAAATCCGATCTAGAGGAGAAACTATGCACTGGAGGAACGGGTAGCACGTGGCTAAAATCTGGTGCCAAAAAACCCTAAAACATCTAGTATATATAAGAGGAAGAGAGGAGGAGGCTTGGCCCTCAAAGGACCAGCAATTGGGTCGGCCAAATCAAGTGGGAGAGGTAGAATCCACCTCCAATCCTAGTAGGACTAGGATTCACCCTTTTTTTGCATTTTTCCACCTTTTTCTTTTGGTCTTTTATTCCCAGCCCACTAAGGGCTGGTTAATACTCTCCCACAGCCCATGAAGCCTCTTGGGTCGAAATACCCCTCCCGGAGGTCTCCCAGTGCACTACCGGCACTCCCGGTACACTACCGATGAGCCCGAAACTTTTTCGGCGACCAAACTAGGACTTCCTATATATGAATCTTTACCTCCGGACCATTACGGAGCTCCTCATGACGTCCGGGATCTCATCCGGGACTCCGAACAAACTTCAGTTAGCACCATACATAACTCTACACTACCGAAACGTCACCAAATGTTACGTGTGCAGACCCTACGGGTTCGAGAACTATGTAGACATGACCGAGACACCTCTACGATCAATAACCAATGGCGGGACCTGGATGTCCACATTCGTTCCTACATATTCAACGAATATCTTTATCGGTCGAACCTCTATGTCAAGGATTCAGTTAATCTCGTATGATGTTCCCTTTGTTCTTCGGTATGTTACTTGCCCGAGATTCGACCGTCGGTATCTCCATACCTAGTTCAATCTCGTTACCGAAAAGTCTCTTTACTCGTTCCGTAATACAAGATCCCGCAACTAACAATTAGTCACATTGCTTGCAAGGCTCATTGTGATGTTGTATTACCGAGTGGGCCCTGAGATACCTCTCCGTCACACGGAGTACCAAATCCCAGTCTTAATCCATGCCAACTCAACAGACACCCTCGGAGACACCTGTAGAGCACCTTTATAGTCACCCAGTTACGTTGAGACGTTTGATACACACAAGGTACTCCTCCGATATCTGTGAGTTGCATGATCTCATGGTCATAGGAACACATACTTGACATGCAGAAAATAGTAGCAATAAACTGACACGATCATAAGCTACGTTTGTAGTTTGGGTCTTGTCCATCACATCATTCTCCTAATGATGTGATCCCGTTATCAAATGACATCTCATGTACATGGCTAGGAAACCTTAACCATCTTTCAATCAACGAGCTAGTTCACTAGAGGCATACTAGGGATATTGTGTTTGTCTATGTATCCACATGTATCCATGTTTCCAATTAATACAATTATAGCATGGATAATAAACGATTATTATGAACAAGCAAATATGATAATAACTAATTTATTATTGCCTCTAGGGCATATTTTCAACAGCCTCCCACTTGCACTAGAGTCAATAATCTAGTTTACATCACCATGTGATTCGCATTGTTATGAATCTAACACCCAATGAGTTCTGGGGCTCTATCATGCTTTGCATGTGAGAGAGGTCTTATAGTCAACGGGTCTGCGACATTCAGATCCGTGTGTACTTTGCAAATTTCTATGTCAAACCGTAAACACCACTACCACACTCCACTTGGTTCTATTCCAAATGGCTGCTCGACTATACGTATCCAGATTGCTACTACGAGTCATCCGGATTGGTGTTAAAGCTTGCATCCAGGTGACTCTTTATGAGAAACTCTTTATCACCTCCATAATCGAGAAACATCTCCTTAGTCTTTTAGTTACTAAGGATAATCTTGACCGTTGTCCAGTGATCCACTCCTGGATCACTCTTGTACCCCATGACGGACTCATGGCAAGGCACACACAGGTGCGGTACACAGCATGGCATACTATACAGAGCCTATGGCTAAGGCATAGGGGACGACATTCGTCCTTTCTCTTTCTTCTGCCGTGGATGATCTTTGAGTCTCACTCAACTTCACACCTTACAAAGCAATCGAGAACACTTCTCTCTGACTAATCCATTTTGAACTCTTTCAAAATCTTGTCAAGGTATGTACTCATTGAAAGTCTTATCAAACATCTTGATCTATTTTTATAGATCTTGATGCTCAACAATTAGGTAGCTTTATCCAGGTCTTCCTGTGGAAAACTCTTTTCAAACAACCGTTTATGCTCTCCAGAAATTCTACATCATTTCCGAATAGCAATATGTCATCCACATATACTTATCAGAAACTCTATAGTGCTCCCACTCACTTTATTGCAAATACAAGTTTCTCGTAAACTTTGTATAGACTCAAAAACTTTGATCACCTCATCAAAGTGTATATTCCAACTCCTAGATGCTTGCTTTAGTTCATAGAAGAATCACTGAAGCTCGCACATCTTTCAGCATCCTTAGGACTGACAAAACCTTCTTGTTGTATCTCATACAACCTTTCCTTGAGGAAGGAAACGATGTTTTGGCATCCATCTGCCAGATTTCATAATTGAAAAATGCAGCAACTGCTAACATAATTTCAGCAGACTTTAGCATCGCTACGAGTGAGAAAGTCTCATTGCAGTCAACTCTTTGAACTTGTCGTAAACTACTTTGCAACAAGTCGAGCTTTACAAATGGTAACATTTACCATCAGCGTCTGTCTTCATTTTAAAGATCCATTTTAACGAACAAGTCCACCAAATCCTATACTTGGTTTTCATACATGGATCCTTTCTCGGATTTCATGGCCTCTAACCATTTGTTGGTTTCTAGGCCCATCATCGCTTCTCCATAGTTCGTAGGTTCATCGTTGTCCAACAACATGACCTCCAAGACAGGGTTGTCGTACCGCTTAGTAGCAGTACACATCCTTGTCGACCTACAAAGTTCGATACTAACTTGATCCGAAGCTTCATGATCATCATCATTAACTTCCTATTTAACTGACGTAGGCTTCACAGAAACATCTTTCTGCGCTGCGCCACTTTCTGGTTGAAGTAAAGGTTCAATAACCTCATCAAGTTCTATTTTCTCGTAGGTTGATAGTAACTTGATCCGAAGCTTCATGATCATCATCATTAACTTCCTCTTCAACTGACGTAGGATTCACAGAAACATCTTTCTGTGTTGTGCTACTTTCTGGTTGAAGTAGAGGTTCAATAACCTCATCAAGTTCTATCCTCCTCCCACTCAATTCTTTCAAGAGAAACCTTTTCTCGAGAAAGGACCCTGTTTTAGCAATAAACATTTTATGCTTGGATCTGAGATAGAAGGTTCACCCAACTTTTCTTAGGGTATACTATGAAGATGCATTTGTCCGCTTTGGGTTCGAGCTCATTAGGTGAAAACATTTTCCACACAAGCGTCGTAGCCCCAAGCATTAAGAAATGGCAGCTTAAGTTTCTATCAAACCAAAATTCACACGGTGTCATCTCAACGGATTTAGATGGTGCCCTATTTAAAGTGAATGTAGTTGTCTCTAATGCATAACCCCAAAATTATAGTAACAAAACGATAAGAGACATCATAGCATGCACCATATCCAATAGAGCACAACTATGACGTTCGGACACACCATCACACTATGGTGTTCCAGGTGGCGTGAGTTGTGAAAACAATTCTCACATTGTCTAAAGTTGTATGCCAAACTCGTAACTCAGATATTCACCTCCACGATCATATCGCAAACATTTTTATCTTCTTGTCATGATGATCTTAAAACTTCACTCTGAATTTGCCTGAACTTTTCAAACGATTCAGACTTGTGTTTCATTAAGTAAACATACACTATATCTACCCAAATCATCAGTGAAGGTAAGAAAATAAGGATATCCACCGCACGCTACAAGACTCATTGGATTGCATACATCAACATGTATCATTTCCAATAAATCACTTGCCCGCTCCGTCAAACCAGAAAACGGGGTCCTTAGTCATCTTTGACCAAGAGGCATGGTTCGCATGTATCAACCGATTCGAAATCGAAAGTGTCCAAAGATCCATCAGCATGGAGTTTCTTCATGCGTTTTATACCAATATGACATTTAGCGGCAGTGTCACAAGTATGTGGTACTATCATTATTAATTTTGCATATTTTGGCATCAATGTTATGAACATGTGTATTACTACGATCAAAATTTCAACAAACCATTCTTACTGGGTGCATGACCATTGAAGGTATTATTCATGTAAACAGAATAACCATTATTCTCTAACTTAAATGAATAACCGTGTTGCAATGAACATGATCTAATCACGTTCATGCTCAACGCAAAAACACCAAATAAAATTTATTTAGGTTCGTCACTAATCTCGAAGGTAGAGAGAGCGTGCGATGTTGATCACATCAACCTTGGAAACATTTCCAACACACATCGTCACCTCACACTTAGCTAGTATCCGTTTATTCTGTAGCTTTTACATCTAGTTACTAACATTTAGCAACCGAACCGGTATCCAATACCCAGGTGCTACTAGGAGTACTAGCAAGGCACACATCAATAACACGTATATCAAATATACTTCTGTCGACTTTGTCAGCCTTCTTATCTACCAAGTATCTAGGGTTGTTCCACTTCAGGGACCGTTCTCCTCATAATCGAAGCACTTAGTCTCGGGTTTGGGTTAGACTTTGGGTTGCTTCACTGGAGCTGCAACTGACTTGCTATCCATGAAGTTTCCCTCCTTGCTCTTGCCCTTCTCGAAACTAGTGGTTTTGACTAACCATCAACACTTTGACGCTCCTTATCGATTTCTACCTTCGCGGTGTCAAACATCGCCAACAGCTCAGGGATCATTAATTCTATCCCTGGCATTTTATAGTTCATCACCAAGTTCTAGTAGCTTAGTGAAAGTGACTTGGAGAACTATATCAATCACTATCTTATCTGGAAGATGAACTCCCACTCGATTCAAGCGATTGTAGCACCCAGACAATCTGAGCACATGCTCAACGATTGAGCTATTCTCGTTCATCTTGCAAGCAAAGAATCTTGTTGGATATCTCATATCTCGCAACACAGGCACGAGCCTGAGATCCTAATTTCAGCTCTTAGAACATCTCATATGTTCCGTGACGTTCAAAACGTTTCGAAGCCTCAATTCTTAGCCGTAATGCATGACGCACTAAACTATCAAGTAGTCATCAACACGTACCTGTCAGATGTTCACAACATCTACAGACGACACTAGAGGGGTTGGCACACCGAGCGGTGCATTAAGGACATAAGCCTTCTGTCTAGCAACGAGGACAATCCTCAGATCATGGATCCAATCCGCAATATTGCTACCATCATCTTTCAACTCTATTTCTCTAGGAACATATAAAAATTCAAGGGAGCTACAGCGCGAGCAAGTAATCTACAACATAATTTGCAAAGACACTACTGACTATGTTCATGATAATGAGTTCAATTAATCATATTACTTAAGAACTCCCACTCAAATTGACATCCCTCCGGTCATCCGAGTGATACATGATCCAAATTCACCAACTCAAGTCTGATCATCACATGAGTTGAGGTGGTTAGAATGGTGAACATCATCATGTCGATCATATCTACTATATGACTCATGTTCAACCTTTCGGTCTCTTGTGTTCCGAGGCCATGTCTGTACATGCTAGGCTCGTCAACTTTAACCCGAGTGTTCTGCGCGTGCAACACTGGCTTGCACCCGTTGTATGTGAACGTAGAGTCTATCACACCCGATCATCACGTGGTGTCTCAACACGATGAACTTTCGCAACGGTGCACACTCGGGGAGAACACAATTTATCTTGACATTTAAGTGAGGGATCACCTTATAATGCTACCGTCGTACTAAGCAAAACAAGGTGCATAAAAGGATTAACATCACATGCAATTCATAAGTGAGATGATATGGCCATGAACTTGTGCTTTAGATCTCCATCTTGAAAGCACCGACATGATCTCCATCGTCACCGGCAAGACACCATGATCTCCATCAACGTGTCGCCATCGGGGTTGTCGCGCCCAGCATGCTTCTACTACTATTGCTACCGTTTAGCGATAAAGTAAAGCATTACATAGTGCTTAATGATTGACACGCAGGTCATACAATAATTAAAGACAACCCTATGGCGCCTGCCGGTTGCCGTACTCATCGACATGCAAGTCGTGATAATCTATACGTCACATGATCATCTCATACATCACATATATCACATCATGTAATTGGCCATATCATATCACAAGATACCCTGCAAAAACAAGTTAGACGTCCTCTAATTGTTGTTGCGTGTTTTACGTGGCTGCTATGGGTATCTAGCAAGAACAATTCTCATCTATGCAAAAACCACAACGGTGATACACTAGTTGCTTTTCAACCTTCTCAAGGACCGCCTTTGTCGAATCCGATCCAACTAAAGTGAGAGAAACTGCCACCCGCAAGCCATCTAGGCAACAAGTTGCGTCGAGGGAACCGGTCTCTCGTAAGTGTACGAGTAATATTGGTCCGGGCCGCTTCATCTCACAATACCACTGAACCAAAATCCAACCAAGGGAGGAAGCAATCTAAGCATCAACGCCCACAAACCTTTTGTGTTCTACTCGAGATCTCATCTACACATAGACCTAGCTCATGATGTCACTGTTGGGGAACGATGCATGGGAAACAAAAAAATTCCTACGCACATGCAGATCTATCCATGGTGGTGAGCATCTACGAGAGGGAGAGTGGATCTACATACCCTTGTAGATCGCTAAGCGGGAAGCGTTAAGAAACGCGTTTGGTGTAGTCGAACGTCTTCGCGATCCAAATCGCTGAGCGTCCCGTGATCTCATCACGATCCGTCTCGCGATCTCATCATGATCCGTCCCGCGATCTCATCATGATCCGTCTCACGATCTTGATCACGATCTGTCCCGTGAACTCACCACGATCCGTCCCGCGATCTCATCACGATCCGTCTCACGATCTTGATCACGGTTCTTCCGATCTAGCGCCGAAACGGCGGCACCTCCGCGTTCAGCACACGTACAGCTTGATCACGATCTCTGCCTTCTTGATCCAGCAAGAGGGAGCAGAGAGGTAGAAGATTTCTCCGGCAGCATGAAGGTGCTCCGGCGATGGTGGTGGAGCTATTCCGGCAGGACTTCGCCTAAGCACTGCAAAAAATCCGATCTAGAGGAGAAACTATGCACTGGAGGAACGGGTAGCACGTGGCTGAAATCTGGTGCCAAAAAACCCTAAAACCTCTAGTACATATAAGAGGAAGAGAGGAGAAGGCTTGTCCCTCAAAGGACCAGAAATTGGGTCGGCCAAATCAAGTGGGAGAGGTGGAATCCACCTCCAATCCTAGTAGGACTATGATTCACCCTATCTTTTGCCTTTTTCCACCTTTTTCTCTTTGGGCTTTTTTTCCAGCCTCATGGGCCTTGTGTGGGAATTCCACAAGCCCAATAAGGGATGGTTAATACTCTCCCACAGCCCATGAAGCCTCTTGGGTCGAAATACCCCTCCCAAAGGTCTCTCGGTACACTCCCGGCACTCCCGGTACACTACCGATGAGCCCGAAACTTTTCCTGCGACCAAACTGGGACTTCCTATATATGAATCTTTACCTCCGGACCATTCCAGAGCTCCTCATGATGTTCGGGATCTCATTCGGGACTCCGAACAAACTTCGGTCACCACCATACATAACTCTACACTACCGAAACGTCACCAAACCTTAAGTGTGCAGACCCTGCGGGTTCGAGAACTATGTAGACATGACCGAGACACCTCTACGGTCAATAACCAATGGCGCGACCTGGATGTCCACATTGGTTCCTACATATTCTATGAAGATCTTTATCGTCGAACCTCTATGTCAAGGATTTAGTTAATCCCGTATGATGTTCCCTTTGTTCTTCGGTATGTTACTTGCCCGAGATTCGATCGTCGGTATCTCCATACCTAGTTCAATCTCGTTACCGGAAATTCTCTTTACTTGTTCCGTAATACAAGATCCCGCAACTAACAATTAGTCACATTGCTTGCAAGGCTCATTGTGATGTTGTATTATCGAGTGGGCCCTAAGATACCTCTCCGTCACACGGAGTAACAAATCCCAGTCTCGATCCATGCCAACTCAACAGACACCCTCGGAGACACCTGTAGAGCACCTTTATAGTCACCCAGTTAGGTTGCGACGTTTGATACACACAAGGTACTCCTTCGATATCTGTGAGTTGCATGATCTCATGGTCATAGGAACACATACTTGACATGCAGAAAACAGTAGCAATAAACTGACATGATCATAAGCTACGTTTGTAGTTTGGGTCTTGTCCATCACATCATTCTCCTAATGATGTGATCCCGTTATCAAATGACATCTCACGTACATGGCTAGGAAACCTTAACCATCTTTCAATCAACGAGCTAGTTCACTAGAGGCATACTAGAGACATTGTGTTTGTCTATGTATCCACACATGTATCCATGTTTCCAATTAATACAATTATAGCATGGATAATAAACGATTATTATGAAGAAGGAAATATGATAATAACTAATTTATTATTGCCTCTAGGGCATATTTCCAACTGTTTCGGCCATCTCAGATGCAGTAGTTGCCCTTTCGGCGGCTGCAGCTGCCCTGTTGGAGATTGCGGCCGTGCTAAAGGATGTTGTGAGCGTGTTCATGGCTGATGCAACCGGGCTCAAGATGGAGTGGGTCGCCGAAGTTGCCCTCACGATGCTGATCCACGTCCCCATCTTTCACTGGTGACACTTGAACAGTAAAGTTGTCTTGGGGAACAAGTGTGGCTGTGTGGTTGACGCGCTGACGGTGGACTGAAGCTTTTGGCCTAAGTCGTACATAAGGATGGGGCCAAGATAGTTTTATACCACATCGCACATGTTTCATCATTAAGAATTGTTTGCAATGTTTTTGATTTTCATGTTGATTTCAAATGAAAAATGAAGTTACATCGGCAATTAAAGGTGTTTATATGGCAATAACATTTATCTGTTGTAAACTTGCAACTATAGGAGTGTCTGTTAAATATGGAATTATTTAGGGTTGTTTAGGCCATTTTCAACAATTAATGAGTTTTTGAGTCATTTCATGTGCATTCTTCAAATTTAAACTGCAGTTAACACACACTAGAGTGCACCTGAATGGGTTGAAAATCATCTATGTATCACTGGATACATGTTTTGGTCCCATGCAAGAAATGGACCTTGAACGAATTCCAAATCTCTCGGTATTTTGGCTCAGTCGTAGACTTTGAGAAGCCTTATTTTCAAATTCCAGTAAATCAAAATATCGTCAGAAATTGATGAAACTTTGCATTGTGTCATGTCATGGCTAATGGGAGTTGTGCTAAAAACAATGCCCACTTCAGGACAAGTCTTGGCACAAACCTCTGATAAACCGAATATTCTCACAAGAAGTCATGTGGTTCCAGTAGGGAAATTTCACATTTAATGTGCCAAACAACATCTGATGCCTCTTCTTCCCTTGAATTTATTTCTAGAGTCTCCACATAGCAACATGAATGTGTCGTTCTTAACTATAGTATCTTACAAAGTTCGTTTGGCCTTTTTAGTACATTAACTCAGTTTTTTGGGCATTCAATGTGCATATTTCTAATTTGAACAACAGTCACATGGTCCAGCGCATGTAGGTCAAAAAACATATGTGTTTCCCTGTCAAGGCCTCCACACCGTGGGTGCAACCCTCTTAGTGGTGAGTGTCCTGATCCTGCCCTGGCACAAACATATTGGCTCTGGAGTTGAGGTAAGCATTGGCACGCTGAAAAAACACATTGAAGTCTTTGTCGAACGCACCGACAGTGCCCTAGAGAAAAGACCACGAGCTGTCATTTATAGCAACCAACCACGTGGCGATGTCGGCGTGCGAGGCATCAACAGTGGCCTCAACGACGAGATGCTCATCCAAAATCTGGGGGTCGGCACGCATGCAAGCCATAGCTTCCTCATCTTTGTGTGCAGTCGCGATTTCCTTCTCCGCAGCCAAATGCTCTTTGAGATCCTGGCTATACTATGTGCACCATGGCTTTCGACTCGATTAATTGTAGGATGGGGTGGTGATTTGGGTGCAAGGTGTCACACCGGTGGTCTGGCCATGTGGGATGGAAGAGGAGGAGGTGAGGTGGTATTGGGAAGGTGTCGATTACCTGACTAGATGGACGAGGCCGAGCAGTAGGAAGGAGGATCGGCCTGCGAGGAGGCGGTGCTGCGAGCAAGCAGCGAAGGTTTGAACTAGGAAAGGTAGAGGAAAAGGGGGCAATGCGGCTATTGATTTGTACCGGGGGGCGAGGGAGGTAGATATTTCCACGACATCGCAAATTTTCATTCAGTGCAGCGAACAACTGGAGTGGAAAGCACCATCAGGCAGGGTCCATTATACAGAACCTTGTGCGATATCAAAACATCACAAACGAAGCCTTTGTTATAGCACGTGTGTGATCAACTTGAACGTGCATTTTCATAATAGTTCTCGATATCGACACATCACAAACGAAGCATGAGCTATACCCTGTTTGTTATGACCTTGGACGTGCAAATGTTTGTCTCCAAGCTTCCAATGTAAGATTGGGTAATACATTTCACACGGGTCATGCCAAAAAATTGTGTGTGATGGACTTCAATTTCATTATCAATTGGAAGATGAAATGGGGATATGGTGGCAAATTTTTTGTCCGAATTTGCCTAGTTAAAGTTGTCATCCACATCGTCGCATAATTTAACATCAATTGTTAATTTGGGTTCTACACAAAAGAGCCTACACCATAGCTCGCACTTACTTAATCGAGCAATTAAACAGAGTTGGTTGACCTCAGCATTATTCTAAGAAAAGACCAGTGCTCTAAACAAATACTATGTTCCGCCTAACGCTCACCGATCTCTGTTGTACCCTCCACAACCAGCTCGCATTTGACAACCTCCAGGGGAAGGGGCTCCATGGCATCCATCGCCACATACTCTGCAAGGAACTCGTACTCCGCGTCCGTCATCTCTTTGGAAAAGGCCTCCATGTGTCTGGTGTGGGCGGCCATGGTCCGGGTATTGACAGCCTCCATCTCAGCAAGGGAGGCTCCCACCAAATGGACGGCTACCCGAGCACTCTTGGCGATTGCCAATTCTTTGGACGTAGGTTGCCAACCGTTTTCGGAGAAGGCAGCTGCTATTTGTGCGATGACCAACACGAGCTAGGCATGGGCGGCCTTGGCATAGGCATGGGTAGCCGCCATCAGGGCTATGGCAGGCGTCGAGAAATGACAACTGCTCTACCATTCTCGCCATTTTCTATCCCGATCGCGAATGTTGCTGCGGCCATCTCACATGCAGCAGCTGCCCTTTCAGCGACTACAACTATATTGTCGGAGATTGTAGCCATGCTCAAGGATATTGTGAGCATGTTCATGGTTGATGCAACCGTGCTCAGCTAGAGTGGGTGGCTGAAGTTTCCCTCACAACGCCGATCCACGTCCCTATCTTTCACCAGCGACACATGAAAAGTAAAGTTGTCCTGGGAAACAAATATGACTGTGGTTGACGCGCTGACGGTGGAGTAAAGCTTCCGGCCTAAGCCATATATTAGGATTAGCCAAAGATATTTTTATACCACATCACACACATTTCATTATCAATAATTGTTTGCGATGTACTTGATTTTCATATTGCTTTGAAACGATAAATGAAGTTACATAGACAATTGAAGGTGTTTGGATAGCAATAAAATTTATCTGAAGTGAACTTGCAACTACAGGAGTGTGTATTAAATATTAAATTATTTAGGGTTGTTAGGCCCTTTTAAACATTTACAAAGTTTGTTAGACATTTCATGTGCATTGGTCAAATTTGAACTACATTTAAGCACATACTAGAGTGCACCTAAATGGGTTGAAAATCATTTATGTGTCACTGGATACATGCTTTGGTCCCATGCAAGAAATGGAAATTAAATGAATTCCAAACCTTTTGATAGTTTGGCTCGGCCATAGACTTTCAGATGTCATATTTTCAAATTCCATTAAATCCAAATACCGTCAGAAATTCATGAAACTTGACATTGTGTCATGTCATGGATCATGGGTGTTGTAGTAAAAACAATGTCCACTTCAGGACAAGTCTTGGCATAAACCTCTTACAAACTAAACATTCTCAAACTAAACATTTTCAGCCATGTGCTACCCGTTCCTCTAGTGCATAGTTTCTCCTCTAGATCGGATTTCTATACTGCTTACGCGAAGCCCTGCCGGAATAGCTCAACCACCATCGCCGGAGGGCCGTCGCGCTGCCGGAGAACTCTTTTACCTCTCCGCTCCCTCTTTCTGGATCAAGAAGTCGGAGATCATCATCGAGCTGTACGTGTGCTGAACACGGAGGTGTCATCCGTTCGGTGCTAGATCGGAAGGACTGTGATCAAGATCGCGAGACGGATCGTGATGTGATCGCGAGACAGATCGTGATGAGATCGCGGGACGGATCGTTATGAGTTCGCGGGGCGGATCGTGATTGGATCGCGGGATGGATCATGATGAGATCGCGGGATGCACGGCGATTTGGATCGCGAAGATGTTTGACTACACCAACCACGTTTCTTAACGCTTCCCTCTTTGCGATCTACAAGGGTATGTAGATCCACTCTCCCCCTCGTAGATGCTCATCACCATGGATAGATCTTGCATGTGCGAAGGAAATTTTTTGTTTCCTATGCAACATTCCCCAACAGTGGTATCAGAGCTAGGTCTATGTGTAGATGACATCTCGAGTAGAACACAAAGATTTTGTGGGTGTTGATGCTGAGATTGCTTCCTCCCTTGGTCACGTTTTGGTTCAGCAGTATTGTGGGATGAAGCGGCCTAGACCAACCTTACTCGTACGCTACGAAAGACCGGTTCCAACGACTGACGTGTAACCTCCTTGCACAAAGATGGCTGGCGGGTGTCTGTTTCTCATACTTTAGTTGGATCGGATTCGACAAAGGCGGTCCTTGAGAAGGTTTACAAGCAACTAGTGTATCACCGTTGTGGTTTTTGGGTAGATGGGAATTGTTCTTGGTAGATACCCGTAGCATCCACGTAAAACATGCAACAACAATTAGAGGATGTCTAACTTGTTTTTGCAGGGTATGTTGTGACGTGATATGGCCAATTACATGACGTGATATATGTGATGTATGAAATGACCATGTGATGTATAGATTATCATGACTTGCCTGTCGCTGAGTACGGCAACCGGCATGAGCCATAGGGTTGTCTTTAATTATTGTATGACCTGCGTGTCAATCATTAAGCGCTATGTAATGCTTTACTTTATCGCTAAACAGTAGCAATAGGAGTAGAAGCATGTTGGGCGCATCAACCCTGATGGCGACACGTTGATGGAGATCAAGATGATGGAGATCATGGTGTCGTGCCGGTGACGATGGAGATCATGCGAGTGCTTTCAAGATGGAGATCAAACGCATAAGTTCATGGCCATGTCGTGTCACTTATGATTTGCATGTGATGTTAATCCTTTTATGCACCTTGTTTTTCTTAGGATGAAGGTAGCATTATAAGGTGATCCCTCACTTAAATTTCAAGATGAATTGTGTTCTCCCCAAGTGTGCACCATTGCAAAAGTTCGTCGCGTTGAGACACCACGTGATGATCGGGTGTGATAAACTCTACATTCACATACAATGGGTGCAAGCCACTGTTGCACATGCAGAACACTCGGGTTAAACTTGACGAGCCTAGCATGTATAGACATGGCCTCGGAACACAAGAGACCGAAAGGTCGAACATGAGTCATATAGTAGATATGATCAACATGATGATGTTCACCATTGAAACCACCTCAACTCACGTAATGATCGGACTTGAGTTGGTGAATTTGCATCATGTATCACTTGAATGACTGGAGGGATGTCAATTTGAGTGAGACTTCTTAAGTAATATGATTAATTGAACTCATTATCATGAACATAGTCAGTAGTGTCTTTGCAAACTGTGTTTTAGATTACTAGCTCACGCTGTAGCTCCCTTGAATTTTTATATGTTCCTAGAGAAATAGAGTTGAAAGATGATGGAAGCAATATTCCGGACTAGCTCCGTGATCTAAGGATTGTCCTCATTGTTGCATAGAAGGCTTATGTCCTTGATGCAACGCTTGATGCGCCAACCCCTCTAGCGTTGTTTGTAGATGTTGTGAACATCTGACAGGCATGTTCTGATAACTACTTGATAGTTCAGAGCGTCATGCATTACAGCGTAGAATTGAGGCTCCGAAACATTTTGAACATCATGGAACATATGAGATGTTCTAAGAGCTGATATTAGGATCTCAGGCTCGTGCCCGTGTTGTGAGATATGAGATCTCTAACAAGTTTCTTTGCCTGTAAGATGAAGGAGAATAGCTCAATCGTTGAGCACGTGCTCAGATTGTCTGGGTGCTACAATCGCTTGAATGGAGTGGGAGTTGATCTTCTAGATAGAATAGTGATTGATATTGTTCTCCAAGTCACTGTCACTAAGCTACTAGAACTTGGTGATGAACTATAAACGCCAGGGATAGAAATAATGATCCCTGAGCTGTTCGCGATGTTTGACACCGCGAAGGTAGAAATCAAGAAGGAGCATCAAGTGTTGATGGTTAGTAAAACCACTAGTTTCGAGAAGGGCAAGGGCAAGGAGGAAAACATCATGGATAGCAAGTCAGTTGCTGCTCCAATGAAGCAACCCAAAGTTGAACCCAAAGCCGAGACTAAGTGCTTAGATTATGAGGAGAGTGGTCGCTGAAGCGGAACAACCCTAGATACTTGGTAGATAAGAAGGCTGGCCATGTCGATAGAAGTATATTTGATATACGTGTTATTGATGTGTACCTTGCTAGTACTCCTAGTAACACCTGGGTATTGGATGCTGGTTCGGTGCTAAATGTTAGTAACTCAAAATAAAAGCTACGGAATAAACGGAGAAATAGCTAAGGGTGAGGTGACGATGTGTGTTGGAAATATTTCCAAGGTTGATGTGATCAAGATAGCATGCTCTCTCTACCTTCGAGATTTGTGACGAACCTAAATAAATGTTATTTGGTGTTTTGCGTTGAGCATGAACGTGATTAGATCATGTTTATTGCAACACGATTATTCATTTAAGTTAGAGAATAATGGTTAATCTGTTTACATGAGTAATACCTTCAATGGTCATGCACCTAGTGAGAATGGTTTGTTGAATCTTGATCGTAGTAATACACATGTTCATAACATTGATGCCAAAAGATACAAAGTTAATAATGATAGTACCACATACTTGTGGCATTGCCGCTGGATGTCATGTTGGTATAAAACACATGAAGAAACTCCATGCTGATGGATGTTTGGAATCATTCGATTTTGAATCATTTGAGACATGCGAACCATGCCACTTGGGCAAGATGACTAAGGACCCCGTTTTCCGGTTTGATGGAGCGGGCAAGTGATTTATTTGAAATGATACATGTTGATGTATGCAATCCAATAAGTCTTGCAGCGTGCGGTGGATATCGTTATTTTCTTACCTTCACCGATGATTTGAGTAGATATAGTGTATATTTACTTAATGAAACACAAGTCTGAATCGTTTGAAAAGTTCAAGAAAATTCAGAGTGAAGTTTAAGATCATCGTGACAAGAAGATAAAAATGTCTGCGATATGATCGTGGAGGTGAATACCGGAGTTACGAGCTTGGCATACAACTTTAGACAATGTGAAAGTTGTTTCACAGCTCACACCACCTGGAACACCATAGTGTGATGGTGTGTTCGAACGTCATAGTCATGCTCTATTGGATATGGTGCGTGCTATGATGTCTCTTATCGTTTTGCTACTATAGTTTTGGGGTTATGCGTTAGAGACAACTACATTCACTTTAGATAGGGCACCATCTAAGTCCGTTGAGATGAGAACGTGTGCATTATGGTTTGATAGAAACTTAAGGTGTCACTTCTTAATGTTTGGGGCTGCGACACTTGTGTGGAAAATGTTTTCACCTAATGAGCTCGAACCCAAAGCGAACAAATGCATCTTCATAGAATACCGTAAGAACAGTTGGGTAAACCTTCTATCTCAGATCCAAGCATAAAGTGTTTGTTGCTTAAACTGTGTCCTTTCTTGAGAAAGAGTTTCTCTCGAAAGAATTGAGTGGGAGGAAGATATAACTTGATGAGGTTGTTGAACCTTTGTTCAACCATAGAGTAGCGCAGCGCAGGAATTTGTTTCTGTGAAGCCTACATTAGTTGAAGAGGAAATTAATGATGATGAGCATGAAGCTTCGGATCAAGTTACTATCAGACCTCGTAGGTCGACAAGGATGTGTACTGCTCCTGAGCGGTATGACAACCCTGTCTAGGAGGTCATGTTGTTGGACAACGAGGAACCTACGAGCTGTGGAGAAGCGATGATGGGCCCGGATTCCAACAAATGGTTAGAGGTCAAGAAATCTGAGAATGGATCCATGTATGAAAACCAAGTATAGACTTTGGTAGACTTGCTCGTTGGACGGCAGGTTGTTGAGTACAAATGGATGTTTAAAATGAAGACAGACGCTCATGGTAAATGACACCATTTGTAAAGCTCGACTTGTTGCAAAGAAGTTTACAACAAGTTGAAGGAGTTGACTGCGGTGAGACTTTCTCACTCGTAGCGATGCTAAAAGTCTGTTGGAATTATGTTAGCAGTTGCAGCATTTTTCAATTATAAAATCTGGCAGATGGATGTCAAAACATCATTTCCTTAACGGTTTACTTGAGGAAAGGTTGTATGTGATACAACCAAAATGTTTTGTCAGTCCTAAGGATGCTAAAAGGTGTGTGAGCCCCAGCAATCCATCTAAGGGATGGATCAAGCATCTCGGGGTTGGAATATACACTTTGATGAGGTGATCAAAGTTTTTGAGTCTATACAAAGTTTATGAGAAACTTGTATTTACAATAAAGTGAGTGGGAGCACTATAGAGTTTCTAGTAAGCATATGTGGTTGACATATTGTTGATCGGAAATGATGTAGAATTTTTGGAAAGCATAAATGGTTTTTTGAAAAGAGTTTTTCAAAGGAAGACCTGGATAAAGCTACCTAATTGTTGAGCATCAAGATCTATTGATATAGATCAAGATGCTTGATGAGACTTTCAATGAGTACATACCTTGACATGATTTTGAAAGAGTTCAAAATAGATCAGTCAGAGGAAGAGTTCTCGCCTTATTTGTAAGGTGTGAAGTAGAGTTAGACTCAAAGATCGACAACGGCAGAAGAAAGAGAAAGGACGAATGTCATCCCCTATGCTTAAGCCATAGGCTCTATATTATGCCATGTTGTGTACCGCACCTCTGTGTGCCTTGCCATGAGTCTGTCAAGGGGTACAAGAGTGATCCAGGAGTGGATCACTAGACAGCAGTCAAGATTATCCTTAGTAACTAAAAGACTAAGAAGATGTTTCTCGATTATGGAGGTGATAAAGAGTTCATCGCAAAGAGTTACGTCGATGCAAGCTTTAAACACCAATCCGGATGACTTGTAGTAGCAATCTGGATACATATAGTGGAGCAGCCAATGTGGAATAGTACCAAGTGGAGTGTGGTAGCAGTGTTTATAGTTTGACATAGGGATTTGCAAAGCACACACGGATTTGAATGTGGCAGACCCGTTGACTATAATTCCTCTCTCACATGCAAAGCATGATCGAGCTCCAGAACTCATTGGGTGTTAGATTCATAACAATGCGAATCACATGGTGATGTGAACTAGATTATTGACTCTAGTGCAAGTGGGAGACTGTTGGAAATATTCCTTAGAGGCAATAATAAATTAGTTATTATCATATTTCCTTGTTCACGATGATTGTTTATTATCCATGCTATAATTGTATTGATTGGAAACACATTACATGTGTGGATAAGTAGACAACACTTTGTCCCTAGTATGCCTCTAGTAGACTAGCTCGTTGAGCAAACATGGTCAAGGTTTCCTAGCCATTGACATGAGATGGCATTTGATAACAGGATCACATCATTAGGAGAATGATGTGATTGACAAGACCCAGACTACAAACGTAGCATATGATCGTGTCAGTTTATTGCTACTGTTTTGTGCATGTCAAGTATATGTTCCTATGACCATGAGATCATGCAACTCACTAACATTGGAGGAGTACCTTGTGTATATCAAACGTCGCAACGTAACTGGGTGACTATGAAGGTGCTCTACAGGTATCTCCAAGGGTGTCTGTTGAGTTGGCATGGATCAAGACTGGGATTTGTTACTCCGTGTGACGGAGAGGTATCTCAGGGCCCACTCGGTAATACAACATCACAACAAGCCTTGCAAGCAATGTGACTAAGTGTTAGTCATAGGATCTTTTATTACGGAACGTGTAAAGAGACTTTCTGGTAACGAGGTTGAACTAGGTATGGAGATACCGACGATCGAATCTCGGGCAAGTAACATACCGAAGAACAAAGGGAACATCATACGGGATTAACCGAGTCCTTGACATAGAGGTTTGACCGATAAAGATCTTCGTAGAATATGTAGGAACCAATATGGGCATCCAGGTCCCGCTATTTGTTATTGACCATAGAGGTGTCTCGGTCATGTCTACATAGTTGTCGAACCCACAGGGTCTGCACACTTAAGGTTCGGTGACGTTTCGGTAGTATAGAGTTGTGCATGGTGGTGACCGAAGGTTGTTAGCAGTCCCGTATGAGATCCTGGACAGCATGAGGAGCTCCGTAATGGTCTAGAGGTAAAGATTGATATATAGGAAGTCCTATTTTGGTCGCCGGAAAAGTTTCAGGCTCATCAGTAGTGTACCGGGAGTGCCGGTATTGTACCGGGAGACCATCAAGAGGGGTATTTCGACCCAAGAGGCTACATGGGCTGTGGGAGGATGAATACCAGACCTTAGTGGGCTGGTGGAAGTCCCACACAAGGCCCATGCGGCTGGGAAGAAAAGCCCAAAAGGAAAAAGGTGGAAAAAGGTAAAAAGGGCTAAATTAGGAAGGAGTCCTAATCATACTAGGAGTGGAGGAGGAGGACTCCTCCCTCCTGGTTCGGCCGACCCAAGGGCTGCCTCCGTGGGAGGCAAGCCTCCTCCTCCTCACCTCCTATATATACTAGAGGGTTTTAGGGTTTTGGTACAGGATTTTCAGCCACGTGCTACCCGTTCCTCTAGTGCGAAGCCCTACCGAAATATCTCCACCACCATCGCCGGAGCGCCATCGCGCTACAGGAGAACTCTTCTACCTCTCCACTCCCTCTTGCTGGATTAAGAAGGCGGAGATCATCATCGAGATGTACGTGTGCTGAACGCGGACGTGCCGTCTGTTCGGCGCTAGATCGGAAGGACCGTGATCAAGATCGCGAGACGGATCATGATGAGATCGCGGGACAGATCATGATGAGATCGTGGGATGGATCGTGATTAGTTCGCAGGACGGATCGTGATTGGATCGCGGGACGGATCGTGATGAGATTGCGGGACGCACGGCGATTTGGATCGCGAAGATGTTACACTACCCCAACCGCGTTTCTTAACGCTTCCCGCTTAGCGATCTACAAGGGTATGTAGATCCACTCTCCCCCTTGTAGATGCTCATCACCATGGATAGATCTTGCATGTGCGTAGGAAATTTTTTGTTTCCCATGCAACGTTCCCCAGCATGTGGGTCCTTTCAGAGTTGTGCTCAAGAGAGGTGAACTTGCCTATCAACTAGAGCTTCCTCCAAGTTTCGCAAATGTGCACGATGTCTTCCATTTTTGTCAGCTTCGGAGGTGCTTCAAGACCCCCGAGCGTACCATTTCCTCCAAGACATTTATCTCCAAGATGACCTATCTTATCGTGAGCATCCAGTTGCTATTCTCCAAGAAACTGAGCGTAAGACTCGCAACAAGTCAATCAAGTTTCTCAAGGTGAAGTGGTGTGATCATTCTCACAAAGAAGCTACTTGGGAGCGTGAGGATCTTCTCTGTTCCGAATTTCCAGAGTTCTTTCGTTCTTTGATCTGGGGTCGAGATCCTCTTGTAGTGTGGGAGAGTTGTAACAGCCCAAGTGCATCCCTTGCCTTATTTGTAATAATTACCATGTGTGAATCTTCTATGTTATGCCATCATGGGTTTTGTGAGATAATTTTGTTTCATGACATGCCTTGCATCATGGCATCATAGCATCATTCTTCTTTTTGCATCATGACTTGCTTGTGTGTGTGTTGTGGGTGGTGTTGTGTTGTTGTGGATAGACTTGAAGTGTGGTTGTGTTAGGAGGCATGGTAGTTTTGGTGTGCAAGTTTGTTGCATTATTCCCCCTCCTCCATTTTCTAAACAAACCATGTCAATTCCTCTCTTTTCAATATGTGCAACATGTGAGTTTTGCTGGCCAAATAAATTCTTTAAATAAATGTTCCAATTTTCCCAAATATTGTGAGCATTAGTATTAACTAGCTCTTATAATTGTCCAGAGCTTATTTGTCTTCGACTTGTAAAAAACAGATGAATATTTCTAAAAACATGTGTTGAGTGTGTTTTTCCTAAAAATAACAAACCATTTTTATTAAATGGGGCATATCTGTGGGAGTTCAAAAGTAATTTTATTTTGGGGAAAGACCCCTTCCTTTTTTGTTGTGGAATTGTTTTGTTGTGGGCTAATATTGAAGGAACCCCCCCTGTTGTTTTTCCCCTGCAAGCGAGAGCGCTTGCTGGGCATCTTGTCCTCCCGCGGCCTAGCACGAGCGACAACGCATCCCAGCAGAGCCCCACAGCTTCAGTCATCGTCTCGTCTCTACGAAAAGCATCCAACAACTCCATGTCAACACCTTCGGTGATTTGACGGCCGTTCGGAGACCACAACCTCCTTATAAGATGTCTTTAGTGCCCTAGGGTTTGCCCTCGCCCCATTTTTAGATTCCTCCATGCCGCCTCCACTAGAAATAGCTCGTCCTCGCCCCGCTATCGCCATGCACCGAGAGCACCCGAGAGCATGCTCGGTATAGCCTCCCATGCCTCCCCTCCTTCGTCTGCGACGCAAAGGAGCTCAGGGACGTCCACATCATCGTGTCTTGACAGCATTCGCATCGTCAGGACCTCAGGAATGGCCTCCTCGACCGCGTCTTCTTCCTCTGCCGCAACTTCTTCTCGAAGCCAAAGTACATCGAGGTTCAGTGCATCCTCGCGCTGTCTTCATGGAGAACTTAGCCTCATCTTCATGTCAAGTGGACACTAGGTGATCCGCCTCCATTCCTTGCCCCTTTCCATCTCTAATCGGTTCTTGTAGGCGACGTAATGTCCGTGACATGATCGTGTCCTCGGAGCTCCCGCAAAGTCCGTTTATTTTTTTGTGGTACTAGTGTCGTGCGTGTGTGGTGTCGCATAGTGGCAAGCCTCCCATGTGTCCAGTTAGTTGAGTGTGCTTGCCTCCTTCCCCACAGTGCAGCTCGCATCATCTTGTAGCTTGCGTCTCTTTCGCCTCCTCTCGCTTGTTCCAACGCCATGGTAGCAAGCTCGTGCGCGGATGCAGCATCGCATACGCGTTGGCTTTTTTGCTTGACGTCTTGTGCATCTGGGCAGCCACAAGATCCTGCATGCCCACCGCCATCTGCCAGGACCTGCCGTTGCCATTGTTGTCGTCCCCACCATGGTCAGCTGCTCCGATCTGAAGTAGGAGCCCCGGCCTGCCGTTGGGATAGCCATATCGATAGATGCTCCTCCTAGTTTAGACATCCCCTCCTAGCGTAGTGGTAGCGCCCCCGTTCTCTATCCTGGGCGACCTAAGTTCGAATCCCGTTGGCACCCCTTTTTCCATTTGTTTTCCAAAACTGATAGTGGGCCGTGTGGCCCACTTGTCATACTACTTGGGGGCCCTAGATCTCGGCCAGGTGGACCCTCCTTTTATTAATTTTTGTTTTAATGTGTTTGTGTAGTTGTATGATCTCATAAGCATGTTTTTTAGTTTTGTTCATGCCTTGTTTGAGGTTGGATACCTCCCTTAGCTCTAGATAATTGTCGTGAAAGTTTCTATGTTGTTGTTTTGGGCAGATTGTGTGCGGTAGTGTTTTGTGACTTGTGGGAGCTACGCCCCATTGTTTTGCTTTATATTTGGCTTTATTGTGGTTGGATTTTCATTTCCTAACCAGTTGCTACCTTGGAATACCAAGGAATAGCCCATGGCCTTCCTTGTCTCGTATTTTGCCTCCGTACCTTGCCGTGAGCGTAGCGTGAGATCCGTTACTCCGTTTCCTATGTTTTACATATGCATTTGCATCGATTTTGCATGAAGCATACATATTATCCATGATCATGCATGTTGAACAACTTAACATGAGGTTCTGTCCAGAATTGTAAATAACTTAACTATTGCATGACAAACATGACTAGCTTAGGATTGCAATGTTAAATACTTGAAATGAATCATGCATCATCTTGTTTGTGCATTGCACCGTGGTCGTTTGTTTATTGTTTTCGTTTCTTTTGGGTAGACATGAGTGTTGAACCTGAGTACGAGGATCTAGGAGAGTACCATTATGAGGACCTAGCTCTTTGTCCCTCTAAAGAACCAACACGCAAGATGATCGTACCCGGATCCCGACACTATTTTTGCTTAGCTAGATGTCTCGCTCTTATCATTACAAATGCGTTACCTACCAATTGAATGTCAAGCCTCCTACATTGCCATGATAGCCTCTAACCCCTCCACTACCTAGCAAACCTTGTTTGGCTAAGTTACCTTTGCTCAGCCCCTCTTATAGTGTTCTTAGATGCAGGTGCTGGTTGTTTCCATGTCATAACTTGGATTTCTAGAGATAACACAATATTTGCTGTTATTTAAAGTTAATGCACATATATATCTTGGTATGGTGGAAGGCTTGGCCTTTTGCTCGGTGTTTTGTTCCACTTTTACCGCCATAGTTACTTGTTACCGGTGTTATGTTTCCATATTTTGCGCTCCTAACATGCTCGGGGTTGTTATGGGGGACCCCTTGATTATTCGGTTGAGATAAAAGCTTGTGTGGCAAGACCCAACATTGGTACTATTTTCTTAAACAACTTAATAAAAATGCATAGGGTTTAGCTACCCCGTGGATAATTAATCAACAACCCGGGCCAGTGCTCCTCATGGGTGTTGGTCCAATCCGGGCGATGTCCGGCGCCCCCTATTCACCCGGGGTTTCAGCCAACGCGACGTCTTTCCCATCTGGTAGTGCCTTGAGACAGAGAAACACACGGGTCCTATTGGGATCTGGCCAACTGGGCGGTCTTGTTGGACTTGTTTTACATTTCTTGAATGGCTTGCGTGAGGAACTCTAATCTTCTTTGGGCTATCTAGAGGAGTCGGTTTTCCTTTGGAATTGCCTAGGATGATGATGAGATCCGTGGTCGAGGTTATTCCCGTGGAGTGTGGTTAATTTGTGATGGATTAGTCTGTAGGGTTAAATCTTTCAGAAAGCCGTGCCTGTGGTTATGTGGCAACTTGGATATTTTGTTTAACAGACGGTTATAGTTAACTTGAAGTAAACTCCAATAAAATACACCAACTACGTGAGTAACCGTGATCGTCTCTGCTCGTGAACATGAACCAAGAGAGAACACGGTGGGGTTATGTTTGACGTAAGTAGGTGTTTAGGATCACTTAGTGATCATGGTAGTATTCGAACGTCTTTATTAGTCCACTATACATTCATGTAGTGTAAGTTAGCCACCATACAATCCTTAGTGTTGCTCCAAACTCAACACTTACCCCCATCCAACCCAATAAGCTTACATAGTTTCGGTACCCGGGTTACAAGATTGCCGAGTCCCTGTGGCTCACAGATTACTACAACAAATACAAGTGCAGGTGAAGATGAAACCTTGCCAGATGATGTGACCAGCTCCAGTGGGAGTATGATGAAGAAAGTGGCAGAATGTACATCACATATCGAGACGAGTAGAGAGGCCTTGGTCGTGATCTTTTGGGCTAGCAAGACAATTTCATTACTTCTTTTCTTTGTTTGTTTTCGTCCGTAGATGGGCCCTGTCTTTTGTATGATTATTGAGTAAATGGTGTGAACTTGTAATTAAGCTTGTGGAGAGTGTAAGCCAACTCATATACTCATCTCTTCATACATGTATGCGATGTTACTGTACTTGTGAAATGACTAGATGCGCCTCTATCCCTGTCGTGGCCCTCGTGCCTAAATAAGGATAGGCGTGCATCTTGGGTGTTACATAAACCTTGCAACCTAGCATACCTGGTAGATGCTTGAGACACGATGTGCTTTACCTGCTCTGCTTGCTATGCTTCATATGCTTAGAGTTGTGTCAGGTTTGATTCATCTGGGTGATGAACTGGAGTCAAACAATATTGTTCTGATGTGATGAGCTAAATGATGAACCTGATTTGGTAAAGGTAGCGATGAGAGGCTATGTAGGAGTACATAGCGGGTTGTCTCATTGGGACCTTTTTTTAGGAACTGAGTTCCGTGTTTGTGATCCAAGACTAGTTACTACCACATGCTGGGATACTTAATTGACCCTCTCAACTTATCAACCGCCTAGTCATTGGTCCAGGAGTTGCAAGTAGATTCTGGTGTTTATAGTTTGCTAGAGGCCGTGCGTAGCGCTGACCCTAGGGGTGGGTTACAACACGGTAGGTAGTGGCACGGTGTACCAAGGGTCACCCGAATGGTTGGCTTGGGAACCTTGCACACATCGTTTGGGGCCGTAGAGGAAACTTCGGCTTGACTTCCGTCTGGGTTCAGTCTCAAATAGGTGATAGCCTAGACTAGAGGTCTTGTGTGATTGACAGTCATGGCCGACTCCCTCGCTGGGCTTCCGCTTGAAGGTTGCCGAGGTGCCTAGTTTTATGAGCACACATCGATAAGTGTAGAGGGCGTGTGTGAAGGAGTACACCCCTGCAGGGTATGAATCTGTTCGAATAGCCGCATCCTCAGATAAGAGCCGAGTCCACTAACTACTTGGTTACTCATAAAAATATCAAGACAAGTGTGAGTACCGTTGATGGCACTCTTGTAGTTGACGGAAATGAATCCATGGTGGTGTATTGATGTGCTGTTAGTGGACTCATGTGCGATATCTAAAATTTGATCAAAGAATTAATATGTGTAGTATAGGTTCGCCAAGAGTCAAAGCTGGCATTGCTGCATTAACTACACTACTCCCCTTGTTGATACATGTGCATAAATACACTAGGTCTGATTTAAAGACTGGCTGAGTACGTTTGTACTCATGTTTGCTTAATAGATGTTGTAGATGAGACTCAGGACCCATCAGGTGGGTTCTACCTAGATGTCGACGATGTTGAATAGCTGGTGTCCCAGCTACGACACCCTGTGGCGGGTTGTAGATAGTCATGCCATGTGCCTTTTTACCCTTTCATCTTGTTGTACTCAGACAGCTTTATGCTTCCGCTTGGTTTGAATGAACTTGCTTGTATGACTTGAGTGTCGTGTCATGTGACCACTACCTATAAGAACATATTATGCAAGCTCCTCTGAGCCTCTTAAATAAAAGTTGTGTTGTTGTATGGTTTTGTTGTGATGCCATAGTTGTATCTATGCATATCGGGCATGTCATGCATACGTGTGACGTGCAACGGTATGTATGGGATCCGACACCTAGTCATGTGCCTTTAGTAGTACTCTTTGCAGGGAACTGCCTCTTTTTGCTTCCATCGAGCCTTAGTAGCTTGCTACTGCTCCGTAGAGATTGATTGACCGGCATCTATCCCTCTTTGATATTGTGTCTGTCCCTTCAGGGAAATATCTCATAGTGTAATGGAGTCCCAGTAGCCTGCTACGACTCGTCTACGTGCAGTGATGACATTTTTGTCCCACGACGTAATGGAATCGTCTACACATGCTTGAGGCCAACACCTTCATTGCTGGGTTATGTATGCTGGTTCCTTTAGTCCATGCACTGTAAACCTGGGACATTATCTTTTGGGTAATCATTGTGAAATATACACTAATCACCAAAGTGTAAAATATATTTTCACCCAACTGGATTTGAATCTCAGGCAAAGACGGTGGGTCGAGTTGATTACCAATTACGAATTTGGGATAACTTACACCCTGGGGAAACCCAATGTCATGGCTGATGCACTAAGTCGTAAGTCTTATTGTAACAACATGATGTTACAACAAAGTCAACCACTTATCTATGAGGAATTTCGGAAGTTGAACCTTCACATTGTTCCTCAAGGATTCCTTTGCAACTTGGTGGTGAAACCTACTCTTAGGGATCAAATTGTAGCTGTTCAGAGGTATGATAAGGTTATATCTCGGATCAAGGAGAACACTGCTAGCAGAAACGCTAAAGATTTCTCCAAAGACGATTAGGGTGTTATGTTCTTTCAGAACCGCTTGGTGGTTCCTAAGAGCAAATGCTTACGACAGATGATCCTTAAGGAGGCTCATGATTCTCCTCTCACAATTCATCCTGGTAGTACCAAGATGTATCAGGACCTACACCAGAGGTTCTGGTGGACTAGGATGAAGAGAGAAATTGCTCAGTTCGTTGCTAACTCCGACGTTTGTTGTCGCATTAAGGTGGAACATCAAAGGCTCGCTGGCACCCTTCAACCCTTAGCTATTCCTGAGTGGAAATGGGATAAGGTCGGTATAGATTTCATCACCGAATTTCCCAGGACGAAGAGAGGGAATAATGCTATCTTTGTGGTCATTGACCATCTTTCCAAAGTGGCTCATTTTCTTCCTGTTCGGGAGAGTATAACTGCTAGTCAGCTAGCGGAGTTCTCGAATAGTTTCTCTTCATGGTGTTCCATTGAAGATTAACTCAGACCGTGGAAGTATCTTTACTTCTCGATTCTAGGAAATCTTCCAAAATGCTATGGGGACTCATCTATCCTTTAGCACTGCTTTCCATCCGCAGTCAAGTGGTCAAGTTGAGCGAGTCAATCAAATCCTGGAAGACATGCTCAGAGCTTGTGTTATATCTGTCGGTATGAGTTGGGAGAAATGTCTTCCATTTGCCGAATTCGCTTATAACAATAGTTATCAGTCAAGCTTGGGCAAAGCCCCTTTTGAAGTTCTCTATGGATGAAGGTGTCGAACACCTCTGAACTGGTCAGAAACCAGAGAGAGGCAACTCTTTGGTCCGGATATGATCCAGGATGCAAAGGACCAAGTTCGCATTATTCACGAAAAGTTAAAAACAGCCCAATCTCATCAAAAGCGCCAATATGATCGCCATCATAAGGCTGTGACCTATGAAGTTTACGAGAAGGCTTACCTTGTGGTTAAACCTCTAAAGGGTACCCAACGATTCAGTATCTAGGGCAAGTTGGCTCCTCGTTACATTGGCCCTTTTCGCATTCTTGCCAATGGACGAGAAGTTGCCTACCAATTGGAACTTGCACCGCATCTTTCCAAGGTTCATGATGTCTTCCACGTCTCGCAACTCAGGCGTTGCTTCTCAGACCCTGTCCACGAAGCAGACCGCAAAGCGCTTGATCTCCAAGACAACCTTACTTATCGAGAATACCCTGTTCGTATTCTTGATCAAGCTAAGCGTACCACTCGACCTCAAAACATCAAGTTTCTCAAGGTTCAGTGGTCACACCATTCCGAGAAGGAAGCCACCTGGGAAAGAGAGGATCTTCTTTGACTAGAGTACCCCGCGCTCTTCCCAACGACTTCCAAATCTCGGGATGAGATTCTTTTGAGTGGGGGTGAGTTCTCACATTGTAACATCCCAAAATTTTCATTTTGGAATGTTACGAAATATATCTATGCATCATCATCATATTGTTTGAATGAAATGAATGATTGATGTGCTTCCTTTGAAATTCTGAAAGTCCATTTCAATTTTCCATATATTGGTGTCACCTATTTGAAAATCTCTGCAAAAGTTCAAAGGAAGTGGGGAGTAACATGACACTCCACACCAAGGACATCTTGGTGAAATATTTGAACAATAAAACCAGGGGGGTCTTTTGAAAAATATTTGCAAAAGGTTTTACAACCAAATAGGCATTTTTTGAAAATAATTATTTTTTCCAAAGTATTCAAATGACAGAGGAAAAATGTTCAATAAATGGCATTAATTCTCCTAATCATTCTGGTGTATATTTTTCCTCTGTTTGGGAATGATTTGAATGCATTAAAAGGTTTTAAATGCTCTCGAAAAATAGAAAAGGAAAAATATTTAAAGCCTTTAAATACCGGTTGGCCCACTGCTCTTTATACCCCTCCTGACTTTCCTTATTAACGGCCAACCGACACTCCCGCAAACCTCTCGCTCTCGCTGACAGATGGGACCCATCGTCGCTCCCACTCACCACGCGATCACCTTCTTCCCCGCGCCGGAACCTCGCCGGAGATATCTCCCCACACGGATCTCCCTCCCCTGCCTTCCCCGCACCCACCCGAGCACCCTATATAAAGCCACACACCCTCCGCACTCCATTCCGCCCGAAACCCCTCTCTCTCCTCTTCGGAATGCTGCCCACGAGCTGCCCGGAGCTCTGCACACTCCCGAACCTCCCCACGCCACTTCTCACCGCTCCACTCCACCCCACGTCCCTTTGACATCACCAAAGCTCCCCGGAGATCCACCACCGCCGTTTGGAGCCCTCTAACGCTTCCCCCGACCACCGGAGCACCCTCCCCGACCACCTCCTGCTTCCGGCCGCCATCGACTCCACCGAAGATCTTCCCGACCACCGTTGTGAGCACCCCACCCCTCCTCAACCTTCAGATCTGGATCCTACGATCCAGATTAGATCAGTTAAACTGCAAATCGTTTTCCTCTAAAGTTCGGCCACCGCTCGCTAGTTTCCGCACGCACGCTCTATCAGCCAATAGGAAGCTGCCACGTAGTCCTGTCCGTCCGTTAGTTTTTTTTCCTGTTTTGTTTTAGAAAACAAAAGGTGTTCTGTTTTTGTTTTTATTATATCTTTTAAACTACTTAGTGTTTTTAATTGATTCTTTTTGCATTAGGTCAGAAATTACTTGTAGTTTATGTCTGTAGTTTTACTTTCCAATTTTGCACTTTAAAATTTGAATCTAACCAGATTTGCTTAAATTACAAAAATCTGCTTAACTTGAGTTTAAAATTATATTTTTGAGTAATTATTTTTGGCACTGCTTTGTATTAGTTAGTTTTATCATCCAGTACTGTTTGTGGTTTTTTGGAAAATTTTAAATGATAGTTTTAACAGAAACAGAACTGTTTAGTTCTTATATAGTTTAGATAGTTTAAATTTTAGTTAGTTTAAATCTGACTTAGTCTAGATTTTGTTTTAGTTTTCATTAGGTTGTGTTGCTTCAGCATTTGGTGATTTACTTGCTGTTAAAAAAATTATATATTGTTCAGTTTTATACTCTATTGTTATAGGAAATGTTATACTTGTCATTAGGTATAGTTTTAGACAGGAATTTAGTTTTACTTTTCACAAACATTTTAGGAGTTTTAATTCTGATTTCTAATAAAGAATTTTAGTAATTTTTTTCTGGAAAGAAATGTTGTGTGAATAAATTGTTTAGTTTACTTCATACCCTATTGTTGGAGGAAACTATAACCTATCTTATTAAGTAGTGTTTTATAAAACAAATTAACTTTAGTAGCATTTCTTTCACAAAAAATTTAGTGGATTTAATTCTGTTAATAATAATAAAAATTATTATTCTTTTTCTGTTAGCTATTGTTTTGATTAAAAAAATGATTTTTGTCTTATTTTGTAGTAGTAGTAGTTTTGACACTAAAAATTTATGAGTCAAACTTTTGTCTTGATTTCTTTATCTTGATTGTTACTATGGAATTGTTTTAGTACTGTTATTTTAAACTTGATGATTGTGTGTGTGGTATTATTGGCTGTATGCTTATCAAATGCTCTTGTTTGATTCGTTTGATCACCCGGAGTGCGAGGCTTGTTACCTAGAGTCACTCGAGTATGAAGATTGTCCATCAGGCAAGTCACTTTGATCATGTCTACCGATGTTTTATTGCATTAGTTCTTACATCACCCCAATTGGATGCAAAGTAGGTAATTGGAAACTTGGTTACTTGTTGTAGTATCATGTGGTAGGTACCCCTCAACCCTTTGACACATTGGCCCTGGGAAACGTTGTTTTACATTTTGCTATGCTATTAGTAGACGGGGCTGGTTGTGTGATTCATGAGAGTTGTGAGTTAATAATTTCAAGACCTACATGATGATCAAGTCTTCAAGACTTCAAGTTTTCAACTTACCTCTGGGTGGATGATGGTTGAACGGCGCCCTGGAGAAACCAGTGGTTAGCCTAGATGATGCTGGAGATGTGCCAGTATTCATGCGGAAAGGTCCACCCAGGCACAAAGAGACGGATGGATGCTTCAAGACCCAAGGCTTACCTGCACAGCCACAAGTCATTATGGGCTCTGGCTTGGTTGGATATCGTGGTGACCCTGGACAGGCGGTGCTACGAGATGTAGAAGAATGGTAGGAAAGGATGGGCACCGACAGAGTCGCAGGGAAACCCTTTGGAAGATCATGTTTTGGTCATCCGTTTCTCAAACACCCTGAAGTGCGAGAAATCAAACGGAGGCGACCAAATCTTGTGTGGAACGTGTGCAAAACTCTGCAGAGTACCCAAACCTCATCGATTAGCCGTGTCCACGGTCATGGATAGTTTGAGCCAAAGGAACTGAAACTATCTGGAACTCTCAACACAATTAATTATATTGATGTGGGTTATTAATGTCAACTTGGGTATGAGAATTGGTTCGTGGAACCATCTCATTAATCAGCCAACATTGTAGTTATTATGCCTTTGCCCTCTCTTGTTGTAGGAAAAATTTGTCTTTATGCAAAAACTTACTACCCCACCTGCCATATTTGCATATAGACTAGATGATTACTTTACCCCCTCTCTTGTGACTTTGCCGGCATATTCAATATGCTGACCTATACGGCTGCAACGTATCATGTTGCAGAGTACTTTTCCGACCAGGAGTGAGGATACGCTCTATGCTCGATGAGATGCCCTTGGAGTCAGATGGACTCATCTACCTTTGATGCTTCCGCAAGTTTATGGTTTAGTTTATCTCATGCGTTGGCCTTCAGCCACTTTATTGTAATCATTATTGTAATAAAGGACTCGATATGAGATTTCGATTAATTTATGCTGTGTGATTTCCCTTTGATATATACATTGATGTACCTTGTGAGTACCAGCATGATCTTGGGATGGTATAGAAACACCGGAGATTCGACCTTTCAGGTCGGGTCGCTACACACATCCCTAGTTAGCATTGCTCTGGTTAGCATGTGCGTGCATCATGTTTTGATTTTGCATCAATATGAAATGGGGATCAACAAGAACCCTAGCACCTCACCTGAATTTAACAAATTTAAAGGTTGTGAAAAATCAACAAATCCAAAATGCCCATCAAAAATGCCCCCCATGTCTGATAAATATTGGCATCAATATATTAGGGGACATTTTAATTTTCAGAACATATATGTCAGTTTAAAATAAATAGTAAAGCTACTAAAAAGGCCAAATAAAGCAATATAAATATTTTAGTCATTCAAAAATATTGAAACCTTTTTGTGTGGGTTTGAAATATTCAAACTATGCTAGCAAAATATTTCAATGTTTTTGAATTAGGTGGGGAGGACATGACAAAAATAAAACAAATGTCAGAAACAAAAAAATAGAAAATGGAAAATAAGAAAAGGGGAAGCTTACCCATACCTGGCCCTAGAGAGAAGTTGGCCCAGCCCACCAGGGGTAGGGGGTATTCTTCCTCCTCTGCCAGGAGGACAGGCAACTGTGTGGCCAGCACGCCGATGTCGCTCCTAGCACCTCCTGCCTGCCTGTCTGCCGTGGAGGCTCCCTGAAGCCCCGAGGCCTCCCCCAACTGCTTCCCTCTCTCTCTTAGACTTCCGCCTCTGTCATCATGGGCGCCAAAGCCCCGCTGCCGTAGTCTCGCCGCTCCGGTCGCTCCCCCTCGCTCCCGAGCCTCTCTTTCACTTCGTCTCGACGCCCTCGTCCTCCTCGCCGAGCCAAGAGCTGCCAGAAGCCCCCAATGCTGCCATCGCCACCATCTTCAACCTCTGGACGCTGGCAAGGATTGAAGGTCACAGCCGCTCCAGAATGTCCCTGAGCTTGCCTCTGACTTTGTCGTGATCACTGTGAGCTTCCGATCCCGTTCCCCCTCTCCTCTTCATCGTTAGAGCGCCATAGCTTCAGTTTGCCTTGAGCCCGAGAGCTCCTTGCTGCCGGTGAGGATGCTGTCGTCGCTACAGTGGCCCAAGCTCCCACCTGAGCACATAGGCATGCTCAGGAGGGCCCTAGGAAGCCGTAGGACCCAAGAGCCATCCCGCTCGTGCTCCGGTTCGTCGATCCCATGCTCGGCTGAGCTTCGGCAATCACCGAGCTCGTCGCCGGCGGCGCTCTAGGCCATCCCAGCCACTGGGATGTGTCCCTTTGGATGTGCGCGAGCATGCACGCCCGTTCAGTGCCTCCCGCCGTCATTTTGGTCGCCGAAGGAGGATTACGGAGCCCCTTCGCTGTCCCTGGCATTGTCGGCAGCTAAATGCCGACGTGTCAGCCTAGTTTGACCACGGGGTTGATCCCCTGGGTCACTGGCAGCTGGGGCCCAACACCTGTTAGTTAAAAACTTAGGAAAAACATAGAAATTAATTTGTAACTCAGATTGAAATAAATTATATATGAAAATTTATCACAAAATTCCAATGAATCCAATGCTTCTGTTGTCATGCATGTTACAACAACCTATGTAGATGAACATTGACATTTAGCAATAGGTCAATATATAGAATATTTAATGGAGACTGATTTTGAACCTATATTCAAATCCACTCCATCTAAATTCTAATGTTAGTTGCATTAGCTCATCCAACCATGTTTCCATGGCATGATCATGAATCGTATTGCTGCACTAGTCGTGTATTGATTGTTACCTATCTGCATTGTGGTAGGTCCTGCTTCCGAGGATACCCTTGAGCATTCCATCGAAGGAGAGTACCTTCCCGCTTCCTACCAAGACAAGCAACCCCTTTGATCATTTCGATGTCATTCCATTCTCTCGCTCCTACTCTTGTTTATTGCATTAGGACAAACGTTCAATTATTTGTCATTTGCGGTAGATGAACCCATTCCTTTGCATGACCTGTCATTGTCACAGTTTATAGCTAGACCTTGCAACCTAGCATACCTGGTAGATGCTTGAGACACGATGTGCTTTACCTGCTTTGCTTGCTATGCTTCATATGCTTAGAGTTGTGTCAGGTTTGATTCATCCGGGTGATGAACTGGAGTGAAACAATATTGTTCTGATGTGATGAGCTAAATGATGAACTTGATTTGGTAAAGGTAGCGATGAGAGGCTATGTAGGAGTACATAGGGGGTTGTCTCGTTGGGACCTTTTTTGAGGAACTAAGTTCCGTGTTTGTGATCCAAGTCTAGTTACTACCACATGTTGGGATACTTAATTAACCCTCTCGACTTATCAACCGCCTAGTCCTTGGTCCAGGAGTTGCAAGTAGTTTCTGGTGTTTATAGTTTGCTGGAGGTCGTGCGTAGCGCTGAACCTATGGGTGGGTTACGACGCGGTAGGCAGTGGCATGGTGTATGAAGGGTCACCTGAATGGTGGGCTTGGGAACCGTGCACACATCCTTTGGGGCCGTAGCGGAAACTTTCGCCGGACTTCCGTGCGGGTTCAGCCTCAAATAGGCAGAAGCCTAGACTAGAGGTCTTGTGTGCTTGACGTTCGTGGCCGACTCCCTCGCTGGGCTTGCGCTTGAAGGTTGTTGACGTGCCTGGTTTTATGAGCACACAACGATAAGTGTCGAGAGCATCTGTGAAGTTGTACACCCCTGCAGGGTATGAATCTGTTCGAACGGCCGCGTCCTCGGATATGGACTACTTGGAGAACTTATGTTGTTCATAGATAACTTGATGGTTACTCATAAAAATATCAATACAAGTGTGAGTACTGTTGATGGCACTCTCGTAGGTGACGGAAGTTAATCCATGGTTGTGTATTAATGTGGTGTTAGTGGACTTGTGTGCGATATCTAAAATTTGAATAAAGAATTAATATATGTAGTATAGGTTAGCCAAGAGTCAAAGATGGCATTGCTGCATTAACTACACTACTCCCCTTGTTGATACATGAGGATAAATAGACTAGGTTTGTTTTAAAGACTTGTTGAGTATGTTTGTACTCATGTTTGCTTAATAAATGTTGCAGTTGAGACTCAGGACCCATTAGGTGGGTTCTACCCAGAGATCAACGACGTCGAATAGCTGGGGTCCCAGCTACGACCTTATGACCTGTGGCGGGCTGTAGTTAGTCAGGCCATGTGCCTTTTTACCCTTTCATCTGTCTGTACTCAGACATCTTTATGCTTTTGCTTGGTTTCAATGAACTTGCTTGTATGACTTGAGTGTCGGGTCATGTGACCCCTACTTGTAAGAACATATTATGCAAGGCTCCTCTGAGCCACTTAAATAAAAGTTGTGTTGTTGTATGGTTATGTTGTGATGCATAGTTGTATCTATGCATATCGGCAATGTCGTGCGTACATGTGACGTGCAACGGTATGTATGGGATCCGAAACCTAGTCATGTGCCTTTAGTAGTACTCTTTACGGGGAACTGCCTCTGTGTGCTTCCATCGGGCCATGGTAGCTTGCTACTGCTCCGTACATGTTGATTGACCGGCAAGTATCCTTCTTTGCTATTGTCCCTTCGGGGAGATGTCTCATAGGGTAATGGAGTCCCTATAGCCTGCTACGACTTGTCTACATGGAGTGATGACATTTATGTCCCACGATGTAATGGAGTCCTTGTAGCTTGCCATGTCTCGTCTACACATGCTTGAGGCCGACACCTGCATTGCTGGGTTATGTATCCCTGTTCCCGTACGGATGTGCCACTTGGATTCTATGACTAGTCATGTCGGCCCGGATTCTCTATCCTTTGAATGCAAGCGAAATATTCGCATACGTGAGCCAAAAGACGTAAACAGTCCTGGCTAAGGTAAGGCTGCAACCGTGGAATTTACTGTGCATGAGGCCGCAAAGTGATGTGATGTGTTACAGGCTGGATTCCTATGACTTTTGATCGGGGTATCGATAGGTCATGCTAGGAAATGTAGACGTTGATCCCCCGAGCTCCATGGACGATTTTTTCAATAAGCTTCGGTGAGATCGAATTTGATGTTGATCAAGACGCTCATCGATTTCTGACAAATCCGACATGGTATGTAGTCCTCGCCCCGGCCGAGGTGGTGATAAAGATCCATTCTTAGATCACGCTGGAGCCGCTGCAAACACTAGTGTAGCCGCGTGCTATACAAATGGTTTTAACCCCTTTTTGTGACATCGTCTTAACCCATCGCCATGCATTTGTGGGCGACAGGGTGGACTATGCCACACGACAGGTTAAACCTGTTAGCAATGCCCGCACCCCGTCACACATGATGGACAAAAATATATCATCTGTGATTTGAAGGGCCTTCACAAATAGGCATATTGGGGAAGACCTTTGAGATGAGCTTAGCATCCCGAACATGGAATCACAAGGGTACGTCTCCGTTCGTATCGCAGATCACACACAATTTTGTGCATAACATCGTTTGTGATAGGGGTGGTCATCACACAATAGTTATAATTCTATCGTTTGCGTTATTCAAAACATCACTCACGGTGTCTAGAAGAAACTTTTTGGCATTAGGCTGCCCATCACACACACTAGCTATGTGAAAACGTGTGTGATTGGGTGTCCTAACACACACAGTTGTCAACCAGAATTCGTGTATGATTGGTCACCGATCCAACATACCAATTTTTCTAGAAACTGTGTGGGTTTGTTGAGGTCATTGGCCACAGTGTTGTCATATAAACTGTTTGCAATGGGAACCCCAATATTTAGCCTGATTGCTCTATTATTTATAATCCATTTAGTAATCAAATTAACATTTCATATCAACCATAGAATATGTTTCTTATTCGTAGTACGACAACCACGATTTCATAATTGAATTACATCAGGATACAACATCATATAGGCATATACTGCCTAGCTACCCAATTGCACAACAAGACAAAGTTTCAAATGCAACATCTAAAACCTTAACTAAGTATCATCATAGACGGTAAATAGATAGATGGGACTTATCTAGAAAATTGTTGAAGCGAAAGGTGAATATTGAGCCTCCAATAATGGTGAAGGTCCTCGCAACTTTAGGCCAGTGCCTGTGGATCATTGACTGCCCATCCTTCGTCCTCTTGAGGAAGACTTAGAGATTATACCATGGGTGTTGTATGAATACCTTCTTTGCCGCATGATCATACAGGTGGTTTGGGACGTAATCATCAATAAACTTCTTGGAGAAGGACGGAAAACAAACATACGTATAAATATATTTACTAAAATTTGAAATGGCGCAAAGGGAAAAGGACAAGGTGAAAGATATGGTACCATCCTATAGTTGACTGATGTCTTCTTCACCTTGTAGACAAACATCTTGTTATTTTCGTAGTTAGTTTCTTTATCTTAACAATCTTTCTGAGTTTCTTGATTTGACTGATATTCAAGGACACCTCATTTCCCCACATGCAAACATGGTCGAACAGTGCGTCTAAACCTCTTACAGCAGGACCTACATGTGCAAGAACAAATTATTAAAAACATTAATATTACAATGGTTCCTGCAATTGCACAATAATGTGATATTATCCAAACGACCATGGATGTGCAAACCTTGATGGTAAACTTCAGTGTCCCCCATTTTCCCCCTGCAACATATTTAAGAAAAATATTGATCATCTTACAAGTGATATTTTGCATACTATCAATGAAATATGCTAATGGAAAATAAATTCATTGTGGATCCGACAAATTAATTTAAGACACATGGAAAAGCCTGTTATCTAAACCAAGCTTACTAAGCACTAGGAAATATAGCGGTTCTATATATTTCACATGTATTTAGTGCATCTAAATTCGATTTAACAATACAAAATTGTACTAACAACAATCGAACATCACATTTCAGAATTGAACTAAATAGTTAAATGATCACCACAACAAATGAAGGAAATAGTTAATTCAGCACCACATGGCACAATAGAACATACTAGAAGGTCAGGTTGGCATAGCTTTACATTGGACATTTCACTAGAATTTCTAGATGAAAGGCACTAGCAGCGCACGCAACAGGTAAACCAAACATGATTAACCGGCATAGCTAGGTGAACATAGGTCCTTAGTGATAAAGCTAAGAAATGGAAGCTATTCCTCATCGTCGGAGATATCAATGATGATGGGCTCCTTCAACTTGGAAGAGGGCCAGACCTCCACACTGTGGGTGCAACCCTCATAGTCGTGAGTGCCCTGATCCTACCCTAACACCAACATGTCTGCTATGGAGTTTGAGGTAAGTATGGGCATGCTAAAAACACATCGAAGTCTTTGTAGAACGCACATGCGGTGCCCTAGAGAAAATACCATGAGTTGTCATTCATAAAAGCCAACCCCGTGGCGGTGGCGGAAGCGTGAGAGGCGTCAACGCTGGCCTTAATGACGAGGTGGTCCTGCAAGATCTTGGGGTCAGCATGCATGGAAGCCATAGCTGTCTCATCTATGCGTGCAGTCACGATTTTCTTCTCCGAAGGGAAATGCTCTTTGAGATCCTGGCTATACTACGTGCACCATGGGTTTCGACGTCGATTATTTGGAGGATGGGGTGGTGATTTGGGTGGAAGGTGTCTTGCTGGTGGTCAGGCGATGTGGATGGAGGTGGAGGGGTGAGGGGGTACTGGAGAGGTGTCGATTACCTGACTAGATGGATGAAAATGAGTAGCATGAAGGAGTGTCACCGGCTAGGACGTGGTGCTACAAGCAATTAGTGAAGGTTTGAACTAGGAAAGTTGGAGTAAAAGGGGGAAATGTGGCTATTGATTGGTACCGGGGCCGAGGCACGTAGATATTTCCGTAGCATCCCAAAAAATTTATTCGGTGTAGTGAAAAACTAGAGTGAAAAGCACCATCAGACACAGTCCATTATTCAGAACCATGTGCGATATCAAAACATCACAAATGAAGCATGTTTTATACCCCATGTGTGATCAACTTGAAAGTGCATTTTTTAGAATAGTTCTTGATATCAACACATCGCAAATGAATCCTATGCTATACCCCGTGTGTGATGAACTTGGATGTGCAAATGTTCGTCTCCAAGCTTCAGACGTAAAATTGGGTACTACATTGCACACGGTTCGTGCCAAAATATTGTGTGTGATGATCTTCGATTTCATTTTCAATTGAAAGATGGAATGGGGATATGGCAGTAAATGTTTTGTCTGAATTTCCATGGTTAAAATGGTCATCCACGTTGTCGCATAATTTAACATCGTTTGCTAATTTGGGTACTACACAAAAGAGCCTACACCATAACACGCACTTACTTAATGGAGCAATTAAACAGAGTTAGTTGACCTAAAGATTACTCTAAGAAAAGTTCAACACTCTAAACACAGACTACTGTTCCTCCTGACGCTCTTCGATCTCCGCCGCATCCCCCAGGACCAGCTCGTGCTTGATGACCTTTAGGGGTAGGGCCTCCATGGCATACATCACCACATACCCTGTAGGCAACTCACAGTCCATGTCCGCCATCTCTTTGGAAAAGGCCGCCACGAGTTTGGTGTGGGTGGTCACGGTCTGGGCATTGTCAGACTCCATGTTGGCAAGGGAGGCTTCAGACGAATGGACGGCTGCCCGAGTGCTCTTGGTGATTGCCAACTCTTTAGACGTAGGTTGCCGACCTTTGTCAGAGAAGGCCGCTACTATTTGTGTGGTGGATGGCATGAGATGGGCGTGGGCATCCTTGGCATAGGCGGGGGCAGCCGCCATGAAGGCTACCGTGGTCGTCGAGGAATAGAGAACTGCTATGTCATCTCTCCATTTGCTATCCCGATCAAGGATGTTGTTTCGACCATCTCAGATGCAGTAGTTGCCCTTTCGGTGGCTGCAGCTGCCCTATTGGAGATTGCGGCCGTGGTCAAGGATGTTGTGAGCGTGTTCATGGTTAATGCAACCATGCTCAACCTGGAGTGGGTCGCCGATGTTGCCCTCACGATGCGGATCCACGTCCCCATCTTTCACTGGTGACACTTGAACAGTAAAGTTGTCTTGGGGAACAAGTGTGGCTGTGTGGTTGACGCACTGACGATGGACTGAAGCTTTCGGCCTAAGCTGTACATCAGGATGGGGCCAAGATAGTTTTATACCACATCGCACACGTTTCATCATTAAGAATTGTTTGCGATGTATTTGATTTTCATGTTGATTTCAAATGAAAAATGAAGTTACATCGGCAATTGAAGGTGTATATATGGCAATAACATTTATCTATTGTGAACTTGCAACTATAGGAGTGTCAGTTAAATATGGAATTACTTAGGGTTGTTTAGGCCATTTTCAAAAAGTAATGAGTTTTTTAGTCATTTCATGTGCATTCTTCAAATTTAAACTGCAGTTAAGCACACACTAGAGTGCACCTAAATGGGTTGAAAATCATCTATGTATCACTGGATACATGTTTTGATCCCATGCAAGAAATGGACCTTGAACGAATTCCAAATCTCTCGGTATTTTGGCTCAGCCGTAGACTTTGAGAAGCCTTATTTTCAAATTCCAGTAAATCAAAATATCGTCAGAAATTGATGAAACTTTGCATTGTGTCATGTCATAGCTAATGGGTGTTGTGCTAAAAACAATGCCCACTTCAGGACAATTCTTGGCACAAACCTCTGACAAACCGAATATTCTCACAAAAAGTCATGTGGTTCTAGTAGGGAAATTTCACATTTAATGTCCCAAACAACATCTGATGCCTCTTCTTGCCTTCAATTTATTTCTAGAGTCTCCACATAGCAACATGAATGTGTCGTTCTTAACTATGGAATCTTACAAAGTTCGTTTGGCCTTTTTAGTACATTAACTCAGTTTTCTGGGCATTCAATGTGCATATTTCTAATTTGAACAACAGTCACATGGTCCAGTGCATGTAGGTCAAAAAAACATATGTGTTTCCCTGTCAAGGCCTCCACACCGTGGGTGCAACCCTCGTAGTGGTGAGTGTCCTGATCCTGCCCTGGCACCAACATGTTGGCTCTGGAGTTGAGGTAAGCATTGGCACGCTGAAAAAACACATCGAAGTCTTCGTCGAACGCACCGACAGTGCCCTAGAGATAAGACCACGAGATGTCATTTATAGAAACCAACCACGTGGAGACGTAGGCGTGCGAGGCATCGACCGTGGTCTCGACGACGAGATGCTCATCCAAAATCTGGTGGTCGGCACGCATGCAAGCCATAGCTGCCTCATCTTCGTGTGCAGTCGCGATTTCCTTCTCCGCAGCCAAACGCTCTTTGAGATCCTGGCTACACTGTGTGCACCATGGCTTTCGGCTCGGTTAATTGTAGGATGGGGTGGTTATTTAGATGGAAGGTGTCACGCCGGTGGTCGGGCCATGTGGGATGGAAGAGGAGGAGGTGAGGTGGTATTGGGGAGGTGTCGACTACCTGACTAGATGGACGAGGCCGAGCAGTAGGAAGGAGCGTCGGCCTGCGAGGAGGCGGTGCTGCAAGCAAGCAGTGAAGGTTTGAACTAGGAAAGGTAGAGGAAAAGGGGGCAATGCGGCTATTGATTGGTACCGGGGGGGCGAGGGAGGTAATATTTCCACGACCTCCCAAATTTTTCATTCGGTGCAGCGAACAACTGGAGTGGAAAGCACCATCAGATAGAGTCCATTATATAGAACCTTGTGTGATATCAAAACATCACAAACGAAGCCTTTGTTATAGCACGTGTGTGATCAACTTGAACGTGCATTTTTTAGAATAGTTCTCGACATCAACACATCACAAACGAAGCATGTGCTATACACCGTTTGTTATGAACTTGGTCGTGCAAATGTTTGTCTCCAAGCTTCCAATGTAAGATTGGGTACTACATTGCACACGGGTCATGCCAAAAAATTGTGTGTGATGAACTTCAATTTCATTATCAATTGGAAGATGAAATGGGGATATGGTGGAAAAAATTTGTCCGAATTTCCCTAGTTAAAGTTGTCATCCACATCGTCGCGTAATTTAACATCAAATGTTAATTTGGGTTCTACACAAAAGAGCCTACACCATAGCCCGCACTTACTTAATCGAGCAATTAAACGGAGCTGGTTGACCTAAGCATTATTCTAAGAAAATACCAGTGCTATAAACAAAGACTATGTTCCGCCTAACGCTCTTCGATCTCTGTTGTACCCTCCACAAGCAGCTCGCGTTTGACAACCTCCAGGGGAAGGGGCTCCATGGCATCCATCGCCACATACTCTGCAAGCAACTCGTAGTTCGCGTTCGTCATCTCTTTGGAAAAGGCCTCCATGTGTCTGCTGTGGGCGGCCGTGGTCCGGGTATTGACGGCCTCCGTCTCAGCAAGGGAGGCTCCCACCGAATGGACGGCTACCCGAGCTCTCTTGGCGATTGCCAATTCTTCGGACGTAGGTTGCCAACCATTTTCGGAGAAGGCAGCTGCTATTTGTGCGATGACCAACACGAGCTAGGCGTGGGCGGCCTTGGCATAAGCATGGGTAGCCGCCATCAGGGCTATGGCAGGCGTCGAGGAATGACAACTGTTGTGCCATTCTCGCCATTTTCTATCCCGATCGCGAATGTTTCTCCGGCCATCTCACATGCAGCAGCTGCCCTTTCAGCGACTGCAGGTATATTGTCAGAGATTGTAGCCACGCTCAAGGATGTTGTGAGCATGTTCATGGCTGATGCAACTGCGCTCAGCTAGAGTGGGTGGCTGAAGTTGCCCTCATGACACGGATCCACGTCCCTATCTTTCACCAGCGACACTTGAAAAGTAAAGTTGTCTTGGGAAACAAATGTGACTGTGGTTGACGCGCCGGCGGTGGAGTAAAGCTTCCGGCCTAAGCCATATATCAGGATTAGCCAAAGATATTTTTATACCACATCACACACGTTTCATTATCAAGAATTGTTTGCGATGTACTTGATTTTCATATTGCTTTGAAACGATAAATGAAGTTACATAGACAATTGAAGGTGTTTGGATAGCAATAAAATTTATCTGAAGTGAACTTGCAACTACAGGAGTGTGTACTAAATATTAAATTATTTAGGGTTGCTAGGCCCTTTTAAACATTTATAGAGTTTGTTAGACATTTCATGTGCATTGGTCAAATTTGAACTACATTTAAGCACATACTGGAGTGCACCTAAATGGGTTGAAAATCATTTATGTGTCACTGGATACATGCTTTGGTCCCATGCAAGAAATGGAAATTAAATGAATTCCAAACCTTTTGATATTTTGGCTCGGCCATAGACTTTAAGATGTCATGTTTTCAAATTTCATTAAATCCAAATACCGTCAGAAAGTCATGAAACTTGGCATTGTGCCATGTCATGGATCATGGGTGTTGTAGTAAAAACAATGTCCACTTCAGTACAAGTCTTGGCATAAACCTCTTACAAACTAAACATTCTCAAATGAATTCATGTGATTCTAGTAGGGAAAGTTCACGTTTTATGCGCAAAAAAACAACCAATGTCTCTTCTCGCCTTGAATTTATTTCTAGAAACTCCATAGAGCAAGATGAATGTGTTGTGCTAAACAATGGATTCTTACAGAGTTTGTTTGGCCTTTTTAGTATATTAATTAAGTTTTCTAGGCATTCAATGTGCATAATTCCAATTTGAACAACAATTACACGGTCCAGCACATGAAAATAGGTCGAAAAAACATATATGTTTCCCTGTCTACATGTTTAGGTCCCACACAAGAAATGGGGAGGAATTTCAAACATATCATCATATTGACTCGACCGTATACATTGGGAAACTTAGTTTTTAAATTCATGTAAATAGAAAGCTTGATACAAATTCATGAATTTTGGGCATGGTGTCATCAATTGCCCTATTGTGTGTGTTGTTGTAAAAAATGCCCAATTTTGGACATGTTTTGGCACAATGCCTCTCAAAAACCAGAGATTCTCACAATAAAGTCATCTGTTTCGATAGGGGAAGTTCACATTTTATGTGCGAAACAACATCCGTTTTCTCTTCTTGCCTTGAATTTATTTCTGGAGTCACCATAGAGATACATAACAGTCAAGCTAAACTATGTATTTTTCGTAGGGTTCGTAAGACTTATTCAATACATTAATTATGTTTTCTTGCCATTTAATGTCCATAATTCAAATTTGAACTACAATCACAAGGTTGAAAAAACATATGCCTTTCCCTGGATGCATGTTTAGGTCCCATGTAAGAAATGGAAATGGATTTTTAACATCTCATTGAATGTTGGCTCGGCCGCAAACATTGAGATAGTTTGTGTTCAAATTCCCATAAATGCAAAACTCATCAGAAATTCGTGAAACTTGGCATGGTGTCTTGACAAGGGCACACATATCTTGTGGTAAAAATTGTCCAAATTGGACATGTTCTTGTACAATTCCCTTACAAATCGAAGCTCCTCACAAGAAGCTTTGTGGTTTTGATAGTGAACATTATCTATGCATGTCACATATACAGGCGAAAATACATCTGATGCCTCTTCTCTCTTTGATTTTATTATAGAAACAACATAGACATGTAGGTGCGAAGTGCAAAAATATGAATAAATTAAGGGATCATTTGGATTTTTAAATACATTAAATGAGAATTTTGGTGCATTATTTAATGTGCATAACTCAAATTTGATATAGAATCACAAGGTCCGGGGTAGCAAAATGGGTTGAAAAATCATATATGTGTCCCTGGATGCATGTGTTAGGACACATACAAGAAATGAGATCGAGAAACTTGGTTTCCAAATTCTTTTAAACCCATAACTCCATCAGAAATTCATAGAACTTGGAATGGTGGCATGATAAGGCACACATATGCCAGTAGCCTTGTCCTCTAGCGAGCATGTTCAGTAAGAGGTAGAGGAAGAGTAGCCCTCAGCCACTCCTTACGCACCTCCACGAAGCGGCAAGACTCGGCGTAGATCTCCTCATTCCACACCACAGCTACAACGTCTGATATGGCCACAGCGGTGGCGAGCCTCTCCGCATGCTCGACCTGGCGGTCCTCCTCCTCATGTAGGAAGTTGATGTAGAGAGTTAGTCCGCTAACGCAAAAGCCAAGTGACTGGGCTTTGGTGATGACCTCCTCCTCCCACCTTCAGGCCACGATGGCGGAGAGGGTGACGGCCCAGGCAGCTGACCGTGGGGTGGCTTGTAAGGCGGACGCCGGTGTGGTGGCGACCATGGAGGCCACTGGTAGGGTGGGAAAAATGGCAACCGGTGATGTGGTGGGGGTCATGATGGTCACCTGTAGCAGCTGCCTTCGGGCAAAGGTGGAAGAGCGTGTGGTGGGTGTGGTGAGCACAACCAACAAGGAAGCCATGTGCCCTACAGGCTTCCGGGTACTGCGCCGTCGACATGGTGTAGCCTCCCAGCTGAAGCTGCCCTTTGGAGGAGTGGCAGAGCGACGACAGCGGACATGTGCCATTTTCGATTGGGGGAGAAGCAAACTTGGGAAGCTACGGGGAGCGAGGGGAGGAATGCGATGTGGAGACGCCGGTCTTGATGGTTTACAAAACTGGCAGCCAAGGTGAGCCCGCGCTCTCCCTCACGGTTGCACGGGAATGTGAAGCCCAAAAGAACCATTGCATGCTCCCTAAGCATTGGGTGTTTGGGGGATTTCGGCCAGCAGGGCGGCAAGCTTGCGCAGGAACCTATGCGCATGCAAAGCATGCACTGTAATCCTCAGGCGGCAATGCGGTGACAAGATGGGACGGAAGTGGGAGAAATGACATGTATGCAAATGGTTAGTAACAAAAAACCATTTGAATTTTATTACAAAGCAAATGGTCGTTCTGTATGCACCGTCGCGAATTAATATATGCATGAGGCTGTTGATGTGGCCGCAGCATGCTGTGCTCACATCCGTGCATGCCCGCACAACCGGTGTCCATGCGCAAACGATCACGTATGATTGGGGATCCATATGCAAGTGGTTGCTTCGCTGCCATTACCACCATGCAGTTAAGCACTGGAAAAACTGCCATGCGGACATGCCAAAATTCCAGGCCGTCTAGCGCAATTTATTCCCGCAGCCATTTACCTTCGTATCTTCAACCTTCCCATCGCGCCACACAACACAGTAAGCACACCCACGAAGGCAAAAAATAGAGAGAGGATGCACATCTATTCATCGCTTCAACCTTCCCGTGCGAATGCAATGGCAGTTGTTGGCGCCGACCGGCAGTTCGCCACTATTGTCAAAGTGGAAACCCACATCAAGAAGATGGACTTCTCGGTGGTGTACACCAATGACCTGGTCATTGCCGTGAACTCCGTCAACACGTTGGAGAAGATGCTTGCGGAGGATGACAAGTACAAAGTAGTTGTCTTCGACCTCAAGTACACCAGCGGTCATGGCAGACATGATCAGAAGGTTGTCGTCGCCCAGTTGTGTGTGCGCCATCACGTGCTCATCTACCACTAATGCCTGGACACAAGGCCTTGCGAGCATTTTCCCAGGTTTGTCAGCAACCCTAACTAGAGGTTCACAATGGTGGACACCACCAACAATATAAAGGTGCTCAATAGTTTGGGCTTATCCTACCAGAAGCTTGTCAACATCCATGGTCAGTACAGGGTCTGGGGCGGCCACAAGAAGAAGTAGAAGGACTCCCTGGTTGACCTCACCACGACCATCATTGACCCTCCTACATAGACATGAAGGTTGAGTGCCACAAGGACAAGTTTGCCTCACACAAGGCCTGGGTGAACGAACTGGACGAAGAACACATCAAGTACATGGCCAAGGACGCGTACACCAGCTACGATATGTATAGGAGAATCATTGACATGAGGAAGTGACTCCTTCCTGCAGACGGCGAGGTATAGACACAAGCAGAGTAGTGTCAGAAACCGTCATCGAAAGAACAGTATGAGTTGGTGATCATCCACTTCTTGTAAATTTAGATTGAGGAATGTACATGTGTTGTGTAGTCACTTATGTAACGGGATGTTCAAGTTGGTTATGCAACAATAATGTTGGTGTTCTGTAGATAGAGCATATAGATGTTATGCAAAATGAGAAAATCACATCTCATACAATTATTAGCAGCAATCATATGCCAACACCTCACATGGGTTGCGGGGATGAATCATTTGGGTTATTATTGGCCTTCTGTGGGGACCTCGACTCATAAGTCATGGTCACCGTATGTACGTGCACAGTGATCCCAGGGATCAATTCTTACTGAAAACACAGAAACCGAATAACAAGAGTCCTACATCCATTACATACCGTTTTACTCAAATATGGCCTTTAAGAACTAGTCTTCATATACTTGCAGCGGAATCTTCCACGATAGCATGAACCCATGCCATATGCCTTAACCCTACAGGCAGTCTGACTGGGAAGCGTCCTAGCTCACATGTTTGTCCCCAAGGTGTTCTTCATTCAATCATGTGCTTTCATGCTTGGCCAATAAAATAACTATTGGAAAGCCAATGAGTACTTTGAATGTACTTGCAAGCAACCCATGTCCTGAACTAGGTATAACAGAGCATGTCATGGCACTAAGTAGGTAATTTTGTAGAAAGCTAATTTTGAGTACAGTGACATGATCAAGTAACTTATGTAAGCATGCATCAACAGTTGGCAGATATCCATATGAATAAGTTATAGATGTCATAATAAGCAAGGGGTTGAACACCTCATGTTGAGTCATCATGCCAAGTCATCGACTTAACTCAAGTATCATCTTTCTCCCACACATACATATACACACCAAGTGTGAGAACCATAGACGTAGCACAAGAGTGGTAATCCAATTGTCCTTGACCATGGCCACGGCTATTCAAATAGTTTTACACTCTATAGAGGTTGCACGCTTTACCCACAAGACTCGGGGAACTTTCGTGTCATGCACAACTCGTGGTATATTACATACCCAAGGTAAGCACCTAAACAATGCCTTTCCCTTGGAGACACTAAACAAAGAGTCCACTCGATTGGTACATAGCCCTCATGATGTACATCATACGAGCCTTGCTCTAGATTGTACCATCCACGAAGGGACCAACGGTGTGCTCGGTGCCTGTAAAGACAGCGCATGGTCGCCCTACCAGGCACGACCCCATATCAAGAGTGACCTCGTCACTCCCGCCACTAGTAATGCGGGCTCTTTGCTAGCACCGACTAGAGTAATCGACAAAGGCATGTACCATAAGGGGTATTGTGGTCGTCCATGTAAGGTTGGAATAACGGTCGCAACTTACACCAATCCATTTTCGAAAACCACACACACTCACTCGCCCCCGTACACCACTTCTTTAACAAGTGGCTACCTAGCTCATCATCACCTCCCTCAGGAATTAGTGGCACCCGATAGTGTTTTTGCATGGTAACAAGTTTTGTTTCCATCACCATGCATATTCCCATCCCACTTGCGTAGCAACTACTAGCAACTTAACTACTCCCACCCACACAACCCTCATAAGGAGTTAGGGTCATGCACGATGCAAGTATCACCAAGAAATTATCGGAGGCATCCCATCGAAGTGGTCACCACATCAACATGATCAATATCACGGAAATAAGTGCTATATGCCATGAAAATAAAAGGTTTCATAGTCATGGTCAAAGGGCTGCTTGCCTGGCTCAGCAAAGTCTTCGTAGTCTTCACACGCTTCTCGTCCACTCCGAGCACTTCATCTACTTCGTCAACTATCGCCAAGAACAACCGCAGTAAGCAACACAACAAGCAGAGAAATAAAAGTGCTCTATAAATAGGATATGTATTTCTCTAGGATGTCTTTGGTCATAAGAAAAATAACTCAGGAGGTTTCATTGGATGTGGATCTAGGGGGGTCTTGAATTGTGGGAAGGAAGGAAATGATGATCCAATAAGATGTTAATAGAAAATATTTTTATAAAAATGAGTGGAGGCCCTCATAAAATAGGGCATGATTTTAGAAGAATTTAGAAAGTGGTTTCACTGGATTTGGAGTTCGGATGAACTTCCTAGGGATTTGCAAAGTGGGTCATAAATGAAGAAATGGCCCAATAGCTGACATAGCAGAATAAGTGTAAGGAAAAAGGTTCACATCCTAAGAAAAGATTTTAGATGAACCTAGGATTTTGAATTAGGGCATTTGGATCTTGGATATACTCTCCATGAATTTCCAAAGTTTAATGAGAAATTCAAAATTAGGTTTTAATCACATGGTGTACAGGAAATTTTTCTAGAAAAAATATGCAATGCACATATTTGGTTAGGGCAAGACTTTAGGAACCCTTAGGAATTTGAATCACCAAATTTGGAGTCCATTAGATTATTCTAGAATTTAATTTTCCTCTCTAGAACAAGAAAAAGTACAAGAGATTTATACCTAGATTGTTATCTCGTGCGCAGGGCCCAGCACGGCGGATGGGCCGGCCCATAAGCCTGGCCGTGCGGGGAATAGGCGAAGTTGAAGGCGCCCCAGAGAAATACACCATCCCCAGGGGAAGGCAGCCTCAAGTGGATCCCAATTCACTTAACAGGGCGGCCCACCTGTCACAGGCTGGCCCACCGGCAGACAGGAGCGCCAAGAGGGATGACACGGCGGCTTCGTCTTCTTCCCACTCGCTCGCAACCAAGTGGGAGGAGCGGCTCTCGCGACCGATTGCCGGAGCCACGGTCCATCCTTGGCGAAGCACTTGTGATGGGCAGGCTCAGGAGGGCGAGGCGCACCTTCCTGGCTAGTCCATGGCCACCGACGAGCACTAGTGAGGACAGGGGCTCGGAGGCAGCGGACACCAGCGACCGGTGGTCGTGGTGGCGGTGCTCCGTCCACCAATGAGGGGAAAATGGAGCACGGGGAGGAATGCGGCTGATCTAGGGGGTGCTGATGTGATTCAAAGTAAAGGAGGGGCTAGGGGAGCTCAAATCCGAGTAGTGCCCATTGCTGGCATGGCGTCCATGTGAGGAGGAAAAGGCCACGGTAGGGTAAGTAGGGAGGCCTGGGAGGTTAGGGAGAGGGAGAAAGAGTGCTACGGATCAATTAGGGGCTCTGGGGCGAGGTATAAGCGGGAGGGCGATGAAGGGGAAACTCGGGTGGCCTCGTATGCTCTCGGGCACGGCAAACACGCGCATCAGAGCTTCCTTGGATGCATCCTGGCGTCGAGAAGGTGCATTCAGAGGCCGAGGTAATATGCCCGGCATGCGGGGATACGCTGCTAAGGCCAAACGAGGGCTACAAGACAATGTTTGACTGCAGAGCATCGTTTCTTTATGCCAATAGATTGGTCACCATGCCAACTCTTGTCTAGAAAAAGCTTTTGATCATCCAAACATGTCTAGCATGTGAGGCACGCATGCAGGAGAGTGCTGGTGAAGTCTCAAGGTAAAAGGAGTTGGGGGAGGCTGGTTTCTACTGTAGGTAAGTTTGAAGCAGCAAACTTGGGATTTATATTTGGGGCTTCTAATGGAGATTATTAGGGAAAAGACCTTGTCTAGTTTTCATGGGAATGGAGGTACTACATTACCACCAATACTTAGCTTAGGGACATAAGTTTGTAGGGTACTTATAGTTCAAGGCTACAATTATTGCCATAGACTAAGCCCAGATGGTTTGCTCATATTTTCCACATGAGCATGCATTATCCGGGCATGCCAAGGTGCATTAGTATGCAAATGAGGTTGTAGAAAAGTTTGGGGAGAATTTCTTGAACAAAATAGTATGAGAGAGGAGAGAGAGGTGCTGTCTAGAGGGTGAAAATGGGGATTTACCCCACTTAACCATTTAGTATTGGCCAGAGAAAGTTACTAGAGGTGAGGTGCAATGCTAATAAGCTCTGGTAAAACTTGAAGTGAAGGAGAATAGCATAAGGGGGTCAAACAAGGCTCTTTACAAAATATGCAGAAGAGTTTGATGATGGTTTGCCTAAGAAAATGGAGTTTGCTTTCCATGAGATTTAACAGGATGAAAATATAGGTATAAATAGAGAAGATCACCAAGTTTGAGGAGTTTTGAAGAAAGTTCACAATGTAACTTTGTAAAACCCTAGAAAACAACAAAACCAGACTTCTATAGATATAGGTATGCATTTCCATTCTCCTTGATGCAGCATTTGGTGTGGCATCCTTATTTGGGTAATGGAACATGCTCACAAAGTTTGGGGTCAAGGGAAGAAACTTCACAATGTAAAGTTGTTCAAATTTGAATCTGGACAAGAATGGTTTTGGAATATTCTGATGGAGCAAATCAATTGGGATTGAGATGAAACTTTTCAAGATCATCACCTATAGCATTAGTGACTGGCTGAAATTTTACTAGAATTTATTGAGAATATTTCTTATAGAAATATTTCAAAGGTTTGATTTGGGCAGAAAGGGTTTTGAGGGGTTTTGCCCATGATTTTGAACATGACAATGTGTTGAAACTCATATATATATATGGAAAATATATGTCCACTGAGTTTCCCTGAATTTTCTCAAATATTGTTAAAGCATTTAAATAATTTTCTCTATAAAAGACCATTTCTGTCCTTAAGAAAAAGCCTTTAAATAAAATAGTAAAATAATCTTTAAAAAATATATTTGGTGTTTTTGGGAAGTCATATATATAGTTGGTTCCAAATAAATCCTTTGGAACAATTTAATCCACCCAATTTGAGGACTTATAGTACAAACCTCAGTTCAGGGGTTTTGGAATATCTAATTTGAATAAATCCATTTTAGTCAAAATAATATTTTATAAAAATAGTTTTATGTCCTATACACATGGCCTGATCATTGGGAAAAGATTTGGAGATGAGTTTTGAGAGTAGGAGGGATCTTATGAATATAGAGCAAAAGCAAGCAATCAAACAATCAAAAATCAAGTCAAGCATCACAAGCATGCAAAAGTTTTAATTGGTCCTAGTTTTTTAGCTATGTTAACTTAGACAGAAGAGACAAAACACAGGGTGTGACACCTTCCTACATAATTTTGATCAATGAACTGTTTGTTGGGTACCCATAATACACATGGTTGTCAGGATGAATCGTTTGGGGTATTGATGGTCTTCCCACACAATTATGATGAATGAACTGTTTGACGGGTATCACACACGCTTTCAACGCAAACAGTTTCTCCGAGTAAACTGTATGTTGCACTATGCACACATATATAGTTTGTTAACAGTTTATGTTATCTTCCATAATCACAAACAGCGCATAAGAACAAATTATCTGCGACATCGCACACGCAACTATTTTATGAACCATATTTGTTGGTTCGTCCATCGCACACAGTTTTCATCATTGGCGGCGGAGCTTCGACTATATTGTTTGCGATTGATGGATCGCACATAGTTTGGTCGAAGGGTTTTGATTGATGTGTCGTCTTTGGACCATCAAGAAGTAGTAAAATTCCCATCAACCTGTGGTGTATACCGAAGGTATGGACCACCATTGTGGAGGTTGAATAGGGGGGATCTCATGTAGGGGGTCCCGTGGTGATTATCTTGGCTACATGGTAACATGACGAGCAAGAGACATGATGTTTACCCAGAGTCGGCCCCTTTCGAAGAGGTAAAACCTTACATCCTGCTTTTTTGTATTGATTGTATTGGAGTACAAAGTACATGATGATTTGCCTCATGATCGTATGTGACTGAATCAAACTTATATAATATCTCGAGTACGATCTATCGGATGGCCTAGCCTTGGGTTATATAATGTGCCTGGAGCCAGGAATATAGAAAAGTCCTCATCATTTTCATCAAGTCCTATGGAATCTTCCTTATATATGTCATGAGCAGCTCAAAGATGCCCAGTAATTAACCACCACAGGGTCCTCGGCATGACCCTCCTGACTGGGAGAAGAGATGGTGAGTACCCCCTAGTCCAGGACACCATCACTTGGCCTCACAGATGATTCCATGGTAGCAGAAATGTGTACAAAATCTTGCCTAACGTGACAAATGTATTTTATTTTTTTATTCGAGAAATTTTTACCACTTGCGTTCACCAAGAGGAATACGCCACAAGCTTGATCCAGATTTAGCAGTGCCCAGGAGGATCCACGCGCCACTAGTTTGCCCCTTATTCACAGTTGCTACATGTGGAGTTTAGTTACATGATCAATATGCACGCTGTTAATAAGAACATTGCTAGTTGGCACTTCCGCATGCCCCTAATACGAATATCATATACTCGTGGGCAAAAGTAGGATGACATGCCTCGTCAATCAATGATGAAGCAAACGTGCCAAATCTCACAAGTTGTCTAGGAACGAGCCTGTCACTAATGTCCGGAGTAGTTCCTGCCTGGATTGAAACTCCATAATGCTCTTCCCCATGATGGGTGCCAAGTATCGCAAGGATATCATAGCAATACACCTATCTTGAGCAATCAGGAGGTGCATAAAGATGATGCATATATGGGTTCACACAAGTAATTACCTAGGTTTAGGCCCTTCGGCTCGAAGTTAATGTACTGCTCCTACTTGGTATTATATGGCCTTGGATAAGGATTCCCATAGTCCATGTACCATATGGAATGCATGTGTATGTGCCTTTGAATGCATGCCCACACCAAAACATTGAAAGCACATATGCTCCCTTGGTGGTTTTGATAATTCATGACAACATACATTGTCTCTTGGACTAATATCTCTACCTAGTTTATTTCAGGTTTAGTCCACAGAGAGTGTTGGCAAAAGATTGTCAGGAGAATTCCCCAAGAAGAAGAAGAGGAAGGAATAGGATTGGCCAAGCTACAAGGATGAAGACTCTAAATTTTGCTTTGTGGGACATCAATTTGAGTCCATAGGAAAGCCAATACTATTAAAAGGGGGTGAGGTAATAATGGTGAATGAGATGCTCAAAAAGATCAAGTGTTAGCCACCAAAATCATTCACAAACTCTCCCACAAATATTCTGTCTTAGACCCTACCACTCAAAATCGATGCCACCAACTATTTCCCTTCACCTATACCGAGTCAAAACCCTAGACTGAGCCTAAGCCAAACCCACATCTCGGTACTACCAAGTTTGTATTGACTCGTTTACAACAATCGGAATTTCCAAGAATCGTGAATCGGTGTCACCGAGTTGTGTAACTGCCCTTGGCCACTCTATCGGTACCATCGAGACTCCTATGTCGGTCTCACCAAAAACGCCAAAGTTGCCACATTTTGCAGTAGTTGGTGCAACCGAGTTTTCACTCCGGTTTCATCGAGTTGGGAAATAATGTTGTAACGGTTGGGTTTTGGAGATGCCTATCTATACCCCTCCACCACATCCCACTCACAAGAGCAGCACTCAGAATAGACCCACAATTCCCATATCCAATTTTCTGAGAGGGAACCACCTACCCTTGTGTTGAGGTCAAGATCATCCACTCCAGCCATATGGATCTTGATTTCTAGCCTCCCGACGTTGCTTTCCACCCAATAAATCTCTTCTACGCAAGCCAAATTTGTGAGGGAGTGATTGCGTGTTAAGGAGACTATCATTTGGAACATAAGAGCAAGGATTCCATCGTTGTTACCATATCTATTGCCTTTTAGAGGGTGGTGCCTCCTAGATTGGTTAGGTGTCGCTTGGGAGCCACCTTGTTCGTGATTGTGGAGTTGAACCAAGAAGTTTGTAAGGGCAAGGAGACCGCCAACTTCGTGAAGATTTAACAAGATTAAGGCTAGTCCTCTATGGATATATGCCATCATGGTATAGACATGGTTTCTTCTTCGTGGAACCACTGGTCGATGGAGCCCTCCATGGACTCTCGCGACAGTTATCCTCTATGGATTGAAGTCTCCATAAATGTGGATGTATGATAGCGCCACCTATCGAAACTATGGAAAAAAATCTTCGTGTATCCAAATTGCATTTGATCTTCCTACCTCTACTCTTCTTACATATGCTTATCTTTACTTTCCACTGCCATACTTGTTGACTAGTATGTGTGGGCGCATTGGACTTGTTATAATTGCTAAAATCTGCCAACCAATTAACTTGGGAAAATATTTGGTTTTTTATTTGTCTAGTGGTCTATTGACCCCCCTCTAGACATCCCTTCTACCGGTCCCACAATGTGTATAAGAGCTTTGGTCTCCATAGCTTCAGTTTCATCACCGTTGGAGGAAGATGGATGTGTCTAGTTTGCGGATTTTTAGTTGTAGAGTGTGTGTTCTTGATGGGGAGTACTAAGGTCAATGGAAATATGAGATGCTTGAGCTATTCATTGAATTCCGTTTGACCAATTATGTTAAGAACCACCTATGTACTTCCCATTAATCCCTTACATCCCACACCCAAAGAGGAAATTCACATGCTTCACAATATTAGAACTGTTAATCTCATTATCAAAGGATTGCCTAAATTTGTGTTTGATCAAATGAAGAATTTTGAATCTGCTTATACTTTGTGGAATGATTTGGAGAAACGATATTCAAATTATTCATTGAGTAATATTGATGAAATTCTTCATAAAGCTATTGCCTTTCATAAGATGAAGCCTAGTGATCCATGTTTTGATAAATGCTCATTTGAAATTCTTGACCTCATGCGTGCTAAAGGAGATGTGACCACCATCAATAACATTATCTTTGAAGCCATTCACCTTCATAAACTGAATACTGTCATTATCACAATTTTAACGAATCTTTTCTCTCTTATGACGAGGATATCCCACTTGATGATAACAATGTGGAACATGGCTACTATGATGAAGATGATTTGTTCGACATCGAGTGTAAGAAGACTATGAAGATTCTAAGTCTCATGGAAAACTTGAAAGACTACATGTCCGAAGTAAGGGAATGGCTTCTCGATAGTGGATGCACCGATCACATTACTGAAGATAGAGACATGTTTCAAGAGATCACACCAAACCATGGATTGCGAAGGTATGTGACATTTGGAGACAACTCCAAGGGTAAGGTAATTGGTCTTGGTATGGTGGTCATATCTCATGATAGCTCTATTCCAAATGTCATGCTTGTTGTATCACTTGGCTACAATCTTATTTCCATATCTAGACTTTCTGACTTCGGTTTTAATGTGCTATTTACCAAAGTAGATTAACAAGATTTTTATCAAGACAATCATAACATGGTCTTTAAAAGGTTTCCGTAGAGGTGATCTATACATTGTTGATTTCACTAAGAGATCCAACCCTCGTACTTGTCCTATTGCAAAATGTTCTCAAAGTTGGCTTTCCCTTAGAAGGCTAGGACATGTTGGTATGTGTAATCTAGACAAGCTCATCAAAGGTGATCATATACTTGACAAAGATAGACTTTGTAATGCTTGTAGCTATACTTGATTATTTTTCAAGATTTATGTGGGTATTCTTTCTTGATGATAAGTCCAGGGTGCAAAAGATCTTCAAGAACTTCCCTCGCAAATCTCAAAATCCATTTGACGTGAAGGTCAAGAAAATTCGGAGCGACAAAGGATTGGAGTTCAAGAACACAAATGTGGACACCTTTCTTGACAAACAAGGGATTCTACATGAGTTCTCAGCTAAGTGCACGCCTCACCAAAATGGAGTTGTTCAGAGGAAGAACCGAACTCTTATAGAGATTGCAGGAATGATGCTCGACGAATGTAAGACACCAAGACAATTTTGGGCGGAAATTGTTGTGGCAGCTTGTCATGCCACGAACCGACTCTATCTTCACAAGCTTCTTGGTAAAATGGCATATGAGCTATTCATAGGTAACAAGCCCCAAGTTGTATACTTTTGGGTATTCGACTCAAAATGTTACATTCTTGATAAGCATCATCGTTCTAAATTTTCTCCTAAATCTCATGAAGGTTTCCTACTTGGTTACGGATGAAACTCTCACACTTATCATGTCTACAACAACTTCACTCAAAAAGTTGAAGAGACGGTAGATATGAATTTTGATGAATCTAATGGTTCGCAATTCGAACAATTGCCAAATGATGTAGGAGATAAGGAACCTTCGGAAGTCATACAAGACTTGTCCATCGACAATATTCGTCCCATGGAGGTGAAGGAAAGTACTTCATCAACTCAAGTGGACGCTCGTACTTCACATCAAGGTGAACCTCAACACGGCATGGAAGCATCCACAAGCAGTACATGACAAGATGTAGAGGAGAAAGAAGTAGATCATGATGATCCGCCTCAACCACCTTCACCACCACTTCAAGGCAAAGACACCTTCAACAACAACAATGAACAAGAATGTGATGATGAGGAAGATCCACCGTCCAACAAACAAAAGATACCTTGAGTTCAAGCAAAAGTGAACAAGAATCATCCCTTAGAGCAAATGTTTGGTGACATTCCGGGAGAATCACTCTCTCTAAAACCTGCTTAGCTAATTTTTCTGAGCACTACTCATTCATCTCTAGTATTGAGCCTATGAAGGTGGAAGAAGCGCTCGAAGACCTGGATTGGAGTGATATGCATGAAGCGCTTCACAACTTCGAGAGGAACGAAGTGTGGATACTTCTAGAGAAGCCCAAAGACGAGCAAAACATCATCAAAACCAAATGGGTGTTTGGGAACAAGCAAGATGAAGACAATCAAGTCGTTCCAAACAAGGAATATCACTTAGCCCAAGGCTATGCGCAAGTCGAAGGTATGGACTATTGTGAGACCTATGCCCCGGTTGCTAGACTTGAAGCTATTCGTATATTACTTGCTTATGCCAATCACCATGACATCACACATTACCAAATGTACATTAAAAGTTCATTTCTAAACGGGGAGATGGAGGAAGAAGTCTATGTTAAGCAACTCCCCCGTTTTGTGAATCCTAAGAAACCCAACCATGTTTACAAGCTTCATGAAGCTCTTTATGGACTTAAGCAAGCCCCTCGTGCTTGGTATAGATGTATAACAAAGTTTCTACTTGAAAATGGCTTTGGGAGTGGTGAAATTGACGCAACCTTATTCACTAGGAGAGTTGATGGTGAATTATTTGTGAACCAAATTTAAGTGGATGATTTTATCTTTGTATCTACGAACCCACAATTTAGTGAGAAATTTGCAAGGTTGATGTCCGAGAAGTATGAGATGTCCATGATGTGTGAGCTGAATTTTTTTCCTTGGTTTGAAAATCAAGCAAATGAGAGAAGGAACTTTCATCTCTCAAACCAAGTACACGAAGGACTTGATCAAGAAGTTCAAACTACAAGAGTGTAAAGGTATGAAAACTCCTATACCTACTAGTGGACACGTTGACCTCACCAAGGAGGACAACCCGGTTGATGAAAAGGTCCATCGATCAATGATGGGTCCATTGCTATATCCATGTGCCCACCGTCTCGATCATGCTTAGTGTGGGCATGTTTGCCAAATATCAAGCTGCACCTAAAGAGTGTCATATTTAAGGCCGGGAATGTTTTTGTGAGATACCTGATACATACACCAAAGGGATCTTCTTTGAACCTTGTTGGCTATTTAGAATCGGACTACGCCGGAGACAAGCTTGACAGAAAATCCACCTCAAGTACATGTCAATTTCTTGGTAGATCACTTGTGTCTTGGTCATCCAAGAAACCAAACTTTGTATCTCTATCTACCGCCAAAGTGAAATACATTTCTGCCATATCATGTTGTCCTCAATTCCTATGGATGACTCAAACTCTTAAGGATCATGGCATACATGTGAGACATGTACCGTTGTTATGTGACAATAAGAGTGTGAGCAAAATTGCTCATAATCTCGTGCAACACTCTCAAACTAAGCATATTCAAGTTCGACATCATTTCATTCATTATCATATTGCCAAAGGAGATGTCAATCTCAAGCATGTTCGTACTAACAAATAATTGGCCGATATCTTTACTAAGCCACTTGATGAGAAAGTTTTTTGTCATTTGAGGAGTGAGTTGAACATCATTGATGCTTCAAACTTAAGCTAGACTCACTCGGTTGCATGCAAGGGCATGAACTTACATGGCTATTCCATGATACACTTGACATGATATTATCATATACCTTGGAAATATATGATCCCTTGTATTGCAACTAACCTTTTGTAGGTACTTGGAAGAACTGCACTCCACAAGATTGCCAACAACTCATATCACAAGAAATCTTGTCATAGCCAAGTATCCACAACCCATCTTTGATGATGTATGGAAGAAGACAACAAAAGATATCCTTTACATATATTTGACAAGACCACAAGTGCTATTCACAATTGGTATCATGTCATTTGGATACATATTGTTATTCCTTGCATGGCTAACCCAGGTAGGTGAAGAGAGAACCAAAAAAATCAAGGATATCCCCCAACTTAAGATGATTTTCATCAACTTCAAGCATCCACAACAAGTTCTCCTACATGCTACGTCATCAACATCACTCAAAGGTATTTGCTCGTATCCTTGAAAAATCTTTACTCCAGGTCATGAGATAAATCAACTCAAGTGATATGAAATCATTAAAATGCTTAATTGACAAATGGTAACCCCATTTTGAGCTTAATGATGAGTATGACCTATGATCAAGTATTTTTTATTGGCTCCTAAGTCAATATAATCTAATATAGGTGATCTATAGTCACCAACCATCATCTAGATGAAGTTTCTCGATTGGTTCATCTTATATATATGCATGCTTCCCTCGAACCACTAAATCCTAATCTAGTTGAAAATTCCTTTTAAATCCTTTTTGAAAATTCCTTCCATTTTTTTTTGAAAAATTCCTTGCAAATCTATCTAAAAATTGAGAGAATTATTTTCTCAAAATTGTTTGAGACCTTCTGAAAGGTTCTTTTGATAAATGTTGCCAAGTTTCTGTTTAGCCTCGGAGCCTCCAACTCAGGATTCTCAGTGTCATCGATAGTGCAGATAGGCTGCAGGACCACATTTCGGTATCACCGAACCATCTCACTTCAGAGCTACCGATTTTTCTATTTTCTGTGAACTTTGTCAAAACTTGAAATTCCAATTTCTTCAAGGATCCCTATGAAAAAGGGGGAAAGATCTTTGAATCTTACATATGGCGGAAGGTGGAGAAATTATACTCAATGATCCCTTAGTATCAAATGCTCTCTATGATCCTTATCCTCTATGATCCCTACTTTGAATGACCCTTGTTCTAATCATTTCTCAATCAATGATCCTTTTATCTGACCCTGTGTATGAACCTTTTTGGAAATTAATACCAAATGGGGAGAAATACCAAAGATTCAAAGATCATGCTCATGCTAATAGCAAAGGGGGAGATATAAATTTAAGGGAGAGAATATAAATAGGGTCAGAATACCAAAGTCTTTGCCTATCCATAAGGGGAGAAATTTCATGATTACCCAAAATGGAGAAACACTACTTTATCATTGAACGGAGGGAGAATGTGTTTTCTTTCTATTTGCATACTTATGTTAGACTTGTTTCACCCTACCTACTCCCAATATCTACGTGCTAAGATTCAAGGGAGGGAAAGAGCTACATTTCATATTTAGGGGAGAAAGCTCTAAATGACTGTACCGACCCGACCTAAAACGGTCAAGTCTCTGGTGTTTTCGTACCATCCCAAGATCATGCTAGTACACATGTAGTACATCAATGTATATAACAGAGTTCAATCACACATGCTTTATTAATCGAAATCTCATATAGAGTCATTATTACAAAAAAGTAACTTGGCTAAAAGCCATCTCATGAGATAGCGCTACCAAAATCCTGCGGAAGCCTCAATGTAGCTGAGTCCATCTAACTCCAAAGGGCAACACCGAGCATAGGACATAGACCTAACACTTCATCGTAGAAAACCTTTGCAACATGAGACGTTGCAGACGTTTAGGTTAGCATATGGAATATGATAGCAAATCAGAGAAGAAGAATAAAATGATAAAAATAATAATGCTATCACAACAATATGCATCTGGCTAATGGTGGAAAAGGTCCGAGTATTGCATAAAAGCAAGTTTTTTCCTACAATAAAGGGGCATCATGAAATTACTACAAAATGTCAGTTGTGTAATGAGATGGTTCTACCAACCATATCTCATAACCCAATTATTATCTTGTACCCTCATCAATTATCATCAAGTGTGGTGTTGAGAGTTCCTAATAGTATCATTTCTAGAGGCTCAATTGTCCGTAACCGGGGTCACGGCTAATCGATTCAGTTTAACACTCTGCAGAGGTTTGAGCACTTTTTCCACAAGATTTGATCCCTCCGTTTATGTCCTCGTACTTCAAGGTGTTTGAGGACCAGATGACGAAAACATGGTCTTTCAAAGAGTTTCCCTAACCCCCGATTAACAATTCAGGTTAGAGTTACCACTAAGATCAACCAAGCCAGAGCCCATAATGACTTGCGGTTGTAGAGGTAAGCTTCCGGCCGTCAAGTATCCATCCATCTCTTTGATTCTGGGTGGAGGTGTCCGCTGGTATCTCTCCAATAGGGTTAGGTTCACTCCTTTGAGGTATTCCAGGGGCACCTATCAATGGTTCACAAACACTGGGAATTCCAGCAGCCTATCAAGGTGCACACCCACTGGTTACTCCAGGGAGTTTATTTCAAAATCCACCCAGTAGGTGTAATAAAGTTTGTCTTGAATCATGAAGTCTTCATCTCCTCGAAAATGCCTTGATCACGTCAAGTGGTATTCATCATCTTAAATAGGTTCTCATCCAAAATACTAACAACTCAGATGTAACACTCAACCAAAACCCCGTCTACTTGAGCATAGCATCATATAAAAATAGCGTCCTAGGGCCAGGTTAACAGGGGATTTGTGGGGAGTCCTACCTCATGATACTACTCAACAAGTTTAATACTCCTACTACATGCATGGTGGAAAATATCATCTAATTTAAATAAAAATTAAATGACTAAAACAACTATATAAACAAAACAGTAGCTAAAATAATATGTTTCTAATTAACAGAAACAACAATAAAAATAACTCGATGTGGCAAAAGAATTACTTTTGTGACGATTAAACTATTCTATTTAGTCTAATTAAATAACTACACAACAATACAACAAAATAGTAGCTAAAATCATTATAAAATTTTTATCTACTGTAGTCTAACAGAAACAGGTAAACACATGTGAAAATCTACAAAAGGCACTAACTAAAAATAATTAAAAACAATAATTAAATGACTAAAACAACTATATAAACAAAACAATATTGTTTTAGTTGAAATCCTAATTTAAATAAATCTAAAAATCTATAACTCAATGCTAGTAGAAATGCAATCAATAACAAAACAGTGGCAAAAAGAATCAATCAAAAATATAATATAAATCTCAAGATATTACCAAATTAGTGATTAGAAAAAAATTAAGCAAATTCAAAAATTACATTACTCAAATTTCAAATCCAAGTGCACCGTTTAAACTACATAAAAAATGTAAACTATAGGAAAACAATTTACTCAATTTGGAGTTGTATACTAATTGATATGAATTTCTAAGATTGCTACTTTTCTGAAAAAACTAAAATACGGGATTTCATGGATCTCCCCGGAGTAGTCGCCGGAGTTGGGGAAGAAGGGGTAGATGACCTCAGATCCGATGATGTAGTTACTACGAGTGGAGGATGAGCTCGGGAAGGTGAAGGGGTCATCACGGCAAACTCGGGAGAGGCCATGGTAGGATGACCTCAGATCCGATGATGTAGTTACTACGAGTGGAGAAGCCGCCGGAGTTGACGAACTCCTTTGAGCAATTTCTCTAGATTGGGAGGATGGTTTGGGATCTAAAGGGTAAAAATCGGTCGACGGAAATGAGAGGGGCCTCTAGGGGGATTAATATAGGGGCGAGGATGGCCGAGTGCGCGGTGGCAAGACAAGAAAAATCTGGCCATTACCGGATTTCTGGTGAGCGAAAATCTCGGCCTTGATGGCCATAAAAGCAAGGGAGGGCGGATTTCCGGTTTAAAAGTTATCAAAAATATGAAATAAATAGTGTGTCATCTCTCTAATGTAACAAGATGATCCAATGGTGGGATTGTGAAAATATGAATTTATGTGCCCTCGGCCAAAAAAACAAGAATTTCAACTTGCGCTGACATAAAATATATACACACCTACTTGTTATTTTTGTCCAGGACACATAAAGTTATATTTTTTTCAATCGCACCATTGGATCATGTTATATTGTAGGTGTTTCCGTATTTTTTTCATAATTTTTAGGAACTTCTACACTGTCGAAAACCTTACCTAGTTTTGTGGCAAGCTATGACATATACATCTGGCCTATTTTGTTTCGCGTAACAGAATATTATTCTGTTACCCCCCTTGAACTGACGTAGTTTACAAATTGAACTTACGGTTTTTCGAGCGGGTGGACTCATGCTTTCATTATGCCAAACTAATCATCGCCTTTAGTTCAAAAACACAATAATCAAACATTGCAAGAAAAAATCATTGGAACGGGGCTCGTTGGACTGGCACCGTTGTTTTGTTTTTGTAAAATCATCATGGTTTAAGATCAGTTTTGAAAAAACCGTTTTTTGAAAACCGAAAACGTGACTCGTATTTTGGAGTTAATTTTCAAAAGGTTTGTCGGAATTGAGCAAATGAGATGACATTGGCTGGTAAAACTCCGCATCTTCCATATGCAGATTGATTTTTCAAATTATGTATGATTTAAAAGTAATTTGGAAAATGGTGAAATTTCGGGCGAAAGGTAATTTCTTGATTTTTTGCAAACGGCTTGTCAGATTGATGCAAATGACATGGCATTGGATAGCTATGGAAAATGCACAACTTTTGCGTTTTGAAAGTGTTTTCTAATTCTTTACGGTTTAAATTCGAATTCGAATTCGATGAAATTTGGTTTTGAACGTGAATTTTTTGAAAAGTTTGTCGAAATAAGGCAAATAATATACCGATAGAAAGCTATCAAAAATGCAAAACTTAGTCATCCTGAATGTTTTCTCAAATTTCCAACTATTTAATAGTAATTTTGAATACAGTGAGACCCACCTTGTTGTTTTTCCGTTCGAAAACAAAGTACTCATACGGATAAATGTGTGTGTTTGTACTGATCGTTTTTCATTGAATGTACTTTACTCTGTTTTTGTACTATTTTTGTTAGAAATTTTCAACCATTTTTCAGAGTTGAGCAAATTATATTTTTATGTTAGTATTCCCGAACTGACGACTTGGAGCATTTGTACTGATGCTTTCCGTCCCGTCGAACTGATCGTCGAGCTAGGGCGTCGCGCGGGGCCGGCGGGATGGGGCGGCACGACGACTGCCTCCGGCGGTAGGAGGCGGGTTAGGGTGGGGCGGATCATGGCAAAGACCAGCCTCATACTCATGCTTTCCAGCTTTTTGAACTGATCATCGAGCAAGGGCTGCGCGCGGGGCCGGTGGGATGGTGCGGCACGCGCTGCCGGCGAGCTAGGGTGGCGTGACGACTGCCTCCGACGGTAGGAGGCGGGTCGGGGTGGGCCGGGTGGTAGCAGAGTCTAGCCTCGTACATGTTGGACGTGCTGGGGGTAACAAAATAATATTCTGCTACTAGTAACAGAATAGCCCTGTCCTATATATATATAGAATAAACAAAAATAAATATATATTAGCAGAGAATTTCGAATAGAATAAACGAAAATAAATAGAATTTTTATATATACATATTATATATCAAAGTGACCAGAAAAATATTTCCTAAAACATGAACATATTTCCAGAGTCAAAACAAAATCTCACAAAATCAGAAAATTAAAATAGTGTTACTATTGCAAATAAAATGCAAAGAAAACATTTTGAAAATACCAACATATTTTCAAATTCATCTTTCTGTATTTTTATATTTAAGGGAATCATTTTACCCTATTTTCCATGTATCTTATTTTTGGGGGGAAATAACTTTGAAAACCACTTTAAGAATGTCTTTTGAAACCCATTATGAAATATTTTCAAAATAGTCTTCTAAGTTTTTTACAAGTTCAAATATAATTAAAATGGCCCCTAGTTTGGAGTGTCATATTGCTCCTGTCGATATTTTGAATCTGGGCAAGGGGATTTGAATTCATTCAAACTTTGAAATAGAACCAAATTTTAAATAGATTCTAAGAAATAGAATTTTTTTAGTATTTTTCAAATTCACCTTTCAAATACTTTATTTTTAAGAAGTCATGTCATCTTCTCTCATTGATTTGAGTTGAATGAATCTGAATTCAAAAGTAACGGGGAAGGTCCTTTTCGTCCCTCTCATTCAAAAGTTTTTTTTAAGGTTCATATTCACTCAAATTCAGTCGCTCAATCAAACAATCTATCAATATAGTTAATTTATAACATTCCAAAACTTAGAGTTTTGGGATGTTACAATGACTTTGGGGACATATCAAGATTTATAAACTATATTCTAGATGTTTACCATATCTTGGCACTTCTCAGCTCTTTTGCATTTGAATGAGTAGAATACTCTTGTGTTTCCTAACATTGTTTTCCCAAGTCTGTTTCCGCTATAAGAATGCTCAAGAGCCTGAAGGTAAGTGTATGCATCATATCTTTGATCAAGATGATCTCTTGCTTCTTGCAAATATTGTTTGCAAGAGTGAAGTCTTGAACAAGGATACACCTCATTCAGATATATTTGATGCATATAGCCAAGACACACACGACTCATCATATCCTCTCTACTACGTGTGTGTCCATGCATTCCAAAGCAACTATCCTTTAAAATGATTACACACGTTTAGGTGGAGCAAACCCTAGTCATGTGTCTCTCAAAGTATTCATTATATATTTGCTATATTAATTTGAAGTTTTGATTGAATGTTGTCATCAATTACCAAAAAGGAGGAGATTGAAAGCACATATGATTCCTTGGTCGTTTTCATAATTCGTGACAACATCCATTGTCTCTTGGACTAATATCTCTACCTAGTTTATTTCAGGTTTAGTCCAGAGAGAGTGTTGGCAAATTTTTATGAGGAGAATTCCCTAAGAATAAGAAGAAGAGGAATAAATATGATGGTCCAAGCTTCAAGCATGAAGATTCTACATTTTACTCTGTGAGAAATCACTTTGAGTCCATAGGAAACCCAAAACTATTAAAAGGGGGTGAGGTGATGATGGTGAATGAGATGCTCAAAATGATCAAGTGTTAGCCACCAAAATTATGCATAAACTCTCCCACAAATATTCTATCTTAGACGCTACCACTCAAAACCAGTGCAACCAACTATTTCCTTTTGGCTACACCGAGTCAAAACTCAAGACACAACCTAAGCCAAACCCACATCTCGATACTACCAATTTCCCCCATATCAGTGCAACCGAGTTCAGTGACCAACTTCCTGCTGACTCATTTACAAGAATCGGAATGTCTAAGAATTTTGAATCTCTTTCACCGAGTTCGGTAACTGCCCATGGCCACTCATATCGGTACCATAGAGATTCCTATGTCGGTCTCATCGAAAACGCCAAAGTTGCCACATTTTGCAGTAGTTGGTGCAACCGAGTTTTCACTTCGGTTTCACTGAGTTGGGCAATAATGGTGTAATGGTTGGGTTTTGGAGATGCCTATATATACCCCTCCACCACATCTCACTCACAAGAGAAGCACTCAGAATAGACCCACACTTCCCATATCCAATTTTCTGAGAGAGAACCACCTACCCTTGTGTTGAGGTCAAGATCATCCACTCCATCCATATGGATCTTGATTTCTAGCCTCCCAAAGTTTCTTTCCACCCAATCAATCTCTTCTACGCAAGCCAAATTTGTGAGGGAGTGATTGAGTGTTAAGGAGATTATCATTTGAAACATAAAACCAAGGAGTTGATCGTTGTTAGCGCGTCTATTACCTTTTGGAGGGTGGTGCCACCTAGATTGGTTAGGTGTCTCTTGGGAGCCTCCTTCTTTGTGATGGTCGAGTTGAACCAAGAAGATTTTAACGACAAGGATATCGCCTACTTTGTGAATATCTACCCTGATTAAGGCTAGTCCTCCATGGACGTAGGCTATCATGGTACAGACAAGGTTGCTTCTTCATGGAACCCTTCATGGGTGGATCCCTTCGTGTACTCTTGCGACCATTAACCTCCTTGGGTTGAACTCTCCATAAACGTGGATGTACAATAGCGCCAACTATCGGAACCAGGGAAAAAAATCTTCATTTCTCCTTATTGCGTTTGATCTTCATACTTCTACTCTCTTACATATGCGTGTCTTTACTTTCCACTTCCATACTTATTGACTAGCATGTGTAGGGTGCATTGCTAAACTCTGCCAACCAATTAATTTGAGAAAAGGTTAGGTTTTTAATTTGTCTAGTAGTCTATTTGTCCCCCCTCTAGACGTCCCTTCTATCGATCAAATGTCCTAGGCCCGCTTTATATATGGCCGACAAGCCTTGGAATTACATCGATTGAGTGGGCCACATCGTGATAATGACTCATTGTTCATGCACCATTACGCTGGTTAAGTGCTTCGCAAAAATGTCTGACGAATTGTCTCGTAACACCTATCTTGATAATGCACAAATGGTCCAACCGAGTGGGCTTTGTGGTGCGGGCTGAACCGAGTGGACTTTGGGGAATAGGCTTTGGCCACACGACCCTGTTGGATCAATTCCTTGCCTTAGGGTAACAAGAGGAGGGGGTCCTATCGTCATGAAAAGTTACACTTGGACTATTAATTTTTCTCTGTCATGTGTTCAAGTCAAAGTGTGTAACACAACCCTATTTCTATAAATGCATTGTGGGTCGATAAATAAACTAGATATAAGCATTTAGGGTACACAAAGATCATGTGATGACAACACAAGCGTCAATGACAAGGGTGGATGGACCGACCATGATGAGTTGTCAGAGATACTATCTTATCATCTCGATGGGCTTGTCATTACAGTACAATGATATTTAGAGATTTACTACGGAGAGTGAGCACCGTAGTCATGCCTAGTCATATTGGTGAACCTTGTAAAAAATTATGATCTTGTGATCAAGGTTTTGGATCCCGGATGAACAAAAATCTATTGGGTCACCAAAGTGTAAAGTTACCATGGTAAGCATTAATGAACAAAATTTTGAATGAATTTTGAATCCAAATAAATTCGTCCAAAATTCAGTCAAAATAGAATAATCCAAGCGACTTCTCATGCGCTAATGGCATTTGCAGTTGCTATCCGGTAACCTATTATTTTGCTTGTACCAAAACCTTGCTTGTAATTGTTTATCTTCGACAGTAAAATGATTCTATAATCTTTTATCAAAATGGTAAGTGTCACATGTGTAGCATGAAGCAACATGGTCCAAACGCCTTCATTGGCATCCATCTTGTCACATCAAACGAATGACATCAAAGAAATATTTTTAGTTTTTTGTACTTCAAACGGTTTTATCTCTGTAATTTTTTATTCAAAATTGGTTTTATCATTAAATTCTTCTCAATGAGATCGTCAAAACTAGATGTCACCTTGATATGTTTCATTGACTTTTATTGGGCCAGAGGTTGCCATGATGTCTACATTATAGTTTGCATTGGGTTTACACTAAAGTTGTCATGATATGATTCATCTAATTTTTTCTTCTAGATTTTAAAATTACCATTGTGTTTCAACTACCTTTCACTACATATTTTATTAATTGATTATGACAATTTTAGTAATTAACCAGGTCTAATTCAATTATGGATCATGTTAGTTTTTGGTAACTCATTATGGCAAATCTAGTTTATAGATTATAAAAGTTTAGTCTATAGATAGGGAAATTTAGTATTTTGACCATGACAAGTCTAGTGTTTTGGCCACGAAAGTTATTTTTTGTAGGAATCATGACAAATTGAAGTAATTCATCATGACAATTTTAGTTTCCGTTTCATGGCAAGTTTGAGTCATTGACCATGCATTATGAAAGTAATCGACAATAGATTTCTTTTTAGTTATGAACCATGTCAAAATTATTTTATGGATCATAATTTTTTTAGAAGTGCACCATGACAAGTTTGGTTTCTTGATGCCTATTTTTATAACATGTCACTAAAATTTAAACATAGAGAAAAAAGTAGTTGAAACATATCATGACAAACTCAATGTAAACACCATGACAATTTATGTGTAATTGACATCAAATTTTTTAACCAAAAAAGCCATCGAAACATATTGTTATGAGACACTAGTAGAAAACATGCCTTTGGACTGAACCATTAGTCCGGATCATGTTTTGGACTAGGACTAATGTGACCACTAGTCTCGGTTCATGAGGTGAGAATTTATTCCCGATTCATGAGGAACCTCTAGTCCCGGTTGGTGTTACGAACCGGGACTAAAGGGGTGGTGGCAGGTGTGCATCAGGCTGGGGCCCCTGTGAGGCCCTTTAGTACTGGTTGGTATCACCAACCGGGACATGATATTGATCTTTAGTACCGGCTGGTATCAGCAACTGGGACTAAAGGTATCACTATAAATTGTACTTAGTCCAGCTCGAGCCCAAGCTCTTTTTTTTTAACTTTCTCTCCTCTGTTCTCTTCCCATGGATCGAGCTCATCCTCCATTTTTGCCAAGATTTGTCAAGATTTGAGGCACCCCATCCATCAAAGTGCTCACAAAGGTTAGCAACTTTGTCCTTTCATCTCTCATTGCAAGATTAGCTCATGCAATGTTCTATAAATATAGTGATTTGTGGGTTTTAATTTGGGAGTAATTATGTGGGAGTCTATTTGACTTTGATAGTTATTTGTATAATTTTCTTACTTGTATGATTATTTGTCATACATAGTGCCATGGTTTTGATATACGTAACCGTCGGCCCTCGTCCGGTTTATAATTTGGATGTGGTATGTTCTCTTTAATAACTATTTTTTGCATTTTGTGGTAATGAAAATTATGCCCATCAATTTGAAATATATACTTTTATCTAGGATCTATGTGAACCAGAAATTCCAACCGACCATATTGTCGAGAAGTTAAATTTAGTTGGAAAAGATAACAATTATTTGAAAGAGAAATTGAAAAGAGTTGAAGAAGGGGAGATGAAATTGGAGTTGTGCGTTGTCAATGTCATCGATGGTCACAAGATCAAGATGGACGCAATGCGCTTGAAGATTAGAAATATTAGAAAATATGCCATTAATAAAGAGGCTTGGTATCATTATGCTGTTGGATCAATCTTGATAACCCACAAGTATAGGGGTTTAGTTGTAGCCTTTCTCGATAAGTAAGAGTGTCGAACCCAATGAGGAGCTAAAGGTAGAACAAATGTTCCCTCAAGTTCTATCGACCACCGATACAACTCCACACACGCTTCACGTTTGCTTTACCTAGAACAAGTATGAAACTAGAAGTACTTTGTAGGTGTAACGGGATAGGTTTGCAAGATAATAAAGAGCAAGTAATTAAAAACTAGGGGTTTCTTAGATAAAGAAACAACTAAGTTAGTCTTAGTAGAGAGCTTTTTGTCACAAGAAAGTTATTTGTCCCTAGGCAATTGATAACTAGACCGATAATCACTATTGGAATTTTATATGAAGGAGAGGTATAAGCTAACATACTTTCTCTACTTGGATCATATGCACCTATGATTGGAACTTTAGCAAGCATCCGCAACTACTAAATATCATTAAGGTAACACCCAACCATAGCATTATAAGGTATCAAGTCCTATTTACTCCCATATGCAACAACCCACCTACTCCGGTTTATGCTTCTGTCACTCAAGAAGTCCACCATAGGCAAATCATGAACACATTGGAACACCCTACAACGAGGATCCCTCACGCTTGTGTGACACAGAGAGCACCATAGGACAACACCAATAATAAAACATGCAACTCAAACCAATCATGATCATCAATCAACCCATAGGACAAAATGGATCTAATCAAACATCATAGGATAGCCATCCATCATTGGGTAATAATATATAACATTGAGCACCATGTTTAAGTAGAGATTACAGCAGGGAGAAGAGGTGTTGAACCACTGAATAGAGGGGGAGAGAGTTGGTGATAACGGCGGCAAAGTTGTTGGTGTAGATCGCCGTCACGCTGATGGCCCCGACGGTGTTCCGGTGCCACCGGGAGAGAGGGGGAGATATACCCCTCCTTATTATTCTTCCTTGACCTAACCCCCTAGATGGAAGGAGGGTTTACCCTATGGTCCTTGCCCTCCATGGTGGCAGAGGGGCATGAGCCCCTATGAGATTGGATATATCTCTTTGTTTCCTTCTATTTCTGTGCTCCCAGATTCCGGCCATTCACCATTTCTTAAATTGCCGGAGATCCGTAACTCCGATTGGGATGAAATTTTAACACAACTTTTATCTGCGTATTAGCTTTATTACGGAAAAAGAAGGGCACCAATCGCCTTAAGGGGTGACCACAAGCCACCCTAGTACGGCTAGGGGGTAGGCCGTGCCCTTGGCTTGTGGTCCCCTCGGGCATCGTCTCGCGTTGATTCTTTTTCCTAAAAATCACATATATTTCAAAAAAATCTCCGTAAGTTTTTATCGTGTTTGGACTTCATTTGATATGGATTTTGTACAAAACAAAAAACATGCAACAAATAGGAAATAGCACTGGGCACTGGATCAATATGTTAGTCCCACAAATAGTATAAAAAGTTGCCAAAGGTATATGAAAGTTGTACAATATTGGTATGAAACAATCAAAAATAATAGATAAGGCGGAGACGTATCAGCATCCCCAAGCTTAATTCATGCTCGTCCTCGAGTAGCTAAATAATAAAAAAGCTAAATTTTTATGTGGAATGCTACCTAGCATAATCTTGTTCATGTAATCTAATCATGGCATGAATATTAAGACACGAGTGATTCAAAGCAATAGTCTATCATTTGACATTAAGACAATAAAACTTCAAGCATACTAACAAAGCAATCATGTCTTCCGAAAATATCATGGCTAAAAGAAACTTATACCTACAAAATCATATAGTGTGGCTATGCTCCATATTCCCCGCACAAAGCATTTATATCATGCACAACCCCGATGACAAGTCAAGCAATAGTTTCACACCTTTTATTTTCTCAAACCTTTTCAACTTTCACGCAATACATGAGCGTGAGCCATGGATATAGCACTATAGGTGGAAAAGAGTATGGTGGAGGTTGTAAGGAAAAGGACAAGATAGTCTCACATCAACTAGGCTTATCAACGGGCTATGGAGAGGACCATTAATAGATATCAATGTGAGTTAGTAGGGATTTCCATGCAACGGATGCACTAGAGCTATATGTGTACGTAATCTCAAAAATAAACTAAATGGGTGTGCATCCAACTCGCTTGCTCAAGAAGACCTAGGGCAATTTGTGGAAGCCCATCATTAGAATATACAAGCCAATTTATATAATGAAAAATTCCAACTAGTATATGAAAGTGACAAAATAGGAGACTCTCTATCATGAAGATCATGGTGCTACTTTGAAGCACAAGTGTGGAAAAAGGATAGTAGCATTTTTCCTTCTCTCTTTTCTCTCCTTTTTCTTATTTTTTTGGTGGGCATCTTTGGCCTTTTTTACATTTGGGCTTCATTGGCCTATTTTATTATATTTAAATTCCGAAGTCTCATCCCAACTTCTGAGGGAATCATAGATTCCATCATCCTTTCCTCACATATGACAATGCTCTAATAATGATGGTCATCACACTTTTTTATTTACAACTCAAGAACGATACCTAGAAAAAAATATGACTCTATATGAATGCCTCCACCGGTGTATCCAAATGTTGGACGATATAGTATAGCAAATGACATCAAAAAATGGACAATCCATGAAAACATCATGCTAGCTATCTTACGATAATGCAAAGCAATATGACAACAATGGTACATGTTATAATAAAGGGAACGATGGAAGTTGCATGGCAATATATCTCGGAATGGCTATGGAAATGCAAAGATAGGTAGGTATGGTTTTTGTTTTGAGGAAGGGTATATGGTGGGTTTAATGCACCGGCGAAATTTGCGCAATACTAGAGAGGCTAGTAAAGGTGGAAGGGTGAGAGAGCGTATAATCCATGGACTCACATTAGTCATAAAGAACTCACATTCTTATTGCAAAATTCTATTAGTTATCAAGGAAAACTATTAGACACATACTCCTACAGGAGTGGTTGGTAGGAGATAACCATCGTGCGCTCCATACCCTCACACAAAGGATGCCAATCAATAAACAAATCATGCTCCGACTTTGTTACATAACGGTTCACCATACGTGCATGCTACGTGAATCACAAACTCTTAACACAAGTATTTCTACCAATCCACAATTACTCACTAGCATAACTCTAGTATCACCATCTTTATATCACAAAACTATTGCAAGGAATCAAACATATCATATTCAATGATCTACAAGTTTATGTAGGATTTTATGACTAACCATGTGAATGACCAATTCCTATTGACTCTCTAAACATATATAAGTGAAGGATGATAGTTTAATTATTTCTACAAAAGATAAGCCCACGCTCTAAAAATATATGTGAAGAAAAATAGTATTCTACAAATGGTTGTTTTCTATGTGTAGAGAAACAGGCAATCCAAACTTCAATTGATATAAGTGAAGCACACGAAGAATTCTATAAAGCCATACTCAAAAGATATAAGTGAAGTGCATGAAGCATTCTATAAATCGACCATGGACTATCTCATACCATCATGGTGCATTATTAAAAGAAATATGAAAAGCACACGATGCACCAAGATTTACGCATATCATGAGTTGAATAAAAATATAGATCCAAGTAAAATTACCGATGGTTGTTAGAAGAAAGAGGGGATGCCTTCTGGGGCATCCCAAGCTTATTTTCGTGGGATTCCTTGAATATTGGGAGCATCAGGCATCCCCAAGGTTAGTCTCTTTCTAGTCCATATTCCTTCATCCATCGTGATCTCACCCAAAACTTGAAAACTTCAATCACACAAAACTTAACAAAACCCTCGTGAGATCCATTAGTAATACAAAGCAAATTACCATTTTAAATACTGTTGCAAACCCATTCATATTTAGTTTTTGCATTTTAGGTACTGTATTATAATTTCTTTATAGCTTATACCACCGATAACGTCAATAGTTTCATCAAAACTTTCAAAACAATGCATCAAAAACAGAATTTGTCTTAAACAGGACGGTCTATAGCAATCTGAACATTTACTACACTTATGTAACTCTATAAATTTTGAAAACTTAGGACAAAATAAATTTTTTGCATAGCAGTATTGTGTAAACATTTTAGAAACATTTGACATTCCAGTAAAAAATGTAAATTCACGCACTACGGCTAAAGTTTCTGTTTTTACACTCCACGGACCTAACAAGCAATCTAATCATCCTAAAGGAAAATCTTGGCACGTTATTTTTATAATAAAAAGGATTTATACAAGGGGATAATTATTATTTTTAAATTTTATGTAATCAAGATTCACAACGTTTCCATGGGCATGAACAAAGTTCAAGGCTAGCCCCCACTTCAACGTTGCTCGTCTTGGAAACATAGAGAGGTGGATATGTAGTTAGTCTCTCATAATAATTGCAGGTAGGATCAGAAAGCATATGCATATTATATTTATCAAAATTATCATGTGCAAAAGTATAAGGCAACCCATCTATATAATCATTAATAAGTGCAAACTTCTCCGATATAGTGTAGTTGGGAGAATTCAAAACGATAATATGACTCTCATGTGTGGGTGCAATAGCAAAAATTTCACGTTTAACATAAGGAACTATAGTAAGTTAATTTCCATAAGCATCACTCATATTGGCATCATGGCCACAAGCATAGCAAGCATCAAGTTCATCAAAAAGGGATATTTCAAACGAATCCAAGCGATCATTGCAATTATCATAGCATTCATCCTTCAGTAACAACAAAGAGAAATTAAACAATGTATGAATTGAAGAGTTACTCTCATTAGAAGGTGGGAATGGGAAGCTAGTCCACTCTTCCTCCTTTTGTTCTTCGCTCTCTGTCGGCATTCTGGGAACGGGGGTACCTAGTCCTGCCTGCCTGCGGCCCACGACATGGCCCACTTGCCAGCCAGGCGTGGAATTGTGCGGCATTACTCAAGGCAAGGACCTCGCAAGGATCCTAGGCTCGCGAGGAAGAACGACATCAAGACCAGCAAGGATGGGCCTCCTCAGGCCCCCTCCCGAGCGGCGGAGATCTCTACGCAGAGCTCAGCCTCAGGAGTCAAAGGTGACGCAAGGAAGGACATGTGGGCGCGCGGCACAATTTCCTCTTTGGTGCAAAGGGAGGAAGTACATATGCGGGTTCCCAAAGCGCCGCCCAAAAGTTTCCCTTCTGGTGCAACAAGACCACGACCACGAGCCCTGCGTGACGGATGTCATCACCGAGCCTACCACTTCATCACCAATAGCTACTTTGCAGGCGAAGACCACCTTTGGATAGGGCGCGGATGTACTACTATCCCCCTTCAAAATTGGCCATTGTGGGATCCGTTCCTCCCATTGTGATAAGGGAAGAGGACCCGGGCCACCGCAACGTATAGAAGCTAGGCCGCACCATAGAAGGGATCCAATCCAACACTTAGGTGCTCAACGCACCACTGCAAGACAGAGATCCAAGAACACATCTTGAGCACCCCCACGAGGATCAAGCCCATTGTATTAGTTCATCTCCCCAAACCTCCACGAGAGGCAATCCACCAAAGCAGGAGTAGGGTATTAAGCTTCACAGTGGCCCAAACCTTGGTAAACTACCATGTTCATATTCTTTCTCATCATCGAGCAAGTTCACCATATTAATCATCGATTAGAGATCTAGGTTGCGTGAGGCCATAGGGAACCTTCGTGCATGCCCCTATGTTCGAACCTTAAGGGTTTTGCGCATCCTGAAATCCATCATTTGGCGCGCCAGGTAGGGGGCGTGTTGAAGTCTTCCTCAAGCCAAGTGTGAGGGCCCCAACTCATAAGTCGTGACCACTGAATGCATGTGTATAGGAATCCCAGAGATCAATGCTCACTGAACACACAGAAGCTGAATAACAAGAGTCCTACATCCACATTTAGCATCTTAGAGAAATAAAGACCATGAAGGTCAAGTCTAACATAGATAGGGACACAAAGGCCAAACACATAAACATAACAAACATTGGAAATCTTGGTCAAAAGCATGAACCCATGCCATTTTCCTAAACCTACATGCATTCTTACTAGGAAGCATCCTAGTTCGCATGTTCGTCACCAACAAACTCTTCACCATACTCCTGTTCTTCCATGCCTGGCCAATTAAACACTAGTGGCAAGCCAATGAGTACTTTGAATGTACTCGCAAGCAACCCATGTATGGAACAAAGTACAACAATACATGATATAATACTAAGTAGGTAGGTTTTGCGGAAAGCTAATTTTTAGTGCAAAGACATGATCAAGTAACTATGTGAGCATGCATCAACAATTGGCACATATCCATATAAACAAGTTACAGATATCATCATAAATAGGGGCTTGAACATCTCATGTTCAGTGATCACGTCATGTCATTTGACTTATCCCTAGTGTCATCCCCGTGTCATCCAGACACACCAAGTTTAGTAAACATTTGGATGTTGCACAAGAGCAGTTACCCAAATGTCCTTGACCGTGGACATGACTATTTGAATAGTTTGACATTTTGCGGAAGTTGCACACTTTACTCACAAGACTCGGGGAACTTCCGTGTCATCCACGACTTGCGGTATTCAACATACCCGAGCTAAGCACCCGAATTGTCTTCCCCCTGGCGATACTAAACAAAGAGTCCACTCGATTGGTACCTAGCCCACATGATGTACATCATAGTAGCATCCATGCAGGGACCAATGGTGTGCCCGGTGCTTGTGAAGATAGAGCATGATCGTCCATACCTGCACGACCCCGTTTTGAGAGTGAGCACGCCACTCCCACCACTAGTAATGCGGGCTCCATGCTAGTACCCAAAAAAGTAATCAACAAAGGCCCATCACATAAGTGGTATCATGGTTATACATGTAAGTTTGGAGTAACGATTGCAACTTACACCAATACATTTTTGAATACCACACACACTCACTTGCTCCGGTACAGCACTTCTTTCTCAAGTGGTTACCCAACTCAACAACATCTCCCTCTAGCATTAGTGGCACCCGAAGGTTTTTTTGAGAAGTATTTGAAATCATCTATGTGTCCATCACCGTGCATATCCCCATCCCACTTGCATAGAAACTACAAGCAACCTAACTATTCCTCCCTGCACAAACCTCATAAGAAGGTAGGGTCATGCACGATGCAAGTATCAATGGTAAAGTATCAGAGGCATCCCACCGAAGGCGGGTACCTTATCATCATGATAACTTCATGGGAACAACAAGTGTTATATGACATGCAATAAAATGGTTCATAGTCATGGTCAAAGGCTGCTTGCTTGGCTTAACAAACTCTTCGAGGTCTTCACATGCTTCTCATGCACTCCGAGCACTTCATCTACTTCGTCAACTATCACTGGAAACAACCGCAATAAGCAACACAACAAGCACAGAAATAAAAGTGCTCTATAAATAGGAGTTTATTTTTCTCGAATACCTCTGGCCATGAGAAAAATAACCAAGGAGGTTTGATTGGATGTGGGTCAAGGGAGAGTCTTGAATTATGGAAATGAAGGAAACAATGATTCTATAAGACGTCCACAGAAAGTGTTTTTGTAAAAAACTGAGTGGATGGACCCAGCAAATAGGGCATGATTTTAGAAACATTTAGGAATTTGTTCTACTCGATTTGGAGTTGACATGTTATTCCTAGCGATTTTCAAAGTGGATCATACACGAAGAAATGGCCCAATATTAGTCATAGCAGAATAAGAGAAAGGAAAAATGTTTGCATCCTAAGACATGATTTTATATGCATCTAGGAACTTGAATAACACCATTTTGCATCTATAATGAAAGACATAGAGATTTTACAAGTGGTGCATTTCATAGTGCAAATTCAAATTTGAATTTGAACTCTACGGAAAGTTTGCACGAAAAATATGTAAGATATATTTCTCGATAGGTAAGGATTTTATAAACACCTAGGAGTTTGAATCAACTAATTTGGAGGTAAGATGAATCTAGTATGAATTAGTTAGTCCCACTAGAATATAAAAAGGGAAAGAAAAGGGCATTACAAATGGGCTAAACAGCGCACAGTGTGCCGGATAAGCACACATGTTGGCCTAGCAACTCAACCATGTAGGGGGGCGGGCGACGCCCGCATACTCCACTGAGTATGCCTCCTATGCGGGGAGGGCAGTCGTGGGGGCGCTTCCTCTTAACTGGGGGCTTGGCTAGCAGGGTCGCTGATGCTAGAGGCCCGCTGGTCGAGTTTATCCTCTTCCTCTCGCTCGAGTACGCCTCCTATGATGGGAGGTGAGGCAGAGCACCCGCCGGTGCCACCCCGGTGGTACAGGACATCTCTGGCGGTCATCCGACCATTGGTGTGCTCGGTGGAAAGGCCCATAGTTCCTAGTGGCTCCATTCCCATAGGGGAGTGTCGGAGCAAGCGACTCTAACAACAGCTGGGGCTGGCGCTGGGCGCCCGTGGGGGCAGTGCGCCGGCCACCTAGAACAAGAAACAAAGTGCAGGGAGGATTCTACGATGCCTAGGGGGACACTGGAGTGGGCAGAGTCAAGGGGAAGCTTGGCTACGTCCAAATTTTTTAGCAGAGGCCGCCAACAGGCTCCGATCATGGAAGCAAATGGAGGGATGGGGAGTAGAAATTAGGGGGTCCGGGAGATCTGCGGGAGTGAGAAAGAGAGAGTGAAAGGACTAAGGAGGGGAGCTCGGGGTTGGCCTATATGGCCAAGGTGCGGGTCCACCGTGGACCTGTGCGCCGGTGAGGAAACATGTGTGGCTCGAGGTCATGGGAGAGGGAAATAGCATGTCTGTGGTGTCCCTGGGGAACGTCCACGACTCGGGGAAGGAGAGAGGAAGTGGGGTACGCAAGAATCCTCAAAAACCTAACAGAAAAAAGTTATGATGCTTTTAAGATCTGGAGGCAAAAAAATTCAAAAAAATGCAAAAAATAAATATATTAGCAATGGTGCACTAGTGCATGGTGCGCCACTGCTATTTTCCCGCCTTCAAAATTCAAAAAATAAAAAAATAAAAAACAAGGTAGCAATGGCGCACCTTATGAATAATGCGCCACTACTATTTTCCCGCTTTCACAATTCAAAAAATTCAAAAAAATAAAAAACATTAGCAATGGCGCATCAGTGAATAGTGCGCCACTACTATTTTCCCGCCTTCACAATTCAAAAAAATAGCAATGGCTCACCAGTGCATGGTGCGCAACTGCTAAGTTGGGACAGAAGTTTAAAAGGGCTGGCCAGCCACTTACCCCTTCATTCTTCTCCTCCTCTCCTCCACTCCATCTCCTCCTCTCCTCGTCTCCTCCACTCCATCTCCAACTCTCTGGAGACCTCCTCCTCCTCACGGTGCTCCTCCTCCGGTGACCTCCTCCTCATGGTGCTCCTCCTCCGATGACCTCCTCCTCCCTCCTCTCCTCCTCACGGTGCTCCTCCTCCGACGACCTCCTCCTCCCTCCTCTCCTCCTCACGGTGCTCCTCCTTCCTCTCCTGCTCACAGTCCTCCTCCTCCTCTCCGGCGACCTCCTCCTCCCTCCTCTCCTGATCCTCACAGTCTCTCCTCCCTCCTCTCCTCCTCACGGTCTCTCCTCCCTCCTCCTCTACTTTCGGCCACATGTGGAGCTCCTCCTATCCTCCCTAGATCCAGGTCGAGAACGAAATTTGAAAAAATTCAAGCAAAAAAAACGAGCAAAAAAACAATTCAAAAAATGAGCGAGATCCAGATCCAAATTCAAAAGTCAAAAATAGCAATGGCGCACGGTGGGGATTAGACGGTGCGCCACTACTATTTTCCCGCCTTCAAAACTCAAAAAAAAATCAAAAAATTAAAAAAAAAGTTACAAGTGGCGCACCTGTACCAATAGTAATGGCGCACTACAAGGTGCGCCACTATTACCTGCAATACTAATGGCACACCAGAGGTGCGCCAATGTTACCTGCAATACTAATGGCGCACCAGAGGTGCGCCATTAGTATTTGTTACTAGTGGCGTGGTAATAGTGGCGCACCTATAGTGCGCCATTAATGGCAAAAATAGGTGCGCCACTAACAGTCCTTTTTCTAGTAGTGCGCGTGCGAACCCCATGGTTGGCCCACTTGGGCGATGGCGGCGCCTGTGAGGGGAGCCATTGGAGGAAGAGGGGGCGATAGGGTGCCGTGGTGTGGACGTCGAGGGGGACACGGGGACATGTTGGAAGGCCTGAGGCTATCGGGGATGGGGGTTGGGCGGCGGCTACAATGCTTGGGGGCATTGTAGCACGCTCGAGAGTGCCCAAATGGCATGCCACTGGCCTCTTGGATGCGGCCATGCATGTCTAGGGTCTCCCTAAGGGGTTAAACAAGGGGTAGAGAGAGCATAGGATGCTGTGGGGAATGGCTAGAATGGAGTGCGGGAGGTAGAATGGGTGCTGCCATAGCTATCCAGGGGGTAAATGGGTTTTTTACCAAATCAATCATTGAGTTGTGGCCATGGGGAATTTACTGGAGGTGAGGTGCCATACTAGTTAGTTGTAGTAAACTTGAAGTGAAGGAGAATAGCACAAGGGGGTCACACAAGGCTCTTTGCAAAATATGCAAAAGTGTTTGATGATGGTTTGGCTAAGCAAATGGAGTTTGATTGCCATGGTATTTAACATGATGAAAATATAGGTAGGAATAGAGAGGGTCACCAAGTTTGAGGAGTTTTGAAGAAAGTTCACAATGTAACTTTGTAAAACCCTAGAAATCAACAGAATTAGATTCCTGAACATCTAGGTCTGTATTTACATTCTCCTTGATGCACCAGTTCGTATGGCATCCTTAATTGGGTAATGGAACAATCCCACAAAGTTTGGGGTCAAGGGAAGAAACTTCACAATGTAAAGTTGTTCAAATTTAATAAGAATTGGAATATTCCGATGGAACAAAATCACCTATAGCATTAGTGACTTGCTCGAATGGTTCTATAATTTATTGAGAATATTTCCTATGGAAATATTTCAAAACTCGATTTAATCATAAAGGTTTTTGAGGTGTTTTGCCCATGATTTTGAAGATGACCATGTGTTTTGAACTCAAATATATGGAAAATATTTGTCCACTGAATTTCCCTAAAAGATTTCAATATTTTTAAAGTATTTAAATATTTTTTTCCTATGAAAAAACATTTCTGTCTTAAGAAAAAGGCTTTAAATAAAATAAAAAAATAATCTTTAAAATTAATATTTGGTGGTTTTGGGAAGTCTTGTATATATTGGGTTCCAAATTAACTCTTTGCTGCAAAACATACCACACAATTTGAGAACTTGTAGCACAAACCTCATTTCAGGGGTTTTATAAAGCCTAATTTGAATAAATGTTTTTTTGCCAAAATAATATTTGATAAAAATAGTTTGTTTTACTATACACATGGCATGGTCATTGGGAAAAGATTTGGAGCAAGGAGATGAGTTTTGAGTGTAGGAGGAAGTTTTATGAATATAGAGCACAAGCAAGCAATCAAACAATCAACAATCAAGTCAAGCATCACAAGCACACAAAAGTTTTAATTGGTCCTAAGTTTTGAGCTATATTAACTTAGTCAGAAGAGGAAAAACACAGGGTGTGTCAGACCTACCCCCCTCACAAGAATCTTGTCCCCAAGATTCCAAGGCTAGGCATAGAACAGATGCAGAAATTCAGAGGTGAGGTAGTCTTCACGTTCCCATGTGGCTTCTTTTCTAGCGTGGTTGTCCTTCTAGGTCTTGAAGTGCCTGTGTGGGGACCCCGACTCATAAGTCGTGATCACCGAATGTACGTGCATAGTGATCCCAGAGATCAATGCTCACTGAACACACAGAAACTGGATAACAAGAGTCTTACATCCATTACATACCGGTTTACTCAAATATGGCCTTCATCGCCAAGTATTCATATGATTGCAGCGGAAATCTTCAACGATAGCGTGACCCCATGCCATCTGCCTTAAGCCTACATGCATTCTGACTAGGAAGCGTCCTATCTCAGATGTCCGTCACCAAGGTAATTTTCATCATAACCTGATCTTTCATGCCTCGCCAATAAAATAACTAGTGGCAAGCCAATTAGTACTTTGAATGTACTCGCAAGCAACCCATGTTTGGAACAAGGCAATAACAATGCATGATATAGCACTAATAGGTAAGTTTTTGTAGAAAGCTAGTATTGAGTGCAATGACATGATCAAGTACTTAGGTAAGCATGCATCAACTATGAATAGGTGTTCATACCAACACGTCACAGTCATCATCATAAGCAAGGGGTTGGACGTCTCATTTTCAACCATCACACCAAGTCCTCGGACTTCTCTCATGTACCATATGAACATCTCATGTTCAGTCATCCTGCCAAGTCATCCGACTCGACTCAAATATCATCCCTGTCACCACACACGCACACCAAGTTTGCGAAAACATCTGGACGTAGTCTAAGCAGCACCACCCAACTATCCTTGACCGTGGACACGGCTATTTGAATAGTTTTACACTCTGCAGAGGTTGCACACTTTACCCACAATATTCAGGGAACTTCCGTGTCATCCACGACTCGCGGTATGTAACATACCCGAGGTAAGCACCCGAACAATGCCTTTCCCCTGGCGTTACTAAACAAAGAGTCCACTCGATTGGTACCTAGCCCTCACGATGTACATCACACGAGCCTCGTTCCAGATCGTACCATCCATGAGGGGACCAACGGTGTGCCCGGTGCCTATGAAGATAGTGCATGATCGTACATACCGGTACGACCCCGTATCAAGAGTGACGACGCCACTCCCGCCACTAGTAATGCGGGCTCCTTGCCAGTACCCACCATGGTAATCAACAAAGCCCCTTCCCATATAGCGGTAGAGTGGTTGTACATGTAAGGTTGGGATGGTCAACCAATCTTAAATCTAATCCGTTTTCAAAAACCACACACACTCACTTGCTCCTGTACACCACTTCTTTATCAAGTGGCTACCCAGCTCATCATCATCTCCCTCGGGCATTGGTGGCACCTGACGGTTGTTTTGAAAAGCCTCTGAAAACACCTCTTTGTTTCCATCACCATGCAAAATCCCAATCCCACTTGCGTAGCATCTACTAGCATCCTATCTACACCCACCCACATAACCCTCATAAGGTGGTGGGGTCATCCACGATGCAAGTGTCAACGACAAGAGTATCGGAAGCAACCCATCGAAGTGGTCACTACTCCACATGATCAAGTTTAACAAAGGTAAGTGCTATATGACATGCAATAAAAATGGTTTCTTAACATGGTCAAAGGGCTGCTTGCCTGGCTTAGCAACGTCTTCGAGGTCTTCACACGCTTCTCGTCCACTCCGAGCACTCCGTCTACCTTGTCAACTATCGCCGGAAACAACCGTAATGAGAAACACATCAAGCATACAATAAAAGTGCTCTATAAATAGGATTTTTATTTTTCTTGGACACCTTTGGTCACAAGAAAAATAACCAAGAAGGTTTCATAGGTTGTGGATCAAGGGGGAGTTTGGAATGGTGTAAATGAAGGAAATGATGGTCGTATAAGATGCCCACAGAAAACCTTTTTATAAAAATGGGTGGATATAACCAACAAATAGGGCCTGATTTTAGAAACATGTAGGAAGTGGTTTCACTGGATTTGAAGTTAGGATGAATTTCCTAGAGATTTGCAAAGTGGATATATATGAAGAAATGGCCCAATATTTGTCATAGGAGAATAAGTGTGAGCAAAAATGTTCACCACTTATTGTATGAATTTAGATACCCCTAGGAACTTCAACCACTCTATTTGAAGTTGATTTGAATCCCCTAGGAATATTACAAGGTGGTATTTATAATAAAGAAATGACCAATTCATTGATGGAAGAGAAAATATTATATGCAAAAATGTGTTATGCACATATTTGGATAGAACATGATTTTAGGAGTCTGTAGAAAGTTGAATTAGAATATTTGGAGTTGAAATGAATTTAATATGAAATTATTTAACATCTCTGGAAAAAAGGGAAAAGGATTTTACCCCCAAAATAGCAAAAGAGTGCGCTGGGCGTGGAATAGGCATTGGGCCGACCTAGTGGCTCAGCCACGCCTACGTAGGTGCCACGCCGATGGAGCAGTAGTGCCAGGACGCCTTCGGCGCTACAAATGATAAACGGTGAAAACCATTTTGATTTAAAACGTTGGGCCCGGCAACAGGTCGCTAAGGAGTGGGACCCGTCGGAGGGTCTTCTTCTTCCTCCCACGGCTTCATCGGGGCGGACAAGGGGCGATGCCGATGCCTCTCGCCAGTGCTACCGACCACCTCTACGGGCGGCCCGGCTACCGGCGTACTCATAGCGACATGCCGACCCCACCTGGATGCTCCACGCCCACTGGGAAGAGGTGTAGCGACGGGGCCGTGGTTGAACGTGGACTGGGCTACCGACCATGGCGGGAGCGGCACCACAGCCACAGGGAGGCGGGGAATGGAGCTCGGGGGGCCTTGCGGTGGTGATTTAGGGACACCGGAGTGCCTAGGGAGGAAGGGGAGCCCCGGGGTTGGCCAAATCGGGCCGAGGTCATGGTGGCACCATGGTGGCAGTGGGAAGGGTTGGAGGGCACGAGAGCATGGGGGTTCGGTCTGGGGAGGTCCACGGGAGTGGGGAGAGCCAAGGGGACGAGAGGGGGGCTCGAGAACGGTCTTAAGGACGGGGACGACCAGAGAGAGCTCAGGTAGCCTCGGATGCGCTTTGGGCGCGGCGAGCACGCATGCCAGAGGGACATTGGAGCTTAGAGAGCGTTCGGGGAGGGGCGTGGGAGACAAGGAGGGATTCCCCGGCGCGTTTTTGTGCTCTGTAGTGGTTGGACACGAGCTACATGACAAGCTCAAGGGGCAGAGTGCTGTTGCTGCATGCCCGCAGCGTGGTCACCATGCCAACCCTTGTGCAATGTAACTTTTGGTTGCCAAAAAGTTGTCTAGAGAGAGAGGCATGCATGCAGTAGGGTAGTGGTAAATTCTTAGGGTAAATGGATCTGGTTACATGGGCTTTCCACAGGGGGTAAGCTTAAAGCAGCAAACTTGGGCCTGACCTAGTGGGTTTTTACTCTAAGGCATAATATATGTCCACTGAGCTTTCCTATTTTTTCCCAAATATTTTTAGATCATTTAAATAGTTTTTCCCTATAAAAGACCATTTCTGGCCTGAAGAAAAAGCCTTTAAAAATATATTAAAATAATCTTTTCAAATAATCTGTTATGGTTTTGGGAAGTTATATATATAGTATGTTCCAAATAAAGCATTTGGGGAAAAAGGATCCACCCAATTTGGAGAATTGCAGTGAAAATCTCAAATTAGTGGGTTTTGAAAACCTAATTTGAATAAAACCTTTTTGGTCAAAATAAAATTTGAAAAAAAAATAGTTTTGGGAATTACTCACATGGCATGATCTTTGGGCAAGATTTGGGATCCTAGAAAAAGGGTTCTTGAGGGCACGAGGCTGTTTTATGAATTATAGAGCATCATCAAGCAATCAAACAAGTAAGCAAATAACACTCAAGTAAATTATTCAAATGCACTCAAAAAGTTCTAAATGGCCCTAATTTTTGAGTCTTGTTATCTTAGTCATGAGGCAAATCACAGGGTCTGACAGCCTGATGACATGTCTTCGAGTGCATCATCGACTCCTTCTAGGGGTGAACGGGGTCCTCACACTATGCTGGGCTCGCCTAAAGGTCAAGGGTTTGGTAAACGAGGTTCTGGCAAGGGCCTGGCTTGCGTGTGTATTCGAAAGTTGGAACACGTGGCAAGGTAGTGCGTCTATGTGCTGGTCCTAGGACTGCTCATGCTGGTGAGTGACATCGAGATGTCTCGCGTTAGAATAGGAGGTTCGGGTCTTGGGGTAGCTTCTCATTTACGAGGAAGTCCTTCTCTTCCTTAAAGCAGGGGATCTTCAGTCATAGGTGGTCTTCATCCTTGAGCATGTTGAAGCACGTCATCGTGGGCTTCTCGTCAACATCTTCGTCTTGAGTAAGTTGTGCAGGTAGATTCTTCATTCTTCTTTGGTCATTTGTCCTCGTTGTCGTAGATGCATGTTTTTGGTGGGTTTTTGAGTGCTTGGTCTACTTGTCTCTCCGTAACTATTTGTGGCAGGGTCCGCGGTGAGTCTCGTCCCTAAAACTAAGCCTATAGACTTGGTGTCAAAACGGGTTCTACCACTTAGGAAAGCTTCTGAGGGGGTCCTAGATGAGCTGGCTACCCAAAAGTGTAGACCAGCCATGCAATCCCAAAGGTCCAAGGCTTGGCAAGTGGGGTGAACTATCTTCGATAGGTGGTTTACCATGATCGCATCAGGGTTTACGTCCTAGATTGGACCAAAATGGGGCTAGTAACGAAGTCATGATAGTCGTCCACTCCATTCCAAGCATCTGAAGGGATTAGGGAGGTCATGCTCATCGTACACCATCAAGGTGGTGGAGTGAGGGTACCATCAACTTATTAGTTCCATCCCAGTCAGGAACGGATAGGTGACTACTTAAAGCAAGGGGGTCTTTAATCATCTTGATGTCCAAGGCCTTCATCGGGCTTGAACATCGGTGCTTCTGGATATAGTCTAGTTGATGTAGCAGGTAGAGGAGTGGAGGTTGACTTCTTTTGCTCCTTCTTCTTCATTGTCGTGTCTCCGCAATCATAGTGGTTCTACATCTTTCTTGGGAAAGGAAGTCTTCTTCTGTATGGAGGGTGCTTCACGGAGTCCAACTTCCTTCAAGCTGAGATCTTATACTCAAGAGGCATGGTAATGGGTGTTCCCGGGGCTTGTCCGAGCAGGACTAACGTGTTCCTTCCTCTCGCTGGGTAAATAAGTATGTCATCCATGAGGATGAAAACATATTACTCCAAATACTGCATAAACACATTGCTCATGGGATGTGTGAGAGAGGGGGTTGTTTGTTCCGGGTGGTCAGTTCTCCATGGGTTTGTGGTACAACCTAATACAGGTCCTTGTGGCCACCTTCCATATTAACATGTCTAGTGGAGGTCGGGGTGCAGTATCGGCCATAGTCAAATGACTTAGAATCAAGGCCTGTGGTCATAACCTGATCACATCGTGGCTTAGTAAGGCTTAGAGGTTTCAAGGAGCTTAGGATGTGAGTGAATGTCTATCGTCTTATCCTCTAGCTCAATCCTTAGATGCCAATAGTACTGCCTATTACTCCAAACAAACTCACCCTATATCATCGAAGGTATCATCTCATGTAAGTCAACTCCAATGTTACACATGCTACTCATATCCCCAAGGTTTCGAGAGAAGGACTAAACCGAAAATATCATATGTATACTATAGCTAACTCACATATATCCCTATATAGGAATCCTCGGGATAATATACAAGCCGCTAAGCTTGATCATGACACTACCAATCCAAGTGTCCTACTAAGCTATCCAAGGACTAATGTATTGCATTACTATGCTAAGTAAACACGTAATAAACCACTCCAACATCTTGTTTCCTTCCTGTGAATCCAATTAATCGATCCACGAATACCATACACTATTACATGACCTATTATTGCTACAAATCCAATACCAGTGTTGTTCCATATATCTCCAGATTTCCTAAATCCCCAATCCTAGAAAGAACTATCTCATCACATCATAACCAACAATTGTCATCATGATGATCTAGCAAACTCCGATGTTAGGTGCATATGGATACTTGAATCAATTTTGACAACAATCCACTATTCTTGGTTTGTCTTCCACCGAGAAACAAGGTATGAAGATCAAGAATGTCGGACTAAATGCAAATTACTTCGAACCATGTAGCTTCATTAATCCAGAGCACCTATTAGAATCACCTATTTAAATCCAAGGTTTACATCTAGTAAGAATTCCCTACAAGTTACTCCAGTCACTAACATATCACCATCAATCCACTACCAACATTACATGCAAAGTAAAGTCATTAATCCACCAAGAATTTTAGCTTGTGATCATATTCGTCCTACTAATCCACATTTTCTCAAGGGACAAGTAAGTTATGCTACTCTATCAATCTTGATCCACCAAGCTCATCTACCAACATAGAGTCTCGTAATCCATCAAAGGGGGTCTCAACCACTTCCTCAAGATATATATTAATACCTCATCAAATCATTAGCTTACTAGTTATGTATCCTCAGAACAATCTTCCCTATGGCATCAGTAGTTCAAGTGCTAGTTTAGGGATGTAAGGTGTATGTTCACTAGGATCAATAGTCCCATAGTGAACCCAGTGGTAAGCAGGGGTTATTGATGCTCATCAGGCGATCTGGCGAATTCATGTGTTAAACATGTGATCAGAGGCTTGTGTTGGGGAAGCTTGTGAGGTCTAGGTTGGGCTAGGGAGGGGTTTCCAATCCTAAGGGGAATAGCATAACTCTACGGGGTTGCGTCTAGTTGAGTACGTTGTAGTTGAGGTATTCGGTACCAATTATTTCTCGAGGGGGATCCTTGGTTTATTTGTCTTGCTGATCTGCAGTTGACGAGATGGGGGAAGAAAGAAAGTGGCATAGAGGGCAGTGTGTAAGGGGCTGGTATTGTTGAAGTGCAATCAAACAAGTGCCGAAAAGGCAAAACACACTTAGTAAGATAAGGTGGGTGCTTCGCCGCGTACTTGTTGCCTAGGGCAAAAGTGCGACTTACACCAAAGCACAAAGAAGTAAAATCAAGAAACACACAGTCATGGTTCTATTAGAATCCATCATACGGACCCCACTTCGCATGGGGGACACACGACTCATCCTACCCTAGGGGTTCTCGGACTTAGTAGTCGTGCTTGATTCACATCTTGGAGAGGACTCCGCTTAGTCTTCTGGGTCTTCTTCAGGTGTTGCCATGTCTCTGGTTGTTGTTCATCAAAATGATCCTGGTTGCGCCTGAAGAGTCCTTGACAATTTCGGGTCTGTTGAGTTAACAACAAAGGTGATTCTACACGGATGTTGTTGACAGAGTCTTGTGGTGTCTTTGTAATCATGACGATGCTGCCTTGTCTTCTAATACGTCGAGGGTTCCAGGTAGGCAATCCTTTATGCAATGACATCAACAACGCATGGTAGAGTTGTATCCTATCGGTCACGTTGGCGATATCATCAACACCAAGAGCGGGGGATAATGAGAACCATCTTCCTTCTCACTATAGTGAGGCGGACCAAATGGCGAGGTTCTCATCCGGCAGTGGTTACCGACACAATAACGGTAATGATAGGATTGCTCTATTAGCGATGCAGATAATGATCTTGCATATCTTATGCTCTGGTCGTCATAGGATGAGGTGGCATCATATTGGTGCAGAGTGGAGGGTGTCACTATCTTCCTAGTATTGATGCCTTCATTCCTCGAGGGAGTACCTTTTGTTGGTATCATTTTGTGGTGAATGTCTGGAAAGGTGGCTTCCCTCCAGATTAACCACCAGGATTTCAAGGAATCTAGTGGTCAGGGTCACAAGGGTAGTAGCGACCATTTGCAAAGTTTTGAAAAAGTATACGAGGAGAGTTAAGAGAAATATGGTGGAAATGCTAAGGCAAAAACCTTTGCTTCCTTTGAAAATTTAGGAGAGATGAGAAAGATAGAGGTTTTGTAAGTGATTTTGAATGGTTTGAAAAAATAGTGTTGTCCTAACTAACGTCCAAGATAACTAAGGGATTCCTACAGTCAAGATGGCTCTAATACCAGCTTCGTGGGGGCCCTGACTCATAAGTCGTGACCATTGAATGCACGTGTACGGTGATCATAGAGATCAATGCTCACTGAACACACATAAGCTGAATAACAAGAGTATTACATCCACATTTAGCGTCTTACACCGATAAAGACCATGAAGGTCAAATCTTACATAGATAGGGCCGCAAATGCCAAACATTTAAACATAACAAACAACAGAAATCTTGGTCGAAAGCGTGAACCCATGCCATCTGCCTTAAACCTACAAACATTCTGACTAGGAAATGTCCTAGTTCACACGTTCGTCACCAACGAACTCTTCACAATACTCATATTCTTCCATGTCAGGCCAATTAAATAACCAGTGGCAAGCCAATGAGTACTTTGAATGTACTCGGAAGGAACCCATGTATGGAACAAGGTACAACAATGCATGATATAACACTAAGTAGGTAGGTTTTGTGGAAAGTTAATTCTGAGTGCAATGACATGATCATGTAACTCTGTGAGCATGCATCAACAATTGGGATATATCCATATAAACAAGTTAGAGATATCATCATAAACAGGGGGTTGAACATCTCATGTTCAGTCATCACGTCAAGTCATCTCACTTATCTCAAGTGTCATCTCTGTGTCATCCACACACTCCAAGTTTAGTACACATTTGGACGTAGAACATGAGCGGTCCCCCAACTGTAATTGACCGTGAACATGGCTATTCAAATAGTTTTACACTCTGCAGAGGTTGCACACTTTACCCACAAGACTTGGCAAACTTCCGTGTCATCCATGACTCGTAGTATTTAACATACACGAGGTAAGCACCCGAACATTGTCTTTCCCCTGGCGATACTAATGTGGGGATCCTCACTCATAAGTCGTGATCACCAAGTGCACGTGTACAGTGGTCCCAGAAATCAATGCTCACTGAACACACAGAAGCTCAATAACAGGAGTCTTACATCCTTACATACCATCTTACACCAATAAAGGCCAGCTAGGCCAAGTCTTAAATACATTGGGTCACAAGGGCCAAACACTTAAACATATGACAGAGCGGAAATCTTGATGGAAAGCTTGAACCCATGCCATCTGCCTTAAACCTACATGCATTATGATTGGGAAGCGTCCTAGTTCGCATGTTCGTCACCAAGGAACTCTTCACCATACTCCCGCTCTTCCATGCATGGCTAATTAAATAACCAGCGGCAAGCCAATGAGTACTTTGAATGTACTCACAAGCGACCCATGTTGGAACAAGGCAATAACAATGCATGATATAACACTAAGTAGGTACTTTGCAGCAAGCTAATTTTTAATGCAATGTCATGATCCAGTAACTATGTAAGAACGAATCAATACTTCGCTGATATCCATATGAACAAGTTACAGATATCATCATAAACAGGGGGTTGAACATCTCATGTTCAGTCATCACGTCAAGTCATATGACTTATCTCAAGTATCATCTTTGTGTCATCCACATACGCACACCAAGTTTGTGAAAACATTGAACGCAGTTTAAGCAGGACCTCCAATTGTCCATGACCATGGACACGACTAATAGAATAATTTTAAACTCTGTAGAAGTTTCACACCTAACCCACAAGACTCAGGGAACTTCCATGTCATCCATGACTTGCGGAATTTAACATACCCGAGGTAAGCACCCGAACAATGCCTTTCCCTCGATGATACTAAACAAAGAGTCCAATCGATTGGTACCCAGCCCTCATGATGTACATCATACGAGCCTTGCTCCAGATCGTACCATCCATGAACGGAGCAACTGTGTGGCTAGTGCCTCTAAAGACAGCGCATGATCGTCCATACCGACATGACCCCGTATCAAGAGTGACCATGCCACTACCGCCACTAGTAATGCAGGCTCTATGCTAGTACCCATCAAGGTAATCAACAACGACCTATCCCATAAGGGGCATCGTGGTTGTTCATGTAAGGTTGGGACGGTCAGCAAATTTTAAAACTCCCTGTTTTCGAAAACACACCCTCAACTTGTTCCGGTACACCACTTCATTCTCAAGTGGTTACCCAACTCATCATCATCTCCCTCGGGCATTAGTGGCAACTGACGGGGTTTTCAAAAAAGTCTTTGAAATCATTTTGTTTCCAACACTATGCACATTCCCATCCCACTTACGTAGCAACTATTAACAACCTAACTACTCCCACCCGCACAACCATCATAAGGATGGTAGGGTCATGCACGATGCAAGTATAGACGGTAAAAGTAATGGAGGCATCCCACCGAAGTGGTCACCTCATCACATGATCATCAATAAGGAATAAGGTGCTATATGACATGCATGAAAATGATTTCTTAACATGGTCAAAGGGCTGCTTGCCTGGCTCAACAAAATCTTCGGGGTCTTCAAAGTATTCTGGTCCAACTCCCTCGTGAGCAACGCAATCTATTGTCGCGATAAATAACAACAATAATAAGCATCACACAAAAACAGAGCACCAAAAATCACTTCAAAAATGCTACCCTACTCTGACAAACTATTCTACAAATATTTGTCTAAGGTTTTGTTGTGAAAAACATTTTGAAAACTATTAAATAGAGGGAAAATATATTAAAAACTAGGTTTTAAATAGAATCAATACATAAAACATTTTCAAACAAATTTACAAGTGGCACTTTTAATTTCTACAGAATATTACAAGAACTATGGTGGAAAAATATTTGGCATTGGAGTTTTATTTAATACACTAGAATTTCTGGAAAACTCCAGTAACAATAAAAAGAAAAAGGCCTTAGAGCTAACTGGGCCAAAACAGACCCAATTGGGCCAGCCTGAGGCCGAGCCAGGCCTGGGCAAGCCGGGGCGCGCATGCCGTCCGGGTTCAAACCCGATAGGTGTGCCCAAGGTGCCAGTCTCACAATGAGGGAGAGAGAGGACAGGATGATAGGTGGGGGCCACCTGTCATCTCCTTCCTCTCAACAGGAAGGAGGCGATGCTCACCGGCGGCGAAGGATGGAACGGCGAGGGAAGTTGAGGGCAGGGACGGACTCAGCGTCGACCGGCCATTCCTGTGGAGGTTGAGGGGAGGCCGGAGACACGTAGGTCCGCGGGCGACGTGGAGATCGCCGACATCATTTTTCTATTGACAAAGGATGGGGATAAAGGGGAAAAGGTTCAGGGGGACCCTACGGACCTAGGGAGAAGGGGAGGAGGACCGGAGCGGGTCGGTGACCTAAGATCAACGAAGCTTCGACGTGGTGGCGCCTCGGTCGATCTCGAGCACAGGTGCTCGAGGGGCTCAAATGGGATCTTTAGGTGGTTGATTGAGAGTGGAAGGGGCAAAAGGAGGAGAGAGGGGGCTCGGGGAAACCTTTTATAGCCCAGACGTGAGTCCATCACGGACCCGTGCGCCGGCGAGGTCGGGCTGGTTGCTGGAGGGGGAGGGAGCACACATGGCTTGCCCTGGGGTGTTCCCGGGGGTGGTCTACGACGAGCGGGAGCAAGAGAGAGAGAGGGGGAGCATGCGTGTGGAGCTGCGGGCTGGCCGAGCTGGGCGGCGCTTGGCACGCGCGGGACTAGGGAGAGGGAGGTGGAGAGAGGAGGGGTCCGACAGGGAGGCGTGTCCCGGACATCGAGGGAGCCAAGTGGCAAGAGGGGGAGGCTCGAGGCCGCCGGGGCCATCCAGTGGGCAGCAACTACAGTGTGGTTCGGCAGTGCAGCATGCTCTAGAGCGCACTTATGGCATCCACGGCATGCCAACGGTGTTCTGGGCGCGGCCAGCCCTGTCTAGTTGGTCCAGGGGGTCTAAACAATGAGGGGGAGGCATTGGATGCTCTGTTGGTCCACCAGGGTGACAAAGGAGTGGAGAGAGAGTAATTCCTTCTGTCCAGAAGGGTAAATTGGGGTTTTACCTCACCTACCAGTGGCTTTTGGACTTGGAATTTCTACTTGGGTAGAAGGAGTATCCTAGAGACAATGGTAAAAGTATGAGACCAAGGGGAATAGGTGAAGGGGTTCAAACTTGGCTTTTACCAATCAGCCAGAAAGTGTTTGATGGAGTTTTAGGCAAGCAAATGGAGTTTTCTTGACATGAATTTAACAGTATGGAAATGTAGGTAGAAGTAGAGAGGATCACCAATTTTGAGGAGCTTTGAAGGAAGTTCATAATGTAACTTTGCAAAACCCTAGAAATCAACAGAATCTGGTTCCTGTAGATCTAGGTGTGCATTGCCATTCTCCTTGATCCACCACTTGGTGTGGCATTGTTATTTGGGTAATGGAACATGCCCACAAAGTTTGGGGTTAAGGGAAGAAACTTCACAATGTAAAGTTGTTCAAATTTGAATTTGGACGCGTACGGATTTGGTATATTTTCATGAAGTAAATCAATTGGGATTGAGATGAAACTTTGCAAGATCATCACATATGACAATTGTGACTTGCTGGAATTTTCTTGGAATTTACTGAAAATATTTCTTATAGAAATATTTCAAAAGCATGATTTGGACAGATTGGGTTTGGAGGGGTTTTGCCCATGATTTTGAACATAACCATGTGTTGAAATTCATATATATGCAAAATACATGTCCACCAAGTTTTCCTAAATTTTTGGAAAGATTTTCAAAGCATTAAAATAATTTTCCCTATGAAAAACCATTTCTGGACTTAAGAAAAAGACTTTAAATAAAATATTAAAATTATCTTTAAATTTAATACTTGGTGGTTTTGGTAAGTCATATATATAGTAGGTTTCAAATGAAGCTTTTGGGGAAAAAGGATCCACTCAATTTGAGGACTTGCATTACAAACCTCAACTCGAGGGGTTTTGAAAACCTAATTTGAATAAATTCTCTTTGGTCAAAATAAATTTTGATAAAAATAGTTTTGGTTACTATTCACATGCCATGATCGTTGGGCAAGAGGTTTGGATCAAGGAAGATGAATATGGAGAGGAGTAGAATCTAAGAGTGCAAAACATAGTGAACCAAACAATCAAACAAGCAACAATTCAAACAAGCGTGCACTCAAAAAGTTTTAATTGGCTCCAAATTTTGTAAATCCAAGCATAGCAAAGTGATAAAAACACATGATGTCACAGACGTACCTCTTCCAAGAATCTCGTCCCCGAGATTCCTAGGCTAAGTGAGAAAAACATAAGGGAACTCAGATATGAGATAGTCTTCATGCTCCTAGGTTGCTTCTGCTTCACTGTGGTTGCTCCATTGAACCTTGAAGTACTTGATGGTGCGGCTTCGGATGCAATGCTCTAGTTCATTCAAATACTAACTTGCCTCTCATGATAAGTGAGGTATGGATGAAGATCGATGGCTTGATGATCGATGTCCTTGTGGAGGTCGGGGCGGTTCGGGATTTGAAGACATTTCTGAAGTTGTGACACGTGAAAGACGTTCTGTACATCTGACGGCTCGGAAGGTAGCTCTAGCTAGTAGGCAACTTCTCCTCGCATAGCGGTGATCTTGAAGGGGCTGATGTATCTTGGTGCCAGCTTCCCTTGGACGTGGAAACTCTTGGTTCCCTTGAGGGGCGTGACTCGAAGGTAGATATGGTCACCGACACAGAAGTTCACTTCTCGACAGTGAGAGTCAGCGCAACCCTTCTATCTTGACTTAGCGGTCTCCAGACGTTCTTGGACGAGTGGAACTTGCTCTTATGCTTCACGGAGGATATCTGGTCCAAAGACCAATCCTTCTCCAGTTTCTGACTAGTTGAGGGGAGTATGGCACTTGCGTCCATACAACACCTCAAATGGCGCCATCTGAAGACTTGACTGATAGTTGTTGTTGTAGGAGAACTCAGCAAATGGTAGGCAATCGTCCCACTTGGCTCCATATGCTAAAATACAAGCACGGAGCATATCTTCAAGTATTTGATTTAATCATTCCGTCTGCCCACCTGTTTGGGGGTGAAAAGTAGTGCTGAAGTATAGCTTGGTTCCCATTGCCTCTTGAAACATCTTCTAGAACCTTGAGGTGAACTGGGTGCCTCGGTCTCACACGATCTCCTTAGGAACTCCATGAAGATTCACAATACGCTCGATATAAAGCCTAGCTAGCTTGTTACCATCATAGGTGGCCTTGACAGGTATGAAATGGGCCACCTTTGTTAGGTGATCGACAATGACTCAAATGGATTCATGTCCTTTGCTTGACCTTGGTAATCCTATGATGAATTCCATCCCGGCCTTATCCCAGTTTTGTCCAGGCACTTTGAGAGGTTGCAACAATCTAGTGGGCCGCTGATGCTCGGCTTTGAATCTTTGATATATGTCAAACTTAGCAACAAAGGTGCCTATTTCCCGTTTCATTCCATTCCACCAAAATCTTGTCTTGAGGTATTGGTACATCTTGGTTCCTCCATGATGGATGGAATACGAAGTGTCATGAACCTCTTGCAAGATCAAATTCCTGAGATCTTCTTTGTTGGGTATGCAGATGCGATTCCCGAACCATACAACTCCTTGTTCATCCATTGAGAATCCCGAGGCCTTGCCTGCCTTGATCTTCCTCTTAATGCCTTCAATGCTCTCATGTCCCTTCTGAGCTTATTTAATATCATCCATCTAGGTAGGCTTTGCTTTGAGGTTCGCGAGGAATCCAGGTGTAACTAGTTCCGAGCCAAAGCTTTCAATCTCTTCATGCAGGGCAGGTAGCCTTTCCTTAATCATAGCATTCAAGGAACAAGCCTTTCTGCTTAAGGCGTCTGCTACCACGTTATCCTTTCTGGGATGGTATTGAACACTAAGGTAATAGTCCTTGATCAACTCCAACCATCTTCGCTGGCTCATGCTCAATTCCGTTTGTGTGAAAATATACTTCAAACTCTTGTGGTCAGTGTATATCTCACATTGCTTCCCCAAAAGGTAATATTGCCATCTCTTTAAGGCATGAACCACGGCTACCAACTCAAGGTCATGATTTGCGTAGTTCTCTTCATGAGAACGTAGGCGTCTGGATAGATATGTTACGACTCCGCCTTCTTGCATCAGAACACCTCCATGCTCGGTTCTCGATGCATCACAATATATCACCAACTCCTTGTGAATATTGGGGGTGGCAAATACTGGGGCAATGGTCAATCTCTTCTTGAGCTCCTGGAAGCATTCTTCATACTTCGGCGTCCATTTGAACTTCTTGTCCTTCTTCAGAAGCCGAGTCATGGGTCGATCAATGCTCAAGAATCCTTCGATGAACTTGTGGTAATATCCGACGAGTGTGAGGAAGCATCTCACTTCCTTCACACTGGTTGGGGATTTCCATTCCGTCATGTCTTCAATCTTGGCAGGATCCACTGAGAATCCTTCTACAGTCAACACATGACCCAAGAGTCCAACTTCATGCAGCCAGAATTCACACTTGCTGAACTTGGCATAAAGCTGGTGCTCTCAAAGCTTGTCTAGGACCAATCTCACTTCATACTTGGAGAAGATGAGCATGTCATCAATGAAGACGACAACAAACATGTCCAAGTATTCCAGGAAGACCTTGTTCATGAGGTACATGGAGTAGGCAGGAGCATTGGTTAACCCAAATTACATGACCTTGTATTCATACAGGCCATACCAGGTTACAAAGACCGTCTTTAGAATGTCTCCGGGTTTGATCTTCAACTGGTAATACCCTGACCTGAGGTCGATCTTGGAAAACACCATAGGTCCATTTAGCTGATCGAACATGTCTTCAATTTCGAGAGTGGGTATTTGTTCTTTATTGTGACCTCATTGATAGAACGGTAATCGACACAGAGTCGGATAGTTCCATCCCTCTTTGACACACAGAAGAAGTGATCCCCAAGGATAGGCACTAGGGCGAATGAATCCTTTTCTGAGCTGCTTTGCAAGTTGCTTCTTCAGTTCAGCCAACTCTTCGGATCCCATTCTATAGGTCTTATTATAGATGGGCCTTGACCCGGGCGTTAGCTCAAAGATGAACTCAATGTCACGGTCAGGAGGCATTTCGGGCAGCTCATCAAGAAATACATCCATGTATTTACATAACACTCGCACTTGATCCAACTCAATTCTCGACAAACAATTAATGTGAGGGGTTTCAGTGGAGGTAGGGTTGGGAACATACTTGACTTCCAATCCTTGGCTATTGGTCATGATAACAATACTCTTGGCACAGTCTAACAAGCCTTGGTGCTTGGTTAACCAGTACGTGCTGATGGTCACATCCAAGCATTCATACTTCAGGATGGTAAGGTCTACTAGGAAGTCTACACCATTGATGTTAATCATATTTCCTTTACAACCTATCCCAGACTTCATAACTGATCCTGGGGTTTGTATCAAGATACCACTACCCATGGTGTAGGCTCCATGCCACTCTCTAGTGCAAACTTTCGGGTGACAAAAGAATGCGAAGCTCGACAATCAATGAGTACTGTTGCTGGGGTTTAGTTGACAAGGAACGTACCCAATATGACATCAGGGTCTTCTTGGGCTTCCTCAGCGGTGACGTGCTTCGCACGACCCTTTCCATTGTTGGGATGGTTGCGGGGACTTGGGTTCCTTGGTGGTGCTCCATGGCCTTGACCTTTGTTTGGCGCATTGGGGCGCGGTGCATCTGGCTTCTTGTTGGGACACAACCTAGAGATGTGTCCTGGCTGACCACATCCAAAGCAAGTGACTTTACCAGGGTTGTTCTTGTAGTTCCCGTCACCGCATACTGCTGAGGCTGGTAGCTCGGACGCGGTGCATGAGGTCTAGCCTGTTGCGGCTGATGGGTTGGCTTGGCTCGGGCTGGCTATGAGGGGCGAGGCTTCTGGTTGCTAGAACTACCCTTGCTATTCATCTTGCGCTTGCGAGTGTCGTCTATGGCATGGAGCTTGTCTTCCAGCATTAGGGCCTTGTTCACCAGGTCGAAGAAGGTCCGACAATCGCAGATAATGAGCTGATACTGCAGGGTCTGAAGAAGTCCTTCCATGAAGCGTTCCACCTTGGCAGCCTCCATGTTGACATCTTTAGCTGCATACCTTGACAGTAGGTTGAACTTCTATAGGTACTCTTGACAGAGCCACTTCCTTGCTTTAGCGCTCGGAATTCACACTTCTTGATAGCCATGATCCCAAAAGGAATGTGGGTGATGCAGAAACCTTCCTTGAAGTTATCCCAGGTGATCACTCGATCACCTTGCATGACCATGAATCCATCCCACCAAGCTCTTGCGGTACCTCCGAGGCGGTGAGAGGCATAGAGGACCTTCTCACGATCCTTATAGCAATTGACCAGTGCAAGGAGGTCCTCAATGGTGCGGATCTAGTCGACAGCATCCAAGGGTTCAACAGTCTTAGTGAAGATTGGGGGCGAATTCCTCATGAACTCAGACATAGTGGAATGGCCATTGCCATTCCTGCCTTGCTACTGGTTGTTCACAAGGACTTGGGCCATCTGCTGAATAGCAGCCGTGTTGGCTTGTCGTTCCTCCCGGAGAACTTGGAGAAACTGAACAATGGTCATGTTCTCCGATGGAGGTGGTGGCGGGGGAATGTCGCCTTGTGGCTGCTCCTGGTGACCTCCAGCCTGAGCAGTCCCACCAGCTCCCTATTGCTGGCTGGAGTTGCCAGCTTCACGGTTGGTGAAAGAGCTATTGCGGGTAGCATTCACCATCCTGTTTGGAGCAGCCAAGTTGTGGGATCGATAGAAGAGCATCTAGAGAGGGGGTGAATAGACTACTAGCAAGAATTTAAAACCTAACCTTTTCCAAAGATAATTATCTGGCATATTTTAACTATTTTAGCAAGTCTAGCAAATCTAACAGCCCAACACATGCATGTCTACAAGTATGGCAGCGGAAAGTAAAGACATTGCACATGTAAGTAAAGAGATGGGATAGGAAGATCAAATGCAATAGGAGACACAGGAATTTTTCCTGTTGTTCCGATAGGTGGTGCTATCGTACATCCATGTTCATGGAGTCTTCAACCCACGAAGGGTAACGGTCGCGAGAGTCCATGGAGTGCTCTACCCACGGAGGGTTCCACGAAGAAGCAACCTTGATTATACCTTGACGGCCTATGTCCACGGAGGACTAGCCTTAATCGGGGTAGATCTTCACCAAGTAGGCGATCTCCTTTCCCTTACAAACTTCTTGGTTCACTACACAACATGAAGTAGGAGGCTGCCAAGCGACACCTAACCAATCTAGGAGGCACCACCCTCAAAAACCCTCAAAAAGGTAATAGGCTCGGTAATGATGATGAACTCCTTGCTCTTGTGCTTCAAGATGATAGACTCCTCAACACACAATCTCTCTCACACAGATTTGGCTTGGCAGAAGAGATGGGATTGGTGGAAAGAAACTTGGGGAGGCTAGAAATCAAGATCCATATGGTTGGAGTGGAACATCTTGACATCAACACAAGGGTAGCTGGCTCTCTCTCAGAAAACTGAGTAGGATAGGTATGGAATAGTTCTGAGTGCTTCTCTTTCAAGTGGGTGGTGGTGAAGGGGTATATATAGGCATCCCCAAATATCTAACCGTTACAGACAAAATGACCAACTCAGTGACACTGATGTGTTAATCTTGGTGGTACCGAAGTGACCAAAAGGTGGCAACTTTTGAATCTTGGTGAGACCGATATAGGAATCTTGGTTAGAACGACAAGGTGACCAACGGTCAGAATTGCCAGACTCGGTGATGCCGATTCAACATTCTCGGATGGACCGAAAGCATGAATTTTCATAATAGAAAGTTGGCAACCCAACTCGATGGCACCGAGGTGGCTAGGGTTTGGCTGAGTCTGTCTAGGGTTTGGAATTGGTGGCACCGGGATAGGAAAGTTGGTTGCACCGTTTTTGCATGTTTGGCTAGAGCCAGACTTTGGTGGGTGAGTTTGTGGATGTTTTTGGTGACTATCACTTGTGCACATATGAGCATTTTGTTCACCAACAAAACCTTACCCCCTTTTAATAGCATTGGCTTTCCTATGGACACAAAGTGATTTCTCACAAATATAAAATGTAGAATCCTCTTGCTTGAAGCTTGGCCAATCTATTTCCTTGAATCTTGGGGTACTTCCACAATCTCCTCAATCCTTTTGTTAGCTCAACTCCCAAGGGACTATTATCTAAAATACGCTAGATAGATGTATTAGTCCAAGAGACAATGTATGTTGTCATGAATTATGAAAACCACCAAGGGAGCATGTTGTGCCTTCACAAATCAAACAACTGGGATAGGCGAGAGGAAAATCAACATTGGAAAAGCGCGCCTAAGGGGTTTGGTCGAGTGCAAGTGTGGTAAAAGAAAGGTCGAAGGAGCAACACATATATTAATATAAGATAGACAATGGAGTCGCTTACACGTTCCCTAAGGAAAAAAAGCGACTTACATCGGAACACAAATAGTAAAAACAAACAACAAGCACATGTTGTTTCAAGTGAACCATTACATGGACTCGACTTCAAATGAAGGGTACATGACTGATCCTACCCTAGCGGTTCTCAGACTCAGGTGGTGGAGTGCTCTGTCTCCTGCCTAAGAGGAAGGAAGACTTGGTTGCTTGCTAGGACTCCTTCTTGCATGATGCCCATGCTTGCCATTCCCGGAACATGTGACGAGAATACAGAGGTCGCTATTCATCCTTTGTTCAAGATGTTAGTGGTTTGGCAGAGTAGCTCTCGAATGTGGTGAAGTTCTTGGCGAAGCTTCACATATTCCTTAACTAGGCTGTGAAACAGACTATCAGCAGAGAGGCTGAAGTAGGTCTGAAATCCGAGGGCACGCCATCTTGTTTGGATGGAACCAATGTCTGATTTTCTCCGATGTCGTCCTGTCTAATGGGTAGGTAATGAGTAGTAGGCTCGTCGGTCAGCTCTGGAATGATTCCTCGAAGGTGGGTGAGTGCCTTCTATGCAGCTATCTCAACTGCGAGTGTCGGGGTCTCCATCTATGGTCCTTCAAAGAACCAACTGGTCGGGGAGTCGTTTTCCTTCACAAACACTTCAACGTGATAATCCTTCGTGATGGTATTGACCCAGTGCTCGTGGTAGACGAAAACAGGTGGTTGGCAAAACTAGCACTTCTCCAGGCTATCCCCAAGGAGTAGGGTAAAAATGGATGCTAGGATGGCTTCGATTACGAGGGCCATCTATAAGGTTTTGAATGGAGGAGAGTCAACAAGGGCTTGAAATAGACTAGAAGATAAGAGAGGTATAAAATTTGTTGCACCTAGAAACTAGGCAAATGTTTGAAAAGGTTTTTATCCTATCTCTATGGGGACCCCAGACTCATAAGTCGTGATCACTGAATGCACGTGTACAGTGATCCCAGAGATCATGCTAACTGAACACACAGAAGCTGATTAACAAGAGTCTTACATCCTTACATACCCTCTTACAAAAATAAAGGCCAGCTAGGCCAAGTCTTACATAGATAGGGCCACAAGGGCCAAACACTTAAACATATAAAAAAACGCAAATCTTGGTCGAAAGCGTGAAACCATGCCATCTTCCTTAAACCTACAAGCATTCTGACTGGGAAGCGTCCTAGTTCGCATGTTCGTCACCAACAAACTCTCCGCCATACTCCTGCTCTTCCATCCATGGCCAATTAAATAACCAATGGCAAGCCAATGAGTACTTTGAATGTACTCGCAAGCGACCCATGTTGGAACAAGGCAATAACAATGCATGATATAACACTAAGTAGGTATTTTGGAGCAAGCTAATTTTTAATGCAATGTCATGATCCAGTAACTATGTAAGAATGAATCAATACTTGGCTGATATCCATATGAACAAGTTACATATATCATCATAAACAGGGGGTTGAACATCTCATGTTCAGTCATCACGTCAAGTCATCTGACTTATCTCAAGAATTATCTCTGTGTCATCCACATACGCACACCACATTTGTGAAAACATCGGACGCCATTTAAGCAGGACCTCCAACTGTCCATGAACATGGACACGGCTATTCGAATAGTTTTACACTCTATAGAGGTTGCACACTTTACCCACAAGACTCGGGGAACCTCCGTGTCATCCATGACTCGCGGTATTTAGCATACCCGAGGTAAGCACCTGAACTATGCCTTTCCCCTAACGATGTTAAACAAAGAGTCCACTCGATTGGTACCCAGCCCTCATGATGTACATCATACGAGCCTCGCTCCAGATCGTATCATCCATGAAGGGACCAACGGTGTTCCCGATGCCTATGAAGACAGCGCATGATCATCCATACCGGCACGACCCCGTATCAAGAGTGACCACACCACTCCCGCCACTAGTAATGCGGACTCTATGCTAGTACCCATCAAGGTAATCAACAAGGCCCCATCCCATAAGGGGTATCGTGGTTGTGCTTGTAAGGTTGGGATGGTCCGCAAATCTTAAAACTCTCCGTTTCCAGAAACACACCCTCAACTTGTTCCGGTACAACACTACCTTCCCAAGTGGTTATCGAACTCATCATCATCTCTACCGGTCATTAGTGGAACACGAAAGGGTTTTTGAAAAGTCTTTGAAATCATTTTTTTTGTAATAGAATGCACATTCCAATCCCACTTGCGTAGCAACTATTAGCACCCTAACTACTCCCACACGTACAACCCTCATAAGGATGGTAGGGTCATGCACGATGCAAGTATGGACGATAAAAGTAACAGAGCCATCTCCACGAAGTGGTTACCTCATCACATGATCATCAACAAGGAATAAAGTTCTATATGACATGCATGAAATTGGTTTCTTAACATGGTCACAGGGTTGCTTGCCTGGCTCCCAAAAATCTTCGGGGTCTTCAAAGTCTTCGAGTCCAACTCCCTCGTTAGCAACGCAATCTATCATTGCGATAAATAATGATAATAATAGGTATCACATAAAATCAGAGCACCAAAAATCTTCGGGGTCTTCCAAGTCTTCGGGTCCAACTCCCTCGTCAGCACTAAAAACTATTCTACAAATATATGTCTATGGTTTTTTTGTGAAAAACATTTAGAAAACTATTAAGTAGAGGCAATAGAATATTAAAAACTAGGTTTTAAATAGAATCAATACATAAAACATTTTCAAAAAAATTACAAGTGGCACAATTAATTTCTACAGAATATTACAAGAATTATGGTGGAAAAATATTCGGCTTTGGAGATTTATTTACTACACTGGAATTTTTGGAAAACTTGAGTAAAAATAAAAATAAAAGGCCTCCGAGCCAACTGGGCGAAAACACACCCAGTTGGGCTGGCCTGTGGCCGAGGCAGGCCTGGGCGAGCCGGGGCGCGCGCGCCGTCTGGGTTCAAACCCGATAGGCGTGTCTAGGCGCTAGTCTCATAGAGCCGAAGACTTGGCGTGCATAGGCGTGCCCAGGCAACTCAAGAGCCTCACTAGCTCCATAGGCCCTCACTCGTTGGGACGTTCTTGGTGATCCGGTCGGTCCCAATGGCGGATGATGTATGGGAAGGTTTGGGCCCTTCTGACGCAGAGCTTAGTGGGATCAAACTCGAAGCATTAGGGAGGGTGTTGGAGCTCGTACGTCAAGGGGGACTCCTGAGCATCGCGACTCAGACGCCTCAGTGGCCCTGTAGCCCCTCACCCATTGGGACCATCCTTGGTGATCTGGTCGGTCCCAACGGCAGCTGAGGTATGCGTGGGGCCAGGCCCTACTGAGACAGAGCATAAGGTGTTCGAAATTTCCAATCTAAACCTATCTTCACCATGTTCCCTTCATGAGAGTTGCTCGTACGTCAAGGGGGACCCCTAAGCATCGCGACTCAGGGGCCTCACTGGCCCCGTAACCCCTCATCCCTTGGTTCCATCCTTGGTGATCCGGTTGGCCCCCATCGACAGCTGACGTATGCGCGGGGCCAGGCCTTGCCGACGCAAAGCGACACAACACGCAAGAAGGAAACAAGGCGAAGAGGGCAATCATGCAGTTTGACAATTATGACAAAAATTAAATGTTTTTGCGAATACAACCGGTTTAACGCCTCCCAGAGGCATTTCAAATAATGTAGGAAAGAAATAGGGAAGAGGAATCTGGAGGAGCCTTCACTACCGCACGCCCCGTCCGCAGAGAACTCATCCTCGACATCACCGGCATCGTCCTCCTCACCACTAACTTCTGTAGTTTGAGGGGGCGCTGCTGCAGACCTTGGGGGCGATCGGGCGGATCACAGAGTCGAAGTCAAACCCTGGCTCGCGGAGGTGAAGATGGCTAAAGACGCACATCATGGCTTCAGGAAAAAGGTCATGACACTCGCTATCCAAGACCCCTTCCACCTTGGGGATGGCACCCTTCAGCAGCTCGGCGAACCTCGAAGGGAGCTCTGTGAAGCTGCTCTATGGAGCCACAAGGGCTTCCTCAAACCCTTCCTGGCAGAGGGAATGGAGCGCTCAGCGAATCCTAAGCTCGATTAGGGGATGGGCACTAAGCTCCGCGACCCTTCTCCTCCCAAACTCAGTTAAAGCCTTTTCCGCGGTTTCGAGCCGGACCTTCTCCAGGGCTACCTCCTTCTCCCCCGTTTCCAGGCACACCCATGCCGTGACGCCATGGGCCTTCACTTGGGATAGCTTAGAGTCTCGGTCCGTGATTTGGGCTTTGCAGGTCTTGAGGGCCTCCCGCTACCCATGCAGTTCTTCCTCGAGCGTGGACTTCTCTTCCTGAAGGACCTTCAAGCGGGACTCCGCCTTGTCATGGCGCCCTTCAGCAGACGTCGCGCCAGCTAGCGCTGCCTCAAGGGCTGCTTTGGCCGACGTGGCCTCCTTCTTGCTCCTTGCCACGATGGCCTTTGCTTGGCCGAAGGATGCCATGATAGAGGCGTTGGGCCGAAGCCACCCGGCAAGGATCCCTAGAAGCCCGCTCGCGAGGCGATCGTCAGGACCCGTGAGGGCATACCGAACTTTGTCTAGGATATCAAGACCACACGACGAGGGAACTAAGGCTCCCTTCGGAGGAGTTGCCTGTATGACCGCAGGCGATGTCTCCTCGGAGATGGCAGCATGAGGAGCAGGAGGCTCTAGAGGCTTCTCAGCAACCAAGGGCAGGACGGATGCAGACGGATCGATGGGCAGCTGGCCCTCGGGGCATGGCCCTCCGGATAGCAGCACCAGCACGCCCTCAAGAACAGGAGCGACCACACCAATAGGCATCGGGGGCTGTGGGGGCTTCATGGTAATTCCCAGGAGGGTTGCCTCATGAGCCTTCACCACCTCGCCCATAGGCACCTCGTTAGGCGATGTCAGCACGACGGGAGCAGGTGGAGTGTTGGAAGACGCCTTCGGCTTGACGCCCGCCTTCTTCTTCCTCATCTTCAGGGCTGTAGGACCGAAAGTAGGTCTAGAGAGGGGTGATTAGACTACTTGACCAAATAAAAGTTTTGCCTTTTCCCAAATTTTAGTGTTTGCAGTTTTAGCATTCAATACAAGTCAATTTCACCCTACACATGCAGTTCTAAGAGTATAGCGGCAGAAAGTAACAACAAGCATGAGTAAAAGGGATAGGGTAGGAAGATCAAATGCCATTGTAGATACAATGATTTTTCCTATGGTTCTGATAGGTGGCGCTATCGTACATCCACGTTTATGGAGTCTTCAACCCATGGAGGGTAACGGCCGCGAGAGTCCATGGAGGGCTCCACCCACAAGGGTCCATGAAGTAGCAACCTTGACTATTCCATATGGCTTCCGTCCATGAAGAACTAGCCTCAGTATGGGTAGATCTTCACGAAGTAGGCGATCTCCGTGCCCTTAAGAAACTTCTTGGTTCACTCCACAACACAAAGTAGGAGGCTCCCAAGTGACAGCTAACCAATCTAGGAGGCACCACCCTCCAAAAGGTAATAGGCTCGGTAATGACGATGAACTCCTTGCTTTTGTGCTTCAAGATAATAGACTCCTCAACACACAATCACTCTCTCATAGATTTGGCTTGGTAGAAGAGATGGGATTGGTGGAAAGCAACTTGGGGAGGCTAGAAATCAAGATCCATATGGTTGGAGTGGAAGATCTTGATCTCAACACAAGGGTAGGTGGTTCTCTCTCAGAAAATCTGATAGGATAGGTATGGAATAGTTATGAGTCCTTCTCTTTCGATTAGGTGGTGGTGGAGGGGTTTATATAGGCATCCCCAAAAATCTAACCATTACACGCAAAATGACCAACTCAGTGACACCGATGTGTTAATCTCTGTGGTACTGAAGTGATCAATAGGTGGTAACTTTTGAATCTCAAAGGGATCGATATACGAATCTCGGTTGCACTGACAAGGTGAACAACGGTCAGATTTCCAATCTCGGTGACGCCAACCCAACTATCTCCGAGGGTTTGGGTGAGTCTGTCTAGGTTCTGTAATCGGTGGCACCAGGATAGGAATGTTGATTGCACCGATTTTGAATGTTTGGCTATAGATAGACTTTGGTGGGAGAGCTTGTGGATTTTTTTGGTGACTATCACTTGTGCACGGATCAGCATTTTGTTCACCAACAAAACCTTACCCCCTTTTAATAGTATTGCCTTTCCTATGGACTCAAAGCGATTTCCCACAAATGTAAAATGTAGAGTCCTCTTGCTTGAATCTTGGGCAACCTATTTCCTTGAATCTTGGGGTAATTCGACAATCTCCAGAATCCTTTTTCCATCCCTATCATTGAAATTTTCTTGGAATATACTTGGTGGAAACATTAGCTCTATGACTTATATGTTGTTATTAATTAGCAAAACCACCAAGGGAGCAAATGTGCTTTCAATCTCACCCTTTTTGGTAATTGAAAACAACATATAGATCAAAGCTTCGACAAAGATATAATCAATGAATATAATCGTCGCTTTGAGAAGTATGTGATAAGCAAGAGCTCCCCCTAAATTTTTGCATTATTTTACATTTGCGTTTGAATGCAAATGCACAATCTATTAGGTACATGGGTCACTCCTTACATGTCACATACAACTTGGTGGTGTGCGAGAATAATTAGAATGAACATCATAGCACAAAACAATCAAGCAAACATGAATGATCATCACATAAGCATTAAGATGATAGGAAATAGTAGCATCACACATTAAAGCGTATAATCAAACATCATCAAACGTGTAACACAAGAAACAAAAAAAGTATCACACCAACCAAAAAAAAGTATCACACCAACCAAAAGAAATTGTCTTTTGACAAAGCAATAAACACCAAAACACTCTGTCACTCGAAGCCTGAAGATCTATATACACTTCTCCCCTTTGGCAACAAATTACCAAAAAGTTCAAAGGCATATATCTAAGTGTTCTTGGGATTATCTCCTCCGGTTGTTGATGAAGGAGTCGAGAGAACAGTGTCGGCGAAGATCTACGCAGATGTCTTGGATGGAGATGGAGTGGCAACTGGAGGAACTGGAGCTGATGGAGCAGAAGCTGATGTGACAGTAGCAGGAGCTGATGAAGAGGGCCTCAAGTTTGGAGCAGGCACTGTGGCTGATCTAGCCTGAGTAGTGAACTGTGTGCTTGGCTTGAGAGGTGATGCATCCTCATCATCATCATCATCATCATCATCATCATCTGAAGAAGTGGAAGAAATCCGAGGGATGTGCACTGAGTCAACTTCCTTTTGAAGCTCTATGACTGTCGTAGTGACTTTGTCCACCTTATCATTAAGACTCTTGATCCTTGTTCAAAGATCCTCACAAGACTGTTTTGGTTGTCCAGAATCCCCTTCATGTCCTTTTGCATGCCCCGAACCGATGAGATCAAAAGATCCATTTGCTTATTTATGGATCTAGGGACTTGAGCACTAGTGGCTCGAGCTGCATCTGCCTTTGCCTGAGCTGCAGCTGAAGTGGGATGATCTGGGTGCATCACCACGATGTTATCCTCAAGCTTTGGCTGTAGGGGCAAATGTGGACTGTCAAGAGAAAATATTTTGTTCTCAATCTAGGAGTTGATAATCATCTGGATATAGGGTGCATAGCAGCAAGAGCGCTTCTAATCAGCAGCAACCCTCTTGACTGTCTCAAAAATCAAGTCCATGGCTCTGATTCTGGTGTGTCTGTCAAGGTGGATCAACATGTTGATGGAGTAGCCTCGGATCATCTTGTCATCTCCTGACTTGGGCATCAAGGTGTGCCTCAGAATGGTGTTCATGGTCCGGAGGCCATCTTGAAGATAATAGATGGATCCTAGCTTGTGACATTGCACTTTGTCTGCAGGGATAGGAATATACATATCTTTCATAGCATTGTGGCTCGCCTTGGATTCCGTGTAGACATCCAAATCTCCATCCTGAACCTCAGGGACTGCTAGAAGTGCAGCCCATTCGTCAACAGTGGACTCATATCTTGCTCCTTCAGTCATCCATACAATCCTACCATCTCCATAGAAATGTGTAGTGGAGTAGAATTGCATGATCATCTCATCATTCCATGCGGTAAGTTCTCTGCCAACAAACACATCCAAACCAATGCAATGGAAATTGTCTTGGACAATTGGAAAATAGTCCTCATTCTCCTTAATGAATTTCTAGTCTACATACCTCATGTCACTCATAGCCAGACTCTTATCAAATAGCACAGTCTCATAGAAATCATGTTGCTCTTTGGTATAGAATCTATAGGCCATGGCTATCTTCTTCCTCTGGGCATATGGATCTATAGCTCTACATCCCCTCAAACCTGAGTCTTTCCTCTTCCTCATATCTTCAACAAGTGGATAGCTGGCATTACGTACTAGAAGGTGTGGTCCGAGTTTCATCAAAGTTTTCAAGTCATCATCATGCTCAGATCCGGAAGCAGTTCCCTTGTTCTTTTCAGAAGCTGGAATCTGCCTAGATGTCCTCTTAGGCTTTTCAGCAGCAGCCTTATTGGATTTGGTGCTCTTGGATGTACCTGACATTGGCATAGCATCAGCCATAAGTTTCTTCGCCTTCTTCGTGGGAGGAGTCTTTGCAGCTGGCTCATCCTCCTCATTAGCAACAACTGCCTTGTCTGGATCTTCACACATAGATGTATGCCTGCCAGTCACATGGATTATCCTCTTTCTGGATTTCTTTTCCCCTGCCTTCTTAGGCATAGACTTCCTTCGGGGATCAATGGACATTGTAGACCTAACACTCTGAGGTGCTCTCATAGCTTCAGAGCTAGCATAGACATTGCTGACAACTCTCCTGGAAGATGTGGCTTCAGTAGCAGACTTTTTAGCCGCTTTTTCTTGCTTCTTGGCAAGAATCTCCTTAGGGACAAAGTCTGAATCCTCCTCATCTGAATTTAGCGTCCTCCTAGTCCTAGTAGTAGCCTTGGGCAACCCATGGGAGCAGGGGGTGCCTAGTTCTAAAGAAGTACTAGGCTCAGGGCTAGTGCCTGAACTCATGTCAACACCCTGCTCTGGCAAATTCTAACTGTCCTCGGCATCTGACATACTGACCCTATCAAGAGAGTATCAAAGAGCAGAAGAAGATGATTAATCACAAAATGAGGCTGGTTTTTGAAAGATTGAACAAAAGATTTCCAAGGTTTTGCGTTCTGTCACATGAAAATTGGTACAACCGAAGTAGAGTTTTCGGTGCTACCGAGACTGACTATCCGTTTAACAGAAACTTGGCACCCTTTTCGGTGAGACCGAAAAGAAGTACTTGGTTTCACCGAGATAGTTTTTAGCAACATAGAAAGACAAATAGGTGAAACCAATTTGCTTGATTCGGTTCCATCGAGTTCCATCGGGCGGAAAGCAAACCCTAGTAAATCAATCATTCGCTAGACTATTGGAATTTCTTGTGGATAGGTGCAATAGGTGGCTCATAGAGAAGAACAAATCCAATGCACAAGAATCAGACGAGGAGCACAAAGGAGGTCGAATCTATACCCTAACTCTGCAACGAATCCGCTATGGCGGCGATGATGGAGACGGTTTCGTCGATAGCGGCGATTCCCAGCGGCGGAGGAGCACCGGGGGACAAGGGCAATGACCAGGGGTCTTGAAAACGGAAGCTTAGGGTTCTGAGGCGCGACAATTTGCGGATGAATTTCAAAGCATCGGGGTCCACAGTATATATACCCACCACTGTTGGTGACGCTGATTCTATATTGTCGGTGTCACCGAGTTCCTCAACTCTAAGTTGACAGGGAAACTGGGTGTAACCAAGAATATGGAATCGGTAGGACCGAGATAGAAAACCAGATCAACCCTGGGTAGTCGATGAGACCGAGATTTTGGAGTTGGTTCCATTGATACGCACTTGGGAGGTTTTAATGGTCGTTCCTTGTCGATTCGGAACTCCAAGTGCACCACACACAGAGGGATCGAAAAGCACTTGTTCAAATTTTGTGACGCAACACGAATAGAGTATGAGGTGAGAAAGCATAGATGGCTAAAGAGTGGTCATATGCATTCTTGTCCATACAATTGGCAAAAGATAAATCAAAGACCAAATAGCAACAATTGGATGTCCTGGAATGAGAAAATAAATACAGACCAACATGCTCACACAATAAGATGTCAAATGAAATCATGACAAACATGCACAAACACTCTACCATCTAACAAGCACTTGGGTGATGACGAAGTCATCCATATATGAGTATTTGACTGAGGAGACAATTAAGAATACTTGATCATAGGTCATACTCATCGTTTAAGCACAAGTGGGGTTACCACTTTGACATAAATAATTTAATGTTGTTACATAGTAAGAGATGCTTTGACTCAAGTCTTAGAGTAAAGCTCCCCCTTGATGTGACATCCCCCCATAAGAGGGATAAACTAACCTTGGGTTTTGTCGATGAAGACTTCATGTTGGTGAGGTAGTGGTGGATGTTCAAAATTGATGAAGATCACCAAGAGTTGGGAGCATCCTTGCTATTTCCTCACTCTTCTCACCCAGATGGGTTAGTCCCAACACACAAGAGACAAATACAAGGATATCTATGGACATGGAGTACAAAGCATGTGTGATGATGTCCATTGATTTGTTGATTACCTTGTCCCTTGCTTACCTTTGAGGGAATGTGTGACTCCTTAAACTATTGCATAGGGTTGATGTTGATTGCAAATAGATCTTGCCAATAATGAATGTGAGTGAATTTCATTGGCGGAGTCACCCCTTAAGAACTTTCTAGTTCTTCTTCTTGGGGACCCACATCAAGTTGATGGGGATCTTTGGTGTTGTTGTAGCCTCTGTAGACGTTGAGCTTGAAGCAGCCTTGGGAACCCACTCCACCATAGGTAGGGATTCATCTTCATATGAGTCAATGTCCTCTTGAAGCTTATTCTTGCCCTTGAGCCTTTGGTCTTGTGGTGGAAGGTCATCTTGAGTGTTTGTCCCCTTGGCAAGAGTCTTTTCATACTTCTCCTTTCGAGGAACAAACTTGGGCTCGAGCTATTGACCTTCTTCCCACTCAACTCCATTAGCGTCGAAGTAGCCAACACCACGATTCTTCTGATATCCTCGGTGCTTGCGTACAATTTCCTCAAATTACTTACACCCGACAAGACTCTTGTAGATACCTTTCTCTATAATTCCTTTCAATAAATCATTTTGTTGCTCAAGTGTAACTTGGGTAAGAGAATCATCATTAGTGGAATCAATAGAACTACTAGGAGCAACATCATTGGGTTTAGCATTTCTATTATTGCTACTAATGAAGAGCCTTTCTTTCCTTTGTTACTAGTTTGCTTAGATTTAACTTGTGGCATGAATGTAGACAAGAGTAATTATTTGGCAAGATAAGATAAATTCTTCTTTCAGAGATCGTCATTGATAGATTTAAGAAATTCATGTTCTTGCTCCAACTTGAGCTTCTAGAAGCATAGCTTCTCATGAGTTCGTACAAGCTCTCTATGATCTTCGAGAGCAGATTCATGGGCTAACTTAAGAGTGTTAAGTTCTTTAGTTAGTTCTTCTATTTTCATCTTATCATCGTCAATCGACCTATCTTCACTAGCATGAGAATTATCATGTTCATTTTGATCAACATCACTAGTTTTTTCACATAGCAAGTCATCATCACAAAGCAAATTATCTTCTTCACTATCGAAATCAAGATATTCGGGGTGTGATACCTTGGGGTCTTTAGCCATGAAGCAACTTCCACTCCCTTCGTTTGGTGAATCAAATATATCATAGGAGGTCGTAGTCACTAGTGCAATTCCGGCAACACCTTCACTTGACTATAGTCGGAGTTGGAGTGATAGCTTCTATTGGAGTGGTTGTCGGAGTTGGAGCTAGAAACCCATTCAACAACATGAACTTGATGTATCCTTCTTGAGTAGCTCTTGGTGTACTTGTCCTTCTTCTCTGTATCTCTACTTCTCCTTGAGGGTCTTCGTTCATAATGACCATCTCTACTCCTTCTATCTCTTCGAGGTGATTCATCTCTTGAGCTTTGTCTTCTAGGTGACTCTTATCTTCGTTTGTATTGAACCGTGCACTCATTGGAGTAGTGTCCAGGCTTCCCACAATTGTGGCAGTTTCGGTCACGACTCCACGAACGCTTCTCTTGATATCTTGAGTTGGAGCTTCGATCTTTGCTTCTATTCTTGTAGAACTTGTTGAATTTCTTGACCATGAGGCTTATCTCTTCATTTGTGACAAGGTTGTCTCTTGAGGTAGAGGGAGCATCGCTTGTGGCTTGGTAAGAACCGCTGGACTTATGGTGAAGCTCTTCCTTTTCTTTGAGTGTCATATCATGAGCAACAATTCTACCAATCACTTCTGTTGGCTTGAGATCTTTGTAGTTGGGCATCATTTGGATCAATGTGCAAACAGTGTCATATCGATCATCCAAGGCTCAAAGTATCTTCTTGATGATGAATTAGTGAGTCATTTCTTCACTTCCTAAGCCAGCAATCTCATTGGTGATGAGAACTAGCCTAGAGTACATCTTAGCGACTCCTTCACCATCCTTCATCTTGAACTTGTCAAGTTGACTTTGAAGAACATCCAAATTGGATTCTCTCACAAATTTTTTACCTTCATGCATATCAACCAAAGTAGCCCAAATCTCTTTTGCATTCTCAAGACGGCTGATCTTGTTGAATTCTTTGGGGCATAGACAGTTGAAGAGAATGTCACATGCTTGAGCATTGAGTTGCAACATCTTTGGTTCATCCGAGGTCGCTTCACGATCGGGTTCTTTTCCTTCCTCAAAGAATTCACCTTGCATGCCAACACGAACAATAGCCCAAACAGAGGGGTTATGAACAAGCAAATGCATTTTCATTTCGTGCTTCCAACTAGCAACATTTGTGCCATCAAAGTTCAGACCTCTATGGTGATAATTTCCCTCACTAGACGCCAAATACTTCTGCTAGGTTGTGAGACCAATGCAATGGAGACCAAAGCTCGGATACCACTTGTAGGACCGAAAGTAGGTCTAGAGGGGGGTGATTAGACTACTTGACCAAATAAAAGTTTTGCATTTCCCCAAATTTTAGTGTTTGTAGTTTTAGCATTCATGACAAGTCAATTTGACCCTACACATACGTGTCTATGAGTATAGCAACGGAAGGTAACAACAAGCATGATTAAAAGGGATATGGTAGCAAGATCAAACGCAATTGTAGACACAATGATTTTTCCCGTGGTTCTGATTGGTGGCGCTATCATACATCCACGTTTATGGAGTCTTCAACCCACGGAGGGTAAAGGTCGTGAGAGTCCATGGAGGGCTCCACCCATAAGGATCCACGAAGTAGCAACCTTGACTATTCCATATGGCTTCCGTCCACGAAGTACTATCCACACTATGGGTAGATCTTCACAAAGTAGGCAATATCCTTTCCCTTACAAATTTCTTGGTTCACTCCACGACATGAAGTAGGAGGCTCCCAAGCGACACCTAACCAATATAGGAGGCACCACCCTCCAAAAGGTAATAGGCTCGGTAATGACGATGAACTCCTTGCTCTTCTGCTTCAATATGATATACTCCTCAACACACAATCACTCTCTCATAGATTTGGCTTTGTAGAAGAGATGGGATTGGTGGAAAGCAACTTGGGGAGGCTGCATATCAAGATCCATATGGTTGGAGTGGAAGATCTCGATCTCAACACAAGGGTAGGTGGTTCTCTCTCAGAAAATCTGATAGGAGAGGTATGGAATAGTTGAGTGCTTGTCTTTCGAGTAGGTGGTGGTGGAGGGGTATATATAGGCATTCCCAAAAATCCAACCATTAAACAAATAATGACCAACTCGGTGACACCGATGTGTTAATCTCGTTGGTACCGAAGTGATCAAAAGGTGGCAACTTTTGAATCTCAGGGGGACCGATATACGAATCTCGGTTGCACCGAGAAGGTGACCAACGGTCAAATTTCTAATCTTGGTGATGCCGACCCAACAATCTCGATGGTACCAAAAATGTGAATTTGCATAACAGAAAGTTGTCAAGCTAAACTCGGTGGCACCGGTATGGAATCGTTTGCACCAAAGTGGCTAGGGTTTGGCTGAGTCTTTCTACATTCTGGCATCGGTGGCACAGGGATAGGAATGTTGGTTGCATCGATTTTGAATGTTTGGTTATAGATAGACTTTAGTGTGAGATCTTGTGGATGTTTTTGGTGTCTATCACTTGTGCATGTATGATCATTTTGTTCACTAACAAAATCTTAGCCCCTTTTAATAGTATTGGCTTTCCTATGGACTCAAAGTGATTTCTCACAAATGTAAAATGTAGAGTCCTATTGCTTGAAACTTGGCCAACCTATTTCCTTGCATCTCGGGGTAATTCCAAAATCTCCACAATCCTTTTTCCATCCCTATCATTGAACTTTTCCTGAAATATACTTGGTGGAAACATTAGTTCAATGGCTTATATGTTGTTATTAATTATCAAAACCACCAACAGAGCAAATGTGCTTTCAAGCGCGCCAACATTCCTAGTCGCGATGCAATATAAGAATCAATAGGTCCAAGATACCGAAGGGCAGGCAAGTTTGAATCGAGTACTTACTCCTCAACGTCGACCCACTTCCTCTTCCCCTTTGCTCTGACGATGGCGACGTCGTCGCCCCTCTCAGTGAGGGCACTACCGTAGCAGGGGACAGGGGCACCACGTGGTGGCACTACCACCTGAGGGATCGCCGCGACCGCGGCCTCGCCCACCTGGCCCGCAGGTCGCAACTCGGACGGGGGCGAGGCCGGCACCTCAACCGCCATGCTTGCTGCGGCAGGATGCACCGAAGAAGACTCGTCCCCTCGCTTGCTAGGGGGCGTCAGGTAGACGGACTGTGCGACACGAGGGGATGGCATGGGTCCCTTGGGAACCATCACCGGAGGCGGAGAGCCCCTTTCTAGAACTTCACCAGCATCATTGTCGTCCTCAAGACCGCGTAGGAGCATTCTCTGCGGCGGTGGGGATGCCCCTGCCGGGTCAACATGCGATGTCTTCTTCGAATTCTCCCCACCTGAGGTGTCGCCGGAGGACACCGACACTGGGGTGGCAAGGCCCTTGGATTGAGAAAGCCCCCATTCATCCAAGGCGAGCATCTTAGCAACCAAAGCGGCCACGTCACCGCGATGGTACAGCGGGGTGCAGGCCTTGGGGAGATCACCAGGTTCGTCATTGAGCAGGGTCGCTATGGCCCTGCTCAGTTCCTCAGGGGTTATGCACGCAGACCGAAGCCTGAGGTTGTCGTCGATGCCCTGATAGACCCAAAGGCGCCTAGAGTGAGAGTGGAGCGTTGCCAGGTGCTCCGTCAAGAATTCCTTCACTATCATCCCGCTAGTCAGCTTCCTGGCGCTGATGTCGCGAGGGATCTGCTCCAGGACAGGCTTGGCCTAGGGGGCAGAAAGCTTCATCGAGCTCCAAGCATAAGTATTCTCCGGTAGCCCCTTCGGCAGCTCCAAATAGGAGTTGGGACTCACAAGATCCATGAAGACCCAATGGTGCCAGAAGTTCTCCACCTTCTTCCTAGCCTTTAAGAGCTTGTTGCCATTCTAGACCACGATGAAGGAGACGCATGCCGACCATGGAGCACCATCATGCACACGCAAATTGAAGAAATGCCGAAAGAGGGCCACTGAAGGCTTCATGCCCATGAAGGCCTCACAGGCAAAGGAGAAGACGGACAAGAGCAGGATGGAGTTGGGCTGAAGGTGTAGGGCCTGGATCCTGTAGTGATCGAGGATGGCGATGAAGAATGCGGAGAAAGGCAGGATGAGCCCGACGAAGACTCTATGGACGAAGAAGGGGTAGGCTGACCTGGATAAGGGCTGCCTCTCTGAGGAGTCACCCCATATAAGGGTCCACCCGTGCTCGTTGGTCCCATCCGCCGTCGACGGGAGCATAGGGACTAGGTCACCATCCTTGGTGATGGTGGACTCACGGAGCGCTCGAGATGGGAGCAGAGGCCAAACCCTAAGCCTCTGGCGAGATGGGAGCAGAGGCTGGTGGGGCCCATTCGGAGGGAAAACGGAGCGATGCTAGTCTGGAGGGCTCTCATCTAAGGCTGGGATCTGGGAGCAAGAGCAAGCGCGCAAAAGAGGAGAGGAATAATGGCCCGGCGCTGGAAGTCACGCTTTCATTGATTCGAGCGGTGGCCACGAGGACACCCCACGTTAGACACACGATGCGTGCCTTTCCTGGCCTCATAGGAATCTAGGCCCTGCGGCATTTTGGGCCATCCTCAAGGCTTCGCCTAGAGGCCAGCTCAAGGACACCTTCGGCCCGGGGGCTACTGTCGGTGTTCTAGGAATGGGGGTACCCAATCGTGCCTGCCTGCGGCCCAGGGCATGGCCCACTTGTCAGCCAGGCATGACCTGGCGCGACATTACTCAAGGTAAGGTCGTCACGAGGATCATGGGATGACGAGGAAGAATGCCATCAAGACCAGCAAGGATGGGCCTGCTCAGGCCCCCTCCTGAACACCGGAGATCTCTATGCAGAGCCCGACCTCAGGAGTCAAAGGTGACGCAAGGAAGGGCATGCGGGCACCAGCGCGCTAGGCGGCACCGTTTCCTCTTTGGTGCAAAGGGAGCAAGGACGTACGTGGGTTCCCGAAGCCCTGGTGAAAGGTTTCCCTTCTGGTGCAACAAGACCACGACCATGAGCCCCGAGGGACGGATGTCATCACCGAGCCCACCACTGCATCACCAACAGCTACTTTGCAGGTGAAGACCACCTTTGGACAAGGCGTGGATGTACTCTTGTCACCCATCAAAATTGGCCATTGTGGGATCCCTTCCCACCATTGTGATAAGGGAAGAGGACCCGGGCCACCACTATATATAAAAGCTAGGCCGCACCATAGAAGGGATTCGATCCAACACTTACCCGCTTGACGCACCACCGCAAGACAGAGAGCCAAGAACACATATTGAGCGCCCCCGTGAGGCTCAAGCCCACTATATTAGTTCATCTACCCAAACCTCTACGAGAGGCAATCCACGAAAGCAGGAGTAGGGTATTATGCTTCACAGCGGCCCGAACCTGGGGAAACTGCCGTGTTCATCTTCTTCCTCATCATCGAGCGAGTTTGGCATAGTAATCATCGAGTAGCGAGCTAGGTTGGGTGAGGCTACAGGGAACCTTCACACATGCCCTGTGACATCCCAAGTGATGTCCCTACCTTATTTGGCATGTAACCCCATGTATGAACCTTGTGTCATGAGATATGTATGATTTGCACTTTGTCCCATGTGTTGAATGGCATTCACACATCATATCATCATGCATCATTCTTTCATCTTGTCATGCTTACCTTCTTGTTTTTTGACTTGGTGTGATGGTTGTGAGTGTGCCTTGTGTGGGTTTGGTATTTGAGAGTGGTGGAGTCATGTGTGCAACCTCTTTCTTCCCCTATCTTCTCTCTTTCAAACACCACCTTCCATCTTCCCCATCTCTCCCTATTAATTTAATGATCAGATTTAACTTGTTGTTTTGTTTGTTTAAAAATGTTTAAAAGGTGGCCCTAATATTCTTATGAATTATGAGAGTGGTGCTTTTGTTAGTTGGAGATGTTTGGGTTTTGTATCCTATTTTAACAGTAGCTGCCTCTTTTTTAAATATTAAAAAAAAATTAACCTGTTCATAAATCAACATAATAATTTTATTAAATGAGCACATTATTTCCTCTACAAAAGTATTATTTATTTTCACTAAAAATCTTGGTATTTCTCTGTGGATTTTCCTGAGTGGTGTTGTTTTAATACATTCAGAAATCTTTTATTTGGAGAGAGAGCAGTGTGGGGGTATTGGGCTTCTGGCCCAGGGGAGCCTCTGGCTTGGCCCAGCTGCAGCAGGACGGCAACCTGCCCCATTCCTTCCTCCTCCGCCAGGCATCGCGTGAGTGTGCAGAGTGCAGAGAGAAGGGAGCGTCGTCGCCGTCGCTGTTAGCTCCAACGTCGAGGCCGGGCCATATATAAGCGCGCATCCCTAGGGTTCTCCTGTTCCCATCACTGCCGCCACTTTCCCCTTCTTCCTCCTCCTCTTTCCCCTCTATTCTTCTTCCTTCCCTATTCAGTGAGGTGAGGTTCAGAGAGGTGGGGGTCGAAGGGCTCGTCTCCGTCCTCCCTCCGGTGGAGCCCCACCGCCTTCAAGATGGTCCGCAGCGAGCCGGAGCCGTCTGCAACCCGTTCCTGGTGCTAGGAGGATAGGAGCTCCTCCTCTGCCTCCTCTGCGGTGCCACGTCGCCGTCGTCCGAGCGCCCCTGCTTCCCCTCCATCGCTGCCGCGTCCCCGAGTGTCTTCTTCCCCTTCTTTCCCTTCGTCTCGCCGCTTCCGCGTCCCCAAGCCTCCGGAGAAGCCCTCGGTGAGCGCCTCGCCCTCGCTGTCCCCTCTCCTCGCCCTAGCTCATAGCGTAGTCGCCGTGGTGCTCGTCGTCGCCAGCCGGAAAGGCTCAGCCTTGGGCTTGCCTCCTACCTCCTCGTCGCAAGGCAAGTAGGGGAATGGAATCCCCATAGATCCCCGCATCGATTCCACCCGTTCTCGTCGTCGGAGATGCCCTGTGTCACCATGTAGCATCGCCGCCGTTGTCTGTCACCGTAGTGCTCTGCTTGGTTCAGTCTCGTCAATTAGCTCATGCGCGTGTGTGTATTAGAAGGCAGAGGATCCCCCTCTGTTAACAACAGGCGTCGTAGTGCTTTCGTAGCGCCCTGTGTGGTGAGACCAGGGGGTCGTGGGTTCGATCCCAGCCTCCCCCATTTTTGCTGTTTTCCCTGTTTTCCTTCCTTATCTTTTGTTTTCTTTTATTTGCAAAATGTGCATCTGTATTTATGAGTGTTTTGGGCCAGGATATAATACTTGTGCTGTATATATGTGATGTAGGTGCATGTGCGTGTTTGTAAGTGTGTGTGTGGTGTTATGAGAGTGTGTGTGTGTATGTGCATGTGTATGCATACACTATGTATGGATACATATGTGCATGTGCTTGTGTGTGTGTGTGTGCTTAGGCATACACACATGTGAGCATGGGTGTGAGTGTGTAGGTTGTGTGGTGGTAAGTGTGTGTGTGTGTACGTTATACATACACATACTTGTGTGTGTGTGCATCTATACTAGGTGTGGTTGTGTGGATTGCTATGTGGAGTGCATGGTCATGTGTAGAGAATGTTGTGAAGACTAGTGTAGTGAGAGCAAGTGACAAGTAGCTCCATGTGTAGGTTTCTCTTATGTGCATGAGCATAGTTTATGTTCTAGCTAGTTTCATCCTTCCAATTTATGCTATGGCATGATATCTTGTTCCTAGGATGTTATTTTACAATTTCCAACAAGCACCAATAGAGTACATGTCATTTTTGGCCTTTTCCATAAGTTTGCACATGTGTCATATGTCACTCGTGACTTATAGGGGTCAATTTCGACTTAGCTTTACTCCCTCTTGTTTCAAACATGTATATGGGTACGAGTAATGCTTTTGGGGTATAATCAACCCATGAATGCACCTGTGAAGTCAGATTTGACTTTGGGGCAACTTGCTAAAACTGCATTTTTATGCTGTGATGCCCTTTTGTCTTTTATTTATGATTTAATCGATGCATGCATTTAAGTTCTTGCCAACATGAGTTTATTAGTTAAATCTCCTGGAATGTCCCAGTATTTTTTTTATTTATGATAAGTCACCAGATAAGTGAGAACCATGCTGTTTAGGAAGCAACTTTCTGTTTCTGTCCATAAGTCTGGGAGATCTGCTGTTATTGTTTTGCCATGAAGAGTGGGTTGTATCTGGTGATGTAGTTGGAATTTTCCCATGCTCAGTGTTATTTATTTGTAGTAGATATGGTCATCTACCATCCTGTTAATTTTCATGCCAATAGGGGCTCTATATCATATTTAACCATTGCTGTCAACTTGCTACTTTATTAACCCAGATTCAAGAAAAACTGGAATTTTCACTAAATCCTTGAAAAACTGTTTCATCATGTCAACTTGTTTGCTTCATGCATATTGATGTGTGCCTCTTCGGCTGTTTGCATAGTTGGTTAAGTTGATGTGGGTGTTGAGTAGCTTCTGTCAATGTCTTGTTTGTGGCCGTGGGATTCCTGTAGCTCTAGTTGTGAGTTTTTCAAATTGCTATGTTGCTGTTTTGTGGCAGATTGGGTGTTATTTTGTTTTGTGTGTTGTGGGAGTTATACCCCATGGAATTGATTGATTATTGAGCCTATTGTTATTAATTTTTAAACACCTATCCATTGGATACCTTGGAATGCCAAGAATTAGCCCAGCTATTTGGTGGTCTTGTGTTTTGCCTCTATACCTTGTCGTGAGCGTATCTCGAGAACCGTAGCTCCGTTTCTTGCGATCCTTATATGCATTTCTATAGATTTTGCATGATGAATACATATTTTCCATGTCCATGCATTTCTAAATAACTTAACATGAGGTTCTGTCTAGATTCATTAATATACCAACTTTGCACGTCAAACTTGACTAGTTTGGGATTGCCATGTTAAATTCTTCATAAAATGAATCATGCATCATATTGGTTGTGCATTGCACCTTGGTTGGTTATTTATTTTCTGTTTCTCTTGGGTAGATGTGAGTGTCGATACTGAGTTCGAGGACCCTGGAGAGTACCACTACGAGGATCCCGCTACTTGTTCCGCTGAAGGACCAACAGGCAAGATGATCGTACCCGGATCCCGATACTATTTTTGCTTGCTAGTTTCTCGCTCTTATCGTTACAATTGCACTACCTACCACATGATATCAGCCCCCATGTTGCCATGACAGCCTCTAACCTCCACCTCCTAGCAAACCTTTGATTCGCTAAGTTACCGCTGCTAAGCCCCTCTTATGGCATTTTAGTTGCAGGTGGAGGTTGTTCCATGTGATAACATGGATTTGGATATCACAATATTATGTTATTTAATTTAATGCACATATATATCTTGGTATTGGTGGAAGGCTTGGCCTTTTGCTAAGTGATTTGTTCCGCTATTACCGCCATTAGTTCCTTGTTACCGGTGTTAGGGTTCCCATACTTTAAGTTCCTAACATGCTCGGGGTTGCTATGGGGACCCCCTTGTTTATTCGGCCGAGATTAAAACTTGTATGGCAAGACCCAACATTGGTACTACATTTGCTTAACAACTTAATAAATTGCATAGGGTCTTGCAAACTCGTGGATAATTTAATCAACCCCTGGGCCAGTGCTCCTCTTGGGTGTTGGTCCAAACTTGAGCACTGTGCGCGGCCAACCCAGGGAAACTTGGGAGATTTCTATCAGGCCTCCGCACGCGTCTCTTATCCGTCGTGTCCTGAGAACAGGATACGCAGCTCTTATCGGGTTCGTCGACACGTCGGGTGGTCTTGTTGGATTTATTTTACCTTTATCGAATGTCTTGCGTGTGGAGTCCGACTTTCTTCGGGTTTACTCGAGGTGTTGGAATTCCTTTGGAATTACCTATGATGATTGCGAGTTCCATGTTTGAGGAATTCCCATGGAGTGTGGTTATTTGTGATGGACTAGTTGGAGCACCCCCGTAGGGTTAAATCTTTCGGAAAGCCATGCCCACGGTTATGTGGCAACTTGGATATTTGTTTAACACCCGGGTCTAGCAAACTTGAAGTAAACTCTAATTAAAATACACCAACCGTGTGAGTAACTATGATTGTCTCTGCTCGTGAACATGATCCGAGAGAGGACACGGTGGGGTTATGATTGACGTAAGCAGGTGTTCAGGATCTCATAGAGATTATGCTAGATTCGATCGCTTAACGTAGGACACTCACATTTACATTCTTGTTGTGTAAGATAGCCACCATATAATGCTTAGTGCTGTTGCAAACTTAACATCACCCCTTCCAACCTAAAGCTTAAATAGTCTTGGTACCCGGGCACATGATAGCTGAGTCCTCTATGGCTCATAGTTTACGCCAACAACTCCAGGTACAGGTATAGATGAGCAGATGCAGGATGATCTTGCCTAACTCCAATGGGAGTATGATGAAGAAAGAGGCCATATGTACGTGACGTATCCGGATGAGTGAGGACCTGGTCGTGATCTTTGGGATAGCTTGATAGTATCATTTGCAACTTCTTTTATCGTTTGATTTCGTCCGTAGTCGGACTCTGTGTTTAACTTGATGTTATGATTTGAGTGACATTGTAAGTTAGCATGTGGCGAGTGTAAGACAACTTGTATACTCTTCTCATTCAGTATTGTATGTTGTGATGATACTATTTTTGCTAATGTCAATATGCACATCTATCCCTTCCAAGGCCCTTGTGCCTTAAATGGATAGGCGCGCATCTTGGGCGTGACAAGTTGGTATCAGGGCCATACGACTATAGGAGCCTTTGCTTGTTCGAACTTGGCAAGTCGAGTCTAGTTAAAAAAAATCTATTTTAAGTCCAGTTATATTGAAGAGTAGGATTCTTTTTACTCCTCTTCTATGCTCTGGTGAGGCATCCGACTTAGTAATTTTGATTCTGCTCCTCTTCTCGCTAAAACAAATTTAGGATCACGCGGGTATTTTGGAGTCTATATGATGCCGATGTGACAGGGTTCTGTCTTGGTGCCTCCTGTCTGACTTGATTTCTTCCGGGGAGTCGAGCTCTAGGGAATGTTGGCACATCGTTATCATTCAGCTTCCTTGATTTCTCAGGACAGAGAATGTTCGAAATTACTTCAATACTTATCGTGGTAAGATAAGGTCGGAGTCACCCAGTATTGGGGAGGCGTCCGGGGTACCACCATGGTTTAGTATCGTTGTGAGTTCGAGGATTCGAGTTTAGACGAGTTTGCGAAATTTCTTGAATTATGGTGTGGAAGGTTGTGCATGCAGTTGCAGCTGATTACCTAGGGTAGGTTCCTGATTCCGCAACCCGAATCGCATAAACAAGAAAGTTTTCAGAAGTTCATAGGTGGGAAATCTTGTAGTCATCTAGGATCATATTCTCCAGATGTATTGGGCATGTACATTTGTTCCGAGCGCTTAGCTCAATACTTTTGGTGTTACTGCAAGTGGCTTATTATATCGATGATGTTATCATGATCCGAAGACGCATTCTTACTAATTTGCCAGTAGGAAGGCTATGTTGTTATTGTTCAATTCTTTCAAGCATTTGATTCAGCTTTGTTTCATCTTATCAATGAGGTGCTGATGCGTTTTGTCCATCTTCAGGATGGCTCCACCATCTCCCAACAATCCGGGTCGTGGTGAGGAGCAGGCTGATGTTCCACCACCACCCCCGCCACCGCCTCCTCCGCCTCCTCCTCCAGAAGCTTGGCAAGTTGTGATGGCCGCGACCAATGCAAACACTCAGATGTTGCTCAGGCTGTTGCAAGAAAGGGAGCAGGGTCAGCAAGATTTTCAAGGGAATTTCCAGAATTAGCCTCAGTTTGCAACGCTCAATCAGTTCCTTGCCAACCAGCCCAAGTCTTTCACTTGTTGTGATCAGCCGTTTGACGCTGATGATTGGCTTCGTGATATGAGTAAGCATTTGGAGTGCAGCAATGTCAGGCCAGAGGACTTTGTCAGATTTGCATCGTTCCAGCTCAAGGGTCAAGCAGCTGATTGGTGTTGTTACTTGGGGCGATTTCCGTCGTGACTTCAGGGCTCATTACATTCCGATGAGCTTTTTCGAGGATATGCATGAGAAGTTTAGGCACCTGAAGTAGGGAACCAAGTTAGTCTACTAGTACAACATCGAGTTCCAGAATCTAGCTCGTTATGGCAAGCAAGATGTTCCAGATGATAAGGTGATGATCTATCAATTCAGTGGTGGTCTCAAGGATGAGCTTATGCCAGGCCCTGTTCTTCAAGAGCCTCGTGAGTTTGATCAGTTCTATAACATGGCTTTGAAGGTTGAAGCAGCTCAGCTCAAGTTAGAGAACTCCAAGAAGCATTCCAGGGACTCATATTCTTCTTCCAGCTCTCAGATGGTTCCCAAGCAGCAGAAGTATTGGGCACCAAATCCTCTTCCATTTCATCCTCGTCAGCAGAAGAACCAGGCTTCCAAGACTGTTCTTGTTCCTCCTCCAGGCAATGTTCGTCCGCTTTTTGAGGTGACTTGTCACAAGTGTGGCCAGAATGGTCACTATGCAAACAAGTGCAACCATCGGCGTCTTCCGCCTCCTCCTCCTGTCAAGCCTCCAGGCAATTCTATGGTGAAGTATAATCCCAAGACTGCAAGAGTGAATATGGTGAATGCAGTTGAAGCAGAGCAACTCAATGATGTGATTATGGGTAATCTTTCAGTTAATGATTTCCCCGCAAAAGTATTCTTTGATTCTGGTGCATCACATTCTTTCATGTCTAAAGCATTCTTCGTCAAGCATGATTTTGATTCCGAATATTTGAGTAAGGCTTTGCGTGTTGTTTCTCCCGGCACTCTCATGAGCGCTAACAAGGTGGTTCCGGATGTTTCTATCAAGATGGGAAATTATTCTTTTCTGGCTTCTCCAATTGTTCTCGGGAATTCGGATATTGATCTCATTCTGGGCATGGACTTCTTGGCTATGAATAAGGCTCATATTGATTGCAAAGCAAAAGAAGTCAAGCTGACTCATCCTTCAGAAGACGTGATTATTTTTGCGGCTCGCGATGACACAATCCGTCTCTTTGCTCTTAACGAGAAGGGTGAAATCTCGGCGATTTCTCAAATTCTGGTGGTTTGTGAGTATGAAGATGTCTTTCCAGAAGAATTGCTAGGAATGCCTACGCACCGGCCAGTCGAGTTCGTGATTGATCTCGAGCCCGGAAATGAACCAGTCTACAAGCACCCGTATAAACTTCGCCCTGATGAGCTGAAAGAGTTGAAGAAGCAGCTAGATGAGCAAGAACGTCTGGGTCTGATCAGACCAAGCTCTTCTCCGTGGGGGTGTGGAGTTTTGTTGTCAAAAAGAAGGATGGCACGGATCATGTTTGTGTGGACTACCGGCCATTGAACAAGAAGACAATTAAAAACAAGTATCCACTCCCTAACATCAATGAGTTGTTTGAACAACTAAAAGGTGCCAAGGTTTTCTCCAAGTTGGATCTTCAAATGGGTTATCATCAGATTCGCATTTGCGAAGAAGACCTTCCCAAGACCGCTTTCAGGACGAGTTTTGGCTCATATGAGTACACCGTTATGTCGTTTGGTCTTGCGAATGCTCCTCCAACCTTCTCAAGAATGATGAATTTCATCTTCTCTCCCTTCAAGAATGAGTTTGTCTTGGTCTATCTCGATGATATTCTGGTGTTCTCGGAGATAGAAGAAGATCATAAAGAGCATCTCCGCCTTGTGCTTGACAAGTGAAGGGAACATCAGTTCTATGCCAAGTTTTCCAAATGTGAGTTCTGGCTCAATGAAGTGGTGTACCTCGGGCATGTCATCTCTACCGAGGGAATTAAAGTGCACCCTGAGAAAGTTGAAGCAATATTGAAGTGGGAACCTCCTCAGAACGTCAAGCAGCTTCGGTGTTTCCTCGGGCTTGCTAGCTATTGCAGAAGGTTCGTGGAGAACTTCTATCAAATTTCCAAGCCTCTATCCAATCTCCTCCAGAAGAGTGTCAAGTATGTTTGGTCTCCTGAGTGTGACGCAGCGTTCAATACACTCAAGCAGAGACTGACTTCAGCCCCAATTCTTGTTCCTCCTAAGCAGCCCAAGCCTTTCCAAGTTTTCTGTGATGGTTCTCTCCAAGGCCTTGGTGGTGTTCTTAGGCAAGACAAGAATATTGTGGCCTATACCTCGCATCAGTTGAAGCCTGACGAGAAGAACTACCCCACTCATGATCTTGAGTTGGCGGCAGTTGTGCATGCTCTAATGACTTGGAGGCATTTGTTGTTGGGTAGACCAGTTGAGGTGTACACCGATCACAAGAGCTTGAAGTACATTTTCACTCAACCCAATCTCAATCTTCGGCAATCTCGTTGGGTGGAAATGCTTGAAGACTTCAACCCAAGCATTGAGTATACAAATGGGAAAGCAAATGTCATTGCAGATGTGCTCAGCCATAAGGTGTACTGCAATAGTGTAATCTTGAAGCCTCTTCAACCCGAGCTTTGTGAAGCCTTCCGCAAGCTCAACATTCAGATGATTCCGCAAGGATTGCTTGCAAATCTCCAAGTCTCTCCGACTTTGGAAGATGAGGTTCGCCAAGCGCAGCTTCTTGACGCTATGGTGAAGAAAGTGAAGAAAGGTGTGGCCAAGAGCATTTCGAAGTATAAGTGCTTTTGTGTCGATGACAAAGATACCTTGTTCTTTGAGGACCGTCTTGTGGTTCCAAAAGGTGATCTTAGAAAGGTTATCATGGACGAAGCACACAATTCTCTTCTATCCATTCATCCAGGTAGTTCCAAGATGTATCAAGAGCTCAGGCAAACCTTCTGGTGGACTCGCATGAAACGTGAAATTGCTCAGTTCGTGAACGAGTGTGATGTTTGTCGCAGAGTGAAGGCGGATCATCAACGTCCAGCAGGTCTTCTTCAGTCTTTTCCTATCCCAGAGTGGAAATTCGATCATGTGGAGATGGATTTCATAACTGGGTTTCCCAAGTCCAAGAGAGGCAACGATGCCATCTTTGTGGTCATCGACAAGTTGTCAAAAGTTGCTCATTTCCTGCCAGTCAAAGAATCTATCTCGGCATCTCAGCTTGCAGAGTTGTATACGTCAAGGATAGTGTCTTTGCATGGTATTCCTCAGGTCATCTCTTCTAACCGTGGAAGTCTCTTCACTTCCATGTTTTGGGAGTCCTGCTAGACTACTATGGGTACCAAGATCCGTTTCAGCACGGCGTTACATCCACAGACAAGTGGTCAAATGGAGAGAGTTAATCAGATCCTTGAAGATATGCTCAGAGCCTGTGTGATATCGTTCGGCATGAAGTGGGAAGACTGTTTTCCATATGCTGAATTCTCATACAACAATAGCTTCCAAACTAGTTCAGGCAAGGCCCCGTTCGAGATTCTCTACGACAGAAAGTGTCGTACCCCGATTGACTGGTCTGAAACCGGTGACCATCAGATATTGGGCAATGACATGATCACTGAAGCAGAAGAAATGTGCCATGTCATTCAGGAGAACCTCAAAGCAGCTCAGTCCCATCAAAAGAGCTATTATGATAGCAAACATCGGGATGGTTCCTTCCAAGTGGGTGATTTTTCCTATCTCAAAGTTTCTCCCATGAGAGGCACGCAGCAATTTGGAATAAAAGGGAAGTTGGCTCCTTGTTTTGTTGGTCCTTTCAAAGTTTTTGACAAGAGAGGTGGTCTTGCATACCAACTTGAGCTTCCTCCAAATTTCGTGAACGTGCATGATGTCTTCCATGTTTCTCAGCTCCGGAAATGCTTCAAGACTCCTGAGCGAACCATTGACCACCAAGACATCGATCTTCAAGCAGATCTTTCTTATCATGAGCACCCAGTTGCAATTCTTGAAGAAACTGAGCGTAAGACTCACAACAATTCTATCAAGTTCCTCAAGGTGAAGTGGTCTCATCATTCCGACAAAGAAGCTACTTGGGAACGCGAGGACCTGCTCCGTTCCGAATTTCCGGACTTCTTTCGCTCATAGATCTCGGGTCGAGATCCTCTTGTAGTGTGGGAGAGTTGTGACATCCCAAGTGATGTCCCTACCTTATTTGGCATGTAACCCCATGTATGAACCTTGTGTCATGAGATATATATGATTTGCACTTTGTCCCATATGTTGAAGGGCATTCATGCATCATATCATCATGCATCAATCTTTCATCTTGTCATGCTTACCTTCTTGTGTTTTGATTTGGTGTGATGGTTGTGAGTGTGCCTTGTGTGGGTTTGGTATTTGAGAGTGGTGGAGTCAGGTGTGCAACCTATTTCTAACCCTCTCTTCTCTATTTCAAACACCACCTTCCATCTTCCCCATCTCTCCCTATTAATTTAATGATCAAATCTAACTTGCTTTTTGTTTGTTTAAAAATGTTCAAAAGGTGGCCCTAATATTCTTATGAATTATGAGAGTGGTGCTTTTGTTAGTTAGAGGTGTTTGGGTTTTGTATCCTATTTTAATAGGAGCTGCCTATTTTTTTAAACATTAAAAAAAATAAGCTGTTCATAAATCAACCTAATAATTTTATTAAAATGAGCACATTATTTCCTCTATAAAAGTATTATTTATTTTCACTAAAAGCCCTGATATTTCTCTGTGGTTTTTCTTGAGTCGTGCTATTTTAATATATTCACAAATCTTTTATTTGGAGAGAGAGAGCAGTGTGGGGGGCACTGGGCTTCCGGCCCATGGGAGCCTCTGGCTCGGCCCAGCCGCAGCACGACATCAACCTGCCCCGTTCCTTCCTCCGCCGTCAGGCATCGCGTGAGTGAGCAGAGTGCAGAGAGAAGAGAGCGTCGTCGCCGTCGCCGTTAGCTCCAACGTCGAGGCCGTCCCCTATATAAGTGCACATCCCTAGGGTTCTCCTGTTCCTGTCGCCGCCGCTGCTTTCCCTTCTTCCTCCTCCTCTTTCCCCTCTGGTCTTCTTCCTTCCCGATTCAGTGAGGTGAGGTTTAGAGAGGTGGGGGTCGAAGGGCTCGTTATCGGCCTCCCTTCGGTGGAGCGCCGCCACCTTCAAGATGGTCCACGGCAAGTGAGAGCCGTCTGCGTCCCGTTCCTGGTGCTAGCTCCTCCTTTGCAGTGCCGCATCGCCGTAGTCTGAGCGCCCCTGCTTCCCCTCCGTCACCGCCGCGTCCCCTAGCGTCTTCTTCCCCTTCTTCCCCTTCGTCTCACCGCGTCTACGTCCCATGCCTCCAGAGAAGCCCTCGGTGAGCGCCTCGTCCTTGCTGTCCCCTCTCCTTGCCGTAGCTCGTAGCATCGTCGCCGTGGTGCTCGTCGCCGCCGACCAGAAAGGCTTAGCCTTGGGCTTGCCTCCTTCCTCCTTGTCGCAAGGCCAGTAGGGGAATGGAATCCCCGTAGATCCCCGCATCGATTCCACCTGTTCTCGTCGCCGGGGAAGCCCTGTGCCGCCGTTGTTGTCGCCGTAGTGCTCTGCTTGGTTCAGTTTCGTTAGTTAGCTCCTACGCGTGTGTGTATTAGAGAGCAGAGGATCCCCCTCTGTTAACAACAGGCGTCATAGCACAGTCGTAGCGCCCTGTGTGATGAGAGCAGGGGGTCATGGGTTCGATCCCAGCCTCCCCCATTTTGTTGTTTTCCTTTTTTCTTTCTTTCTTCCTTATCTTTTGTTTTCTTTTATTTGCAACATGTGCATGTGTATTTATGAGTGTTTTGGGCTAGGATATAATACTTATGTTGTATATATGTGATGTAGGTGCATGTGCATATTTGTAAGTGTGTGTGTGGTGTTATGAGAGTGTGTGTGTATGTGCATGTGTATGCATACATTATGTATGGATACATATGTGCATGTGCTTGTGTGTGTGTGTGCTTAGGCATACACACATGTGAGCATGGGTGTGAGTGTGTAGGTTGTGTGGCGGTAAGTGTGTGTGTGTATGTACGTTATACATACACATACTTCTGTGTGTGTGTGTGCATTTACACTAGGTGTGGTTGTGTGCATTGTTATTTGGAGTGGTTGGTCACGTGTAGAGTATGTTGTGAAGAGTGGTGTAGTGAGAGCAAGTGACAAGTAGCTCCATGTGTAGGTTTCTCTTATGTGCATGAGCATAGTTTATCTTCTAGCTAGTTTCATCCTTGCAATTGATGTTATGCCATGATATCTTGTTCCTAGGATGTTATTTTACCATTTCCAACAAACACCAAGAGAGTACATGTCATTTTGGGCCTTTTCCATAAGTTTGCACATGTGTCATAAGTCAATCATGACTTATAGGGATCAATTTCAACTTAGCTTTACTCCCTATTGTTCCAAACAAGTATATGGGTATGAGTAATGATTTTGGGGTAGAATCAAACCATGAATGCAATAGTGAAGTCAGATTTGACTTTGGGGCAACTTGATAAAACTGCATTTTTATGTTGTGATGCCCTTTTGTCTTTTATTTATGATTTAATCTATGCATGCATTTAAGTTCTTTACAACATTAGTTTGTTAGTTCAAGTTGCTGAGAATGTCCCAGTATTTTTGTTTTTTATGATAAGTCACGAGATAAGTGAGAACGACGCTGTTTAGTAAGCAACTTTCTGTTTCTGTCCAGCTTGCTTAAAAATGTCTCAAGTCTGGGAGATCTGCTGTTATTGTTCTGCCATGAAGAGTGGGTTGTATCCGGTGATGTTTTTGGAATTTGCCCATGCTTAGTGTTAGTTATTTGTATTAGATATGGTCATCTACCATCCTGTTCATTTTCATGAAAATAGGAGCTCTCTAGCATATTTAACCATCGTTGTCAACTTGCTACTTTATTAACCCAGATTCCAGAAAAACTGGAATTTTCACCAAGTCCCTGAAAAACTGTTTCATCATGTCAACTTGTTTGCTTCATGCATATTGATGTTTGCCTCTTTTGCTATTTGAATAGTTCAATAAGTTGATGTGGGTGTTGAGTAGATTGTGTCAATGTCTTGTTTGTGGCTGTAGGATTCCTGTAGCTCTAGTTGTGAGATTTTCAAATTGCTATGTTGCTGTTTTGTGGCAGATTGGGTGTTATTTTGTTTTGTGAGTTGTGGGAGTTATACTCCGTGGAATTGATTGATTCTTGAGCCTATTGTGATTGATTTTTCAACACCTATCCAGTGGATACCTTGGAATGCCAAGAATTAGCCCAGCTATTTGGTGGTCTTGTGTTTTGCTTCCGTACCTTATCATGAGCGTATCTCGAGAACCGTAGCTCCGTTTCTTGTGATCCTTGTATGCATTTATATAGATTTTGCATGATGCATCCATATTTTCCATGTACATTAATGTCTAAATAACTTAACATGAGGTTCTGTCCAGATTCATTAATATACCAACTTTGCACGTGAAACTTGACTAGTTTGGGATTGCCATGTTAAATTATTCATAAAACGAATCATGCATCATCTTGGTTGTGCATTGAACCTTGGTTGGTTATTTATTTGCTGTTTCTCTTGGGTAGACGCGAGTGTCGATACTGAGTTCGAGGACCCTGGAGAGTACCACTACGAGGATCCCGCTACTTGTTCCGCTGAAGAACCAACAGGCAAGATGATCGTACCCGGATCCCGATACTATTTTTGCTTGCTACTTTCTCGCTCTTATCGTTACAATTGCGCTACATACCACAAGATATCAGCTCCCATGTTTCCATGACAGCCTCTAACCTCCACCTCCTAGCAAACCTTTGATTGGGTAAGTTACCGCTGCTCAGCCCCTCTTATAGCATTTTAGTTGCAGGTGCAGGTTGTTCCATGTGATAACATGGATTTTTATATGACAATATTCTGTTATTTAATTTAATGCACATATATATCTTGGTATTGGTGGAAGGCTTGGCCTTTTGCTAAGTGATTTGTTCTGCTATTACCGCCATTAGTTCCTTGTTACCGATGTTATGTTTCCCATACTTTGCTCTCCTAACATGCTAGGGGTTGCTATGGGGACCCCCTTGTTTATTCGGTCGAGATTAAAACTTGTCTGGCAAGACCCACCATTGGTACTAGATTTGCTTAACAACTTAATAAATAGCATAGGGTCTTGCAAACCCGTGTATAATTTAATCAACCCCTGGGGCCAGTGCTCCTCATGAGTGTTGGTCCAAACTAGAGCACTGTGCGGGGCCAACCCAGGGTAACTTGGGAGATCTCTATCAGGCTTCCGTATGCATCGCTTATCCATCGTGTCTTGAGAATGAGATACGTGGCTCTTATTGGGTTCGTCGACACGTCGGGTGGTCTTGCTAGATTTGTTTTACCTTTATCGAATGTCTTGCGTGTGGAGTCCGAGTTTCTTCGGGTTTACTCGAGGTGTTGGAATTCCTATGGAATTACCTATGATGATCGCGAGATCCGTGGTCGAGGAATTCTCACGGAGTGTGGTTATTTGTGATGGAGTAGTTGGAGCACCCCTGCAGGGTTAAATCTTTCGAAAAGCCGTGCCCACGGTTATGTGGCAACTTGGATATTTTTTTAGCACCCGGTTCTAGCAAACTTGAAGTAAACTCTAATTAAAATACACCAACTGTGTGAGTAATTGTGATTGTCTCTGCACGTGAACATGATCCAAGAGAGGACACGCTGGGGTTATGATTGACGTAAGCAGGTGTTCAAGATCTCATAGAGATTATGCTAGATTCGATTGCTTAACGTAGGACACTCACATTTACATTCTTGTTGAGTAAGATAGCCACCATATAATGCTTAGTGCTGTTGCAAACTTAACATCACCCCTTCCAACCTAAAGCTTAAATAGTCCTGGTTCCCGGCCACATGATAGCTGAGTCCTCTGTGGCTCACAGTTTACTACAACAACTCCAGGTATAGGTACAGATGAGCAGATGCAGGATGATCTTGCCTAGCTCCAATGGGAGTATGATGAGGAAAGAGGCCGTATGTACGTGACGTATCCGGATGAGTGAGGACCTGGTCGTGATCTTTGGGATAGCTTGATAGTATCATTTTCAACTTCTTTTATCGTTTGATTTCATCCATTGTTGGACCCTTTGTTCAACTTGATGTTATGATTTGAGTGACATTGTAAGTTAGCATGTGGCGAGTGTAAGCCAACTTGTATACTCTTCTCATTCGGTATTGTATGTTGTGATGATACTATTTTTGCTAATGGCAAGATGTGCATCTATCCCTTGCGAGGCCCTCGTGCCTTAAATGGATAGGCGCGCATCTTGGGTGTGACACACCCCTGTGTTCGAACCTTAAGGGTTTTGCGGAACCAGAAATCCAACACTCTTCTCCTCATCTTTTTCATCCAATGAGCTCACAGTGTCATCAATTTCTTCTTCCATAGATTCTTGCAAAATATTAGTCTATTCTTTCATAGCGGAGACTTTCTCAATAAATTGATCAATATGGGCATTATATTCATAATTGGCATAACAACAACAAAGCATAGTCAAATTTTGGGATCGATAAACAACATCATCATAATCTTCATACTTTTCAAACAAAGCTTCAATTTCATAAGCACCCTTAAAAGCAACAATCTCTTCCATTTGTTCCACATCATAGTAATCATATATACCATTAGCATAAGAAGCCAAGGTTTCATTGTCATTAAATTTACATGAAAAGGGAAGGTGTTTAGCTTTCATCCTAGAGCAACAAGTAATATCACATCTCAAGCATAGATTCCAAGCATACCGATGTAACATATGAATTTGATCCCATAACAGTTTTCCTTTTTGGGTAAAGCGACAATCCTAAAGTATTCACATTGATCCAATGTGTGTCCCATTATATAATTGAATTGGGTTTTTTCAGGATTATTAAAGTAGTGCATAGTATCTTTCACATAACGCTCATCGACGGTTTTAGGAGGTTCCCCATCTCCATGAGTAGCAAGTACACCTAATTTTTTAGTATTTTGTGTTACATATCCATAACTAAAGAGAGAGAAAACCTTAGAACATCAACTAAAATCTACTTAGTGATAAAGCAAACAAGCACACACGAGAATATACACCCTACGCTATTGCACCCCAGCAACGACGCTAGAAAAAAGTGTTGATAACCCACAAGTATAGGGGATCAATTTTAGCCTTTCTCAATAAGTAAGAGTGTCGAACCCAATGAGGAGATAAAGGTAGAACAAATATTCCCTCAAGTTATATCGACCACCAATACAACTCTACGCATGCTTAACGTTCGCTTTACCGAGAACAAGTATGACACTAGAAGTACTTTGTAGGTGTAACATGATAGGTTTGCAAGATTATAAAGAGAATGTAAATAAAAACCAGGCACTGCTTAGATAAAGAAACAACTAAGTTAGTCTTAGTAGAGAGCTTTTTGTCACAAGAAAGTTATTTGTCCCTAGGCAATAGATACCTAGACCGATAATCACTATTGCAATTTTATATGAGGGAGAGGCATAAGCTAACATACTTTCTCTACTTGGATCATATGCACATATGATTGGAACTCTAGCAAGCATCTGCAACTACTAAAGATCATTAAGGTAAAACCCAACCGTAGAATTATAAGGTATCAAGTCCTCTTTACTCCCATATGAAACAACCCACCTACTCGGGTTTATGCTTCTGTCACTCAAGCAACCCACCATAGGCAAACCAAGAACACATTGCAACACCATATAGCAAGCATCCCTCATCGTTGCGCGACACGGAGAGCACCATAGGACAACACCAATAATAAAACATGCAACTCAAACCAATCATGATCATCAATCAACCCATAGGACCAAATCGATCTACTCAAACATCATAGGATAGCCATACATCATTGGGAAATAATATATAGCGTAGAGCACCATGTTTAGGTAGATATTATAGCGGGGAGAAGAGGTGGTAAACCGTTGCATAGAGGGGATGAGAGTTTATGATGACGGCGGTGAATTTGTTGGTGTAGATTGTTGTCTCCATGATGGCCCCAATGGCGTTCCAGTGCCACTGGGACAGAGGGGGAGATATACCCCTCCTCCTTCTTCTTCCTTGTCCTACCTGAGGGAGTCCGGGATTAAGGAGTCCTTGGGGAGCCAACCTATTTCTATGGGCCAGACTATATGGGCCACTTACCGAACACAGGATCGACTGAAGGCCCTATCTCCAAGACGGAAGCTTCGGGAAGCATGGCTTGTACTCCACCTTTGATGTAGCGAATAGGCATGTTTATCTATTCGGCGTGTAACCGATCATGTGTAAACCCTAGGTACCCTCGCGTATATATAAGCCGGAGGGTCTTAGGTTGTAGACAGAGGTCAACTCATCTAGGGTTAGTGCGGGAACCCTGACTCATAAGTCGTGATCACCAAATGCACGTCTACAGTCATCCTAGAGACCAATGCTCACTGAACACACAGAAGCTGAATAACAAGAGTCTTACATACACACTTAATGTCTTACACAAATAATGACCACGAAGGTCTTAATATTACATAGATAGGGCCACACGAGCCAAACACGTAAATAGAACAAGCAGCGGAAATCTTGGTCGAAAGCGTTAACCCATGCCATCTGCCTTAACCTACAGGCATTCTGACTGGGAAGCGTCCTAGTTCGCATGTTCGTCTCCAACGAACTCTTCAACATACTGTTGTTCTTCCATGCCTGCCAATTAAATAACTAGTGGCAAGCCAATGAGTACTTTGAATGTACTTTCAAGCAACCCAAGTTGTGGAACAAGGTAACAATGATGCATGATATAGCACTAAGTAGGTAAATTTGCGGAAAGCTAATTTTGGCATGCAAATGACATGATCAAGTAACTAGAGAGCATGCATCAACAACTAGTAGGTATCCATGTGAACCAATTGCAGATATCATCATAAGTATTGGTTGAACATCTCATGTTCACTCATCCTGCTATGTCACCGGACATAGTTCAATGCTCACGCTAAGTCATCGGGGATAGCTCATGTGACCTCTTGTCACCATCACATCCATACTCACACCAAGTTTCAGGAAAACATTCGGATATAGTTTAAGCAGCACCAACCAACTGTCCTTGACCATGGACATGGCTATTCGAATAGTTTTACACTCTACAGAGTTTGCACACTTTACCCACAAGACTCGGGGAAATTCCTTGTCATCCACGACTCGCGGTATATAACATACCCGAGGTAAGCACCCGACCAATGCCTTTCCCCCGGCGATACTAAACAAAGAGTCCACTCGATAGGTACCCAGCCCTCATGATTTACATCACACGAGCCTCGCTCTAATCATACCATCCATGAGGGGACCAACGGTGTGCCCGGTGAATGTAAAGACAGTGCATGATCGTACATACTGGTATGACCCGTATAGGGAGGGACCACGCCACTCCCGCGACTAGTAATGTGGGCACCTTGCCAATACCCACCAAGGTAATCAACAAAGCCCCATCCCATAAGCGGTATCGTGGTTGCGCATGTAACGTTGGGACGGTCGACAAATCTTAAATCGAATCCGTTTTCCAAAACACAATCTCAACTTGCTCTGACACAACACTTCTTTCTCAACTGGTCACCCATATTCTCATCATCTCCCTCCGGCATTAGGGGCACCCGACGGGGTTTTCGAAAAGTCTTTCAAATCAATCTTGCTTCCCATCACTATGCTTAGATCCCGATCCCACTTGCGTAGCATCTACTAGCATCCTAACTACACCCAATCGCATAATCGTCATAAGGTGGTAGGGTCATGCACGATGCAAGTGTCAATGGAGAAGTTCCGGAGACATCCCACCGAAAGGGGAACACCACATCACATGATCAAATATAATGAAAGTAAGGTGCTATATGACATGCAATAAAATGGTTTCTTATCATGGTCAAAGGGCTTCTTGACTGGCTCAACAAAGTCTCCAGGGTCTTCAAATTCTTCGGGTCCAACTTGTTCGTCAACCGCGCAATCTATCGTCGCGAAATAAAGCGAGGAAAAAAAGAAACTCAGAAAATAGAGCACTCAAACTACTACCAAAAATGTTAAGCTACTCTGATAAATACTAAATGTCATACGAAAAATACTTTCCTAGGTTTTTCTTGTGAAAACCATTTGAGAAATTAAATAACAGAGGCAAAAAGGTGCCTAAATATAGGTTTTAAAATAAACTAGTACTAAAAAGTTTTTCAAACATTTTTGCAAACGGCACTAATAAATGCTATGGTTTATTTCAAGAATTAAGGTGGAAGAAATATGGGCATTGGATAATTATTTAGATCTATGGAATTTTTGGAAGTAGGAAAAGAAAAGAAAAAGTAAAAGAAATGGGCATAGTGCCCTGGTCGGAGGCGGGCAGCAACTGGGCCGGCCCGGAGGCCAACCAGCCCAGGCGAACCAGTGCGCGCACGTTCGAACCTGATGGCTGGGGCCCGAAGGCCAAGGACCGAGAGAGGAGGAGGAGGGAGGTGAGGATGACAGGTGGGCCCCGCCTGTCATCTTCAACCTCGCGACAGGGAGGCTGGCGTGCTCACCGGCGATGATGCAGTGCACGGCGATGGCAAGCGAAGCTGGGGATGAGCTTAGCGTCGACCTGCCGTTCCTCTGGAGGTTGAAGGAACGCCTAAAGCTGATGGAGTCACTAGCGACGAGCTCCCACGATGGAAAGGCCTTCGGGAGGTGGTCGCCGAGGCCGCCTAGGACTGCAAGGAAGGTGGGAAGAAGGCGGAATCGAGTTAGAAGGGCAAGGAAATACCAACATGAGAAAAATGGGGGCTGGAGAGGCTCTGTACCCAGAGATAGACCATGAGGTTACTGCGGCGGTTCTCGGCTCGATTCCGAGCACAGGAGCTTCGGGAGGTACTCGGAGCACATAGGGGGGCTACTAAGGAGAGCTGAGAGAGCAGAGGGAAGATAGGGGTCCGGGAGGCCTTTTTATAGCGGGGTAACGAGTCCACCAAGAAGCCATGCATCGGGGAGTACATGGCCGAGGCCAGAGGGAGAGGGAGGCTCACGGGACTGCTCGGGGGCTTTCCTGGGGCTGGTCTACACCAAGCGGGAACAATGGGAAAGAGAGGAGGGCGCGCGTGCGAGGTCGCGGGTTGGCTGAGCCAGACGACGCTCGGCACGCGTGGGAGGAGGGAGGAGGAGGAGGAGAGAGGAGGGGGCGACAATGTAGTGTGTCACGGACGCCGAGGGCGCCTCGGGGGACATGCGGGGGAGGCCCAAGGTGGTCGGGGATGACCATTGGGTAGCGGCTATAATGTGGTCGGCACTGTTGCGCGCTCTGGAGCGCGGCTACTGCATGCCATAGCATTGTCTGTGGCATCTTCTACGCGGCCACCGATGCCTAGGGGATAGGGGAGGGAATAGAATAGAGGGAAGTGGCCTCGGATGCCCTGGGATGCCTTAGGAGAGAAGGAAGGCTGGGAGAAAGGAAGAAAAACTACTGTCCAGAAGGGTAAAATGAGGCTTTTACCCCTCTTACCCATGGAGTCTTGGCTAGGAATAATCACTGGAGATAGCTAGTAACCCAGAGGAGTTGTGGTAAGAAGCTGGTGGCAAGGGTAAAATGGAAAGAGGTGGAAATGCTGGTTTTACCATTTCATCAGAAGGTGTTTGATGGTGTTTTGGGCAAGAAGATTCTACCAATTCAATGAGATACTTACCAGGGTCAAGGTTTAGGTAGAAATGAGAGGTTTCACCAAGTTTGAGCCCAAGGGGAAAAAGTTGATAATGGAGATTTGATGAACCCTAGAAATTGGCAGGATGAGATTCCTGTAGGTCCATTGATGCTAGGCTTTTACCCTTGATGCACCACTTAGTGTATCATCACTATTTGGCCATTAGAGCATGCCCACAAAGTTTGAGGCCAAGGGGAGACACTTCACAATGTAAAGTTGCTCAAATTTGATTCTGGACAGGAATGGTTTTAGGATGGTTTTATGAACCAAACCAACTTGGATTGAGATGAACTTTGCAAGATCATCACCTATGATAGTTTTGACTTGCTAGACTTTTCCTGGAATTTATTGAGAATAATTCCATTAGAAATATTTCAAAAGTTTGATCTGACCACAAAGGGTTTTGAGGGGTTTTGCCCGTGATCTGACAATGCCCTTAGGTTGAAAATCATATATATGGAAAATATATGTCCACTGAGTTTCTCTAAAGTTTCCCAAATATTTTCAAAGCATTTAAATAATTTTTTCCCTAGGAAAAACCATTTCCGTCCTGAAGAAAAAGCCTTTAAATAAATTATGAAAATAATCTTTAAAAATAATATTTGGTGGTTTTGGGAAGTCATATATATAGTTGGTTTGAAATAAAGCCTTTGGGAAAGAAGGGTCCACCTAATTTGAGGACTTGTAGTGCAAACCTCATTTCAGGGTGTTTTGAAAACCTATTTTCAATAAATCATTTTTAGTAAAAGAAAGTTTGATAAAAATAATTTTGGGCACTATTCACATGGCATTATCATTGGGCAAGAGGTTTGGGGACATGGAGGATTAATTTGAAGTGGAATAGAACCTAGGAGTGCCATATAACACAACCATCAAGCAAGCAAACAACATAGCAAAGAAGCACAAGCACTTTGAAAAAGTTTTAGTTGGCTCCAAATTTTATAAACCCAAACATAACAATGTGATACAAACACAGGGTGTGACAATTAGCTATTCGATCTCGAGGTAGGTCAACTCTGCAACCCTCATATCATCAATATAATCAAGCATGACGTAGGGTATTACCTCGATAGGAGGGCCCGAACCTAGGTAAAACCATGTCCCCTTTGTCTCCTGTTACCATTGCTTCTAGTCTCACAGTTCGGGACCCCCTACCCAAGATCCGCCGGTTTTGACACCAACATTGGTGCTTTCATTGAGAGTTCCGCTGTGATTGCCAAAATAATCGATGTCTTGCCTTGTCATCAACGAAGAGGTCCACAACATGGATCCTTTCTTCCCAGACAGATCTTCACCTTTGGCAGCATTGTGCTGCACGCCGACCTGACTGGCCATCTAAGCCGTGCCGAGAGCTTCGCCCCTGATTGGGAGGTCAAATTCAGGAACCTAGAAGTCTCCATGGATTCTCGGGGCAATTTTTCACTAACCGGGCTTGCGAATTCACTTGCCACGCCCGAAGACTCTGAGGCTTTAACATCGAGTTCCTTCTTCGGTGAAGCCAACGGGGTTAACCACGCTGCTGTTCCAATTCCTAGTACGGATCCGGTCATAGTGTCAGAAGGCCGGACACGTGTTCTTGCCGAGCATCCCTCTCGTTCGGACATATCATAGGTCAATTCCAAAAGTTCCAGACAATGTGATCCGATCGAGCTCTTGGCGTTTGACGAACCCTAGATCGGATATCTTTGATGAAAATTTCTGACAATTCAACCCCGACCTATGCTTGGATCGGTTACAGAGCGGGTTGGGACGAAATTTGCGACCCACCCACCCCTGGTAACCGACATGCTAGGCTATGCCTCTGAGGAGGCAGAATACATGGATGAAGAGGACTATGTTCCCACCCCTGGTAACACTGGGCGATGGGCTGCCACTCCTACATATGACGTCTACATGGTGGACACTCTTGCCACTAATGGCGAAAAAACGCCTAATAACGATGGTGGCAAGTCGGGCGATGCACCGTCAAGGCACCGGAAACCTCATAAGAGGTCAAAAGGCACCGGCACCGGGGAAGGAGATATCCCTGAGGCCCATGGCGATCCCGATATCCCCGAACACCCATTGGAGGGCCAGGAAAGGCCCGAGGACCAGAGCAACCCCGAAGACTTCAACGATTCCAAGGATGACAATTACCACCCTCCTATCGAGGAGGAGGACATCCCGGAAGCCAATCACCTAGACATTCCCGATAACTCGGAAGATCAGGAATTGTTCAGACAATAGCTCATAGCAACGGCTTGTAGCCTGAAAGCGAAAGCACGGCAACTTAAAGCAGAACATGACAACCTCAATGATCGATGGACTAGAGTCCTCTCAGCTGAGGAGGGATACGATACTGGTCTGTCTAACCAACCTAAGAGTTATCCACGCAGAAGGCTGCTGCCGCAATTTGACCATGAGCTCACCGATACCCTGTCTCCCAAACAAACACCGGAGGACAAGCCGGACCGCCCTTCCTGTGGGTGTGACAGGACAGCTAACGATACTGATTATAGCCCTGCTATGCCCCGAAGACGGGGACAGGAGCCGCAAGAGCCCAATTACAGGTTCGACCTGCGAGACGACCTACAATAGAGAGCAGGTCACACAAGATCGATCTACGGATCAAGAGGCTACTCACTTGATAGACGGGATCAATAGAGACCATGGCTCGACCGAAGCAATAACAGAGACGAGGAACACAACCGGCCTAGAACAGACGCCGAATAAAGGCGTGATATAGCTCGGGTTTGAGGCGCCACTCACCCTTTGTGCTTCACAGATGAGGTAATGCGGCATCAGTTCCCGGAAGGGTTTAAACCCGTGAATATCGAATAGTAGGATGGGACAACTAACCCAACCGTATGGATTGAGGATTTCCTCCACACCACATAGAACGCACGAGGAAATTACCGCCAGGCCATCAAATATCTCCCCCTCAAACTTAAGGTGCTAGCTCAGCACCGGCTAAACAGCCTCCCCGGAAACTCTATCAGATGTTCGGAAGACTTGGAGGATGCATTCCGCTCTAACTTCTAGGGAATCTATGTTCGGTCGCCGGATTCCTCCGACCTAAGCAACGTCGTTCAGAAGCCCAGAGAGCCTGCTCGGCAATTCTGGAATAGGTTTTTGACCAAGAAGAACCAGATTGTTGACTGTCTGGATGCTGAGGCAATAGCCTCCTTCTGGCACAATATTCGGAATGAACGGCTGGCTTGCCAGCTCGGACATGATAAACCTCCGACCATGTCCGCCTTGATATCCATGATGACCCGCTTTTGTGCGGATGAAGACAATTGGCTAGCAAGACACAGCCACAACTTCGAAGATCCCGGAACCTCCGAAGTTTGGGACGGCAACGGGAAACCCAAGCGCAAAAAGAACAAACGGCTAATAGTGATGTCGATCACACGGCCGTTAATGCTGGCTTCCGCAATTCCCGACCTGGGCAGCGGAAGAAGCCACCTAAAGGCAATTGCGACGGACCAACCCCGCTGGAAAAGATCATGGAAAGGCCTTGCGAAATCCACGGGACTCGAGAGAAGCCCGCCAATCACAAACACTGCAATTATTGTCTGTTTAAACAGGTCGGCAAGCTCCCACTCGAGGATCAAGGCAAGAGCCCTCGCAGCAAAGATGAGGATGAGCCTCGGTGCCCGATCAGTGGTGGTCAAAACAAATTTCCTCCGGAAGTCAAAACGGTAAACATGATATATGCCACCCATATACCTAAGAAGGAGAGGAAGCGCGCCCTTCGAGGAAAACCCTAGTGGAGTGGTAGGCTCTCTCCACAAGGTGGTTTATATAGGGTATGGACTAGGGTAGGTTGGACCTCATCTGTCCGATCGCGATCTGACGACCACGAACGAATGGCAAGCTTGGTCGGGCTACTGGGCTGTGTAGTTGGAATATGTGGGGATGAGAGGAAGAATTGTGGCCCATGACATGAGTTTTATAAACTGAAAACGTCCAATAATTTGACCGGCTAGTGCCGCTATATATATAACCGTTAGGGTACCAGGCGACCTCTGATTGCGATGAAATTTGTCAGGCGGTCTACCTATGGTATAACAAGACCGCATGCCATGTTTCGACCCAATACGAGAATAGTTTTTGTGCGCCTTATAAACAATATTTTTTGATGCCGCGGGTGACTCCATGTGTGGTTGGCCTCGAAAGGTTGACGACACGAACGAAGAGAACCGACAGGTACTCACGGATGCAAGCTTTTGAAAACAAGTGATGATACTATGCAGATGATGCGAATGATGCAATTGTGAATGCAACAACCAAACGAAACATAGACGAGAATGGAAATAAAAGGGGAATCTTCTGGAGTGTTGGTCCCGGGCTGTTACACAACTGCCCCCAGAATAGACGGGCTTAGTCTCCTTGTTCCCTCGACGCAAACAGATGATTGGCGTCCGCTACGCTCTTCTGGAGATCGGATGAGGGGCCTGAGGAACGCCACACCTGGGTAAGCAATTTGAACTTTCTATCCCCGAAGACACACTTTGTTAAGTATGGCTTACCATCTATTATATCCTTTGCTTGGCGGACCTGCTCCTCAAAGAACCACCTGTCCATTGTTCCTTCTGGAGATCGGCCTTCAGGTTGGACAGTTCGACCGCGCTCTCATTGCCTTTCTGCTCAAGGACCTCGCTCCTCTGGCTAGCGTCCTTGAGCTCCTACTGGATCTCCACCACATGAGCCTCATGCTTGTTGCTGGTGGCTCGTAAGGCGGAGAGGGCGGTAGCCGCTTCTTTGGACACTGCCCTCTCGACAGTCGGTGCATCCTTCACTTGTTGAAGCTTGTCCTTCAGCCTCTCCACCTCTTTCGCTGAGGCTGTGTCATCATTAACAATATGAAGACCTGCATTGACAGTATTTTGGCAAAGGTGTTCGGATTTTGTGTAGACTTACCTTGTGCCTTGTCAAATCTCTTGTTGAGGGCAACAACTTCATCCTCGGAGTGTTTTAGCTTCCGATTCAGCTCATCCAGCTCGTCGCCATTTACGGCTGCCACCGATGATGAAGCCTGTAAAATACAAATCCTTGTCAGGATGCATGGGATCAACACTTCTGAACTATCGTAAGTCCGATCACATGTCTGGTCCTCTTAGGGGTTATTCGAACATTCCGAACCCACATTTATGTATGAAGGTCGGAAACGGAACCGTGATTGACCCCTAGGTATATTTTCTCAAACTTACCTAGGGCTCGGGAGCTGCCATGTATATAATCATAAAAATAAATAAAACATTTTTGTAGATAAGAGTGCCGCGTGACTTACTTGAAAGCCCGTTAGAAGACCCTTGAAGGCCTCCTTCGGTCCGTTGTCGATGGACTGAATGCTCTGCAATACCGCACTCTTAAGGGTGTGGTGCTCTTCGGCGATGGAGGCGCTTGATAAAGCCTCCTCCATGACCAGCCACCCATTGGTTAGTGGCACCGGTGGTGATCGAACAACCCAATCACCAACCGGGGTTTGAATCGTTGTCTCCGAAGGCGTGGTGCGCTCCGTGCATGCCCTTAGAGGGTACTGAGCGGCCACTCATCCGGCCTCTATATCCGGGTGGGGTACCTCCCCCCATTGTTTGGTGACTGAGGTGTTAGCCTAAGCCATGATGTCATCTCCCCCGCCCCCAGTGCCCGGCTCCGAAGCATGCTAGGATGACACCTCCACGTTGCCATTCGTGGATCTTGGAATGGCGGGATGCGATGCATTCCCGCTCTCCGCTAGTTCGAGAGGTGGGGTCTCCCCGTCCGACACTTGATCTGTGGGAAGGACGCACGACGGGCTGTGAAGTCTATAAGTACTCGCGTGTTAATAAACTTTAAACCTGTTAATGAAGAACAAGTGAATATTCGGATCCTAACCATTGAGCGGGTGGCTTGACCCTGAGGTTCCTTTGTGGAACCAGCTCGAAGACATCGGACACAGTGTTTCAGTCCGAGTTGTCGTCGGACAGGATCACCTGTGCCCGATGTGTTTTCTTCTGGGGAGGAGAGGGTACCGCCTCCGGGGCGCCCGATGACTGCGACCACTTTCTTGCGAGGGGGAATCGCCTTCCCCTCGAACTCGTTATCCTCCTCTTCCTCCTGCTCCTCCTCTTCCTCTTCCTCCTCATGCTGCTCTTGATTCGAGGAGGCATGAGTTTCCCGGGACACAGTCTCTGACTGGCCCCTGATGCGAAGTCCACCCCGGCCTAGTTTCTTCTTCTTCTCCTTCTTCGTCGGGGCCTCGTAAGGCTTCACCACAAGCATTTTTGCTAAGAGGCCGGACCTAGCGTCTTCAGGCTAAGATGTCAGACTGTTGATGTTAACGGTTTTCTTTAGCCATGTCTGTGTGTAAAATAAATCAGACCAAGCAAAATTATACCGTACCTCGGAGGCAAGCTTGGCAGCGTGCAGACCCGTGTCTTCCTCCTCGGATGGATAGCTCTTTTGCGACTTGAAGAGATCCTTCCACAACTTCTCCCACGTTGTGTGGAAGAGGTTCCGGTTTGTGGCCGCGTTGTCAAGCTAACAAGCCCACAAGGGAGTATCCCGGCACTGGCAGGGCAGGATGCATCTCCGGAGCATGACCTGGACCACATTGGTCACCTTCACATCCTTCTCGATCATGGAGACAATGCGCTTCTGCAGGTCGCTCACCTCCTTGCTCGGTCCCCAGCTAAAGCCCTTTTTGAGCCATGAAGCCAATCTAGTGGGGGAACGGATCTGAATTCGGTGGGGGGAACCTGACCTTCTTCCCGTGGCTCAGTTATGTAGAACTAGTCCCTCTGCCACACCTTGATGGTGTCGATGAAGTACCTGATGGCCATGCAACATGGGTGAGCTTGCCGATGATAGCCCTGCCGTAGTCTGTGTGCTTGCTTCTGACGCACTTTGGCTTCATGATGAATACTTCGAGACAAAGCCCAAAGTGTGGCTCGACCCACAGAAAATCCTCACAGATGAGGATAAATGCCGATATATGCATGAAAGAGTTTGGCGGGAGGTCATGGAAGTCGAGGCCGCTGAAAAACCACAGCCCCCTAATGAAGGGGTGGAGTGGGAAGCTCAACCCTCAGATGAACTGGGATAGAAAGACCACCCTTTAGCCTGGCCTAGGAGTGGGGATCCCTTGGCCCTCCTCTGACACGCAGTGAGGGATGTCGGCAGAGAGGTAGCCGGCCTTCTTGAGGTCCAGGATATCCCGGTCGGTGACCATGGAAACGTCCCACTGTTGTTAGAGCCGAAGCCTGCCATTGGTTAGCTCTGTGGTGGGGGAAGAAAACCTAGATCTGTGCTTTGGAGGTTTAGAGGCATGGAAAGCAGAGAAGGCAAATGGGGAGCGTGAATAGGCTTTGGGGCTTTTTCCCCCTTTTATGGGACTTTGCGAAATGTGTGTTCTGTTGCATGCGCATGATTAAACATATCCTGTGTAAAACGGGGCACGATCTGCACATTGATAGATCGTGTTGATTAAAACAACCTCAAACCGTGACACGAGTTTTTGCAATTGGTCTAGTGGTCATGGTGGGCCGTGACCTTTTTTCAGAAAGGTCTCGAGGGACATTAGTTTCCCCTTGACAATTGGCCTTCACGGCCGACCTATTCATAGTGTTCGGATGCACCACTATTCGGAACACTACTTGTCATTGGAGACCAAACTGAATTCGGCGGGAAGAACTCACCTCGCAAGCCGAAGAATTTGATCGAGCGAAGCAATTGAAGTTAAAGACCCTTGGCATTGGAGGCAAGTTCGGGGGCTACTGAGGGAGTCCTGGATTAAGGGGTCCTTGGGGAGCTGACCTATTTCTATGGGCTGAACTATATGGGCCACTTAACGAACACAGGATCGAATGAAGGCCCTATCTCCAAGATGGAAGCTTCGGGAATCACGGCTGGTACTCCATGTTTGATGTAGCGAATAGGCATATTTATCTCTTCGGCGTGTAACCGACCATGTGTAAACCCTAGGTACCCTCGACATCTATATAAGCCAGGGGGTTTTAGGTTGTAGACAGAGGAAACCTCATCTAGGCTTTGCTATTCAATCTCGAGGCAGGTCAACTCTATAACCCCCATATCATCAATACAATCAAGCAGGATGTAGGGTACTACCTCCATAGGAGGGTCTGAACCTAGGTAAAACCTTGTCCCCTTTGTCTCCTGTTACCATCGCTTCTGGTCTCATAGTTTGGGACCCCCTACCTGAGAATCACCAGTTTTGACATCAACACTACGCCCCTAGATGGGAGGAGGGTTTCCCTCTTTTCCTTGGCCTCCATAGCGATGGAGGGGCAGGAGCCCCTCCGAGATTGGATCTCTCTCTATTTCGTTCTATTTCTACGCTCCCAGATTCTAGCCTTTCACTGTTTCTCAAATTGCCAGAGATCCATAACTCCAATTGGGCTGAAATTTTTAACACGATTTTTATCTGAATATTAGCTTTCTTACGGCGAAAGAAGGGCACCAACCGCTTTAAGGGGTGACCACAATCCACCCTGGCACGGCTAGGGGGTAGGTCCGCCCCCTGGCTTGTGGGCCCCTCGGGCATCGTCTCGCGTTGATTCTTTTTCCCAAAAATCACATATATTCCAAAAACATCTCCGTAAGATTTTATCGCATTTGGACATCATTTGATATGGATTTTATATGAAACAAAAACATTCAACAAACATGACCTAGCACTGTGTCGGGACCCCGATCCTAAGTCATATGATTCCATACTGTAACAAGCCACATCGCCTTGCGGCCTCACGCACGCTACTCCACGGCTGCCACCTTACCTTGGCCGGGACCGTTTGCGTCTTTTGGCTCACATATGTGAACATGTCGCTGGCAATCACACAACAAAGAACCCGGGCCGACATAACTAGTCATAGAAACCAAGTGGCACATCCGTACGGAAACAGGCATGCATAACCCAGCAATGCAGGTGTCGGCCTCAAGCGTGTGTAGACGAGTCGTAGCAAGTTACAAGGACTCCATTACGTCGCGAGACACGAATGTCATCACAGCATGTAGACGAGTCGTAACAGTCTACAGGGACTCCATTACACTGCGAGACATTTCCCCAAATGGACAGACACAGCAGCAAAGAAGGATACATGCCGGCCAATCAATGTGTCCGGAGCAGTAGCAAGCTACCATGGCTCGGTGGAAGCACAAAGAGGCAGTTTCCCGTAAAGAGTACTACTAAAGGCACACGACTAGGTGTCGGATCCCATACACGTACGCATGACATGCCCGATATGCCTAGATACAAGCATGGCATCACAACATGACCTTACAATAACATGACTTTTATTTAAGAGGCTCAGACAAGCCTTGCATAATATGTTCATACATACAGGGGTCACATGACCCGGCACTCAAGTCATACAAACATAGTCATACAAGTCAGCGGAAACTAAAGCTGTCTGGGTATAGACGACAAAATATAAAAGAGGCACATGGCCTGACTATCTACAGCCCACCACACGGGAAAGATCGTAGCTGGGACACCAGCTATTCGGCATCGTCAATGTCTAGATAGAACCCACCTGATGGGTCCTGGTTTTCCTCTGCAACATTAATTAAGAAAGGATGAGTACAATCGTACTCAGCAAGTCTTTAAAACAGACCTAGCCTACTTATGCTCATGTATCAACAAAGGGGTGGTGGAGTTTATGCAGAAAACCTGCTTTGACTCATGGCTAACCTACACTACTCAGTTTTAAACTCTTTGTTACAATTTTAGTTATCGCACACGAGTCCACTAACTCCATCACAATACACCACCATGGACTCACCTTCCCCTTCCGGAAGAGTGCCATCCACGGTACTCACACTTGTCTCGAGATTTTTAGAAGTCTCCATTTGATTATCTATGAATAGCATAAGTTCTTCAAGTAGTCCATATCCGAGGACGCGGATATTCGAATAGTTTCATAACCCTGCAGGGGTGTACCTCTTCACACACGCTCTCGACACTTATCGTTGTGTGCTCATAAAACCATGCACCTCGGCAACCTTCAAGCGGAAGCCCAGCGAGGGAGTCGGCCACGACCGTCAATCACATAAGACCACTAGTCCAGGCTACCGCCTATTTGATACTAACCCGCACGGAAGTCCGGCCGAAGTTTCCGCAATGGCCCCAAACGATGTGCGTAGGGTTCCCAAGTCCACCATTCGGGTGACCTTTGGTACACCGTGCCACTGCCTACCGTGTCGTAACCCACCCCAGGGGTCAGCGCTACGCATGGCCTCCAGCATGCTATAAACACCAGAAACTACTTGCAATACCTGGACCAAAGACTAAGCGACTGAAAAGTCGATAGGGTCAACTAAGTATCCCAACGTGTGGTAGTATCTAGTCTTGGATCACAAACACGGAACTCAGTTCCTAACAACGGTCCCAATGAGACAACCCGCTATGTACTCCTACATAGTCTCTCATCGCTACCTTTTACCAAAACGGATTCGTTATGAGCTCATCACATCAGAACATCACAGTTTCACTCTGGTTCATCACCCAGATGAATCAGACCTGACACAACTCTATGCATAGCAGCATGGCATGAAGGTAAGCTAAGCACATCACGGCACAAGCATCTACCAGGTATGCTAGGTTGCATGGTTTTGCTATTTACTGTGACAAGATCAGGTCATGCAGAAGATTAGGTTCATCTACCATGTATGACTGTCATGTAGCAATGTCCTAATGCAATGAACAAGAGCAGGAGCGAGAGGATGGGATGTTATCGAAATGATTAATGGGGTTGCTTGCCTTGCTGGGAAGCGGAGGGATTCTCTCCTTCGTCGGGATACGGAGTAGTATCGTCCGGATTCGTACCTACCACAATGCAGATAAGAACAATCAATACAAACAAGTGCAACAATATGATGCATGATCATGGCATAGCAGTATGCATGGGTGAGCTAATGTGAGTGGTGATCATGTCAACTTAAATCAGATTTGAATATAGGTTCAAAGTTGTTCTCTTTTTAAAATTCCATATATTAACCTAATAGAAATTATCCATGTTCACCTATTTAGATTTCTCCAACATGCATGAGGATAGCACCATTGGATTCATTGGAATTTTCTGATAAATTTTCATATATAAATTATTTCCATCTGACTTACAGATTATTTTATAAGATTTTTCAAAGTTTTAAACAATTTCTGGAATTTCCTGATTTATTTTTATTAAGGAAATTGAGTTATTGCATCAGCATGACATCATGATGACGTCAGCTGGTCAGATGACTCGGCCAGAGTCAAACCTGACATGTGGGACCCATCTATCATAGACTCAACACTTAGTTAGATCGTTTTGACTAATTAATCTGACTAATTAAACTAGTAGGGCCCACTGTCAGTGTCAGATTAGTTTAATCAAACGATTTAAATTAATTCGTGATTAACTTAATTAATCTAGGCAGGGGCCCCACCTGTCATTGACTCATAGAGTCTGGCCAGGGCCCACCTGGGTCAAACCCACCGGCGTTTGGTCGATGGCTCGTAGGCGGCGACTAACAGAAGCGGCGGTGGATCGGGTTTCTCCTACGGGCGACCAAATGGCGCGCTAAGAACATCGGAGTGAAGCCCGTGCACGACCGCATCCATCTGTAGCCACGGGAGGTCACGGGGTCGCCGGAGCTTGCCGGAAACAAGCTCGTGGCGGTGGCCGGAGCTCGGGCTCGGACGAATCACGACACAGGGCACGGGGCGACGCTATGATGAGCTCTACAGCCTCCTGTGAACTCCAGGAGTTCAACCGTGCACGCGCACATGAGCTTGGAGGGCTCTACGCAGGGCAGCGACCATCGACGGCGGCGGAAGGTTCTCGGGTCCGGCGACTAGCTTAGCTACGGCGCGGGAGAGAGAGGGGAAACGCAGGGGGAGGAAAAGGAGCTCACGGCAGTTCTGTAGAGCTGATCAGTGGGCTCGGGGAGGCAGCGACGGCGACGAATCGACGTCCGGCGACAGCGGCCTTCGGCAGGGGATCAGGAGAAAGAGGCAGAGGAGAGAGAGAGAGGGGGAGAATGGGCTCAGGGAAGAGAGCTTGCGCGTCTTCGAGACACGAGGAAGCAGAGGAGCTGCCTGCTGCGTGGAAGCAGGAGGTGGAGGTCGTCGACGGCATCGGCCGCCACCTCGACGCCTACTCGCGCGAGGTGGAAGATGACTCTTCCACCCCTATGGGCTGGGCTGGGCCTTCCACTTACACAGGTACTCCTTTCCTCTTCTTTTTATTTTCTGTTTTCTGTTTTCTTTCTGATATTTGTTTATTCCTTTGCAGGTCCAAATACCCTTTCAAATAATTCCAAAACTTTTATATATATTCAAATTTGGATATTTCAAACTTGTATAAAAAGTTTCAGATTATTTTGAAAACAGTGATAATGATATTTGCTTTATTTATCATTTTCCACGGACGTAAATCATTAATTTAAATTATTTACTATGTTCAAATAATTCAAATGGCCCCTGGTATATCCATGTCCCTAATTATCAGACATAGGGGACATTTTTTATGGGCATTTTGGATTCGTTGAAGTTTCATTTATCTGGAAATTCTTTAATTCATGAATGCTTGGGGTTTCTTTTCTTTCTCCCCATTTCATATTGATGCAATGATGATGATGATGACACAAACACATTCCTAGCCTATGATACTTGCTTGGGTTGTGACAACTCACCCCCACTCAAAAGAATCTCGTCCCGAGATTTTGAAGTCGTCGGGAAGAGCGCTGGGTACTCTAGTCGAAGACGATCTTCTCTTTCCCATGTCACCTCTTTTTCAGAATGATGCGACCACTGAACCTTAAGAAACTTGATGTTCCGACACCGAGTGGTACGCTCAGCTTGGTCGAGAATACGAACGGGGTATTCTCGGTATGAAAGGTTATCTTGGAGATCAAGCATTTCGTGGTCCACTTCTCGGACAGGGTCCGAAAAGCAACGCCTGAGTTGAGAGACGTGGAAGACATCATGAACTTTGGAAAGATGCGAAGGAAGTTCCAATTGGTAGGCAACCTCTCCTCGTTTAGCAAGAATGCGAAAAGGTCCAATGTAACGAGGAGCCAACTTGCCTTTGATACCGAATCGATGGGTACCCTTCAGAGGTGTAACCCGAAGGTAAGCCTTCTCGTCAACTTCATAAGTCACAGACTTATGATGGCGATCATATTGACTCTTTTGACGGGATTGGGCTGTTTTCAACTTTTCACGAATAATGCGAACTTGCTCCTCTGCATCCTGGATCATATCCGGACCAAACAGTTGCCTCTCGCCGGTTTCTGACCAGTTAAGAGGTGTTTGACACCTTCGTCCATAGAGAACTTCAAAAGGGGCTTTGCCCAAGCTTGACTGATAACTATTGTTATAAGCAAATTCGGCAAATGGAAGACATTTCTCCCAATTCATACCGAAAGATATAACACAAGCTCGAAGCATATCTTCAAGAATTTGATTGACTCGCTCAACTTGACCACTTGATTGCGGATGGAAAGCAGTGCTAAAGGATAGATGAGTTCCCATAGCGGTTTGAAAACTTTCCCAAATTCGAGAAGTAAAAATACTTCCACGGTCTGAGTTAATCTCCAAAGGAACACCATGAAGAGAAACTATTCGAGATACATACAATTCTGCTAGCTGGCTAGCAGTTATGCTCTCTCGAACAGAAAGAAAATGAGACACTTTGGAAAGGCGGTCAATGACCACAAAGATAGCATTATTCCCTTTCCTGGTCCTGGGAAAACCAGTAATGAAATCCATACCGACCTTATCCCATTTCCATTCAGGAATAGCTATAGGTTGAAGGGTGCCAGCAGGCCTTTGATGTTCTGCTTTCACACGACGGCAAACGTCGCAGTTAGCAACGAACTGAGCAATTTCTCTCTTCATCCTAGTCCACCAGAACCTCTGGCGTAGGTCCTAATACATCTTTGTACTACCCGGATGAATTGTGAGAGCAGAATCATGAGCCTCCTTAAGGATTAGCTGTCTTAGACGGGTGCTCTTGGGAACCACCAACCGATTCTGAAAGAACACCACACCTTCATCATCCTTAGACAAATTCTTAGCGTTTCCGCAAGCCATATTCTCCTTAATCCGAGATATACCTTTGTCATATCTGTGGACAGCTAATATTTGATCCCTAAGAGTAGGTTTCGCCACCAAGTTGGACAGGAATCCTTGAGGAACAAAGTGGAGATTTAACTTCCGAAATTCCTCATGGAGAAGTGGTTGACCCTATTGTAACATCAAGTTGTTATAATAGGACTTACGACTTAGTGCATCAGCCATAACATTGGCTTTTCCCGGGGCGTAAGTCATCCCTAAGTCGTAGTCCGAGATCAACTCTACCCACCGTCTTTGCCTGAGATTCAGATCCGACTGGGTGAAGATATATTTTAGGCTTTGGTGATCAGTGTATATCTCGCAACGATTACCCAGAAGGTAATGTCGCCATGTTTTCAGTGCATGGACTACAGCTGCAAGCTGAAGATCATGTGTGGGATAGTTATCCTCATGTGGACGCAACTGTCGAGATGCGTATGCAATCACATGACGATCTTGCATGAGAATGCAACCTAATCCTTGTCGCGAGGCGTCGCAATAGATAACAAAGTCCTTAGAGAAGTCTGGTGGCACCAGAACGGGAGCAGAGGTCAGTCGTCTTTTCAACTCCTGAAAAATGTGCTCGCATTGTGGGGTCCACTCGAACTTTTTATCTTTCTTGAGGAGTTCAGTCAGAGGTTTCGCAACCTTGGAGAAATTCTCAACAAAGCGGCGACAATAGCTCGCTAAGCCAAGGAAACTCCTTACTTGCTTAACCGATTCAGGTTGAGTCCAGTCAAGGACGGCCTGAACTCTCTCGGAATTGACAGTAATACCTTTACCAGAGATTACGTGGCCTAGGTAGGTCACTTCTGGCAACCAAAATTCACACATGGAGAATTTGGCATATAAACGATGCTCTCGAAGTTTCTTCAATACTAGCCTTAGATGCTCGGCATGTTCTTGTTCGTTCTTCGAGTAAATGAGTATGTCATCGAGGTAAACCACGACGAACTTATCCAAATACTCCATGAAGACCGAATTCATCAGACAAGAGAAGGTGGCTGGAGCATTGGTTAAACCGAAGGACATGACGGTGTACTCGTATTGGCCATAACGAGTGACAAAAGCCGTTTTAGGTACGTCCCCGTTTCTAATTCTGATTTGATGGTATCCCAACCTCAAATCCATTTTGGAAAAGACAGAGGATCCAGCGAGTTGATCATACAAGTCGTTGATCCTGGGGAGCGGATACTTGTTCTTGATAGTGACCAAGTTCACTGGTCGGTAATCCACAACCATCCGATCCGATCCATCCTTCTTCTTAACGAAGAGGACGGGGCAAGCCCAAGGAGAAGAACTAGGACAGATGAAACCTTTCTTCAAAGCTTCATCGAGTTGAATTTTTAACTGGCTAGTTCTAAGGGTGCCATCTTATAGGGTCTTCTAGCTATTGGAACTGTCCCTGGAATGAGTTCTATTACAAACTCGACATCTCTGACAAGTCGAATTCCTGGCAGTTCTTCTGGAAAGACATCCGGAAAGTCACGGACTACCAGAATATCTTCTAATTCAGGAAGAGGGCTTGCATTGAGTGAATAGAGTTGGCGCTTGGCTATTCGAGTAGATACATAAACTATCTCACCCGAGGGATGTGTAAGTTGAACATTCCTAGTATGAGTATCAATCTTGGCATAATGAGCTGACATCCAGTCCATACCCAAGATGATATTGATGTCCGAAGACTTAAGAGCTATCAAGGATGCTAGGAAAACTAGCCTATTCACCAGGATCTCATTGTCATGGCTTACTTTAGAGATTTGCCACTTTGAACCAGGAGTCTGAACTACTAAGGGAGTCGGCATGTCACAGAAAGACATGTTATGCAACTGTGCATAACTTTCTGAGATGAATGAATGAGATGCCCCAGTATCAAATAGAACAGATGCTGGATGGCTATTAACAAGAAGCATACCTAGAATGACATCAGGGTCTTCAAGAGCTTCTTCAGCAGACACATAGTTAACTCGCCCACGGGCAGGAGTTGGCTTCACATAGAAGGCTTTCCCTGGTTTTCCGCGTCCAGCGGGCTTGGCATTGTTCTAGGGACATTCAGGAGAATAATGTCCTGGTTCTCCACACTTGTAGCATACCACTGTAGCACGAGGGGTAACATTTACTTGTGGTCCTCCAAATGGTCTGGGTGGAGGGTTGGACTGAACTGGACGAGGTGCCTGGAAGGATGGCCTCGCAGTGTACCTTGCTGGCATAGCTGCATTGGGTACCCATATTCGACGCTTGTTGGGTCCTGAACCCGATGCAGGGTTGAAGTCACGGTTATGCCTCCTCGTGGCTTCGTAGTCAGTTTGTCCGCACTCAGCATTGATAGGTTTATTGACGAGAGCTTGAAAGGTGGTGCACTCGTGCAGACGAAGACCTCGACGAAGCTCAGCATTTAGTCCCTTGCGGAACCTAGCCTGCTTCTTGGCGTCGGTTGAGACTTCCTCTGGAGCATAGCGAGCAAGGTTTCCAAACTCGCGGCTGTATGCATCAACTGACAATCTGCCCTGGGTGAAGGCATAGAATTCCTCTCTCTTGCGGTCCATCAGCCCTTTCGGGATGTGATGGAGACGAAATGCAGCGCTAAACTCTGCCCAGCTTCATAGCTTTCCCACCACAGGTTGGCAGGTCCCTCCAGAAAGTATGTCGCAAAGGTCACCTTGTTGGCCTCTGAAACATTTGCAGCTCGAATCTTGCGTGACATATTGGTCAGCCAATCATCCGCATCGAGGGGATCGATCGAGTGACGGTACTTAGGCGGACACAGTTTAATGAAGTCACCAAGTGACACTCCATCATGGTGATCATTGCGGGGAGCACGAGCGGTGTTCTGTTCAATCCTCTCCAATAGCCTATTGGTCTCCCTCTTATTCCTTTCAGCTTCTAGCATCACCTCCGCTAGAGATGGTGCTCGTGGCAGCTCTTCTTGCCTTGGCTGGCTACTCTCGCCTTGCTCATGAGCATGCATGGGGTTGTTCCTGGTTGACACCATCCTGAGGAAAACAATCCATATCTTAGACATGGGGAACAACAACTCTAGGGCATGAATTAAGGAATGCACTGATCAACATGGCATGTAAGATAAACACCAATCAACATGGTAAAGCAACTACCATATGAACATTAGGTTTCATACACACCATGGCTTAGTTCAGTACAAACCCAAGCTGAAAACAACTACGGAGAGATGACACAACTCATCGGAGGCATTACAAGCATCCTATACATTATCTATCTACACCTCCGGAACTCAACTCTCGACCTTGATCATATCCCACAAGACACACAGGACTATGGCGATACGTCTACTACCATACTAGATCTAACATCCACGCACTCAAACGTCACCGTAGAATGCCTCGTACAGATTACCCCCGTGACCTGGGAGCTGAACCTGCGGATCTGGAAACACTCTATCCTGGGATCCCTGGAAACCATAAAGACACGGGTGTGGCCTTGGTCCCCTTGTCGGCGGCAACAGCGGTCCTCGAAGAGGGGTGATGCCTCCAACATCAGGCCAGTCTACGCGTGCTGGCAGATGAGTCCGTGATGGGTTCAACATCTCCAAATCTCCATAGCCTGTCTGCACGACAGGTGCTAACTGAGTCAAAGCTGTCCAAAGATGGGCACAATTAGCATAGAGCTCCGTGCGATGGGCACGTGCATCACGATCCCTGTTCTCCAACATCTGAGCGGTCACCTGCAGTCTAGGGTCTTCATGAGAATGATCAGAGTAGGTTGCACTGAGATATCCATCCTCTCCTCCCATGGAAGCAGGAACATAACAGAATTCCGTGTTCTGAAGCAGACCATGGTGAAACCTCATAATAGTCAGCATAGTGTAGGCGGCTTCCTGAACTGCCATATTTATGGTAACTCCTAATCCATGAGTCCAGTGAAGCGGCTCTGCAGCTCTAGGATATGAAGGGTATATCCTAACAGTACACAAATACTGACTCTGGTTGAAATCTCGGTACTGCTCCTCCACTGTGTACTCCGGGTACCAACGATATCCAGCCTCCATCATCACTCTAACCAACATGGTCGTGTGACCCGGCACATCCATGCACCTGGTCAGACGGACCACCTGACGAAAAGGGCGGGATGGCATCTGAAACAGAGGATGTTGCAAAGAGATTAGAGATCCTAGCAGAAAGCAGACAGCATAACGGCTGTAATTGCTCAACAAAATATTTGAGACAATTGAAAAGAGATTGGAAAGGCATAACCACTCGACTATCTAGACTCAAATCTCTTCTCCATCTATTTGTCACACCAACAACACTAACATAACCACACTTACTCACAAACAAACTAGCTATTGGTCCATGGCTAGTAACTCGTCATCCTAAGCAATAGATGAGAATCCTAGTTCCTATCCCCGTAGATAAGATGAGAATGACCCAGCATAGAATAACTTGGGAAGAGGAGTAAAATGAGCCTTACGTTCCCTTCCACAATCAATTCCCCTACTTATCTATGGTGTTTCTAGAATCCACTTCGACCGGTTTGGCTTAGTAGTCCTACAGTCAGTCAGGCTCTGATACCAACGCTGTCGGGACCCCGATCCTAAGTCATATGATTCCATACTGTAACAAGCCACATCGCCTTGCGGCCTCACGCACGGTACTCTACGGCTGCCACCTTACCTTGGCCGGGACCGTTTGCGTCTTTTGGCTCACGTATGTGAACATGTCGCTAGTAATCACACAACAAAGAACCCGGGCCGACATAACTAGTCATAGAACCCAAGTGGCACATCCGTACGGAAACATGCATACATAACCCAGCAATGTGGGTGTCAGCCTCAAGCGTGTGTAGACGAGTCATAGCAAGTTACAAGGACTCCATTACGTCGCGAGACATGAATGTCATCACTGCACGTAGACGAGTCGTAACAGTCTACAGGGACTCCATTACACTGCGAGACATTTCCCCAAAGGGATAGACACAGCAGCAAAGAAGGATACATGCCGGTCAATCAATGTGTCCGTAGTAGTAGCAAGCTACCATGGCTCGGTGGAAGCACAAAGAGGCAGTTTCCCGCAAAGAGTACTACTAAAGGCACACGACTAGGTGTCGGATCCCATACATACCGTTGCACGTCACACGTACGCATGACATGCTCGATATGCCTAGATACAACCATGGCATCACAACATAACCATACAATAACATGACTTTTATTTAAGAGGCTCAGACGAGCCTGGCATAATATGTACATACAGACAGGGTTCACATGACCCGGCACTCAAGTCATACAAACATGGTCATACAACTCAGCGGAAACTAAAGCTGTCTAGGTACAGACGACAAAATATAAAAGAGGCACATGGCCTGACTATCTACAGCCCACCACACGGGCAAGATCGTAGCTGGGACACCAGCTATTCGGCATCGTCAATGTCTAGATAGAACCCACCTGATGGGTCCTGGTTTTCCTCTGCAACATTAATTAAGCAAGGATGAGTACAATCGTACTCAGCAAGTCTTTAAAACAGACCTAGCCTATTTATGCTCATGTATCAACAAAGGGGTGGTGGAGTTTATGCAGAAAACCTGCTTTGACTCATGGCTAACCTACACTACTCAGTTTTAAACTCTTTGTTACAATTTTAGTTATCGCACACGAGTCCACTAACTCCATCACAATACACCACCATGGACTCACCTTCCCCTTCCGGACGAGTGCCATGCACGGTACTCACACTTGTCTCGAGATTTTTAGAAGTCTCCATTTGATTATCTATGAACAGCATAAGTTCTCCAAGTAGTCCATATCCGAGGACGCGGCTATTCGAATAGTTTCATAACCCTACAGGGGTGTACCTCTTCACACACGCTCTCGCCACTTATCGCTGTGTGCTCATAAAACCATGCACCTCGGCAACCTTCAAGCGGAAGCCCAGCGAGGGAGTCGGCCACGACCGTCAATCACATAAGACCACTAGTCCAGGCTACCGCCTATTTGAGACTAACCCGCACGGAAGTCTGGCCAAAGTTTCCGCAACGGCCCCAAACGATGTGCGCAGGGTTCCCAACTCCACCATTCGGGTGACCCTTGGTACACCGTGCCACTGCCTACTGTGTCGTAACCCACCCTAGGGGTCAGCACTACGCATGGCCTCTAGCATGCTATAAACACCAAAAACTACTTGCAATACCTGGACCAAAGACTAAGCGATTGAAAAGTCGAGAGGGTCAACTAAGTATCCCAACGTGTGGTAGTATCTAGTCTTGGATCACAAACACGGAACTCGGTTCCTAACAACGGTCCCAATGAGACAACCCGCTATGTACTCCTACATAGCCTCTCATCGGTACCTTTTACCAAAACGGATTCGTTACGAGCTCATCACATCAGAACATCACAGTTTCACTCTGGTTCGTCACCCAGAAGAATCAGACCTGACACAACTCTAAGCATAGCAGCATGGCATGAAGGTAAGCTAAGCACATCACGGCACAAGCATCTACCTGGTATGCTAGGTTGCATGGTTTAGCTATTTACTGTGACAAGATCAGGTCATGCAGAAGATTAGGTTCATCTACCATGTATGACTGTCTTGTAGCAATTTCCTAATGCAATGAACAAGAGCAGGAGCGAGAGGATGGGATGTTATCGAAATGATCAATGGGGTTGCTTGCCTTGCTGGGAAGCGGAGGGATTCTCTCCTTCGTCGGGGTACGGAGTAGTATCGTCCGGATTCGGACCTACCGCAACGCAGATAAGAACAATCAATACAAACAAGTGCAAAAATATGATGCATGATCATGGCATAGCAGTATGCATGGGTGAGCTAATGTTAGTGGTGATCGTGTCAATTTAAATCAGATTTGAATATAGGTTCAAAGTTGTTCTTATTTTCAAATTCCATATATTAACCTAATAGAAATTATCCATGTTCACCTATTTATATTGCTCTAACATGCATGAGGATAGCACCATTGGATTCATTGGAATTTTCTGATAAATTTTCATATATAAATTATTTTCATCTGACTTACAAATTATTTTATATGATTTTTCAAATTTTTAAACAATTTCTGGAATTTCCTGATTTATTTTTATTAAGGAAATTGAGTTATTGCATCAGCATGACATCATGATGACGTCAGCTGGTCAGCTGACTCGGCCAGAGTCAAACCTGACATGTGGGACCCATCTGTCATAGACTCAGCACTTAATTAGATTGTTTTGACTAATTAATCTGACTAATTAAACTAGTAGGGGCCACTGTTAGTGTCACATTAGTTTAATTAAACGATTTAAATTAATTCGTGATTAACTTAATTAATCTGGGCAGGGGCCCCACCTGTCATTGACTCATAGAGTCAGGCCAGGGCCCACCTGGGTCAAACCCACCGGTGTTTGGTCGACGGCTCGTCGGCGGCAACCAACAGAAGCGGCGGCGGAGTGGGTTTCTCCTACAGGCGACCAAATGGCTCGCTGAGAACATCAGAGTGAAGCCCGTGCACGACCGCGTCCATCCGAAGCTACCGGTGGTCACGGGGTCGCTGGAGCTCGCCGGAAACAAGCTCGTGGCAATGGCCGGAGCTCGGGCTCGAACGAATCATGACACAGGGCACGGGGCGATGCTATGATGAGCTCTACGGGCTGCTAGGAACTCCAGGAGTTCAACCGTGCACGCGCACGTGAGCTTGGAGGGCTCTACGCACGGCGGCGACCATCGACGGCGGCGGAAGGTTCTCGGGTCTGGCGACTAGCTTAGCTACGGCGCGGGAGAGAGAGGGGAAATGCGGGCGGGAGGAAGAGGAGCTCACGGCGGTTTCGTAGAGCTGATCAGCGGGCTCGGGGAGGCAGCGGCGACGACGAATCGACGTCCGGCGACGGCGGCCTTCGGCAGGGGATCGGGAGAGAGAGGCAGAGGAGAGAGCGAGGGGGAGAATGGGCTCATGGGAGAGAGCGCACGCGTCTTCCAGACGCGAGGAAGCAGAGGACCTACCTACTACGTGGAAGCAGGAGGTGGAGGTCGTCGACGGCATCGGCCGCCACCTCGACACCTACTGGCGCGAGGTGGAAGATGACTCTTCCACCCCTGTGGGCTGGGCTGGGCCTTCCACTTACACAGGTACTCCTTTCCTCTTCTTTTTATTTTTTGTTTTTTGTTTTCTTTCTGATATTTGTTTATTCCTTTGCAGGTCCAAATACCCTTTCAAATAATTCCAAAACTTTTATATATATTCAAAGTTGGATATTTCAAACTTGTATAAAAAGTTTCAGATTATTTTGAAAACAGTGATAATGATATTTGCTTTATTTATCATTTTTCAGGGACTTAAATCATTAATTGAAATTATTTAATATGTTCAAATAATTCAAATGGCCCCTGGTATATCCATGTCCCTAATTATGAGACATAGGGGACATTTTTGATGGGCATTTTGGATTTGTTGAAGTTTCATTTATCTGGAATTTCTTTAATTCATGAATGCTTGGGGTTTCTTTTCTTTCTCCCCATTTCATATTGATGCAATGATGATGATGATGATGCAAACACATTGCTAGCCTATGACACTTGCTAGGGTTGTGACACACTGGGCACTGGATCAATATGTTAGTCCCGAAAATAGTATAAAAAGTTGCCAAAAGTATATGAAAGTTGTAGAATATTGGCATGAAACAACCCAAAATTATAGATACGATGGAGACGTATCAATCAATTTTTACCTTAGTTGCAATTTTGATCACATTTGTTGTTGCATTTAAATGATTTAGCTAGATAGTTGTATGTTGTTTTATGAGAATAAGTGTGTATGAACTTGTATTAATTTGGTCACTTTGATGTTATGTAATGAAGATCAGTCGGCAATGTGTCTACGATGACCAACGCTCTCCCCAATTCATTAATTGTGTGCATAGTTTTTTGCATGCGGCTGAGGTAAACAAACAGAATGGTTTTATGTGTTGTCCATGTGCTGCATGTAAGAATGGTAAGAATTACTCTAACTCGAAAGACATTCACGTCCATTTATTTGCGTCTGGTTTCATGTTCGGCTATAACTTTTTCACCAAGCAAGGAGAAAGAGGGGTTCTAATGGAAGAGAACGAAGAAGAATAGGATGATGACAACTATCCTGGGTTCCCTAAATACGATGGTACTACAATGGGGGAGATAATGAAGAAGAAAAAGCTAAAGAAGAGGCATCAGATGAGCCCACAGATGATCTTGGTCGGGCCATTGCTGATGCAAAGAGAAACTGTGAAAGTGAAAAGGAGAAGTTGAAGTTGCAGCGCATGTTAGAGGATCACAAAAAAATGTTGTACCCAAATTGCGAAGATGACAATAAAAGGCTTTGTACCACACTGGAATTGCTACAATGGAAGGCAGAGAATGGTGTATCTAACACGAGATTTTAAAAGTTGCTGAAAATAATGAAGAATAAGTTTACAAAGGCCAATGAATTGCTCGATAGTATGTACGAAGCAAAGAAGGTTGCCTGCCCTCTAGGATTAGAGGTGCAGAAGGTGCATGCATGCCCTAATGACTGCATCCTATACGACGGTGAGGAGTACTTCTCTATAAGATCAAGGGTGATGACCCTGGTGATGATGTTGATGGTGAGTGCCCCAGGAAGAGGTTTCCTGCCAAGGTGATGTGGTATGCTCCTATAATACCAGGGTTGAAACATTTGTTCCAACACAAAGAGCATGCCAAGTTGTTGCGATGGCACAAAGATGACTGTAAGAAATGTGAGAAGTTGAGAGTACCCACTGATGGGTCACAGTGGAGAAAAATCGAGAAAAAGTGGCCGGCCTTTGCAGATGCAAGGAACTTATGGTTTGGTTTAAGTGCACATGGAATCAAGCCTTTTGGGGTGCAGAGAAGCAATCATAGCACCTGTCCTGTGACTCTATGTATCTATAGCCTTCCTCCTTGGTTGTGCATGAACCGGAAGTTCATCATGATGCCAGTGCTTATCCAAGGACCTAAGCAACCAGGAAATGACATTGATGTGTACCTAAGGACATTAGTTGATGAACTTTTAATGTTGTGGGAGTTGAAAGGTTTACATGTATGGGATGAGCACAAACAGGAGGAATTTGACCTACGACTGTTGTTGTTTGTAACCATCAATGATTGGCATGCTCTTAGTAACCTTTCAGGACAGAAAAACAGGGGATACAATGCATGCACGCATTGTTTAGATGAGAGTAAAGGTAAATATTTGGATAAATGTAAGATGGTTGTGTACCTAGGATATTGTTTGTTTCTTCCAATCAAGCATCCCTTAAGAAAGAAAGACAAGCATTTCAAAGTTGAGGTGGATAACCGGAAGAATCCTGTCGATCGTACTGGTGATGATATACTTGATATGCTCAAGGATTTAAAAGTAATATTTGGAAAGGGTCCTGGCAGTCAATCTATTCTGAATGACACTGACGGTCACACACCCATGTGGAAGAAGAAATCTATATTTTGGGAGCTAGAGTATTGGAAAGTCCTAGATGTCCACTCTGCAATCGACATGATGCACATCTCGAAGAATCTTTGCGTGAACCTGCTTGGCTTCCTAGGCATGTATGGGAAGACAAAAGATACAGCGGAGGCACGGGAGGACCACCAACGTATACATGAAAAAAGACGGCATGCATCCAAAGCAGTATGAAGCTCCTGCCAGCTATGCTCTTACCAGAGAAGAGAAAGAAATATTTTTTGAATACCTGCTAAGTATGAAGGTCCCGTCTGGCTTCTCATTGAATATAAAGGGAAAAATAAATATGGTTGAGAAAAAATGCAAAACCTAAAGTCTCATGACTGCCATGTGGTTATGATGCAATTACTTCCGGTTACATCGAGGGGGGCTTCTACCGAAAAATGTTCGATTAGCCATTGTGAAGCTATGTGCATTCCTCAATGCAATTTCTCATAAGGTAATCAATCCAGAAATCCTACAAAGGTTATAGAATGATTGGTGCAATGTCTTGTCAGTTTCGAGTTGGTGTTGCCACCATCCGTCTTCAATATCATGACACACGTACTAGATCATCCTGTCAAAAATATTTCCATTCTGGATCCTGTATTGCTACACAATATATTCCCCTTTGATAGGTTCATGGGAGTCTTAAAGAAATATGTTCATAACCGTGCTAGGCCAAAAGGAATCATCTCCAAGGGACATGAAACACACGAGGTTAATGAGTTTTGTGTTGACTTTATTCCTTCCCTTAAGATGATTGGTATTCCTGAATCACGTCATGAGGCAGGACTGAGTGGAAAAGGCACGCTAGGAAAGGCATCAATAATATGTAGGGACGGGCATTCTTGGGCCCAAGCACACTACAAAGTTCTCCAAAATTCCACCTTGGTGGCCCCGTATATCAATGAACACAAGAATATTCTGCGCTCCAAACACCCGGAGCAGTCTGACTACTGGATTACACATGAACCCATGGGGACTTTTGGCGGTTGGTTGCAAACACATCTCATGAATGACGACAATATTGGAGAAAAAATGTACATGTTGTCCAAATCACCATGTTCGACTATATTCACTTTCAAATGGGACGAAATTAATGGGAGTGAATTTTACATGATCACCCAAGATAAAAAGAGCGCCATCCAAAACAGTGGTGTCTGCTTTGATGCAACAAACAACAATAGGGAAAAGGACACATATTATGGTTAAATAGAGGAGATATGGGAACTTTACTCTAGATGTGGTTTACAGATCCCTTTGTTATGTTGCAAATGGATTAATCTGACAGGGGTTAAGGTAGACCTGAAGTACGGAATGACAACAGTGGATCTCAACAATCTTGGGTACACGGAGGAACCATTCGTCCTAGGAGATTATGTGGAGCGGGTTTTCTATGTGAAGGACATGTCTACCAAACTGAGAAAAAGGAAGGATAAGGAAGTGAATACATCATCCGGTGAGCCAAAGCGCCACATAGTTCTTTCAAGGAAATGAATCATCATGGTAGTGGAGGACAAGATAAACATGTCAAAAGATTATGAAGAGTTTCATGAAACTCCTCCCATCACAGTGAAGACTGACCCAAGTGTACTGTTAAATAATGATGATTGTCCATGGTTACGGCTCAAAGGGACACACGCGAAGAAAAAGAGATAGGTCAGCTTGTACACGAAGTGCATCCAGTTTGCTCCATAACCATCTAAACTTTTTAGCATGCTATGTGTGTGAAATAATGATACCATTCCAAGTTTCAACCTTTTCAAAATTCATTTGTAATGCTTTTCCATTTCATGGTCATTCAGCGCAAAAAAAATATAAATAAATGCATTAAAATAGAAAATTAGTTCAAAATGGCTGAAATTTGAGGATATGATGTTGAATCATGCATATTGAATGCAAAATAAAGTCTGGAGTTGAAACAAGTTTAAAAAAAGAAAATGCCTTTGTAACATATGAGTTCTCCCCCAAAACCCTCACACTTCAAAGGAGAGGGTCCAGTTTGTACACGAAGTGCATCCAGTTTTTGCCGTAACCCTCTCAACTTCTTAGCACATGCTATGTGGGTTAATTGTTGATACCATGCCAAGTTTCAACCTTTTTAGAGTTCATTTGTACTACTTTTCAATTTCAAGGTCATTCATCGCAAAACAAATGATTAAATGCATGAAAAATTGCAAATGAAGTTATAAATGCTTGAAATTTGAGGATGTTTCTTTGAATGGTGCATAATGAATGCAAAAAAGTAAGGAGTTGAAATAAGTTTAATAAAATGAAATGCCTTTGTAACTGATGAGTTTTCATTCGAAATCAAATACTTTGTACTGGTCCGGTTTGTACACGAAGTGCATCCAGTTTTTGACGTAACCCTCTCAACTTTTTTCACATGCTATGTGGTTAAAATGATGATACCATGCCAAGTTTCAACCTTTTCTTAGTTTATTTCTAATGCTTTTCAATTTCAGGGTCATTAAGCCCAAAAAATCAGTAAATGCACGAAAAATAGAAAATGAACTTAGAAATGGTTGAAATATGAGGATCTGGCTTTAACTGGTACATAATAAATGCACAAAAAGTCTGGAGTTTAAATTAGTTGAAACAAATGAAATGCCTTCATAACACATTTAGCGCAAAACATCATTAAATGCATGAAAATAGAAAATGAACTTACAAATGGTTGAAATTTGAGGAGGTGGCTTTGAGTGGTGTATATTAAATGCACAAAAAGTCTGGAGTTCAAATAAGTTGTAACAATGAAATGCCTTTGTAACACATGAATATTCGTCTGAAACACTCATACTTCGAAGGAGATGGTCCTGTTTGTACACGAAGTGCATCCAGGTTTCGTCGTAACCCTCTAAAACTTTTAGCACATGCTATGTGAGTTGTATGATGATACCATGCCAAGTTGCAACCTTTTCAGTGTTCATTTGTACTGCTTTTCAATTTCAGGGTCATTTAGCGCAAAAAATCATTAAATGCATGAAAAACAACAAATCAATTATAAATGTTTGAAATTTGAGGATGTGTCTTTGAATGGTGCATATTTAATGCGCAAAAAGTCTGGAGTTTAAATAAGTTTAAAAAATGAAATGCCTTTGTAAGACATGAGTTTTCGTCCAAAACCGACATACTTCAAAGGAGATGATCCAGTTTGTACACGAAGTGCATCTAATTTTTGCCATAACCGTATCAACCTTTTAGCACATTCTATCTGGGTGAAATGATGATACCATGCCCATTTTCAACCTTTTCAGAGTTCATTTGTACTGCTTTTCAATTTCGGGGTCATTCAGCTAAAAACCTCATTAAGTGCACGAAACATAGCAAATGAAGTTACAAATGGTTGAAATTTGAGGAGGTGCTTTGAATAGTGCATATTGAATGCAAAAAATTATAGAGTTTAAATAAGTTAAAAAAATGAAATGCCTTTGTAACGGATGAGTTTGCGAGTGAAACCCTCATACTTCGAAGGAGATGGTCCAGTTTGCACATGAAGTGCATCCAGTTTTTGCCGTAACCCTCTTAACTTTTTAGAGCTTTCCATGTCGGTGAAATGATCATGTCATGCCAAATTCCAAACTTTTTAAATTTCATTTGTATTGCTTTTCAATTTTAGGGTCATTCAGCTCAAATAAATAATTAAAGGCATGAAAAATAGCAAATGAAGTTAGAAATGGTTCAAATTTGAGGATGTGGCTTTGAATGGTGGATATTAAATGCACAAAAAGTATGGAGTTTAAATAAGTTTAAGATAATGAAATGCCTTTGTAACCGATGAGTTTACGTCCGAAATCATCATACTTCGAAGGACACGGTCCAGTTTGTACACGAAGTGCATCTACTTTTTGTCGTAACCCTCTAATTTTTTAGCACATGCTATGTGGGTTAAATGATGATACCATGCCAAGTTTCAACCTTTTCAATGTTCATTTGTATTGCTTTTGAAATTCAGGGACTTTCAACACAAAAAACATTAAATGCATGAAAAACAACAAATGAAGTTAGAAATGGTTGAAATTTGAGGATGTGGCCTTCAATGGTGTATATTTAATGCACTAAAAGTTTGGAATTCAAATAGGTTAAAAATGAAATGCCTTCGTAACAGATGAGTTTTCGTCCCAAACCGTCATACTTCGAAGGAGATGATCCAGTTTGTACAGGAAGTGCATCTAGTTTATGTTGTAACCCTTTCGACCATCTATAACATGCTATGTGGTTAAAATGATGATACTGTGCGAAGTTTCCACCTTTTCAGAGTTCATTTCTACTGCTTTTCAATTTCAGGGTCATTCAGCGCAAAATATCAGTAAATGCATGAAAAACTAAAAATGAATTTAGACATGGTTCAAATTTGAGGACTTGCATTGTAATGGTGGAGATTGAATGGACAAAAAGTGTGTAATTCAAATAAGTTAAAAATGAATTGCCTTTGTAACAAATGAGTTCTCATCCGAAACCCTCATACTTCGAATGAGATGGTTCAGTTTGTACACGAAGTATATAGTTTTTGCCATAACCCTCCCAACTTTTTAGAACATGCTATGTGGGTTAAATGATGATGACATGCCAAGTTTCAACCTTTTCAGAGTTCATTTGTACTACCTTTCAAATTCAGGGCCATTCGGATGAAAGACATCATTAAATGCATGAAAAGTAGAAAATGAAGTTAGAAATGCTTGAAATTTGAGGATGTGGCTTCGAATGGTGCATATTCAATGCACAAAAAGTCTGTGTTTTAAATAAGTTAAAAAAATAAAATGCCTTTGTAACAGATGAGTTTTCGTCCGAAACCCTCACACATCGAAGGAGATGGTCCATTTTGGACACAAAGTCCATCCAGTTTTTGAACAAACCCTCTCAACTTTTTTACACATGCTATTTGGGTAAAATGATGATACCATGCCAGGTTTCAAACTATTCAGAGTTTATTTCTACTGCTTTTCAATTTCAGGGTCATTCAGTGCAAAAAATTAGTAAATGCATGAAAAATAGAAAATGAACATAGAAATGGTTGAAATATGAGGATCTGGCTTTGACTGGTACATAATAAATGCACAAAAAGTCCGGAGTTTAAATAAGTTTAAAAAATGAAATGCCTTCGTAACACATGAGTTTTCATCTGAAACTCTCATACTTCGAAGGAGATTGTCGAGTTTGTACATGAAGTGCATCCAGTTTTTTTCGTAACGCTCTAAACTATTTAGCACATGCTATGTGGGTTAAATGATATTACCATGCCAAGTTTCAACCTTTTCAGTGTTCATTTGTATTGCTTTTCAATTTGAGGGCCATTCAGCGCAAAAAATGATTAAATGCATGAAAAACACCAAATGAAGTTAGAAATGGTTCAAATTTGAGGATGTGGCTTTAAATGGTGCATATTGAATGCACAAAAAGTCTGGACTTTAAATAATTTTAAAAAATAAATGCCTTTGTAACCGAGAACTTTCGTTCGAAACAGCCATACTGCGAAGGAGATGACCCAGTTTGTACACGAAGTGCATCCAATTTTTGCCATAACCATATCAACCTTTTAGCACATTCTACAGGGTCTAATGATGATACCATGCCAGTTTCAACCATGTCAGAGTTCATTTGTACTACTTTTCAATTTCAGGGTCATTGAGCTTAAAAAAATCATTAAATGCATGAAACATAGCAAATGAAGTTAGAAATGGTTGAAATTTGAAGAGGTGCTTTGAATAGTGCATATTGAATGAAAACAATATAGAGTTTAAATAAGTTAAAAAATGAAATGCCTTTGTAATTGATGAGTTTTCGTGTGAAACCCTCATACTTCGAAGGAGATGGTCCAGTTTGTACACGAAGTGCATCCAGGTTTTGCCATAACCCTCTTAACTTTTTAGAACATGCTATGTGGGTGAAATGATCATGCCATGCCATGTTTCAACCTTTTCAGAATTCATTTGTACTACTTTTCACTTTCAGGGCCATTCGGGTGAAAGAAATCATTAAATGCATAAAAAGTAGAAAATGAAGTTAGAAATGCTTGAAATTTGAGGATGTGGCTTCGAATGGTGCATATTGTATGCACAAAATTCTATGTTTTAAATAAGTTCAAAAAATAATATGCCTTTGTAACAGATGAGTTTTCGTCCGAAACCCTCACACATCGAAGGAGATGGTCCATTTTGGACACAAAGTGCATCCAGTTTTTGAACTAACCCTCTCAACTTTTTTACACATGCTATGTGGGTAAAATGATGATACCATGCCAGGTTTCAAACTATTCAGAGTTTATTTCTACTTCTTTTCAATTTCAGGGTCATCCAGTGGAAAAAATTAGTAAATGCATGTAAAATAGAAAATGAACTTAGAAATGGTTGAAATATGAGGATCTGGCTTTGACTGGTACATAATAAATGCACAAAAAGTCTGGAGTTTAAATAAGTTTAAAAAATGAAATGCCTTCGTAACACATGAGGTTTCCACTGAAACTCTCATACTTGGAAGGAGATGGTCGAGTTTGTACATGAAGTGCATCCAGTTTTTGTCGTCACCCTCTAAACTATTTTGAACATGCTATGTGGGTTAAATGATATTACCAGGCCAAGTTTCAACCTTTTTAGTGTTCATTTGTACTGCTTTTCAATTTGAGGGTCATTCCACGCAAAAAATGATTAAATGCATGAAAAACACCAAATGAAGTTAGAAATGGTTCAGATTTGAGGATGTGTCTTTGAATGGTGCATATTGAATGCACAAAAAGTCTGCACTTTAAATAATTTAAAAAATAAATGTCGTTGTAACCGAGAACTTTCGTTCGAAACAGCCATACTTCGAAGGAGATGACCCAGTTTGTACACGAAGTGCATCCAATTTTTTCCATAACCATATCAACCTTTAAGCACATTCTACTGGGTGTAATGATGATACTGTGCCCAGTTTCAACCATGTCAGAGTTCATTTGTACTGCTTTTCAATTTCAGGGTCATTGAGCTAAAAAAATCATTAAATGCATGAAACATAGCGAATGAAGTTAGAAATGGTTGAAATTTGAGGAGGTGGTTTCAATAGTGCATATTGAATGCAAAAAATTATAGAGTTTAAATAAGTTAAAAAATGAAATGCCATTGTAACAGATGAGTTTTCGTGTGAAACCCTCATACTTCGAAGGAGATGGTCCAGTTTGTACACGAAGTGCATCCAGGTTTTGCCGTAACCCTCTTAACTTTTTAGAACATGCTATGTGGGTGAAATGATGATGCCATGCCATGTTTCAACCTTTTCAGGGTTCATTTGTACTACTTTTCAATTTCAGGGCCATTCGGGTGAAAGAAATCATTAAATGCATGAAGAGTAGAAAATGAAGTTAGAAATGCTTGAAATTTGAGGATGTGGCTTCAAATGGTGCATATTGAATGCACAAAAAGTTTGTGTTTTAAATAAGTTAAAAAAATAAAATGCCTTTGCAATAGATGAGTTTTCGTCCGAAACCCTCACACATCGAAGATGATGGTCCATTTTGGACACAAAGTGCATCCAGTTTTTGAACTAACCCTCTCATCTTTTTTACACATGCTATGTGGGTAAAATGATGATACCATGCCAGGTTTCAAACTATTCAGAGTTTATTTGTACTGCTTTTCAATTTCGGGGTCATTCAGTTTGAAAAATTAGAAAATGCATGAAAAATAGAAAATGAACTTAGAAATGGTTGAAATATGAGGATCTGGCTTTGACTGGTACATAATAAATGCACAAAAAGTCTGGAGTTTAAATAAGTTTAAAAAATGAAGTGCCTTCGTAACACATGAGTTTTCCTATGAAACTCTCATACTTCGAAGGAGATGGTCGAGTTTGTGCATGAAGTGCATCCAGTTTTTGTCGTAACCCTCTAAACTATTTTGAACATGCTATGTGGGTTCAATGATATTACCATGCCAAGTTTCAACCTTTTCAGTGTTCATTTGTACTGCTTTTCAATTTGAGGGTCATTCAGCGCAAAAAATGATTAAATGCATGAAAAACACCAAATGAAGTTAGAAATGGTTTAAATTTGAGGATGTGGCTTTGAATGGTGCATATTGAATGCACAAAAAGTCTGGACTTTAAATGATTTTAAAAAATAAATGCCTTTGTAACCGAGAACTTTCGTTCGAAACCGCCATACTTCGAAGGAGATGACCCAGTTTGTACACGAAGTGCATCCAATTTTTGCCATGACCATATCAACCTTTTAGCACATTCTACTAGGTGTACTGATGATACCATGCCCAGTTTCAACCATGTCAGAGTTCATTTGTACTGCTTTTCAATTTCAGGGTCATTGAGCTAAAAAAATCATTAAATGCATGAAACATAGCAAATGAAGTTAGAAATGGTTGAAATTTGAGGAGGTGCTTTGAATATTGCATATTGAATGCAAAAAATTATAGAGTTTAAATAAGTTAAAAAAATTAATGCCTTTGTAACGGATGAGTTTTCGTGTGAAACCCTCATACTTCGAAGGAGATGGTCCAGTTTGTACACGAAGTGCATCCAGGTTTTGCCGTAACCCTCTTAACTTCTTAGAACATGCTATGTGGGTGAAATGATGATGCCATGCCATGTTTCAACCTTTTCAGGGTTCATTTGTACTACTTTTCAATTTCAAGGCCATTCGGGTGAAAGAAATCATTAAATGCATGAAAAGTAGAAAATGAAGTTAAAAATGCTTGAAATTTGAGGATGTGGCTTCGAATGGTGCATACTGAATACACAAAAAGTCTGTGTTTTACATAAGTTAAAAAAATAAAATACCTTTGTAACAGATGAGTTTTCGTCCGAAACCCTCACATATCGAAGGAGATGGTCCATTTTGGACACAAAGTGCATCGAGTTTTTGAACTAACCCTCTCAACTTTTTTACACATGCCATATGGGTAAAATGATGATACCATGCCAGGTTTCAAACTATTCAGAGTTTATTTCTACTCCTTTTCAATTTCAGGGTCATTTAGTGCCAAAAATCAGTAAATGCATGAAAAATGCAAAATGAACTTAGAAATGGTTGAAATATGAGGATCTGACTTTGACTGGTACATAATAAATGCACAAAAAGTCTGGAGTTTAAATAAGTTTAAAAAATGAAATGCCTTCGTAACACATGAGTTTTCCTCTGAAACTCTCGTACTTCGAAGGAGATGGTCGAGTTTGTACATGAAGTGCATCCAATTTTTGTCGTAACCCTCTAAACTATTTAGCACATGCTATGTGGGTTAAATGATATTATCATGCCAAGTTTCAACCTTTTCAGTGTTCATTTGTACTTCTTTTCAATTTGAGGGTCATTCAGCGCAAAAAATGATTAAATGCATGAAAAACACCAAATGAAGTTAGAAATGGTTCAAATTTGAGGATGTGGCTTTGAATGGTGCATATTGAATGCACAAAAAGTCTGGAGTTTAAATAATTATAGGAAATAAACGCCTTTGTAACCTGAACTTTCATTCGAAACAGCCATACTTCAAAGGAGATGACCCAGTTTGTACACGAAGTGCATCCAATTTTGGCCATAACCATATCAACCTTTTAGCACATTCTACTGGGTGTAATGATGATACCATGCCTAGTTTCAACCATGTCAGAGTTCATTTGTATTGCTTTTCAATTTCAGGGTCATTGAGCTAAAAAAAATCATTAAATACATGAAACATAGCAAATGAAGTTAGAAATGGTTGAAATTGGAGGAGGTGGTTTCAATAGTGCATATTGAATGCAAAAAATTATAGAGTTTAAATAAGTAAAAAAATGAAATGCCTTTGTAACGGATGAGTTTTCGTGTGAAACCCTCATACTTCGAAGGAGATGGTCCAGTTTGTACACGAAGTTTATCCAGGTTTTGCCGTAACCCTCTTAACTTTTTAGAACATGCTATGTGGGTGAAATGATGATGCCATGCCATGTTTCAACCTTTTCATGGTTCATTTGTACTACTTTTCAATTTCAGGGCCATTCAGGTGAAAGAAATCATTAAATGCATGAAAAGTAGAAAATGAAGTTAGAAATGCTTGAAATTTGAGGATGTGGCTTCGAATGGTGCATATTGAATGCACAAAAAGTTTGTGTTTTAAATAAGTTAAAAAAATAAAATGCCTTTGTAAGAGATGAGTTTTCGTTCGAAACCCTCACACATCGAAGGAGATGGTCCATTTTGGACACAAAGCGCATCCAGTTTTTGAACTAACCCTCTCATCTTTTTTACACATGCTATGTGGGTAAAATGATAATACCATGCCAGGTTTCAAACTATTCAGAGTTTATTTCTACTGCTTTTCAATTTCGGGGTCATTCAGTTTAAAAAATTAGTAAATGCATGAAAAATAGAAAATGAACTTAGAAATGGTTGAAATATGAGGATCTGGCTTTGACTGGTACATAATAAATGCACAAAAAGTCTGGAGATTAAATAAGTTTAAAAAATGAAGTGCCTTCGTAACACATGAGTTTTCCTATGAAACTCTCATACTTCGAAGGGGATGGTCGAGTTTGTACATGAAGTGCATCCAGTTTTTGTCGTAACCCTCTAAACTATTTTGAACATGCTATGTGGGTTAAATGATATTACCATGCCAAGTTTCAACCTTTTCAGTGTTCATTTGTACTGCTTTTCAATTTGAGGGTCATTCAGCGCAAAAAATGATTAAATGCATGAAAAACACCAAATGAAGTTAGAAATGGTTCAAATTTGAGGATGTGGCTTTGAATGGTGCATATTGAATGCACAAAAAGTCTGGACTTTAAATGATTTTAAAAAATAAATGCCTTTGTAACCGAGAACTTTCGTTCGAAACCGCCATACTTCGAAGGAGATGACCCAGTTTGTACACGAAGTGCATCCAATTTTTGCCATGACCATATCAACCTTTTAGCACATTCTACTGGGTGTAATGATGATACCATGCCCAGTTTCAACCATGTTAGAGTTCATTTGTACTGCTTTTCAATTTCAGGGTCATTGAGCTAAAAAAATCATTAAATGCATGAAACATAGCAAATGAAGTTAGAAATGGTTGAAATTTGAGGAGGTGCTTTGAATAGTGCATATTGAATGCAAAAAATTATAGAGTTTAAATAAGTTAAAAAAATGAATGCCTTTGTAGCGGATGAGTTTTCATGTGAAACCCTCATACTTCGAAGGAGATGGTCCAGTTTGTACACGAAGTGCATCCAGGTTTTGCCATAACCCTCTTAACTTTTTAGAACATGCCATGTGGGTGAAATGATGATGCCATGCCATTATTCAACCTTTTCAGGGTTCATTTGTACTACTTTTCAATTTCAAGGCCATTCGGGTGAAAGAAATCATTAAATGCATGAAATGTAGAAAATGAAGTTAAAAATGCTTGAAATTTGAGGATGTGGCTTCGAATTGTGCATACTGAATACACAAAAAGTCTATGTTTTCAATAAGTTAAAAAAATAAAGTGCCTTTGTAACAGATGAGTTTTCGTCCGAAACCCTCACATATCGAAGGAGATGGTCCATTTTGGACACAAAGTGCATCGACTTTTTGAACTAACCCTCTCAACTTTTTTACAAATGCTATGTGGGTAAAATGATGATACCATGCCATGTTTCAAACTATTCAGAGTTTATTTCTACTCCTTTTCAATTTCAGGGTCATTTAGTGCCAAAAATCAGTAAATGCATGAAAAATGCAAAATGAACTTAGAATTGGTTGAAATATGAGGATCTGGCTTTGACTGGTACATAATAAATGCACAAAAAGTCTGGAGTTTAAATAAGTTTAAAAAATGAAATGCCTTCGTAACACATGAGTTTTCCTCTGAAACTCTCGTACTTCGAAGGAGATGGTCGAGTTTGTACATGAAGTGCATCCAATTTTTGTCGTAACCCTCTAAACTATTTAGCACATGCTATGTGGGTTAAATGATATTACCATGCCAAGTTTCAACCTTTTCAGTGTTCATTTGTACTTCTTTTCAATTTGAGGGTCATTCAGCGCAAAAAATGATTAAATGCATGAAAAACACCAAATGAAGTTAGAAATGGTTCAAATTTGAGGATGTGGCTTTGAATGGTGCATATTGAATTCACAAGAAGTCTGGACTTTAAATAATTATAGGAAATAAACGCCTTTGTAACCTGAACTTTCGTTCGAAACAGCCATACTTCAAAGGAGATGACCCAGTATGTACACGAAGTGCATCCAATTTTGGCCATAACCATATCAACCTTTTAGCACATTATACTGGGTGTAATGATGATACCACGCCTAGTTTCAACCATGTCAGAGTTCATTTGTACTGCTTTTCAATTTCAGGGTCATTGCGCTAAAAAAAATCATTAAATACATGAAACATAGCAAATGAAGTTAGAAATGGTTGAAATTTGAGGAGGTGGTTTCAATAGTGCATATTGAATGCAAAAAATTATAGAGTTTAAATAAGTTAAAAAATGAAATGCCTTTGTAACGGATGAGTTTTCGTGTGAAACCCTCATACTTCGAAGGAGATGGTCCAGTTTGTACACGAAGTGCATCCAGGTTTTGTCCTAACCCTCTTAACTTTTTAGAACATGCTATGTGGGTGAAATGATGATGCCATGCCATGTTTCAACCTTTTCAGGGTTCATTTGTACTACATTTCAATTTGAGGGCCATTCAGGTGAAAGAAATCATTAAATGCATGAAAAGTAGAAAATGAAGTTAGAAATGCTTGAAATTTGAGGATGTGGCTTCGAATGGTGCATATTGAATGCACAAAAAGTTTGTGTTTTAAATAAGTTAAAAAAATAAAATGCCTTTGTAACAGATGAGTTTTCTATCGAAACCCTCACACATCGAAGGAGATGGTCCATTTTGGACACAAAGCGCATCCAGTTTTTGAACTAACCTCTCATCTTTTTACACATGCTATGTGGGTAAAATGATAATTCCATGCCAGGTTTCAAACTATTCAGAGTTTATTTCTACTGCTTTTCAATTTCGGGGTCATTCAGTTTAAAAAATTAGTAAATGCATGAAAAATAGAAAATGAACTTAGAAATGGTTGAAATATGAGGATCTGGCTTTGACTGGTACATAATAAATGCACAAAATCTCTAGAGTTTAAATAAGTTTAAAAAATGAAGTGCCTTCGTAACACATGAGTTTTCCTATGAAACTCTCATACTTCGAAGCAGATGGTCGAGTTTCTACATGAAGTGCATCCAGTTTTTGTCGTAACCCTCTAAACTATTTTGCACATGCTATGTGGGTTAAATGATATTACCATGCCAAGTTTCAACCTTTTCAGTGTTCATTTGTACTTCTTTTCAATTTGAGGATCATTCAGCGCAAAAAATGATTAAATGCATGAAAAACACCAAATGAAGTTAGAAATGGTTCAAAATTGAGAATGTGGCTTTGAATGGTGCATATTGAATGCACAAAAAGTCTGGACTTTAAATGATTTTAAAAAATAAATGCCTTTTTAACCGAGAACTTTCATTCGAAACCGCCATACTTCGAAGGAGATGACCTAGTTTGTACACGAAGTGCATCCAATTTTTGCCATGACCATATCAACCTTTTAGCACATTCTACTGGGTGTAATGATGATACCATGCCCAGTTTCAACCATGTCAGAGTTCATTTGTACTGCTTTTCAATCTCAGGGTCATTGAGCTAAAAAAATCATGAAATGCATGAAACATAGCAAATGAAGTTAGAAATGGTTGAAATTTGAGGAGGTGCTTTGAATAGTGCATATTGAATGCAAAAAATTATAGAGTTTAAATAAGTTAAAAAAATGAATTCCTTTGTAACGGATGAGTTTTCGTGTGAAATCCTCATGCTTCGAAGGAGATGGTCCAGTTTGTACACGAAGTGCATCCAGGTTGTGCCGTAACCCTCTTAACTTTTTAGAACATGCTATGTGGGTGAAATGATGATGCCATGCCATGTTTCAACCTTTTCAGGGTTCATTTGTACTACTTTTCAATTTCAAGGCCATTCGGGTGAAAGAAATCATTAAATGCATGAAAAGTAGAAAATGAAGTTAAAAATGCTTGAAATTTGAGGATGTGGCTTTGAATGGTGCATACTGAATACACAAAAAGTCTGTGTTTTAAATAAGTTAAAAAAATAAAGTGCCTTTGTAACAGATGAGTTTTCGTCCAAAACCGTCACATATCGAAGGAGATGGTCCATTTTGGACACAAAGTGCATCGAGTTTTTGAACTAACCCTCTCAACTTTTTTACACATGCTATGTGGGTAAAATGATGATACCATGCCAGGTTTCAAAGTATTCAGAGTTTATTTCTACTCCTTTTCAATTTCAGGGTCATTTAGTGCCAAAAATCAGTAAATGCATGTAAAATGCAAAATGAACTTAGAAATGGTTTAAATATGAGGATCTGGCTTTGACTGGTACATAATAAATGCACAAAAAGTCCGGAGTTTAAATAAGTTTAAAAAATGAAATGCCTTCGTAACACATGAGTTTTCCTCTGAAACTCTCGTACTTCGAAGGAGATGGTCGAGTTTGTACATGAAGTGCATCCAATTTTTGTCGTAACCCTCTAAACTATTTAGCACATGCTATGTGGGTTAAATGATATTACCATGCCAAGTTTCAACCTTTTCAGTGTTCATTTGTACTTCTTTTCAATTTGAGGGTCATTCAGCGCAATAAATGATTAAATGCATGAAAAACGCCAAATGAAGTTAGAAATGGTTCAAATTTGAGGATGTGGCTTTGAATGGTGCATATTGAATGCACAAAAAGTCTGGAATTTAAATAATTATAGGAAATAAACGCCTTTGTAACCTGAACTTTCGTTCGAAACAGCCATACTTCAAAGGAGATGACCCAGTTTGTACACGAAGTGCATCCAATTTTGGCCATAACCATATCAACCTTTTAGCACATTCTACTGGGTGTAATGATGATACCACGCCTAGTTTCAACCATGTCAGTGTTCATTTGTACTGCTTTTCAATTTCAGGGTCATTGAGCTAAAAAAAATAATTAAATACATGAAACATAGCAAATGAAGTTAGAAATGGTTGAAATTTGAGGAGGTGGTTTCAATAGTGCATATTGAATGCAAAAAATTATAGAGTTTAAATAAGTTAAAAAATGAAATGCCTTTGTAACGGATGAGTTTTCGTGTGAAACCCTCATACTTCGAAGGAGATGGTCCAGTTTGTACACGAAGTGCATCCAGGTTTTGCCGTAACCCTCTTAACTTTTTAGAACATGCTATGTGGGTGAAATGATGATGCCATGCCATGTTTCAACCTTTTCAGGGTTCATTTGTACTACTTTTCAATTTCAGGGCCATTCAGGTGAAAGAAATCATTAAATGCATGAAAAGTAGAAAATGAAGTTAGAAATGCTTGAAATTTGAGGATGTGGCTTCGAATGGTGCATATTGAATGCACAAAAATTTTGTGTTTTAAATAAGTTAAAAAAATAAAATGCCTTTGTAACAAATGAGTTTTCGTTCGAAACCCTCACACATCGAAGGAGATGGTCCATTTCGGACACAAAGCGCATCCAGTTTTTGAACTAACCCTCTCAAATTTTCTACACATGCTATGTGGGTAAAATGATGATACGATGCCAGGTTTCAAACTATTCAGAGTTTATTTCTACTTCTTTTCAATTTCAGGGTCATTCAGTGGAAAAAATTAGTAAATGCATGAAAAATAGAAAATGAACTGAGAAATGGTTGAAATATGATGATATGGCTTTAACCGGTACATAATAAATGCACAAAAAGTCTGGAGTTTAAATAAGTTTAAAAAATGAAATGCCTTCGTAACACATGAGTTTCCTTTGAAACTCTCATACTTCGAAGGAGATGGTCGAGTTTGTACATGAAGTTCATCCAATTTTGGTCGTAACCCTCTAAACTTTTTAGCACATGCTATGTGGGTTAAATGATATTACCATGCCAAGTTTCAACCTTTTCAGTGTTCATTTGTACTGCTTTTCAATTTGAGGGTCATTTAGCGCAAAAATGATTAAATGAATGAAACATAGCAAATGAAGTTAGAAATGGTGCAAAATTTGAGGATGTGGCTTTGAATGGTGCATATTTATGCTCAAAAAGTCTGGAATTTAAATAATTTTACAAAATAAATGCCTTTGTAACCGAGAACTTTCGTTCGAAACCGCCATACTTCGAAGGAGATGATCCAGTTTGTACATGAAGTGCATCCAATTTTTGCCTTAACCGTATCAACCTTTTATCACATTCTATCTAGGTGTAATGATGATACCATGCCTAGTTTAAACCATGTCAGAGTTTATTTGTACTGCTTTTCAATTTCAGGGCCATTGATCTAAAAATCATTAAATGAATGAAACATAGCAAATGAAGTTAGAAATGTTTGAAATTTGAGGAGGTGCTTTGAATAGTGCATATTGAATGCAAAAAAATATGGAGTTTAAATAAGTTAAAAAATGAAATGCCTTTGTAACGGATGAGTTTTTGTATGAAACCCTCATACTTCGAAGGAGATGGTCCAGTTTGTACACGACGTGCATCCAGGTTTTGCCGTAACCCTCTTAACGTTTTAGAACATGCTATGTGGGTGAAATGATGATGCCATGCCATGTTTCAACCTTTTCACGGTTCATTTGTACTACTTTTCAATTTCACGACCATTCGGGTGAAAGAAATTATTAAATGCATGAAAGTAGAAAATGAAGTTAGAAATGCTTGAAATTTGAGGATGTGGCTTCGAATGGTGCATATTGAATGCACAAAAAGTTTGTGTTTTAAATAAGTTAAAAAAATAAAATGCCTTCGTAACAGATGAGTTTTCGTCCGAAACCCTCACACATCGAAGGAGATGGTCCATTTTGGACACAAAGTGCATCCAGTTTTTGAACTAACCCTCTCAACTTTTTTACACATGCTATGTGGGTAAAATGATGATACCATGCCAGGTTTCAAACTATTCAGAGTTTATTTCTACTGCTTTTCAATTTCAGGGTCATTCAGTTCAAAAAATTAGTAAATGCATGAAAAATAGAAAATTAAATTAGAAATGGTTGAAATATGAGGATCTGGCTTTGACTGGTACATAATAAATGCACAAAAAGTCTGGAGTTTAAATAAGTTTAAAAAATTAAATGCCTTCGTAACACATGAGTTTTCCTTTGACACTCTCATACTTCAAAGGAGATGGTCGTGTTTGTACAGGAAGTGCATCCAGTTTTTGTCGTAACCCTCTAAACTTTTTAGCACATGCTATGTGGGTTAAATGATATTACCATGCCTAGTTTCAACCTTTTCAGTGTTCATTTGTACTGCTTTTCAATTTGAGGGTCATTCAACACAAAAATGATTAAATGCATGAAAAACACCAAATGAAGTTAGAAATGGTTCAAATTTGAGGATGTGGCTTTGAATGGTGCATATTTATGCACAAAAAGTCTGGACTTTAAATAATTTTAAAAAATAAATGCCTTTGTAACTGAGAACTTTCGTTCGAAACTGCCGTACTTTGAAGCAGATGATCATGTTTGTACACGAAGTGATTCCATTTTTTTCCATAATCGTATCAACCTTTTAGCACATTCTATGTGGGTGTAATGATGATACCATGCCCAGTTTCAACCATGTCAGAGTTCATTTGTACTGCTTTTCAATTTCAGGGTCATTGAGCTCAAAAATCATGAAATGCATGAAATATAGCAAATGAAGTTAGAAATGGTTGAAATTTGACGAGCTGCTTTGAATAGTGCATATTGAATGCAAAAAATTATAGAGTTTAAATAAGTTAAAAAATGAATTGCCTTTGTAACAAACGAGTTTTCCTATGAAACCCTCATACTTCGAAGGAGATGGTCCAGTTTGTACACGAAGTGCATCCAGTTTTTGCCGTAACCCTCTTAACTTTTTAGAACATGCTATGTGGGTGAAACGATGATGACATGCCAAGTTTCAACCTTTTAAGAGTTCATTTGTACTAATTTTCAATTTCAGGGCCATTCGGACGAAAGAAATCATTAAATGCATGAAAAGTAGAAAATGAAGTTAGAAATGCTTGAAATTTGAGGATGTGGCTTCGAATGGTGCATATTGAATGCACAAAAAGTCTGGGTTATAAATAAGTTAAAAAAATAAAAAGCCTTTGTAACAGATGAGTTTTTGTCCGAAACCCTCATCCATCGAAGGACATGGTCCATTTTGGACACAAAGTGCATCAAGTTTGTGAAGTAACCCGCTCAACTTTTTTACGAATGCTATGTGGGTAAAATGATGATACCATGCCAAGTTTCAAACTATTCAGAGTTTATTTCTACTCCTTTTCAATTTCAGGGTGATTGAGCGCAAAAAATCAGTAAATGCATGAAAAATAGAAAATGAACTTAGAAATGGTTGAAATATGAGGATCTGGCTTTGACTGGTACATAATAAATGCACAAAAAGTCTGGAGTTTAAATAAATTTAAGAAATCTAATGCCTTCGTAACACATGAGTTTTCCTCTGAAACTCTCATACTTCGAAGGAGATGGTCGAGTTTGTACATGAAGTGCATCTAGTTTTTGGCGTAACCCACTACAATTTTTAAAACATGCTATGTGGGTTAAATGATATTACCATGTCAAGTTTCAAGATTTTCAATGTTGATTTGTCCTGCTTTTCAATTTGAAGGTCATTCAGCGCAAAAAATGATTAAATGCATGAAAAACACCGAATGAAGATAGAAATGGTTCAAATTGAAAGATGTGGCTTTGAATGGTGCATATTTAATGCACAAAAATTCTGGACTTTAAATAATTTTAAAAAATAAATGCCTTTGTAACCAAGAACTTTCGTTCGAAACCTCCATACTTCGAAGGAGTTGATCCAGTTTGTACACGAAGTGCATCCCATTTTTGCCATAACCGTATCATCCTTTTCACACATTCTATCTAGGTGTAATGATGATATCATGCCAAGTTTGAACCATGTCAGAGTTCATTGGTACTGCTTTTCAGTGTCAAGGTCATTGAGCTAAAAAAATCAATAAATGCATGAAACATAGCAAATGAAGTTTGAAATGGTTGAAATATGAGGAGGTGCTTTGAATAGTGCATATTGAATGCAAAAAATTATATGAATGGTTGAAATATAGAGTTTAAATAGGTTAAAAAATGAATTGCCTTTGTAACAAACGAGTTTTCGTGTGAAACCCTCATACTTCGAAGGAGATGGTCCAGTTTGTACACGAAGTGCATCCAGTTTTTGTCGTAACCCTCTCAACTTTTTGGAACATGCTATGTGGGTGAAATGATGATGACATGCCAAGTTTCAACCTTTTAAGAGTTCCTTTGTACTAATTTTCAATTTCAGGTCCATTCGGATGAAAGAAATCATTAAATGCAAGAAAAGTAGAATATGAAGTTAGAAATGCTTGAAATTTGAGGATGTGGCTTCGAATGGTGCATATTGAATGCACAAACAGTCTGGGTTTTAAATAAGGTAAAAAAATAAAAAGCCCTTGTAACAGATGAGTTTTCGTCTGAAACCGTCATCCATCGAAGGAGATGGTCCATTTTGGACACAAAGTGCATCCAGTTTTTGAAGTAACCCTCTCAACTTTTTAACAAATGCTATGTGGGTAAAATGATGATACCATGCCATGTTTCAAACCATTCATAGTTTATTTCTACTTCTTTTCAATTTCAGGGTCATTGAGCGCAAAAAATCAATAAATGCATGAAAAATAGAAAATGAACTTAGAAATGGTTGAAATATGAGGATCTGGCTTTGACTGGTACATAATAAATGCACAAAAAGCTGGAGTTTAAATAAGTTTAAAAAATTAAATGCCTTCGTAACACATGAGTTTTCCTCTAAACCTCTCATACTTCGAAGGAGATGGTCGAGTTTGTACATGAAGTGCATCCAGTTTTTGTCGTAACCCTCTAAACTTTTTAGCACATTCTATGTGTGTTAAATGATATTACCATGCCAAGTTTCAACCGTTTCAGTGTTCATTTGTACTGCTTTTCAATTTGAGGGCCATTCAGCGCAAAAATGATTAAATGCATGAAAAACACCAAATGAAATTAGAAATGGTTCAAATTTGAGGATGTGCCTTTGAATGGTGCATATTTAATGCACAAAAAGTCTGGACTTTAAATAATTTTAAAAAATAAATGCCTTTGTAACCGAGAACTTTCATTCGAAACCGCCATACTTCGAAGGAGATGATTCAGTTTGTACAGGAGGTGCATCCAATTTTTGCCATAACCGTATCAACCTTTTAGCACATTCTATCTGGGTGTAATGGTGATACCATGCCCAGTTTCAACCATGTCAGAGTTCATTTGTACTGCTTTTCAATTTTAGGGTCATTGAGCTAAAAAATCATTAAATGCATGAAACATAGCAAATGAAGTTAGAAATGGTTGAAATTTGAGAAGGTGCTTTGAATAGTGCATATTGAATGCAAAAAATTATAGAGTTTAAATAATTTAAAAAATGAATTTCCTTATTAACAAACGAGTTTTTCGTGTGAAACCCTAATACTTCGAAGGAGATGGTCCAGATTGTACACGAAGTGCATCCAGTTTTTGCTGTAACCCTCTTGACTTTTTAGAAAATGCTATGTGGGTGAAATGATGATGACATGCCAAGTTTCAACCTTTTAAGAGTTCATTTGTACAAATTTTCAATTTCAGGGCCATTCGGATGGAAGAAATAATTAAATGCAGGAAAAGTAGAATATGAAGTTAGAAATGCTTGAAATTTGAGGATGTGGCTTCGAATGGTGCATATTGAATGCACAAAAAGTCTGGGTTTTAAATAAGGTAAAAAAATACAAAAGCCTTTGTAACAGATGAGTTTTCGTCCGAAACCCTCATCCAACGAAGGAGATGGTCCATTTTTGACACAAAGTGCATCTAGTTTTTGAATAACCCTCTCAACCTTTTTACAAATGCTATGTGGGTAGAATGATGATACCATGCCAAGTTTAAAACTATTGAGATTTTATTTCTACGTCTTTTCAATTTCAGGGTAATTGGGCGCAAAAACTCAGTAGATGGATGAAAAATAGAAAATGAACTTAGAAATGGTTGAAATATGAGGATCTGGCTTTGACTGGTACATAATAAATGCACAAAAAGTCTGGAGTTTAAATAAATTTAAAAAATGAAATGCCTTCGTAACATATGAGTTTTCCTCTGAAACTCTCATACTTCGAAGCAGATGGTCGAGTTTGTACAAGAAGTGCATCCAGTTTTTGTCGGAACCCTCTAAACCTTTTAGCACATGCTATGTGGGTTAAATGATATAACCATGCGAAGTTTCAACCTTTTCAGTGTTCATTTGTACTGCTTTTCAATTTGAGGGTCATTCGGTGCAAAAAATGATTAAATGCATGAAAAACACCAAATGAAGTTAGAAATGGTTCAAATTTGAGGATGTGGCTTTGAATGGTGCATATTGAATGCATAAAAAGTCTGGACTTTAAATAATTTTGAAAAATAAATGCCTTTGTAACCGAGAACTTTCGTTCGAAACCGCCATACTTCGAAGGAGATGATCTAGTTTGTACACGAAGTGCATCCAGTTTTTGCCATAACCATATCAACCTTTTAGCACATTCTATCTGGGTGTAATGATGATACCATGCCCAGTTTCAAACATGTCAGAGTTCATTTGTACTGCTTTGCAATTTCAGGGTCATTGAGCTAAAAAAATCATTAAATGCATGAAACATAGCAAATGAAGTAAGAAATGGTTGAAATTTGAGGAGGTGCTTCGAATAGTGCATATTGAATGCAAAAAATTATAGAGTTTAAATAAGTTAAAGAAATTAAATGCCTTTGTAACAGATGTGTTTTCATGTGAAACCCTCATTCTTCGAAGGAGCTGGTCCAGTTTGTACACGAAGTGGATCTAGTTTTTGCCGGCACCCTCTCAACTTTTTAGAACATGCTATGTGGGTGAAATGATGATGACATGCCAAGTTTCAACCTTTTAAGAGTTCATTTGTACTAATTTTCAATTTTAGGGCTATTCGGATGAAAGAAATCATTAAATGCATGAAAAGTAGAATATGAAGTTAGAAATGCTTGAAATTTGAGGATGTGGCTTCGAATGGTGCATATTGAATGCACAAAAAGTATGGGTTTTAAATAAGGTAAAAAAAATAAAAAGCCTTTGTAACAGATGTGTTTTCGTCCGAAACCCTCATCCATCGAAGGAGATGGTCCATTTTGGACACAAAGTGCATCCAGTGTTTGAATAACCCTCTCAACCTTTTTACAAATGCTATGTGGGTAAAATGATGATAGCATGCCAAGTTTCAAACTATTCAGAGTTTATTTCTACTGCTTTTCAATTTCAGGATCATTCAGTGCAAAAAATCAGTAAATGCATGAAAATGGAAAATGAACTTAGAAATGGTTGAAATATGAGGATCTGGCTTTGACTGATACATAATAAATGCACAAAAAGTCTGGAGTTTAAATAAGTTTAAAAAATGAAATGCCTTCGTAACACATTAGTTCCTTTCTGTGACTCTCATACTTCGAAGGAGATGGTCGAGTTTGTACATGAAATGCATCGAGTTTTTGTCGTAACACTCTAAACTTTTTAGCACATGCTATGTGGGTTAAATGATATTACCATGCCAAGTTTCAACCTTTTCAGTGTTCATTTGTACTGCTTTTCAATTTGAGGGTCATTGAGCGCAAAAAATGATTAAATGCATGAAAAACACCAAATGAAGTTAGAAATGGTTCAAATTTGAGGATGTGGCTTTGAATGGTGCATATTGAATGCACAAAAAATGTGGACTTTAAATAATTTTAAAAAATAAATGCCTTTCTAACCGAGAATTTTCGTTCGAAACGCCGTACTTCGAAGGAGATGATCCAGTTTGTACACGAAGTGCATCCAATTTTTTCCATGACCATATCAACCTTTTAGCATATTCTATCTGGGTGTAATGATGATACCATGCCCAGTTTCAACCATGTTAGAGTTCATTTGTACTGCTTTTCAATTTCAGGGTCACTACGCTAAAAAATCATTAAATGCATGAAACATAGCAAATGAAATTAGAAATGTTGAAATTTAAGGAGTTGCTTTGAATAGTGAATATTGAATGCAAAAAATTATAGAGTTTCAATAAGTTAAAAAAATAAAATTCCTTTGTAACGGATGAGTTTTCGTGTGAAACCCTCATACTTCGAAGGAGATGGTCCAGTTTGTACACGAAGTGCATCCAGTTTTTGTCGTAACCCTCTTAACTTTTTAGAACATGCTATGTGGGTGAAATGATGAGGACATGCCAAGTTTCAACCTTTTCAGAATTCATTTGTACTACTTCTCAATTTCAGGGCCATTCAGCTGAAAGAAATCATTAAATGCATGAAAATTAGAAAATGAAATTAGAAATGCTTGAAATTTGAGGATGTGGCTTCGAATGGTAAACATTGAATGCACAAAAAGTCTGGGTTTTAAATAATTAAAAAAATAAAATGCCTTCGTAACAGATGAGTTTTCGTCCGGAACCATCACACATCGAAGGAGATGGTCCATTTTGGACACAAAGTGCATCCAGTTTTTGAACTAACCCTCTCAACTTTTTTACACATGCTATGTGGGTAAAATGATGATACCATGCCAGGTTTCAAACTATTCAGAGTTTATTTCTACTGCTTTTCAATTTCAGGGTCATTTAGTGCAGAAAATTAGTAAATGCATGAAAAATTGAAAATGAACTTAGAAATGGTTGAAATATGAGGATGTGGCTTTGACTGGTACATAATAAATGCAGAAAAATTCTGGAGTTTAAATAAGTTTAAAAAAATGAAATGCCTTCGTAACACATGAGTTTTCCTCTGAAACTCTCAACTGCGAAGGAGATGGTCGAGTTTGTACATGAAGTGCATCTAGTTTTTGTCGTAACCCTCTTAACTTTTTAACACATGCTATATGGGTTAAATGATATTACCATGCCAAGTTTCAACCTTTTCAGTGTTCATTTGTACTACTTTTCAATTTGAGGGTCATTCAGCGCAAAAATGATTAAATGCATGAAAAACACCAAATGAAGCTAGAAATGGTTCAAATATGAGGATGTGGCTTTGAAAGGTGCATATTGAATGCACAAAAATTCTGGACATTAAATAATTTTGACAAATAAATGCCTTTGTAACCGAGAACTTTCATTCGAAACCGCCATACTTCAAAGGAGATGATCCAGTTTGTACACGAAGTGCATCCAATTTTTACCATAACCGTATCAACCTTTTAGCTCATTCTATCTGGGTGTAATCATGATACAATGCCCAGTTTCAACCATGTCAGAGTTCATTTGTACTGCATTTCAATTTCACGGTCATTGAGCTAAAAAAATCATTAAAGGCATGAAACATAGCAAATGAAGTTAGAAATGGTTGAAATTTGAGGAGGTGCTTTGAATAGTGCATATTGAATGCCAAAAATTATAGAGTTTAAATAAGTTAAAAAATGAATTACCTTTGTGGGTGAAATGATCATGACATGCCAAGTTTCAACCTTTGAAGAGTTCATTTGTACTAATTTTCAATTTCAGGGCCATTCTGATGAAACAAATCATTAAATGCATGAAACGTAGAAAATGAAGTTAGAAATGCTTGAAATTTGAGGATGTGGCTTCGAATGGTGCATATTGAATGCACAAAAAGTCTGGGTTTTAAATAAGGTAAAAAAATAAAAAGCCTTTGTAACAGATGAGTTTTCGTCCGAAACCCTCATCCATCGAAGGAGACGGTCCATTTTGGACACAATGTGCATCCAGTTTTTGAAGTAACCCGCTCAACTTTTTTACAAATGCTATGTGGGTAAAATGATGATACCATGCCAAGTTTCAAAATATTCTGAGTTTATTTCTACTTCTTTTCAATTTCAGGGTCACTGAGCGCAAAAAAATAGTAAATGCATGAAAAATAGAAAATGAACTTAGAGATGGTTGAAATATGAGGATCTGGCTTTGACTGGTACATAATAAATGCACAAAAGTGTGGAAGTTTAAATAAGTTTAAAAAAATGAAATGCCTTCGTAACACATGAGTTTTCCTCTGAAACTCTCATACTCTGAAGGAGATGGTCGAGTTTGTACATGAAGTGCATCCAGTTTTTGTCGTAACCCTCTAAACTTTTTAGCACATGCTATGTGGGTTAAATGATATTACCATGCCGAGTTTCCACCTTTACAGTGTTCATTTGTACTGCTTTTCAATTTGAGGGTCATTCAGCGCAAAAAATTATTAAATGCATGAAAAACACCAAATGAAGTTAGAAATGGTTCAAATATGAGGATGTGGTTTGAATGGTGCATATTGAATGCACAAAAAGTCTGGACTTTAAATAATTTTAAAAAATAATGGCTTTGTAACCGAGAACTTTTGTTCGAAGCCGCCATACTTCGAAGGAGATGATCTAGTTTGTACACGAAGTGCATCCTGTTTTTGAAGTAACCCTCTCACTTTTTTACAAATGCTACGTGGGTAAAATGATGATACCACGCCAAGTTTCAAACTATTCAGAGTTCATTTCTACTTCTTTTCAATTTCAGGGTCATTGAACGCAAAAAATCAGTAAATGCATGAAAAATAGAAAATGAACTTAGAAATGGTTGGAATATGAGGATCTGGCTTTGACTGGTACATAATAAATGCACAAAAAGTCTGGAGTTTAAATAAGTTAAAAAAATGAAATGCCTTCATAACACATGATTTTTCCTCCGAAACACTGATACTTCGAAGGAGATGGTCGAGTTTGTACATGAAGTGCATCTAGTTTTTGTCATAACCCTCTAAACTTTTTAGCACATGCTATGTGGGTTAAATGATATTACCATGCCAAGTTTCAACCTTTTCAGTGTTCATTTGTACTGCTTTTCAATTTGAGGGTCATTCAGCACAAAAATGATTAAATGCATGAAAAACACCAATGAAGTTAGAAATGGTTCAAATTTGAGGATGTGGCTTTGAATGGTGCATATTGAATGCACAAAAAGTCTGGACTTTCAATAATTTTAAAAAATAAATGCCTTTGTAACTGAGAACTTTCGTTCGAAACCGCCATACTTCGAAGGAGATGATCTAGTTTGTACCCGAAGTGCATCCAGTTTTTAGCACATTCTATGTGGGTAAACGATGATACCATTCCCAGTTTCAACCTTTTCAGAGTTAATTTGTATTGCATTTCAATTTCAGCGTCATTCGAGTAAAAATCATGAAATGCATGAAAAATAGCAAATCAAGTTATAAATGGTTGAAATTTGGGGATATTGGTTTGAATGGTGCATATTGAATTCAAAAAATTGTGGAGTTGAAATAAGTTTAATAAAATGAAAGCCTTTGTAACAGATGAATTTTCATCCAGAACTGTTAGACTACGAAGGAGATGGTCTAGTTTGTACACGAAGTGCATCTAGTTTTTGACTGGACCCTCTCAATTCTTTAGAACATGTTATTTGGTTAAAATGATGATATCATGCCAAGAGTCAACCTTTTCAAAGTTCGTTTGTACTAGTTGCAATTTCAGGGTCATTCATGGCAAAATAATCATTAAATGCATGAAAAATAGCAAATTAAGTTACAAATGGTTGAAATTTGATGATGTGTCTTTGAATGGTGCATATTGAATGCACATAATGTCTGGAGTTCAAAATTGTTAAAAAAATGAAATGCCTTTGTAACAGATGAGTATTCGTTTGAAACCCTCATACTTCGAAGGAGATAGTCCAGTTTGTACACGAAGTGCATCGAGTTTTTGTCGTAACCCTCTCAACTGTTTAGAGCTTGCCACATGGGTGAAATGATCATGTCATGCCAAGTTTCAAACTTTTAAAGTTCATTTGTACTGCTTTTCAGTTTCAGGGTCAGTCAGCTAAAAGAAATAATTAAATGCATAAAAATAGCAAATGAAGTTAGAAATGGCTTTGAATGGTGGATATTAAATGCACAAAAATTATGGAGTTTAAATAAGTTTAAAATAATGATATGTGGGTTAAATGATGATACCATGCCAAGTTTCAACCTTTTCAATGTTCATTTGTACTACTTTTCAATTTCAGGGTCTTTCAGCACAAAAAACATTAAATGCATGAAAAACAACAAATGAAGTTAGCAACGGTTGAAATTTGAGGATGTGGCCTTGAATGGTGCATATTTAATGCACTAAAATTCTGGAGTTCAGATAAGTTAAGAAATGAAATGCCTTCGTAACAGATGAGTTTTCGTCCCAAACCGTCATACTTCGAAGGAGATGATCGAGTTTGTACACGAAGTGCATCTAGTTTATGTTGTAACCCTTTCAACCTTTTATAACATGATATGTGGTTAAAATAATGATACTATGCGAAGTTTCCACCTTTTTAGAGTTCATTTCTACTGCTTTTCAATTTCAGAGTCATTCAGCGCAAAAAAATCATTAAATGCATGAAAAAATTAAGATGATATTAGAAATGGTTCAAATTTGAGGACTTGCATTTTAATGGTGGATATTGAATGGAAACAAAGTGTGTAATTCAAATAAGTTAAAAGTGAATTGCCTTTGTAACAAATGAGTTTTCATCCGAAACCCTCATACTTCGAAGGAGATGGTTCAGTTTGTACACGAAGTATATCCAGTTTTTGCGATAACCCTCCCAACTTGTAGACTATTCTATGTGGGTTAAATGATGATGACATGCCAAGTTTCAACCTTTTTAGAGTTCATTTGTACTACTTTTCAATTTCAGGGCCATTCAGCTAAAAGAAATCATTAAATGCATGAAAAGTAGAAAATGAAGTTAGAAATGCTTGAAATTTGACGATGTGGCTTCGAATGGTGCACATTGAATGCACAAAAAGTCTGGGTTTTAAATAATTAAAAAAATAAAATGCCTTCGTAACAGATGAGTTTTCGTCCAGAACCATCACACATCGAAGGAGATGGTCCATTTTGGACACAAAGTGCATCCAGTTTTTGAACTAACCCTCTCAACTTTTTGACACATGCTATGTGGATAAAATGATGATACCATGCGAGGTTTCAAACTATTCAGAGTTTATTACTACTGCCTTTCAATTTCAGGGTCATTCAGTGCAAAAAATCAGTAAATGCATGAAAAATTGAAAATGAACTTAGAAATGGTTGAAATATGAGGATCTGGCTTTGACTGGTACATAATAAATGCACAAAAATTCTGGAGTTTGAATACGTTTTAAAAAATGAAATGCCTTCATAACACATGAGTTTTCCTCTGAAACTCTCAACTTCGAAGGAGATGGTCGAGTTTGTACATGAAGTGCATCCAGTTTTTTTCGTAACCCTCTAAACTTTTTAACACACGCTATATGGGTTAAATGGTATTACCATGCCAAGTTTCAACCTTTTCAGTGTTCATTTGTACTGCTTTTCAATTTGAGGGTCATTCAGCGGAAAAATGATTAAATGCATGAGAAACACCAAATGAAGTTAGAAATGGTTCAAATATGAGGATGTGGCTTTGAATGGTGGATATTGAATTCACAAAAAGTCTGGACTTTAAATAATTTTAAAAAATAAATGCCTTTGTAACCGAGAACTTTCATTCGAAACCGCCATACTTCAAAGGAGATGATCCAGTTTGTACACGAAGTGCTTCCAATTTTTGCCATAACCGTATCAACCTTTTAGCACATTCTATCTAGGTGTAATGATGATACCATGCCGAGTTTCAGCCATGTCAGAGTTCATTTGTATTGCTTTTCAATTTCAGGGTCATTGAACTAAAAAATCATTAAATGCATGAAACATAGCAAATGAAGTTAGAAATGGTTGAAATTTGAGGAGGTGCTTTGAATAGTGCATATTGAATGCCAAAAATTATAGAGTTTAAATAAGTTAAAAAATGAATTGCCTTTGTAACAAACGAGTTTTCGTGTGAAACCCTCATACTTGGATGGAGATGGTCCAGTTTGTACACGAAGTGCATCCAGTTTTTGCCGTAACCCTCTTAACTTTTTAGAACATGCTATGTGGGTGAAACGATGATGACATGCCAAGTTTCAACCTTTTAAGAGTTCATTTGTACTAATTTTCAATTTCAGGGCCATTCGGATGAAAGAAATCATTAAATGCATGAAAAGTAGAAAATGAAGTTAGAAATGCTTGAAATTTGAGGATGTGGCTTCGAATGGTGCATATTGAATGCACAAAAACTCTGGGTTATAAATAAGTTAAAAAAATGAAATGCCTTCGTAACACATGAGTTTTCCTCTGAAACTCTCATACTCTGAAGGAGATGGTCGAGTTTGTACATGAAGTGCATCGAGTTTTTGTCGTAACCCTCTAAACTTTTTAGCACATGCTATGTGGGTTAAATGATATTACCATGCCAAGTTTCCACCTTTTCAGTGTTCATTTGTACTGCTTTTCAATTTGAGGGTCATTCAGCGCAAAAAATTATTCAATGCATGAAAAACATCAAATGAAGTTAGAAATGGTTCAAATATGAGGATGTGGCTTTGAATGGTGCATATTGAATGCACAAAAAGTCTGGACTTTAAATAATTTTAAAAAATAAATGCCTTTGTAACCGAGAACTTTCGTTCGAAGCCGCCATACTTCCAAGGAGATGATCGAGTTTGTACACAAAGTGCATCCTGTTTTTGAAGTAACCCTCTCACCTTTTTTACAAATGCTATGTGGGTAAAATGATGATACCATGCCAAGTTTCAAACTATTCAGAGTTCATTTCTACTTCTTTTCAATTTCAAGGTCATTGAGCGCAAAAAATCAGTAAATGCATGAAAAATAGAAAATGAACTTAGAAATGGTTGAAATATGAGGATCTGGCTTTGACTGGTACATAATAAATGCACAAAAAGTCTGGAGTTTAAATAAGTTAAAAAAATGAAATGCCTTCGTAACACATGATTTTTCCTCCGAAACTCTCATACTTCGAAGGAGATGGTCGAGTTTGTACATGAAGTGCATCCAGTTTTTGTCATAACCCTCTAAAATTTTTAGCACATGCTATGTGGGTTAAATGATATTACCATGCCAAGTTTCAACCTTTTCAGTGTTCATTTGTACTGGTTTTCAATTTGAGGGTCATTCAGCGCAAAAATGATTAAATGCATGAACAACACCAAATGAAGTTAGAAATGGTTCAAATTTGAGGATGTGGCTTTGAATGGTGCATATTGAATGCACAAAAAGTCTGGACTTTAAATAATTTTAAAAAATAAATGCCTTTGTAACCGAGAACTTTCGTTCGAAACAACCATACTTCGAAGGAGATGATCCAGTTTTAACGCGAAGTGCATCCAGTTTTTAGCACATTCTATGTGGGGAAACGATGATACCATTCCCAGTTTCAACCTTTTCACAGTTAATTTGTATTGCATTTCAATTTCAGGGTCATTCAAGTAAAAATCATGAAATGCAAGAAAAATAGCAAATCAAGTTATAAATGGTTGAAATTTGGGGATATTGGTTTGAATGGTGCATATTGAATTCAAAAAAATTGTGGAGTTGAAATAAGTTTAATAAAATGAAAGCCTTTGTAACAGATGAATTTTCATCCAGAACTGTTAGACTACGAAGGAGATGGTCTAGTTTGTACACGAAGTGCATCTAGTTTTTGACTGGACCCTCTCAATTCTTTAGAACATGTTATTTGGTTAAAATGATGATATCATGCCAAGAGTCAACCTTTTCAGGGTTCGTTTGTACTAGTTTGCAATTTCAGGGTCATTCATGGCAAAATAATCATTAAATGCATGCAAAATAGCAAATTAAGTTACAAATGGTTGAAATTTCATGATGTGTATTTGAACGGTGCATATTGAATGCACATAATGTCTGGAGTTCAAAATTGTTAAAAAAATGAAATGCCTTTGTAACAGATGAGTATTCGTCTGAAACCCTCATACTTCGAAGGAGATAGTCCAGTTTGTACACGAAGTGCATCCAGTTTTTGTCGTAACCCTCTCAACTTTTTAGAGCTTGCGATATGGGTGAAATGATCATGTCATGCCAAGTTTCAAACTTTTTAAAGTTCATTTGTACTGATTTTCAATTTCAGGGTTAGTCAGCTAAAAGAAATAATTAAATGCATAAAAATAGCAAATGAAGTTAGAAATGGTTGAAATTTGAGGATGTGGCTTTGAATGGTGGATATTAAATGCACAAAAATTATAGAGTTTAAATAAGTTCAAAATAATGATATGTGGGTTAAATGATGATACCATGCCAAGTTTCAACCTTTTCAATGTTCATTTGTACTACTTTTCAATTCCAGGGTCTTTCAGCACAAACACCATTAAATGCATGAAAAACGACAAATGAAGTTAGCAACAGTTGAAATTTGAGGATGTGGCCTTGAATGGTGCATATTTAATGCACTAAAAGTCTGGAGTTCAGATAAGTTAAAAAATGAAATGCCTTCGTAACAAATGAGTTTTCGTCCCAAACCGTCATACTTCGAAGGAGATGATCCAGTTTGTACACGAAGTGCATCTAGTTTATGTTGTAACCCTTTCGACCTTTTATAACATGCTATGTGGTTAAAATGATGATACTTTGCGAAGTTTCCACCTTTTTGGAGTTCATTTCTACTGCCTTTCAATTTCAGAGTCATTCAGCGCAAAAAAATCATTAAATGCATGAAAAAATTCAAATGAAATTAGAAATGGTTCAAATTCGAAGACTTGCATTGTAATGGTGGATATTGAATGGAAACAAAGTGTGTAATTCAAATAAGTTAAAAGTGAATTGCCTTTGTAACAAATGAGTTTTCATCCGAAACCCTCATACTTCGAAGGAGATGGTTCAGTTTGTACACGAAGTGCATCCAGTTTTTGCCATAACCCTCCCAACTTTTTAGAACATGCTATGTGGGTTAAATGATGATGAAATGCAAGTTTCAACCTTTTCAGAGTTCATTTGTACTACTTTTCAATTTCAGGGCCATTCAGGTGAAAGATATCATTAAATGCATGAAAAGTAGAAAATGAAGTTAGAAATGCTTGAAATTTGAGGATGTGGCTTCGAATGGTGCATATTGAATGCACAAAAAGTCTGGGTTTGAAATAGGTTAAAATAAATAAAATGGCTTTGTAACAGATGAGTTTTCGTCTGAAACCCTCATACATCGATGGAGATGGTCCATTTTGGACACAAAGTGCATCCAGTTTTCGAAGTAACCCTCTCAACTTTTTTACACATGCTATGTCGTAAAATGATGATACCATGCCAAGTTTCAAACTATTCACAGTTTATTTCTACTGCTTTTCAATTTCAGGGTCATTGAGCGCAAAAAGTCAGTAAATGCATGAAAAATAGAAAATGAACTTAGAAATGGGTGAAATATGAGGATCTGGCTTTGACTGATACATAATAAATGCACAAAAAGTCTGGAGTTTAAATAAGTTTAAAAAATGAAATGCCTTTGTAACACATGAGTTTTCCTCCGAAACTCTCATACTTCGAAGTAGATGCTCGAGTTTGTACATGAAGTGCATCCAGTTTTTGTCATAACCCCCTAAACCTTTTAGCACATGCTATGTGGGTTAAATGATATTACCATGCCAAGTTTCAACCTTTTCAGTGTTCATTTGTACTGCTTTTGAATTTGAGGGTCATTCAACGCAAAAAATGATTAAATGCATGAAAAACACCAACTATAGTAATAAATGGTTCAAATTTGAGGATGTGGCTTTGAATGGTGCATATTGAATGCACAAAATGTTTGGACTTTAAATAATTTAGAAAAATAAATGCCTTTGTAACCTAGAACTTTCGTCTGAAACCGCCATACTTCGAAGGAGATGATCCAGTTTTTACGTGAAGTGCATCCAGTTTTTAGCACATTCTATGTGGGTGAAACGATGATACCATTCCCAGTTTTAACATTTTCAGTGTTAATTTGTACTGCATTTCAATGTTAGGGTCATTCAGCTAAAAAATTATGAAATGCATGTAAAATAGCAAATCAAGTTAGAAATGGTTGAAATTTGGGGATATTGGTTTGAATGGTGCATATTGAATGCAAAAAAATTGTGGAATTGAAATAAGTTTAATAAAATGAAAGCCTTTGTAACAGACGAATTTTCATCCGGAACTGTCATACTATGAAGGAGATGGTCTAGTTTGTACACGAAGTGCATCTAGTTTTTGATGGAAGCCTCTCAATTCTTAAGAACATGTTATTTGGTTAAAATGATGATATCATGCCAAGTGTCAACCTTTTCAGAGTTCATTTGTACTACTTCTGAATTTCAGGGTCATTCATCGCAAAATAATCATTAAATGCATGAAAAATAGTAAATTAATTTACAAATGGTTGAAATTTGATGATGTGTCTTTGAATTTTGCATATTGAAGGAACATAATGTTTGGACTTTAAAAATGTTAAAAAATGAAATGCCTTTGTAACAGATGAGTATTCGTCTGAAACCCTCATACTTCGAAGGAGATAGTCCAGGTTGTACACGAAGTGCATCCAGTTTCTATCGTAACCCTCTCAACTTTTTAGAGCTTGCCATGTGGGTGAAATGGTGATGTCATGCCAAGTTTCAAACTTTTTAAAGTTCATTTGTACTGCTTTTCAATTTGAGGGTCATTCAGCCAAAAGTGTAACATCCCAAACTTTGGAATGTTATAATAAATATTAGAATGATTGATTGTTTGATTGAGTGATTGAAAGTGAGTGAAAATTTGAAACTTTGAAAACTTTTGAATGAGAGGGAATAAAATGATTTTCCCATGTGATTTGAATTCCATTTGAAAATATTTCAAATTCAGAAACTTTGTGCAACTCAATGATTTTCATGAGAGAGGATAATATGACTTCTTCATATCATATGAAATATGAGTTGGAAGTTTAAATTTTTGAAGTTGAAAATTATTTGACATAATTCTCATATGGAGTTTCACTTTCATTTAAATTCCCTATTTTGAATTTGCAAGCATCCAAACCCCTTGCAAAGATATTTGAGAGGAGTAATATGACACTCCAAAGCCAGGGGTTAATTTGTGAAGTTTTTGAATCATCAAACCCAAAAAGTTATTTGAAAAATATTTGCAAAAGTAAATATAGCCAATTAAGGCATTTTCTGAAAAATGATTTTTTTGAAAAACCTTTAATTTGGCCAGGAAAAAATGTCCATTAAATGGCATTTATTCTCCTGATACTTTCGGTATAAAACTTTTATTTTTCAGGCTAGCATTTATGGTCAACAAATGGTTTTGGTTTGCTATAAAAATAAAATAGGAAATCTTTAAAAGGCTTTAAAAGCTGCCAGCCCAGCCCCCCCTAATCTCGCCCGAAACCACTCCCGACCGGTCAATCGATGCGCTCTGCACTCCCTCTCTCCCACTGACGCCCGGCCCCACCGTCCGACCTCGAGATCCCGCCGGTCACCCCTCTCCTCCATCCCCTCCCCTGACCTCGTCGGCGAATCCGCGCTGGAGACTCCTCCTCCTATCTCCCTCCCTCGACCCCGCCCCCTCCTATAAGAAGCCCGAGGATCCCTCCCTCCATTCCCCACCTCCCCCCTCTGCTCGAACCTTTTCCCTTGCCGGAATCGCTCGCCGGAGCTACCGGTAGCCGCCGCACCTTTGCCCTCGTGCCCGTCGCCACACCCGTCCCCGAGCCCTCTTGAGACCTCCGACGACCTCCCTGCACTCGTGCGCACCTCCCCATCCCCTCTCCTTCGCCGGAAATCCTCCAGAGCCGCCAAACCACCACCCTCCCCGGAAATTCCTCGGACACCACCATCCCGAAGCCCCCCCGAGCTCGCCACCGTCGTCTCCGTCACCCCCTCGCCCCGCAGACGCCACCAATCGTCGCCAGGGAGTCGCCGCCGTCGTCTGGACCACTCAACTGCCACGGAAGACCACCGGAGACGCGTCCCCGACGACCTCGCCATCCTTGTCGTCGACCTCGACCTCGCCGGAGCTTTTTCCACCGCGGTGAGCCTCCCTTCCTCCTCCACCGTCAGATCTAAAACCAACGCATAGGATTAGAACCTTTTTATAAACGAATCGGTATCGCTTAAACTTCGGCCGTCCGCTCGCTTTTCCCTGCGCACGCGCTAGCAGCCAATAAGATTCTGCCATGTAGCCTTAGCCGATCGTTAGGTTTTATTTTCTTTTCTGTTTTGTTTTTAGTAAACAGAATAGCTTCTGATTTTCTTTTGCTTATATCTTTTATGTTTTCAAGTATTTTAACTTGATTCTTTTTGCATTAGGACAGAAATTTTATCTAGTATCTGTAGATGCCAAGTTTGACCATATTTGAATACTAATATTTGAATTTAAACATATTTGATTTAAATTTTGTTTTTTGAATATCTTGAGTTCTAAAATGTATTTTGAGTTGATTCTTTTCGCTACTTGTCACTAGTGACCTTAGTTATCAGTAGGTAGAGTTTGGGAATTTTTAGAATATTCTAAAATAGTATTTTCAACCAAAACAGATTCTGTTTAGTTCTTGTTAGGATTATTTATCTTCCTTTTGTTTTAAATTGTGTTAAAATTATTTTCGTTTATATTAGTTGATAAATTTTATAAAGTTTTCTGTTAGAAGATAGTAGTCCTTCAAAACAAATATTATTTTATTAGTGGATTGCATGGAATCAATTCTAGTTCAATAATAACTTGCAATTGGATTTCCATTGCTAGTTTGATTTGCTATTTGAAAATACTTTTAATAAAATTTTGTTTTATAAAATATACTTTCTATCAACTTAGTTACTATATATTTTGTTTTCTGTTAGTTATCAGTAGTACTTCAACTAAACTTATTTTATGTTATTATTTTGATAGCATGAAATCAATTCTAGTTTCATAATAACTTGCAAATTGATTTCATTGCTAGTTGGAACTCTTATTTGAAAATATTTTCATAACTTGTTTTATAAGTTTAATTTTCTGTTAACTTAATTTTTTTGTACTTTGTTTTTCCCTTATTTTAATATTGGATTGTTTTACTTGTTGTTAAGCTTAGTGGGCAAACACTTATGTTGTTTAGAGTTTTGTTTTCATAAGTCTTACTTGTTCTTCAAAAGTAATTCTTTTACTAAAATACTTTTGTTATATTTTACTTTGTTTTTGTTTTGTTACTAGTTGTTGTAGAGGAAAACTACCTTAGTTGCTTTTATGAAAACTTGTTGACTTTAACTTTTGCCTTAAGTATTTCCTTCATCACCACCTTAGTTGTGTTGATGTAGTTTTGTCATTTGAGTTTTGTATTAAGTTTTTCCTTTCATCACCACCATGTTGCTTTTGGTTTGGTGTTGCGTTGTGATTGTTAGAATTGATTGCCAGTATGATTGCTTATATGAATGCAATGTTTGTTATATAGATTTTTTCATCGGAGAGTGACGAATATACTATCAAGTTATTTCTGAGAGCGATCTTTCTCTTCATCAATAGTACAGGCAAATTCACTTTGACCATCTTTTCATACATATGTTTTATTGCATGTAGTAACATCATTCAACAAAATCACTCTCGTAGTGTTATTGAAATTCTTGTAGTTGAGTAGAATGCATGAGGTAGGAACCCACCACTTGTTACTAAAGCCCCGGGAACGCTAGTTAGTGCAATGCTATGCTAAAGTAGACGGGGTCTGGTATGAGTGTTCGTGAGTGGTGTGAAGAAGGACTCCACGTCAAAATGACGACTTCATGAAGGCTTCTTCAAGACCAGCATATTCAAGACCTCAAGAGTTCGAGACTCGAGAAACAAGTTTTTCAATACACACTACTGGGTGAGGGATGGTTGAAACGGTACCCTGGAGAAACCAGTGGATTTGCCTAGGTGTTGCTGGAGATGGCCAGTATTCACGCGGAAAGCCTCACCCAGACTCAAAGGGAAGGATGAATACTTCATGCCCGTAAGCTTACCTGTGTAGCCACAAGTCATTATGGGCTCTGGCTTAGTTGGATATCGTGGTGACCCTGGACAGGCGGTGCTGCGAGATGTAGTAGAACGGTAGGAAAGGATGGGCACCGATAGAGTCGCAGGGAAACCCTTTGGAAGACCATGTTTTGGTCATCCGTTTCTCAAACACCCTAAAGTGCGAGAAATCAAACGAAGGCGACCAAATCTTGTGGGTAAAGTACACAACACTTTGCAGAGTTAAACCTAATCGATTTGTCGTGTCCCCGGTTACGTACAATTTGAGCTTCTAGACTTGGATCTATCTCTGAACTCTCAACACTGGACTGATAACTAATTGTGGGCAACTTAAGTTACTTGTGGGCATTGAGACATTGGTTGGCGGAACCATGTCATGGTAGGTAACTATATAGTGAAATTTCTGATATTCCTTTGTTGTAGGAAAAATAAAATCAGCTTTTACGCAAAAACTTAGATACAGAGCCACAAAGCCTTTGCATATAGAATAGTCTTTATTCTTCTGTTCTTCTATGGTGATCTTGCCAGTACATTCAATGTACTGACCTACACGATTGCAACGTCTTATGTTGCACATACTCTCCTACGAGGGGTAAGAGTACGATTTAGGGTTACGGTCCACACTCAACTTGTCGTTGGTGTTATTGGGACTCCACTCCCGTTGACTGTATTCGCTGCTATTTTAAGGTATATATCAATTTTACGTTAATTACATGTGATTGCGCTTTGATATATACATTGACGTACTGTGTGTGCCAGCATACTGATCCAGGGATGGCACAGAACACACAGAGGCTTGACTCGTTTTGAGTCGGGTCGCTACAAAAAGAAATAATTAAATGCATGAAAAATAGCAAATGTAGTTAGAATTGGTTGAAATTTGAGGATGTGGCTTCGACTGGTGGATCTTAAATGCACAAAATGTATGGAGTTTAAATAAGTTTAAAATAATGAAATGCCTTTTTAATAGATGAGTTTACGTCCGAAACCATCATACTTCGAAGGACACATTCCAGTTTGTACACGAAGTGCATCTACTTTTTGTCGTAACCCTCTAATTTTTTAGCACATGCTATGTGGGTTAAATGATGATACCATGCCAAGTTTCAACCTTTTCAATGTTCATTTGTACTACTTCTCAATTTCAGGGTCTTTCAGCACAAAAAACATTAAATGCATGAAAAACAACAAATGAAGTTAGAAACAGTTGAAATTTGAGGATGAGGCCTCGAATGGTGCATATTTAATGCACTAAAATTCTGGAGTTCAAATAAGTTAAAAAATGAAATGCTTTTGTAATAGATGAGTTTTCGTCCCAAACCGTCATACTTCAAAGGAGATGATCCAGTTTGTACACGATGTGCATCTAGTTTATGTTGTAACCCTTTCGACCTTTTATAACATGCTATGTGGTTAAAGTAATGAGACTGCGCGGAGTTTGCACCTTTTCAGAGTTCATTTCAACTGCTTTTCAATTTCAGGGTCATTCAGCGCAAAAAAAATCATTAGATGCATGAAAAATTGAAAATGAACTTAGAAAAGGTTCAAAATTGAGGACTTGCAGTTTAATGGTGGATATTGAATGGAAAAAAATGTGTAATTGAAATAAGTTAAAAAAGAATTGCCCTTGTAACAAAGGAGTTTTCATCCGAAACTCTCATACTTCGAAGGAGCTGGTTCAGTTTGTACACGAAATATATCCAGTTTTGCCATAACCCTCCCAACTTCTTAGAACATGCTATGTGGGTTAAATGATGATGATATGCCAAGCTTTAACATTCGGCTGAAAGAAATCATTAAATGCATGAAAAGTAGAAAATGAAGTTAGAAATGCTTGAAATTTGAGGATGTGGCTTCGAATGGTGCATATTGAATGCACAAAAAGTCTGGATTTTAAATAATTAAAAAATGCCTTTGTAACAGATGAGTTTTGGTCCGAAACCCTCATACATCGAAGGAGATGGTCCATTTTGGACACAAAGTGCATCCAGTTTTTGAAGTAACCGTCTCAACTTTTTTACACATGCTATGTGGGTAAAATGATTATACCATGCCAAGTTTCGAACTATTCAGAGTTTATTTCTACTGCTTTTCATTTTCAGGGTCATTGAGCATAAAAAATCAGTAAACGCATGAAAAATAGAAAATGAAATTAGAAATGGTTGAAATATGAGGATCTGGCTTTGAATGGTACATAATAAATGCACAAAAGTCTGGAGTTTCAATTCTGTTAAAAAAATGAAATGCCTTCGTAACACATGAGTTTTCTGCCAAAACACTCATACTTTGAAGGAGATGGTCGAATTTGCACATGAAGTGCATCCATTTTTTGTCGTAACCCTCTAAACTTTTTAGCACATGCTATGTAGGTTAAATGATATTATCATGCCAAGTTTCAACCTTTTATGTGTTCATTTGTACTGCTTTTCAATTTAAGGGTCATTCAGCGCAAAAAATGATTAAATGCATGAAAAACACCAAATGAAGTTAGAAATGGTTCAAATTTGAGGATGTGGCTTTGAATGGTGCATATTGAATGCACAAAACCTCTGGACTTTAAATAATTTTAAAAAATAAATGCCTTTGTAACCGAGAACTTTCGTCGAAACCGCCATACCTCGAAGGAGATGGTTCAGTTTGTACACGAAGTGCATCCAGTTTTTAGCACATTCTATGTGGGTGAAACGATGATACAATTCCCAGTTTCAAAATTTTTATAGTTAATTTGTAAAACATTAAATGCATGAAAAATAGCAAATGAAGTTAGAAATGGTTGTAATCTAGGGATATTGCTTTGAATTGTGCGTATTCAATGCAAAAAAATTCTGGAGTTGAAATAAGTTTAATAAAATGAAAGCCTTTGTTACAGATGAGTTTTGATCTGAAACCGTCATACTCCAAAGGAGATGGTCTAGTTTGTACACGAAGTGCATCCGGTTTTTGACAGAACCCTCTCAACTCTTTAGCACATGCTATTTGGTTAAAATGATGATACCATGACAAGTTTCAACCTTTTTAGAGTTCATTTGTACTACTTTTGAATTTCATCGTCATCCAGCGCAAAAATCATTAAATGCATGAAGATTAGCAAATTAAGTTACCAATGGTTGAAATTTGATGTTGTGTCTTTGAATGGTGCTCATTGAATGCACAAAATGCCTGGAGTTCAAATAAGTTAAAAACGAATAACCTTTGTAAATGAAGAGTATTCATCAGAAACCCTCATACTTCGAAGGAGATAGTCCAGTTTGTACACGAGGTGCATCCAATTTTTGTCGTAACCCTCTCAACTTTTTAGAACATGCTATGTGGGTGAAATGATGGTGACATGCCAAGTTTCAAGCTTTTCAGAGTTCATTTGTACTAGTTTTCAATTTTAGGGCCATTCGGCTCAATGAAATCATTAAATGCATGAAAAGTAGAAAATGAAGTTAGAAATGCTTGAATTTTGAGGATGTGGCTTCGAATGGTGCATATTGAATGCACAAAAAGTCTGGGTTTTAAATAAGCAAAAAGAAATAATTAAATGCATGAAAAATAGGAAATGAAGTTAGACATGGTTGAAATTTGAGAATCTGGCTTTGAATGGTGCATATTTAATGCACAAAACGTACGGAGTTTAAATTAATTTAAAAAATGAAAAGCCTTTGTAATAGATTAGTTTACGTTTGAAACCATCATTGTTCAAAGGAGATGGTCCAGTTTGTACACGAAGTGCATCTACTTTTTGTCGTAACCCTCCAATTTATTAGCACATGCTATGTGGGTTAAATCATGATACCATGCCAAGTTTCTACCTTTTCAATGTTCATTTTACTACTTTTCAATTTCAGGGTCTTTCAGCACAAAAAACATTAAATGCATGAAAAACAACAAATGAAGTTAGAAACAGTTGAAATTTGAGGATGAGGCCTTGAATGGTGCATATTTAATGCACTAAAAGTCTGGAGTTCAAATAAGTTAAAAATTGAAATGCCTTTGTAATAGATGAGTTTTCGTCCCAACCCGTCATACTTCAAAGGAGATGATCCAGTTTGTACACGACGTGCATCTAGTTTATGTTGTAACCCTTTCGACCTTTTATAACATGCTATGTGGTTAAAATAATGAGACTGTGCGGAGTTTGCACCTTTTCAGAGTTCATTTCTACTACTTTTCAATTCCAGGGTCATTCAGCGCAAAAAAATCATTAGATGCATGAAAAATTGAAAATGAACATAGAAATGGTTCAAATTTGAGGACTTGCAGTGTAATGGTGGATATTGAATGGAAAAAAGTGTGTAATTCAAATAAGTTAAAAAAGAATTGCCTTTGTAACAAAGGAGTTTTCATCTGAAACTCTCATACTTCGAAGGAGATGGTTCAGTTTAAACACGAAATATATCCAGTTTTTGCCATAACCCTCCCAACTTCTTAGAACATGCTATGTGGGTTAAATGATGATGATATGCCAAGCTTTAACATTCGGCTGAAAGAAATCATTAAATGCATGAAAAGTAGAAAATAAAGTTAGAAATGCTTGAAATTTGAGGATGTGGCTTCGAATGGTGCATATTGAATGCACAAAAAGTCTGGGTTTTAAATAATTAAAAAATGCCTTTGTAACAGATGAGTTTTGGTCCGAAACCCTCATACATCGAAGGAGATGGTCCATTTTTGACACAAAGTGCATCCAGTTTTTGAAGGAACCCTCTCAACACTTTTACACATGCTATGTGGGTAAAATGATTATACCATGCCAAGTTTCAAACTATTCAGAGTTTATTTCTACTACTTTTCATTTTCAGGGTCATTGAGCATAAAAAATGAGTAAACGCATGAAAAATAGAAAATGAAATTAGAAATGGTTGAAATATGAGGATGTGGCTTTGAATGGTACATAATAAATGCACAAAAGTCTGGAGTTTCAATTCTGTTAAAAAAATGAAATGCCTTCGTAACACATGAGTTTTACTCCAAAACTCTCATACTTCGAAGGAGATGGTCGAGTTTGTACATGAAGTGCATCCAGTTTTTGTCGTAACCCTCTAAACTTTTTAGCACATGCTATGTAGGTTAAATGATATTATCATGCCAAGTTTCAACCTTTTATGTGTTCATTTGTAATGCTTTTCAATTTGAGGGTCATTCAGCGCAAAAAATGATTAAATGCATGAAAAACACCAAATGAAGTTAGAAATGGTTCAAATTTGAGGATGTGGCCTTGAATGGTGCAAATTGAATGCACAAAACGTCTGGACTTTAAATAATTTTAAAAAATAAATGCCTTTGTAACCGAGAACTTTCGTCGAAACCGCCATACTTCGAAGGAGATGGTTCAGTTTGTACACGAAGTGCATCCAGTTTTTAGCACATTCTATGTGGGTGAAACGATGATACAATTCCCAGTTTCAAAATTTTTATAGTTAATTTGTAAAACATTAAAAGCATGAAAAATAGCAAATGAAGTTAGAAATGGTTGAAATCTGGGGATATTGCTTTGAATGGTGCATATTCAATGCAAAAAAATTGTGGAGTTGAAATAAGTTTAATAAAATGAAAGCCTTTGTTACAGATGAGTTTTGATCTGAAACCGTCATACTCCAAAGGAGATGGTCTAGTTTGTACACGAAGTGCATCCGGTTTTTGACGGAACCCTCTCAACTCTTTAGCACATGCTACTTGGTTAAAATGTTGATACCATGACATGTTTCAACCTTTTTAGAGTTCATTTGTACTACTTTTGAATTTCAGCGTCATCCAGCGCAAAAATCATTAAATGCATGAAGATTAGCAAATTAAGTTACCAATGGTTGAAATTTGATGTTGTGTCTTTGAATGGTGCTTATTGAATGCACAAAATGCCTGGAATTCAAATATGTTAAAAAACGAATAACCTTTGTAAATGAAGAGTATTCATCAGAAACCCTCATACTTCGAAGGAGATAGTCCAGTTTGTACACGAGGTGCATCCAATTTTTGTCGTAACCCTCTCAACTTTTTAGAACATGCTATGTGGGTGAAATGATGGTGACATGCCAAGTTTCAACCTTTTCAGAGTTCATTTGTACTATTTTTCAATTTTAGGGCCATTCGGCTCAACGAAATCATTAAATGCATGAAAAGTAGAAAATGAAGTTAGAAATGCTTGAATTTTGAGGATGTGGCTTTGAATGGTGCATATTGAATGCACAAAAAGTCTAGGTTTCAAATAAGCAAAAAGAAAAAATTAAATGCATGAAAAATAGGAAATGAAGTTAGACATGGTTGAAACTTGAGAATGTGGCTTTGAATGGTGCATATTTAATGCACAAAACGTATGGAGTTTAAATTAGTTTAAAAGAATGAAAAGCCTTTGTAATAGATTAGTTTACGTTTGAAACCATCATTGTTCAAAGGAGATGGTCCAGTTTGTACACGAAGTGCATCTAGTTTTTGTCGTAACCATGTATTTTTTAGCACATGCTATGTGGGTTAAATGATGATACCATGCCAAGTTTCAACCTTTTCAATGTTCATTTGAACTGCTTTTCAAATTCAGGGTCTTTTAGCACAAAAGACATTAAATGCATGCAAAAACAAAAAATGAAGTTAGAAACGGTTTAAATTTGAGGATATGGCTTTGAATGGTGCATATTGAATGCACAATAAGTCCGGAGTTCAAATAAGTCAAAAATGAACACACATGAGTTTTCGTCCCAAACGGTCATACTTCGAAGGAGATGATCCAGTTTGTACACGAAGTGCATCTAGTTTTGTTATAACCCTCTCGACTTTTTATAACATGCTATGTGGGTAAAATGATCATACCATGCCAAGTTACAACAATTTCAGAGTTCATTTCTACTGCTTCTAAATTTCAGGGTCATTCAGCGCAAAAAATTCATTAAATGCATGAAAAATTGAAAATGAAGTGAGAAATGGTTTAAATTTGAGGACGTGTAGTTTAATGGTGCATACTGAATGCACATAAATTCATGAGTTTAAATAAGTTTAAAAAATAAAATGCCTTTGTAACGCATGAGTTTTCGTCCAAAACTCTCATATTTCGAAGGAGATGGTCCAGTTTGTACACAAAGTGCATCCAGTTTTTGGCGTAACCCTCTCAACTTTTTACCACATGCTATGTGGGTGAAATGATGGTACCATGCCAACTTTCAACCTTTTCAATGTTCATTTGTACTGCTATTCAATTTCATGCTCTGCCAGCACAAAAAATATTAATTGCATTAAAAACAGCAAATGAAATTAGAAATGGTTGAAATTTGAGGATGTGGTTCTAAATGGTGGATTTTGAATGCACAAAAAGTCCGGAGTTTAAATATGTTTAAAAAATGAAATACCTTTGTAACAAATGACTTTTTTTCCAAAACTGTTATACTTCGAAGGAGGTGATCCTGTGTGTACACGAAGTGCATCCAATTTTTGTCGTAACCCTATCAAGTTTTTATAACATTCTATGTGAGTAAAATTATGATACCATGCCATGTTTCAACCATTTCACAGTTCATTTGTACTGCTTTTCAATTTCAGGGTTGAAAGCACGTTATATCGACTAGAGGGGATGAATAGGTGATTTTTACAAATTCATCACTTGAGGAATTTCAATTTTGAGGAATTTGAAAAGTGATGATTAACTAGCAGCGGAATAAGTACTTAAGTGCACGAGGAACATAGTAACAACATAATGATCATGATGAAATGAAACAGTAAAGATACAGGACAAGCGGTGATCAACAAGGTAACTTGAAGAATTTGAGGTGAGGAAATTGTGGAAGTCTTCAGTCAAATTCTTCAAACAGTAAAGAGCAATTTCATCAACAAGTATATGAGGAATAGAGGGGTTGAGGAAATAGAACCAGGTAGCTCGATGAAGACAATGGTTTGATGACCCCGTTCCAACTGCTATGACAGTCGTACATCTGGTTTGGAGCGTCCTGGTATTTAAACCAGAGGACACACAATCCCAGGACACACAGTCCTTACCGTATTCTCCTTGAGCTAAGGTCACATAGTCCTCACCAACACTCATGGTAAGTCTTCTGGGTAGACTTCCAAAACCCTCACAAATAGGTCACCCGGTGATCCACAATTTACTGTTCGATGCTCTAGACCAAGGCCACTTCATGATCCCCAATTGACTATAGGATGCACTAGACCATGATGCCTAACCGTCTGGAGGATACACAGTCCTCAAAGGTAACAAGCGTCCATTCCACACAGGAATTTCTTCAGTGATGCTCATTCACTTTGGGTTTGGTGGTTTGGTTGTGGGTTTTTACTCACTGATTATTTTCGCTCAAAGTCCTCTAAGGATGGGTTGCTCTCAAATGAAAAGTGTGAGTTCTCTCTTGGAGCAGCCAACCAACTAGTGGTTGTGGGGGTGGCTATTTATAGCCAGGGTGCAACCTGACATGATAAGACACAAATGCCCTCAATGATATCACTGTTATGTGGATGTTATGATTGGGGACAGCTGGCGCTAAGCATAGCAACGGTCGAAATTTCGAACTATGAAAGTCCTCAGGCTTATCATGTTCCTCACTTATAGGCAATTTGCACTGGCGAAATCCAAACTCCTCAGTCAGATCAACTCCCTCAGAGGCGACAAGATCATCGTCTCTGTCACTGAAGAACTTGACTAAACCTTAAGAGATTCCAAAGGCTTCACTCAAAGGATTGGTTAGGTTGAGGATTTTGAGTTGAGCATCAGTTGGAAATTTTCCTTAGTATTACCTCGCCCCCCTTTAACAGTATGGTGTTTCCTATGACTCAAAGAAAGGAAATAAAACTATGAAGACATAAAGTCTTCACGCTTCATAGTCATTGTTCATATCTTCAATTTCAAACCAACTTCTTCATTCTCAAAGTCTTCAGGGAATACCAAAGTCTTCAGCAAAGTCTTCACAAAGTCTTCACCAAAGTCTTTAGTTAAAAACACACATTTTTAGGGGTTGGTAGTCTCCGGATGTATCAAACTCCTTATCGACTTATAGAGCCTGTGTACACTCACAAACACATTAGTTCCTTAACCTATAAGTCTTCAATACACCAAAATCACTAAGGGGCACTAGATGCACTAACAATCTCCCCCTTTTTGGTGGTTGATGACAAATAGGTTATGTTTTCAACGGGGATAATACTATGAAGTGTAAGTACTAATTTTGAGGAATTTGATTGCAAGATATAGAAGAACTCCCCGTGAAGATGTGCATATTAGGAATTTGCTTTGCACTACGAATGCACATAGTAGGTTAAAAACATGGAGAACTCCCCCTATATCTTGTAATTCATACACGCATTTAAACATATGTATGAATAATTTGAAATGCATGATGAAAATGGTCTGACGAAATTCAGCATGCATGCATTAACATACTTTGAGGAAATAAGCATGTGTAAAGCAGTTCAAAAGAGTCAGACCACCATCGAACTTAAGTTCACAACTCAGTCAACAAAAACTTTAGAAGAGCGACAGTTGTAACTTAAACAAAAATAAGCCCATATATAGTGACCTGCTTGAAGACTAACTCAAATCCCCCCCCCCCATGACATCGAAGACCAAAAGGGACGAAAAAGTGAAGACTAACGCCCGTTGAAGAATTTCATCGTGTTGGTGAGGAAGGAGTGCTAGCATCGTTGGGGTCATTTGTCGATGTAGGGCCTACCGCAGTGTCGTCAATGTCTTCATCTTCATCTCGCTCACGTAATGAAGAATATGAACTTGTGACCATCATAGGAACTTGAACCTTCTTGAATTTCTTCTGTGGTTGACGAGCCCAGTCAAGATATTCCTCAAGGTCCAGCTCCTTCAGTTCTTCAGGAGTCATGAGGTGAGACAATATATCCCAAGTGCACTTGGGGGTTTCATGTCAATAGTAGTGATTCCTCTTCATAGAGTTCTACGTCACAGTCATGTTTTGTACAATGTAACCAAGTTGATGCTTCACCCACTTGTGATTGTGATCGACCTTCTGATGAAGAATTATTAGAAGCTCATGTTCAGTATCACACGTGGGGCAAACTCTTGAGGTTTTTGAGTTGAGGCCTTTGCTTTTGAGTCCTGGGTCATCGTTGGTGGAGAAGGATGCTGCTTTGTGAAACTTCCCATCCAATGGACGAGTGCCTTCATCAATGACAACATTGTCTTTTCCTTCCATAGAGTCAATTGTGATCTTGATGACTTTGATCAGAGGCAAGAAGCCCAAATGATTCAGAAAGTCCGCCTTGAAGGGAACTAAGGACTTTGCCATGATGAATTTCATGATCCAAGGCGCATAAGGCTTCTATTCAAATGGGGCTAGAGCAGCCTTAGCCAAGGTCCTCATGAAGAAATCATGGAAGCATTAGCCAAGGTCCCATGAATGATGTTGAATGACATATTCTTCATGACTCCCTCCACTTCCTCTTCCTTTGAATTGTGGCCCTTCTTAGGACATAGAGTGTTCGTGAGAATGCGGTAGACTATCCTTGGCACATATAGCAAATCCTTCACAAGGAAGATTTTCCGTTGAGACTTTCCAGGAGCCAATGGCTTCATCAGCACTTGCATCAGTTGATTTGGAAGAGCAGGTTCGTCAAACAAACGACGAGCTTCATCTGAAGGAATTGGAACTGGGACAGACTAAAGTAATTCAGAAGCTTGAGCAGTGAAATGAGTTGATCCTGTCATCTAGTCCAAAACCAAGGAGTTGATGTCACAAGCTTCGCTTGTAATTTGTAGTGTGGCATAGAATTGAAGAATGAGTTCTTCATTCCAATCGCAAATGTCTACACAGAAGGGAAGAATGCCTGCATCATGAAGATCTTGGAGCATCGGCGTGAATGATGGAAGTGTTTCCATGTCAGCATGAGGAATTTGATGGTGCTCAAAGATTTCTTCTTTTCGAACAAGACTGATGCATAGTAGTTCATCTGAGTGGCTGTCCAGAATCTGCTTCGTCCGGCCCTTGCTGAGTCATATGGATTGGGGCCAGTGAAGAACATGCGCTCATTGAAGAAATTGCTTTTGAAGAATCAGGGGCGCGCTGAGCCTTTGAACGACATTCTGGGCTTCAGTTGAAGATTTCACTTGAAGCGGCCCTTGATCTCCTTTGGCATGGGAGGAATTTGTTCAGTCTGAGGAATTTCCGGTGCTGGTTCCTAAGTGGCAGATGGAGCAGCAAAGTCATCAGCTGATGCAACTGGAATATCTTCAATGACCACTACAAGGATACCCTCTATAAAGCAACACATGTTCTACAACATTTTGATTATATGTTGTAAAATTCATGATAGATACGAATATAAGCATTGTAGAAAATGCGTTGCAGGATTGGAGTTTGCAACCGGCCCCAACTCAACCTAAAGCCCAACACTCTAGCACAGCCTCTTCCGATTCCTCTCACCCGACCCAAGTTGGTTGTCATGATTAACGTAGATCGTTCCCTGTCCCAGCCTCCTCCCATTCTTCTCGAGCCTATAGGCTCCCACGCCAGCCACCGCCCCTTAACCTACGTACATAACGTAGCACACCTCTCACCACTTGCCCGAGATCCTCCACCCAGCATGCTACCCCTCACCATTCGCTCGAGATCCTCCGCCCGGCACGCCACCCCTCACCACTCGCCGGAGATCCTCTGTTCCGGCATGCTGCCCCTCAGAACTCGTCGTAGATCCTCTGTCCCACACACCGCCTCTCACTACTCACCTATGACCCTTCACTCCGGCACGTCGTCCCTAATCACCATTCCCCTGCGATCATCCATCCCGGCGCGCCATCCCTCGTCAAGACCCTACATCCCGGCACGTCGCCCCTCGTTGTCGCTCCCCTGCGACAACCTGCGTCAACTACCTTCGCACGAGGGCCTGCGACTACGTGGAGAGCTACAACTACAACCACCCTCGCAATCACGCCGCAGCGATGAGCCGGGACTATTCTCTTCTCCCAATTTTTGTTTTCCCCATCATGGTCTACTTCACTTCAGTCTAATTGGGAATTGCAACTTAAGACTTGCGAGTCCCTGATAATGACAGACATACTGTACTACAGTTGGTTTTTTGGAGGGGAGCTTCCAGCTAAAGCATCTTATTGTGATTGAATGGATTCTAGTTATGGCTTAGGAGCTTGTCACCAGCCCATGGAAGGAAAAATTCATTGTGCAGTCATTGCTTATGTCTTTGATTGATTGTATAATATGTCTTAGTCTGGTGGTTGATGTTGATGACTCAAATTTCCACTTTCTCCTTACGGTGCCACTTGCTTATGTTGTAGTCCTGATCAGTCACTACGTCATATTGTCATATTTCTTTCGAGACTTCAGAGCAGGTTATAGTATCAGTAGGCCTTATCATATCACTTTTTTTACATATTTTCGTTCCCTTAAAAATACCATTTACATCTCAATGTTCTCTGCTACTGCAAATTTTGCGGCATCTTGACAGCTTTACGAAGCTCATTCGACTAGGCCGCTGCAACGCTGGGGGAGAAGGACATTGGTGCAAGGCATGGCAAGACTGATTACTTGTTGCATCTGAGGGCTTCTAATCCATAGTTCTCTGCATGATCATCCATCAGCATGTGGTGATATCAGCACCCCGAGCTGCATAAGTCTTTCACTCACTACAATTGGAGTTCAAGAGTGTAAGGAAGGTAACCTGGTGATCAATCACTATTTCTTGTCACAAAACTATAGAAATATTATTGAGTACATGTACCACAATCTATGCTTGCCATTTTAAATGATGTTTGTGTGAGCAGCATGTCGTATCGAAAAACGAATTACGCAAACAGATCTTGCACTCTACTTATAATTTATGAACAGAAAATGTTTACTGTGTAACCCCTAAATATAGTGGTAGAGAAACAAAAATCTTATAAAACTACGCTGAGACGAGTAGTACTTATTAGTTAAGTGACATGTTAGATAAAATTTCACACACTGAGACGAGTAGTACTTATTTAGTCAAGTGACATGTTAGATAAATTTCTACAACTATTACAACTTATATGACTTCTGTATTTTTAATAGATATCTAAACTAGATTGTGTTCCAGGAATAAAAAACCGTGTATGTTTTCCATTTATTCACTTGGCTTTTGGAATTTAAGTGATGTCCCCATCTCCTATTATTAACAACGTATACCTACAGGGTTCTCTCAGCTGGTTTGCCAAATTTTAGACACTTTTTGGGGTCCATGGTTCCTCTTTATACTATGCTTGCCTACATCCGTAGTATCACTCCTCTATTCTCTTGATGTGCTTTCCCTTTAGAAGGATGAATACACACCATGGGGAGACAAGAAGTAAATTTGTAGCATATGGAAACTTTATAAATACTTACATGCTTCTGATTCATCATGAGGTCATGTACTGCTAGATTGCGAAAAGAAAAAGGAAAATATATTAACTAAATACAAAGAATTTCCATTCCAAAATGTCAATCGTTTATATATAATTTCAGTTATTGGCATGGTGCATCTGACCAAATTCAATATTATTTTTTAGATTCCTGAACATCCAACTAAATGTATCACCATATCTATATCTGATTTGTATTTGTAGTCTACAAACAAGGCATCCTAATTATTTGTTCGAACATGCTACATTCTTGTTTTCTCTGTTGCGTCTTCTCATTTTCTTAATGGTGTCACTGCCTTTGATCTATCCGCTCACATGTGCTATTTAGAGTTTGATCTGGATATATACTGGATATTTTATTAGGAGTTTGTGGTAAAGATGAAGTAACGGTTGATCCACCCTGTTGTCCTTCCCGCACTTCATGCAAAATCATTGGGTCGATACTAGGAGTACCTCATTTATGATGGATCTTATGTCTCAAAGCTTTTTTTAATGTCTAATATGTTGTATTTGTACTAATTGAGTAAATTTAATTTTTCCTTTGTCTTAATATGTCCTAGGTATTGATACAGTAATATTTTGTTACTTGATTAATAGTCAAACATACTGCTTTAGTATCTTCCAGAAGTTTCCAAAGATAATACAGTTTTACAATGTGACATGGTTTACAATGTGCATTGACTAGAGGTATGTTTTACAATGTGACATGGTTTGAGCATTTTACACTCTTCCATTATTACTTGCCCCAGTAATATTGGTATGTCCTTTAAATAGCAGGCAGGTATGATAGTCATTGCCACAACATAACTCACTGTTAGATGGCTTATAATCTCTTATTTCTTGAAAACTTAGAAGATGGCGTCTCCTGGGACAGCATAAGATAACATATAGCATAGGAAAATATGCAAACACGACATGTCTTGGCATCCCAACCTTTTATGTTATATGTAACATTTCTATTATTTATTTTGCTCGACATGATTCTGCCATAGGTAACTTTGATTTTCTCTGACAGGCAGGAATAAAAGTATTTTTAATGAGACAAAAAAATCACAATAGAGACGTAGCTCTTCCTACACTTGTACGTTGTGATCCTAAATTTGAACTTGATGGTGCTGAGATTACAAATGAATTCTTGTTAGTGCAGATCGCTAACACATTGTGAAAACTAAAGAGTGGGCACTTGTCAAAACTAAAGAGTTGGTACGGAGTCACAAAAATTGTAATAATCTTGGTAATACAGTTTTTCTTGCATGGCAATCTTTGTAAGTGACTAATATCTTTCATCTATCCCTACCTGAATCGGGTCAATGCATTGTGTGTTAATAGTTCATCTTATTTTTTTTCTTTGTAGATTGAAAAGATAAATGGATGATTATACAAGTGTGTGTGGCAACTGGCAAGTAGACTATAATGATGATGATGATGTTCCTATTCATGATGATGAAGACAAATGCTTTCAGTTTTAGTTAAGTTCTAGGGATAATGTTCCTGTTGGACGATGTTCCTCGATTATGTGTTAGTTAAGTTGTCAAGATGTTGATGGATGCTTTGAACTTAAGTTTCTTCGTCAAGAAACCATTTAGATTATACATCCAATCTGGATGATTTTCCTCGTGTAATATTCACTATTGTAATGAAGGCGTTTTTTCTAATATACGATTTCTTCCTCCCGTGAGTATATTATTTTATTTTTCTTCACTTGATATACATAAGTATCACCATTATGTGAAAGCATTAATTTAATTATTGAAAATATTTATACAAAATAATATTATTTGGATTATATATGGACCAACACTTCAAGCGTTGCAATTCTTTGTTGCCAAGCAATGGGATTTTGATTCCTTTATGTTAAGCACCAACATATAGAAGTGTTGCACGTGTCTATTTTATGTGTTGTATTCCTGCAACGGTTCCTTTTACCAACAACAATATAAGCATTGCATTATGCGCTAGCAATGCTGGATAAGGCAACGCATCCCAAACCATTGGTAAAGATGTTAACAATGCATATATGGACTTTTAGATACGGAAAAATGCGTTGCTAAAGGGGGGTTGATGTTGTAGTGGACTTTGGTGGTCAAGTCATCAGATCCTTCTTGAATTTCTTCAGTCTGGGCTGGTGACTGAGGAATCTATGACAACGGAGTAGTCATTGGTGAATTTGGGTGAGCTCTTTCCTCATATTCATCGTTGATGAGGGGAGTTGTATTTCCAATGTCTACATCCTCATCAATTTCTTCAATCCTGGCCACTTCAGTAGTGAACTGAGGCTGGGCAATGATACCTGATGAGTTGAAGAATTTCCTTCAACTTTAATGTCTTCATCAATCTGCTCTATCGAAGCAGCAGAATGATCTTCATCTTCTTCATCCGGGATGACATAGTCAACCCCAAATGGAATAATTTCATAGGCAGGTGCAGAGGAGATTGGAGAAACATCAATGGGTCCAGTTGAAAACCTTTTCACAATCTTCAACATCTTCACAGCTGAGGAATCTAAAGCCGATGCTTTTCTATTTAGAGTCTTTTCCTCAGCAGTCGTAGCTTCTTTAGGCACGACTGATGCAGTAGTCCTAGTGGGTTCAGTTTCTTCAGGCGTAGCAAAAGCTGCAACTGGCCTATCAGTTTCTTCAGGCACAACAGTGGAGGTTGTCCTGGCATGTTCATCAGCGGTCTGACTTTCTTCAGCAGCGCTAGCTGTTTCTTCAGGTATAGGAGCATTTTCATCAGTAGGCTGAGCTTCTTTAGCAGTAGGAGCATTTTCATCAGCAGGCTAAGTAGTTTCCTCAGCCTAAGGAATTTGTGGTTGTGATCGAGCTGCAACCCTTGTGTTGTGGTACTTAACAGCAGCTTGAGCAGCCCTGACGAATCTCACTTTGGTGCCCTTCAATTCAGCATCATACCTTTCTTGTTCCTCAGAGAGGGAACGAATTTCAGACTGAACTGTGTCAAAATTCATCACGTTGTTCCTCAGGAACTTTTCTTTCCGAGCCCTGTTCCTCTTAGCTCTCTGAGCTTGTTCTCTTTTCCATTTTTCCTCGGCAATGAAGTGGGTGAGGACATGGTCCACACCAAGAGGCGGGTTCAGCGAGGAAAGTGGGGTTCTTGGATCCTCATGCCATGTGTCAATGAAATTGAGGATCATCTTGGGCTCTAGCAGAAGTGGGACAAAGCTGCCTTTGGCTAATGCAGCCTTTTGCTGGCTCACTCTAATGATTTCCTCAAGTTCTTCATCATCATATTCATCATCATCTTCATCATCATCCTTAGTTCCTGAGGGTACTGTTACCATAGCTATGCTCGTGTGAGGAATTGGTCTTTGACCTTGTCTAGTAGTTTTCTTCAGTTTCAACAAAGTTGGGCTTGTTGAAGACTTTGCTTTAGTAGAGGAGCTTGCAGAGATCTTTGGATATTTTGAGAATCCATCCGTCCTCTGGCATGATGCAAGGTGCACAGGAGTTGAGGACATTGTAGCAGCAGTAGAGGACTGAGTAGCTACTGAGCCAGCGGTAGACGCCTTTGAAGACTAAGGTCTATGAGCTTGAGGAACCTACTGTGATGACTTTGAAGTTGAAGAAGTTGACTTCACAGCAGATTTCTTCATTATTGATTTCTTTGGAGCACTAGCAGAGGCTTTGGTAGAGGCACCAGCAGCAGAGTCTTCATTGAATTTCTTCACTGCAACTTTGTCTTTCCTGGCAAGCTTGGCTTGCTGTTTCTCCCATATGTGAGGAAAGTCTTCACCAGTCTTGAGTCTAGTGGGATCAGCAATTTGATTCTGAGCCAAGGGAGGCTTGCTACAAGGAGGTTTCACAGCGAATTTCAATATGTATTTAGGATTTACATAACGATATTCCTTCCATTCCTTTGCCCATCTCCTCTCAATTTTCTGCAGACGAATCTTTCTCTACTTAGTCGTATCTTTGGCATGAGTTTCTTCATAGAGTGTGCAGTATTCCTCATACACGTCATCTGGAATCTCAAAAGCAGTGTGCACATCTGGCTTCTTTCCACCTTTCTAAGGTTTCTTATCAGCCATTTTCTTCAGCTGAGGATTTTGAACTCGTGAGGACTCTGAAGAAGTGCATAGTTTTTCTTCAGCTGAGTTAAGTTCATGAGAACCTAGTGATTCATTAGCGAACATGTTTCTACCTATGAACAGAGTGTAGGTGCGAGGAATTTTATGAGGTCATATGCGTTCTCACAAATTTTTCAATAAAAATAGGTGTGAGGAATTTGACCATTGGTGTCTTGAGGAATTTCACTAAGTGTTCTTTGTCTTAGGTTCCAGAGTTGTGCAAATTTGAGGATTCACACAATTGAGGAATCTTGAAGAAAATCATAACTTAGAGAAAGTCATCAAGTGAATAAACATGTAAGGTGCTTTAGAATGAGATTCTTGAAGAATAAACACCTTTTTGAAGATTTAGGAAAACTTGAAGATCAAATAAGGGCAGTAAAAATAAATTTTATTTACCCTGATGAAGAACACGACGAACTGAGGAATGAGATTGGAAGTTCTTTAGTCCAGATCTCCCACGCCCTAGATCGGCAGAGGGAGAAAGCTACAATGGCGGCGGGATGAAGACTTCCGTGGCTGATGCAAGTACGACGATGACGAGGTCGACACAGTGAGTTCTTCCACTCCGGCGTCGATGATTTTAGCGGCGGCGCTAGGTCAGAGCTCACGAGAGAGAGGAAGTGAGTAACCGAGCACAGTAAAAGGGGAGGGGTATATATAGTGGAAGTGAAAACCAATCCATCCGATGATTTTGGATAGGATTGCCCCTAACCGTTGCTCTCCAAGCGACATGTGTCACCACATACTCAGAGGTGGCGATAGTGGGGGATCATGGGTTAACCAGTCATGGGAATCGGAACCGTTTGAGTGGGAACCGCTGAAATTTTCATAGCGAAAATTTTAAAGTTTCCATTCGCAAATTCTTCAGCTGTCAAGGACACGGTGAAGACTTTGAAAGAGTTTCCAAGTAGAATGCATATGAAGAATTTGTGAACAGACTAGGTTGAGTTTAGCATAGAGGGGAAAGGGTCCGATCACATTCACTAACTAAAAATCAACTTGAAGAATTAGCAATAAGTGAATGTTGTTAAGGACATTGAAAACTCAAATATATAAGTATATAATTAATGAATAACTTGGGTTTCATAGTTTGAAGAATTTGAAAAGTTGAGGAATTTTCAAACTTGAGGAATCTAAAAATTTGAAGAATTTGCAAAATGATGAAAAACTCAACTTTGAAGAATTTCAACTTTGGTTGGTGGCGTGACCCACCGTAGAAGAATGATGACTTCAAACACCACATACCATTGTCGTAGGGTTCTGAGAATCAAATTCTGCGTTAATTTCTTCACACCTAGAGAGTTATTCTTCATTGATTGAACAAAAACGTTACTTCGTTTGTTGCACATCTAAGTCATCAATTTTGCATAAGTGTTAGGATGTGTGTCCTTTTTCAAAGAACATTCGAAGATTCTAAGATATTTAGCTCACAACATAACTTGCAAAATCTCTTTTGATCCAAGGGCTTTGTGAAGATATCGGCCAGTTGTTCTTTAGTGGGAATGTGGTCAATCATGATGTCGCCCTTGAGTACATGATCTCGAAGAAAGTGATGACGAATCTGGATGTGCTTGGTCTTGGAATGTTGAACTGGGTTGTAAGAAATCTCGATGGGACTCTCGTTGTCATAGTGTAGAGGCACATTCTTCATCTTGATGCCGTAGTCCTTGAGGGTTTGTTTCATCCACAGTAACTGAGCGCAACATGAACCAGCAGCAATGTACTCAGCTTCAGTAGTAGATAGTGAAATGCAGTTCTGCTTCTTTGAGGACCAACAGACTAAGGATCGTCCAGGAAATGACATGTGCCTGAGGTTGACTTGTGATCCACATGATATCCAACATAGTCAGCATCAGAGTGTCCGACGAGGTGAAGATTTGAGCCCTTGGGATACCATAATCCAAGTGTTGGTGTGTGAGCTAAGTATCGAAGAGATCGTTAGACAGAGTTTGACTCCGATCCACTTCATCTTTCAACAAATCATTGCTTTTGTCTAGCATTTTATGAAGCTTTTCAAGTGCACTTTGTTGCTTGGTGGCAAGTTTAACAAGTTTAGTATAGCTAGGTTTCACATATTCATCAAATTCACCTCCACTTGATTCAGAAGAGGAATGATGTTTGTGTACCTTTGAGCCTTTTGCCATGAAGCAATAGGTGGGAGCATAATCATCATTGCTGACGTCAGAGTCGTTGGAGTATTCATTTTCTTCATCATTGAAGATGGAATTGCTAACGAAGGCAATAGCGAGAGCAAGGCTATCGACACCAGATTCATATTCCACCTCAGATTCTTCCTCTTCTTCATATTCTTCAGATTCTTCCTCAGAATCCATTTCCTTGCCAATGCAAGCTCGAGCCTTTCTGGAACCATTCTTCTTGTTCTTTGAGGACTTTGAACATGAGGACTTTGTAGATGAGGACTTTGAAGATTTCTTCTTTTTCTTCGAGCCATCAGAACTATCATCCTTGTATTTCTTCCTCTTCTTTGAATCTTTTTCCCAGAGAGGACAGTCACAGATCAAGTGACCAGTCTTCTTGCAATGATGACAGGTTCTTTTCTTGTAGTCTTCTGAGGAATATGATTTCCCCAGACCACTTTTTGATGACTTTCCAAATCCACCTCTCCTTGAGAACTTCAGGAATTTCCTCACCAGCATTGCTAGCTCTTGACTTAGTTCTTCAGGATCACCAAGGCCGCTGTCAGAATCTTCTTCTTCAGATGACGAAATTGCTTTTGACTTCAGAGCAGGAGATCTTCCATTGCTTGGCCATAGAGGTCTCTCTTCTCAGCTTATTGGAATTCATGAGTAGTGAGTCTGTCAAGAATATCAGCAGGATGAAGTGACTTGTAGTCTCCACGTTCTTGAATCATCAAGGCCAGAGTATCGAATTAGGAGTCAAGAGATCTTAGCAGTTTCTTCACCACTTCATGGTCGGTGATATCGGTGGCACCCAGTGCTTGAAGCTCATTGTAGATATCAGTAAGATGATCAAAAGTTTTCTAAACATTTTCATTGTCAAGTCTCTTGAAGCGGTTGAAGAGATTGCGAAGAACATCAACATGAGAGTCACGTTGAGTGGAAACACCTTCGTTGACTTTGGACAGCCTATCCCAGATAAGCATAGCAATCTCCAAAGCACTCACTCTACCATACCGACCTTCGCTCTGATGGCCACAGATGATATTCTTTGCTTGAGAGTCGAGTTGCTTGAATCTCTTCACATCAGCAGCGGTAACAGTGGGAGTGACAGAGGGTACACCATTTTCCACAACGTACTAGAGATCGTTGTAAATAGCTACAAGGTGCATACGCATCTTCTTCTTCCAGTAGGGGTTGTCCATCCCATCGAAGGTAGGACATCCCATGGAAACCTTGATCATACCTAAAGTCGACATAACTAGAACTCCAGGTGGTTAAACTAAAATCACACAGAACAAGGGAGTACCTTGCTCTGATACCAATTTAAAGTGCGTTATATCGACTAGAGCGGGGGTGAATAGGCGATTTTTAAAAATTCATCACTTGAGGAATTTCAACTTTGAGGAATTTGAAATGTGATGATTAACTAGCAGGGAATAAGTACTTAAGTGCATGACAAACATAGTAACAACATTGTCATCATGATGAAATGAAACATGCACAAATTACAAGTAGTGTGATACAAGATAAGCAGTGATGAACAAGGTAACTTGAAGAATTTGAGGTGAGGAAATTGTGAAAGTCTTTAGTCAAATTCTTCAAACAGTAACAATCAATTTCATCAACAAGTATATGAGTAATGGAGGGGTTGAGGAAATAGAACCAGGTAGCTCGACGAAGACAATGGTTTGATGACCTAGTTCCAACTGCTCTGACAGTCGTATGTCTGGTTTGGAGTGGCCTGGTATTTAAACCAGAGGACAAACAATCCTAGGACACCCAGTCCTTACCATATTCTCCTTGAGATAAGGTCACACAGTCCTCACCCAGCACTCGTGGTAATTCTTTAGGGTAGACTTCCAAAACCCTCACAAGCTGGTCAACCGGCGATCCACAATTTACTACTGGATGCTCTAGACCAAGGTCACTTCGTGATCCCCAATTGACTGTAGGATGCACTAGACCATGACGCCTAACCGTCCGGAGGATGCATAGTCCTCAAAGGTAACAAGCATTCCACACAGGATTCTTTAGTGATGCTCAATCACTTTGGGTTTGGTGGTTTGGTTGTGGGTTTTTCCTCACTGATGATTTTCTCTCAAATTCCTCAGATGATGGGTTGCTCTCAAATGACAAGTGTCAGTTCTCTCTCAGAGCAGCCAACCAACTAGTAGTTGTGGGGGTGGCTATTTATAGCCAGGGTGCAACCTGACATGATAAGACACATATGCCCCCAATGATATGACCGTTATGTGGCTGTTATGATTGGGGACAGCTGGAGCTAAGCACAGCAAAGGTCAGAATTTCGAACTATGAAAGTCCTCAGGCTTATCATGTTCCTCACTTGTAGGCAATTCGCACTGGCGAAATCCAAACTCCTCAGTCAGATCAATTTCCTCAGAGGCCAGAACATCATCGTCTCTTTCACTGAAGAACTTGAGTGAACCGTAAGAGATTTCCAAAGACTTCACTTGAAGGATTGGTTAGGTTGAGGATTTTGAGTTGAGCATCAGTTGGAAATTTTCCTCAGTATTACCTCGGCCCCCTTGAACAGTACGGTGTTTCCTATGACTCTAAGAAAGGAAATGAAACTACGAAAACATAAATTCTTCATGCTTCATAGTCCGCGTTCATATCTTCATGGTCACACCAACTTCTTCGTTCTCAAAGTCTTTAGGGAATAACAAAGTGTTCAGCAAAGTCTTCACAAAAGTCTTCAGTTGAAGACATACATTTTTAGGGGTCGATAATCTCCAGATGTATCAAACTCCTTATCGACTTATAGATCATGTGTACACTCACAAACACATTAGTTCCTAAACTTATAAGTCTTGAATACACCAAATACACTAAGGGGCACTAGATGCACTAACAAGGGTCACTCTACTAAAAAAATCATTAAATGCATTAAAAACAACAAATGGAGTTAGAAATGATTGAAATTTGAGGATGTGGCTTTTGAATGGTGCATATTTTATGCTAAAACGCCTGGAGATGAAATAAGTTCAAAAAATGAAATGCCTTTGTAACAGATGAGTATTCATTTGAAACACTCATACTTCGAAGGAGATGGTCCAGTTTGTACACGAAGTGCATCCAGTTTTTGACGTGACCCTCTCAACTCTTTAGCACATGATAGAGAGTTAATATTATGATACCATGCCAAGTGTCAAATTTTCAGAGTTCATTTGTACAACAATTCAATTTTAGGGTCATCAAGCGCAAAAAGATCAATAAATGCATGAAAAATAGCAAATAAAGTAAGAACTGGTTGAAATTTGAGGACGTGGCGTTGAATGGTGCATATTGAATGGACAGAAAGTGTGGAGTCCAAATAAGTTAAAAAAGAATTTCCTTAGTAACAAATGAGTTTTCATCCGAAACCCTCATACTTCGAAGGAGATGGTCTAGTTTGTACATGAAGTATATCCAGTTTTTGCCATAACCATCTCAATTTTTTAGAAGATGCTATGTGGGTTAAATGATGATGTGACGCCAAGTTTCAACCTTTTCAAAGTTCATTTGTACTGCTTTTCAATTTCAGGGTCATTCCGCTAAAACAAATCATTAAATGCATGAAAAAAAGTAAATGAAGTTAGAAATAGTTGAAATTTGAGGATGTGGCTTTGAATGGCGCATATTGAATGCACAAAAATTCTGGAGTTAAAGTAAGTTAAAAAATGAAATGCCTCTGCAACATGTGAGTTTTCTTCCGAAACCATCATACTTCAAAGGAGATGGTCCAGTTTGTACATGAAGTGCATCTAGTTTTCGTCGTAGTCCTTTAAACTTTAAGCACATGCTATGTGGGCGAAATGATGATATCATGCCAAGCTTAACCTATTCACAGTACATTTGTACTGCTTTGTAATTTCAGGGTCATTTAGCGAAAAAGAATCATTAAATACATGAAAAATAGAAAATGAAGTTAGAAATGGTTGAAATTTGAGGATGTGGTTTTGAATGGTGCATACCGAATGGAGAAAAAGTCTTGAGTTTACATATGTTTAAAAAATGAAATGCCTCCAAAACCATCCTACTTCGAAGGAGATGGTCTAGTTTGTACACGAAGTGCATTCTGTTTTTGCCATAACCCTCTCAACTTTTTATCACATTCTATGAGGGAATGATGATACCGTGCCAAGTGTCAACCTTTTGAGAGTTTATTTGTACTGCTTTTCAATTTGAGGGTCATTCGGCTAAAAACAATCATTAAATGCATGAAAATAGCAAATGAAGTTTGAAGTGGTTGAAATTTGAGGATGTGGCTTTGAATGGTGCATATTGAATGTAGAAAAAGTCTAGAGGTTAGACAGGTTTAAAAAAATGAAATGGCTTTGTAACGCATGACTTGTCGTCCGAAACTGTCATACTCTAAAGGAGATGATCTAGTTTGCACACGAAGTGCATCCAGTTTTTACATAACCCTCTCAACTCTTTAGCACATGCTATGTTGTTAAAATGATGATACCAAGCCATGTGTCAACCTTTTCAGAGTTCATTTGTACTCCTTTTCAATTTCAAGGTCATCTAGCGCACACAATAATTAAATGCGTGAAAAATAGCAAATGAAGTTAGAAATTGTTGAAATTGGGGGATGTAGGTTTTAATGGTGCATATTTAATGCACAAAAAGTCTGGAGTTCAAATAAGTTAAAAATGAAATGCCTTTGTAATAGATGAATTTTGGTCCAAAACCCTCATACATCGAAGGAGATGGTCCAGTTTGTACACGATGTGCATCCAGTTTTTCCCGTAACCCTCTCAACTTTTTGCACATGCTATGTGGGTAAAACGATCATACCATGCCAAGTTTCAACCTTATCAGAGATTAGTTCTAATGCTTTTCAATTTCAGGGTCATTCAGCGCAAAAAAAATAATCATTAAATGCATGAAAAATAGAAAGTAAACTTAGAAATGGTTGAAATTTGAGGATATTCATTTGAATGGTGCATATTGAATGCACAAAAATTCTAGAGTTTAAACAAGTTTTTAAAAATGAAATGCCTTTGTAACACACGAGTTTTCGTCCGGAACGCTCATCCTTCGAAGGAGATGGTCCAGTTTGTACACCAAGTGTATAAAGTTTTTGGCGTAACTGTCTCAACTTTTGCCACATGCTATGTGGGTGAAATGATGATACCATGGCAAGTTTCAACCTTTGAAGAGTTCATTTGTACTGCTTTTCAATTTCAGGGTCATTCAACTAAAACAAATCATTAAATGGATGAAAAAAAGAAAATAAATTTAGAAATGGTTGAAATTTTAGGATGTGGCTTTGAATGGTGCATACTGAATGCACAAAAAGTCTGGAGTTTAATTAAGTTATAAAAAATGAAATGCCTCCGAAACCATCCTACTTCGATGGAGATGGTCTAGTTTGTACACAAAGTGCATCCTGTTTTTTGCCGTAACTATCTCAACTTTTTATCACATGCTATGTGGGTGGAATGATGATATTGTGCCAAATTTCAACCTTTTCAGAGTTCATTTGTATTACTTTTCAATTTTAGGGTCATTCAGCTAAAAATCTGTAAATTCATGAAAAATAGCAAATGCAATTAGACATGGTTGAAATTTTAGGATGTGGCTTTCGATGGTGCATATTGAATGCAAAAAAATTCTGGAGTTCAAATAAATTTGAAAAAATGAAATGCCTTTGTAACAGATAATTTTTCATGTGAAACCCTCATACTTCGAAGGAGATGGTCAAGTTTGTACACGAAGTGCATCCAGTTTTTGACATAACCCTCTCAACTATTTAGCAGATGTTGTGTGGTTAAAATGACGATACCATGCAAAGTATAAACGTTTTCAGAGTTCATTGTCATACTTTTAAATTTCAGGGTCATCAAGTGCAAAAAAATCATGAAGTGGATGAAAAATAGCAAATTAAGGTAAAAATGGTTGAAATTTATGGATGTGGCATTGAATGATGCATATTGAATGCGCAAAAAGTTTGGAGTTCAGATAAGTTAAAAAATAAATACCTTTCTAACATATGAGTTTTCGTCTGAAACCCTCAGACTTCGAAGGAGATGGTCCAGTTTGTACACGAACTGCATCGAGTGTTTGTCATAACCCTATCAACTTTTTACAACATGCTATGTGGGCGAAATGTTGATGCCATGCCAACTTTCAAGCCTTTCGGAGTTCATTTGTATTTCTTCTCAATTTTAGGGCCATTCAGCTAAAACAAATCATTGAATGCATGAAAAATAGCAAATCAAGTTAGTAATGGTTGAAAATTGAGGATGTGCCTTTGAATGGTGCATATTAAATGCACAAAAATTCTACAGTTAAAATAGGTTTGAAACATGAAATGCCTTTGTAACACGTGAGTTTTCGTCTGAAAACAAGAATTCGAAGGAGATGGTCCAGTTTGTACACGAAGTGCATCTAGTCTTGGTCATAACCCTCTCCACTTTTAACACATGCTATGTGGGTGAAATGATTATACCATGCCAAGTTTCAACCTATTCAGAGTACATTTGTACTGCTTTTCAATTTGAGGGTCATTCAGCGCAAAAGAATCATTAAATACATGAAAAATAGGAAATGAATTTAGAAATGGTTGAAATTTGAGGATGTGTCTTTGAATGGTGCATATTGAATGCACAAGATTTTTGGAGTTTAAATAAGTTTTAAAAAATGAAACGCCTCCGAAACCATCCTACTTCGAAGGAGATGGTCTAGTTTGTACACGAAGTGTATCCTGTTTTTGACGTAACCCTCTCAACTTTTTATCACATGCTATGTGGGTGGAATGATGATACTGTGCCAAGTTTCTACTTTTTTAGAGTTCATTTGTATTGCTTTTCAATTTCAGGGTCATTCAGCTAAAAATATCATTAAATGCATGAAAGATAGCAAATGAAGATAGAAATGGTTGAAATTTGAGGATGTTGCTTTGAATGGTGCATATTCAATGTACAAAAAGTATGGATTTTTTAATAGGTTTAAAAAATGAAATGCCTTAGTAACACATGAGTTTTCGTCCGAAACCGTCATACTTCGAAGTAGATGATCCAGTTTGCACACGAAGTGCATCCAGTTTTTGACGTAACCCTCTCAACTCTTTAGCACATGCTATGTTATTAAAATGATGATACCATGCCAAGTGTCAACCTTTTCAGAGTTCATTTGTATTGGTTTGCAATTTAAGGGTCATCCAGCGCAAAAAATCATTAAATGCATTAAAAGTAGTAAATTAAGTTAGAAATGGGTTAAATTTGAGGATGTGTCTTTTAATGATGCATATTGAATGCACAAAAATTCCGGAGTTAAAATAAATTAAAAAGCTAAAATGCCTTTGTAACAGAGGAGTTTTTGTTCGAAACCCCATACTTCAAAGGAGATGGTCCAGTTTGTACACGAAGTACATCCAGTTTTTGTCGTAACCCTCTAAAATTTTTTAGCACATGTTATGTGGGTTAAATGATGATACCATGCCAAGTTTCAACCTTTTGAATGTTCTTTGTAGTGCTTTTCAATTTCAGGGTCTTTCAGCACAAAAAACATTAAATGCATGAAAAAGAGCAAATGAAGTTAGAAAAAATTGAAATGTGAGGATGGGGCTTTGAATGGTGCATATTGAATGCACAAAAACTCTAGAGTTCTTATAATTTAAGAAATGAAATGCCTTTGTAACATATAAGTTTTCATCTGAAACCCTCATACTTCGACGGAGATGGTCCAGTTTTTGTCGTAACCCTCTCAACTTTTTTGCACATGCTATGTGGGTGAAATGATGATGCCATGGAAAGTTTCAACCTTTTAAGAGTTAATTTGTACTGCTTTTCAATTTCAGGGTCATTCAACTAAAAAAATCATTAAATGGATGAAAAATAGCAGAAATGGTTGAAATATGTGGATGTGGCTTTGAATGGTGCATGTTCAATGCACAAAAAGTCTGGAGTTGAAATAAGTTTAAAAAATGAAATTCCTTTGTAGTAGATGAGTTTTCATGTGAAACCCTCATACTTCGATGTAGATGGTCCAATTTGTACACGAAGTGGATCCAGTTTTTTCGTAACCCTCTTAACTTTTTGCACATGCTATGTGGCTAAAACGATGATACCATGCCAAGTTTCAACCTTTTCAGAGTTTATTTCTACTGCTTTTCAATTTCAGAGTCATTCAGCGCAAAAAAATCATTAAATGCATGAAAAATAGAAAGTGAACCTAGAAATGGTTGAAATTTGAGGTTGTTCATTTGAATGGTGCATATTGAATGCACAAAAAGACTAGAGTTTAAACAAGTTTTAAAAATGAAATGCCTTTGTAACACATGAGTTTTTGTTTGAAACGCTCATCCTTCGAAGGAGATGATCCAGTTTGTACACGAAGTGTATAAAGTTTTTGGCATAAATCTCTCAACTTTTTCCACATGCTATGTGGGCATAATGATGGTACCATGGCAAGTTTTAACCTTTTCAGAGTTCATTTGTATTGCTTTTCAATTTCTGGCTCAATCAGCGCAAAAGAATCATTAAATACATGAAAAAGGAAAATGAATTTAGAAATGGTTGAAATTTTAGGATGAGGCTTTTAATGGTGCATACTGAATGCAGAAAAAGTCTGGAGTCTAAATAAGTTTTAAAAAATGAAATGCCTCCAAAACCATCCTACTTCGAAGGACATGGTCTAGTTTGTACACGAAGTGCATCCTGTTTTTGCCATAACGCTCTCAACTTTTTATCACATGCTATGTTGGTGGAATGATGATATTGTGCCAAATTTCAACCTTTTCAGAGTTCATTTGTATTGCTTTTCAATTTTAGGGTCATTCAGCTAAAAATCTGTAAATTCATGAAAAATAGCAAATGCAATTAGACATGGTTGAAATTTTAGGATGTGGCTTTCGATGGTGCATATTGAATGCAAAAAAATTCTGGAGTTCAAATAAATTTGAAAAAATGAAATGCCTTTGTAACAGATAAATTTTCATGTGAAACCCTCATACTTCGAAGGAGATGGTCCGGTTTGTACATGAAGTGCATCCAATTTTTGACATAACCCTCTCAACTGTTTAGCACATGATGTGTGGTTAAAATGATGATACCATGCAAAGTGTCAATGTTTTTAGAGTTCATTTGTACTAGTTTCGAATTTCAGGGTCATCGAGTGCAAAAAAATCATTAAGTGCAGGAAAAATAGAAAATTAAGGTAAAAATGGTTGAAATTTAGGGATGTGGCATTGAATGATGCATATTGAATGTAGAAAAAGTCTGAAGTTCAGATAAGTTAAAAATAAAATACATTTCTAATAGATGAGTTGTCGTGTGAAACCCTCACACTTCGAAGGAGATGGTCCAGTTTGTACACGAAGTGCATCGAGTTTTTGTCGTAACCCTATAAACTTTTTAGAACATGCTATGTGGGTGAAATGTCGATGCCATGCCAACTTAGAACCTTTTCAGAGTTCATTTGTATTTCTTTTCAATTTCAGGGTCATTCGGCTAAAACAAATCATGGAATGCATGAAAAATAGCAAATGAAGTTAGAAATGGTTGAAATTTGGGGATGTGCCTTTGAATGGTGAATATTGAGTGCACAAAAATTCTAGAGTTAAAATAAGTTTAAAAAATGAAATGCCTTTGTAACACTTTAGTTTTCGTACGAAACCATCATACTTCGAAGGAGATGGTCCGGTTTGTATAGGAAGTGCGTCTAGTTTTTGTCGTAACCCTCTCAACTTTTAGCACATGCTATGTGGGTGAAATGATTATGCCATGCCAAGTTTCAACCTATTTAGAGTACATTTGTACTGGTTTTTAATTTTAGGGTCATTGAACGCGAAAGAATCATTAAATACATGAAAAATAGAAAATGAATTTAGAGATGGTTGAAATTTGAGGATGTGTCTTTGAATGGTGCATACTGAATGCACAAAAATTCTGGACTTTAAATAAGTTTTAAAAAATGAAACACCTCCGAAACCATCCTACTTCGACGGAGATGGTCTACTTTGTACACGAAGTGCATCATGTTTTTGACGTAACCCTCTCAACTTTTTATCACATGCTATGTGGGTGGAATGATCATAGTGTGCCAAGTTTCAACCTTTTCAGAGTTCATTTGTATTGCTTTTCAATTTCAGGGTCATTCAGCTAAAAATACCATTAAATGCATGGAAGATAGCAATTGAAGTTACAAATGGTTGAAATTTGAGGATGTTGCTTTGAATGGTTCATATTCAATGTACAGAAAGTATGGAATTTAAATAGGTTTAAAAATGAAATGCCTTTGTAACACATGAGTTTTCGTCCGAAAGCATCATACTTCGAAGGAGATGATCCAGTTTGCACACGAAGTGGATCTAGTTTTTGACGTAACCCTCTCAACTCTTTAGCACATGCTATGTTATTAAAATGATGATACCATGCTAAGTGTCAACATTTTCAGAGTTCAATTGTAGTGGTTTGTACTTTCAGGGCCATCTAGTGCAAAAAATTATTAAATGCATGGAAAATAGCAAATGAAGTTAGAATTTGTTGAAATTTGAGGATGTGGGTATTAATGGTGCATATTTTAATGCACAAAAAAGTCAGGAGTTCAAATTAGTTAAAAAATGAAATGCCTTTGTAAAAGATTAATTTTCGTGTGAAACCCTCATACTTCAAAGGAGATGATCCAGTTTGTACATAAGTGTATCCAGTTTGTGCCGTAACCCTCTCAACTTTTCAGAACATGCCATGTGGGTGAAATTATGATACAATTCCAAGTTCCAACCGTTTCAGAGTTCATTTGTACTGCTTTTCAATTTCAGTGTCGTTCAACAATAACAAACCATTAAATGCATGAAAAAATAAAAAATGAAGTTAGAAATGGTCGAAATTTCAGGATGTAGCTTTGAATGGTTCATATTGAATGCACAAAAACTCTGAAGTTTAAATAACTTAAAAAATGTAATGCCTTTGGAACAGATGAGTTTTCGTGCGAAACCCTCATACTTCGAATGAGATGGTCCAGTTTGTACACGAAGTGCATCCGGGTTTTGGTGTAACTCTCTCATCTTTTTACCACATGCTATGTGGGTGAAATGATGATACCATGCCAATTTTCAACCTTTTCAATGTTCCTTTGTACTGCTTTTCAATTTCAGGGTCTTTGAGCACAAAAAATGAAATGCATAAAAAAGATCAAATGAAGTTAGAAACGGTTGAAATTTGAGGATGTGGCTTTGAATGGTGCATATTGAATGCACAAAATCTATGGAGTTCAAATAAGTTAAAAATGGAATCCTTTTGTGACAGATGAGTTTTCGTCTGAAACCCTTGTACTTCGACGGAGATGGTCCAGTTTGTACACGAAGTGCATCTTGTTTTTGCCACAACCATCTCAAATTTTTATAACATGCTATGTGGGTGAAATGATCATGAAATGACTAGTTTCAACCTTTTAAGAGTTCATTTGTATAACTTTTCAATTTCACGGTCATTCACCTAAAACAAATCATTAAATGGATGGAAAATAGAAAATAAAGTTAGAAATGGTTAAAATTTGAGGATGTGGCTTTGAATGGTGCATATTGAATGCACAAATAGTATTGAGTTGAAATAAGTTTTAAAAACTCAAATGCCTTTGTAGCAGATGAGTTTTCGTCTGAAACCCTCATACTTCGAAGCAGATGGTCTAGTTTGTACACGAAGTGCATCCAGTTTTTGTTGTAACCCTCTCGGATTTTTTCCACATGCTATGTGTGTAAAATTATGATACCATGCCAAGTCTAATCCTTTTCAGAGTTTATTTCTACTACTTTTCAATTTCAAGGTCATTCAGCGCAAAACAAAATCATTAAATGCATGAAAAATAGAAAATGAACTTAGAAATGGTTGAAATTTGAGGATGTTCATTTGAATGGTGCACATTGAATGCACAAAATGTATGGAGTTTAAAGAAGTTATAAAAAATTGAAATGCCTTTGTATCACATGAGTTTTCGTCCGAAACGCTCATACTTCGAAGAAGATGGTCCAGTTTGTACAGGAAGTGTATCCAATTTTTCACGTAACCGTCTCAACTTTTTACCACATGCTATGTGGGTGAAATGATGATACCATGCCAAGTTTCAACCGTTTCAATCTTCATTTGTGCTGCTTCTCAATTTTAGGGTCTTTGAACGCGAGAAACATGAAATGCATAAAAAACAGTAAACAAAGTTAGAAATGATTGAAATTTGAGGACATGGCTTTGAACGCTGGATATTGGATGCAAATGCCTTTGTATCAGATGAGCTTTCGTGCGAAACCGTCATACTTCGAAGGAGATGATCCAGTTTCTACATGAAGTGCACCCAATTTTTTTCGTAACCCTATAATTTTTTTAGCACATTCTATGTGGGTGAAATGTTGATACCTTGCCAAGTTTCAACCTTTTCAGAGTTCATTTCTACTGCTTTTATATTTCAGGGTCCTTCGGCTAAAAAAATCATTAAATTCATGAAAATAGCATATGTAGTTATAAATGGTTGAAATTTGAGGATGTGACGTTGAATGGTGCATATTGAATGCAATTAAAATCCAGAGTTCAAATAAGTTAAAAGTGAAATGCCTTTCTAACATATGAGTTTTCGTCTGAAACCCTCATACTTCGAAGGAGATGGTCTAGTATGTACACGAAGTGCATCCAGTTTTTGTCGTAACCCTCTCAACTTTTTAGAACATGCTATGTGCGTGAAATGATAATGCCATGCCAACTTTCAACCTTTTCAGACTTCATTTGTATTGATTTTCAAGTTTAGGGTCATTCAGCTAAAACAAATCATTAAATGCATGAAAAATAGAAAATGAAGTTAGAAATGGTTGAAATTTGAGGATGTGGCTTTGAATGGTGCATATTGAGTGCACAAAAATTCTGGAGTTAGAATAAGTTTTAGAAAATGGCATGGCTTTGTAACACGTGAGTTTTCGTCTGAAACCATCATACTTCGAAGGAGATGGTCTAGTTTGTACATGAGGTGCATCTAGTTTTTGTTGTAATCGTCTCAAATTTTAGCAGATGCTATGTCGGTGAAATGATGATACCATGCCAAGTTTCAAAATATTCAGAGTACATTTGTACTGCTTTTCAATATGAGAGTCATTCAGCGCAAAAGAATCGTTAAATAAATGAAAAATAGAAATGAAGTTAGAAATGGTTGAAATTTGAGGATGTGGCTTTGAATGGTGCATATTGAATGCACAAAAATTTTGGAGTTCAAATAACTTAAAAAATGAATTGCCTTTGTAACACATGAGTTTTCGTCCGAAACTGTCATACTTCGAAGGAGATGGTCCAGTTTGTACACGAAGTGCATCCAGTTTTCGCCGTAACCCTCTCAACTTTCGACAAAATGCTATGTGGGTGAAATGATAATGTCATGCCAACATTCAACCTTTTCAGAGTTCATTTGTACTGATTTTCAATTTCATGGTCATTCAGCTAAAACAAATCATTAAATGTATGAAAAATAGAAAATGAAGTTAGAAATGGTTGAAATTTGAGGATGTGTCTTTGAATGGTGCATATTGAGTGCACAAAAAGTCTGGAGTTAGAATAAGTTTTAAAAAATTGAATGGCTTATTAACACGTGAGTTTTCATCCGAAACAATCATACTTCGAAGGAGATGGTCTAGTTTGTACATGAAGTGCATCTAGTTTTTGTCGTAATCATCTCAAATATTAGCAGATGCTATGTTTGTGAAATGATGATACCATGCCAAGTTTCAACCTATTCAGAGTACATTTGTACTGCTTTTCAATATGAGAGTCATTCAGCGCAAAAGAATCACTAAAAAAATAAGAAATAGAAATGAAGTTAGAAATGGTTGAAATTTGAGGATTTGGCTTTGAATGGTGCATATTGAATGCACACAAATTCTAGAGTTTATATAACTTTCAAAAAAATGAATTGCCTTTGTAACACATGAGTTTTCGTCCGAAACTCTCATACTTCGAAGGAGATGGTCAAGTTTGTACACGAAGTGCCTCCAGTTTTTGGCATAATCCTCTCAAATTTTTACCACATGTTGTGTGGGTGAAATGATGATACCATGCCAAGTTTAAACCTTTTCAATGTTCATTTGTACTGCTTTTCAATTTCAGGGTCTTTCAGCACAAAAAACATTAAATGCATGGAAAACAACAAATGAAGTTAGAAATGGTTGAAATTCAAGGATGTTGCTTTTCATGGTGGATATGTAATGCGCAAAAAGTCTAGAGTTTCAATAAGTTTAAAAAATGAAATGCCTTTGTAAGAGATGAGTTTTCGTCCGAAACCGTTATACTTCAAAGGAGATGATCCAGTTTGTACACGAAGTGCATACAATTTTTGTCGTAACCCTATCAACTTTTTAGCACATTCTATGTGGGTGAGATGATGATACCATGCCAAGTTTCAATATTTGCAAAGTTCATTTGTACTGCTTTTCAATTGCAGGGTCATTCGGCTAAAACATCATTAAATGTATGAAAAATAGCAAATGAAGTTAGAAATGGTTGAAATTTGAGGATGTGGATTTGAATGGTGCATATTGAATGCAAAAAAGTTTGCAGTTGAAATAAGTTAAAAAATAAATGCCTTTGTAAGAGATGAATTTTCATCCGAAACCCTCATACTTCGAACTAGATGGTCAAGTTTGGACACGAAGTGCATCCAGTTTTTGACTAACCCTCTCAACTCTTTAGCACATGTTATGTGGTTAAAATGATGATACCATGCCAAGTGTCAACCTTTTTAGAGTTCATTTGTAATATTTTCAATTTCAGGGTCATCCAACAAAAAAAACATTAAGTGCGTGAAAAATAGCAAATGAAGTTAGAAATGGTTGAAATTTGAGGATGTGTCGTTGAATGGTGCATATTTAATGCACAAAAAGTCTTTCTAACAGATGAGTTCCCGTGTGAAACCCTCATACTTCGAAGGAGATGGTCTAGTTTGTATAGGAAGTGCATCCAGTTTTTCCCATAACCCTCTCAACCTTTTAGAGCATGCTATGTGGGTGCAATGATGCTGCCATGCTAAGTTTCAACCTTTTCAGAGTTCATTTGTTTTGCTTTTAAATTTGAGGCTGTGGCTTTGAATGGTGCATATTGTGTGAACTAAAATTCTGGAGTTAAAATAAGTTAAAAAAAATTAAATGCCTTTGTAACACGTGAGTTTCGTCCGAAACCATCATTCTTCGAAGGAGATGGTCCGGTTTGTACACGAAGTGCATCTAGTTTGCTCATAATCGTCTCAAATTTTAGCATATGCTATGTGGGTGAAATGATGATACCATGCCAAGTTTCAACCTATTTAGAGTACATTTGTACTGCTTTTCAGTTTCAGGGTCATTCAGCGCAAAAAATAATTAAATACATGAAAAATACAAAATGAAGTTAGAAATGGTTGAAATTTGGGGATGTGGCTTTCAATGGTGCATATTGAATGCAGAAAATTTCTGGAGTTTAAATAACTTTTAAAAAATGAAATGACTTTGGAACACATGAGTTTTCGTCCGAAACTCTCATACTTCGAAGGAGATGGTCCAACTTTGTTGTGGGAACGAACACCTATGGGATCATACGGACCCCTTTCGGTTCGCCGGGGGGAAGCTCGCACAAAGAGTCGGTCTGATGAACAGCGCACGGGGATCTTTACCCAGATTTGGGCCGCACGGATGCGTAAAACCCTACTCGTGCTTGGTTGTATTGAGAGTGTTTCTAGGGTTCTAGCTACAGGAGCTCTGTGAGCGGGTGCCAACCGTGTGAGCTAGAAGGTCCAAAGATTCAAATGTCAAAACATTCTCTACCATATCGCCCGGGGCCTCCTTTTATACTCTGAAGGGGATCCCAACAGTGGCGTACAGTGTGTACACGGGGTGTATAGAGCTACAGTGCTATCATACCTAACACTGACAGAGTATGACAGGCACATTTAATGCACCGTCAGGCACCTCTGTCCGTTAGTGGGACGGGACGGGAGCCCGTGCCATCGGCACTGCTTAGCCCCCTCCAACGTCGACGCCGCGACATGCATCCAGGTGGTTCGACACCTGGCCCTTGCGCTGGCGGGGCCTTGTCGGGGCTTCGCCTTGTCGGGGCCTTGCTTTGCCTGGGGGTTCAATAGCCCTCCCGGCAAGACCGTGCCAGTGGTCATGATTTTCCTATGGTGGTATCTGGCAAGTCCTTGTTAGGCCTTGCTGCCAGGGTGGCTACTACTGCACGTGCACAAGTAAGGGGCACTGGAGAGCCCAAAACTCTAGGGCACCGACAGGAGCCCCCGAGCCTAGGCTACACACGTCGTGAGACGTTGCTGGGCTAGGCCCAATCAGTGCATGGGCACGTGTCACAGGCCTTGCGGTTGTGATCATTGCACTCGCTGCAATTCCCCATGACGCCCATTGAATGCGGGACGTGGGATACATGCGCGGCGCAACCGTTATAGCAGCACGCACGTGGAACATTTCTGTGTTAGCTTATTTTAGTAAAGAGACCACCCCGTGCCTTCCCCATAAAATAGGAAATTGCAGAGGCGCTTCTCATTTACCTCTCGCCTTTCCCAATCTGAAAATCGTCATTGTCTTCTTCCTCGAGCCCGCAACAAAGCCCCTCCCTCCCATCCATGCCCGTGCTCTCTCTTCATCCTCAGCCCCCGCGTTCGTCGCCACCATGCCGCCTAAAGCTAGCAAGGGCAAGGAAGCAGAGGCTGTCTCGAAGAACAAGATGGTGAAGATATGGAAGGAGAACGTCGTCTTTCGGCCAGGGCTTAGCTTGGACGTCCTAAAGAAGCAATACTGGTGGACGTGGGCGACAAGGACGACGGTGCATCCCGCCACCTGCATGAGTCCAGGCCTCTCCGGGGACGTCCCAGGAAAATACCCTTTCTTTGTCGATTACTTTTACTACGGGCTTTATCCCCCTTTTTCGGACTTCTTCAACGACCTCATGTCGACCTACGGCTTCCATCTCTTGGATTTCATGCTGAATGCTATGATATCCGTAGCTGTTTTCGCCCAACTTTGCGAAAACTTTGCTGGAGTAGTCCCCAGCACCGCTCTTTTCCACCACTACATTTCCCCTTGCATCCAACCAGGTGGAGCCCTTTCCGGTGCCATCACTTGGATTCCACGGCCAGGAACCAAGTAGGTCTACCCCGACGGGGCCTACTGTGATAGGTGGGACGAGTGGCGGGGCAGATGGTGCTGGATTCGAGAGGAGAAAGTCCTGCCCTTCTGCTTGCCGCGGTAGGCCAAAATGGTGTGCGGTGAGGACTGGGGTGCCATCGACCCTGAGGACGAGAAACTTACAGTCGCGACCACTAGGATTCTCTACCTTAGGGACGCCGGCCTTTCCATAGAGATGATAGGTGTCGATTTCCTTCGCCGGCGCATCGCTCCCTTGCAGAATAAGGGGAGGCCGGCTTGGTATTTACAGAACACGGCAGACATCATGAGATTGCACCCCGGGCTAAATCACAACCTGACCGTTATGCAGCACGGAGCCCTCTGCCAGAAGCTGTTCAAGAGTGCCCCAGTACCTGAGCTGCTGGCAGGCATAGTCCCCCTGTGCAACAATGCTGCCTTAGGGAGAATTATTGCCATGATGCCGGTGTTTGACACCCACAGCATCGATGCATTTTGGATCGACCCGCCTGCTGAGCAGGTGCAAGAATTCTTTGATTATCTGGTGGAAAGGGCCATCCATGGGGAAGAGGGCCTCATCCATGACACCACCGAGGAGGAGTTAGCGTACATCGCCAGGAGGGTGGAGGAAGCGGATCTTGCCACGGAGGCCGGCAATGCTAGCTTTTTGGAAGACGAATCCGGTGAGGGGGAAACACTGCCGGACGAAGGCCTTGCCAGGGAGGGGGTTATCGCCGAGGAGCAAGGGGGCACGTCCGCCAAGGGCTGTCCGTCCGAAGACGCACCTGAGGAGGAGCAGCCCGAGGAGGCCCCGTCGCTTGTGCAAAGGAAGAGGTGCGTCCTTGGGAGCGCCGCCTTTGGGCTCCCCATCTGCCAATCTTCTTTGAGTAGCATAGCCCCCGGCAAGGGGGCGACCGGCAAGGCCACGCGGCGGAAATAAATGCATCAGCAACCCGCGCCCACCGTGGCCAAGCGGTCCAGGAGAACCCCTCCACCTCCTCCCACGGGTACCACGAGAGAGGTCGCCTTCGACCTTTCCACCCTCATCTCGGAAGAAGAAGATGAGGAGTAAGAGTCCCACCGTATCTTTCACTTTTTCCATTTTCTAGTTTTTACTTTACTCATTTGGTTCGCTTTGGTGTGCTTCTGCAGGGACACGGAAACACTAGCACAAAGGGTAGCAAAGAGGGCGAGGACCTCGGTAGCCGAGGAGTCGTCGGCAAGCGCCTCAGGTGCGCCAAGGACGACCGCAGACAACCCGGAGGCAAGCCCACGACGCATCCCTCGACTCAGTCCTCGACAGAGCCCCCAGCGTGAGCCCATCACTCACTGCCCGCTGGCATGTGCCGGGGTGTGCATCTTTACTGCTGACATCACCATACATGCTGGAGGAGAACGACGGCAGAGAGAACCACCAGCGACCCTCCCAGACATGCCACCCCTGTCATCTACACCGCCCAAAGACAGATCCCCGACAAGGACCTCCTCTAGCGCGCTTTACCGTGATGAGGGAGAGCCAGCAAGCACAGGCACTGGTAGGTCTTCACCGGCAACTGTCGTTGGCACAGGTATTCTTTGTTACGTTTGTCTCTCTAATCTTTTTTGTCTTCTTGAACTTCCACCTGAGCTTCGTCGGGTTTGTTTCCTCGGCCTCCAAACGTTCCCTCGATGGAGGGCACGACCATCGACACCATCATTGAGGAGACCGCCAAGGATGCTGTCGTCGACGCTGATAGGATCGCTGCCAAGGAGGCCACCAACAGAGTTGTCGCTGAGGCCACCAAAGCCAACAAGAATGCTGCCGCTGAGGCTGCCAGCACTGAGGCCGCCAGGGTTGCGCAGAAAGAGGAGACCACTAATAAATTTGCTGAGAAGTTTGGTGAGGAGGCCAGTGGTCGCACTGACGGGATCCCTACCACAGGAGCGCCAGGCGCTACGCCGACCACTGAGCCCCCAGCCGCCAGGGAGGCGGTTGTCGAGGACCAGTCGCCTCCTTCTGAAGCCCCTTCATCAAGCAGATACTTCAAGGTCGGCGACAACCTGTTCGTCAGCATCCTCGGCACGGCAAGTACTGGGGTGCCACCTAAAGGGGGAGTTCTTGTTGAGAAAGCCATCACTGCTTCCGGGCTCGACATCATTGAGGAGCCAAGCTCTGGCAGCAAATCTCAAGAGGAGCAGCTCCTCCAGACCATGGGCGACAGTTTCCGAAAGCTTCGGGCACTCCATCGTGCCAGGAAGGAGAAACTGGACTCCAGGGCAGTAGTCATGCAAGCGGCCGAGGCCAACTTTCAGGAGCGCGTCGAGGAAACCCAGGCCTAGTTCGCCCAAGCTTCCCATGGTCTGAAGACAGGATAGACGCGGTTGAGCCAGGGCTAGAACCAACTCTTCATGCACCAGTCTGATGCCGAGCAGGCACAAGAAGAGGCCAAATAATGGGCCGCCGCAAAGGATGCTCGCTTAACGGAGTGTCGTGTGTTGCTCGACGCCCATGAGGAGGACCTCGCCGCTCGCGAGAAGGTGCTTGGTGAAAAGCTCCACGACAAGGAAGTGGAGCTCGACGATCTCGTCACCCGGAGAACCCCGGAGTTGGAGCGGAAGCATAAGGAGGCGCTCGAGGCTCTAACAGAGGACCAAGCAGACAAGCTGAAAGGGGCCGTCGATGTAGCTAAAGCTGCCGAGGCCGCCAATAACTTATAGGAGGAACGGGTGAATAAACTAGAGGCCTGTCTTGAGGATCTCGGCAAGGAGCTCTCGTCGCTTGAGGCTGGAAGGGACAAGGCCGTCGCCAGCTTGATGGAGACGCAGGTCACCATTTCTGACAGGACCAAGCAACTCTCTTTGGCCAACGATTCCATCAGCAACCTGAACCTGAAGCAGGTCACGTTGACCAGGACTATTGAGACCGCCAAGGGCCAGGAAAGGGCTCTGGTCAAGGATCTCAACGATAAGAAGGAGCAGGTCAAGAGCTCCACCATCGCCCACAACGAGTATGTACATGGAGTCAAAATCCAGACCGCGAAGCTCGTCGATGTCGCGGACAGGCTTGCCGAACAACTGACTACCATGGGCCTAGAAGGCCCCACATACTCTCCCGACGATAGTGTGTCCAAGAGCGCCAAGGTGACCATGTTCTTTGATAGCCTACTTGGAGCCTTGGAGCAGCTTCACTCAGACCGAGCGTCCCACTTGGCCAACGAATTGCATAGGCTCTGCCAGGCCGTCCTCCGCAAGGTGTTTGTCAAGGTGGCGTATAAGAACCCCAACCTCAAACTCACCAACGTCCTCGACCACTTGTTGTAGGACACAGACGTCAAGGTGCTCGAGGACTTCGTCGCGTCCATCGTCGAGTGGGTAAGCCAAGTCAAGCGGGTCGAAGGCGATTGCCGGGATTAGCTGCCTCACTCCTCGCTGCCGCATATATCAAAAACAATTTATTTTATGTTAGAAACTTGGCAAGGCTAATGTAATATTGCTCATTATGCTCTGGACAACTGTTATGTTATCTCCCTTGCTTGATTTCTCTATGTATGTGTTCACCCTATGCTCGATTGGAAACTTGCCGGTGTGCATATCTCTAGCGCGAGCGCTAGGTGTGGGACTTGAGCAGCCTGCTGGCAAAATTGCCACTGGCAAGAGACCCTGGTGCTTCCAGTGCCGTCACCTAGGCTGTTGAGTGGACTCGAAACAGAATAGGAGCGCGGCTATTCGCAACAAGGTTCCTCCACGGTGAGAATTTACTTGGGGTGTCTGCAACTTATCTTTTTGTTGCCGTGTTCCCTCCGGCAAGATTTTTTTTGGGACATCGCTCATAGGTATCCGTACCACCATCCCCCCCCCGGCAAAGCTGCATGCGAGGTGTCCTTCTGTCCTTTGAGAAAAACAAAGAAGAGAAAATATGGGTATGGAACCTTGGAGGTCTGTTAGCCCTTGCTGGGATTAAGTGCGATGCAACTCTTCAAAAAAACATGTACATAAGTAAACATGAGAATCAATCAGGTTTGCAGAACACTTATCTTTATTTAACTACACATAGGATCTGAACCTGACTTTGTACCAAGCATTGCATGCTTCAGTGGCAAGACTTGTACAAAAGGTGGTTGCTGGGAGGCCCGGCAACCGCTCCTCATGGGTAGAACTTGCGAAGGTGTTCGATATTCTAGGAGTTGCTCACTGGGATGCCATCTTCGGTCACCAGGCAGACTGCGCCAGGCCTGGTGACTCGTACTACCCGATAAGGGCCTTCCCACTTTGGCGTCAACTTGTTGGAATTCTTGGCATACTGAACTCGTCGAAGAACAAGGTCGCCTTCCTCTAGACTTTTTGCATTAACTTTGCGGCTACGGTAGCCGGGCAAAGGTTGATGGTAGTGTAGAGCTCTCACAAAAGCCTGAAGACGGTCTTCCTCAAGGATCGTCGCATCGTCTTGCTGCAACTGCTCTTTCTCTAGCTCATCATAAGTGAGCACTCGAGGTGACCCGTATATGAGTTTCATGGGGAGAACTACCTCCACCCCATAGACAAGGGAGAAGGGTGTCCGACCAGTAGCTTGATTTGGTGTCGTTTTTATTGACCAAAGAACCACCGGCAACTCATCAATCCAGTTCCTTCCGCACTTGTGTGGCCTGTCAAAAGTTCTTTTTTTGAGGCCTCTCAGCACTTTAGCATTAGCCCTCTCTGCTTGGCCGTTGCTCCTCGGGTGGGCAACAGAAGCAAAAAAGATTCTGCTACAAAGGTCTTGGACATATTGCATGAAGGTTTGGCTCGTGAACTACGTGTCGTTATTAGTGATGATCCTGTTGGGAACACCAAATTGACAAACTAGTCCCTTGAAGAACTTCACAACTGATTGTGCTATCACCTTTCTCACTGCTTCCTCTTCCGGCCACTTTGTGAACTTGTCGATTGCAACATACAAGTACTCAAATCCCGCGGCAGCGCGGGGAAAGGGGCCCACAATTTCAAGCCCACATACCGAAAATGGCCAGGAGAGCGGGTTCGTTTGAAGTTCTTGAGCCGGCTGATGTAATCTCTTTGAATGAAACTGGCATGCTTCACACTTGGTTACTAATGTCGTTGCATCTTCGAGGGCATTGGGCAAAAAGAAGCCTTGCCGGAAGGCATTTCGGCAAGGGCTCTTGATCCTATGTAGGAGCCACATATACCTCCATGTATCTCTGCCAGCAGCTCGAGTCCATCTTCCCGGGAAATACATTTGAGTTTCACACTATTCGTCCTCTTTCTTTACAGGATGTTGTCCACGAACTGGTACATATTAGACCAGCGAGCTACTTTCTCTGCTTCTTCTTGTTCCCCGGGAAGTTCTCCCGTCTGAATATTGAAATTATTGATCTATGGGTCTTCATGTGAGACTTTAATTTCATCCGTTCTCTAAAGAATCGTAATGTCCCAGGTGGTAATATTGATGATATTTTTAAGTTTAACGAAATTATTAGTGCTTTGGCCCTAATTGAGATCCCAATAAAAGGCAGAAAATATACTTGGACTAATGTGCAGGACAACCCACTCCTAGAGCAATTGGATTGGTTCTTTCAAACGCCCGAGTGGGCTTCACAATATCCTAATACAATGGTGAAGCCCCTTGCCAATCCGGTTTCTGATCATACCCCATGTGTAATGAATATCCAGAGATCCATTCCACGGTGCAACTTCTTTAGATTGAGAACTTTTGGCCACAATGTCCAGGATCATGGAGACCGTGAAGAATTCTTGGGACAGACCTATTAAAGCAGTTTCCTCTGCTACTCGCAGCCCTGCTAAACTGAAATGATTGAGGTATGCATTAATGCAGTGGAGTAAGAAACTCTCTAAAGTGAAACTCCTAATTGAAAATTGCAATACACAACTACTTCATTTGGACAGTTTGGAAGACCTTCGTCAGTTATCCCTACCTGAATTCAACTTCAGGATTATTCTGAAAAATCATTTGATAAAATTGTTAAAATATCAAATTGCATATTGGAAGAAACGATGCACCTACAGGTGGGCAGTCGAAGGTGAAGATAACACTAAATATTTTCAGGCAAGGGCGACTGAGAGGTACATACATAATACCACCCAATCTCTGATACTGCCAGATGGTACAACTATTGAAACTTGTGAGGAAAAAGCGACTGCCTTTTTTCAATGTTTTAAAAACAGAATGGGAGTGGTCACAGACACATCTGCTGAGTTTGAACTCCAGGATCTGGTGCAAAGAGTGGTGGGTCTGGAAGTATTGTCTGCTCCCTTCACTCATGAGGAAATAGACAGGGTTATCAAAAACATACCTTCGGATAGAGCACCTGGCCTTGATGGATTTAATGGACTTTTTCTAAAAGTGTGTTGGGAGATCATTAAGGAAGAATTCTACCAACTCTGCAAGGATTTGTGGGAAAGCAAAATTGATCTTAAAAGCCTGAATACGTCCCTAATTACTCTCATAAACAAAACTAGCTCCCCTGAAACTGTTAATGATTTCAAACCAATATCACTGCTAAACTATGTTCTTAATGTCTTAACAAAACTATTAGCAGAAAGATTGCAACAATGTATCTTGAATATTGTGCATCATAACCAATATCTCGAACTACTCAGGATTCTCTTGCATGGGCCTATGAATTCCTTCACCAATGCAAGCAGTCTGGTCAGGAAATTGTGGTCCTGAAGTTAGTTTTCGAAAAGGCCTTTGATACAATGGACCTCTCTTTTATCCTTAACATGCTGAGATGCAAAGGATTCGATGCCAAATGGTGCTCCTGGGTCAAAATGATATTGGATTCTGGATCATCTTCTGTTTTACTTAATGGAGTACTAGGGAGAGAGTTTAAACGCAAGCGTGGAGTTAGACAAGGTGACCCTTTCTCCCCCCTTTTATTTTTCTTAGCAGCTGATTTGTTGCAATCAATGGTCAATAAAGCATGGATTGAAGGACACCTATCATTACCAATTGATCAGCCTGCTTTAGAGCTTTATCCTGTCATGCAGTATGCTGATGATACATTACTTATCCTCCCTGCAAAAAGTACAGAGATCAGAATCATTAAGCAATTGTTGGAAGCGTATGCTAATGTCACAGGGCTTAAGATTAATTTCTCCAAATCACAGCTAATGTCCATCAATGTCAACCAAGAAATAGCTATGGAACTGGCATCAATACTTGATTGCCAGGTGGGTTCCATGCCCTTTACATATCTAGCAGTACCAATGGGCATAACAAGACCTTCAGTGAGGGATTTGATGCCGCTCGTTGATCGTATAGAGCATAGATTAACAAGCACTGCAATTTGGCTTTCATATGGGGAAAGAGTGCAGCTCATTAATTCAGCCCTGTCGTCACTCCTCTCATTTGCGATATGTGTGCGAAAACTGCCCCTAAAAATCATTGATATTTTTGATAGAGCTCGAGGACATTGTCTATGGAGGAAAATTGCAGACAGAGATGCTAAAACACACTCCCTCGCAGCTTGGGACCTAGTTTGTAGACCAAAGGACAAAGGAGGCCTAGGTATCATAGACCTAAGAATACAAAACAACACTCTACTTCTAAAATTTCTCAATAAGTTCTATCATAAGGTTGATACCCCTTGGGTCATGTTGATTTGGAATGCATAATATGACACGACACCACCACATGTGTTGCTAGTTTGTGGATCCTTTTGGTGGAAAGATATACTGTCCCTTTCACACATCTTCCAAGGGATTACAACTTGCATTCCGAATTCGGGTGACACCATCCTACTTTGGAAAGACCAGTGGCATAATGAGCAGGTGTTAGGAGAATCCCATGAACACTTATTCTCTTATGAAACAAATGAGGATATATCTCTTGCTCAATTCAAGATGGACATGGATCCTGCTTCCAACTTCCAGTTACCTCTATCACGCAAAGCACGAATAGAACTGGATAACATGATGCTCACCATAAACATGATAATGCTAAACCCTTTAACAGCTGATGAGTGGATCTACTGTTGGGGAGAGGTACAATTTAAACCCAAGCGTTTCTACCCATATCCTTTCATACATGTGCAGGCGCCAAAATACCTAACGAGTATATCGAAGTCAAAATGCATCCTCGGACATAAGGTTTTCAGTTGGCTGCAAAGGATGGATAGGCTCAACACGAGAGATTTATTAGCAAGGAAGCATTTTGCGATAGGAGATGATCACACATGTGTGCTATGTAATGAAAATGTGTTGGAAATTAATGAACATCTCTTCTTCCAATGTGCATTCGCAACCACCTGTTGGGACATACTTGGATCACATGGGACACGACGCTGGAGGTGCAGGCAAGATTGGATGTAATGCAGATTAGATGGGCCAAACTACTGTCCAAGGAAATCTGCATATTGGCCACATTGAACATCTGGAAACAACGCAAGCGAAAGGTATTTGATGGTGTGATGGCAACAAAACAGGACTGGGTTAGGATGTTGAAAACAGATTTGGAAATCCAGAAATTTAGACTCAAACCTGACAAATCTACCTTTATAGGTAGGTTTCTTCCAACTATCCACTTGTAACTACGTAAGTACTCTCACTACCTGATCCTTTCCATTGTTGCATGGACTTGTAATCTCTTGTAACAACCATCATTTAATATAGCGACCGTAGGAGGCTCTCCTGCTGTTTTAACCTGTCAAAAAAAAGTTCTCACGTCTGAAGGAAACGGATGATGTGTTGTGCCCATGCTGGAGCCTGGGGCTCGACGGCAAGCATTAAAGGCATATCCTCTGCCGGGGTAGAATTTGTCTCAACAGCAAGGGCCTGAGGACCTGTCGGAGCCTATTGCACACCGGCAAGCCTGGTGGGAGCATGCGCTTCCATGGCAAGAGCTGGGGGCCCTGCCGGAGCATAGTTCTCACTAACAAGCCTGTCGTTCTCTCTTGCAACCTTCTCACCAGTGGCTTCCGGGAGCCCTGCCGGGAAATACTAACTGGAACTTAACTTTCTTCTCTTCTCTTTCCCAGTTGATGGTGTCACGGAGGGTTGAGTTAGTTGGAGCACGAAAGTTCCTGGTTCCATAGGCAACTTAAGGGCTGCACACTTTGACACATCGTCAGCAACGCTGTTCTCCGCACATGGAACGTGCTCCATTTTGAAAGCACCTTTGCTCCCTTGGTGGTTTTGGTAATTAATAACAACATATAAGTCATTGAACTAATGCTTTCACCAAGTATATTTCAGAAAATTTCATTGATGGGAACGGCAAAAGGATTGTGGAATTACCCCAAGATTCAAGGAAATAGGTTGGCCAAGCTTCAAGAAAGAGGACTCTACATTTCACATTTGTGAGAAATCACTTTGAGTCTATAGGAAAGACAATACTATTAAAAGGGGGTAAATTTTGATGGTGAACAATGTGCTCAAATGTGCACAAGTGACAGTCACCAAAACATCCACATACTCTCCCACCAAAGTCTATCCTAGTCCAAATATGCCAAATCGGTGCAACCAACAATCCTATCCCAGTGCCAGCGAGTTCCAAACCCTAGACAGAGTCAGCCAAACCCTAACACTTTGGTGCAGCCGACACTACACTCGGGGCCACCAAGTTGGGTTGCCAACTTCCCGTTACACAAGTTCTCATTATCGGTCTGACCGAGAATGGTGAATCGGCATCACCGAGACTCGTAAATCTGACCATTGGTCACCTTGTCGGTGCAACCGGGAATTGTAGGTCGGTCCATCCGAGATTCAAAAGTTGCCACTTTTTGTCACTTCGGTACCATCGAGATTTACACATCGGTGTCACCAAGTCTGAGTTATTGTGTGTAACAGTTGGATTTTTGGGGATGCCTATATATACCCGTTCAACACCACCCACTCGAAAGAGAAGCACTCAGAACTATTCCATACCTATCCTACTCAATTTTCTGAGAGAGAACCACCTACCCTTGCGTTGAGGTCAAGATCTTCCACTCCAACCGTATGGATCTTGATTTCTAGCCTCCCCAAGTTGCTTTCCACCAATCCCATCTCTTCTACCAAGGCCAATCTATGAGAGAGAGATTGTGTGTTGAGGAGTCTATCATCTTGCAGAACAAGAGCAAGGAGTTCATCATCATTACTAAGATTATTACCTTTTGGAGGGTGGTGCCTCCTAGATTGGTTAGGTGTCGCTTGGGAGCCTCCTACATTGTGTTGTGGAGTGAACCAAGAAGTTTGTAAGGTCAAGGAGATCGCCTCCTTCGTGAAGATCTACCCATAGTGAGGCTAGTCCTTCATGGACGTAAGCCGCATGGAATAGTCAAGGTTGCTTCTTCATGGAATCCTCCGTGGGTAGAGCCCTCCGTGAACTCTAGCGACCATTACCCTTCGTGGGTTGAAGACTCCATGAACTTGGACGTACGATAGTGCCACCTATCGGAACACGCGAAAAATCATCGTGTCATCACTTGTGTTTGCATTCCTAACCCTCTCTTTACTTACATGTGCAATGTCTTTACTTTTTGCTGCTACACTCTTAGACACTCATGTGTAGGGTGTTACTTAATATGCTATGAATGCTAAAACTTGCAAAGAATTAAAACTAGGAAAAGGCAAAACTTTTATTTGGTCAAGTAGTCTAATCACCCCCCTCTAGACCTACTTTCGATCCTACAAGTGGTATTAGAGCTTTGGTCTCCATTGCATTGGTTTCACAACCTAGGAGAAGTATGGCATCTAGTGAGGGAAATTATCACCGTAGAGGTCTATACTTTGATGGCACTAATTTTGCTAGTTGGACACATAAAATGAAAATTCATTTGCTTGCTCATAATCCCGCCGTTTGGGCTGTTGTTCGTGTTGGCTTGCAAGGTGAATTCATTGCGGATGGAAAGGAACCGGATCATGAAGCATCTGTGGATGAATTAAAGATGTTGCAACTCAATGCTCAAGCATGTGTCATTATCTTCAACTGTTTATGTCCTGAAGAATTCAACAAAATTAGCTTCCTTGAACACGCAAAAGAGATTTGGGACACTTTGGTTGATATGCATGAAGGAACTGAGTCCATGAGAGAATCCAAGTTAGATGTTCTTCAAGGTCAACTTGACAAGTTCAAGATGAAGGATGGTGAAGGAGTTGCTGAAATGTACTCTAGGCTAGCTCTCATCACCAATGAGATTGTCGTCTTAGGAAGCGAAGAAATGACTGACAAGTTCATCATAAAGAAGATACTTCGAGATTTGGATGAGAGATATGACACCGTGTGCACATTGACCCAAATGATGCCTAAGTACAAAGATCTCAAACCAATGGAAGTGATTGGTAGAATTGTTGCTCATGAGATGACACTCAAAGACAAGGAAGACCTTCACCACAATTCTAGCGGTGCTTACAAAGCCACAACTGATGCTCCCGCTACCTCAGGCGACAACCTTGTCACAAATGAAGAGATAAGCCTCATGGTTAAGAAATTCAACAAATTCTACAAGAATAGAAGCAAAGATCGCAGATCTGACTCAAGATATGAAGAGAAGCGTTCGTCAAGTTGTGATCGAAACTGCTACAATTGTGGGAAGCCTGGACACTACTCAAATGAGTGCTTGGCTCCCTACAAACAAAGGGAATAGTCACCAAGAAGACGAAGCTCAAGAGATGAATCACCTCGAAGAGAGAGAAGGACGAAGCTCAAGAGATGAACGTTGTGAATGAAGGCCCTCAAGGAGAAGTAGGGAATCGGAGAAGAAGGACAAACACGCCAAGAGCTACTCAAGAAGAAAGCATCAAGCTCATGTTGGTGAATGGGTTTTCGGCTTCGACTCTGACAACCACTCTGAGAGAAGCTGTCACTCCAACTCTGACTATAGTAAAGATGATGGTGTTGCCGGAATTGCACTAGTGACAACCAAGTCCTATGACCTATTTGATTAACCAAATGAAGGAGGTGGAAGTTGCTTTATGGATAAAGGCCCCAAGGTATCACATCCCGAATATGTTGATTTCAGTAGTGATGAAGATAACTTGCTTTACGATGATGACTTGCTATGTCATAAAACTAGTGATCATAATGAATGTGATATTTCTCATACTAGTCAAGACAAGTCAATTAATGATGATAAGATGAAAATAGAAGAACTAACTAAAGAACTCAACACTCTAAGTTAGCTCATGAATCTACTCTTGAAGATCATAGAGAGCTTGTAAGAACTCATGAGAAGCTACGCTCCGACAAGCTCAATTTGGAGCAAGAACATGCATTTCTTAAATCTATCAAAGAAGATCTCCAAAAGAAGACTTCATATTATATTGCCAAACGACTACTCTTGTCTACATTCATGACACAAGTCAAATCTAAGCAAACTAGTAACAAAGGAAAGAAAGGTTCTTCATCTAGTAGCAACAATAAAAATGCTAAACTAAATGATGTTGCTCCTAGTAGTTCTATTGATTCTACTAATGATGATTCTCTTAGCCAAGTTACACATGAGCAAGAAAATGCCTTTTTGAAAGGAATTATAGAGAAATGTATCTACAAGAGTCTTGAAGGGTGCAAACAATTTGATGAGATTGTACGCAAGCACGGAGGATACCCGAGGAATCGCGGTGTTGGCTACTTCAACGCAAATGGAGTTTAATGGGAAGAAAGTCAATATCCCAATCCCAAGTTTGTTACTCAAAAGTATAAGTATGAAAATACTCTTCCGAAGGGGACAAACACTCAAGATGACCTTAGACCACAAGACAGCAAGCTCAAGGGCAAGAACAAGCTCCAAGAGGACTTTGACTCTTATGAAGATGAACCCCAAGCTTTGGTGAAGTGGGTTCAAAAGGATACTACAAGCTCAACCTCTAGAAGTGCTACTTCAACACCAAGGATCCCCATAAACTTGATGTGGATTCCCAAGAATAAGAACTATAGAGTTCTTGAGGGGTGACTCCGCCAATGAAAATCACTCACATTCATTATTGGAAAGATCTATTTGCAATCAACATCAACCCTATGCAATAGAACAAGGAGTCACACATTCCCTCAAAGGTAAGCAAGGTACAAGGTAATCAACAAATCAATGGACATCATTACATATGCTTTGCACTCCATGTCCATAAATATCCTTGTGTTTGTCTCTTGTGTGTTGGGACTAAGCCGTGTAGGTGAGAAGAGTAAGGAAACAACAAGGATGCTCCCAACTCTTAGTGTTCTTCATCAACATTGAGCATCCACCATTACCTCACCAACATGAAGTCTTCATCGACAAAACCCAAGGTTAGTTTATCCCTCTTATGGGGGGATGTCACATTAAGGGGGAGCTTTACTCTAAGACTTGAGTCAAATCAGCTCTTAGTATGTGACAAACATTAAATGCTTTATGTTAAAGTGGTAACCCCACTTGTGCTTAAACGATAAGTATGACCTATGATCAAGTACTCTTACTTGGCTCCTAAGTCAAATACTCATATATAGATGAATTCATCATCGCCCAATGTAACATCCCAAAATTCCATTTTGGAATGTTATGAATATAGCTATGCATCTATTATCATCATTGCTTGATTGTATGAACTAGTTGAAATGCCTCTTCTGGTTTTCAGAAAGTCCCCTTCTACTTTTCCCTATGTTGCTTCCTCTATTTAAAATTTTTGGTTAAAAGTTCAAATAAGAGAGGAGGAACATGACACTCCACACCAGGGTCTAATTGGTGAATTATTTGAACAAAAATAACCAGGAGTTATTTTGAAAATATTTGCAAAAAGGGTTTAAAAACAATTAGGACATTTCTGAAATAATATTTTTTTCAAAGTGTTCAAATGACAGAATAGAAATGTTCATTAAATAGCATTTATTATTCTGTTAATTTTGATATATAATACCCCTATATTTACAAACGATTTGAATGCTTTAAAAGCTTTTGAATGTCTCCGGAAATTATTAAAAAGAAACGGTAACCGTTTCCGGTATTAAACGGGCCGGCCCACCGGCTTTAAAAGCCGAAACCGTTACCGGTCGGCCGACCGAGCGCAGTAATGCTCCCGCTCTCTCACTGACACCGGGTCCCACCCCGTCCGACCGTTGCCCCGGAACGGTCATCGTCTTCACTCCCCGCGCTCGCCGGATCCGACGCCGGCCGTTACTCCCCCTCACCGGATCTCTCCCCTCTCTCCTCCCCGCACCCCCCCGAGCGCCTATATAAGAGCCCCACGGCCCCGCATCCATTCCCCCCCCGAGCCCCCTTCTCTCTCTCGCCGAGACGCCGTCGATTGCTCGTCGGAGTTCCACCACCACCGGAAGTCGCCGTCGATCGTAGCCACCACCTCCGACCATCATTCGCCACGCCGTCGCCACCAATCGCCTCCGGAGGACCGTCCCCGTCGCCAGGACCACTTCCCCGTCCTCCCCGACCACCGGAACACCTCGCCGTCGCAATCGCCGCTACCGGACTCGCCGGAGTACCCCGACGCCGGCAACCTCCCTCCGTAAGCCCCCTCGACCGTCCGATCCAAATCCCACGGTCCAGATTAGAACGAACTTAAGTCCGAACCGTTTTCTTCTACCGAACGGTCGCCCGCTCTAATTCACCTACCGAACGCCCCCCTTAGCCAATCGGATCGCGCCACGTAGCCCCCTGACCGACGCAAACTTTTTTTCATTTTCTGTTTTGTTTTAATTAACAGAATGTTTTCCAATTTTGTTTTGCTTATATCTTTTAATCTGTTTAGAGTTTTGAGTTGATTCTTTTTGCAATAGCTCACAATTTTCATGTAGTTTCACCCTGTACTTTTAAATTTCAAATTTGAACTATGAAATTTGAATTGAATCAAATTTGCTTAAAATCTTCAAATCTGAATAACTAGAGTTTGAAAATAGATTTTGATATGAATCTTTTTGCTACTGTTTGGTATTAGTTAGGACTATCTTCAGGTATAGTTTGAGGATTTTCATGATATATTTGATTACTGTTTTACCCAAAAAACAGAATCTGCTTATTATTATAATATAGTTTTATAAACTTAATTTTGATTAGTTTGATTTAGAATTTGGTTTTATTTGTTTATTAGGTTCTGTTAGTAAACATTTAGTGTTTTCACTTACTGTTAATAAAAATATAAATTTGCCTAGTTTAATTTTATTTAACATAGGAATCAAAATTTCTTTTCAATTAGGCTTAATTTGACTAAAACAACTAACTAGTAATAGTTTGTTTTCAAACAAAGTTTTCTATATTTTGTTTCTGTTTTCTAAGACAGATTTAATAGTAAATTATTATTTTTCTGTCAAGAACATGTTTTGTTAACAAATTATAAGTTTAGTTTTACATTCTTTTGTTAATATAACTATAGTTGATTCATATAGTGTTTATCAAAACTTGTATAAACTTCACTAAACTTTTCCCAACAAGCTTAAATTGATTATTCTGTTTATTAATAAAATATTCTATTGTTTTCCTTGTTGTCAACAATTGTTTTGCTAATTCAAAATAGTTTTATTATGTAGTAGTGTTTTCATCATCCCCTTTGGAAAAAACAAAACTTTGTGTGTTTTACTTGCTAGAGACTTTTGTGCATTGTTTGCCTTGTTTGTTTAGTACTTCTTTGCTGAATGTTATGAGTACTTATTTTGGTTGTATGCTTATTTAAGTGCATTGTTTGTTTCGTTAGATTATCCGGAGTGCGAAACTTGTTACCTAGAGTTACTCAAGTACGAAGATCATCAATCAGGCAAGTCACTTTGATCATGTTTTACCCATGTTTTATATGCATTAGTTCTACCATCTCCCCAGTTGCATGCAAGATAGGTTAGTTGGAAACTTGGTTACATAGTAGTAGTATCATGTGGTAGATACCCCTCTCAACCCCTTTGACAACATTGGCCCCGGGAAACGTTGTTTTACCTTTTGCTATGCTATTAGTAGACGGGGTTGGTTGTGTGATTCATGAGAGTTGAGAGAGTTAATAATTTCAAGACCTACATAATGATCAAGATTTCAATACTCCAAGTTTTCAACATACCTCTGGGTGGATGATGGTTGAACGGCGCCCTGGAGAAACCAGTGGTTAGCCTAGGTGATGCTGGAGGTGGCCAGTATTCACGCGGAAAGGTCCACCCAGGCACAAAGGGATGGATGGGTGCTTCAAGACCCAAGGCTTACCTGCACAGCCACAAGTCATTATGGGCTCTGGCTTGGTTGGATATCGTGGTGACCCTGGACAGGCGGTGCTACGAGAGGTAGAAGAACGGTAGGAAAGGATGGGCATCGTCAGAGTCGCAGGGAAACCCTTTGGAAGACCATGTTTTGGTCATCCGTTTCTCAAACACCCTGAAGTGCGAGAAATCAAACGGAGGCGACCAAATCTTGTGGGGAACGTGTGCAAAAACTCTGCAGAGTACTTAAACCTAATCGATTAGCCGTGTCCACGGTTATGGACGACTTGAGCCAAAGGGATTGGAACTTCCGGAACTCTCAACACAAATAATATGATGATGTGGGAATTTAATAATTTTGGGTATGAGAATTGGTTGATGGAACCATCTCATTAATCAACCAACTTAGTAATGCTTTGCTTAGCCCTTTTTCTAGATGTAGGAAAAATTGGCTTTACGCAAAACTTACCACCCCACCTGCCATATAAGCATATAGACTAGCTGATTATTTTCACCCCTCTCTTGTGACTTTGCCGGCATACTCCATATGCTGACCTACACGGCTGCAACGTATCATGTTGCAGAGTATTTTTCCGACCAGGAGTGAGGACACGTTCTATGCTCAGTGAGATGCCCTTGGAGTCGGATGGACTCATCTACCTTCGACGCTTCCGCAAGATTTAGATATTCTCATGAGTTGGCCTTTGGCCACTTTATTGTAATTTTTATCGTAATAAAGAACTCGATATGAGATTTCGATTAATATAATGCTGTGTGATTTACCTTTGATATATACATTGATGTACCGTGTGTGTACCAGCATGATCTTGGGATGGTACGGAAACACCGGAGACTTGACCTTCCGGGTCGGGTCGTTACAGAAATGGTATCAGAGCACACGCTGACCGTAGGACGTAACCTCTAGGATTGGAAAGCCTTAGGATTGTTTCTCTTTGTCTTTAAATATCTTATACTCTCATCTATTCGTTTCTGACTCCTCTCCGATTATTTCAAAATTTATAGATGGCCACCTTCATCCCAGTGTTGATCACAGAGTTTTGCCAGCCTGACGCAACGATGCCCTTTGGTAAGGAGCTGATGAGGATCGTCAAGGACATAAGGATTGCTTTGCCGAGCATCACCGGGATTCCTATCATGTCATTTCCCCAAGATGGACGCTACAGGATCGAGGTGCATATTCCAGGGAAGACCTTTGGGAATCGGAAGGAACCCATAGATCTCAAGTTCGTGGCACCCAGTTGGATACTTGGAAGAGACATGGCCATTCATCGTGCCCTTGGACGTATCCAGGAGGAATACAGAGGTGGAACCATTTCACCAGGACTCAGCATGGTTTGCCGCAGAGATGCCCATGGCAACATCATCACCAATCCCACTGCAGACACCAATATCTCCTATATCCAGACCTTGGAGACTCACATCAGGACTCTGGAGCTTCGAGTTCGTGCTGACACGAAGACTATCAAGAATCTGATGAATCGTGAGCTGGACCTTGAAGCTGATCTGCGAGAGGCCAACTATGAACACGAGCATGAAGTGAAGGACTTCTTAGAGAGGATTGATGAGCAGAATGCACGCATCGCCACTCTGGAGGAGCATCTAGACATGGGAGAAAACCTTCACCCCGAAGGAGACATGGCACCCTTCATCAGCGACGATGAAGACTATGAGGAAAGCACCACCGGAGGACCTACGACTATGCACTTTTGAGGAGAACATTAGTTATGCCCTCCAATGTATCTTTATTTTAGTCGTTAAAGCGTAGGTCGATGTTTAGTTGTCTGAGATTTGTATTTTCCGATGTTTGACATTGATTGAATAAATGAATGAGTGTTTCGTGTGATATGTTTGTTGCATTGCATATGGGTAGTGAATTTCTTCCAGACCCTTGTTCTATTCTAATTCTCATCCCTCTGAAAACAGCAAGATGCCTCCACGACGTGAGACCGATTTCACTTTTCCACCGGAACTCACCCAACTCCTTCAGCAACAGGATGCACTGATGCAACTATTGATTCAGAATCAGACCAACAACCAGAACAACAACAACCACCATCCACCCCAGACTGACAATCTCACCCGTTTTCTGAGGTTGAACCCTCCAACTTTCTCCAGCAGCACTGAGCCCATTGTGGCAGATGACTGGCTCCGCAAGATGGAGAGAGAACTTGTCACCGCTGGATGCACTGACGCTGAGAAAGTGCGATTTGCCGCACATCAACTGGAAGGACCAGCAGCATCATGGTGGGAGAATTATACCACCACTTATCCTATTGCAGATGTGACTTGGGAGCAGTTCAAGCTTGCTTTCCGCACCGCTCATGTTTCAGCTGGAGCCATGAGTTTAAAGAAGCGCGAGTTTCGCAACTTGCGCCAGGGTAATCGTTCCGTGGCCCAATATGTGGACGACTTCAACACATTGTCACGTTATGCCCCAGGAGATGTGGCCGATGATGCGGCCAAGCAAGAAAAGTTTCTGGAAGGACTCAATGATGAGTTGAGCATACAGCTGGTAGTGGCTAATTTCAACAACTACCAAGAGCTGGTGGATAAGGCACTTATTCTGGAAGGTAAACAGCAGCAGATTGAGAACCGCAAGCGGAAGTACACTCAGGGGAAGTTCAACTCTGGAGCTCATCAGAAGCCTCGTTACTCCCCGTACTCCGGGAATACCGGATCAGGAAATGGTAAGTTTGGAAAGCACACTCATACTGTGCACAACCATGGAGGTCACCATCATGGAGGAAATGGGAATAACCGTCTCAACCATGGTAACTTCAAGAGTGACAATGGGAATGGGAACAACAACCAGCACCGTCAAGTTCCTGCTCAGAAGGATCTGAGTCACATTACCTGTTTCAAGTGCCAGAAGACAGGGCACTATGCTACTGAGTGTCCCCAGAGTAAGCAAGGCACTGGAAACGGCACTAACAACGGCAACTCCACAGCCAAGAAGCCCAATCCGTTTCCCCGTGCTCACGTGAATCACATCAACGTGGAAGAAGTCTATGATCAGCCCGAGACTGTGGTTGGTAAGTTTTTATTGCATTCACGTCCTGTTACAGTACTTTTTGATTCGGGTGCAACTCATTCATTCATATCAAGGGTAGTTGTGGATAAGTATGGTTTGCCCACCAAAACCCTTAGTCAGCCAATTCAGGTTAGTTCTCCAGGAGGTATGATGATGGCAGGGATAGGATGCCATGCCTTGAAACTCAATATAGGGAACCATGTTTTTTCCACCGACCTCATCGTCTTAGAGTCACACGGATTGGATGTAATCCTAGGCATGGATTGGATGACCAAGTATGAAGGAAATCTTGATTGCCCTAGCAAGTCTGTTTCACTCACCACCCCGGAGAACAAGAGGATTAAGTATGTATCCCGACGCACACGTATGAGTGCTCGGTTAAATTCTCTCACAGGAGTTGTTCAGGAGGAAGTACCTGTGGTAAAAGAATTTCCAGATGTATTTCCGGAAGAATTACCAGGAATGCCACCAGATAGGGAGATTGAGTTCTTAATAGAGCTACAGCCAGGGACAGCCCCAATTTCCAAGAGACCCTATCGGATGCCCGCAAATGATCTGTTGGAAATCAAGAAGCAAATTAAGGAGTTATTGGACAAAGGTTATATTCGCCCAAGTTCTTCACCTTGGGGAGCCCCAGTTCTTTTGGTGGAGAAGAAGGATAAATCTTTGAGAATGGTAGTGGACTATCGTGCCTTGAACGAGGTGACTATCAAGAACAAGTACCCTCTACCGATGATTAATGATTTGTTTGATCAGCTCGTAGGAGCCAAAGTATTCTCCAAGATCGATCTTCGATCAGGGTATCACCAGTTGAAAATTCGTGAACAGGATATACCCAAAACAGCTTTCACCACGAGGTATGGCTTGTATGAGTATACGGTCATGTCTTTTGGATTGACTAATGCTCCTGCCTACTTCATGAATTTGATGAACAAAGTATTCATGGAATACCTAGACAAGTTTGTTGTGGTGTTCATCGATGACATTCTGATATTCTCCAAGAACGAGGAAGAGCATAAGCAACATTTGCGTTTAGTTCTGGAAAAGCTAAGAGAGCATCAGTTATATGCCAAGTTCAGCAAATGTGAATTTTGGTTGACGGAAGTCGGATTCCTTGGACATGTTATTTCCGGAGAAGGAATAGCCGTAGACCCCGCTAAGGTTGAAGCCGTCACCGAGTGGAAGTCACCCACCTCAGTTAAGGAGATCCGCAGTTTCCTTGGACTTGCTGGATATTACCGGAGGTTCATTGAAAATTTCTCCAAGGTTGCCAAGCCCATGACAGAGTTGTTGAAGAAAGAATCCAAGTATGTTTGGACTGTGGAATGTGAAGCCAGTTTCCGGGAGTTGAAGGAACGTTTGGTCACAGCCCCAGTGTTGATCTTGCCCGATATTCGGAAGGATTTCCAGGTTTATTGTGATGCTTCACGTCAAGGACTTGGAGGAGTACTTATGCAGGATGGAAAAGTTGTAGCCTATGCTTCCAGACAGCTACGACCTCATGAGTTGAATTATGCCACGCATGACTTGGAGCTAGCAGCCGTAGTGCACGCACTCAAGACTTGGAGACATTTCCTTATCGGAAATAGTTGTGATGTTTACACCGACCATAAGAGCCTGAAGTATATCTTCACGCAGAAAGAGTTGAACCTCAGACAGAGGAGATGGTTAGAGTTAATCAAGGACTATGACATGAGATTACACTACCATTCAGGTAAGGCTAATGTTGTAGCCGATGCCTTGAGTCGGAAAACTTATGTGAACACACTCACAGCTGGAGGATTACCTCAAGAGTTAGTCGATGATCTCAGAGAGCTCAAGCTAGAGATAGTTCCAAGAGGATATGTTGCTACACTGGAAATTCAGTCCACCTTGACCGAAAGAATTCGAGAAGCCCAGAAATCGGACAAGGAGATAGCTGAGATTAAACAGAGAATGAAAGATGGTAAAGCTAAAGGTTTTCGTGAGGATGAACACGGAACTTTGTGGTTTGAGAACCGAATCTATGTGCCCAATGAACCAGAGCTCAGGAAGTTGATACTTCAGGAAGCCCACGATTCACCTTACTCGATACACCCAGGCAATACCAAGATGTATCTGGATTTAAAGGAAAGTTATTGGTGGACAGGTATGAAGAAAGATATTGCAGAGCATGTTGCGATATGTGATGTTTGTCAGCGAGTAAAGGCAGAACATCAGAAACCAGCAGGGTTACTCCAACCTTTGCCGATACCCGAGTGGAAATGGGAAAAACTTGGTATGGATTTCATCACAGGATTGCCCAGGACCCGTTCAGGTTATGATTCCATCTGGGTAGTGGTAGATCGCTTGACCAAGGTAGCACACTTCATTCCAGTAAAGACCACCTATACCAGTGCTAAGCTAGCCAAGATATACATGACCAGGATCGTATGTCTGCATGGAGTTCCGAGGAGTATAGTGTCAGATAGAGGAACACAATTCACTTCAAAGTTTTGGCATCAGTTACATGAGACTTTGGGTACGAGACTGGAGTTTAGTACAGCTTTTCATCCGCAGACAGATGGCCAGACTGAGAGAGTCAATCAGATTCTGGAAGACATGTTGAGAGCTTGTGCGCTAGATTATGGATCTAGTTGGGACGAAAACTTGCCTTACGCAGAATTCTCATACAACAACAGTTATCAGACCAGTCTAAAGATGGCCCCTTTCGAAGCTTTATACGGAAGAAGATGTAGAACACCACTGACGTGGGATGGTGTTGGAGACCGACAACTTTTTGGTCCCGACCTTATCCGAGATTCTGAAGAGAAAGTCAAGTTGATACGTGACAGACTCAAAATAGCTCAATCTCGACAGAAGAGCTATGCTGACAACAAGCGCAAGGAAGTGACGTATGAAGTGGGAGACCGAGCATATCTTCGTGTGTCCCCGCTTCGAGGAACCAAGAGATTTGGTGTTAAAGGAAAATTAGCACCCAGATTCATAGGCCCCTACAAAATTCTTGAACGTAGAGGTGAAGTTGCATACAAACTGGAATTGCCGGAAGGATTATCCGAAGTTCATGATGTGTTCCATGTTTCCCAGCTGAAGAAATGTCATGCTGAGATGGTTGACATCCCTTTGCGAGACACCGTGCCCCTAGAGGCCATACAGCTTGAAAGTGATCTGACTTATGAGGAGAAGCCTGTCAAGATCCTCGAGACATCCAACAGAGTTACCCGCAGCAAGATTATCAAGTTCTGCAAAGTTTGTGGAGTCACCATACTGAGGAAGAAGCCACCTGGGAACGCGAAGAAGATCTTCGTAGAGACCATCCGCACCTATTTTCTAGCCAACCCGAATCTCGAGGGCGAGATTCATCTTAAGGTGGGTAGGTTTGTAACATCCCAAAATTCCATTTTGGAATGTTATGAATATAGCTATGCATCTATTATCATCATTGCTTGATTGTATGAACTAGTTGAAATGCCTCTTCTGGTTTTCAGAAAGTCCCCTTCTACTTTTCCCTATGTTGCTTCCTCTATTTAAAATTTTTGGTTAAAAGTTCAAATAAGAGAGGAGGAACATGACACTCCACACCAGGGTCTAATTGGTGAATTATTTGAACAAAAATAACCAGGAGTTATTTTGAAAATATTTGCAAAAAGGGTTTAAAAACAATTAGGACATTTCTGAAATAATATTTTTTTCAAAGTGTTCAAATGACAGAATAGAAATGTTCATTAAATAGCATTTATTATTCTGTTAATTTTGATATATAATACCCCTATATTTACAAACGATTTGAATGCTTTAAAAGCTTTTGAATGTCTCCGGAAATTATTAAAAAGAAACGGTAACCGTTTCCGGTATTAAACGGGCCGGCCCACCGGCTTTAAAAGCCGAAACCGTTACCGGTCGGCCGACCGAGCGCAGTAATGCTCCCGCTCTCTCACTGACACCGGGTCCCACCCCGTCCGACCGTTGCCCCGGAACGGTCATCGTCTTCACTCCCCGCGCTCGCCGGATCCGACGCCGGCCGTTACTCCCCCTCACCGGATCTCTCCCCTCTCTCCTCCCCGCACCCCCCCGAGCGCCTATATAAGAGCCCCACGGCCCCGCATCCATTCCCCCCCCGAGCCCCCTTCTCTCTCTCGCCGAGACGCCGTCGATTGCTCGTCGGAGTTCCACCACCACCGGAAGTCGCCGTCGATCGTAGCCACCACCTCCGACCATCATTCGCCACGCCGTCGCCACCAATCGCCTCCGGAGGACCGTCCCCGTCGCCAGGACCACTTCCCCGTCCTCCCCGACCACCGGAACACCTCGCCGTCGCAATCGCCGCTACCGGACTCGCCGGAGTACCCCGACGCCGGCAACCTCCCTCCGTAAGCCCCCTCGACCGTCCGATCCAAATCCCACGGTCCAGATTAGAACGAACTTAAGTCCGAACCGTTTTCTTCTACCGAACGGTCGCCCGCTCTAATTCACCTACCGAACGCCCCCCTTAGCCAATCGGATCGCGCCACGTAGCCCCCTGACCTACGCAAACTTTTTTTCATTTCTGTTTTGTTTTAATTAACAGAATGTTTTCCAATTTTGTTTTGCTTATATCTTTTAATCTGTTTAGAGTTTTGAGTTGATTCTTTTTGCAATAGCTCACAATTTTCATGTAGTTTCACCCTGTACTTTTAAATTTCAAATTTGAACTATGAAATTTGAATTGAATCAAATTTGCTTAAAATCTTCAAATCTGAATAACTAGAGTTTGAAAATAGATTTTGATATGAATCTTTTTGCTACTGTTTGGTATTAGTTAGGACTATCTTCAGGTATAGTTTGAGGATTTTCATGATATATTTGATTACTGTTTTACCCAAAAAACAGAATCTGCTTATTATTATAATATAGTTTTATAACTTAATTTTGATTAGTTTGATTTAGAATTTGGTTTTATTTGTTTATTAGGTTCTGTTAGTAAACATTTAGTGTTTTCACTTACTGTTAATAAAAATATAAATTTGCCTAGTTTAATTTTATTTAACATAGGAATCAAAATTTCTTTTCAATTAGGCTTAATTTGACTAAAACAACTAACTAGTAATAGTTTGTTTTCAAACAAAGTTTTCTATATTTTGTTTCTGTTTTCTAAGACAGATTTAATAGTAAATTATTATTTTTCTGTCAAGAACATGTTTTGTTAACAAATTATAAGTTTAGTTTTACATTCTTTTGTTAATATAACTATAGTTGATTCATATAGTGTTTATCAAAACTTGTATAAACTTCACTAAACTTTTCCCAACAAGCTTAAATTGATTATTCTGTTTATTAATAAAATATTCTATTGTTTTCCTTGTTGTCAACAATTGTTTTGCTAATTCAAAATAGTTTTATTATGTAGTAGTGTTTTCATCATCCCCTTTGGAAAAAACAAAAACTTTGTGTGTTTTACTTGCTAGAGACTTTTGTGCATTGTTTGCCTTGTTTGTTTAGTACTTCTTTGCTGAATGTTATGAGTACTTATTTTGGTTGTATGCTTATTTAAGTGCATTGTTTGTTTCGTTAGATTATCCGGAGTGCGAAACTTGTTACCTAGAGTTACTCAAGTACGAAGATCATCAATCAGGCAAGTCACTTTGATCATGTTTTACCCATGTTTTATATGCATTAGTTCTACCATCTCCCCAGTTGCATGCAAGATAGGTTAGTTGGAAACTTGGTTACATAGTAGTAGTATCATGTGGTAGATACCCCTCTCAACCCCTTTGACAACATTGGCCCCGGGAAACGTTGTTTTACCTTTTGCTATGCTATTAGTAGACGGGGTTGGTTGTGTGATTCATGAGAGTTGAGAGAGTTAATAATTTCAAGACCTACATAATGATCAAGATTTCAATACTCCAAGTTTTCAACATACCTCTGGGTGGATGATGGTTGAACGGCGCCCTGGAGAAACCAGTGGTTAGCCTAGGTGATGCTGGAGGTGGCCAGTATTCACGCGGAAAGGTCCACCCAGGCACAAAGGGATGGATGGGTGCTTCAAGACCCAAGGCTTACCTGCACAGCCACAAGTCATTATGGGCTCTGGCTTGGTTGGATATCGTGGTGACCCTGGACAGGCGGTGCTACGAGAGGTAGAAGAACGGTAGGAAAGGATGGGCATCGTCAGAGTCGCAGGGAAACCCTTTGGAAGACCATGTTTTGGTCATCCGTTTCTCAAACACCCTGAAGTGCGAGAAATCAAACGGAGGCGACCAAATCTTGTGGGGAACGTGTGCAAAAACTCTGCAGAGTACTTAAACCTAATCGATTAGCCGTGTCCACGGTTATGGACGACTTGAGCCAAAGGGATTGGAACTTCCGGAACTCTCAACACAAATAATATGATGATGTGGGAATTTAATAATTTTGGGTATGAGAATTGGTTGATGGAACCATCTCATTAATCAACCAACTTAGTAATGCTTTGCTTAGCCCTTTTTCTAGATGTAGGAAAAATTGGCTTTACGCAAAACTTACCACCCCACCTGCCATATAAGCATATAGACTAGCTGATTATTTTCACCCCTCTCTTGTGACTTTGCCGGCATACTCCATATGCTGACCTACACGGCTGCAACGTATCATGTTGCAGAGTATTTTTCCGACCAGGAGTGAGGACACGTTCTATGCTCAGTGAGATGCCCTTGGAGTCGGATGGACTCATCTACCTTCGACGCTTCCGCAAGATTTAGATATTCTCATGAGTTGGCCTTTGGCCACTTTATTGTAATTTTTAATCGTAATAAAGAACTCGATATGAGATTTCGATTAATATAATGCTGTGTGATTTACCTTTGATATATACATTGATGTACCGTGTGTGTACCCAGCATGATCTTGGGATGGTACGGAAACACCGGAGACTTGACCTTCCGG